>OU342508.1:7973709-10842804 GCA_910589525.2 Ennomos quercinarius | reverse complement strand
TTTGATGAATTCCAGCCTCCCGAACAAGCCGGTTTCCGAAAAGGCTTTAGCACCATAGACCACATCCATACGCTGCGCCAGATTATACAGAAGACCGAAGAGTATAATCGGCCGTTATGCCTAGCGTTTGTGGACTATGAGAAAGCCTTCGATTCAATCGAGACTTGGGCGGTGCTGCAGTCCTTGCAGCGATGCCAAATTGACTATAGGTATATCGAAGTTTTGAAGTGTTTGTACAGTAAGGCCACTATGTCAGTCCGACTACAGGACCAGAGTACGGAACAAATTCCATTGCAAAGAGGCGTGAGACAGGGAGACGTTATTTCTCCGAAACTGTTCACAAACGCATTGGAGGATGTTTTCAAGCTCTTGGAGTGGAAAAGATCTGGCATCAACATAAATGGCGAGTACATCACTAACCTTCGTTTTGCCGATGATATAGTCATAATGGCGGAATCGCTCGAGGACCTTAGCACCATGCTCAACGACCTCAGTAGAGTCTCCCAGCAGGTTGGTCTTAAGATGAATATGGACAAGACAAAGATCATGTCTAATGCTCATGTTCCACCTATACCGGTAATTGTTGGGAACGATACTCTCGAAGTTGTCGACAAGTATGTCTACCTAGGACAGATTGTCCAATTAGGTAGGTCCAACTTCGACAAAGAGGTGGCGCGAAGAATCCAACTCGGCTGGGCAGCGTTCGGGAAGCTTCGTCCTATCTTTTCGTCCAAAATACCGCAGAGCCTGAAAACGAAAGTTTTCAATCAGTGTGTGTTGCCAGTGATGACTTATGGAACTGAGACATGGTCTCTTACTGTTGGCCTCATTAGTAAGCTCAAAGTCGCGCAGCGAGCTATGGAGCGAGCTATGCTCGGTGTTTCCCTGCGAGATAAGCTCCGGAACGAGGAGATCCGCAGGAGAACTAAAGTGACCGATATAGCTCTTAGAGTTAGTAAGTTGAAGTGGCAATGGGCAGGCCACATCGCTCGTAGAACTGACAACCGATGGGGAAGAAAGGTTCTCGAGTGGCGACCACGAACCGGAAGACGCAGCGTAGGCCGGCCCCCCACTCGGTGGACCGACGACCTGGTGAAAGCCGCGGGGAGCCGATGGATGCAGGAGGCGAGCAGCCGCTCAAGGTGGCGTGCTCTGGGGGAGGCCTATGTTCAGCAGTGGACGTCTTCAGGCTGTTGATGATGATGATGATGATATTTCAGATGCTCTTTTCATCAGAACAGCGTCTTAAACTACCTACCCTACTGTTATGGGCGGCCGTGTCACTTAACATCAGGTGAACGACTAGCTCGTCACGTCATTCAATCACATAAAAAAAAAAAAAAAAAAAAACCTACCTCCACACTTCTAGTGCATGGTTGTGTTTCGTTTGGACATGATGATGATGATGATGATGATGTCCTCCTTGTCAGCTTTCGACAACGGCGACCCTTTCATCTACTTCCTATCATGAGCCCTAATATGGCTCGCCATACCAAATTTGGTTTCAAATGTGCGATCACATGCACTACAGTAGAGTTGACCAGCACTGTTGTAAGTATAAACGAAGGAGGGCTTGACGCGAGTTTTACGAACAAGGCGCTTTGCATCTAGATCATCAAGTCGCAAAACTTCTAAGGTTTTGACACCCTTGTTAACATAAGAGCGCCAACTCGCTCTATTTGCAGCAGGACCTTCCCAGCACTTGAAATCAATGGCGCACGCATGTAGGTGTCTTTTGAAGACCTACGCTTGGGGTGCAATGGGGATTTTCAGTTTTACAGCGTTTGGACATACAACGCCTCTGGCTTTCCCCATAGGCCCAGGGTGGGTTTTTGACCCGTAAGGTATGATTAAACAAACCATAACTTTGACTGTTTGGTTAGAATTTGTTAGAATTTTTGAGCATTGGTTACCTTCTACGGAACAAAAACCCCACCCTTAAGATGTTAATAAAACTCTACGTCTGTGCGCAGACCTAGAATATTTTTTACGAAGAAGACGAGTGTGAAAATCATGGTTTACACAATCGTCTTCTTAGGCCTCAGTCTCCTATTAAATGCTATATGCGGCGTCCGACTTCAGCGTTTTCGTTCCGATCCACATCTGGGGGCGTACCGTGAGCTCTTACCGCGATTCAAAACTGAGCCTATATTGGATCGCTTTGTTTTTTTTGTGTGGGGATTTTGATAGGCTCTATTTTGAATCGCGCTAGAGCTCACGGTACGCCCCCTGAACGCCAAGCATAGCGTCAGTGGTCAATACATCTCATAGCGAACGATGACGTCTCGTTCACAAAAGTAGTCGACAAACATACAAGGAAACGAAAAATGTTACTCCTACGCGTCCATCTTTAAAACTTTTCAGAGTGGCACTATTTCGATGGCATCACTGTAGAGAGGTTTTAGTGCAGTGGTCATTTGGAGTTCTGAGTGACACTGCAATCATGTTGTTATGAGCGGCCGTGACGCTTAACACCAGGTGATCGACTGCACGTCATGTCATTCGTTTAAATTAAAAAAATATATGTCAATTGAAAACATGGTTAGGCAGTCATGTACCTACCTACCTAATTGAAACCTGAAATTATTAATCATAAATTATTTTGTTTTTCATTTATTTTAGTGCTGTGTGATGTCCTGTTTAAATGCGGTTTCTTTTCTATACATATACATTCGAGTGCTTAACTTAATAAGCCTCCCCCATAGAGCACCACTTTGGTCGGCTGCTTGCCCCCTGTATCCATCGGCTCCCCGCGGTCGCAGTCTTTCGTATAGCCTTATATTTTTATCATCCATTTTTCAGCTTATTAATTATAATAGGTAAGTAGTCAAGTGGAGTATCAAAATAAAGGGTTTAATTTACTACACGCAAAAGATTTTTTTAAATTTTATTTTATTCTGAAGGAATTATAAATAATGTGAAGGGTGGACTTATATTAGTGTACTTAGTAAGATATATTTTATATAGCTCTGGTGAGACTCCAAGTGACCTGCGTAGTAGCAAAACTCCGTACAAATTACCTATTAGCTGCGCGTACGCGCGGCACATTATACCCAGAGATTTAAAGAAGATTCGACAACTTTCTCCAAATATTGTAGATGTCTTATTAAATATTAATTTTATTAACTTATTTGTTTGTTAATTATAGTAGTATATTTTTATTTGCAATTTTTTTGTTATCAATGTCACATGTAATCTAACGTTTTTCGAGTAATTAAAGTGTAAATTTTAATAAATAGCTCAAAATTATTTATAATAATTAAAAAAAATTTTTCGAATTCAAGTTTTTTTTGATTTTTTGCATTTTCTGAGAAGATTTACTGTAGTAACATATATTTTTTTTTTCACCATCGGAAAGTAGGGATTTCAACGAACAGAAACCATACCAACTTTTTGAAAAAAGCTGATATTTTGACGGGTGAATTTTCGATTGAAAATTAGGGTGTTTTTTTGATATTAATTCAAAATAAGGTGAAAAAATAAATATTTTTAATCAAATAAATTACAGCGTATTTGGGACATAAAAAGGTAAGTTTTCACAAAATTTCGTTAAAAAAAAAAATTTTTGTAAAAGATAAAAATAAAAAACCAAAAATTTGGTTTTTTGGATTTTTCACATAAATTTTGAGGTTATGTGAAAAAAGTGTGAATACAAAAGTTTTAGATCTTTTTATTACCTACAACTTTGCCATTTGACTTTTTTCGATACGACTTTTAGTTTTGCCGGAAATCGAGAAAAACCATTTTTTACCCTTAAAAACTCACCCCCATCCCCTTCCCGACCTCAGATCGCCCGTAAATTATTTTTCCTTTCATTTTTATAATATTCCCCTCCTTTTCTAATGGGTTTCATCCTACTATTATTTTTTTTCACTTTTTATTATTTTTCAAGGCTTCTACCCTGGTCTATTATAAAACAGCCTGTATACAACCTGTGGTTTTATAGGTTCAATACATTTCGTGTAGTAAGTCTAGCTATGAACAGTAACTTACCCATAATACTATTTTAAATTACTACTACTATTTAACTTTTTCTTTTTCTTCTATTTTAATACTATTTTTACTAGGTGGTAGGACTTCTATGCAAAGTTCGTCTAGGTGGGTACCACCGCTTTGTAAGTTATTCTGCCGCCAAGCAGTAGTGTGTAAGCACTACTCTGTTCCGGTTTGAAAGGCTTTGTAGCTAGTGAAATTACTGGGCGAATGAGACTTTACGAACTGATCTCACAGTCTAGAAAACTTTTTTAGACTGTGTGATGTCTCAGGATGACGTGCGCAATGCGCAGTGTCATGCGAACTTTAATTTAAAGTTCCGAGTGACACTGCAATCTGTTATGGGTGGCCGTGTCGCACCAGGCGAACGATTAGCTCGTCACATCATTCGATAACATAAAAAGAAAAAAATATATAGTTAAGGTAAATAGCTACTGAATAATCCTTGATTTTTAATGAACAGAATGTGCTCTTTTTCGGTATATACAAAAGTACACTGTATCGGGCAGCCTTGCCGCCGCGGTAGGTTACTATACTGTGTCCATTTTATTAATGGTTTTTTGACAGCTCGACGACTGACAAGTTAGTGATGTTCTAAAGATTCTCGAATGTTATACCATTCTCATTGTACTATTATCATTAATCGAATTAGGTACGTAAACGTAATAACCGATATCGATAAATGTACATTTTGATTTAGTTTTGATGAATTCTATGAAGTACAATATTATTTATACGTTTTAACGTAATCAATACGACATTTCGTGGGCGTGAGCTGTCCAAAAAAACATTCATAAAATGGACAAGGTACTTATACCTATAGTTGCACTATCGTGCGAGGGAGATGGCACATTTATGCCCTTGACAATACTAAAAATGTGTAATTTTTCAGATATGATTTTATTGGTTACTCGAGTTTAGTACTTGATAAGCAGTATACCTACGTCTATAAATATTGAACCTATATAAAACATAGCTTGTATAACATTTTACACTGAGCTACAATAGTACATTATGATATAAGTGTGCAAAGTTGATCATTACACTCGAGGCGGTAATACGCGCGAGCCGCAGGCGAGCGCGTTATGGGAGCCGAAAGTGTAATGATCAATGCACATGCATGTCATACGACGTTTTTCATCACAGTTGCGAGGAAAAATACAGTTGTACTGTTAAATATCTTGCAGGCTTCTTATTTTCACGCATCAGAGAAAAACCGTGTTGATGGCGCGTACTAAATCGACATCGACCAAAATGAAATGAAACGAAAACTGAAACTGGAACTGGAACTAGAACTGGAACTGGAACTGGAACGAAAACAGGAACGTGAACTGGAACTTGAACTGGAACTGGAACTGGAACGAAACGACGAAAATGTACGTATAACTTGCAGTGAGATACAACGTGTGGCAGTGTAAAGTAAAAAGCACGCGTTAGAAATTTCTTGGGTTATGATCCTAAAAGCGGTGGAATATGAGCCACTTTACGAGCAACTGTGATGAAAAATACATTGAGTTGCGATAAATCAATTGAGACTAATCAAGTCACTGCTCTTATAAATTGCAAAATTAACCAGACTTTTGTATTAACTTAGTAATAAATTTTGCCGCCTTTGGAGTCCTCGTTGGCCAATGGCACCGTAGAGTCCATTATCATGCCATCGCATTCGCAACGGCGTCTGCTACTGCGTTTTTGCTTAATTCACTATCAAACGGGGCAGATTCATAGCCTATAATTTGACCATACATGTTAAAAATTGGTAATACGTTTCCTTCAGAAATATCAGATGATGCTTCATCTTCGCTACTTGCAGGGCCGTTTTGGCTGTATTCGCTGGGTTGGCCATTTGGCCTGTTTATGTAGTATGGGCCATTTGCATCGTATGCGTCGTATGGAAAGTATTCACCGTTTGGGAAGTTTTGCCAGCTTGGGCCATTTAGTTTGTTTTGGCTGTTTTGGCTGTTTTGGTTGTTTCCATTTAGCCTGTTTGGGTTGTATTGATTGCTTTGGTCAGTTTTATCATATGAACCGAAAAAATTGTATGGATCATTTGCACCGTATAAATCGTCTTGGCTATTTACATCGTATGCACTGTTTGGAAAGTTTTGACGATTTGGGCCATTTAGCCTGTTTCGCCTGATTTGGCTGTTTTGGTTGTTGCCATTTGCCCTGTTTGGGTTGTATTGATTACTTTGGTCAGTTTTATCTGCGCTAAAAAAGTTGTATGGGTCATTTGGACCATATAAATCGTCTTGGCCATTTGCATCATATGCACCGTTTGGGAAGTTTTGACGAGTTGGGCCATTTAGCCTGTTTCGACCGTTTTGGCTGTTTCGGTCGTTGCCATTTGGCCTGTTTGAGTTGTATTGATCACTTTCATCAGTTTCTTCATTTGAGCCGAATAATGGGTCATTTGCACCGTATAAATCATCATGGCTATTTACATCGTATGCACCGTTTGGAAAGTTTTGACGGTTTGCGCCATTTAGTCTGTTTCGGCTGTTTTGGTTGTTCCCATTTGGCCTGTTTGGGTTGTATTGTTTGCTTTGGTCAGTTTTATCATATGAGCCAAAATAATCGTATGGGCCATTTGCATCATATGCACCGTTTAGCAAGTTTTGCCGATTTGAGCCATTTAGTCTGTTTCGGCCGTTTTGGCTGTTTTGGTCATTGCCATTTGACTTGTTTGGGTTGTATTGATCGCTTTGGTCAGTTTCATTTGATCCGAATAATGGGTTATTTGCACCGTATAAATCATCTTGGCTATTTACATCGTATGCACCGTTTGCGATGTTTTGATGGTTTGGGCCATTTAGTCTGTTTCGGCTGTTTTGGTTGTTCCCATTTGGCCTGTTTGGGTTGTATTGTTTGCTTTGGTCAGTTTTATCATATGAGCCAAAATAATCGTATGGGCCATTTGCATCATATGCACCGTTTAGCAAGTTTTGCCGATTTGAGCCATTTAGTCTGTTTCGGCCGTTTTGGCTGTTTTGGTCATTGCCATTTGACTTGTTTGGGTTGTATTGATCGCTTTGGTCAGTTTCATTTGATCCGAATAATGGGTCATTTGCACCGTATGAATCATCTTGGCTATTTACATCGTATGCACCGTTTGCGATGTTTTGATGGTTTGGGCCATTTAGTCTGTTTCGGCTGTTTTGGTTGTTCCCATTTGGCCTGTTTGGGTTGTATTGATTGCTTTGGTCAGTTTTATCATATGAGCCAAAATAATCGTATGGGCCATTTGCATCATATGCACCGTTTAGCAAGTTTTGCCGATTTGAGCCATTTAGTCTGTTTCGGCCGTTTTGGCTGTTTTGGTCATTGCCATTTGACTTGTTTGGGTTGTATTGATCGCTTTGGTCAGTTTCATTTGATCCGAATAATGGGTCATTTGCACCGTATAAATCATCTTGGCTATTTACATCGTATGCACCGTTTGCGATGTTTTGATGGTTTGGGCCATTTAGTCTGTTTCGGCTGTTTTGGTTGTTCCCATTTGGCCTGTTTGGGTTGTATTGATTGCTTTGGTCAGTTTTATCATATGAGCCAAAATAATCGTATGGGCCATTTGCATCATATGCACCGTTTAGCAAGTTTTGCCGATTTGAGCCATTTAGTCTATTTTGGCCGTTTTGGCTGTTTTGGTCATTGCCATTTGACTTGTTTGGGTTGTATTGATCGCTTTGGTCAGTTTCATTTGATCCGAATAATGGGTCATTTGCACCGTATAAATCGTCTTGGCTATTCACATCGTATGCACCATTTGCAATGTTTTGATGGTTTGGGCCATTTAGTCTGTTTCGGCTGTTTTGGTTGTTCCCATTTGGCCTGTTTGGGTTGTATTGATTGCTTTGGTCAGTTTTACCATATGAGCCAAAATAATCGTATGGGCCATTTGCATCATATGCACCGTTTGGCAAGTTTTGCCGATTTGAGCCATTTAGTCTGTTTTGGCCGTTTTGGCTGTTTTGGTCATTGCCATTTGACTTGTTTGGGTTGTATTGATCGCTTTGGTCAGTTTCATTTGATCCGAATAATGGGTCATTTGCACCGTATAAATCGTCTTGGCTATTCACATCGTATGCACCATTTGCAATGTTTTGATGGTTTGGGCCATTTAGTCTGTTTCGGCCGTTTTGGCTGTTTTGGTCGTTGCCATTTGGCCTATTTGGGTCGTATTCGTATTTTTGGTAATATTGGTTGGATAAACTATATGGGTCAGATCCTGGGTCGGTGGTTCCGTCTCCATTTTGTAAAAACTGACCACCAGGTCCATTTGACCCCACTGAGTTTTTAGGGACGTTAGATGCAGACGAGGCACATGCTGAACTCGATGCGCTAGATTTTTCAACTGTTTCTGTTTCCTTTTTTATTATTACATCTTCTTCAATTTCTTTTCCATCTTTATCGATCTCTATAACGAAACTATTGACTACTGTTTCGGCATCTTTATCCTGTAAATAAAATTTTCTAAATCAAAAATCGCATTGAATAATATTTATTTGCTAGAATACAAAAATAATGTCATATAGGCGAGTTAATATATACACAACAAAGGCAAAAATCGTGAACAATAATTTGATGTGTAATTAGGACCCCTGAAAGTTGTGTATACCTAAGTTGCGGGGTTTTTCGCAAAAACTACTTTAACGTAATTGGAATCAGACTCAAATTGTAGCAAACTGAAGTTGCTACAATTCAAATCTGATTTGAGCTCTTTAGGTCTATTGGTTGCGGAGATACAGCTAGTCGAAGATAGGGTTTTTTTTTTAAAGTGGAAATGTATCGGTATGGTCATTTTCTAAGATACACACGGTCATCTAACGTTCGTCGAGAAAAGTCATGAGAAAGGAATTTGTAGAGTTCAATTAGCTTCAATTCAATTATTTTTAAGTGGTGCCCTTTCGGCCACTCTTAGGCTAGTGTCCTGCTATTTTTTTATTGCATAAATTAATAATATTCCTCATAAAATAAATAAAATAAACAGCCGTTAAAACAAAAATTAAATTATATATCTCTAAATAGGACAAAGTTAGAAGTTCCTCCTCTCACTCCTCTCCACCCCCTCTTGCTCCTTCATAGTACCTCATTACTAAGCTGTGGTAGCTTTACATACAGTCTCTTTGGCATGTGACTTCACAACGTGCGTTTTCTTACTAACTGTGGGGAATATCAGAATCTGTTTTGCGAGAAAGGGTCAGGCGATGCCCCCTCCAGAAACTAAATGCTTATTACTCCTTGATTTTTCTACCAAGTACTTATATTTTCAATTATTGCATTCATTTTTAAGTTACTTTATGATAATAATATCTACCGGACGTCTATAACAGACTTCCCGCTGATATAGTTGAGGCTTCCAGTACGACGATCTCCAAATCTAAGCTGAAACGCTGGCTTATCGAGCAAACGTTCTACAGTTTTGACGATTTTATGAAGACAAAATAATTTGTTGTTTTTTTTTTTTTTTTTTTAAATTTCGAATTGCGTATTATTTTATTGTTGACATATTCTATAATCATTTATCATTCTTATGCTTAATAATTACAATTTTATATTTTATTGCTTCTTTCTTCTATTCCAATTATAAAATAGCTACCTACTTATTGGTACCTATATTTATGATAAATAATTATGATAATTTTAATGTCGTCGTATACCAATGTGTATACACCAATGTTTATTTAATTATTACCTACTTATACTGTAATTAATCTGAACTGACTTGTAAACCTAGTTTATAAATAAATGAGTATTTGAGTATTTGAGTAATATTTACTTGCTAATTTTCAGCCAGCTAGTCTATTTATGTGTTTCAGATGAGATCAGAATAGATAGTATTTAGGTAAATAATTAATACTTAGTGGTGTTTTTGACAGATAAGTTTCTTCAGGGTAATTAAGTTACCATCTGTTCTACTATATGTTCTACCAATAGTAGGTATGGTTATACTGAAGAAACTTACCTGTTATTGTGTTATCGAGTTGACGAGAACTTCATGGTATCTTCTTGAGGGTCTTGAAAAGAAACCGACAATCAAACTAAACATAGGCCTCCCCAGAGAGCGCCACTTTGAGGCGCTGCTCACCGTCGACAATGGCAGTTGTGAATGTGTAATAAGTAAGGGCGGATTATTGTCCGTTAAGTGTCCATGAACGTGCACAAAGTGTAGGCCAATGATTCTAAGTTCCAAAACCATGCATTTTCGTTTTCACTTCATAGGCTTTTTCCTTTGGTAAAATGCCCACCATTTATAAAAAGGTACTGTGTGATTTCAACTTCAACTTCAACTCTTGGTTAATGGCCTCTATGGTGTTGCCATCCCACCATAATTCTGCCAATGTCAAGACTGACAAAATCGGACTTTGACATAACATACCCGTCAAAATGTTTACTCACTTGACATTGGCACAATTAACACTAAAAAGCGATAGAAAGCCATTAAACGAAGAAGAAGAAGATAACTACATTTTTTATACGTTTTAGGAAAAGGGTGGGAAAAGGTTACCTACTTGGGTTGACTCCACGGAAGACGTGCAGTTCAGTGTTTTCGATGCAGTTGATTTGTCTACATTGACATCTTTAATAACGATAGATATTCCGTTTTCTTGACTCATTGTGGTCGACATGGCTGATGTAGTGCTTTCTGTTTCACTAGTGCTATATGCTGTTTCTTGGTCAATTTCATAGCCGGTCAATCTTGTATCATTCTGGGCGTTGGAATCTCTTTCGACTGCTCTTGCATCTACAGAAATACACTGTAAAGAAAATTATTATGGAATAGGCGCTTTCAGTTTCTCTCTCTTTCACATCGCATCGCACAAGTTTATCGGTGAATCATAGTAGTCACAATAATATGATTGCCCTAGCATTTTAAAGTTTATTTTTCAAATATCACAATACCTGCTAAAGCCAAGACGCCAAGAAATGTTTATACGTAGGTTATAAATACATATATGAGCGTACTCTTATACTTATTAATAAGTCATGTTTGGGTTTTAATTAAACGTCTCATGACACGTTTAATTAATATATATATATTTATTTATATACAAAGTTATCAAAAAATCTTGTAAAACATTGTATGTTAACATAGGTAATCATTTAAATAATCAACTTTGCAACTGTCATTTTTTTTTTAATTTTCACCATTGTACAAATAATTCACATACACAAAAAACGTAAAGTTACACAAATATTTGTCTTGGGTAGGGATTGAACCCAAAATCTACAGTTCAGAACAAAACTCGATTGTTTAGTTAGGTGTTATAATTGAGGTATCACATTAAAGGTTTTAGATGAACTAAAAATCACCTTGTATATGTCACCGTTTTTTTGTAAGAACCGATTGTTTAAAAAAACGCGGTTATTTATAAACTGTCGAATTATTGTAAACGGACAATTCGTCTTGCAATAAAACCGATGATTTTTTGATTATTTATATTAGTCGTTGCCCAGCGGCGAGTTTATAAGCAAACTGATTTCAGTAGCGTTTATTGTGAACAAACCCGTAATAATGCACCAATTTTTGTCCATCTCCTCTACTGCGGTGGGTGGAGACAGCATCAGTCGGAACATGATCGTTCCTATATTGGATGAAATCTTGCCAATTTTGTGCCATATACTGAATGGTTCTGTTTCGAAAGGTGCTGTACCATCCTGCTGGAAGGAAGCCCATATTATCCCGTTACCTAAGAAGTCCAATCCTAAGTCATTTTCCGAATACCGTCCTATATCAATTCTCCCTTTCCTTTCTAAAGTCCAAGCCGCTCAAGCCACTAGCCGTTCAAGGAAGGAAGGTGTGAGGGTGTAGATGCTATTAATGGCGATTTAAGACGCATTGAATACTGGAGCAAATCATATGGACTCGCAGTCAATCCGGCTAAAACTCAGGCAATTATTGTAGGAAGCTCAAGGCTGATCTCACGGCTTGATTACGCGACAATTCCGAAAATTGAGTTTGGCGGGGCAACAGTTGCATATAGCACTGAAGTAAAGAATCTCGGGGTGATTATCGACAACTGTTTGTCCTGGGGTCCTCAACTGCAATCCGTTAGCCATAAGATGTTTGCGTCAGGACGTTCTCTCAATAGACTGCGTAATTTTCTGCCTACTGCTACTAAAGTTTCGCTTGCACAATCTCTCCTTCTTCCTATTCTCGACTATGCTGACGCCTGCTATCTTGATCTCACCGAGGACCAGCTAAACAAACTTGAGCGGCTTCAAAATTTCTGCATAAGATTTATTTTCAGTCTCCGCAAATATGATCATGTCTCTCAATTTCGTTGCAAACTCAAGCGGCTTCCCATACGTTTTCGCCGGAATACTCATATATTATCTCTTCTCTATAATATATTGTTTAATCCTTCTACTCCCCATTATGTGAAGGAACGATTCCAGTTTCTTTATAATTCTCATTCTAATACTATGTCTCTCAGGTCATCAGAGAACCTCTTTCTCAAGCCACCTGTACGTCGTACCACATTCTACGACCATTCTTTCACTGTTCAGGCTGTGCGCCTGTGGAATGAACTTCCCCTCAATATTCGAAAGGCTCAATCACTCACTGCTTTTAAAACTCAAATTAAGTATTTTCATCTCTCTAGTTTGACTCCGAAATAATCCCTCACTGGTTCCTTTATTGATATAAATATGTATTATTTATGTACGTTTATGTAAATATTTGTATTATGGTTAGTAAGTATTGTTGATTATGTACGCTATTATTTTATATTTATTTCAGTATGTTTATAGTAACTTAATTTTGTAGCACCACCGTCCATGCTCATTCAACTATCTCTGTCCATCCAAAGGTTGTCTGGAAGAGATCGCTATTTAGCGATAAGACCGCCCATTATACCTACTTGTAAGATTTTCTTTTTTTATTTATTGTTATTTTGGTGTCAATAAAGAGTTTATCAATTTTTGCTGTAATTTATTGTATTTTTGAGTTACTAGTGGTATAAACTGTCGACTTATTGCCCGTTTGCAATAAGTCGACAGTTTATAAATAACCGCGTTTTTTTATAAACAATCAGTCCTTACAAAAAAAAATGGTGACATATGTATATAAACTTACCTGTAGAGCGCAGAAAAGGACCGCGAACAAAGTGCCCCTCATTTTGAGAGTTGGATCGAACTGATATCGACTAACAAAATATTCGACCTTTTAAACTCGAATCACCAAATCACCTACGCATATTTACTTGATACGTAATTCAAGAACAATTTAAATATTTACATTGTAAAACATTCAAATATAAACTTTTAGCTGGTTGGATATTGAATAAGAACAATAGAAGCGTGATTGCTATGATTCATTAAATTTTGATTGTTGATATATCATCACAGAGCATTGCAAAATATGACGCTTCGCACCTAGATTTTTTCTTGCGAGGTGTATATTATCAAGGTTAGAATACGTTTGTTCGGTACGGCTTTTTAGAGTTCCACACTACGGGGAATAGGAACTCTCTGTCCGTCCATCTGTCCAAGCTATCAGCATCATCATCATCATCGTCAGTCTGAAGACGTCCACAGCTGAACATAGCCCACTTTGCGCGGCCAAGGCAAGCGCCTTTTTCATTCATCGGCTCTCCACGGTTTTGACCTGGTCGTCGGTCTACGCTGTGTCTTCCGGTTCGTGGCGCCACTCGATGACCCTTCTTCCCCATCGGCTGTCGTTTCTCACCAAAGCTTTAATTACAAGTTATACACATTTTTTTCTAATTTGCTTCACTCTTTATTATACTTTTATGTATATTTGACCAAGCCAACAAAGTGAGCGAAAGTCTTTGCTTCAACTCGCGTTTGCTTTCATCTGCCCGGATGCAGGTACGTACTTGCTTCAGCGATTGTTTCGTCGTTGGTGATTTTTCATTGATTGGGTAGTTCGCCCAAAAAGGGGGGAAGTTTGCAGCGGCGCCATTTACCAGCCTATTTTAATAATATTTGGCAGAAAAATTGGGTACTCAATTCTAAACAGTTATTTCAATATGATCAAAATTGGTCAAACAAGATGTTTTCGAGATATAAGGCTGAGCTCTAAGTTTGGGACGTACTAAGTACCTACAACATCATACCGTGTGGTCGCAAAAAAGTTTGTGCTCGCGAGGTCTGCCGTTCGCAGAGCTACCAGTTATTTTATTAAGTGAGGCTGTACCGGAACCCTTAGGGCACGAATTTAACATGTCTCTTGTCATCTTATTTCAAGTAGTAACAATAAAAGCTAGCTTTGAGAAAGTTATTAAAAAAAACTAAAAAAAAAACGCTACGGAGAGAGTTAGGGTCTATGCAAATCTTTCCGTGATGCCACAGTTCCGACGCAGTACCGTATCCGTGCTTCAGTGTTCCCACAGTGATTTCCGTCAGTGATGCTTCCGTACTTTAGGGATGCCAGCTAAGCCGTGCCAAAATGGTGCCGAATTCCACAGATAAAATAAAAACAATTGCAATGCCATGGTTTTAGCCTGTATTGTTTGGACATTCTATGTATTGTACATTTTGCAAAGTGCTCATTTAGAGTGCAACACGACACCATTTTATTATAATCTGCGATAATAATACGTATGTCTAAAAGATGAGAGTATATCGTGCTTTATTTCACAGTATTTTTTGTTTTGTTTTGTTTGTTCTGAAAACCCTATTGGTAGTTAGGTACTAATTAGAACGTCGAATAAGTCAGACAGATGTCAAAATTCGACCAAACCATGTTGATCAGCATCCCTTGGGACCCCCAGATATCAATTTATATCCCAATCATCTTTACTTTCGGACGCGGACATAGTCTGCCATTTTGAAAAAAATGTTTTTCACTGTTTGCCCCTCTCAAAACCATATAATATTAGAACAAACGCTCCATACAACAGTCTCATAGTTTCGGCTTTATTGTGAATTAAAAATACTTAAAAAGTGAAAAAAAGAAGAAGTGAAGGGTTGTATCTTCGCAATTTTTCATAATGGCGGAATAAAAAAAATTACACATTCCTACCAAGTGTACCGTGGGATTTTCAGATATCGATTTTCATTTGGATCGGATAACTTATACTATGAGTCACTACATCTACAGCAGCCATCTTGAACAAATTGATTTTGCTGATATTTCCTTTTGACTATTATAACATCTATACTCGATCGTCAGGACCAACTTTTCTAAAACGCTCGCGATGGAAGCGCAAAAAAGCAGAGTTGATGTTTCGATAAAAGTAACTTTGTATGGCAGCCCGAGTGAAAGTTGACACATGTCAAAATTTGATTTCAGAAAGTTGATCAGCATCCTTGGGTACCCCCAAATATCGATTTCCATCCAGATCGGAAAAACTATTTTCCCGCCGTGGCGAAAATTTCCGCCATATTGAAGAAACAAAAATTTCGCAATCTCTGGCTTCGAAATATTATAAACTTGAGTTCTTGATACTAAAGTGTCATAGTTTCGCCGTCATTTACGGTTAAAATTTGTATGGCGGATTTTTTATCCGTTATTATGAATTTTTTTTGATCTCTCAAAAACAGTTCCACGATTTGCTATGACATTCCTTGAAACGCACATGACCTATCTCGTATGGTTTAGCCAGGCCATTGACTGTCCGAGTGACCGAAGGTCGGAAGACTAGGTCATGAATTTTTGTGAAGACAACTCAAACACCTTGACACGAACGTCAAAATAAGTATTCAAAATTTTCCTTAGGTATCTAGATTATTTCCATTTCCATAGGGATATATCGTCGCTTGTTTGACTAAGTGACGTATCTGACATTTTTTTTACAAATACGTTTATTAGACAGTTCGACGCGTCTTTGAAAGTAGATAAAAGCTACATCAAAAATTTCAGATACGTAAAAATGTCAGATACGTCACTTTTTTTTCATATATCGAATCTGCGACCCTGAAAACGCCCCATGCAGAAAATCAACCCGATCGGATCAACTTTCAAACTGGCCGCCAATACTTGACACTGGCAGAATGCACAAATAATGCGATGCCAAAAGGAAAAGAACTGGCCGCCATTTTGAATCCGCCATCTAGAATTTTCATGACTGCCATCTGATAGCCACCATTTTTCCCTATGATATTTGGTCGAGCACTACCAACCTACCTCTTACCATTTTTGATTTATGAGCGTTTCAATTTTGTATGGGGCCACCATTTTTTGTTCGGGGGCCCCTATTTTTTTATTTCTTTTAAAGCATCCCAGGGTTTACTCCAACTTTAGTTAAAACAGGACCCCCATCGGAGTTTGGGGATAAGCGTGGAGGCGTGCTCGTCGCATCCCTGCCTGTTGTGGGAGCACATAAATAGTTCATGCCTTATTTGTGTGCTCTCGGGACTGCAACTCCACTCGAATCAAAATTGGTGGTAGGACTTCACTCCTGAAGTCCGCCTGGCTCTTGATTACCACCTTCCTGTTTAAGAGTACCGCCAAATGTTGATGTCAGTGCGTCGACGTGTTCCGGTACAAGTGCAGGATTGCCAGTTTCCCCTCTGGTGTAATGTGTTCAGTATCTCTTTCTAGGGACCAGTTAGTGCGACGTTTATGGAACCCTTGAGATGGTTGTGAGGGATTGGCATGGATGCCAGGGAGACCCGGTGAAACGGTTGTCCGCTGGCCGCCCGCGGGATAGTACAGGGACCCGAACCTAGGGAATACTTTCTACCTCCACCCTAGGAGGCTGTCCCACCATCACGCGCATAATCCTGTGGAGTGGCTGTCGTGCCGGATTAGGAGACCGGAGTGGATCCCGACAGTTACTTCCAGGGGGGATCGGGAGCCCTTCCGTCCTCCATGCCAGTCATTCACGTTACTATTTTGTGGGACTATTATAACTCAAACTTTCCCATTGTCCTTGGCAAGAGTTCTGGACACATTATGCCGTCCCACCCTAATTAAAATCAATGGCCGACAAATCAATAAGAAAGAGCGTTTTTTCAGCGGTCCTTAACTCCACATTTCAAGTGGATTTCTGTAACATCCGAGGTCTCCACTCTAACCTCAACGCGGTTCACCACCATCTTGAATCGTCAAAGCCCGCCATGCTCTTCTTAACGGAGACACAAATTTCGAACCCTGCCGAGACTTCCTATCTTCTATACCCTGGGTACAAACTTGAGCATACATTTATGCGTCGTGCCGGGGTATGCGTCTATGTGCGGGAAGATGTCTGTTGTCGCCGTCTTAACGGCCTTGAAGATAGAGATCTGTCTACTCTGTGGGTGCGTACAGACTTCGCCGGTAAAACGAGAGTCTATGCGTGCCTTTACAGATCTCATAGCGGTGATGCGGAGACAACTCACCTTTTTGAACACATTGCCAGAGGTGCTGACAGGGTTTCTGAGCAGTACGCTTCCGCAGAGTTGGTGGTTCTTGGAGACTTTAATGCTCACCACTCAGAGTGGTTGGGCTCCAGAACTACTGATCATGCGGGGCGAGCAGCGTATGAATTCGCCTTAGCGTATGGCCTCTCTCAGCTAGTCAACGAACCTACCAGAGTTCCAGACTGCGATGGCCATAGCCCTTCTTTGCTCGATCTCTTACTGAGCTCAAAACCGGATCTGTATAGCGTAACAGTTGAGGCGCCACTTGGCTCTTCCGATCACTGCCTTATCCGTTCCGTAGTGCCAACAGCAGACCACGTCCGTAACATCCCTGCTGGAAGGCGAAAAGTTTGGCATTACCAATCAGCTGACTGGGACGGACTGCGCGAGTTTTACGCTGCCTACCCTTGGGCGCAGTTATGCTTCTCTTCTGATGATCTTGACACGTGTGCGGAATCTATCGCCGATGTCATACTTCAAGGTATGGAATGTTTCATTCCATCCTCTATGGTTCGCATTGGCGGGCGGAGTCGGCCTTGGTTTAATAAATCTTGTGCGGAAGCGTCTCGCCATAAACAAGCCGCCCACAGATCTTGGGCCGATGCACACGTGCTCCGGGACCCAGACACAGTTAACTTGAAGAAGAAGCTAAATGCTGCCTCCAGATCCAGTAAGCGAGTTATGGCTGAGGCTAGAGCAGACCACATCAGCAGATTTGGTGACCGGTTAGCGAGTTTTCCTTCTGGAAGTCGTGCTTTCTGGTCACTAGCCAAGGCTGCTGAAGGCAACTTTTGTCGGCCCTCTTTACCACCATTACGTAGGCGGGATGACACTTTGGCCCACAGCGCTAAGGAGAAAGCCGACATTCTTGGCAGCCTCTTTGCCTCTAACTCGACTCTCGACGATGGGGGCGCCACACCACCTACCATATTGCGGTGTGAGAGCTCCATGCCTGACATCCGTTTCTCGCAGAGAGCGGTAAGGAAGGAACTCTTGTCCCTTGATGTGCGAAAGTCGAGTGGGCCGGATGGCATTCCAGCCATTGTTTTAAAAGTGTGTGCACCGGAGTTGACTCCTGTGTTTGCGCGTCTTTTTTTGCTCTCCTACTCATCTGGAAGTGTCCCGTCTTCTTGGAAGGTTGCTCTTGTCCACCCAATCCCTAAAAAGGGTGACCGATCAGACCCGTCAAACTACAGGCCTATTGCTATTACTTCTCTACTCTGCAAGGTGATGGAGCGTGTGATCAACACCCAGCTGCTTTGTTATCTGGAAGATCACCAACTCATCAGTGATCGTCAGTACGGTTTTCGTCACGGCCGATCAGCTGGTGATCTGCTAGTTTACCTTACTCACCGCTGGGCTGAAGCCGTGGAGAGTAGAGGGGAGGCACTTGCAGTGGGTCTTGACATTGCAAAGGCTTTTGATCGGGTCTGGCACAGGGCACTTCTAGAGAAACTACCATCCTACGGCCTTCCCGAGGGGCTATGCACATGGGTCGCCAGTTTTCTCTCTAAGAGAAGCATCAAGGTTGTTGTCGAGGGTTCCTCCTCTGACCTCATGCCTATCAACGCTGGCGTCCCTCAGGGCTCTGTGCTATCGCCTACGCTTTTTATCCTGCATATTAATGATATGTTACTTATTAGTAACATGCATTGTTATGCGGATGACAGCACCGGTGATGCACAATATGCCGGCCGTGCAAACACTCCTAGTGCCGTAGTTGAGGAGAGCAGAAACAAACTTGTGTCTGAAGTTGAGGCCTCTCTCGACCAGGTCTCGGATTGGGGAGAACGAAACTTGGTGCAGTTTAACCCAACGAAGACACAAGTTTGCGCGTTCACCGCTAAAAAAGCTCCATTTGTTGTAGCTCCCCGGTTTCAGGACGTTCCTCTTGCGGTATCGGAGAGTATTGGGATTTTGGGTGTCGACATTTCTGCCGATGTACAGTTCCGTGGTCATATAGCGAGCAAAGCTAAACTTGCGTCCAAAAAACTTGGTGTGCTCAATAAGGCGAAGCGGTACTTCACGTCGAGTCAAAGACTTTTGCTTTACAAAGCGCAAGTCCGACCTCACGTGGAGTACTGCTCTCACCTTTGGAACGGAGCACCCAAGTATCAAGTTCAGCCTCTTGACTCGATACAACGTCGAGCTGTCAGAATTGTCGGCAATCCTGAGCTTACCGAACATCTTGAGCCTCTCAAAATACGCAGAGATATTGGGTCTCTTTGTATATTCTATCGTATCTACAATGGGGAATGCTCTGAAGAACTATTCGATCTAATACCGGCATCGCGTTTCTACCATCGCACCTCTCGCCACCGTAAAAAAGCTCATCCACACATTATTGAGTCATGGAAGTCACATACGACTCGGTTTATGCGCACTTTCTTACCATACATCTGTAAGATGTGGAATGAGCTTCCACCAGCGGTCTTTCCCCGGAGCTACAACATGCAGCAATTTAAAAGGAGGGTCAAAAGAGTATTATCACAGGGTAAGCAACGCATCAGTGGCACGTCTTGTGTTACAGATGTCCATAGGCTACGGTGACCTCTTCCCATCAGGAGGGCCGTATGCTTGTTTGCTACCTATAGCATAAAAAAAAAAAAAAAAAAAAGTTATACTATTTGAGATCCGTTGACCTTTTCTATCTCGGAGACGACTTTCTGATAACGTCAGATTTTTTTCTTGGGTCATCTGACACATACAGCAGATATACAGCTTCATACTCAGTTTTGGCCAATCACTTCTGAGAGCTGAGATCAATTTTATTATTGTGTCAATCATCAGTCAGTCAGTCAATGGGTTTTTTAAGTTTATTTATGAGTGTGTAGTGTAATGTAGTAGTAGTAGTAGTAGTGTTGTCAATCTTCAGTCATTCTAAGTAAAGTCCAAAAAAAGTGCTTAATTTAGCATGGTGGGCTAAAGTGGCCACACTCGCAGTGATTTTAGCAACAATATGACGTCACTTCAGTGTTTCACTGACACGGACGGTACTGTGCCGGAACTGTGCCGGTACTGTGCCGGTACGGACACTGATGACGTCATCAGTGTTGAAATAACTGCGAGTGTGGCTACTGTAAACCCAGTTGGCTAAATTTAGCACTTTTTTAAGGTGATTGAATTCGTGCTGTATTATTAAAGCTCAGACGGAACAATCATACCCTAACAAAAAAAATGGTTTTACTCATAGTTTTACATCTAAGGCTATGCCTCATCGTAGCTAATTTTTTTTTGTTAAAATGGTGGCAAAAAGTCTTTCTTCTAGATTTCTGAACAATATTGAGTTGGAAAGTGGAAATACGTTGCCAAGGTAACGCCACCATGACGTCCAGTTATTGTTTATGTTTAAGGTGGTACGTTACACTAGCGCGGCAAATTCAAATTTTCTTGCGTTCTTTTGCCAATAATTGCTTAATTACTTAACGTGATTACATGAAAACTAATTTTGCGCAAATAAATATAATGTATCAAAAAAATTACAATTTAACAACCACCCCCCACCCTTACTACTTAACATTTTTTTACCGACAAATGGCAATAGACTGAAAAACTAAGAAGAAAATTGTTTATTGCCCTTTGTCGCTAAACCAATGATATCTAGAACGTACTTTTTTTTTCAATTTGGATAAACAAACAGTATCACACTCAAATAGCTTAAAAATAATACACAATAAAGTAAGTAGTAATCAATGTGACACCAGCACCGTTTACCACAGAGTATTAAAATAATAGTGAAAAAGGTACATGATGCGATAAGTGGTAGTGCTAAGCTAATAATTCTACAATTTTCTTTTTGAATGTACTACTAGGTCGTGTTGCCGCAATATCTGTTGAGTTGAAATTGGTATTATACTGTTGTACCAGCAGGTAAAGCGGAGATCGCTTACCAGCGTTAGTGCGGCAATGGAAGGTTGCAAACAATTGAGAATGTTTACGGCAGTGCGTTCTAGTAGGTATTCTATTACATATTTTATTTATAAGAGGTATACAATCATATCTGTTATGGCAAAGGTCATAAAGTAACATTGTTTCAAGTTGTTTACGTCTAGATTATTTATATAACAGTTGTTCATACTACAAACTATTATGATAACACTTATAATGCATACAGCGCAAGAATTTTTTCTGAATACGTTCAAGAGCAACAATATATTTCGTATAATATGGATTCGAAACAGACACAGCATCATCACATTTTAATCGTAATTTGTTGATAACTTTTATTTAATTCCGCAAAATTAGTTTTCATGTAATCACGTTGAGTAATTAAGCTATTATTAGCAAAAGAACGCAAGAAAATTTAAATTTGCTGCGCTAGTGAAACGTTCCACCTTAAATCATTTTTTGGATTTATACTTGTGTGAAGTTCTCTAACTTGTCAAATATTTTTTTTCGTTTGCAGTCTGATTATTTGAATTTAGTTTATTTCATGTCATTCGATAAAAAGAGAAAACTCTATAATTATTATCATTGCCAGTTCCGTAATACAGAGCTTTAGCAAAAATCAAATTACCGAAAATTCATAAGTTGGCACCTTTTTGGCATGGCGCATGCTGGCACCACAAACACTGTGCCGGAACTGTGGCATCACGGAAAGATGTGCATAGACCCTTAAGCTTGGTGTTGCCCTGCGAGGTAATATCGGAAAGGATATCAGCAGAAGAACTAAAGTAACCGATATAGCTCTTAGAAGTGGCAAGTTGAAATTACAATGGGCAGGCCACGTCGCTCGTAAAACTGACAACCGATGGGGAAGAAAGGTTCTCGAGTGGCGACCACGAACCAGAAGATGGAGCGTAGGCCGGCCCCCCACTCGGTGGACCTGGACCGACAACCTGGTGAAAATCGCGGGGAGACGATGGATGCAGGAGGCGAGCAGCCGCTCAAGGTGGCTTATGTTCAGCAGGGGACGTTTTCAGGCTGTTGATGATGTCAGTTTTATTGTTCATCATCATCATCATCATCAATGATGATGATGATGATGAACAATAAAACTGCATAATTCTTAGGCGTCGTAGTTCAAGAGTTAAATACCATGAAAAACATCATTATTTTAGTCATATTCGAAGACTTGGAAGCGTTCATACCATGTGTAGAAACTATGTCTTCGAATACGTTTTTACCTTGTATATTCAAGTCAACATTTTCATTTCAAAGAAAATTTGTGTGCCCGTTAAAACATGAAAAGCCTTGACTCCGCTCCGTCCACGTAATGATCGCTAAGACTCCGCTCCATCGAGCTTCGTTCTTAATTCGAAAGTTCTCTTAATGAGATCCACCTTCAACGTGTCTGCGTACAATAGAACGCGATGCGTGGAGTTTTCTTTATTCGTATTTTTTTTCTAAACCGTTTCAAGAGTCGCGCTATTCATCCTTACCTGTAACGTTTAAAAAGATGCAGCTTAAGTAATGATACAGAACGCTGAATGAATTTTAATTTTGCTAGTGGATATGTCTCTCGTTTTTTTTACGGTAGGTATAGGATATTTTTTAATATGAGGAAATGTTAACATAAATCTCGAAAAGCAAGTAAACATGCAGATTTATTTATAAATCTATTTTAAACAAAATAGACCCACCCTTTCGTCTAAAACACTCCAAAGCCTGAAAACGAATGTTTCCAACCAATTCGTGTTGCCAGCGATGACATAAGGCACTGAGACGTGGTCTTTTGCTCGTGGCCGCCCATAATAGATTGCAGTGTCACTCAGAACTCTAAATTAAAGTTTCGCGTGACAGTGCGCACTGCGCACATCATCATGAGACATCACACAGTCTAAAAAAGATTTCGAGACTGTGAGATCAGTTCAGTAATTTCACTAGCACCAATGCCCTTCAAACCAAAACACAGTAGTGCTTGCACACTACTGCTTTGCAACAGAATAACTAGCAAAGTGGTGGTACCTACCTAGACGAACTTTGCAGAAAAGCACTACGGTGATGTGCGTGTGACACCGCGGGACACGTTTAGTGTCTTTATATACGACGTTAAACCTGAAAGCTTCTCTCAAAGACAGCCAGGGCTCTCCATTAGCGGCCGAGCTGAAGAGAGATGCGGTGGTTATGAACTTCACGGTAAGGCACCTTTTCAAGCACTAGGAAACTCTACGGAAACGTTGAGTTGGGGAAAGTAGGAGCCACGTCATTGGATAGTTGAAATAGTAAATTATGTCACAAGGGATCAAAATATTGTATTTAGGTTTAGAGCGATTCTTTGGATACAGAGGGAGGTGAAGGATTCTATCTTAAGGATAGCGAAGGATTCAAAGTACGTAGCTCAAGGCTAAATAACTTAGGCACACTCTGCTTTTTCCCCAATTTATTATTTTGTTAGTGACGGGCCTGATAGCTCAGTTGGTAGTAGCTCTGCCTTCTGAAGTATTGGTTGTGGGTTAGATTCCCACCCGAGACAAACATTTGTGTGATGGACATCGATGTTTGTTATGTGTCTGGGTGTTGTATTGTATCAGTTATCTGGTTACCATAGTAACAAGCTATGCTTAGTTTGGTGCTATGAAATGTCCACACTGTCACATTTATTTATTTTGGCCCTGTTATTAAGTGCGCCTAAATTACCCATATTAGGCACACTTATCGAGGAGGATTGCCTCTTCGAACAGATGGGATGAAAAAGTGTTTTAAGATGGAACGTTATACCCAGCGCGCCAAATTCAAATTTTCTTGCAGTTTTTGGCAATCATAGCTTAATTACTGAACGTAATTACATGAAAACTGATTTAACGTAAATAAATAGAATGTATCAATAAATTACAATTAAAAGTATCACCTATAAACCAATTTCGTCTTGGCTTTTCAGTCTATTGCCATTTGTCGCTAAACCAATGATATCTAGGTGATACTTTTAATTGTTGTTTATTGATACATTCTATTTATTTGCGCAAAATTAGTGTTCATGTAATCACGTTGAGTAATTAAGCTATTATTGGCAAAAAACGCAAGAAAATTTGAATTTGCTGCACTTAAACGTTCCACCTTAAATTGGTTATTATTGTATCCCAAGGCGCAAATATCATGTTGGTGGCTAGCCATGTGTTGTGCGCGTTGGTGGATGACAGAATGTTATCGAGTTTTCTGATTCTTGAATATGAGGTTTCCTCAGGATGTTTTTCTTCACTGGATGTAAAAACAAGTGCAAATTCCGCACACACCTCATTGGTTCGGGATCCGAACCTTGGTACGTCGGTTCGAAAGTCGTTTGGGTTACCACTGAGCTACACACTCGTTCTCGTTTTTCATGATGACAAATACCTACTACAGAAAAATGTATAGGTCTTGTACTCCACATGTCACGTGGTGATCAGGGGTCAACTTTTTTGGAAAATATATCTTGCACTATCTATATAATATTTAGGTATGTATAGGGGCCTATGTTCAGCAGTGGACGTCTTCAGGCTGTTAATGATGATGTATAGGGTAAATTAGGCAACTGTATCTAATGCTGGCACCAAGATATGGTTACAAGATAATGAGGACTATACATAGCTCGCAGAACTGACAACCGATGGGGAAGAATGGTTCTCGAGTGGCGACTACGAACCGGAAGACGCAACGTAGGCCGGCCCCCACGAGGTGGACTGACGACCTGGTGAAAACCGCGGGGAGGCGATGGATGCAGGAGGCAAGCAGCCGCTCAAAGTGGCACTCTATGGGGGAGGCTTATGTTCAGCTATGGACGTCTTCAGGCTGTTGATGATGATGATCATTATTGTCAATGAGGACATCGCCGTAGGGATAACGGGAATTGACCATTCTGAACTATAAATATATAGAAAATCAATAACAAAACAACAAAAACGAAATGTAACAAACTAAATCAATAGTTTACCTCTTGGCCTAGTCCTTTCGCACTGAACCACAAAACACGCTGACTTGCGCTTTCCCACAAAAGAAAAGCGTTCGTCGCGTCACACAATGAGCTAAGTTCGCGGAAGGCGTAAATTACTCGCGAGACGCCTTGAAATTGAATGCCCGAGGTGTGATGATGAAAACATACGACAACATATAACTGATCATACACAAAGCGTTCCTCCAGTGTAACAAAAACTTTAATTTGATTTTCTATATTTATGAAATACGTACAAATTTTAGCTATCAGCAATTCAACAACAATTATTAATGTTTGTAGCAGTTTACATAATAAAGATACTTTTACTTTAATATGAGTTCAAGTCGCAAGAGTACTCGAACTTGACTTTTCCCCTGAGCTAATGACCAAAGTATGTTTTCCACATTAACTCCAGGGCCCGTTTCTGGAACTGTCGATTTCCGATAATTCAATTGTGTTATTTATTCAGGTACCTAATCTAACAGCGTTCAGTAAATTGATATTAACTTTCAATAAGGCCAAAAGAGGATTACACAAATACGATCTGATATAAAAAAAACAATAGTGTTGCAAAAAACTAGTAGGTACCTAGGTATATACAACGTCTTACATACATTTGTGTGAAGGTGAAGGTGTATGTGTGCGTGTGAGATGATGTTTTTTTTATTGTTGATGGACAAAGCATTTGACCACTGTCTCACATGACGGAAAGTGATGACGCAGTCTACGATGGTGCATGCTTGTCTAGAAGATACCTGTTCACTCTCGATTTGTGTGTTTATGTATTATTGCAACAAGTGAGCCACATGCGCCGTCTCATTTGGTTAAAATTACAACATTGATGTTGACGTCCACGTACTGAATATTATCCCGTACGTACACGTTACACGGCAACTTAGGCACTAACACCTCACGCGTCGCCTCGTGAGTGAAGAATTTTAAAGTTTTCGCATTAACACTGGCTAAAGTGATTACGCCGTCTTTGGTTAACAACATTCCCTCGAGTATTTTAAAGACCTATGTCATTATGTAAAGGGGAATTTTCTTTAGTGAAAAGATATTTTTATTCGCATAGTTCTGCGTGTAATTTATATTTAGGTACTTATGCTTGCACCTACTATTATTTATTCTGTTCTTAAGCATAGCAAGGTTTTGACGTTTTTTTGATGGAGTGCGTTCACTAGGTGGTAGGACTTTTCTGCAAAGTTCGTCTAGGTAGGTACCACCGCTTTGCCAGTTATTCTGCCGCCAAGCAGTAGTGTGCAAGCACTGTGTTCCGGTTTGAAGGGCATTGTAGCTAGTGAAATTACTGGGCAAATGAGACTTTATGATCTGATCACGCAGTCTAGTAATCTGATTATTAGACTGGGTGATGTCTCAGGATGACGTGCGCAGTGCTGTGTCGCGCGAAACTATTGTTTTAAAGTTCCGGGTGACACTGCAACTGTTATGGGCGGCCGTGTCACTTAACATCAGGTGAACGACTAGCTCGTCACGTCATTCAATCACATAAAAAAAAAAAATATATATATAAGGCAAAAACTGGCAGCTAAATTTTTCGGTTCTCAAGCTTTAGCGATACTGTTATAATTAAATTACACTATCGGATAGTTCATTTACCTCATCATCATGCAGGTAAATGAACTATTATTCATTTACCTGCATCATCATCCAGGTAAATGAACTATGGACTTCACTAGCTATCTACTACGAGGTTCTTTTATATAAGTACTTCTATAAGTGGAAAGTCTTTTTACTGTTTATTTGGCTATACGTTTTCATATGATGAATAAATAAAGAAATAAATAATAGATAGATAGATGATAAGTTGTCTCACCAATGAAATATACAATATGCAGAATTAAAAAGTTAGTTTATAAAGTTTAAAATTAAAAAGATGCTATGGTAGAGTTTTGACCATAGATAGATAGATAGATAAACTCTTTATTGTACACCAACTAAACATAAATATACAAAGAAACTTAATAGACTTATAATTGCTAGTGCAATGTGCGGTCCTATCGCTTAAAGCGATCTCTTCTTAACAACCTTGGATATATAGTAGAATAATGCTTTGGTTGGCGGAACTGGCTGAGGGGTGATTGGACAAGATTTTTTCCCAATCACGGTGCAGACGATTCTGTTACAACAGTCTTGAGTTTTGGGAGGGATTTTATTTTATTTTTTTTATTTTATTTTATTAATCACAAAGCAGATTTCAAACACTTATCACAACAATAGTTTCATACTTACAAAGAGTTCGGAGCTAGTTTTAACCCTAAATTATGTGAATACAACAGCACTATGTAGTTTTATATTATTTTAACAGGAAATCTATGATCTTTTTGTTTCATTTAAATGGATTCTTCATGATTAAATTAAACTTGATAAACATTTGTACCTATGGAGACAATTTGAACCCTGTAGAAGAAAACACAAATTGTACTAGGATAGATCCTTTATAACAGGATAAATACTGTAGGGTGCGTGGCGAGGTTGCAATGATGTTGAAAGATAATTGTTCGTTTATTAATTTATTCACTATTTTTTAAGTCTAAAATGTTAAAATGTTACTGATGTTGATGTTAAAATGTTTTTGAATGCCCGTTCGCCGCGGTGGTCAAAAGTGCACTGGCAACACATTGAGTTTCCATAAATTAGCTCAATGCGTCGCGCGAACAATGCTGACGAAGATGTTTGGTAATGCACCAAACAAATACTGTAATGTAAGTATTCTACGATAACACTATCAAATTCCAAAAATACAAATAAATATAATAATCTCATCCCCCTCTTAGCTTAACTTCCATACCGGAATCTCATCTTCATACATTGTCATTGGTGTGCGTGCAATCGTACTCCATGACGCTCGCCCATTGGCCAGTGGCACTTCCGTTTCCTGAAGTCACGGCAATTATATCGTTAAGGTTGGTACACCTGTATAAGGCTAAATAGAATTTGAAAAGTTAATTATGGAGCTTGGTGGGAATACTGTGGCTTGGTGTTACAATAACTGTTGTGTGATAGAGAACGCGATAAAAGTAGCCTATTTATAATGCGCCTGCGCTTCATGTTTAGATAATCTCTACATCACAGAACTGAGTAATTTGTATTAATATTAAAATTTAGATACTAGGTGGTAGGACTTTTCTGCAAAGTTCGTCTAGGTAGGTACCACCGCCTTGGCAGTTATTCTGCCGCTAAGCAGTAGTGTGCGGTAGCACGATTGTGTCCCGGTTTGAAGGGCATTGTAGCTAGTGAAATGACTGGGCAAATGAGACTTTCTGATCTGATCATACAGTCACTAGACTGTGTGATCAGATCTATTTTATTTTATTTTATTTTATTTTATTTTCATCGGAAAACTAACAGCTAACTAGTAACAATAGGTACACTTGTAAAAATTAACTTATGGCTAATTATAAGTTTTCACATGTAGGTAACTAAGTAATTTTTTTTTTTTTCTTTTTCCAAAATTGCACAGGCGACAGACAAGATTAAAACTGAGAAGAAGTTAAATTACGATATATGGGTTATTGAATTTACATAAAAGAATGACCAAAACACTTTAAAACATTTAAAAACAAGACTAATTTTAAGAATTAAAAAAACGATTATTTAAACATTGCTTCAACTTGAATGCCGACATATTAAATAAATCAAAATCCATTTCCTTCGCCATTGCATTATAACACCTGCACGCTCTGATTAAATAGCTGTTTTGCCTGTAATTGCACTTTACTATAGGGGTGAAAATAAGATTATGTTTTCTAAATGAGGCCGCGGGGGTTCGGATTCCTATCTGTTCGAGTAGCTCAGGACAATCGATCGTACCATTCGCTATATTGAACAGAAAGGCTAAGTCTGCAACACGCCGTCTCTCATACAACGGTAGCAGGTGAAACTTTTTACAGCGGGAATTATAACCCCTTAGGTAAATTTTTGATCGGAATTGCAAATAACGGAGAAATCGTTTTTGTATAGCTTCAATGCGGTTAATGTAGACATTATAGCATGGGTTCCAAACTTGAGATGCATACTCAAGATGGCTTCGTACATAAGCACAATACAGTATTTTGAAGGTTTTTATGGACTGAAACTCGAAGGACATTCGTAAGACAAAACCTAACGCTTTCGAGGCCTTTTTAATTACGTTATTAATATGTTTATCAAATAAAAGTTTTGAGTCAAAAATGACTCCTAAATCTGTGACACTAGTGACGTTACATAACGGGGAATTTTTTATAATATAGTTACCAATGATAGGGTGAGGCTTGCGTGTGAATGAGCAGACATAACATTTGGAGACATTTAAATCCAATTTATTAAGAGTGCAGTAACTTTGAAACCGGTTTAGATCGTCTTGAAGACGCAATGTATCTGACATACTTTGAATGGGGTATAGAATTTTCATGTCATCTGCATATAAAAGAATTTTCGAAAAGTGAAAGCAGCTAGAGATGTCATAAATAAATAAAATAAAAAGGAGTGGACCAAGCAGTGAGCCTTGGGGTATTCCTGAGGGGATGTTCATTGGAGCTGATGTGAAACCATTGAGTACCACTGTCTGACATCTGTTTTGCACATATGACGAGAACCATCTGAAAGTCTTAATCTCCGTAGATTACTAAATCTTATTACTAAAACTGTGTGATGTCTCAGGATAACGTGCGCAGTGCAATGTCACTCGAAATTTTATATCTTAGAGTTCCGAGTGACACTGCAACTGTTATGGCTGAGCAGCTTAACATCAGGTGAATGACTAGCTCATCATGTCATGTAATTCATTACCATAAAAAAGATAGGGATACACCGTAATATTTTTCTTAATTGAATTCTTCATTTTAAAAATATACCATTTAGAAATTGCAGAAAAAACACAGCTAGAATATACAATTAGTAAAGTGGCAACATTCACGTGGGTGACCCCGTCCTCTATCACAATACAGTCTTGGTGCAGAACTTGGATAGGCAATCACACGCGGTCGCCGAGGAATTTACCAATTTAACTTGTACGGATCTTGAGATTGGCATTCGATAATGATTGTTTATTTTATACGTTATAGCTACAACCTAAATAACGTATCTACAATTAATTAACTACTATTACTATTAAATTCGTATTTTAACGCTATTAAATTTATTACATTTTTGTATTATTTTACAAACAATATATTGAGTACTGTAATTTTTTGTTCATATTATTTGCAAAATTACTTGTATTCAGAAAACAATTTTAAACTAAACCTAAAAACTAAAATATTCTACAAAACTAGATATTCTATAAACCGTTTAGATTAGGTACCACAAAACTAAAACTATTCAATTAACAATATAATACAAAACTAATCTAACAAACCACTAACCAGTGGCCAAAGTGCCCAAAGTGCTGGCAGCATTGCCACGTTGAATGGCAATGCTCAACCTTTGGCCCAAGTAGTAGAGGCCAGCATTTTGGTCACGCGTTGCTTCACTGAGTACTGAATTTCAGTAAGTGTGCTGCGGAGCTACACATTCTAATTCCACCATCTCCATTTCACCATCAAACGACAAGACGTACAGCCACATACACGCCATGACGCCATCCATTTATGGTTGATTATTCCTTCGATTCGCACAAAGCGGTTTGTCTCGACATTTATAAGCGAGCGGCGAAGGAATGGAACACTTTACCAGCGTCTTTGTTTCCCGATAAGTACAATCTGGAGCTCTTTAAGTCGCGAGTGAATGGATAAAATATCATAAGATAAGCTAAACTTTTATTGAACACCATACAGTATATAAATAGGTACAAAACACTCAATCAAAAACATAGGTACATACCAGAAAATTATGTGGCTAGTATAAATTTAACAAGATAGAAACCTGTTTGTCCAGCCAAAGGGTCTTCTAGGCAAGCATGTACCATCGTAGACCGCGTCCTCACTTTCCATTGGTGAGATTGCGGTCAAATGCGGGCCTATTTAGTTATGAAAAAACAAATAAAAACTTAATCTGGGAGTTTTTAAGGAACTCAAAGATTCGGAACTCTACATTATAATGTGCAGGTGTTGAAAAAGTTTATCTATTTAGGCACCTAATGCTTTTCTCATAACAAAACAGTACTATTCAATGAAAAGTCCCGTTTTCAACATTCCAAAAAACTGGCAACTCCGAATCAAATCAAATCAAATCAAATCATTTACTTATTTGCAAGAATACACTACAAAGGGTACAAGATCACAGAGTAAATAATGGATACTTGCATTCAGCCTGCAAGCAGGCGTGCAAATATTAAAAAAATATTTTTGTTACTACTTACATGTTACATATTCCCTAACACTATAGAAGCATTTACTTAAAAGTCAGTCACTTAAATGTTTTTTAAACATATTTCCTTCTAAAGACTTGAGGTCATTAGGTAAATTGTTAAAAATAGTTATACACATGTTATATACGTTTTCCTTATAAATATCTTTGCGGCAAGAAGGTTGGTACAGCAGGTTCGCGAACTTAGATCTTTTTTGTCTAGTAATGACATCACTTCGTCGAAAAGAATTAACCATTAAAAAAATAAAATCTTGCAGACGCAGCCGGCACGCGTTTCGCATTAAAAAGTATTCAAAACAATAACAGCCATTAAACGCGAACAAAAGGAGTAAAAGGCAAGTAAGGGGCACAATTAAAACAAGAAATAATAAGGAGTCGTAATAATAAGTATTATTATGTGAGATGACAGGGGGGCCTCGCCACACCTGGCGGTGAACACGCGCCCTTTCGCTCTACTGGTGATTATTATTTTTCTTTTGGACAAGACGCGGATGGTTTTTGCTTGTATGCGGTTTTATTTAGAGATAGTTAGTTTTAGGCTTTTTCTCTTCTTTTTCTCGTGTAGGGTGGTCAGCCCTGGTGTCAGAATTTTTAGGCTGCCCAAAGGCTTCTGACTTGGCTTAACGACTACTGTCTTAAGACAACAGCCGGGACCGACGGCTTAACGTGCCCTCCGAAGCACGGTAGCGCTCAGTTGTAAATACCACTTTTTGCTGTAGCGGTCACCCATCATATTAGTGACCGCAGCAAACGTTGCTTAACTTTACTGATCGGTTCGAAACGGCTAGCCGTGCTTCGCTATGAGCGCTAGCATGCTATGAATTTTAGGCTGATTTGGGTTTTGTAACAGACAATTAAAATACTACTAGTTGCGCCCCGCGATGTTACCCGCGGATAAAAAGTATCTGATATGTTAATCCAGCATAATAAGGTATAAGCTATTTGCATTCCAAATATCATCGAAATCGGTTATTATCGGGAGTTATGGAAATATAAGATAACAAACATTCACACACACATACACACACCCCCACACACACTTTCGCACTTATAATATTATTATTAGGATAGGATAGGATACTACAGTAATTTTGTTTAGAATTAAAAGGTAAGTACGGTACGGCTATGCTTTGGTGGCAGTTTGATTAGAGAATGACAGATTTTTTTGCATCAAAATTTGAAAAATATTAGTAATTATTTATTACCTCCTAAGTGCTGTATTGAAGAGAGAAAATCCCGGCCCGGTGACGACCAACAGCTATAACGCGTCCAAAAAAAAACTGAACAAACTATAAAAATTGTATAGGTAAGTTTTATTAGTAAGATTACCTACAAGAAGATATTTTTTTGCATTTTTGTCTTGTTGTCGGTGCTGATATTTTTTATATGTATATAATAATAATAATATTTAACAGCTCGTTGACATCACCATTCCGCATGACGAGAACCTCGTGAAGGCCAAACTCAGCAAGTACCTTGACTTGGCTCACGAGGTAACTGCCATGTGGAATGTTGACTCAACAAGCATTGTCCCGATAGTCGTTTCGGCGAACGGCCTTATAGCGAAGAGCCTCGACCAACACCTCGAGAGGCTCTCGCTAGACGGTTGGATCAAAGGTCAGATTCAGAAGGCAGTACTCCTTGACACGGCACGTATTGTCAGGAGGTTCCTCACTCTGCAGCCCTAACCACCGGTAGGTTGGGTCTTGCCCCGCTGCCGGCGGCACTCTAGATTTAGGTTTTTTTATAGTATTTTTGTAATGTATTTTATAGCAATATTGTAAAAAAACATAATCCTAAGAAAGAATAATAAATGAGTGTATATAATATTTAAACTTTATTACTATTATGATGATTCTAATCAGATATTTGTGGCTCCTCTTAACATCATTATTATAGTTGTATAATATTTTATTACATTTTATAATGGATGATTTTGTTTTTTTATATAGTACTAGTCTTTCCTTCTATTCTGCTATGCCTATAAGTTGCCAATCACAACAAAAAAACAACAATTTGTAATTATTGGCGCCTACGTCCTCTTGATCATTACTGCTTATAACAATTTGCAATATCAATCACTATCAGGGCTTTGAATAAACTTAGCAACAAAATAATTCACTTTTACGACCTCTAGTATACATAAATTAGATGTATTTATGTTTCATTCTTGCTTGCACCCTCTACATAACAATAGAGCGTAACCAATAAGATGTAGGTAAAAATGGAGACCATACTTCAAATACATACATAAATAACAGTTTTTTTTTTTTTTTTATTTATTTTAGGATCAACAAACAGCACACAACAAAAAATAATCTTAAAATAGTATAGACTTAGAATGTAAGTAGTTAATGTACCAACAACGCTGACCACAGATTGATATAAAATATATAACGAAAACAGAACAGAGAGATGTTACTTAAGATATTTAGTAACTGATACCTAACTATCGCCTTAAAGTGAGTATCTAATTAAATACTATAAAAATTGACGTATCTATCATCCCAAATCACAGAGATATAAATCCCTTCAGCAGGCATAAAACCTACCCCTATTTCAAGAATCGCAAGGTAGGCATACACAGCAATAGAAAACAGTTGCCCTAGTCGGTGGGTCAAGAGCAGTGATGAAGCAAACATAGCCATGATGAAGTAGGTAAGGTAGGTAGGAATAAGGCAAACAAACTATCAGGTAGATTGCTTGCTACCATCACCACTCAAGACCTCCAACACAGTCTTCCGAAACTCGCCAACGCGTACATGAAATATGTCAATACTATTAAAATGATCGTTGACCATTTGACCCAAATTCTACTACACAATTATTGCTATTTTCCATGTTGACACCTGTCTTTCCTCGTCTCGAATACTAACATCATCTAAAAAGTTATAGGTACGAGTGAAATGGCGATATTAGAATTCGGCATAAAGCGGTAGTTAGGAGCGTTGACTCCACCTTTACCGCAGGTACTACATAGCTTCCTGTGAGCGTAACTCGCGTAAGGCACCGCACGCCATCTGTCTTCTTGCACCTGGTCAAGTAACCCCAGTTGTTGACTTAACTAGTTGATTCGAGGTTTGAGACTTTAACTTGACATATTGTAGAACAATGGCGCTTTAAAGCCCGGTAGAGACCACGCAAAGGGAGAAAGGTATAACAGTTTCTAATAGGTAGATACAGATCACATATAGATTTTCAACATCTATTTTTGTCGGTTTGTATACCTATGCTTTTTATTTTGTTGTATGGTTTTCAGCAAAAACGGCTGAAGTAGTTTTGTTTAAATATTGCAGACATATCGCTTACTCTACCGAGACAGCCATGATACACTTTTCATCCCTAAAAATTAGTTCTCAAAGAAAAACGGTAAAATTTATTTATGTTATTTGGCGCACAAACAAAATATAACCAAAAACAAGAACAAGCAAAAAAAATTGCATACATTTTGAGCTAGATTATATCCCAAAACATGTGTAATTAAACATCATGATTAACATAACTGTTATTAGATTAATTAGTAAAAATAATTAACTAAGCACATTTCTTATGCCCTGGTATATTTTTCAACCACTTTATTTTGATTTGAATCTTAAATGCAAAATAATCATTCAAAGTTGCGAAATAATAGCTAAAACGTCTCTTAAATTACCACTGATACTAATAAAATTACTACTGATCAAAAGAAACCAGGAAAATTACTACTGAAACAGCTATTACAGCAATTACAGAAAATTACAGCTGAAAAGCTTATGCAAGTAGGTGGTTTTGAATATAGAGCTGAAGACTGAGCTCAGTGGAGTTGGGAGATGCTTCTGTCTAGCAATGGTCTAGTACAGATTGATGAAGGTGATGATGATGATGATGATGATAAGCAAACGTAAAAATCTAATTTGGTTCGAAGTTGAATATTTTGTAGAAATTTCGCTTTCAGGGTGGGTACCTAACCATCAAATTCCCGCTTGTACCTAATTTTTATCTTATATATTGAAATTAATCTGTATAATTTTCAATTGTATTTATATTCAAGTAGCTGACAATCAACTAGTTCATCACATATTTTAAAAGTCTGTAAAAAGTTTAATCTTTCAAAATAAAGAAATCTCAAGTACTTAGATAGCTCATTTAAATTCAATCCCCAAGTTTTTTAATGGTAGGCAGTCATTAAAACTATTTCGTACCATTGGACCGTCTCAATCCACGCCAGATGGCATGGTGTGGGGTTACCTTTAACCGTAGTTGTCATGTTTAATATCTCTAATTACATACTAGTTAACAAAGACAAAGGGTAGACAATTAAAACTATAAAATTGAAATTAATTAATAATTTACATACACATACATCATCAGCATCATCATCATCATCTTTTTTACGCAAAAATGTGCATACGTTTGACAACAACTCACCTGATGGTAAGTGACGAAATTGTCTAAGGTGGAGCACGTTTGCCCAAAAAACCAGTATCATTAGCTCTTTTGCTATTGCTTTTGCTTTTGCTGAACATATTTTGCTGCCCCCATTAGGTTTGCCATAATCACCACTCTTGACAGGCATCTTGGTTATCACAGTAGAATATAATGCAGATTGGAGACAATGCTACTGCCCATTCCATGGATATACCCATAGCTCTTACGGCACCAAAACGGGTAGACATAGATTTGTCCTATTTTTACGCCGAGACCACACGTCACATACCTACATACCTACTTACATAAACATACCTTAATATTAAGTAGGTATGGTACCTAAATCTTTACAGAACACACTGAAAATACTACCTAATAAAAAATTAAGAGGGTGGGAAACTTCAAATACTTGAAAAGAACACCGACATCTTGATGCAAGAGGGATGTTAAGATAAACGTCCTTGATCGACGAGGACTCTGCAGTAGGGTTGTCAAAGAAGTTTGAGATTTTTATGGATACATTTTCTAATTTTGTTTTTATTTTCCTGATTGTTACACAGATAGCACAGGCAGATAGTATTATATTATTTATCTGTGTCTATGTTGAAACAAACTTACCGTAATATCCCTACAAAATATTTTTTCTAATGACTTCCTTTTGGAGTACATATAAAGAACTTTAAGGCTTCACTATCATTGATAACATTTTATACATTTGATTTCCATATCCAATTTACACCGTAACTTTACTCTTTGCTAAATAAACAAGGCAGGAAGGGAGGTATGATTTTCATATTCCTGTTTTATAAGTGCAAGCAAAATAACCTAGCAAAATGTTTGATATTAACTAACACCCCACCAACATTGCGTGTACAGGAAAGGTACATTTAGGGGTAGACGTGTTAACAAAACAAATTCACCACAATTGCGTGCCAGCCCTACCGCTACTCCGTCTTACCCCTGCGCCTTGCAAGACGGTGTAAATGGTGTAAACATCGTGCTTACACAGCGAATAGGGTGCGTGTGAAAGCGGATTAAATAAACGCCTAAAATTAAATATCAAAATTTTATATTCGAAAATTCTACTTCGTTTTAATATGAAACTAATACTGTAAATAATTGTGTCTCAATTAGATTAATCGTTCAGCTTATAAATCATCACTTAGCCCAGATCTTACCTTACCTATAGCTTCCCTTTTTGTTTACCATATTTAAAACCATTTTTGAGATCAGCGCAGTAACATTCATCATTATTTTATGAGTAGACCTAAAAAAGGAAGGAAAGAAAAAAGTTATTCTTATTTTATCATCCACCCGCATTTTACGTAATGAACTTAGTGCATATGACTTCGCCGAAATTTCGGAAGTTTAAAAACTTAATTCCATGGTGGTGAACTGTCCTTAAGTACTATTATAAATGCATGGCTGATTATTATAATAATCATCATCATGATCATCATCATCATCATCAGCCTGAAGACGTCCACTGCTGAACATAGGCCTCCTGCGCCACTTTGAGCGGCTGCTTCCTTCCTGTATCCATCGGCTCCCCGCGGTTCTGACCAGGTTCTCAGTCCACCTAGTCCCCACTAGGTGAACCGACGACCTAGTTAGAAGACGCAGCGTAGGCCCCCGGCCGGCCTACGCTGCGTCTTCCGGTTTGTGGTCGCCACTCGAGAACCTTTCGTCCCCATCGGTTGTCAGTTTTACGAGCGATGTGGCCCGCCCACTGCCACTTCAACTTGCTAATTCTCAAAGCTATATCGGTGACTTTAGTTCTCTTGCGGATCTTCTCATTTCGGATCCCCGATCATAGCTCTCTCCATAGCTCGCTGCGCAACTTTGAGCTTACACATAAGGCCAACAGTAAGAGACCACTTCTCAGTTCCATAAGTCATCACTATAATAAATCATAATTCATTCATAATTCATAATTCATTTATTTACTTACGAAAGTAGGTGATATAGGTGTTATAAAATTGCTAGTTCGCTACATCCAGCCAATGAGGCATGTAAGAAGGTTAAAAAAGTCAAAATTTACAAAAACAACTTCAAAAGAATGTCGGGTAACGTCTAGTATTTATGGTATAACAGTGATATGTATTACATTATTTAGTTTTATTAAAATAAATGTCCTATAAACTACATCAAATTTCCGCCCGCTATCACTCGCACCAAACCCTATCACTTAAGTGGGTGTTATCCGCTTCGTAGAGCATGACATGTGCACCAAGACGTTGTAAGGGTGTCTTCTTCACGGTTTGATTTGTTTTAGATTAACCCTATGTTGTTCTTTTGAGTTATTAACAAGTCTTAAAGAGGGGCTAAATAATTATTCTTTGAAGAAAGACTTTCAGTGCAACTTTGGAAGTTGTCCAATGTCTATACAATGAGACCTTAGTTTAGTTCTCTGCATCATATTCCAATGTCCATAGGTACAATGAGACCTTAATTTTTAGATTTTAGTTCTCAGCATCTAATTTCTGCCCGGTCAATGTCTACCGCTTCTGTCCCAATCCTTGCTCGATCCCTACTTTAATATTAAGGTGGAACGTTTCACGCAGCGCAGCGCAAAAAACACCCGAGTACCTGAAGGAATTATTTAAATATCTCGGTGACACTCATGAGCGAGAACTTCGATCTACTTCTAACCTTCTCCTGGCTCCTCCCATTTACCATACCTCCTTCCGAGACAATTCTTTTTCCGTTGTGGCAGTCAGATTGTGGAATTCCTTGCCTAAGGAATTAAAAAAGGTTACTTCTAAAGAAGTCTTTAAAAAGCAAGTTCACATCTATTACATTAAAAATTATTATGCTGAATAAAACTCCCCTAATAATTACTGTTTATACCCTTTGTTTTTATGTAAGTATTTATGTATATTAATTATATTTATGTAAGTAGGTATATCATATTATTTGTATAATTAAGTATATATTATTTTGTAGTATTGTTATTTTTATTCTTATAAACACGATTTTATTCTAACATTAATCTTACTGCACCGCTACCATTTTTTTTTCTTGTACATCCAGGTTGACTGGTAGATAATGCTTCATAGCATTAAGTCCGCCTTGTACATTTATTTTTGTGCTGAAGTATAAATAAATAAATAAATAAATAACGTTTCACCCAGCGCGGGAAATTCAAATTTTCTTGCGTTTGTTGCCATTAATAGCTTAATTACTCAACGTGATTACATGAAAACTAACTTTGTGCAAATAAATAGAATGTATCAACAAATCACAGTTGAAAATATCACGTAGATATCATTGGTTTAGCGACAAATGGCAATAGACTGAAAAGCCATGACGAAATTTGTTTATTGCGATTTGTTGCTAAACCAATGATATCTATACTTTTATATACTTGTGATACTTTTAATCGTAATTTGTTGATACATTCTATTTATTTGCGTTAAATTAGTTTTCATGTAATCACGTTGAGTAATTAAGCTATAATTGGCAAAAAACGCAAGAAAATTTGAATTTCCCGCGCTAGTGAAACGTTACCACTAAAACGTTTTCTATAATTATGTTTCTTTTTTTTGTAAGGCTAAAATTTAGCTATCAACGGGATTTGAACCCTCTCTTTCCAACTCACCGGATTAATGCTTTTCCAACTTAGCTATGGTCGTGGTCGTAGACTGATATATATATGTATAACTAATTCACGCATGTTGAATACTTATTGATTCAGATTCATTCATGCCTACTCATTCATCTCCGCAAATGTCGGCAAAGGTGTTCGATTCAGAGCGCACGCGCTTCACCACATGTTCATTTTTTCGTTCCTGGCATAAGTTGCCATTATTTATCTAAACATTTGCAAAAAATGCCCGACAAGGTGTTTTATCTTGTTTTTGCTTGCGGATGGCGCTAAATAGCTTTGGTGATTTTTTTGCTGAAGATATGTTTGTTTTTCTAACAGGGTATTATGTGTTGAACCTAGAAAATGATTCTCGGGTATATTCTAATATTCTTGGTTTGACCACATTTCCTCTGATGTTAACTTGCCAGTTAGAAATTGGAGGTGGCACCACGCTGAGCCTCGTGTTGCCACAGATAATATAATACCTAGTAGTGTTGCCATACTTGGTCATGGGTTCGAACCTCATTTCATAGACAAACGTGCTATACCTTCGACTGCATCGTGCGTCGTTTAACATCAGGTGAGATGCAGTGAAACGTTGGCATATTTAAAAAAAAATGTTTGGTAAAAGACAATAAAAATAAAAATCATTGCAACAGTGAACGAGATTCAGTCAAAATTCTCGACTGATCAAAAATCAAAATTGGTGAAATTTTTCTGTCTTTAGCGTGTACACACTGATATTTTTCACCAATTTTGATCAGCCCTCAGTTAAATAAAAACGAACTGGTAACTATATCGTGTCCGCTGGAAAGTAATACTTGTTGACACATCAAACAGGAACACATTGCGTTGAACAGAAGGCACTTCAAAGGGCGATGAACTATGATTTTTAACGGGCATTACTTACTTTTGGGCAAGTCTTTTTGTTAAAGTGGAAATCTTTTTGTTTAAACAATTGTTACTTTGGTGTTAGTAATCGGACCAAGACACTTATTATGGCAATAAAATTATCAAGGTGTTTTGTTGTAAATTATTTTTGATATTTTAATTAAAATAAACGTTATAAGCTTCGATGCACTGCCGTCCAAGAATCCACTTTATACCCAGGTTAACTGGAAGATAATTTTCTATGTATCATTAAGTTCGCCTATGTGGAACAGGATCTTCAGTTGTTTGTGAAATAAAAAACCATTGATATTTGTTTACAGATTAATTTGTACAGGAATAATTTGAATCACGAACGGGATTATCTGTTTATATGTCTATCAAATACACAAACAGAAAAATGAACGCCACGTATAACAAATTAAAGTACTTATCCTACTATTACTACTTCCTGTATCTTTTATTTATTAAATTAAATATAAAAAAAGATCTAATAAGATCCAGAAAAAATCGTATCACATATACCCCATTGAAAATGATTGGTACAATCATTAATATATCTTCGTCAAGAATATGTATACTAATTGATTTGAATCTTTCACTTCCGGTGAAAGTTTTATATCGTAATTGATCTATTATTTCATCAAATCATTTCCTCCGAACTTTCTCCTCCCTATAAGAGGGTTAGCCCTCTTTAGTGAAAGCTAAAGAGGATTTGTTTTGTTAATAAAACATTAAAAAATTTGAAGCTACATTTACCTATACCATACCAAGAAATTTTTATTCTTGGGTACCTATCTTTCTTGTCTAAAGTTCTTTTATTCTTGTTTATTAAGTATTGCATCACCATAGTTTTGAAGAAAACTATACATTTCTTGCGGGTCTTTTTATTTTTTTATTACCCCAGAATACTTAATGGTAGGTACAAATAAGTATCACCACGCTAGCACAGTACGAGAAAGTTGATGCAAACAGACGCCTTTAACTATTCAACCTAATTTCCTCAAGTTGAATAGTCAAAGATACGTGCCTAAGCACTCCGTAGTTATTAGGCTATGCCGATTTCCAAACAATGTATACCTATTCTTCTACATTCACCATCGTAAAAGTTACGGTAACTTTTTTTTTTTTTTAATGCAAACAGGTATGGATGTATACCGCCTCCCCGATGGGAAGAGTTTACCGAAGCCTATGGACATTTGTACCACTAGAGGTGCCGCTAATGCGCTGCTGTGATATACTCTTTTGACCCTTCTTTTAAAATACTGCATGTAGTTCTAGAGAAAGACCGCTGGTGGAAGCCCATTCCACATCTTCGGTATACGGCAAAAAAATAAGAAAAAAAAATATATACCTATAATACAAGAAAATCACAAATGACTAGTCATATGTGGTTTTCTTGACTCAATAATAATAAACTGGTTTTTTTTAACTATATAGGCCCGCATTTGACTGCAATCTCACCTGATGGGAAGCGACGATGCGATCTACGATGGTACATGCTTGCCTAGAAGATACCTATTCACTCGTTGAAGAGCTCCAGATTGTACTCATCGGGAAACAAAGACGCTGGTAAAGTATTCCATTCCTTGACTGCTCGGATAATAAATGTCGAGTCAAACCGCAACTGTAACATAAATTCAACCATTTACAACATTACAGTTTCCTGAATAGAAAATAATATGGCAATGCCATCAACATAAATGCAGATGAACAGAACTACATTAAAGCATCTCTCATAGAGATTAAAAAGAGTTACTCCGTCACTAGCGCGAATAGCCCACATAGCGTAACTACCCGCTAAAGACACTTTTAATATCGTAGGCACGATGGAGACAATCCTCTTAATCAGCGTGCAGACATTGTTCGGAACGAGGCCACGTACGCACATGTAGAATGATTAGTCTCTTTGTGCGAACACGACCACCGCACTTTTGTTCAGCGCACCAACTTTCGACGATTGTTCTGTTATGAACAATTTTGCAGCTTTTTGCAGTGGTTCGGTTATTTTTGTAGTGATGTGCGTTTAAGTTGTTGGTTTCAACTGCTCTGTAAATTTTTTGGATTAGTCCCTTTCGAAGTTTCCTTGCGAGATAAGATCCGAAATGAGGAGATCCGCAAGAGAACTAAAGTCACCGATATTAGCAAGTTGAAGTGGCATCATCTCGCATCATATCGCTCGTAGAACTGACAACCGATGGGGAAGAAAGGTTCTCGAGTGGCGGTCACGAACCGGAAGACGCAGCGTACCGCGGGCAGCCGATGGATGCAAGAGGCAAGCAGCCACTCAAAATGGCGCTCTTTGGGGGAGGCCTATGTTCAGCAGTAGACGTCTTCCTTCAGGCTGATGATGATAAGTCCTTTTTGACTCAAAAATAAACGCTATCCAGTCTAATGTAATTAAATTAAATCGTCAATAAAACATTGAGACAACTTCATATTTTTAGTAATATATGTGGACATTTCACACTGCGCCATCTATCACCAAACTAAGCAAAGCTTGTACTATATTGGAACCAATAACTGACAGAATACTTAGATACTTTTTTGGTAGTCAATTTTCTTAGTTCTAATTTAAAGTATTTAGGTACCTATATTATTCTTTAAAATAGCATGCCCAGGTTTAAAATAGTCTGCTAGGTGGTAGGACTTTTCTGCAAAGTTCGTCTAGGTAGGTACCACCGCTTTGCCAGTTATTCTGCCACCAAGCAGTACTGTGCAAGCAAAACTGTGTTCCGGTTTGAAGGGCATTGTAGCTAGTGAAATACTGGGCAAATGACACTTTGAAAAAATAAATACTGTAAGTTCTATATTCAAAAAGCACGTAATATAAGTAACATAAACTAATTAAACCTATCCTCACATAAAGCACCACGAACATGATTAAAAAGCAAATCTTTTACAACACAAAGACCACCAGGTTGGTCTTATTGCGGTAGAGCGCGAGCGGCAAAAAAATCATTACGTCACATAGGAAAGAAAGAGCCGAGCAAAAAACAATAAAGTTACAATGTAAACAAGTTACGACGTACTTGAGAGGCTCATTATGACGTAGATGCGGCAGTATTAGCCTGATGGTTCGTTTGAGCCGCGAAGCCGCTTGAGCCGGCTCGCTTGAGGCACGCCTCGCTGGCTCATGATCCATACCCGGCCGAGAGACAGTGCAGCCTTTGTTTAACCTATTTCGGTTTAGATTACGGTTTTACCGTGATGAGAGCTTAATTAATTAGATATGTTTGTTAATTATACTTTTTATTTTAATAAGGATGCCTAGTTTTCTTTCTTTGCGATAGTGACGTTGGTAAAGAAAAGTAGAGTGGATATGTCGTACTTAATTAGTAGAATTAGTATGAAAATGGAAAGAATTCCGTTGAAAAATTTACTCAAGCATTTATATTCACTAATAAAATGCTTAATTATAATGTAGGCACCTAACGGTTTTCAATTAAAGACCACAAATTTTAATTATTTCAGAAATGACTGCGTGTATGTTTTATGAAATGTAATGTGATCGTAATCCATCTATTGTTATTGTGTATGTATGTTTCTGAAACGTCTGAACGGATTTTGATGAAATTTTGTAAGTATGGAATTACAGATTTTAGATCCTGGAGTAACAATAGGATACTTTTTACCTTCAAAATTTATGAGCTGCCTGGTTTCCACGCAGGTAAAGCCGTAGGCCACAGCTAATAACAATTTTGGATACTTTTAGTTGCAGGAGATTTTTCATACCACCTACGCAAATATAAAGTTGAATGTTACACGGTAATAAAATAATAAATCACATCTCCCCTTTCAATTAAAAGTGGTACAAATCATAAGCGAGGAGCGAACTGGAGAACGTAACCCTTTACGCTATAAAGTTTATCCATGTCATTTTGATTACAAAGCTATTTTACACAACTTGAAGAACAGGAATAGTTAGTTAATAAATTATACGGTTTTTATAGTTTAATAAAAACTGTTCAAGTACAGTTGAATTCATAAAATAATTTAAAATATGACAAGGAATCATATTAACAATTACTTTTTGACGTATAACTTAAGCTGCTGGTTACTGCATGATAAAACGATTTAAACGCGTCGAAATGGTAGCCTTTTTCCAGTTTAAAAACATAAAACCGAAAATTGATAAAAAATATATATAGGTAAACTGCGGGGTGATCACGGAACTTTGATTGAACAGGGGAAATTTCTTTGAGAATTTCGTCAGTAACTACACGTAAACTGCGTACTGAAACTGTCACATCCATACATTTTATGTTAATATTGATTGTAAAAAAAGTTACATGATCGCCTAGCTGGCCAACGCATTTTTCATTTTCATTTTTGCGCCTCTGAAAGTAATTGTGAAGGAAGTAAACATCTAACTTAGCTTGACAGTTCTTGTCGCCAGTATCTCTTGCCTTGTCCCCGTCCCCACTCGCACAAGACAGGAAACTACTCGCACGCTCACCACAAAAGAGATGCGCGGAAACATATAATTATGATATCACGTAACAGAACCACGAAGGAACATAGCTCAATTCACGAGTGGCTCACTTGTCTCACTTGACTCACTTGGCTCACTTGGCTCACTTGGCTCACTTGTTGTTTCCTCGCGAAATGAATAGACGCAGGTTACCTCTATCCGGTGTTTTATATCAGATCTTGTTTATATCCGCTTTAAATGTTGACAACCCTAGTTTATTTCATAATGGCTCATTCATCATAAAAACTGAGCTTTTATTTGATTATGCGACTAATAATATAAAGTGACTAAAATTAAAATAAAATCATTTTATTTTTAATGTTTCCTGATTTTTCCAGTGTGTTCCATCCAAGTCGGCAACTGTTAACTGATTATAAAAAAAATCTATGATTATGTCAAATAAAAAAAAATTGTGAATGTGAAAGTTTTAAAATTTCCATCAATTAAAAAAAACAGTATTAGGTAGGGTACAAAATTCCCTTTTCATTTTTTCAATATTTTTTTTCATACAAGTTTACAACGTTTATCTCATTTTATATTAATAGCCCTGCGTCAAGATTTAAAAAAACTGAAGATGTATTTTTTTTTTTAAATAAGCACTTGTCAAGTTATATGTGCAAATTAAAGCGCAGGGCGTACATTTACGTGCATTAATGTGGACGGATCCGTTTCCGGCGCTCCCTTGGCAATGATTTCCCACATTTCCCCTTTACTTTACAATCATTTCATTACACCTGTTGAGGTAGAGATAGACTAACAACATTTTTAAGACAATTTTTTTTTAACGGACAATGGGGCCAATTTTAAAGGCTTTAGTTGACAGATCTAAAACTCCTAAAACTGTTGCTGTCCTTGTCTAATAGACGGTAATGTAAGAGACGGGTATATTTTTAGTAAGTTAAAGACTGTCAACTAAAGCCTTCAAAATTGGGCCTAATGTGCCTTTATTCTAAACTAATTACTACAATAATAATAAAACCGGCCATGTGTGAGTCGGACTCGCGCACAAAGGGTTCCGAACCATTATCTACAAAAACGAGGAAACGATTATTGTATGATTGTTTTACGATTATTGTATGGGAACCCCCTTAAATATATATTTTATTTTGTTTTTTAGTATGTTGTTATAGCGGCAACAGAAATACATAATCTGTGACAATTTCAACTGGCTAACTATCACGGTTCATGAGTTACAGCCTGGTGACAGACGGACAGACAGACAGACAGACAGATGGACGAACAGTGGAGCCTTAGTAATAGGGTTCGTTTTACCCTTTGGGTACGGAACCCTAAAAACTATACTATGTGTGAACTGGGAACCTTCTAATTTTTTTTATTCATTCGAAAACTATTTTCATGTTTTTATGCATTTTTATAAACGTCTGCATATTTCATAATTACATAATCACAACCATTCTCATTTTGTTCGTACAAAAATTATATAATAATTAATAATAACAACAGGTTACAAATTATAAATATTTTTACCCTAAACAATAAATATAAATATTATACGTAAATAAAAAAGTGACTTTATATTATTATTTTTTGGCTTTGTGAGCTTAGATTTCTCTACGCGGGCTCTACGACAGTACTACGAACAACAACAAGTAGACAAATAAATCACAAGCACAACTATAATTATAAATTGGGTTACAATAAACAGATTTATTAACAATAGAAATTGTTCTTATTGTATTTTATGTCTTTAATTAATTTTTATGCGGTGAGTACAAAGCTCCTCAATGCGTGACCCCGGGCGGAAGCTACCAGTTCCGTTTACGCAGTAACTACTATTTAATCTGTGGTTCCGTGCTTTATGAGCTTCCGACTGTACTATCGCGATCTCGTAGTCACGTGGGCTCTTATAATGAGACTATTATATACGAGACAGCATCAATTCACGCACACAACACAAACATCAGCACACATACACTGTACACACCAGCTGTGAAATGACTGTTTTTAGTTACCCTCATATATTTACTATTAAAATATTGTAGAATAATTATTATTATGTAAGTATACTTTTGTTTCCTTGTTTTGTTTTTCAGGATTATGACGGTTCACTATATTGTTTAACATCTTTATATCATGTTTATATCCACATCAGTAAAATACTATTAGATCTGTTCGATACAATAATGGTTACCTATAGTTATGTCCGTCCGTGGAGTGGGGCCTGGTGACCTGTGATACAGGCTGTTTATGCCTACATCAGGCACCAGTCCTTGCAACACAGGTTTGCAATATTATATGTACCTATCCCAATAAGTTAAATTGTATTAAAGTAGTACCTACCTAACTAATTGTAGTATAATAATCCTCATCATATTTGTGAACCTACTTGCAAGGATAATAAAAAAAGCATTTAATAAAAAAAGCATTTATTTATTATTTATTTATTTATTTATTAACAAACGATGGACTGGTGTACAAACAGACCTTGAATATTTTCGTTACTCTTAAAAGACTCATGAAGCGTGGGAGCGAGAAGTTCAATCCAAGTACACACTGCCCGAGAGGAAAAGAGATAGTGAAATAATTGCGCATGTGTCATTGTTTTGGGCGAGTAATAGCACATATCACCACAATCTTGTGACGATATCTTCCTCCTTCATCATCATTCCAGTGTTCCCGTGAGTGTCCACCCCTTATTGAGCTACCGGGAAAAGGATTGGGGGGACCTCCGGGATAATCTGTTTCACGACGAAGAGCATTTTGGGATCATGATCAATCCCGTTATCAAAGTGCAAAATACTATTCTTCAGGTATACCGGCTTTTTTGTTCAGAAATTTTTCTTCTTATCTCTGTAAATGTATGTTATTTTATTTTTAAAACAATGGGGGCTTGTAGGTAGGTTCAATATTTATTAAAAGCTAAATTAATTTCTCATAATCATAACAACAGTTTTCACACGTACTATTTCTTAAATGTCTTGTCTTTGAATTTGAATTGTCATTGTTGGTCTTGTAAATACTAGGTAGGCATGGAAATGATTGCTACTTTAAAATAATTGTCATTTCATCATATGATTTATTTTCGTCACTGATTTCACCTGCGATTTTTCAGACTGATTTTTCATGCCTTATGAATTTACGACCAATGGTGGATCAGAGATGTGATTTAGGAGCAACCTAGTGAAATTGTGACCTACTACAAATGATTAGGTACTTACTAAAAAAAAAAATCAAACAAAAAGAAATCTAACGCTACTCTCTTAAGTAAAAGAAGACCAAAGCTCACCGCTAGGTACGTTACAGGCACAGTGTTTATAAAATTGCACTCTACAGGTCTCAGTTTGTTTACTGAGACATAAACAAAATTATATTTTGATATTCACCGCTGATGCTACTCTCGTATTATGAAATCCGAAGCCACGATTCATTAAGTGTGATTATGTGATTATCACACTGTGATTTGTAGCAGTGTGTGACAAAAAGTAGCAGGAGTGACTAATGAAAAATAAAATCATATGATTTTTCACCTGCTCCTTGTGAAATGATCTATTCCTAAAACTAGGTCTATGGTTGTACCTTAAAGGTGCCCCTGAGCTTATTGTCAATTTTGATGGCTGAGTGCCTTATCTGTGGTCTGGTGATGATATAAAAATCGGTAGTAGGTATATTCCAACAACATAAATACCCATAGCCCGTTCGAAAAAACCTCAACGCTAAAGTCATGTTTATCATGCAAATACACAAAACTAAAGGCAAATTGAACGAACGATAAAAACGATACAATAACCACCACTAAAACACCGTTCAATGAGCATTTAAGGGTTACACCAAATGTCACGCACTTCGGGAACCACCCTCGAAGCAGATGTTTTATTGGATACACTAGACAAAGGTTAAATTAAATGTTTTAAACCGATTTTCATGAACGAGAGAGTTATCAATTGTATACCACCTAAAGGTGGGTATTTTGATTTATACATAGTTAAGGTAACCACAATGGCTAAAACCGAGTGGTCCCAGTTTACGAATAGGACCACCCCATCTCTTCCCGTTGGTGCCGTAAGAGCCAGCTAATGGAATATCCAGGGAATGGGCAGCAGCATCCTCCTCGGTACATTAAAATCTTCTGCGATCACCCCAAGCGTGGTAATGATTATGGCAAATTCTCCCCCTATGATAAGCGTCCAAAATGGCGTTTTATGGGGGAGGCATATGTTCACCTGCTTTTAATGTTATGGTCAAAAATGGAGAGGAAGAAGAATGTCATAAATATTTAAAATATGATATTATTTATACAAACGGCGCGTCAAATAATTGATATATATATTCCTTGTCCAAGGTTGCCAGTAATTATGTGTGTCAGTGTGGCACGATTGCATTCAATGATCAATACCGATTCGGCGTCACGCAAACCAATTTCGGCACCCCTATTAGATTTTACGGTTTAAAATTCTAAACTGTGATGTTGCATGGGAGAGTACTTTAGAGTGTAATAAAATAAATGAGTATGTAATATTGACCTTTTTCTATACCTAATTAATAAAATCAATTTTATATTAATACTAGTTGACCCGCCCCGGCTTCGCACGGGTTATTTAGTTTTATGCCTTAACCCTGTTTATGGGTAAGAGGGAAGCGAAAGGGAAAAAGATAGTGGAAAAGGATGAATGGATGGGACGGCAACAGGCGAACTTCCTTCTATTGCCGTCCCAGCCATTCATCCTTTTCCCCTATCTTTTCCTTTTCCTTTTTCTTCCCTTCAACAGGATGAGTATAAAAAAAATAAAAAAAAATAATACAAACAACAGAATTTTTGCATAAAAAAATACATACATGTTTCTTCGTGCAACCCGCACTTGGCTGTTTTAGAAAATAAAATGTATCTTAAATATTATTCTGAAAAAATAGCTATATTACCAAATTTCAGCGAAACCCGTTCAGTAGTTTCAGCGTGATACGTGTTCAAAGGGACAGACAGAAAGACAGAAAGACATAAAATTCAAAAAAAATTTGTTTCCACTTCTATAATATAGATAAAGAAGTGTAATGCAATCAAAATTTTCAAAAAATATTTATTGGACAAATTCACCTAGTTACGGCCTAGTTAGCCTAGTTTCAGTTTTATTATATTAGTCTTCAGTCTAAATTAGTTTGCTCTTAGACGTTAATTTTTTTTAAATGTCAAGTACAGTTTTCCCTTCCACATACAATCTAGGCGTATTCAAGAGCAGAGTGAATAGGTATCTTCTGGGTAAGCGTGTCCCACCTTAGGTTTCATCTACACTTACCATCAGGTGAGATGTGGCCAAACGCTGACCCATTTGCTATAAAAAAAAAAAAAAAAAGTAGCTTAAATCGCAGATACCAGTTAAGTTGTATTGCAGAAAGAAAGGCGTACAGATAAGCAATGATGACCTACTTGAAATTTGCACCTTTCGCCGAAGAAGAGTTCCATTGTAGCCTTGCACCTTGTACCATGTGGCGGCCCGCATGTCTCGAGATCAAATGGGATTTTTTGCTAGTGCCATTCTTGATTGAACTTTTAGAAATAGGGCCGGGGATATAAATAAGAATATTTTTGATAAGTAATGCGACTTTTTTTGAATGGACGAGGAATACAGTTGGACTCTACAAACCTTTGTATTTCTAACGTTAGCCTCGTGTAATCAACTGCAAGCTTGTCGAAAATTATATAACTTAAGTTTATGTACCTAAGGAACAGCATTTTAAAGATTTTTGTACTCTGTGGTTCTACCAGCAATTTACCTACCTAACCTATTTCTTAAATTGGGATTTTGTGCGTAAAATTAAAATTGACTGAAAATTCTATACCTATAAGATACATAGTATCTAAATGGTTAACGAAAACCCAAAATTTAAAAACTTTGTGAGGCTTCTGTTGTGGTTAATTATTGCAAAGTTCAACTCGAAAAGTAATTTAATTTATGCATAATTGCATAGGAATACCTGGATGTAAGCACAAAATGCTATAACTCTTTTGAAAATTTGTTTAATATGCATAATAACTCAAAATCACACAGAGAAAAATCACACTATCACTACACATATTTTAAACTCATCTCATTACAAGACAACAAAAGTACTCTTTGTAATACTCACTTCATTAAAAAAGGGAAACTGCGCGTATAAATGCAAAAATACAACACAAAAATTCAAATTCCAAAAAACAAAATGCCTCAGACTCCAATATAAATCGAGAGCCAATTACCGAGTCGGGAACAAAACAAGCGTTTTTCAAACGAGATAGGCTTTGTAGTCAGTCCTTTGATTACATGCAGACGGCCGGCAAAGACAATGTGTGGAGTGTGCCTTCCCTGGCCGTCGGTCGACTGATTAAAATGTTTGTAACATCTGACCTCTGCTAGTTGCCTTTCAAAACGAAAGGATTTACCTTCTTGTCGATTGAAATTCATTGCTTTGTATGTACTACTGGCTTATGCCCGTGGAACCGTGCCTCGAGAACCATTTATTTTTCTTAAAATAATTACCTCAACCCCTTTTTGTATCTTCGAAATTTCAAGATTTTAGCTTTAATGATTTTGGCTATGTAAGTGTCTTATGACTAACGTGACCCGTCCCGCTTTGGGCGGGACAGTCCCGCTTTCACGATATCTGTCCCGCTGTCCCCAGCAGGGGCAAAATTGTCCCGCTTTTGCAAACTAACCAAGTTATTTAAAATTTATTTTTATTTTATCAAAACTTTGGAGCTCGCACTTTGATATTAACTTTTTCTTGTCAGTCATTTCATTAAGATTGGGTGCTCTAGCTTTGAAGTTTTATTAATTTATTGGAAAACAGCTTACACACTTACAGCTTATTTTAATATAATTTCCTGAAATATGTGTTTTACCTAGATTTACTTATAAACGTGTAAAATTTTGGGGCTCGCTTCGTTTGCGCTCATTTTGTCTTCTTCATGTCAGTCGTTTCATTGAGATTGGAAGGTCTAATTTTGAAGATTTATTTTCTTATTGGAAAACCAACAGGTAACTATTGTAACTTTACTGAAATATGTGTTTATCTAGATTTACTTACAAACATGAGAAATTTGAAAAAGACATTTCATATTTACTGCTGGCTAGCCCGCACTGGTTTCGCACTGTTTAATTAGTTTCACACCTTATCGCAGTCTAAAGGAAGAGAGAAGGAAGAGGGAAAAGGGTGAATGGATGAAACGGCGACCTCCATTCATCCTTTCCCTTATCTTTTCCCCTGTTGGAGAACCACAAAACCGAATGAAATATTTACATGACAATATTTAAAACTTGTAAAACACCAAAACTTTTTTTACCTAATTCCGCAAGAGATGTCCCGCTCTGATACAAAAACTAAATGGTCACGTTACTTATAACGGCTCTTGTTCTGTATTTTTTTACCCCTTTAAGGGATGAAATTTGAAAATTGCTATTTATTTTATATGTTTTTCATACATTTCAAATTACAAATTGATACGGTCAATTTTTTGGAATTTTCATTCAAACTTTAACTACTTATTTTAGCCCCCTTAAGGGTTAAATTTCGAAAAACTAGAAAATACCATTTCATTTATTTTTATGGTTATTTGTATGTGCCAAGTTTCAAAACGATACGTCATGAAATGAAGGTTTTTCATACAAACATTTTTGACCTTTTTTACCCACTTAAGGGCTGAATTTTCAAAAATCCTTTTGAAGCACACGCCTACGTCGTAAAAGAAAACCACCATCTAAATTTATCTCCAAGTCTCTGCATCTAGTGGTTTGGGCTGTACGTTGTCTGTCATCCACTCAGGACAAAGCCTTTTATATAATAGATCAAAGATGATTAAGCATCTTTTATTTTGGATTCAATATTTTTTTCATCTCACACCAAGATTTATTTGTTGAAACTTTTTGTGGTATAGTGCCCATTGACCGCCTATTATAAGGCTTGTGCTAGATTATAGATTAATTGATAATCTAAACATGGCTGTGTTATTATTACTTATCTGCTCACAATATTTCTTAAGTTTTTTACTAGTGTTAAGTTTGATTATAATTACTTAATTAGGTACCCACCTATACTTACGTTATAGAAAATGTTTGTAATCTCTGATGCTTTGCTTTATACTAGAACGTTACGTCCTATAAACCTGAGATGTTGTACCCAAAACAATTCGCAATTCAAACTCGAAAGACGCCATTCCAAATTCAAACTCAACCGCCAAAAATGTGACGCGTGTCGCGTCATATCGCTCCACGCTACCCCCGCGAAAGGTGCGCTTACGCATGGGGTCCACTGCCCCTATTATCTTTAACATTTCAAAGTCTGTTTGCAAGATAAAGGCTAGGGGGAGATTTCTTTATTCTTTTATTCTTCACCCGATTTATTATTATTTTTTACGTTATTATTACTATGATTGCGGCGCGTGCGCACATGTCTGCAAGAGCCACCCTAATATAAGAGGAATGTAATGCTCTTACCAGTTTTTTTCTGTATTGTTAGAGGATTACGAGAGGTTACATTAGTGGCCTTTTGGTATTATTACTCTAGAGTTTTATCAAAAAATATTTTTTAAAAAGTAATTACATATTATTGCTTATGGAACACTCTGTATAACATAAACGTACAGTTAAATGCAAAAGGATACGCTACCGATTTGTCAAGTAGACGACCTTTCGAAACAAAATTACTTTGCGGTTATACAAAATCATTCAAGGAACAATTTCCTTACAAAATCTTACTCTCCGAACGCAAAACCTTTATTGTCAACATCTTGTATTATACCTTCTTTCTTAATCAGTCTTAAGAAGTAGACTGCAAAGTTCATTTTCGCCCATCCATCTTATATCATAAGATTGTAAACCATCACTGGAACAGCTGATCTTACGTCCGGCACCTTACGTTTACTACGAATCGTAGTAAAACTAAGTTCGATGGAAGTTAGATCTTGTGCGTCAAGAAATAAAAACTTAAATAGCATAAGACGCTTACAAGACATTCATGTCTTGAACTGTGTAAATGCTTGAAAGCATTCAAGCGATTTATAACTCTACCGCTGAGCCGCTAAGGTAGGTTTAAGATGTATTTAAGAAGGACACGTGTTAAAAAGATAACATCGGTGCACATGCTTTGATACGGTTTGTAATGGTGTTTTGTGGGCGTATCAAATGTCTTTGTATGGCGATGTGGCGCCTAAGACAAACTTTTTCACCAGGTGGAGTTTGTAGGAAGTATTAGAAAGAATCAATGAATACTTATAACATTCTAACTTTTTTTTTTATGTGATTGAATGACGTGACGAGCAAGTCGTTCACCTGATGTTAAGTGACACAGCCGCCCATAACAGTTGCAGTGTCACCCGGAACTTTAAAACAATAAACTTTCGCGTGACACTGCACTGCGCACATCATCCTGAGACATCACCCAGTCTAGTAATCAGATTACTAGACTGAGTGATCAGATCATAAAGTCTCATTTGCCCAGTAATTTCACTAGCTACAATGCCCTTCAAACCAGAACACAGCAGTGCTTGCATACTACTGCCTGGCGGCAGAATAACTAGCAAAGCGGTGGTACCTACCTAGACGAACTTTGCAGAAAAGTCCTACCACCTAGTGAACTTTATGCTGTGTAGGTATCTCAAGCTTAACTTACCTGTTTATTAGCACTTTCTTAAATCTATTAAGTAGGATAAGTAGATAAATAGTTAGGGTACATTTATTTTATGCTAAAATAGGCCTACTTTGAAAACAACTCACCTGATGGTAAGTGACGAAGTTGTCTAAGGTGGAGCACGTTTGCCCATGAGACGCCCATTCACACTCGACTTGAAAATACCTAAGTTGAAACACTGTTGCTGGAAGAGCATTCTATTCCTTGGCCTTTCGGACTATGAATGACTCGGCAAAACGCTTAGCTTAGTTTTTATTAAGATTTTAGAATGCTTCATTTTTCTTTCGTTTTTAAAGTTCGAACCGATAACTTTATGAAACTTTTAATTAGAACACAAATAAATGTGTTTTGTTTAATTTACACAAAATTAACCAAAACCACCATAACAAAACTCAAAGCATGCATGTATCCAAAATGGCCGCCGTGTAATCCCGCGCACTCGAAGCATAAAGCACAATACTTTCTGTGTTGCCAGTACTTCCCCACGCCACCTTTGACCCTGCGCCTGAGCAGCTGCAAGATGGCAGGGGTGCATCGCGATCGATAGCTCTACCGCTTGGAGTTCGAATTTAGAATGGGTTTCCGATCGTCTTTCACTTTGTATTTTGAATTGGGAATTGTTTCTAAATTATTATTTCTTATTTTATGAGTAAAACCTATTTTTGTGTTCGTAATTGATACCAATTAATAATGATAGTGAATCTTAGATTCCATTTTTAAATAACTAAGTATTATGTATCTACCTACATATATGTATCAATAAAACAAGGTAATTTCTAAGGCTCTTTGTGACTCAAAATTATTGTATTTAAGCATCGTATACCAAAATTATTTAGCTACATATTTTTTTTTAATGTAGGTAATGATCTATTGTAGAATAGCAATAAATTATTAATCTTTGATTAATCTCTATAATTCGTGACACGAGTCCATCGTCCTTTTTTTCATTAGAATCTATTCACTGGAAATATAATACATTTTTAAAATAAAGACACCTATCCATCATACCGCACGATCATCTTTCGCATCTTTCGCCAATCGCACGCGCCGCAGATGCGCTACGCAGCTTTACTAGTGGCAAAATTAAAAAGCATCTTCAACGGATTATATTTTGCACCCTCTTGTATACTACTTAAATAGGTACTATAAATTGTGTATTGTATTTTTGAAGCTGAATGCAAATCCATGCTGATATTGATTACGCATCTGATGTGTATCGTTTATATGCCATCATTTTTGATAGGTTATCAGAGTTGGGTTATCGAATCGATATATTTTTAATGGTCTCAATAAAAAAGCAGAGACTTATATATATTAGAGCATGTAAATCTAGAATATAATACTTATATACATATACATTAATGATTATGTTAGCAACGCTATTACTCCGTAAGCTTTTGTTATTTTATTATAATGGGGTAAAAAACTGACTTTTACTCACTTCAGATGGCAGCACTGTTGAGTGTTCCCTAAATCTGACAAATATCTGTCATCCACCATAATAATTTTGTAAATAAAATAAAAATAACTCAATTTATTTCATTAATATGACATTGTGTTCAGCTTTGGATTGCAAAAAGACGGGAGTCCATGTATTCCCCGAAGATATCAAATGGAGAAAACGATGGATAAAAGCTTTACGAAGAAAAAATTGGGAGCCCACTAAATATTCAAGGTTATGTGCTTTTTTCCAGTAGTAGATGCTTTTCTATTCCGCAACTGTTTTTTTAACTGCCTAACAGTCCATGTTGAATACATTTCTCTAGTATTAGGATTTTTTTAAATCAATAGTTCTATAAGTAGTCACACTTATTCAAATATCGAATCAGAAGTGCACTTATTTTCAAAAAGCAACCCATATTTTAATATAAAGCATTATTCGAAGCTATAAGATGCATATTAACACCGGGCACGCGACATTTCATCCCGTAGCTAAACTAAAGGTGCAGCGGACCCCTTTCTACGGTATTATTATCGCAGTGGCATAGGAGATTGTGCTGGGATCTTAACAATCGAACAATTGACGGTGTAATTCTGAGTTTGATGTTTATGGGGTCACAAATGTAGCTTAGAAGTGATAGCGGTGAATGTGGTAGGACTTTTCTGTAAAGTTTATCTAGGTAGGTACTACCGCTTTGCCAGTTATTCTGCCGCCAAGCAGTAGTGTGCAAGCACTACTATGTTTCGGCCTAAAGGGCATTGTAGCTAGTGAAATTACTGGGCAAATGAGATTTAAGAACTGATCTCACAGCCTAGAAATCTTTTATAGACTGTGTGATGTTTTAGGATGACGTGCGCAGTGCACAGTGTAACGCGAAACTTTAATTTAGATTTCCGAGTGACACTGCAATCTGTAATGGGCGGCCGTGACGCTTAACACCAGGCGAACGCCTAGCTCGTCACGTAACACATTAACATAAAAAAAATTTGGAAGATGATCTAATGTTTAAGTACTAGCATGTAGAGTCATTATCATCATCTGCAGGTTAACTCACAGTGGCTTCGTTTGCCGCGTAGGGTTGCCAACTTTTTGTACAAGAAATAGGTGAAAAATAGAAAAAAAAACAGGAGAACCAAATTTTTTCCTTTTTGATATGCAGTCTGTGGTGTATTTAACCCCGACCAAAAAGAGGACCTGTCACTTTTTCTTGATAGCGAATTAGTTGTCTTTGTCCGCACATTTTTAATTCTTTGTCAAGTTCCTTAAGTTGGGTTGGGTTACACGCGTAATGACATAATATGATAATACGTATAATGACACATATCTACGCAAAATGGCATACTTTACCTATTTCATTACTTAGTACTAACCTACTTTATTTGAATAATATTTTAGATATCATAAGTCACGTTTCGCTTTACTCGAAAATGCAGATTCCGGAGAACGCATGGGAAAGTGACACTTAAATCAAAAACTCTGTGTTCCGGTTTGAAGGGCATTGTAAGCTAGTCAAATTACTGGGCAAATGAGACTTTATGATCTGATCACTCAGTCTAGTAATCTGATTACTAAAATGGGTGATGTCTCAGGATGACGTGCGCAGTGCAGTGTCGCGCGAAACGTTATTGTTGTAAAGTTCCGGGTGACACTGCAACTGTTATGGGCGGCCATGTCACTTAACACCAGGTGAACGACTAGCTCGTCACGTCATTCAATCACATAAAAAAAAATATACTTCGATTTCACTCCACAACTCTATAGCCATGATTCTTTGTTATCTATTGCGTGTATTGCTCAAATTATTGTGAGTTCAATGAATACTACTTCCGTAAAAGTAGTAATGGGCGGAACAGGTCATCGCCACTTCCGGTTTTCTATCGCACGTAACTGTACACTAATATATTCTTATATGTACATGATGGAGTTATTCTATATACTATGGCTTTTCTTTCTTTTCATATATTGTGTAGTAGATAGGCATCCCATTTGACACAAATTAAGGGTTCTATTTTCAAAAAATATTTTTTGGTACATCCCTACGCCATAAAAGGCAGACCAGTCACAGTAAGGTTATGTTAAAAATGTGAAAACCAATTGCCATTAAAAAAAAAGGGTTATATTATTGGTTGATATAAAGAATTGATTGATTACATTTAGATTAATTAGAGCCTACCTAAAAAGTTGAAATTGCTTTGTTGACGATCATTGTAATTTAATACGATTAGAAAATTAATTTGATTTATATACGGTATTCTAATTGTGACTTGTAAAAGTACTAAAAATAGCCAAGGACTTTATTTTGATTTTGACTTTGTGAAAAACAAACAGCTCATGACAGAATTTTATTTAGAAATAGTCTTAGTTATGAACAAATACCTGGAATTTTTCTTTTTATAAAAAAAGATTGATGTGTATGTAGGCTTAATAGTAATTAGTTAAACTGCAAAGAATTGAAAATTAGATTTTTCTTAAAATGGCAGTGGGCAGGCCACTTCATTCGACATCATGACAACCGATGGGGAAGAAAGGTTCTCGAGTGGCGACCACGAACCAAAAGACGCAATGTAGGCCGGCCCCCCACTAAGTAGACCGACGACTTGGTGAAAATCGTGGGCAGCCGATGGATGCAGGAAGCGAGCAGCTGCTCAAAGTGGCGCTGTCTGGGGGAGGCCTATGTTCAGCAGTGGATGTCTTCAGGCTATTTATGATGATGATGATGACGGTGATGATGGTGGTGACGGCACATGAAGTCAACAGTAACCACGCTACTGCAACTCGACTGCATTTCTAAGTCCATAATACTCCGTATAATATTTACAGTACAATGGAGCTATAAATTCGCGGTGCAATACTATCGAATGCGGCACACCAATCAACAACCATCTCTAACTATTAATTAGAGCCCGGCATCGGTCGTAATCAAGCATAAAATTAAAACTTGGCACACGCCGTGGCCAGCTAGGGTGTGTCCACACGTACCGTATGGTACGGCAATTTGTTCAAGACATCTGGCAACACACCTGCCCGCGCACCCCGCGGACATTCCCATACACAAAAAAAGAGGTCCGTAAGGCAAGGACTCAAGGTATATTTTACGTACAGCATGTTTTGGCACAAGGTCCAATGCCCCCGTCAGCGTCACTCATCGTTACATATTCGCTTACAGTTTCGGAAATGACTAACAGTTTTTCTGACTCCAATTGTCCTAAGCGCGGTCGAGTGCGACTTTATTGCATGGCGTATTCATTTATTAGACGACCAAATAGCGACGTCAACAGTTTAACTCGCCGGAACTATAACCGACGTCTTTCAATTAGGCGAATGTCGTCTATCAAGCTGTGTTTGTCCGGCAGTCGGGAGAGCCGTCAATCTCAATAGTCTGGTACAATCTCGATGCAAGCACGCGTGTACGTTCATTCACACACAAACACACGTAAGACATTGCTCGTGTGCGTACCATTCAAGACGCGCGACGCGTCACTTCCGTTACGTCACAATCTTACAAGTGGGCGTGTGAACGCGCCTTAATGACATGATACGTCTCCTGTTTTGACGTTCCGATCAAGAGTTAAAAAGGGTTGTATTCAAATGCGTAACATAAGGTTAATACACATGGGAGTGTCACACAAATTGTTCAATGGTAAAAGATTTCCGGTGAGTCTTCGCAAAAAATACAGTTAATTTGTCAACCGCAGGGGTCCGAGGATGCGGGACGAGAAATACTGGTAATTTAGGCGAGTAGACCAATTTTAGTGGTCTATTGTGGGATCAAGGGGCCCAAGAATAGTTCCTTCAATTTGGTTAGAGCCCGCATGGGCGCGAAATGTGTTATTGTTGGTGAGAGCTTCCTTGGGAAGCGATTTATACGATACGATTTGAAATAATCTAGTTCTTTAAGAAGTGGATAAATATTGAATGTGGTAGGTAATTACCTCGAAACTGTAAGCAACCTACATATTTGTGACCTCAATAAAAAATATTAAATACTAAAATGTATAAATTTTTTAAAAAAAATATACAAGTAAACATATTTTACAAAGAGTGTTCACCTTTTACGCCGAAAGGGTGGAACCGATTTTGATAAAATTTTGCAGACTGCTTTCTAACACGACTCAGATCAACATAGAATACTTTTTATCCCGGAAAATTAAGAATTCCCGCGGAAAAACGGGTACATTGCAGATAAAACCGCGGGGCGTCTATTTCACACAACACCTTGCACCCGTATCAAACAAATCCGATCAAGAAATAATACAAAGACTTAAGAATCCAGAAGTCGAATGATAAGGAAAGCGAAACCAAACATCTGTAGCAAAAAATATGGCCTGTCTTTGTTCAGTTGTGCAAATCGATCCGCAAAGAGGCTCATGTGATCACGTACTCTTTTGTAGCACAAGTGCCAATAAATCGTTGAAAAGGTGTTTATTCAATTAGAAAACATCTGTTTTCATTGATACTACTTTTGGATACAAATTGGATTTTAATTTTTAAGTTGATTTGTAAGTACCTAAAAGAATTATAGTTGGACTAGAAGAATATACAGGATGGAGCAAAATAGCGGGAGAGGTTTTTTTCTTTTCCTTTGTAGTTAGAAAATGTGTTATTTTTAGGTAACATTTTTAAGTCTATTTTGAAGAAAAAAGTAACTAGGTACCAGATTTCATAAATTTCAAAAATACAATTATTTACCTAAAAAAAAATTTGCACTTATGATAAATGTGACCTCTTTTGACCCTGTTTCCCACCGTGAAACTTTCACAAAGATTTAAAACTTTTACCAAATAAAAACGAAACATTTTGCAAAATTTTAAAATGATTCGTAAAATCAAAAAGTTCAGCCTCAGTAGGCGTAGTTTCATCTCATATCTCATTAATAGTCCTCTGCAAATAGAGGGAAAGACTGGACAATAGATATTACATCTTTTTGGCACAAAATCCCAGAAGACCCAAATGAATCAAACTCCACTAAAGATCTCCACAAGACTACCTATAAAACTGCCACACAAACCAATTTTTTCCACCCTTACAAATTACTTCCTGTGCTTGTGAACTTCCTTTGTGCTTACCTGACAATTAGCCTCTCCAACTAAAATACCATGAAAAATCAATGATGTAACCTTGCACCTGGACAATATAATATGGTAGGTAAGCTTGTAACAAATATGTAAGCGTAGAGGTACCAATTCACCCGCTTTCCGCTGTTTGTGGAACATTTCCCTCAGCGCGGCAAATTTAAATTTTCTTGCGTTTTTTGCCAATAATAGCTTAATTACAAAACGTGATTACATTAAAACTGATTTAACGTAAATAAATAGAATGTATCAAAAAATTACGATTAAAAGTATTAGTAGTATTATTTGTTTAGCAACAAATGGGAATAAACCAATTTCGTCTTGGCTTTTCAGTCTATTGCCATTTGTCGATAAACTAATGATATCTAGCTAATACTTTTAATTCTAATTTATTGATACATTCTATTTATTTGCGCAAAATCAGTTTTCACGTAATCACGTTGAGTAATTAAGCTATTATTGGCAAAAAATGCAAGAAAATTTGAATTTGCCGCGCTGAGTGGAACGTTCCACCTTAATAAACTCGTTGTAGCTTTTCATAAGTTACACCATCTTTTGTCTTTTTCGATCGCTTTCAGTATTCCAATGTCAAAAAAGGCCAAAAGCTGAAGTAACTAATCTAAAACCACTATACGCTTTTATTAATACGGATGTATAAGAGGCCCATACGATGATGATTAGTGTTTTTTCAAACGTTAACGAATCTATTTGTTCGTCACAGCTATCCATAACTGCATTTGCAGTGCCACTCGCGCAACTCTAAAAATATAAAACTACACGTGATACTGCACTGCGCGCGCTATCCCCAGACATCCGCACGTAAAGTCACCTTAAGTCTCATTTGTGTAGTAATTTCACTAGCTACAGAACTGCCCTTCATTCGTAACACAGTATCCATACACTGCTTGCACACTACTGCCACAAAATAGAAAAGGTACAGCAGTATATGGGTACTGTGTTTCTATTTTGTGCTACTGCTAACGAATGGAGTAAGCAAAAAAACAGAGAGGGCCAAAATATTGTCTTTGGATAATGCTGATGTGGTGTCGCGTAGCATCAGGTGAACGAAATTCATTCACGATATTCATTACACATAAAAAATATTACATTAAAATAGTATGAAAATTTTTGGACATGAGGCGACTTGTCACGGTAGTTGTCCCAACTTTAGTATAAATGATATAGGGTTGGATAGATGGGTAAGATAGGGATAGGGGTAGGGATAGGGAATTCGAATCCTGTTTGGGATTCAAATTTTCCTGTAGGTACATTAAATATACAAAATAAAATAAATATGTGTGGACATTTCACACAGCGCCATCTAGCCCCAAACTAAGCATAGCTTGAACAATGAGCACCAGATAACTGATAAAATACTTAGATACTTTTTTCTTTGTAAATACATACATAGAATACAATTTAACACCCAGACACAGAATAAACATCGATGTTTATCACACAAATGTTGTCCTGGATGGGAATCGAACCCACAACCTATACCTAGTTCTGATGGCAGAGCTACTACCAACTGAGCTAACAGGCCAGTTAAACTACATTAAAATGAATCTGAAAATATCAGAGTTCTTGATTTCATTATGACAAAGGTTAAAAAAGATAGGTCATAATTATAAGAAAACAAACACCGGAGGTTATATTAATTAATTACTAAAACAGGAGTATAACATAGAAAGAAAGAACAAGGAATGTAAAAAACCACCGGTTTTTCTTAAAGATTTAACACGTTTAATCACAAGATCTAAAGAAAAAAAGTTAAAGTCGCGCACACACGTCGCTAACGCCGGGTGGTCGCGCGCGCACGTGCCAACCCGTATTGATCGATATCGATAAAACGTCGTGTTGTCGATTACTCCTCCTTGATTAGACATATCGATTCTAGACACTCTACCTTTGTAGGTAAATAAAGGGTCTGAATAAAAGGGATAGAAAAAAGTTATCGTTATTTATCACAGAAAACTTATCGTAGGTAATCATCAACAGACCAGACTTCAAATAAGGATTCGGTGGAGTTTTTTTATAATTTTTGTTACCTCTGAACATTGTCATTTTATTATCCGAAACAAGAAAAAAAATTACAGATTAATTTGTGTGTTCTTAAAAAAGTTCTTAAATATTTGAATTTAATTTTGTACTCTAGCAGTCGATTAAGTAAGTTATCCCATTTTATGGAGTGATTATCAAATATTTTGGTCTACATGTGACCGGTGTCATTAGTTTCAAAGGATGCTAATGAGTTTAATTACACCCAGTATAATTATAATCTAAAATGCATCTTGCATCAACTACCGTACATAATGAAAAATTACCATTTTATTTTTTGTTTCAGACCCAACGGAGGCCACGGGCATTTCTCACACACGGGATAAGAGCTAAAATCAACATTAATGGTAAGCATTTAGGGCCTTACTTATAAACGCTGCTTAAAGTTAGTCATTGCTTAAAACCTTCTGTAAACTTTTGGCTGATTTGAAATGTCACGCCCGAAAACGAGACGGAACATTTTAAACACTGATTCAATTTAATCAACGTTTATAAGTAAGGGCCTTAATTTAATGCTGTATTATTTAATTATGAGTAACACGTTAGCTATACAGATATTAGACACCTTAACACCTTAAGTATTTTTGAATGAATTTAAGTATAAACATTACTTATTAGATTTTGATAATTTTATTTATTTTAATAAGTTACTAGTATTTTTTTATTGTTTATAGGCAAATCATTTGACCAGTGTCTTACCTGATGGAAAGTGATGACACAGTCTACGATGGTGATAAGATACCTGCTAGGCGATCATCTCGGTTACAATCGATAGAAACACAAATTTGTATGGATTTGATAGTTTCACTCTCGACTGGAAGACTCCCAGATCATAGTTAGCTGGAAACAAAGACACCAGCATGGTGTTCCACTCCTTGGCTGTTCGCACTATAACGTCCATAGCAAAACGCCTTGTGCGGGTTGATGGAATTTCAACCATAATATGAATGCCGTATTTTTGTGCGCCTTGATGTCCGGTGAAATGAATTATATACTAGTAAGATTCGAACCCGCGTTCTTCATTCAAATCAGTTAAACGCTGTAACCAACTAAGCTATGTTCGTATTTAACAGTGGCAATGTAAATCTTTACCCGGTGACTTGGAAAACATACGGGTTCAATCATTTGCGGGAAGCCATAAACATAAAAATGTATTTCCATAAAAATATATTTTCCCTAACAATTATAATTATTATATGCTCTATAATCTGGTGGAGCAAAAAGTATCAAGCACGTAAGGTTTTAAATAAAAATAATACAATAAATACAGAGATAACGAACGTAGGTACTTAGCTTACGAACACTTTTCAATGCTACCAACTACTTTTCCTTTAGATCGGATAACCTCTTAAACAGCTGATGAAGTCATGACATTCCCTACCAAATAATTACATACTTATTCGTTCAAAAAACAAACAAACTTAATTCTACGGCTGGTGGAACGTTACACTAGCGCGGCAAATTCATATTTTCTTGCGTTCTTTTGCCAATAATAGCTTAATTACTCAACGTGATTACATGATAACTAATTTTGCGCAAATAAACAATTATAATGTATCAATAAATTACAATTCAAAGTATCACCTACTTATAATTGGTTTAGCGACACATGGCAATAGACTGAAAAACTAAGAAGAAAATTGTTTGTTGCCATTTGTCTAACAACCAATGATATCTAGGAGATACTTTTAATAGTAATTTGTTGATACATTCTATTTATTTCCGCAAAATTAGTTTTCATGTAATCACGTTGAGTAATTAAGCTTTTATTGGCAAAAGAACGCAAGAAAATTTGAACTTCCCGCGCTAGTGTAACGTTCCACCTTAAGCAGTTTTTCTTACTAGAGTCGAATCAATAAAGTTCGTACATGCACACCTTTAGCTCACGTCAGCGATGCCATTTTGAAATTCAACAAGCTTTCTGCAATCTAAACCTACTCGTCTACACAACAAGAACTAAAATTGTGCAGCTTCCTTTCCACATGGCCCAGCGTAATCTATTCTACTGCTTTGTGTGTTCCCTCTGTAAAGAACACTACTGCCCGGGCAATATAAAACGGGCAGAATCACACATGAGTTTTATCTGGCAACGGGGCAGGCTGGGCATGAATTTTCGAATAATCAGACGAACGTGTGCGGTGAGCTTTATATCGTCTACCTTGTGAAATATAACATGGTGTTTATAAAAGCCTTTTACGTTCTACGGGGCATAGAATCAAGATGATCATGAATGATGATGATGGTGATAAACTAATAAAATTTGCATTTATACAATTCATTGTGGAGACCGTGGCCGTAGCCGTTGGATGTGTGGTCCTGGTTTGGGAATAGGACCACCCCATCTCTTCTCGTGGGGGCCGTAAAACTGGCTAAGGGAATATATAGGGAATGGGCAGCAGCATTTTTCTCGGTACGTTAAAATCTTCTGCGACCACTAAGCCGCCTGCCAAGCGTGGTTCATGGTTATGGCAAAAAGAAGTTCTTGGCGTGTGCTTTAGATATCGAACCTATCCAAATAAGACATTTTATACTCTACATTTCCTAACAAAACTACTGTTTATTATTGAATATTATTGGAATATGAACTTCATAAGTTTTAACATTTTATTCCTTTAAATTAATTTAATAACTTTATGCTATCTAATTCAATTTTAATCCCTTACCGAGATTAAATTGGTTTTACAGACTATCTAAAAAACCATTGCAACTCTATAGATGTACAATAACAACTCATTACATTAAAAGCATAAAGGCCCGTCCACACTAATCGTATTACCTAGTGCATTACCGTACGCGTCGTATGTAACGAATTCCGCCGGTCAGTTTTCGGTACTACCCTCAGTTCGAAAAAGTTTTGAATATTTCAATAGGGGAAATTTCCCGGTGCGACAGACGGCCTACCGACTTGTATAAAGCATTTAACTGTGTATAGTATGTGTGTGTGTGTGTGTGTGTGTGGTTGGTGTTAAATCAGTACATTTTTAAAAAGCTTGACCGGCGGGTTTGATCTTTAGCGACTGAACTTTAACGTAATTTAGAAAACAAGTCTGTAGAAGAAATAATGTCACTGAAATTATTATATTTTTAGTACATAGCGGAGCGTCCGGTTCGTTACAAACCATTAACTATAAATCCAGTAGACCAATGATACAACTTCCCCTCATACGAAAATTAGTGGTGTATTTCAACCACTAATTTCTAATAAGTACTATGAATTTCTAATAAATCACGGAAACCCGTTAATGTCTTTTGTTCCATCCTGCTCTGGTCCTAATTTCATATGACTTTGTCTCGTTTTGTTACTTCGCCCCCTGCCCGCGTAGATGAGTCGTCTTTGTACGAGAAATTATGTTCACGAGCTATCAACGGGCTTTATAATCTTTGTTACAAACTAATCTCAAATTGCCTGATTTCATAACGTCTTTGTCTCGTAATGGCTGAAACCGTAACGTCTGAAACCTAAAATGACTCAATCCCAAAATGTCTGAAAATAGCTAGTCTCAAAATGCCTGAAACTCATGGATGCCCTTTGCACGTATGTACCTACCTGCTGCAATTTATCGCGGTGTACACTATCCCATGTCTTTCTTCAGGACTCAAAGTATTTTCATATTTTAGGCACATTATATTTTACCAACAACGGTCAGCTGTTTAATTTTTTAATGTAAAGGAAAAATTTGTATCATGGAAGGGATTTGAACCCGCTGAAACATGCTAACCTAACCTAAACTTTTTTTCCCAAAGGTTCTGGATTCTACGTACTATTTAGCTAACCCAAATTTCACAAGATATTTGAATTTATTGCAACGATTGCAATAAGTTTATTTACTGAAATAATTTCGTATACAAAAAATTATGTGCAAAAAACACAGGTGAGACAGTGGTCAAATGCTATTCCTATACATAATTTAAGAAAAATTGATAACTTAGGTAGGTATCTTTAAAAACCTTATCGATATATTTTTCCATAGAGTAAGTAAAGAGTACTACTCCAAAGTAGTAGTACTTCCTCCAAAATCGTGTATAAGACACACACCGACAAAGGCACGATATGCGCGCATTAATCAAGAATGCAGTTTTGAATATCGAACCTCGAAAGCGTTGCTATCGACGCAAATTCGAGGTGCGAGGTGTGGCCATTACTTTCGAAATAGTGCACTCTTTACAGTTTGGCTTTGTTATTTATTAAGCTGAAACAAATTTGACTTTTAATTACAGTACAGTGCAGTGTTATAAAATTACTATACCTAATGCCTAAAACGGTAGTAGGTACAGTCGCCTGCACTAATATGTATACATTTTATAATTTTCAAAATACTGTCACAGTATTGAATTTACTTAAAAAATTGTGTAACCGTCAATTTGTGGGTTATGTATGCCCATATTCACTAATACTTACATGTAAGTGAGATTATTAGTCAGAAAATAATACTGTGACAATATTTTGAAAATTATGAAATGTATACTTATTAGTGCAGGCGACTGTACCTATTATATTTAATATTATTTTACCTTTAGTTTATCTATCTTTATTTTAAAACCTCAATAGGTATAGTGAATTGTTTTATTTCGTATTATAATTATTTATCCAGAGCAACAGTTATCAGCATCAAAGTTATTTATAAAAATATTTTTGTGTGTGGTTAACAGCAGCTATTGATAAAAAAATAATGAAGCTATGATCATGTATATAGTTTCATGCTTTTTTTATTATATCTTCCTAAGAGTTTAAGAAATAAGAATTTTGTGAACCAAGAACATCTCTTTAACTTCTGTTTATTCTTCATTTTTCAATATAGTACAAGTTTTGCTTTGTTTGGGACTAGATGGCGCTAAGTGAAATGTCCACAAATATTTATTATTTATTTTATTTATATATTGTAACTTTTCACTAGCAAGCCAAAGGGACTGATCGCTATTTCTCCTCAACCGCCCGACTCATCCTCTCGTCCAATCACGCACCAGGGAGTGTTGGCAACCAGGAAAAAACAATTTTTTATTTATTTAAATCTTTACAATATTGAAACATGTTTAAATTGAACACCGATTAAAGCAAATTAGGTTTGACTTCAGTGTTTCCACTACCTACTTAAATTAATTTAAAAATTGGAACAAATGATAAAAAACTGTAATTTTGTGGCCCAACGTTTCGCCTCCGATAAGACATGACGTGCCTGTTATGAGTTTCTGATCACAACCTTCTGTTAGTAACGCCCACGGACAACGTTGTGAATTCGTGCATCAACGTACCAAATTCAAATACGTTATCTAGTACTATTACGATATCTATAGATACTTATATCGACGGTTACATAATAGGTTTGCTATCGTGTGAATAGATCCTCATTCTAAAATAAAAAATTATAAATAAACAAGCGCGATTTTAGGCGGGAACGCGGAAAAGTTCACGTTGTTGCAATGTATTATTTTTCAAAACTTGTGGTTTTTTCAATGTTAATGCTTGAAATTAGTGACGTTTTATGCGTTCTGTGCTGAATTACGAGCATGAGTGTGGGCAAGTGGTATAATGTGGTGAAACGTGGTTTTTCGTGTTGGTACGAAATTCTATAGAAGCTTCCAGCAAAGTTGCCACCACCACTAAGGCATGACTTAGACTGGACTATGCCTATCTAGACTATGACTCAGATTTGACTTTACGCTTTAACACTGAAAAATTACAATACTTGACACTGGCTAAATACACTCTATGTGTGGAGCCATAATATAAAAAATAAGCGTTTGTGGACACTCTTTGTAAATTGTCAAATTATGATGAAGACAAGTTAGCAAGTGGACAATTTTGGAAATGGACAAGTTGAGAAGATGGCGATTTTACATAGCGCTACCTATATAGTCTCATACTAAAGAAAGCTTGTACTATCTATAGAATACTTATAATATAACTAACAAAAGAGTCCATAAAATAGTTAACTAAAAAAAAAAGAAAAATTATTTATTATCCGAATAATTTATTCTTATACTTACATAATAAAATAACTGTTGTTCCAAATACGAACTGTCTGACATTAGATAATACGGACAGTCAGACGAGTAATAACAAATGAATAAAAGCTCAAAAAAAGAAAAATAGTTAACCCACCTCAAACTTTACAAATCAATACCCATACATTTAGCCCGAAGCCTAATCAATGTAAGTAGGCACTACACATTCAGACGCCATAATTCCGTTAAAAATACAGCGAGGTAGGCTCTAAAGGGGAGGGAGGTGGTCGGAAGCGCAATGGGCTTCGGAAAATTCACCCGGTGAATGGGAAAGCGCGGCGATAGACAAACACGGCTGACCCGCGCCCGCCCCCCCCCCCCCCCCTCTCCCCCACCTGCCCGTACATTTTGAAATAATACCCCAACCTACCCACATATTCCAATTTTAAGTTTTCAATACAAGCTTTTTAAAATCGGATTCCTTCTTATGAAGTTTTTTAAAAATGATTTGCCTGCGTTCGAAATTTTCGAATTTCGACAGCGCTTATTTTCAGTTTTATTTTTTTTATCCTCGCCGGCCAGCAATGAAATTAATAAAGCCTTAACACCCGTGCCAACTGTCAGAAACAAACGTATCTTACTGAAGCGCGCGAACGCACAGAGAGGTTATAAATCTCGTCGACACGAAATGGCTGACCAGTGCCACCTCCCCCTCACAGATCTATGTTGCTATAGACTGTGCAAAAGTGTGCACCATAAATTTTATACAAGCACGTGTGCGGTAAAACTGAGGTAGGGTTGTGTGTGTGCGAAAATTCGTGTTTCGTGAGGACACAGTATTGCTTTGTGTACATATACGTGTCGTGTACGAAACGAGCCTACGTAGCGGGTAGGTTGGGGTACATCGGAACGGATTAATCAAAATAAATTTTATAGTGGTTGCAACGGAGCGGTTAGTTGACGCGAGGTCGGTTTAACGAGTGATTATAATTGAATGGATCATTGGCTAACCACTTTCTCATTCAATAAATAGAGCCAATTACCTGTATCTATTAGAATATAGAAAAAAACTTAAAAAGGAAATAAATATACCTACCTATTGTAGATATTGTAGATCTCGTATAGGTAATGCTAAATTCTATACACAAATCTAGTACAGCAGCTCTACCTAGCCCCACAGATAGAGAAAAAACAATTTACTAAATACTGTGCTTACCACGTTACGTAAAACTGAAAAGCTAAGATAAAAATGAGATAATACCTACAGCAGCGTTCACACTTTTTTTTTTTTTTTATGTGATTGAATGACGTGACGAGCTAGTCGTTCACCTGATGTTAAGTGACACGGCCGCCCATAACAGTTGCAGTGTCACCCGGAACTTTAAAACAATAGTTTCGCGCGACACTGCACTGCGCACGTCATCCTGAGACATCACCCAGTCTAATAATCAAATTACTAGACTGAGTGATCAGATCATAAAGTCTCATTTGCCCAGTAATTTCACTAGCTACAATGCCCTTCAAACCGGAACACAGTAGTGCTTGCACACTACTGCTTGGCGGCAGAATAACTGGCAAAGCGGTGGTACCTACCTAGACGAACTTTGCAGAAAAGTCCTACCACCTAGTAAAACACTGCCAGTAATATAATTTAAAAAATAAACAACTCTAGCTATACGTACTTATGCGTACTTATACACTCATCTGCAAAAGCCGATAAGCAAAAATGCGCCCTCACCGTCACATTACAGTGCTGCCATCACCGAATTTCCGTCGACCGTTTTGCGCACTTTATTTTTTTCTTCGTGTTAAAGTAACCGGCCTTTCATGTAGCTTTCCGAGTTTTCCAACCGGCCGGTTCGAACTGGTTGAAAGAAGTGTGAACCGGGCCGAGAGAATCGCCAGTCAGGTGTGGCAAACTGTGGGGACTTGGACGTGCTTCCCTGGCCACTTAGTCTGCTGCTGTCACTAAAAATACAGCATCTCTACTTAATCTTTTTCTATGTGTAGGTCAGTCATTTTGAATTGAGAATATAGTATCAAAACGGTTTTGCGTTCACTCAATTCGAGTAATCTGCGTCATAGAAGCTTACAGATACGACCAAGAAACGATCTTGGTATTTGGCGTTAGATTACGCAGGCAAAAAATTTAGAGCTTTAACTGAAAATTCTTATTGTTCCTTTGTAATTTCTGTAGCAATGGCAAGGATACTGAATAAACACAGTCTTACAAAATAATTGATAGTGAAATAACGTCAAAATTGAAGAAACAATTCCATTTTCGCGGCAAAATAGGGAAACTATGGACGCGCCTGCAGGCGGTGGCAAAGGATTATTTATATTAAAGCCCACGTCAGCCGAACTCGCTATTCGTACAGACGGAAGCAAAACGTTTGCGGTCCGCTGAATAAAATATCACCCTACGTACTACTATTAGGTTTATGGCATTTGTCACATTTGCTCTTTGTTAATCAGCGCTAAGCTGTAAACAATGAATTTGAAATTAGAACGTGTGTTCTAAAATTGAATTTAAGCTCCATTTTAGAATTGGTAATAGGTAACTTCCCAACATGCAACTGCCAAATCGTTTTTAGAAAACAGTGCAGTTTTTTCTCATTCAGTTCCAAACTACGTATCTATCTGAAACTTATTTAGCAGAGGGGTAGCGTGTACCAGGCGAGCCACTGTTTTAGTGACAGCCCTATTGTGAAGAAAGTCTGGATATCGCTAACACAGACATAATTGAGTCCAAAACCGGTGCTAGGGGGGAAGCGCCCCTGACGCCGTATTAAGGACGTTATCGGTTACGCATTTATGTTTACTCAACATAGCTAAAGCCAGGATGGTGCACAAAAACGCATCTTTTGCCCCCCTTAGTACCACCGCCCCATCCCTAAAGGCCGGCGGGCGAACGAATACATTCGACTAGCCCATTTGCAATATCGCATTGTGTGTGTGAGTGTACACGGTACATGAAACGCTAGTGTGCGGCACACACCCGACAGTTTGCTTAGCCGGTGCGTAGTTTTACTGTACTGCATTTGTATACTTATGTACTGTATTGGTTTTCTCTACTAGGCTGTACGCGTAAATTTCAAATTTAGAAAATCGGGATTGGCCAGTATTTTTTTAGCGGACTGCGAGCGTAAATTTTGCGTATCAGATAATTCGTTTAGTATAAAATGATGAGTTTTATCTGAATTTGTTTACGGCATGGCCGTGATTGTGATGTATTGTTTCCGACTGTTTAATCGGTGTTTGTTTTCCGCGCCAATGGTTGATTATAACTATTACCCTGTATTATAATTTACTAGCAAATAATGAATTTTGGTAGTCTTTAGTTCCGTCATTGGAACGGAACGTCGCACAAAAAAAGAAATTGATGACGCATTATCGTTCCAAATGAAGCAATTAAGGGCACGCGCCCCTTTCTTTCCATAGACAACCGGAAGACAGGCGGTCTAATAACCGTCTAAGATTCCAAATATCAATTTCGATTGTCCATTCGAGCGCATCATTTCAAAAATTCGAAGACAGATCGCGACAAGCCGGAAGTGCGCTTCTTTTTCTAGCGAACCAATCAATCCAAGACTTCCGAATTCGATGTTCAAATTCAAACTTTTTTTGTTTATTCATTCACAGTTCCTTTTCAGCCAGCATGACGTGTACAAATTGAAACTTAGAGGTGGATTCACACTTCATCGACGTTTCTAGGGTGCCCCTTGAAACTATTCGTGGTTTCCTTTAAGACTGTATTGTTTAATTAGAAGGGGTGATAGGAAATGTATCGTAATTGCAATATGTTGAGAAAGCAAACAAATCTGAACTTTATAACGAAAGCTTTAAGTGCTATAAAAGGTAAAAAAGAAGAGATGTTAAGAAAATAGCAAAGTCACCGCACACATGGTACCTTTTGCGTATACATATGTTTGTAGCGTTGATCTATAGGCTCCATTCAGTTTTAACTTCTTATCAGCCAGGATTTTTGCATACTCTTCTGATAAAACGCTCAAAAATGTATGTTTAATATTGAAAATGCACGAGATCGACATTTATGACATTGCATGCAGGTTTAAACCTATACTTGGATACCCAAATAAAATTTTATTTTTATTTTATTCTTAAACATAGAATACAAATACCTATTTTTATTAAGTACTATTAGGTAAAATTGTATTCTGCAACTACCGTGATCAATGATCAAAATTAATTTCTTGATTACGTTTATCAAGCAGGCATTAAAGTGGAACGTTTCACTAGCGCGGCAAATCTTATTATTCTTCTTAAATTTTCTTATTCTTATTCTAAATTCAAATTTTCGTGCGTTCTTTTGCCAATAATAGCTTAATTACTAAACGTGATTACATTTCAAACTGATTTAACGTAAAGAAATAAAATGTATCAACAAATTACGATTAAAAGTATCTCCTAGATATCATTGGTTTAGCGACAAAATAATGGCAATAAACAAATTTCGTCTTAGTTTTTCAGTCTATTGCTATTTGTCGCTAAACCAATGATATATAGGTGATACTTTTAATTGTAATTTATTGATACATTCTATTTATTTGTGCAAAATTAGTTTTCGTGTAATCACGTTGAGTAATTAAGCTATCATTGGCAAAAGAACGCAAAAAAAATTGAATTTGCCGCGCTAGTGAAACGTTCCACCTTAAATCGTAAATCTTTATAACATTATCGTGTTGCCGAAATGCAAACCACGGTTATACAATAATGCTGGCTGAAAGTAAATAAAAAAAGTAGAAAATAGTTCTGGCCATAATAGAAACAATTAAAAATAAAACTGTCTTTTAAGGCCGTGTACAAACGGAACGTTCGCGACAGATGCGCCGCGACCGACCGGTACGGTACGACAGCCTGGCAGACCGTTAAGTTCACGTCATTAATGCTAAAACTGAAGGTGAGAATGCGGGGGTAGAAAGGGGATGTTTTAGAAATGGCATCAAATTTTAACCTAATAATTCTTTGGTATAAAAATTATAAAGTTAATATTAAGTTAAATAAATCACAAAACAAGTTTTTAATAAAGTAGTTACAATACCATACATAAAAATATTACTATACTACTAGATTTCTGGACTTTTAAAAGTGTTAAATTAGCCTATTTACAATAAATTGTTTGAGTTTTGAATTTTGACTCACCTAAAGTTATCAAAATTACGCAAACCTAAATCGTTTTAAACGTTATGTTATGAACAAACTTTAAGTTGAAAAAAATACACTGTCTGGTAACGACTTCCGCCGTGATAAAGTTTATTGTAGGAACAAATAGAGCGCACATCCAAAAAATTGCTTAATGCAGCCCAGTGTGAAATGGTATGACTACAACGCATTGGTTGCACGTCTAGTATTACAGAATGTCCATATATGGGCTACGGTAATCTCTTCCCATCCGGAGGGTCGTATGCTTGTTTGCTACCAATAGCATAAAAAATATAGTATGGAAAATCAACGCACACTCGTGTACATAACAGCATGTGTTTTAATGACATCTGAAATAGAGTTTATAATTTGGTATTAAAAACTATGATAGGACATATCTATAAAGTATTAAGCTCTGCCTCAAGTTCCGTCCCTCGTCCGTGCAATATGACGACCAGTGTGGACGCGCCCTAATGACATACTATCACGCGATCACAGTTATCTTCCAGATCTGTTTGCCTTTTTATAATAACCTTACGAAGGTATGGTTTTAAAATTTAAACTATTGACAGACCAGTCTGTGTCGTGACCTAAAAGACCGGTTTAAAGTTGAGCCCACTTCGTAGGAGTTGCTTCAGTACTGCGAGATCACATAAGGCTGGTTTCGTTACCTATAGGTTTAGAAAACGCGTGGAATCCAAAAAATAAGACAAAAATCCAAGCTTGTCAACTATTTTTATTGCATTAAGTAAGAAACTTGATTATTTACAGGATTGTGGATTAGGCGCATGGATTCGATATCATTTTTAACTAGGTACCTTCAGCTATTTGAGAAAGTTTCAAAGCCTTGTTTGTATAGGGACCGTGATAAACCCATGGAACTTCTAGGGCTTGCCACAGACAGACTCACAACAAAATAAACTTATCAAGGTCCCGTATTTCAAAAATCAGCCCTTACGGGTCCTATATGTACCTACCTATCATCTATTTAGTTCGCGCATTGCAACATTTTTGAAGATTAACGTAAACTTTACTTACAAAAATCTGGCTATGCCAGGCCTCTTCGAGAATAACGTTCTAAATGTTCAACAAAAATATCATAACAATCCCAACAAGTTTTCATACATAAAAACCAAAGTTTATTTCTTTTTACTCTGGTATACAGAACTGCTAAAAATATTGAATTTTGCATAATGCCTACCATAAAGAATGCAGATTTTAGGCTTTTAAAACATATTTCGAAAGGCCAGCTTATAAAACTATTTTTACATGACTACGAACTTCTTCTTTAGAAGTGTAATCAATGCTACGGATCGCAGTTATCTATTCTGCATAGTGCCGGATTGCTTGCACCTGTAGTGGAAAAGAGAGCTTCTTTTTTTTCACTCACACTCACATAACTCACATTATTGTAATAGGCTTGCTATATACAATTTTTGACATTACGCAGTTTGTTGTTTTATATGCTCAGTATTACAATAATTTAATTTAAGTATATCAAGTACCTATCTGATTTGACTTTTTGATTTACGGAAAAAGAAAAGCTAATAACGTGCTAGCAACTGTAGGACATTCTATCGTCACAAAATCTTAACCATATTTCTCATGAGAATGAACTGTTCAAACAAAGTATCCGAGTCTCAGACAAAAGGTGTCCAATGGACTGTTTGCTAGTCTGTGGGACCCGTCCGGTAGAACAATGGCCTCTGCTGCCTCCTTCACCGAGTTTAATGTCTATAAGGGTGGTTAGAAGATTGTATAGGATAATTTAAGTTTTTGTTCAGATTTTCAAGAGTACCTATCTAGAATATAGGGTGTAAAGAATGAAAAAATAATGTCAAATATGAAAATGTGAAATGTCCACAAATAAATATAAAAAGAGTAGAGAATCGCGTTTTCCAAAGTCCATCAGAGCGTCTGGTCGATGCGGCGCGTGACCAAAATGCTGGCACTTATTTTGCCCAACGCATCAGCATTGCAATTCAACGTGGCAATGCTGCCAGCATGTTGGGTACGTTACCTACCAGTAGTGGGCTGGAGTACATAGACTGTCTGTAGGTCATCACGGCTATTATACAGTCCATAAGTGTTCTTTGTAGTAGGTAGTGTAGCTAGTTTAGTTTATTTTTTAGTATTGTAGTAGTTAGCTTGAGTAATAAAGTAGAGAATGGTTGTAGAAATATAGATAGATTGTGTAAAAAATCATGTTTTAAAGTCGTGTTTAGGCTTGCGCTTGTTGACTATCTCACCATAATAATATACATTACCACCACCATCTCACCTTATAAACTTACTAGCGGCCTGCTCCGGCTTCGCACGGGTTCTAAATATAGCCTATGTTACTCAGGGTGAATGTAGCATTCTAATGGTGAAAGAATTTTTGAAATCGGCGCAATAGTTTTTGAGTTTATTCATTACAAACATACAAAAATACAAATTTTTCCTCTTTATAATAGTGGTGTAGATTAAAAAAATGAATTTTATTACAATGTTGCAATAAATAATAATAAAATCACATCTCTCTTCTACATTTTTCTGGTTAATGCCACGAATAGTCCATCGTAAGCCACTTATTGCCTAATTACCCATCAGAACTTAAGCTCCGTCTACAAGAGCTTCCGTGGAACGAGCACCTAATTGTGTAACAATGAGTACACTTCCTCCACATCCTTTATAATATATTGTAAATAGCCGGAAAGAGTTGAGCGCAGTTCTCACAGGGCGGCCCCTCAAGATATGCAGGAAAAAATTATGTTAACTCTTTGGATGGGTATTTATTTATTTTTCTTTATATAAACTAATGTAGGTATTCAATTTAGCGGTAGGACTCCTTAGGCTCAAAACGGCCTCGCTCCACCTTTCTAAGGTTTAGTCGTCATTGGACCTATTCGGAAAATGACCTATTATAGTCTTATATAGACCTGTTCGCAATATCCCTTATTCGAGAAATATCCTATTCGTAAAAAAACTCACTCTTAAAAAGACTTATTCTTAACAAGTCTTATTCTTAAAAGGACTAATTCTTAAATAAATGAAATGTGAACATTAAATGTGCACCAATCATTCCTCTAATCATTCTTTACAAAGAATGATTAGAGGAATGATTTTTGTTCATTCTGCGTAATGACACCTTTTAAAATTACTAAATATATCATTTAAAATGACTAATTGTTATGGGCAGCCGCGACGCTTAACATCAGGCAAACGCCTAGCTCGTCACGTCATTCATTTAAATAAAAAAATACTAACAAAAATGTGTCTCTACATCAATGTTCCTCAGATTAACACTAAAAAAACAAAAGAGCTTTATTAACAATCCTTAAAAAATATACCCATATTGACACTTAACCGTCCTTGTCCTTTCTTACTTAAGAGCCGGAAAGACTTCCTAAAAGCGCGTTCTCACAATCAAAAAAAGATTTGTCACCCGGCACTCCCGGCACGGTGACCGGAAGGCGGGGTTCCCAGGCGATCGGCCGGCAAACGATTATCACTGTATTGGTTACAGGCTGTGGTCAACTGATGACCCTGTGGCGATAGTCACGTGGGGATATCTTATAACCACACAAACTTATGGCTCTTATTTGATATGTTTTTAATCCATTCTATTTAATTTGATTCTAAACAACTGTGATTAAGTGATCTTTGAGATCGAATGGCATCTTTTTGAATGGGTTCTGTTCAGTTGTATCCGTTAGGAGTTACCCTAATTTTATTTAACTGTATTTTATTTTATTTCATTTGATTTCAATAGATGCTGCTGTTGATAGATTTTTTATTTTATCTATTCTGAGATTACTACAGTAACTTTTAATCTGCATAATATGTTTATGAGTGTTAGTTACCTTAATAAGTAATTATTAGGCTATAAATCATAATAATTAAAAACATATTTTTATTATTTAGTACAAGAATGTGTACAAAAACACGTTTTTGTACACATTCTTGTACTGTATTTTTGTGCATTGTTTATCATAACTATTTTACTTTTGATTAATTTTTCGATTTTTACAACTCAATAGGAATATGCTATTTGGTTGCAATGTTTACTCTTATTTACGTTCACATTGCGATGTTTAATGTAGATTACAGTATAGACTAACTAATCACGTTATTCATTGACATAAAAAAGCACGTACTACGAATAAACATATTGAAATCTTCCTTTACATAGAAGCTCTCATCATCATCATCATCAACATCCCGAAGAAATAGGCCTCCCACACAGAGCGCCAATTTGAGCAGCTGCTCGCCTCCTGCATCCATCGGCTCCCCGCGGCTTTCATCAGAACGTTGGTCCACTGAGTGGGGGGCCGACCCTCGCTGCGTCTTCCAGTTCGTAGTCACCACTCGAGAACCTTTCTTCTCCATCGGTTGTCAGTTCTACGAGCGATATGGCCTGCCCATTACCACTTCAACTTGCTAATTCTAAGAGCTATATCGGTCACTTTAGTTCTCCTGCGGATCTCCTGATTCCGGAGCTTATCTCGCAGGGAAACACCGAGCATAGCTCTTTCCATAGCTCGTTGCGCGACTTTGAGCTTACTAATGAGGGGAACAGTATGAGACCATGTCTCAGTTCCATAAGTCATCACTGGCAACACACACTGATTGAAAACCTTCGTTATCAGGCTCTGTGGTAGAAGCTCTAATAAATATTAAGTCATAAAGCCCCATGTTTATGTAAAGTAAAAATAATGTAACCTTTACCCCTGTATATCGAATGACATAAGCGCAGATCGCCCGCCCACCGTCCACACGGGAAGGAAGCGTAAGGCGACCGCGTGAGAAGCGCGACCGGCCCGTGAGAAGTCACCCTAACAGGTGGACTTACGATACATTGTGTAAATACTTTATTATAATATCATAATAAAGTTGAATGGAAAGTTTGTATTTGTAGTTTAGGCGGATCATAAACTAATTAGCTCAATATTATTATACAAGTTGCGACCCGCGGTTTCACCCGTGGATAATGATGATGATGACAAAATTAAATTTGCATTACGCTGCAATTTGTAAATAAAAATGTAAGGTCATCTTAATCAGTCTGTTCCCAAAGAGATCATCTCGTTTACCAACGTTCAATCATCCTACCCAAGCACCTAGTGACTCATACATAATCATGCAATTACGAACCTTATTGCCTTGAGATAAGGTGTTAGGGTGACAAGTGCGTGTGGTCTGATATGGAGTCGGAGCTCAATAAAAAAAGATCAACGCCAATCGTTCCGTGCTAAAGATCTGGGAGCGACGACCCTAAACCGTGGATCAATTTATAGGCGGTAGCGATTTCAGATATCACTTTTTTATGAAATGTAATTCATCAACGTTATGTTTTTTATTATTTTATTAAAAAGATATAGTCGTAAGATTTGCTATATTTTAGAAAAAGTCCCTTTTAATCCATCAAAACTGTATCATTAATATTTTTAACGTATGAAATAAACGGATTGCAGCCAATTATTTAACAAAAACAATGGTGCGAACACCATAAAGATAAAAAAATAAATAATTACTTACCTACATACGTTAAAGGAAAAAGTAAAACAAAATAGCTGAAAAAACATTAAAAATAATATTTAAAGCTACACAAAAATCACTCCACTTACCCAAAAGCACCAAACCCTTACCAATCACCGCCATTCTCTCCTAACTTGCGCCCTCCCCACCGGAAGGAATCAGGGCTGGGGCCACAATCTCGGCGTCCGCTTCCGCTCATGGCGTGACGACGCACCGTGACCTGCGCACGCGCCTCCATTGTACTTAATAACTTTAATTAGGTAGGTGCAGCGATTTTTTAACTTTTTTATTGGGAGGCGGTTTGTATCTTCCTCCTTTTCCGGTGCGATATGGTTCGGAGATCGGGGCTCAGTTATTGTTGAATATAAAGAGTGGATGTGGTGAATGGGCAGACTTATTTAACACGTTTTTACCTCATTTTTTCAATCTCTGTGTTTAAAGAACATGTGAAAAGAAAAAAAACATTTTAGACGCACTATCAATTATTATTTGCAATTAAATTGCGAAAAAGTAGGTAAAAGGCTAAAAATACTTAAAAAATAACTCTACATAAATAAAAAAATAGATATCTCGAATTATGGATAAGTAGAAAAATAAGTGTGTGGACAGTGTGTGGTCATTTCACGCAGCGCCATCTAGCCCCAAACTAAGCATAGCTTGTACTATGGGAACCAGATAACTGAATACAATACTTAGATACTTTTTTGTTTGTAAATACATACATAGAATACAATATAACACCCGGACACAGAACAAACATCGATGTTCATCACACAAATGTTTGTCCTGGGTAGAAATCGAACCCACAACCTATAGTTCAGAAGGCAGAGCTACTACCAACTGAGCTAACAGGCAAATCTAAAAATAATTAAAAACACTATCAAGAAAAAAAATCAAAGGCACTTACCAATGGAATCGCTACACGCCTTATGAGATCTCAAAACCCTTCACAAAAATGTTAAATACACAATTTCTTTTCCAAGTATTTTTATAACTTCTACCAAACCCTAAACCTTCGTGTACTGAAATCTGAAGTTCAAATAAAGGTGTTTAAAATCAGCAGCCCTTTATAAAGACTGCCCTGTCTATAAGTAGAAGTGTAATTTCATTTGTTTTTATTTATATTTGACGCTCCCGCTTCGTTTGAATATGGATATCTGCGGGGGTGGGGTTATTGAAATAGACCGTAAACAAAGGATTCATTTTTTTTAATATAAATGAATGACATGACGAGCTAATCGTTCGCCTGATTTTAAGCGACTGCCCATAACAGATTGCAGTATCACGCGGAACTCTAAATTAATACAGTTTCGCGTGACACTGCACTGCGCACGTCATCCTGAGACATCACACAGTCTAGTAATAAAATTACTAGACTGAGTGATCAGATCATAAAGTCTCATTTGCCCAGTAATTTCACTAGCTACAATGCCCTTCAAACCGGAACACAGTAGTGCTTGCACACTACTGCTTGGCGGCAGAATAACTGGCAAAGCGGTGGTACCTACCTAGACGAACTTTGCAGAAAAGTTCTAACACCTCATTCAACTATTGTAATTATGTTTATGGTTGCCTTTATTTATGTAACTAAAGACACTTTGCGGTTTTACACAAGTATTTCCTTTACCAAAAAAATCTGGGGTGGAACCTTTGGACGATGAAGCTTACCAGTTGATTAGTAGTTTAAGCATTGTGTGCCAAATTTTTACTCTGTGTTTTAAGTCGAGATACAAATAGCCTGTTTTGCTTTTTTACCAATCGGTTTTTTAATATGCCACACACACACATGCATGTATAGCTGGGTGAATGAGACTTTATAACCTGATCTCGCAGTCTAGAAATCTTATTCCTTGACTGTGTTGATGTCTCAGGATGACGTGCGCAGTGCTGTGTAACACAAAACTTTATATAATTTAGGGTTTCGAGTGACACAGCAATTGTTATGGGCGGCCGTGTCGCTTAACATTAGGCGGACACTGGATCGTCACGTCATTCAATAATATTAAAAATAAATTTTATAAAGTGTCACACATGATCAACGCAAATACGTCCGCTGCTGAACACAGACCTCCCCCATAAAACACCACTAAGAACGCTTATCATAGGGAGGATTTGCCATACTCACTATGCTTGGCAGGTGGCTTGGTGATCACAGAAGATTTTAATGTGCCGAGGAAAATGTTGCTGCCCATTCCCTGGATATTCCCTTAGCCGGCCTTACGGCACCCACTGGAAGAAATGGGCTGGTCCTATACGCAAACCGGGACCGCACGGCCAAAATGTGTTTAAATCTATGAACCTATAGCAAACGAATCATAATACTTTTTGCTAAACCAAATCAAATCATTTATTTGCCGAAAATATGGGTACAATATAATGATGATGATTAAGTTCAACAGGTATTTGGTTCAGCACATTTTCTTTACTTAACAGCATGCAAATATTTATAGTAGGCTTTACTTTGGGCTTTTGTGATAACAATATAAATTAATTGTAACACAAACGGAACAAAAGAAAAACAGTACTAAAGAAACAAACGTTTAAGTACTAGTTAAACGAGCCAATTTACTTTATTATTTACAATTATACTGATGCTAAATGCTAATTAATACTTACTTGTAGCTACACTAATATTACAAAAATACTTATAATGTTGAAGATGACCCGTTTAAATGAGTATCCTCTTTGCCTTTTCCCATTTGTTATCGATTCGGCTCCCAATCTAACCTGTAGCGGCGAGCTACCAGAATTACACGAGCGACTGCCATCTGACCTCGCAACCCATAAGGAACCAGTAACAGGGATGGTTAGATCAAGCGTCAGATTCTATCAGGCGTCTGACTACCCGTAACGATTGCCATAGATGTTCTTATGACAACCGGGACCGACGGCTTAACGTGCTCACCATTTAAATACATAAAATTGAAATCTTTTTTTTCTGTTTTCATATGTGGTGTACAATATAAAAAATTGTGTTGCACTGTTGTTCACCCAAATGCTCAAATGTCATGAAACCAAGTATAACAAATCTGTTATTTGCAAACTATTATATCTCCTTCAATAGATCTAAACAAAAGCCTAACAATAAAAAAATCCCTCTAAAACTACAACGACAAACCGCTAATTGCTTCTTACGTAATTATAATTGGCGTGTACACTGCGCATTAATTATTCATTAGCCACCGTACACCCCTCATTTGCCTTGACTTGAGAGATGGTAGTTAACCAGAAGCAGGTCTCACTAACAGCTTATTTTTTTAATTGCTTGTTTTTTCTAACGGTAGCTGGGCAATAGCTGAAAGTGTACCTGGAGCTGGATATCCAGGGAATGGGCAGCAGCATTGTCTTCAGTACATTAACATCTTCTGCGATCACTAAGCCGCCTGCCAAGCGTGCATTGGTGATTATGGCAAACCCTCCCTATGATAAGCGTCCAAAGTCCCGTTTTATGGGAGAGGCCTGAGTGTAGCAGTGGACGTCTTCCGGCTGATGATAATGATAATGATGATGATGATGATGAAGATGATGATGTAGATGTAAACCAGAAGAAAAACACTATCTGATTTGCATTTTAAAATTCTCTCGCCAAGTTTCGTACTCGCGAGACGGTATTTATAATACCGATGTTGTTCTTGAGGCGATGAAGGGTTGCTTGGGGTGGTCAAGTACCCACCCCACCACCCCACCCCTTGCGTAGCTCAGTAAATGTTAAATTACGGGGAAAATAAAAGAAGACAAACTGAACTTTGAGAGCTTTGCAACTCGAGCACGGAGCACTCCCTAAGATATTTTCAAAACAGACAGTAGAGATTTTTGTAGTTCGAAAAGTTATGGGTCTAATGATGCGGTTGAAAGAATGGATTCGTCCAAAGTTTACGTGATACTTAAAAAGTATTTGTGAAGCTTAAAAAGCTGCGAAGACGCGTTTGAAAGGAGCTTTCGCGGTTGAACTTTGATAAATGTTTGCTGGATTTTATTTTAATATTCTTCGTTAAAACTGGATATAGGTCTGTTCAGATGTTTTTTTGTGCTTAGTTTTTTTTTTTGTAATTCTGAAGACTACCATAATAACTTTAGAAACATAATATTTTTTAAAAGGGGTTATACAGACCAACCGTCTTCATTTCATGATACTATCATACATATAATAGCATATCCATACTATTTTCTTAGTTCTTTAGATTTAAAACCAAAATCCTGAACAGATTGAGATAAAAATTTATTTGAGGTCAATGAGAGTAGGTATATCAATTCAAATAGCAAAACTAAAACCAAACTGGTTTATAGATGAAACCTTAAAATATTTTAAAAAAATACGACTCTATTTAGGACATTCCTCCATTTTTTAAGTCAGTGAAAACCCAGCGTTTTACAGTTGATGTGCTTTCCAAGTTCTGGTAGGTATAAATATATATATCTACCTCAACTATCTACTTATTTCTATAAACGATCACATCTTTATCTCAACAACATAGACTTCCAATTCCAACTCCATACAATATACCTATAACAGTGTAGCTATGTACGCAATAACCTTCTGCGACAAGCGACATTGGTACACAAACTACGGAAAGATTCTCTGGCAAAACCCTGTGAGACACTTCCTTCATGAAATATCTAATAGCTAATCTAGCTAATTTTCGTGCCTATCACGACTTCTACCATTCTTCAGATTCTTCGGTCCTTTTTCTTCTTTTTCTGAGTCGCCGTCCGCCAGCGCGCCATAGACTGCCAATTTCTAGCACCTTTTTATTGCAGCGCTCTTTATGCATTCTATAGAAAAACTGCTCTTCCATCGGTTTATTATTAATGACGCTAACATTCCTAAAATCGAAATATTATCATTAGCTACCACAATAAAAGGAAAAATCTACATCAAACTGCAAAATCAACCTTAAAACAACTACAAAAGAACTAAAAACGTACGGTAAGTAAACTTCAAAACACGACATTTAAGCACGCGGAACGCTGAAGCAAATAGCACAAAAAGGACCAAGAAAGCTTTCTAGACAAAAGGAGGTGCCAGCAAGGTGCGTAAAGGGCACACAATGTCATGTATCAAGTTCACAGTGGCAGGGTTAACCAAGCGACGAGGTACTGTCGGCTACAGTAATGCCTACTGCATTTTTATACTTGTCTACTTTTTCAGGGTTCCGTACCCAAAGGGTAAAACGTCTACTAAGGCGCCCTTTTACTAAGGCTCCGCTGTCCGTCAGTCTCTCTGTCTGTCCATCTGTCACCAGGCTGTATCTCATGAAACGTGATAGTTAGACAGTTGAAATTTTCACACATGATGTATTTCTGTTGCCGTTAATTACAAAACATGGTGACAGCGGTATTGTTAATAACTCCAAAAAAAAAGTTGTTGCCGTTATAATAATGAATAGTAAAAAAAATGTATATAATAAATATTTAAGGGGGCTCCCATACAACAAACGTGATTATTTTGCTCATTTTTATAGATAACTAACTACGCCCCGCGGTTTCATTCGCGGATAATAAGTAACCTATGTGTTAATCCAGTATACAAGCTATCTCTATTCCAAATTTCATCCAAATCCGTCCAGCTGTTTGAGCGTGAAGGAGTAACAACACACAAACACACATACAAACTTTCGCCTTTATAATATTAGTGTGGTGGTACGGTACGGAGCCCTTCATGTACGAGTCCGACTCGCACTTGGCTGGTTATTATTTATAGTTTACAGCATCACATTAATATCATAAAGGCAAAACTTTGTGTGTAAGTACATACTTACACAAATACACACTAACTTTTACCTTTATAATCCAAAATGAAAAAACACAAACACTAGTGTTGTGTTTTTTCACGTCGCAACGGCTGGACGGATTTGGATGGAATTTGGAGTGGAGATAGCTTATACACTGGATTTAACATATAGGATACTTTTTATCCGCGGGTGAAACCGTGGGCGCAGCTAGTGAGCTACAAAACCGACATATCTCTTTTTTCAAGAACGTTTTCACCAATAAAAGCGCAAAAAAAGTTCATTACGTGATCCCCGTTATCGGCAATTGGTCAGACGCTTTGATATGTTGATTTTTATAGTTCATTCTATAGCTATAGAATGATGCAGGATCGATCTTTAGTGTGAATGGAATCATTCCTGAGTTCCGGATATTTTGCCACAGTTTTATGCACCATGTTCGCGGGTAGAACTTATAGACTAAACTAGACGTCCTTGACCCCCCCCCCCCCCCGGGAAAAAAATCTAGACATTTCAAACAGCGCCATCTAGCCCCAAACTAAGCTAAGCTTGTACTATGGGAACTAGACTGTCTGATATTCTGATATATAGAACACTTAGATACTTTTTTGTTTGTAAATATATGTATTTACAAACAAAATTTGTTTGTAAATATGTGTTTTTGCATAGAATACAATGTAACACCCAGACAGAATACAAACACCTAGTAAAATTAAGTAATGTCGTCTGTATGTATTCTATTAAAATTCAAAGGCACATCACATCGAAACTTTCTTCAATTGTGGACTTCAGTTAAAAAAACGTTTTATGTGACTACCTCTGATGTGGTCTTATTTACAGGAAGTCCAGGAAATAGATAAGGAAGTCATTTTTTCTTTATTTTTTTTTCACGTCATGTTCATCAATTTTTACCACTGACTGTACATGAAAGTGACTCCTTCTCGGTTAAGATTCAGAAAAACTACAATGACACAGACAATAAGTATGTAATTCTATATTAAAGGGGACTGTGGGCAAGTAGAACATCGCAGTTTCTCAGAGATCTCAGAACATTTGAGCCTGTGCCCTCTGAGGTGGTCAGAGACAATAGAACTCTTTGTTTTATTTTTTATTCTTTTTTTGCTTTAGACTTAGGACAAAGGTTGTAATTATGCCTATTGTAATGAGAATGGAAACTTAATTTTTTGTGGTCAAAAAGGTTCTAAGATTTTGAAACACCAACGGATAATTTAGTGGTAACACTGTTTATGATTTTACCGTAATTTTAGCTTATAAATAGTAATCCACTTAGTATTTATTATAATCATCGTGTATGTCTTCAGGCTGTTGATGATGATGATGATGATGATGATGATGATGATAATGATGGCGGGGCGGATAATGAGCAGTCTTTTTTTGAGCGACGATCCATTTTCCATACGCTGGTCAAAACCGCGGGGAGCCGCCCGGTGGACGCAAGAGGCAATTATCCCGTCAAAGTGGCGCTCTATGGGGGCTTATGTTCAGCAGTGGACATCTTCGGGCTGTTCATGATGATGACATTATAAATTGTACCCATGGTTGAAAGATAAACATGACAACTACTACGTGGTAGGACTTTTCTGCAAAGTTCGTCTAGGTAGGTACCACCGCTTTGCCAGTTATTGTGCCGCTAAGCAGTAGTGTGCAAGCACTACTGTGTTCCGGTTTGAAGGGCATTGTAGCTAGTGAAATAACTGGGCAAATGATCTGATCACATAATCTAGTAATCTTATTACTAGACTGTGTGAAGTCTCAGGATGACATGCGCAGTGCAGTGTCACGCAAAACTATATTAATTTAGAGTTCCGAGTGATACTGCATCTGTTATGGGCAGCCGTGACGCTTAACATCAGGTGAACGACTAGCTCGGCACGTCATTCAATTACATATAAAAAGGTACTTATTCACATTTGTTCTCCATGCAGACCTTTGAACGCTTACAAAATATTGCACAATCAAAACTAGTACATCAATGCATTATAGACTACTTTATAAATTTTAAAAATCTACCAAAATAACTAAAATGCACTACTCAAGCATCTACTCAAGCAACCCCTCGGGCTAAAAATATAATCTACCTCCACGAGATGGAGATCGCCTCTCCCTTTCACGCATTATTTTTTCTTCTACTAGGTCTAGACTTGGGGCCCGTCTTACCCCTTTTGGGGGGTACTTGGGGCCCCTTATCTGTAAGTTTGTACAGTGTAGTGGATCGTAGGGGAATCTCTATAGTGATTCTTGAGTTTGATGTCGCGGTGAAAGTTTGAAAAGTGTTGTTGGAAATTCACGAAAACTCACAAATAAAACCACTCAAGATGTATACATTTCTATGGAAAATGCTTAAGGTAGGTTATGTTTATTCAATTAATACTATTAAGTGGCATAAATTTTACAGATAACAACGGCAACAATATATATTTACTATATGTAGGTCATCATCATCATCATTAACAGCCTGAAGACGTCCACTGCTGAACATAGGCCTCCCCCAGAGCACGCCACCTTGAGCGGCTGCTCGCCTCCTGCATCCATCGGCTCCCCGCGGCTTTCACCAGGTCGTCGGTCCACCGAGTGGGGGGCCGGCCTACGCTGCGTCTTCCGGTTCGTGGTCGCCACTCGAGAACCTTTCTTCCCCATCGGTTGTCAGTTCTACGAGCGATGTGGCCTGCCCATTGCCACTTCAACTTACTAACTCTAAGAGCTATATCGGTCACTTTAGTTCTCCTGCGGATCTCCTCGTTCCGGAGCTTATCTCGCAGGGAAACACCGAGCATAGCTCGCTCCATAGCTCGCTGCGCGACTTTGAGCTTACTAATGAGGCCAACAGTAAGAGACCATGTCTCAGTTCCATAAGTCATCACTGGCAACACACACTGATTGAAAACTTTCGTTTTCGGTTTCGTTATATGTAGGTATATACCTCATATCATTCGTATCGATTCAGCCATATTTCTAGTGGATTTTGGCAGATAATTAGGATTTTAGGCAACGTTAATTTAAGCAATTTTACATGCTTGCTAATTAAACTGAAGAAACAACACAGCAGGCATTTAATTGATAAATAATTATTTACAATGTTTATACCAGAACTTTGTAAATTGCAAATACACGTACTATGCGTGATACAATCATCATCATCATCATCCTGTGTTAGTCCATTGCTGGACATAGGCCTCTCCCATCAAAGCAATACGCCACTGTGCCCGCGGTCTTCGGCATAATCCACAGATAACCCCCAATAGATACTGCATGAAAGACGACGACCGCGCACCACGCATTGGCGTAAATGGGTCTATATAAATCGCCGCTTCGCAGCACGGCCTTAGTTTCGACCAATTATTAGAGTTCATTATTAGGGCGTCACTCGAAACAGCCAATAATAGCGCATTGGCTCCAGTCCCCGCAACCCGCGCCTTCCGCCAGTTTTGGTGAGCTAGGATCCGAACAAAAATCCCGTAATGCGGTATCTATTGGGGGTTATCTGTGGCATAATCAAATCAATAAATCCAGTAAAAGTTTTTTTTGGAGGTGGCTGTAAAACCATTTTTTCCTACACTGCCTGCAACATTCAAGTCTACTATGCATGTATGCAAGTTGGGGATACGTGTTTTTTTTTCTTCCCCTTTGGACGTCAAGTCTTCAATTTTCGTGAAAATCAGACGTGTATCTACACGTCTGATTTCTCAGCGAAAACTGTGCGAATAGATAGCGTTGATTCAGTTCCCAAAATAAAACGAATTTAAGAAATAGGGGTCACAGTTGGTCTGATTAATGAATTTAAAAAGACTGTCATTATTATTTTGATTGGAATAAAAGTAATAATTTATATGAATTGTGACAAAAATTAATTTAATACTAATCTTTACACATAAATACTACGTTGATTGTAACATTTTACCTACCTTTTGGGGGTGTAAATTGATGACAGCCATTGTCATTAGCCTACTTAACAATTTTCGTTATCATATAGGTACAACAATGAACTAACTACGTCAACAACAACAGAAAACTATTGAAAATTGAATCTCTCGCTTTAGAGTGGACTACCAAATATACACCATCAAATTGGTGCTAGCAGAAATAATCCACAAATCGTGCGAAACCTCAAGCCACAAACAAACCTCAGCAGGACTATTAAAAAAATAGCCACACTTTTTTCCATCCCACAAAAGCCTTTATAATTACGAACTGAACTCTCAAAACTATCCAGCATCCCTCGAATCATCGATTCTCAGAAATACAGCCCTATTAAAACTGACGATGGAAAAATAAAAAATCCACAGGCCTTCCCTAAGATTGACAGACGGAAGGGTTGAGGGGGTGGGGAGGGTTATAGGGGGTGAATTGAAAGAGAGTGGAAAAAATTATACGTGGCGACTGACGCATCTTAACTTCCGAGGCCTTCTGTGCTTCGTTGAGCTTGGAAGAGTAGAAAACAATTGGTGACAACTATAAAATGATTCACATAATAGTAATTTTTTATAGTCATACTGAAACAAAAAAGGTTGTCACTGCCGAAACAGATATAGGCCATTAAACCCCATTTTCAAATACCACGATAAACAACTCAACCCTTTTCAACAGTTCCACTCATTAAAAAAATTTTTTTTATCATAAATGTTACCCAGTTCCACTCATGTCTTGTTTTAGCTTTTTTTACATATAATTAACAAAAACGTTTGTCGTAAAAAATACGTAAGTAGGTTAACTAACCTATCATAAAATAGCGATGAGCAATTGTTTCCTTTAACTCAATTAACGTCTGTCTGAAAGTTTGTTTTATATTTTTAACATTCACAAGACAACAAACTTGAAACAACTATTGAAAATTCACTTCAAAACACTGTCATTTCACACGTAATTATATACTGCAATAATACCAACTACTACTATATGCCATTAACTACACTACCTATTCCAAAAAGTTCAATCATTTTCTTAATATCATATTATTACTTCAATAAACGTCATCATATCCCAGTTCATAAAAAACCACTTGACCTCCAACGCAAACAACTATTCTAGTACACCTACACTAGCGGACAGTTAACAGCTCAGTGCAAACGAGGCTTTCCAGCTAGTTTCAGAAATCTAGTTTAATTAATTGTTGTCTGGAAGAGTCAGTTCTACTGAAAGGAATCATTGCAACAAGTCTACGGAAGAATGGAGTAGCCAAAAAGTTTTAAACAGTTTATTTTAAGTTTAGTCTGTATTTATTTTACTTAATCCAAATTCCTAACAGTCATTCCAAAATGCCGTAAAAAATAGCATTTTAGCACATGTTTAGTAATGCAATAATTGAGGTACATTACAATATAGTAGCTAAGTACTATGATGTTAAAGCTTAAAGCTCACATAAATAAAACTGCACATAACAGTAGAAGGCACAAAGCACACAATCATAACAAAAAAGGCATTCCGATACGGAGCCTAACCTCATTGGCGATGCTATCATAATTAAAAAAAAAATTTCATGTCAACTCCTTGCAGTTTCCTAAGTATGAATTATGCCGGTCGGTGTATTCGTTAAGGGGCGGATCTATTCATTCTTTTTGTCCGCTGCGAGCAGTTAAGGAGGTCCGCACTCCGTACTCCGTGGCGGGAGGTCCCCCCTTTTGCCCCCACCTCGAGAATATTTTTTCTAGACTCTCGAGGACGGTGAAATCGACACACTTGCTGTAGTTTGTTCCGCTCGTTCTACGATGATAGAGTTGAGATCTAATTCGAGCTTTTGTTTTTTTTATTTAGATTGTTGTACACACACAGAGAGAGGGAGAAAAATACGTCAAATTGTACTCTTTTTAAAACATTAAACACCACATTAAACAGTACAGGTTACTGTACGTGTTTAATGTTTTAAAAGAGTACAATTTGACGTATTTCTCCTCTGGCTTTCTCCCTCTCTCTGTGTGTGTGTTGGATTCAAAAGCGTTCATTAAAGTTAAGATAATTATTTACCTACTCATTATGGTTAATTTTTCGATGAGTTGTTAATCATAATTTTGAACAAATTAAAAAAAACTGTTTTATTTTATCACATTTTATGATTTATAAGTAACACTACGTATCTAATCTCATTTGACTTGTAAAAGAGCTATGAATAGCCTATTTTGCAAAAAAACACTTGATTTTGACCTTGTTTTTTTTATTCACTAAAAATAAATCGTCGACACTGTTTACAATATATATTTTATATTACGATAAGTTTTATCGACTTCATCGACACTTACTTCACTACCCCATCACTACAGGTCCAGAAGCTCGTAAGACAGTAATGAAGTGAATTCACTCTTTGACTCGTTGCTCTCATAAGAATTCTTGAAGCGCGTTCGCTGAAGATTTGTTCCATAGCTCTTGAATTAAATCTTTGGTAGCTGTAAAGAAATAACCACTTTATTGTATACGCCATAGTATAACAAATGTAATGACTGACTGTAAAACAAAAGGTGATCACCACCGACATTTCAGAACTACCAATTTATTAAGCAAGTATTTAAGTATCTCATTTATTTAACATATTGTCGTTAAAATCATACCTCCAACAATCTTAGAGCATATCACTTCAAAACTTGCCCTGAACACCAATAAAACCGACATTAAGCAATGCAACTTAAACTTAGTTCCCGACAAGGTCTCCCCGTCTTAATCTCGACAGCAACCTTAACTATAACTTAACCTGACTTCCCGGGACAGTTAAATGCTAACTTGAGTGGACAACTCGTGTTAAGATAAGCCGTTGCTTAGCAAACTTAAGTTGTAAAGGAGAGAGTAACTTGTCTGTGTCTTGTAACTAACTTTACTACTATTGTATTTGTACAATACATGAACTCTTTATTGTATACGACAAAGTTAATGAATGTTGCATGCAACTTATGGTAGGTATTACAATTGGCGGCCTTATCACCTAAAGCTATCTCTTCCATGCAACATTTTTATATCTATAACAATATTATAAAGAGGAAAGATTTGGTTGTTTGTTTGCACTGAATAGGCTCCGAAACTCCTGAACCGATTTGAAAAATTCTTTCACTGTTGGAAAGCTACACTATCCCAGGGTGACATAGGCTATATTATATTTTCAAAAAATTAGGGATTCTTATTAAAATTCCAATAATGTAACCCAAGGTGTAAACAAATTACCTAAAATATTTTTTACATCGCGTGCGCTGCGACAACTATTATATCCGTGCGAAGCCGGGGCGAACCGCTAGTAGACTATATAGTTGGTATATAAACAAGATAATTATATTGTATAAATGTTAGGAAAAAATATAAATTATATGGACTTATCAAAACAGGAAAAGTGGCTTTTAAAACGACAAACGTCGAATTTTGCATCGAAAGATGAATATGAGATTGGAATGATATTAGAATGTAAATGTTATTATCTAGACTAAACCACGTTACAATTACTAAAGTTGCCCTTCAGGTCTAGACGCATAGTTGCAAGTGAAACAAGTAAACAAGTTGTATCTATTATCCACCATCAGTGATCAAACTCACTTGCGTTGTTTGAAGCACTGTGATCAAAGATAAGTATCCTTTGAAACACGCGAAAATTATTTAGGTTGTACTTGTGCTAGCACTAGTGTAGTCCCACGGTTTCACATGTTTTCCCGCTAAAATAATCGATTTACGGGATGAAAGTATCCTCTTTCATCCCGGTGATATACGAAGTATACATCGACTTTTGAATGCTCCAACACTACCAATCAGCCTATGTTGGCCCTGAGAAGGTTCCTACCCTAAAGGAAATAACATAAAAACAGAGATTAGTTCGACTCTATATTAAAATTAAAATAAGTCTTTGGCACTGCACTGGGAAATAATCTTCGGTTAGGACATTGGAGGATTTTAATGTATGTTTAGGTTTTAGAATAGATAAAAGTTTGGGGCTCTGGAATTAACGTAAACCATACAACCATTTCCTTATAGGTTCGTCAAGGTTTCAGGCACAATTGTAAAATGAACAACGATTTATCCAAGACCCCTCGGTCTTTGGAGAACGCGACCACTGGATCACAACAAATACCTATACTCGGCTATCTGCCTTTGAGGGATGCTCAAGTATATCTTTTAATTTTTATTTTTATCAGGTTACGATGCTCTCTCGAGGCTTGACCTAGAATCCTCCTGTCTTCCAATTTTCTTTCCTTGTCATCTTTTTTTTAATTTAAATTCGAGTTTCGTCTCCTGCGCCTGCCAAAACTAAGAAGATTTTATAAAAAATACAGAGGTATATAAAAACAGGTCGGTTAATGAATTATGAATGATCATGAATTGAAAATGCAAATTCCTAAATCTAAATTATACTACAACCGGGCTTCTTGCACTACTCGAAATCGAGAAGGTATGAGCAAAAAAAAATACAAAAGACGCGTATCATTCAACTCCTATTATTGTACAATTCAAAGACAACGCGACAATTAAGCGTTGTATCTCGCAAATTAAACACATCCAAACGCGAGCAACTAATTAACACCACTTTAAGCAGGAAGCGTGCGAGGATGTGACGATATGGATTTAACCTTTGCCACATCCTATGTCTTAGTTTTGACGCAATACCATAATTGATACAAGGATCAAATGTTGACTCATTGCTCTCAATTGCTCATTACCTACTCTACGGCGCTAGCGGTCCTTTGCGATTTTGAAAATGAGTCATTGGGAATCTCGAAATCTAGGCGAGTGTAAATAAAATAATTTAAGATGAGTAACGTATTTTAATGATATGTCTAGTCGGACATGTGTCTGTTATTCATAAGTTTAATTAGGAGATTATTAACTGGTTTAAATTGGCGCTGCAAGTCTCAGTTTTAACAACACGCAAAAAGTACGTAAGATTATAAAGATAAAGGGCATTTTCCTTATTTCAATCTTTGGCCAGTGTCAGATTTTGGTAATTTCTTGCAGCAATCGCAGGGTGATCTTCATTTGTTTCAGATGTCTATCGCTATTATCAATGGTCACACTTTATACATAAATGATCCTACATTTTTACGCTGCGGTCTTTTCTTGCAGATGTACTTCTTCATTTGTCTCCATAGTCAGACCAACGGCGTAGCCTTCTCTATTTTCTGGTTCTATATTTATCAGATTGGAGAATAGGAGAGTTCTCAATAAGGCACTGGTTCTATTCTAAAGTCTCCTCGTCATCACCGCCTTATATCAAGATCATACGGCTGCGATAGGATCAGCTGCGCTTCAATCGTTAGACCAGTTTAGTCTTTTTGGATCAGTTAGGTATAGGTACCTTGGACAACAGTATAGTACAATCAGACACCGACTTCACCAACGAGATCAACGTTATGCCCTCCGTAAGTTAACTAGAACCATCAGGTCTTTCCTTGGGTCTACTATTCCAGTGGATGTAGTCTTATCGATTCTCATTTCTCGGCAATGGTCCAAACCGAGGCTTACACTCCAAAGGTTACCTTGAGCTGTTTGCTTCCCAAGGCGTTTTATGCGTGACGCTGTAAAGGTCGATAGAAACCAACAGCATCCAGGAACTACGAGGACCATGGTCCCACAACACCCGGACACAGAACAAGTACTTATTTGCGTTTTTTTTTTCTTGCACAAATACTTGTATTATATCTTTTATTAATCTAACAACTTATAACGGGACTTGGTATTATTAGAAATACGTCATAACAATCATCTATTTTTACACCTATGATTTTAATAGGTAATTAAGGTTAGTAGACCAGCTAATTGGTACAAAGTCAACTTCCGTTAGCCGCGAGGTGTGGTAGAATTAACATGTTTTTCAGTTTTATGAAAGACGAGCTCAATTCGCACGTTATTAGTGCAATTGAAGCAATTTAACTGCGATGGAATAAAGTTAACTTCTTTTGAAAGTGGATCTTCTAAGTATTCTATAATAACTATAGTAAATGCATCCAACATAATTTCTTGGCTTAGTGATATTTTTTTATGTCATATTTTATTTTATTTTGAGATATTAAGGAAACTTACAGCTAGGTACAAGTATAGAGAAAAGAAACACATAAAGAGGCCAATTACAAGTTTCCATCGATAGGTAAAAAAATAATAATTAAATGTTAATGAATGACGTAAAGAGCTAGTCGGTCGCGTGATGTTAATCCTCGCAGCAGCCCTGATATGTGTATTTAATGTGACAATGGGCTTTGTTCGGGTAGGTACTCTTTCAGGTACACTATAATTAAATTACTCTAGCCAGTATACATCACTTATAAGTCGAATGAAAACCAAACGCAAATTGTTTGGAGAATTATTGAATAGGTTATGTGTTTAAAATGATAAGTTTCTACCTTTTCAAAGTCAGTTAAAAGCTAGAGTACCCTTATAAAGGATGCAAAGTTTGAATACAATCATATTGAAGATTTTCGTGAAAGGAAACAATTTTTTTATATAAAAAAAGTTAAACAAATTTTTTTTAAGTTTAACGACATTTAAGGTTTATTATTTAGGATTATATATTATAGTTTCTCTCCAGATCCACCCAGATATAAGTGGAGAGATCGGTAAGAAGTTGCAGCTTTTTGCGCATTCCGATTTCGCTCCAAACACAAAATGGTGGTCTTTTTAAATCTTTATGATCAAACCGTTTTGATTCCTCGTTTATAATTTGGACAGGAAAGGAATGGAACACCTTACCAGCGTCATTGTTTCCTGACAAATATAATCTGGGAGTTTTTAAGGCTAGAGTGAACCGGTATCTTCTAGGCAAGCATGCTCCATCGTCGACCGCGTGGTAACTTACCAGCAGGTGAGACCGTGGTCAATAATGTTAGCCTATCGTTGATAAAAAAACCGGGCTTGTGCAAGACCAGCGCGAATTCAAGCCAAATCCACAGAATAGATGTAATAGTACCTCCTAGGCCAAAGCGGGGAAGAGCCAGTGGCCGAGCGGCAGGGGCAGTCTATTAAAATGGTTCGAACGCGCAATAGTTTAGGTAATTTATTATTACACTGATATTTTAAAAATCCACTATAAATAAGCCCTCCATTACATTTAGTTTAACTACTACACAAAGTTTCATGATCTTATTTAAAGTATTCATTGAATAATCGCTGTTTATTTGTACGGTTTGGAGGTAACTTTGTAATTTTTTTCCAGAAAAGTTTATTAATTCGTGTTTTCACTATACATTTGCAGTAGCATTAGTCCTAAACTTTACCATATATTAATTTCAAAGTCATAGTTGCAATATTGTTGACAGGACACTGCCTCATGCTAAGCCATTTTAAGCATTTTGGCGTTGTATTGGCTCTTACGGTAGTTAAACATACGAAGAGCTAGTTCTCTAATGCACCAACATCGGCTCCAACACGACCAACAAAACTGCACAAAATTAATGTGTTACTCAAACTTACAACTTTGAAAGCCTCCAAACACTACCAATAATTCCGGCGAACTTTTCACCGCAGCCGAGCATTTGAGCCCAGTTATTACCCGATGTTACACTTAGGAACAATTGCTATAACTGCACGAACTTAGCCCGTTACATATGCATGCAGTTCTAGTTCCTGGGACAATATAGTTGGAGACAGTATAACAGGTTTGAATAATCCGCGCATCCGCATCATGTTCCATTGACAGTTCGCCGCGGCTAGCTGCATCGATCACCTGAACCCGCTGTAAGCCGCGCGCCATGGGACGGAATCGTACCAACCTTAAAACATTTGACTATACAAATCTAGAATTTTAATGAATCCGCCGATCTGGTTAACAGTCTAGGAATCTTTTATTATAGATAACTCACAACGTAACTGCCCGTGCTACTATAGTTTTACCCACTTTTCATATGGCCGGAAGTGGCGGCACTACGACTGAATAAGAACTCTTATAGAGGCAGCTGGAATACGCTGTTAAGTTTTAACCGAAACTTGAGGATGGAAGCTATATCCAGGCGAGAAAGAAGGCCTTCCACCATGCTATGGTTTCATCGCGATATTTTACGTCACCGAATACAAGATTCAATCCTCCGACCTATACGGATTGATAGTTGGCTTTACTAAGACCTAAGCTATCTTCACTACCAAACATAGTTTTTTATAACTCGTTATTGTATAGTAAAAGTGTGTCCCGACCACACAAAATTTTCAATATATTTTCGAAAAAATCATATCTCAATCTCAAAATATTGACAGCATTGGCAGTATTAAGACACTACTGAAAATACCGTACTGTTTATACAAAAATATTGTGGCACGGTCATTCGTAACCAAAGTATGGACACACAGTCCGATGTGGCAGCTAACTGACACCCGAGCTTATCCTTGTAAGTTTGCAACGTGCAGCCAATTACAACTTTTGTTAGAATATATTAGATACACAAGTTTGAAGAGATGCGTTTACTATGCAAAACTGGGTGATGCAAATATATCAGCACATATACTTCATCCTGAAAGCGAAAGTTTTTCTAATGTCTCGGTTACAATATTTATTTGTTACTTGTTTAATTTTTGTGATCTTTACATAACAAATCTTTAAGTATTAGGTGCCCAAAAAAACTTTAAGTTAAAACTCTAAAATAGGTGTATTCATTTGAACACATGGTCACGGAAAACATGCTTATCTATCTATTTCAAAATAAAATCTCAACACCCAACAAGCTCGCTAGCTTGCTATCCATTCTACTAACCCGTGTATCACATAGGTAGCTGCGATTATTGAGACTTCAGTAAAGTTCAGTATACTTTGGATGGCGGCCAGCAGTCTTTTTGGCTTCAAGATGTCGTTTCGCCAGCTTCTGTGACATTGCAGAGGGAATTTCTATTTGGAATTGTTGGTTAATCGCTTTAGCTGTATTGCTCGTAGTTTTGAAGTTGGAGGACACAGCGATAGACTTGGTTCGAAGTTGTGGTAAATGTTAGCATTTTCTTTATATCAAACAAACAGACTTTTGGAAAACAGAATCTGCAAATACCTCGTCAGTGCTAATGGCTCGATGATTTTTTGATAATTCTTCTTCATCACAGGATTTAGGCTGCCCAAAGGCTTCTGATTCATCTTAATGACTATTTTGTTAAGACAACAGCCGGGCCTCCCTTCTAGGCAAGCATGCTCCATCGTCGACCGCATCGTCACTTACCATCAGGTGAGACCGTGGTCAAATGTAAGCCCTATGCTATATGATAAACAACTGCGTGCCCTCCAAAGTAGTTAATACCACTTTTTTGTAGCGATCACCCATCCAAGCAATGACCGTTTTGCTATGAGCGCTATATTTGTCTATTTAACAGTGCAGTGGAAAACTTTTATTGCTAAAGCCTTGGTGCATTAACGAAGATTTAGCAATGCAATGTTTTCTCTTACCATCAAAGCAACAACCAGCTTCTCAAACCATACAAACTACGACCTAATCTGCAGTGCTTGAGCAATCCATCCTGTTTAGGGTTCCGTATGAGGAACGGAACAGCAAATTGGTCTCACTAAAGAGGAAACAATCTTGTACGCGCACCGCTTGGGACGGAACACTAGTCAATCTCAGCTCCGGTGGCTACTATCCTTTATCTGTGGTCGTTAGGGCCAGGACACACGAGGGGACATCTTTGTGAAGCTAGCCGGCACGCCCTTGCTTTGCCCAAAGATATTTCGATTTCTATACTATTGTAAAAACTGTAACGTACCTAATATAAATTTGTAGATTATTGGAAAGTATTTAAAATTAATTAAAAAAAACTAATTTTACCACAAATTTTTAATTTATTAAGTTATTTGTTTTAAATTTGTGAGGGAAACCTCACAAGGTGCTGTTGCAATCTTAGCGATCACGTTGTTCGTGACTCAAGAATTTTGGAACTCGAAACAAATTTTCGTAGCAAATTAACCCGAAAAATAAACAATATACTTAGTACGAGCTAACCTGTATATTAAAATGAAGAATGATAAAATGACAATTCATCTTGTATATAAAATTCAAAACGTCTCTGCTATTTACAGTTCTGCTACATTTACTACAAATGTCAAAACTTGACTAAAATATACATGCCCCCCCCCCCCCCCCCCCCCATTTCAATTACTACTATTTCATCATCATCATCAGTATCAACAGCCTGAAGACGTCCACTGCTGAACATAGGCCTCCCCCAGAGAGCGCCACCTTGAGCGGCTGCTCGCCTCCTGCATTCAACGGCTCCCCGCGGCTTTCACCAGATCGTCAGTCCACCGAGTGGGGAGCCAGCCTACGCTGCGTCTTCTGGTTCGTGGTTGCCACTCGAGAACCTTTCTTCCCCATCAGGATTCAGTTCTACAAGCGATGTGGCCTGCCCATTGCCATTTCAACTTGCTAATTCTAAGAGCTATATCGGTCAGTACTGTTTAAAAAAACGCAAATACATATTATTGGAGATGCTTTCGCCATTGTTTTAATAATTCCTTAAAAAAAACTATTATTCATTCATCTTATTAATTTTCCATATTTCTTGGGACATCCTGTATCTACCCTAAAACGGTTACAAGAGGAAGAGTCCATTATAATCCTCATGGAAGTAGAGTAAGCACTTACAAGGTAATGCGTGTTGTGACGGCGCGTCCGCGCTAGGATGTCTCTATTAAACCAATTGTAGAGCTTGTACGGTTTGTTTTACCCTTTTACTTGTGCTGTTTAACGTTTTAACTGTATGTAGAGACTGTAGAGTACTTGATGCTCTACGAGAGTCTTCCCGGTTTCTCACTTGGATTGGTTGCCTGTTGATCATCGGCTGTCTTCAACCAATGAGCGTATAGTATTTGGCATGTTAAGTTAATATGAGTTTGACAAACGTATGAGAAACCGGGGGGTTAGTAAGGAAAAAGGATTAACGTGAGTTTTGGGAGTTAATGAACTCCAAATTTTTTCTTCGACCTTTTTTGTTTTCATTTAGGAGCATATTATTTTTCTTATGTTCTCTATGTCAGTTAAGTATAAGTTAGTGAAAAATTGGTTTAAAATCACTATTATAAATGATTTTAAAAGTTTCTCCAAAAAAAATTGCAGCTTCCATGTGAACTGGCTATTGAATACGAATTTAACTAAATTAAAATCGTTAAGGTCAACTTTTCAACAGTCAAATTAAAATTCTTAATCTGAAGTTAAAGAGTTTTCACTAAAAGTGGGTTTTTTGATCCGTAGTGAAGGTAACCAATGGTTAAATACTCTATCAAGTTTTAACCATTGGTTAGATTTTGGTAGAGTTTTTAACCATTGGTTGCCTTAATCATAAAACCCAGCCTAAGAAAACAACTAACCAGCAATTAATAGCTCGACTCTAACTAAAAGTGCCTATTTGTATTATTTTGTGTAAATTTAATTAAATTCGTAGTGTTTTTTAAAAATGACTAGCTCGTCACGTCATTCGTTTACATAGAAAAACTTTATTTCCTTAAGGAAATTGTTAGTTATCTTCCTAAACATTACTTAGTAATCGCATAAAAGAACATAAACAATAATAATATTCTGTTAACAAAAACCCTTTAAAAAAAAAAACCTCCAGATAAATCCTTTCCTGAAAAAGGACTTTAGCAATCTCAAATTTTAACCCCCCAGAGATAATGTATGTTGTTTTATTCCCTCATAATCTTCCACTCGACCACTAACCAAAAACAAAACGACAAGAAAAAGTTAAATTTCAAAAACAAACAACTCCCCGAACGACTTTACAAAATTGTTTATTTTACCCGAAAAGAATCATCTTAACTGACGACTGTTTCAACTGGACCCTAATTCTGTATGAAAACATAGATCCCACACGATACGAAACCACGTCGTTATCGTGTTTTGTTCAAATCGTGTCACAGCATTAGAAATACTTTCACTTTAAACATTAAAGTACTTTTTATTTGAATAAATACTGACATACGTGGTGGTAACTTTTGACGTGTTTATTTTTCAGAACGCGTCTCAGTATAATATTATGATTTTTGACAGTTCAAATCACGCCAATTCCAAATGAGGAGTTTTATTTAAAAAAAAACACTAGTTCCGCTTCTTTTCTAGATGGCGCTGTTTAAACCTTTCAAACCACAGAGTAGTTTAAACATAAGAAAATGCTTAGACTTTCTACAAAGACATGTCAAATTCAGTTGGGTGGACCACGAGTACATTGCCTGTAGTATCTCCTAAGTAGTCTGTGGTGCATTCTTATTAAGTAAATTGAAGTACAGTAGATCTGCGAGATAGATAAACGTTAATATTATGATCCAAAATAAGGCAAGGTATCTCGCAACGAAACTAAAAAAAAACGAAAGAGTTTAAAGTTGTCAATCAGTATCGAGACACATTTCCTCTAACCTGTGGTCTATGCTTGAAGCAGTGACAGTGACAGATTTTAGTAAAACCACAACTGGTGCCATCTATTGGTGTCATGCATAAAAGAGGATTTCTTTTTTTAATAAAACGGCTCATTCATTTCGCGCGGTTTCGTTTTTATTTCATAGAGAAAGACTTTACACATTTCTTATGTAAGACAAGGAATTCGCGTGGTTTCGAAATAAGGAATCGTAAAGTGGTCATACAGAATTAGAGCCCGGTTTGTTATCAAAAACACGTGTTTTGCCAACTAACGACTTACACCACCCGTGGGCAAATCCTTTGGGACTAAAATACTTCTTATCGACAGGAAATGGAATATTTAATGGCTTGGTTGAATTACTTAGCCGTCCAGTTGTTTTATAATTGGAATCTATATGGGTATAGGTATAAATATGTAAAACAATGGCGAGGAAAAGGTTTTATAGGAAAAAATATTTACTTAACTAAAGATTTATCAGTATCACCTGGTCAACTACCTAGTTTTGATTTTAAAATACAAAAAATTATCTGTTTTAAAAACTTAGTCCAAATTATTTTGAAATCTTTTATCTGCTTAATGGTGGGCTGAATTATAAGGGAGATGAGATGCTATTGGTGTAACCATTTTAAACAATATTTAGTCAAAGTCAAAATATATTGGAGAAGCCCTATACCTAACTAAAACTCTGAATAAAAGAAAGTTCCATTTCCTTCTTCTCTAGCACGGACGGTAGACAAAATTGTCTTTCCCCTATTTTACTCCACTTGACTAACTAGTAAACAAGTATGAAGAAAGTGACATAAAACAGGGAAAACTTTTTTGTCTATAGTCTGTGTGGTGCAAGCAATCCGTTACCTACGCCACTGAAAAAAGGAAACCTTGATCCGGAGCTCTGACGTCTTCAAGCTTATGATGACGCAGTTTAATCATTTGCAGTTCGTCGCTAATACGATGGCATATGACGTTTTCAAAGATCGCTCTGATCATCAGCCGGAAGACGGCCACTGCTGAACACAGGCTTCCCCGATAAAACGCCTCTTTATCATAGAGCGAAATTTCTCGTAATCACCACGCTTGGCAGGCGGCTTGGTGATCGCCGAAAATTTTAATGAACCGAGGAAAATGCTGCTGCCCTTTCCCTGCATATCCCCTTAGCCGGCTCTTACGGCATCCACGGAAACAGGTGGGGAGATCCTATTCGCAAACCGATACCACATGGGCAAAATTGTTTTATTGCTCTAATTTAAATAAATGACTTAGGTAAGGCTCCAAAATCATAATACTGGGCTAAAGGCGCATAAGTCGCGTAACAAATAGTCCAACATAATTATCAACTGGACCACATCTATCTGTTGAAAGCAAAGTGACGCATACGGCGTCACTTTGCGCGGCTGCTTGCCTCCTGCATCCATCGGTTCCCCGCGGTTTTGACCAGATCATCGGTCCACCCAGTGGGGAGCCGGCCTACGCTGCGTCTTCCGGTTCGTGCTGGTCGCTCGATAACCTTTCTTCTCCATCAGTCAGATTGGGCTGGTCGCTACGTCTTTCGGTACGTGGTCACTCGAGAACCTTTCATTCCATTGGTAGGTTTAGTTATCGATGTGGCATGCCCATTCCTATATAATATTATAATGCAACATATTTATTAGGTACTTTAACTCCGTAATGAATGACATTAAGAACCAAGAACGGATGTGTGACAAATATGGCACGCGATAACCAGAATGTTTTCCTTCACAGTATAATAACCATGGCTCTGGTTGATAAGAATCCTACCAGATGTGGTTGGAGTCTGCCGGTGATTAGGGGACAAGCGGAAAGCGACCTTATCATCGTTCTTTGGGACTTCCTTTGTGGTTTATTGAAAACAATCGTTTCATAGCTATTTGTGCATTGTGCAAACAATGGCCAGCATAATCATGTTGTTTAAAAGATAAAAATATACCTAATAAAAAAATAAAGCGGAAGGAAACATCTCCCTTCCAAAACAGACCCAGAACAAGTAGGTACCTACTTGCGCTTAGTTGTACAAATACTTACTTGTCGTGTCGTCCTGAAGCATCCTCCAGGATATGAGCCGGCATGCTGAACTACCAAAAAACAGAAATTGTCAATCTTTAAAATTTACTAAAAAGGCCAAAATAAATAAAGAAATTATTAAACTACACCAAAATATCGAAAGTGCCTGGTTACCCAAATCTGCCCGCCAAAGTGTATTTAAACAGCCCCGTTTTCCAATAATCAGTCGTTTTAACGTCAGTGACCCCTACACAAATCGATGGGTGATCCTTCTTCATAATTATACGAAATGGACAGCTTTTCAATATTTGCAAAGTTCTGTTGAGACAAAGTTATCAATTTTGATGTTACAGATCTAGAAGATTTGTATTCAGGAAGCTATCCTCTCATAACTTGAACCTTAATTATAAAATTGTAACCAGATATATTTTATCATTTTTCTGTGCAGGACAGACGGACAACCGATAAGACCGAGTGTTTGTGAGGCGTTAAATGACGTTTCGCAATATACATACAACGTTTTATTATTTGTAACGTTCATTTGAAATAATTATATTGGGCGGAACCATTATGCTGGTGGCACATTCACGTGTATCAATTTAGCGTATCGTTTCAGTGTAGATAGTATCAAGGACTCGTTATACTCGTATACGTCTCATATGTACTATAGTTTTATTTCATCAGAATAATTATAACCGTTCGGTAAGATTATTAATTAAAAAGGGTAAAAAATCCATAAACAACAGTAGCTTCAAAATGATCAAGTCCAAACTGGCATAAGATCCGACAGATCGGCGGGGTAATTACGTAAAATTTGCAACAGCAATGCGACAGCAGTAGCAATGCGACAGCAGTAGCGAAGCATACATTCTCGACACCACTAATGATGTATGACAGCAATCACCGCGAGATTTACGCCTGTCGCAAACCTGTTGCGAGTTAGGTAATTAGGGGGCGGGCGGTACCAAGGATTGCATGTATCAATACTCTCACCACCTCGCCTACACTATAAGATTATGATACGCGATACTGATACTTTGATATGTTCTATACCTATTACTGGTCTATAATGATATTAGTCTAGTCAACGAAATAATTTGAGTTATGTAACGTTTTAAACAGTTTTTTATCTCGACGATCTTTATATTACTAAAAATATGGAGGATTCATCCACTAATTTTCCAAATATCCGCCTCTCTTGATACGCTCTGTATTATTGTGGTCCCAGCATTATCTGACTCGATAGTGTATAGAAGTGTCAAGTGATGATTTCAGAATGTCACACTTGTGCCTTTATTGACTCATCTGATATTGTAAATGATATTTTAACATTATTCATCTGAAACACATGTTATCAATCGATAACATCGAATAAAGGTTCTTATTACCAGCTTGCTGAAAAGGAGTATTTAAACACAGATAATAAATAATACTGTACTAGTAACCTAGGTAACTTTAGTTAATAGAAATTGGAATTATTGTAAACTAGCTTCTGCCCGCAGCTTCGCCCGCGTGGACTATCCCTCAGGTATCATTTATTTTTCCGGGATAAAAGCTCCGTTTTAGTACCTATGTTTAGTAGCGTATGTAATGATTGTATTTTCGACATTTCAAGATTTTAGCTTCAGTGGTTTAGGCTAAGCTGCGTGAGCGTCTTATTACGATGGGACCTATTGGCGTGTATATATACCCCTTTTAAAATATAATGCATGCATTATTTTATTTTATAACTACATTTTATTTACTCAGAATATTTTTGTAACTAATCTTTTAGCATTAAAAGTGGTTTTTGAAATCGCCTATGTTTGTGCTAGATTTTGCAATGAGCTATAATTATTTGGATTTACACAGCTATTCAAGCGCCAGGATAACATTTCATCATCATCATCATCATCAGCCCGAAATACGTCTACTGCTGAACATAGGCCTCCCCATTAAACGCATTAACGGTTAACATCTATTTCCCTTCTCCAATTTTTCCAGTATACACTCGCACAGTCATCCGTAATTTCAAAAGGTGCTAAGTTGAAACGTGCACAATTCCTTTACAAACAAAACCAAGAGGCGGAGACAAGAGAGCTGTGTCTTGCGCATTCCTTTCACACTTTTCCACACTTTTCCTCGTAATTGAGCACAAACCTTTGTGAAAAAAGCCACGATCATCTTTATGCTGAAAAGACGGTGGCATTTTTCAGTGTGGCTATAAAAATGCGTATTGTAGGTAGGTACCTATAACTAGTTCAAATATTATAAAACTATAATTTTTAGTTGTTATTTTTTCCGTGCTCGATGTTCTTTCTTTTTGTTTATTTTTTTAGTAAAATATCGTTTAGTAACGGGATATTTAAATTATTTTTTTCGAGTTATCTCTCTCTATTTCTTATCTATTTTATAGTATAATATTAAGAACAAAAATTCAAATCACAACCAATTTCTTTTGTACTATTAATGTAATATAAGTAAGATTATTAGTACCTATAATATAGAAATAAATAATAATAAAATAACATACAACCTAACCTAACCTTATCTATAATATATATATATATAGGTATAGTTTAATTCAAAACTTTATCAAAACCGGTACAACTATTTGGAGTAAGTATAATCCACGCCACAATCTGCGCCCACGCAAACAGCCAACCTATTTATTTAGGGAAGAAACAGAAATCGGAACTTTTTTTATTTTAGAACTATCAGGAATAAAATAAAATCTGATAACCCAAGAATCATTAACTTATTTATTCCATGCGGATGTTTCATACCACGTAGAGTAATTAAAGTGGCGGACACGAAGGTATGGCGTGGCTCTGTCTTGCATGTCCATGCAGATATGACAATATTGGCCATATGTCACCGCGATACTGCGGTAGATAATGACGGCTAATAAGTGCCTGTCTTCCAACACGCCGTGGTAGTGATGGGGTAGAGTCGATTAATTAAAGTATCGATACAAGACTTGTTACTTTAGAAATCGGTTACAACTTGTCATAATAATACTAGGCAAGGCATATCAATCGAGTTCTAAATAGTCTGTCCTTATAAACAGAGTTTTCCCTTTAATATGTATTATAGCCACTAAAAAGCTCATAATTGTTTGTATCAAATATGAATTTAAATGGCAAGCAAAAGAAGAGGACCAAAAATGAGCGGTTTCACTGTGTGAAGGATGATAATAACAAGTACCTCTATAACCTAGCGAATATTTAGATAACGATTAACACAAGTGATCAATGGAAGCTACAATCTGGGCCGACACCACTTAGTTGGTAAGGGTAGGTAAATAGTGAAGAATTACAAATTAATGGATTTAATAACACTTTGATACAGTTAGAAAAACTTAAAAAGGTGTATTAAAGTATATCACTTTCTCAACAAATACTGGAATATGAGCTTAACATTTATAATATTGATATTTTATCTCTAATAGATGAAAAAAGATTTATTATACAAGTTTACAACTATATCGATATCGACACCCACATAACTTAGCAGCGTCGCCACCCTACGCGATCTTATCGCCCGTTTTTATTCTCGTGATATCCACCGATAAGGGTGAAATGTCCTTTTTCATAGAAGCCCAGTAATGGTTCTGGAGGCACGCCATACGAACTTCATAACTTATGCATGATGATTGGCCGACTTTACCCTTTACTGGCTTAAACTATGCCCTGTCTGTAATTCTAGTATAGTGATCATTATATGATATCTGTCTTAATCTTTAAAAGATATCAACATCATCATTATCATCACCATCACCATCGTTACGATGCCTAATTTTATTTAAGTCTATTTCGGCGACCACCTTGTCACTTATAACATCATGAAGAAATGTAGCCTATATATATTAGACTATATAGTATGAAGAAAATGTTACCAAGTGCAAGTGTGACGTCACTACTTTTAGCTCTCATATTGAAGAACCAAAATTCTTGTGTTGGCTAAGTTTATCAAAGGTTTCAGGGATTTATTTATATAGTATTTTATTGAGCCTAGTCTCAATCTGGCTTGTTTGAACCCCCGACTAAACAGAGATAAGTTTCACAAAAAAACACGTGCCTGTATGTTTGTCTGTGGCCTCATCTTCATCGTCAGCCTAGACTTTCACTGCTGAACAGTCTTCATAGAACACCACTTTAAGCGGCTGCTTGCCTCCTGCATCCAACGGTTCTGTCCAGTGGGGGTCGTCGGTCGGTCCCACGCTGCATTTGGTTTTGTGTCTGCCTGTGGCCTAACCTTCTTGAAATGAAAGGTTCTTTTCAACCAACACCAAGTCCTCAGTTTGGTTAAGTACAATGAATTATTCTGTAGTGCGGGTACAACTTGGAATATGTATGTCTCTAACTATACACAAGCACGAGTATCAAATAATTAGACATAGAGTGAAAACAAAGTAAAAAAAAAAACATAATAACCTAACCTAACCTATATAACCTAGTCATGACATTACATGTCTAGTCCGTACCTAGTTAAAACAGACTTTTATGCTATAAATTAATTGGCTTCAACCTAACTCGGTTATTACCTTAGCATTTTCTAGGTAGGTACAAGAACTATCAAATTTTTGTATATAGAACAGAATAGAATTGAAATAGCTTGTTCCGTGGGACAACCAGATAAAACAGTATCAGTTGTTCTAACATAGAACCATAAATAAATATTTGCGGACTTTTCACACAGCGCCATCTAGCCCGAAATTAAGCAGAGCTTGTACTGTGGGAACCATCTAACTAATTAGATAGAACACACACACACAACATAGGCACACACACACACATACACACAAACATACATAGGCACTTTTTGTTTGTTTATACATTATACATTGAATACAATAGAATACCCAGACACAGAACAAGCACCTTTGTTCATCACACAAATGTTTGTCCTGGGTAGGAATTAACCCCACAACCTATACAGTTCAGAAGGCAGGTCTGCTACCAACTGAGCTACAAGACCAGTCAACAGTATGACGGCCGTAAGAGCCTAAGGAAATATTCAGGGGATGGGCAGCAGCATTCTCTTCTAGAATTTTAGAATCGGCAAGTTGAAATGGCAATGGGCAGGCCACATCGCTCGTAGAACTGGCAACCGATGGGGTTCTCGAGTGGCGACCACGAACCGAAAGACGCAGCGTAGGCCGGCCCCCCCACTTGGCGGACCGACGGTCTGGTGAAAACCGCGGGGAGCCGATGAATGCAGGAGACGAGCAGCCGCTCAAAGTGGCGCTCTGGGGGAGGCCTATGTTCAGCAGTGGACGTCTTCGGGCTCTTGATGATGATGATGATGATCATTCTCTTCTATCATTATAATCTACTCTATCATTATAATCTATGGCGAACCCCCTCCCTATGATAAGCGTCCAAAGTGGCGTTTTATGGGAAGAGGCTTATGTTCAGCAGTGGACGTCTTCCAGCTGTTGATGTGTCTTGTAGGCTTCATATGTAATTTCCGATTACAAATTTTTATCTTACAGTTACTTCCTAGTCATAGATCATAATTTCACATATCAAAATTCCGTCTCCATTTTACTTATTCTCCGAGCCCACCTCACCGTGTCACGCCATATGGTCAGCGAAATGACCATAAGTCACCGTAATAAGTAGAACAATGCAGATAAAATAAATGCAGGACAATTACGGGGTGGTAGGGTGAATGCGTTCCCACGCATAACTATGCACTTTCCCTGTGAGGGTGGACTTGTGGTCAAGTGAGAGTGATCGGGGTTGTGGGTTCCGTATAGACAGACTAGCTGCAGACGCGGTATTTTATTACATAGTCTATTTTCCTCTTTATAATACATTATTAAGTAGCATATGTAACTTTCCAGCCTGGTTTCAAAAACCCAGCTTGGTAAACCCAGCAGGCAGTAAAAGTTGACCAAGTTCTAGTCAAAACCAACTTAGGTAAACAGGTAGGGTGGGGTGGGTAACTTAGGTATCTATTACATAAAAGGCTTTGTCCTGACTGACTGACAGACAACGTACAGCCCAAACTGCTGCACGTAGAGACTTTAAACTTGAGGGGTTGCTTTCTTTTCTGACGTAAGCACGTGGTAAAAAAGGATTTTTGAGAATTTAACCCTTTAGAGGACGAAAAGAGGGATAATTTTTGTATGAAAAACCTACATTTCGTAACGTAAATTTTTTAAACTTGACACATACAAAAAAGTATAAAAATAAATGAAATGGTATTTTTTGCTTTTTAAAATCAACCCCAAAAGGGGTGAATTTTGTAGTTAAAGTTTGTATGAATATTTTTTTTAAATTTGTCTGCATCATACTGAAATTTGGAATGTGTAAAGAACATACAAAATAAATACATACGGGTCTCAGCAATTTTTGAATTTCATCTTTTAAAGGGGTAAAAAATACAGGACAATAGGTCCCATCGTAAGACGCTCGCACAGCCTAAGCTACTTAAGGTAAAACCTTGAAATTTCGAACATACATTCATTACATAGTGTAAGCGCTAAAACGTAACTTTTATCTCAGAAAAATAAACGGTTCCTGAGGGATAGTCCACGTGGGTGAAGCCGCGGGCATAAGCTACTAGAGTATTAGGTAAATTGACTCAGGGGTGATCTCTAGTAACTTCATCTTATGTACCTAAAATTAAACTAAAATATCTAATCAGTGCACTGGATCGTGTTTTTATGAAATTAGTGGCAAACAAGCAGGCGGCGTACCTGATGGTATGTAGTCACCACCGCCTATGTACATCAATACTATTTCTTTTAGCAGATTTAACCCCGCTAGATACTTTTTCATATTTCATTTGGACCATTTACTCTTTTATTCATATACTAGCTGACCCGCCTCGGCTTCACATGGATGAATTAGTTTTACACCTTATCTCAGTTTAAAGAAAGAGTTCTCTCTTCCTTAAAACTGAGATATGGGAATGAGGAATTTCCCCTCTCCCTTGTCTCTTTCCCATAGTACAGGATAGAGCGGCTTTGGACCTAATACTGAAGGTGGATGTCTGTAATTTCTGAACCACAAAACCGTCGATCTTGAAATATATACGAGACAATATTTAAAATACTCCCTTTCTAACAAAAAAAGAATGAATTAAATTGGACCATGCGTTAATGAATTACAACTGAGTACATATTTTTACTTTCATCCTCTCTCCCGAAGGAACCGTGCTGAATTTCGGGCCTATTTCATAATATGAACTCAAATCATGCCATGTTTCATTTGAATCCAATTTGTAGTTTCGGCGTGATGCTCAGCCAAGATACAGACAGACAGACATACAGACAGACGGACAGACAAAAATGAAAATAAACTTATAGTTTTGGCTTCAGCATCGATAATAGGGATGGGATGGCGGGGGGCTCCTCAAAAAAAAAACCAAAATAGGTATCTTCAATGTACAGAATTGGACCTGCTACAGTTTTATTTTATAAGTATAGACCCGAAAAGTGACGCCGAGTGAGCATAAATTTGCACCCCCATGCATAAGGCAGTCACTGAACCCTAAACTACCAAGACTGTCTCGGTGCCCGGTGCCATATGGTCCGATGGTGATCGAAACTCTTATTATTACCTACTGCTATTTACAGTCATACTAATCGTTTGTAGAGCAATAACAAGTAACCGTAAACTTACTTTAGTACCTAGCTACATTTTTTATTTGTTTATTATACTTTTTAATGGATGACGTGACGAGCTAGTCGTTTGCCTGATGTTAAGCGTCACGGTTACCCATAACAGATTGCAGTATCACTCGGAACTCTAAATTAATATTGCGTGACACTGCCTGCACTGCGCACGTCATCTTGAGACTTCACACAGTCTAGTAATTTTATTACTATAGATCATAAAGTCTCATTTGCCTAGTAATTTCACTAGCTACAATGCCTTCCAAACCTGAATAGAATAGAATACAGTAGTGCTTGCACATTACTGCTTGGCGGCAGAATTACTGGCAACGCAGTGGTACATACCTACCTAGACGAACTTTGCAGAAAAGTCCTACCACCTAGTAATATTTTTTTAGTAGTATCTACTTATCCATCAAAAATACAACTTAATATATTCAGTGAAATATGGTCACCTATACCTAGGTTAGGTTTGTCCAGACATAAATTATGGTTCTCGACAACATTAATCAATTATCTACGTATCAGCCAAGACAAGTAATAAGACAAATATGGCTCCATTTAAATATATACATTACTCGTTTAAATAGATAATGCAAAAAATATTTGAACTGAGTAGTTAACCACACATTGGTTGCCTGTTGACCATCGTCCGTCTTCAACCAATGAGCGTTCAGTATTTTAAGACGAACGAGAAACCGGTAGTTAGAAATTAATTTAAATTAGGTATTTTTAGTATTCTATTTTGCTTGTAAATATTTGCATTTAATTATTTACAATCTTTTTCTACTAGGCCTGCCTAGATGTAGAACATTAGCATAAAAATTACCATAAAATCTGCTCTGAAAAGCACAAGTACATAAACCCACACAAAAACAGTTTTAGCCATACAATTCCTAAATTGACCGACAATAAAAAAAAGAAGCGGAAGTACCGGAACAATTTTGAGATGGTTCAGCAACTCACATTTTATACAATTCTGAAATCACAATTGACAATAGAAAAAATATTTTGAACTTTAGCGTATTGATAATACAATCTAAAACAGTTCAAAGCGGCGGTGTCTGCTCCTCAGAATCTCATTATTTTTAGGTTGTGGTACCGCATGTCATGAAATGTCATTACACGACAATATACAATAGCCAAAGAGCAACAGGCAACCAACGTTGCCTAAGTGACTACAGGGTGTAAACTTTGCTTTGAAAATTCATATTTTATTTAGTGCTTTTAGATCTTATTTCATCCTTGATTTCTATTTCTTTTCTAGTCAACTCGTCTACATACAATTTAACTTCTATAATATTTTTGTAATGTTTACAGTGTCTTCGTGTTGTTCAGTTGCCTATATGCATGTTAGCTTTGCTTGCATAACTTCTAGAGGTGTTATTTTTGAAAACTTTCTTCATTGTTGGTGGCAATTTGCGTCTACCATACATTTGTATTATTTCTAGAGGCTACGGCTTACGTTCTGCATTGGGTTATTCAGATCGAATTTCGATCGAAATCGTTTAAATTTGACAGGATCCTGCTTCCCCCGTATTCCAATTAGATCGCTTACCTGTTACCAACACAATGTCCAATCAGAATGAGATGAGTTATGCACAATTGCTCACACACACGCAAAATAAATGACATTATACACGCACAAAAGCAAATATAAGTATATAAGTATATACTTAAACAGTTTGCGTGTGTGTGTTACCTATGCCACTTAGAACTCTAAAATATAAAGCTTTGCGTATTACTGCACTGCGTATGTCACCTTATAAGACTACTGGGTATATCGTAAGATCAGGTCATAAAGTCTAATTATCTCAGTAATTTCACTGGCTACAGTGCCATTTAAAATCGGAACACAGTTGTGCTAGGTACTGCTTGGCGGCAGAATAGGTATAACTAGCAAAACAGTGGAACCTACCTAGATGCACTCTGCAGAAAACCTAGTAAAGAACTACAAAAAACCTTTAACAAATATAGCTGAGCTGAAGCTAGCCTGCCGCATGTCAGAATAGTGACATATGTATTAGACAATCTGCAAATCGTCCAACCAATCAACGCCAGCCTAGAAATCACACAAAACTCCACCTGTTTGATCACACCAAGTCACAGGCCGTGACGGTTGTCGCAAGTGGTCACGCATTCCGCCATCGGAAGTAATCGCCATTGATACCATCTCATTGTGCTGGCCGCCGGCCGGATGTTCAGCTCGAGATCTGCATGTTTCCAATAGGTAACCTTCAATGATACGTGTTTGAAAGAGGTTCTACTATTAGTACATTCTTTAGTTTTTATAATTCCACGAAAATCTGCAGTCCATTGTTCCTCTCTAATCTGTGATCTTCACAAAGATATTAGAAATACGTATTATATCATCTTGGTAAACGAGAACCGTTTTTGAATTTTTTTATAGGGCACCTATACCTACTCAAATTGAACCTATAAGAAAGACACGCCTATAAGATTCCATTTATTATTGAGTAAACCTCTGAAAATATAAGTTCTATCAGTAGGTACCTACTACTTGGCTGCAGAGTGCAATTCCAATAAACTCTTTATACGTCATTACATAATAGATATCTTCCTATACGCTACCTCCACGCCCACTGTTTTGATTATAATTTCAAGTTAAAAACATATGATTCACTACTTATACAGTTTTATCTTTATCACCATCATCATCAGCCAGTGTTAGTCTACTACTTACTGGATTATGGATATGGAACTTGTAGGTGTACCTATTTCGTATCCTTTTACTATAGAGGTGCCTTTGTACATGCTTTTTCGACAGTCCTTTTTGTAGAACTTTGTTCCATCTTCAATTCTCGTGTTGCTACTGATAATGGACTCGTGGCAATCTGCGTGTCTCACAGAATTATTTCTGTCATTTTTAGCTTCATTGTCCTCTCTGAATAGTGTCACGGTTCAAAACGAATTAATGACTTGACAGTACATGCTCCTTTTGTCCACTAGCGCTTACAGTTACCTATCTACCTGTCTACATAATCTATAAACAATGTTGTATTATCTTATTTAGGCTTATTTGTGTGAGTGACGCACACAAGTATCTAAGCGTCAACTTATTGATTGGTAGATTACCGACGTAGGTTTTTATCTTAAGCTTCGATCGCGCTTTCCTTAATGCCACCAATGTCGTGACATTCAGTCATTGTTTTCCAGTCATCATGTGAAATTATCCTAATACCCATAGATTTTAGAAGCTTAGACAAAATAAGCGATCGTTTTACGATAAGAATTTAAGTATCCATCGATACAAATTATTGTGAATTACGTCTAGCTCGTTTCAATGTGATGTTCCTAATTGATATAAATTTTATCAATACCAAACTGTTTGTATTGACTACAATATTTATTTCTTAAATTCAGACAGGCTTTAGATCTTTTAAAAATTTCTTGGCTTGAAAAGTTGTTATTGTGGAAATCTATTTCATTTTTATTTTCGTGAATAATATTGTCTTATTCATTTTGAGACTGCCAAGCGCGTGCGGCGAGCGACAGGCAAAGTCGGCGCGTCGCTCGCCGCGCGCGCACCGCACACTGGCAGGTGTGCTGATTGCTCCCCCCTGTATGTTTCAGAGCGGGCGATGGAGCACGAGTAGCGCGGGGCCCTGCCCGCCGCCCGCCCGGCCAATCCCGGCCCGTCTCGCCTATGATGTCATCGGAGGAGGAGGCCGACTCGCACGCGCCCTTCTCGGATAGACTCCTAAAGAAACAGAAACGCGCCAGACAGCGCGTGGACGCCGGCGAGCCGCGCAATTCTTACTCGACTCTCGCGACGAACGGACCAGCGCCCGCGCGCACCGTACACATGAGTGGCGGACTTTACGGCGCCATCTTCGAGGGCCGCCCACACTTCGGTCTTTTCGCACCCGGGTACGCGCCCGCGGAGATGCTCAACGAGCTGCTGGCTCGTGCGCCCAAGCAGGAGGAGCCGGGCGACGAGCCCACCAGCGACATCACGCACCGCGTACTACGCGACATCCTGCAGAACCGCAAGAAGGAGCTGCTACGCCTTTCCCCGGACAATAACAACGTGCTGCAGAATAACAACAACGACGAGCCCAAGGAGAAGCGCTCCCCTTCGCGGCCGGCGTCTCGCGATTCGCGTGGTGACCTAGACGAAGCGCTCCTGGCACTCGACAGCGCTGGCGACTCGCGCACTTCACCCTCGCCAGCGCCACAGCCGTCTGAGCCCTTGCTCGCCCCAAAATCGGAACCTGATGATCGTGACAGTGATGCTCAACGTTCCTCCCCGCGACCGACTCTAGATGTGAAACGTGCTCGTGTTGAAAATATAGTGTCTACGATGCGATCCAGTCCAGTGCCACAAGTGCCGCAAGTGAACGGGTGCAAGAAGCGAAAACTGTATCATCCGCAGCAGCACGACGGCGCGGCTGAGCGCTACGGCACCAGCCATGGTAGCAGCGCGCAGACTGTCTCTGAGGACTCCGAGGACGATGGTGAGCGACCTCCTATTCAACTAAAAATAGTGGAAAAGAACGCTCTGAAATCGCAATTGAAGACGATGCACGAGCAACTTGCAGAGATGCAGGAAAAATATTTGCAACTGTGCAATAGGGTGGGCCAGGGATCTGAAACGGCAGATAATGACGGTGCTTCGAGCGATGTTGAGCAGACCGAGGAAACCGTCCCTAAGTCAGAGCCAGCGTCTCCGGCGAAAGAGATACCACCCCAGTTGCCCAACGCGTTATCGCAAGTGATGAGCAAAATGATGAGCGTAAATATGCATGCAGCAGCGCACCCGCACCTGCCGGCCGGGTTTAACGGTGCACTGCCTATGCTACCACACCTGCCACCCGCCGACCATATGCACCCACCACACCCGCACCATCACCTCAACAACGCTGCCGCCATGTACCTGAACGTTAGTCAAAAATTGTTCCGCGAGCAAGAAGCTCGAATGAAAGAGGCGGCTGAGAGGGAGCAGCAGCACCATCAGCAACAGCAACAACAACAACAACAACAGCAACACCAGCAACAGAACATGCAGCAGCAGAGGCCACAGTCCAATCAGCATTCGCCACAGCAGAGACACGGCAGCCAGCCTCCACATGGCCCGCTATCGTCCGAGCTGGCAGAGCGGCTGGACGCCTTGCGAACCAACGCTGCCTCAGTGGGGCCGGTAACGGGCGCTGACCTCGAAGGGCTCGCGGATGTACTCAAGAGCGAGATCACAACCTCGCTCGCGAGCCTCATAGACTCCATCGTCACACGCTTTGTGCATCAGCGCCGAATGATAAGCAAGCAGTCGGAAGCGGCGGCCGTCGCGGCGGACCAGCTCAACAAGGACTTGATGCGCGCGAAACGGTTGATCGACGGAAGAAAGTCCCCGCCAAAGCCGCAAGAGAGGCCCTCAGGGCAGATGTCAGGTAATCTTCCCGTCCACCACCCGGGGGCGCCGAATGGCGTACCCTCGTTCATGACGCATAACCCAATGCTGTTGAGCCAGATGAACGGCCCCCGACCGACTGGTGCGGCATTTCCGCTGCACGGCGAGGCGGGGCCCGCGCACGGTGCTCACGTGCGCCCCCCAACAGGCATGTTCCAGACGCCGCCCAAGCCGATGGTGCCGATGTACCCTCACATGAATGGTCACTTCGAGCGCGAGCCGAATCCCGAGCAGAATGAAGCGCTAAGCCTGGTGGTGACGCCCAAAAAGAAGCGGCACAAGGTGACCGACACGCGCATCACTCCACGCACCGTGAGTCGCCTCCTGGGAGAGGGCGTGGGTCACTCGCCAGAGAGCAAGTTTCCAGAGTCACCGTCACCGCGGCCCGCGTACCCGGGTGGTATCGCGCTGCCCACCTCGGTGGCGATTCCGAATCCCTCACTACACGAGAGCCAGGTGTTCTCGCCGTACTCGCCGTTCTTCCATGGGGGCGGGCTCGCGCGGTCACCACCTGCGGCGCCGGAACGTGAGTCGCCGCCACTACCACAGCCGCCAGCGCTGCTACACCCTGCGCTGCTGGCAGCGGCGCACCACGCCTCGCCAGACTCGTGGCGGAACCACCACGCACATGCGCACGCGCCGCACCACGCCGCGCACCCGCACCACCCGCATCCGCACGCGCAGCTCATGGACGCGCAGGATCTTCACTCCGACTGCAACTCCACCGACCTGCCCTACGATGGAATGCAGCCTACCATATCCTTTTCAATACCACAGTATCATCTGATGTTACCCGCGTAACCCGACCTGAACCACGACTTAAACCACCGCAAATAGCCCCCAGATATCTCATTCCGTTTAACCTTACGACTGCTGCCGCCTACTTCCTACTTACAGTTAGGTATTACGACTGTGGAAGCCTCGCAAGTGCTGCGGTTTCTCCGCTTTCCACGAGCCTACTCTATCGCTTGAACTAAACAATAGGGAATAAATAATAACAAGCCGTGAGCGTTTCTTGCGAGGTAGGTAGGTACACAATGAACCTGTTGGATTTCACTGAGCGGTAACGGTTCCAATTACTTAATCACATTACAATGTTCTGTATACTTTTCCTTACTAAAAATCAGTTTAGGTAAATGTACAATACGTACAGAGACCTACAGAGACAGCAGCAGATATCGGCTAAGGCACGTTATAAGATTAGAAAATGCAAACGGATTAAGTATTTGTGGTGCTTCATCGAGCCTACGACGCGACGTACCGCGTAATCAGATTTATATACCACTTTTCTTATACCTACTATGCATTCTCGGAAACATTCTATTTTTAAATCAAAGCATTTTGATTTGTTAGAAAACCTTCAGTATTTTTGTTGATAGGTCTGCGTTTGACCTCTATCTCACCCACAGACATTATAATAGTATATGTCTGTGGGTCACCTAATGGTAAGTGTCAATGCGGTCTAGGATGTGGACGTTTAATTAAATAGAACGTTAATTAATTGTCCTTGTCCTGGCGTTGATTAGGTACCTACTCTTATTTGTTGTGGGTATGAAATTATTGCCAAAATATTACAAATTGTCTGAAATTAGTTACCAATCGTTAACTTTAAATATTATTTAAGAATACTCTCTATTTACACGAAAAAATAGCAGAACTCAAAACACAAAACATTCAAAATCTTTTTTACAACATTCGAATTTTCTTTATGGGGTTGCCAACTGCAAGAAACATCCCCATTTCTGTGTGAATTTCTTTATAGCCAATATGATCCTTAATTCCATTGCACTCCTCAACACTGACGCCGATGCACCTCCGGAAAGCCAAGCTGATGTTCTTCTGGGTGCGGTATCCTAGTTCTGCGGTGCTCAAGATGTACTTCCCTGACATCAAATTCAACAAGAACAACACTGCACAGCTCGTCAAATGGTTCTCAAATTTCCGGTAAGTTTTTATAATATTTTTTTACAACTAAATAGGCCCGCATTTGACCGCAATTCCACCTGATGGGAAGTGACGATGCGATTTACGATGGTACATGCTTACCTAGAAGATACCCATTCACTCGCGACTTGATGAGCTCCAGATTGAATTAATTTTATATCATATCAGTGATCAGATTTTTAGAACGATATTATTTATTTAATAAGTATTTAACACAATAACTTCATATTATCTAACTTACCTGTGATTATTGTTTTATATTTCCTTGTTGAATCATTAATTAACTACACAGTGTACAAGAGGAAAAGATTTTCTTTAATTAGATAAATATATTCCAATTAACGTATTCCAATACTTGTGTTTATAGCTCTCAGTTCATCCAAATTTGGTATAAATGAGATACACATGTTATTTCAAATCTTTTGTACATAGCTCTATATAGTTTATGTAGGTACCTACCTATAGTCATGTTATATAATAAGCAGTGTACGGAAAATAACAAATAATAATTAATCACATTTTAAAATGACACATTTTAATGATATGTTTTAGGAATGGCTAAATAAGTATTCGATAATAATTATAGCAAACTCAATAAAAAATAGAGTTATTTATAATCTTTTAATAATGAGAAAAGCCAGTTGACATTTTCTTTAGATATCTACGCCTGTGTTAGTCTTCTAGCTAAGCTTAAAATATTTATATTGTTACTGCCAACATGAAAAAATAAGTGATTTTTAAATATATACTTACAGATTTTACCACTTTTATTTTTTTTATGTTGGCAGTAATATTATAATTATTTTACGTACTTTTCGGCACTTTCCTCAATAATAGAGTAAAGTGATTAAGAGCAATTTCGACGTTTTCCCGACGTTAAAGGGTTAGTTCACTATTTCCTAATTATCAAATACACTGGGGTTGCACCCCCTTAATAAAATCAGAACGGGTGTGACTAAACAAATGGGAAAGTGTGTTTATATTGATGACAATATTATTTGAGCGGTGATTTAGATTACTTTATAATTGTTTGACCTTATAAAAATAAATAAATAAATATGTGTGGACATTTCACACACCTTAATTTTTTCATTTTTTTTTTCTTTTTTTCCATTTTTTTTTAAATACATTGTTAACGTAACAAAAAATATTTTGCATGAATTTTGCTTTCTGTTTTTCGAATGTTATCATTACGTGATTTATATTGTTAAGGTTCTGTTTTTTAGTAATTTGTCTTCATTTAACTTGAAATATTGTTTATAGTCCTATAAAATACCCAAGGATATTTTTATATCAATAAAAAAATAAAGTAGGTACTGATTTGAATGTTTATACATTCGAATCAATTTAAGTTTCGAACTCCGTACTAAATTATCAGTAGAAAGAAGTCTCATTACCTACGGCTAGATATGAAAGAATTGTTTATGAAGGCTAACAAATTATTTAAAATAAATAGGTGTAGGCCGTGGAGAGTCGAAGAGACATGCTCTATAATTTCCTTTGAAGACAGTGTACGGAAAACATTAGTTTATGATACTGTAGTCTGTTATAAAAACATAGACAAACATTGTTAAGGTGTGTCTGACTTTGTAATCAGAAAACGCCTTCGCAGAGGGTCTTTATAGGTATATTCTGGGAGCTTTAATAAAATTATTTTTTTATTATTTTTTATAATGATTTCTGCATTTGCAACGATGCCGTACCACAGATATTATAATACCTAGCATGTACTTAAGGCTAGTTTAACACCCATATTGCATAAAGAATAAATTATGATTAACGTTAAAAATGTAATATAGGTACTGAGACAATACAACACAACAACAAAAAACATTACGAAGCGTAGTACAATGGCCGGTCTTATCGCTATACCGTGATCTCTTCCAGACAACCTTGGGATGGACAGGAAAGTAAGAGATCTTAAATCCAATACTTTTGTTATTGAACTATGCGTGCGGGAGTTGCTGTAGGTACCTATTCCTTTAATCATTATTGAAACAAGTAATTTCGTTCAGTCAGATAAATAGATACCAAAAATTAAAGATGATTGTGACAATGACTTCTATCTGAGACTATGCAGATGTCTGGTAGAAAATGCATTAAGCCCTCCTTTTGTAATAATAATAACGACGCAGGAATTGCTTATTAATAAATACAAAGTAAGTAAACGGAAAAATCCCGCCAGTATTGATTTCAACTCGACTAATTTCGCGTTATCTGAGTCCAGCGATAAACGGTACCTGCCGTTAGCGTAGTGATTCTGATAAATGCCTTCCCCCCTTCTTTACAGTGAGGGCCTATTCCGTACTCCTAGTATATACGAGTTTTACGAATATACATTACCTTAGTGCCTTACTCGATATCGAGTCTCGTCATCATCATCAACAGCTTGAAGACGTCCGCTGCTGAACATAGACCTTCCCTAAAAACCCCACTTTGAGCGGCTGCTCGCCTCCTGCATCCATCGGGACCCCGCGGTTTTCACCAGACCGTCGGTCTACCTAGTGGGAGTGCGGCTTACGCTGCGTCTTCCGGTTCGTGGTCGCCACTCGAAAACCTTTCTTTCTTCATCGGTTGTCAAGTACCACGAGCGATGTGGCCTGCCCATTGCCATTTCAACTTGCTAATTCTAAGAGCTATCTCGGTCACTTTGGTTCTCCTGTGGATCTCCTCATAGCGGTTCTTATCTCGCAGGAAAACAGCATAGCTCGCATGAAGCATAAAATATAGTTGTATGAAAGTTTCGTAATCATCACCGCTAGGGGTGAGGTGCTAGGATTTCATATACCTAGCTTAATACTTAACGATACTCAATATCGATTTTAGTATTGTACATACGTACACTCGTACTCGGGGCACTGAAACAATACGATTGGATATTGAGGCTGCTGTGCATCATGACTTGACTATGAATTACTATGCCACCTCCCATAAATTACAATAACGCAATTAAATCATTTGGAAAAACTATCGTGTAAGCAATAGCTGTGGATGCCTTTTTCATAAAAAATGTACGATATAGCTTAAACTTGCTTAATGCTTAGGTATACTAGTAATACTAGTAGTAGTAATACTTGGTTTAAGTATACTAGTCTAGTATACTTATTTACTTAAACAGAATAACATACTTAATTAATTTTTCGATACTAAATCGTTTTTGAATTAATTTCAAAAACGATTTAGTATCGAAGTAAGAACGTCACCAACAGAATAAGGCTGCCACGTGGCGTCATGCAAACACTTGAAAACGTTCCTGATATATCGACTTTCATATTAAAGCTTTCTGCTGATATCAGTAGAGATATCTCAAGCTTGTATTATCGTTATCTAAGTTCTTATCTGACTTAGATAAAGGGAACGGAGTAAAAGCTTTGATAATAACGCTTTTGCGTATCGTAACTTGTACCTAGATAACAACGTATATAACGACTAGTGTGGTCTTTTTCATTTTACTGAAACAAATCAAATTAAATAAAATGCATCATTTTGTTACAGAATAAAAAAAGTTAAATAAAATCATGACTACCGCCACCGCTACCGCTATCGCTTTTTTCCTTATTTTTTTTTCTTTGCTTGTTTTTTTTTCGTTATTTATTACTTTACACAGAAACAATTACACATATACCTACTAAAGACTACATAATGAACACCACCTTTAAAATGAGGGCAACGACATCTGAAACACAGTTTCATTACTAGTTCAGTAGTTTAAACTGCAATTTTTAAAGTCACAATGTTTGTTAATTATATGTTTTTATTTTATAACTTACTGTACCTTATATTATACTTAAAATTGTAACTCTACGGCAAAGATTTGTTTCAATCAATAAATGATTTTTCATAAAAAAACAGTAAGTAAAAATTGTAATAGGTACGTACCTAAAATGATCTCGATTTTGTTTTTATAATAATTAGGTAAGTATGTCAAAACGCAAAAGATAAGTTGGCAACCCTGATAGATGAATTGTGGAGTGACGGAATAAAAAATGATAATTCCGTAATGTCCTCCAATATCATATCAATCAATAAATGATTTTTCATAAAATAAAACAGTAAGTAGATGTAAAAAAAATTGTAATAGGTACGTACCTAAAATGATCTCGATTTTGTTTTTATAATAATTAGGTAAGTATGTCAAAACGCAAAAGATAAGTTGGCAACCCTGATAGATGAATTGTGGAGTGACGGAATAAAAAATGATAATTCCGCAATGAAATTATCATTTTTTGTTCCGTCACTCCTCATTGAAGTATAGGTAGGTACCTACGCAGAATTCGCTAGTATTACAAGTCTATTTATAGGTAAGTAGGTACATAATAACAATATATCTTAACTGACCTGTCATAGAAAGTAATTAACACCCTTTGAATATCACTACAACAAAAACAAAGCAGGTAGTTATGCAATGATAAAAACAAAATATTTCTTAAACAAAAGCAATGTTTATTTAAAAATTGTACTCGGAGAAAAATCTTGAAATAGGTGACATTTCTGAAAAATAATAATCTCTGAATATCATTAGAACAAACACAAAGCAGGTAGTTACGCAATAATAAAACAAATCTTTCTAGTATAAAAAAAATGACGATAAACAATTTTTTTTATCAACGATAGGCTAACAATTGACCACGGTCTTACTTATGGTAAGTGACGACGCGGTCGACGATTGCATGCCGCAATTATTAAAAAATTGGAAATTTCCGGAAAAATCATACCAACTTAACAAATCAAAACATTCTTGAGCGGGCACAGCAACTTAGTCCATTACTATTGTCGGCTAATGGCCACTGTGGACAACGGAAAACGGCCATTTCCTCGCGATAAACATCTCTGAAAGGCTACTACTGAAAGGGTGAGGGGCTACAATCGCATGAAACGCAATTAGAGGGTAGCAAGGGTAGTTGGAAGAAAGGTGTCCGCCGCGAACTTTAATAATACATGACATTTTAAATTTTTAAGGAAATCGTCGATTAGTGAACACGTGACTTTATTACATTTTTTTCAGTTTTGAGGCTTAGGTTTAACTTCGTATAATGCCATCGAATTAATTTATAAAAGAGTAATGTCATCGTACTTTCGCAAATTGTTTTCCATTAATATTACTGAACATCGTAATAAATCTAAATCCTTTTCCCTTATTAACGATTATTTCAAAACCATCATTAGCTCGTGCTAATTAAAATATCAAGTAAATAAACGAAACTGCGTAATCAGTTCGTTTATTAAAGTCAACCGATAGCCTTTCTATGATCGATAACTGAAACGGCGATAACGTATTATAATTAAACTTTTTAATGATCACGTAAAAGCATAATAATAATGCTAGTAGGTATTGGGTTTTTAAAATAATGAAACAAAAATATTGATTGACATGTAATATTAATTTTACCACTTGTGGCAAATGTCTTCAATATTATGCCAAACTTTGACTGACAAGACATTTTGGGTCCACGAGATGGTCAATCGCGATTGACATCTTTACGCGCTTGATCATTTTGAATGAAGCTTCAATTGAAGGCGATTGAAGACGTATCATTCGCGCATGCTTCAGTCGTTTGTTGGTCTATCATTCGGAAAGTCATGTTCACAGATTGTATTGCTATTTGAGAGCGCGATCAAAAATAAAAAAACGAATGCTATCATTGACCGTCAATCAACCGTCAATGAACGGCACTTCATTCGCTCTCAATCAAAGTTTTCATCATTTGCCGTCAATAGTTGTATTGACAATCGCTTCAATCACAAAAGTAAACGATCAATTTTTGCATCAATGGGTAATGGGTATCAATTACGTAAAGATTGTCAATCGCGATTGACCGTCTCGGGGACCCTTTAATCGAATGTTTTGGTTTGATTGCTTCGTGAAGGCGTAAATCACGTAAGGCCACAGAATAGGTTGTTAGTACCACGGTTAAGGCTCTTGTCACACGGACTTCCACTTGTTGACGCATGTGTGCTGTCGTGTAGGCAGCTCGAGAGCACTGTTACTAAGAGCTCTCTTTAGTCCTTGTGTCTTTTATAGGCCTCGACAAATGCCTCACATCTTACTTAGCTTTTTAAATTTTTCTACGTTAATAAGGACAAGTTTTAATTTTATTTCTTTCCAACAAGTTCCTCGCCACCCTGTCATCTTCATCATAAAACAGACCACAGCAAAAGTCACAAACAAAAGTCACTGAAACTTACCCGAGGCAAAACAAACATCCTTACTCAAAGTCGATGCAAACTCGCAAAGACAAATTCTTTTGGCGCGCAAACTCAAAGAAACGCGCGGGCCGCAAACAAAGAGTCACTCTGTGAATTAGCTTGGGCTACGATAGGTCTAATTAGTAACTTAGCAGCGTTGGTGACTCGTTTAAGTTATTTCGCTTAATTAAGTTGCGCAGAAGTGGTCTGCGGCCGGCCCGTCAGAGAAGGCGTCGTAAATTCTGTGGTAAATTGTTAGAAACACGGGCAACACTCCAATTAATCTTTTTTACACACTAGGCACGAGGGGGCGCACTTAGACCAGAGGTAAAAACCCTTTAAGCGTTTACACACGAACGGGTTACGTGGTTGACAGTTGAATGTCGCGACTCGCGGTTCGGTGCTTTCAATATTTCTTTTAGTGCAAAAAATCTACGGTGATTATGATGATGAAGATTCAAAAAACTTTGTTATTTTTGTAGATATTGGCAAAATCAAACGTTGTGTTATGTAGGTATGTGTAAATAAATGGTGGTTTGATTGCTTTGGACCAAGATCGATATTTTTGATAAATAGGTACATCGATTCATTGGTGGGAAATTCTATCGAATGAACAATGATATTTTCCAACTCACTGCCAATGAATCGATCGATTCACGAGTACATAGTGTACTATATAATACCTATAACCAACAGTAAATATTACATTGGTTAAATTAAATTGGTTAAATGTTCAATTTAATTTTACACGTTGCATGATGAAGTCTTTACAAGAATATGTAAAACAACTTAAAGCCACCAAATAAAAAAAGCGCACTAATTTTCCAACGGAGATTGAAATCCCTCGCATTAAGGACTCTTAAAGTCGGTTACTGAAATGTTGCCAGCCTTACGTCGCAATTCTCACATGCCTTTTTTAACTTACGCTATTAGCTGCCTGGGCACATATTTAGTTCAATAAAATTTACGTAATTAAAAACCTATTTGCATTTTATGAGATAGATATTCGCATTTTCAACATCGTCAAAGCATAAAAAGAAACGAAACGACTAGACATTAATTTACCGCCATTTCTAAACGTAAGAGGTAGTCTACACTAGCCTTAGTTAGTGTCACATTCATCCCCCGACTTGTGACGTCATCTCGCTGCGCATTGTACGCGGAGACTGTAAAATTTAATTGGTTGGCTAATACACTGCACCGTGCTGAGTCTAATTTACGTGTTAACATTTTTAATAAGGCTGGGCGAGGCTAGGGCGCCAAGTGGCCGGCCATTTAAACCGTGCCACGCTCATACGAGCACCTCCAGTAATTAATACGGCCCTCTCGAGGAAGCTTATGAGTAGTTTTCCTTCAAAAACCTGCTAATTATACGTCACAGAAGTTTTTCAACGTCGCTAGGAGCGGCCACTCGACGCCAATCCCATTAGCACGCCTGTTTATTTACCATAAGAATCCGTCTAAAGCTGTAAGCACCGAAAAAGAACGTCACGCCTCAGTACTAAATTTCACGTAACGTGTCTTTACTTCCGAATTAGAGTTCACACGCACGCGACCATGTATGTAATAGGGACGGGTGTGGCCGAATATTTACATATCATTGCGATACGTTGGCCATTATAAAATATTAGCCTTTCGCCGGCTATCGTCGTTAATAATATAATTAAAACACGCAAGGCGCGGTTCTACTTATCGTTATGATCAAGGAGTATGTAACTTCGTGTCACGATGCGCTACGCTACAGTATGTCGCCTCCTTTATAAAAAAAATTGGAACTCATTCTTCGTTTCCCTGTTTTATTTATAAAATATAGAAGTTAAAGGCGTTAAAAAAAATCTTTTATGTTTTTTATTATTTCAATAATTCTTCCGCAATCAAAATATTTGTACCTACTTATAATAGATGAGGTTTCAATAACTATCTTGGAATATGGGAATATAAGTTAATACCCCTTAAAAGGCCATTGAAATGGCATATCAGTAGGGAAAATCCACTTACGTGCTTCATTCAATTGTTTTATATTAACAAACTCTAGATGAAGAACCGCAAAATATAAATAGCCCTCGTTTGAGGCAAATACCGACCACTCGAGTTACCTACAGCATAATATTCATAAATCGGAAACGTCGTTCGTCTATCGATATGGTAAAGATCCACCGAATTATCACGCAACTAATGTTTTTTTTTTTCATTGCGTAATTTATTGAGCCAAACATTAAACTTACGAGCGTGCCAATAAGCCAATGTTACCTACTGTAAACTCGTGTGTGATCCATCAGCTAATGAAAGCTGTAATTAGAAAAGTGGTGGTTTCTTCCTACGGCCGACGTTATCTTGTCTTCGATGGGGCATTAACTTTTTTAATTACTCCACCCTATCCCTGTTTTAATCATTTTACGGGAACGGAAAAAATCGAACCTGATAAGTAAGCTGATATAGCTACTTTAGCAATGCGTTGTTTAATAGGTCAGCTATGTGGTATGAATCATACTTACATTTTAAAATTAGAATAAATACACAGTTCAAGACATGACTTATGACGCATGATCATTATTATTAACGTACTTAATGAAATTGAAATGCATTTAGTTCGAAATATAAGATGTTCAAGGAAATAGAGCATTATCAAAAATGAGTCGATACACAAGGTAAAAATGTATAAAAAAATAAATTATATTTATTTACCTGGTAACATTATTTTTAGTAGTACATGTTTTCATGTCAGGGTAGACATGCGAGGCCGCGCTTGCCTCGACTGGTCTCGAAGGAGCGGGCGGGTTCTTTCATTAGTGTAGTCTCCACCTTAAAAATCCTTATGACAGTTCTAATGACACATGCGTTTGGGCGGGAAAGTCACGCGATTTTGTTTTTAATATTTGACAGCAAACTTACATACTTTTTGGTTACTTTTTTATTTATGGTAACAAAGAGTTCGAATTGTACAAGACCTTAACAAAATTGTTGTAATGTTTTAAATCGCGCGTTACAGTTTCTTAGTATTAAATAAAGTTAAATAAAGCATAATAAATATAATTAAATGTTTGGTCGTTGTTTCTGCTAACCGCTATCAATAGTAACGGAAGTCCAGCGTCCAGACCCTTATCTCGCTGGTGCTGAAGCCACTACCGGCCAGGTCTTGAAGATCCGCTGGCTGTTGCTCGTTCTTGGCATTATCATTTGTTTATTAAAGCATTGGCAGCTCTTGTTTGACTGGTCTCCCCCATCCTTGTAATTAAAAGTCATATTTAACTACGTAGACATAACTATGGTTTCCTATAGACTGATAAAAAGATTTAAAAGTAAACCTAATAAGTAATTTGATTATTTATTGTGTTAGTTTTATTAATTTTTGAAAGGTACTGCGTTCCATTACTTTCTTTTATAGGTCAATGACCTATTTGTCACGGTAACAATAATTAGCCAGTATTGCTTGAATTTTATACCTATATTGATTCTGGCTAAATACGCTAAATATCGTAGTGCCAGGATATTATACTATGTTTACCTCTTCTACTCTGTACCTACTGTCTAGCAGAATGCACGCATAATGCAATGTCAAGATTGAAAAACAAATAGGTACTGTTCGTAATTCAAATTTAAAAATCGAAACGTTATGTGGGTTAAGGAATGCTACAGACAACATTGAAGGCGAAAAGGCGCGGCATAGGCTCTATACACATGGGAAATTACCCAAGTGCGACAACTACAAGTCGTCGGGGCCCGCCCTAAGACGTAATTAATTAATGTGATACCTGCCTTACATACCGCGAAAAAGTTTTGTTTATTTGGTTGCCACGCTCACAGTATTTAAGTTGACTAGGTTTCTTGTGACAAGTATGAAATTGTTTTAATTAATTGTATTTTTAACTCCAGGTCCAGTATTATTAATAAATCAATTAACAATATTTTAAGTACGTACTTACCTACTCATAATAAACTGCGGATAGAATAATTGTATGATTGAAAATACATTTAAAAGATAAAGACATGCTTAACTTTTAACAACGCTTTGCTGCTTTTTTTTGTTTTTTTTTTTGCGTCTGTATTTCCTGAAAACCACATACAACCTTGGGGTCTTCAAATCGAGAGTGAACAGGTATCTTCTGGGCAAGCGCGTTACATCCTAGACCGCATCATCACTTCCCATCAGGTGAGATAGTGGTCAAACGCATGCAAGCTTATCAAACAATAACAAAAATTTGGTAAGATTCTACATTGTTGAATAAACATTTTTAATAATTAAATTGAAACATTTGATTAATGGAATCGGTGGCTATCTATTCTAAGTATTATTAGGAAATAATATGGAATAATATGGAATCAAACTAAGTGTAAGCTGGTCCTCTACTAGGTGGACCGAAGATCTGGTCAGAACCGCGAGGGCCGATGGATGCAGGAGGCAAGCGGCAAAGTGGCGCTCTATGAGGAACGATGATGATGATAACGATGAAACTAAGTTATAAATGAATTTAAAAATTATAGAATTGTAACTAAATTCTTTACTAATAAATACAACAGCTGCTAAATCCTATAGATTTACTTAAATTATTCGTATTTAAAATCTTACAAAAATAGGGATTCCATTTCTCTTGGGAAATAAAGCCAAGTAAAGCAACGATACGCTGTCAAGTGATGCGCATGACTTAATGACATTTAGCATTAAACTAATTAAATTATTAGACGTGGTAACAAGTCCTATGATTAAATAAATAAAATCAAAGCTAAAAGCGACATTTCGAAACTTTTGGTTTGATGCATTATTAGGCTCTTTGCCTCACATGTATTATTTAGTTTTCTTAAAGCGTTGCTCGTCTAAAAATGTTTGAATTTCCAAAAAGGAATAAATATGCAACGATGGCAACATTTATTATTAAAGGCCCATTGTTTTTCTCTAATCTGTGAAAAGGTCTGTAAAAGAAAATAAGTTACACATGACGTATCATACTTTTATTTTTTTATGAAATTCTCTGCAACGAGCTCAATATGCTTTCGGAAAAAAGGCGGGAACCCGGGAAGTGAAAAGGCGCGCTAATTCAACTAATATTTTTTAAAATTCCAAAATTTCTGTTTATTTGTATATTTTTTGTGTAAATAGTCCTGTATATAGTTGTAAATAGAGCACAAGTTAAAAGAGCGCCCAAAGATGGGCAAGAAACGTAAAAGGAAGGGAGATGATTCTCCACCCGATGAGCAGCAGCAGCGGCAGGCCTCATCCTTTGAGTCTTGTGACTCTGACTCGGACTCTCTGAAGTCGATCGCTGTCGAAACTCCAAAAAATAAAAAGCAGGATAAGTATGAAATCTTTAAGGTACGTGGATACTCGCGTAAGTACCCTGAAGACTCGAAAAAAACCGAATTCATCGTGTTTCTTTCGCACGTAGAAGAAAGCATTACTTTTAGCGACAAGGATCGTATGGCACTATCCAAGGGTTTGCGGGAGCATGGTGTTTCGGGCGTCATGCACCTCAAGTCCATAAACAAGTATAAAGTAGGTATAACCTTTGATTTACCTAACAACGCCAACATGTTCCTGCAAAATAAAAAGTTACTGGACCAACTGTCCCTGAAGGCAACTATACCGGCTGGAGACACCGAAGTGACGGGTGTACTCACCTCGGTGCCGATCGACATGTCTAATAAGCAGATATTCTCACTAATCGGAAGCTCTAAGAATGTCATACAGGTCAGGCGCTTTATGCGCAGAGTTAGAGTTGATGGTGGCGCTGCTGGCGCGTCCTTCGTACCCACGCAGGCAGTCGCAGTTACATTTGCGTCCACCAACCTTCCCGAGTATGTTTATCTTGACTCATGGCGTCATGAGGTGAAAATGTACATACCTCCCGTAAAACAGTGTTTAAAATGTATGTCTTACGGCCACATAGCCAAATTCTGTAGGAACACTGAGGTATGCTCAGTGTGCTCAGAAAACCACAACTTCAAAACATGCCAAGTTGACTCCAAAAATGCTAAGTGTGTCAATTGCAAAGGTAATCACATAGCCATTTCACCAGCATGCCCTATGAAAAAACAAAAAGTTGAAGAAAACAAGATTAAGTCCCGAAATGCTACCTTCTCAGATTTGTTTGATTCAAAGTCATTTCCAGCACTAGCAGCACGAACACTTGAGGTTCAAGTAAACAACCTTATGAAATCAGAAACATTTATTAACATTCTAATTGAAACAATTACCAAAATTATTAGTAACAAAGATGTACCTATAAACTCAGGGTCTATTCGAGAGACTCTTAAAAAAACCCTCAGTAATAAATTACCTCCTACTACCTCATAATGGATCAGTTAAATATTATACAGTGGAACGCACAAAGTCTAAATAGTAACAAGCATATATTTATTAACTACCTCTACACAAATAATATACATATTGCAATCATTTCAGAAACATGGTTTAAAGCTAACCAAAATTTTAAAATTAAAAATTACAATATTGAACATAATGATTGTGGAAATAGCCATAATGGAGTGGCCATAATCATTCATAAAAATATCACATATTCAAATATTAACACATATTTTGATGATTCATTACAAAATATCTGTGTCAAAATCACAGTAAACAAACAGGATTTATGTATTGTCAGTTTTTATAGTCCTACTAATTGTAACCCAGCTTTTAATAAAGCTAAATTTGATACACTGGTAAAATCGATTCCTAGTCCATTCATATTTGCAGGGGATTTCAATGCCCATCACACTTCTTGGGGTTGCGGTTCTGACTCTCCCCGTGGAAGGGAGGTGTTGGAAGTCATCGATGATAACAATTTAGTCTTGCTTAATGATGGTCAAGCAACAACAGTTGGTTCATTAACGTGGCGTCCAAACGCACTTGATTTGTCGTTGGTTTCCCCATCACTGGCTCTTCATTGTGAATGGTCCGTTCTTGATACTCCTCTTGGTACTAGTTACCACCTTCCTGTAATCATAAAAGTATTGCTTAGTAATAATAATGTAAATTCAGATGGAAACTACTGTAATGGCAAACACTTGCCCATCTACCCAAATTATAAACAGGTAGATTGGAAAGTGTTTAGTAGCTGTGTAGATGCATTATTGAATGATTTTGAATTGAATCTTTGGAGTCCTCAGGACGCATATTTGCTATTTTGTAAAATATTACAATCAGCAGCAAAATCCGCTTCGAATTTAAATAGTAGTTGTTCTAACAACATTAATCAATCCTGTCATAGGAATCTCGGTAAAAAACCTCACCTTCCATGGTGGAACCAAAAGTGCTCAGAAGCTGTTCTAAAATTCAAAGAAGCATATCTGAAGTTTAAGTACAACCCAACAGAAGCCAACTACTTGGAATTTAAAAGACTTCGAGCTCTCAAAAAACTTATTATAAAAATAGAAAGACAGAACAGTTGGAAATCTCTCTGCGAAACTTTTAATCGTTGTACTCCTATGTCCATTATATGGAAATTTATGCGTAAATTTAATAAAACATATGTTTCTAGCAATAATGCAGATGATTCCTGGATTTTAGATTTTCTACAGATGTATACCCCGGATTTTGTATCAAATGGTCTCAACACATCATATAGTAGCATTGGCAATATAAACTCCAGCAATAGTTACTTCCTTAGTCCATTTTCTATCAATGAATTAATATCTGCTGTCACATCTAGAAGAGATACTGCCTTTGGTCTTGATGGTATACCATATTCATTTTTTAAAAATTTCAGCAGTAAGAGTATGGAAATCTTCCTAAAAATACTGAACTTACTCTGGGAAAACAATAATATACCCCACGATTGGAAAGTAGATTGTCTGGTACCAATTTTAAAACCTAACAAACCAAAATTGTGTCCTGATTCCTATCGTCCTATAGCGCTTACTTCATGTGTTGGAAAAATATTTGAACAATTGTTAAAGCAGCGTTTGGAGTTCTATATAGAACAAAATCAAATTTTACCTTCAAATCAATTTGGTTTCCGTAGAAATCGTTCAGCTAGGGAGAGTATCTGCCAGTTACAACTTGATATCCATAATGCTTCAGATGCAAATAATCATCTCCTTGCTGTTTTCTTCGACATCACAGGGGCCTTTAATAGTGTGAATATTGATATACTTTGTCAGGAATTAATATTAACAGGAATACCAGGAAAGATTATACACTGGATTAAAAATTTTTTAAGTAGCCGAGTAGTCTTTGTTAAATATAATAGGCATTTATATGGTCCTAGACTTTCAACAAAAGGAGTTTGTCAAGGTGGCATTTTATCGCCATTAATTTTCATACTGTACATACGTCGTTTAAATTTAATATTAGGCTCAAAAGTGAAAAATTTGCAGTTTGCAGATGACCTAGTTGTCTATGCATCGGGAAATAATATAAATCAAGTGGTTGAATTTGTTAATGATGCATTGGCAAATCTTAATAACTATTTTTCTTACCTTGAACTTGATGTTAATCCTTCAAAGTCAAAAGTTGTTCTCTTTGGGAAAAAGTGTCCCAATATGCCTGCTGTTCATTATAAAGGTTCTTCTTTACCTGTTTCACTTGATGTTAAATTCTTGGGAGTATTATTCTCCCACAATTTATCCTGGAACAATTATTTGAAAAATTTAATAAACAAAGCTAACAAAGCTTTTAATGTATTAAAATCTTTGTCTGGTACATACTGGGGTGCAGACCCACAAATTCTACTATTATTGTACAAATCATTAGTTCGTAGTCATTTTGAATATGGTTTTTTATGCTTTGCTGCAGATGTTAAAATTGTAAATAGTCTAGATGTTTTTCAAAACAAATGCATGCGTGTAATAACAGGGGCATTCAGAAGCACACCTATAAATGCAATGCAGATTGAATGCAGTCTTCCCCCAATGACTATTCGTTTTAGGTATCTTAAAGAAAGATTTCTCCTTAAACTCTACAGTGTCTCTAACAATAGTCTTATAACTAATCTGTCTAATACATTAACCCAATCCACTGTTAAACCGTTTTATATGCTACAGGGATATCAATGTCTTTTAGATTTTCTTCAAAATTTAAACATCTATCAATCAAATCATATTTTGCCTTGTTATGAGGGATCTTTTATTAGCAAATTTCCAGCAATGAATATAGTCATAAACAAAAAACTGTCAATAAAAGAAGAAGTATATACAATGTTGGCAGAGTGGACTGGTCACAAATTTGTTTACACAGATGGGTCGAAAAATGATAATGCTGTGTCTTACGCAATATTTGAACCCTCATTGAACATTGCTGTGGGATACAAAATTGATAAACATGCTAGCATTTTTACTGCTGAAGCTGTTGCTATTTTGAGTGCTTTGAAGCACATTAAAAACAAAAATCAGGGACACACAAAATGGGTTGTTGTTAGTGATAGCATGAGTGTTTTGAAAAACTTAGCAAATAACAAATTACATGCTCACACTAATTACATTATTTACTTTATAAAACAGTTATGGGTGGAATTATCTGATTCAAATATACAAGTTAGTTTTGCGTGGGTACCTTCACACATAGGTGTTGATGGCAACGAAAAAGCTGACTATTTAGCCAGCACTATAGTTAAATTTTCAGATGTTATTTGCAGGTATGCCAATGATGCAGATGTTTCATTGCCATACACAGATGTTGTAAGCCTTCTAAAACAAAGGATGATTCAACTATGGGGGAAACATTCGTACCATTGTACACAAGTTGAAAACAAAGGTTCTTGGTATGCCGCTTTAGATGTTCAGATAAATTCAAAGCCATGGTTCTGCAAGGCCAGTACCTTTTTAAACAGAAAGTTTTATTCAACTGTTTGTCGTATGCGTTTTGGTCACTGTCGTTTGAACTTTCATCTTCATCGCCTTCGAATGGTGAATTCCCCATATTGTGACTATTGCCAGTCCTCGAATATCCAATCCTTAGATCACATTTTCTTTGAGTGTTCATCTTTCAGCATTCAGCGCCTTGTGTTGATAGATGAACTTCTACAAATCTATGATAAACCTGAACTGGTCCCGCGGTGCATTCAGGAGTTGCTTGAAAATGCCTCTGCCTTTACCTATTTGTATAAATTTATATTATGTACTATAAAGGAGATTTAGAATAAGATATAGCTGATAATTTTATTATTACAATACATATCACAATGTTTTTTTATAAAGTTTTTTTTGTGTGTAAATATGTAAATGTAAATAAAGGTATTCGACTGACAGTCTGACACTGGCAGTTTGTCTGTCAGTGTCGGAGTGACGACGTATAAACGTCAACGATTGACGCTAAAATGGACTTTCATTATCTCGGACAAATGAACAAGGGACGATGATCCTTTTACTTATGAAAAACTTTATCTGGATTTGACTTTGAAAGAAATAAAACGAATGAAATTATTATCCTAACTCTGACGAAAGAAATAAATCCCACGAAAGACTAGGCGGTATGGTCTCACGACTTTAGCCTGCCCAAAAGGGCAAAAAAAAAAAAAAAAAAAAATCAATATGCTTTCTGAATTCAAAACTGCACTTTACCAGGTTTTTATCAAACGATCCCGGAAGCGGCGAATAAAGAAGAACACTCGAAAACTGAAAACTGTCTCCCAGTAATTACCGAAGTAATTCTGAGATCAAGTAGCCATGAACGGTCAACGGATGCCCTTTAGCGTAGTACGCGTGCATTTAACCCTTCTTTTTTCAAATTAATACCAGAGTAGTTGGCAGTAATGAAATCTCGGCGAGCACTCAAATGAGCTGAACTTTTGAAGCCTAGGGTACAAGACAGGCGGGTCAGTGCGGAGGGAGTCATTGCTCAGGGACGTATTTAGGAAATACCAATCTGGAAAATGAACGATGACGACTTGTAGATGGTTATTTATTAGAGGTTACTCCAAGAAGTTTACATACCTACTATGTTTGAGTTACCCAAATGCACAGACTGTAATATAGTGCGTAAAACAATACAAATATAGATACGCGTAAAATACCATAATCTGTGTCAATAAATTCTTAAATATTTCATCAGAACCGGAAAAGTCCAAGTAGGTGATTGAACTTTATCAATATACATAGGTACTCTACCTATTTATATTGGCATGTTTTTCCGGTAGCGAGGTTTTTTAGCTTGATAAAGCAAGACTTCTTCTCTAATATTTAACGCTACGCTAATTAGTTACTGCTGAGCCTGTTCCGTATACAGATAAAAGACTTATACCTACTTTTATAATGGGATATTGGACTCTACCGAACTTTACAGCGTCACCGGATGTGAACTTAAGATTGACTTGTAGATTAAGGATTTGAGAGTTGTAGAAGCCATATTGTGTTAAGAATGAGAAGGTCTAATAATAGCAGTCTTACAATAAATAAGAATCAAAAATAATTTAGTGAAGTGACTTTATTTTATAAACTAACTTATACCAACTAATACACTAATTAACAGCAAATGCTACTTATTGGCTACACTATTTTTTTTATTTTTTTTTATGTGATTGAATGACGTGACGAGCTAGTCGTTCACCTGATGTTAAGTGACACGGCCGCCCATAACAGTTGCAGTGTCACCCGGAACTTTACAACAATAAAGTTTCGCGTGACACTGCACTGCGCACGTCATCCTGAGACATCACCCAGTTTAGTAATCAGATTACTAGACTGAGTGATCAGATCATAAAGTCTCATTTGCCCAGTAATTTCACTAGCTACAATGCCTTTCAAACCGGAACACAGTAGTGCTTGCACACTAGACGAACTAGACGAACTTTGCAGAAAAGTCCTACCACCTAGTAAAAACTAGGACTTACTACAAAAAAATTTAAACTAAAGTATACCTACTAGCCGCGATGGTCTATAGACAGTTCAAATGGACATGCCAAATATACTATGTTATAAGATGGTGAATTATAAATAAATAAATAGATAAATGCTCCAGCCTACTGCCAGTAGGTATTGCGTGCCCAACATGCTGGCAGCATTTCCCCGTTGAATTACAACGCTGATTCGCTGTGCCTAATAAGTGCCAGCATTTAGGTCACGCGTCACATCGACCAGACGCGTAGGCGCTCATCTTTGGAAAACACGATGACCTCTCCGTTCGCCTTGCTGAATAATTCAATTCAATTCTATTTGCTTATTTGCATGGAAAGGTTACATTTAATATCTTAATAAGTATTTGTTTGATTCTGATAGGTAGATTGAATAAGTTTTCTATCGGTAATAGTGAATTTAGCACACGTTTTACAAGATAACAAAACAAACGCGAGAAAGTTTGCAACACCGTTTAATGTAGGCATAGATAATCGTCTCCAGCCCGCATCGTTTTATTTAAAGTATTTTTACTACTATTTTTTGTAGTTCTTTAAAGTAATTTTGCTTCTTTTTTCATCCATCCTGCAAAATCAGTTGTTATATTAAATTACTAGCTGCGGCCGCGGTCTCACCCACGGATAAAAAGTAGCGGGTGTGTTATTCGAGTAAATAAGCTATCTCTATTCCAAATTCCATCCAAATCTGTCCAGCCGTTTGAGCGTGAAAGAGTAGCAAACACACAAACACACATACATACTTTCACTTTTATAATATTAGTGTGAAGCGTGATAAGTTATGTTTGATAGGTGACTAAGATGACACGGTTGTGAGCTGGTCGGAGTCGGATAAGCCACTAACCATGTTTACAAGTTTTAACCGAAATTTTTCAATTTTCTAGTGGAACCTCGAATTTTCCAGGATTTTTTTTTTTTTTTTTTTATGCGATTGAATGACGCGACGAGCTAGTCGTTCACCTGATGTTAAGCAACACGGCCGCCCATAACAGTTGCAGGATATAAGTAGGTGCCATTTTCCAGGATATATAAACTTTTTTTTTTACTTCGGACTTATCTAGCATTTGACCACGCTCTCACCTGATGGAAAGTGACGATGCGATCGAAGGTGTAGCATGCTAGCTAAACATTCTTACCTTATCATATTTTGATCTCGGTGGTTTACATAAGCAATTTGATTGCAAAACATCCAAATCAGTTTAAACCGTATTTACGTGGAAGCTGTCCAAACTAACATACATTGAGATAAATAGGGATTTGACCTTCATTAGATTAAATCTAATGAGGGTCAAATCCTTATTTATTAGGTATAGGTACCACTATTGCATGAACATGAACATTGAACATTACAAAAATACATACGCGTAATAAGAAGAGGTATTTCTGTTAGTAATCATAAATATATACCTAATACTTAAATAAATAACTAAATAATTATTCAAAAGTTCTTAGGTTTGGTCACACTATTGATTATGCGTCACGTCATGACATTCAAGCAGTAGAATGACTTATGTCACGTAACACGTTTCCAACCGCAAAAGAAATCCATTTCTAACTGCATCAGAAAGGTTTGAAAAATATTAATTTGGTAACACTTATTAGTAATACTTAAACAACACTCATCTTAACCTTTAGCCCAACCTTTTAGAGCATATGTGACGTTCTTGCGTTATTCACCTTATGTTTAAGTCAAAAACATGCCATAATTTGTGGTAATCTACGGAAAATACGTCAACTCACTACCTAAATATTATAATTTAAGCGATATCCTGGTTATATTCATTTACTTATTAGGATGTATAATGTATAAGGTATTAAAGAATTAAATGTATACAAAACTAAATCAGATATATTTAGATACAATTTGATTTTGTTTGTTAGTTAGCGCGCAGAACAAAACAATGAATGTGGTCTTAGATAACTTAATTTTCCTTACTATATTATGTAAGGTTAAAGGAAGTAGATAACTTACCCAATAGTCTCCTCGGAAATATAATGGAATATTTTTTTTTTCAAATATAAACTTGACCAGCTTTTTCGATTACCTAAACCTAGCCTAATAGTAATTTAAAATTTAAAATAGGAAAGTGCGACATGTCATAAAGGGTTTAACCTCTCAAACTGTCAAAAATGACGCGTCACGTCAAATTAGTTAATTTAAATTGCCCAGTCCGGCCCTGGCTGGACGGCGCAGTCTGAAAAAAGTTTTTTCACTAACTGAAGCATTAATCCGGCCTGGTATTAGTTTACTCGCTTTTACTGGCGTCTGTGTGTGTGTGTGCTCGAGCTGTGCATGTGTGCGGTCCACCGTGCAACTTTTTACATAGACAAAGCGAAAAACAGAGGTTGCAGACAGCATCCAGGTTGCTGATGTATTTACAAAGTTTTTTGTCATTTCCGTGGCAGTTAGACGTTTTAGTGCCACTAACAGTTTCAGTAGAAATCTATCAAGTGGACATTGGAAATTTATAATGACATGGATATTTTAACCATAATGTTTTTTGTATTTCTGATGTGCAGTAATTTAACACGCTTAAGCTATTTGAAAATAGAAATAAAACTTAGCCCATAGAGCACGAAAAAAATGACGCTTCGCACCCAGATGAGGCGCCCTGCTCAACACTTCATATAATTCAAGCGTAACATATTTTAGAAAAAGGCCTTGTTTCTCTAATCTGTGGTAAAACCTCTATAGTTTACCTGTGCAGATGACATAAATATAAGGTATCGTCTTGACATTATTAGCATGCGCTTCCAATAAAACTTGTAATAATTTACATAAACAATCGACTATGGCAGATGATATAAATAATTATGTACTGACATTGGTATATGCGCTTAGCGCTTACAGTTCGGCACGAAATTCATGTAGTATTTTGTTTCCAACTGGGTTTGAATCGTCATTTTCTTTTCCTGCTCTGTCTTTTTTTTTTGTTTTATGCCAAATAGGTACTTACTTCAATCAATATTTGACTCGTATACAAAAAGCTTTATCCATCCGTTACCTCTACAAATCACGCTACTCTACATAAATGCAGTCTACGGACTCATTCTCCCGTATACTTCTCGAAAGCTGGACGCCGTCCACTCTCACACATACAAACACTGCACTGTCGACGAAATAAGCACCTTACACTTTTTATTTTAAGCCTTATCACGTCTACACACGGTCCATGTAGCCGATAACATTATGCATTATACGTGTGATATGATTCCGTTCATATACGGGCAGGCATCGCGTTTTTAATAACCATTGTATTTGGCAACGATCGAAATAAGTGTTCGGTAAAGTGGGAAAAAATATCTGGAAACTATTATATTTTCAACGTAAAATAGTTAGGCAAACGTGCTCCACCTTAAGCCGTGTCTCCTCGTGTTTTTTTCGAAACATTACACAAAAATATCCAAAGAGTAGGTACATATAATTCTATGCACCTCGGAAGCCAAAAACTAGACAAATGTGTATGGCCACGCCCCTTTGTGTAGATTCTATTCTGTAATGTTTGTTTGTTTGGAACTCTTGTCTAAAGACAAGAGTTGTTGTCAAAAGTATACCCATTTTAACATTAAAAAAAAAACAATTTTTATATGCTGCATGAAATAGGAAAATAATAATTTTGGAAATAGTTTTTATGGTTTTGATAAAATTGACTAAAATTTAAGTCAATAAAATATGTAGTACCAACCCGAGATCGTTAACCATAGCTGTAAATAAAAGATAAATGATCGAAGGCAGCTTCTCGAAAGTGATCCGCTTAAATTAAGTTCAACGTACCTACAAAGTTTGTCATGCATGTGAAAGACATCGGAATACATGTCCCGTAGGGAGCAAGAGGCAAGTTTGTCTCAGCGATTCGAGGTCGTCCATAGATAGTCATCAGACCCATTTAAAAGTACAACTATAAAAACCCTTAAAATCTGGAATCGAACAAATCTGGTCTATAATATACAGAACACACACACACACACACAAAACAATGAACACAAACACACACACACACACACACACACAAAGAACACACACAACACACATAAACACACACACACACAAAGAACACACACACAACACACAGAAACACACACACACACACAGAACAGAACACACACAACACACAGACACACACACAACACACAGACACACACACAAAATGACACAAACACACAACAACAGAAACAAAACACACACACACACAGAATACACACATACACACACATACAGAATGGAATTTAATTTACTAGCCTAAATTGAGTGCAATCATCATCTATTGATGATTAAAGAGTAAAGAGTACAACTGAAAATATTTTTTTTATTAAAAAATATGAAGATTGCCGGCGCCTTACGTAGTTGGCACGAAAGATTTTGATCCTTTTAAAAGTTTTTTACCTTGTACGTAATAATTAAAAAACATTACTTCATTATTTTAATTTAATTTTGTACTGTAGCAGTTCATTAAGTAAGTTTTTTTTTTTTTTTTTTTTATATATTTGACTAGGCTAGCGTTTGACCACAATCTCACCTGATGGGAAGTGATGATGCGGTCGAAGGTGTAGCACGCTTGTCTAGTAATAAATACCTATTCACTCTTGACTTGAACAACCCCGGGTTGTATTTTTCAGGAAACACCGACCAGGGCAGGGCAATCCACACTTTCGCAGTTCTTATTAGAAAAGTGTTGTCGAAACGGTTAGTACGTATTGGTGGTATTTCGGCCATAAAAGGGTGGCGCTTGGCCGACCGCCTGGTAGTTTTATAATGGAAAGGTGCCGGAGGAATTAGGTCATGCAGTTCTTGTGCACACTCTCCATAGTGCAACCTATAAAAAACCGATAGACTCGCGACTTCACGTCGGTGCGCCAGGCTCTGAAGCCTAGTGTTCACCAAGAAATCGTCACCGATAATCCGTTTAGCACGTCGCTCAATGGAATCCAAAGCTGCCAGCTGGTACTTTGCTGACCCACCCCAGAGGTGGCAGCAGTACTCCATACACGACCGGACCTGTGCTTGATAGAGGGTCAGAAGCTGTCCCGGTGTGAAGTACCGCCTAACCTTGGACAATATTCCAAGCTTTCTGGCAGCTACTTTCGCTTTGGACTCAATGAAAGAGCCGAAGTTCAGATTGGACGTCAGTGTGACACCCAAAAGCTCTAGATGGTTGCTTATCGGTAAAGATACACCACGGAAAGTAGGAGACAAGTTGAATTGGCTCTTTTTGGTGGAGAACAAACACGCCTGTGTTTTCGTAGCGTTAAACTTTACAAGGTTGGCATCCCCCCAATCGGATACGGCTTCCAAAGCTAAGTTCAAACGCTCTACCATGGCTTCTCTCCGAAGAAGAGTATCCTCACTCCCATCACGGGCACTGGATATAAATCTCTCAACAACAGTACTGTCGTCTGCATACCCAAAGGTGCCGGGCTTAAGCAGGTCATTTATGTGCAGTAAAAAAAGTGTCGCTGAGAGAACCGACCCCTGAGGTACACCAGCATTAATAGCCATTAGATCGGACGAGCAGCCATCAAGAACTACTCGAAGCGATCGTTCCCTCAGAAAGTCCGATATCCAGTTGCGCAGGCCAGGGGGGAGCCCGTAGGAGGAGAGCTTGCTTAGAAGGCCATCGTGCCAAACTCGGTCAAACGCCTTCGAGATGTCAAGAGAGACCGCAAGAGCCTCTCCATGCAACTCAACGGCTTCACTCAGAATATGGGTGGCATACGCTAGAAGGTCACCAGTAGACCGATTACGGCGAAACCCATATTGCCGGTCACTGAAAAGATCGTTACCTTCTAAGTAAGTTAAGAGCTTGCCATTGATGACTCTTTCCATACTCTTACAGAGCAGAGACGTTATCGAGATGGGCCTATAGTTTGAGGGTTCAGCACGACTCCCCTTCTTCGGTACTGGTTGCACATTAGCAAGCTTCCAACTCTCGGGAACTTTGCCTGTGTCAAGAGAGAGGCGAAACAGGCGAGTTAGGATGGGAGACAACTCAGGTGCACAGTTTTTGAGCACAATTGCAGGTATACCATCTGGACCACTGGCTTTGTTCACGTCTAGAGCACGAAGCGTTTTGAGTACCTCTTTTTGATGAATACGTACTTCGGGCATGTACATCCCGCAGTGGGGTAACTCAGGAGGTGTGTTGCCCGTAGTGTCTAGACGTGACGCTTCTGCGAAGAGATTAGCAAATAAATTTGCCTTCTCCTCAGCAGTGTGAGCCAAAGATCCATCTGGTTTTAGCAATGGAGGCAATGAGGAACGGCAGAAGTTCGCTTCAACCGACTTTGCCAAAGACCAAAATGCTTTACTGCCCGCAGGGTAAGAAGCTAGTTTGATTCCTAATCGGCTTATGTGGTCGAAGCGAGACTTCTTTAAAGTCTTCTTGCAGTTCTTAGCGGCAACATTGTAGTTTCTCTTCTTAGTTCGTGTGTCTGAGGATTTGCGCTTTCGAGCATCAGCCCAAGCCAGATACGCATCATGTTTTTTTGCTTCTGCACTTATACATTCAGCTCCAAACCAGGGCCGACTTTTGGTAGTGAGAGGTCTATCAGAAAATGGGATATAATATTCCATTGCCTGACATATTACCTGTGTTACAGCAGTACTCGTTTCATGCGTTCATTTTTACCACGCACGTGCAAGATGTGGAATAATCTTCCCCCGGAAGTATTCCCGCAATGCTACAATATGCAGTCTTTTAAAAAGGGTATCAAAAAAAGCCTTACTGAGCTGGCAACGCGTCGACAACGCCCCTAGTGTTGCAGATGTCCATAGGCTACGGTTACCGCTTTCCATCAGGCGGGCCGTATGCTTGTTTGTTGCTCTTAATATAAAAAAAAAAAAAAAAAAAAGGTAGCGCAAACTGACGAGTCCTTTGAAGCGAAACACATTTGCCGCCAAGGATATGAAGCAAGAAACTGCCGCATCTCGTCCCAATCAGCCGATTTATACTTCCACACGCGCCTGCTGCCCTTTGGGCTAGAATCAGGAGGGGAGTATACAGAGACGGACGTAATCAGACAGTGATCGGAGCTACCAAGTGGTGAAGATACCGTCACGGAATATCGGTCTGGTTCAGTCGTCATCAGCAGATCAAGACAGTTAGCTGTGTGGCCATCAACATCTGGTACCCTTGTCGGCTCCTGAACCAACTGGGAAAGATTTAACGCTAAAGCAAGCTTTCGCGTCTCTCTCCCTGCATGGTCGGTGTACTGGTGTGGGACAAGCCACTCCTGGTGGTGAGCATTAAAGTCCCCCAGAAACACGAGTTGAGCAGTAGGGTATCGCTGCTGTGCCACATCAGCTGTCTCATTGAGGTATTCCATTAGAAGAGTGGTCTCCCGGTCTCCACTGTGCGACCGGTAAACACAGGCATAGACGATCTTCTCTGTGCCCGTATCAACTAGCACCCATAGCACCGAATAATTGGGGTGCTCAAGATTTCGGAGACGCAGACAGCAAATGTCGTCACGGGCATACACGCAGATACCAGCGCGCTGGACAAAACGGTACTCCAGGACGTAACCTGGGTAGTTCAAGTAGGATACATCCGCTGGACACCCTATCTGCGTCTCCGATAAGAAGAACAAATGAGGTTTTGAAGTCTCTAGGTGGTGGTGGACTGATTGGAGATTAGAGTGTAACCCACGTATGTTCGTGAGATGCACTTTGAGTGTGAGGACGTGCATCTGCCGTTTAAACTTATTTCTTCTTGTGACTTTTTTCATATTTCGTGAATAGGTATGACGAGTAATGATAAACGAGGCGCTGCGTAATTACTAACCCACAGAAATCAAAAAACAACTGCACCAATTGAGAACTTGCCCGGAGACTGCGGGGACGCCCGAACCCCCCTGAAGTAGTCCATCAGTTCCTCACATCCGGTCGCCAACCGGCCCAATGAGCCACTTCAGGATTTTTCGCAGGCGGCGGGGCAGCCTTTCGTAGCTGGCTAAACTACTAATTGGGCCCCCTACAACCTACGGTCGGCCAGCAGAGATCACCGTGCTTCGGATCCCGCTACCCTCCGAAGCAAGCCCTCCGACACTGAAGTACCAGATTCCTGACAGCTGTCTAAAAACACCAACACAACTGTTTATCATACCCGTCAAAACGGCTTCCTCAGACATCATGATGGAACACGAGAAAAAAAATCGCTTGGCATCATGGTTTTGTCTGAGGGGTGGTAACTAAGCCGGCGGCCGAAGCCTTCCACCAGTTAATCGGTTGCTCCTTTGGCACCACCCAGGGGTTACGTGTAGGGAAACTGGGTTAAATCCTACGGACGCGAGCAGACATGAACCCCCAAAGTTATCCCATTTTATTGTTAATACCGACTCGATGCGTTAGATTTCACAAATATCGGTCCACACGTGACCGGTGTCAAGAGTAGGTAACTAGGTACCTATGAATTCTTTTTTTTTTTTTTTTTTTTTATGTAAACGAATGACGTGACGAGCTATTCGTTCGCCTGGTGTTAAGCGACACGGGCCGCCCATAACAGATTGCAGTGTCACTCGGAACTCAAAACTAAAGTTTCGCGTGAAACTGCGCACTGCGCACGCCATCCTGAGACATCACACAGCCTAAAAAAGTTTTCTAGACTGTGAGATCAGTTCGTAAAGTCTCATTTGCCCAGTAATTTCACTAGCTACATTGCCCTTCAAACCGGAACACAGTAGTGCTTGCACACTACTGCTTGGCGGCAGAATAACTGGCAAAGCGGTGGTACCTACCTAGACGAACTTTGCAGAAAAATCCTACCATCTAGTAAAAAAAAAGTAAAAATTCAATTACACCCAGTACAAGTATTTCTTCTAATATATTTAAATCCTTTAAAATAGACATGACGACCAAGTATTTTCCAATTTATCATCAGAAACCATACTCACTAATTAAATAAGTGAAGCAAACTCTTACTGCGCAACACGTTAAGGAAAAAATATTTAATTAATGTAAACACCATATAAGTAGTTAGGTATTTTATCGGACAATACCTCTAAATGGGCCGTTATAGGTCTAAGAAAATAGTCATTAAAATATTTATGTTGTAATTCACGCGACCTTTTACGATTATGTGGTTTACAGTGTTTAACTCGTCGAAACTGTAATCACACAAGGAAACACCTGAATGACCTTCAGTTACATTTAGTAAATTAAGGCTGCTGTATACGCGGATCCACTAACTTGCTCGCGCATTGCGACATTTTCGAAGACACCAACTTACGAAAAATCTGACTAAACTATAGTCTCAAATTCAGCAGTGCTAATCTCCCAATCTGACTAAATATAGTGAGATTACTCTTAGTTCCCGTTCAGCAATGCTCATCTCTCGGGCTAACAATGGTCTCACATTCAGCAGCGCTTATCTCTCGGGCTAACTATATAGTTTCACGTTCAGCAGTGCTCATCTCTCGGGCTAACTATAGTCACATATTCAGCAGCGCTTATCTCTCGCGCTAACTATATAGTTTCACGTTCAGCAGTGCTTATCTCTCGGGCTAACTATAGCCTAACATTCAGCAGCGTTTATTTCTCGTGCTAACTATAGTCTCACATTCAGCAGCGCTTATCTCTCGGGCTAACTATATAGTTTCACGTTAAGCAGTGCTCATCTCTCGGGCTAACGATAGTCTCATATTCAGCAGTGCTCATCTCTTGGGTGATATCGACAATAACTTAAACGTTATCGTAGGTACTTGAGATACAGAATAAACAAGTACCTACGGTTCTTACCCCCTGTTATCGAGTAGCGGTATGTCGCCCGCATGAGAAACGGTGGGCTATGGTAATGAAGATCTGATCGCGACACCGTGGCCTCAATACAATGTTTTGCATGGAGAAATCTGCTGTCACTTCAAGTGATAACAATTTTCACATTTTCTAGCCCTTATTGACATTGGGAATAATGATTCGATTTATGCGAAAGTTAAAATCGTTTTTTTTTTGAGATAATGGCAAATGTCGTGTAAAGGTACGTGTACGTTATTTCAAACTCTTTCTTTTCCGAGATCACCTCTTAGTCTTTTGTTTATAACTGAATAGGCCCGCATTTGACCGCAATCTCACCTGATGGAAAGTGACGACGCGGTCTACGATGGTACATGCTTGCCTAGAAGATACCTATTCACACGCGACTTGAAGAGCTCCAGGTTGTACTTATCGGGAAACAAAGACGCTGGTAAAGTGTTCCATTCCTTCGCTGCTCGGATTATAAATGTAGTGTCAAACCGCTTTGTGCGAATCGAAGGAATATCAACCATAAATGAATGGCGTGTAGCTGTACGTGCTCTATATAACGTATTGACCATTTTTTGTACAACCTTGTATCTACCTACAACTGCACCCCAATGAAATGAGATGAGATTAAGAAATTTATTGCTCATGGCATTTAAAAAATTTATATTCTGATAGATTGTGAGTCAGCCTGATGTTCTAACTGAACGTAAACAAAGATAGAGTTTATTCTACTTCCTACTAAAATTACATATGCGAAAGTTTGTGTGAACGTTTGCCTGAACTACTCTCTATCTTTTCTTTTTATTTTTTCAACCAGCACTACTACTCATTCCACACTACATAAAGGTTAACTGGAAGAAAATGCTACTTAGCATTAAGTACTTGGTTTACTCTTGTGCAATAAAGCATTTTCTATCTATCTAACTACTGACCTAATGAAAGTAATGCAAATAAATTGTACCTATGCTGGATTAACACATAGCACACTTATCCGCGGGTAAAACTGCGGGGTGCTACTAGTATTGACATAAATTGGGCAATTAGTAGTAGAATGTGCATCGAGTAGCAAGACAGTATTAAGCCTTAGTCATAAATATAGGTCATAAATAAACCTTTTTCATCGATGCAGATTTAACAACTTTTTTAATTATTTAGATTTAACAAATTTTACTAGGTGGTAGGACTTTTCTGCAGTAGGTACCACCGCTTTGCCAGTTATTCTGCCGCCAAGCAGTAGTGTGCAAGCACTACTGTGTTCCGGTTTGAAGGGTATTGTAGCTAGTGAAATTACTGGGCAAATGAGACTTTATGATCTGATTACTCAGTCTAGTAATCTGATTACTAGACTGTGCGATGTCTTAGGATGACGTGCGCAGTGCAGGTTCACGCGAAACTTTATTGTTTTAAAGTTCCGAGTGACACTGCAACTGTTATGGGCGGCCATGTCGCTTAACATCAGGTGAATGACTAGCTCGTCACGTCATTCAATAGCATAAAAAAAAAAAATTAACAACCAATCCAGTTTACTTTTCGAATACTGATACCAACATTTCAAATCAAGTAAATCTCACACAATCGCATACATTTGCAGTGCAAGTGAACATACATAGGCAGTAGGCACAAGCCGAAGGGACGATGCGACGGGAGAAAGTAACAAAAAATACAACAATAAATGCGACCCTTTGCGAGCTAGCAACGTCTTAGCACCAAGTTTATCACAGAGCTAGGAACATTAGACTTTCAAAAAAAAACGTAAGTAGCTGAAATAAAATTTCAAATTTCTGTCTTTTCCTATCTTCGTAGAGATGCAAGTTGATAGTTAAAAAAATAATCAGTTACTAATTTATTAATACACTAAGTTTAGGTACAAGTCGGAAAATAAACATAAATACGAAAATAAATGTCAATTATTAGAATCACTTGCTTGAAATGCAAATGAATATGGAATTGGAAAGAACCGGAAAATCTTAAAAAAAAAACATGGAAACCCATTAAAAAAGAAAACAAAAAGGTCCTCCCTTTTTTTGAAATTAGGAACTATCAACGGTTAAGTCTTGAGATAGTTTAAAAATACTCCCTACTTCACAAGCACAAAAGTCAGCCAGGTAATAAGAAAATTTAGTTTCTATAATCTATAACAATATTATAAACAGGAAAGATTTGATTGCTTGTTTGCATTGAATAGGCTCCGAAACTACTGAACCGATTTGAAAAATTCTCTCACTGTTGGGAAGTTAGGGATCCTTACTAAAACTACAATAATGTAGCTCAAGGTGGAAAAATAATATATAAATATATAAAAATGTTCTTTACATCGCGAAAACGATTATACCCGTGTGAAGCCGGGGCAGGCCGCTAGTTTAAAATACTTTGACGAAACATGTTTTCAAAGTTGGCTGTGTCTGGCACAATATTCTAACAAACCAAGACACACCTTGAACAGGTTTAAAAAATATATCTGGTTCTCTTGTCTCTTCTATAGTTGGTGGGTCTATGGAGCCTTTAAGTTCGGTTCACACGGGAATCGAGTAGCTTCTTGAGGGGAACCAAACCGCAGCAAGATCCTCTGAGATTTCTATTGACTCGGGCGTTTAAGATTTAAGAAGGGTTTAAGATGTTGTTTTAAGATTTAATTAGGGTGTAATTTGTTTACTTGAATTAATAACTAGTACTTTAATTAAGAAAAGATGAGCGTTCAATAAGTACAAACGAAAAAATGTGAAGTGGTGAAAATAGATAAAAACAAAACTGAACGTCTACGAATTTCGAAGTCAAACAAATATCTTAAATGTTTGAAAAAAGAACTAGAAAAAAAATAACGAAACTGCCGTCAAACAAAGAAGTTCCAAGTTCCAAGACGTTGTCAGGTAGACGCAAGATGCGAAATCTTAAGAAAACGGCAAAAAATACTATACCACAACTTACACCTTATTTCAACTGGTTAAGGTTCACATTGACAACATTCAACCCCCTAAGATTTGCCATTGTCACAGTTATAAACAGCATGAATTTAACATTTAATATGTAAAATATAAAGTCGAAATTTGTTTGCCAAAGAATTTGCTAAAATACGCATAGGGTGTTAACAAAGACATTGTAAAAGCACCAGCTGATTCCCACAGTAACGGTTTTCAAAATAGAAGGTAAAAAAAAAATAAAAAATTAGAGTTCTAGTCAAAGATGAGCTAAGCTCATTGAAACATTGGACCGATCAAACAGACTTATTAAACAAAAAAAATTACACAGCCATCTCTACTAACAAATTCTAACCAATGGTTAAGGGCTTGTGCAAGGCCAGCGCGAATTCAAGTCAAAGCCACAGAATAGATGTATAGTACTAGGCCAAAGCGGGGATGAGCCAGGGGCCGAGCGGCAGGGGCGGTCTAAGTTAAACTGGTTCCAACGCGGAATAGTTTAGGTAATTTATTATTACACTGAATATAACGGGTATTTTAAAAATCCGCTATACATAAGCCCTCCATTATATTTAGTTCAACCACTACACAAAGTTTCATGATCTTATTTAAAATATTCATTGATTAATCGCTGTTTATTTGTACGGTTTGGAGGTAACTTTGTAATTTTTTTCTATCGAGAAAATTTTATTAATTCGTGTTTTCACTATACATTTGCAGTAGCATTAGTCCTGAACTTTACCATATATTAATTTCAAAGTCATTGTTGCAATATTGTTGACAGGATACTGCTTCAAGCTAAGCCGTTTTAAGCAATTTGGCGTTGTATTGGCTCTTAAAATGTATTAGGGTTTTTAACCATTGGTTACCTTAACTACAGATTTAAAACCCGCCCTTAGTCGTATGAAATAATATATAACTCTCGTTTACAACTGCAAACAAAGAGTGGATTATATTTGAAAGCAGCCGATTGCCGTGTATTCCCGGTTTGCGAATAGGACCACCCCATCTCTTCCCGTGGGTTCCATAAGAGCCGGCGAAGCAGCTAAGGGAATATCTGGATAGTCCCTTAGCTGCTTCGCCGGCTGCCCATTCTCTGGGGAATGGGCAGTAGTGATTTCCTCGGTACATGGCCATCTTCTGCGACCGTCAAGCCGCCTGTCCAAGCGTGGTGATCATAGCAAATCCCAAATGATAAGCGTCCAAAGTGGCGTTTTAGGGGGAGGCTTGTTCAGCAGTGGACGTCTCCCGGCGAATGATGTGAATGCAGCCTAAAACTTCTTGCCTATTTATCGAAGGCTGACTAAATTCCGGGTAAACGAAGCGCCTACTTTTCGTTAACCCGCATGAGTTTTTGCGTTTACGTCATAGTAGCTTACTTAATACCGTATTATTCAGTGCTAAAACGGTACTTTGCTTACTTGATCCACTTTTAATACGAAGTTGTACATTTTCACAAGGTATTCTTGAACAACGCATTTGTGGCACTTCTAGTGTAGCGTCAGTCCATAGGTTACGGTGACCTCTTCGCATCAGGAGGGCAGTATGCTTGTTTGCTACCTACACCATAAATAAAAACCGGCCAAGTGCGAGTCGGACTCACGCACGAAGGGTACCATTAGGTATCTATAAAAACGAGCAAAAAAATCACGTTTATGGTATGGGAGCCCCCTTAAATATTTATTTTATTCTGTTTTTTTTTAGTATTTGTTGTTATAGCGGCAACAGAAATACATCATCTGTGAAAATTCCAACTGTCTAACTATCACAGTTCATGAGATACAGCCTGGTAACAGCCTGGGCGCGCTAGGACGGACAGCGGATCCTTAGTAATAGTAATAGGGTCCGTTTTACCCTTTGGGTACGGAACCCTAAAAAGCAATGCTTCAAAGTTAAAGAACCCATAAGGAAATTAAATTGAACTCATAAGCGTTCAATTTGAGCTTTTTGACTGGCCCGATAGCTCAGTTGGTAGTAGCTCTAGCTCTGCCTTCTGAACTGTGGCGGTTTGATTCCCACCTAGGACAAACATTAGTGCGATAAACATCGATATTTGGGCCTCGATAGCGCTGTCTGAAATTTCCACACATACTATTATTATTAATTTCTATGGATTCAAAATCAATAAAAAAAAATCAAGCTAGGTTCCTTAATACCTACCTCCAAACGAATTTTAAATTATATATACTTAACTGATTTAAAAAATAAAAATATTTACTTATTTATTTATACATAAAACAAATTACAATCGAAAAAAACATTAAGGTACAAAACGTCATTTAGGTCTGGATTATAATTCAAAATTATACTTAATTAATTAAGCCCCACAGTCGACACCCAAAAGTGCATTGACCCTATCGTAAAGATATATTTAATTTAATTATAATTACCAATCTTCAACGACACTTAACGACTTTTCGGCTGAGACTCCACGAACCACTTGTCTGATAAAAACTTAATACCATCTGGTCAGTAATAAATAACGACTATTAGGTACACTGAGAAATATTTTAATCACCCTTAGAAATAAGTAGTATCATGGAACAAGGAGGAGAGCAATGCCAATACACCAAGAAAACAGCGTAGATCAAAAATATGGCTAAAACTAGATGGCGTTGCAAAATGAGCGGGTTATAAGTTGCCAAAAAACCGTTTTAAACCAAATTAAAAAAAATAATTAAAATTGACGAGATCACTTCCGTCAATGTTTTCTCCATACTGTAAACCGAAAAACATTGACCAATACTAACCCTAAACGATCAATAAAATTGATCAATCACAAAGATTAATCATTAAAATTGAACGTGTATGGGGGCCTTAAACCTGGCTGGCGCTGCCAAATGAGCGGGCTATATGGGTAGCTACGGCGGGCAAGGTATTTTTGGCATTTTTTTTTTTTTATGTAAACGAATGACGTGACGAGCTAGTCGTTCGCCTGGTGTTAAGCGTCACGGCCGCCCATTACAGATTGCAGTGTCACTCGGAAATCTAAATTAAAGTTTCGCGTGACACTGCGCGCTGCGCACGTCATCCTGAGACATCACACAGTCTAAAAAAGATTTCCAGACTGTGAGATCAGTTCTTAAGTCTCATTTGCCCAGTAATTTCACTAGCTACAATGCCCTTCAAACCGGAACACAGTAGTGCTTGCACACTACTGCTTGGCGGCAGAATAACTGGCAAAGCGGTGGTACCTACCTAGACGAACTTTGCAGAAAAGTCCTACCACCTAGTAAATTTCTGATCTGCCCTCAACTTATACCTGCTCATTTTACAACGCCATCTAGTTTTAGGCATATTTTTGATACGCTACGCTGTTTTCTTGGTGTATTGGCATTCCTCTCCTCCTTGTTCCATGGTAGTATGTATTAATAGGCACAACAAAGAGCAAATAATGCTGTCATTTTACATGCATTTTTATATATTACACAGGTCACGTAATTTCCATAAACGTGTTTAAAAGTACCTACTTTTAGAAAACTAGTATTACATAAACCTATCTTGCATTTTCAAACACGTTTACAGAAAAACCCCCAGTGGTACCTACAGCGGTAAACTTTACCCTCACTAGCGCACAGTGGTTTGTGTCACTTCACTCTCTAGTCAAAAGACATCTAATTATTTAGACACTTCATTTACTTATTCAATTTGCAAGTCTGCTATCCCGCGACAAGTGCCAATTAAAAAATAATAGAATCCGAGAGAGTGAGTGAGAGGTTCGAGTGACTCTTTTTAACAAGAATTTTTTTAAACATGATTCTTTGGCATACACTGCTGAGAACATTGTTTAGAAAATAATTCTCGTTTCAAAAATGGAAGATGTATTGTGATTATAAAAAAAATTAGAAATACAGAACGCTAACAATCATGCAATTAAGCGTTTTTTTTTATTAAGAGTCACTCGCGAACTGCAAACACAAGTAACAACCGAACGAAGCGTCACTTGCAGGAACGTGAAAAACCGAATTAGCCCGTCTGAATGCGAACTCGTAAGTAATTAGCCTCGCGAGACTCGAAGCGCTTGGCTCGCTCTCGTAAGCGAAGCAGAGCGAAGATAGCGATGCGATGCGACGCGACCGGCAGCGAAAATGGCTAATCAAATCCTTTCCCGCTCTCGACGGTATTGAAGTGGCTTTTTTATTTTCATTGTGCCGTGAAGTGTCACACTGTAGGTGGATAGGCACATACGCTATGGCTGTATGAGGGTGCCACTCGTATTTTTCAACGAGGAAACCGATCAGATTTATAGGAAATGTTAACAAAATTCTAATAAATTCGTTTTCAATCGTTGTGTATTATTTAGGTACTTAAGGCTCTGCATGGTCGGTTACACATCCATATACAGTGATAAGCGGAACCGCTTACAATCAGGCAGCTTGTTATTTTTTTACCATAAAAACCTACAGTAAAAACCAGGGAATTCAAAGCTGGGGAAACATTGAATTAATGATTCTTCGCTATTATTAATTAGTACCATTAGGAACTAATTATATCTGGGGAACAACCATTTATAAATGTTTTGATATGATATGCATTTACCTTGTACCCATGCATTTTACAGTTTTGTAATTTTACCCTAGTCCATGCATAACATTTTCTCTACCTACAAATGCATGTAAAGGAAAACGGTTCAGCGATTCCCTCAGCATGTACCACCAAATTATTTTTTCTCATAATATTTTTATTTCTGTGTAAGAACTTGTGTTGATGAGTTAACAATTTTATGCTTTCGTTCTTTACAGGGAATTCTACTACATTCAAATGGAGAAATACGCACGACAAGCGATCAGTGAAGGCCTGAAGGCAGCGGAGGACATCCACGTGGCTGGAGATTCAGAGCTTTACAGGGTGCTCAACCTTCACTACAACAGAAATAACCACATCGAGGTGAGCGTCTTTTGTCATCAGCCCAATTTATTCCCACTGCTGGGAAAAACATATTCACGAATTTTGTGATTCCTAAACATGCCTTACGATGTTTCCCTTCACCGCTGTAAAAGGGAGAGCTAATTTCGCACAAAGTTTGTAGTCATTGGTGCCGAGTGGGATTAGAACCTGAGAGAATTCGGTTTGAACGTCTCACGGCCTCCCGGCTCTCGAGCATCATCACATTGTAATTGTAATATAGAGCACATAGCAATTTAAAACTAAGTCAGATCATAAAGAAGAAAGTGATAAAAACATGGGCAGTTTGGGCCAATACTAAAAGTGTCTGTGTTCTCAATTCCAGGTTCCATCAAACTTCAGATACGTGGTTGAACAGACTCTGCGAGAGTTCTTCCGTGCCATCCAAGGCGGCAAGGACGCAGAGCAGAGCTGGAAGAAGTCCATCTATAAGGTGATCTCACGGCTCGACGACCCCGTGCCCGAGTACTTCAAGTCGCCGAACTTTCTCGAACAATTGGAGTAGGCGCAACGTCGACGCAACGCACACAATGTTTCGGCATAACTAAATTAATTGAAAAACAAATCATTGGACGATTGTTTCGCACACCAAAATTTTACGACACTCGCATTTAGGCCTTCAGATTCAAAATTATTGATAAAAAGTTAAATTAAATTATTAAAAAAATTGTAATTCGTACGTCGGACGTCGAGTGGCGCGGCAACACCTAGCCGTGCCACGAACTGCGCTCTACTAGGGAATTCATTAGGTTATACGAGTAAGAGAAATTTTAAGTCACCTAGAATTTTATTTCTGCACATAATATATTTCGCTATATATATAATTATTATTATATTATTATTAAGTATTATCTTAAAATGGTTTTTATAGTTGTGTATATCTTAAAATCATTTATTGTTTAAGGAAAAAACGATTAATATATTAACTGCTTAAGTTTTGAATTTTTTGTTGTTTTTTTGTTTCTCCTGTGTTACCTTATCCTTTGGAGCATGTTTCCGGTAGTTATTTCCCGTAGTGATTCTGTTTGCTGGCTCGCCACATGCGGCCGAAAATTGTCAACCTTTACCTCGTCCTTACTTATTTTAGGAATACTTAATTAAAAGTTAACCATAGTCACTAGTACAATAGAGCAGGGTTATTTTTCGATCCACAGACAAATACTAATTAAAAGATTATTTTTATACAGACAACCGGTTTTGTGTTCGTGCAGGTTTTTCAATAGAATAAGATAAACAGTCGCAAAATTCGAAAATGTTACACATCCTATGTCATCATTATGGTAAACATCCTTGGTTGTATTTACAATATTTTGGCAAAGTTCGGATCGCGTTTTCTGTTAGTCCGGGAGACACCCGGATTAGGAATAAGTTTAAATTTGTTAGATAAAATACCACTTTCAAAAATTTTGCGTGGGCCCTTCAATAAAAACAACAACGCGCGAGTGCGGAGCGTCACACCATAGAATCGGTAATTAAATTTTAATTTTTACTTTCACCACAGTTTTATGAACGCAGTAAAAACAGTCAGTAGTACTTTTCCAGTTTAATTTATTTATGTTTCCGAAAACAGATTTTGTTTATATTAGACTCTGGCCACAAGTTTCGATGATTAGTCCCACAGTGGTGACGCGCGCGCTCCGCACGCGGGACTCTGCGGTGACTCTCAACATACATAGACATTTCGACCCACATCCAAACAGTTCGCAATAGTATGAAGGCAATACACATCAATAGACCTAAAATCCCCTCAAAATTCCATTCAAAAATTGCAGCTCCACATTTTGGCATCCGTATAAACCGACACATATGCACTGGGCCACCTCGTCCGATCAGAAGTGCCTTCAAAAATGTTGATTTTTTACATGAAAATAAAAATAATTATTACAATTTGGGCCCTCAATAGTATCCGTCGCCCAACCGCAGTCACCGCGCAGCGCCCGCGCCCCGCCCTCGCACACGCATACAGTTCGCAGTACGAACAACCAGTATACATTATACAACACTTACTAATATACTATAGGAGAATAATTAGTTTGATTCGTAGTTATATGTAGTCCGCGGGCTCGAGCTCGCTCCTCGATGAATGGAATCGCTTAAAGCCGAAGAACGTGCAGATTCCCAAACAATTAACAGACTCGTGCAGCGAGCTTGGTCCTTCGCAGATCTCAATGTATTTGTTATAACAATATTATGTAGTTGCCGGCCGTCATCCCAGCCACGCGGTAACACTTTCTGTTCAAATCCTCGGTTCCACAGAATACAAATAAAATAATTTTGAAGCTTTTTAAAATAGATACTAAACGATAAGATAGATATTTTGTACAGAGATGTATAGTCACATGTACATAATACGATACTAGTTTTAATACAGAAAAGATTACGAATAACTATCTTAGCGCTAACTATATTTAAGTAAGACACAATAGTAGAACGGGAAATTGAGAATTGATTTGCGAAATTGTACAGAAGATTATGCCATCTTGAGTTTCTTGTTCGTAACCGCGCTGGGCAAACGGCCGGCCCTAGCTAAGCAAGTGTAAGCAGTTTTCATTTGGATTACACATTTGTTGTCGTTTCATTTGTAACCGTTTGAACTATTACGATAATTAAGGGGTATCTCAGTTTAGGATGGACCAGGCGTCGACTGGTGTGCTTAGTAGCAGATTAGGTGAGAGAGATACGGAAGTTATATTAAGACATTGACACATAGAACAATACACGCAGCCTCCCCTTGTTCGGATAACCAGTTTTGTGTTCCAAATTTTCCCGGCTGTCTTGCACTATCGATTCAATTTCAAACTTCAAGTAAGTACCTACTGAATTGGAAGCCTTGAATTTGAAATTTAAATTCGACTGGATAGCCCATCCCTACACAGCCAACTCTTCACAGCAATAGCCCGGATTTAGTTTCTTGCATTCGCGTCGGTTTGCAGGCATGTATACGCAGTCGCCGCAGGGCTTATTCGAGATGGAGCATCGTTCCATGTTACGTTTACTATTATTGCGTTAAGCGTTGTTTGTTTCTTCCATGCCCACAGGCAGTGGCAATTTAGAGCTGAGAAGATTTTACTGTACATAAGTAATTGAAGTGCCTCTAGTCAGCCGGTAGCAACACATGAATTGAACGCTGGAATTGATTCCCTTTTCTGCCGATAGTGGCGCTAGAGGCACACACGTAGTTTTAATAAGTTAGTCACAATAACCTTTAATTATAAAGTTCATCAGTACCTACACTCCCTATTTACCCGACTTTTTAGCTCTAAACTGACAATCACCTTTGTGTGTTTTCTTATATTAGTAAGTAATTCGTTATTCCGATCTCTTCATAGATTTCTTCATTACTAATAGTTAATGCAGCCTACCACAACACATATTACAATAGAAATGTATTGATTTCCCATCAACAGTATTCAACCTACATGCCGTAATTTGCAGATACTTGGAGCCGTTCAATGTTTTACAAAATATTTTTTGGCAAGATTAATATTGGTAATGTTTTGTTTTTTGTCCGGATTTTATACTTGAGCCTACTCACTGTGCAGAAGCCGCTACGAGACCACAAAGGATAATAATATGAACGCGATCGAGCCGATTGTTTGCTATTTGGGTTTTATATTGTAATCGGTTGACAATTTTTCTAAATTAATATAAAAGACTCAAGGTATAAACATCGAAATAATTAGTCCACAGTGATCATGGGGGCTATCCCACAGAGAAAGTACAAAATTCGGTGTTGATTGATGCTCATGTTTGTGTCTATATAAATATGTATGTAGATTTATTGGAATTGCCCTTTTCGGCGTAACTCCTTTTATCGTTTGAATATTGTATATTTAGATAATAGTTTATTTACGTTTCACAAAATTGTAATTAAAGATTTTTTCACTTTTCGTTTGTAGTATTTTCGAATCCGTCTACAAAATGTTTAGGTGAACATCTGAAATTAAAGATATGTAATTATTTTCTAAATTAATTATAAAAATAAACAATATATTATATAATGTAGAATGTATTTGGTTCCACGTTTGGGTATTATGGTTCCTAAATTTTGCGAAATTGTAATAGACTATTGTAATTTGTATGTAGCATTTCATTTTGGAGATTAGAAAGAAACATTAGGTGTACCAAATAGCTGTATCAACTTTTCTATAATTATGTGAAAAATTCAAATAAGGAAATTGCTGAAAAATTAGGTAGCTATGAGATAAGTATCGTTCTTATACATATATATCTGATAAAAAAAGACAAAATTGAGCACGGATATACTATTAGGATGTCTCGAAACAAAATACTGCCGATGCTTATCAATAATATATTGTAAGGTAAGCTGGAACAACCCTGTATGTAATAATGATAGATCATACAATATAAATATCAACGTCGGGAATGAGATTTATAATTTTGTAATTGAAAGAAACCTGTGTGGGTATTCAAAAACTATTTTCAATATCCTTGTGGTCTTCATTCGTAACAGCGATACACGTTCATTTTGTATTATTGAGTGTTCTTCAAAACAATGTTATATTTTGTTTATTTGTGTTTTAGTGAGCCGCAGTCCGTATTGTGGCATCGTTTTGGTATGATATATAAATTTGTAAACTACAGCGAGCGGACGCGGACGCCGGTGATAAAATTAGAAACAAAATTTAAAAATCGAAATTATTTTAGTAAAGTGGCGCGGAGTTTTTGTCCAGCACGCCGCGCGGTCGCGACCACTGTCCGCCATGGTGGCTCCGTCGGCTCGTCGGGCAGAAAGTCGCGCGTCGCACAATTTGACTAGTGTTTAGGCAACGTTTCGGTATCCTCGCATTTCGGCTAAGTGATATGGCGCCGCGTCCGCTTGCGTTGATATATTTAGTACAAATTTCATGATGTTAAGGTTACGAGGCTCAAAGCTTTTCTTTTGTGGCGGCCGCACCCCCGCCCCGATCCACGCCGACGATATAAATGAGTCGCGTATAAAATTTTATTCAAAAAAAAGTATTTTTGTATCGAATATTTCTAAAAAAGTTGGTGTAATGGTCAAAATTTCATAAATTATAGCGATGACAAAAATGGGACATTAGGTAATTTTAGAATGTCATGCGTTTTTTGTATTTAATTTTAAGAATAGCGTCGGATACTAAAAGTTTAGGAGAGCATTACCGTTTGTAAATAAAGAGTTGAGGCCGGCGCGGTGGTGTGGCCCCCCTTTTATATAGGTAAAAATAATTATAATAACTCGAAAGATGTTTATATGGTTCTGGATGTAAAGAATAAATTTAAAAATCAATTTAAGGATGGAAAAATTACGGAAACTTGTAAACGAATCCTCGGTATTTGTCGTACACGGCCGCTATTGTAATCTGTGGTCCTCAGACAAACCTACCCATTACACACTAACCTAACTACGCATTAATTATTACGGTTCTTAATACAACAATAATTATACATTAATATAGATATCACATTGTCATAATGCTTATTCTTTACGAGCGTGTGTCTTTGTCCGTGAATGTTTAGGAAATAAACCACTGTTCGGTGTATTAGACATAAAGTGGCGAAGTGGAGAAACAACATAAAGTGGAGAAGTGGAGAAATAATATAAAAATTGTATCTAAATTTAAGTCGACCGAGCCGCTCGTCGGTTCGCGAGATTGTTACAAATTCGTTTAATAAAATTGGCGGTTCTAAAACTTGTTGATCAAAATTATTCAAAATTATCCGAAATACGGTGAAGAAAAATTGTATCTCTGCTAGCAATGTGCATGGACACTTGTTGATACCGGTGAGGGATGTTTCTTCGTGAATATAACGAGTAATAAAGCTAAGCTTTTATTTGATATGTGGTATTTTATTTAATTCACCTTTTTCTTAAACGAACCGCCGTGCAGGTGGGCATGGGTTTTCACCAGGTCGCCGCTCCACCGAGTGGGGGCTGGCCTACGCTGCGTCTTCCCGTTCGTGGTCGCCACTCGAGAATCTTTCTTGCCTATCGGTTGTCAGTTCTACGAGCGATGTGGTCTACCCATTGCCATTTCAACTTGCTAATTCTAAGAGCTGTATCGGTCACTATAGTTCTCCTGCGGATCTCCTCATTACAGATCTTATCTCGCAGGGAAACACCGAGTATAGCTCTCTCCATAGCTCGTTGAGCTTACTAATGAGGCCAACAGTAAGAGTCCACGTTTTCTTGTTTTAATTTGTCCATTTCATAAGTATCTAGGTAGGTATAAGTATAGAGAAACAAACACAAAATACTTAACTATTAATACACTAAACTGTGTTAATAGTAAGGAGGGTAATGTTTAGATGAATTTTATAGCCATTACTCCTATTACCTACCTACTTACTTCAAAAAATTCTAGATCTGTGGTTACTTCTTGTACGGATTAGTTAATAAGTATACGCCTATTTGAATGACGACAGCAAAGTCTTTTTGAATGTTATATCTTTGCTATGATAATTTATACAGGCGTATTCTGACTAATGTATATTGTACACACATAAAACACTTTGTTTGTAATTCTTCTAGTTTCTAGTCATTTTGAGGTAAGAATGTTTCTAGTGTGCAACTCAGCATGATGTAGATACTTTTAGCTGTGTCTCGTATACAACTCGTTCGCCGATCTTCGTAAAATGTGACTTGTCAATTTCAGACATTATATGGGATGATGAAGTTATTTTAGACGTTACGGTTTTAGTTATAATAAGAAAAATACGTTTTGGGATCGGGTATTTTGAGATTAGGTTGTAACGAACCGGACGCAATCGTAGCTACATCACTACGATTCACGTATTATCGTAGAGTCGTAGCTATAGATATATATTTGATCATAGAGTTTCATAGTTGAGTGTTCCCGCCGGAACACCGGAAGAAGGACCGTCACAATCATTAGAGCAAATTACTACGCTATCTGAGCGCTAGGTGTCGCGGTTAAAGATGAAGGGTGAATGGATGGGACGGCAAAGGAATTCAGGCGCCACCAGCTTCCCTTCTATTGCCGTCCCCTCCCACCCATCCTTTCCACTATCGTTTTCCCCCTCACTTCCCTCTTCCCATGACTGGATCAGTTTAGAGCATAAAAGTAATGAACCCGTGCGAAGCCGGGGCGGGTCAGCCAGTTATAATAGTAAAATGTAATCACAATCACTATCTTAGTTAGAGAGCCGGGAAAAATCATCACAATGCTAATTTTATTCAAGTTCCTTCCAACCAAATGGGTAATTACTACCCTCTGCATCTTGTCGTCAAATATTCAAATTACCACTAATACACCCCTGGAGCACGGAGATTTGAGCTGATTACGGGTCTTCAAGACCTAGGGGTGTTAGCAATCGAAGCCTCGATTGACTCTTGATTTTTTTATTAGGTAGTTATAAATGGTAATTCGATTCGTCGAATCCTCCCTTAGCTTAATACGACACATCGAGTAGCTTGAGTAAGCGTTTAAAAATGATTATATTCGTTTTTAATGTTAGCAGCAGTAAGTGCTTATATTTAAATAAATAAATAACGCCCAACGATCACATACTTAGATCCTGGACCCTAACTAGGATTCCCTTGTGTAGGGACCCTGGAACTACGAGGACCATGGTCTCACAACACCCAGACACAGAACAAGTATTTGTGTTTTTTACTCAAATACTTGTCCTGTCGCGGGAATCTAATCCGCCTCCGGATTATGACCCGACCTTGTGACTTGTACTCTTTATAAAAACTTTCTTATTTTTCTTTCTTGGGTACATTTAAATAAAACTAGGGATTTTGTATTTTAAAGTTTTGTATTTCAATATTTTCAATATTGTACAAGATACCAAAATACTTTAACTATGTAGTAGGTATGTATGTACTATGTATAGATTTAACAAACATTTCAAAGTAAAATGATTCAACAATTTACAGATCAGTGTACTGTAACAAGAGAGCCATGGCAACAACACACAGAATATGTTGGCATTATATAAGTATAGTAAATCACACCACATTAATAATTATTATAATAATCTCTCCGACATATCATTTCCGGTTGTTCTCATCTTGCTAACGGAGAGTACTTGCACAGACACAACCTAGTGGCCAGGATCATCCATCAGCAACTTGCCCTTCAATACGGCCTTGTGGAGTCTGAGGTGCCGTACTACAAGTACACACCGGGGCCGGTTCTCGAAAATGACCGTGCATTGCTCTATCATCACGGACAGGACTATTGTAGCCAATAAGCCACCGTTGTTCCACCATCCTTTGTTTTTGTATCATGTGTATTGTTGTACTTTGGTGTTCAATAAAGTATTTTTGTATTGTATTGTATTGTAATAAGCCTGATATCGTGCTGGTAGACCGATTCCAACGCCGGGCAGTGCTCGTTGACATCACCATTCCACATGACGAGAACCTCGTGAAGGCTGAGAAGGACAAACTCAGCAAGTACCTTGACTTGGCTCACGAGGTAACCGCCATGTGGAATGTTGACTCAACGAGCATTGTCCCGATAGTCGTTTCGGCGAACGGCCTTATAGCGAAGAGCCTTGACCAACACCTCGAGAGGCTGTCGCTAGACGGTTGAATCAAGGGTCAGATTCAGAAGGCAGTACTCCTTGACACGGCACGTGTCGTCAGGAGGTTCCTCACTCTGCAGCCCTAACCACCGGTAGCTTGGGACCTGCCCCGCTGCCGGCGGCACTCTAGGTTTAGGTTTTTTATAATATTTTTGTAAATTCCTTTTTATAGAGATATTGTAAAAAACTTAGGCTTAAGAATTGTAAATAAATGAGTGAATTATAATAATAGGCTAGTCCTATTTATTGCATAAATTAATAATAATCCTCAAAAAATAAACAGTCGTGAAAAAAAAGATTAAATATCTCAAAAAATGACAAAGTTACAAGCATTTTAAAAATTAAAATACAGTAATAGAAAGAGACAGCTTAAACATGCAGTAACGTCACTCTGGCTCCGTCATAAAGTTCTGAGTGACACTGCAATCTGTTATGGGCGGCCGTGTCGCTTAACACCATGCGAACGACTAGCTCGTCACGTCATTCGTTTACATAAAAAAAGTACCTCATTACTAAGCTGTGGTAGCTTTAAATACAGTCATCTTACTTCACAACATGCGTTTTCATAGTAATTGTGGGGATTCTCCTGTTTTGCGAGAAATTGAGAGGCGATGCCCCCCCCCCCCCCCCCCTCCAGAAACTTTAAAAGCTAACTCCTTGATTTATTTTACTTATTTTTTCAATTATTGCATCCATTTTTAACCTACTTTATGAAAATACTGTGTTAAGAATTGACACACATTAACAGCTGGAAGATATTGACTGCTGACTGTGTTTCTCCCTCATAAAACGCCACTTTGGACGCTTATTTGAGGGGTTTACCGTAATCACCAGGCTTGGCGGGTGGCTTAGATACAGCACAGCTAGATAGTTAATAAGAACCGTTTAACAATTTACCATGGTTGAAATGCTTTTGCTTTGAAGTTTTAGCAGAATACACATGAATGATAATGGAGTCTCAATGATGTGATAAATAGAACATAGACTTTGCCTAAATAAATAGACTGGAGTCCCTGATGCAGTAGGTCCAATTTTGAAGGCTTTATAGTTGACAGTCTTTAACTTACTAAAATAAGGCCATCTATTTGACAAGGAAAGCAAGTTTTAAGAGTTATAGATCTGCCAAACACAGCCTTCAAAATTAGCCCCAATGACATCTACAAAACGTTTATAGATTAATTCTTAATGTATAAGTAATGTAATACAAAAACCACAAATAACAAATACACGATATATAGTATCACAAATGGGTTTTGAACCCGCAATCATCCCATAAGCGGGGCCATACTTTACTTAAGCTACCAAAACCAGTGATCTCACATAATTTATTCTTCATCATATCTTTAACAATCACAGGGTTGCCACATGGCAGCATCATATCAATGAATCATTTTAACCAGTATGGACTGGTTATGCTACCAATTTTAAAAGCTTAAGGGTCAATTCAGACAGAGCAGCAAAATGCTCGAGCAGTTTTTAAGTGCTATTGGAATATCAACCTTATGCCATTTAGACAAAGTTGAAAATAGTATGCAACATTAAAATAGGTAAGATTTTAATGTTGCATACTATTTTCAGCTTTGTCTAAATGAAATAAGGTTGATATTCCAATAGCACTTAAAAACTGCTCGAGCATTTTGCTGCTCTGTCTGAATTGACCGTTAGTCAACTAAAACTAAAACTCCTAAACTGTTGTTCTACTTGTCAAACAGACGGCAATGTAAAAGATGGATATATTTTAAGTATATTATGGACTGTCAACAAAACCAACTGCCTTCAAAATTAGACCTAATACTGCTATAAAACATAGATCTTAAAACTATGCAAGTCAAAAATAGCAAGCCAAGCCATATTCATTTTGCACAGTTTCAAAAATTCTACTGCGCAGTTGCATTTTTCAAACTGCAAAATTGATATGATTATGTACACTGTACAGTGCAACTTGTTAGAATGCCAAGCTTCAAAGCAACAAATTTTGATCAACTTTTATTTATCCTGTTCTTATTCTATATAGCCTGGTAAGACATACACTGATGTCACTGGGCTGTATTGTATTACCCCAAGCCCCAAACCCAAGTCTTTCTGGATCACTGCCACAGTTCCTGTGACTACATTATTGTCATATAAAAAATTAAATATACCATTTTCAGTTTATGTTTTAATACTTTCGTTTATTAACTCATCAAGCCCAATCAGCATCAACTTTATATGAGCCTTTGTGGTCGCTACTTTTGTATTTAATTCTTCCGCTTTCTTTTCATAAGCCTTAATCAATGTATCCAAGTATTTCACTGCCTTCTTTTCAGAAAACTCAACAAATATATTTAATCCAATATTTATTAACATTTTCGTTGTGTCTGGTACTACAGCTTCCATGAAAAAGTTACTGCCTAGGTTTACTTGTGTTTTGAAACCATTAGGATGGTTCTTTTTGTCTGTAATCACTTTCAAAGTGTGCCGTTGTTGAACCAAGTCTGATATTTCTCCGTTAAGTTTAATTAGCTGTTGTTCTAACTTCCTTAAGTCTTCTTTCAGGACATCGTTGATGAAGTTTTCGTATTTAAGAATATTCTCTTCAATCGTGAGAGTCGTCATTTTCCAATGAGTTCAGCAGACTTGTCTCAGAGTCATTATTTGCTTCTTTATCCGGAAACCATTAGATCTGTAACACCAGGAAGTAAACTACGTTAGTTGCTACTTATGGAACAACACCATCATCACCATCAGCCTGAAGACGTCCACTGCTGAACATAGACCTCCCCCAGAGAGAGCCACCATGTGCGGCTGCTCGCCTCCTACATCCATCGGCTCCCCGCGGTTTTCACCTGTAGGGTTAGCACGGCCGGTAGACAAAACTGTCACTCTGAAAGACAGTTTTGTCTTCCGTCCATGCCAACCCAGCTGATCGTCGGTCCACCTAGTCGGGGGTCGGCTCACGCTGTGTCTACCATAGAATACCATACATTTCAAGATATGATGAATAGTTAAATAATGATTATATGTTTCATAAATATACTCACGGGCTACGACGGACGAGGTAAAGATTCAAAACAAAATAATAAAAATAACCTCAATTGAGGAGAGGAAGTCTGTATTTAAATTGCAGTGGAGTTTTGATTTAAAAACAGCTGGACTCTATTTTGTTGCTAAAATTGTAGGTACTTACTGTAAATTATAAATATATATATTTTGGATTATAAACATACTCAATAACCTTTTTTTTTTTCAAATCCAAACAATTAACTTTTTTTTTTTATTATTAGTTCTTGACCTGGATACAAAGTCCTTCAGTCGCAATATTAAAATTACATAGTCTGCATTATATATATTATATTTCACTTAGTCATAGTCACAGTCATAGTCCAGTCCAAGTCAGGTAGTCATAGTCCAGTCAAAGTCATGTCCCAGTAAAGTGGTGGCAACTTTACTAGAGGCTTCTATGGAGTTTTGCAAGCAACACGAAAAACCACGTTTCACCACATTATATCACTTGCCCACACTCATGCTCGTAATTCAGTACTTAATGCGTAAAACACCACCAATTTTAAACATTAACACTGGATAAAACACAAGTATAGAAAAATAATACAATGCAACGACGTGAACTTTTTCGCGTTCCCGCCAAAAACCCAAACAATTAACTTTTTTTTTTTTTTTTAGTTAGTTCTTGACCTGGATACAAAGTCCTTCAGTCGCAATATTAAAAAGTCTACATAGTCTGCATTATATATATTATATTTCACTTAGTCATAGTCTAGTCCAAGTCAGGTAGTCATAGTCCAGTCAAAGTCATGCCCCAGTAAAGTGGTTGCAACTTTACTAGAGGCTTCTATGGAGTTTTGGAAGCAACACGAAAAACCACGTTTCACCACATTATATCACTTGCCCACACTCATGCTCGTAATTCAGCACTTAATGCGTAAAACACCACCAATTTTAAACATTAACACTGGATAAAACACAAGTATTGAAAAATAATACAGTGCAACGATGTGAACATTTTCGCGTTCCCGCCAAAACTCCCAAACAATTAACAAAAAAGCAGTGTTGCCAACTCTGATTCGTTAAAGAGAGCTAAAGTGTCCCAAAAAAAGGCTAAAACTATCAAAAAAAGGAGCTAAACCAAGAAAATACCGATTTTTGTCACTATGACAACGATTCTGCAGCTTTGACATGCTTTTTGCACTTTATGATTCAATAAGTCAGCCCTCTCAGGCTTTAACTCGCAGCGATAATAACTACAGTAGTATGTATGTTTGAGCTTTTCATTAGTTACTACCTTACTACTTTCAACCAATCTTACAAAGGCGCCTATGAAGGCCATTCATTACGGAATTTTCACTAAAGCGCTGTATTTTGATCAATATACAACACCACATCTCAGATAATATTCAAAGGTTGACTTTGTGTTTGAAACGAACAAAAGAGATCGAAATATTGGAGTTCAGCTCAAAATGTACAATTTTAGGAAACATTCCTTTAATATGAGTTGCCAATGTCAAAATTAAGATAACGTCAAAGACAGTGACACTTTGCCACAACACTTTCGTTTGTATATTCCAAAAGATCACCGAGTAGTGGATGGTTATGGTGATATCAGCGATGAATTCCACATTCTATATTTTCCGATTTCTTAGTTCAATTATTCTTAATTTTGTGCATTCTTTATTTTCCTAATTCGAAATTGTACAAATTCTTAATTTTCGGACAAGTACAGATTCAAACACAAAGCGAAAAACAATAATACAGATATGTTAATAGAACATACATTCACGAGAAAAATATGTTTGTGTATCTAATGAAAAAAGCCAAATATCCCAAAAAAAGGAGCTAAAGATTTACTTTTTTCTAACTTTGAAAATGGCTGAGAAAATTAAGACCAAATTGCGCATTTTCGTTCGTGTTATGATGTCGCAGCATTGAGCTAAAGGAGACGCCACATTCTTCTATACATACAGTTGCTTATAGAAATATGAGGGAAATATAATATAGAATATGAAACATCATTTTGTCTCGTTCTTTCTAATGAAGTATTTGTATATGACAAAAGAAACAACACTATATACGTTGTTGCTCATTATGGGAACATATTGGCATGACGTAGTGACAGTTGTAGGTACGTGCCATGGCCCGCCATCTTAGGTTCCGAGTTCGTGGTAGTTCTGCTGTCAAGTGAATGTGTAGATTGTGTATTATTGAGATTTGCGAGAAAATTACTAAGAGTTCACCTTTAAAACTGCACGTGAATATTGGTAAACTGCAATTGAACATGCCTTCGTGTTGTGTTAAGGAATGCGGTGCGAGAAACAGTAAAAATCAACCTCATTTGTCTTTGCACAGGTTAGTACCCGTTTTCATGTAATAATACATGTAATCATACACATTCGATGAAAAAATTGTCACGGGATCATGAATTTATAGCTAAAGTATTGATATTTGAGGTAAATACCGTTTTAATTACCATTATTTCATTTGTTTATGTTTACAATAATATCTCATAGTGGAATAGTGTTGTACCGTTGCGGTAATAGATTGCGGAACTAGTGCTCTGAACCGATATCAGCATAACCAACATAAATCTTTTCTTGTAGTTTCTTGTAGCTTCTTTACAGATGTAATGGAAGCTACGGATCGGAGTTTTCTATTCTGCATTGTGCCGGATTGCTTGCACCATTATTGGAATAGTACATTATGATATAATTGTGCAAAGTTGATTATTACACTCGAGGCGGTGATATGTGAAAGTGTAATGATCAATGCACACGCATGTCATACGACGTTTTACATCACAGTTGCGAGGAAATAACAGAGTTGTACTATTAAATGTCGTGCAGGTTTCTTATTTTCACGTGGCGTCAGAGAAAAACCGTGTTGATGGCGCGAACAAAATCAAAAACATTGACCAAAACAAAACGAAACGAAACGAAAACTGGAACTGTAACTAGAACGGGAACTAGAACTGTAACTGGAACTGGGACGTAAACTGGAACGTAAACTGGAACTGGAACTGGAAAGTGAACTGGAACGTGAAATGCCTAGGCGTTTGGCCCTTTGGTTAATAGATATCTATATTACGTAATGTTGCTTAACATAATAATATTAACATATTAATATTAGTACTGGTTTTTTTTCCAGGCGTCTACCAAAAACCCCCAGCAAGGGTCATCTGTTTTATGTGAAACAAGTAATATACGAAAATCGGATGTTACTTGTACAACTAATGTAACGCTTCCATTACAGTCAATCCGCTGAATTGTGGAAACAGGGCACAAAGAGGTATGTATCTACTTAGAAGTTAGAAGGCTACTTTTGAAAGATTCAGCAACAGGTCGATACCTACTTTCCCTAAAACGGTTAGCTTGTCTTCTTACAAAATACAATATTTGTAAAGTTTTGTCGGTGTTTAATTAGATGGATAATAAATGTCTTTATTATAAATATAGGATTATGGTTGAAAATCAGAATGAGCGTAAAATATGCTTCTAGTCAAATTAAATATTATTGATTAGTAGGTTTACTCGATGACTGACGTGTAACTTTTTTCAGGTTCTTGAAAAAACTACGGCTTTAAAGGAAAAATGTGTACAACACAAAAACTAAAAATTAAACGTCTCAAAAAAAATATTCGAAGAAGAAACAAAAAAATTGCCAATTTAAAAGATATTATCATCGAAGACCTACGAAAAAAAAATTGTATCAACTCGGAACAAGCTATTGCCATAGAAGAATTGGCGGGGCCACAAGACTTCTTAAAAAGACAAATTATAATATATATAATTATAATTATAAGTCCAAAGGTTTATCTTTGGCACATAAATACTCGGAAGAAATAAGAAAATTTGCTTTGACATTACATTTTTTATCCCCCAAGGCCTATAATTACATAAGGAGGATTTACAATACATGCTTACCTCATACAAGAACTTTGTGCAAATGGTACCAACATGTAAATTGTGAACCGGGATTTAAGAAAAAAGCCTTTGAAACTTTAAAAATTAAAGTGCAGGGAAGTGAACTGCCTGTGATATGCTCCTTGGTTTTTGATGAAATGGCCATAAGAAAGTCTCTAACTTGGGAACCAAGAGCTCAGAAATATTATGGTAGAGTTGATTGTGGCCACAACATAGATAGTGACAGTGTCGAAGAAGCTAGTCAAGCCCTAGTAATCATGTTAACGTCAATCAACGGGACATTACGTGCGATGGACCTGCTGCAAATTTCAGTATGTTCTCTTCTCTTGGCTGCGATGTTTTAAGAAACCAAGACGTTACCGATTTTGAGAGCGGTAACACTCGCATCCGTGAGAAGAGACATGTAGATTTCTACCAGCTCATGCTACCCTATGCACCCCGTGCAGGTGTGTGTGTAAAAGAGGTATAATTTGCCTATTTGCAATATATATATTATTTGATTTATTTTTTATTTTATTTTTTCCCACCCCCCACCATTCACAGATAAAATTAACATTGTCACGAATTCTCCGATAACGCAAGTAAGTGGACCTACTAATCTGGTTCTCTGTTACAACAGAACAACAACAGACTTTAAATAAGTAGGTACCTACATAAATATATATAACTATGATCCTTGTGATTGAAAAACTAATTTTGTATTTAGAGACTAAACCAGGATTCAGACACCGCTAGGATTGAATAATGTTCTGTGGGTTCAGACTTGACAGACCTACGACCTTAGTAAAATGGCATATTTTCCCAACTATATATCTATTCTGTTTCTAACATTATGTTTTCCGATTAAATCCGATTCAGTATAACAGATATCTAGTATGACTCGTATCGATACTTGTTATAGTAACACTTATGTTCCTAGACCAGCACAACCCTAGCCATGGCAGCCATTTTAGGTTCCAGGTTGAGTTGTAGGTATGCACGTTCGTTTTGTAGGTATTTCGTGTCCATATACTTCCTTGGTCTGAGTGTCGCAGGGACGTATAGGTCATAGTAGCGCGTCTATTGCCTATACTTGACGTCAGTGACTTGACTATGCTTTGCACCTGACCTACAAACCTACAATACCAGACCTACAATATTTTTATGTCTATGTATGGGCCCGACATTAGGAGCCACAGATGTAAATCCGTAGTGATGGCGCCATCTATGTTTTTACACGTGAACTTGTATATCCCTGGTATTAGCTAGGTACCATTCCTTGTTCTGAAGTTTTCTAGAAACCCTTGACCACAAAATTACACTAGTGTCTGCCATTTTACAAAGATGGCGTACCTTATTTTAAACTTATTTTAAATATTTGCGAGTTGAAATTCAATATGTAGTATCATGCAAAAGCACTAGCGAGAATCAAGAATCTCGGATAAAATCCAATAAGAGAAACGTCAAAACGAATGCTGCCATTAGTCGTGCGAATCTAAAAAACCGTGTGAGAAAACATTTGTTTGCAGTTTATTGAACAATTGCTTGAAAGGGAAAGTTTGCTGCGGCGCCATTTACTGGCCGATTTCGATAATATTTGATAGGAGCATTTGGTACTTCGTACTCGGTGCGCGGGCTATTTTCCGCAACTATAGGCTGCATTGCGGCCCTCAATTCTAAACAAGTAGAAATTTTAAATATGAGCAAAATCAGTCAAGAGGTTGTCAAGATTCAAAAGTTTGTGGTCGCGAGGTCTACTGTTCGCAGAACTAGGTAGGTACTACTAAGGTAAAAGAAACAACACAGTAAACGATAAATGAAATCGTTTATTTGACAAGAAATAGTTTAAATATCACTTTTACATTTGAATGAAAACATCAAACATCTTACAATAATTTCATAATAATTATATTATTCTAAATGTTAATGACCGATGACTATTTCAGAAACAATGCTGTGAAATGCCTTCGACCAAAATAAAATGAATGGAAGGGCCTTGAGAGTCTAGCAAAGATCCCCTTCCATTAGCGTTAACGCCAAATCGTAACTCCAAAATGTATGGGACATGACCTGCGGAAAAGCAACATCCACAGGTAATGTCAATCCTATACATTTTGGAGTTATCGTTTGGCGTTAACGCTGACGGAAAGGGATTTTTGCTAGACCCCCTTAGCCGTTTAAATTTGGCCATCAGACATGCATACATATTACTTCAACCTGATTTCAACAGTTAACTAGATGAGTAATGTATCGTTAAAAAAGAGATAGCTAATATAATAATTATCATGGATTGATTTTTAAGTGTAAACCACACTTCAGGTATATCTATAAAGATATTATAGTTCTTAAAATTTTAGCAACCAGCGGGATTTGAACACGCGCCTTCTAACTCACCGGATCAGACGCCCTACCAATTAGGCTATGGTCGCATGACCGCTAGCTGCGAAAATTTTAAGAACTATAATATCTTTATAAATATAATAATTGCCATGAGAGAAAGAAAGCACCTATGTTTAATTGTTTATCGTGTGCATTTTACAACGATAAACGACGCATGTAGGAGACCGACTAATGCCATTTTTTTAGGCTGTTGGTTTCTACCGTCATTTACAGCGTCACCGGGCGGGTCTGAAGCCAATTCAAGCCGGCGCTCATTTTATAGCACTACTTCTAAAGTACGCTTCCTCCGGCCCGTACATTCATTTTATTTTGTTTGAAGGTAAATGCTACAGTACTTGACAACACTTTATTATAATTATTCCTACAACATTAGACAATCACGCAATCCTGAGAACACATTGAGAACTTACCATAAGTGTTTCCGGTTGGGTGATTTTATCCCTATATCGCTACCTATCCCTAATCCCTTTCGTACAAAACTGAAACGTTGTTTCATAATTATGTTTGTGACTTTCATAGTCCGGCTTCAACGATTTGGAAGAGGATTTCGACATGGATAATTTTTATTTCAGAAAAAACATTATAATGTCCGCGGTAAACGTGAAAATGAAGCTGACGATGCCGTCTCAAATTGGTTTAAAATTCTCAATCACACGGTTCGCTTGACCAATCTTTTTTAAGCGCAATTATTAATTTGTAAAATTCCTTATAATGACATAAATTGCTTTCCCTTAGAGATCTCGGGTGACGCTCATTACTTTTTGAAAGAATTTATAACCGTCGTCAAAAAAGAAGAGGTTCTTTATTCAGCTGTGTGTTGATTCTTTATTTTATTATTGTATTTTGACATCAACATTTGAGTTCCGGTCTCTTACGATATCAGGAAAATAAACCAATAATAACCGGCCAAGTGCGAGTCGGACTCGCGCACGAAGGGTTCAGTACCATTATCTATAAAACGACCAAAAAAATCACGTTTTGTTGTATGGGAGCCCCCTTAAATATTTATTTTATTCTGTTTTTTGTATTTGTTGTTATAGCGGCAACAGAAATACATCATCTGTGAATATTAAACCGTTTAGCAGTTGAGGTTGTTTAACAGTTTAGCAGTTCTTAAGGCAGATATTATGTGTAAGTTAGGTTCACATTTGTAAGGCTTTATGTAAAGTAGTAATAGTTTAAAAGTATCATTTGTTCGTTATGATTTATGTTTATACATAAAGCTGTTTTGTGAACTTTCAGCAAAAAAAATTCGACTGTCATTACGATACATGAGATACAGCCTGGTGACAGATGGACAGATACAGACAGGCAGCGGAGCCTTAGTAATAGGGTCAGTTTTACCCTTTGGGTACGGAACCCTAAAAAGCGAGCAAACAAATATCTGTTTGAACTATAATAAAAAGCACCAAGGTATATATTGCGTGCGTTCCTAAAAGTAGGTTCACAAACGGGATATTCTTCTCATTTGAGATTAGGTTTATCTATTTGCATGCCCCATACAAAAAGTGCAAGGTCATAGGATATTGTCGTCGTAGCCCGTGGGTCCATTTTTTCCGCTGGTCTGGCTAGGAGTAACATGATATTTTACAGACTGCTTGCAAGGTTGTCTGCTCGGAAATGAGGTTTATTTGTAACAAGTATACCCGACTTAATAAACTTGACAAAAAAGTCAAAAAGAGTTTAAAAGAGAGAGAGAGAGAGTAAAAAAGTTTCAATGTCCAAAAGTGAACATAAAATATTGCTTTTGTATAGGTACCGACAATTTAAGAAAGAAAAAAATATATACTGAAGTCTGAAAGTAAGAAAAAGCTTGCCAGTGAAGGGTTAAAAAATATTCGTTTGGAATATTTCGAATTAGTATTGTAGGATCTTCTAGCTAGATAATCATTTTGGTATTGAGCCATTTGAACATAATGACGTCATCATTTCATGATGCCAAAATAGTTGGTTGCTGGCCTAATAAGTTATTAATCTTTTTTATCTGTAGTCTGCGTGTTAGGCTTTTAAGTTTAAGCATAGCGGCGAGTTTTGGCGGGAACGCGGAAAAGTTCACGTCGGTGCATTGTGTTATTTTACAAAACTTATGCTTTTTCCAGTGTAAATGTTTAAAATTGGTGGTGTTTTACGCATTAAGTGCTGAATTACGAGCATGAGTGTGGGCAAGATATAATGTAGTGAAACGTGGTTTTTCGTGTTGCTTCCAAAATTCCATAGAAGCCTCTAGTAAAGTTGCCACCACTTTACTAGGGCATGCCTTAGACTGGATTATGACTTAGACTATGACTACTCTGACTGTGACTATGACTTGACTTTAAGTGAAAATTTCCATAATACGATGAAAAATTACAAAACTTGACACGGGCTAAATACACTATGTGTGGAGCCAAAATATAAGAAAAAAAAAGCATAGCGGCGAACTCATTTAGGTTTTACGACTCTACTTATAGCAAGCAGATTGTTAGAATTTAATATTCCCGAATTATTTAAAACTCGACACTTCGAAGTTCGAAAACTTTAGGCTACTAATTAAGCCGCCTTTTAAATTAAGTATAAAATATTGTTTAAAACAGTGTAGTTTAGGTACAACCTCCTTTTTGGTAAAGAAACAAAAGGACTGTGGTATTCTTTTAAATTATTTTGCGTAATCCCGGAAAGCTTAGTTTCAAGAAGTAAAACACAGATGTCGCTGTTATAACCCCAAACTAACGTCCTCTATTTTCATTAACTTAAAGTTATATTAAAATACATCTACTGTGATGGACAGTCGCTTATTCTTAAACGTGCCGTTAACAACTTTATACAATTATTATTATAATAGAGAAAAATCGTATTTTTATTAGGAATTGTGACCTGTGTACCAGAAAATACGGACAACTCACAGGAAGGATGGTATCTACTTATTTTTAAAACATAAGCTAGACATTAAAAACTTTGGCTTTTTACATGATTGCGATTATTATTTAAAAAATCTACACCCTTTACCTTTCCTACTGGACTCATAAGTTGGACAGAAAAATTACAAATGTATTTTACACTTATTAAATTTAATAATTATCACAAAAAATTGTGATGCCTCGTTTCGCTGGGCGGTAATTACACATTATTATTATTATTATTATAACAATATTGATAAATACGTGATGACGATGAATTTAATTCTAACTTACGTAAGTTACTAGATCTTATGAATTATTAGGATCATTCACAATTTACAACTATAAATAAACACTAATTAAAAATTACATTAAAGTTAACATCAGTACTACATGCTAATAACAAACTTGACATTTTGATTTAAAAAATTGATCTTTGTCATCAATTTTAAAGTAAAATGTCAATTAAAAACAAAAACTGTGATGCATTTGTAACGGTATTAGGTAACTAACTCCGTATTGGAGATTTTCGTACCTATAAAGGAATATTGACTATAAATTAAAACAGATTGATCGTCAACCGGGTTCTATTTACAAAATATTTACATTTATTGAAAGGTCAACCAACCGTGGGTACTTTGGGAATTCACTAGATGGCGCTAGACGTCTCTATCATAAGCATAGCTGTCAAAAATATGTACATTACATACCGTTTTTACTATAAAAAGATTTACAGCAAGCATTGTGTTAATTAGTAATATAGAATGAAACTCATCAGTACTGGTGGATTTCTGATGTAACTACTTTTGTTCGGTCATCATTAGGACTAAACTGTTATATTATAAGACAACAGATCCTATACTTTTTTATCTGTGTATATGACCTTGTCGGACGCAACCAACCAACCAACTATTCAGTCACAAAAACATAATTATTTAGCTTTCAGTAAAATTGTAAGTCCATTATTAAGGCCATTTTATTTCACTCCATTCTTTCTTTCTTCTTTTCGTTTTCTCATTTACTTTGAGTTTTTTTCTTTGCGTAAGAATTGAAATGAAAAGATCTTAGACATGCGCCGCACGCCGATGCTAGTAGTGAACTTACCCATTAATGTCATTATTAACTCATTGAATGTTATTCGTACGACAGTCGTACGCTTTTTAATTGTTCGTCTATTTTTATGAAAATTAATGGCAACACTCCTTGCAGTTTAGCGCCATCCCAAAAGGACTCTGTATCCAGGCCGGTTAAAAAAATTTAGCGCCATCTGGTGAATTTCAACAGTAACACCCGTTATAAATAGCTGCCTTTTGAAGACTTGAATTAAAAAGTCTAGATAACGTCATTGACAACATTTTACAACATTGAATAAAAAGTATAATATTCATGATATTTTATAGATTTATATCAGACGGCCTTCGGTTCTAGGACGAATTAACGAACGGCAATCTTTTAAAATACGGGCGTTTTAGTCTGTGACAATTTTAAATTGACATTAACAATAAAATCATCCAATTTTATTGTAATTTTTTCATTGCATTATCTTATACCAAGGTAAGTAGAATTTCTTTATTCTTAACTAGAAATAAAATGATAATGATATAGCGGCCTTTTTAGTGGGACCTTATTATTTTTACTCTCTGTTTTAAATTTAGTGCTACTTTTTGTGGCTATGAACGATTTGTGTATTGAGCCAAATATACTTTTTTAATTGTGACAACACAGTAAGTTCTACTTTCGGTACTTATTGATCACTATTCACTGCTATTCTTGGTAGCACAAAAACCAAAGTAGGCTTCTAACCGTCACGACAAAATCTACTTCACTTTTTTAATCTTGGACTAAGGTCTCATAAGGCTCACATTGTTGCTTTTGTGTCACAGTTTTGGATTGTAAAACCACAGTAAAACCATAAAATAAATAACAGTAGTTATACTACTGTATACATAGTAAAACTACGTTTTTGCAAATTTAAAATTGTCACATTGTACCTACCTAGTGCACTGGACGAAAATTCTTATAATTTAAGTATTCATTTATCACCAAATTATGATACACTGGATTATTCGGCATAATTTCAATGCCTTAATAAACATCAATAAATGACAATATAACATTGGTTTATGTTATTTACGTTTATGGCGAAATAAGCTTAAATTACGGAGATGCAGAATAAAATATGTATTATAATAATCACTGGCCGTTTTTAAATAATTATCTTGCTTTTAGCGAACACTGACTTAGATTTTCGATAAAAAGTCATCGGAAATCGGCTCAATCGTTTTTTTTAACCCCCGACGTAAACACGGGGTGTTATACACGGATGAGACTATTTCAATTTCTTCTTGTTTGAAAGGCGACTTGCTACGACTTGCTCTTTGCTATTAGAGGTTAATTATTATTATTTTAATGTCGGAGGTCATATTTTTAAAATTTAAGTTCTATTGATTTAGAAATACTTTTATTTAATAGATAATAATAATAGATATAATAAATTAGCCAATTAATATAAAAATATCATTTTTGAGATCAAACCAATTAAAGTGAAATTCAGTCCATATCACAATCACATGAATCACAAATTTTGAAATATGCCTAATTATATTTTTAGATGGAAAGAGGATGGAATGGTTTTTATTACTTACACAACGTCGAAGGTTTTACTTATATGCCGTTAAAAGCAAAGTGTATATTTTACTTTCTATGATTGTAAAGTAATTTAAAAGCTAAGTACTAATAGGTTAGATTTCACTCTCCACTCTTTAAAATTATATAATTTCCTTTTTTAAGCCCCTAGTAGCCATGAGATAAAAAATTACATGACTGAGCAAAGACTTTCTAGCCTTCATATTATTTAATTAAAAACACCCAAACAATCTAGCAAATCGTCAAAATATAAAATCATGGCTAAATGGCACTTTCAGGGGAAACTTTTTGCTTTTTACCAACGAACGAGGAGCCATACTACAATGTCGTCGACGCGGTTGTGGTTTCTCAAAAATTTTTAAAATTCTGATATTGATCGAATTACATTTGAATATGACCTGGCAACTCCAGCGAAGATAACGCCATCTGAGATTAATTTTTTTTTTTTTTTTTTTTTTTGTTCGCCCTATTGGGCAGGCTAAAGTCATGAGACCATACCGCCTAGTCTTTCGTAGGATTTACTTCTTTCGTCATAGTTAGGATCATCTGAGATTAACTTTTCCTTCTGAATGAACACAGATTAAACAAAAAACAATCGACGAAACCTGACACTTTTTTAATTCTTTGGCTTTGGTGTTATGTCAATTTACGCAACTCACTGTCGTTTAATCAAGGCCACGCAATATTTCATGCGCGGGACCTAGATAATTATGATCTTGGCGAAAAGCCCGCATAGCGATTTTACATTTAAAAAATTTCAAACCAGGAATACCATTCCATCATAAATTATCTAATTTTACTCTGCTAGAATCGAAAAGTAATTTCTCTGGGGGTTTGCCAGAGGGCGGCGCGACTAGCCCCGCCCGACGCCTTTCTATCGACCCTTGTTCGTAATATTGTAAGGGTGTACAGTTGAAAGTAAGCCAATAAACAGCCTTTGTAAGGTATGAACTTAGCTGTAAATGATTCCAAAAATGTCTTACATGTTGTAACCAAGTGTTTTGAAAAAAGTTGATGGATTTGGGGTGTATCGAAAAAGGTATAGATCGATGCCTAAATCTGTCAGTTCTTTCTCTCGGTTTATATTATTTACACATACATTATTTTATTATAGCAGTTAATTACATTTATTTTTGTTGGTGGTTTGTTGCATGTGTTGTACCTGTTTGCTAGCGAGATTTAGTTTTAAAACAATGCCTTAGGCTGACCCCACATTGGGCGGTAGCGACCCTCGAGCGACTTCGCGAGATATCGCGATATCACGCCGCATCGTGCGGCGACACACGCCACACGATGTTAAAATGTCGCGGCGATATCGCTACCGCCTAATGTGGGGGCAGCCTTAAGGCTTTTTGTTATGTCAATGCACTACTTGTATTAGTATACTGCACGTATGACGCTACAGAAGCCTCAACAAAACAACAGGCAAAATGGACCAGCATATTTAAAATGCTTTGAAAATGATTCAAAAACTGTCGCACAGAATAATCCCTGCAAAAAGTTATTTTAACAAATAAATGTGGTATTCAAAAATATTCAGCAGAGTTGTGCTTATCTTAAAGTAGGTAATTTAAAACCTTTTCCAGCTTTATCATTGTCATTAAGTCCTAAACATATTTACTTAGACAATTTAAAATAAATGTTCTATTCCTGTTAATTTAAGTATTTCTAGCTGATTTTTCGTTTATAAACCTGACTGGTAACTATGTTTACAAAAAAGCTATTGATAACGTCAAAACAACTTTTTACACGGGTTTTCTGCTACCAAAACCGTCCGTATAACATATAGCAGATAAAATACACTATGGGGTGTCCGGAACACACTGGGGTCGTTACCCACTCGGCTGGTGCTCGCTGCTCAGTCGCCCGCTTCGCCCTGGTGCGGTCGACGTAGACGGAGACTCGGTGGGTTCTAGCGCCGGCTGGAATTGAGAAAAAAATTACGTTAAAAATGAGAAGACAGATAAATTGATAATTCCTATAGGAAAAAGAATATTCATCCAGGCAAGAGTAATAACAAAGACAGCCTTATATTTTTGGCCGCAGTTTCACCCGGTTTTCTTCACACTATCCATTTGAATTTTCAAAAATCCTTTCTTACTACACCCCTGCGTTTTAAAAAAGAACACCCTCCGAATATTATGAAGTCGCTAGGTCCACAGTGGTTTAGGCTGTACGTGACTGCACTCAGGACCAAGCCTTTCATTATTATATTTAATAATTATACGCTATTTTATCTGATTATAACTGAGAGTTCAGTGCACGCTCACGCAGACCCCCAATACCTTTTAACTTTATCTTTTTTTCTTTGATAATAATAGTAATTTATAGTCTGTGTGCGGCCAGACGTCTAGCGCGGCTGAAAGAGCAATCGCCCACCTTTTTGTTAACAAATTAGGTTTTTTTTCTTATATTTTGGCTCCACACATTAGTGTATTTAGCCAGTGTCAAGTATTGTAGTTTTTCATCGTGTTATAGAATATTTCACGTAAAGTCAAGTCGTAGTCACAGTCTGGGTAGTCATAGTCCAGTCTAAGTCATGCCCTAGTAAATGCCCTAGTAATGAGATGGCAACATTACTAAAAGCTTCTATGGAATTTTCGGAGCAACACGAAAAACCACGTTTCACCACATTATATCACTTGCCCACACTCATCCTCGTAATTCAGCACTTAATGCGTAAAACGCCACCTATTTTAAACATTAACACTGGAAAAAGCACAAGTTGTGAAAAATAATACAATGCAACGAACAACGTGAACTTTCCGCGTTCCCGCCAAAACTCGACCTTTTAGGTTTAGTTCTACGTTCTACGTAGTATAAACGGCCCCCTAATAACCTAACCTAACTCGCAACAGGTTTGCGACAGGCGTAAATCTCGCGATGATTGCAGCTGTCATACATCATTAGTGGTGTCGAGAATGTATGCTTCGCTACTGCTGTTGCTTTGCTACTGCTGTCGCATTGCTGTTGCAAATTTTACGTAATTACCCCGCGGAGCTAGATACCTAGTTAGAATATTTACGCTGGCCTAGTACTATTATATATTCTGTGACGGAGCGCAGAAAAAAGTCCGGTACTTATAGGTTTAATATCTTTTTAAACTACCTAATATTCAGCTGGTCTCATGTTTTCTTTAAACTCTTGCTACTTGTACTGTACTGTAAAACTTCTGGGCGTTAAGCTGAAACGCCCAGAAGGCTGGGATGGGCTGGGTATTTATCAATATTCAAAGTGTCAGTTTTTTTTCTTTTTTAAGTTGTAACAACGCTGTAAAGGTAGAGTAGAAAGGGACCAAAACAGAGACAGTTCGTTTAAAAATTTACACCAATTTCACGCCACGTCTTGTAACTTGTCAGATGATCACCCAAAACGGATAATAATAAAACGAACAAGTAATGAGGCGCTTTTTAAGACACGGCCAACCATGACACATTTCCAGAGAAAATGAAAGATGAGCTCGTGGTCGTGGCACTATTAAGTATTCTGTACGGTACGGTCAAAAGTATTTTAATATTAAGGTGGAACGTTTCACTAGCGCGGCAAATTCAAATTTTCTTGCGTTCTTTTGCCAATAATAGCTTAATTACTCAACTTGATTACATGAAAACTAATTTTGCGCAAATAAATATAATGTTTCAATAAATTACAATTAAAAATATCATCTACTTATCGTTGGTTTAGCGACAAATTGCAATAGACTGAAAAACTAAGAAGAAAATTGTTTATTGCCATTTGTCGCTAAACCAATGATATCTAGGAGATACTTTAAAACGTAATTTGTTGATATATTCTATTTATTTTCGCAAAATTAGTTTTCATGTAATCACGTTGAGTAATTAAGCTATTATTGGCAAAAGAACGCAAGAAAATTTGAATTTGTCGCGCTAGTGAAACGTTCCACCTTAATCGGTACTCATTCGGTACTCAATACGTTGTTTTTTTAAACTTTTTACAGTAATCTGTGGGAACACACTAATAATCAAAAAGTCTGTGATCACGAGGTCTACGTTCGCAGATTACTCGCTACAGTCAGACTTAGCAAACAGGTCAAATTCAGTGTTTACCACTTCAGCTACAGTTTCTTTACAGTTTTTTTTTCTGTTCATCAGAATTATCAAACTAACTGGTTAGATGGTTCATTAAGACTAGCTGTAGGCTAGATAGATACTAAAATACGATAAAAGGTAAGTTCGCAGTGGCAGGTCTTGCCTGTACTTGTGTGTACAGACACGTAGCTTTACTAGCTTCTAGTCGGTTTGACGCGAATTGGTGTGTAAATTATTTGTGTATATTAAAAATTAATTGGAATTGTTATGAGTTAAAAGACGATTTTGTCCAAAATACATACCTAGTAAATTAGTGGGATTTTTGGCGGGAACGCGAAAAGTTCTCGTCGTTTCATTGTATTATTTTTCTAAACTTGTGCTGTTTCCAGTGTTAATGTTTAAAATTGGTGGCGTTTAACGCAATAAGTGCTGAATTACGAGCATGAGTGTGGGCAAGTGATATAATGTAGTGAAACGTGGTTTTTCGTGTTGCTTCCAAAATTCCATAGAAGCCTCTAGTAAAGTTGCCACTACTTTACTAGGGCATGACTTAGACTGGACTATGACTAAGGCTTGAATTTACGTGAAATATTCCATAACTCGATGAAAAATTACAATACTTGACACTGGCTAAATACACTATGTGTGGAGCCAAAATATAAAAAGAAGAAGTAAATTAGTGAAATCGTCTTTTGATGAGAATGCAGATTTTACAAGAGGTTTAAGTAGGTATTTAGCCAAGTAGGCTTAGGTGCTTTTATTGTAAAATATAACCAGACATCAATATAGAACAAAAAGACTCTAAAAAAAAACATTAACACTGGAAAAAGCACAAGTTTTAAAAAATAATACAATGCAACGACGTAAACTTTTTCGCGTTCCCGCCAAAACTCTCGCCAGCACTTTACCGCACAAATAGAAGCAAATTCAAAGCGACACCCTCATAAAAAACCTAAGCACATACTTAAATATTCTAGGTACATTAATGGTCCATTGGTGAAATTAACGAAACAAAATTCTTTTGAATAAACGTCAGTTGGCTACATCTTATTACTGGTGCGAACAATAACTTCTCATAATCACAATTTGCATCAATGTACACCGAAACAAAATGCATTCATAAAATAAATATAGCTTACAAACTTTGAAAACACGTATTCTCAAAACCCCTTAATAATTTTATATCGGTCAACAGGCCAATATCCTCGATTGCACTATACAAGATCGAACCGGACAGTTGGTCGGGAAAAAAATGTAAAACAATTATGTGTGCAAGCGCAACAAAGTTGCAAACCTGTTCTCCGCCAGGGACGCACTGAGATCACTATAAAGTATTCACTAAGCTCTGATATTTATACTAGCTTTACCACAACAGTATTCGGATTAGTACTACTATTTCTGTATTTACCTTAGTTATTCGCACCTTTGAAGTTGAAATTAGTAATAATTGCAATTGTAAAATCGTATCGATTGGATCGAAAAACATGTCCGCCTTATTGCCACCTCATTAATGCTTTTTGCTGTAACTGGTCGTTACCACAGATAATATGATACTTTACTAGAATAGTTAATGATGTTTATGTCTTATCTCATGGGTACTCTATGCGCTGGGATAAAAAAAAATGTAATTTAACCTTTTAATTTGATGGACTTGCGACTATACTCTTACCATAAAATGTTTAATTGTACTAATGTATACTTAGTTATACTATTATTTATTAATTTTTTTGATAAGTATTGGTATTCTTGTATTGTAGCTAGTGAAATTACTGGGCAAATGAGACTTTATGATCTGATCACTCAGTCTAGTAATCTGATTGCTAGACTGGGTGATGTCTCAGGATGACGTGCGCAGTGCAGTGTCACGCGAAACTTTATTGTTTTAAAGTTCCGGGTGACACTGCAACTGTTATGGGCGGCCGTGTCACTTAACATCAGGTGAACGACTAGCTCGTCACGTGATCCAATCACATTAAAAAAAAAAAAAAAAATTATTTCTTATTTTATCAGGCATCAACTATTTGTAAAGTTTCGATTTGGAGTACGCGTGTTTATATTGCATGTCTACATCGTTATCGGTTTTTACCGGTAAAAAACCGGTAAATTGGAAACCGGTTCCAAGCCTTGGTTATCACATCGTTCTACTAGAATCATATGGTACTAGTATTGTAAACATTCTATCAGGTATCTAGTCTAGAGGTATTAAATATACAGCTTACTTGATTAAACTACAAACACGCATCCCCTCACTAATAAACTCTTCATAAGCAGTAGTGTGTTCCGGTTTGAAGGGCATTGTAGCTAGTGAAATTACTGAGCAAATGAGACTTTATGATCTGATCACACTGTCTAGTAATCTTATTACTATACTGTGAAGTCTCAGGATGACGTGCGCAGTGCAGTGTCAAAGGCCAAACTGCATTCAGCGACAGGCGAGCAACAGGCGGGCGACTTATGATTTCCAGTGACATCTTGCGACCGATTGCTAAGTGTTTGCTGTCGCTTTGCTACTGCTGTTGCTTTGCTACTGCTGCTGTAACCTTTACGTAATACGGGCGCCGGTTTGATGGCATTGTAGCTATTGAAATTACTGGGCAAATGAGACTTATGAACTGACCTTATAGTCTAGAAATCTTTTTAGGCTGTGATGTCTCAGGATGACGTGCGCAGTGCGCAGTGTCATGCGAAACGTAAATGTAAAGTTCCGAGTTACATTACACTGTTATTTTTATGGACGGCCGTGACGCTTAACACCAGGTGAAAGACTAGCCCGTCACGTCATTCATTTACATAAAAAAATAACTCACAAAGCGTACTTTGTACTGTGTCCTATTCCTTGTAAGCTATGACGACCACACGTGCGTCCTGGGGGCGTACCGTGAGCTCTTAGCGCGATTCAAAACTGAGGCTATATTCGATCGCTTTGTTTTTTTTTATGGGGATTTTGACAAGCGATCCAGTGTAGGCTCTGTTTTGAATCGCGCTAAGAGCTCACAGTACGCCTCCAGGTGTTATCTCTGACTAAGACAACTGTATATCTATTCTGTGACTAAGACTAAATCAAAACACCCGTTCCAGTATTGTTTTATACGAAACGTCACATAAATATCTGTATCACCTGTATTCACAGCGTAAAACATTCAACGGGCGCGGCTGCCTCTCACACCGTACCGTAACAATCTAACCTTAGCTCTTCCGGGTGGACATGCCAAATCGTTCCAAGCAGATCGTACCATAATATTTGCAGTAAGTAATTCTATTTCAAACGCTTTTAAAATATACAGGGACTTGGCAAAACTTTTGGTGGAGGCGACCAGTATCCAGAAGGCTGGATCTTATTTTGCACAAAAAAATCAGCATTGCCATACAGCGTGGCAATGCAGCCAGCGTTCTGGGAACATTCCCCTCCACCAAGGGTCTTTTTGATAATTTTTGACTATAAGATTATCCATAACGCTATGCTATGGTATTAAAGTATTAAAGTTTGTTGTGGCAAAAAAAGTTTCAAACGGGTAATTTGTTTCAATAGAACTTATGTCAATACCCGTTTGTTACAATTTCTGTTTGTTCTATTTACACTTAATACATACGATAAGATACATATTATACATGTTTTGTTATGCAGAAATAGAGAATTTATTTCACAAGCTTTAAGTGATCTCTGATCAGTGATCACGGTGTTCCAATATTAATTTTGAGGTGTTTTAAAGACAGTAGCAAAGAAACGTTACAGTAAAATAAATCACAACGCCAAAGTGTCTCTAAATCTTCGAAATGTCAAAATGTCTAAATTTGGCACAGAATTGTAGTGTGTTTAGTCTTTGGTTTTTGTTAAGGTGTTTCTGAGAATAAGATGATAAATATAATGAAATAAACCTTAACTAGTAGATCGAAAGTGGTAGAGGTGTGTCTCGGTTTGAAGGGCACTGTAGCTAGTGAAATTACTGGGCAAATGAGACTTTACGAAATGATTTCACAATCTAGAAAACTTTTTAAATTGTGTGATGTCTCAGGATGACGTGCGCAGTGCGCAGTGTCAAGCAAAACTTTAATTTAGAGTTCCGAGTGACACTGCAATCTGTTGTGGGCGGCTGTGTCGCTTAACACCAAGCGAACGACTAGCTCGTCACATCATTCATTCACAAAAAAAAATAGTTTGTCAACTAGTGGTTTAACTAGTAAATTAATCAACACGTAGATTCTTAACAAGTTATACAAGTATACCTTCTAATGTTCCAAATGGGAATGTTTGTCTGTATGTATGCTTGTTTGTTTGTTACCATTCAGCAGTGAAACTGTACAAACTATTAGTCGCGTTAGTACGGTAGTACCATTTGTTCTGTAGCTTTATTACTCATACTTCCAATGTTTTACTTTAGAAAAAAAAATGTATTACATAAATAAATTTATGTTTTTTTATGTAAATTAATATCTTGCCGGGCTTGCCGTTCACCCAATGTTAAGCTAAGTCACAGCTGCCCATAACAGCCATATAGCCTATATACATCATCATCATCATTAACAGCCTGAAGACGTCCACTGCTGAACGTATACATAATAAAGTAAAAAAATCTTCGATCAAGTATGCGTAGATCGGGTATACCCCGTATACCAGAGCGCCCTCTGGTATACGGGGTATGCTCATATACCGGGCTTATATACCGTGTGCTCTTAGCGCGATTCAAAACAGAGCCTATACTGCATCGTTTGTCAAAATCTCCATACAAAAAAAACAAAGCGATCCAATATAGGCTCAGTTTTGAATCGCGCTAAGAGCTCACGGTACGCCCCCTGATCGAATAAAAAAATGGATTCAATCTTGCTTCACGGTGTGACAGAGGACACAATGAATTCCTGTGAATCATTCCGTTATTTTGTAACATGATTGTGTCGGTGAGAGCGCTGAGCTTTATTTTATCCTGCTCTTTTGAGTGAAATAGGAAAACAGCTGTTTGCTATTTTGGTCAAATAAGATAACTACAAAACGTAAGAATAAACTTACATCTTAGCTGTATTAGGAAAAGTGGAAACCGTTATCTTACTTTTATAACACGACTTTCCGTAGATTAATCTGTAAAGGAAAATTTGAATAACGAACGGGATATGAACCCGCATCCGGGATTACGCTAAGAAGGCGAGATACTGCTATAAAAATCGTAAATCACCACTTTCTGTATTAATCCTATCATGCTATTCGCAAGAAAAACTAATAATCAAATTATTTATTCCAAATGCACCCCTGTCTCGTTTTTACTGTGAAAAGTAAAAATATCCACAACTTTTTATTTTTTGAGCCTTCGCGTCAAGTATGGCGTTTAGCCGCGCTATTATAATACTGGCCGCCTACAATTATATAATTAAAGTTAATAAATGCCACTGTTAAAAAATGGTATGTTTTCACGTTTACAATAGCAGCTACTATTTTTATGACCACTTTTCTTCTTCTTCGTTTAATGGCTTTCTATCGCTTTTTAGCAATAATTTTGCCAATGTCAAGTGAGGAAAAATTTGTACGGTTATGTCATGTCAAAGTCCTTTTTTTTCTTATATTTTGGCTCCACACATAGTGTATTTAGCCAGTGTCAAGTATTGAAAGTCCTATTTTTTCAGTTAATATGCCATCAGTAAAATGGTGGATATGTTACTGAAAGCTCTTCTTCTTCTTCTGAAAGCTCTGGAAACCTTCAAACTTCGCGAGATTTGAAAAAATATCAAAATTTACAACCGCCATGTTCGGTTACTTTTCAATACCCCCAATGCCCCCCACTTACTTCTTAGGGCCCAGTTCGTTCGAGAAATGTTTTAGAACATTAATATTTATAGTACAGCTAGGCGATCATGCATTGCAACCATAAAAAGTGTCCAAAAAAGTAGTACGCTTGACGCATAATCAAGATCTCTATACTCTAAGATTGCAACCCTAGAGTATGTACTAGAGCAAAGAGAGATTATTAAAACCAGTCAAAACGATATTATGTTTGTACCTTTGATGAGGGAGTACACGTACGCGTATACGCTACGTCAGTGGCAAAGGAAAGAAACATAGTAAAACTTAACTAAATAGTTTGTTTTTCTTCTTTATGTGTCGTGTGACACTGTGTACAGTTCGTGCAAATAAAGCGTTTCTGTCTTTCTTTCTTGCTACTTGAGCTATGATATAATTTTTTGGGGTAATTCTGTAAATATACAATCAACATTCTTGCTGCAAAAACGATGCTTGCGAAGTATCTATAACGTGGAGGATACTGAATCACTCCGTGATATTTTCAAGATAAATACACTTTTAACGCTCACATGTCTCTATATATTAGAGTTGTGTATTTTTGTCAAAAACAATGAAAATACTTATTTTAACTCACAGTCGAGTCGTGCTGGTAACTTGCGCAGTAAATACAGGTACAATATGTGTATCCCGCAGGTTAATATTAATAACAAACACAATGTATCCATAAGAGCTCTTTTATAAACGGTATTAAAATCTCCCACTCATCTTAAACATTTGACTGGAAATACATTCAAACGCAGTCTAAAGGAATGGCTAATTGATAGCCTATTACAATCTAAATGAGTACTTCAATAATTAAGTTATTAGCATTACCCTGTCTAGGTTCCTACGTGGTAATCAAATAATTTATCCCTAGTCAATAAGAAATTTCCCGATTTTTTTTTATGTAGACCTCTCATGTTCTTCATTTTGAATTGTGCATAATTATTGTAATTTTTTTTTGTGTCGGTACTGTCGGTGTATATTATATTGTCACTATATTTCTTTTTTAGTTGTTAAAGTATATGTACGTTCGAAATGGACAAAACTTTTGGAACGTAATACCCTAAGATAATATTGTACACAGCTTAACAATAAAAATTATTCTATTCATTTCTATTCTATTCTATTTCTTTCTTTAGTTTTTTCTAATATAAAATCATTTTAATGGCCCCCAAAAAACGTAATTCTCCAAACAGGGATGACAACCCATTTTTTTACAATTTAAATAGTCAGGTTAGTGTTCTGAAGGAATGACCAGATAAAACCTATTTGATATCCATATTTCACGTAATCCACAAAAAAACCGAAAAATTAACACATTTTCATGCGCAGACGCAGTTTGACGTCTAATTATAATCTGCGATTTTGAACTTTAAACGAAGCAATATAGAGACCCCGTTAAAAAAAACGTGCTAAGTCGGGGCCTTAAGAAAGGGGTCACCCAGAGCACACCACTGAGCCCGGGGCTCAGACTTCGACGTCTTGCAGTCACTCGGTGCATCGAGCGGCTGTCGTAAACAGTTGGCGCTCGGCAAGTCTATTACATTTCTTGGCAAATGCAACATTGTATATTTGGATCGCATAAACACGCAGTACTATTGTTCACACTCTGTGGTATTTATGTTTGAGCATCGATGTTGTATGAGTACGATTAAAATTGCATGTCAGGTGCTGAAGCGAGCACCCGATGCCCTTCCAACCATGCCACCTGCCCGGCTAGCATGCGCACCGCGACAAAATTTTCTCGACACTATCTCGTGAGAGACCATGACAAGACTATGGTAGCGCCAAGTGGATCTCACTCTAACAGCGACGATAAGTTTTCTCGCGGTGCGCATGCTAGGCCATCTGTAATGCGATTCCATTCTACTTCGTTACAAGCCTATATTTCTACAGAAAACAAAACAGCATAATGAAAAAATCTGATAGAAAGATCGTAGAGTAAGTGATTATAATTATATCGAAACGTCAAACTACTCTACATAACCTTACTACACTTTTACATAACAGACTTTTTTTTGTAAATTAATGACGTGACGGCTATTCGTTCGCCTGATATTAAGCGTCACGGCTGCCCATAACAGATTGCAGTATCACTCGGAACTCTAAATTGATACAGTTTTGCGTGACACTGCACTGCGCACGTCATCCTAAGACTTCACACAGTATAGTAAGAAGATTAAAGACTGTGTGATCAGATCAATAAGCCTCATCTGCCCAGTAATTTCACTAGCTACAATGCCCTTCAAACCGGAACACAGTAGAATGCAGAATGCTACAAAATAATAAATAAGTATCTACCCACAAAATATAATTTAAATCATGTCCTGAACATAAAATTACTGAATACAGCAAGTATAAAAAAATTAACTTGAAAAAAAGTAGTGCCTGGTTTTTTTAGATTTTGACTGCCTTTGTGCATGGAAAAAGGAGGAATGCCAATACACCAAGAAAACAGTGTAGATCAAAAATATGCCTAGAACTAGATGGCGTTGCAAAATGAGCGGGTTATAAGTTGAGCGCAGGTCAAAAATATGCCAATAAACCGTTTAAACCTGGCTGGCGCTGCAAAATGAGCGGGCTATACGTGTAGCTACGGCAGGCTAGGTTTAAAACGGTTTTTTGGCATATTTCTGATCAGCGCTCAACTTAGTATAACCCGCTCATTTTGCAACGCCATCTAGATTTAGACATATTTTTGATCTACGCTGTTTTCTTGGTGTATTGGCATTGCTCTCCTCCTTGTTCCATGCTTTGTAGTAGGTGTGATTTACTAAACGTACACGATCTTGCACTAAATAATTATGATAAGTTAGAACGACCAATTATTTTAAAATACGAATACCGATTTTATCGAACGGACCAAAATAGTGTGAAAATGAAAGTTTCAGCAAAAAAATCCGTCAATTACTGGTCAACTTGTCAACTCGGCACCACATTGGTGGCATCTTGCATCAAACATTTTTTTTTAACTTCAGAAAATGTATGCGAACCAAATAAGGCCCTGGTTTGCATTCATATTTGGAGGCAGACTGTTGTAAGTCCTTCGTTTACATTATTTGAACAGGGATCATCGGATCGGAGTGAGAATCGACTTTATTTCAATGTGATGGAACGGTAAAAATGTTTAATTTTAATTTGCTTGGTGGATGTGGAAAAGATTGGAATTGTTGTATATTTTAAGGTGAACATTTTAAGTGATTTTGTATTTGACGAAGTTTTTGTGACATTGTTTCTCATTGTTTCAGTTCATGTGCGGTCATGTTTTTATAATTATAATTTCTTTATACGGTTTCCTTGGCTCTACAGTAGTCGGCGGCATTCATTTTCAACCCACAGATCAACATTAATTTTATTGAGGGATTCGTGTTCTACCCGAATAAAACGCAAGAGTCACTATAGAAAAAACGACTATTGTATATTGTTTATTATTGCCACATCGCTCGTAGAACTGACAACCGATGGGGAAGAAAGGTTCTCGAGTGGCGACCACGAACCGGAAGACACAGCGTAAGCCGGCCCCCCACTCGGTGGACCAACGACCTGGAGAAAACCGCGGGGACACGATGGATGCAGGAGGCAAGCAGCCGCTCAAAGTGGCGCTCTGTGGGGGAGGTCTATGTTCAGCGGGCGTGTTATATCAAGTTATCTTAGACTGAGATGTGAAAGGAAGTGATTCCTGTTATTATTATTATTATTTAATTACTTAATTTCAATTAATATTTAATTATTCATGGCTACGTACTTACTAGCAACAAAGAAACTCCGGGATGCTTTAATTTATGACCGTAAAAACTTTAGCTTAAAAGGTAATTACCAAGTAATTACCTACGATTTGATTACATAAATAAACGGGAATGGGCCGAAATCAAAGATAATTATATTCCAGTGTCAATCTACGCGATGCGAAACTATCGTAAGCCGATTGTTTCTCACCTATGAAAACTTTTTATAGGTGAGAAACATGCTACAGCATGTTGTTATGTCACATTTTATAATTCTAAAAGAGATCATTTTTTTAACACTTCAGTCCACTTTGGACGACTATAATCATTTCTTTGGTCTATCAACATTTTTAATTAAATTGGGATGTACACCTAATCTTTAATTAAATTGGGATGTAACGTTTTATATCTTCGATCGAAGTTTTGTATACTTTTAATCATATTTACGCAGTTTGTAGGTACTGTTCCTGCAGTAATACTACAACAAAGACAAAAATGTGTCGATTTAAGGGTATTGCTATACCTAGTGGGGCCATGCAATTTCAAATCTGCTATTATTTCCGAATTTTAATATTGGTCGCATAATTGGCTATACAATAAATGACCTACAATATCACAATACTTTTTGCAGCGTACATGTTAGGTAGTAAGTATTCTGCAACGCGCAGGAGTAAATAATAATATAAAAAAGGAGTATCAATAAATCCGTATAAGAGTAGCGTGGCATCACCATCCGCCAATTCATCACAGATGATACAAAAAAATGGAAAACCATATAGCATAGCTTCTCTGTTCACTGGATGAACAACCGAATGCGGTAAAAAGAATTAACCAAAGACCTATAATCATTTATTGATCCCATGCACGCAATGTTCTTGCATTTGAAGTGCAAACTATAATGCAAATTGAATTAATTTATGTACCGTATTATTTAACATACTTTTACTTTTCTTAATACAGATTGAAGTATTCGTCTTCGTTCTTTAAGGTTATTTAATGTAACAATTAAAAATAAAACACGGAGGTTAGTTTTTTCAGAAGCCAGCTTCAAAAAAGACCCGCTTAAATTATGCCTTGCGAAAAAAATAATAGCTATACGCGTCTTGAGCTTATAAATTATTTACTGAGCTTACACACTACAGACTCTGCTAGAAAAAATAGAACTACTGAATCAATTGAATGCAACAATAACGGCAAAACAGGCCCGACCCTTCCCCCCTAAAAAAGAAACGACACGCCATACATGTTTCCTTTAAATGAAGATATTCGTGTAGTATTATTGTGATTTAAAAACATTAAGTATAATATATAATGCTGGGAATTTAAAATAGGTTTCATTCATTTTTTGCATAGATTTTAGATGTATAATATCCGAACGCACATTGATGTATCGTTCATCTCTAGTTTTCTAGTTTGTAGAATGACGGATTTCAAATTTACCAACTTCTGGTAACAAACGTAAAAACAACCGAATTGGTCTCAATTCGGTATTCAAAATGAAGGAGGAGGGTCTTCTCCTCCTTCTTTTTTAAACCGTTTAAAAAGGCTCATCTCGGACACAATGAAATTTATAAATCAGTACAAAAAAACAAATAGTTTCTAAACATTGGCTCTGTGTGTGCCATAGTGTTATTGAGTGCGTGACAATTCGAGCCAAAAATTCGATTCAAAAAGGTATATTAATTATTGTATTGTGACATAGATTTCTTGATTATTAAAGTACCAACTAAATCCACTAGTAGGAAGACCTGGGCAATAAAAGTCAGAGGCTAACAGATAGTCGTAATTTTACTTTATGTGTACCACTTCGCGCCCGCGATATAAGTATGACATATGGAGTTGACATATTATGTCATTGACATTCGAGATAACTCATCAATATACATTTTAATGGCTCAGCCGTCTTCCTACTTGCGCATATACATACATAAGATAACACTGTATATTATATACTATGCATGCATGTATCATTATCACATCACAATACGTGATCACATTATAAACCTTTCTGCGTGGGGATTTGTCAAAATCACCACGCTTTGCATAGTCGTCTTGGTGATCGCAGGTGACTATAAAACAGACCAAGGAGAAAGCTGCCCATTCCCTGGATGTTCCCTTAGACAGCCCTTACGGTACCCACAGAAGAATTGGTTTGTCCTTTGAACAGCCTCTGTGTGGTGGTACAGCAGGTCGGCTCATAACCCGGAGGCGGTGGTGCAATTCCCGAGACAGGACAAGTATTTGTGCGTGTCTGGGTGTTGTGGGACCATGGTCCTCGTAGTTCCTGGGCCCCTAGTTACAGGGAATCCCAGTTAGTGTCCAGGATCTACGTTTGTGATCGTCGGGCGTTATTTATTGAAATGTTTTTCCATGAGGTGAACATCGTTAGGTGGGCCACCTATTTGTTTGCCACATTAACAGCCTGAAGACGTCCACTGCTGAATATAGGCCTCCCCCAGAGCACGCCACTTTGAGCGGCTGCTCGCCTCCTGCATCCATCGGCTCCCCGCGGCTTTCACCAGGTCGTCGGTCCACCGAGTGGGGGGCCGGCCTACGCTGCGTCTTCCGGTTCGTGGTCGCCACTCGAGAACCTTTCTTCCCCATCGGTTGTCAGTTCTACGAGCGATATGCCCTGCCCATTGCCACTTCAACTTACTAACTCTAAGAGCTATATCGGTCACTTTAGTTCTCCTGCGGATCTCCTCGTTCCGGAGCTTATCTCGCAGGGAAACACCGAGCATAGCTCGCTCCATAGCTCGCTGCGCGACTTTGAGCTTACTAATGAGGCCAACAGTAAGAGACCATGTCTCAGTTCCATAAGTCATCACTGGCAACACACACTGATTGAAAAAAATGATTAAGTAAATTCAACAAAACATGGACAAGTTGAAATGATTAGGAAAGGTTGTTACGAAAATGTTACAACTCTGGCAGACTGCAGGTACACAGCCAATACCAAAAACGAATAAATAAATAAATAATAAAAAAATAACGCCCAACGATCACAAATACATAGATCCTGGATCCTAACTAGGATTCCCTGTACGTAGGGACCCAGGGACATGTTCCCACAACACCCAGACGCAGAACAAGTATTTGCGCTTTTTTTTTCACGTGCACAAATACTTGTCCTGTTGCGGGAATCAAACCCGCCGCTTCCGGGCTATGAGCCGACCTGCTCAACCACCACACCACAGGGGCTTTCAAATAGTAGTAGGTGGGCCAGCTACTTGTTTACCACAAGAGTAAGTAAATTCAACATGGACAAGTTGAAATGATTAGGAAAGGTTGTTACGAAAATGTTGGACTCTGTGCAGAGTGCAGGTACACAACCAATACCAAAAACTAATAAAAATAGCACGTTAGGTTTTATTTACGAGTGCACCCCCCGCTCCTGACATTGAGTGCTAAACTTTTTAGTGTACGGGTTTACGAGCGTACGCCCGAACGAATTATTGGTTATTCGATGAGACGCATTAAAACGTGACTTTTGAGCAGTTTCAAATTAGTTTTACTTGAAAGTGCAGATCTTTTCACTTGGCATAAACGCAGTATTCAGTAAGGACTAAATACCATTACTTATATTTGCCTTCATTTTAATTCCTTCTTGGTGGTTTTACGGTCGTGAATTGTCACTTTGAAAAAGTACTGATTAAAGAAAATTGAATCAAAGGAGTTACCAGTACTGTTCGATACAAATATTTGTTTGAATAGTTTTGTAGATGAAATTTGCACTCAAAAAACAACACTTGATATAAGGAGGAATGGCTGAACATAAAAAAACATGTTGATACCGGCGATTAAAATAATGCACGTTTAGCTTAAGACAGAGAAAGATAATCGGCAAGGGTCGCCTATGTCACTCAGTATCAAGTCGATTATGGCAATACTTTCTCCTTGTTAGTTAGAAATCCTAGCGTCCCGTGAAATAAAACGAGCTGTGTACCGATGTGTAAATATCCTTCGGTCCTAATCGGTCCTGTCACAAAAGCAATGACGTAACCCCATCATTTCCACAATCATTGTTTAACAATGTTCAATTCAACAATATAATTTAGATAGCCGACTCACACTGTTTCCAGTATTCCTTGCAAATATTAGACGTTGTTTCAAATAACTCGTATGTTATGTTTAATAATATTAGTTAGCTCAATTTACATTAAACGTAGTTGATGTTTGAGCTGCACTATAAACAGAGTTGAGAATATTACGGCATGTTTATGAGTACCGTGCATGGAAATGATACAAAATGACACGTTTTCATGAGAATACTCTTTGATCTTCAGATGCATGGGAATGGATAGTTTGATAACATGGTTTATGGGACGTAAACTGGAGAAATCTAGTCGTTATTAATCATAGCTGTTGAACAAATATAGGGTGATAAAGTTAGTGGTAAAGATTCTTTGTTGTCAATCAAAGAAATCACCACTAAGGGTGGATTTTTTTAACCCAAGGTTTAAAAACTTTAACATATTGTAACCAATGGTCAAAATTTGTCACTTTGTCTTAGCCATTGGTTACCTTAACTAAGGGTTAACAACCAATAAAAAGGGTTTTTTGAAAGTCTATCAAATTTTGACCATTGCTCTAATTTCATTCATATAATTCCGACTTAAAGCCTAACTTCTACTGATTTTTGTACGAATTGTATGCATAAATGTCCTAATTTTGGGTGGCGCAGTTCGAAAAACGACAATCACGACGAAAGCTGATTAAAAAACTATAACAAAGTTAATTAAAGACAAGGTCATCTTTTGAAGGGAAGCCGATAGCCATTGTACACAGTACACACAGTACACACAGTATCTCAACTTTAGAAGAAACTATAGTTTATGAACGAAACTTAATTTTATTTACACACATGGTAAGTAAATACCACGTCAGTTCATTATCATAAGGTCCATGGTGCCATGGATGTAGAATGTAGAAATAATTATTAAGTATGCTGGTAGCAGCTACGACACATTTTTTGGTTACATTGGCCGCTGGGTCAAACTCAAAGCAAAATCTGGTGAAAGGCTGCTGAGTGCTGATAGAACTGTAGTGTCGACGATATAGGAATTGAATTAGTTGCTAACCAAGTTAAAAACTTTTTGCAGAAAGCTGGTTAGCATTTAGTAATAAAGCAGTCGTAGTTAAGGCGGCGTTTAATTTAAAATAAAAATGTAGTTTAATTATAAATTTCATTTGTAGAAAATAGTGTTGTTATCATTTTAAATAAATAAAAAAAAAGTAATGTTAATGTTAATGTTATTGTTTTTTTTTTTTTTTTTTTTTTTTTTATTGTTGTTTATTGTTGTTATCGCTGAAAATTTGGAGCAATATGCTAATAAGTATTTTTGGGAGTCTTAGAACGAATCTATTTTAGGAAATCCACTGCTTAATTAAATTGTATTCGGTTATCCCGGTTTTTCGTTTGATTTTCTATTAAACTTTCTTTTTCATGTGATTATTTTAACACGCCACGTGATTTTGTACTTTGACCGCGCTTTAAGCTAACACAAGATGCGAGATTATGAATTAAAAGTATCAATAATACCTTTGAATTCATAAAAGACTCCTTTTTTTCATCCTAACTGATCCTCAATGATGATGATGATGATAATTACGTCAGTTCTCCAAACGATTGTTTATATAATATAAACTTGTCATACTGTGTGTAGTTCATATTTTCATTCGATTCCAAGAACCGAAACTCGCAGACGAAGTAAATGTCATTACGGAACATAAAGTTTACGAGTTAAAATGAGTTAAATTATAATATTGAAGACATTTTAACGATCGCCCGTGTATCTGCAATGTTTTTTTAGTTTTGTAGTTACAATGGTTAAGCATTTGTATGCACTTTTTAAAAAACAATAATCACATACATAAAACTTGGACCCTAACTCGGATTTCCTGAAGGAATTCTATATATTTTTCTTTATATAATAATCACATAGATAAAACCTGGACTTAACTAGGATTCCCTGTATCTACAAACCTACGAACTACGAGGACCATGGTCCCACGACACCCAGATATACAGAACAAGTAATGCGCTTTTTTTGTGCACAAATACTTGTCCTGCCGCGGGAATCGAACCCGTCGCCTCTCGGCTATGAAGCGACCTACTCAACCACCACACCACAGAGGTGTATTGTTATAGAGTTGCATGGAGATTATTTGTTTGATGGCTAAACCTTCATCATCAGCCGGAATTGGCTTTGGACATTTGGCTTTCCACTGTTTTGACTTTTGGCCATATCGTCGGTCTATCTACTGGGGGGCAAGCCTACGCTGCGACTGCGTCTTCCGGTTCGTGGTCGCCACACGAGAACTTTTCATCCGCATCAGTTGTCGGTTCCGCGACGGTGGCCGGACGGAAGTGGCCGGCCCATTGCCATTTCAACTTGCTAATTTTGAAAGCTATGTGGGTGACTTTAGTTCAGACTTTCATAGTAGCAGCAACAGTTTAAGGCTTTGCAGTTTTTTTCCCAACTAGCGCCTCGTCATCGATAATTTTGATTGCGCGCCACTCCACTGAGTCTAACGCAGCCAATTGTTACTTTTATACATGCCGAGTAGCTCGATGCTGTCCTGGAATGGTGCCTGTACGTTCTGAAATGAATGAATCCTCATTCCATTACCGGCTAAACCCTTACTGAATCACAATTTACGGAGGTTTCGTCTATTCATTTATCATTGTCACCTATCAAGGGTTGGTTTTTTGATCCTTAGTTAAGGTAACCAATGGTTAAAACTCTAACAAATTCTAACCAATGGTCAAAATTTGTTAGAATTTTTAACCATTGGTTACCTTACTGCGGATGAAAAAACCCACCATAATTGTTGCACTTGTTGTAATTGTAGATACTAAATAAATTGCCGTTCTGAAGTTCCAACGATAACAGCAGTATGCTTTATTATTATTAGGTACAGATGAAAAAATGCTGCTGCGCAAAGATCCTCATGAACTTCTAAACACCAGATGTTTTTTAATCTCATGCATCCATCCGCAAAACAACAAAGAACAATAAAACGGATGAAGAAGAAGAGGGAAGGGCGCCTCGCAGTTTCCCATCTAGCAATCTAATATCTGCAAAACTTAGTCCAATTTAGTTAGCCGTTTAAATTGAAAAGCCACCATAGATGTGCCATTTTCATGTGTGGGATGACTGGCAGAAAATGCTTTAGCATTAAGTCCTCCTTTTCCTTTTGTACTCTTTTAGTGCAATAAAGAATTAAATAATAATAATAGATAATGCGTGGTGATTATGGCAACCCACCCCTCCTAATGACAAGCACAGATGCAGGGAGCGAGCAGCCGCTCAAGGTGGCGCGCTCTGGGGGAAGCCTATGTTCAGCAGTGGACGTTTTCAGGCTGTTGATGATGATGATGATGAATAATAGATAAGAGTATAAGCTACACAAAAAACATAAAAAGACTCACTTTTGTGTATTGGTATTAATTTTGATCTAATCCCTAAAATCAAAATAACTCATTTGACTCATCGAATCCAATTCAACATAATCCATATTTATACTGCCTTCTGTAGGACTTTTAGATCGTAAACTGAACAGAATGCAGAAAACTGCCAATCACAGCGCCAGTGATCGTAAAAACCTAATAAACCACTTTAAATTAATGTAGAATGGATTTAAATAACGACTTTGCTTAAGGATCTCTGGATTCGTGTGAAATTTAATTTAGTCATTACACACAAGGAAGACTTTTCCGCACGATCTTTCGTGCGGTCTTTCTGCCGCTGTTGAAGCAGTATGGATGTTTAAGTAACATGTTGATCCATATCATTATTACCGAAATCGCGTCTCTGATCCGAATTTTTGCCTGAACATACTGGTTTCGTATAAGGACAAAAAGTCTTCGATCGCAACTGGTTACAAAAAATATTACGAAATCTTTGATCGCAACTGGTTACGTACAAGAACGAAAAAGTCTTCGTTCGTAACTGGTTACAAAGCCCCGGTTTCGTAGACGGCCGATAGTCTTTGATATAGATAACTACTACTAAAATAATAAGAAGTACTGTCATCATCATCATCATCAGCATTCTGAAGACGTCCACTGCTGAACATAGGCCTCCCCCACAGAGCGCCACTTTGAGCGGCTGCTTGCCTCCATCGGCTCCCCGCGGTTTTCATCAGGTTGTCGGTCCACTGTTTGGGTCCGGCCTACGCGAACATGTACTGTACTTACTAAGAAATGCTAATAGCAAGCTACCTAACCTAACCTATACCTACTACAAAAAATATTGGGATTGTAAGCTAGCCGCGTTGACCTATAGACACTGTCTAGTGTCAACGCGGCTAGTAGTAAGCTGGGGCAATGGACTGTCTATTAGACAGTCCAATAATGCTCCAACCTACTATCAGTAGGATAGCGTGCCTAAACTTTCCATAGGGTCCACTCTTCCAGTGGACGTAACCTTCTCGATCCTCTTATCCCGGCAACGGCCCAAGCCGAGGCTCGCACCCCAGGGGTGTCCTTGTGCTAGTTGCCTCCCACTTTTGACGGTTGGGCGCCTTAAGCGCCTGCCCTCCCGCCCGGTGACGCTGTAAAGGTCGGTAGAGACAAACAGCATTAGCCCGTTCAAAAAAAAAAAAAAAAAACAAAAAGCGTGAAAAAAGATAGCGTGCCTAACATGCTGGCAGTAGGCAGGTAGCTGTCGGTAGGTATAGCGTTCTGATAAACTTTGGATAAACTATTACGTAAGTAAACTATCACGCGCGATTGACCGAATGCTTGCGGAATCACAGAATAAACGTACTTAACACATTATTTCCGAGTTGTCCGTGCTGCATAGTTTAATCATGGAAACAGTAGATGGCGCGAGTTATACGAACTCGCATAAAACTGGGCCATAAACGCTATATCCACTTACTTTTATTACTTGAACTACCGACTGGATGTTTCGGCGAAAATCGCGCCCATTATAACTGAATACACTGGAAACTATAATATGCTATGAAACGTTAAATTATAGCTTCGGAAATTATTTTTTTTTAATTTAAAAACTAATACGTTTTTAGAAAGTTGGTAATGCGACTCAATTTGAATTTTGAACTGAATACGAGTGAGCTTTTACCTAATTAACTCGGCGCTCGAAAGGCACTTTCCTATTGGTGCGAGAGTCCACTGCACAAATACCTACGTCATCGAGTACCCCAATAGGCTATCTTTAGATCGTTAACCGGCATCTAAATATGTAAAAAAAATTAGGTCTGCCAGTTCCGATCCTGCCAAATAATTCAAAATTTTTGACGTATTTTTTTTTGTCAAAATTTACCCGAATGAAAGTTCTGGCAACAGTTAACTATTGATTAGTTATGTAAAAAGAAATTGGCCTGCCATTGCGCACCCTGCCGGAAGTACCTGGCAGACCCCTAAGAATGTGCTCTTCACACCCTTTACCTACCTCAGCGAATACCCCGATGAAACCTACGCCTAATAATAGCCAAGGTGACTCTGATAATAGATTAAAAGGTCTGCCAGGTCTAAACTTGCGAAACTTAGTATTCAAGGCATTTGAAGTTGATGGAGGTGGATTATTTCCATGACCCGGCAGGATCGGAACTGGCAGACCTGTTTTTTTTTACATGTTTAAGTGTCGGGTAACGATCTAAAGATAGCTTATTGGGGTACTCGATGACGTAAGTTTTTTTGCAGTGGGCTCTCGCACTATATGATATTCTGTTGATTTCCGAGAATTGAATTGATTTATTAACGAATTGGGCCGCACTCTCCCTAATAGTTTTCTCGTTAGAAAATCTATTAGAAATCCATTCTATTCCATAAAAATATAAAAAATGGGAAAAGGGCATGTAATTATGGCTCGTTCTATTCTACTTACGTATATCTAATCGATATAGTGGGTGATTGTATCGCCCTTTAATAAACAGATCGATTATAAATATAAATAAAATGGTAGTTACTTACTTTAATTCACTTTCTTTTTATAATAAAACGCAACTCACCGCAAATAAGTTGATACTTAGGTAATTATATTTAAACATACGTACCTATAGCTATAGGTAATCAAAAATGTACGAGTTTCTGATTAAATTATAATGACTATTAAGTTCATCAAACTAGAGGAAGCACAATTCTTTAATTAGTCAGCTAAATCACACATCAATTAATGTTCCTACTCGTACTAATTCCCTTATTTACGACAAACGGTGGACAGTCCCGATTTAAATCAAGTCCAGTTTACGATCGCGACTGACGCCTTACATAAATTGTGTGCACTGCGTGTTATATTGTGCCCTTTGTACTAATCACAACAATAGGGTGTGTATGATATTTTAGAATGATAGGATAATAGTCCTTTGTGGAGACCAATGAGGGACGACGACGGGACATTTCGGTCAGAAGTACAAAAAAAATCAAATGACGTATTACGACAAAAGATGTTACGCGCAGATGTAAATAAGAAGCATGATGAGGCACTATTTTTAAGAAAGAGGTCCATGCGTCTGCCTAAAGATGCAATGCTCACGTATTGCCGTGAGAAAGAAAGAGATGGCACTACGCGTTTTGAGCGACAAGAGCGCGATGCAGGGCTAGTTTTCCAAAGAGTAAAATTGTGTTTCGTTCGACTAAGCAATGTGAGCCTGAGATCGTGTCGCACCTTATTAATTACTCACATAAGTAAGTATGATGTTACAGTATAAAAAAGTACATTTTTACTTTTTAATACATGTAAAAAAAATGTGCAGACCATGAAGACAGTAAATAATAGAAGAAAAAATAAGTACAATGCGTGTCTTTTTCTGAAGAGGGATACATGCTAGCGATTGTATAAATAGGTAGCTGCGTCCGATTGCAAATACTTTGTTGCAACTTAATAATGTTTTAATTTCAAATTATAGCCTATGAATGATTTCCTGCTATTGGGTACAGCTGTAATAATTGATCAGTCATTAATTATAATTGAGCAAAAAAAAGTAAAAGTTAGTACAATACAGTAAGTAAGTAATACGCCTTAGGATTGCTAATGGTTGCTTGCCTTATAGGACTACACTTCAACTTACTTTTACCCCTGGGTACGGAGTATAATAATAATAGAATGTCAGAATATTCTTTAGCCCCCACTGCCCCTTACTAATAACATCATCATCATCAGCCTGAAGACGTTCACTGGTGAACATAGGCCTCCACCAAAAATCGCCACTTTGAGCGGCTGCTGGTTGCCATAATTAATCACCTAATCACCACGCTTGGCAGGCGGCTTGGTGATCGCAGAAGATTTTAACATACCGAAGATAATGCTGTTGCCTATTCACTGGATCTACGGCACCCACTGGAAGAAATGGGGTGGTCCTATTCTACAGCCCGGGGCCACACGGAGCTCCCCGCTCCCCACTAACATAAGAGTGGAATAGGTACTCAGTGTTTTCTCTTATTTTATCTTTACTATTTCAAACTTGACACAGAGAAATCACACACAAAATGACGATTAATCTGCCCGGTTAGCACGGACGGTAGACAAAATTTGTCTTTCCCCTGTTTTACTCCACTTGACAAGTAATGAAGTAATGAAGAAAATTACATAAGACGGGGAAAGACAATGAAGAATGAAAATGAAAAGAAATGCAAGAATTGTCTACCGTCCATGCTAACCCAGCTGCTACACAATTTCATTTGTAAGGGGGTACGTTGAATAATATCAGCGCAAGCCGATTCAAACTCGGAAGCGGAAACCTTCCATTCGAAATTGAATAATTATACATTTAATTTTACATATACCTTTTTCTTTTTCTCTTACTGTTGGCCTTATGAGTAAGCTCAAAGTCGCGCAGCGAGCTATGGAGAGAGCCATGCTCGGGGTTTCCTTGCGAGATAAGATCCGGAACGAGGAGATCCGCAAGAGAACTAAAGTCACAAGTTAGAACTAGCAAGTTGAAGTGGCAGTGGGCAGGCCACATGGCTCGTAGAACTGATAACCGATGGAGAAGAAAGGTTCCCAAGTGGTGACCACGAATCGGAAGACACAGAGTAGGCGGGCCCCCTACTAGGTGGACTGATGACCTGGTCAGAACCGCGGGGAGCCGATGGATGGAGGGCGGGATGGGAGGCAAGTAGCCACTCAAAGTGGCACTCTATAGAGGAGGTCTATGTTCAGCAGTGGGCGTCTCCAGGCTGATGATGATGATACCATTTTCATTCCACGGCCCGCACGTAATTAGTTTTGGTAAAGCCAGAAGTTGATTCGACGGAATTTTGTTCGGCCAAATACTTAATGATGTACTATACCTAATGAACAGAATATTTTTAATAATAAATGTCTGGTCACCCTACCAATAGTTAACCTAATTTTATTTTATGTAGTTTCTGTCACTTCAGCAGCGCGGTATTATTGTTAAGACGAGTACTGTATTAAAATGTTTATTAGGAACATTCTAACACTATCAACACCTAATACCTATATGCCTAATATTATTCGAGATATTCATTCATTTAAACGGTGAAACAAAATTAATATTACCTAATCTGTGGCCAGATCACAGAGCTGTGAGTAGGCATTGCCAGCTAAATACTCAGGCAGGTCATGCGGCGAATTTACAATAAATAAATATTTGTTGATATTTAACACAGCGCCATCTAGCCCCAAACTAAGCAAAGCCTGTACAATATTATGGGAACCAGATAACTAATAGAATAGATAGAGTTTGTACATACATTTAGGTACATAGAACGCAATATGAGTAACACCCAGACACAGAACAAACATCGATATTCATCACACATATTATGTTTTTCCCGGGTGGGAATCGAACCCAAAACCTACAGTTCAGAAGGCAGAGTTACTACCAACTGAGCTATCAGGCCAGTCCAATAGTTACTTAGCTAGAGCCATAGCTACAATACAATTTATACCGTAGCGATTCACTTTACAGAACCACCTGGTCAGAACCGCGGGGAGCCGATGGGTGCAGGAGGCAAGTAGTCATTCAAAGTGGCACTCTGTGTTGATGATGATGTTAGCAGAGGACGTCTTCAGGTCGATGATGATGATGATGATATTAATGATTCACTTTAGATCTTCATTTGAATCCCGCTAAAAGGTGACGGTAAGGGCGCTGGACTTCAGTCTGATACCGTGCGACACTTAAAATACAGTACATTACTGCAGCGGCCAGCAATAGAGGCATTGATGGACGAACGTGTAAATGTAGGCGCACATATACGTAATAAGACCATCAATGCCTAGTTGTGGCCAAAGCTTGTATAGTACTTTTCTCAATTTCTTTCCTCTTTTGCCTCTTCCCATTTATTATTGGGGTCGGCTCCCAATCTAACCTGTAGCGGCAAGCTACCAGAATTACACGAACGACTGCCATCGGTCAGATGAAACCCATAAGGAACCAGTAACAGGGACGGTTAGACCAGGCAAAATGTCATAAATAGGGCTCAAATGTGTATCAACTCTGGAGGTCACCATTTAAAAGACATCATCTTTAAATCCTAATGGTACGAAATTTAATGGCACAAATATACATTTAAAAAAACCTAAATCTAGTTTTCTAATTTAGAAAAAATGTTATAGCTGAACCAAATAGGGTCTTTACTTTTGCGCCACCCAGTATATCGTAGAAACATTCTCTAGACATTCTTAGGTAGGTAATTAAAAAATTTGCTTGGATCTAGTGTTAACCTAGGGTAAAGGTTATGGAAATGACTAAAATTACATGTTAACGAAAACATTGGTCATGTTCTTTTACGGGGGCGTCGTTCTTGATTTTGTTTCTGTTTGATGTTTTTCAACAAGAGCACTAACAGTATAATTTTTCTTCAGAGTCCATGGCTTAACTGGTGTGAAATAGTTAAAGCATCACTAGCATACAAACGCACGGCAGTCAGATACGCGTTCAATTTAGGCAGCGGGTTATAACCAGCGGCACGGTAAACGTGCGGCAGCGGTCCGACACGAAACGTCTAAATTGATACCGCCCTAAGATTGCGATGCACACCGCTCGGCCACCATCGCTCCGCCCTAGTACTTTTGTCCAATAATGCGCGGAAATTAAAACTAAGTAGTAGAGTTTTGGCGGGAGCGTGAAAAAGTTCACGTCGTTGCATTGTATTATTTCACAAAACTTATGCTTTTCTAGTGTTAATGTTTAAAATTAGTGGCATTTTACGCATTAAGTGCTGAATTACGAGTATAAGTGTTGGCAAGTGATATAATGTAGTGAAACGTGGTTTTTCGTGTTGCTTCCAAAATTCCATAGAAGCCTCTAGTAAAGTTGCCACTACTTTACTAGGACATGACTTAGACTGGATTATGACTACCTGACTTAGACTGGACTATGACTACCCTGACTGACTGTGACTAAGACTTGACTTTACATGAAATATTTCATAATACGATGAAAAACTACAATACTTGATACTGGCTAAATACACTGTGTGGAGCCAAAATATAAGAAAAAAAAACTAAGGAGTAGGCCTAGGCAGAACTTTTTATTTGGAAATATATTTTTTTCCACGAAAAATTGTTTTTTTTTGCGATAAACAGCTTTCTATATGCAAGCCAGTTCGAAATTTAAATAAAACCTTTGCTAAGTTACCTCCTTGCTTGCCATTTTTCACAGTAAAGTATCGTTCCATTTTAAATTACACAACAGATATGAGTTTACTATGTAATTTATTTGGCCGCTAAACCACGACAGATATGGATTTTCATACAGCTTTTGCCGGCTGTACAGCAATTTCGATTTATCCCAAAGGGAATTTGTGCCTACCCGTAAAATCTTTAAATCTTTATTGAAGACTAGGATCCAATAACGAGGAAAATATTATTGTTGCTTCGATAGCTCATTTGACTGAAAAACATTAGAATTTTCCCAAAATCCCTTGGCCACTCACCCGCCGGCCGCTTCGGTTCCAACTCCTTCAATCCAGGTCAGGACAGGGGTCCTAGGAATCCAGGTGATCGTCAAGTATCCGCACGATGCACTATAGCACTAATGTTTTGAATTTTGGTTGCACAGAGAAGATTTTGATAGTCTTTATTATTATTTTTACGCAGCTCACACGCATAGATCGCGGTTATAAAAGTGTGTGTAGTTCCTGTCGCGCACGCTTGGAGTCGCGCGCGTCGCAGAATCGCGGTGATGGCGGGTGTTTTTGAATTGGTATGGGCCAAGGTCCCTACATTCCCCCCACCGAAATCCGCCAGGATTTCCCAGTTACAATTCCAGGAACAATTAAATTAACATTAAGTTGAAGATTATGTTGAGTAATAAAAAATGCGAAAGATTGTGTTAGACTGCAATAGTTTACATATGAGAGTGGACTGTATAAATTTAATTTTGAATTTAAGCTTAAATTTAAATTAATAGGTAAATAAGTATAATTATTTCTTTTTATGAGTCCTGCTCCAGAGAGAGCGGACTAAGTTTCACTACGGGTCGAGTAAGTTCACTATTTTTTGTGCGTAAACTTACGACACGAGTGACGTTGTCAGGTCCAGTATGTAGCTTCATGACTCGTCCTAATGACCACTGAAGAGGAGGTGCGTCCGAATGTATCAGCACTAGGTCTCCGATCTTCAGATCCTGACAACCATTGAACCACTTCTGACGCTGCTGAAGTGTATGTAGAAAGTCCTTACGCCACAAACGCCAGAACTGTTGGGCCATCTGTTGCACGGCCTGCCAACGGCTGAGCCTACCGATAGGGGTACTAGTTAGGTCATACTCTGGAGCATCTAACAGTTCGCGGCCTATCAAGAAATGCGCGGGTGTGAGTACCTCGAACTCGTTCGGGTCCGTTGACAAGGCACAAAGAGGCCTTGAATTGAGTACTGCCTCCACGCGGGTGAACAGCGTAGTCAATTCTTCGAATATTAATGTTCTTTCGCCAATAGATTTTTTTAATAATGATTTTGCTGACTTTATTGCTGCCTCGTACAGACCGCCGAAATGACTACCTGTAGGGGGGTTATGCTTCCACCTAACTTGACGTTTCATGAGCCCACTAGAAATATCATCTGAATTCGATTTCAGAAATTGTGATATTTCCGCGAGCTGTTTACCAGCTGAAACGAAGTTAGTCGCATTGTCTGACACGATGGCGTGGCACAACCCGCGCCTAGCAGTGAAGCGATCGAATGAAGCTAGGAAACATTCCGTGCTCAAGGAGGATAACGTCTCTAAGTGTACAGCGCGCGTAGCACAGCATACAAACACACACAAGTAAGCTTTAGTTATGCGAGCATTCTTGCGAATGGACTCCTTTGTATGAAAGGGACCGCCTATATCGATACCTACCGTATGGAACGTATGCACATCCTGAGTTCGGAATTTCGGCAACTGACCCATAATAGGCTGTCTACTAGTAGGTCTAACTTTAAAACACGATATACATTTACTGGTGCGTAATCGAATCACGCTGCGAGCGGAAACAATCCAAAACTTCTGACTGAGTATACTTTGTAATGTACGTGGACCGACATGTAAATAAAGCACGTGATAATAGTCGATTAAACGGTTAGTAAAGTTACATTTTTTAGGCAGCAAAACCGGATGTCTATTTTCGAAAGATAGATCGGCCAGCGAAAGCCTACCCCCCACCCTCAGGAAACCGTTCGTGTCTACAAAGGGGTTGAGCTTTTGCAGCGATTGATGAGGCTTATGACCTTTCGAAAGTGACGCAATATCTTCAGCAAAATGATGCTGTTGCACTGACTTAATTATGATGTCACGCGCTGCGTTTAAGTCGCCTATCGAGAGCTTCGTGCGCTCGTTCTTAGGCGTGCGACAGTTTTTTATGAATTTTTGAATCCAAGCTACGACATTGACTAATTTACTATAATTAGAATGTTTCTCGGTAAGCTCATAGATGAGATTTGGTGTTCCCTCGGTGGAAACCATCACTTTGGACTCATTAGAAGTTTTTAGTTCAGGAGGATTATCGTCTCTAAACTCGATCGAACGAACTGGCCACTGTTCGCTTAATAACCAGCTAGGACCATTAAGCCATTCGGGCGTTGACAATAACGCAGAGGGCGTTGCGCCGCGAGAGCATATGTCGCTTGGATTGCACTCGCCGCTGACGTGGAACCAACTCGTACTGGGAACTGTGTCCAGTATCTTGGTCACGCGAGTTGCAACAAACGTCTTTAGTTTATAGCTGGGTGTGTTAAGCCATGCCAGTACGACGGAAGAGTCTGTAAACAACAGTTTATCGTCGACGGTAATAGCTCGCTCCTGTAGAATAGACATAGCATACTTCACTAGCTTGGCTAGTAAATGAGCCGCCATGAGTTCAAGTCGAGGCACAGATATTGTTTTTAATGGGGCGACCTTGGACTTGGCTATGAGCAAACTGACTTTACTTTCACTGATGTCGTTAGTGGTGTGTAGGTACAAGATCGCTACATAACCTAGGGTCAAGGCGTCGGCAAACCCTAATATACGACAATATGTACTTTGCTTGACCATTACATGCCGCTCATGTTTCAGCTCTGAAAGCAGCGGTAGTTCCCTGACGAACGCTAGCCATTCTGATTCCAGGTTAGCTGGCAAGGGCTGGTCCCACTCCAGTTTTAGGGCCCAGAGCTTTTGCATGAAGCATTTTGCGTAAAATATACAGGGGGCTCCAAAACCAAGCGGATCAAACAGGCGACCTATTTGGGAAAGCGTGGTTCGCTTCGTGACCTCATGGTCCGAGGGCGTAGTCCTAAAAGAAAAGCAGTCTGTGGCGGGTTGCCACTGAAGACCCAACACTTTGAGTGACAAGTTTTCTTCGTCATTAAACTCAATCGGTGTCTCTCGGTGATCTTCCGGTACCGCAGCTAAGACTTCCGGACTATTGCTCGACCATTTCCGGAGCACTAAGCCAGCACTTTCTAGCAGAGCACGTAGATCCTTCTGTAACTGCAACGCCTCCGCGATTGTAGGCTCTGACCACAGCAGGTCGTCCATAAAAAAACCGCGTTTGAGTACTTCTGCAGCAGTTGGATACGTGCCTGCTTCGTCATCCGCCAATGTATGCAGCACTTTAATAGCCAGGTACGGACTACTAGCAACACCATACGTGACTGTGTTGAGCTCGTAAACCTGTATAGGTTGATCTGTTGAGTCTCGCCACAATATGTGTTGATAGGGTCGTTGATCTTTGTGTATCAATATTTGTCTATACATTTTACAAATGTCGGCAGATAGACAAACCTCATGTAAACGAAAGTTTATTAATATCTGATTTATGTCAGCTTGGAGTTTAGGGCCCGCGAGCACCACATCGTTGAGGGACTTTTGATTGGTCGTTCGACATGAGGCGTCGAACACTGTCCGTAAGCGAGTACTGGTGCTCGACGGTTTGATAATGCAGAAATGCGGGATCAAATACTTGGAATCCACGTCCTGCATGTTACCTAAACACGTCATGTGCCCCAAAGACTCATATTCCGACATGAAATTATGATATTCATCTTTTAATGGAGGGTCGCGATCAAGTCGCGTCTCTAAATTCGTAAGTCTACGTAGCGCCATCTGCCGCGAATCACCGAGACTATGGTCCGGACGAAATGGATAGCGGACTGTATACCTACCCGATTGCGGATCTCGACTATATTCCCGCGCGAACAAGTTTTCTGCTAGAATATCGTCCGGCTTCTGTGGTCGTTCAGACGGTATATTTTCTACCTCCCAAAATGAGTTCATCACTTGGTCTAAGCTCAAACTTGAAAACCCGGTAAAAGTGCTGCTACTGCCGGCGATACACTTTTTATTCCGCTGGTCTAAGTCCACTTGACCCGTGATGACATAACCGAAAATCGAGTTTAATGCCACTGGCATTCCCGGTTGGTCAGTAAAGAATTTTTGCCCGTCATAGATATAGGGAAATATATCTCCTGCTATCAATACGTCCACAGGTGCGGGGCGATGAAAAGCAGGGTCCGCTAAGTCGAGGTGTAGGTATTTATCGTACACACCAGTAGGTAACGAAATCGTAGGTAAATTGCCGGCAATGTCCGCTACGATAACAGCGTCCGTGGATAGAACCGGCGATCCACCGTGACGCGGTTTCATTGTGCATGTTGTCAAACCAAAATTTTGAACATGGTTTCCACCTAGGCCGATAGGTCTAAATTCACACTTGCGGCGAGACAACCCTAACTTCCTAGCACAATTTTGAGTGATATAGCTTGACATAGCACCGCTGTCAATTAAAGCACGCACTGTGTGGTACTGGCCCCAAGCATCTGCGACGTGAATAATTGCGGTGCCAAGCAAAACTGTCTGTTCCGTTGAACACGTAAGGGCTACAACATTTTCTTGACACATAGGTGAGTCTATGTGAAGACTGCTGTGATGCCTTTGTTTGCAGACCGTACAACTAAATTTGGACGTGCAATCACTAAGTGTGTGATTACCACGCAAACAGTTTACACACAACCTGAGCTCATTAACTTTGGCAGTGCGAAGCTCCGGTGTGAGCGCGTTGTAGACGGTGCATCTATAGATAGCGTGTGGCATTTGACAACAAGGACAAGCACTGGATTTCTGTTGTTCGACAGCGCTATCCTTGCTGGCCACAGCCGACGCGAATGTAGGTTTACTGTATGGTTTCGTCGTGTCCGTGTTTTTAGTTTGTACGTTTGGCTTAGATGCAGCTTGCTTGAAAGACGGCGTAGACGGTTTGACGTACCCCGGCTTGCATTCTGACATTTCAAGGACACGGACTTGTTTCTCAACGAAGTTTAGCAGTTGCCGTACTGTAGGTATTGTACCCGGGGACATGGTTTGTTCAAACTCACGTCGTGTCACCGGGTCGAGATTGCGTAATGATATTTGGAATAGTATAAAACTGGACAAATCCGGCACATTTAAAAGTTCTAATGCGGTAATATTTTCCTGATATGTTTGTAGAAAATTATTAAGATTCAATGCTGTTTCGCTAGTCAAAGGTTTAAAATTAAACAGCTTGTCTAAATAGGCAGTAGCAAGCGCGCGCTTATTTTCAAATCGCTTTATTAGCGCATTCCAAACGATCTCGTAATTATCAGCTGTAACCGGCATCGACTTTACGATCGCTAATGCAGACCCGCTAACAGATGACAATAAATAATAATATTTCTCGATGTCGCTAATATTGGCATTATTATGAATTAAACTTGTAAATGTGTCACGGAAGGTCATCCAATTCTCAAGTTTACTATCAAATTTAAAGATTTGCAACTCGGGCAACTTCACTCGTCGTATGGGTAAACATTCCTCGCTGTTACCATGTTCCGGCTTCGCGGGTAACTTCGGCGAGCTGAGGTTGTTTGCCACTGTACGTATGTCATAATAAAGTTTATCGAAAGCCTCGATTTCACCGTACGTAGGGACATATTTAGGTTTGTGTTTAACATACAAAGAATTTATGTCCGTTATTGCCCGATCGTATTTTATACGTAGACCTGTTAGGTCTTGCACCCTTGCATTAAATTCCCCTTCCATGGAGGAATCTGTGGCAACAGTTCTGGACATTTCCCATAAGTTCTGTACGCGTAGAAAACACATTTGTTTAGTCGTCAGAAACGGTTGCAATGCATCGTCAAGTAGCACGGTAGCATCAGGAGTAGTAGTAGTAGTCATTTTTATAGTTAATACGAAAAAATACACAAAAAACTTCGATCGACAACAAAACTAAAAATTACGATAAATATCACGTGACCCGTTACGCACGGCGTAATGGCGGCCGCCCTGTGTCGGCGCAACCACAGAATTTTCTCAAAAAACGCAACCAAGTACACAACAATTATCCACTCTATATGCAAAATTTCACACTAAACACTTACAGAATACGATTCTACAAATTATTATGTGCAAAACTGTTATACTTACAGAGAAAAATACGAATTTATGTTTCGACTAAAGGTCAACGCACCGACTGCTTATTTCACTAAAAAACAACTTTTCTACTAATTTAACACTAGAAATAGATAAATTATTATGTAATTTTAACTGAAAAAAGCTGATATTGGAACCTGTGTAGTTTTTGAATAAAACACAAATTTACAATCGTGCACCGCGTGGCGGTGTAGGTACCTACGCGACTTAAGTGAGTGAAAATACAATGTAATCGTCAATAAACTGGCGTTATAACTGGGTAATCTAGGCACGATGGACCAAAAATGTTGTTTCGATAGCTCATTTGACTGAAAAACATTAGAATTTTCCCAAAATCCCTTGGCCACTCACCCGCCGGCCGCTTCGGTTCCAACTCCTTCAATCCAGGACAGGACAGGGGTCCTAGGAATCCAGGTGATCGTCAAGTATCCGCACGATGCACTATAGCACTAATGTTTTGAATTTTGGTTGCACAGAGAAGATTTTGATAGTCTTTATTATTATTTTTACGCAGCTCACACGCATAGATCGCGGTTATAAAAGTGTGTGTAGTTCCTGTCGCGCACGCTTGGAGTCGCGCGCGTCGCAGAATCGCGGTGATGGCGGGTGTTTTTGAATTGGTATGGGCCAAGGTCCCTACAATTATCGTTTAAATAGTTTATTGGTTAACACTTTTCTGTAGCTACATGGGCTTGTGATTCAAATTTTGTAGTCAACTTTATTTATTATTTAACTGTAAACCTCTTTATTCAAAACGATGAAACGAGTTATTTTTCCCCCTAATAATTAGGCTGAAGAAAAAGTTTCTTCGTATTTTGAAGGCTCTATAGAACGGCACAACTTTACAAATTAATCTGTAGATCACGCTGAGCAGGCGATACTGCTATAAAAATCATAAATATACTCTATAGAACGTACGGAACTAGGTGCATTTTGGCGTTAAGAATGTTCGATATGCTACGGCTACACTACCCTGATATGTCAATAATTATGGCCATAAATCGTGGCTACAGGTAAATTTTGTCTTGATTATATAGCCATAATTATTTGCCAATAATATGCCTATCACGGCACTGTAACCGTAGCATTACACAGATGCTCCGCTAAACGGGACGTATATTTTGGTATCAAAATTGTGTTTTTATTGAAAAAACAGAACGATAAGACCGGTTTACTTTACTTCATAAAGTTGGCAAAGTGATTAAGTACATAAAAGTGAAACATTGTTTATTGGTTTGTGTGATACTGATACACACAGATGGCTCACTCTACTATTCATCATCATCATCATCAACAGCCTGAAGACGTTCACTGCTGAACATAGGCCTCCCCTAGAGCGCACCACCTTTAGCGACTGCTCGATTCCTGCATCCATCGGCTCCCCGCGGGTTTCACCAGATCGTCGGTCCACCGAATGGAGGGCCTACGCTGCGTCTTCCGGTTCGTGGTCGCCACTTGAGAACCTTTCTTCCATCAACAACATCATCAGTTGTCAGTTCTACGAGCGATGTGGCCTACCCATTGCCATTTCAACTTGCTAATTCTAAGAGCTATATCGGTCACTTTAGTTCTCCTGCGGATCTCCTCGTTTCGGAGCTTATCTCTAGTATTACTACTTTCTATATTTTATGCATAGGGTAAATACGTTTTACCCTGGAAAATTACAAGGGAAAATCATCATCATCATCAGCCGTTCTGAAGACGTCCGCTGCTGAACATAGGCCTCCCCCATAGAGCGCCACTTTGAGCGGCTGCTCGCCTTCTGCATCCATCGACTCCCCACGGTTCTGACCAGGTCGTCAGTCCACCTAGGGAAATGCCACTGGGGCAAATGGAATTTGCAAATTAAACGACGAAGCGCCTCTAGCTTGTAGTAATAATAACTAAAACGTTTTAACTAAAGTTTAAAAAAAGCTAATTTCAAAAAGTCTTGGAACATTCTACCCGAGACAACAATAAGCTCAGTTGGCGACAAACGTCTCAAGTAAGGCGGCGCGCACAGACCGCGGGGCGCGTGTGTTTACGTTAAAATCACGCACGCGTGACCGCACCCTTGCTTTTATTTCCCAAACATCTGAATATGAACATAGTGTCTGATGCATCTGCAGTAGGTCAACTTGCGCAGTTTCGATCGCAGCATTTATTGTTATTATGTCTTAAAAAAAACAAATCAGACTTTCTTTTTATGTATCTTGTATGACTGGAACGATTTGTTAGTAACTTCTTATAGCGGAAAATCTCACTGTTTTGTTAAAAGAAAAACGAAATGAGCTTATTTAGGTTTCCGTAGCCGTTTTGAAACGGCGAAAAGTTTTTTTTACCATAGCACGTCATGTAAAACAAAACAAAAATCACATATTTATTCCTAGGTGCAATTATTATAAAGCAAAATTAACTTGGAAGTCATTTACCTACACACACATATACGCAAAAAAAGCAATTTGTCGGGTTTTTTATTTATTATTTATTTATTCATTACACGAACCATTTGCTTATAAGGAGTTCCCACTTTTAAGCGAGTTGTAGTTTATTCATTTAGAACTATAGCCTTGAATATTAGGCATTTAGCTCGTTTGTGTGAAATTTAGACACTTTACAAATTAGACTTTCTGTTCAGTGCGATTATGTGATGTCGTCTTTTTTGGAAGCTTTACCCACTGGATGTACCTACACTGTGACAGTGTTTATTTTCATAACAATCCTACAGGAATCGTCTTACGTGTCGCGCGTCGCTCACATTGTTCGTTCACAATTGTTGTTACGTTAAATCCGAATGCAACATTTTACACGAATATTTTCTTGCTTATTAATTGTAGCGGAATTGCAGTAATTGTAGTCGGGCATGTTTATTTCATTCATATTGCTTCACCTCTACAAAAGAGACTTTATTTAGTTATTTTTCGTTGTCCTCGACGCTTATTGTGATTACTATTGTCCATTTTTAATCACACAATATAACAATGTATTGTAATGTATGTAATTATAATACTAGGTGGTAGGACTTTTCTGCAAAGTTCGTCTAGGTAGGTACCACCGCTTTGCCAGTTATTCTGCCGCCAAGCAGTAGTGTGCAAGCACTGCTGTGTTCCGGTTTGAAGGGCATTGTAGCTAGTGAAATTACTGGGCAAATGAGACTTTATGATCTGATCACTCGGTCTAGTAATCTGATTACTAGACTTGGTGATGTCTCAGGATGACGTGCGCAGTGCAGTGTCACGCGAAACTTTATTGTTTTAAAGTTCCGGGTGACACTGCAACTGTTATGGGCGGCCGTATCACTTAACATCAGGTGAACGACTTGCTCGTCACGTCATTCAATCACATAAAAAAAAAAAAAAAAAAAAAAAAATTAATTAAAATGAGTAAAAAAAAAGAATTTAAAAAAGAAAATTAAAAATTAATTTCCACTTTTAATAAGTTTTGAGCTAAATTAAAAGAATTTCAACATATTATTTAATTATAAATTAGCGTGAACCTTCCTGGAATGTTTAATGCACAATGTGTCTCTCTATTCTAAATGGCATTTATATTTACTCTAGTATTCTATGAGATTACCTCTCCCCAATGTGTAAAGTTTAGGGTGAATTGTCTTGGTGATTTGTACTTTTTTTTTTCACACAGCGCCATCTAGTCCCAAACTAAGCAAAGCTTGTACTATGGGAACCAGATAACTGATAGAATACATAGATACTTTTTGTTTATAAATACATATATAGAATACAATATAACACCCAGACACAGAACAAACACCTATGTTCATCACACAAATATTTGTCCTGGGTAGAAATCGAACCCACAGCCTACAGTTCAGAAGGCAGGACTACCACCAACTGAGCTATCAGGCCAGTCAACTTATATAAGTGTATGTATAATGGTGTTCAATAAATGTTTATCTTATCTTAATTACTTAACCTCTAAAATCTAAACAGATTTTTTTCCCCAAATTGTAAGTAAACCAAAATATTTTTTCAGCAATAGCTAAAACTCGTGGCCTAGCCTTAGTTTTGCTCTGAAATCATTATACTATGATTTAAAGTCATGTTTGGTGAACAGCATCCGGTGGCCGACCGCGCGAAACGTATTTAAAGTTTCAAAGTAGCACCGGCTTTATAAACACGACAATGTTCAGAAATAATTCCTACGAACAAATTTCCTATGAACAAACTTTAAATAAGTAAATGGCGAACGATTTTTCTTTTTACTTAGCCAGGTAGAACGGTTTAAAAACTTTGACACTTTTCGTTGGGAAAAACCAAAAAACAACTTGGAACTTGCCTTTGTGAGAAATAATAAATTAAACATAGACATTAATATAAGCTGTTAATCAATTAAAAATCAATTAATTTATTTATTCAATTACTTAACTTTTCTCTGCTGTTCCTATTGTGTTTTTGTACTGACGCATACTGACGTGACCTGCTGATATTGTTTTAAATATTTATTTGCGAGAAGCTCTCGGGTTTTGTGAACAAAGCTCGGAGGCTAATTCGCGCGATAACATCCTTCGCATCAGCATCGGTTTATGAATAGTTATTTGGGGAAACCACCGTCCATACAATTTTACGTTATTCCTTTCCGTGCAAAGTAGTCTGGAAGAGATCGCTTTGAGCGATAAGACCACCCATTGTTACACTTTTGTTTAATTTGTTTTTAATGATTTGTGTGTTTCAGTAAAGAGTTTATCTATCTATATTTCCATTACCCCGTAATACTACGCTACGACGAAGAACGTTCATATTAGTACTTATCTAGCAAATGTTAATTGTTCATAGACAAAATACTGAAACTACAAAACAAAATGCGCAAATTGATGTAAATAAGGACGCGCTTCTTAGGTGGCCAATAATGACACTTAGGTTTTCCATTCCGCCTAAAACTACGCTTGGACGGCAAACGTTCATAGTAATTAGTCGTTAGGATCCAAAGTGTAACCGAATAACATTCTGGTCCGATATAGCACATGAACATATGTCGAAGCAGTTTCCCTTATTTCAAAGTAATAAGGGTGAAAATAGATAAGTTTTACAATGTAATAGATGGTTCTATTTATGACGTACTCCAGCCAAATTAAAACCACATTTAGACGTTTAGTTATTTGTAGATTGTAGCTAAGTCTTGACTTGTTCTTGCACACCAATTTGCTGGATAATCGTTCTCTGCTGTGGCAAATAATATGAGACCAATTTTTCGGTTTCTGCTTCAAAATTGCAGAACACCATGTGCATCTTATGATATCAACTATAAAAGTAATATGATATAACTTGCACTTGAGGTATCCATACTTTTACACCATACAGAGTGATTTTATTATACAGAAATTGTCAACGATTTTTCAAGTGACATAATTATTTAGTTAGTCATTTTTAAACCAATTTTCTAGCCACTTATTTTCTTCAAAATTAAGTCCGTGGTTCCTTAAAATAAATTATATTAAACATTGGTTTATTTCAGACATATTATTGGGTTCATAATACACAAAAATCAATTCGTTCAAAAAAATAAAATAAGTATTAAAATAAAATCAGAATTTAAATGAATGTTAAAAAACACACATACGAACATTATTATTATAATGATTAAAAGTAGTAATAGTAATGACCTAATCTAACACTAGAGCGCGGGTAATCCACACATGAAACCTCCCCACAATGAGCTGCACATCAATGTCTACAGCTCATTGTGAAGCGCATCCAGAAACCTTTAAATTTAAAGCAGTTTTTTTCTTTAATACCTACGATTGAACAAGCAACAACACATACACATATAACAAGCAGTTTTAAATGATTTATATTATACATAATGCTACCCGCTTGTACCGGTTTTTCTTCTCGGCGATCACCAGTCCGAGGAAGGGATGGCTCGAAAAACAGCGCTGCGTGCACGTGAAAACGTGCATGCGGCACAACGCTGAAGTCACCCCTTTTGCTTTCAAAATATGACCTTTGTAATATTAAGTAATATTGTAGTAGTGCTAAAAGGCAATAAGGTAATTTTTTACATTAATTTTTATTTATGTTTGAAAATTTTCCCTTACTGTCAAGAAAACCCCACCTGTACACAACACAAAAAAATTGAAATGAAAAACTAAAATAACATAAATCTATGTTTTTGACTTCACCTGTGATTAAATTAGAATTGAAACATCACGTAACTCAAGTGTCTCGACTTATCCCATAATCTTGGGCCATAAACACACGCCTCCCGCACAAACTGTTTACAATGAATGAAAACCTGTACCGAGGATCAATTAAGTGTTGACTTTATATTGTTGTTTATAGACGCATTGTTCCAGATAGGCGCGGTTCTAGGTGGTACGACTTTTCTGTAAAGTTGGTCTAGGTAGGTACAACGCTTTGCCAGTTATTCTACCGCCAAGCAGAGTGTGCAAGCACTATCTGTGTTCCGGTTTGAAAGGCTCTGTAGCTAGTTAAATTACTGGGCAAATTAGACTTCATGATCTGATCTCACATTAAAGACTGTATATGATGTCTCAAGATGACATGCGCAGTGCAGTGTCACGTGACACTTTATAATTTAGAGTTCCAAGTGATACTGCGATCTGTTATGGGCCGTGATACTTAACATGAGGTGAACGACTAGCTCGTGACGTCATTCGTTTACATATTTTTTTTAATTAATTTAAATGTAATAATAAGTCACATTTTAATCATGAACGGCATTTAAATCTGCATCTATCCGATACGAAAGCTGAGACATGCTTGGACACAAAGATTATACAGCCCGTTGATAGCTCGTGAATAATTTCTCTTACAAACACGACTTATCTGCACGGGCAGGGGACGAGGTAACAAAACGAGACAAAGTCATACCAAATAACAAAGAACAGAGCAGGATGGAACAAAAGACATCAACGGGTTCCCGTGATTTATTAGAAATTAGTGGTTGAAAGACACCACTAATTTTCGTGTGAGGCGAAGTTGTATCATTGGTCAACTGGATTTATAGTCAATGCTTGGACATGAGATCACTCATGTCCCAGCTTTAGAGATTCGAATCCCATTTGTGATTCATATTTCTCCTTTACATTAAAGTTAATCTGGTGACGCTAAGCAGGCGACACCGCTATAAATCATTTTATAGGTCCTAAAAATTTTAACAACGGACGGTATCTGAATCGGAGAGTACAATAAGCTATTGGTAGTCTCAGGGTGGGTGGTGGCCGAGCGGTAACATGTGCGCTTCGCAAACTTACGGCACCGGGTTCGATCCTCGGCCCTGCACCAATGACTTATCTAGTAAGTTATATGCAGTTTGTGACGCCATCGCTCCGTGCCTCGGAGAGCACGTTAAGCCGTCGGTCCCGGTTGTCATAAGAACATCTATGGCAATAGTCTGACTACCCGTAACGATTGCGTTACGGGTAGTCAGACGCCTGATAGAATCTGACGCCTGATCTAACCATCCCTGTTAGTAGTTCCTTATGGGTTGCGAGGTCAGATGGCAGTCGCTCGTGTAATTCTGGTAGCTCGCCGCTACAGGTTAGATTGGGATCCGACCCCAATAACAAATGGGAAAAGGCAAAGGGGATGATGATAATCTTAGGGTGGGTTTTTTCACCGATAGTCAAGGTAACCAATGGTTTAAAACTCTAACAAATTCTAACCAATGGTCAAAATTTGTTAGAGTTTTTAACTATTGGTTACCTTAACCATTGGTGAAAAAACCCACCCTAGTGGCTACGAAAATATTTAATAGGTGTATTTTCTGACCGACTAAGCAGTACCGGTAATCCGGGTAATCACTTACTTATATTTTAATAAAGAAACTGCATTACTTTTATTAAAAGCGCCTATCTTTCCTATTGAATTAACACGTATTTAATTAATAGGACATAGAAAATTAGGATATGAACTTTTCAAAGTTTGGTCGCTGCGCACCTATCTACCTAAAACGCAGCCTTACCTAAGCGCAAACCTATGAAACAATAAAAAAACCAAACATACTCAACTTAGTTCGTAGAATTAAATTGTATTTGCCAATATCGTTACAAGTACTTACCAACAAGAAGGATTCTTAAATCCAAAACACTTTATTTTAATTTAGTTTTTTAAACCTAACAATATTCATATCATAACGTTTATTACAAAGAGCTTTTTATGATGTTATAAACTTCATCTTTACATTTACACCAAAGTCATTCAAAAACTCACACACTAACGAAAACACTATTTAAACATGTCCACAACTAAACTGACAGCTTCAACTTTACAAAACAGCATAAAAATATGGCTTATTCATGAACAGAGTACTAATAGTTAGCATTATCATTTATCATAATAATTCAGGTGAGATAGTGGCCAAGCGGCAAGCGTATCAAACAGTTTAGGGTTCCGTATTATTAGTCCATGTGAAAATCACTGGAGTGGATGATTCGTCCAAGGAAATCACGATGAAACTGCTACGCATTCAGTAAAGCGTATCTAGTAGGCATGGAAATGATTGCTACTTTAAAATCATTGTCATTTCATCATATGATTTATTTTAGTCACTGTGATTTCACCTAAGATTTTTCACAGCCTGTGATTTTTCATGTGCCTAATGAATTTATGATCAATGTCGATTGGCTGTGCTCTATGAAATGGAACAGAGATGTGATTTAGGAGCAACCTAGTGAAGTTGCGACCTGCTACAAATGATTACAAGTAATCTAACGCTACTCTCATAAGTTAAACAAGATCAAAGTTCACCGCTTCACCACAATGTTAATAAAATTATACTCTTTAGGTCTCAGTTTGTTTACTGAAGCATAAATAAAATTATATGTTTTGATATTCACCGTTTATGCTTCTCGTATTATGAAATCCGAAGCCACGATTCAATTAAGTGTGATTATCACACTGTGATTTGTAGCAGAGTGTCTGACAAAAAGTAGCAGATTTATGAAAAATAAAAACATATGATTTTTCACCTGCTCCTTGTGATTTGATCATGCTAGTATCTAGATATCCGTATTCCTACTAATCATAGCATAAAGTTGTCTATTATTTATATATTTTTTGTGTGGCCTCACGTCAATACGGCTTTAACCTATTGAGATGAGATTTTACTAGAGACAAAGTACTATAACATACACATAGTGGCTCCTTATTCCAGAAAATTGGAAAATTCCACGAGAATACAACAAAAATTCCGGGGCGCCTCTAGATTTATGCCGTGTCACGAGCAAGTCACGAGTTAGTTACATTTTTGCAAAGTTCCAGGCAGTGTAAAACGTGACACCTTCCTTACCTACGGCCTTACTGACACTCATCATCATCAGCCTGACGACGTCCACTACTGAACATAGGTCTCCCCCACAGAGCGCATCTTTGAGCGGCTGCTCGCCTCTGCATCCATCGGCTCCCCGCAGTTTAACCAGATCGTCGGTCCACCTAGTGACACTAATTACTTAATATAAAATCACCGTCTATTAGATATCAATAATTCGCAGTCTCGCGCGCGCATCCCCCCGTGCGGGCGTGTTTTGCACAACGAACAAAGCTAAGTTTTGTGTATTTTAAAATGGCAAATGTAGTGAAATGCAATAGTTGCAATATAGTTATTGATGAAATGTTGGCGTACGTCCAAAATAAGATATCAGTAATTGACGAAGACACATTAGTGCGAATATGTACGTCTTCATTTACGAGTGAGCAAATTGTAAAATCCAAAGAGTTGTTGTTCGAGTCGGTGTGTGTTGATAAAGCCAAGAAACGTAAAAATAAAGGCAAGCAGCAGCGAGATCTGGTTGATATAGTAAATGTTTTCAAATCAACAGAACCAGATCTGTTTCCAATTTTCGTGGCAAGAGATCTGGAGCGGCTACCTCCGATTTTATTTGACCACCTCGATTGTACTAAGCTTTTGAAGGACTTGCTTCAAGTACAAAATGAACTGAAGGACGTGAAATCAACTTATGTTACGCAGGATCAGCTGAGTGAGTTGAAGGCGGACATGCTAAGAATGCGAAATGACTCATTGATACCGGCATCTGTTTGCAATGTAAATATGAAGCGAGGTGCATGGATGATGGATAGTGGCCCCATAGGATTATCCCATATACATAACTCATCAGTAAATGAGTGTAATGCCAGCACCGAAGCGATTGCTACTATCGGGCAAGAGGCTACCGCACCACAATTTAGAAAAATAATGGCGGTAGGTAGCGAACTTTTCAACTGCGAAACAGCTGTGCAGAGACGGCAGACGGACGGTAAAAGCTCCATGCAACTTGTGACTGATTCGAGTGTGGTTGGTCAGCAGCAAGTGGCGACGCCTTTGCCGGAGTGTGTCACAATACCGCCACAACAAAGTCGTGGGGATCATGCTGGTTCAGCAGCTGAACCAGTGCGAAGTAATGACGATGTCGGCTGGCAGAGAGTATCGCATCGCAGACCTCAGAGGTACCGATATCTGGGCACTACCGGTATTTCTAGAGATAATGAAGGAAAGTTTAAGGCTGCTGAGAAGAAAGTGCCTATCTTTATCACCAAGGTGCATAAAGCTACAACCGAAAAAGATATAGCAGAATATATATATAAAAAAACGCAAGAGAATATTGTATTAGAGAAAATATCGTTTAAATATGAAAAAGATCATAATGCCTACAAGTTTTTTGTCTCTGAGCATAAGTTGACGTTGTTCCTGGATACGAAGCTATGGCCACAGGGAGTTATATTTAGGCGTTTCGTGAACTTCAAGCCTCGTAAATCGAACGGTGTTAGTGACACTGTGCCTGGCCGTTACCTAAACCTTAATGGATAATAAGTCCCTTTACAGTTTAGTAAGCTTCAACTGTAAAAGCGTGAAGCGTTCGGTGGACAGTGTCAGGCAGTTATGTTGCTCATCTGACATAATTGGTTTACAAGAAACTTGGCTACTGCCGGAGGACATTCAATTTTTAGGCAGTATTGATAACGAGTTCGGTTGCACCGGGACGTCAGCGGTAGATACTACGGCCGGTATGCTAAGGGGGCGTCCGTACGGCGGAGTTGCACTATTGTGGAGCAAAAAAGTTTTCAACAACGTTTCTGTTGTACAATGTGATAACCCGCGAGTGTGTGCTATTAAGGTAGTCATGGATCAAAGGTCGTTTTTGGTATTCAGTGTGTATATGCCTACGGATAGTGACGCGAATTTGATGGAGTTTACGGATTGTTTGAGTCTGGTGAGCGCTATTATTGAAAATAATAATACAGATTCGGTATTTATACTCGCAGACTTTAACTCGCATCCTGGAGAATTGTTTTATAATGAGTTGGATTGTTTTTGTTCAGAATCAGGGTGGGTGTGTGCTGACATCGTTTTGTTAGGGTTGAATTCTGAAACATATACATTTATCAGTGAAGCTAGTGGATCGAGACGCTGGCTCGACCACTGTGTAGTCAGTAACTCTGCCATGCAAACCGTGGTGAACATATATGTTATGTACGACGTACTGTGGTCCGATCACTTTCCCCTTGTAATGCAATGTAATTTAGGCAACATTAGACCAAAATTATATGAAACAAATAGTAATGACAAAAATTATAATAATATACGATGGGGGGAAAGAAATCCAAAACAAATTGACATGTATAGTAAATTGTGCAATGATAATTTAAGATTAATTGACTTTCCTAATGAATTATGTAAATGCAGTGATTATGTATGTAATAATTTGGACCATAGATATATTATTGATAGAATGTACGATAATATTGTTCATGTATTAGCTCAGGCAGCAAGCGATAGCCGTTCATTGAGTATTTTAAAAAATAAGAAACCGGTTATTGGCTGGAATAGGTATGTGCGTGACGCACACCGGGAGGCTAGGCATAAGTTTGAGCTATGGGTGTTGTATGGTAGACCGCGCGATGGTCATGTCTGGAATGAGATGCACACAAGTCGAAGGATTTTTAAATCTCGATTGCGTTGGTGTCAAAACCATAGTGATCAGATTAAAATGGACATCCTAGCCTCTCATCATTCTGGACATGACTTTCGTAGTTTCTGGAAGTCTACAAACAAACTAAATAGTAAGCCGGGCTTACCTGTGAGCGTTAACGGTGTCAGTGAGCCGACGGGTATAGCTGACGTGTTCATGGAACATTTTACCGTGAAGTCACCTTTGGGGCCTTCGCAGTCTGTGTGTAGTGCTAGTCGTAGTGGTCAGGAGGTCCATGCCCGATTCACGGCAAAAGAGGTTAAGCAAGTAATCAACTCTATGTCACGGGGTAAGTCTCCTGGCCATGATGACCTTAGTATTGAGCACCTTAAATATGCAGGTTGTCATCTGCCTAGGGTGCTAGCATTGTTCTACACCTTGTGTGTGGGACACTCCTACCTGCCTGCGCAGATGATGAAGACTGTGGTAGTGCCGATTGTAAAGAGCAAGACTGGTGATATTAGTGACAAGAGTAATTATCGACCGATCTCACTTGCTACAGTTATCTCTAAGGTGCTGGACAGTTTGCTTAACACTCAGCTGGATAAATATCTACAAATTCATGATAACCAGTTTGGTTTTCGGTCTGGTCTCTCCACTGAAACAGCTGTGTTGTGTTTAAAGCAAACTGTCAAGTACTACACTGATAAGAGCACGCCTATTTTTGCTTGTTTTCTTGACTTATCGAAGGCGTTTGACCTGGTTTCTTATGATATACTGTGGCAAAAACTGCACCAGACGTCAATGCCAGAAGAACTAATACGCATATTTAAGTATTGGTACCAGAACCAGGTCAACGTCGTTCGGTGGTCGGGGGCCTATTCGGTTCCTTACAGGTTGGAGTGCGGGGTGAGGCAAGGGGGGCTAACCTCTCCCAAGCTTTTCAACCTGTATATCAATGCGCTGATAGGGAAGCTGAGCAGCACGCACGTCGGCTGCCATATTGGCGGATTATGTTTCAATAACATTAGCTATGCGGATGACATGGTGCTGCTCAGTGCCTCTGTATGCGGGCTCTCGAGGCTGCTGGGCATTTGCGAGAAATATGCTGACAGCCATGGATTGTTGTACAACGTTAAAAAAGAGTGAATGCATGGTCTTTCGGGCTCGAGGTAGATGTCTAGGTAATATACCAACAATAAGACTTAACGGCTGTCCTCTAAATAGAGTTGAAAAGTTTAAGTACCTTGGGCATCTTGTGACCTCGGACCTGAAGGATGATGCTGATATAGAACGGGAGCGTAGGGCGTTGTCTATTAGAGCTAATATGATAGCACGCAGATTTGCTCGCTGTTCAAAGGACGTCAAAATCACTTTGTTCAGGGCATTTTGTACGTCTTTCTACACGAGCAGTCTGTGGGTGAGTTATACGCTGAAACAGTACAACGCCTTACGCGTCCAGTACAACAATGCATTTAGGGTACTCTTACGGCTGCCTCGCTTCTGCAGTGCGTCGGGGATGTTTGCCGAAACCCGTGTGGATTGCTTCCACACAATCATGCGCAAAAGATGCACATCCCTAGTGAGGAGAGTGCGGGCCAGCCGTAACAGTATCCTAAATGCGCTTGCTGATCGTTTTGACTGTCAGTATGTGTACCATTGTAACATGGTGCACCTGGTGACCGGAGTCAAGATTAGTTTTTAGGTTATTAGTATTCTTTTTTTTTTTTTTTTCAATTATTATTTTAACATTCTAAATTAATTTTTTTTATATAATTTTAAAAGTTTAGTGACTATTTTATTTAATGACATATTTTTATTTTAACTACCTATTTATTGAATTGTATCTAATGTTTTATTTTTATTTAATGTGTGATTATGACCCTAGTTGGTCTAATAAATAAATGAATTATTATATTATTAGATATAATTTTAAAATGCAAAGCGATGCATTACCTACGTCATTTTTTAGAATACATTATATGTAACAAAGATTTTTTTTTTTTTTAATCTATTTTTTAAGGGGCTTTTAAACAGCGTTTATGCCAGCCCCATCGTAACCTAATAGACACACTACTTAAAAATAAAATATACAACAAACACATAGTATATACAAGTAATTTAAGTATGACTTACGGGCTGGAGACAGGGTGTCGCCAGCTCGTAAATCATTTGGGCCTCTTTAGAGGTCGGACACGACAAGATGTGCTGCAGGAAACCCACACTGTACACACAAACACCAAGGTCCTCAAAAACTCTTCGCCTTTCTGCCTGGTTTCGGACACACTCCATCAGTACGTGATACACGTCTTCTGGTTTGTCACATACCTCGCAATTAGGCGACGTGACTTTACCCATCATGTGTGCGAATACCCTGAGTGGGTAACAAAGATAGAATTCAGAAACCGTAAAATGAGATTGCAAAATGATACAAATCAAACATATAAAAGAACTTGTTTAAGGCCCAGTCATAAAGAAACCATGTTTCAACCAAAGAGGTATACCGGATGTTGATTTGCATTGTCTCCATATTTTTAGAATCCATTGTACTGTGTATATTTAATCATATAAAAATAAAATTTAAATTCCACATTTATTTAGTAGCCGAATATTTAATAAACCATTTTTGTCGTGAATCACAAGTAGCCTCAACTTCGTTTCGGCTAGGACAATAGTAGGACCCCACGCGATGACTCAGTTTAAAGTAAACACTTTTTGTCTCATCAATAGTCCATTGACCGCCCGCGTTTTTGTTCCGCCCATTGTACCTATCTTATTATGTGATTCTCATTTCTATGTTATTATTATTTTGGTGTCAATAAAGAGTTATTGTATTGTATTGTAGTCAAAACATCATAAAAACATTGTTAGAAAATTGCTACATCGAGGAAGGTCCTATTGTCTAATTACCTACAGGGTTCAGGTATTCGGTCTCTATTGTTTTGGCTATGTGCGCGGGGTGCAGTAAACAACCCATGGTAGCTATGACTTAATCTGTGTCAGCAACTTGCCACTGGGGCGTTACAGTATTTACAAAATTATGTACTTACAAGTTACGTTACCCTAAGATACTGCTCAAAGTGTCCTCCTTCGTTTTCGATGCATAAGTGAGCGCGACGTCTTAGGTTTCGTGATAGTTTTTTTAGCACATTCACGTTTAGTCTCACATGATCAAATGCAGCAATGATTTTTTCTTTTAATTGCACAGCACTAGTAATTTCGTCCGTGTAAACTAGTCTTTTTATTTCACCCCATAAAAAAAAATCACATGGGGTCATGTCCGGAGATCGTGGGGGCCAGGGTACTGGACCACCACGTCCAATCCACTGGCTTCTGAACACTTCACTTAAAAAATCGCGCACTTGGCGTCCATAATGAGGTGGAGCTCCATCCTGTTGGAAAAACAGGTTTCGTTGAAAGGCCAGTGGTACATCGTCGAGCATCTCGTCAACAACGTGATGCAGAAGCTCCAAGTAACTGGAGCTGGTTAGATGACCTTCGATGATGTATGGACCTAGCACATGCTCTCCAATAATGCCACCCCAGACATTAATACTAAAACGATGCTGAAACGAATCGTTCTTGGTTTTATGCGGGTTATGGTCGCGATGTGCCCACCAGTGCTCGTTGTGAATGTTGTAAATCCCCACACGTGAAAACATGCATTCATCGGTCCACAAAATGTTCACATCCCTGTTTTGTAAAATCCAGTGAGAAAAAGCTATGCGTGAGGCATTATCTTGTGGATGCAGTTCTTGGACTCTCTGAAAATGAAACGGATGCTGAAGTTCTCGTTTCAGTAGCCGCCATACAGTTGTGTGGTGGACGTTGAAGCGCCGCCCAGCATCACGGGTGCTAGCACGTGGGTCCTCTTCAAAAAAGTCCAAGATCTCTTCTTGAAGGCCGGCCGAGAGACCTACACTTCCACGAGCGCGAGCGTGACGAGGGACTTGGAATTGTCCATAATCCCTTAGTCTCTGTGTGGCACCCAGCATCACTTCACGTGTTGGAACATGGCTGTTCGGAAACTGATCGCGAAACATTTGCACAGACTGTGTTAAGCTGTTTCCGCTGATAGCATACAAACGTACCATCTCCACAAGCTCAACATTTGTAAAGTGTTCCATTTTTGTTACGCGATCGTAAGCAAAGTAGGTGCCTACGCAAATTCGGCGCGGCGCCGGTGGCGGGCAAGTGACTGATCGGTCGCTGCATCTGCACGCGTGACATAAGTGCGCTGCGCGGGCGCGGGCGGGTGAGAGAGGGCACCCCGCAGCCCGCCCGCGTGGCTAGTACAAACGGCGGTGGGGCCGGTGCAGCGGCGAGCGTTTGTAGAACTTTGCCGAAAGTGGCGGGTGCCTTTGTGTGTTGTCGGCGCGATAGTTTATGACTCTGCGCTCGCACTGGTTGACTTTATAAAATCATGTTGTTTGTTAAATGAGAACGCACACACGTGCTGTTTTATTTTTGTGCAATGTTTTTTTTATAAAGTGTAAATTTTAGGTATTTATTTTTTCATTGATTCGTGTTCTATAAGTGTAGCATACCTACCTCTGTAAATATGGAGACAATGCAAATCAACATCCTGTATGTCGTGTATACATAGAAGTCTTTGGTTTCAACTGGCAAACTTTAAGCATTAACCTATGGAACCCAAGAAGAGTACTTTGAATCCGCACTTGACGAATATAATATTAAAATTTTAGTTAGTGTGTAAATAAAACAAGTAGTAAGTAAAACGTGTTAGCGAAATTGTTTCGAATTTATTGAACCGTGTTGATTTAAGCTTCGGCCACACCGGCGCGTCTAGTGGCGTCAGTGAAGCTCAAAATCGGCTGTTCAGTACCCATCGCTGCCCGTGTTCGTAGACGCCCGCAATGCGATCGGTGCGAATGCAGCGAGCTATGTTCCTGTCTGCCCTCACAAACGTCCCACGCAGTGGCAAACGGTCTCACTTATGGCTATCCGCCCCCGCGGGGGTGGCTGACCTGGAATATATTACCGTCTGCCCCCAGCATCAACTTAAACGGGAAATCTAGGGTAAAATCTATTGGGGGTATTGTATAATCTGGGAGTTTTTAAGGCTAGAGTGAACCGGTATCTTCTAGGCAAGCATGCTCCATCGTCGACTGCGTCGTCACTTACCATCAGGTGAGACCGTGGTCAAATGTTAGCCTATCGTTGATTAAACAAAATGAAAATATAATAAATCATAAATAGGTGCGACGACGAGCGACGCGAGGATGAGCGTTAGGTTAACACTACGTACGACCCGAGAGAGTGAAGCGAAGCGTGCCGCGGCAGTGGCCAACGAGTGCCAGAAGTCACTTGTGCTTATATAAAAAATTAGCGGCAGATTATAATTAAATAGTGGCAGATGGTAATAACATATTCCCGTCTGCCCCCATTTTTTATATGTAGGGGTCGATAGCCATAAGTGTGACCTTCTGCCACCACGTGGGGGACGTTCCTGGGGACAGACGGGAATAACCCGACAGCGATGGGTACGCATAGTTACGCGTCGCTGACGCTGCTGCTTCGTAGACGCGCCGGTGGGGCCGAAGCTTTAAGGAAGGGTGTCCATCTTTTGGTGAGCTGCTCGTAAAACTTTACGACTGAAGATTTTTATTACAACTTACCTTGTACCCTTTGTGGCGCGTAAAAAACGTCTGCGAAAGCATCGAAAACACGCGTAGAAATAAAACATATTTTAGAGAATAAAATTTATGATAGTCACGTTTTTAATAGACCTTGTTGGGAGTTAATATTAATAAGAGTGCGAAATACTATCGTTACTATGCATGAGATTGCATTAAATGAGGAATAAGGTGAATGATAATAACAACAAGTATTTCCACTGTGGCCACTTGATGTATAGTAAAACAAACGAAATAACTCGTTTTCGTCGGCGCGCAGGGCGCAGTTGCAATTTAGACTGCGGCATTTGACTTTGTTTTCCTCCTGAACCATAGAGACTTCTGTTTTATTCGATAGTGATGTTCACCTAGTTTCAACTTTAGTCGATTTATAACGAGTGACACCTCTACAAATTAATTAGTCTATGTTTTCCATCCCTAGTAGCACAATCAGCTGTAAGCTACACAGGATAACGTAAGCTACAACTGCGGCTTCCTATACGCTTCTTGTTTGGCGAATCTAGATACAGCTGTGACCAAAGATTATAAAGCCCGTTGATAGCTCGTGAACATAATTTCTCGTACAAACACGACTCACCTGCGCGGGCAGGGGACGACGAAACAAAACGAGACAAAGTCATACGAAATTACAAAGAACAGAGCAGGATAGAACAAAAGACATCAACGGGTTCCCGTGATTTATTAGAAATTCATAGTATTTATTAGTGGTTTAAATACACCACTAATTTTCGTATGATTGGTCAACTGGATTTATAGTCAACTAGCTGCGCCCCGCGGTTTCAGCCGCGGATAAAAGTAGCCTATGTGTCAATCCAGTACATAAAGCTATCTACAATCAAAATTTCATCCAAATCCGTGCAGCCGTTTGAGCGCGAAGGAGTAACAAACATACACACATACAATCTTTCGCCTTTATAATATTAGTGTGATGAAGTGTGATTAGTGTGATGGCTGTGACAGATACGCTTCACCGGGGACAGTTGGTTAATATTAGGTATACCTGATCGAAGTTTAATATTTTAGCTTTTTATACATACCCGAAGGCAATCGCCGCGTAACCCCAATATATTTGCATTTCTAAAATTATAATGTAGGGCAAGTGTCGATCGTTTTGGTAGCGCGGTGTACGAACAAGATTTCACGCTTGCTAACTCGACTTGCCACCCGCGGTGTTACCAAAAACATTTTTAATACTTTTTTGTCGGTATACCGTGTAGCATAAAATGTTTGACATCCTCGTTTACGACCGGACACACGTGATATATGGCGCGGCGTTTCAAGACAAATTCTATCCCCTTATTGTAAATCATAAAACGGTGTGGCAATGAGTGTGCGACTTAATTACGAGCGCTTTGTGAATAGGACGCCGCGACATGTCAACGTTTTATTGAGCGGAATTATTGTTATAGAGTGGACTATTCTCAGTTTGTATGACAAAGGAGCTGTATATTGAAGGGGCAGAGAGACATCCTAGTTAAAGTGGGTCAGATAGTTTTAGATTTGCGATATGAGGAGCAGATTTGCAAAAGGAGGTTAAAAACAGCAGATTTGCAGGGCTAGCACGGACGGTACACAAAATTGTCTTTCCCCTGTTTTACTCCACTTGACAAGTAAGCAAGTTTGAAGAAAGTGACATAAAACGGGGAAAGACAATTTTCTCTACCAACCGTGCTAACCCAGCTGTCGGATTCTTCTTTGCTTTTAAACCAATGATTCTGTGAATAGTTCCTTTCTTCTGTTTTTTACGGGTTTTTCCACAAGATAAATAAATAAATAAGAGATAAGACGAAACAAACCAACAAACACGTGTAAAATAAAAAATGAAGAAGACGCTACAAAGAGCTTGGCAGCTCGTTTGTATGAAAACCATTGACATCAACCAAACGGTGACACATTGCGCGTTTGTTAAGAAGCTAGCTGTAATGTGCACAATTTAACACAGTGATGCATGGTGTCATTTTGTTCCACACTTTCTTACTAACTCGTTTAATAGTACAGTCACAGATTATATAATATACTAATACAGATACCTCATCCCATAGAAAGGAACAATTCGGGCTATTTTACGAATTATTTTATTTCTGCACTAGCTTTTGCCCGCGGCTTCGCACGCATGTATTATGTTATTTCTACGCTTAGGTAGTCTAATAATAGCTTAGTTCATGCATTTCTTCTATACCAAATCACAAAATCCACAAAAAAATTTCGAAGCTCAGCACGTATTAGCAGATTAGGTAGCACACGTGTAAAAGTGTTGTTTAGGTTGTAGGTAGGTATGGCTTTTCACGTGTCATCAGATCACCTACACATTGATAAAATAGTCAGTTAGAAACTGCAAATCATATGTATGTACCTACTTAGACCTACCTTATACTTAGCCGTTAGTTTTTTTTAAATATACGGTAGATCTAGGCATCTAACGAATAAAACTTCTATGGTATACCTACCAGTGATTACGTTCGATCTTTTCCTTGTCATTTTCACTTCAACAGATTGTTCTTGTGTTTTCACCATAATAACCGTTCAAGTCTTGATAAGAGGTTCCAGTAAATTTTGTTTAGGTAGTAGTTATACCTACTTAAGTACTTACCTATTATTTAGGCAGTTTAGAAAAATACAAAACAAACACACATTGGTCAGTTTTTCACATCCGCGCGCTTTTCGTTCCCTTCCCAAAGAGTATCTTTGTTGCATTCACCACATATTTTTTTTACTTTCATAAGTTTGACTCCATACGAATTGAGTATTTAGCCAGTGTCAATAATAAGATTATATAATACTTACTTTACAGCTGGAGTATTGCATTAACCTATACGTTGCGTACGTAATTAGTTTTGTTACTACTAATTAGAAATCACAAGTATTTACGTACGCCACTGTAAAAAGACTTGACATTTATATTATGTCCGGTATTTACCACGTTGTCTCATTCCCACTGCACTTTCAACATAGTGGTGGGAGTGAGAAAATAACATGTGTACAAAGCTCTAATCAGATTCACTTTTGCAAAGAATGTTCCATTTTTAGGGTTCCGTAACAGTTTTAAAATAAAGGAACCCTTATATTGTAACTGTACTTACCTAATAATATTAATAATATGACATTGATAATACTGTTTTTTTATTATTTGTTTTATATTATTTGTTTTTATTATTTGTATTGTTTTTTATTATTTGTTTTATTTTTATATTGTATACATTAATTGTTTTTATTTAAATATTTTATTTGTAACGCTTTAGACGCTTTTTTGTACTGTTATGTTACAAACTGTGAAATAAATTGAATTTGAATATGAATTTGAATTTGAGGTAAGATCACTTTGTTGTCCGTCTGTTTGTCTTTCTAAATATCTGTCGAGACCATTACTTATTTTAGGAATAACGGAAAGAATTAAGCCGAAATTGATATCTATGATTAATTAATTCAAATACGGCTATCATCATCATCATCATCATCAACAACAACGTCCTGAAGACGTCCACTTTCAAAGACCTTTCTTCTTCTTGCCAAATTCTAATAAACTTTACAACTTGTCCGTAGAGCCAAGCAATTACCACCAAAAAAGAAAAAAGAAGTTTAAATTCTGATTGCATAAATACACCCAAAGATATAATTAACCTTCTTGGAGCAACCGAGTAACCAATAATTTTTACTCTAACCTGTGGTTTGTCCCAAATAGAATATAACTGCTTAGTTTGTTCATTGAAAAGCCCACAGACCTAAAATATTTTAACTATTAAAACTCATTTACATACCTGAAAGAAGAAGAAGAAATCAAAATCGAACGTTACACGGCCATGTTGCTAATTCGAGGATCTTACCATAAAGTATAATTATACTTACCTATATCTAAGTACCCTTAGAGTATAGACTAAAAGCATAGAGAGAACTTCATTATCTGTCAAGCGTACCACTTTTTTGGACACTTTTTATAAGAAGTGGACACTTTGATGTGAATGAGTCTGACAGATTTGTATAGAAAAACCTTAGAGTATAGACTAAAAGCAAAGAGGGATCATCAAAACGATAGTATATTTTTACTGCTCACACGTATCGCTATGTCAGTGGCGAAGGAAAGAAACAAACATATAGTAATTAGCTACACTTGCGAAATTTCACCGTACCATTTTTTCGACTCGAGTCAACTGTTTTTTCTGTTTGACTTTTCGCAAGCGTAGCTAATTACTTTATGTTTGTTTCTTTCCTTCGCCACTGACGTAGCGATACGTGTGAGGAGTACAAATATAATATCGTTTTGATGGATATCTTTATGCTTTTAGTCTATACTCTAAGTAAGTACCCTTTTAAAAGATTTTTCATAAAATATTTCGTATCATTGGCTAAGTACAAATGTCATCTAATGCCAAAATAAAAAAAAAACATCTACTTTCACACTATTAATATTTGTTGGTATATGTATCTATTTAACTTCTAGAATGCTAAACAAACCTGTAAAAATATAAATAGGAAACCTATAAAATGTTTTGATTCTCTTAGAGTAGCGGTACTAATATTACTCTTTGGTCATATCCATTCACAGAGTCTTTTTCTTTAATCTTTGCCTCCAGATAAACATGTGGCACAGAGTGTAGTCGATTGTTTTTATTTCTAATCTGTGACAATATGTGGTAACTTACAACCACAGCTTACAACTTACCGTTATGGCGGAAACAGTAGCCAATTTAAAAAAAACTTACCTAAAACCTTTACCTAAAAACCTAACTTAGTAACGTACCTAAAACCTTCCCATTCATTCAATAACGCATTTAAAAATATTGATAGACAGAGGAGAGTTAGTTGTATGAAACGTGCGCTACACGTATAAGTGTAGCGCACGTTTCATACAACTAACTCTTTTCTCTATGGGAGTCCCATCTCTTCAGCGTAAGCGGTTATATTCTCTATGCTTACTATAAGTAACCAAAAAAAAAACCATCAAGCGGCCATGTTGTTTAAAACTCCGATTCGTTCCGTAATGAAATCTTAATAATTGTCATCAAATTTTTTTAACGATATTTCAATTTTAATATATCCTATGTTAAGCGCCGGTTATTTCTAAGCATATTAGTAAAAACCGCATGAAAATCCATTCAGTATTTTAGAAGTTCAGTCATAACAAACAAACAAACAAACAAACAAATAAACAAACAAACAAACAAACAGACAAAGTGTTTAAAAAGTGGCTTAACGTGATCAGCGGCTAATTTTAAGCCAACCTGTGTAATTTTTTTGTTGATATCTTGCAATTACAGACTTTTTTATCTCTACAGTTTTATTATATGTATAGAGTATAGATAACGCAAGATTAGCGAACGACATCTATAGCGTATTGGCGAGGTATTGGGCCAAACGAATACACTGGCCACTAACTAGTAACGCTCACGACACGATCACTAGATTTTTTTTTACATTCGGGCTATTTTTTCTTTGTTCCTGATGAGACCCCATGGTACAGTCAGCTGAAAAAAACCTATCACATTAGTTTGCTGGTACGCCAATGAACCTTCTCTCCAGGGTTGCAGTCATCCATAATCCGCCAAGCTGGCAAGCTGGGGTTGGTAGATGAAACAATGATTTCAAATTTTATGTTTCTTGAACAGCCGTTCAAATGCTAGTGCTATCCGGACACACCTTGAAAAGCCACTAGTGAAAGGCCGAGCGAGATTCAAACCAGGTTCGGGAAGATCTCACGGACGACCACTGAGCCACGCTCGCTCTATAACCTCTATCATCTCACAATGAGCATATTCTATTCTCACGTACCTACCTCTTTACAGCACAATTACTACAGAACATAAAACACTAATATTTTACTGCCAATTCTCATACACGAACTGTCAATCTTTTCGAGCACGTCTCAAAAGAGCACAGTGTTGTTTAACTGCTTCTCGCCTAATCCATAAGTTATTAAACTGGATAATGTTCAAGTTTTATACATTTTTAACGCGAGCCGGGTTCGAGTCGGCATTCAATCGTCACGGATGTTAAATACTTAAAAGCTAACTATTAATACACAATGTTTCTTGTTGAATTGGTTGGGATAGTTTTGTGAGCGTTTATAACTTTGACTGAGCGTTTATGAATGGGGACTATGTAGGGTTTAACCGTGACGAAAGAGTACTTGCAAGCCACGTAACCGTATCATATTTTTTTTTAGTGATTGAATGACGTGACGAGCCAGTCGTTCACCTGATGTTAAGTGACACGGCCGCCCATAACAGTTGCAGTGTCACCCGGAACTTTACAACAATAAAGTTTCGCGTGACACTGCACTGCGCACGTCATCCTGAGACATCACACAGTTTAGTAATCAGATTACAAGACTGAGTGATCAAATAATAAAGTCTCATTTGCGCAGTAATTTCACTAGCTACAATGCCCTTCAAACCGGAACACAGTAGTGCTTGCACACTACTGCTTGGCGGCAGAATAACTGGCAAAGCGGTGGTACCTACCTAGACGAACTTTGCAGAAAGAATATTGCTACTTGATCATACATAATTCTCTACAAATATGGTAGTCTACTACTCTACCGGAAATAAAAAGGAATCGAACCAAGCTTCGACCTATACTTTCATCTAAAATACCGCAGAGCCTGAATACAAAGGTTTTCAACTAGGCATGGATCAAATTACAAGGAGTAGGTGAAAAATCATATGATTCTATTTCTCATAAATCACTCTGCTACTTTTTGTCAGACACTGCTACAAAATTCGCAGTGTGATAATCACACTTAATTGAATCGTGGCTTCGGATTTCATAATACGAGAGTAGCATAAGCGGCGAATATCAAAACAATTTTATTTATGCTTCAGTAAACAAACTGAGACCTAACGAGTATAATTTTATCAACATGATGGTGTAGCAGTGAACTTTAATCCTGTTTAACTTAAGGGAGTAGCGTTAGATTACTTGTAATCATTTGTAGCAGGTCGCCATTTCACTAGGTTGCTCCTAAATCACATCTCTGTTCCATTTCATAAAGCACAGCCAATCGCCATTGATGATAAATTCATTAGGCATATGAAAAACCACAGGCTGTGAAATATCACAAATGAAATCACAGTGACTAAAATAAATCATATGATGAAATGATAATGATTGTAAAGTAGCAATCAATTCCATGCCTATTTTCAACTATGGTACGTTGCCAGTGATGGATGACTTTATGGCACTGAAACGTGGTCTCTTATTAATTGATGAAATATGTTTCATTCTATAGATCTAATTATAAATGTAGCTGAAGCTCTTACAGTATAACTATAGTTATCTGTGCTCTTACCGCCCGGTGGCGCTTTAGAGATACCAACAGCCTATCAATCAATAAAAAAAGAAAACAGAATTAGCCTGTTAAAAAAAGAAAAAAAAGGGACCTATAAAAATACAAACGCACAGCGTGCATAAAGAACAAACTGCCCTCGGTTTCTCGTACGTTTGTTAAAGTTAAACTCATTTCAACTTAAAATACAAAACGCTCATTGGTTACCTGTTGATCATCGGCCGTCTTCAACTAATAAACGCTCAGTATTTTTAAGCAGACATGAGTTTAACGAGAAACCGGCGGTAAGTTTCGAACTACTCAGCTCAGCAGTACACCACACCCATGTTGTTGAAACTGTCTTTACGTATTGGTTTGGTTCAGATCTCGATAATGAAGTTAGTGCGGTTGCTAGATACATTAATGTATTTCGCTTTCAGTGAATCGGCGCCGGAACGAAGACACTACGTATACATAATTACATACTGGGCGATTTAGGCCACTGGACATTGTCAGCCTGAACGATAGAGTTCTTTGGCCGGAGGAGTGTTTGAAATCGGCCTTATTAATATCGCGTAGTTTTTTTTTGTAACTAAATATGCTAGCATTTGACCGCAATCTCACCTGATGGAAAGTGACGATGCGATCTACGATGGTACATGCTTGCCTAGAAGATACCTATTCACTCGCGGAGGGCTAGCACGGCCGGTAGACAAAATTATCTTTCCCCTGTTTTACTCCAAGCAAGTATGAAGAAAGTGACGTAAAACGGGGAAAGACAATTTTGTCTACCGTCCATGCTAACCGAGCTGGGCCCTAATTCTGTATGAAAACTCAGATTCCACACGATACGAAACCACGTCGTTATCGTGTCTTGTTCAAATCGTGTCACAGCATTAGAAATACCTTCACTTTACATAATGTTATTTTTAATTTGAATAAATATTGATATATTAAGTGGTGGTAACTTTTGACGTGTTGATGTTTCGGAACGTGTCTCGGTGGAACATTATGATTTTTGACAGTTCAAATCGCGTCATTTCCAAATTCATTTCGCGCGGTTTTGTTTCCATTTCATAGAGAATAGATTTTTGCAGATTTCTTATATAAGACAAGGAATTCGCGTGGTTTCGAAGTAAGGAATCGTAAAGTGGTCATACAGAATTAAGGTCCTGGTTGGGAAACAAAGACGCAGGTAAAGTGTTCCATTCCTTCGCTGCCCGGATTATAAATGTCGAGTCAAACCGCTTTGTGCGAATCGAAGGAATATCAACCATTAATGGATGGCGTGTAGCTGTACGTCTTGTCGTTTGATGGTGAAATGGAGATGGTGGAGTTAGATTGTGTAGCTCCGCAGCACACTCACCAAAATGTAACCTGTAGAACACAGACAGGCTGGATGTAGGCTGGCAACTTTACGTAGTAAAGTAAACTTTAGTAGTTAAATTAGTTACTTCAGCGTTTGTCCTTTTTGACATTTGAATATTGAAAGCGATCGAAAAACAAAAAATGGTGTAACTAATCAAAGCTACAACGCGTTTATTAATAAGGATGTTGTCTTGGCGTAAGTCTAAACATTGCATTACTAGCATTTATATGCAGTTACTTTTAACGGGATAATGCTGTTGGTCTCTACTGACCTCCACAGCGTCACCGGGCGGGAAGGCAGGTGCCAGGCGCCTAGCTAGCCGTCAACATTGAAAGAAAAGAAAGAAAGAAAATGAGTTTATTGAGCACATCAATACATTTAAGATGGTAACAATATAAAATTAACAAAAAGGTAAAGAAATGCTATCGATATGCACAAAAGGAGCAAGTTCAGCATAATGCTGTGAAAGCAAGGTTCACAGCGCTGGTTTTCAACCGACTCTTTCCTTATACATAAATTACACATAGACATTACATTGGGGGGCAACTAGCTCAACGGCACCCCTAGGGTGCGAGCCTCGGCTTGGGCAGTTGCCGGGATAACAGAATTGGGAAGGCTACGGACACTGGAAGAGAAGACCCTATGGAAAGTCATTTATATGCCGTGTCTTGGAGTAAGAATATGACTACCCCATCTCTTTCCGCAGATGCTTCAAGAATCGGTTTAATCATCCAGGGAAATAGGCAGCAGCATTCACCTGTATTTTAATCTACTGGGATCACCAGGACGCCTGCCAAGCGTGGTGACTATGCGCTGCGCAACCCTCCAAAGGGGAGGTGTATGTTCAGCAGTGGACGCAAAAAGACTGATGATGATGATGATATGAAAGTAGCTTCATAATTTTTTTTTAATTACTAATTTTTATGTGGTTCGCACACTAACTACTTGTAAGTAAATTGCTAAGGACTTGCTTTAAGTACCAAGCAATTAACAATATTTCAGATCCTTATCTAAAATCTATTAGTGCCTCTTACTAAGATTTATTGGATATACGGCTCATTCCGATGTAACAGCTAATTGGATGATAATGTTTATTTACCTATTAGCTAATAATTAATTAGTAAGTGCTAATTATTGTAAGAAGCAATGAATATTATACCTCTGCGTTTGTAGTGTAGTGGCCTGGAGGCGCGGATTGGATTCCCGAGAAGAACAATTTGTACAAAGAAAAAAACCGCAATCACTTTATTCTGTTTCGGACTTGCGGGACGACGACGACGACTGTGGTCATGTATCATTCCTAAGTACCTAGATAATATATAGTACCTAAACTTTTCCATTTTATAAATAGTTTTACGACAGCTTATAAAAAAATTTGGGGAACCTAGCGTCTCGAAAATAAAATGCATACAAATAAACAGGCATATTTAGCACTAGCTGGCCCTCCCCGGCTTCGCACGGGTTAATTGGTTTTACGCCTTATCTCAGTCTAGAGGAAGAGGGAAAAAGATAAGGGAAATGGATGAATGGATGAACCAGCAAATGAACGCACCTGCTTTCACCTTCATCCATGCACCCTTTTCCTTTATCATTCCCATGGTACAGGATAGGAGTGGCTTTGGACCTAATACTGGCTGTCTGTAATCTCTGAACCACAAAACCGACGACCTTGAAATATTCACGGGACAATATTTAAAGTACCCCCTTTCTAACAAAAAAGGTATGCATGAAATCGGACCAAGCCTTAATGAATTACAGCTAAGTACATAATATATTGAACTACATGGGATAAGGCGTAAAACTAATTAACCTGTTCGAAGCCGGGGCGGGTCAGCTAGTATAGTAACAAGATTACTAGACTGTGAGATCAGATCATAAAGTCTCATTTGCTCAGTAATTTCATTAGCTACAATGCCCTTCGAACCAGAACACAGTAGTGCTTGCACACTACTGTTTAGCGGCAGAATAACTAGCAAAGCGGTGGTACCTACCTAGACGAACTTTGCAGAAAAGTCCTGCCACCTAATTAGGAGTCATTTATCAATTAAAAGATTAATGACTAGGTAACTCGTTAGTTACACAATTCAATAACAATAAAAATAACAACTCACTACAAAACTTAATAATAATATCATAATAAATGTCAGACGGAATTAATATTAGCCGCCTCATATCCATTAATTAACGAGTCAAGTTAAAAAAATATTTATGGCGGTAGGTAATAAATAGGTATCTTATGATCGCGCTCGTAGTTATGGGCGCGAGCATCGTTACCATTCTTGCAACAAGTAAAGCGAAATAATTCTCTTGTTCCCTATACCTAATACTACCTACAAACACCCTCCGGTTTTACCAGCATTTTTGCCGTTTTCCCATGAACAGTTTTATTGGCAAGTACTTAGTTGCAGCTTGAAAAATGACAAATTAAGAGTACTAATAATACTAATAAACCTATTCGCCTCACCTATTTATTCAAAAAAACGTACTTGACCTTTTTCTTTATTAATTAGGTCGCAAAGTTTACCCAACATTAAAACCGTACTAAAACTTAAAATAACGTAAATAGACTCGTAATGAATTATTTGATATGATGTATCATTCATTACTTACAGAACTAAAAGGTCTGAAGGAAATGGTCATAATTATTAAATTAACCGTGTTTTGGGATTGACTGTTTGAATGGGACTGACTAACTTGAAAATAGCGGTACAGTGAAAAACAATGACTAAAGAATATTGTAAATGTCGACACATCTTTCAGCAGAAGAAATCGAATAATTAAATAATATTATGTACTTAGTTTCGACTTTAACTTGATTTACAATTCCGGTATAGATTACTGTATTTCTGAATTTTACATACTTTCTGCAAGGTCTTTATAACACAGTAATAAACTGCGACCTATCTCCCAAACCGAACCCCATCCATCAACCTCTTAATTATTGATCACGAAGTCACCTGTTTGTCACGTTTTGTTTGGTTAGTTAATGGCGTAAAGGAAAAACTAAAGAAAGGTAAAGGTGTGTACTAAAGGGTTTAGAAAATGTAACCCCTAAGCCTAAAGGGGTCAAATGGTTAAAGATTGTTATAAAGTAACGCAGGTGAAACCGCAGTCTACCTCTATATAATACAATAAAAACAGTAGAATGCGAACATTTTGTAGCAATGAATCGAAAATTCAAAGGCATGAAGTTCTAATTTGAAAGGCTAAAGCTAATTAACGTTTAGCCAATCTGTTTGACCGACTGCGTTCGTTGAACAAATCGCAAAATAAATGAGTACCTATTAAGTTAATAAGTTCTTACGCACTGCAGCATGAACGGCCCAGGTATGGCGAGGCACCTGTTGTTAAGTGCACGACACTGCCGCCGGTTTTGGTGTTGTATGGGATAAGATACAAGGTAAGGTTCACTCATTAAGTTTTTATGCGAAAAACCTTGTTTACGGTGTTAACATGACAACTGGCATGTCAAACTGTATGTATTTTATATTAAGTAGATACCTATTACGCTTTTTATGAATAAATATCCGTTTAATTTTCGTAGGTTTTAAATATAGAATAATAAAGTTTTATTTACTAGCTACGGTTTAATCCGCGGATAAAAAGTATCCTACAAGAATTACTCCACCGTATAAAAAAGTATCTACATTCAAAATATCATTAAAATCCATCAATCAATCAATATTTTTTATTGACATAATTTTAAGTACCTGCACAAAAGTCAGTTTAGTCATTGGCTGCTTTGTTGGTAAGCCCATCACTGGAGAATGGCTGGATAGATCTAGCTGTTTTTGTTTTAAAACAGTTCGTAATAATCAAAATCAGGTTCAAAAAAAAAAATATGGCGAGGCCAAAGATTGAGCCAGCGACTACGCAAACGAAGTCGCTGGCAATTGCTAACTTATTAGTGTGATTGACAAAACTACATACTTACTTGGAACTAGATGGCGCTGTGTGAAATGTCCACAGATATTTATTTATTTTACATAATGGATATTAGAACATTTTAACTTTACAGTCCAGCCTCTCGGAAAATGCGCTTGACAGTTAAAATAACATTGTAAAATAACTTTTACAATGGAGTTTTGGCGGGAACGCGGAAAAGTTTACGTCGGTGCATTGTATTATTTTACAAAACTTATGCTTTTTCCAGTGTTAATGTTTAAAATTGGTGGTGTTTTACGCATTAAGTGCTGAATTACGAGCATGAGTGTGGGCAAGTGATATAATGTAGTGAAACGTGGTTTTTCGTGTTGCTTCCAAAATTCCATAGAAGCCTCTAGTAAAGTTGCCACCACTTTACTAGGGCATGCCTTAGACTGGATTATGACTTAGACTAGACTATGACTACTCTGACTGTGACTATGACTTGACTTTATGTGAAAATTTCCATAATACGATGAAAAATTACAAAACTTGACACTGGCTAAATACACTATGTGTGGAGCCAAAATATAAGAAAAAAAAAAAAAAACTTTTACAATCAACACTTTATTTATACGGGAACCCTAGCATATTTATACAAAAGTCAAACGTAGTCTGTTTGTTTGTGTGGTCTTCAGGTGGATTGCACGACATAGGTGATTTTTATCCTGGAAAATTTCTGCAGGAAAACATGTCATATACGAGTAATATATCGGGTCGCCTCAAGTTTGGAATAAATATTACTTCATAAGACCGCTTGTCGCTCATTACGTTCACCACAACGTCTGCAACAATGTTGCTGCCAAGAACGAGACACCGCCGAGCGAATACGGCGATCGGAATGCCACGCAGCACGAATCGGATGATTATTTTTAATCGATCCTCGTCTCTCTTGATACGATTCGATCATGCTTTGCCGCCGGCCAGAGGAGGACATGTCAACTGGTATATCATTATGACATCTTTTGATTTTCCCCATTATGTGATTTTTCGTTTAATTTTATGGCGTAGTCAGTAACTTAACTACTTATTATATATTTAAAATATACTGAGTATTGATAATTTTGTATTTTCTCTGATTAAAATAAGTCAGTTTGTTTTGAGAGTTTACGCCGGCGTCGTCGGCAGCTTTTTCACTTGCAATTTGCGTACAGAGGGGGGGGGGGGGGGCGCTGGGGGCGCGCGCCCCCCTTGTCCCTTGGCGCAGGCAGTCCAGCACCAAGCGCGGTAATTAGCCAATTCACCAGCAAGATATAGGTGCATGGAATTTATCATCTACAGAAAAGAGCACAAATTGGTCTTGTATCGTATATTTATGTGTTTTACCACTATGTCCCCAAACTATCTTGGACTCCCCTACTATAATGATTTGTGCGCCCCCCCCCCCCATAAGAAAGTTCTGTATCCGCGCCTGCTTGCAAAAATTATGAATATGAAAAAATGTTTTACGTAACATTTAGCTACTTACTTGATTAAAGATTGGCAATTAACACTATTATTGCTTCGGAGGGCACGTTAAGCCGTCGGTCCCAGCTGTTGTCTTAAGACAATAGCCGTTAAGCCAAGTCAGAAGCCTTTGTGCGGCCTAAAAATTCTGACACCACGGCTGACCACTTGCCTACACGAGAAGAAGAAGAAGCACACTGTTATTCATTGAAAATAACAAGTTCAACTTCAAGCGACGGCCAAAAGAACTCTGAATCCCAGCCGTCTCAAGGTTAAACAAAAGAAATCAACTGAAGCACCTATGGTAGTATACTAATCAATATAATCAATCAAACCGTAGCAAATATATCATTCCGCATTAACAATCAATCCTGTTTACCGGCAAACATCTTAATAATGAAATGAATCACTCACTAGGAGATTTAATTCAGTTAGGTTACAGACTCTAAGCTGAGACTATATGGACGAGATTGGATCAGCACTCAGAACTAGAAAATGAATGCAAACGCATAGCCATACGCAAACAAAATATCCATGCATTAATTATTCTTGAGATACGATGGGGAATATGCTTCAAATCTAATCGAATATAGCGTGCCTATTAGCCGTTGCTCCTGATTGGTAGAATGGTAAAGTGCACAAAAAAATGCCCCTAAGTTTTAAGGCGAACAAATGACACCAATTATGTCGAAACACTTCACCCAGGTACAATAATTCTGAGGTGGAATAAACACACAATAACTTCCACTTAAACCAGGTGTGAACATAGTGAAATAAATAATCCATGATATAGCGATTTCGTATTGCATTTTTGGCTTCGCTCTGAGCGCTGAATCTTCTAGTCTGAGGCTCTAAGATTTACGACCTCCATCTCTCAGAGTCCGGTCCAAACACACTGCTTGGTCGACGGTACCTACTGAATAAATACATGCGAATTTGTCATCTCGACGCACAATGTGATGTAAATCGTAATGAATGAGAGAAAATAATAGAATGGTGTAAAAAATTGGGAATTTCAAAGAGCCCATGCCATGAGGTGAAGTAGGAGGCATGGTATTTTTTGGTATACAGAATTATTTGGAAGTAGAAACAGAACACCTTGGCATTTGGCAGCCGTAGTGGTAAAGCTAATAATGCTACCTATAATAAAACTATTTACATAATAAAACTATTAAATATTTTAATTCAACTTTTTACAGTGTTATCAAGCTGTCAACTGTCAAACTGTAGTTTACAAACGCATTCTCTCAGCGGGCGGAATTTCATCATCATCTACAGCCCGCATTCAAATGCGGGTAGTTATAATTAAAAAAAAGTAAATGGCACGTCGTCACTTTCCACATGCTTGCCTAGAAGAGACATATTCACTCGCGACTTGAAGAGCTCCAGATTGTCACTTTAGTCAAAATAAGATATTTTATATTTCGGAGGGTTTGATATAATATGTGCTCGGATCGATTTTTTTATGTAAAAGACAATATATAGTAATGGAGAATGTTAAAATCAATAGGCTACAAATCCTACAAAGAATAAAAGACTGCAACAAATAACTTAATGATGAAAATCATTAATATTTGATATCCTGATACAGATCATCCTAAAGATTATTTAGACGTGACATTTCCGAAAATGATAACATCTTAACAACCTTTACCACAGACCTTTACAGACGTCCTATTCTATCCTATCACAATCACAGTATTATGTCTTGGACGATTTATTTTCCGGGTTCCCGATTCCCTATTAGTGTCGCCCGCACCGGGATGAATCAAAATCATTTCCTATAAAACGATACAATTTCGGCCATTAGAGTTGGTTGAAAAACGCACTGTGACACTAGTGTATTTTTTTTTAATTTCAGGTACCGCTATATTCAATTTTTTTTTCTTTTAAAAGTAGACGTGAATTGTTTAAGGCGTAGGTATTGTTATTGTAAGTACCTAATCTAGCAGCAGACACGTTTTTGCTAAAAGAAATGACAAACAAATAATAATATCAGTATGCTGTAAAATTAATACCGCTTCTGGTCCTTGCTTGCGACACTAGAGTCTAAAAGTTCTAGACGCACCGACAGTTATTTCAATATCTATTCCTTGAAATTTAATTTGCCATGTATTCGCAACGTATAAGAGGCAATAAATCGGAATTGCTATGATTTTCGAGAATCGATCAAAATAAAGTCTCAGGTCTCAGATAAGTAAGTACCTACTTGGCGTTTGTTATATTCACAGACCTCGAAGTTATTGTCAAATTGTTAAATCTTGGTGTCTTGGTATTGGTACTCCTATACTTTTTTATCATGTTGTGATTGGATGAAATTGATACTGAGGTGTTTAATTAGTATAATTTAAAAGTTACATACAACATACTGGGTTCGCGTAATTCCTCTATGCTGGCGTTCACTAATAGTAGGTCGGTCCGGCCTTAAAATTCCATTGCCATAATCTATGATAACCGAATAAGTTGCCTTTATTACTCAAGCTAACTACTACAGTAATAAAAACTAAACTAAACTAAACTAAACTAGCTACACTACCTACTACAAAGAACACTTATGGACTGTATAATAGCCGCGATGGCCTATAGACAGTCCAAGTGCTCCTCCAGCCCACTACCGGTAGGTAGCGTACCTAACATGCTGGCCGCATTGCCACGTTGAATTGCAATGCTGATGCGTTGGGCCAAATAAGTAGATATTATGAACGACAATTTTAGCCGATATTTTCGACGCTTCTTGTGGTAGTTTAATACAAATTGACCAGAATTTGCAAACATATAAAGTAGCGTTATTTTTTAAATCTTTAACTGCACGCTGCTTAGCAAAGTGTCAAGTGTCAAGAGTATCACAGTAGTATCACAATCGCAATATTGCACAGAATTCCCACTAGCAATATTGGATATTCCATCCACAGATCCTATTTATTTTATAGGATCTGTGATTCCATCCTAGTTATAGTCAATTGTTTTTTTTCTCTAATCTGTGATCGTAGTGGACGAAATGAACATACAATATAACATGATTGACAGATGTTTATTATTATTTATTTTTTGTAGTAGGTACTCGCAGGTGCAAAATATACCGATCTACAAAAATATTCAAAACTCAAAATTTTAATTGCAATTTTATTTTTGGCACTTTACACATACCGCGATAATAAAATAAGGGTTATATTCTAAAAAATAAAAACTCTTGTTTTATTTAGTAGATCTTAGCTTTGTCTGCTTGCCTGCGTGCCTTACAGCGCATGTAAAGCCCTATTCAAACCGGCGCGGTATTCGTACCGCTGTGGGTAGCGGTATCCCGCGCGGGATTCCGCCCGGTTATTTTGTATAAAGTTCCGCTCAAGTTTCGCGCTAGCCGCGGAACTTCAGTACAAAATACCGCTACCCACATCGGTACGAATACCGCGCTGGTTTGAATAGAGCTTTAAAAACAAACAATATTAACACAGCACAAAGCGAGCCAGATAGGACAAAGAAATACGCCAAAAGATGTCGTCACCAAGTTAATATTGCCTGGTTTAGTGGGTAATTAAAGTTGCTCTGTTGTGTGCAGTTCTGGGTTCTGTGTGCCGTCCATTCTCGACTGTCATTTGTCTTCAGAAAATGAATTGTGTAGAAAAGAAAAAGTGTAGAAATAATCAAATCAGTTTTTTTGGCGGGGACTTGAAAAAGTTCACGACATTGCATTGTATTATTTTTCAAAACTTGTGCGTTTTCCAGTGTTAATGTTTGAGCTGAATTACAAGCATGAGTGTGTGCGAGTGATATAATGTGGTGAAACGTGTTGCTTCCAAAACTCCATAGAAGCTTCTAGTAAAGTTGTTGCCACCACTTTACTAAGGTATGACTTAGACTGGACTATGACTACCTGATTTAGACTGGACTGAGACTAAGACTTGATTTTACGTGAAATATTTAATTTCCACGTTCCAGTTCCAGTTCAAGTTCCAGTTTACGTTCCAGTTCCCGTTCCAGTTCACGTTTCAATTCACGTTCCAGTTCACGTTCCAGTTCACGTTCCAGTTCCAGTTCAAGTTCCAGTTCACGTTTCAATTCACGTTCCAGTTCACGTTGCAGTTCACGTTCCAGTTTACGTTCACGTTCCAGTTCCCGTTCTAGTTCCAGTTCCAGTTTTCGTTTCGTTTCGTTTTGGTCGATGTCGATTTTGTTCGCGCCATCAACACGGTTTTTCTCTGACGGCGCGTGAAAACAAGAAGCCTGCACGCCATTTTTCACAAAGTTAATTAACAGTACAACTCTGTTTTGTTTCCTCGTAACTGTGATGAAAAACGTCGTACGACATGCGTGTGCTTTGATCAATACAGCAGTGATCAACTTTGCACACTTATACCATAATGTACGTAACGTGTACGTATGTACGTGTGTGTGTGTGTGTAATGTACGTATGTGTCTAATCACTAGGTATATCACCTATTTACTTAATTTTTTTTACAAAATCTATATTTTTTTTTACAACTTTAATATTGAATATAAAAATATTTATTATTAAAACTAAGTACTGATCCTCTTCAAATCGTTCACTTTCTATTTACATACTTAATGCAATACAGATGAAAACTCTGTCATACAGTAAGTAGGTACCGAAGTATAATTATAATGGTGTAATAATGGTAGAGACTAGAGTACATAATAATAGGTCGATTTGAGTAAAGGTACAAATAAAAATGGCTGTACCTAACAATTTAGTCTTACCTACAGGTAATCGGTCGTACGATGGTGACACGGACATGCACATTTGCACAATTGCACAATGCATAACAAAAGACAGTACGTACGACTCATCTAAAGTTTCTATTTAACCTGGTCGCCATCCAGATAAATTTAAATACTTACTCAGACAATATTTTATAGCTTATTTTAGGTACGTTTTACGACTTGAGACGAGCCCGGTAGATGTCTGTCTAGATTTTATGGTAGCTAGGTTATTCGAAAATGTTCCAGAGATCTATAGAGCTATAGAGCAGTATGAGATAAAGTTACAAATACTCGTAGACGCGTTTTACATTTCATCGCTTATGCCAGAGGTGATGATAATATCTTTGACAGATCTCATATAACATTTATTTGTTTGTAACTACGGCTCGTGTGGTCCCAGTTACGTATCTGACCACCCCATCTCTTCCCGTGGGTGCCGTAGAAGGCGGCAAAGGGAATATCCAGAGAATGGGTCGCAGCATTCTCCTCGGTCTAGATGTTCATCTACTGCAATCACCAAGCCGCCTTCCAAGCGTGGTGATTATGGTAACCCTCCCCCCCCCCCCCCTCCCTTAATGACAAGCACAGTAAACAACGGCCCCCAGTCCCCGGCAGCTCTGCTATCCGGTGGCTACGGTAGCGGCCACGGTAACGGCGGAGCAAGGGGTGCTAAGAATTCCGTGCAGATGCCCGGCTACGCAGCGTAGGCCGGTCCCGACGGTGGACCGACGATCTGGTGAAAGCCGCGGGGAGCCGACGGATGCAGGAGGCGAGCAGCCGCTCAAAGTGGCGCTCTCTGGGGGAGGCCTATGTTCAGCAGTGGACGTCTTCAGGCTGTTGATGATGATGACGGCTTAGAAATTAAGGAATGTAAACAAAGTACAAGTATCAGTAACGAAAAAATTCTAGGTCTGTGATAATGATAAGTATAGTGTTCTAATTTTATTCTATACGCTTTCTATCATTCATCATCAAAAAAATTAGGTAGAGCGAACATTAATGCAACTATGTAACGAGTAATTACTAAAATCTTAAGGCACAAATTCATTCACGATTTTTACGAATGAACGAAAACACGAGATTTCGCAGAACGTCGACCCGCGCCAAAACACGCAAGTATAATTTTTCTGCACGCACCCTGTTAGCCGTAAAAGCGCTGTAAAATGCTGTAAATCAATACGGTTACTAGACGGTGGCGGCATAAAAGAACGGTGCGCAGCGCTGCATCTGCTAGCCAATGTCAACAGTGACGTTTACGCGCGAAAAGTTTTACGAGCCGCAGACGACGACGCGTCAAACGAACAGTGACGTAACTGTCTTCTTCAATGGATTTATCGATGTTTTTGAATACGTTGAAAGCGTGAAAATTATGGTTCGTTTTGAAATTATGCTTTTCGCCTGTTATAACCGAAAAAACGCAAAATACAGATATAGCTGTAGGAATAGTCTAACGCGACTTTTAAAAAATAATTTTACAAATTAGAAGCTAGTAAAATATATTCACTAGTGAAATAAAATAACGACTTTTAAGCGATGGAATCTAATTAAGTTAAAGCAAATACCAAAACTATATAATGGGTAATATTTCGATTTTGATAATAGAACTACTATCACTTTAACACTTCTAGACATTAAAATAAGTCAATTGTAAAGAAATAATGTATTTAACGCAACAATGATGTCGGTGACACACAATGACATTATATAATATTTATACATTTTTCTGTCCTTCTGATTCGAACCGCCTACAAATCCGCAAGTTTATCACGTATTTATGTTAATAAACTGCAATTAAATGGTAAATTAATGACATCAAGTTCTATAGATTTGTGATTTCAGGAAATAATAATTTGTGGACACTTTTTAATGACATAATCAATGGTGAGAACACGGAATACTTTGTACTCTCTAGTAGACACGTATGAATTTATGACTGCGTTTATTATAAGTAGTACGAAAGTACAAACTGTAGTGAATTTTATTAATTGTCCCATTACATTTTATCTTGGATCTAAGTAATTTATCGCTTCATTTTTTTATCGTCGTAAATAGCGTGTGTAATTTATTTTATATCGTCAAAACTTTTCATGCGAGGTACATCACTCAAAGGTTCGTTTTACGACCGTCTCGTCCCCGTGTTCCATTTTAAAATGGGTCTGCGCTTGTGGTAGGTCATTGGATAAATAATTATTGCCAACTCGAATTGACACTTCTTATTTTTAAACACTCAGTTTAATAGCTTTTAAATGTCGTTTCAACCATTTTGTTGCATGTTTATGCAAAAATTATTCATATTGAGTATTTATGTAGACGTCGAAATAGTGTAATCCGATTTTAAAAAAAAAAACAAATTTGTTTTAAGGTTTCCCGCCGACACTAAGACGTATAATTTACGAGTGGCTAGTAATAAAAGTTTTTGTTGCGAAAACCGACGGGGCTATAAAAGTGCGCCGTCCTTTTCTAGAGGGGGTTTACGAGCAGGAAAATGCGAGATAGGTATATATCGCACCGGTAGTTTTATTACCGAACAAGTGAAGTGAGCGTATGAGTTGGTAGCTAGAAAGCTCTAGGCATTAGCAGGCGTTACTGTAAAGTACTATAAAGCAGGGTCTCTTTGAAAAGTACAAAAACGGCGTATGCACACAAAATAAATAATAGTACTACGTAGTACGTACTAATACGCATATAGGCATGGATGTTATACTACTTTGTACTTATTAGTAACTAACTTAATATTCAGTAATAACCACAATGCAAAATATAATTTATACAGTGACACATAATGTAGTTTTAATTCCATTCTCTTATTTATCAACTATTCGATATCGATAATAATTCAATTACCTACGTTCACATCACTAATAGACGTACATTGCCAACAGAATGTTTTAAATTTCGGTAAAATGTACCAAAACGACAAAAAACTCAGTTTTATAGAATCTCCTTATCAAAATAATATACTACAGATACACAGTCTCTATGAAAATCAAACCTCAAAAGTGTCCCCGCGCCAATGCTTACTTATACAGTTATTGTAAAGTGTAAAGTGATGTAACTCACATACTCCCTGTAATAGCGTTGTAAAACAATAGTATGTGAGGCACATCACTTTCATTATAGGCGCGGTCACACGCGACTGAGAGCAAAAACAAGGCATAAATGCCTTATTTTGACGGTGCCGTTTTCGACGACGACCGTGGATCTACCCTATATTTCATCGCGGGTATCTCTAAGAATAAAGCTAACATAACGTTTGATAAAACCACAGACCTAGAATTTTTTCGTTACTCTCGATAAAACAAAGCATTAGTTAAAAGCTTAAAAATTCCAATGAATTTTGTTTACAGGGAATTAAAATTTAAATACAACTTAATCAATTTTTACTTCTGGCCAGAGTCAGCAGTTAATGTATTAAGTATAAAATACATAACAACACTTCCCCCATTACTCTTTGCCAATAACTTAAACATAAACATTTTACGATTCTTAATAACCACTTTATTTCAAAGACACTTTCATACGTTTTCGAGACAGATCGCGCCAAACGAATAAAAACGTGCAAGTATATGCAATTTATTATTTTGACAGCTTATTACATTAAATAAGTGAGCTACAGTATTTAAAATTAAAACCTAATGTGTGTACTGTGTATTTTGTCGTAAATAATGTCAATTGTTGTTGTTTTTCGTGTTAAAAATAAAAATCACTCGAAATAGCTCATCATTATAGTAAAATATCGATTAGCCTTTTAAATATTGAAACATATTTACAAATACGTTATAGTTATTTATGATATTAGGGCGGTAAGTTGGTTTTTACAAACGAGTAGACAAATGTAAGCCCGAGACGAAGTCGAGGGCTTACCATAGTCACGAGTTTGTAGAAACCAATTTCCGCACGTGTATCATACAACGTTTTTCAATACATTTGCGAGAAAACAGTACAATAGGAAATGAAACAAACTTTTGTTTATCAGTGGGGAATTCGCAACAAACAATCTTTGACGTTTCTAATCTAATATGAAAATGGGCTAAAATGGCGCGCATTTACATTGCAAATGGCGCCACGTGCGTGTGATGAAAATTAGAACTACATCTTTAGTTTCATTTTCTCTTTAGTATTAAAGTGAGACAAACGTATGGAGCAAAAACGCTTCCAAGGAGTTTCGAATGTTCAGCTTATTTATTCTCGTTATGTGAAACTCTTTGGTGGAATTCTTATATATTCCTTATGGAAATTAAAAATAAACCGTAAAGGTTACGCACGGCGCTATACAACGGAGGATGCGGTAAAATAGGTAGGTACTTCGGTGAGAGTACCTATTTAACGCACGCTCCGTTGTATGGTGAGTAATGTTTAACTTTCGAACAATGTGTTACAGGCATCGTAAATGCATTTTTTGAGCAAATGTGTTGAAAAAGTATTTGTTCGTTTTTTTTATTGAACAAAACTACTTATTCAATGGCATTACCTATCTATCTTCTCATTTGCAATGTAACATATTCAGTAATCTGTGGTAATAATTTCTTTCACGTCCTAGACGAAGGCAGCTTCTGATCTCTAATTCTCTACTTTATACTAGTAAGTTGGAAGACGCGGCCCGTATTGCAAAATAAGCTCGTCAAATTCCGTTCAAAGAAACGTCGTAGTCTATCAATTAGTCTGACTGAAGTTCAGCGCGGCGGTTACGGCAAAGGCGACGCGCTAAATGACTCATTATGACGGCTTTTTTGTATTTTCCAAAACAATGAAAACTCTACAAATTTTGAATGTTTGTTGGGAGTTGGGATGGGGACTACACACATTCCTTTTTGTAAAAATATCTTCGATAGAAACTGAATAAAGTTGGTACATTCAAATTTTTTTAAGAAAGTTTGCCTATTTTTCTGTTGAGCCAAACTGCTTTTTGTATCGGCGAACAACACCAAGATATGATAATCAAATTCAAAACTTTTTATGCTCTATTTTTAAAGAAGTCTAAATCTTGGCGTATTTTCGCCAAGAAACGTGCCTAAAATCACCTTGTTTGGGCAATCTTCGCTTTAATACGGTCGCGGATCAAGCTTTATCATTTAACACGCATGCAGCGAGCAGGTGGTCCCTAAATGATAAGCTAAAAATAGATACAATATCCAGTTGGTTGCTGTTTTACTAATGATAAAGTTGTATATAAAATTCACTTCGGCAACGCGAATGAGTTGTTTTATTTTATTGGGGTTTGTAAAGTTACCTTGCTATCTTAACAAAGTAGATAACGTATAAATAAACTTATACGAGCTGATTGCAATTTGCACCACTCGGAACTTATAATTAAGTACAAAGTATCGAGTGACACTGCGCTCTCCTCCAAGTGGCTATTATGGTCTTATAATATTAAATATTTAAAAAATCAACAAGTCTGATCTGAAGGTTGTGACGGTACTTTTATCTTAACCATCCGATATCCGACGCACCCCACACTCCCCTATTTTCTTTTGTATTTAATAACGTCAAGAAAAAATAAAAATTCTAATTGCTTTAAAGTTGTAGAACGAAAGTTATTTGTTTAAAGTCATAGACTTCGGAAGAGTAGCGAAATTATTCTAGATCTGTGGTAGTGATCAAAAACTTTTAGGTAAACTAAAATAACCTTGTATAAAATACTACATAAGTAAATACCTACTTAGGTACCAACTATTTTACTATTTACTGTATTTTTATGGTATTTTCCGAAACACCGCGATTTAACATTAACAAGTAGGTATAATGGGGCCAATATTAGAGGCTTTAGTTGACAGATGTAAAACTCGTAAAACTGTTGCTGTTCTTGTCAAATAGACGGCAATGTAAGAGATGGCTATATTTTATAGAGCGTTCACCTTAAGTTGCCCCCCGATATATTTATATTATATAAAAACATGCAAGTAAAACATATTATTCTGTGGTGGGTAAATACAAATTTAGATAATGCATACATATTACTTTACACTTACGATATTACTTGCATATTTTTAAATAATATATATACATCAGGGGACAACTTATGGTGAACGGTCTGTAAGTATTTTAAGGACTGTCAACTAAGCCTCCAAAATTGAAACAGAACACGTTTCTAGGTAGACCTAATTGGCAATTAAATGCTGATGATATTGACCAATGTTAAAAATGTTTTATTTAAATGCCGAGGTCTTAATTTATCATCACTTTGTCTACACGACTTTATTTAAATAAGCAATTTATTATAGCTTTCTGCAAGTTTAATATACGCACATTAAAAGGAAATTATTGGATTTTTTTTTCTAGTTTCCAACATTATTAGTGACTAGCTGACCCGCCCCGGCTTCGCACGGGTTAGTTAGTTTTACACCTTATCTCAGTGTATAGGAAGAGAGAAGGAAGAGGGAAAAAGATAAGGGAAAAGGATGAATGGATGTAACGGTGAAAGGAGGCAGATGCGCCAGCACAGCTGCCTCCTTTCACCTTATCTTTTCCCCCCTCCCTTCTCTCTTTCCCATAGTACAGGATAGGAGTGACTTTGGACCTAATACTGAAGGTTGAATGTCTGTAATTTCTGAACCACAAAACCGACGTCCTTGAAATATTTACGGGACAATATTTAAAACACCCCACTTTCGATAAAAAAAAAGAATAAATGAAATCAGACCACGCGTTAATGAATTACAAATAAGTACATATTTTTACGTTCATCCCCTCTCCCGCGGGAACCGTGCTGGATTTGGGGATTAAAAGTATCCTATAGCCTACCTCGTAATATGAACTCAAATCATGCCAAGTTTCATTTGAATCCATTCAGTAGTTTCGGCGCGTGATGCTCAGCCAAGATACAGACAGACAGACAAAAAAGAAAAAAAACACAGTATTGGCTTCGGTATCGATTATAGAGAGCCCTCCAACAAAAACTTTCAAATATCTTTAATGTACATAATTGACCCTGTTACAGTTTTATTATAAGTATAGATGATACTTTTATAAATAAAAGTATAGGCTGACCAACATCTTCAACGCTTGTAAATCTTGTTTTGTATTGTGCAATTTTTCTTTTTACCACAATATCCCATTCTTTCACGTGTCGCTCTAAGTCTAGACTCTCTAGACTCTAGGTCTAGTGCGACATAACGGGACATACCAAAAAAAATGAGCTATGCTGTGGCACTGTGGAATCATGGCATACAAAATTCATTTCAATCTAACTAACCACAGATTTGATAGTCAATTGTTTTTTTCTCAAGTAATCTAAAAGTTTCGTTAGAAACTGACAAATCGAATTTTAGGTTCACAATTCAAATTTTATAGCAATAATAATAAACAAACCGTTGTTAAATAAAAATATAAAAGAAGTAATCTGAATTGCCATTAAACACGATGCGTTTTGTCGTTTTGCTTATTTTATTATAATAGACGCGCTGCTGTTTCATTTACCTGTTTTACCGCGCGAATTTAACTCTTATCCTGCACTAAAGTTTGATAGTTCTATGTTCGCTTCTATCCCTCTATGACGTACTTACTACTGAACTGTTGCACGTGGCAACCCATTTGGGTACGTCCTGTCAAAGTTTAGTGCAGACCACAGACCTATAATATTTTTGCTATTCTCAAAGTCTTATAGCGCAGACGGGAGTAAAAATCCCATACAACATAGAAATAAAATTCCTCTATGCCATACAGAATATCTACGTCGTGCTAGCCATCTGCAAAGACCATAATGGTGTTTGCCATCTGTGTGCAAAATGTAATCCAAATCAGTTCATTTTCGGTGTGAAAGCCATTTCACTTCGTCAGCCGAAAGACTGAACACAGGCCTCCCCCATAAAACGTCAATTTGGACGCTTATCATAGGGGGATATGCCATAATCACCACGCTTGGCAGGCGGCTTGATGATCGCAGAAGATTTTAATGTACTGAGGAGAATGCTGCTGCCCATTCCCTGAATATTCTCTTAGCCGCTTCGCCGGCTCTTACGGCATCCACGGGAAGAGATGGGGTGGTCCTATTCGCAAACCAGGACCACGCGGCCAAAAAGCCGCACAAGCAGACAAAGTTAGTACTAGTAGTTAGCAGTAGTAGGGATTAGTAAAGGATCTAGTGACACAACATGTTACGTTTATAAATGAAACATTACATTACAATGCAGTTGTGTTTACGTCGCAACCAAATTAGAATCGCATATACCGACTGCTGTCAAACAATCTGAACTGTTTATGTGATATTGTTTCCGTATTTCTAATCTATTTTGTAAGTTTATATGTTAGTCATCATCCAGCCCGAAGACGCTCGCTGCTGAACATAGGCCTCCCCCAGAGAGCGCCAATTTGAGCGGCTGTTTGGGGCCGGCCTACGCTGCGGTTCGTGGTCGCTACTCTAGAAACTTTCTTCCCCATCGTTCTTTATGTTAATTTCAGAGGTAACATGAAAATTAGCATATAAAAGTAGCGACCTGTATAAAAGCCCAGAAAGTCTACAGTATTTTAGAAGTCGTATTTAGTTTAGACATAAAACAATATGATTTTTAATTGATACAAGAGGAGCTTCTGTTGTTGTTGTTTTCTTTGATTTATGAATTACTAGCTGCGCCCCGCGGTTTCATAAAAAGTAGCCTATCTGTTAATCCAATATATAGGCTATCTATATTCCAATTTTCATCCAAATCCGTCCAGCGGTTTGAGCGTCAAGGAGTAACAAACATACACACATACACACAAACACACGTACAAACTTTCAGCTTTATAATATTAGTGTGATAATAATAATAACATCATAAATAAAAAACACCTATTAAAAAATGCACATTTTGCGCCAGATTTCTGCGTATAACTCGTCGATGCCTCGTGATTTATTGTGACTTCGATCTTTGGGATTCATTCCACAATCATCCCAATATTTTATCTCCCAAAAAAATCACGACTTTTTTTAGTAATACACTTTTTCGGCCATGGCTATCGTGGATGTGGTCGTTTCGTACATTTTTCATACTCAATTCGGTCGAATAAACCACCGAACGGATGAGTGAGTGGATTAAATATATTATTGTAAATTGTACGTAGATTCTAATTACGATCCGAGCTGCGATTGGTTAAATTCTAGTTGCTGCCAAGCACATAGCTTTTTATTGGTGAAACTGCGATTAATGTGCGGGTATGACGGTGCAGTTACATTTTATTAGTATGTGTGTAACCAGTATTTGATTAATTTGATAAATAAAGTATTTTGTCTCACATCATATACCTACATACACGTTACCTTTACATAATAAACTAAACATCCTAAAATGTAACACCCAACGCCTACAAACTGTCAGTTCAAATGATTTATTGAAGTCTAAGCTCACCTCAAGATTTGTAAGACGCCGATAACAATGCCATCAGTTCTGACTAAAGTTATAAAGAATAATAGGCAGTTAAATTTTCTAGTGTCAACAATAGAATAGGTCTAAACCCCGCTTCGTGGTGTTAGTGCCTCTTAAATAACTCAAATGGTGGTTTGCTTTTACTGTCTAGTTCTAAGGTTGATGTATGGCTTGTATGAATTTGCTTTGAAAACTCGAACGTAGCAAAAACTACTCGATGTATTTTGATGCCGTTTGATGTTATGTAGTCTTTGGAGTTCTCAGCAGGCTTTTAAGTTTGTTTCATCAAAATCGGTGTATCCAAAAAGAAGTTATAGACATTCTGAAAAAGAGCTTCCGCACTGTACTAGGTATATACCAACATGTTCGTAAAAGGAAAGGAAAGAAGTAACTCCGGAGGATTGGAAGAAAGTAGCCTAGACATGCATTAATTAGCTTTTTGGGGAAACCACCGTCTATATATTTTTGCATTATTCCTTTTCGTGCAGGGTTGTCTGGAAGAGATCGCTTTGAACGATAAGACCTCCCATTGTTTTATCACTTAGTTTTTAATGGTTTGTGTGTTTCAATAAAGAGTTTATCAATCTATCTATCTAAGTAAACCCGAGCGAAGCCAGTCGGGTCAGCTAGTTTTGTAATGAAACGGGTATTTTTTAAAACCTGTTGAACGAGTTCAGTTCAAGAAGCACAAAATTCGCGAACATGTGTCATGGGCCAACCCGCACTTGGCCACGGTGGTAAATTATGGACTCTGTCCATGAGAAGGACGGGTCAGGTCCTAGCAAAAACGTATTAGGCTGACGTGACATGATCTAAAAAAATTTGTTCCATTGTGTTAACTCAATATTTTTCTCAAAGGCATTTCTAATTTTGTTAGAAAAACTTGTACATAATCGTAATCTGAGGATATTGATATTTATTCCCCAGGTACAAAATATTACAGCACAAGAACTGTAATTTGAAATTGTTTTATCAGAAAATCGTATAAACTAAGCCTGTAGCACTATTTAAATTAACCCCGCAAGTTCACGTAGTTAGCATTGATAAATTAAATCTGTTTACGTAAATAAGCGCATGGCAACACTGTAATGAGTCCACTGATAACATTAACAAGCTACTGTGAAAAGTAATATCTAACTTAATTCGCGAGACTCTTCATAACATCCATTTCTTTTATCTTATTCGGTAGAAATAATTAATTAATGAGACTGATTGATACTTAATTGTTCTGTTTTTGTTTTGTGCTATCGAGGAGCTCTTACGAAAACATTACCTAAGCAACAGTTTAAAAAAAAAGTATTTAAGTCAAGTTTTTTTGTACTCATAAATTCTAAAACGCAGCAATTTTGAACGTCGAGTACTTACTATTGAAATACAAAACAAAAACAACAACCACAGCTTAGCTACAAAAATATTTATAACAGTGATTGAAAATAGGAAGAAAATATTCATCATCATTATCAACAGCCCGAAGACGTCCACTGCTAAACATAGGCCTCCCCCACAGCACGCCACTTTGAGCGGCTGCTCGCCTCCCATCTATCGGCTCCCCGCGGTTTTCACCAGATCACGGTCCACCTAGTGGGGGGCCGGCCTACGCTGCATCTTCCGGATCGTCGTCGACACTCCAGAATCTTTCTTCCCCATCGGTTGTCAGTTCGCCGAGCAATGTGACCTGCCCATTGCCATTTCAACTTGCTAATTCTAAAATATTATCAAACATCAAAATAAACAAAACAATAACCATTATACCAAAATAAAATCATTATTTTTTGCCATATTCTTTTTCGGTCGTTCTACCCCCTGGCAACCTTTTGAATAGTCGTTTCACTCGCTACTTGAAGAGCTCCAGATTGTACTTTATCGAAGACAAAGGCGCTGGTAAAGTGTTCCATTCCTTTGCTGCTCGGATTATAAATATGGAGTCTAACCACTTTGTGCGAATTGAAGGAATATCATCCATAAATGGATGGCGTGTAGCTGTACGTCTTGTCGTCCGATGGTGAAACGGAGATGGTGGAGTTAGATTGTGTAGCTCCGCAGCACACTCACCGAAATGTAACCTGTAGAACACTGATAGGCTGGCGACTTTACGCGAATATTATTCTATTAACGCAGTATGTACCAGGTTATCTTAAACGGGCCAGAGTACAGTAGTACAGACTACCAACCCAGACCCATATCAATTGATAAATAACATAATCCATCATATTATAATTAACTATAAGTACCTAAACATAGACAGCTATCTAGTTCACACAGATAAGATAGTACTTATGTAGGCACCAACTATGTTTAAGAAAAAGATTCTAGTTTAAGAAAATTGATACAAATATAATGCGATCACTCAGCCAATAAAAAAAAATTGAATGCAACAATTTAAATACACGATAATTTTAATTTGAATTGCTAAATTTGTTATTAGGTCGTGCAAGAATCAAGATAGTACTATTTAAGGTGTATTGCAATATTTACTATAATAACGACACAACAGACACAGATTAGAGAGATTAGAGAAACAACAATTTTAGTCTGTATCTAAGAGACACGGTGCGACGGCATGCTCGTTTATGCCACTGTCAAACAGATTATGAGGTACTGTCACTTATGTATTTGCGATACGGTGATACGTGCGTAAATGGCACGCGTATCAAACACCCACCAGTAAAGTTTTAATATACAATTTATATTATGTTATTCAGTAATAAAAACTTACTATTTTTACTTTGGAACAAAATATTTCCTAGTCTTCAGGCGTATTTTGGAATAGGTTTTTAATTTTCATAACGAAACATTCATGCGAAGTTACATTGTGTAAGTTTGCGTATCATATAAAATAACTAAAGAATTTTTGTTTTTTTTTAATAATTAAAATGAATTTAAATCTTTAGCTACATATCATAGGATTAGAAATTGATATTTGATAAAATAAACATTGTCATGATAGATCACAGCAAAATTATTATCGAATGCGAATATATTAATACTAACCCCACGACATTTGTCGATAGATGGTCTTATTGACATTCAAATAATTAATTGCATAATTTAAGACCATATAAGCTTAAAAATAATGATATATATGCAATTATGCATAGGTAACAAGCATTTGTAACATTGATAATGTAGCACTTTTTCATAAAAAATATGTCGAAGACAGGTAGAAAATGCCTTAGCGATGAGTGTTCCGATTGTACTCTCAAATGTCAGACATAATTTAAATGATGATAACCCTCACAGTTACACGTATGCATAAATTATCTTTACACTTGTCTCAATGTTCTTTCAAAGTTAAACTTTTTTTTTTGTTTTCAGGTCTTAAGTTTGCTGACTCTTGGGGATTTATTTTATTGCAGTTATATCACCTTCACCGTACGTTCCTACTGCTGGGAAACAAGCTTTCTCACATAATAATATGTAGGGAGACGCTGCATGGCTAAGTGCGGGAATGACAAGGGTTCGAAATTCTTGAACATGCTGGTTTCTACAAGATATTTCCCATCACCAAATGTAAAAGTGAGTGCAAATTCAGCAAATAATATGGAACCTCACTATGGAACCGACCTGGATTCGTGGTGTCATTATCATTGTAAACGTGCATTGCTGATCATAGAACTCCTCTTATAAAGCAACTTTGAGCGGATTCTCACGTCTAACAGCTCCCCTTCGGTTTAGACCAGTGGTCGGTCCACCTAGTGGTAGGAAACTCAGAATTACAAATTTTTTAAATCTGCATCATCCACCACATCTTTGCTACCTTGCCTTGCCCACACTGACTGTGAGAAAAGGTGTATATTCTAGCAGTAGGCACATACTTATATGGGCTGATGAAAAATATCTATATTTAATTATCCACAAACATAATAGTTCCTAAAAATTATTTAAAAAATGAAGAGATCCTACCTGTCGCGGCGCTTTATAGTGCTACAAGTGCGCAGGCGGCGGTGACGGGCGCTGCGTTGTGAGCGGTAGCGGCAGCAGGTGAGCTGGGTAGTCGGGCGCGAGCACGTACCGCGGCGAGCAGCACATGGTGTACGACCCCTTCCTCGCTTGTAGCTCCAGGAGCGAGCATAACGACCGCTCGTACAGCCGCCATTGGTGCACCACCCAGTGGGCTGGAATTACACGGTACGTTACGATACGCATGCGTATCGTCATTCGACACAAGCGTATCTGACCAGAATAGAGTTTAAAGGTTTAATTCTGTCAGTACACGTAAATTTTTAACTTTGATATTTTTTTTATTGTAACTAATATACCTAAATAGTTTAAGAAAACGGAGGAACACGAACCTTTAAACTCTAGAGTGGTCATACAGCACTGCGGCTGTCTGCAGTAGACCATAACATAGTCTCAGAATAGAAGAAAAATATACTTAGTAAAGTAATATATAAGCTGTGCCTAGTCGACGAAAAAGTAGAGGGAAAAATACAAAGATATGATAATATTTCGGATTCCTTTTTTTTGCTTGACTTTCTAGTTTTGAGCGTGCCGTTTCCATTTTTCTTATAATCTGAGATCATAGTAAGTACATAAAATGATTACTATGAATACTGTAACTTAGCGGTGCAATGCAAAATGCAATGTAAGGACGTCCAAAGTTGTATAATTATTAATTTTTTACTGGACTTTACCTAAAATCTCATTGGATATTATAACGTCTTGATTCGACTATTTGAAATTATATCATTTCATATCTTATTCCTACTATTAGGTAATAAGATATAATTTAAAAAAAAATGCCACCTCCTCCTTTTTTAAGTCGTTTGAAAAGAGGCACAATTTATGCATTTTTTAAGTTGTACGTTATTTTACCCAACAAGAAACAAGTTTAGGTTAAACACTGGCCGTACTTGAACACCATAATCAAATGCGTATCGTGACTTATTACGTACCAAGTGATGCGCCATCGAATTATGCTTAAAAGCGGTTTTAATAAATTTAACAATACGTATTTGATTACGTCAAAGTTTATTTTAGGCAATGCTATAAAATATCAATATCCAAAGCACGAGAAATTGGCAACAATAATATCTTACAATCACATTTGCGATGCATCAATGTACTGAGGAATTCCGTCTGATGGAACACACTGTATCTATTCTAACATTCGCTTTACAGGCAGGTGACGCATGAAGATAATAATTATTATAGTTATGTATCAAAATGCGTATCTCTTTACGAATAGTTTTAGAGATGCACTCAGATCGCTAAGCCTGGAAATGATACGCAATACCCACAGACAATATATAGGATTATTGTCTTGTTGTGTTTGTACCTGGTCAAAGACGTGTGTGACACTCGGCGTCACCGAAGTATATAGACCAACAAATCTCAGCAAGACGGAACCGGTATTATCCAGATGGTTATCCAGAAAACCGACGGAGTGGGTAACTGTTTGTTGGACGACGCTGTAACTTGTAAACTTAAAATGATACAATGCATTAAATAAAGATAAAGAAGGAGATGAAGATATAAATAAAACTCATTTGTACAGTTTGGTCGTTTGCTTTTATAAGCGTTCAGGCTAAAAACTCCTCATCTGATTTTCGTTAAACTTCAAATCGACGGCGACGCTATTGTCGTATCTATTTGTAAACGATGTCGAAGATCAGAATAGGGCTCAGCTGTTACTCGATTACCGCTCGATTTATCGCCGTCTAGATGCTGACATTGCAATGCACATTGTGACATTTTGACGTGCGTTGGGTTTTTATCTGCCAATACTTGTCGAACATTTCGCTAACAACTAATTGTAATTTATTGATACATTATATTTATTTGCGCAAAATTAGTTTTCATGTGATCACGTTGAGTAATTAAGCTATTATTCGCAAAAGAACGCAAGAAAATTTTAATTTCCCGCGCGAGTGTAACGTTCCACCTTAATCCCACACTGTGACCTTTAAATTTTCACCAATATGATACCTACCGAATAAACAGAAAACAGAATCGCAATATCGTCTTAAACCAACATTAATGGTGCCTTTCGTAAAAACTGGACTACGAACGGTAGAAACCAGCTTGTCGATACGATGAATGGGTTACTTAAATGCGCGTAAGTTATTTTAATTAAAACTCATAATTTATCCCCAATCAAGCTGTGTCTACAGTTGGATTTAAAAAGCATTTAAATTTCTGTCAAAAGCTCAATGAAGAAATCAAACGTGATTGATTTATAAATGTAACTAGTGGATGCAGTACAAATATTAACACTTATCAACGTTTATCCTAACTTCACCAGAGCACCTACGCGCGCCTGGTCGATACATCGCGAGACCAAATTGCTGGCTATCATTTGGCACAACGAACCAGCATCGCAATTCAACGGGGCAATGCTGCCAGCATATTGGGCACGCTACCTACTTGGTAGTGGGCTGAAGCATAATGGACTGTCTATCTATGTCTATAATATATTGTAATAGGTCAGCGCGACTATTATATAAATAATCCAAATGTTTTTTGTAGCAGGTAATGTAGCCTAGTATCATTAAGTAAAGAATACTATTGTAGTAGTTAGTTTAATAAAAGCACTTTGCCTGTTTAAAAAAAAGCCTAACGCTTTCACGGTCACGCCGTGCTCTGCGGTTGCAACTTTCCCGCGCTCGCGTCCGCATTGACATTGACTTGTTCAGATTTTTTCGTTTATTTAAAGTTGTCACACGAGTTAATATTATTTGCATAAAATTAAATAATGTCGTCTCAAGATCCAATTTTTTATCGTCCTTCCAATAAGAATTTTAATCGATCAAAATTTACATATTGCATCAACTTGCAACAGCAACAATGTTGCAAAGAATGTCGCAAACACTAGTAAAATATCTATTACGACCAAGTAACATGATCCAATACTACTTGTAGTGTCGCAGCAACTCTATTATCGGACAAATCAGAATATTCAATAGTGATAATGAATTTAGCATAACGATTAACTCGAGTTAGTCATTTTACGTCTCACCTAGCAACCTTTGGTACACTCATGATATTTCCAAACCTAAAATAAACATTGCCATGTTATTATCAAAATTAGGAAGTAAGAGGTCGTTAAATGACCGAGTGAATAGCAACACCAACAAGTTTGCTACAATGTCGCGCCCGATGCATATTTAAATCCCGAACGCATTGGCACTATCAAACTGTATCTATTTTTATTACGGCACGCACACTACTGAAGCCTATCGTTGACCTCGACAATTACGATCTTGTCGCATGCGGAATTGAATGTACTTTCATTTGCAACACAATGGCGCTTAAGATGTTTTGTTCCAAAGCGTCAATGGTTGCATATGTGGTTGTGTCAATGATACAACTGCCAAGTCATAAGCGGTCGGTACAAACCAACCACGTGCCACTCTATTACATGTGCAGTGCATTGGATACAATCCAACGTAATCAGACACAGCTGATTAGAATCTATCTCACCTTTTACTACCAATTTCATATTAAACTCGGGAAGCGCGGAAGGTCTAGATAAAATGGCGACTTTTATGATACAAGTGTGATACAAAGATAGAAAACGTTGCACGAATGCCGATAGTTTTATTGTTTGATGATTAATTGCATTGTGATATTTGAGTTCCGTTAGGAGTTATGCATAACGTTGACAAATGTAACATAGTCGAACCATTATATTATGCGAATTGTTCGTAGATAAAGCAAACGACAGATCACTTTATTTTAGTATAGGTATTTAATTATTGAACTATTTTGCTGCAGAAAACAATGCACTATCTCCAGGTTTGTTACGATGTGCTCTAATGGTGCGAGAGCCCACTGCATAAATACCTACGTCAACGGGTACCCCAATAGGCTATCTTTAGACCGTTAACCGACATCTAAATATGTAAAAACAATCAGGTCTGCCAGTTCCGATCCTGCCGGGTCGTAGAAATAATTGAAATTTTTTGACCTATTTTTTTTTGTCAAAATGTACCCGAATGAAGTTCCGGCAACAATTAACCATGGATTAATTATGTAAAAAAAATTGGTCTGCCATTGCGCACCTTGCCGGAAGTACCTGGCAGACCCCTAAGAATGTGCCCTTCACACTCTTTACCTACCTCAGCGAATACCCCAATGAAACCTACGCCCAATAATAGCCAAGATGCCCCTGATAATAGATTAAAAGGTCTGCCAGGTCTAAACTTGGCGAAAATTAGTATTCAACACATTTGAAGTTGGTGGAGGTGGATTATTTCCATGACCCAGCAGGATCGGAACTGGCAGACCTGTTTTTTTACATGTTTAAGTGTCGGTTAACGATCTAAAGATAGCCTATTGGGTACCCGATGACGTAGGTATTTTTGCAGTGGGCTCTCGCACCATAAATAAAATTAATGAACAATAGGCGTTCTTCGTTTACCCCTGGACTCCCATGGTCGCGATATCGCGACTTCCGGTTATTAATGCACATGGCCAGTATTCCATGAATTAAAAGATTATACTTATATTTAATGTTTATTATTAAAAGATCATGTTTGGTGCTTCATAATAAACACCAAACAGTCATAAGTTGGAACAAAATGTTGGAATAACATACCACCGCCTATAAGGAACCTACAAGGTATCACAAGCTTTAGGTTCAAATTAAAGAAATTTCTTTTTGACAACCAGAAAGCGGAGGGAGCTCTCCGACATGACACTAGTGCGATCTAACCACCACTATATTTTATAACTCTCACACGGCACACCTTACAAAGCGCTCACATACTCTTGGTGTCACACACACGTATACATACACGCAAACACTATTCACAATATCAATTTTATTGTCATGATTAAAATAAATTATTTAACATACTTACATGGTTATACTTAAATTATGATAGAATGTGTTACTAAACTTTCAGTATTTTCTTTTGTTGTTATTTACTTTAATTGTTTTCTTTTGGATACAAAAATTGTAATGATTTCTTTGGTTACCTATGTATAATAGTATGTATTTTCTGAAAATATGTTAACTTAAACATTTTTAGTTTTCTTTTGTAAACTGTTCCGTGACGACACCGAAACGGCCCCAACGGAAGACCAGCGCTGGTTGTATGGCCAGCCCTATGCTGAGTTGGGACCGGTTCGTGGCAATTGACAATCAATTTATATTTATTAGTAGTTAGTTATATTTTATTAGTTATTGTCATGTTTTTTTCTTTTTTCCCTTTTTATTTTATTTGTATCTTTTGCCATGAATAAACAATTTCTTTCTTTCTTCTTTCTTTCTTTCTTTCAAAAGGAACAATTTTTCTTCTAAACTAAATATTACTTTATGCTTTGTTTTTTGGAGACTAGTAACCGTATATAAAAAAAAACTCTTCTAAGCATCAAGGAAATACCTAGTTCGCAGTAATAGTCACCTATGTTGCCAATCACCGTAGCTAAGATTATCTTATAGGTAGTAATTATGCTCCGGTTTTATGACGACTAATTAAAAATAATCATTTGTAATTGTTAACCTTAACCTTCCCCTAGCAACCTTTATAACCTTTTAGTTACCTATTAATGCTGTGAATTAATAATTTAGTATGTTAGGCGTAATAGGCTATTAAAAATAAACAAATATATATTATTTTGATAAAGTAGGTTAAAAATGAGTGCAGTAATTGAAAAAATAAGTAAAATCGGTAAATAAATCATTGACTATAGCTTTTGACAGCCTCTGTGGTGTGGTGGTTGAGCAGGTTGGCTCATAACGTGGAGGCTGCGGGTTCGATTCCCGCGACAGGACAAGTATTTGTGCACATGAAAAAAAAACCACAAATACTTGTTCTGTGTCTGGGTGTTGTGGGACCATGGTCCTCATAGTTCCTGGGTCCCTAGATACAGGGAATCCTAGTTAGGGTCCAGGATCTATGTATGTGATCGTTGGGCGTTATTTATTATTTATTTATTTTAAAATTTCTGAAGGGGGGCATCGCCTGTCCCTTTCTCGCAGTTACTATGAAAACACGTGATTGTGACATCACACAAACACATGCTAAAGAGATTGTATGTAAAGCTACCACAGCTTAGTAATGAGGTACTATGAAGGACCATACGCTGACGTCACTGAATGTTTGAGCTGTCTCTTTCTATTTCTGTATTTTAAAATGCTTGTAACTTTGTCATTTTTTTGAGATATATAATTTTTATTTTCACGACTGTTTATTTTATTAAGGAATATTATTAATTTATGGAATAAAAAATCATCTAGCCGTTTATGATTATTTATTATTATTGTATAACTTTTAAGTAAAATATTATTTCACGGAAAAGGGCTTTCCATTGCACCAATCTTTAAAGGGGCGATGTTTCAATGACTGGATAAAGTTTATCCAACTAATAATTGATAAACCAAATAAAATAAACCATTATCTTTCTCTATATTCTATTGACATTACATTGAAAAAATGACTTGAAAGCCGGCAAAATACATTATTACCTATTCAATTACTGTTTTACATAGGTAGTAGTGATTATATTATCAAACTTTCACGTAAACTGTAGCGCCTTCATAGCTCTCTCACGCACGTGCTACGGTACGCGTCGCGTGAAGCATTCACAAACGATACGGTAAAACGATACGCAACTCTCGTATGTACACGGCTTTACAACAAAGTACGTTGACAAGCCGTAAGTGGCTTGCATTGACATCTTAGTATTTGTTGAAAGAGCTATGTATACTATAGTAATCTGTGGTTGAAAGGTTCAAACACAACATGCTATAATGTAATGTAATTAATGTAATGAAGAAGAATGATGTAATTACAACAGGAACTGGACGAGCTACTTTGTAAATATTCTAAGAGTGTGTCCCTACATTTTAAACACGTCTATGCCATTAAAAAAAAACAAAAAAATTGTTACTAGGTAAGTTAAATAAAAAACCAAGTAAGTAGGTAAGTACTTAATAGTTTTGAAAAAAAAAGTCCCTAAAACCCTAAAAGGATATTTTGGGATGTTGGTCCAGAAATCCAAACCGGCTAGCTTATTACGTAAAGTTCGCAACAGGCGTAAATTTCACAATCATTGCTGCCAAAGCTGTCAAACGTCACTTTGGCAAAGGCTAGATCACCGACTGTGAGACAATCGATGAACTAAAATGTACATAATTTTGTTTCCGTCTATTGCTGTGCATTCAGCGACTGGCGAGCAACAGGCGGGCGACTGCTACCGATTGCTAATTGTTTGCTGTCGCTTTGCTACTGCTTTTGTTTTGCTGTTGCATTTTTTACATAATACGGGGGCCTGGTGCTTTTGGGAGTTTTTGGAAGGAAAAAGTCCAAAAGTCATACGACCTCAATATGGCTACTGTATCTGTGTAGGTATTTATTTTTACCAATTAATGTTATTTATGTTGTGCTAATGTGTGTCAATAGATTCACGAGGCGAGCGGTTGGCCTACATACACATGAAATAATTACAATGTCTATTAATTGAGTTGCGGTTGCAGTGGGTTTCACTAAGAAATGTCGTTTGACAGTATATAAGCAGAAGTAATCTGAAGAAGTGATGGATTTATAATTTTATAGAATCTTGTTTTTCGGGTCAGGCCAGGGAGTAGTGCAACCAAATTTCGTCCCATTAGCAACAAAAAAAAAACGAAATTCAAATTTTTACGGCGGGTACAGACAGTACTTAACGTATAAAATCATCTGGCAGTACTTTAGTTGTACAATAGTACATCGAACTAATGTTTTAGAAATCGATAAAAAATGGGTAACAGCTCTTCAATGAGGAGTTTTATTTAAAAAAAAGAAATGGTGTTTTATGTATGACCCAATAGATGGCGCCAGTTGTGGTTTTACCAAAATCTGTCACTGTCACTGTTTCCAGCATAGACCACAGGTTATAGGAAATGTGTCACGATACTGACTGACAACTCTAAACTGTTTCGTTTATTCTATTTTCGTTGCGCGATAGCTCGGCTTAATTTTGGATCATAATATTAACTGTCTCGCAGTTCTGCTGTACTTCAATTTACTTAAGAAGAATGCACCACAGACTACTTAGAAGATACTACAGACAATGTACTCGTGGTCCACTCAACTGAATTTGACATTTCTTTGTATGTACTCTAAGCATTTTCTTATGTTTAAACTACTCTATGGTTTGAAAGGTTTAAACTATGTACTTACAGCGCCATCTAGAAAAGAAGCGGAACCAGCGTTTTTTTTTAAATAAAAAGCCTCATTACTTAGCTAATACGCTTTTAACTACTCAGGTGGGTATAAAAGTACCCATCGTAAGCAAAAGAGTGCTAAGCTACCTACTAATACCTTCTGTTGATTTGTCCCTGTGGACGAATTATCCAACTACCAGTATAACTATAAACGTTAGTATTCTGTTTCCTTTGAATGGTGAATACAAGGCTACTTCTATTTTCTATCGAAATTCGTAATTAAACGTGAGCCGTAATAAGAGGGTCAGTGGTTATTTCGATCAAATTTTGACCAGACAAATCACAGAGCACGAAAAAAATACGTTTCGCCACAAAATACTACAGAAGTCAATCACATGTATGTACTTCACTTTTTATACTTACGCTCGGCGCTCGCGCTAGGGCCGTCAGCTTTGGCTTATCCACAAAAAACTATCGTGGTAGTGACACTCGTATCTAGTTGTTTGATTTATTGTTGAGAATGAAACGGAAAGAACGGAAATATAACAACTAAAATATTTCAATTTTAATGTTGGTCGTTTACCGCGGCTGGCTCGCCAAGCAAAACCTACCCTACCTTTAATTACTTACCTACCTACCTGACTGTTCTGTGTTACGTTAAAACGAACCGTCGAAATACAAACAAATACCTTACTTCTCTGAAACAACTGGTAGCTTAAAAACGACAATTCACGTTTAATGTTGAATTTAAATACAAATATCTTTATTGCAGAAAACAACCGTTCACTAAACAATTATTGTAGCTTTTTTTTGTTGCTCCATTTTTGCACAAGAAAGTGTCACAGACGCGTGCCTCAAGCGGATGGCACTCGCGCTCGCACTATTCCGAAAGACTCCGAGACATCGTGTCGGTGAGCGGTGTCTATGTGTGCGTTGCTCGAGCGCACTTACTATGTTGATTGAGTTCTGTTTTGTGGTTTCGCCCCCAAGCATCATATTTTTCAATGCTCTGTGGGCCAAATATATACAACGGAAACTATATAGTTCCCTTTATACATTTTTATATGACTTAAAGTTTTCCTTTGTATACATTTCTCTGAACAAAATTCGGTCGAACTAACCACTGACCCCTTAAACTAAAGTAGCATGCAAAGCTGCGGACAGAAGCCAGTATACTGCCGAGAGTACCAGAAATAGCTGTCGTCATTTGATGTAGCTACCGCAATTGATTTCATACGCACTTAGCTGTGATTTACATGTTGGAACTCTCGTTAATTTAGTGCGCGATGTAATTAATGTGGATCGTTCTTAAACGCGCAGGATTTGTTTTAAATTATGTTAAGTACCTATTAATTGATTTGTACATAATAGTTTTACGACAAGTTATCAAAAAGATTAATATACAATACTTTTCAAATATATCATTCTGTTAAACATTACTATTTTTAGACAGGTTTTTGCAAAATGGTTAACAACTTTGTAGGGTCAATTTCTTTAGATATTCAGGTATTGTCTGGCTGATATAAAGTGATATAGCCATTGACTGACCACCTTTTAATTATACATTGATTACTTAGGTGTATTACACAAGTTAATTCAAAGTTTAGATACCTAAGCATCGAACCCACAACCTACCGAAGGCAGAGATACTATCATGGATTGATTTTTAAGTGTAAACCACACTTCAGGTATATCTATAAAGATATTATAGTTCTTAAAATTTTAGCAACTAGCGGGATTTGAACCCGCCCAATACCAATTAAGCTATGGTCACATGACAATCAATGATAGATTTAGCAAGCGCGCCATCTCTCGTCATTTGATAGTATCGGAATTACTACTAATGAATAGATTAACAGGTTCTATATATGTCGCCACGACTGCTTAGTCGGTAAACACATAGTCCTTAAGATTTTCGCAGTAGCGGTGATGCGACCATAGCTTAATTGGTAGAGCGTCTAATCCGGTGAGTTGGAAGACGCGGGTTCAAATCCCGCTGGTTGCTCAAATTTTAAGAACTATAATATCTTTGGCAGAGCTACTATCAACTGCGCTGTGAATCCAATCGAACATTTTTGCTACCACACCATAATTTGCTACAATAACGCTAATTTTGCAAGTGCTAAAAACGCTACCGATCCCAAACTTAACGCACCTTATGTTATAAATATAAAACGGACTTGTAATGTCGATCACCATCTACCGGACGGCCATAACTCAGCAATGATGCGTTATCGCGCCGCGCCGTGTGCTCATTGAAGATACCCAGCAATTTACCATCGGTGTAATGTCGGTGCGGTGTATTGCGCAATTACATTGATCGCTTTGAAATACGACTTTATAATGTCCTCCGATTATTTGAGTAGTAAGCCATTGAGCAGTAGGGGAGATTTGGGGATGATTTTGCTTAATTCATTTTAATTTGACGTACGTGTGTCTTGAAATGAAATGAATGAAATGAAATGAAATGAAATTGTTTATTTGCAGGAAATATGGTACAATAAGATGTCAGGGAAAAAAAAATAGTTCCGCATATTTCACAAGAAACTGGCATACAAAAATTAAATACATTGCGATTATAAAATTAATAAGTATTTATCTACAAATTGTCTTCATAATAATTAGCACCTAAATACCTACATTATTAAAGTGCAATATTCATCAAATTCGTCATTACAAATTATAAAATAAAATTATTCACAAATTGTCCATAATAAAAGAAATTGCAATTCATAAAATGTCAGAAATTAATAATTAATGTCAGTAAATAATAATTAACAGAGAAGACCACAATAACAATAAATTCATTTACAATTTTTCAGATTAAAGAATTCTTTCATGTCATAAAAACAATTTTCAGCTAACCAATTAAATAATTTATGCTTAAAATATTTGCTAGGGAGCTCTCTTATTGACATAGGAATTTTGTTATACACTTTAATTGGCATAGCGTTACAGTTTCGCTGGTAATGAGTGGTTTTACAGTGGACTACTTTTAACATACTTGGGTCCCTCCTTGTAAATAACTGTTTAGGCTTTTGGAAGAGATCAGGATGTTCCTTTACAAAAACCCCTACCTGCATAATATATAGGCCGGTCAAGGTCAAAATCTTAAATTTTTTGAATAGTGGTCTGCATGTGTCTAGCGGACCACTGCCACTTAGGGCTCTTATGCATTTCTTTTGTACCAAAAATGCCTTGGTGATGTCCGTGGAATTGCCCCAGAGCAGAAGGCCATACCTGAGCACTGAAGCTACATAGCCATGATATGCCATAAGGGCAGCGCTTGATAATTTTTTATGCAGTTGTGATGCTTAAAACCCCTTTATAAAGGTAATTAGATAAAAATTAAACGTACCAGGTACCGGGACCAAATTTATATACCTACTTTTTATCCCGGGAAATGGGAATTACAAGAAGTGTGAATGGGAATCATGTGAAAAAAAAGAGCAATGTAAGTACCTATTAACCTAGGTTTAATACCTACCTACTTAATTTAGCTTCGTAAAGTCTACCTTTGAGACAGACAGACATTTGACTTCAGGTATAAACACGTATCAACTTCCACAGTCAAGTTAAGACGCTGACAGGCCCCAATTTGAGCATGTTTATTACAACAGTCGAACATGAAACGTATACTGTATTACATGGGGTCACTTTTTGCGTAGCAAAAATATGGCGATTACGTGCGTTGCGCTTGGACGTACAAATAATTAGTTACAAAATAAATGTTGTGATAAAAAAAATAAGCCTGTAGATGGATGCATTGAAACATAACTTATGACTATGGTTTATTTTTTTTTTGTTTATGGGGTGTCTTATTATAACGTAACATTTTAGGGCGTTCAAATGATTTTTTTGAGGTCACTTTACGATTTTTTTCTATCGAGAAAACTTTTCGTAAACGTGTTTTGATTACTGCAGATGGAAAGAAGATGTGACTATTATTAACAAGCATTTTTTTCAATCCTGTAAATGATATACATTTTGAGGCAAATACGTTCAAGTTAGTCGATTTGGGAGCATTCAGCACCTTAGCCGACGGTTAAATCCAACTGTGTCATTTAAATTACAGTGTTTCTGAATATCCTCGTTTCACACCTCCAATAAGCAAAATGTATGGACGCATGCAAATTAAACCTTAACTGCCAATTAGGAACTGACATCTTATACCTAACGGCTAAAACCAGTGGTTATAGTAAAAACCTTATTAAAAATAAACTAGTTGGTAGATTCTACTCAGAATGGAAAGGTTGCCAGTGTTATAAATATTGATTTTTAAGCTTATTACGATAAACTAGGAGCTTATGCTAAATAAAGTACCAATATATTTTGATGTTAAGTGAGAAAATAGTACTTGATTTAAATGATACTTTAATCGTGAATTAAAGTTTTATCGATATTGGATTGGCTAATAATTTGATGATGATTTATTTACTTACAATGATTATTAAGTGTACTGGCACCTACTACATCAGTTAGTAGTAAAATTAAAAGGCGTTTTTAATATCATAAAATTAAATTTATAGAGCGGTAAAATATATTATTTTAATTTTAAAAACATGCGCTGTTTAAAAACTGCACTATTTTTGTGTGATGATTTGGTATCTAGGTATAGGCAAGATTAAAATTTTAAAAAAATTCTGGCCGAATGCGATACTTTTACGAACACAAACATTTAGATAAACAGTTAGTATATAGACTTTTGTTAAAGAAAATCAGTTGACTAGACCGTAGCACCACCACCATAGATACCTACGACCCGCTGGTGACGTAAGGTAACATTTTAACCTCAGATTAAAGACATTCTGTTGGTTTTTTTTAAGTTTATACCCCTAATACCCCTTACTCTATAATATAATATCTAATTAATACCATAATTAATAATCATGTAACTACTTAATAATTTGAAATAAAAAAATTAAAATGATAAATTTCAATTAAATGAGGGGTCGCTTTAGCGCCGCCACGAAGGAAGCGAAGTCGTTAAAAAAATTAATTTAGGTCATTAACATCGTAATAGATAATTAGGTGTTTTCTCTTCAATCTTAAATAATTAGTTAGTTAATTGCAACATCAATAAATCTGGTTGAAACTGCTAACATAAGCATAAAACCTTAATAAAACGTAGCATCAATCATCTTCAATATCAAAAGGGAATGCAATCAAACAAATATGTAAAGTGGCTGACAAAATAACGAGCGTGTTGCATGCTGAGGACATCTGGTGGAGATGTGATGCAACGCTTGGACGGCAGCCAATAACTTGCAAGAAAGATGTGTAAAACAAGACTAGAGCAAAAACTTTACACGACTAAAACAAAAGAAGGTTTATCGGCCATGTGCGAGTTGGACTCGTGCACCAAAGGTTCCGCACTTCGTACCACCAGAAAATGGTGCGAGAATAAATTTAAAAGCATTTTTTCAGTACCTAGAAATTAGATAAAATTTAGGCATTTTTAGTACAGACCCCATCACACTTGGCCCACCAAGATAGACGCTCGTGTATAACGGTTAGGCCAATACAGTGAAAACGAAGAAAAATTTAAAATACACGTCACTTGTGAGTCTTATAGAATAACTTTTCACATGTTTTCTGAATATTTTGTGAAAATAATGAATATTCCTGTCTGCCCCACCAGAACAAAAGTTTAATAATAAAATGATTACTTAAATCGTTTTTTTTTATTTGTTCGAAAAAAAATCCGAACTGGAAACGCTTGAACCGTCGTTGTGTTGTGCTATTCCTTACACTACAGAATATGGTATGTAAACGGAACACATATTTTAGTGTCTCAATTGGTTTTTTTACTAATAAGTCTAAAAACCTCCGGAGTGAATGACCTCACTGATTGTAGAGGTGAGTTAGAGTTATTATTGATTTCCGTTGATTATTGTGTCCAACTAGCAATATGTTTTAAACAATTATTGGCCAAAATGTACCTAACATGGTGTACAAATTATTAAAATCGATTCTCCTAGTGATTCCGAACAAACTGCCAGGTAACGCACCATACTAAAAATAGTGTTGTGTGTTAGAGTAAGAGCCCGCGACGATCAGACCTACGTTATTGTATAAAGGCTGAAAGTTTCTTTGTGTTAGTCCCTAATACAGGTATATAAACAATACCCCGAATATGAGGTTTAGATAACGGTTCCTTTTGAATGATAACAGGTAGCAAAGGTATAAAAAACTGCACCTCAACAAATACGTCAAAGTATAAAGCGCAGTTTTTATATATTTTGTTCAGAATTATATTGGAATTTAGAAACCACGTCGTCCATTGCCAGACACTTAGCACGGTTCCAACCATTGACTATAAATTCAGTTGACCAATGATGCAACTTCCCCTCATACGAAACTTAGTGGTGTATTTCAACCACTAACCTCTGCGAGGAAACAGGAACCCGTTGATGTCTTTTGTACCATCCTGCTCTGTTCTTTGTAATTTCGTATGACTTTGTCTCGTTTTGTTACCCGCGCAGGTGAGCCGTGTTTGTACGAGAGATTATGTTCACGAGCTAACAACGGGCTTTATAATCTTTGGTTCCAACCCACTGTCAGACATCCTTAAATTATAATGAATTATAATTTTTTTAATAAATAATAAATATGTGTGGACATTTCACACAACGGCATCTAGCCCCAAACTAAGCAAAGCTTGTACTATGGGAACCAGATAACTGATACAATACTTAGATACTTGTTTGTAAATACATAGGATACAATATAATACCCAGACACAGAACAAACACCTATGATCATCACAAAAATGTTTGTCTCAGGTAGGAATCGAACCCACAGCCTACATACAGTTCAGAAGGCAGAGCTACTACCAACTGAGTTATCAGGCCAGTCAAACTTTCAGCCTTTATACTATAACGTAGGTTTGATCCTCGCGTGCTCTTGACCTATATGTTAAGTCCGTGAATCGGTGCCAAAGATTTCCATAATTGATAATTTGTGAAATCTTGACATGAGCACTGATCGAAGACTAGTTCTGTAATACGGGTAATATGGCCGCTGTCTCCCAGTAGTAGTCTTAAATCAAATACTACACACAGAAACAGTCTCTATGAAAATCAAACTTGAAGTGTCCCCGCTCCAATGCATACTTTTAAAGATATATAATCTCTCCAGCTAGTATAAAATATCCCACAAGCGCATAGCATCTTTTAATAGCTTTGTAAAACAATAAAATATGAGTTACATCACATTCATTAGGCGCTGTGTTAGGGGTGTGTGTAGGTCGCATGTGAACGCGACTGAGACCAAAAACAAAGCATATGCCTTGTTTTGACGGTGCCGTTTTCAAGGCGTCGATTGGGGATCTACATAGTCATCAGTAAGTAGTTAACAAAACTGAATATTCTTTTTAAAAACGGTGATAACAATAATAGGTACTTTCATATCAGTCTGTCGATGTCGGTCACACAAAGTAACGGACAAGTCGTTCTTTGTGCACTTATCGGTTTGAAATAAAACAATTTATTAATTATATAACAATTACTCCCTTGTGTGAGGTTAAGTGATAAGTTTTATAATTATAATTTATTAGCTAAAAGTGATACAATGTTATTCAGGAGGATCAATGCTTGTTTGTATTGCAATCAATTTACAATTGGTTATTATTTATACATTACTTATGTACCTTCTGTCATACCTTTTTATGTTGGTTTATATGTCATGAGCGTCTTTAGAACCTGTATCAATCCACTGCTGGGCATAGTCCTCGACAAGGTTGTCTGGAAGAGATCGCTCTGAGCGATACGACCGCCCATTGCTACATATTTGTAAATCTTTTTTCCTCTTAGATTTAATTTTTTGTTAATGTGGTGTTTCAATAAAGAGTTTATCGATCTATCTTCTTTATCACTACTCTTTCCGGTCCTGCACCGATCTTAATCCACATCCTATCTTGAATCCTGACGTCCTCTGGTTGGTGGACAAATACGAAAAAAGTAGGGGAAGCCCCTGGCATCTCGTATGTTTGGCTATTTATTGTATGGGATCAATGGAAGCTACTAGTTTACATACTCGCGCTGCACTATTTATTGTACTGGGTCAATGGAAGCTACCCGTTTACATACTAGGGCTGCACTATTTATTGTACTGGGTCAATGGAAGCCACCCGTTTACATACTAGGGCTGCACTATTTATTGTACTGGGTCAATGGAAGCCACCCGTTTACATACTAGGGCTGCACTATTTATTGTACTGGGTCAATGGAAGCCACGCGTTCACATACTAGGGCTGCACTATTTATTGTACTGGGTCAATGGAAGCTACCCGTTTACATACTAGGGCTGCACTATTTATTGTACTGGGTCAATGGAAGCCACCCGTTTACATACTAGGGCTGCACTATTTATTGTACTGGGTCAATGGAAGCCACGCGTTCACATACTAGGGCTGCACTATTTATTGTACTGGGTCAATGGAAGCCACCCGTTTACATACTAGGGCTGCACTATTTATTGTACTGGGTCAATGGAAGCCACGCGTTCACATACTAGGGCTGCACTATTTATTGTACTGGGTCAATGGAAGCCACCCGTTTACATACTAGGGCTGCACTATTTATTGTACTGGGTCAATGGAAGCCACCCGTTTAGATACTGGGGCTTAGATGTAATAGGTACCACGCGTTACTAGCTAGTATAGCACTGCTCTATTTCTTACTAACTTTCTTTCTCACTTACGCGGGGCGAGAGTGAGCTTAACGTAAATTAAAGATAGTCATTTAATTGAGTAAACAGGGAGCTATATACAATTTAAAAAAACCCATCCGCATTTAAATTTAACGCCTACACGTGTAAATAATTGCATAATTTGCATTGTCAATGCAGCATGGTACAGAGGTCAAAGCCGTGCGGGTTAAATTATACAGCAAATCTACAATGGTGATGAAAATAGGTTAGAAATAGAATATTATTCTGAAAGAATATACTTCACACACTTTACATTACTTACATATCATATTAAAGATGAAAAATGATGTTTGGTTCGTCTATTACGCTAGCAAGTAGCCAGTAGTAGCCACTAGCCAGCCAGGCTTGAGTCTAGGCCACCCAAGTCTTCTGTGGCATATAGACCAATAATAGACTGAAAAACTAAGAAGAAAATTGTTTATTGCCATTTGTCGCTAAACCAATGATATCTAGGAGATACTTTTGATCGTAATTTGTTGATACATTCAATTTATTACCGCAAAATTAGTTATCATGTAATCACGTTGAGTAATTAAGCTATTATTGGCAAAAGAACGCAAGAAAATTTGAATTTCCCGCGCTAGTGTAACGTTCCACCTTAATACATATTTTGCAAAAAACATATATGTTGGTATTGATGTGGTAGGTACCTAGTTAGTTTCTCGGAATAAGGACTAACTTCACAATACCTCGTTACTAAGCTGTGGTGCCTCTATGGTAGCCTCATTCTATCTCTTTGGTACATAACATACAACATACCTACCTATGCTACAACCGGTATAAAACCTTCATAGTAGCTGTGCTATGGCTGTGACCACAAGATCTCGGCAAGAAAAATTACTGCTGATGATGTCCAGAAACTGTAAAAGTATAATTATTACTGATGAATGTCTATTACTTTAATTAGCCTATCTCGCACTCGCACTTGGCCTGTTTTTAATAGTAGTCAAATAGCCTATTACGATAGTTAAAAAAACTACGTATCTAACTGTATAAGCTAACGTGACCTTTCCAGGGTGCTCCACGCATCAGCGGGCAACAATTTTGCCGCAATGCATCATCTATGCAACGACCTGCAACACTGTTGCAAACACCTTGACACTGAATTGTACAAACTTGTTCACGATTATAATTGCGCAACTGTATCTCGCCAGCTGTTCCAGTTTTGTTCGTTTTATTACGAAGAATTTGTCTTCTACCGTAACTGGTTACGAACCTCCGGTTTCGTAACCAGTTGAACATTCGAAAACCCCTTCAGTACAGCTGAAGGGGTTTTCGAATGTTGGTGGTACGAACTAATGTTGTTTAGAATCAAATTTCTTGTGGTTCATTATCCTCTTCCTCTTTGCCTGTTCCCATTTGTTATTGGGGTCGGCTCCCAATCTAACCTGTAGCTCCGAGCTACCAGAATTACACGAGCGACTGCCATCTGACCTCGCATCTCATGAGGAACCAGTAACAGGGATGGTTAGATCAGGCGTCAGATTCTATCAGGTTTCTATCCGTAACGATTGCCATAAATGTTCTTGTGACAACCGGGACCGAACGGGCGTAACGTGCTCTCCGTTTCTTTGTCCTATGCGAGGCTCCATTTAGTAAATTGTGCCACAAGGGACCAAAATAATATCGAGAGCGCTTGTTTGAGTCCAGAGCGAAGCAAAGGTTTCTAGAGCAGAATCCTAAGCGTAGCGCGGGATTCAAAGTCTTTGTTCGAGGTTAAATAATTTTGGCACCATGTGGCACACTCTGTTTAGCATCCCCCTCTATGAGAGAAAATAGAGATGCTTTTAGTACCAATATTTCTGGTGTTAATAGTCCACTTCCACTATAAGAACTCCTATTTTATTCAATTTGTGTGAATAAAATTAAAATTGTCTGTAATATTTTGATAAAAAGTAATGTAAATACGAATAAGTAGTAGCTCCACGTATTTTAGGGTTCCGTACCCGAAGGGTAAAATGGACCCTATTACTAAGGCTCCGCTGTCTGTTTGTCTGTCCGTCTGTCACCAGGCTGTAACTCATGAACCGGGATAGTTAGACAGTTGAAATTTTCAAAGATGATGTATTTCTGTTGCCGCTATAACGACAAATACTAAAAAACAGAATAAAATAAATATTTAAGGGGGATCCCATACAACAAACGTGATTTTTTTGCTCGTCTTTATGGATAATGGTACGGAACCCTGCGTGCGCCAGTCCACCTTGCTCTTGGCTGGTTATTTTTAATTTGGTTAACCTATGGCGCGTCGGCAGGCCCGCTTTTTATAACCGGCCAGGACTTTATCGAAGCGATTTGCGTCTCAACCTTTTAATTAAATAGTGTTCCAAATTCAAAAGTCATTGTGTCACTGTTATTAAATGCGAGGAAATTAGAATTACCCATTTTGTGCGCACTCATCAGTGAACCGTTCGCAACTTTTCAATTAGGTTGGATGAAAAGTTGTTTTATGGTGCGAGTACTGCGGGTAGTTGTATTGAAACCCGAGCAAGTGAAGGAAGGCAGGAATGAACCACGAGCGAAGCGAGTACATAAATAGAATCTTAAGCGCAGCGAGGGTTCGATTTTAAAGTTACGAGGCGCTTAATAACTTTGCTGCCGTGCAAAGCACAATTCGTAAAACAATGGAATAAATAAGTACCATAGCTAGGAACTGATAAAAAACTTTGCAGTCTCCGAAAAACTTTCAACCTCGTATTAGCCGAAGTAATTTTAGGATTCTTGTTAAAACCATGTTGGTGAATACCTATAATGACGCAATCGTCACTCACACTCGCACAATCGGCACTGGCAGTAAACTGGCAGTGACTTTGTTTTTGAAAATATTGTTGTTTTTTTTTAGAATTTATGTTTCTTATTTTATCCGTGCGAAGTTTTTTGAAGGCACATATAATGTTATTTTTATCTGATTAGGTCCAAACCATTAAGGAAACGTACAGAAAAAATAACTTAGTCCAAATAACACGAGAGCACACATAAATCCTACATTTTACGTGCTCAAGCACACAAAAATCCAGCCAAAACAACCTTAATCGAACGAACTAAGTGTACCTGTTCTCATAATGTTTACTAACTGTAACCTTATACTGTGGTGTGTGGAGGTTTCTTTAGTGACTGTTGATGTAAGCTGTGGCATTACGGGGACGTAGGGCGATGACCTTGCGATATTTTGGTAAACACGATCGCGAGCTTATTAAATTGTTTTGACGCCTACTACTAAAAACAGCTTTGAGAATCTGGAGCTGTTGGGAATATGATTTTGTAACCTTCTAGTGCACTCTACATGTCTAAATTGGCTCGTAGTTAGGTTATCTGTGACTCTATTATAACTTCGCAGTACCAACTATTAATTAATCTTTCTGTGACATTTGACTCGAGGATCAAAAGGCTAAAAGGTATCCGCGGACCGCGGATTCACATGTGGATTTAAGAGCAGATAAAGGTTTCACCGATCCACATGTGGACCCGAGATGTGGATCCAAGTGGATGGAACCAATGTATACCAACATAAAAGTAAAACCGTCCTAGTGCAAATCGGTCTCGGGAACAAATGATCCCGTCACATGACTAACATTTCCTATCCTTTGGGTACGGAACCCTAAATATATTTCAATGGGTGTCATATTAAAGCAAAGCTTACACCGCAGGCCACAAACGATCATAATCAGAATAAAAATTTAAAAGCTCCACAAAACCGAAGTCAGTTTTATTTATAGCTACTTCGTACTTGAATACAAAACTGATATTTGTTAATGTGTGGGCGGTAAAGGTCAACAATAATGTTGTTGGTATCAAAGGAACAACAATCGGTCATCTTATGTTTTGGCCTAAGGGTGGAAATTAAAGAATAAAATGTCCAATAATAATAATTTCTTTGGATTTTTGTTTGGTTGGTACTAAAAAGTATGGGTAAAAGTTTCAACAAGATACGTTGCTGCCAACATCAGGATTTTTCTATGACTTACAATCATAGAAAAGGTACCGATTTGGAATATATTCCTTCCATCTCTTTTATCCTCATTGTAGGTGGAGATGGAAAGTGTAGTTTCCGAATTACCTAAGGATTGAAAATGGTAACAAAATGTCATGGGCAGTGGTGGTGTTATGGAAAAACCAACTGGTTTTTTACCAAACTTATGGCATTAGTCTCTAGTCTCTCTCTACCTTTACAGCGTCTCCTAATAAAGCACACAGCTGTAAAAGCTGGTTCGGCAATACTAATTAGCTCCACATCTACAACCTATAAGGTTGCTTGCAAACCTCGGCATATATTATATAACGCGATTCAATAAAGAAAAGAACTGAAAAGAGCAAACATTTCTATTGCTGTCTCACTCCCTCTGCACTTAAAACTTAATAGTGGAAGAGGGAAAACAATAGCTTCTTGTTTGCGTCAGATTCGATGTTAAAAAAGATGCACAGTTGTTTATACACGATGAACAACTTAAAAACAAAATATCAATCAAAACACCAAGAGGCCAATACATTGAACCAATATTGAGGCCAACGCTCCAGTATCAACGACCGCATACATTGCAAGCCGAGACAAAAACATGCAACAATATCAGCCACGACGTTCAATGGTTACATCACGATCAGTAGGCCAGACGGGGAAGCCTTGACATTGAATCGAAAACATTGTATGCACAACAATGTTAGCGCGACTTTATAAGAGTTCCGGACGCGTGCGTAACGTGGAGCGTCATATTAATCTTACGCTGTAGAAGGACGATTGACTCATGCGACACTTTTTGTACTTAAGCTGACACTTATTTGGAACAGCGAATCAGCGAAATCAACGAGGCAATTTTTGGGTAATGTTCTAACATTTGGACTGTTTATAGGTCAACACGGCTAGTACACAGTCCAAACGTTTTTTGTAGTAGGTAGTGTGTACTATTTTATTATCATCATCAACAGCCTGAAGACGTCCACTGCTGAACATAAGCCTCCCTCGGAGAGCGCCATCTAGAGCGGCTGCTCACCTCCTGCATCCATCGGCTCCTCGCGGTTTTCACCAGATTGTCGGTCCACCGAGCGTCTTCCGGTTCGTGGTCGCCACTCGAGAACTTTTCTTCGCCATCGGTTGTCAGTTCTGCGAGCGATGTGGCCTGCCCATTGCCATTTCAACTTGCTAATTCTAAGAGCTATATCGGTCACTTTAGTCCTCCTGCGGATCTCCTCATTCCGGAGCTTATCTCGCAGGGAAACACCAAGCATAGCTCTCTCCATAGCTCGTTGCGCTACTTTGAGCATACTAATGAGTACTGTGTAGCTAGTAGCAATTTGGTAGAAGTTGGCATTATTGTAATAATTAGTTTAAAGACAAAAACACTTTTAAAAAAGTTGGTGTGACATACCATACCTAGTGCGTCAAAATATTATAAACATCAGTATCTTCAAAAGGCGGACTCTGTTTGATTTAGCTCAATGACATGATATGGATTATGTATCAGTTGTTGCCGACTGGTTGGTGTTTTTGGTTTCTCATGCTACAGTTAGCAAACAAGCATACTGCCCTCCTGATGGGGGGCCACCGTAGCCTATGGATATTCTTCTTCTTCTCGTGTAGGCAAGTGGTCAGCCCTGGTGTCAAAATTTTCAGGCCGCCCAAAGGCTTCTGACTTAGCTTATGACTATTGTCTTACGACAACAGCCGGGTATGACAGCGTAACGTGCCCTCCGAAGCACGGTAGCGCTCAGTTGTAAATACCATATATTGCTGTAGCGGTCACCCATCAGAGTAGTGACCGCAGCGAACGTTGCTTTTCTTTACCGATCGGTTAGGAACGGCTAGTCGTGATTCGCCTATGAATATTTGTAACAGTAGGCGTGACACTAATGCGTTAAGTACTGGGTGGCGCAAAAGTACTGGCACTAAAGAAAATACTTTTATTTTTTTTATATGACATTTTCTGTCATTCTGTTGTTGAAAATTGTGTAGTGAACAAATGTAAAATACACTGAAAATAAACATGGACCGTTTTACTCCCCAAGAAAGTGGAATAATTGTGTCAATGTTCTTACGGAATAATTCATCAGTGATAAGAACACAACGTGAATTTCGTCGACGATTTCCCCACCGTCCGGCACCGATTGGTCGCACAATTCGACGCTTTGCCACACGCCTTGAAGCAACTGGCTCAACATTGGATAGACCTAAGTCTGGGAGACCAAGAACAGGCCGTTCAGCTGATAATATCGATGCTGTGCGCGAAGATGTGGAAGAGTGTCCAGAAACATCAACGAGGCGACGTGCCACGCAATTGGGCATTTCCAGACGGACCCTGCAGCGTATTTTGGTGAAAGACTTAAAGATGTTCCCGTATAAAACTCAAATGACTCATCAACTGCTGCCTGCTGACCACCGAGCTCGTCTAGATTACTGCCAGCGCGTCATAAACCTCAACCTTGAAGAGGATGATTTTCCTTCAAAATTGGTTATGAGTGACGAAGCGCATTTCCATCTCTCAGGGCATGTCAATAAGCAGAATACTCGGTTCTGGGGCACTGATAATCCGCGCATTATTCAAGAAACACCTCTACACCCACTAAAAGTTACTGTATGGTGTGGCATCTGTGTTGACAGAGTGATCGGACCCTATTTTTTCGAAGACGCTGGAGGCAATGCGATAACTGTCACTGGAGAACGCTACAGAACCATGTTACGTGAGTTTTTGATACCCAGTTTGGACGAATTGGGGCTGGAGCACATCTGGTTTCAACAAGACGGCGCTACGGCACACACAGCGCGCGACACTATGGACTTAGTGAGGGACGCTTTTCCAAACCGAGTTATCTCTCGTTTTGGCGATTTGCCTTGGCCTGCAAGATCACCCGATCTGACCAGTCCAGACTTCTTTCTTTGGGGTTTTTTGAAATCTCGGGTGTATGTGAACAAGCCACAGACTCTCGCAGCTCTAAAAGAAAACATTCGTCAAGAAATAACGAACATATCGCAGGAAGTGTTACGGCAAGTTATGCAAAATGTCATAAATAGGGCTCAAATGTGTATCAACTCTGGAGGTCACCATTTAAAAGACATCATCTTTAAATCCTAATGGTACGAAATTTAATGGCACAAATATACATTTAAAAAAACCTAAATCTAGTTTTCTAATTTAGAAAAAATGTTATAGCTGAACCAAATAGGGTCTTTACTTTTGCGCCACCCAGTACTTACCCTGTGATAGGTAATACTCCTTTGTTTTAAATGCTGCATGTTGTAGGGGGTAAGAGAAAGACCACTGGTCATTCCACATCTTACACGTATACGGCAAGAAGGTGCACATAAACCGAGTCGTATGAAAAGTACTCTGTGGTCGTATGTGATTTCCTCGACACAATAATGTTTGTTTTCATAGGAGTTTGGTCAAGGTTGACAATGTCACACAATAATGTGTAGATACTTTTGGTATACCTATTTCGTTCAACCAGAAACTTTTTTTAATCTTTATTTTTTAACAAGTTTTGGTCTTTAACCAGAAACTTAAAAACTAAACTTAAAACCATTAAGATATTCTTTTATTTTATCTTTTTTTAATAGGAGTTTAGTCATTATTGATCTTCCGTAAATCAGATGTCAAAGTTGTGCACTGGTAAACATCACACCACAGTCAGTAAAAAGCTCGATGTTAAAAAGTTACCGTTCTTTGCCCTTCTGCATTGACCTGCAATGCATTACATTGCAAACTGCAACAATATAACAACGATGTACCACATTACAATATCAGTTCAGTGGGACATGCGATTGAGCCTTGACATTGCGGGTAGGCAACAATGTACTCGCAAGACTTAACTTCTAGTCGAGAATTCGGAACAAAAACATGTTGGATTGCCGATTGCAACTGTGCGATGCGAGCTCACTTACGAAGCGCGGGACGGTAACGGGACGTGTTGACCACGATTAGTGATTCGGTGTTTAAATGCACTTATGGGTTACGTACTTAACTAAATTTAAATTTTAGTTTTAAGCAGGTTAAGTAATTTTTGGTATACTTATTAGTAAAATCTAGAGTAGAAGAGTAGACTATGTACTTTAATATTCTAGTCAACAGATAATTCATAGGAGTTTATTTCTTTGACGATCAAGCCTAGATATTTTTGTATGACACTGAATCGGTCTGTGTAACCACATTACTCTACTTTTTTTTTCAATGATTTAGATGACCAAAACTCATCAATATACAATTGTACACACAAAATAGCCGTATTAATATAAATCTTGGAAACAAAATCAGCTGTTGTTCAACTTTGGATTTAAAACCATTACATACCTCCACATACAGTCTTTGAAAGCTTGTGACAAAGAATCATGAAAACAAGCCGACTGCGATGATCTTCAACGCAACTCCAAATAACCGGCCAAGTGCGAGTCGGACTCGCGCACGAAGGGTTCCGTACCATTATCTATCCCTGCCGTCTAGTGTTGAGTAGCAGTACTATTTAAAACAATGCCATCTATGGCCTATGGCTCATCTGGTAAACGAGCAAAAATATCACATTTGTTGTACGGGAGCCCCCTTAAATATTGATTTTCTGTTTTATAGTATTTGTTGTTATAGCGGCAACAGAAATATATCATCTGTGAAAATTTGAACTGTCTAACTATCACCATTCATGAGATACAACCTGGTCACAGACGGACAGACAGACAGATAGACAGACAGACAGCGGAGCCTTAGTAATAGGGTCCGTTTTACCCTTTGGGTACGGAACCCTAAAAACGGCTCAGGCGTGCGTGTCGAAGCTGTGGCACGTGACGGTAGGTAATTAGTGACTTACAAATAGCAACACGAATGAGACACCAACACAGCTAACAAAGTAGCAAGACCTGGTCATATTAGCCATAGAAATCGCAGACAACTTACAATAACTTATATGAGTACTAATAACTTATTCGAAAACAGCTATCGAAGCAGAAGTGTTCTTGAATAGAAACCGCGACTTGCATGGGATGGGAATATTTAGTGTAGAACGCCTTCCGCCTCCGACTAGGATGGAGCGAAGTCTTGCGCCGAGTCGACGAATGGTTGGCAAAGATAATATAAGGAATATTATAGTCAATGAGTTCAGTAGGGTCTTGCAAGAGTTGCAAGATCATAAATATGCCCAAGATTATTGAAATACGTAGATACTTATAAAATAGTGATATAATAATAGAATACCTTGAAACAAGCCAACAATCTACAAAATTAAATGTGATATTAGCTTCTCGCTTTAGGGTCCACATTTTAGGGCCAGACTGGAACTCAACATCCGAAGTTCTTCTAATAAGGTTAAAGACCTTATTGTCCGTTGACATTTTACTGAAAGATCTCTTCTTATTGATGTAAATATTTAGTTACATTTTACCGGTAGTGGGCTGGAGCACTTGGACTGTCTATAGGCCATCGCGGTTATTATACAGTCCATAAGTGTTCTTTGTAGTAGGTAGTGTAGCTAGTTTAGTTTAGTTTTTATTATTGTAGTAGTTAGCTTGAGTAATAAAGGCACATTGCCCGTTAAAAAAAAGTTTCATTTCAACAATAAGCGAATGACCTCATTGAATACATTACATTGCAACTGAAACAAACAATATGCAACGTTATTCAATGTTACAACGCGTTTAGTAGGCCACCCGGCGACTTCACGGCCTTGACACTGAATCTGCGTGACAACAATGTTAGCATGACTTAATTTGAAGAATTCCGAATGAAAATGAACCGAGGCAAGCAGTTACAGTGCACGGGACGGATCCGTGACGATACCAACTGGGCCATTGTTCTGTATGACCACTTTACGATTCCTTGCTTTGAAACCACGCGAATTCCTTGTCTTACATAAGAAATCTGCAAAAATCTATTCACTACGAAATGAGAACGAAACCGCGCGAAATGAATGTGGAATTAACTGGGATTGCCGCGATTTGAACTGTCAACAATCACATGTTCCACCGAGGCACGTTCCGAAACATAAACCCGTCAAAAATTAGCACTACATAATTATGTCAATATTAATTATTCAAAATGAAAGTAATTTTTATGTAAATTGAAGGTGTTTCTAAAGGTTTTCTGTAAATTTTTAATAATTACCCATTGCTTCGTTATTTCACAACATAAATATAAGCTATTCCTTTATTTTAATTTTTTACAGGTTTTGAGATGAGAAATCCTTTAGTTCTAATTCGGAACGCACTCGAGGGATCGAAAACCTGTCATAGATAATTTGTCTAGATTATACAGAATACAAAAATTGACGATTCCTTGGTGTGACACGATTTGAACAAGACACGATAACGCCGGGGTTTCTATATCGTGTGGAATCTGTGTTTTCATACAGAATTATGGCCCTGAAGTGTAGGTAGAGTAATCCAATAAAATTCAGTTAGTAATAACGATTATCGTGATGTAGCGATGGCGATGGTATTCGCACGGTAGCAGTATAGAGCCGTTAAAATAGACTCGAAGACCGGGCTCAGTTTGTAGTGATCTAAAATAAGCTATGAATAATAATATCAAACGTCCAAATCTCAACGCAATACTCCAAAAATGTCGTATTTAACTGGAGTCTTATGACATTCATTCTGGAATAGGAAAATGGGTATGTAATATGTATAATATTATATTAATAATATCGGACTCATTCATTTGAACTGCCCTATTTCTTAGTCACTTTCCTGCCTCATCCCTAAGGCTGAATATATAGATGATGGGCAAAGGCAAGATGGAAAACGCTAACGCGCTCTCACTTCACCTTCGAGGAGGTTTTAAATGGGTCCGAGTTCCAAACGAAATTGCAATAAAAGTTACGAAATAAATCACCCATGACCCAAAGCTTATTTATATTAAAAATTTAAAAATAATTATGTGCTTAACTTCAATTGATGTCTTAGTTAATAAATATCCATCGATTAATATCAGATAAGACAATGTAAACTGACATTTATGAATAAATTGATTGTTGAATAAGATAAAGATGCCATAAGAGGCACCAACATTCCCAAACGATATGATATTTCAAAGAAGATATTATCCTCTGTTCGTGACCTACATGCACCCCACGCAATGCGATAACATCGCCCAGGGCAGACCGAACACTCGTCAACTCGACCTACCTTCATACTTCAGTCCTTTTTATTCGGATTTCAAAATCGATTTGACCGATAAGGACATCGACAAAGTCGAATTGGCAAGAAACGGTCCAAGAATCGTAGAGTGTAAAGAGAGCTCGTTACATTGTGGTACAGCCGATGCAGCGATGTTGCGGGTTCAATGCACTCTTACAATGTAAAGCCACCTTGAAACCGACACGACAGTCGAGTCCGCGAATATCTTCGCTTTTTGTGTACGTAAAGCAACGTTTTTACTGTTTATCTCGCCTTATGTTTATCTCGATAGTACCTATTCTCGTCAGACACCGCCCGGCGCAATATTAATATGATAATTAATTATGGATCGGGTTGATATTCGATTTGTGAATCGGTAGCGATTGAAGTTTATTTTTAGCAAGAAAATATATTTAAACTGAAATATTTTATAACTGTATGTATAACAAAAGAGACTAGAATATAACGATTAAGTCATAAAAAAAATTAAGTAATACAAAGGGTTTTTATGGTGATCTGATTTTTAGTAAAATGTTCGAAAATAAAAGATTAATTAACTTTGTTAAATTATAAATAAATAATAATAAGCATAATATCAATATTAATATACTTAGGCCCGATTTTACCAAAGTAGAATAAGGTTTATTCCGAGTATAAAGCTATTCGTTACTCTCGGATACAGCTGATTGACAAATTAAATTACACAAAAATGACACCGTTTTGATTGTATAAAAGGAATAAGTCTTATTCCTTCACAAAATTGGTAGTATAAGGGCTATATTCGTGTAACTCGGTTGTTCTCGGAAAGTTATACCTGGAATAAAATTTATTCTACTCTGGTAAAATTGGGCCTTAATAATTTAAAAAATACATCGTGCGAGTCTAAACTGTACAAATACGAAAAAAATTATTTGTGCAACACAGTGTAGCATGGAATTGAAAGGCACGAGATGCAAAAAACTTGATCTCCTCATCTCGTGTGGCACATACAACTTTTCACAATCAACGAGAATATATTCAATGGTAAAAAATAAATACTTGGTAAATACTTATATCTATATTGTAGGTATGCTAGGCGTATCCAACCGTTTCGTTGTTTTTTTTTTTGTTGGAAGCCTTCTACTTGAAACCGACTTCGAGGAGGTTGCAAATCGGTTTCATTTTTTTTATAAGTAGTATGTCTATTTTATACTATGCATTTCTATCTTATTATTCAAATTCGTACTGAATGGCTTGTTCTTATCTCTCGCATAAATCATAGCTAAATGCATAGCAAAATAACGTTAAAATATTTCAAACAACAAGATATGATAATTTGCGTTATTCGAAATTCAAATCTCTTTGCCACAATGAACAAAATCCGTTTTCGCTCACTGTGACAAAAGCTGCCTGTTTAGCTGTGGTGATTGTTATTTTTACGAATTTGCAATATAGGTACTTACCTGCTGCGGTACCTAACTACATATTGTGTCAAGTATTTATGCCTTGTTATGTTTTTGTTTAATTTTATTTTGTACTTAATTGTATTGCTTGTTCCTCATACATCATGTAGCATTTATTTTAATTTGGTGTTAAACAGAGAATAAACCATTTAAGGTAATTACAGTACAGTAAATGTTCAATAATGTATTGCAAATAGGCAAAAAAGCTGCGACAAATTATCACATTCATAAAAAAATTGTGTTGAAGTTAAAAGTACGAAGCTAAATATATTATTTCAAGGTTGTGAAAATGAAAGATTGAGTGCATTATTCATGTCAGTGTATTATACATATTGTGCGTTGCATCTGGATACTACATTATACACACTGTAACTACATTGAACATGGAAATACGGAAAATATATCGCGTTTCATTTCCTACTCTCTCGGTAGCATTTTATTGTAACACAATCTTGAATTCGTTTGTATATAAATGTTAGCGTCATTAAAAATAAACCGATGGAAGAGCAGTTTTTCCATGGACGGCATAGAGGGCGCTGCAATAAAAAAATGTCGAGAGAGCAAGAAAATGGTAGTCTATGGCGCGCTGGCCCCTGGCGGCGGTACATACAGAAAAAAAGCAAGAAGAATGGTGGAAGTCGTGATAGTCATAAAAATTAGCATATTTCATGAAGGAAGAGTCTCATAGGGTTTCAGAGATATTGATTAACGTAGTAATCTTTACGTAGTTTGTGTGACGAAGGTATATTCCATACATAGGTACGGAAGCTGTTGTATGGAGTTGGAATTGGAAATACAAGATGTTGAGATAAAGATGTGATCTTCGATATAGATCACATTGTCTTCTTATTATTACCTTCGCCACGCTCACGCGGCCGCACGGGTTGCGCGTTGTTTTGTCGCAGTTCAAACCTAACCTTTTGTTCTGCATTACATGCTTTTTAGCAGTCTACCGGCCGTTGTTATCCAATATAACCAGTCAAACTAACTTTTCACGGAATCAGGCACCTTTGACCGGTTAAGAGTTTTGACTGCAACATAGGTATATAACACAATGGGACCCTTTACGATTTCGTCATCATCATTAGCCGGGAGACATCCACTACTGACAGAAACGTATTTTGTGCAATAAAGTACATAAAAGGTCAAATTTTAAACAATACAAAAAACTCTATAAGCAACGTGGTATGTCCAAACCGTCCAAACCCATGGCTGATGACGTCATACCTTGAAATCAATAATTTTCGGCCGTTGCCTCTACACTTTGAGTTACGTCATCATAAGGTCTGATAAAGGTTGTTCAATAAAAGCCTAAAATACTAATGATCCGTAACTATTATTGATTTTTAAGTTATGGGTAGTGATCAGTAAGCGTATTACTCGAAATGATAGATAGATAGATAGATAAACTCTTTATTGACACCAACGGTAACAAAAATAAAAAAAGACAGGAAAACTTACAAGTAGGGTACAATGGGCGGTCTTATCGCTAAAAAGCGATCTCTTCCAGACAACCTCCCGAAATGGTTTAGTAATTACAGTAAATAAATAAAAAATAAACAATCCCCATTATCTATTTCACGTTCCATTCACAAAACAATCTAATTTTAAATGAAACGTAAAAATTTAAATAAGTAAATTTAAATAAGGGCTCGGATAACCACCATTTTATGTGTCAATGAGACGATTTCCATTCAGAAACCATTTGCAGTAAAATTATGAAACCATCTTCTGATGACCCATAACGCATAAATAATGCGTGCAATTATCCTCTTTTTATATTTGTAAGTTTTACAATGTTGCTAACAGTGGCTCTACGTTGCCAGTTATGGTTAATTATAACATGTTTATTTTCTTGTCTATTCATTTTTATTTTATAACTCGTACTTTTATGTAATTTGTTGCTGCGGCCAGGTCTTACGTGCGATTTTACACTACCTGACTAGAATTAATAACAAAAATACCATTAATTATGAGCAAAGCTCGTTTTAAAATGAGGAGTTTTTTTTATTGTATAAAAATATCGCTTCACGAATCGAAACTATAAATAATTTACTTAATACTAGTTGCGCCCCGCGGTGTTACCCGTGGTTAAAAAGTATCCTATGTGTTAATCTAGCGTAAAAGCTATTTACATTCCAAATTTCATCAAAATTAGTTCAGTAGTTACGGAGATATAAGGTAACAAACATTCACACACACACACACACAAACTTTCGCATTTATAATATTAGTATAGGATAGGAAGTAGGACTACATAATCATAAAGTTAATAATGGAACTCTTTATTGTGTAAATAAGACAATTCAATATACTTATACTTGAAGAGTTTTTTGTTTGTTGTGTTTTGTTTTGTTGTTTTGTGTATCAACGCAACCCGTGACCAAAATGCTTGCTTCTATATGGGCCGAAGGTTGAGCATCGCCATTCTACGTGGCAATGCAGCTAGAATTTTGGGCACGTTGTCTACTGCTGGTAGTAGATTTTTAGATTATTCATCATCATCATCATCAACAGCCTGAAGACGTCCACTGCTGAACATAGGCCTCCCCCAGAGCACGCCACCTTGAGCGGCTGCTCGCCTCCTGCATCCATCGGCTCCCCGCGGCTTTCACCAGGTCGTCGGTCCACCGAGTGGGGGGCCGGCCTACGCTGCGTCTTCCGGTTCGTGGTCGCCACTCGAGAACCTTTCTTCCCCATCGGTTGTCAGTTCTACGAGCGATGTGGCCTGCCCATTGCCACTTCAACTTACTAACTCTAAGAGCTATATCGGTCACTTTAGTTCTCCTGCGGATCTCCTCGTTCCGGAGCTTATCTCGCAGGGAAACACCGAGCATAGCTCGCTCCATAGCTCGCTGCGCGACTTTGAGCTTACTAATGATGCCAACAGTAAGAGACCATGTCTCAGTTCCATAAGTCATCACTGGCAACACACACTGATTGAAAACTTTCGTTTTCAGGCTCTGCGGTATTTTGGACGAAAAGATAGGACGAAGCTTCCCGAACGCTGCCCAGCCGAGTTGGATTCTTCGCGCCACCTCTTTGTCGAAGTTGGACCTACCTAATTGGACAATCTGTCCTAGGTAGACATACTTGTCGACAACTTCGAGAGTATCGTTCCCAACAATTACCGGTATAGGTGGAACATGAGCATTAGACATGATCTTTGTCTTGTCCATATTCATCTTAAGACCAACCTGCTGGGAGACTCTACTGAGGTCGTTGAGCATGGTGCTAAGGTCCTCGAGCGATTCCGCCATTATGACTATATCATCGGCAAAACGAAGGTTAGTGATGTACTCGCCATTTATGTTGATGCCAGATCTTTTCCACTCCAAGAGCTTGAAAACATCCTCCAATGCGTTTGTGAACAGTTTCGGAGAAATAACGTCTCCCTGTCTCACGCCTCTTTGCAATGGAATTTGTTCCGTACTCTGGTCCTGTAGTCGGACTGACATAGTGGCCTTACTGTACAACACTTCAAAACTTCGATATACCTATAGTCAATTTGGCATCGCTGCAAGGACTGCAGCACCGCCCAAGTCTCGATTGAATCGAAGGCTTTCTCATAGTCCACAAACGCTAGGCATAACGGCCGATTATACTCTTCGGTCTTCTGTATAATCTGGCGCAGCGTATGGATGTGGTCTATGGTGCTAAAGCCTTTTCGGAAACCGGCTTGTTCGGGAGGCTGGAATTCATCAAACCTGCGTGCGAGACGATTCGTAATGACTCTCGAAAACAGCTTATACACATGACTCAAGAGCGAGATGGGCCTATAGTTCTTCAATAAGGTGTTATCGCCTTTTTTGAAGAAGAGCACCACCACGCTCTTGTGCCATGCCTCTGGCGTTATACCTTCAAGGATGACAGAATTAAATAACTTCTGGAGGACTAAAAGTACCGGTCTACCACCCGCTCTCAGAAGTTCGGTCGTAATTCCATCTTCACCTGGTGCCTTGTTGTTTTTAAGCTGTTTGAGGGCCATTCTAATCTCGTACAGGCTGACGTCCGGGATATCTTCGGTATAGTGTCGGACTAACTTGGCTCTGATGTCCTGAGCTGTGTTAGTAGCGGGCTTACGTGTCGAGGTGTATAACTGTCCATAGAAGTTCTCGATCTCTCTCAGAATCTCAGGCTTGGATGAAATGACGCTACCATTTTCGGTCTTCAGTTTTGTCATTTGGTGTTGCCCAATAGACGAATCCTTTGCGAACACTTTAGAGCCTTGGTTCCGCTCAATTGCGGCCTCAATACGTGAAGTACTAAGAGCACGCAAGTCGTGTCGCAAGGAACTCCAGATTCGTCTATTGAGTTCACCGTAGGCTGACATATCAACTGAAGACTGCAGCTTCATTTCGCTCCGGTCGGCCATTAGCTCAAGAGTTTTTTCTGAGAGCTTTTGAGTCTTCTTTCGGCGTTGGGTCTTAAAGAATTTCGATCCAACAGCTTGGACAGTTTCCACCAACCCGTCGTTTAGCTCGTCCACTGTGTTACAGTCGGCTAGGCACTGGAAGCGATTTTGGAGTTCCAGCTGAAAGCCTTCGGGGTTTTGGATTTGGACAGGATTTGGACGGAGCGTAGACTTCACCAGACGTGACCTTTCGAGCTTAACATTGATATTCAATGTGCCTCTAACAATACGGTGATCGCTACCGGTTTTCACCTTGCTGATCACAGAGACATCATCGAATATGTGCTTCTTGGTCGTCATGATGAAGTCTATCTCATTTTTAGTGGAACCGTCGGGACTTATCCACGTCCACTTCCTGGATGGCCGCTTCTCGTAGAAGGAGTTCATCATAAAGAGTCCCTCCTTCTCCATGAAGTCAGCCAGCCTCTGTCCTCGAGGGTTCCGCTGCCCGTATCCAAATGGCCCCACTCTCAGCTCATCGCTATTCCTTGTGCCCAACTTCGCATTGAAGTCTCCCATCACAACGGTGAAGTATGTTTCGGAAGTATGCATGGCTTCGGATATGTCCTCATACATAGCTTCTACTTCATCGTCTGAGTGTGCCGATGTCGGCGCGTATACCTGTATAACCTTCAACGAATACCGTTTGGTTATTCGGAGTACCAGGTACGCTACCCTGGCCGACACACTGTCGACTTTGACCACGTTGTTGACGAGAGACTTGCGGACGAGAAACCCTTAGATTATTATTATTTGTATTATTATAGATATTGTAAATTTTAGTTTAATATCATTAGTTTAGTTATTAGGTTAGTTGTAATTTTTTCTAAATGTTTCCTTTTATTATATTTCAATAATTGAGTTGGATCATTACGCAAATTCGCAATAGGTTTTCGAACAAAGATTTCTGCTTCTATCCACACAAAGAAGTGAAATAAATCTGCTCTGTCTATCCGGATACGAAAGTCTGTTCGAATGCGACCAAAAAGAAATGTTTATAAATGCGTATACATAAATCTTTATTTTTCCTAGCAGATGTTTTAGCATGGCTACCCCAGTCTGGAGTCACGACACTTTCGTTGCACAATGCATTAGCTGTGCAAGTATTTATCTTGCTCCGTTTGGAAACGTATGGATGCTACTCGCGGATTACTTGACTGCGGTGTTGCGTTGCATTGTTGCTATTTACTTCACCATGACTTAAACTACCTAGGGTACCATACACGTTCAATTTTTTGATCAATCTTTGTGATTGATCAATTTTATTGACCGTATAAGCTTAGTATTGTGCAATGCTTTTCGGTTTACTGTATGGAAAAAAACATTGACGGAAACGGACTCGTCAATTTTATTGATCAATAAAATTGACGAGTCCGTTTCCGTCAATGTTTATGGGCCGCCTAAGTTTGATTTAATTTATGGCTGGTTGGAAATTTAAATTTAGAACAAAATGTATCGATTATTGGGGATATGTATTGATTATTGGTGGTATGAACATGCACGTAAGGGTTAATTTTTTTATTGATTCTTCTAGATTTAACCTACGTTTCTTCAATCTTTCTACAACTACAATAAGTACAATAATGTGGTGTCCCATTTGCGCTTTTTGTCAAAGAACATTTTAGTTCCAAGTGACACAGCCTCTGTTATGGGTGGCCATGTCGCTTAACATCAAGTGAACGACTAGCTCGTCACGTCCTTCATCCGCATAAAAAATAAAAAAATAAAACATACCTATACATACTTAATTAAAACATTTCAAAAATTAACCACTTCGTTTATACATTCGTGCATTCGTAAAATGATGTGCGTGGATATATACTCTAAAATGGTCTTATTCTTACTACGTATTTATAAGCTAAGCTACGTAAAACCAAAATTCTATTACTTAATTATTTTAATTTTATTAATTTGTAAAACATTATTGTTTTACAACGCTACCACATGTTGCTATGGTTTCATTATTAAAATGAAACAACCGCTTGTTTACTATTTTATTAGCTGGAGAGGTATAAGTGGGTAATGGGGCGTTTCACACCGCGGTGTTAATCGTCCAAGTGATCTAAATGAATAGGCTCTTTCGGACCGCGGTGTGAATCGCCCTCTGCTATAATAAGCATTGGCGCGGGGACACTTTTGAGATTTGATTGTCATAGAGACTGTGTATTGATAGTATATTTTGATTTAAGTAGGTACCACTTAATACATAATATTAGAGAAGAAAATGAAACGGTACTTCAGATACTACAATTTGATCTTGGCACAAACAGTCATGGCAATACGCATAAATCATATTATCAAAGCAAGATAATTATTTTCTAGTGACACGCAGGCGAGATAATGAAATAGCTGTGTGTGTATTGAAATAATTCATCAAAAGCCGGAGGGCGCGGCCGCTCCGATACATCATCCATCATCACAGACTGATATGACCGCCCACCGGCTCAGCAAAATCACCTGTTTATTATTGGTATTAATTTGAATTTAGAGTAGTCACACTCTGCAAAATAGTTTAAATTTTTGATGCCTGCACTGGCAACTCATAACTTTTTATTCCCGCCTTGGAGTTTTGGCGGGAACGCGAAAAAGTTCACGTCGTTGCATTGTATTATTTTTCAAAACTTGTGTTTTTTCCAGTGTTAATGTTTAAAATTGGTGGTGTTTTACGCATTAAGCGCTGAATTACGAGCATGAGTGTGGACAAGTGATATAATGTGGTGAAACGTGGTGTTTCGTGTTGCTTCCAAAACTCCATATAAGCCTCTAGTAAAGTTTCCACCACTTTACTGAAGCATGACTTTGACTGGACTGTGACTGTGAATATGACTAAGTGAAATATAATACCTATATATAATGCAGACTTTGTAGACTTTTTAATATTGCGACTGAAGGACTTTGTATCCAGGTCAAGAACTAATTCTAAAAAAAAAATATTGCCGCCTACATTTTTGCCACTTTTCGTTGGTCAACCATCTCGATATCGTAATTTGTCGCTCCGCGGGTGTTCTCATGGAATTTTATCGTTTTTCGCAAGATGTAACCCCAGCATCAGCGCCAATCCTGTGGTAACGAAAAGGGAAGTGTTGGAAAAGGCCGAAGTACTTCAATTCTACTTGCCCCCATAGGTGTTAGGTGAAATTCCAAGCACAAGCTGATTTGGTGAGTTTTTTCGACCATCTTTAACTCTATCGTTTTCTTTCGTATTTATGTCTAAACTACAGTCCGCTTTATAACATAACACACCCATCCCAAGACATTTAGCCCGGCTACTCGGCTCTCTCTCAGTTTGAGATGCCGACTGTCAAGATAATGCTTTTATTTGGAGCTCCTGGCTTTTTATACGGGTTTTCGTTCTTTTTGCAACACAAATTGGCCAAGTAAATAATCTTAATTATTCATTATTAGCTCCATGCAACTTGGTGTCATTGAGCGTCTTTTTTAACTCTTTATGAAGTGACTGCGCAGTAACATCGTTAGGTCTTTAGTTACATACAGCTAAATACCGCCGGGAGGCGTCAGCGACCAATAAGCTTGGAGCCTACACAGGAACTCTGTGACATCATGATCCTTTAATTGATTAAATATTATCATAATCAGTTTTTGACAAAATGGTGGTACTTTATACACCTGCATCAATGACTCCGACGGTTGTCGTTTCTGCGGCTGGTCTATTTCGCAAGAACTCAATTAGATTAAATAATATAACCTCGTCTACTTTTAGAACATACTGAAGGCACTATGAGCCGGTTGTGAGGCGTAAAGTCACGCGTAGGTTTCCAGCAAAGACATAAAGCAGGACTAAGTTTATTGCCATCGATTCCTTCGAAGACGTAGCTCAAGTTTTAAAGCTTCGGACATACATATGCGAGTAGGAGGACTGTGAAATTGCAGTGAGATGGGAGTGAGTACCATGGGACGTACCCTACACAGAGAAAACCTCTTATTACAGATTCAAACTAAAGTTTGTATAGATTAGTTTCATAATTATATATGCAGAATGAAACACCGTTGCAATATTAAGTTACTTGGTTACCTGTAAGAGCTTCATCCAAATTATTTCAGCATTTAACTTTTAATATCGATAAAGGTAGTCACTTCGTTAAGTCAAGTCATGGTTATAAAATGAAATGATGCTAATGACAATTTAATCTATAAGTAATCTAAACCTGCTCATAAATTAAAACCAAAATTATGTTGCTGTGACTGTGAATCAGTCAAATGTCGACCGAACACCGCAGTCGCACCGTTCGCGCAGATGTGTCTAAAGCACAATGGTTTTCAAAGGATTTTTAAAGGAAAACTTATTTTTATCGCCATTGCAGTTTGCGCAGTAACGGCAAGATTTTACGATCGAGAGTGGTGGGTAATTAATAAGTTTTAATTAGTTATCCGGCACTGCTCCGTGTTAGTTTGTTATAGGGTTTTTTTACAGTGACGTAAAAGAAAGTTTTCTTTAAGTGATTGACTATTCGCTTTTGTGAGATCTTGAGATTTCTCGACAGCTCTGATTACGTAGAGCGTAGTAGGTTTATTACCTACTTAGTAGACTTGTATTTTATATAGGTACTAACAGCTTATTTTTTTACGTTTTATTAAGCAAAACACGAAGAGTATTATCACAGGGTAAGTAACGCAGTGGCATATCTAGTATTACCTACTTTTAGGCTATGACGACCATTTTTTTAGGGGAGGAAATGCCGTCGCTCTTCCCTGCCATAACGAGGGCTATGTGTGACTCGAACCCACTAAAACCTCCCGTGATCCGTCCGCCGCGCCGTTGGGATGGGGCGAGATAGGGTCGCGCTAGCATTCAATATCTCGCCCCGGGTTCACCTGTTTGTTAGTTTGCTTAAGTTACCTTACATAAATAATATTTGCATTGCGACAAACAGATTTCAAACTCAAAGAGTGTTTGCAAAGATGCAGAAGTTATTTTTTTTATTGGAATATACTTAAGTAGATAGAATTGAAAATATTGCACAAGAATACAATAACTAGATACTAATATCTATTATATGCTAATTCTCTTCGAGTTAATCTATGTGACTTGACCATTGTATTGTAGCGTGATTGTATCATTATGGAATGCAATAAACATTTGAATTTGATCATAGAGAATATAAAAAACAAATCAAAAGGTAAATAACATGACAGAGAAGGTTGATATTTCCTTCTCAACTCCTTTTTTGTTCTCTACCACTACAGTAACGTTGGCATGCCAATTTCCAACTCCATTATCATAAATGAGAAATATAAAATGTGCGGATATTGCAACAATCCAGGTTTTATTGAAACAATAAACATTTTACCGCATTCATAACCTTTCTTCATGTTTAACTTTTCCTAGATGTGCGAAGCGTTTGTCGGCAGACGGAGCTATAAAAAGTAGACAGGGTAAAAGGAAACTTTAGACTGTGAGATGTCACAACCACAGACCCAAGTAAAGGATGCTACGTAAATATCACAACAGGGGCGTTCGGATTGGGATCGGTATCGTTTTTGGCATTTGCAAAATTAGCGATGTTGTAAAGCGTTCGGTTTGAGAATTTCGCCAATAATGCCACTTTTACCCACTACCCAAAATGAACGCAAAATAACAAAATGCGTTGTGTTATCACAAATGTCAAAAAACAAGTTGGCGGTATTTTACATTACAAATGTAAACTTACGTATTCCTTCTCACTTCTCCGTGTATCATTACGATAACTACAATTTTCATAATAAAAATCAGTAATTTTAAAATAACCACGCCAAAAATTCTACGTCAATCTCTAATGTCAGAAAACGATCACTTATAACCCATCTCCGCAGGTGGGTCAAAATTGGCAGTTCACGATGGCATTTTTAACTGTTTTTGAGCTATCCGAACGGTGAACGAAAACAGTTAAAAACGCACCTTTTGCTCACACATTCCCAAAACCAACGGTGCATGTGATCATTTTTGTCATTTATAACTGTTAATTTTGCCACCAGTAGGCTATCCGAACGCAGGTAACGTGAACGCGTCCGCTGTAAAGCTGCCGACCGGCTGTAACTATTTTCCATTTTCGCAATGACGTCGCGTCCTCACTACTTAATAGGTTTATGGTCCTCACCATCAGATTTTAGTTATGTATCAATATGTGAAGTAACATTATTTCAGGAATGGACTTCATATTTTCCGTGAGCGGCTGGTCTATAGATAATCGAACGCAATAAGTATAACATAATATGTACCTAATATTAAGATTGCACTATGGCCTATATCGGCGACGCGCTGCCTGACCGGTTCATGTAAAAGGTAGGCATCATGGAATTGCTTTTTTAAGATTAGGTACCAGGATTTGTCATAATTTTTTATTCCATATTCCTCTTCCATAAAGAACTTAAATCTTGAATCTTAAAAAAGATAGGTAAGTAAACATGGATGAACAAATTCACATAAACTTTAGTAAATACAAACTTGAGTCAGCATCTGCTTCTGCTACTGGCGGCGCGCGGCGCAAATATAAAAAGCACGTAACTTTACGTAACTCGCCATAACGTAAACCGTCGCGTTTCGCGCGAGAGCGGTCACAAAAGGAATATTGTCTACCTTAATAAGCTGTCGTCGGTTTACGGCACCTTCCGAGCTTTTAGGGTTGCCACGGTTGCGATTTTCACTGAATTTACATATGGTGCTTCAAGTATTGATAAAACAGCTCTTTCAAAAATAGATTATTCAATTTTGATTTCTAATATGTCATAATCATCAGTCTGAAGACGTCCACTACTAAACATAGCCCTCCCTATCGAGCGCCACTTTGAGCGGTTACTTGCCTTTTGCCTCTTGCATCCATCGGTTCCCCGCGGTTTTTTATAGAGTCAGGCGTTGTCGACTTGCGTTGCCAGCTTAGTAAGTTTTATTTTACTCTTCGTCACTCGTTTTATAGATTGCTATAAGCACCTTTCATTAAAAAGTATCAATTGTTTTTTGGGTTTCCATGGAAATAGTCTACTAGTATAGATAATCATATATTTATTTTTAGCGGAATTACACTAGATATACTTTTTTCATTTTTCATTTAAGATGAACTTCCGCGAAGTCAGGCCTGAGTCAATCAATTATTACTATACTAGTCATGTTTTCAAATGGCTTTTAGGGCGTTAGCATTCATTCACTATTTCATTTTGCAATCGTCTGTCTACGAGAAACTACCTACAAACTAGAAGCCGTGGTTTGCAGTCGCTTATCGCAATCATGGTAAGAGATTTATTTCCGATGCTAAATACGAGGTTCTACAAGATGCAAGTTATATTAGGTACATCTACAGGCCGGCCTCTATTTTGTAAGCTTTAAGTTACCGCTTTGGAACGCCCAGATAGCTCTTGATACCTATAGGATAGGCCTCAAGGCAATGCGAGAATTATATGAATGTTTTTAGTTTTATGGTTAGGAGTTTATAAGTCACTGTTTCTTGGTCCTTCGCACTTGAAGATCGCTTTTTGTTTTTCAATATCCGATTGTTTCCGATAGATCGTGAATGAGGCTGCTGGGCAGGCGGATGACCAGGGTGTAAGATTTTTTCCCGTGATAGCCCCGAGTCAGTTGCAAAAAAGTCTCTTATTTTTTAATGTTTCACATACTTACCTACCTACTTATTATAAGATCATGAACTTTGTTTTCAGTGTTTTGCCGCCAGCCTGACGAAAGTGTAGAAATGCGAACTACTCAAGGCAGAGGCACAGGATACGTAATAGTAATGCGTACTACGTTGCAAAAGTAAGTACTAACTAAGTCTACGGTGCTAACTGCTAAGTCACTAGTTCACCGCCAACTGTGTGCGAACTTTATTAGACACCTGCCGACTGCCGGCATACTCATAAAACTGTATTTTATGGACTTATACGGCTTTGCACACTTTTCAATACTAATTGGGGTCAAAAAAGTACATATATATGTATAAGTAGTACCTAAAACAAAGTGAAGAGTCATAATAGTCAGATAATTTCGTAAAGATTCATTATAAAACTATACAAGACCACCTAGGTGTTACACTAGAACAACTCATATTGTTCTATCACTTTGCATTTCCGCGAAGTCACATCTGTGTCAACCGAATTTATGTCCATAGTAAAACAACACTACAGACGGCGACTGCTAATATACAATTATACATGTGTAAATAATGATTTTAGAGATTTTCACAGCCACTGGAAAATGTGGCCACAGCATCGGCAGAGTGTATAGCCCGGTGAGTTAGAAGCGCGGGTTAAAATTGTGCAGGTTGCTGCATAACAACTTTTAAGGGCTTGTGCAAGGCCAGCGCGAATTCAAGTCAAAGCCACAGAATAGATGTATAGTACTAGGCCAAAGAGGGGATGAGCCAGGGGCCGAGCGGCAGGGGCGGTCTAAGTAAAACTGGTTCCAACGCGTAATAGTTTAGGTAATTTATTATTACACTGAATATAAAGGGTATTTTAATAATCCGCTATACATAAGCCCTCCATTATATTTAGTTCAACTACTATACAAAGTTTCATGATCTTATTTAAAGTATTCATTGAATAATCGCTGTTTATTTGTACGGTTTGGAGGTAACTTTGTAATTTTTTTCTATCGAGAAAATTTTATTAATTCGTGTTTTCACTATACATTTGCAGTAGCATTAGTTCTGAACTTTACCATATATTAATTTCAAAGTCATTGTTGCAATATTGTTGACAGACAACTGCTTCAAGCTAAGCCGTTTTAAGCAATTTGGCGTTGTATTGGCTCTTAAGAACTATAATTTCTTTATAGATCAATTGTGTTTGTTTTTCCAATTTGTAATGAGAAAGTATCGAGGCTTTATCCATCTACCATTATGATATTAAGATTGAGGATGATCCGTTTACCCCATCAAAACAATAGAGAATGCTCTCTACCATCGCACCTCTCGTCACCGTGATGAAACTCATCAACACAATATTGAGTCGTGGAAATCTCTAACGACTCTGTCTATGCGCACGTTCTTGCCGTACCTGAAAGATGTGGAATGGACTTCCAACGGCGTTCTTTGAAGGACTACAACATGCATCATTTTAAAAGGAGGGTCAAAAAAAGAGCATTACCGCAGAGTAAGCAACGCATTGGTGGCACGTCGGTTTTACAAGTGTCCATACGCCATAAGATACGACGACCTCTTCCCGCCATAAGGCCGTACGCTTTCTTGCTACCTATAGCATAAAATAAACTAACTAAACTAACTAAAACTAAACTAACTAAAAACTAATCATAGAATATAGACGAAAATCCGGATAACACCACATCCAACATCACATCAAACATATCCCAAGATGACAGACTCAAGAACTCCTCAAAAACTTAAGTCATAATCCATCCATCAAAACAAACACCTGGCACCTACCAATGATAAATAGCACATACACACTCACCTACACACATTTGGTAAACATTTACCATAAACTAGTGCATCGTAAAATCGCATATGTGTACCGTACAGGCGCAGTACCTTAAAAGCATTGGTAATATAACAAAGCGTCTGAACCGAAATTGCCCATAAAAGTCCAACGGCGTTTTCTAACTAAAGCCATGAAACTGAAACGTCTGTGGAATTTACAATGGCTGCCGTACATTTAACGTTCGTGACGTACGGCTTAGTTTAATTAAAGTGGCTGAGGAGTTTGGCGGACGATGTTTCGGTGATGCCTGTGACTATTCAACCCATGCATAAAAGCCTGTGACTGCTTCACGTTCAAATTCAACGACGACGTACGAGAGACCCACAGATTACTATACACATACTAGTCAGAGAGAGTTGGTATGGCCACTCTCACACGCATGAGAATGGCCAAACCAAAAGTTAGCATATACCCTGCAATGGGAAACAAGTGGCTTCTGATAAATTTATGATGATGATGATGTTGACATTACAGTCTGACTTGGAATCATGCGCAGATACTACAGAAGTATAGGGGCAAGATACGTAAAACCATAGAATAATAACGCTATTCCTCTATGGTCAAAACATCCCAAAGGGTTACGTTAGAAAGAGCCGCAGCTTACTATATACTTAGTCAGAGAGACCCATGAGAGTGGCCAAAACCAAAAGTAGGCATATACCCTGCAATGGGAAACAAGTGGCTGCTGATGAATTGATGTTGACATTACAGAGTGACTTGGAATCATGCGCAGCCACTACAGAAATATAGGCGATATACTTAAAACATCCCAAAGGGTTCTTGACGTGACTGTCGCAATTCCTAAACGATTTTACACGAATTTTTGTACTTCTCGACAGTGCTAACTGGTTTGCCCCTTATTATGAGCAGTGAAATATTATTTAATAAGGTGGTTACAGAGTAATAACAATAAACAAATGATTGAACAGCACTCACACTGATTCTAAAATTCCACGATTCGTAGAGCCAGCGGACTTTTCAAAATTGATCATCAAAATAAAACCGAGCAAGTTTGAGTCCGACTCTCGCGCCGAGGGTTCCGTACAGACCGTGCACGGAACCCTAAAAGAAGAATACGAGATAAATAAGTAAACAGACCAAAGTCTGCATCCGGCTAATTTTATAACCAGAAAAGCCCTGCCCGTACCTATAGTAAGGGCTGAACCACGTCTGGTGTAAAACCGTATAACTCGGAATACTTCCGGTTTTACGACCGGGAATATTTTACGGCAGTTCGTTTTCACGAATTGCACGTAAAAGAGCATTTTTCATTACAAAAATACGTAAGTACCGTTGAAATTTAATATTTGAATTCAATTATGTAAAATGGAATTCAATTTAATCATGTCTCTAGGGTTATTGGCCGAATTTAAAATTGAAAACATCAGAATCGATTTGTGAACTGATTTCGCATATTATTTACGTAGCATTTTAATAAGTTAGCACAATAAAGATTACAAGTAGGTATATAATCTTGAAAAGTCCTAGAAAACCAAATGCAAGTATCATAAAAGCAAAATCCTAAAATATAGATGTGGAAGGCTTGCAGAAGCTTTTCAATTCCGGGGACGCAATAAAAATATGCGAAGCTCCGCAAGTCATAAAACTTGCAACGACAATGAATTCCTGAAAAAGATAATACTGCGCTCGCGTCATCTCTTTATGCCCGTGTTAGTGCGAGCAGGACAAAAGATCCGGGGCAATAAAACTTTTGATAGGATTCCGGGATCCCGGTATCGGACATACCCAGATACCGGTTTTACTATCCGGCCCGTGTATCGTCTTAACTTTATGGGGGGCGTTTTAAAATTTTTACAGATTTTTATTACATTACCCCCCCTCTTTGTGGGGTCAGACGTCCAGCTCAATTGCACCCAAACAAAGATAAACGGAAACAAAACTGAAAGCTTTTGACTTGTTATATGCTATTTCCGTCTCAGTAGCGTAGACCCGTGTCCCGATTTATAAGATACAACCAAATCATTCATACTTTTTAATATTATAAATTCGTTTGCAAATACTTCCTTATCTCTGTCTGCAGTTTGTTATCTTCTCAAGGCTACAGATAGTTTGAACTATGTGAACACAAAGGTTTTTTGGGTTAATTTGTAGTCCGCTCTTCCGCGGAAGTAAAACTACAGAGTTGCTGCAACTATAGGTAGTTTTTTGTTATTGTAAATCTCCACTTTTTTATCCCGGAAAATAAGGATTCGTCCAAGAAAACGGAAAAGTTGAAGGCAAAACCGCAGCGCGTGCAGATCGAAAATGGGTTAGCTGGTGCTAACCAAATAGCGACATAAATTCAGATACTTTGACCGTAGACGTAGCAAGCGCAATAGTTTTTAACTGTTATTATTGTATTGCATAAATAAATAATGTTCCTCAATAAATAAGCAATCCTGAAAACAATAATTAAATATCTCAAAAAATGATAAAATTACTTACAAGCATTTTAAAATACAAGAATAGAAAGAGACAGCTCAACCACGCAGTGCAGACAGAAATTAATTTTTCATAGTATCTGATTACTAAGCTGTGGTGGCTCTACATATTACATACAATCTCCTTGAATGTGACTGTGACGTCACATCACAGCGCCAAAAGTGACAGGCTCCAGTTTAAAAGCGTATTCACGTGATTTATTATTTTTTCAATTATTACATTATTTATATTTGACTGGCCTGTTAGCTCACTTGGTAGTAGCTCTGTCTTCTGAACTATAGGTTGTGGGTTCGATTCCTACCTGCGACAAACATTTGTGTGATGAACATCAATGTTTGGTCTGTGTCTGGGTGTTACCTACATATTGTATTCTATGTATGTATTTACAAACAAAAAGTATCCAAGTATTATCAGTTATCGGGTTCCCATAGTTCAAGCTATGCTTAGTTTGAGGCTAGTTGACGCTGTGTGAAATGTCCACACATATTTATTTATTTATTTAAGAAAAGAATTTAAATATGTACTCGTTCTTTTTTAATTGTAGTCAAATAACCTATTAGAATGTGATTTTTCCACAGATATTTATTATTTAAGCAGATTCGCGCCGATCCAACCGTGTCCCCCTCGAAAACGTGTCCGAAAACAAATTGAACCGACTTGAATAACAATTATCCGCTCCAAAACAGAAACAAGACAGGCAAACTTGTCGGCAACCGCACTCGATAAAGCTTCGAATACACCTGAGCGCGCATTGCGACGGCAATGCTCGGACGTATCAGATCATAGGCTCGGCTGGCCAGCGTTCGGGAAGCTTCGACCTATCTTTCCGTCCAAAATACCGCAGAGCCTGAAAACGAAGGTTTTCAATCAGTGTGTGTTGGCCTCATTAGTAAGCTCAAAGTCGCGCAACGAGCTATGGAGAGAGCTATACTCGGTGTTTCCCTAAGATCCGGAATGAGGAGATCCACATGAGGACTAAAGTGACCGATATAGCTCTTAGAATTAGCAAGTTGAAATGGCAATGGGCAGGCCACATCGCTCGCAGAACTGACAACCCATGGGGAAGAAAGGTTCTCTAGTGGCGACCACGAACCGGAAGACGCAGGACCCCACTAGGTGGATCGACGATCTGGTGAAAACCACGGGGAGCCGATGGATGCAGGAGGCAAGCAGCCGCTCAAAGCGGCGCTCTCTGGGGTGAGGCCTATGGTCAGCAGTGGACGCCTTCAGGCTGTTGATGAAGATAATGAAGCCGTACATTAAAATCTTCTGCGATCACCAAGCCGCCTGCCGAGCGTAGTGAATTGGGGATTATGGCAAATCTATGCTTTTGATCTAGCGTCACGGTGTTTTTTTATGGAAGAGGCCTGTGTACAACTGTACACGTACAGCAGTGGATGTCTTCCAGCTGTTGATGTTTGATAGTATTTACTCCGCTAAAACAAATACTTTACTTAGATGATAATGTTGTATTTACGATAAACTTCCACGAGATCACGCCTGATCAATGTTTATTATGATTTATGCTATCTATGCTTATGATAACACCAACACGTACCTAACTTGCTTGGACTGATACCGATAAAAACACAAGTTGTATGTATGGGTTCGAAAGTTTTAATTTCAATACGCAAGTTGCCTTTATTACTCAAGCTAACTACTAAAATAATATAAACTAAACTAAACTAGCTACACTACCTACTACAAAAAACACTTATGGACTGTATACTAGCCGCGATGGCTTATAGACAGTCCAAGTGCTCCAGCCCACTACTAGTTAGTGTAAGTATGTGCAATATGTAATAAAAGAAAATAATTTCGCCAATTTTTTTTTTGCTTGCGCTTGGTCACTATCTCACCTAATGGATACGTAGTGTAATTAAAATTACATAACATACATCTCTCTTCATTACATAGCCCTCATAGAGAGGTCCATAATGTCTGTGACGAAACGGAAGGAAAAAGTTTATCACGCGAGGTCGCCTCGTCGCTCAAGTATGTCCGAGTGTAAAACTCCAGTTGTCGTCGGTCAGTTTGTTCGTCAATTGTTTTCCGAATACCCAAAATGCGGTTGTGGTCGGACAGTTTCCGAACTTTCCGGAACAGAACACGCAATTTTAAACCTTAATAAACGGGAACATTGCGCCTCTTTAGTTTGGTAGAGTTGTACTGATTACTATTAGTAGAGCCGGATATATCCGGAATAGGCTAGTTGTTAATATTATTATTTTACGCCATAAAATAAATAGCAGTATTTATTTTATGGCGTAAAATAATAATATTCCCCAAAAATAAACACAGTCGTGAAAACTAATATTAAATATCTCAAAAAATAACAAAGATACAAGCATTTTAAAATACAGGAATAGAAAGAGACAGCTCGCACCATGCAGTGACGTCAGTTCTTGATCCTTCATAGTACCTCATTATCATTACTAAGCTGTGGTAGCTCAATCTCTTTGAAGATCTAAGAAAAGATCTCTGTTTTGCGGGAAAGAGAAATGCGATGCCCCCTCCAGAAACTTTAAAAGCTTATTAAGCTTATTGGTAAAGCCGTGTTAGTTAAAGTAAAATAAATAAATAAATGTTTTATGACCTATTGACCTCCACTCAACATATTTTTATGCTTGGTAAAATAAAATTATTTTTCAATGATTACTAAAGTAATTTGTCAAATGATTGGAAATCGCGTAGTAGAGATCAGTGATCAAAGCCAAAGCCCCTATCTGTTTACATTTTAAACATTGACATATATTATTACTTCAATCTATGTTCATAAATTTTATTTTTAAAAGTAGGTAGGTAGTAAAAATACACTTCCACATTTTCTTATAGGCGGGCATCAGACGAACAATGATTAAAATTAAGCCTACCTGATATTAAAAAAGCTTTGATAGTTCTCTACAGTCTCCAGTTTAGACTGGAGTCCCGAAAGTGGCCGGAATTCTCTTCCCAAGTGAAGAGCTCGCGTGAGGACCAAAGCCGCAATACACGCAGTAAGTAGTTACACAAAACAACAGGTTAGTTAACCGGTTGATTACTGTGTTATATTCCAAAGTGGAGTTGAGTCTGTTTTTGTACAGCAAAATAAAAGCTTTTTAGAACTCGTTTAGGTAAAACTTTTTAACAAAACAAAGTTATTCATGTTTTTTTTTCAAGAGAAACCTGTGTAACAAACCTAAAAAGAATAGAATAGAATAGAAATCATTTGTTCAACACTGGTTAAATACATTGCTTTACTAATATAATGTCAGTCAGTCAGTGTTGAATGGGCGTTCGGCTCAGCATGTGGCTGAATGTCAAAAACATCCAGCGCTGGTTTTCAGCCTAGACCCAGAGAATCTCGGAGCGAGTGTACTATTCTACGTAGAAATGTTACCTGAACCTGTTGTTTTTTATTTTCCATTTAATATATAAAAGCAAAGTTTACAGGGATTAAATGGTAATTAGAGAGGATAAGGAAATCACGTACATAATAAAAAAAAGTGGCCCAGTATAATTTATTAATTTAGTCTGCTCGTATAGCTTACGACTCCTTACTAGCATTTATGTCCTCTTTCCCCGTACCACTGAGCACTATTACAATTTTAAAAACAAAAACAAAATATCTCGATGGCAACGATTGAAACGCTATAAAGTATTGAATAAATAATAATCTAAAATTATTTAATCTATGTTCTAGCAAGTAGCTCTTGAATCAAGAGTATGCTATGAAACTCCCTTGGTCTCGCTCAAGTATCAAAAGGTACCTATACAATATACATGGTCCTGCATACAAGGTCAAGTATAATTACGATTTGCACGAAAATGTCAAAAAAAGAAAAATGTCCAAACCATAAAAAAATGACCAATGATAAAAATGTCCAATAATAATATACCTACTGTAGATCTTCCTTGGGTATAATAGAAAAACAGTTCGCAAACAAAACCATGTAAATATTTTTTATATTATTTAGATAAAACGACCAACAAACATTGAACAATAATTAAAACTTTCTTCCTTCCCTCCCTATCGACAGAGAATCAACCCTTTCGTGCAAAATACAACATTGTGAAGGAACTGGAACTACTGGAAGTGACATCTTAATTGAAACCTACGAGCTATAACCACAGATTACAAAATATTTTACAAGTAAAACACTTTTCAAATATGCACAACGTATATAAGGTGAGTTTGAGTTCACAAATGGTTTTTTAGTTGTTTTTTTTTTGCCGATTGCCAATTAAAATGACTATTAATCATACTAGGTATTATAGGTATAGGGTACTTCCTTCTCTAAGAACTCTTCAACCTTGAAGAACGACAACTAAAATGGTAGCTACATGTCTTTATTTTATGTGTTCTGAGAGATTTAAATCTATGGTTCTGAGTGACACTGCAACTGTTATGGGCGGCCGTGTCCCTTAACAGCAGACAAACGACTAGCTCGTTACGTCATAATATATGTAGGTAGGTACTTACTACTTTAAAAATGTAGCCGAGGATGACCGTAAATTAAATGAGATCTAATAAAATCGCAGGCCAATAAATGTGCAAAGAATAATTTATGGATACGCTATATGCTGAGATTTGATTACCGAGTAATAACAGGTTCTGCCAGTATTTACTAGCGATCCTCGCCGAGTAAAAGGGTCGGCTCCAAAGCTATGTGTTCGATTGACAGTTTACACAGAATAGTATTTGATTCACAATTCGTAAAACAAATGAAACCTAACTTATCTGCTTTTTTATACCAAAGAGCGTTTGAATTTGATAAAAAGATGTATTTGTAACTAAAATGGTAGAAAATGAGGCATGTCCTCACATCGATCACAAAATTATGTGCGTTGCATCTGATTTAAGCGGACCACTTTCGTTAGGCTAGTGTTTTATTATGCCGCTTTTATTTATATAATTTATGGTTCAACCATTTGGCATCCCTAGTATGGGCGGTTGTGGGAGTCTCTCCCTTATTTAACTCCCTAGTTTACCCGCTGCAAGTGGAGTAAAACAGGGTAAATAGTATAATTACTCTCCATTCGCGCCCTATAAGGAGACCGATATTAACTGGATTGAGAACTGGCTCCCAGTGAGTGCCGAAACAATCACTTTAAAGTTTCAGCCACAACGGCCCGTCAAGTGGCGTCGTCGTGAAGCGTCAAAACCGGCTATTCGGTACCCATCCCTGCCCGTGTTCGTAGACGGCCGCCCGCAGTCGCCGCTGGCAGCGATGAGTACCGAAATTTTCGCGTCGCTGAATGACGCTGCGCCGCTTCGCAGACGCGCCAGTCGGTGCAGTGGGGCCGAAGCTAAGGGGGCCACTTCCAGTTCAGTTAAAACATCGCTAGCTATCCACGTCGGCATTGCGTTTGACGCAACTGACCGCCCCGCGTGCGAATATAAATGAGATGACCGCCGCGTCCAATTACCCACCTGTGTGATGGCTCTGTCTACTCTGTTACTGTTCTATTAAGTATTCTGGGATTTCCGAGACTTTACCCTCATTTACTATCGTCGTTCGTCGGTGGACCGACGATCTGGTGAGAGCCGCGGGGAGTCGATGGATGCAGGAGGCGAGCGGCCGCTCAAAGTGGTGCACTCTGGGGAAGCCTATGTTCAGCAGTGGACGACTTTAGGCTGCTGATGATGACCCTCATTTACTAAAAATAAGGAAATGACATCTAGGTTGAATTTACACGACGTATTACTTTATGTAGTCGACCTTTTGGAAGCTGATTTAGACGTCTACATATAATTAATAATTAAAGAGCTTATAATAACACCGACGGACTCAAATACGAAATGGTTTCTTAGACACGCCGTTTCGCCACTCTGTACGAAGCTGGGCCATTTATGATAACTTATTAACACAATACTGGCATAAATGCAGTAAAACACAACCATTTTAAAGAATTCTTGGAACCCACACTGCTCCACTGTTGGCATAAAATTAGTCACAGCAAAATAAGCAATGAAATTGAAGCCCTTGAAGCTATTCGCGATCTAGTCGTAAAATTGTATCCCTGTCCCTTTCTAACCTGCCAGTTGACAGCTTAGCGGGAACGAGAGGGAAGATCCTGCAACATTGTTGCATATGTCGATACCGGAATAAAAAATGGCTATGAACGCACTAAACTTTAATGGTGCAGTTCCCTTTTAATTATGAATTATTATAAAATGGAATAACTTAAACGTTGAATTAGTAAAAACATAGGTACTTAATCCTATTTTGATAGTATAAAATGGCAAAATGCAAGAGAAAACCTTATAAGTAAACAGCAAATAAGCTTATAAGTTACATGCTCTCTGACGTTTCTTATTCCAATTTGTTTTTTGTGGGTACATTAGATATTGGGAAAGCCGTGGTATTTTACACAAATGAAATCAAAATCATTTGATTTGATATACATAGGTAGGTAATGTAGGTATGAGTATTAATTAAGTGGAAACGGGCACGATGTGCATAGTGCATACAACAATATCTGAGCTTGTTGCAGATTGCTCTGCGGTTTATCTCTAGGTCAAAAGATACCGTCGCAATTAATTACTGTAATAAACTGATAAAATGAAATAAAATGTATACACGTGTTGTAGAGTTCGGAATCACAGGTCGTGGTACAATGTCAACCTTGTTGCACTGACAGAGCAATTATAAATATGCACCAGGTCTGTGATATACACTTATGGCTACGATTTTTAATTTGATTCACGACATCACGACATGCAAGACAGTAGTATAGGATGCCAACTTTTAAAGAACAATAAATAGTAATGTGAAACAAAAATTAAGCACTGAACAGGTCATTCAAATGAGTGAGTTGATGAATAACTCATTCAGTTTTAATGTTATCGAGACTTTCACCTTCCGGGAATTGTAATCTACGGACTCAAGGTAGCATGATAAATTGATAAATTTTGAGTGAGTGATACACATTTCAGCATTTCACATATTAATCTGAACTGTGGCTACAGTTCAGATTAATATGTGAAATGCTAGTGTGTAGAATAGTGGTGGCTAGTGGCTACTAGCCACCACTATTCGTTATTATATTATTTTATGTGTATGTATATTTATGATGATTATGTACAGCGTTTTTGTTTTATTTTGTATGAGAACCACCGTCCATGTATTGCTGCGTTATTCCTTTCCGTGCATGGTTGTCTGGAAGAGATCGCTCTAAGCGATAAGACCGCCCATGTTACACTTTGGTTAAGTTTGTTCGCTTAATTGTAATTATTTGTGATGTGGTGTTTCAATAAAGAGTTTATCTATCTATCTATTCGTCTAGACGAACACGAAACTAGGTGAGGGAGATGATACAACAATATTTCGTGTTTTGAACTTTCTTAGCGGTCAAATTGTGAATCGAATAAATAGTGTAGATGTAATTAAGAAAGTAAGATAGTGCCGGATTGTTAAGTCTTAACTTGTTCAGTTCATTTTTGTTCAGTGAGGTGTTCAAAAGTATCTGAAGCACTTGCGGTTAATGTAGTGCGTGAACAAAATTTTCTATATAGAAAAAAAATGCAAGAAGGCATAAGTTTTGAAATACGAATTCTAAAACAAACATCTTGAATCGCCACTGTCTCTCTTATTTTTATTATTGAATTGATTGTCACTCTTATTGAAATAAGGCTCGAAGTTAAATAAAATAAGGTCATAATAAAGCCATAAAATGCGGGCATCCCATTCATGCAACATACAAAAACCAACTTCGCACTGGCTGTCAATAAAGTCCCACCATTCAACCAACCTACCGCAGTGTTGCTAGTGTATAAAAACAAAAAATGTCCAGTGCACATCTAGTGTAACATTTCTAACACATACGGGATACGGGTAATTTCTTTTGCGGTCATAAAAATACTACACTTTTTGCCCACACGCGTAGATTGTATTGGTACGTTTTTCACATTGGTGATATTAAGGTGGCTCGTTTCTCCTACTAATATATTTTCTAATTTATGGGCGAAGAGCGTATAATTTAATACTGGAATAACTATAGTTTGGTTTTTATTGGTCCTCTAAATGCGATAAATCAACTGCAGTTGAAGAAAATAATGGATTAATAGCAAAAATAACATCGAAATTTTTGTAAATTTTGTCAATGTATGAGTGAACACTGATAGTGTCGTACGCTATGACACTGCTTAGTTGTGTTTGATGGCGGCGAAAACGCGCGACGGTGCCAGCTCGTGACATGTACGCGTCACGCACTGTTGCCGCTCTTCTCTGTTTTTTCCATAATTTGAACTCGGCTCAAAAACAAATAATGAAGGATTGGACATTTGATTATCCAGTACTAGAATTTTGGATAAGACGTGTTCATTTATTGCGTAATGGAGAAATTACATTATACAATTCTAATTATATTACTAATAAATAAGTAAATAAATAAAAGCTATAATAAATAAAGAATTCTGTTTTAGTTGTAATTATGGTCAGGTGCAAGCTGGATGCAGCAGGCGAGCAGCCGCTGATAGTGGCGCTCTCTGGGAGGCCTAGGTACATTATGTTCAGCAGTAGACGTATTCAGGTTGTTGATGATGATGATGATGATGATGATGATGATGGTCAGGCAGGCGCGGATCCAAGGGGGGCAATTGCCCCCCCTGAGCTACGACTGATCCTTCAAATGATTGAAATCGCGTAAAGTCAGCCCCGAAGTATTTCTCAACAAAAATGTACCTACTTACCTATTGGCAATAAAGAAGATCAAGCCCAAGCCAAAAGCATCTGAGTTCTTCCTAAAATTATTTTGCCAAAATCTGTCAGGGTATGAATTAAAAATTTTTCGCGCTCCCTCCGCTCGCGCATTACAAATTAGTTGGTGCTTGTGTGCCTTGTTTTACAGTGGTGTTCATTTCTACATAATATTATACCTGCTCCTACAGTGCTGATTACCCAGGTGAATTTTCGTGCTCGCTACGCTCGCATTGTCGTTTTAGATACTTGTTGAAAAAGTGTTTTTCTACAATGGGTGAGGTGTTTATTATTAGATCAAAGAGAAATGCGAAAATGCATAATTACCTACGCAAATATGCTTTTGCATAAAGCCCGGTCAATACAAGTAAATAAGTTGTATTCCAACACAATACTATCATTCTCTCACACTTCCGGGTAATTGGCAAGTTAGTCAACGAAATCCTGGATTCGCGCCTGGGGTCAGGTGGGGTAAGTGAAACACCCTATCGTAAACCATAATCTATTCCGTGGCAGGTGTAGAAATCATTTTGTTGGGTGCCAAGCAATTGCGAGCGAATAAAAATATTCGTATTTAAGGGCTTGTGCAAGGCCAGCGCGAATTCGAGTCAAAGCCACAGAATAGATGTATAGTACTAGGCCAAAGCGGGGATGAGCCAGGGGCCGAGCGGCAGGGGCGGTCTAAGTTAAACTGGTTCCAACGCGCAATAGTTTAGGTAATTTATTATTACACTGAATATAAAGAGTATTTTAAAAATCCGCTATACATAAGCCCTCCATTATATTTAGTTCAACTACTACACAAAGTTTCATGATCTTATTTAAAGTATTCATTGAATAATCGCTGTTTATTTGTACGGTTTGGGGGTAACTTTGTAATTTTTTTCTATCGAGAAAATTTTATTAATTCGTGTTTTCACTATACATTTGCAGTAGCATTAGTCCTGAACTTTACCATATATTAATTTCAAAGTCATTGTTGCAACATTGTTGACAGGATACTGCTTCAAGCTAAGCCGTTTTAAGCAATTTGGCGTTGTATTGGCTCTTAATACATAACTTTGATAAAATTAGATGTTTACTAAGGAGGTACCCAATACATTTATACACAATTATATACAATACATTTATTTATTTAAGAAAATGTGTACCTGTTTTAGCCGCATAAAAACTCTTTGTTACTATAATAACATTATTCATTAATCTGTGGTATCATGCATACTGAATCTAAATTATCCGTATAATCCGGGTAAATTAGAATTTACCAGGATTATACGTATAACTTCCAGTGAGATACAAACTTAACTGAATCGAGATATCATCATGGAAAAAGTAGCAGCGAGTGGAAATGAACTCTATTTTGCGGTGAATATAAACAACTGTGTTGTAGTGGCATTAAAGGGGTTGTAACATTTTGGCCTATAGATCGGCACCCATCTTGTTTTTTTTTCATATGCGCGGCCACTTTGAAAACTTATGCCAATGTGTAGAGGACATTCATACAAGCAATAAATGTCAAGGAAGCAATCTTGTAAAGTGTTGCATTATCCTGTTATATGACAAAAACAAAAATTGATTATTTAAAAAATGACAAAATCATTACCGTCTAATTCATGCAAAATAGATCATTTATGTTTACTGCAGAGCACAATTGATGTAATGTTCAATAATAATCCATCATCATCATAATCATCATCATCATCATCATCAGTCAGAAGAAGTTTACTTCTGAATGAACATTAGACATTACATTACATGAATGAGCTTTTTACTCCCATCAACCGCCAGACTGAACGAGATTCTGCCATCTACATTCACTGGATGCCCGTCACTTTCATAATGTCGTTAGTTCATCTAGTCGGCCTGCCTACCTAGTCTTCTAGTTAGTTCATAGTCTACACTCAAGAACCTTTCGTCCACATCGGTTAGCGGTTCAAGTACGTGTTCCATGCGCAGTTTCTGCTTTTTTTTTAATTATGAGAAATCATGCACTATTGTTTTCTCATAATAAACCAGAGTGAGTGAATACAGGTAGCTATTATAATATTGTGTTGTGGTTGATCCCATTTTGCATAATAAAACAATTTATTTAGCATTTAGAGATGTTTTTAAGTATCCTGCCCGCGGGGTCGCAAAAATTTATCGGTGCGCTAGTTAGGAAGGACACGTGCAGTGAACCGATTGTCGATTCCCGATAAAATGCAGGCGAGTGCTAACTGTGGACAATAAAATTGGCAAAAATGTCTTTAAAACAGAGAGAATACAGAAAAATTAACAAACAGCGTAATATTTTGTTAGTTTGCCACTTGTTTCTCACTGTGCGCACGTGTCCATCATCTCAATTATTAAACCCTTGGACTCCCAGTGGCTCGATATCGAGCTGGCATACATTGTTACTCTATTGTTATGAAAAATGCTGGTATTCCAGAAGTTAAATAGTAAATAACGCCCAACGATCACATACACAGATCCTAGATCCTAACTAGGATTCCCTGTATCTAGGGACCCAGGAACTATGAAGACCATGGTCCGACAATACCCAGACACAGAACAAGTATTTGCGGTTTTTTCATGTGTCAAATACTTGTCCTTTTACGGGAATCGAACCCGCCACCTTCGGGTTATGAGCCGACCTGCTCAACCACCACAATATAGAGGCATTATTTCTGTTATTTTTGCCATCGTTTTGTAAAGTTGTTGTTATCGTTTTGTTATTGGTTACAAGATGTGCCCACTGCCTATCTCATGAGTGTAGTGTGGTTTGTGGGATGGGCGAGGAACCAAGAGATCCAACCTTTTTCTCCTGCTGCTTTTATAGAATATATCTTTACTTGACAAGGAGGATGATTTATGAGTAATTAAATATTAGTGGAAACATTTCATTTTGTTTTTTTTTTTAACTTTGGTATACCTATAAATATACATAAAGCCATGCCTTATGCCCAGCGGTGTATCCCTTTACATAATATACTTTACTAGATCTTGACATTTCTCGGAATTTATAACGTTTTTGCAGCGACCTATGGGCCAGGCTTCATACTAAAATGTTACAACCCCTTTATTAACCAGCGTTACCCTAATCGGAGACTGCCTGTAAATCCGAATTTATGCGCTCAATCATGTAATCATGTCTTTCCTGAGAGAATTGATATATGCGTCACCAGCTCGTGCATCAGATACATAATATTATTATATCGCAATATTATATTTTTGTTCCTTTTTTAATATTGTCTGACAGCAATTCGATCATGCAAACTCCAAAAAGTTTTTAATGTGTGTGTGATAAGGATAAAACTCAGCCTAATTTTTTAAATACAAAATATATAAGTAAATAGACAATCCAGTTGTCATAATCACCGCGCTTGACTTGCGTCTTGGTGATCATAGAAGATTTTAATGTAGGTACCGAGGAGAGTGCTCGTGACCATTCCCTAGATATTCCCTTAGCCAACTCTTACGGCACCCGTGGGAAAAGAAAGAGGTGGTACTATTCACTAGAGCTATTTACGTAAAATTAAAAGTAGGTACGTAGGTAATGTCTGTTTCACTTACCCCACTTGACCCAAAATGTTTTTTATTTTTGGGTAAAATAAGACAAACCAACATACTTTCACTTCAAAGTCATAATATTAGTAGGATTAAGAGTATTATTAACCTTGTAACAAAAAGTAATAAATTATTTATCTACACCACTATTATAAAGAGGAAAGATTTGTATTTTTGTGTGTATGTTTGTAATGAATAAACTCAAAAACTACTGTGCCGATTTCAAAAATTCTTTCACCATTGGAAAGCTACATTCACCCTGAGTAATATAGGTTACACCAATACACGTGGGAAGCCGGGGCGAGCCGCTAGTAAATAATATAGATATTATAGGTAGGTGCGAGATAAGCTCCGGAATGAGGAGCTCCGCAGGAGAACTAAAGTGACCGATATAGCTCTTAGAATTAGCAAGTTGAAATGGCAATGGGCAGGCCACATCGCTCGTAGAACTGACAACCGATAGGGAAGAAAGGTTCTCGAGTGGCGAACACAAACCGGATGACGCAGCGTAGGCCGGCCTCCTACTCAGTATACCGACAATCTGGTGAAAGTCGCGGGGAGCCGATGGATGCTGGAGGCGAGCAGCCGCTAAAAGTGGTGCTCTCTGGTGGAGGCCTATGTTCAGCAGTAGACGTCTTCAGGCTGTTGATGATGATGATGATAGATAGATGGGTAGTTATTGAATTAAAAAACAAAACACACTCAAGTGGGGTATGAGTCAAGGACTGCTACCCTTGCAGTCGAAGGCTTTCACCACTGGTCCAGTCTAGATCATTTTCTTGAGACTAAAATAATTAGCAATAACATCAAAAAATGCATACAAAAATAAAACATGCAGAAATGAGAATAGAACCCAGGACCCTCTCCTTGCAGTCAAAGGCTCACACGACCAGTCCAATCTAGTTTATTTTTATGCAACCAAATTAGCAATCACTTCAAAACAAAATTGAAATTGAATGAAAATTATATAGCATGCAAAATCAATACGAGCGGTGAGGCTCGAACCCAGGACCCTACCCCTTGCAGTCAAAGGGTCACACCACTAGTCCAATCTAGTTAATTTTTATGCAACCAAATTAGCCATCACTTCAAAACAAAATTGAAATTGAATGAAAATATATAGTATGCAAAATCAACACGAGCGGTGAGGCTCGAACCCAGGACCATCCCATTTGCAGTCAAAGGCGTACACCATTGGTCCAATCTATACATTTGTAGTGACACCAAATTAGGCATTCTTTTGTAAATACATACATCTTGTACTTTGGTAGAATAAGAACCTTGTATGTGTGAGTGAATAGTTCTGCCGCCAGACCGGCCTTTTGGGATAATGATACATCACAAATAAAAGTATTTTAGAAACCTAAATCACCTGAAATATTGATGGATACATTACAAAATATTATGCTATTACCGGTAAACATAAAATTACCAAATAATATACGCATTTTCATTAATTAAAAAATAAAATACGCTAAATTAGAACATCAACGTCATCTGTTGACGTGGCGTGCTTAGCTGCCTTTGACGAGCGCCCTTAATGGCAGCTTAGTCTAAACTCTAGTCTACAATAGTCTGATTATTATTATGATATTGAAAAAAATTTTTTGGTTAAAATATTTTCAATTTATTATCAGTACAAATTGGATGACTAGAAAATCGGCGGATTCTTTTGGAAAAAATTTAAATATTTTTCGTTACTTCGAAATCATAAATGAACAGGGCAATCTTTAAAATTATAATCTTCCACTAGAAAATGTCTAAAGGGCATTTGCCTTGAGCATTTATAAATTGGATGAATGCTATAAAGGCATTTGCAGATTAAAGAAGGAAAAAAATTGTCATTACATTTTACTGCATTTGATCCAATGCCAGCGCGCCCTATTTAGTTCGGTTCATGGTGTAATGACTTTTATGAGATGTAAAATAAGATTCAAAATCGAATATTTCATTGGTCTTCACTAAACAGAATCTAGACACGCGGTAGCGTATCAAGCCAAGTTCAAGCTAACAGAATGACGAGCGGTACCGTGTGTAATATTTATTGCACGAACCATTTGGAGCCACTTTTGACCCACTCATAACTCAAAAATAATTTCACATGAACACATTTCTTTTTAGAACTTGGGATAATATATTGAAGCCTAAGGTCTGACTTGGCAAAATCTGGCTAATCCAAATGAGTTATCATACATAAAAACGGTTACGCATGAAAAAAAACTTTGATACCACTGAATTTATTAAAATGCTAAAACTCACTCTCCATCAAGGAGTATCACTTACTACCAAAATAACTTTAGCTTATACTTACTATATAACTAGAAATAAGTGAACAGAGCAGCTAAATTGCAAATATATTTATTAGAACAGTTCTTGGAATCCATAGTACCTATGTATGTTTATAACTAAACATAATATAGTTTCACGTCTCATTAAAAAAAAGGGTTTTACAGCGTCGGCTATTACAGGATTTCATTTAACATTTTTACAATCCCTAATTGTGGTTTATAAAACCGTAAGCGGCTGGCGTTATAGCGCAGGTCTCGGGGGCAACAAATAAAATATTATAAACTTGCCAGTAGTAAAAATGCATTTATAGTTGTGCTGCGATTATCAGCAGTTGAATGTGGAATTAATTTTGCAAGTGTTGCTATGTATTTATTTGTTTTAATAATGATTAAAGTAAAATAATAGACACAGTTGTTTGTTTTAGGTATAAAAATGGCTATAGATTATTACGAGTAGTACAGAGGACCTATTCTGGTCTGCTATAAGCTTTGTACATCACGCGCTATTTTCTAAATAATAAAGCGCGAAAATTTCGAGTATTCGACATCGATGTAACGTTTATCGACCATCAGAATATTGAGGTAGATTCCAAACGAAGGTTCGTAGATACAAATAAGATTCAAGATTACGATGTAGAGATGAGATAAGAATCAAAATGAAAACCGTCAGCATTGGTATAACTACATAACCCTGAAGTATTTCTTTTGTTCTTTCAGCGATTGTACGTCCTCATCATTGACAAACTACATCCAACTATTTTTCAGGCAATAGTGATGGGCATTTTTATTTTGGTTAGATGTCGATAATAGGATAAATTCATAACTTACATACCAATGATGTGCTTAATAACCCTAATTATTTCAATTCTATTATTTTACAATGTTTACAAACGAATAAAGTGAGAAGAATATATGGTTCCTTTTTTTTTTAATATGTCTTAGTAAAATTGACCAGGCACTGGTAAAGTTCTTCAAGCTCAATTCAACAGGTTCGGGTAGGAAGGGATCAGGAGTTTTCGGGATTCTTGATTTCGGAACTGTAAACATAGAAAGTGGATGGGTTTTATTATTTTGTAGGAAAAGCTTGGCATAAGTAAAACCATTACACTCGTCAATGTAAATATGTTTTTCAGGATCAGCTCGTTGCAAATCGTAATACCAACCGAACAAAGTTAATATAGGACCAAACAGCATGGACGACATGACAGTGATCAAATAAGTAATTTAATATACACCATTAATTGGGTTTCTTGTATCGTAAAAACCATAAGTAATGTTCCGTTAATGGAACTCCGGATAAATTATGCCGTTACATTTTAAGCTTGTAAGTTATAACGTCTATGCCTACTATTATAGTGTCAACCCGGAGGTCGTAATCAGGTACATTTCACGATATAGGTCGTAAAATTGTACCATCGCATCGCAAAATGTGTTATTTCATAAGTAGCATTTTATTTTATGTGAAGACAGTAACATAAAATGCTAGTTATGCGAGTGGCAGTAAACATGTGCGAAACATAGGGTGAAACACACGAAGGCTTTTCAATCGTAACTATCTTTGTGTGTTAAAAATATAACTGATGTACGTATGTTTATTTTAGCAGTATTAATTTTACGAAACGTCGAAGTCTAGCTCTCTGCACTGGTCTGGTAATACAGGCAGCCCTGTTTTAGTTTGTGCTTTTTTATATTATCGGTGGTAACTTGAAAAGCATTCTTGTGTCTGAGATAATTATCGAAACTCAATAAAAGTTACTATTTATAAATTTACCTTTTATAGAATTTCAATATTCAATTAAAACTTATACAACTAAGACTCACCAATATATCCAATGAAGTAGAAAAACACGATAGTCCATCGGCATTCGCAACACACTACAACGCACAGCAAGCGTCCACACAACACACGTCACTTGTAAAACAATGTATCATTCGCAAAACAACTTCATCGACGACGATAGTACACCACTAATATTATTAATTTCCAGCATTTTCCTACGGAAAAAGAAAATAAAAATAAAATAACTTCGAATATCGATAACACAAACACTGGCACAACACTAGGGCAGATCGAGATTCGAAGGTCACATTTTATATTTCGATTTTGGCCACCTTCGTCCGGTCACTGCAAAGTGGAAATCACGACTGGTTAGTGTAGTTTCGAATTATTATGGTTGAATTGGCCACTTTTATCGATTTGTGTAACAATTTTGTTGTGTATTGAGTGTGTGTGTGTGAAGTGTTGATTTCCTGTGAAACTGAATTTGCAACAAAATTACAATTAGGTACCTTTTATAGTGTTTATCGCATGTTTTAAACCGGAGATATTATAATTACGATCAACAAAACGTCAAAAGAATCTAATGAAAATAATATACATGGTGCAACGAATAACCAGTTAAAAACATACAAAGCTATTGCATTAATATTGTTGTTTCGATAGTTTTACAATTAATAAAAACTTTATGGAAAACTGTTTTGTTGCAATACTGCTCTCATATGAATTTATAAAAAAATTAAGCAGACGTTTCTATTGCAAATGATTATTAATACGACTAATAAGAACGTGCACGTGGTTTTATTGTTGCCCAACAAAGTCATAAGCTGTCAATTTAAAATTGCTTTTAATCCTGCATTGGCCGCCCGTATAGCTTTATTTGTTTCGTATCCGACAATGAGTGCTTTTGATAGTGACAGCACAATGAATTAAATAGAATACAGACCTGTTTAATTTATGGCCTGTTAAAATTACGCCCGAGACATATGAACATTAAAGTTATTTTTAATTGCCTACGCTATGTTAAGCTATGTTAAGCTGCGTCTTTGTCACTTGACAAAAAATTTAAAAATAAATATGATTTTCATTGTGACCTTGTTTTCTTTATATCAGTAACTAGCGGCTCGCCCCGGCTTCGCACGGGTATAATAGTTTTCGCAGCGCACGCGAAGTAAAGAATATTTCAGGTAATTTTTTACACCTTGGGTTACATTATTGGAATTTTAGTAAGGCTCCCTAATTTTTTTGAAAATACAATATAGCCTATGTCACCCGGGGATAGTATAGCTTAACAACAGTGAAATAATTTTTCAAATCGGTTCAGTAGTTTCGGAGGCTATTCAATGCAAACAAACAAACAATCAAATCTTTCCTCTTTATAATATTGTTATAGATTATAGATAACATTTAAGTAGTTGTAATTACATCAGTTAAATCTGTTGAAAGAATTATTAAAATATCTCTTTCCTTCATGCAAATAGAGATGAATAATTAACATTTAACACATTTACTCATACTTTTTTAAATCGAGTTTGGTAGCAAGCGTTGTTTTTGACAATGCGCATTTTTGTGTTGATTTGTAATTTCATCATCATCATCATCATCAGCTTGAAGACGTCCACTGCTGAACATAAGCCCCCCAAAGAGCGCCACTTTGAGCGGCTGCTTGCCTCTTGCATCCATCGGCTAACCGTGGTTCTGACCAGAGGGCGTACCGTGAGCTCTTAGCGCGATTCAAAACTGAGCCTATATTGGATCGCTTTGTTTTTTTTGTATGGGGTTTTTGACAAGCGATCCAGTGTAGGCTCTGTTTTGAATCGCGCTAAGAGCTCACGGTACGCCCCCTGGTCGTCGGTCCACCGAGTGGGGGCCGGCCTACGCTGCGTCTACCAGTTCGTGATCACCACTCGAGAACCTTTCTTCCCCTCGGTTGTCAGTAATTCTACGAGCGATGTGGCCTGCCCACTGCTACTTCAACTTACTAATTCTCAAAGCTATATCGGTGACTTTAGTCGTCTTGCGGATCTCCTCATTACGGATATTGTCTGTCTCGCAAGGATTTGTAATTTAATTAAACCTAAGTTTTATATTTTAGTTTTAATTTTAGATGTAGATAGTTTATTTTAGTTTAGATTTAATTTAGTTTTAGTCTTTATATTTTGTGTTAGGTATTATTAGATAATCGTATACGTTAATTAAGCCCTATTCGAATAATATTTTTTGCTGGTTGGTAGTGGTATTAGGGTCATATTTACGTATTTACAATATTAGCAATAATGGTACAATACATGTAGGACGTAGGTCTGTATACATAAGTATTTGATTAATTATTATTGAAGGTAACACATACTAAAACACATAAAATAAAATAAAAGTATGTATAAAGCAACAGTAACATCGTTTGCTTGACTAATTAATGAGTACGGAATTACAAAATCTAAAACAATTATTATTCTATTTTAATCAACTCCTTTGTATAGTCACTACTTATAAGTACCAAAATTACGTGCAAACTTAATTCGCCCATAATTCGGTGGCCGTAACGACGAGCAAATGCTTTAACTGTAATTAAATTAATCACAATTATTTAATTAAAGTGTAATTACAGAATGGCGGTTATTGTGACAGCGAATTAAAAGTTTTATAAGAATCCAATTTAAGAATTGCGTTCAACAAAGGGTTAAATTCAATGCAAGTTTCCGGTTTGAAATTGACTCTATTATGTTTTGTTTACTTTAATACAATTAGTAAATTGATTGATTAATTAATTGTGTAGCGAATATTTTAACTGAATTACCTAGTTATTCGTAGGTGGTAGCCGGTTTCCGCGTGTTAATTTATAATCAATTAGGTGACTGTCGGTAGCGTATACTTATTGTTGTGTATGTGTTCACACGGTTCAGGCAACGAGATTCATTCGTAATCATTAGTTATTTTATGCGATTTGACACAAGTTTAAATAAAGTTACAGTAAGATGCAGAAGTTTTGTTAAAAAAATTGTAATGAGAAAAAAGTACCTTCGCTTTCAAATGTTATTCTTGTGTAATGTATAACTATGTAAAGGGCGAATTCTGTGTGTATAACAAATGAAATAACCTGAAAATTTGTTTTTACAAGTAGGTACAAAGTTGCAAGTTCAGTTTCGTATAATCAGTCTTCTTCTTCGTTTAATAGCTTTCTATCGTTTTTTAGCGATAATTCTGCCAATGTCAAGTGAGTTAAAGTTTGTACGGTTATGTCAGGTCATAGTCCAATTTTGTCAGTCAAAATGCCAAAGTAAAATGGTGGATATTTTACTGAAGGCTCTGAAGATAAAACGAAAATGCAGGTTTTATAAACTTGGAGCCATTTGCCAACACTCGTGCACGTTCACGACCACTTATCGAATAATAATCCTCTCATATTTCACATTAAAATTTAAAAATACACAGGTTCTGGAAACTTTCAAAATTCAACCACCGTTGTCGGATTATTTTCAAAGCCTCATATAATCAGTCTATAGTGACACTGATATAATTCAGCACTTACTGACTTTTATCAGTGCCATGTCTCGCGCTTAGAGTATATACTAAAGCATAGAGAGATCATCAAAACGATATTATATTCGTACTGCTCACACGTATCGCTACGTCAGTGGCGAAGGAAAGAAACAAACATATAGTAATCAGCTACGCTTGCGATAAGCACCGTACCATTTTTTCAACTCGAGTCAACTGTTTTTTCTATACAAATCTGTCAGACTCATTGCATCAAAGTGTTCATCATATAAAAAGTGTCCAAAAAAGTGGTACGCTTGACGCATAATCAAGTTCTCTCTATGCTTTAGTCTATACTCTAAGGTCTATAGTGACACTAATAAAAGTCAGTAAGTACTGACTTTATAGTCAGTGATAGTCAGTGGTTTTGCAAGAAAGCTCTCATTGTCTCGCGCCCGTCTGTGTCGTGACTTCGTGACAGACGATTTGGCGCCTGGGAAATGCCTCCCGACATTGTTGCGTTTCAATAAGGATGAGACGTCGGAAATGTTTTTGATATCGATATCTTGATGTTACAATGTATTCAAATAAAATTGTAGGTAGGTTTTTAATTTGGCCTTATCATGTTTGTTGTGGAGTATGAGTGTGACTGCGGCCTTAATAAAGTGTTTATATATTATTTTTTTTGATAAGGTTATAGTTTTATTTTCGTAATGTTTATATTTATATTTTAAGATACTTGTGAATGGTAAACTCGACTGTGACACATTCAAATATTTATTTAAATTAGAATGTGTATGCAACGTGACATTGAAACTTTGAATAAATATTTACAAGAGCGACGACTAAATAATTCAAAATAGTATAAATTTGCAGAGTTTTTGTTATTGAAACAGTCACTGTATTTGTGTATAGGTAGTATTAGACTTCCTAAATCAACTTTAACGTGACGTCAGTAATCAGAAAAAGATTAATCCAAACACATAATACTTTAAGTATAGACTTACAACCCTATCGTAATCGAATCACGCATCGAATTCTCCATTACAAGCACGACATGTCGTACTTCTTACCGTATGCTTGGCATTGGTGATATAGAATCTAAAAGATTTTATAAGAAAGCACTTAATTGATATTTTTAATATTAATAAGTTGTTTTTTTTAATGTGTACCTAGATTTATTAGTTGCGAGCTCGGAATTCACACTGCAAGCAGCGTAGCTGTGAGGGGTCCTCGCATTTTGGTTAAAGTTTTTTTTTTAATATTTAGAATAAACGTTTTGACTTTGTGTATTTTTTGGTAGAAGTGTGATTGTGTATTTTGGGCCATTTGATTCTATTTTTTTTTTTTGTAAAAACTATTATTACTATTAAAGTCCGTACTGGCGTGTCGAGTTCCTTAGCTCGAGACCGTCGAAGATGTTCAGGTTGTGCTTCCTCGCATACTCGTTGATGATCATCTTTCCTGTGGACAACACATCTCGCATAATTTGAACAATCGCGAAGGCAAACGGTGTAGAAATAATCACAGAATCCCATTCTTAAACCAAGGTTGTTTCAGGACCCACGGCGCAACAAAATTAAGTTAATGTTTTTTTATAAATTGGTAAGTATTTGACACGGGCTGAAAACACAAGTCTTGAGAAGCCACTACTGATTATTTATAACCGCTCGTCCCAAACTTTGGGTATTTTATGGTGAAGCATTTCTGTTGACAGTGAACGAAACAAAATATGAACAGAAAGGCATATTCAAGAAAATCCTTTTATATAACTGGGTTTATTTACTTTCGACCAGTGTGTATCCTTGAAAGCACAATTAATTTTCTACGACTTTAGATAATAAAACTTTTAATTAATTTGACTAGTTAGTTAATCTACCACAACAGAGGCTTCTTTCTGTAAAAATTAAAAATAAATACCTACTCAATTTAACACGGGTTAAATTTTTATTCATTTTTAATTAAGTACATGTCAACAATATTCAACTTGTTACCAAAATTTAATAGTTATAAGGAAATAGTATAATGCAATTATTTCTACACTTTCAAAAGTAAATCTTTTGCTTGTTTGAGAAATCTGACTTTTTTTTCGTAATTTTGAGGAATGATTATGAAAACTGACTTTTTAAATGAAAATCTTGATATTAACTTTGACAGATCATCATGTAGAAAATTACTATTGAAAGGTAGTGCTGGGATTCTTTTACATCCTGTTCCTCTATCACATCGAATGTATAACGAGGAGTATTTTACTTTTTTTTACTCCAGCGGTACATATGCTTTTTAAGTCCAGTTTGGACTATCTCTCACTGCCGCTATGTGATCGATAGTCTTGGTAGAAAACCTTCTGATTGAAGCGGTAAGCGGCTGTATCATGAACATCGAACCGTCCTTTTCATTACAGGTCAATGTAGTTTGTACCCAATCAATATGGGTGTCATCTCTCTTAGAAAATTCATTAATGAATTCATCAGTGTCCTTTTTTGCCGGTCTAGTTTAGTTTCTATAATAATAAACAAACGAGCAAAACATTTTTTAATTTCTAAATTTGCAATGGCTTTGGTAACATAAGTAAAGTAACTGGCGTTGATACTACCGGTGGGCGTCGTCTCTATGTTGAAAAGGCTTAAACACGAAAAAAAAACGTATTTTAGTAGGTACCATAGATATGAATAAAAGAGGAAAGAGGAGGCATTAGATTAGTTATTCGAAATTACCCTTATATAAAGGATGACAAAAAAGGAATAGGTAGTATTAGTAGGTACGTGTCTTGAGTGACAAGAGCACTCTCTTTAATTACAAAACGGTAAAATTTTGCATCCATGAAAAAATATTGCAAAAGTATAAAAATTGGCATTTTTTATACTTTTGCAATATTTTTTCATCAACAGATTGAAAATAATAAAAAACTCATTGCGTTTCTTACTTTAAAAAATTTGCTACAACCAATAGGTGTTCCACTTGATGTAAAAGTAAGATTAGAATGGTCTAACAAGTAAAATACCTCAAAACTTGTATGGTAGTTTGTAAATCGTTCTATTTCGTCGAAATTTTGCCCGGAGGAGAGCTTCACGTTCCGCATACATTCTAGCCACTTCTGCCATAAACCGCTGGCAGAAGCTAGTACTAATCTTGATCGATAGGGGTGATGAAAGTTGCGATAAAGCGAGAATTTCTCGTAAGCGACGCGCGTTACATTTCACATAAGTGAGGGCGATTAGAACATCGCAGACATTATTTACAGTAAGGGCAACACGCAAGTCTTAGCCAGGATTTTGATGTAATTGTTTAGGTGACCCCTATTGTGATAGGTTAGTGTGATGTTCACTGAATTGATAATAATGAAAAAACGTTATACTTACTTTATTTATGTTTTTTTTTATATTGAAAACAAAGCAAGTAAAAGCAACAATAATGAAACAGCTAGTTTGATCTATCTCACAAAACAGTGTGTTAGATTAGTTAGCCAACGTTGACTTTTTTCTGCAGCAAACATTGTCATGTCTGTAACATGTATTGTGTCAAGTATCTTTACTGCTTTCGTTTTTGTAGGGGAGCTGGGAGGGACGACAAAACAGGATGATTAAGATGATTTTAAATATTAACCCCCGGTTTCTCAGAACATACCAAATACTGTACGCTCATTGGTTGACGATAGCCGATGACCAACACTGATCAACTGCCAACCAATGAGCGTTCAGCATTTTTATGCTGTAACAAGTTTAACTTTAACAAACGTTCTTACTAGAAACCGGGGGTTAGAATACGGACAAATCAGTCAACCCAAAATTAAAATCACTTTTTAGTTGGTTTCCTCACATTTTAATAGTAGGTATCCAATAATTTTGATACGTTACTCTTGCAAATGCTCGAATTATTTAAAAGCCGACGAATGCCAATGAGGATCAACGTCATTATTTACTCTTATCTTGTAAAATATTCTTTGTTAACGAAAATATTTTTGAAATACTTGCCGTGAACATAGAATATGATTTTCTGTAAAAAATAAATAAGCCTTAAATAAAACAGACTTAAAGAAAAAAGGATTCCTTCCCAAAACAATATACAATTTGTCTGATTTACATTAAGACTAATTTATCCTGAGTATTAAAAACTAAAATGTACACAAATCATAAACAAAATTAGGCAATGCATGGAAGCAAAAATAGAAGTGTCGTCCATAGTACCTTCTACCTACCAAATTCTTTTAGGTGTAGGCGTTTGTGTATCAGTTTCGAGATGACTTGTAATTATTAAATAGGTAATTCTTTAAATTTTATTTATTTATTCACAGACTACATCTAAATTATAGGTACTACGTATATCTATGTACACTAAGCCTAAGAAAACAAAATAAGTGAGTAATAAAAAAATATAAATAGAAAATAGAATTTAGGTCACTATCTGCGGGTAGCGTGCCCAAAAAGCTGGCGACATTCCCTCGTTGAATTGCCAGGCTAATTCGTTGGCCGAGGTATGTGCCTGCCCACACACACGCGTCATCTCGACTAAAAGTCTGGACAGCTCCCTGACTAGAAGTCGTGCCTGTGGGCCCCAGGGACCCATTGTCTCAACCCCAAACGGAACAAATATGTAACCCTCACCTAGGGATTCATATTTCCTCCGTTTGAGGTTTTCTGCAGCTTCTGCCGCTGCGCATTCCGCCCGAGCTTAGTTGTTAATGTGGGAAGGTGCCAGTGTGTCAACACAGGTAGCATCCCACACTAGCGGCCTTCCACGACACCATTATTAAAAATATGTAGAGTCTACTAGCTATCAAATGAAAATACTATAAAACGTACAACCATAACCAAAATTCAAAATGAAGCGTAATTAATTATAACAGCAGATTTAAGCATTCAAATTTAAAAAACAACTCAGGATTTTGATCAAGATTGTTATAATTATTATAACTCGTTTAATGGGTTATGTATACTCTAAGGCCCCTTTACACGTTCAATTGTATTGATCAATCTTTGTGATTGATCAATTTTATTGATCGTTTAGGGTTAGTGTTGGTCAATGTTTGAGTATGGAGGAATCATTGACGGAAGTGGTCGCGTCAAATTTATTGATCAATAAAATTGAACGTGTTGGGGGGGCCTTAGGTTGAATTATTGAATTATATCACATTTTATGTACCTATTTTTGAACGCATTCTTGGTAATTATTGTTAGAGCTATATTATTATTATAAGGCCAGTGTCAACATGCTATGTCTGTGAAACAAATGAATTAACCAACAACTATTCCAGTGCTATTTTAGTTGCTACGTGTCTCGGCTAAGGCTAATAAGCATCCCCATTTTTCAGTAAACTAACATCGGAAATGTAGAAAAAATGTATTGGCTTGGTTTTTAAAGTTTTTCTATTCATGTTTTTTTTACATAACATTTCCTAGTTATACTGTTATGTTATCTCGTTTTCAAACAATAAACTGACAAAGTAAGGGCTTCGTTTTTAGTTTTCGCCTTCCTTATGTATCAGAGTCGCGTTTGACCAGATTTAATCTCATGGTATAAGTGCTGTGTTCGTTATTAAAATCAATCTTCATTTAAATATTTGGAACAACACTTCCACTTCAAAGCTTCGATACATTACCTACTTTAAAACATGAACTTTCGCAGTCAACATTTGCCTCAGCGTCAGATTCCACGTACCTTCATCAATCTTCCGGGACGCCTCGTCGAGGTCGCTCCCGGCGTAGTTGAGGATGACCAGCACAAGCGGCATCATCTCCCAGGAGTAGTGGAATTTCTCGAGCAGCTTATGACAGTTCTCCACAAGCGTTTCGAGGGAAACCGCTGGAAAGAAGGAGATGATGTTCAGCTGATGTTTCATAGAATTAGGTATGCCAGGGTCTCGTCACAGAATACATAATAGCACCTATACGTAGTCTCGGACATTCAGCTTCTAACTATTTTGTTCTATAACGAATGACTAACCCTTAGGTCAGGGCTCATACTGTAATCCGTTTCTGAAGTGTCCCATTTCATCCGTAGGGACCTTCCAAAAATGAACTTTAACACCTGAGAGTTAATACCAATACCCATGACATTTTCTATGTCGTGGCCAAAGTTTCGAATGGCAAAAACCATAGCACTCCTGTCCTAATTCCTATTACAGCAGTGATGCAATAATTCAGATGTTAATACTCGTAGATGAATAAATAAATGTAGAGACTACACTGATCACACTACTCTACAAATCTACTTATGTTATCTACTTATACTCTACAAACATACCATGGGTTCCGCAGTGACACACATCACAGTCCAGTTATCTTTATTAGACTGACAGTCATTTAGTAATAAAATCAGTGTTAAACATTTTCTATTTATTTTTATCTAAGGAAATCACACTTTGCCAATGTCAACAGTATGAAATGTTTATTTAAGACTCGGTACTTCAGAGGCTAAAGCAATTCTATAAGTGTGTAAGTATTAGGTGCTATAACGATGGGAACCTAAACAATGCGGCCAAAGTGTTGATTGAAATCATATTATTTCGATGATTGAAATCAATCCTAAGAACACATTTTAACAGGTAATACGTGTAAGAGACGTTTTTTTTATGTAAACGAATGACGTATTGATCTAGTCGTTCACTTGCAGTGCACAGTCTAGTAATATTGATTTCCAATATTACTAGGCTGCTAGATCAGAGACTCATTTGCGCTGTAGTTTCACTAGCTACCATTCATACGTACCCTTCAAAACCGGAACACACTCTTAGACTAAGAGTCTTAGACTAAGAGTCTTAGTCTAAGAGTGTGTTCCGCACACTCCTGCTTAGCGGCAGCGGTGGTACCTAGGTACTTAGCAGAACTTGCCGAAAAGTCCTACCAGCTGTTAAGAGAGTGGTTTAAAAGTACCAATTAGGTTATCTATACTACCTATACTATCAATAGTATCAATATTGAGCGTTCTGTGACTAGTTTTAAATCGATTATCACGGAGCTTATTCCGGATACCTAAGAAAATTTCAACCCATAGTTTTGATAACCCTAGCCTGATATTTAGTTTCAATTACATAATTACGTAAAGCTAAAGTGGCTAGGAGATTTTAATATCATCATCATCATCATCATCAACAGCCCAAAGACGTCCACTGCTGAACATATAGGCCTCCCTCACACAGCGCCAATTTGAGCGGCTGCTTGTTTCCTGCATTCATCGGCCTCCCCGCGGTTTTCACCAGGTCGTCGGTCCACCTAATGGGGGGGCCATGATTTTAATATGTTCTACAATAATTTGTTTATCGTTGATAACTACTAATTTCATCTGGTTCTATGTTTAAATTTGGATTTTGCGTAACAATTCATGACCGATAACTGTCCCCGAGCCATCTAATAACGGTATGAGATATTTTTTTTATGTTAACGAATGACGTGACGAGCCAGTCGTTCGCCTGGTGTTAAGCGACACGGCCACCCATAACAGATTGCAGTGTCACTCGGACTCAAAATTTAAGTCTCGCGTGACACTGCGCACTGCGCACGTCATCCTGAGACATCACACAGTCTAAAAAAGACATACAAGGCTAGATACAACACTATTATCGACGCCTCAGCTTAACGCAAGCCTACCAACATCCCTCCGAGACCCAAACGAATATTGACGAAGCCCCCATTTACACAATAAATAACACATGTGTATTCACCATGAATATTGATTTCGCAATAACGAGTAAAACTGGGAGCCGATGACATAACAAACAAACAAAACAAATACAAATCATTTATTGACATAAAAAATGTACAAATCATATAGTGAATCCATAGACTCCTGAACTAGTATTCACTGTGTTTCAGGAGTCAGTGGCTTCTCCTAATCAAAGGTTATTTCAGGTTTATGTCAGACAGAAAAGTTTTACATGTTTTTTTTAAATATCTAACTATTGGGTTATTTTGACATGACTCCGGTCAAAATGTGTATATGTGTGTTTGTATATGTACGTGTATATGTATGTGTATGTATATGTGCATGTGTATATGCATGTGTATGAGTATGCGTATGTTTGTATGTATATAAGTATATTATGTATACAAAAATATACATCAATTACATACTAGATGTATAAGTTTGCCAGCATATTCTCTATTCCCTCATAGTCATAACTTTTTAGCCATTTGATGATAGTCACTCACCATTAACCATAGATAACAGTAACCATTTATTATCACCAATAAATTATGATACGATATCATCTGGACCACGCGGAATATTAAGACACCCCAACCATCATCATTGTGAGGGAGGAAGAACATCTTCCTTAGTGGGTCACTGGCGAAAGGTCGGGGGACTCTTCGCCGGCTTGCACGACCCACTAGACTGGGGTAGACCTTGGGTGAGTGTGGTCTACCCGCCACGGACGCAGAAGCCCGGTAGTTCGACTCGGGCAAACCGCTTGGGCGGGATAGATCGACTGCAAACGCGACCCCACCTCGCTCTATAACAAGCGGAGGAGAGCTCACGGGGGGGTTAATAGTGGGTTCGAGCCCCACATACCCCTTACCGCCACCCCCGTAACGGTAGGGAAGTGCATCGGCATTTTCCCCCCTCAAAAAAAAATATGTCCTAGATTATTTTCGCTCATCCTAAGTCTATGTTTCCACACAACATAATGCGAAAGGTACGATCTGTCCCCCTGTTAGCGATGGGGGGACAGATGAAACTTTTTTAATAAGGGACAGATGATAAAATCACTTTTAAGGGGATAAAGTGGGGGGAGTAAGTCGTGGCGCCGTGCATGCTAGCTATATGGTGTTCTTCAATCATAGATAAGACCACTGAAGAGGGGCCCAAGATTCATCTCTTCAGTTGACGATATAGTTAGTCACATGTTACTCTACAGTAGATTTCAGTGTAGAACTCTACAGTAAAAACATTATCATCACCGTGGTGTGGTGGTTGCTCAGGACGGCTCATAACCCGGAGGCGGCGGGTTCGATTCCCGCGATAGGACTAGTATTTGTGCACAGAGCGCAAATACTTGTTCCGTGTCTGGGTGTTGTGGGACCATGATCCTCGTAGTTCCTGGGTCCCTTGATACAAGGAATCCTAGTTAGAGTCTAGGAGTTATGTGTATGTGATCGTTGAGCATTATTTATTTATATTTATTATCTACTAGCGGCTCGCCCCGGCTTCGCACGTGTCGTGGTGTAGCCTATGTTACTCAGGGTGAATGTAGCTTTCCAATGGTGAAAGAATTTTTGAAATCGGCACAGTAGTTTTTGAGTTTATTCATTACAAACATACAAAAATACAAATCTTTCCTCTTTATAATAGTGGTGTAGATGAAATACATTAAAATCAAGCGCTGTGCCTTCCCAACCTTCCCAAGATTGCAAAACCAACACCTAGAAGTGCCATAACAATGAATAGAATCGTCCATACAACAATCGGCACTAACCATAAACAAGGATTAGTGCAGACGGCACTGTACCATAAAGCACCGTAAAGCTGGAGTCAGAAGGCCAGCCATAGCCCACTTTCGTTTTACGACGGGTCTTCCCTTTGTGAGGCAGCCGTAAAGACTTGAAGACAGCGTAAAACCTATTTGAAAACAGTTGAAGACAGAGGGACAGTTCGTCATGCCTTTGTCGAGTGTGGAAAGTGCAATGGTGTGGAATGACGTGTTGTTGATCGTTTGCACATACTGGTGCTAGATGAGGCGAAGAGGCGGCAGTCTAACTAAACAGTCAGACAGTTCTGTTGGGAAATAGGATGCCCAATCCTAATTTTCCGCCAGGAAGCTCTCAGGCCTGCCTATGAGAAATTTAATGACTCATAAAAAACAAGTAGACAAGTAATCACGCAGTGGACTATTGAAAAGATATAGTTTTGGGGAAACCCAAACCTTTTGATAGCCTCCGTGGTGTGGTGGTTGAGCAGGTCGGCTCATAACCCGGAGGCGGCGGGTTCGATTCCCGCAACAGGACAAGTATTTGTGCACAGGAAAAAAAGCGCAAATACTTGTTCTGTGTCTGGGTGTTGTGGGACCATGGTCTTCGTAGTTTCTGGGTCCCTAGATACAGGGAATCATAGTTAGGGTCTAGGACCTATGTATGTGATCGTTGGGCGTTAAAAAAAATGTATGTTACATTTACAAAGTAATTTATTTGTTTCGAGTTGTCGATATTTCGACGCTGTCGTTAAGAAATTTTAGTTATCAACTACCATGACAGACAGATAATTGAATAGTGGTGACAAAAATATGATGAGTTCAGTATTTGCAGCTCTCATATTTTGTTTGAGCCCAGCCGCCTCATAACATTTATATAACCGGAGGTTAAGCGTCGGCCGTTTAGATTTTATGAGGAGTTTAGCAAGGACTCAAGGTCCACCGTGGCTTCGCGACTGACTAGGTAGGTAAGTATTATATTAAAGAGATCGCTAGAGAATAGCTAAAAGTAACTGTTACCTATTACTTATACCTATTTATTAATCTCTATACTACAACAATATACGTCACAGTATACGACATTCAAACGGGACGTCTTTGATGATACATGTGCCTAATTGAAATAAACATTATGAATTGCGAATTCATATGTCAAATGACCTGACCATGAACAATAACGATAAGTACTCTGCGAAACTCATCAGTAAACGGAATTAGAAAAAACTTAAGTCCCTAATTATAAAAGTAAAACCCACGGTTTTATCAGAGGTTTTTCATAATAATCTTTAACACCCCCTTTGACCCCCTTGGGGATTTTGACAAGCTCTTATTACGTTACAAGGAAGACACGCTTTAAATATCAAATCTCTTCTGTACGTTCAGCGGTGAGGGCTGTAGGTATATTGGTCTGTCAGTCACTCAATAAGTCAGTCAATCAGTCAGTCAGTCAGTCAATCAATCATACAGTCAGTCAGCAGGGAAACCCCTTACGTAATACACCAGAAATTATATAAGTAATAGAAAGATAGATAAACTCTTTATTGAAACACCACATCAATAATAATCAAAAGGTAAACGAAAAAACTTAACCAAAGTGTAACAATGGGCGGGTAGTACATAAACCTGAAAGGAAACAAACAAGAAGATTTCTATTTAACACTATTAATGGCTACACACCTCAAAACTAATAAACAACGGAACGTTCTGGAAGCTAATGAAGTAATTCCAGTCGTCGCGTCGCGTCGTCACAGTAGCGCATTGGAAAGCTATAGTCGTAAAGTGGCTATAAAACGTGCCAGTTGGCGCACTGCGGCACCTTTCCATGTCTCACCTCGCCACTGTCAAAAATTAGGGGATCTGCCTTTGTTTCAAAAAGTCGGCTTAGGTATTAACAGTTTTTAGGTGTGGAGCTATGGAGAGCTATGCTCGGTGTTTCCCTGCGGGATAAGATCCGAAATGAGGACATCCACAGGAGGATTAAAGTGACCGATATATCTCTTAGAATTAGCAAGTTGAAATGGCAATGGGCAGGCCACATCGCTCGTAGAACTGACAACCGATGGGGAAGAAAGGTTCCCGAGTGGCGACCACGAACCGGACAGCAGTGGACGTCTTCAGGCTGTTAATGATGATGATGATGATGAACATTACATTACATTGCATGCTCAGTGCCCCACTTTCCCATTGCTACAAAGTATGGGTACAATATATTATCTTTTAATGTTTTCTGTTTTCCTGTCCGTTATACAAAAACAATGGGTTCTGGTTTTATGGTACTCTAGACATGAGGGTCTATTTCAATGCTATGTAGCCCCTATGGAAGACAATGTGTGTGATAGGCTGTTTAGGAAATAGCTAACATTGTAGAAATAGTTTCTTTATATGAAGAACTGACACCAATATGTCTTAAAGTGTCAATGCTACGTTTTGTTACTTCTTTGTGGTAAGGGCAGATGATACTTAGTACAGTTGCTATGGCTAGCTAAACTCTCTACTGTCTGTACTCGCTATATCGTAATATATTAGTATTCATACGAATATTTAATGAAGCCCTATTCAAACCCGTGCGTTATTCGCTACCGCTGTGGATAGCGGTAAACACTATATTTTGTATGAAGTTCCGCGACTAGAACGAAACTTCATACAAAATAACGCGCGGGATCCCACGCGGTATTTACCGCTATAGCGGTAGCAAATGACGCGCTGGTTTGAATAGGCCTTTATGAAATCCTTAGTTACGATAGTTATCGCTAGGAGCGCTGCTGGATTTCATATAAATATTTTACGATACATTCGAATAAACTCGTAGGTAGGACCTACCAGGACTACACAACACACACAGTTGATGTAGGTACTGTCAGAATTAGATATCCTGAAAAGTGTAATGGTTAGGCTACATAATATAGGTGCCCACACTACCTTATTATTTGCGTAAAACATTTTTCGTGGACCACCAGCACATTTTAACTTAATTTTTTTGCAATTTATGGCATCTCAATGTCAACACAACGCGACGCGCAAATAACTCGTTGGCAGAGTTATGACTAATTATTTGATGGCGCAGAGGAATCGGGCTATCACCTATCATTTAGTGTAGTCCCGGCCAGGAGCTTGGCATTCATCCTTAGAGTGTCTTCGCATTATCTCGTGCTGAAAGGTAACATTTTTACTAGAATGTACATTTTAACAAAGATACTGCAACGTCAAACTAATCTCGTGGGTGCATGCTAGCTGGGTCATGCGCTTTTTTTTCATGCTAAAATGGGCATACGTTTGACAACAACTCACCTGTGAGTTGTTTGAGTTTTGTGGAGTTCCAGTGATGTAGGTAGTAGGTACCTACCTATACGGACGATGATTCATATCGTCATCAGAAAATAGGACCGATATCTGTACCGGAAGACGCAGCGTACACCGGCCCCCTACTAGGTGGACCGGCGATCTGGTGAAAGCTGCGGGGAGCCGATGGATGCTGGAGGCAAGCAGCCGCTCTATGTGGCGCTCTTTGGGGAGGCCTATGTTCAGCAGTGGACGTCTTCAGGCTGTTGATGAGATGATGATCTGTATATATGAAAGAAAACTTGGGTTAAGGTAAACAATGGTCAAAAATTCTAACTAATTAGGTTAAATTCAAAAATTCGTTAGAATTTTAAATCATTTGTTACTTTATGTACGGATCAATAAATTTAACCCACCCTACAGATAGAGACTAGAGTAGTATTAGCTGGCACTGGGTAGATCTATTCACTGTGTTACACCAGCAGCTAGTGCTATGACCTAGCACGATTTAAAGGTCATTGCTTTTTATTACAGAAATTCTATACCAAGCCGATTTAATCCCCTTTAGCGGCTGACGTCACCACAAACTTCTCAAATCGTCATGAAAATAAAGTTGTTTGCAAGTGTTACGCCAGAAACGTTGCTTCACCGAGTGACGTTTCGAGAAAAGCGTTATACCGTTACCTCAGCAATAACGCGTTATAATCGTGCGATTCATCAGTCGCTGCGAGCGGCGAGCCAATCGACGAGCGGCGACACGCCTACCGCGCGCGCTATTGGTCGACGAGCAAACTTTGAATATAGAACCACTTTTTTTTTCTCTAACGCCTACGTAAGCTTGCAAGCTCGTGTACTGATTTCCGTTCACGTAGTAGCTTGGCAATGGGGGAAAGTGACATGGGTATGAGGTTGAGGTGAGGACAGAGGTGTTGTTTTATGCGTGGATGGTTTATTTAATTTTAGCAGTAGGGCTGTCACCGTACTTCGTAAGCCTTCGTGGTTGTTTGAGGAAAATGATTTGCTTTATGCTGTACGCGTATAAATTCGCTGGTCATATTGAGTAGGTATTGGTGAGCCTTTATGGATTGCTGTAGTTTAGTTTTTGTATTAGGATAACTCACTTTCTCTGGAAATTATAATTATACTCTACCTATTTAGTAACTGTACCTAGTAGGTAGGTAGGCCTACCTACGTACCTGCTTAATGGGTTATTTAATACCCGTAACGTCAATTTATTTGTTCTTCTCTTTTTGAAATTAATTTAAAATTATGGTTTACTCTTATATCAAATACTACACTACACACTATATACAAATACATAGTCTCTAGAAAATAAAATAGTCCACAAGCGGTTGTTTCATTTTAATAATGAACCATAGCACCCTGTAATAGCGTTGTAAAACAATAATATGTGAGTTGCATCACTTTCATTAGGCGCGGTCACACGCGACTGAGAACAAAAACAAGGCAGATGCCTTGTTTAAATTAAACGGTGGCGTTTTCGAGCAAGCGTTCGTGGATCTACCCTATATTTCCTCGCAGGGTTTACTAGTTAAAAGCTATTATATATTGAAGAATCAAGAATAAGCGGTACTCCTGGTTTTTTTATTTACCATAACTAACCTACTATATTTTATTATGCTAAAACAGAAGACAAGAAGTATTAGATCGGACAACGACTGTAATACTGCAAGGTAGAAATAAAGCCTGTTGCTATGCCATAACAGTGCTTTATTCTTTATTTTATCTAATGCCATTATCTCTACGGAAAGATTATAAACTATACAAGTATACACGCCAATAGAACTTTTACTGCCAATGTGGTATGTAGTATTGAGCATACCAAGGCTTCCCATCCCGTAGTAATAAAACGTAAGTAATTTTACGAGTTTTACAACATGATTACAGGTTCTAGGCAGTTTTCTAAGTTAACTTTGATGTCTAACTGCTATAATAACAATAAAATTATTAGTATTTGTAGTAAAGAAGCTACGGTTGGTTGGTAAATGTTGTCTTGGGGTTACTTTCTCATTTACATTATGATCGAATTCACAAACATTGAATATAGGTGTCCCATTTTATAGTTAGTCCTGCTTTGTCAGTTGTGGCCAAACTCAAGCTGTAGTGTTCAAACAATACTGTGTTCCGGTTTGAAGGGCACTGTATGTATATGTACATACATAGCTGCTAGTGAAATTACTGAGCACATTGCTTTAAGGCCGACCCCACATTGGGCGGTAGCGATCCTCGAGCGACTTCGCAATATCGCGGCGACACACGCTGGTAAAACCGACGATCACGCGGCGCACATATTTTTATGTCTACGTAAGATCTACCGATTCTTCGCTATTGCCGATATAGCTATAGATAAAACTGTGCTTCCTATTGCTTTGAGTACATACAACTAACTCAAAGAACACTGCGCCGTGCCACTCAAAAGTATTTTCGTCACCTATTGTCCAAGTAATGGCCCAATAAACACAGTTTAGCAGCTTGTCGTCTGCAACGTGTCCTTGTGACCGACATTACAGTGGGTTTACTGCATTTTCATGGCGTCCATAATTCAGTCAGTTAATTATGCTCACAATGTAGCGAAATAGCTTCTTGAGGCACGTATTCCGCTATCTGGAAAGTTTAGAGAAGTCACAAAACACGGCCAAGCTACAGGTACTGATAAGCTATTACCTAGAACATGTGCATCGATTGTGAATATACCTACTACATAGACTAGCTATAGCTAAGTTTTTTTTTTTAATTTGTAACTAGACGGTTCTGTATTTATTTCTGTGTTTATGGCTCTTGCCCTTGCAGCACCTTCGCTGATAGCAGCCGAAGATGGGAAACATGGAAATCGTTTGGGCTCGACCTTAGAGATGCTTTTTGGCAGATAGTACTGAAAAATGAATATCGACCAAAGTAAATGATAGTCAGCTAAAGACGTCAAGAATGTAGTACCTATAGTTAATAATCGGGGTATTAATTATGATACTACACAATATTAATACCAGCTCTGTAACATTCATGGAGAAAGATACCTCTATGAGATGAGCTATTTAGATGACTTGAGAAGGGGCACCCCAATCCTCAGAAGCACACCGCAGACTGTTCGACAACACAAAACAACGAAGAAAGCCTCAACGTGATGCGGTACAGGCAAACAGTCTACAAGCCCTTGCACAGTTCAGTCTAACTGAGAAATGTTTAAGGTTCCAAGCTGTCTGCACAGCTGTATGACTTATCGACACAGCTTCACACTAAGCCCCTGTACGTAATTAGGCTTTGTTTACACTATCCTTATCGGCGACCGGCTCGAGCACTTCCTGCGCAAGTCTGCGCTAAGTCACGTCCACCCGGCGGACATATAAATATAACTTATGTATATGTTGTATATTAATGACCGGGACAATGTAAGGCGATTGTTCTCAATGGACCCTTGTGGCGATACTGGCGATATCGCACCGGACGCCACACATTGGCTTTATTGTGTCTAATAAGGCACTCGAGTCGAGATGCGTAGGTCAGGTATGGATTAGGGTCGATCTGCGCTGGTTGTGATTTATAGAAGCGCCTGACCGATCGTTAAGAATCGGTGTATAAAATTGAAGTTCCCTTTGAAAAGCTTCGAAAACTGAGGGATTTGTGGAACCAGTTCGTGATTCTGATGAAGAATCCAAATCAATTATGAAAGAAGAATACGGAAACGGTAATAACGGTATCGGAAAGGTTCTCGAGTGGCGACTACGAACCGGAAGACGCATCGTAGGCCGGGCCCCCACTCGGTGGACCGACGGTCTGGTGAAAGGTGCGGGGAGCCGATGGATGCAGGAGGCGAGCAGCCGCTCAAAGTGGCGCTCTCTGGGGGAGGTCTATGTTCAGCAGTGGACGTCTTCAGGCTGTTGATGATGAATAACGGTATGCTAAGATGTCAAGAGACTTTTTGTAATTTGAATACAGATCACTCCGGACTTCGTTACTGAAATAGGTTGGAGATATGGGGAAAAAAGGTTATGATAATTAGATGCGACTATATGGTAAGTATAATCACAGAATGGTAGTATAATTCCAATGAATATGGAGAAAACTCTTATTTGGGTACTTATTTATTTATTTACTTAACTAAAGCAAAGAAAATGACGTCAGTGTAATTCTTCTCTCTTGTAATTCGTGTTCTCGCTTTGATTTTTATTTCACGCTGCACTCAACGACAAATTGATTAAATACTAAATTGATCTTCTCTTGGCAAATGTTTCTATCCAAATTCCAACATTACCCGAGTCCATAATAGTAAACAGTCTGCAAATATGAAACAAATTGGAAACGCAGCCGTTCTAAGAATGTGTGAAAAGAATAATCTATTTACTTTAACGCGTTCCGGCAGCTTGTTATAAGCGTCGATTAATTTGAAATGCTTACAAATAGAATTAAACAAGACGTAAGCAACCAGCCGATGAAGATTTCAATTAGTTTCCCAAAAACTACCACATTTGTTTATAACACGTGTTTCATTAAGTAACGAGAAGGCGTGACTAACAAAATCCAAGATGGCGTCTGAGGGTGATTAAAAAAAGGATAAAAATAAAGTTAATACCGTCACGACGGCCGTTATTGTTGCCATAAAATGCATAATGAGTTTGAACGTACCTTCATGATTCGCGTACTTTTACAATAGTTTATCTAGTGTACCTACTTTTATTATATCTTCGTGTAGAATAAAATTTTATTATTATAGCCGTAAAGATGGGATTTATTTCCTCAGAAGATACTCAGCTGCCATTCATTTTGCAGTAAAACTGCTGGCAGCACATTCAATTTGTTTGTTAAAATACATACTTATTGAATGGTGCAACACTTTACTAAAAGTAAAATAACGGTACCTTCTGACGTAATGTTGACTGATTTTCAAGATAAAACAATATTAATTTGGTATTTTTTTAATATTATCTCCCATAGGAGAGCTTTAGTGAAATCGAAGGAAGGAATTAATTCTAAACTTTATTTCCACTAAGTATCTAGAAACACAAACAAGTATTGCCTATACGGTACCCAACCATACAGAAACACATACAATGAACAAATGAAACAAAACGATTTCCCAAAAGTTGTTTGATTTTAGCAGTGTCAACAAAATGTCAACCTTGTGTACAAAGCAGACAATGCTACGTGATACCTACTATTACGTATTCTGTGACAACGCTGCCACGCAATGTTGACAGGGTTGCAATTCAGTTGTTTACATGATACCACTAGTGTTTTAGTGCTAATAACATCACTGAGGGAAACTATACATTTGGCACAATCACACACGGAAATACAGGAATTGTTTGCAATTGCTTCTTGCAGTTGTTCTGAATAAGGCGACATCACATTGGGCGAGCATCCCGAAAAGCGTTTTGCCAGCTTGCGGCGCATGTATGAACGACGTGTTACCAGCGTGCGGCGCACGGCCGCAGGCTAGTGAAACGCTCGAGGAACGCGCACGCCCAATGTGGGGTCAGCCTTAAACCAAACTTTAGAAATGAAATTGTGACATATTTCGGTCAATTTTAGGTATTTACTCCGCGAATTTCAATCTAATTCAATTAAATTGACGCGTCAGAACCGATTTGGTAGAAATGTTGCCCACGGGTTGCTTTTATTACCGAGGTCAACATAGAGGATAATTGAGTTCCCGCGGGAAAGCGGGTGCCTAAGTTACGCGTAAAACCGCAGGGTCCCTTTGGTACCTAGTCAATAATTTCTGCATGCGGTCTTGCAAAGTGCAAACTCTATGATTATCGGTATAATTATAAATAATAATAATCATACCAACACTACCAATGTACCAATAGATAAGCCTCACCATAACGTCCGCACTATCCAAACACTTGTACATAAAACGTTACATTCCGTACATACATACGGTTTAGTACGACCAGCCATCTATTCTAGTCATTAATACTTGTCAAGGTAGACCCCTCCCATTTGCGCAGCCACATTACGCTGGCACATACAACATTCACTACCTTCTCACAGTTTCAACCTTAATCCTCTGCAATAGGGTTCAGAGGTGTTTCATACTTGGTGTTAATGGCCCGTGACGATCCGCCTTCTAACAATGATAAATGGTTGAGTTTTTTCTAACTTGAAGTGAGTAACAATGTTTAGCGGTAATAAAATGGTAGAATGGAGGTTTTGAATGATAGTAGCCAGTGTAAATTGAACCGTGCTTCATTGCGCTTTTCTTATTGTTCTTGTAAAGATCATTGCAGTTGTCAAATCATTTTATGCTGGACGACTTCAGCGTCATATTTTATGCTCTGACTATTCATAGGTTGGTATATATTTTGTAATTTACTTTGACGCATTTATATTATCCGTGCTTAAACTTAGAATAAACATGTAAACTAAGTAAATAGGAATTCTGATATGCTACTATTAAAAAAAAACAATTCATAAGCGTTAACCGACATCAGATTATTGTAAGAAGTAACTTGGGCCCAATAGCCATTGAAATAGCATTGGCTTTTGAACCCGCGGGCCAAGCCCTAGCCGGTGCGTTTACGAAGCCTTTAAATTCTTGCAATTTATACAAGAGAAAAATTGTGTTCTTTAGAAAATATTTCTTCTGTTTACTTTTAATTATTAACCCTGTTTTATAACTGTAGGTAGGTATAGGTACCTACATGTCTAATAACTAAATTTATTATTATTTCATACGCTTCCGCGACTGTGAGAAGCAGTTTCTCGTACAATTAGCGTTTACCTTGAAATGTATCAATTATCATTCGAATCGCCATTTGCAGCCTTTGCAGCAGTAATTTGCATAGGTACAAATCATTTTATTAACCTCTCTTTATAAGTAAGTAACATCATTACGTTGCCCAGATTTAACAACGTTTGTTTGTAGATCTTTCAAGTATAACACTTGAGATGATTTTTTGATGTATGAATTGGCTGCAATGTTTGACTGCAACTCCCCTGCTGCAGTGGAAATTGTAGCACGTTGGCCTATGAGGAGCCTAGTTACTTTAGCCTTAAAGACCGGCCAGGCCACATCGCTCGTAGAACTGACAACCGATAGGGAAGAGAGGTTCTCGTTTGGCGACCACGAACCGGAAGACGCAGCGTAGGCCGGCCCCCCACTATGTGGACCGACGATCTGGTGAAGCAACTGCTCAAAGTGGCGCTCTGTGGGGGAGGCCTATGTTCAACAGTGGACGTTTTCAGGCTGTTTCCTGGTGATGATGATGATTCGTTCATGTGAAAAAAAAATAACTTACTGTTGACGAATGATAGATAAAAATTCCTTTCCCATAGTAAGTAGGTACCTAAATGTATTACATTATCGACCTTATTGTTGCTATACAAGTAGACACCACCAACAGAACGCCATTACGTATACTCTAGGACATCATTTCTAAATCTACTAGGGACCGCGCTGCGCCGTAAAACGGTGATAAACTTAAACCAGCGTTAGAGACAAAACTAACTACTACCTAGACTGTGACTAAACTTATAGTAACTTCTCCCTAACCTGTACTTTAACTATACGGTACAGCAATAAAATAACATAAATGCGCACAAAACTCAGATAAAGAAAGTTAGTTTAAAATTCGGTCTACGGATCTTCTCATCAAACGGCCGTAAGACGTCCACTGATGAACACAGGCTATATTAAAACGCCACCTGGACGCTTATTATTAGAGGGGGGGGTATTGGGGGGGGGGGGGGGTCCTATCATAATCACCACACCACGCATGCCCCCTTGCTCGCAGTATCTTTGTTCTATATCTCTACAATCTGTACTCCACCCAAATCTTCTTTTTCGTGTAGGCAAAGTGGGCTGGGCCACAGAATAGACATAGAAACTACGGCTGGGATAACAATTTTTAACAGCCTGAACGCTGATGTATATGATGGTCTTGGTTACCACAGTAGACATAATAGTACTAACGAATTGTCTTACATCGACCACCAAGACCGACGTCACATGCCTTCCAAGGTACGGCAGCACTGAAGCAACTCAATTCACTGCGGTCATTACTTGGATGGCTGGGTGTTGCGTGATCGCTAGTTGGTACCAAAGTGATAATTTCCGTGTAAATAGAGCTAGTGTAAGTAATGACTGCCGCGAACTAACTACTTTAGTTTGCAGGTTTGTCTCTGGTACTTGCCTCTATCCGTGAGCCGTTCCATCTGTACGATTCTATTCTGTATTTTACATCTCTAGCTTAACCTGTGTGTGAAGTTCTACTGCATGGTGTCTACAGTTGACGGATCCAATGAAAACTTTTCATTGCTGCTATAAAAGTGGCTTACCAAGGGTCCTACTATGGTTCCTCATTTTTACAATATGGACGAAGACGGACTTTTGATGGATTTGCCGTAGACCAAAGATAATGGAATCACTTCGAGAATCCGTGGGGGATTACGACTACCAAATAAATAAACAATCACCCAATTACCTGCATAAAGTTTTGTTATGATATCTCGGATTCTACTAGATTCATGAGTTATTTCAAAACACTAAATTCAAATATATTTTAGGTAGCGATTTGAACCGACAGTTATATGCTTACTTACACAGTACTTAATCGCGCTAAAAACTGTTTTTGGATTGTATAGAACTTTTTATTTCTATTATGATGAACTTATTTATTTATTTTTTATGTAAACGGATGACGTGACGAGCTAGTCGTTCGCCTGGTGTTAAGAGTCACGTTATTTTTTAAAATCACAATCACAACAATACACTTGCGGTTCATCTTGTTTGGCTCGACATGTCAATTACATTTAAAAAATTGGGGAAACTAGTGTCATGTTATGGTATCCATAAAACTCGAATATGGAACATTATAATTTAGTATTATGTTTATTTTACTTTGAGTTTACGAAAAGTTAGAGACGACTTTAATACGAGAACCAGTAGTAGCCAAGCACCCAGTATTCGCAGAGTTCGTGCTACCTCTACCTATTGCGGTTAACCGTATGCATAGAGTAGTGAATAGTAGAGATTGTGTTAGTTTCGGACTCGTTAGCATGGTAACGTTAGTTCCCTCGGTTTTCTCAGTTTTCCTACCTCTGGCTTTGGTTACTCTCCGTTTGTAGGACCATTTGTCAGATGTGGTTTTAGTTGTTATTGCGGAATTAATTTTGTATAAACTTTATCCTACAGTAAAGATAAGTTATTAAAGCCTATGCTTGTTACTATTGGGACGGGCATAATTATAATATGTCTAAAGAGGCTGTTGACGATGTTAATTTCTCTGATGATGTTTGTCTGATTCCATTGTGCAAAATTCTAAGCTAATTTAACAGAGCACTGTTTTAAATTTTCACGGTTGTTCACTACATTTTCAATAGTAGGTATACAACTTACGGGATCTTTACCGTGATTGTGATTAGAGTTGTAGCAGTGTGCGCTACAGACTGCCTATTCAGCAATTAGAGATAATGACGTTAGGCTAGCACGCATCGGCAGGCAGGCGTCTAAAGTCTAAAGGACTTACGTAAATAAAAGTGGAATAATTACGAATTTCACGTGGTTTCTCTTACCTGCCCATACCCTAAAGTCACCTCCACCATACCTACCCTACAGTAGGCAAAGAGTCATTTCTGAATACCCGATATTTCGGCACAGTTACATATTATGCACCATGTTCAGGGGAACTCAGAAATGACTCTAATCACGTGAAAGATCCCGTATTAAAAATTTAATTTGACAGCTCTTAACACGTTGCTGTCATATTCGTGGAAATAACGAGGACTGCACAATTAACTTTCATTTAGAATTTTGCATTTATTACGACAGAATTACATATTGGTGCAAATACCTTTTGACGCTAACCATATCGTCAATACTAATTTGTCCAAGACTTTAGTCATCAATCCATGACTCGAAAACTTTTCTCATATGTCTAATTCAAAGTTACATGTCTACAACAATATTCTAAGAGGGAAGATTTGATTGTTTGTTTGCATTGAATAGCCTCCGACACTACTTAACCGATTTGAACAACTATTTTATTGTTGGCAATTTACAGTGACATAGGCTATATTATATTTTCAATAAAAGTTAGGGATCCTTACTAAAACTCCAATAATGTAACCCAAGGTGTAAAAAAATTACATAAAATATTCTTTACATCGCGTGCGCTGCGAAAACTATTATACCCGTGCGAAGTCGGGGCGAGCCGCTAGTAATTAATATAGGTATTAGGTAATATGTTAACTATTGTGATAAATGCTTATCCTATAAAGGCCCCTTGTTATTAGAGCATATTACCTTACCATCATTGAATTGTATAAAACAATCCAATCGTGAGAAAAAAGTCAATGTAAAATGATGTCAACTGAAAGATATTTCTTTTGTATCCATTATTACAATTTCTTAGGTTTACGACTAGTATTCTAGTAGAATAGAATCCCTATGTTTACAAACACGTATCAGACGATGTGTCAACTCATATTGTGTAAGTACCTATATGTTTTGTGTTGGAACAATCAGTGATGCAAACGATTACCTAACTTACCCTAGATACAAATAACTATAGTAACAGTTTAGTAGTAGCCATTAATATTAGTTAAAACAAACATAAAACACCCTTCTTAAAAATATGTTACATTTTTTACTTTAAATCATGTGACGAGAGAAAAAGGAGTGAAAGAGAAATATATTCCCAAAGTAAAAGATGTAGTAGATTGAGAATGCAATCGTTGTCTTTTTCACATAAGATCCCTCAGCAAGCAGTTAATCTAAATAGAAACAAACAGATGGTACACGAAAATGTTCTCTGAATCGTTTTGCACGATAAATATGGTAATCGAGGCGTCACCGCGCATATACATACGCGTTGATTGCTACGGTTCGCGAATATATTTAGCTGGAATTTATATGGACGCGACGCGGTAGGTCAATTTGACAATGGAGTTATGACGATGGCGCGATAAAAAGAACTATAGATAAATAGGTACTGTGAATTGTAACCGGCAGAACCTTGAAGATCGACAGGACGGAAGTCCCGGATGATATAGCTAGTGGCACCAAAAGCCACATGTGGGAACATAGCTTTGGAAAACGATGACAAGATTGAAAAGTATATAGTAAATTCAGAACGACCAACTTGACATAGAGAAGTTAGGTCTCGGTGAAAGTATGACGAAGTGATCGATACAATATTGTTAAATGAACAAAATACTCTCTTGAGGGCCCTCTTGTGGACCCATGAAAAGTTCTTGATTTTGAACGAGAGAATTTTCCATAACACTCATGGAAAGTGGCGTTGGAACTGTGGTCTATTTTGTCACATTTAGTTTAAATAAACGGTAGTCTGAACAAGTAAAAGAAGTCACCAAATTTCACCAATTTTCCCAGGCCACGAGGAATTATCATCATCACCATCATCAACATCTTGAAGACGTCCACTGCTGAACATGGCGTCCCCCAGAGAGCACTACTTTGAGCGGCTGCTTGCTTGCTGCACCCATCGGCTCCCCGCCGATCCGCCGAAGAAATATGCATAATATCTAATTATTAGGTATCTGGGCGTGAAATTATCTTCTCCTTATTGAATTCGATTAAATTATTTTAAACGAAATCATTAACTATCGTCTTCTTTATTGTCCGCTTTATATTCATCTAATTTCCTGCACTTAATCGATTCATCGTCACCGCAATCCATATTAATACAATATACATCCAGATCATATAGAACAAAATGTTTATTTACCGCTTCAAAGAACACCTCATTCATATTCAAAACAGCCCGATTTTATTTATACAAGTTACACTTAAATACTTCTTAGAAACTATATCTCGAATTCGACACCGGACACAGTGGAGACAGACAGACGGACAAACCTATAAATGCGTATATGATGGTACAATTACAGGCAAAACAATGCATCAATAACGGCCTAGTTGGTAGACGTTAGACGGCTACTGTTGGAGAGGTAATTTTGTCATCCTTAGTGGAAAACGCATCCGCCCTTGAAGTGCGTGCACTGTGCACATACTACCTTATAGGAGCTTCCTGGAGACAGGGTGTCTGTCTGTCTGTAACTCGAATTTGGCAGGAAGACAAGAGTTTTGGAACTGCCAAATCTAATACAGGAAGCGCTCTTTCTGTCTGTGTAAAGAGAAAGCGGAAGTGGTTTTTGGAAGTATCATTTACATCAACCTCTGAATGCCGGATTTTGTAAATATAGTTGTCTCCAAGTTCTATAGCTCTTCAGCGTTCACGTGATATTAACAAGTTTTGCCGTTTTTGATTTGAAAATTTTGTAGAGTACCTAGGTACGTAGCTCAATTATACACGGTATATCATATTTTTGGAAATTCCTAATCATTTATGAGTTACCTAATCAAATCCTTTTAGGAGTGTCGCACAGTTACACAAAAGCTAACACAAAGAGCAAAATTAAAATGAAAAGACACAATCGGTCAAGACATTAAAGTCTAAATTGTAGCATAATATTCCCACAAATTGATCCTCTAAAAGAGCCTATTCATTAGCTTAGCTTAGCTGATGACTGGAGGGAAATTCCAGTCCCAGTTTAGTACCTTATCCCTGCTTATTTATATGGAGGATGGACACAAAGACTACACACGGAGTTGCGGGATGGTGAACTATAGTAATGAAATTGATCTAAGAGCAGACTCTTGCCAGAGCATTGTCCTTTATTCTTTGTCCTTCTTGAATTTGTATTTCTTGTTGTACACGTAAAAATGTAATGTTGTGTGAATTGTATTTTCTTTACATCTTTCTTCTAACTTTTTGTTTCATCTCAAAATGTGCGTATTACGTCACGATGTGAGTAAATGCTTATGCATTACTTCCCAGAACGAGATGATTTCTTTAGGCTTCTCAAGGAGGCTGTCATCGGTTTATCCTCCCATGGTTCATTTGATCTGACCAAAGACAATTTAACCTCTCAGTGGATAACTCGTCTAATTTTTGAGATGTAAGTTGAAGTTATTATTAACGCTGCTATTTACTTACCAAGATACTATCTCAGGGGCTGTACCGTGAGCTCTTAGCGCGATTCAAAATAGAGCCTACACTGGATCGCTTGTCAAAATCTCCATACAAAAAAAACAAAGCGATCCAATATAGGCTCAGTTTTGAATCGCGCTAAGAGCTCACGGTACGCCCCCTGGTCTCTACTCATCAACATCTGAAGACAACCACTGCTGAACATAGGCTCCTCCACAGACCACCACTTTGAGCGGCTGCTTAAGTCTTGCATCCATCAGCTACCATGGGGTGCAGATTGTTAGTCCACCTAGTGGAGACCGGCCAACACTGCGTCCTCCGGTTACTACTACTACTTCCTAAGAAACTTCTAGAAGAAACTGTCTGCCACTCGGGTCACCTGTGTGTCCCCCTCCAGATTAACCACTTAACTAATTGCTAAGTTTACGAGTTCATCTCTCAGGTACATTCAGTTGTCTTACAATGTGAGTGATACGCATCGTGTTCAGTGCCAGTTTATCGTCGTGACGCCATCTTGGAATTTTATCGTATATTCTCGTAATTTGTTCTGGAATTACTTCGTGGTTGGCTCGCTAATTGTATTTATTCGAAGCTTTTGTTTCTAAGCGGCGGATTCATTTCTAATTCTGATCTAGCCTTTGCTTATAAATAATCCCTATCCTTAGTTGAATGTTTGTTTGTTTGTGTGGCTTTCCGTCAAAACAGCTGTTCCGATTTGATGAGGATGACATATTTGCACACAAATTACACCGATATCAACGGTTTTATATCCCCGAAACCTATCCCAAAAGAGCAAAGTTGCCAATGTTTAATTTTTAATCGAGATGATTCTATATGTGGTATCTCCAGATATCTATATATATCTATATATACTCATCGATATCTCTCTCGTTCTTACTATAAAGCTATCATCATCATCATCATTAACAGCCTGAAGACGTCCACTGCTGAACATAGGCCTCCCCCAGAGCACGCCACCTTGAGCGGCTGCTCGCCTCCTGCATCCATCGGCTCCCCGCGGCTTTCACCAGGTCGTCGGTCCACCGAGTGGGGGGCCGGCCCACGCTGCGTCTTCCGGTTCGTGGTCGCCACTCGAGAACCTTTCTTCCCCATCGGTTGTCAGTTCTACGAGCGATGTGGCCTGCCCATTGCCACTTCAACTTACTAACTCTAAGAGCTATATCGGTCACTTTAGTTCTCCTGCGGATCTCCTCGTTCCGGAGCTTATCTCGCAGGGAAACACCGAGCATAGCTCGCTCCATAGCTCGCTGCGCGACTTTGAGCTTACTAATGAGGCCAACAGTAAGAGACCATGTCTCAGTTCCATAAGTCATCACTGGCAACACACACTGATTGAAAACTTTCGTTTTCAGGCTCTGCGGTATTTTGGACGAAAAGATAGGACGAAGCTTCCCGAACGCTGCCCAGCCGAGTTGGATTCTTCGCGCCACCTCTTTGTCGAAGTTGGACCTACCTAATTGGACAATCTGTCCTAGGTAGACATACTTGTCGACAACTTCGAGAGTATCGTTCCCAACAATTACCGGTATAGGTGGAACATGAGCATTAGACATGATCTTTGTCTTGTCCATATTCATCTTAAGACCAATCTGCTGGGAGACTCTACTGAGGTCGTTGAGCATGGTGCTAAGGTCCTCGAGCGATTCCGCCATTATGACTATATCATCGGCAAAACGAAGGTTAGTGATGTACTCGCCATTTATGTTGATGCCAGATCTTTTCCACTCCAAGAGCTTGAAAACATCCTCCAATGCGTTTGTGAACAGTTTCGGAGAAATAACGTCTCCCTGTCTCACGCCTCTTTGCAATGGAATTTGTTCCGTACTCTGGTCCTGTAGTCGGACTGACATAGTGGCCTTACTGTACAAACACTTCAAAACTTCGATATACCTATAGTCAATTTGGCATCGCTGCAAGGACTGCAGCACCGCCCAAGTCTCGATTGAATCGAAGGCTTTCTCATAGTCCACAAACGCTAGGCATAACGGCCGATTATACTCTTCGGTCTTCTGTATAATCTGGCGCAGCGTATGGATGTGGTCTATGGTGCTAAAGCCTTTTCGGAAACCGGCTTGTTCGGGAGGCTGGAATTCATCAAACCTGCGTGCGAGACGATTCGTAATGACTCTCGAAAACAGCTTATACACATGACTCAAGAGCGAGATGGGCCTATAGTTCTTCAATAAGGTGTTATCGCCTTTTTTGAAGAAGAGCACCACCACGCTCTTGTGCCATGCCTCTGGCGTTGTACCTTCAAGGATGACAGAATTAAATAACTTCTGGAGGACTAAAAGTACCGGTCTACCACCCGCTCTCAGAAGTTCAGTCGTAATTCCATCTTCACCTGGTGCCTTGTTGTTTTTAAGCTGTTTGAGGGCCATTCTAATCTCGTACAGGCTGACGTCCGGGATATCTTCGGTATAGTGTCGGACTAACTTGGCTCTGATGTCCTGAGCTGTGTTAGTAGCGGGCTTACGTGTCGAGGTGTATAACTGTCCATAGAAGTTCTCGATCTCTCTCAGAATCTCAGGCTTGGATGAAATGATGCTACCATTTTCGGTCTTCAGTTTTGTCATTTGGTGTTGCCCAATAGACGAATCCTTTGCGAACACTTTAGAGCCTTGGTTCCGCTCAATTGCGGCCTCAATACGTGAAGTACTAAGAGCACGCAAGTCGTGTCGCAAGGAACTCCAGATTCGTCTATTGAGTTCACCGTAGGCTGACATATCAACTGAAGACTGCAGCTTCATTTCGCTCCGGTCGGCCATTAGCTCAAGAGTTTTTTCTGAGAGCTTTTGAGTCTTCTTTCGGCGTTGGGTCTTAAAGAATTTCGATCCAACAGCTTGGACAGTTTCCACCAACCCGTCGTTTAGCTCGTCCACTGTGTTACAGTCGGCTAGGCACTGGAAGCGATTTTGGAGTTCCAGCTGAAAGCCTTCGGGGTTTTGGATTTGGACAGGATTTGGACGGAGCGTAGACTTCACCAGACGTGACCTTTCGAGCTTAACATTGATATTCAATGTGCCTCTAACAATACGGTGATCGCTACCGGTTTTCACCTTGCTGATCACAGAGACATCATCGAATATGTGCTTCTTGGTCGTCATGATGAAGTCTATCTCATTTTTAGTGGAACCGTCGGGACTTATCCACGTCCACTTCCTGGATGGCCGCTTCTCGTAGAAGGAGTTCATCATAAAGAGTTCCTCCTTCTCCATGAAGTCAGCCAGCCTCTGTCCTCGAGGGTTCCGCTGCCCGTATCCAAATCCAAATGGCCCCACTCTCAGCTCATCGCTATTCCTTGTGCCCAACTTCGCATTGAAGTCTCCCATCACAACGGTGAAGTATGTTTCGGAAGTATGCATGGCTTCGGATATGTCCTCATACATAGCTTCTACTTCATCGTCTGAGTGTGCCGACGTCGGCGCGTATACCTGTATAACCTTCAACGAATACCGTTTGGTTATTCGGAGTACCAGGTACGCTACCCTGGCCGACACACTGTCGACTTTGACCACGTTGTTGACGAGAGACTTGCGGACGAGAAACCCGACACCTCCTTGGGAGAGTTGGTCTCCCTCCCGGTAGAAGAATAAGTTACCGGAATTTAGGATTATCGTGTCCTGTCCCTGTCTTCGGACTTCAGACAATCCCATTACATCCCAGCGTAACTTACCCATCTCCGCCTCTAGCTCGACCATCCTTTCGTCAGCCTTCAGTGTGCGCACGTTATGTGTTGCCAGGGCCAGGGGTCGTCGTTGGGGTTGGTAGCCGGGCGTCTGCCGGGGATTCTTCGCACCCCTTGCCCTGCCGTTACCGTGGCCGCTACCGTAGCCACGGGATAGCAGAGCTGCCGGGGACTGGGGGCCGTTTTTATTTGTGCTTGTCATTAGGGGGGGGGGGGGGTTTGCCATAATCACCACGCTTGGCAGGCGGCTTGGTGATCGCAGTAGGTGAAGATTGATTGCCACCAAGACCGAGGGGAACGCTGCGACCCATTCCCTGGATATTCCCTTAGCCGCCTTCTACGGCACCCACGGGAAGAGATGGGGTGGTCCTATTCGTAACCGGGACCACACGGCATATAAAGCTATACAACCACACAATTAGCCGTAAGTGCAAAAAAGCTCGTAAGTACTACTTTTTTCCTTTTTAGTACTTCATTAGATATCATTATCAAGCCACATCAAGTCTTGCTATCACATTGACATTGTTTCAACTCTAGACTGGTTAGTTTTTCTTAGTACGGAGATATCTCAAAGACCTTGTAAAGTTTTTTTTATGGGTACATCAAGAAATTGTGAAACGCAACGTGGGCGCTATTTTTGGAATAGGTGATGGTGAAGGATAATTTAATTAACAGTCCGTAGGTACCTACTCACTGCATGGTTGCATACAGTTTTTTTTTTCAGTAATTATCTACGTTATTTAAAAGTGAATCAGGGAGTAGCGCTCATGGCAAAACTCGAGTATCCCAATCAACCGATCGGCAAAGTTAAAGAAACGTTCGTTGCGGTCATCACTTGGATGGATGGCCGCTATAAAAGTGGCATTTACTACTGCCGCTACTGTGCTTCGGAGGCCGTCTAAAAATTCTGACACTAGCTGAGCTGACCACTTCTCTACATAAAAGGAAGGGAGGAATGTTCAGGGATTGTCTTTTCGTCTTAAATTGTAAAATGCGGATTTGGAAAGGGGAGTATTGACTTTGTAACTCTTGCCTTTTTTCTAGTTTTTGCTGATTACTCAAACATAGCATAGGGATTACTGAATGTTACTCCTATCAATAGGGGTGCTTAGTATAAACCGTAGGGAGTTGTGGCATTGGATGCAAGAGGCACGTAGCCGTCCAAAGTGGCAAGGCAGTGGACGGCATCCTGCTAATGACTATGATGGATGAAGTATCTCAAGCGTTATGATTAGAATAAATCGACATTCTCGCACCAGTGATTAACCAAACATTCGTCAACATTTTATCGTCGCCGCTATCTGCCTCTCGGATTAACGCGTTTTGCTGTCGCTTCGCGAACGACTTTTATACGCCATTTGCATATTTTTATGGTTTTCTGGCGGTGAAATTAAAGTATTATAAAACCGATGCAACTCATTGCGATACAGTCATGAGTCGTTAAATATTGTAGCGTGATCGTAAACTTCGGGTGAAATAAAAGCTGTTCGAGCAAAAAAGTTGCCGGCCCATTAAGTATCGGGCTTTTTGGCGGGAAAGTGAAAAGTAATAATAATATGTTATACTAAGCATAATCTCTTCTAACAAAAAGATAAATTGCTTTTTTTTTTAAAATAACAAATGTGTAATTCATTAGTAAATAAATATCTTCGAATATCTTACGTATAGGTAGAGTAAGTACCTAGTAAAAATATGAGATGGTTGCTAAAATGATTAATTCTTTGAAATTGGCTTTTACTTTTTATACGCTAAATATGACCAATGGCATGCAAAAATATTTAGAGCGTAATGGCACAGAATAAATAATATTGGTAATTGTGAACTTACCCTTACCTCTAGCATTCTACTATTTATCCCCATTATCTTCTATTGTATAAAAGGCTTTGTCCCGACTGACTGACAGATAACGTACAGTCTAAACCGCTCGATGTAAGCGCGTGCTAAGATAGAATTTTTGAAAATTCAATTTTCTAGGGGGCGAAATGCGTAAAAAACGTTTGTATGAAAAACCTACATTACGTGACGTATCGTTTTGAAACTTAGCACGTACAAACAAGTATAAAAATAAATGAAATGGTACTTTATAGTTTTTCGAAATTCAACCCTTAAGAGGGTGAAATAAGTATATAAAGTTTGTATGGAAAATAAAAAAATACCGAAATTTCACGTGTATAAAGAATATACAAAATAAATAGATACGAGTCTCGGCAATTTTTGAATTTCATCCCTTAAAGGGGTATAAAATACAGGACAATGTCCCATTGTAAGACGCTCACACAGCCTAAACCACTGAAGCTAAAATCTTGATATTTCGAAAATATATTCAGTTCAGTAGGGGCGCGCTAAAACGGAACTTTTATCCCGGGAAAACAACGATTCCTGAGGGTTAGTCCACGCGAGCGAAGCTGCGGGCATAAGCTACTTTAGATAAAATTAAATACATGCTTAAATTTTGAACTTTGTCACTGATTGTACTATAAAATATTGGGCGGTCTTTCAGAACAGGCGAGCACAATATTTTGAGTAGCGAGGCGTGGGGATCTCTAATTTATGAATATGACACGATCTTTTGGTGGGGTGTGGAGTTGGTCGTAAATCGAGCATCTCGTTCGGTCGCGTGGAATCAAATGATTATACGATATATACGATTCGATGGTTTTGCCATAAAAAAGTTGATGCGGTCATTAAGTTAAACATTGAGTTTTAATTCGTTCATAATTGATGTAGGAATTGTATGATGTAAGTACTTGTATTAAGCAATAAATTCGTAAACATTTGGGTTCGAGAAACAATGAAATGAAACGAAGCTGAAGAAAGGCGTAAGTACTCAGGCACTTACACCTTTTAGACATAGGCTTATTTATTCTGCCAGCACGTTGGGCCAACAGGCTTTTTTATGAACCATTTCGTGCTTTCGGTCCATGAAATGGAACGGAGCTGAAAATAGGCGTAAGTACATACATAGGTACTTACGCCTGTTTTCAGCTCCGTTTCATACGTTTTAACGGGTTATTCATGCTGCCAACAAAAATCCTATGTAAAAATAGACGTTCAGTTTTTCAAGTTTGAAAAATTTCCAGGAAACTGGTGTTTCTTACAACCCTAAAGGGCTATTCAAACCGGGTCGTTTCGCGCGTTGTAAGTCGCGGTAAATACCACGCGGGATCCTGCCGGGTGTTTTGTATGAAGTTCCGCGGCTAGAACGAAGCTTCATACAAAATACCCTGCGGAATCCCGCGCGCAACGGTACAACGGTAGCGAATAACGCGCTGGCATGGATAGGCCTTTATTCGGACCAAGCAACAGTGTGCTAGCAAGCTTTTACATTCTGGAACAGTTTGAAGCCTAACGATTGTCCGTCATATGTATGAACCTACCTACTACTCCATCATCATAATCATCAGCGTGTGTCAGCCCACTGCTGGACATAGGCCCCTCCTAATGAACGCCACTACGCAACTACTCCTTACACTTGTTTTATTTTATTTCTAACGACATTTAAATAGGTATCTGATTCACGTGATTGGTGTAATAAAACTTTATCAAACAGTATAATATTTAAATAAACATAAGGTATTTTTAGTCATAAAAGTAACAGCTAACAGGTGGTATCTTTTAACCATTTTTGGGACCGCAAAGACCTACCGCAAATGTGCAAATTTATAACCAACAAAATCAATGTATTTTTTATAATTTTAATTAAAAGAACTCCTGAAAAAGTTTATTAAAATGTAGACTCATAAATGAATCGGAACGAAATTGACAATCATAGAACAAATAAAATTAAATAAACAGTATAGGAATTAGTTTCCTTCTGAAACCTTCCAGACTTGAACAATAATAAGAAAGACAGAATCAAAATCATTTCACACGTCAACACAAGCCTGATTCTTCTGTCCGATCTCATGCGACCTAAAACCTTGTCTTCAGCGCGTGAAGGATCATTTCAGACTGCTAATCACATCGGCACTGGGACATGGCCAGTCCCCACACAATTATTTCCATCCGCTGACCCAATGTTGCCAGTAACCTATTTCCAAGGAAATTGAGTTTGCCCAATTCCATCAAAATCCGATGCTTACTCTTGCATTGTAAAGCAGGTGGATGAGATGATATAAGTATAGCAGTATAGTGCAAGTGCGTTTTGATTTAGTCTAATGGACTAGACTCTACTCTATACTGAGGTTTACTGTGTTTGGGAATCTTCAGGATTTAGCTTCCTATACGACTCGTTACCATTCAGCCTGAGAATCTGAATTCAGGAATCAGCTTTCTAACCGAGTCGTATCATTCAGCCAAAACACGATGTATGTTTTGGTATTAAAACCGTTCAGCCGCAACCCCTCAATATTCCATGGATAGATAATCACAAACTGGCTAGAAAAGATATAATAGTAGTAATCATGAGGCTCCGTTGTGGACACATCCCATCTAAGAAGTTAGCATTTCTCATCAGAAAGGTCCCGTCACCAAACTGCGACCATTGTGGTGTACCTGAGGACCTGCATGCACGTCTTGATGGAATGTGTCCATAACGCAGCCTTCCGAATTGCTAAGTGCAAACACGTTTTAAAAGCTCCGTTGATTGCAATGTAATTTTATCAAAGCCGAACGGGTGATGTGAAATTATTAATTAAATTGTACAATATAATTTTCACCTCAGATCAGATTTAGATATCTATATTTAGGTACGTAATCAAATATTATAATTATACATTATGTTTATCTAGATGTCAATTTCCATGTACCAGTGCGACATAATCAAATTGATTCAAACCCTTTAATAAAGATAAAAAAAGTAACCGGGTTTGCAAAACTGCCTATATATATATCGAAAAGCCGTGAATTAACCAACTGGTTAATTTTGACTTTATTGTTGTGGTATTATTCAGTAACAATGCCTGTCTGCCTATTGGACTGCCAAATTTGAACGCAGCTGAAAAACTTTACAACAAAAGGGTTATAGAACAATTCATTTTCCCTACTTTATATTTAACCATTCTTTTTTACAAACCATTAATTCAATTATGTCGAAATAACGTGTTCATGATCATTGTTAAAGGCTGCACTTGCGGGCTGGTTGAAGATATGGAAACCTCTTCGCGTGTTTCTCTTGGTAAATTATTTATATTAACATAGCCCGTGTAAGGCACGACATGATATCACCTAAAGGGACCATTTATTTTTATTATTTTACCAAGATTACTTGCGCCAAAGTTTCCACGACTGCGGCCCAAGATCCGAGTCAAAAAGCCGCTTATTATGCCTTCAGGATAGTTCATGGCAATTTGTACGTCGAACGTTGTTCAGATGTATTGTTAATTGTGCATCGATTATTTAAAATTTATAAATTCGGAAGAGTTATTTAATTTAATCTTACAAGATATAGTTACATCGGAGGGCTTCTAAAGAAGCCGGTGACAAAATTTACTCGCAGAATCTACACCAGGTTTCGTGTTACGGTTTTGTTCTCATAATAAAATGTGACTAATGCGTGAGCACGTTCTTGTTACCAATTTCGATGATAATGAATTATAAACAATGTAGATTGTTATCAAAAATGGTGTTGTTTATTTTATCTGAAGTATCCACCTGTGAAATCTTCGAAACGAAATAGCTAATTTTTACATATTGCAGTGCAATTTGAAGACTTGCAAGTTGATTATCAGTAGACAAAAGGTAGAAGTACACAAACCGAGAATACCTTTAGAATACCTATTTCAACATGTTATTATGACATATTATTATGTCAAACGTAACGTCACATATTGCTTGCGACAAAAGTTATAAAGATCCATTGTTGAGATCAGCATGAATTTTGGCAAACTACAATAGCAGCAAATTGCTCACTTTGTTCATGCATTTATTGTATTTTTGAGTGTCGGAGGTAGACATCCGGCCTTTTGCATAACCGTGTTTTATTAACACTTTCAGGCAAAAAGAGATGTGCGTTAAGATGTATGTATTGTCCAAATGCAGTCAAAAAGTTTGTAAGAATTTTCTTGCGGCGCTTATCGTGTAATTTGAGACCAAATTGAGAAATTCAAAACTTTGCATTCATACGTTTCTAAGGCATGTGGTCATGTGGCGGTCATAATGCACGGTTATTATATTAAACCAGCAAGGGTTCACATATAACAGGTGTGGTTAAAATACGTATAGGCACATTTTAACAAAGCCGTTCATGGGAAATCTTGTGAAACGTTAGCTTTAGGACTCAGCAGTGAAAAAACAGCCTTACTGTCCTGTCAAATTCACGCTAACGTGAAATGTTAAGAGCGAAAACGCGACACAGCATTTGAACAATATTAATTAAGAAGCTTAATTAATCCTCTTAATGAATATAATATTGTCTTCCAATTATAGATTTAAAACAGTTTGCAAAAATCAACGCCCAGAACAAACCACCACAGTAACCGTTTTAATGAAGAAAAGATTTGCAAAGAGCAGAAACTATTGTGATCCCACTCTCACTTGTTTTTACAGACTTATGCATTTGACCACGCTCTCATAAGATAATGCTAAAAGTGGGAAAACAATATTTTCTAGCTACTGTGTTTTTAATGACACGCGTTAGTGTAACGTGACGTTCTCTAAGGGTGGGTTTTTTGTTGCGTAGCGTAGTTAAAGTAACCAATACACTATGATGTTTTTAACCAAGTTCTAGCCGACGGTCATAATTTGTTAGTGTTTTTACCATTGGTCACCTTAAGGTGGAACATTTCACTAGCGCGGCAAATTCAAATTTTCCTGCGATCTTTTGCCAATAATAGCTTAATTACTCAATGTGATTACATGAAAACTAATTTTGCGCAAATAAATAGCATGTATTAAAAAATTAGGATTAAAAGTATCTCCTAGATATCATTGGTTTAGTGACAAATGGCAATAAACTATTTTCTTCTTAGTTTTTCAGTCTATTGCCATTTGTCGCTAAACCAGTGATAAGTAGGTGATACTTTTAATTGTAATTTATTGATACATTCTATTTATTTGCGCAAAATTAGTTTTCATGTAATCACGTTGAGAAATTAAGTTATTATTGGCAAAAGATCGCAAGAAAATTTGAATTTGCCGCGCTAGTGTAATGTTCCACCTTAACTACGAATCAAAAAACCCACCCTTGGAAACGATTTTGCTAAAATAAAGCTCGCGACGAGGTCAAACGTTTCATTAAAAAAAAAAACCAGGGCGTGAAAATGAAACGTTTTCCAAAATTATTTTAATGTGAAGCTAAGAAAATCTCATCACTTCAAAAAAAATATTTAAAAAAAATGAAAAAGCTACACAGGTTTTCGGTGGAACATTTTTCTGTACTGGCAGTTAAAAAAAAGTTTAAAAGCATTTGATGGGGTAGTAGAATACAACCCCACGCATGCAAAGCCACGGGTATAAGTAGTTTTTAATAACATTGTTTATTACGTGGTTTGGCGAATAAATAAGAACTTTGCACTGGCAATAAAACTATAATTGGCACTTTCAATAAAAGGTTAGTGGATTAATATCATTAACCTAGTAGGTACTGTACTATATTTACTGCACATTTTAGTTTGTTTTCATTTACATCGTAAATTAGGTTATCAATTTTACGCACTTAAACTGTGTTAATTCAATCTGAAGCTCTATTCCCGTAGGCTTAAGTGTCATATTGTTTCTGTAATACTTGCATTTTGCTTTGGTAATCAAGATAAATAATTTGCTTTAGTTCAGAGATGTCAGTCTGTATCTATAGTGTTACTATGCTTTTACTCTGTAGTAATAACTGACAAAGTGATTATGTAATTTTTTGCTTGAATATCTACCTATATAATATTAGATTGTTTGAATAATAAAACATGCAAGACTCTATTTTGTACAAAGACTTCTATGTATACACCAGACAGGACATCTCTAACTTGCAATGTCAACCACTGCAAATATGCCAGCTGGCATCTTCTCGCTCATACGATGCTCAGTACTCAAAGCGACTGCACGTGCAGTAGTGAATAGCATTAAAAATTATGATCCGAATGTTCCATTGCACTAGCGCTGCGTGTTGGGATCGTTGGTTAGACGATTTAATCTCGTAAATCGCTGTAGCGGATTTTAGTTTAATTATACAAAAATTGCCAACTATTTGTGCTTCGAATAGCTTCTCCAGTACGTAGTACATATACCTCTTTGATTTTGTACATATTTTTCTACAGGGTTTAATATTGTTATAATAAGAAACCTGCTTGGAAAATTTAATTCTAATATAAGGTATACATTAGAAATCTAGCTAATTTATAAATACTTACCTACCTTTTTATGGTGCAAAATCTATAAATACTTACACAGCAAAAACTAAAACAAAAACAAACTTAGCCCTTTATTAAAAAGCGACTTTCGCACTTAAGGCAAGTAGGTATTATACGGTATTATGGGATAGGATACATAAATACTACCTACTATAAATATTTTGATCTTAAAGATCATAGAGTGATCATACAGAAAACCCATCATCATTGCCATGCTCTAGCAGCTAGCACATCCATTATTGCACCACCTGCTGGGTTAGCACAGGCGGTAGACAAAATTTTCTTTCCCTGTTTTATGTCACTTTCCCCATACTTGCTTACTTGTCAAGTGGAGTAAATCAGGGGAAAGACAATTTTGTCTACTGTCCATGCTAGACGAGCTGCTTTAGCATCATCGTCACCATCACCATCACCATCACCATCACCACAGGATCCGCTGTGCCAGCGACCCAAGGCCGTTCTCCACTACTTCAAAGAGTTAGGGTGGCTCGGATAAATAGGCTGGCGGAGGCAAATGCTCAAAACACCATATGCGCGACGTCAGTGCAGGCATTAATTGCCCCCATTTAGAATAAGAATAAGTATACCTACTAAAAATAAAAACAAGTAAAGGGCATATTTATCTCGGGTCACTAATTAAATACATTGCTCATAAACTATGATGAATGAATGAATTGTAGTACAGATATGATACTTGGAGAGCAATCTACTATAACATTGTAACTTATCTTTAATTAATTAGTGGAAAAAATTGTGTCTGGTAAAGAAGTAAACCATGTCCGGCTTTAGGCGGGTTCAAATACTGTTCGTAATAATTCTCATACAGAGTGCTTCCACTACAGAGATTAACAGGGTGAATTAAGGGAGGAACCGCGTGGCACTTTTTGTCTACCTTTGATAGGCTTTCATTTGTAACGTGGCGTCTTGCGGCTAGCTGACCAGACGCCTCGTTATGTAGTAGTCGTGCCCTTGTGCTACGATAGCCGTGGCAAGGGATGGAATACCTAAGATAGGGTAACCTATGGGGGATATGAGTCCAGGGAAACACGCGGTTATCAGTTACAGTACACGAGTATATATTTATCGTATCACAATATGTGCTTAGGGCGTCTAGACGGTACTTAAGCTTATCCTAAACTTATATCTATCGCTTAGACGGAAGGGTGGCGGACCCCGGGACGACGTGGTCGCGGTGGGCTCACGAGCAGGAGCGCGACGGCCTGCGAGCGGTGTACGCGTGAACGAATGGTCGGGAAGAACGGAGGGCGTTCTGTTCAGTGAGGGGAAAGCGACATAAGCATGGTGGCCACGCGCTATCGATCCTCGGAACAGGAGGCCGACGTCTGTGATACGAAGTCGGGGTACGGGTCGCGGCGAGTTCTCGAACAGGAGCGCGGTGGCCTGTGAGAAGCGAACGCGTGAACGAACTATCGGGAAGAACGGAGGGCGTCCTGTTCAGTGAGGGGAAAGCGACATAAGCATGGTGGCCACGCGCTATCTATCCTCGGAACAGAAGGCCTACGTCCGTGATATGAAAACGGGATGCGGGTCGCGGCGAGTTCTCTAACAGGAGCGCGGTGGCCTGTGAGAAGCGTTCCGCGTAGGTGAACGGTCGGAAAGATCGGAGGGCGCTCTGTTCAGTGAGGGGAAAGCGACATAAGCATGGTGGCCACGCGCTATCGATCTTCGGAACAGGGGGCCGACGTCCGTGACGTTAAACTGGTATACGGGTCGCGGCGAGTTCTCTAACAGGAGCGCGGCGGCCTGTGAGAAGCGTTCCGCACGGGCGGGGATCTGACGGGCGCGGAGGGCGTCCAGCTCAGTGAGGGCAAAGCGACATCAGCATGGGGGCCACGCGCTTTTGCCCTTGGAGCGGGACGACGTCCGGAATGCGAGAAACCAGTGTGCGCGTCGGTGCGCGGCGCGGGGGTTAGTGCATACAGGGGTACCTAAGGGCCCAGTGCATTAGCATGGGGGCCACGCGCTGTGTGCCCTTGGTGCGGCGGGATAAGGGATCCACGGCTAGGGACGTGTCTCGAGCGACATCAGCATGGGGGCCACGCGCTTTGAGACACGGGGACGGGAGGACGGCGGGGGGCGGAGAACGGTTACCCAAGCGGCATCAGCATGGGGGCCACGCGCAGAGGGTACCGTTCACCGTGTTAGTAGGGAACACGGGAGTAGGCGATTTGCTAGGGGCTCTGGTGTATGGTGTGCACGTCCATCCACCGCGAGAGCCGCGAGCAAATGCCTGCCTTAACCGCGCGCTGGACGGCTTTTATATCTTTTTGCGGTCGCGGTCTGCTGAACGCGGTGGGCGGGGGCGCGCGGGGTCGCGCGGTCGTGTCGGTGTTATCGGGGGATACGCCGGTGTGCGTGTGCGGCCGGTAGGTATGCCTGTAGGTCCGTCACACCCTCCTTCCTGTCTTGGAGATTTTTACCTGGGAAAAATCACCGGTATCGGTATATAAAATGGTATATAATATCTGGCAAGGTTCAGGTGAACTTATACGGGTTAACTTATTAGTTCTGGTTATTTCTATGTACATATTTTTAATTCCAAATCATAACTATTATGTACTTTCATATATTGTCAGGTTGGAGTATGAATCGGGTCTATTTATAATTATATACTCTGGTGCCTGCTGTTATATGGTTACAATATAAGTGCCTTTCTGGTGCATTTAACATGATAATCTGTAGCCTAATTCTAACATAATTATTACAATATAAATATGTACATTTTAACGTTAACTAAACTTTCCACATTTCGGTGTAACTTATTTACCTAAAGACAACCTCTTGTTGTTTCTTAATGATTAATAGAACAAGTACATAATTCACGTGCGGTTTTACTTCTAAGTTACTGGTACCTAACAAAAAATTACATTCTAATTATTCATATAACAAAAAAAAACTTTTAACTGCGTTTTGCGGTTTTCTATACTTCGGGTTTTTCTTTTTCTTTTCGGTGCGGTTTAAGACGTTGGTTTTTGTGTATTTGACAAGTTGTGCATCTTCTCACGTATGCACGTACATCTCTGTACATTCCCGGCCAGTAGTACTTATGTGCTGCCCTGTTTAGGGTTTTTGACGTTCCTAAGTGACCGGTGGTTGGTACATCATGGTTGTTTTTTAATACGTTCTCCATGTCGTCTTGTGATACACATAGTCTCCAATCTGATGCTGGTTGTAATCTCGGTCCATATGCATGATGTTTTATTTTTCGGTACAATTCGTTGTTTTCTATTTTATAATCTGGGTTCTCTTGGGTCTGTATTTTCTCCATTTTCTTTTTATGCCAGTCTTTTTTTTCTTGTAACGCGAAAATTGGGTTTCTTGATAGCTGGTCGGCTATTGTATTTTGGCTGCCTGGTCTATATTCTATTTTGTAATCGTATTGTTGTAGTTCTAACGCCCATCTTGCTAATCTCCCTGACGGGTCTTTTATCGTGTTCAACCATTTCAGTGCTTGGTGATCGGTTATCACTGTGAACTGATATCCTTCCAGGAATGGTCTCATTTTCCTTATTCCCCATATCACAGCGAGGCATTCTTTTTCTGATGTTGTATACTTTTTTTCTGCTGGTTGTAGTGCTCTACTGGCGTACATTATTGGGTAGTCCTTGTTTTCTTGGTTTTGTACTAGTACTGCGCCTAGTCCTGTGTCGCTTGCGTCTGTTTGTAAAATGAATGGTTTCGTGAAGTCTGCTCTTTTAAGCAATTGATCTTGTGCGATTATATCTTTGATTTCGGTGAATGATTCTTGATGTGCTTCTTCCCACGTGAATTTCGTGTCTTTTTTAAGCAGGGCTGTTAGTGGGTGCATTAATTCTGAGTAGTTTGGTATGAATTTTCTGTACCATGACGTCATACCTATGAATCTTCGTACTTCTTTGATGTTTTCGGGTGGTTTTAGATTTTTGATTGCTTCAATTTTCCCTTCGTTCATTTTTATTCCGTCTTTGTTTATTTTGTGTCCCAGGTACTCGAGTTCTGTTTTACAGTATTCGCTCTTTGTTTTGTTTATCTCCAGTCTGGCTGCTCGTATTCTTTTGAATATTTCCTTCAGGTGTTGTAAGTGCATCTCAAATGTGGGACTGCACACGATGATGTCATCTAAATATACGTATGCATGTGGCTCCATCTCTGGTCCGATCACAGTGTCCAATAATCTCTGGAAAGTTGCACCACTTGAATGAAGACCGAATGGCATGACCGTGAACTGGAATAATCCTCTTCCCGGTACGGTGAAAGCGGTTATTGGTTTGCTGTCCTCCTCGAGTTTCACGTTCCAGTAACCGTTTTTTAAATCGATTTTTGAAAAGAACCTTGCGTTTTGCAGTTTTTCTAAAGTGTTATCTATCTGTGGCAAGGGGTACGCGTCCCTGTGTGATATTTCGTTTATTTTTCGAAAATCTATGCAGAACCTGTATCCGTTGTCTGCTTTTTTTGCTAGAACTATTGGTGAGCTGTATGCACTATTTGATTTTTCTATTATTCCGTTTCTTAACATTTCATCTACATGCTCGTTTATTATCTCTTGCAGTCTGGGGTTCCGTGGGTAGTATTTTTGTTTAACTGGTTGTTGGTGGATTAGTCTGATTTTATGTTTTACCCAAGTATTCCCTTTCGGGGTATTGTCGCATTTCTCGTATTCTTCTCTTATAAGTTTCTGCAGGTTCTGTTTCTGTGTAACGGTTAATGTCGGGTCTCTTGCGTTCGTTTCTGACTGGTCCTTATCGGTGTTAAGTTTTGTATTTCTTGGTCTTTCTTCTTGTGTTTCTTTTGGTCTCTGGTTCGCTTTCCATTCTATCTTTATTCCTATTCTCTTCATTATATCCATTCCTATCAGCACTTTGGTTATTTCTGGGTGGTAAAGCATTTGGTGACTGAACGTTTCTCCTTCTATGTCTATCTGCAACGGCAACGCTTCGTTTATTTCTATTTTTTCTCCGTTCGCGAGTATTGCGGTTTCTGATACCTTTTTTGGTTTCAATTTCCTGTCTGTAAACTCTTTGTATATGTCTTGGTTTACGTATGACCTTGTCGAACCTGTATCGATTAATGCATCATACTCTTTGTGCATCACCGATATTTTTATGAATGGTCGGTTATCTCCTTTTTGTTCTTGACTGTGCATGTTTATTGTTACTGATTCTATTTGGTTCTTTGTTTTCTTACAGCACTTTGAACTTTGTACACCCAGTTTACCGCAACCACTGCAAAATAGCACCTTTCTCCCCCGGCACTCTTTCATTGAGTGTCCTGGTTTGCCACAGCTCCAACAGCATTCCCTGGGGTTGTATTTGTATACATATTTTGCTGTTTCTTCAGTTCGGGCGCGGTCTCTGGTTGTCTGGTTGGTCCACTTCTTGTGGGCTTCTTCGCGGTTTTGATTTACCGGTGTATATTGTGGGTTTCGATGGAATCCTTCCTCGAATTCGTTGCGTCGTTCTGACGATATATTTTCGTAGTTGTTCGCAAGTTGTATTAACTGGTGTACGGTGGAGATTTCGGAGTACTTTATGTAGTATTTGTATTTTGAGGACATATTTTCGTATATTATTTTTAGTTCTTCGTCTTCTTGCATTTTCCCACATCGGCGTATCAAGGTTTGAATTTCTATTAGGTAGTCTGTGAACTTCTGTCGGAAATGTTGTTTCTTCGTTATTATTCGTTTTAGCAGTTCGTTGTCGTAATCGTGGGTTAGGAACGTGAGTTTGAAACATTTGATGAACTCGTCCCAATTCTTGAATAAATGTTTATTATTACGGTACCATAATACGGCTTTCCCTCTTAGGAATCTTGGTAAAATCTTGAGTACTTTTTCTTTTTCGGTTCCGCTGGACTCTATTACATCGTCTAGGCTTTCTAAGAACTCCACTGGATCGTCGTATGTATTGAAGTGCAAGTTCCATCTTTCTATATCCCGTTCATCTCTTTCTGGGTAGTTAGACATGCCTGGTTTGTCCCTGGTATCTCTATCTGGTAGTACCATGGTATCTTTGAATTCTGATTCTGATTCGCTGGTGCTGCCGCTACCCAAAAGCATCGGAGCTGTATTACTGGTATGGTCTGGTTCTGCCCTTATTGCTTCGGCAAGTATCTGGCGCAGATCTTTGACGGTCTTGTTTTCCGTCGTGAGGTTTCTCTTCTTACACTCCTCTTCTAATTCGGGTTTCTTTAAGTTGTAAATCCAAGATGTTTTCTCTGACATTTGTATTTACCGGTTTATAGTTTTATTCTACGGGTATAGTTTCCGTCTGGACACAATTTTAAGTTGAGGACACTTCCTAAGCGATGTAAACTTTTGGCTCTTGCCTGGATACGTCGCTGTAGTAAGTAGCCATATCCCCTGGGTTACGTTCGCGGGTTTTTAAGTTGGGCGCCAATGTAACGTGGCGTCTTGCGGCTAGCTGACCAGACGCCTCGTTATGTAGTAGTCGTGCCCTTGTGCTACGATAGCCGTGGCAAGGGATGGAATACCTAAGATAGGGTAACCTATGGGGGATATGAGTCCAGGGAAACACGCGGTTATCAGTTACAGTACACGAGTATATATTTATCGTATCACAATATGTGCTTAGGGCGTCTAGACGGTACTTAAGCTTATCCTAAACTTATATCTATCGCTTAGACGGAAGGGTGGCGGACCCCGGGACGACGTGGTCGCGGTGGGCTCACGAGCAGGAGCGCGACGGCCTGCGAGCGGTGTACGCGTGAACGAATGGTCGGGAAGAACGGAGGGCGTTCTGTTCAGTGAGGGGAAAGCGACATAAGCATGGTGGCCACGCGCTATCGATCCTCGGAACAGGAGGCCGACGTCTGTGATACGAAGTCGGGGTACGGGTCGCGGCGAGTTCTCGAACAGGAGCGCGGTGGCCTGTGAGAAGCGAACGCGTGAACGAACTATCGGGAAGAACGGAGGGCGTCCTGTTCAGTGAGGGGAAAGCGACATAAGCATGGTGGCCACGCGCTATCTATCCTCGGAACAGAAGGCCTACGTCCGTGATATGAAAACGGGATGCGGGTCGCGGCGAGTTCTCTAACAGGAGCGCGGTGGCCTGTGAGAAGCGTTCCGCGTAGGTGAACGGTCGGAAAGATCGGAGGGCGCTCTGTTCAGTGAGGGGAAAGCGACATAAGCATGGTGGCCACGCGCTATCGATCCTCGGAACAGGGGGCCGACGTCCGTGACGTTAAACTGGTATACGGGTCGCGGCGAGTTCTCTAACAGGAGCGCGGCGGCCTGTGAGAAGCGTTCCGCACGGGCGGGGATCTGACGGGCGCGGAGGGCGTCCAGCTCAGTGAGGGCAAAGCGACATCAGCATGGGGGCCACGTCCGTGATATGAAAACGGGATGCGGGTCGCGGCGAGTTCTCTAACAGGAGCGCGGTGGCCTGTGAGAAGCGTTCCGCGTAGGTGAACGGTCGGAAAGATCGGAGGGCGCTCTGTTCAGTGAGGGGAAAGCGACATAAGCATGGTGGCCACGCGCTATCGATCCTCGGAACAGGGGGCCGACGTCCGTGACGTTAAACTGGTATACGGGTCGCGGCGAGTTCTCTAACAGGAGCGCGGCGGCTTGTGAGAAGCGTTCCGCACGGGCGGGGATCTGACGGGCGCGGAGGGCGTCCAGCTCAGTGAGGGCAAAGCGACATCAGCATGGGGGCCACGCGCTTTTGCCCTTGGAGCGGGACGACGTCCGGAACGCGAGAAACCAGTGTGCGCGTCGGTGCGCGGCGCGGGGGTTAGTGCATACAGGGGTACCTAAGGGCCCAGTGCATTAGCATGGGGGCCACGCGCTGTGTGCCCTTGGTGCGGCGGGATAAGGGATCCACGGCTAGGGACGTGTCTCGAGCGACATCAGCATGGGGGCCACGCGCTTTGAGACACGGGGACGGGAGGACGGCGGGGGGCGGAGAACGGTTACCCAAGCGGCATCAGCATGGGGGCCACGCGCAGAGGGTACCGTTCACCGTGTTAGTAGGGAACACGGGAGTAGGCGATTTGCTAGGGGCTCTGGTGTATGGTGTGCACGTCCATCCACCGCGAGAGCCGCGAGCAAATGCCTGCCTTAACCGCGCGCTGGACGGCTTTTATATCTTTTTGCGGTCGCGGTCTGCTGAACGCGGTGGGCGGGGGCGCGCGGGGTCGCGCGGTCGTGTCGGTGTTATCGGGGGATACGCCGGTGTGCGTGTGCGGCCGGTAGGTATGCCTGTAGGTCCGTCACACATTTATGACCATTGTCTCACCTGATGGTAATTGACTCCGCGGTCGACGATGGAGTATGCTTGTCCAGAACTCCAAGAAGATACCGATTGACTCTTACTTTAAAAACTCCCACACTTTTCAGGATACTACGTCAGTTGTTCTATTCCTTTGCCGTCCGCGCAAGAAATGTCGAAGCGAGACGCTTTGTGCGGATTAGGGGAAGTCCCAGCATCACAGATGTCGTGTTTCCGTGCGTCGTGATGTGCGGTGGAAAAAGAACATGGGGGACTTAAGTTTTGTAATTCCATCGCACACTCCCCGAAGTGCAGCTTGTAAAAGACCGATAGGTTGGTCACTTAGCGTCAGTGCTCATGGCTTTGTTAGCCTTCATCAGGACTTAATCGCTGATCGTTTATGTATGCCTTGAACTCTATTCCGAGACGAGAAATCAAGTTCGGTAAGTAGACCTGGTCCAGAGATATCTGCAGTATTCCATACACTATAGTGTTGCCGATCGATAGTCGTATAATATATTATTAATCGGTACTCGGTATCGGTATGATACCCATCCAGGCCTCTCCAAAATGTTTCGATTGTTTAATCGAACTATCGGCAGGCCTATCGATAGTATCGATACTATCAATGGTTAATTGTTTTCGGTCAACAACACCAATACCTTCACTGCGCTACTATAACCTGATAACATACACAAAAGTAACTACTAACACATCTAACTGATAAGCAGTCGTCATCCCTAAAAATGGAGATTGCCAATTTGATCTCAATAATAAAAAATAAAGGAATAATTGTAGTCATAACTATAAGTACTTATCCACTTGCGTCCCGTAACGGTTTTAATTTATTTTGGGGTTGCTAGGCGTAGGAAATATATTTCTACTACGACGTACACCTCAATTTAGCAGAAAAAAAGCACCATTTTTAAATTTTTGCCGATATAAAATTATAAAAAAACTCTGCGTAACCACAGTTACGCGGGGTATTAAGACGGGGTGCGCCTACGCTGCCGTGGCTGCGGTAAGTTTCTAAGTGGAGTAAGAAACAATTCTTTATCTTTGCACAACTACAAAGTTATTTAGTATATTCAATATTACAGTGTTTAAAAATGTAGGTATATCTGACGTAATTATTGGAGTTACGATAAGATATAATATTGTCCTTATTCACCGTTTCTTTTATCTCTAGGTCAAGAACCAAGATACGTGAAAATGTATCATTTGTCATTGAGAAATGTTAATTGACGGCGGGTCTTTGCCGTTCTGCATCACTAATAGTAAAGAACAAATCATCAAAGTTCCATGATTTGTTCTGGGCTATACAACCTGGACTAGATTAATAATGCAATTGACAGTTACTCTGTGGTGTGGTGGTTGAGCAGATTAGCTCATTACCCGGAGGCGGCGGGTTCGATTCCCGCAGCAAGACAAGTATTTGTGCACATGAAAAAAAGCGCAAATACTTGTTCTGTGTCTGGGTGTTGTGGGACACCATGGTCCTCGTAGTTCCTGGGTCCCTAGATACAGGGAATCCTAGTTAGGGTCCAGGATCTATGTATGTGATCGTTGGGCGTTATTTATTTTTATTCTTATAAGTATTTCTTATCACTCTCGGGTCTAGCCCGGACATTTGGAAGGCATTGGTGGGCCGAAGCTAACACCAAGACGCCTTGTTGAGTATAAAATTAAGGCATAAGGCAACGCATGGTATGGCATATTATTATATAAAGTATTTTGTATAGGTATGATGGTTAAAATTAAAACTGGGCTGTTGTGGTGAACTTTTGATGGATGATGACATTGGTTTGTGGAATGAGATGAGCACCTGCCAATTTTGTCTCATATCAAAATGTTTGAGGCAGGTGATGACTTGCCATCCACTAAATGGGCCTACTGTAGTGGCTACCGCATATTGGTGCCGGGGAAGCAACATTGGTGTGAGTGGCTAAGGGTGTCGAGAGGTGTGCTGCACTTTCACTGAACGCTACTCGCGGCGTTACGCCCTTTGACACTTCCAGCCTAGAGCTTAGGTTTTTAGCTCTTTGGGCTTCCAACCCCAAACAGCCAGGGGCCAGGGGTCTCATTTAGCCCCTTGGAATCAGGGTACGCAGTGTCGCCACTCACCGACGGCTCGCCACAAAGCCGCCCCTGCGTTTTATTATTATTATTATTAATTAATATTAATTACAATAGTCGGCAAAAAAACAAAGTAGACTTCTTGATCTTTTAAAGCGAATGTTCGTAAAAGTCAAAATATTTACCAAAAAAATAAACATCTGTCTGTAGATTGACAATCTATTGGGAATTATCCACATTTTAGAAAGTGTTAAAAAGGGGACACCAATAGGTATCCTTAAAGTTATTTACTGGACTTTTAATAAAATAGAAAATGGAAGCCTAAAGACTTAAAAGTTTCTTCATATTTGCGAGTGAACAACAAACGAAACAACAAAATAGTATAAATATTATCAGTTAAATAAAATAAGCCCTTAGTTTCATTGAAGTCAATTGATATCGTTATGGCCTAATCAATCAATCAATCGGGGCAAAGTTAATTAACCATAGTGTATCAAGCACCGTGTCCAGGGCTAATTGCGAACAGGCTATAAAAAAATAATTAATACTTATCGCAGCTTGTATGACATAATGTTGCAAATCTATTAACCTGCTTGATTAAAAGTTGTAAGCGTGATGTTGCATTGATGGCCGTAACACTTTATGCGAGTTACGACCTTACAGCTTCCTATGTATTATGAAAAATCGACGAAATTTGTATCACTTCACATACCCCGGTTTTCACGTCAGTTATAAATGACATATAACCCTTTTATCATTCATTTTAGTAGTCTCTGACTTGAAGCAAACATCTAATGACATACAATCCGAACAATCAAAAGGGCAAACAAAACTTGGAAGCGCATGTAACATAATATAAGGCTTGAAAAGCTTTGTGCTGCGTGAGAGGCTATACGGTCATTCCGGGAACGCAGAGTTATGGCCTACAAAACGTCAGGCGAATCATCAATGTTTAAATCGTAATATATTGAAGAATTTCGCAATTATCATATTTCATACTTATTTACGACGTCTAGGCTTCCAACTGACGTCCATCCGAAGCGATCCTGGGCGGTCATAAAACGAATAAACCACACCGCAATAAATGGGAGTTTTATCTTTCTAATTATATGACATGTTTGTTTTACATTTTTTGGTAACCCTAGACGTTGATAGTTCGAGGCGGGAGAGCTTCGTAGCGTTCTCGCGGAGGTTTAGAGTTTATTAGGGAAGGTGAACTAAACTTAAGCCAGGGACAAAAGTTCGCTAAGGACTCGCAAGTTCCCGAGTGACATTTATAGCTGCAGCGAGTGGCAGCGATGAATTTAATGGATGGAAACAACTCGCACAAAATGGAACTCTCCGGTGTTAAAATGGGAACTTTTTATTGGAGATAAGTCTCATTTAAGAGCTACGTCGCTCATAAATGCTATGGAAAGCCATGTAATTACACAGCCGAATAGGCTATTGTTGTGGCTGAGAAAAACAAATTAAAGCACCACAAGGATGGCTTCGTTAAATCCGAGGCGCGAAGAGAATTGGTTTTTGTTTTGTTGTGCATCTTTGTTTACGATAGATTGTAAATTTTGTCACTTCATCGGTTTAATGCTTTTGAAATTATTATTAGGTATGTGCCCCATCTTGTGCCAACGGCTGTCCTTTGTCCGCCCATTCCAAATAGAAGAGCAATAAGGGAAGCGGCATACGGCTATCAATTACTGACTATTGAAACAGGACTTTCCATGCTGACATCGAAAGAAAAACAAATAGCGGTCGGGTAATTACACCCCTCTGACTGTTGAAGGGTAGTTAGCATTGTTAAAAACAAAGAAACGTTTGATGTTTAAGTTAGATGGTTGTGGATTGTGAATCGTTCATAATTTTAGTTCACCACAGTATGGAAACGAGCAACCATCCATTACAATTTTATATCCAAATGTGTTTATACATTTGCTCATTGCAGACATTTTTAATTACCGTTCCGTAGGGTATATCCACCAGTCTCGAGCCCCAAACCCTTTTAGCCGGATGGGCATTACACAGGGTGTCGTAAAACCCGGTTTATAGTCCATAAAGCCAAGTGGAGATACACACAGCCTGTATGCATTTCGCATTACTTGTTGCACTTTTATAACCAATATATTTTGGTTTGATTTGCAACTCCTGGACGTAGCGAAATGGAACTTTTTACTCTATTTCGCTCTCGGTTTTATTTTATTAGTTTTATTGGTTGGGCTGAAGTTATTATTGATTTACGCAGGTTTTAAGAGTTTTCAAGAATTTTAGTGTTCACAGAATTGTAATCAAATTTGAAATCATTGCTGCAGCGAATAATAAAAAAGCGTTAAATATATGCATTTTGTATTTTTTTTGGAGCCAAGTCAAGTATAGGGCATGCATGATTGATGTGATAATAGTAATGAAATAGAGCATTAATTTTGTTTTATTTCATTATTTTGTTCAAAAATCTATTCGCATAAAACTCTATGTGTCGGGTATGTTCAGACGAATAACAACATGCCGATCGGGTTTTCTGTTTTTGCGCCTACAAAAAAATTTACACAATTCATCGAGCACTGTCTCGCACCAATATCAAAATTTTAAAAGTAATAATTTCATTACTAAATTTTTTATTATTTTTACGTTCAGTTTTGGAGAATTAAGCCATAAGACTAGTGTTTGGTACACTATTTTACATGTGATTGGACGAAATTAGTCAGACGGCTGAGAAAGGGAAACTTGTTAAAAAAAATTTCAGGATTCAATTTTTGATTAGCTAGTGAAAAGCTATAGTGTATATTGAAGGATCAAGAAGGTGCAACTGGACGCACCCAACGGCTTCACCCACAATTTTCCCGTTTTCCCGCGAGAACTCTTTATTTTTCGGGATAAAAAGAATCCCGTGTTGATCACGGTAGTGTAAGTTGTCTGTGCGCAAAATTGCATCCAAATCGGTTTAGCCGTTTTGGATTGGAAGCCACACGAACAAACAGACAGACGTTTCAATTTTATGTGTATTAGTAGAGATAGACAGGGATAAATCTTTTTTTATCACTCTAGTCACATTACCATCGTCATGGTTTTTCACCAGGTTTATTGTCCAAAAGAGGTGTCCTCTAGTACTAGCTCACTTCGACAAATCTCACATAAAGTTAACGAGTTCACACGTGATCCAGCTCTGTTGTACTTATAAGGTTTTCTATGAATAATACATACTTACATATTAGTTTTCTCAGAACCTGAGTCCTATATGTACTTGAAACTTAATGTCTAACTGGCTTTAAGTTATTCATGAAACAATAAGGAAACAGACCACCGGTACTTCAAGTTATCGGTTAGTTTTATTGAGTGTGGCTTCACTGAAAGAAATAATACTGTTGACGTGTTAGGTAATCAATTAAAGTCCGCTCGCTACACACCTTCTGTTTTAAATGTGGGATTTAACTGTGCAGTTGGACTGTACAATTATAGGTACTACATAGAACTGTGCAGATGGACTGTACAATTATAGGTACTACATAGAACTATGCAGTTGGACTGTACAATTATAGGTACTACATAGAACTGTGCAGTTGGACTGTACAATTATAGGTACTACATAGAACTGTGCAGATGGACTGTACAATTATAGGTACTACATAGAACTGTGCAGTTGGACTGTACAATTATAGGTACTACATAGAACTATGCAGTTGGACTGTACATTTATAGGTACTACATAGAACTATGCAGTTGGACTGTACAATTATAGGTACTACATAGAACTATGCAGTTGGACTGTACAATTATAGGTACTACATAGAACTGTGCAGTTGGACTGTACAATTATAGGTACTTACTACATAGAACTATGCAGTTGGACTGTACAATTATAGGTACTACATAGAACTGTGCAGGTGGACTGTACAATTATAGGTACTACATAGAACTATGCAGTTGGACTGTACAATTATACTACATAGAAATGTGCAGATGAACTGATTGCTCTACACACACTGATCTCTATAATACTAGTACGCTGGATAGACGATATCGTACAAAAATTGAGAATTTCTTATGCCGATTTAAACCGCCACTCCGATGGTCCTAGAACTTAATTTTAAAATCCATCGCATTGATTGGTTGGTTTAATTAGTTCTGAGGATGCTCACTATATCAGACATGGTCAGACTTAGCAATCAGCGCCAAAATGGCGAAAATCAATCAACAAAATCAACAGTCAATATTGGTATTAGTCATATCCACCGTACTAGTTAGTATAATAGAGGTCAGTACACACACCTTACGATTTTTATTTAGAGTCCGACTGCACATATAAACGCACAGTTAACACTAAAGATGTGTAGCGGCCTTTAAAGCTGAAAAATTTGATCTTACTCGTGATTTAACCATACCATTTATACCAAGCTCTATACGTACTATTGAATAGTAACTTTTTTTTTTTTTTATGTGATTGAATGACGTGACGAGCAAGTCGTTCACCTGATGTTAAGTGACACGGCCGCCCATAACAGTTGCAGTGTCACCCGGAACTTTAAAACAATAAAGTTTCGCGTGACACTGCACTGCGCACGTCATCCTGAGACATCACCCAGTATAAACCGTAGAGGCTTATTTTAACTAAATTATAGGAAAATAGAGAAAATCGCTGGTGTTCCGGTGGTAGTTCTGTAATAACTGACGTATCAAAAAAAAACAAAGAAATATCAAAATACATTTAAATATAGTAGAAAAATAAAGTATAAAAAGGAGGTGCGTTCAGCACATTTCTCCCCCTTTTAGCAAGGAAACCAGCTTCTTGACAGGCCTCCGAAGCACCCCAGTGGCAGTCGTAACATCAGCGACACGTATTATGCCATCTTTTCCAGGAAATACTGTTTTTACACGTCCTCGGGGCCACGATCCTCTTGGCAGATTCCCATCGACTATAAGCACCAGTTCTCCCACGGTAATATTGGGACTAGTACCCTGGCCTCGTCTCGGCACAAGAGTAGGCAGGTACTCTTTGACCCAACGCTGCCAGAAGTGGTCAGATAATCTGACAGCTCTGCGCCAACTACTTCGGCTCACAAGATCGGCCTCACATAAAACTCCTGGGATTGGACGACCCGAAGAAGCACCAATCAAAAAGTGCATAGGTGTTAGTGCCTCATCGCTTTCCACCTCAACTGACACGTGCGTGAGTGGACGTGTGTTCACGAGCGCCTCTGCTTCCGCTAGCAATGTTCGCAGAACTTCTTCTGACGGAGCTCGTTCCTTGAGTGTAATTTTAAGAGCAGATTTTACACTTCTTACTAGGCGTTCCCACGCTCCGCCCATAAAAGGAGCCGCTGGAGGAATAAACCTCCAGTTAATCTTCTCACTCGCAGCAAATTCGGAAGTTGCGCCGTCGTAAAGGACTCGCAGTTCTCTGTTGGCACCTACAAATGATGTTCCGTTATCTGACCACAGCTCTGTAGGTGTGCCTCGCCGCGCTATGAATCTGCGAAGGCTCATGATGGCTGCATCAGCGGATAGATTTCCAACGACTTCTAAGTGGATGGCACGGACGACCATGCATGTGTACAAAGCAACCCATCTCTTTTCTCGCCTCCTGCCGACAGCTACTTATACTGGTCCGAAATAATCCAGGCCTACATAGGAAAACGAGCGATGGTGGTGCGCCAGACGGGCTTCAGGTAAGTGTCCAGTTGGTGGTGCAAATGCAACGGCCCGACGTAAACGGCATCCTTGACAGTTGAATGCAACAGATCTTACAGTGCTTCTGAGACTCAAGATGAAATACTCTTGCCGTAGTTCATTTACTACTGCTTCTGTATAGCCGTGGGCAGCTTTCTGGTGATATCGTTCTACCAAGAGGCGTACTGCAGGATGTCTTCCATCGAGTATAATGGGGTGCTTCGTTTCCTCTCGGACTCCCGATGCTGAAGAAATGCGGCTGGACAAGCGAAGCAAGCCATCAGTAGCGACGATAGGGGATATTTTGTAAAGGCGACTGATAGGCTGCAGAGGTTGTTTACAACGAAGCCGTGCTACTTCATCTTGAAATGAGTCTAGCTGTGATTGGCGCAGTATGTGCGCCTCTGCCAGGCGTAGATCGTCTGCGTTTACCACCTCACGTTTTAATGATGATTGGTGCAAAAGTGATAAGGCGTTGACCGGCTGAAACATAAAAGTACAGAGACCCCCCTCTAAACGTACTAAATGACCTACATCTAAACCCCGGCGATGTAAACTACGTGTTCGCAACAAGGTGATGTACTTATGTGCGATAGCTGTTGCACGTACCAACCTAAGCCAAGAGCTAAAGCGCTTTGGATCGGCTGAGATTGGCATATGCTTCTCTACTTCACTAATGAGATGAACTGCGATACGAGAAGATGGTTTCAACTCTTCTTGCCCTTTCTTTTTCATATCACGTGGTTCACAAGGCCAATCCGATGAAAATAAATAATGAGGTCCTGCGAACCAGCGTGATTCCGGAGATAGTTCCGAGCGCTTCAAGCGTGTTGCATCATCTGCTACGTTTAAATCACTCGGAACCCAGCGCCATTCATTAACGCTTGATAGCTCCAATATCTCGCCTATTCTATGTGACACGAATGGTTTGAATGATCTAGCGTCACTGCGAAGCCAACCGAGGACAGTCATCGAGTCACACCAAAAGAAACGTCTTGTGACTTTTAGTCTGTGGGCTTCACAGATCGACGAAGCTAAACGTGCTGCAACAAGAGCGCCTTGAAGCTCTAACCGTGGAATGGAAACTGGCTTTAGTGGAGCTACGCGAACCCTACTACAAATGAGAGCGAGCTTGACGTTACCGCTACTTAATATAAACCGCCAATATGCAACTGCGGCATAGGCAGACTCGCTAGCATCACAAAGAACATGAAGCTCACACTCGACTACTTCACAATCGCTCACGCAATATTGTCGTGGGATCTGAAATTGTGACACGGAAATTAAGTCATCAAACCAAAGCCTCCACGCAACATCGTCACTTTGAGAAAACTCCTCGTCCCATTCGAGACCCTTACGCCATGCATTCTGGAACATGATCCGACCTCTAACAACAATGGGCGCAAGGATTCCAAGTGGGTCAAAAATACGCATTACGTGAGATAATGCTACTCGTTTAGTTAATTTTACTGGTAGCACCTGTTCACCCTTAACACCAATATTGAAACTTATTGAATCTGTAACGGGCTGCCAGATTAGGCCCAATGTACGGACAGGTGTTACAAGTCTACCTAAATCTACGTCTACGTTGGGTTTTGCTACAGGTGATTCTAGCAAAGTCTCCTTCGGCAACAATGACAGTGCCTTCGGATCGTTTGAAACCCAACCGCGCATTTCAAAGCCACCTTTCTTATGGACGGTGTACACGTCAGCAGCTAGCTGAGCCGCTTGCTCTGTTGTGTCCACAGATCCAATATAATCGTCCATATAGTGATCAGAAATTATGGCAGAAACCGCTTTCGGATAACAATCCTGATATTCGATGGCATTTTTGTTTTTAATGTACAAAGCTGTAAATGGACTTGATGCTGCACCGAACATCATGGATGCCATGCGATAAGACTTGATAGGCTCATTGGGATGATCGCGCCAGAGAAATCTTTGAGCGTCACGATCATCCTTCCTTACTTTGACTTGAGGAAACATTTCGCGTATATCAGCTGTTAAAGCAACCCTGCCTTCACGAAACCGTAGTAAAATACCTAACAAAGGTTCTAAAATGTCTGGACCTGTCAAAAGTAGCGAGTTTAAAGATACGTCCTGTGATTTTGCAGCGGCGTCATGCACAACACGAAGTTTTTCAGGTTTGTTTGGGTTTACTACGCCGAAATGTGGCAAGTACCACACAGGTGCTGAACCAGGGTGAGTTTCTGTGCACAGTTCCGCATAATTTTTCCTAATCATGTCATCAATGTTTTGACGGTATTTTGCTGCGTAACATTGATCTTGTTTCATCTTTCTCTCTAAACTTAAAAACCTAGATAGAGCATGCTTATAGCTGTCGGGCAACGAAGGATTGTCCGACTTCCAAAGCAGTCCTACTTCGAATCGGCCACTTGGCAGACGACGTACCGTACGTTCGAGTATTTGGACGGCTCGCTCGTCGTCTGTACTACGTTTTTCACATTTAGAAATTCCAATAGAATCTAATTTATATTGTTCTCTTATTAATTGCTCTAGATTCGAGCGATCACTAAAATTATCACGTTCGTGTACGGTGGTATGATTGACCACGTCTACCGGGGTGGTTGCGCTACACCCAAAACCAAAAAGAACCCAACCTAAAGCTGTGCGAATCACAACCGGTTGCGTTTTGGTGCCCTTACGCGTAGTCTTAGAAACGCTAAGATGCCAGTTGTCAATACCTATAATAATCATTGGCTTTACGTCATCATAACAAAATTGATCAGCAATATCCGCAAGATAAGGATACTTACACACGCTTTGTTTTTGAACTGACTGACGCGCGGCACCCAAACCGTCAATCGACCTAGCCTTACGAATCACAAATGATTCTTTTGAATGTAAACCCTTAATATTGAAGTCTACATACTGCACCTTCGTTTCCTTACCTAATCCGCCTACACAATCAAGATGGATACGACTCTCGGGCCCTGTAACTCCTAACTTGGCAGTTATCTCAGCATCAATAAAGGTAGCTGTGGAACCATCATCCAAGAGGGCATAAGTGTCAACACTGCCTGAAGGACCAGACACCGTCACAGCTACTACTTTCAATGATGGACGGAGAAATGCTGGCTTAGAATTTAAGGCACTTTCAGCAGTTAAAGAAGTCGAAGCGTGAGTAAGGATTTCATTTGGTTGGTCTACCTGCGGCGTGGCCACGGCAATCGCGACGCTCGGCGTGGTCAGCGCGTGCTCGGCCTCCTCTGCGAGCTCGTCGTCTTCCTCTACGTCGACATGCGCAGCTGCGGTACGCTCGTAGTTTGGATTATGAAGCAAAGCATGATGACGGTAAGTGCAACCATCAATGCCGCACAAACTTTTTGCCTTACAGTTATTAAGCCTATGCCAACCTACCTTTAAACACCTATGACAGATTTTTTCTTTCTTTATCATCTGCCATCTTTCATCAACTGTCAATGACGAAAATATGTTACACTGACATATGACGCTATGAATTCTGACAAAAAATACACGGAACACGAGATAATGCTGCCGCCGATGAATTTTTATTTATTGCAGTTGCAGGTGCTCCGCAGTCCTCCGCAACAGCATGTACCCTGTCCTTCGCCCGTCTTAAATTATACGTGGCATGTGATGTAGTGGGTGCTGTAGAAAGTTCTGTTACTAAATCGTACCTAGCTTGCAAGTCGACTTCGTTCGCTAGAAACAACTCGAACAGTTCGAGCTTCGAAAGACCTGTAGGGTCATGGCAGGCTGCATAATCTAGCCATCGCTTACGTAACATCAGCGGGATCTTACTGACTACCGCGTGAAATAGCTCGGGCGAACATAGGTAGTCAGGATGGTTTAGTAGCCGCACGATTTCAATGCAGTTACGTACGCGAGAGGAAAAAATAGCAAGGTCCTTACCTTCAGCGGCAACTCTAGGTAGCGCGCGAAGCGCTGCCACCTCTTGGAGCACTATCAGCTCAGGCCGACCGAAGCGTGTGTCTAGCGCGCGCACCACAACTCCGGGGTCGCGCGCCGACACCAGCAGCGCTGCTACAGATTCACGCGCGGCGCCGCGCAGTGCAACGTTTAGACGAGCTAGATTTTCTATAGGCGAGTGTAAATGTTCTGTCTCTTCGAACACCCGTTTTAATCCTAACCAATCTAGATGTGATCTTCCATCAAACTGAGGCAAACTTACGGAACCTGTCTGAGGACGGCAACTTCTATTCACGTTATCAATCAAAACCTCGAGGGACTTCACTAGTTGCGGCACTCCGCTGTCGTTAGGCACCGTCGTCGGAAGGGCAAAACCGGGAGCTGAAAACATATTATTTTCTTTAAATTTTACGTGGCTACTATTAATTGGGACCTCATTTTTCAACCAATTCTGAACATTAGCACCACTACAAGTGGAGCCGTGCTGACTCGCGTCTGCCTCGATGGCGGCGAGTTCCGCGCGGAGCTCTAGATCTGCAGCTTCACGTTCGAGCTGCATACGGCATTCTGTTGCATCACGTTCGAGCTGTAAGCGGCGAGTCACAGCGTCGTTAGCTTCGCCCTCAAGATCGGCGAGGCGGCGCGCGTGTTGCGCCTCCGCTGCCAACCGTCTAGCTGCCATAGTGGCAGAGGACGCTGACGAAGTGCAGCTTGCAGGACGAGAAGGCGCCTGGGATACGGTTGCCGATAGGGCATGAGGGCCGCACTGCGCGGACGGTTGTTCCTCCCTCACCGAAACGGTCTTACCTTCTTTACCCTGCATCCTTGAACCCGAACGGGTTTCTACCACCATACTTACTAATTCACGGTGAAAGGACCAAAATATAAACCGTAGAGGCTTATTTTAACTAAATTATAGGAAAATAGAGAAAATCGCTGGTGTTCCGGTGGTAGTTCTGTAATAACTGACGTATCAAAAAAAAACAAAGAAATATCAAAATACATTTAAATATAGTAGAAAAATAAAGTATAAAAAGGAGGTGCGTTCAGCACACCCAGTCTAGTAATCAGATTACTAGACTGAGTGATCAGATCATAAAGTCTCATTTGCCCAGTAATTTCACTAGCTACAATGCCCTTCAAACCGGAACACAGCAGTGCTTGCACACTACTGCTTGGCGGCAGAATAACTGGCAAAGCGGTGGTACCTACCTAGACGAACTTTGCAGAAAAGTCCTACCACCTAGTAAAATTATATCTTGTGATAATGGTCCGAAAAAGCTGAAAATAATTTACGCACCACATGTGATGTGAGTTGAGTTACTGTATATAGAACTAAACTGCAAATATACCGAGGACATTAAATGGACAATTTCGTACAATTTCCTAATTAAAACGATCGTCTTTTGTTATTATACCTCTATTAATCACGAGAAAGGGTCAGTCAGTTCTTTGTGCAAGGAGGTAATGAATGGACGCAATTGGTGCATTTTCAATGATAAAGAATGCTGATTGGTTGATATGTCGAGCTTATAATCATGATAAACGTATGGTGGGACCGAGGAAGTTATATATAGTATATTCTGATAGTATAGACTACTAGTGAAGTTCCTTGGGTGGGATTAGTAAGACGTAGTTATAAGTAGATTGAATAGGGTTGACCACAGAGGACGTAATTAAATGTATTTAGAGATGCCATAGTTATGTAACTCGTATTTGTCAGCCACGTATGCTTATTAGGTCATGCGGCGAACAAAATTATAACAGTTGCTGTTGAATTGTGCATGAGTAGAACTAACTTTTTTTCAAACACATAATATTCTCGTACAAACGAGCTATTACACCATTTCCAGCTATATTCCGTGGGGTTGCAAAAACGGAAGCTGTTGGTATTATAAGACTTGCACTGCATTAATAATTGATTTCAAAGGCGAAAGAGGAATGGGAGGAAAGACCAGCCTCTTTTTCACGATTACTAAAAATGTGATGCAGAAAGGCGAAAAGGAAAAGGAAGTAAACCACACTACCGTAATTACCGCAAAGAAATTTCCCTTTATATTTTTCCTTCTTTCCCAAAATTCGCGATATTTTTTAAAAGAACCAGTGTTTTCCACAGTCTTACATTTTCGCTACAAAAATTCAAAATTTAAAACAAAATAAACATGTTTCTGTCACTGAATGCAACCGAATTTAATACAGACATAAATAAACACAATGTTACAAAATTACAACTCAAACAAGTCAGTTATTTTGAGGCACTGCATTATTTGAACTGTTGATAATTAGACGCGTAACAAATGGATTGAGATTATACGGTATTATTTCACATTAAGTGTCTTGATGAGATAAATGATGAGCACAAAGCAGGTGTTGATAGGTCAATCAAAAATAAGATTTATTGGTACAGATTCAAAGTGTAAAACGTTTTGAGAAATCAGAGCGACATACGTTATTCTGACTTGGTCTGGAAGTATTCATTGGACGAGAGCCAGTACAGTACGGTTCACTGCGAATATGCTCTCGAAAGTAAACTTCGGTAACAAGTTTTGTACATATTCGGGAGTGATTTGATTTGGTTCGTTTTATTGACGTGCTGAAGAGGGAAAACTATTCCGGTCTGCACCCCGATTCCAAACCCATCGAAAAAGTTTAGATTCGAAATTTACGCTCTCCGTCTCCTTCATGTACATTCAGGATGAATGGGAAGGAGTGTAGATTTCGAATCAAAACGTTGGTTGGGAATCGGGGTAGAGATGTTACCTGGTTACGGCCCTAGATCGAGATTGGGCTCAGCATTTGTCGTATTGCCGGGATTTCTAGGTAGTTTGAAGAATTTGAACAATTTATATCAGGGATCAGCAGAGAGCTTCTAAGTCTGGAACTTTCACCATTGCTCATAATGTAAAGCCATAGGTTGGGTTTCGAGAAATTCCCAAGGAATGATAAAACTAAAGTAACGCATGGACGCGGTTCAGCGTCTAAACCAAGAAATCCACATCACAGTTCGGACTAGGAAAACATCCAGCAGACGCCAAATTACAATTAGAAATTGATATAAGGTTTTCTGAAGACTTAAAAATATAGATGAGAAGATAGCCTAGGTTTGCAACACTTACGGTGGATACAGGACATGCACAATTGCACAACAGTCTACACTTATTTAAGCAAGTTTCAACGATTATCTAATACCACAGCCTAATACGAAGGTGAGTTAAGACGTGGACAAGGGGACTGAGTGTTTTGGCACCTCTAGCTTCTGTAATAAATGTCCAAAGCAGTGAATCAATCGATGTCAAACGCAAAATCTTAACTTTGTAATTTATATTCTGTGTGTCTGTCTAGTGTCTACTAAGATTTTTGCCACCCGAAGCTTCGGGCACGGCGTAGAATAGAAACCGAACGACGTGCGTCTTATACCTAGGCGGCAGGGTTCACTTTTGAAATATCCGCCCCATAACAAAACGCGAATTTCGGAAGCAGTGAATCAGAGTAAGAACCCAGCACATTTAGCTGCTATATTCGTTCTGTGTATATGACACTATGTCTAGTCGCATACAACAGAAGGAAGGTGTTATAACTCCGACTAAGAGATCCTACATTTTTTATTATTTCGTCGTAGATAAGTAGTTTACTTACTCTCTGTTTAATAGCCTGTTTGGTCACAATCGTTCGAATCTACTGGAGAATGGAACGCAATTAGTAGACCCTGGACGATTTCCGCAGGTAATGTCATTCCCATACATTTTGAGTTATCGTTTGGCGTTAACGCTAATGGAAAGGGATCTTTCTTCCTGTATCAGTTATCTTCTTTAGATACAAAGACACGCGGGTTTAGGTGTTGACGTATTAATTACAGAGTTGCTAGAGTTGTTGTTGAGTTGTTGTTGTTGTGGAGTTGTTTATCTATTCATTGAACAGGTAATTTTGTCTTTAGAACTTAACGCATATTTAGATGCTGGTTAGACAACCAAAGTTTAGTGCAAATGGGCAGACGCCCATTTGCACTAAACTTTGACAGCTCTTACTGCAACCCATGTGGGTACGTCCTGAGATAAGTGTGATTCAAGTGCTGTCTAACTTTCTTTTCTTTTAACTTTTTTTGTCTTTTCTTTTTCTTTCTTATATTATTACATTTGGCTGGATTTAGACAGGCTAAATCGATATACATTGCTGGCTTGGTGTTACTCCATCCAATACCCTTAATTAAAACTAAAGTGAATTTATTAAACTGATTTGTAAGGTGCAATAATCCTCGATAATAAAGTGCGAGGCGAGAACATTTTCTTATTTATATGTTTGTTTGTCTGCTCAGCGAAAAGCTAGAGATCGAGCAGACGTAGCTGGGTGAAAGGATATCATTACTTATGCTGTGGCTATGCGGCTCAATATCGTGTGTCAGTTTATTGGTAACCTAATCTTTTATCCTAAATAGATACCTAGTTAAGTAAACAGAAAAGGTTTTCCAACTAGGTTTTTCTCAAATTTTTGTTGTTTTACATTTTTTTATTATTTCAACTTCATTTGACCTACCCTTACTTATCCCACTTGTGGGTCAAATAGAGAATTTGCCGTATTACAAATCCATCCAGCGTTCAATCCAGAGTCTGAACAACATCGCACATTCGAGATCGGCGGATTACCTATGTCATACTAATCATGCTGCTGGAAAGATTTCCCTGCCTGACGTCCACCTGGGCCTCTTTTAGAAACGACGTTGGTGAAGTAACCGCTAACAGTCGGTTTTAACTGGGTAGATACTAGGATGGTTACTAGGATGGTTAGGATGGGATTATGATTACCAAGTGGTAATCATAATCACCGATCCCTTAGGTTGGGTTTTTTTATCCATAGTCAAAGTAACCATTTCTTAAAATCTCTAACAAATTTTGATCATTGGTTAGAATTTGTTAGCATTTTTAACCATTGGTTACCGTAACTACGGATCAAACAACCCACTCTAAGGACCGATTTCACCAAAGTTTATTCCAAGTATACGGCTATTCGTTACCCTTCATTATCATCATTCATCATTAACAGCCTGAAGACGTCCACTGCTGAACATAGGCCTCCCCCAGAGCACGCCACCTTGAGCGGCTGCTCGCCTCCTGCATCCATCGGCTCCCCGCGGCTTTCACCAGGTCGTCGGTCCACCGAGTGGGGGGCCGGCCTACGCTGCGTCTTCCGGTTCGTGGTCGCCACTCGAGAACCTTTCTTCCCCATCGGTTGTCAGTTCTACGAGCGATGTGGCCTGCCCATTGCCACTTCAACTTACTAACTCTAAGAGCTATATCGGTCACTTTAGTTTTCCTGCGGATCTCCTCGTTCCGGAGCTTATCTCGCAGGGAAACACCGAGCATAGCTCGCTCCATAGCTCGCTGCGCGACTTTGAGCTTACTAATGAGGCCAACAGTGAGAGACCATGTCTCAGTTCCATAAGTCATCACTGGCAACACACACTGATTGAAAACTTTCGTTTTCAGGCTCTGCGGTATTTTGGACGAAAAGATAGGACGAAGCTTCCCGAACGCTGCCCAGCCGAGTTGGATTCTTCGCGCCACCTCTTTGTCGAAGTTGGACCTACCTAATTGGACAATCTGTCCTAGGTAGACATACTTGTCGACAACTTCGAGAGTATCGTTCCCAACAATTACCGGTATAGGTGGAACATGAGCATTAGACATGATCTTTGTCTTGTCCATATTCATCTTAAGACCAACCTGCTGGGAGACTCTACTGAGGTCGTTGAGCATGGTGCTAAGGTCCTCGAGCGATTCCGCCATTATGACTATATCATCGGCAAAACGAAGGTTAGTGATGTACTCGCCATTTATGTTGATGCCAGATCTTTTCCACTCCAAGAGCTTGAAAACATCCTCCAATGCGTTTGTGAACAGTTTCGGAGAAATAACGTCTCCCTGTCTCACGCCTCTTTGCAATGGAATTTGTTCCGTACTCTGGTCCTGTAGTCGGACTGACATAGTGGCCTTACTGTACAAACACTTCAAAACTTCGATATACCTATAGTCAATTTGGCATCGCTGCAAGGACTGCAGCACCGCCCAAGTCTCGATTGAATCGAAGGCTTTCTCATAGTCCACAAACGCTAGGCATAACGGCCGATTATACTCTTCGGTCTTCTGTATAATCTGGCGCAGCGTATGGATGTGGTCTATGGTGCTAAAGCCTTTTCGGAAACCGGCTTGTTCGGGAGGCTGGAATTCATCAAAGCTGCGTGCGAGACGATTCGTAATGACTCTCGAAAACAGCTTATACACATGACTCAAGAGCGAGATGGGCCTATAGTTCTTCAATAAGGTGTTATCGCCTTTTTTGAAGAAGAGCACCACCACGCTCTTGTGCCATGCCTCTGGCGTTGTACCTCCAAGGATGACAGAATTAAATAACTTCTGGAGGACTAAAAGTACCGGTCTACCACCCGCTCTCAGAAGTTCGGTCGTAATTCCATCTTCACCTGGTGCCTTGTTGTTTTTAAGCTGTTTGAGGGCCATTCTAATCTCGTACAGGCTGACGTCCGGGATATCTTCGGTATAGTGTCGGACTAACTTTGCTGTGATGTCCTGAGCTGTGTTAGTAGCGGGCTTACGTGTCGAGGTGTATAACTGTCCATAGAAGTTCTCGATCTCTCTCAGAATCTCAGACTTGGATGAAATGACGCTACCATTTTCGGTCTTCAGTTTTGTCATTTGGTGTTGCCCAATAGACGAATCCTTTGCGAACACTTAAGAGCCTTGGTTCCGCTCAATTGCGGCCTCGATACGTAAAGTACTAAGAGCACGCAAGTCGTGTCGCAAGGAACTCCAGATTCGTCTATTGAGTTCACCGTAGGCTGACATATCAACTGAAGACTGCAGCTTCATTTCGCTCCGGTCGGCCATTAGCTCAACAGTTTTTTCTGAGAGATTTTGAGTCTTCTTTCGGCGTTGGGTCTTAAAGAATTTCGATCCAACAGCTTGGACAGTTTCCACCAACCCGTCGTTTAGCTCGTCCACTGTGTTATAGTCGGCTAGGCACTGGAAGCGATTTTGGAGTTCCAGCTGAAAGCCTTCGGGGTTTTGGATTTGGACAGGATTTGGACGGAGCGTAGACTTCACCAGACGTGACCTTTCGAGCTTAACATTGATATTCAATGTGCCTCTAACAATACGGTGATCGCTACCGGTTTTCACCTTGCTGATCACAGAGACATCATCGAATATGTGCTTCTTGGTCGTCATGATGAAGTCTATCTCATTTTTAGTGGAACCGTCGGGACTTATCCACGTCCACTTCCTGGATGGCCGCTTCTCGTAGAAGGAGTTCATCATAAAGAGTTCCTCCTTCTCCATGAAGTCAGCCAGCCTCTGTCCTCGAGGGTTCCGCTGCCCGTATCCAAATGGCCCCACTCTCAGCTCATCGCTATTCCTTGTGCCCAACTTCGCATTGAAGTCTCCCATCACAACGGTGAAGTATGTTTCGGAAGTATGCATGGCTTCGGATATGTCCTCATACATAGCTTCTACTTCATCGTCTGAGTGTGCCGACGTCGGCGCGTATACCTGTATAACCTTCAACGAATACCGTTTGGTTATTCGGAGTACCAGGTACGCTACCCTGGCCGACACACTGTCGACTTTGACCACGTTGTTGACGAGAGACTTGCGGACGAGAAACCCGACACCCCCTTGGGAGAGTTGGTCTCCCTCCCGGTAGAAGAATAAGTTACCGGAATTTAGGATTATCGTGTCCTGTCCCTGTCTTCGGACTTCTGACAATCCCATTACATCCCAGCGTAACTTACCCATCTCCGCCTCTAGCTCGACCATCCTTTCGTCAGCCTTCAGTGTGCGCACGTTATGTGTTGCCAGGGCCAGGGGTCGTCGTTGGGGTTGGTAGTCGTTACCCTTGGATACAGCTAATTGACAAATGAAATTACACAAAAAAGACGCCATTTTGATTGTATCCAAGGAATAAGTCTTATTCCTTCACAAAATTGGTGGTATAAGGGCTATATTCGCGTAACTCGGTTGTTCTCGGAAAGATATACCTGGAATAAAATTTATTCTACTTTGGTGAAATCGGGCCTTAGTCGGCTTTGACAACATTCCCACGAGTAGATATCCTATAACCTGGAATCTGCACAAAACTTTCCATTAAAAAATATAATCTGTTGATTACGCTGAGCAGGCGATACTGCAAATAAATCATTAATCTTTAAATAACACATTAATAAAAAAAAAAATTAAAAAATGACAAACCAGCAACATCTTTTCTAGAATTCTTTCGTAGCTCCCAAATCCTGCGAGAGCTCAAAAACCAAGATCTATTTTGCTGCTTCATTCCCGTTTCGCCCTAGCGCCTGAAATTCATTAGTTAGAATTGCCCCCGTCTTGCCCCTTCTCGGAAGTTTTCTCGGCGGCTGCCAACGTCGCAGCATCCTCAGAAATCTCTGAATATCACTTGGTGGTTGGAACAATGTCTCTATGCAAATGTGTGATCCTTTGCATGAAAGGTCCTTCCGTAATGTGCTTGAGTTTTTACCGTAACTGAAACTAATAGAAATGAAATGCAATATATTTATTCGTGACATACACAATGGAACACAACATAGGTACAGCAAAAACATAAAACACAGAGGAACATAGATATACCGTTGTGTAATGTCAGGAAAGGGCTCCGGCTCAGCATACAACTGAGATATGACAACCTCAGTTACTGATTTTCAGCCGGAACCCAAATTCATGACATCACGGACGCATTCTATACAAACTGCCAAAAAAAAAAATACAGTATAAAGTACAAATTAAAAACATAAGAAAAATAACAAAATCACAGGCATATCCACAGAATCTGTGGACATATCAGTAATGTCTTTATAGGAGGTGTGCTGTGTAAAAGTTTTACTCCTTTACTAATAACCATTGTGTAAAGGATTATTAATTATTTTGTGTCTTAGTTCTCTATATCCAATTTGTAATATAGTCCCTAGTATAACGATTTGTGCCCCCCCACCCTTAAGAAATTTCAGCATCCGGCGCCTGGTAGCATCACGGCGTAATAACATTATTTCCACATCATGCTTTCCTTTGTTTAAAGCCTAAAGGTGAAAATAAACTACGCCGAATAACTTTCATCACACAAATCTTGTTCAATAGAATTTTGGTACGTAATTGCAACAGGTAGGTAAGTCTAGCCTGCCTATTGCTTACGTCAGGACTAATAAATCGAATGTTTACTCATTAACTGATATTCTTCCTAGCGACTACTTTATTAGATACTCGATGCAATAGTTATCTTAATTATGCACTTGGCAAATTGAGGTCGGGTGTAGTGACATGTGTTTAATCTGTGGCTATGTGAGGACAGAAATATGCTCATTGTATCTCAATGAATGTAATTATGTATCTGATACTTTGGTCCGTTCGTATCAGCGAGTTACTGACATTTGTCGCTAACTGTATTTATAACGCGCGCCATTGGAAACTGGATTCTGACGAATTCTAGACAATATTGTTTACACACTTCCTTTTTTTGTCGAAAGTGTAATCTGCGTAAAAGGAGAATGGTCGCAGCATTGGCGAATTATAGTGTTAGGGATCCGTACCCAAAGGGTAAAACGGACCCTATTACTAAGGCTCCGCTGTCCGTCCGTCTGTCTCTCTGTCTGTCTGTCACCAGGCTGTATCTCATGAACCGTGATAGTCAGACAGTTGAAATTTTCACAGATGATGTATTTCTGTTGCCGCTATAATAACAGATACTAAAAAACAAATAAAATGAATATTTAAGGGGGCTTTCATACAACAAACATGTTCTTTTTTCCTCGTTTTTATAGATAATGGTAGGGGGAAGGGGGGCAGATTGATGCAAGGGGTACTTTGATACACTAGGCATATTTCATAATCGATTTAACTAATCCGAACGGTTCCATCACTAAAACCTGCCTATACAGGTGTCAGTGCAACAGCCGTTTTTGCGTGTTCGCTCAGATAGCCGTTCGCTGTTTACGTGTGAGAACATGTTTTGAGTATTGCTGACTAAATTATTCCGCGAGATTGAAATTTGTGTTAGCGATGTTCTACGTTGTTGACTGTGGTTTTATATTAATTTCAGGTATGTTTAAACATTCAATATTATGTTATTTAAGGCTTTTTTATTATTACTGAAGTAATTATTAGGTTAAAGTCACTTTGTGAAAATATGGCGTTTGGGGCACATAGATACATTAAAGAAAGGGGCAGATTGGTATGTATCAATCTGCCCCATACTTGTATTAAAGTGCTTCGATTTAATTTACACTTTTTTATTATAGCCTTTTTAAGTTTTTTTTTGGTCTAGTATACCGCAAAGCCTGAAAACGAATGTTTTCAAGCAGTGTGTGTTGCCAGTGACTTATGGTACTGAAATGTGGTTTCTTATTATTGGCCTTATGAGGAAGCTCAAAGTGGTGCAGCGAACTATGGAGAGAGCTATGTTTATTGCTCAGAGTTTCCTTGCGAGATAAGATCCGAAATGAGGCTATATGCAAGAGAACTAAAGTCACCGATATAGCTCTTAAAATTAGCAGGTTGAAGTGGCAGTGGGCAGGCCACATCTCTCGTAGAACTGACAACCGATTGGGAAGAAAGGTTCTCGAGTGGTTACCACGAAGCGGAAGACGCAGCGTAGGCCAGACTCCACTAGGTGGACTGACGACCTGGTCAAAACCGCGGGGAACCGATACATGCAGGAGGCAATGAACCACTTAAAATGGTACTCTATGGCGGGACCTATGTTCAGCAGTGGACGTCTTCAGGCTGATGATGATGATGATGAATTTGAATTATTTCAATCTTGCAATAATATATTTCAGGTTATTGTTTGATTATGGTAAGTTTACTTACAATGATTATTTTGATATTTTAGTTTAACATAAATGTTGATTAAAGTTAAGTATACCTAATAATAAGTCTGATTCCAATCTTACTGTAATAAAAGAGTAATATCATTAAAAGCCTTTTCATTTAACACTAATTTCATACAACTTTATCTATGTACCAAAGTGCCCCAAGCTATGCATCTAAGTGCCCCGTACATGGGGCAAATGCCATTTTTTAGTTGAGACCTAATATAGGTTTTATCGTAAGGTTTGAGCGGTATTAATAATACACATTTTAAAGATCTTGAACCTAGCGATATGCTTAGTTTAAAAAAACGGTACATTAACCTGTTTTATCATGTGATAATGGGTTTTGAATTTTTCTGCATCAATCTGCCCCCCCCTCCCCCTACGGAACCCTAAGTGCGCGAGTCTGTCTCGCCCTTGGCCGGTTATTTTAACTACATAATTATTATATATCGCTTTTGGGTGAGACAATAGAACGGGTTTACGAGGCGCGTAACCTAGGGTTGTACGTTGATGTACAATTAAGATTTGAAAAGCATGTTGCTGACTCAGTACGAAACTGTTTTTATCGGCTTAAAACTCTTTATAAGCTTAGACCCTACTTATCCCAGGAATTGCGAATTCAACTCGTTGAATCGTTAGTTTTGTCGAAGTTAAACTTTGCCGACACCGTGTATGGGCCTCGTTTGCTGGTACGAACACAACGCTTACTGCAACGAGTGCAAAATGCATGCGCGAGGTTCTGCTTTGCAATACCGCCAAGAAGCCACGTTACGCCATTTTTGAATAACTATCGTATTCTGAAAATGAAATCACGTTACAAGTTGCATCTGGCCTGCCTTCTGTTTGGTGTAGCAATTTACGGGATTCCTTCATGACAAACTGAAGTGGACTTGCGACACCAGACAACGTTCGAATAGGCATGGCTCTAATCAGCTGTCCATACCAAGGCATCGTACTGAGGCATTTAGGGGTGGCTTTCGGTATGCTGCTTCTAAATGCTGGAACAATATACCACCGCCAATTAGAGCGTTGAAAAGTGTGGATGGTTTTAGAGTCATGCTTAAAAAATATTTAATTGATGAGCAAGTGAAACATGGCAACATTATTTATGATCGGTCCTTTATTTAATAACACAAGTGACTGCAGTATAGTCAACGAATATTATTACCTGTCGTTTTAGTTGTATGTTAATTTAATTGCTTTATATTTTTATGTACCTGTCTATTGCTATTAATATTTACCTAATCCAGCTTATATTTAAACTTTTATATCTATTACTATATTAAGTAATGATATGTGTATTTATTATGTGTAATTGTGTAATTGTGTATATTATATGTATATTATTTATGTGTGTATTTAAATAATTTTTAATGTTATTTAGTATTTCTTTTTTTTTATCCGTTTGCAAAATTTATCCGCCCGCGGGGTTTCAGCTGAAAATCAGCGTCTGGTACCGAGGGAAGGTGCTTGACATTTATGCTGAGCTGAACGCCCTTTCAACTTCACCACGAAAATAATTTTTCTTTTAATAATTAAGTAAGCTCCTTGTTTGTTATTTTTTATTGTGTATTGTGTAAGTATTGTGAAGTTGAATAAATGATCTTCTATTCTATTCTATTCTATTCTATTATGATCATGACATGAACTGACATGCAACCTTGGGAAGTGACTCCCAAAGTTAACATGTAACAGTTACGTCAGGTGGAGTGGAAGGCAAGCAATGTTACCTCATGATAACGCCACGACCCTTGTCTTTTTACTCTAGTGGGAGTGAAACGAAACAGTAATAGAAACGTCTACATTACAAAGTTTTCAAAATTAACTGGATTAAAAAAAAGTTTTGTACCATGGATCGGAAAAAGAAAATATGCAAATGTTTTTGCATGTGATTGTTTTAAACAGAAATCGTGTATCAGAGTAAGAGTAACACGATACTAAGAGTGGGTTTTTTGAACCATATAAGGTAACCAATGTTTAAAAACTCTAACAAACTCTAACCAATGGGTAAAATTTGTTAGGGATTTTAACCATTAGTTAGTTTAACTACGGATCAAAAAACCAACCCTAAGTTGTTTATTCTGTTCAAATGATCTACAACGATAGCAGCTATAGCTTGTCGCGTCTAATGTAGACGACCTCAGCGCCGGCGTGACTGGCTCGGTTAATACGTGAGCTAACGAGGTATAGCGGATTCGATGCTCGCAACGGGAACATTCTTTACATGTTCACTCGGTTACTGGGTTGTATCAACAATGTTGCGGTTTTGTGCAGATAGAATATACCTGGCCTGTTAGCTCAGTTGGTAGTAGAAAGAAAGAAAATGCTTTATTGCACAAGAATAAACCAAGTACATAGGCGAGCTTAATGCTAAGTAGCATTTTCTTCCAGTTAACCTTTGTGTAGTGTGGAACGAGTGGTAGTGCTGGTTGAAAAAAGAAAAAGAAAAGATTACCCAAATAAAAAAATAATAGTATAGATAACAATAATATTTTAGATATTATAAGGTTTTAAATGATAATAAAATATTAAATAAAATAGAGAAATGAGCAGGAAACAGGAAATTGTACAATAAATTTTTACACAGAAACTAATTTGGAAAAAAACTGGAAAAACGGTTACACACTTCGCATAAAGCGCAGACTTCCATTTCGGAATTAGTTACGCTTTTTTGGAATGAACTGAACTAACTAATAATGAACGTTTAAATATGTTAGAAGACTTAGAAGAGACATTTTTAGTTCCACAATTCTCAATTTTCTTCTTCCTCTTCTTCTTCCAAGTCAGAAGTCTTTGGGCGGCCTAAAAGTTCTGAAACGAGAAGAAGAAAAATCCCAATTGACTAACATTTATAACGTAAAAAGCATTGAAAACTGCGAATTATATGCAAAATCATGCAACGAAAACGAAATCATCCGTAACACAAGCGAATTTATTCTTGACTTTTATTTACCGCAACTGCATTCATAGGAAATTACGGAAAATATGCATATTTTTGTGGCCAGGAAACTCACAAGTTTGAGTAACTTTACAGTGGGAATTTTACAAACAAATCATTTAAGTACCTATATATTATTACCATGGAACAAGGAGGAGAAGAATGCCAATACACCAAGAAAACAGCGTAGATCAGAAGTATGGCAAAAACTGTTTTAAACCTAGATGGCGCGGCAAAATGAGGTTCCAGTCCCCGCAACCCGCGCCTTCCGCCAGTTTTGGTGAGCTAGGATCCGAACAAAGATCCAGTAATGCGGTATCTATTAGAGGTAATCAGTGCGGTAGCCTAATCATCGATAAGAAAAATCTACTTATCCTTCTGTCTCACTGTTTGTCTGTTCGTTACCACGACCATAACCGTACTAAATGGATATTGAGTTTGTGTTCTGGATAATAACTTTTTAACGCGACAACGAAGTTTAAAATGAGCCCTCCGCCAATTTATTATTAACCCAATTTTAATTTAATAGAGTGTACTTTTTAGTAAACTCATTAATTAGCTAGTGCTATGATTATCAGTTGAAGAAACAACGGATTTGAAAAAACTCTATGGAACTCCTCAAAAATATTGCAACATCTCATGCTCAACTAAGGTGAATGTGAAATCAGGCGTTGAGGATCACAAACAATACTATGAAGAGTTTGAAGATACCCTTCGGAACACCTCAGTTGGAAATTAAGGCAATTGTAGACCCCATTTTAAAAAGAGTATTGTTAATAAATAGCGTTAAACTGTAGACCATGCGTGTGAAGCCGGTAAACTGCTAGTCCAATTATTTTAACAACTACAATGCCTATATGTATAGCTTTTTTCGCTGTTTCTCTTGGAGAACTGTGAGCTATGGGTCATTAGGGGCAGTCTTTATTTAACTCGCAAGGAATCCGAACAATAAGTACAATTGCAAAAATTGCTTTAAGCAAAATGTTCTTCACCAAGACTCAGCCTGCCTCGAGACAACTCCAGAGGCTGCAGTTTTAAAATATATAAATACTCTGCCTTTTTGTGTGGGCGCGGCCGTGAATTCCTTGGGGTCCAAGTGTACAGTATCTATAGTACAACAACAAAACTAAAATAATGTCCGTAGGCCCAAAAAAATTAATAGTATATAGGTCAGCACGGCCACCTACAACACTATGATACAGACATCCCGAAACTCAGCGTCACGCACGGCACGGGGCACGGGGGTCATTGAAATTGGTCCTCTTCGAAAAACGGCTTGCCCCGGAAAAAACCCTATTCGCCGAATGATTTAGGTAGGCCTTAAAAACGCTTATTTGTAGTTTTAGAGAGAGAATAAACTGCATTTCCTGTAGGTAATAAAACATGTATATGTCAAGTCAACTCATGTTATAGCGTACCTACCCGTTTCGTTTTCGCTTATGGTATTTCGTGTTAGCTAGAACTTGACATGATATTTTAGGCTTTGACTAAATTGAAGTAACGTTTGTATGTAAGATTGTTGTTATATGGTAGTTCCTATATACAATGGCATAGTTTTATTAGCATAGATGGAAATATCAATATCTATACAGCACCAGCGAGTTTAATAGACTTTTTTATAATAAAATCCACACATAAAGTAACTAGCGGAAGGTAACAAGGTTATTGTATGCTTCCTTGATAGAATATGGAAATGAGAAATGCAGAGTCGTCAAAGCTCGGAGTGACGGCGCAACTATAAGCCGAGTTTTGCGACCTTGCCCGCTCGATCCACTGCCCGAATTGCGAGAAGACGTAAAATGCTAACCCTAGCCTAGGGTTGCGATGACATTATGACGATAAATATTTATGTTGTTTTTTTCTAAACACGCTATCCCAAATGGGGTATGGCCCCAGGGGGCCGGGCCAACGGGGCTAATTAGTAATCGAAAAAAAGCAAGTGATTAAATGATTTTTAAGGATAAAAGTAGTGAATTAGTTATCTACTGATTATTGAATAAATGAATTGAGACCAATCAATTGAACTGTCCTTAAAAGCAAAGTGTTTATAAGTAATAAAATTTGTTTAACACTTCATCTGCCGACGGTTTTTAAGTTGAGTTTATCAAGATAAAAATAAATCTTGGTCTTCCGGGACGGGGACCTCGGGATCAAGGTACCTACTCCGGGAGTAACTCGACATGTCTATATAAATCTAGACTAGTGTATTGTTATGAAAATCGATTTCATTTTGTCAGCGAGTTGTAAAGAACGTTAGGTGTTGTGCGCATACATTTCAAAGCAGGAGCGTTCTTTATCTATCGACAATCGCTTCTGATACACACCTAAATGTCACGCGACACTTCGATTTCTTAAAACGAACGTTATAACATCTAAATTTTAAAAAAAAACTACAGGTTTTTAAATTATTATTGCAATGCATTTATAAACTTCAGTAAGTGACAACCCTAGAATTCGTCCAAAATAGGGAAGTTTAATGACGAGCGGGGTGCTCGTAAAACATCAAACGTTCCGCCAACAGGGATGTCAAGTTACAAAAATTAAGTAATTTATCCAGTTTGCGTAGTTTTATTGATGCTGCATTTTTAAAGGTCTTCATATACCTACATAAGTTGTGTTCGAATTTGGATATTATACATTTCATTTTAAGAATCTAATCAATTTATGCATTTCTTTGATTAAATACGGCTTAACCAATAGACTTGCACCTACACTTTAAAACATTGATAACTAACATTACTTTATTTGACTGTCCACACTACATTAGGTAAAATATCTAGGTGATGTACGGTTTATAAAAGTCGGGTGAAATCTATTCACTTGCTTTAGAGGTTTAGAATCTTTATAATAAATAGATATACGTAATTTCTTTGGTAGTATTATAGAATAGAATAAGTACTTTTTATTAAATTTTTGAGTGACACCCCTGACAGGCGACCTACACACCCCGTGGCACGGAACAAAACATCCGATCTAGACTTTTGTGCTACACAAACACTTGTAAGTGTATATAACCCCTACATTTTACTGTTGGATCAAGTTAAACGATTTCGCTGCAAAACAACTCTTATATTTTTACGCGACTTCACACAAAAGGAGCCTTTTCTCTATTCGAAACATTCGGGTGTAATTCCCACTTCTCAATACTTGAGAACCAGTTTAAAACCTCACTTTTGCACCCCGATTCCCAACCCATCGAAAACGTTTTGATTCGAAATCTACACTCTCCGTCTCCTTCATCCTGAATGTAGATAAAGGAGACGGAGAGATAGATACTTTTTCGATGGGTTGTGAATCGGGGTGCAGACTGCAGAGTGTTGGTATGAAACCTTTTTCGGGCACAATACCAACCTACGCCCCTAGTGCATAGAGAGAAGCTTCAGTTACTTATGTCATCTACTGTCGTATGTGAAAAATATTGGTACAATAGTTATAATTGTTTTCTCCATAAATATATGGCTACAAGGGCTTAAGATGTTTTAATTACAGCACTGGACATTCAGGTATCCCCTCCAAATAACCTAACACAGAGCCTGCTGCCAATTCCTGACTTGAGAGGCTCGCCAAAAGTAGCTAAGAGTCAGCTCGCATGGCGTGACGCGTATCCAGGCGTAGCGCGGCGCAGTGAGACTGTTCCTTGAAATTGTGACCATTATAGTCCCAAGTTCTCATTACTAAACCATCACCACAAATGCATTCAAAACTATCTCTTATCTCGACCAATTTAAAGTCTAGACACAGATCACTCGTATCTGGCAAAGCAGCCTTGTTTTCCACTAGGTTGCCTCCAAACTCCTAGTACATTCGACTGTTCGGAAAACAACGGGATCAAAATCACGTAAGGCGATCGATCAGTCCCAAAGTCTCACTTTAAGTGTAATTTGTCTGATTTGATCTGCAGATTTTAGATCAGAGTTCAGCTTTTGGGATTTTGATATTCAGAGAGCTCTTGCAGATGGACTAAACCTTTTATTTGATTGAATTTTATAACCGGTATCTAATATTTTCCACGGGCCAATATTTTCACGAGTCATGTATAAGTACTTCCATACAGTATTATGAATTTGAAATACCATCTGTCTGATGGTAAAGTGCGAAAATATTTTTTTGAAAGGGGCCAAGCCGTCCACTACGAAAAAAAAGTATTCTTTTGTATGCCACGCGTCGTGCCCAAAACCATTCCACGAAGACATCAAAGAGTGGACATCATATAATGGAAGATATCGTAACGCGTCGCGTTACGTGTCTAGATGGTCATAGCGAATAAGGGCCCTGAATCGATTTTCGTTTCAAATCAAAAATAAGAATGTTTCTAATCGGTTTAAATAAACAAATGACGGAATTCTGAGGTCATAAAATTACAACCTAACTGCAGCCCTCCTCTTTTTATTGATATTCTCTGTGTTGTGGTGGTTGAGCAGGTCGGCTCACTCGGCTCATAACCCGGAGGCAGCGTATTCGACTCCCGCGACAGGACATGTATTTGTGTACATGAAAAAGAAAGCGCAAACACTTGTTCTGTGTGCTGTGGGACTATGGTCCTCGTAGTTCCTGGGTACAGCAGGGATTCTCGTCAGGGTCGAGGATCTATGTATATGATCGTTCGACGTTATTTATTTAATTTATTGAAGTCGGTGGAAACGATTGCACGTTGTACCGGTCTCGATAATTCTCAACACGGGTATAATAATATTCTATTCGAGATACGGTACACAGTGCTGCACGAATGTAATCAAAGTTGCATTGCAGCTGATAACCGTATGTCAACGAGGTGATATGATAACATTTGGCACGGTATAGTCCAATTAATATCGCTTTATTTAACGGATGGTTTCAAATCAATTTACGAACCTTACTGTTTTAAAACAGGGTCGTCAAAGTCATTTGTAAGACGATCTAGATTTTGAAGACAAGGAATTTCGCAGGAATCGAGAGGTATCGAAAGATCAAGGAATATGGGGATTGAGAATTGAGGCGATTATTACGGTGTAATCCCGATTTATTTCGCGTTATCAAATAGTTGTAATGTTCGGTGTTAAGGATTTTTTTGTTTAGCCCGAGGACGTTTGCTTTATTTAATTGTCACTGTTTTTTCTCTAATCTGTGATTTATGTAAGTATTACCAAGGAAGTTCTATATACTTAGTATATAGAACTTCCATCGCGGCTATTATACAGTCCATAAGTGTTCTTTGTAGTAGGTAGTGTAGCTAGTTTTAGTTTAGCTTAGTTTAGTTTAGTTTTTATTATTGTAGTAGTTAGCTTGAGTAATAAAGGCACATTACAAAAAAAAACTTAGTATAAATACTAGTAATATACGATGTACGTAATAGAAATAAGTAAAAATCGATTATCGTTTCTTTTTTTTCAGAAAATTGAATTTTTAGGATAATTTAACCAACATAACATTATTATAACCAAAGATTACTATGTAAATTTATCTAAGTGAATTTGAAAATGCTAACTGCTAAAAACGAGCAATTATTTATTAGAATAGACAGTGACTGCGCCGGTTTTCTATAACAATATTATAAAGAGGAAAGTTTTGATTGTTTGTTTGTTTGTTTGCATTGAATAGGCTCCGAAACTACTAAACCGATTTGAAAAATTCTTTCACTATTGGGAAGCTACACTATCCCCGGGTGACATAGGCTATATTATATTTTGAAAAAACTAGGGATCCTTACTAAAACTCCAATAATGTAACCCAAGGTGTAAAAAAATACCTTAAATATTCTTAACATCGCGTGAGCTGCGAGAACTATTATACCCGTGCGAAGCCGGGGCGAGCCGCTAGTCAGTTATAATTTGCAGTCGCGAGTCGCGACACCCTTCACCATCTAATCCATAGCATAGTGTGTCCGATTCGACACCATGATAATGATAAATGACAACAAACACTTGTGTACTATTTATACTCTGCTATATTAGCTCAGACCACAGAATATACATAGTACTGCGTACTCAGAGTGGCTAAATTATCTAACATTGTTAGTATAACATAGTATCTATGAGTATTACCTATAAACAATAAACATTACCTATTAGACCGAAAATTGTAGGAACGAATTCGTCAATTAAATATATAAATATGTGTGGACATTTCACACAGCGCCATCTATACATAGAATACAATTTAACACCCAGACATAACAAACACCTACGTTTAATACACAAATGTTTGTCCCGGATGGGAATGGAACCCACAACCTATAGTTCAGAAGGCAGAGCTACTACCAACTGAGCTAACAGGCCAGTCAAATGTACATTAGGTACTGTCGGTACGGATATTATAATAAATAAATAACGCCCAACGATCACAATACATAGATCCTGGACCCTAACTAGGATTCCCTGTATCTAGGGACCTAGGAACTACGAGGACCATGGCCCCACAACACCCAGACACAGAACAAGGAATTGCGCTTTTTTTCATGTGCACAAATACTTGTCCTGCCAAGGGAATCGAACCCGCCGCCTCCGGGTTATGAGCCGACCTGCTCAACCACCACACCACAGAGGCTGGCTGGGACCTGTAGGGTTAGCACGGCCGGTAGACAAAACTGTCTTTCCCCTGTTTTACTCCAAGCAAGTATGAAGAAAGTGACGTAAAACGGGGAAAGACAATTTTGTCTACCGTCCATGCTAACCCAGCAGGTACCTATAAATCGAATTTATTACATTTACGAGAATTTGAGGTTACATCCAACATTTCCTATCAAGGACCACTCGCAACAAAACTTTAAGCAACTAAAATATGTGAAGTAATAACATAGATGATACGAATAACATGCCTTGTAGACGGCTCGTGTATAAATACGTACGAATAGGGCGCAAGGCAACTGATAGGCAGGTCAATAAAGCGTAACGACTTATACCGCTATCTCGCTTATTCTTGGGGTGGATCGACAAAGGGGAGGCGGCCGAGGGTGATAAAAACATAAGCCTAAGCGGGCGGGACCGTGTTAACACTGCGTGCTTATAAGGGTGCTTTTGGACCTCGTATCCTACCCTTGGGTGGGAAATCTTTATCTCTATAGTGTAATAGGCTAGTAGCCTGCTGTTCAAAAAGATAAAAGTAAATATTATTTTCATAAAATAGGTTAAAAATGAATGCAATCATTGAAAAAATAAGTAAAATAGGTAAATAAATCACGGAGAAATAAGTTTTTTAAGTTTCTGGAGGAGGCATCGCCTGTCCCTTGCTCGCAAAACAGAGATCGTTTCGTGTGGAGCTTCCCCACAGTGACTATGAAAAGACACGTTGTGACGTCACATACAAAAGAGATTGTATGTAAAGCTACCACAGCTTAGTAATGATAATGAGGTACTATGAAGGACCAAGAACTGACGTCACTGTATGTTTGAGCTGTCTCTTTCTATTCCTGTATTTTAAAATACTTGTATCTTTGTCATTTTTTGAGATATTTAATTTTTGTGTTCACGACTGTTTATTTTTTGAGTAATATTATTAAATTATGTTATAAAAAAATGGCAATCACGGCCTTCTCGCTAGTTTCTAACCGACTTTGAAAAAATAAGGTATTCAATTTAGTCGTATTTTTATGTAAGTTTGTTACCTCAGAACTCTGCCATTTATAAACCTCTTTGCAATTTTTATTTCATTTGAGACAGTCTTATTTCAGATTGATTCCATAGAAATTTCATGAAGTAATAATAAAACCTCACAGACTGCTGGTTGGCTTTGTTTGCTAACCGTACAGAAATGTGATGTCCTTTACCAGTAATATTACATTAAGTATGTACAACATGGTCATTTAATGACTACGATGTGTAAAAGAAAAAAAAATTGATCCATAACATCAGCTCACGTTGATGATGGTGATTTAAAACTGTACTTAAGTACTTTTCCAAGGTTTTTTTATATTATTTCCCTACTCATTAAGTCTAGATTGAGAGATCGAGTAAGTTTCTCCGTCAAGGTGCGGTTAAAATGTTACACTTTGTTGCTGTCACCCGTCTGACCGAACAAGGCCGGGCGTCGAATTCCAGAACCCGAGGCAATGGGCACCGCACCCTCGATAGGTACAAAACGCAGCGTAACTTGAGCTACGTTGGTATTTCACTTGGATCCTCAAAACAGATCCAAAATATTAGGTAACTATATTTTTAATTTAAAACTCAACTGTTGTTCCTAAGTTTTCTTTACAGAAATTCTCAGATCAGTTTTTCTCTCATTTTCTTAGATTTTTTTCTTTTCTTTTTTCTCTGTAGATTTTACAAAATAGGGCCAAATAATAGGACTTCAAGGAAGCTTTGGTTAAGTTTTGTTCCAAGGAAACATAAAATAAAAAAAATATGTGTGGATATTTCACACAGCGCCATCTAGCCCCAAACTAAGCATAGCTTGTATTTGATACTTTTTGTTTGTAAATACATGTAATACATAGAATACAATATTCATCACACAAATGTTTGTCCCGGGTGGGAATCGAACCCACAACCTATAGTTCAGAAGGCAGAGCTACTACCAACTGAGCTAACAGGTAGTCTATTTTGATAAAAAATTAACGTCCATTTCGTTATTTTCAAGAACGGTAAACAATCAAATTACATTGTAAAAATAACGAATTTTGAATCAGCCAGTTTATTACTATTATTTGTAGTTGTATCTTATTATTGCTGATTTAGTCTGTTGGAGGATTTTAGGGTCATTGTATGTATACTTACACTATTTATTCGTTAGGTATAGTGTCACGTTATGTAATAGTTTAGTTAAGTTTAATTTAGTAGTAGTAGTAAATAAAGTATATTCATTCATTCATTCATTCATTCATTCATTCAACGCGCGGTTTTCACAGCACACCACTCTTATCTCATTTCCGACCTGAAAAAGTTTTCTGAAAGTAGCGTACTACCAAATAATCGCGCAGGTATAGCAAAAAATGTAGGTATACTAGATGTACTTAATTAAATATGGAATAAAATGTATTTTCTAAAGCATTACCTACCATTTTTTTTTTTTGAACGGGTTAATGCTGTTGGTCTCTATCGACGTTTACAGCGTCACCGGGCGGGAGGGCAGGCGCTTAAGGCGCCCAACCGTCAAAAGTGGGAGGCAAGTAGCACAAGGGCACCCCTGGGGTGCGAGCCTCGGCTTGGGCCGTTGCCGGGATAAGAGGATCGAGAAGGCTACGTCCACTGGAAGAGTGGGCCCTATGGAAAGTCGCGACCGTTCTAGCTAACCTACGGGGGGTACGTCGACCTCGCCGGCGGGGTCGGTGTCTGATTGTGTTACGCTGGTATCCTATACCGGTGCCGAAAGCGGTACCTGAGCCAGAAGGGCTAGACTGATCCGGTGATCCTAGCGCAGCCGACACAACGGCTGCTATAGGATCATCCGGATCGCTCAAGACGTGTCTTGGGCGGCGACGACGGGGTGAGCATTACCTACCACGCAACATGCTGTGGTACCCACTGATCATTCTTGAAGTTAAAGTGTATTCTAGTTAGTTAAGTCTAACCGTCAATGATTTTGATGTGACTAGATATAAAGGTATTATAGTACTTATGGGTAATGACAGAGATTTAATTTTGCTATGCAGCAAATGTCCACCTAATACAAATAATAGATTATTCAGAAAAAGACAATCCATCGACAGCTTTATGTTGTTGACGGCTTCCTACAGATAGAAATACTGTCAGATCGGATATGCGTCAGTTCGCTAACTGTGTACGGTCTGGCTCATGGCTAGTATACCGTCGCCGACAGATGCAGGAGGCAAACAGCCGCTTGAAGTGGCGCTCTGTGGGAGGCCTATGTTCAGCAGTGGACGTCTTCAGGCTGTTGATGATGATGATGAATATTGCCATAGCGCTAAGACCGTCCAAAAAAAAAAAGGATCTGCCAAATGTGGTATCCGTCTATGTAGAACTCGTCACAACCTGGCATATTAAAAAAATTACAAGTCCGGAGAGGAATCTTCATTTTTAAATATAGTTTAGCCGCGGGTACCGCAGAAATAATAGTAGGTTCAAATAAACTGGCTTATTCACAAACGGGTTCAATTGGGTCCAAGTCCGATCTGCATGCTCGATTTATTATTAGCCGAAATCAAATTTCAAGCAGCTGAAAGGCAGCTGTTTTAGTTTTACCAGTAAAGATTTCACTAACTAACCTTGGTTATAATTTACAATAGTTACCTAATTATGTACCTATTCAATATCCTCGTTTGATGTTATATTTAAACTGGGTCATGTTGAAAAAATTGTCAAGTGCGAGTCGAACTCGCGCACGAAAGGTTCCGTACCATTATCTAGAAAAACGACCAAAAAAAAAATCACGTTTGTTGTATGGGAGCCCCCTTAAATATTTCTTTTATTCTGTTTTTTTAGTATTTGGTGTACAGGACGTTTTTTGTATGGGCCTTGGGTTTTTATTCAGAGTTCAGAGTGACATTAATCAGCGTACAGTGAATGTAAAATGAAAGATTAACAACGATCGATTTGTAGTAAAGTTATAATTTTTTTTTATTCACACCTCTAAAGATTTATATTTGCCTTCAAAGAAAACGAAAAATATTTAATGCTTGCAACCCTGGAGTTAACAAATTTATCTGTTGCTGGTCTGTCTGGGAGGAAGGAATGCACAACCAAAGTATTGCACAGCCCGTATTGTATGACCTGTAGGAATTTATGACCCATAATTGGTGGGCATGGCTTCCAAATATCGGGCTGTACAATACGGATCGTACAACAGTATCATTATTTTTCTTAATATTTCATGTGCAAAATTGCTACATGCACGACCTGGAATGCCGGAATGCAATGCAGGAATCCGTGTACATAAGCTTTGAAATACTAAGTACGTGCATTATTTGATCGTGCATTTCTGGCTGTACAATGCAGTAATTGTGATTTATCAGTAAAATATAGTGCTCTATCATTGCAATTCAAAATTGGAGGTTATAAAAAATCTAAAATCATTACGGAGTAATTTTATGTATAACCCTGCATAATAAGCCACTATATTATAATTTTGATTAATTACAACTTATTTAACACCCACTTTATAACCCTCTCCTTTATCATGACAAAGAGCTAAACCTTAAACCGTTCGTGAAATACGTTTTCTCACAAAGAGCTTAATTACATTCTTGAAAAGACCTCTCGGAAAACAAAGTCGGCTGTTTTTTTTTCTCTTTTCGCTGCCTTTAGTTGACAAACTTGAATACAGTCCGTGTTTTTTAACCGATTTGAAGCACTGCTCACGGACATCGGAATTTCAATCTACTTGCCATTAGAATAAGGTATACTAAGCTAGGACATTGGTTCTTAGTACTTACGCGTAAATGATAAAAAGTAGTGTGGATTTGTAAAGATTAAAATGAGCAGTAGTTTTCGTGTCAGCAAGTTCCATCGCATGCACTATAATTGCGTAAAGTACCTACATGGCGTCGCGGTCCGTAAGAACGAAGACACGTTTTTAGTGCCTTGAATTATAATATGTTTTAAATACAATTTATCATTTTATTATTAACTATGTTATTTTAATGTCAATTAACTTATTGCAATACCTTTGTTTGATTGATTAAATTAGCTCAAGAATTTATCTGTCAAGTTTACTGATAATAATAAAACTGTTACTTTGCAGAAGGCTGGCATTGCTGTATTGGAATGCTGATTTTTTTAACACAAAAAAATAGCATTGTCATACAGCGTGGCAATGCAGCCAGCGTTCTGGGAACATTCCCCTCCACCAAGGGTCTTTTTGATAATTTTTGACTACAAGATTATCTGTAATGCTATGCTATAACAAATACGTTAATGAATTAAAAAACGCTCATTACACCATACATGTATACGTTAAGCCTGCACAACTTTAAACAAATTAGTACTTTACAAATCTTCAGTTTCTAGGTTAGGTGTTTTTTTTCTTATTCATAAAGTATTAGTAGTATTTAAATTAAACAGATTTTCGGTTTAGCTGGTAACTTAGCGTCCTAAGTTAAGCGGTAATTAGTACCAAGTCAATGAGTAAAATAACAAAAATTACGCACGCCTTACCTGGCGATTAATAAAAAATATCGAGTACTTATTTTATTTTGAAACCAGACTATGGCACGCATCTGATGCATCCCTTGCATCCGCTGCCTTACTTTGTATTTAGCCGGTTTTAAGAACAAAAACCAGCTGTGACGGGAGCTGCATGCTCGAAACATGACAATAAATTGACAACATGGCTTTCCTTGTACAAAATACACAATAGATTCATAAAAAAATAGATTCATTGTCTCTAATGATGATGGAGTCAATTAGATGAATTAACTGTATTAAGTACTGTGTAATAAATCGATGAGCGATGGTGGCCGAGCGGTAGCATGTGCGCTTTGCGATCTTACGGCACCGGGTTCGATCCTCGGCCCTTCACCAACATATCTAGTAAGTTATGTGCAGTTTTCGATGCCATCGCTCCGACCCTCAGAGAGCACGTTTCGGTCCCGGTTGTCATAAGAACATCTACGGCAATCGTTACAGACGCCTGATAGAATGTGATGCCTGGTTTAACCCTCCTGTTACTGGTTCCTTATGGGTTGCGAGGTCAGATGGCAGTCGCTCGTGTAATTCTGGTAGCTCGCCGCTACAGGTTAGATTGGGAGCCGACCCCGATAACAAATGAGAAAAGGCAAAGAGGATGATGACTGCGTTAATAATTTCTGGTAGAGTAATATGAGAAATGTTGTATTATAATAGCAACGTTAGTAATAGTACATGAGATGGGTGTGTTAGGTATATCGAACGCGTATAAATTAGATGATAGATCTCACAAACTCTAATTTACATGCCAACTTATACCTACAGTCATATAAAATCTATATAATTATCCGGCATCTACCTATAATAATACATAAAAGGATTGGTCCTGTCTTCCAGAGCAATTCACTGTCTGAGAACGTAAAGCCCAAACCACTGAACCTAGAGACCTATATGATCAGACTGCCTACAAAGTGAAATTTCTATTTATAAAGCTAAATGTCTAAAAACGATGTCTAACTTGCAAATTGCCTAGCTTATGGCGTAATATTTATATTTGGACGGTTTCATTCAACCCAGTGCACGAGTCAGGCTCGAACTTGGGCGTTTTTTCTCAACTTTTTGACAATAGGAATCGGTACGCAAATGTAAAGCCATAGATCTCATGATTTGTTAAAATGAACACAAATTTATGCACCCCGTCTCATATTTTCTAACGTATACCTAATTTAAATTTACAACATTTTGATTCCGAATCTAATCCATGATCGCGTCACGTCAACCACGTCAGCCAAATACGTTCCCATTGCTGGGACACGGGTCTTCTCTCACATGGAAAGTAGGGATGATCCGCCACGATGGACAAGTACGGGGTGGTGGATGACACACAATATTCTCGAATTTTGTACTAGCTATTAGATATTTTCCTCCACTGTTTTGTAAGAGCGAGGCGAACCTTAAAGCCGATCGTTCACCGCCAACTAAACTAAGTTAGTTTAGATAGTTGAGCCAGTTTTAGTAGGTGGTAGGACTTTTCTGCAAAGTCCGTCTAGGTAGGTTACCACCGCTTTGCCAGTTATTCTGCCGCCAAGCTGTAGTGTGCAAGCACTACTGTGTTCCGGTTTGAAGGGCATTGTAGCTAGTGAAATTACTGGGCAAATGAGGCCTTATGATCTGATCACTCAGTCTAGTAATCTGATTACTTGACTGTGTGATGTCTCAGGATGACGTGCGCAGTGCAGTGTCACGCGAAACTTTATTGTTTTAAAGTTCCGAGTGACACTGCAACTGTTATGGGCGGCCGTGTCGGCTTAACATCTGGTGAACAACCAGCTCGTCACGTCACTCAATAGCATTAAAAAAAAAGTTTTTCATACATGTAGCATAGTTTTCGGTGGACGCACATGTATCAAAAACTGGCTCAACTATCTAAATTAACTTAGATTAGCTGGCAGTGGACGATCGGCTTTACCCCAATCTGTGAATCCAATTTGAATCTTTTGAAGATCCTTTTTATGTACACGCGTGCTAAGTGGCGGGCAGCAGCTTCTCTTGTTTTAATTTGTTAGACTTTTAGGCCTCTTTTAAAATAGGTAGTTAAATACACTTAGGAATTTGATCTGCAAAATTAATAAGGTATAATGCATTGACACAATCCAAACTATATCTCCATACCTACTTATATAGGTGATTCGTTTATATAGATCAAGTGATGTGGGGGAGTATAGAGGGGTTTGAATATGCATCGATAGGACCTCCATGTAGGTAAGTACGTTCTACGTTCTACCATTTTCAATCTTTTAGGAGATTTATTTATTGCAAATTTTTCGTTTTCGGTGATTAACGTTATTGAGCCTGTGGTGCTAGGCTAAGGTGCTCATTTTTTTAATGACCGTAGTTGGAGGCTACACTTATCCTATGATGTATTATAATTTTGTTAAAATAAAATAAATATAAATATACGCGTGGACAATTCACACAGCGCCATCTAGCCCCAAACTAAGCATAGCTTGTACTATGGGAACCAGATAACTGATACAATACTTAGATACTTTTTGTTTGTAAATACATACATAGAATACAATATAACACCCAGACACATCGATGTTCATCACACAAATGTTTGTCCTGGGTAGGAATCGAACCCACAACCTATAGTTCAGAAGGCAGAGCTACTACCAACTGAGCTAACAGGCCAGTCAACACTATTAGTATAGAATACCTACTTACTTTAAAACCTCTGTGGTTATACTAAACTACGTTTGAACAGAAAAACATGTATTTAATTATTACATATATTATTATTCCTTTAAAAACATATTCTCTTTTATTTATAAAATAGACGCCAAAATTGTTAGACATGTCAAAAATAGTTTTTTTTTTATTGATGTTTACTTTTAGGCACAACAACGCTCGCCTTATAAGGCCTAGGTCTCTAGAGCTGCAGATTAAATGGAAACTCTACAATATTGTTTTTAGTTTTGAGTCTTTTGCACACCCTAAAATGACTTCCCAAATATTAAAAAGCACAATATTTTCCTTTGTTTTTTTTTGCGAATTAGTAAGTAATAGGAAATAATATAAACCTAGGTATAAGAATGAAAAGAAAAAAATGTAGTGATGAAAGTGCAAATGTCACAAATACTCAAAATTGCAAATTGTACTCCTTACTAAAGAATTAGTACAATATACATACCTATATTATTTAAAATAAAATAAATGCCTAAGGCAGGAATGTTGCCATGTAGCATTGCCTATTTTCATCCATCGATAGAAGGAAGGCTCCTCACTGGCTAGTTTAAATAATAGGCAACAAGACCTACATAGGGAGTTTTGGCGGGAACGCGGAAAAGTTCACGTCGTTGCATTGTATTATTTTACAAAACTTATGCTTTTTCCAGTGTTAATGTTTAAAATTGGTGGTGTTTTACGCATTAAGTGCTGAGTTACGAGCATGAGTGTGGGCAAGTGATAGTGAAACGTGGTTTTTCGTGTTGCTTCCAAAATTCCATAGTAGCCTCTAGTAAAGTTGCCACCACTTTACTAGGGCATGACTTAGACTGGATTATGACTACCTGACTTAGACTAGACTATGACTACCCTGACTGTGACTAAGACTTGACTTTACGTGAAATATTTCATAATACGATGAAAAATTACAAAACTTGACACTGGCTAAATACACTATGTGTGGAGCCAAAATATAAGAGAAAAAAAGACCTACATACCTTTTTGCCTATTACCTATTCACACTAGACTGCAGTGCATTGACTAAAATACCTAATTATTGAATAGATTGTTCTAGTTACTGCACTGTGGCACAGTGACTATAAGTACAAAACTGCAATCTGAATTACTGAACATAGTCCTCATTGTATTGTAATTTTAAACACTAGATGTTCCTATATGACTAGGATGCTACTTGCCACTTCAGGAAATTCTCACGATTCCTTAGTAAGAGTAGCAAGCTAAAATGTAAACCTAAATCCGATATCATTGAAAAGTGATGCAAATTATATTTGGAATGGAATGGGCCCAGTGCCGTCGCGCGTCGTCCGTTTTGGAGCCGGGAAGCTTACGCGCAAATGCGCTTCGCGGTCGGATTACTTTGTCTTGTGTAGGTAGGTACCTATAATATGCTGGTTGGTATAGGTAGGTTGCTGGGCTACTGGTTTTTCTTTTCATTTCACTAGTATGGTTTCAAGACTAAAGTCCGTTGAGACTATCATAAAGTACAGTCGGACACAAAATAAATAAATATTTATTGTTCAATGTGATCAAATTGATCATGGATTAAGGTTGAGTGTAAGGTTGAAAAGGTTAGTTTTTTCTGTCGTGATCGTGGAATATTTTTGACAAAATTCGAGGATCAAGATTACTTAGGTAGGTAGGTACCTAACCTACCTAGCTATACTTTTAACCACACCAAACCAAAATTATAGTTAGGTAAGTACATATACCTACCTACCTACATATTTATCCTTTATGTCACCTAAATAGTTATTATTTAGGTAGTTATAAAGAGGTTTAACGAAATGGTCTTATTTTAGTAAAGTTTTAAATCCAAAAATGGCTATAGTTATATGCATTTCCCTATATGAAGATACGTACCCAGTCAGTAAGTACCTACGTAGGCACCAAACCTAGCAGAAGATTATCCATGTAAAATTAAAATGCATAAGTAGGAAGTAGAGCAAGAGCTCTATCTACTTCTAGATAACCACAAGGTCAAAAAAAAAACACTCATGAGATAGGTATTGCAGTATACAGCGAGCACTTACATGTAAATAAAGCCGATTTCTGTGGGACTAACCTGGTTGCTGCGGCGGCAGCAGCGGCGGCATGGATGGCGGCGGCGGCGCTGACGGCGGCGCGGCGCTGAAGGGCGACACTCCAGGAGACTCCGGCACCGAGTCCTGGCTGGGCGTGCGTGGAGAGGGCAGCGAGCGTGGCGGCGGCACCACAGGGCTGCGAGGCGCGCGCACCACCAGAGGCTCCGGCCGTTCCAGCTCTAGCCCCGGCGGGTGCAGCCCTGCATCATGCGCCCGCGCGCGAGCCTCATCTTGCGCCTGGGCGCGTCGCACTGCCGTCTGCAGCGCCATCACCCGCTGCCGATCCGCCGTAAGCCGACACTTCTCGCAGTTGCAATACCGGTACTTGCAGTAACGCTTGTGGCCCTTCAGCTCAACCTTGAGCCGGTGGTTGCGGCAGCGGGCGCAGTTTGGAGGCGCACGCGGCACTCCCGAGCTGGAGGCGCCAGGCTCCGAGCGATCATCGCAGTCGTCGGGCGTCCGGCGCCTCCACGCGCCCACGGACGGCATGGCAAGGCCTTCGCGGTCTTCCGTGTACGCGGGAAATTGGCGCGCGGGACGGAACACACGCACAGCACGACGCGCGGTCTTGATGCGACTGCTTGCCTTGCCCCCGCCGCTACCGGCGCGCTGCCCCGCCCCGCTCCCTTCCCGCACCTACTGCATTTGTTGCTGTGCACCAGTGCAGCTCTACATTACCATAATTATTACTTCTACTGGTGCTACAAATAAATATTGTAACTGTGGGCTACTAATATCACAGAATAACTAATAAGCACTAGCGTACTATCTAATATAATATCTATCCTGCTGATCCACTGCTGAACATAGACCACCCCCCAGAGAGCACCACTTTGAGCGGCTGCTCGCCTCCTGCATCCATCGGCTCCCTGTGGTTTTCACCAGATCGTCGATCCATCTAGTCGATCCACCTACGCTGCGTCTTTCGTAGTCGCCACTCGAGAAATTTTCTTCCCCATCGGTTGTCAGTTCTACGAGCATAAACATAATATTTAGTACCCAAAAATAAAACGCGTATGAATCTGTGAGGTATCTCTAGTTTAGGTACTATAAAAACACATTGCGGTACCTACTTACAACAAATCATGATTATCAGATTTATGAGCATCTTTAAAAATTTAAACACAATTTCCTCGCATCTGTGATGAAAAAAAGAGTTGTACTATTAATTTACTTAGTGGAAAATGTCGTGCAGGCTTCTTTATTTCACGTGCCGTCAGAGAAAAACCGTATTGATGGCACGAGAACGTGAACTGGAACTGGAACTGGAACGTGAACTGGAGCCGAAATGGAACGTGAACTGAAACGTGAACTGGAACGTGAACTGGAACGTGAACTGGAAAGTGAACTGGAACGTGAACTGGAAAGTGTACTGGAACGTGAACTGGAAAGTGAACTGGAACGTGAACTGGAAAGTGAACTGGAACTAGAACGAAACGAAACGAAACGACGAAAATGTACGACGTACGTACAACTTGCAGTGAGATACAAACTTAACTGAATCGTGCGGTAATGTATAAAGTAAAAAGCACGTGTTGGAAATTTCTTGGATTATGGTCCTAAAAGCGGTAGGATAAGAGCCACTCTATGAGCAACTGTGATGAAAAACAATAATTTACACGATACAGTTTACGGCAATCAAACACTTCAATAGAGAAAAAGTAGTATCGATAGCGATGAAGTTAAAAAATCGCACGGGAGACAGCACACTAATAAATGACCAGTTCTGCGTGTGGTGCACTTTTGATCGCGTGCAACGACAACACACGTGCAGAATTTTCTTGTAATCTTACCTTATCTCTGTGTGAGTGACGCGATCTTAGCAGCGTACTAACTGTTGAGTAATCTGTGTTGGTTGTGCATACATTCATACTATGTTGAATGGCTTGTGATTTTTGCACGCGAATGTAGAGCATTCAACGACAGAAGTGGATGATCGGTATGGACTTGGAGCGCGGAGAACACTTTTAGATGTTGTAGATGTATTAGTCCGGGTATTGTGAAGGTTACATGACGCCGAGCGTGGCTATAGGTACATACTGTCATGTCAGGGAACTCTGAAGAAAATGAAATTATGTACCTATATGGAGGTGCCTTTCTGTGGGTCATTCCCAGTTGTCACCACCTGCATCCCTACTTCCCAGTGGTGACAACTGGGAACGGTTTGAGAATTTGTCCCATTTGTGACCCCTGGCGTGCCCCTGGCTGCCATGGCTTATGGCGCTGGAATCGTTTATTCCCGATAGAATACCAAGTTTCCAGTTTGGTAACTATATGGTTTTCTGTTAACTAAGATAGGATTTTTGAAAATTTTATCCCTAAGGGTAGGTATTAAGAAAATTGTATGTGAAACGAACGTGAACCCGCGGGCTGCTTCTTTGTCATTAACTAGATCGAATGTGAGCGAATGTTATAGGCAGGGCCGGATTAACCATTAGGCAGAGAGGCAACTACCTAGGTGCCCCGTATCGGGTAGGGGCCCCGCAATCGGCTACGCGGCAGCAACTCCGTGATAGCAGCGCAACGCCTGGCTGTGGCATAGTTGCCAATTATTACCAGACTAACTGCAAAAAGGGGTTATGATAGGGTCTATGTAGAATAAAAAAATTAAGTTAAATTTAAAAAGTAAAATAGTTTTTCCTAAATTTTCCTAACTCTACTTACTTTACATAAGACAGATAGAGCATAAAATTATTATAAGTTACAAGGTAAGGTACAGTATTTATTACAATTTGAGAACGGTGACTATAACCTAAAAGTCGGCGGTAGACAACCGGTCCAATTTTCGACTTTCCGCGGTTCGGATACGGACGGCGGAAGGTCGATAACTGAACTGCCAAATGTAACTAACTTGACCTACCTATTCAATTTAATTGATATTTTAATGTACTAAGTTTTTATGTTTTATTTATACTTAAGTTTTTTTTTTTTTTTTTTTTTTTTTTTTTTTTTTTTTTTTTTTTTTTTTATGTGATTGAATGACGTAAGTACTACGTAAGACTTAAGTACCTACTGTGGTTTAATTGAGACTTGACCAGCAGCAAAAGTAGCTGAACAATAAGTAACACAGTCTAAAACTACATTTTTTATTAAAATAAATAAGGATTTTGGGTAAGATAACAAACAAAGATTTAAAATGAAACATAAATCCTCACAGCAAGTACGACACAAGTTTTTCGAACGCCGACAATGTGACCTATCGTCGATTACCATCAGAAACAATCGAACGTCTTTGTAAAAACCATCGACAATTTTGCACCGGCGACTACATCAAAGCGATCGCCGGCGTTTCTTGTCTTTCGATTATAAAACAATTTTCAGTAAATACTAAAATGACCAAAGGTGGACCAAAGTAAAACAGTGACAGAGCGCGCCGGCACGAGATTTGTGACGAAAAACTGGCAGTGGGGTATTCTGCTTACTCGATGGAGTAGGGTGACCAAAACAAAAAGGTTTATTGCAATTTTTACTTTGTGGGAAAATTCGAATCTGCAGAAGATGCTCTTCTCTCTTGACGTCTGCCTATACGGTTTGTATATAGAGAAGCCTAAGCTCGGGATTTCCTTGCGAGATAAGATCTAGAGATCCGCAGGAGAACCAAAGTTAACGAGTTGAACCTTTCTTCGCCCATCAGTGTTGGTTCTGAGAGCGATATGGCCTGCCCATTGCTATTTTCTTTCTTCGCCCATCAGTGTTGGTTCTGAGAGCGATATGGCCTGCCCATTGCTATTTCGTGAAATAGCACTGAGAGCGATATGGCCTGCCCATTGCTATTTCGTGAAATAGCAATGGGCAGGCCATATCGCTCTCAGAACCAACACTGATGGGCGAAGAAAGGTTCTTGACTGGCAACCATCAACCGAAAAATGCAGCTTAGGCCAGCCCGCACTAGGTGGACTGATGACTTGGCCAAAACTGCGGGGAGTCGTTTGAAGCTCTTGCATGAGCCCCTTCGAGCGGAGGCTTGCTTCTTGGCAAGCAGCCGCCCAAAGGGGCTCTATGGTCCTCTATAGAGCGCCACTTTAAGCAACTGCCGCTGCTATACCCCCAACTTATGTTTAGAAGTGAATGTCTTCAGTTATGATGATGATTATAATTAATGTTTCGCGTTTTACATGAATTTTAGGAGACTAAACTGGTTTTCGTACAGTCAAGCCACCATGCCATCTACTCCTTTGTAATACCATGGATTCACCAACATCAGCCAGCAGAAGATAGTTGATAACAAGTTAAGTCGCATCACTGAACATCACGCTTTGATCAGAGCATTGAAAGTTTTAAGTGTAATGCATTTTATTGTTTGCACTTTTATTGTTACTTGTAGAAGAATGAAAATGACATGATTAAGCTTCTAGAAGATGGCCCAATTCAACCGGAGGGAACGGGTCAATGATTTTGATTATAATAGATCACATTAGGTTCTATTTTAAAAGAGGCTTATCTTGGCTTGGCTTTGAGGCTTTCTTTGATTCTTTTCAAAATTGTGGTCACTGTAAAAACCACACAAAATCCCAATTTTTTAAGATGACAAATCGATGTTGGTTAAAAACTGCAAATAATAAATGATGTAGGTGCGCTGACTCGTAAAAAAAATCTGGATTTTACAGATAAAGGTGCCGACTGTTGAGTGTGATCTTTTGTTTGATTGTCATAACAACGCGACGTTTTTCATTTTACCTTCATATAACTGACGAATTTATATTTGTTTATATTTTATATTTGTCCAGCAAGAACCAGGATATAACGGAGCTGGTACCCCCCAGCCGAGATGGCATCAAATTCAATGATAATTGTTATTATTATAATATAACACTAGTTAAAACGCTGAAACTTTATCCATTGTAGGTATATCTAACTAAATCGATTTTTAAAGTGTCCATTTACACTTGAGCGACATAGTATGTTGATAAATAAAATAAAAAATAATAAAAAATAAAAATAAAAAAGCCTTTATTTCTACTGCATATTATTATGAAATTTACACTAAGAGATTACACTTATTTAAATATTTATGTTGCAGAAGTTGCCTCTGCGGCATAGGCCTCCCCTATCCTTCTCCATACTTCCCTTTCCCTAGCTCTTTGCATCCAGTCAGGTCCACATATTTCCGTAAAAATATCTCTCCACCTTTTCCTTTGTCTTCCCTGGTTTCTTTTCCCGTCTAATGGAATCCATTCTGTGACCCTTTTAGTCCATCTTGTATTTTCAAGTCTACATATATGTCCCGCCCATTTAAACTTTAGTAGTCGCGTCCGTTCTGATATGTCATACACTCTCGTTTTGTTTCTTATAACTTGGTTGCTTACTTTGTCTGCTCTTCTTATGCCTAACATGCTTCGTTCCATTTTCCTCTGACAGATCGCTATTTTCTCCTCATCTTTTTTCCTAAGCGCCCACGTTTGGCAACCATATGTCAAGCATGGTAGTATTGCCGATTCAAACACTTTCTTTTTTATTCCTATCCTTACTTCTCTATTTTTCATAATTTCTTTTAATCCCCAATATTTCTTCCAGGCTAAGGTAATTCTTCTCTGTATTTCTTTTTCTGTGCAGTCTTTAAATGATACCAGGGTTCCAAGATATATATACTCTTCTACATACTCAATTTTTGCGTTATCTACTATAACATTCACTGGCTCACAATTCGTCAGTATTTTTGTTTTAGATGCGTTCATCATTAGTCCTACTCGCTTACTCTCTCTGGATAGTTCGCATATCATCTTTTCCAGGTCAGGCGCATTTTCTGCAAACACAATTATGTCATCTGCAAACCTTAAGTGACTTAGATATTCTCCGTCAATCTTCACCCCCTTGTTTTCCCACTGCAGACATCTGAAAACCGACTCTAGCACCGCCGAGAAAATCTTCGGTGATATAGGGTCCCCTTGCCGAACTCCCTTTTGTATCGGAAACTCTGCGCCCTCTCGTTCCAGTCGCACTGTAGCGCAACATTTGGAGTAGACACTGCGGATCACGTTAATATAATTTTGGCTGACGCCTTGCTGTTCGAGCGCTGTCCAGATTGTTTCGTGGAGTAAAGAGTCGAATGCTTTTGTGTAATCTATAAAACACATGTACAAAGATTTTCCGTATTCTTTTGTTTTCTCTATCATTTGAGTGACTACTTGTATATGGTCAATAGTAGAAAATTTCTTTCTAAATCCGGCCTGCTCTCTCGGTTGGTTTAAGTCTAGAGTAATGGTAAGTCGGCTCAATAGAATTTTTGAAAATATCTTGTACAAGTTTGTCATAAGGCTGATCGGTCTGTAATTACCGAGATCGCATCGGTCTCCCTTTTTGTGTAGTAATGTGATTGTTGACTTTGACCACTCTGAGGGCGTTGACTCTACTTTCATGACATTATCGAAAAATTGCTGCAATGGCTTTTGAAGCGGTATGCATAGTGATTTTAAAACTTCATTCGCTATGTTGTCGCTTCCCGGAGCCTTGTCGTTTTTTTTGGGTCATAATAGCGTGTGCTATTTCCGATCGAAGCAGGCTTTGTGGTCCCGATTCTATTTCTAAATTTATTTCACTAGCGTGCTCCCTTGTTTTCTTTTGTAATGCGGTGTCGTTGTAAGCATAGAGGTTTTCGTAAAAGTTTGTGGCTTCTTTAATTATGTCTGGACGACTTGATAATGCTCTACCGTGTTTGTTCTTCATATTTGCAGTCCACTCTATCTTATCGGCCAACTCCTTATATGCTTTTCGTAGGGCACCAGACTTGCTTATAAATCTTTCAAATGTTTTTCGTCTCTCTATCTTTTCCTCTTCGCTTATATTTTTATGAATCTGTTTGCTAATTTTTGTAATATCTGATTTTACTTTTTTTGTTCTTTTCTTTGCATACAGCAGCTTTCTTTGTTCTAGTAAATGTTCTGTTTCTTGACTAATGTATTTGTTTTTCTTTTCCTTTCTTCTTGGTATTTCCTTGATCACGTTTTGTATTTCTATCTCTAATAAATTGTATTGCTCCTGTATTGCCTCCGATTTTTCTAGTGCTTTTATGAACTTGTCTTCCCAATGTTTCGCCAAGTCGTCTGTGACAATTGGTAGGTCTTTTGTGTACTTTTTTGACATAAACTTTTTCCTATTTATATTAGTTTTCACCAAGATTTTGCAGCGAATCATTTTATGATCAGTATAAAAGTTTATACTATGTATTATATCAAAGCTTTGTATTTGAGCAGGTTTGTTCGTGAGTATATAATCTATTTCATTATGGAGCTTCCCATTCGGAGATTGCCATGTCCATTTTTTATGTTTCTTTATTTTAAACATGCTGTTGACAATTTTACAGTTATGTTCTAATGCGAACTCTATTAGTCTTTGCCCGTGTGGACTTCTTTCTCCGTAGGAGTACTTTCCAAACACCAAATCTTCGCCTTTTCGCATCGTTCCTACTTTCGCATTTAGATCACCAAGAACGACCAGATTCTTTGATTGTACGGAGTCCATGGCTAACTCTACTGTTTCGTAGAATAGGTCTATGGCTTCCATGTTGTATTTTTCCGTAGGGGCATATACCTGTACAAACGCCCAGATGGAACTCTCGGATGCCTGTATTTCTAAAACTGCAACTCTATCTGAGAACGATTTGAAGCTCAGAACGTTGTCTTTCAGGTATTTTTTCACTAGGAACCCAACTCCATTTCTTCCGTTAGACCCAGGCGAATGAAGAAAAATAAACTCTGAGCATTCTTCTATGGTTTCTTTTGGTCTTCTAATTTCGCATACTCCAATTATATCCCATTTTATTGATTTGATGGCTAAACTTAGTTCTGTCACTCTACTCTCTGATAATAGAGTTCGGACATTAATCGATGCTACATATATACCGTGCTGTTGTTTAGTTTTTTGTTTCTCTATAAGTCTTGTCTGTTTCAGGGGGCTTTGGTCTAGCTTCTCCACGGTGACCGGCCGGCTTGGAGAAGGTGGAGAGGTGCTGCTTAGTTTTTTTGGCTTGACTCTGTATGTGAGGGTATGGGTCTATTGATCGACGGTGACGTCAGTTGAGAGGGCCGCAGAAAGTTTGTTATATTTTGAGGTTTTGTTTTTTTAGGCATTTGTTTCGTTCTATCTTCTGTATGACCAGTTCCCATGGCTTCCGGTGATTCGGACATTAACCTCTTGTTCGAAGTTATTGTATCATACTTGCGACCGCCTGAACTTTGAGTTCCAAACTTTACTAATTTATCGTAATGCAAAGCTACTTTATTCCCTGCGTCACGCTCTTTTTTCAAAGTTTCCTGGAGCTCTTTACGTTTTTTCAGCACTTGCGGGGGAAAGTCTTCTTTAACATAAATAGCTGTGTCATGGAGCGACTTCTTGTTTCGTAATATCTCTAGCTTTTTACTCAAAGTTGATACTGTTACCACAACGGGTCTAATTTTCTTTTCCATCCTCTTACCTATTCTGGCGACCGATTCTATTTCCCACCATTCGCATGATATACCCATTTTATTTATTATACCGACTATTAAATCGATCAAATCATCATATCTTTTTTCTTCTTCTTCGACTCCAAAGAATACTATATTTTTCTTTCTCATTTGTTTGTCCATGAATTCTATTGTTTTTTGTTGTTCCTCTATTTTATTCTCTATATTTTTTGTTCTCACTTCTATACGTTCAAATTTCTCGTCGATGTTTTTATTAATAGAGTCCTTAATATTTTTCTCCATGCTCTTCATATCTTGTTTTTGGTTTTTGAGGTCTCCTTGGATGTCCTGCAGAATTTTCATCATGCTTTCCATTTTCGAAAGTACCAGTGAGGCCCTCTTGCGGTATTTGGCAGAACTATTGAAACGTTTGAAACGGTTTACTGTTAGTCAGTGAGCAATAGAAATGATATTCGCCCTCTAGCGATGTGCAAAGGTACTAGCGTGGATCACTTATTCCCTGTATGATCAAGATTCAACTCAGGTGTAGTGCCAAATTGCTTGTATGTTGTTAGTTCAAGCGTCTGTTGATAGATGGCGCTATCTGCGCAATTTAAGTGATCTGCACTTTGTGTAATTGTGGTTTTGAGGTTATAAAAACCCGAATTTCGTACACCACTATCAGGTTAACTTCTTAACACTTCACTTTTATTTATACTGGCACTGACCAACCTTTGTTTATCTGCTTTTGCGTTTTTATTCCGAAATTCCACTTTATCTCGCTCACCGTTTAAAGTTCGTTGCAGCCAGTTTTTTTTAAAATTCCACTTCAACCCCTGTTGTTCTTGGTTTATCTACTCTTCTTCACGTGTTCCAAGCACTTAGCTGACGACTTCGACTAGATTCACAGTAGAATATAAGATTTAAGAGTTTAACATGCGCCAATGACCTTGAGCGTTGGACACAAAGTTATTAATAAGAGCCACCTGGGGCGCCACACTCGTAGGTTTGACAATGAGCTAGAGTTTGTCAAAGATAAACAATTCCAGATGAAACTCCGTGAAAAATATATCTACCTATTATAATAATATTATGGTGCCCGGTTTATTACTTATATAATATATCTATCTATATTACTTATAATAAAACTGTAACAGGTCCAAATCTGTACATTGAAGATAATATATAGAAATTTATTTTTGAGGGCTCCATTTTGATGGCCTTGATAGCTCAGTTGGTAATGGCTCTGCCTTCTGAACTATAGGTTGTGGGTTCAATTCCCACCTGGGACAAACATTTGTGTGATGAACATCGATGTTTGTTCTGGTGCTGGGTGTTGTATTGTATTCTGTGTATGTATTTACAATCAAAAAAGTATCTAAGTATACATTTTTTAATTTTTGTCAGTCTGTCTGTCCGTCTGTCTGTCTGTATCTTGGCTGAGCATTTCGCCGAAACTACTGAATGGATTCAAATGAAACTTGGCATGATTTGAGTTCATATTATGAAGTAGGCTATAGCATATACCTACTTTTAATCCCGAAATTCAGCACGGGTTCCTCGGGAGAGGGGATAAAAGTAAAAATATGTACTTAGTTGTAATTCCTCCTCCTATCCTATCCTATACTTTGGGAAAGAGAGAAGAGAGGGGGAAAGGTGATAGGTGGCGCACTTGCCTCTATTCGGCGTTTCATCCATTCATCCTGTTCCCTTATCTTTTCCCTCTTCCTTAGGAGATAAGGCGTAAAAATAAATAATTAACCCGTGCGAAGCTGGGGTGGTTTAGCTAGTAGCTAAAAAACCGGGAGCCCACCTTTGGACCAGCTTCGTTCGCAGGTACAGCAGGTTCGTTCTGAGATAGGTAATCGTGAGTAGCATATAAAATAGGGCATTACCTACCTACCGTGAGTTGATTGATAATGATGACACGTCAACTTGTACAATCAAAATAAACAATCGTCGTTATGTTAGAGACCTTGGTCGGCCTAAAAACTCTGATATCAGCTAGGGATAAATCATTCAACCTACTCTAAACACATAATTTCTAGCACAAGCAGGGCTGACCAACCAACGGCCCGCTGAAAAATGTACTTTACGAGTTGCTAGTACAAAGTTGTCTGACGTACCTACTTAGTACAAAATTGTTAAAAATATATTGGACTACAAATAGAACTAGCGACGTATTTATCTCGTCAATCTCTTGCTGATTTTGCTAATATTTACAATTAAAAATTGCGCTTGTGTTTAATACATAAAAAAATATTATTTTGGAGGCTTGCATTAAATAAAATTAAGCGAGATGATTTTAAAATATATTTTACAAAATACAATCAATCGTAACACTTTTTAAACTTTTGTGACTTTAACTCATATTATTAGGTTGGGGAAAAAGTCTTTTCGCATTATAGTAAGTATGAACTTGTAATAAAATCTCTTTGGCTATACTATTTGTATCTGGCTGGTTTTATCATTAAAAGTTTAAATTTTAAAGAAGATAATTCCATATTCAAATTAGGAAAATGTGTGATTTTTATTTGTTTTTCGTACTGTGAAGATGAGTGAATCTAATGAAGAAACTCGATACATTTTAAAATTTTACTACAAAAAACATGGACCTAATAAAAAAAGAAGGACGGAGTCCCAACTGATCCCGAACCGAGGTACCCTTAAGAAGTTGGAACGCTAATAAGTACAAGCGGACACGCACACACTCACATCATAGGAAGTCTATCGCCTGCCATTACTGCTCCGGACGTCGCCTAAGACGCTTAGAAAAAAAAAAATGCCGTCTTGCGTTGTGAAAAGTTGTCGGAATCATAGCAGTATGATAAAAAAAACTCAGGGGATCACTTTTCACAAGTAAGCTTGTTATTATTCCACTAATTTTTTGCTTTTTCGATAAAATTATTGAGATGCAATCAATGCACAAAACCAGCTTAGTGTTGCCAACAATCAAACTTGCAAATTACCCGGAAGTGTGGGAGAATGACGATATTGTGTTCGAATACAAGTTATTCACATATATTGATCATAATTAGAGAACTGACTATATGCAAATGCATATTTCCATTATGCATATTATGCATGTGTTGGCCTTTTTCAGGTTAATAAATATTTTACCTGTAATGGACCTACTAATCGTGCATATTTGGGCAGGTTTTCTTTAACGTAAAAAAAGTAAAGTGTCGTGAAATTTATTAATAGATACTTACTTTTAAAAATTAAGACGTGTTTTTGACTTTTTTGGTTGGCAAACTGTCAGAAGAGCCATGATTGGTTGATACTTGATAGGTTGGTAGTGTTGGTACCATCAGCCAATCATGGATTGTCCCGCTCAAAAAAAATTGAGTTTGCTGGGGAGTCCAGCCATTACGAAAATGTCGAAAAAGCAGTTAATTCCCGTTGAGCAGCAGTGGCGTCAAGACATATGCCACTTACTAGTATTGGAAGTTTGTATAAGAAATAACAAATATACATAATGGAAGAAGCAAGTTTCATTTCAAAAGTAAAGTAGAAAAATACGATAGTGATGTGTTCATAAAACATTTTCAGCAAAAGCCTGGCTATAATTCTTTGTGCGAAATAAACAGTTTTATTGACTGACTAGCAGACCCGACCCGGTTAGTTAGTTTTACGCCCTAGCCCTGTCCAAAGGAAGAAAGAAATGGGAGAGGAAAAGCCTGAATGGAGGCAGGTGCGCCTCTGTTTACCATCATACATTCATCCTTTTCCCCTATCTTTTTCGCTCTCCTTTCCTCTTCCCTATAGCATAAAGGATAATATGGAGTGGCGTCAACTTCGTTGCTGACGATGTTTTATCGTAGTGTATGGATTACATCGCGCAGGTATAACTGTAACTACAAGGGCTGCACTGCCGAAGCTCACCGTACTATCGTACACCATGAAATTACCGCTAGGATTAAAAATTTAGTAATCTTTTGGCAACATCTGACTCTAAGCCTATACGATAAATAATGCACACCAGCTCTAGGTCATCGTAAAGTAGGTAGGTACCCTATAAGTTGCATCTAATATGGACAGACAGATACACAACAAACTAATCCTATATGGGTTCCATTTTCATACTGAAACGGAGCAAATATAGCATTAATAGCGTATAAAAGGATATATATATTTATGTCGTATTAGTTTTTTACAAATTCAGATAGGACTAACCCTGAGGGATGAAAAATAAAATGACATAAGTTATTAAATTTTGACTACCCTGTTACAAGATCGCGTAGCTTTTTTGTCATACAAAAAGTCACACCAACGTCAGATCTTTTTTTTTGTCGGTTTCGGGTAATTTTCTTAGATGGCAATTCTTTAATCCGTCACACATGTTTAGGTGTCCGCCATTGCTGTACGTCAGTTCGATGTCAATCAAAACTCATTCCTGTTTTTTTTAATTCTATGACAAAAACGGAAAAAATGCAAAGCAAGCCGCGAAAAAAAATTGCGATGTTTATGGACCTAGTGCAGTGTCTGTGAGAGTAGCACAAATTTGGTTTAAGCGTTTTCAATCCGGAAATTTTGATGTCAAAGATGCACCTCGCTCTGGTCGCCCTATTACGGATAAAATGGATGCCATTTTTAAAAAAAAAAGTGGAGCAAGATCGGCATATCAGTAGTTACGACGTAGCTGAAGAACTGGGAATTGACCACAAAACAGTTTTGGCGCATTTGAAAAAAAATGGGTAGGTACACAAAAAAGCTCGATATTTGGGTCCCTCACGAGCTCACTGAAGGAAATCTAATGAACCGTGTACTCATCTGTGATTATTTATTACGACGTAATGAAACCGAACCATTTTTGAAGAAGCTGATAACTGGTGATGGTAACACGTTCAATTTTATAGATCAATAAAATTGACGAGACCACTTAAGTCAATGTTTTCTCCATACTGTAAACCGAAGAACATTGACCAATACTAACCCTAAACGATCAATAAAATTGATTAATCACAAAGATTGATCAATAAAATGTAACGTGTATGGGGCCTAACGCTAATTTAGTTCGACTGGAACCCTACCCTGCCAAAAGAGTTTAAAATACCTATACTGACCTTCTGTGCTAACGATCTATTATTGTTCCAAATACTTTTACTGACATTAAAGTCACTAAGAACTAATCAAATGGCTCTAAAACCGACTTTTTCGTATAGTCAATACCTATTTATTGGCTGTTTAATTGATAATTTTCATACAAATAAGAAAAACATGTAAAATATTTTATAAAAAACAGCAGCGCGTCCACCCGTTGGCACATGCCGGGGCAGACTAATTCATGCCCCGCCAAGGGCCTCGCCCTTGGCTCGCCGCAAAATAACGCAAAATATTACTAAACAGACTTAATTTTGGCTCTAAAAATAAAATGATCAATTGAGCTTGTATATTTTTAAATTTCCTATCCGAGGGTGTAAAAATATTTAATGACGCAATCTTCCTTTACGCGGCATTGTACACTGTGTGACTGGAAAGGCGTTCTAAAAGTATTTTTTTTATTCATAATGTACCTAGTAATCGAATATTTTGTTCAATTGATAAGTACAGGTGCAGAATGATCTTATTGGTGATATTTTTTTCATGTCTGTAGAATTCATAGGTTCTTCAGTATGATTAGTTAAAAAGACGCGTTTGGCCTATGTTAAAGGCTTAACTATTTTTAATTTCACAAAATATACGGAGCCGGTATACGTTCGAGCACAGTAGCGCCCTCTAGTATGTTGATAACTTACAATAAATACCTAAGAAAGAAGTTTCGAAACAACGCCTTCTCAAAACGCACGCTACGAATTCGCTATGTGCATTACTTTTTTCATCACAGTTGCTCGTAAAGTGGCTCTTACCCTACCGCTTTTAGGCTCATTATCCAAGAAATTCCCAACGCGTGCTTTTTACTTTACATTACCGCAAGATTCAGTTATGTTTGTATCTCACTGCAAGTTATACCTTCGTACATTTTCATCGTTTTGTTTCGTTTCGTTCTAGTTCCAGTTCACGTTCCAGTTTACGTTCCAGTTCACATTCCAATTCACGTTCCAGTTCACGTTCCAGTTCACATTCCAGTTCACGTTCCAGTTCACGTTCCAGTTCACGTTCCAGTTCACGTTCCAGTTCACGTTCCGGTTCACGTTCCAGTTCACGTTCCAATTCACATTCCAGTTTACGCTCCAGTTCACGCTCCAGTTCACATTCCAGCTCACGTTCCAGTTCACGTTCCAGTTCAAGTTCTAGTTCCAGTTCCAGTTCCAGTTTTCGCTTCATTTCGTTTTAGTCGATGTCGATTTTGTTCGCGCCATGGTTTGTATCGGACGGCGCGTGAAAATAAGCACGACATTGTTCACAAAGTTAATTAACAGTACAACTCTGTTTTTCTCTTCGCAACTGTGATGAAAAACGTCGTATGACATGCGTGTGCATTGATTATTACACTCACGGCTCCCATAACGCGCTCGAATGGGGCTCGCGCGCGTATTGCCGCCGCCTCGAGTGCAATGATCAACTTTGCACAGTTATATCATAAACGTATGTGCATTGTGCAATGTGCAGTGCTGTGCTTACTTGCCTCGTCACGCACACACGCACATATGAGTGAGTAATTTCTTTTCACTATTTTTGGTATTTCAGACGATTTAAGTTAAGGCCCATTCAAACCAGTGCGATATTTTCTACCGCTGATAAATTGAATGAAATCGGACCACACATTCAAAGAGTTCTATGTTACATAGAAGTCTTTGCACACATTAATGAATTACAACTAAGTAAGTACATATTTTTACTTTCACGAAACCATGCTGAATTTCGGGATTACAATTAAAAGTACCTACCCTAAAGCCTACCTCGTAATATGAACTCAATTCATACCAAGTTTCATTTGAATCCATTCAGTAGTTTCGGCGTGATGCTCAGCAAAGATACAAAGATACAGACAGACACAAAATGAAAAAAAAAAAAATTTGGCTTCAGCATCGATGATAGCTTTCCGAAAAAAATTTTCAAAATATTTTTAATGTACAGAATTGGACAAGTAAACTTAGTAAACTTAAACTACAACTAACCTAACTTATTTAACTTTTTTAACTAACTTAACTATAGATTGATACCTAGATGTTTACATGAATTTCTTTGTCGTGTGTGAAATTCCTGCTAATTAACCTCATGTTCAAACATAAATTTTGAATGGCGCTGTGACATGCAATGCATGTTCGGTTAGAGATCTGTGGGCTGGTTCATTTTAATACAAGACAAAAGTACGGCTACCACAAAGCACCTACTTCTCAAGAAGAACAGAAAGAGATGGTAAGTCAAGTTAATCTGAAGATCAACAAACGAATGCGTAGTGGTGGCGGTTGAAGTAAAATTATTCCTAGACCAGAAGCAGCAAGGCATGCCACTGTACCTACTCGGTCTTCGGCTCTGAATCCAGTCATGACATAGAGAGAGACCATTGAAGTATGATATAGATTATAGAGACTAACGCGAGCGACCGAGTATAGTGAATGTGGTCCACGATGGGAAAGGTTCTCGAGTGGCGACCGCGAACCGGAAGAAGCAGCGTAGGCTGGCCCCTCACTAGGTGGACCGACGATCCGGTGAAGGCCGCAAGGAGCCGATGGATGCAGGAAGCGAGCAGCCGCTCGAAGTAGCGCTCTCTGGGGGAGGCCTATGTTCAGCAGTGGACGTCTTCAGGCACATGATGATGATGATGATTAAGTATGAAATGTAGGTACATGACTGTACCAAAGTATCAAAATGGTAAAGTGTCGAATTGAGGAAAGTTTAGAATTTGGGAAAGTAGCGAATTAATTTTTTTTAACGGGCAAATTGCCTTTATTACTCAAGCTAACTACTACAATAATAAAAACTAAACTAAACTAAACTAAACTAAGCATAACTAAGCTAAACTAAACTAAACTAGCTACACTACCTACTACAAAGAACACTTATGGACTGTATAATAGCCGCGATGGCCTATAGACAGTCCAAGTGCTCCAGCCCACTACCGGTAGGTAGCGTACCCAACATGCTGGCCGCATTGCCACGTTGAATTGCAATGCTGATGCGTTGGGCCAAATAAGTGCCAGCATTTTGGTCACGCGTCGCATCGACCAGGCGCTCTGATAGACTTTGGAAAACGCGATGAGCTCCCGGTCCCCACGGACCCAGGGTCTCAACACCAAACGGCTCAAATATGTAACCGCTACCGAGATTACTATATTTGCGCCGTTTTAGCTGCTCAGCAGAATTAGCCGCGGCGCCGGCCCTAACGTGTGTCTCGGGAAGGTGTGACGGCGCCATAGTATCGACGCAAGTAGCGTCCCACACTAAAGGCCGCCCCATCTTCCAGGGAACCAGAGTCATTCCGTCGGGTCTTTTACCATCGTCACGCATGAGACCATTCGGTTCGAGAATGGCTGCAACATTGGCGGTGGTAAAAGCCCGGCGAATGATGTCATTAAGACTAGCGTGGCGCGAAATTCGACCAGCGCTTTTTGAACACGAGAGACCGTGATGACCGAGCTGGTCAACTGCGGTACCGCACTGGCAGCGATGGGCCACACAGCATCTTGCGCCCAAACGTAAGCTGATAGCTAAACGAAAAGTAGTCGGATCTAAAAGGTTACCAGTGGTGAAAGAAGGCATGGCCTGTAACCAAAGTCCTGACTCCCACACAGAGACTGCGAGAAGCCGAGCACGATCAGCGACGCTAGGACACGTATCTAAAAGATTTTTCCGTGCTAGTTCGCAGAGCGGTCGGTCCCACAGCCTCTGTGAGGAAAGAACCACCGGGAAATCAGAATTTGGACAAGCCAACCCCCAGGCATTCTTGGCCTCAGACAAATGGGCTACTTCGAAAGTACCTAAAGATGGAGCAAGAATTTTTTCTATTAATTTATGTGTACCATGTACAGAGGACAAAAATGCCGGTAATGCAACACTCGAAATTTTGCGTATCCCTAAACCTCCTAAGCGCACAGGTAGAGAGGCTTGCGACCACGTCCTGTCATCCATATCAACATTCAAGACCGAAACCAGAGTGTTTTTTACAATGCTGTCTAAGCCCATAAGGAGCTCACTGTGTTTCCACAGTTGACAACATCGTAAAATATAAGTAAATTTAGGGACAAATAGACAAAAACGAATAATTGTAAAAGCCATGTGGGCGTTAATTTTGAGTAACCTGTCTGATGCGTTATTGAACTTTTGAATTTTTTCTTCTACAAAAGGTGAGATAGACTCATCCAGAATCGGCGAACCCAAAAGGCGAAGAGAACGCTTGTCTACTAATTTGATATTCGGAGCAAGACTATTAAACTTTTCAAAAACCAAATCTTTATCAGGACAAGTATCGCAAACAAAAAGTTCGCATTTAGAAAAATTTAAATCCAAACCAATGTCGCGAAATTCGTTAATAATGATACCTAGATCATTAAAAACAGTGTTCACGTCGCCTCCTAGGGTTCCGTCATCCAAGTACCAAACATTAAGTTTGGACTGAAGGGGATACCGTCTGTACTAATAATTTCATTATTCATAATTTCATTTCACATACCTCATTTTTAATAATGATGAAATTTATAATGGTGGTTATTTATAAATAACTTTGTTCATAATAGTTACTTTTTATATTGATCTTTTCTTATACAATTTATTCAAATAATGTTTAAATTTATTAAAAATTATGTTATAATGTTAATGTTAAGAATTTTTTTATCATACTTTTTTTTATTATAAATTTCATTACTTATAATTTCATAATAATCAGCATTCATAATTGTATTGTTCATAATGACTTTTTCATATTTTTTAGTTAACATAATAATAATTTTGAGGTAGTTAAATCATTATATACATATGCATGTATACCCTAAAGATACTAAGATACTAGTCTAAGGCAAAGTCATAAATAGGTGCGACGACGAGCGAAGCGAGGAGGAGCGTTAGGTTAACTGTGACCACACGACGCACGAGCCGAGCGAGCGAAGCGAAGCGTAGCGAGCGTGCCGCGGCAGCGGCCGGCGAAGTGCCAGAAGTCACTTATCCTTATATTAAAAAATTACAGAAACCATCTATATTAAGTTTCAGGTTACCGTTATTTGATTTAAATATTTTACACGTGTTTTTATTAGACATTTCAAGTTATTTATTAAAATAATGCACAAAGTTCACCAACAACACCAAAATCAACATAACATGAGAAAATATAAGTTATTTTACAATTACCCACAGTCCACACGTTAATTTTGTTTGTTTTGACTGGATGAAGTGCCTGCATAGATTGAAGAGCAAATTGGCTTGCCGTACTACGTTTTTATAACTGATTAGGATATATATAACAATCAACAGTTCCAGTCACATTAATTTACAGTATTATTGATATTTTGTTTTATGCTTAAAGTTAGTTATGGTAAAAGAACATTATAAATTTGTACTGTTATGTTATATACGCCTTATGAGTTTCATTCTTATAAATTTGGATTATTATTAATTTTGATTTATAATAAAGAAAATTAGATGTAGTGAAAGTATAATAAATCACATTATGTGAAATGATGATTATAAGTAACATTTTTATTTGTAACAAAATTATGACAAACGATTTTATGAGTTTCGACAGTGAACCGGACTGAAGACGTTGAATAATTGGATGGATGGCAAGGCTAAAAATGGCCGGACCTAGAGGGTCGCCCTGTTGACACCCGACTGAGGATAGGATCGCGTTATTTTGGTAATTTAATTTTGTTGGATTGCCATAACATTGATAAAGGAATTTATATAGTTCGGGAATTTTATCCTTGACTTGTGTCAAAAGAGCGCCTCTGTCGACAGAATTAAAAGCGTTTTTAACATCCACCTTTAGCAACACTTTACCACAATTTAGTTTGAGAAAGGTTCTAAGTGAATGAACAGCGGCCTCACAGCCACCCCGCGAACCAAAGCCCAGCTGTATTGGCTGAAAAAGGTTGCTTAAAAAAGCAACCTTTTTCCTACAGCCGACCTTGGCAGCGAGGCGGCGGTATGTGGTGCCTACCGCAATAGGTCTGATACCACCGTCTTTTTTGATAAGGGCACACAAGTTTGCGCCATACAAAATTTCGATGACGTCACTGTTGACTTGCCCTGACAGCATCAGGTTTACTAAAGCCGTTAAGTCTCTCAAGAGGGCCTCGCCAATTTCGCCGGAAATGCCCGATAAAACAATTAATGAATGTAGCCAAGTAAAGAAAGTGTCGACCTGTTACCGGACCCACATAAATTCATGAATAAGGGAATTCAATCTCGACTTGACCTGAACACCATTTAAGAGTGTGGTGGAAAATCCTTGTTTTAAATCTACGGGACCATTTTCAGCAGCACGTTATTGTACCTATTACACGTGTTACTTACTCTCCTACATAGAGACAACCTTGTACGTTTCAATTAAACTTCAACTCAATTGTAATTGACGCGACAAATGGTAGGAATCACGACACCACGGTTTTTACAACAAACGAGACGGCGCGGCGCCGACACGATACGATACCGTCGACAACATTGACACACAGGCGTAAAAGACATTAGTTGTGAACCTATATTTGAATTTGGAATGGAACTTATGAAACTAATAGCAAGAGTACCACAAACTATCAAAGAAGACCCAACCTACCTTACTACTACGTGTACTACCTACCATTATCTACCCACTGCCATGGCCTCCATGGAAAAGAACACTGCGTTGCTCGGTAAATTACGCATCCTCCTAATAAAAAGGTTCACATCACATCACATCATCACACTAATATTATAAAGGTGAAAGTTTGTGCGTATGTGTGTATGTGTGTATGTTTGTTACTCTTTCACGCTGTAACAGCTGAACGGATTTGGATGAAATTTGGTATGGAGATAGCTTATACCCTGGATTAAAACATAGGTTACTTTTCATCCCGAAAATGGGAACGGTTCCTGTAGGAACGCGGGTGGAACCGCGGGACGCTGCTAGTACACTTATATAAGCATAGAAATATCGTAATTCTTCTAAGTTTGTAAGCTTTTGAGCTTCGTACCCGTTCTATAATGAATAAAATGTAGCTCACTCTTTACATACCTAACAAAAGCAATTCAATCATCTTGCGTTGTGGTACCACACAAAATGCGAGCACAATTCAGTAGTCGGAAACTACCTCCTACAAAAACAGTACAAAGGTAAGTATATTAAATAATTACGCACTTACTCTGCTGAGACCACATTGGATACATTTTTATTCCAGAATGTACCTATAAAGGATTCCTGCGGTAAAATGGTAATTTACTAATTTGCCAGTGAATGTGATAATTTGACAAGTTGACAAGGCTGCGCACCCTTCTCGAACTCCACAAACATTACACTGAACACTGAACCGGTCCCAACGGAAGACCAGCGCTGGTTGTACGACCAGCACCATGCTGAGTTGGGAATGATTCGTGGCAACGGGCAACAAATGTTTATCATTGATTGTAGTTACTCAGTTTGCAACTTTGCGTTGTTTTGTGCCTTTTTTCAGGAATAAATATTTTCTTTTCTATTCTATTATTGTATATATGTACCTACCACCATTCGGTGCCGTCTCGGCTATTGTAAATAAAACACATATACATACATACATACCTACATAAGTTATAACTTAATCACCTCGCGTGATTTATAATTACTACAGACAATATTAAAACAAACTTGATATTGCACTGCACACAGTTTAGTAATTTAAAATATGTAAGGGACGTTGGTTTTGCGGCAGACTAACTGTAGGTTCCCAATAACTATTCACTTAAGTATTTACACAGCATTCGGTCCAAGTAACACTTTACTTTCGCGACTTGATCAATCGAGGTTACTCAGAATTATGATTTGATAAAATTCTGTGCGCGGGTAGACTCATAAGTAATTGAGGCAGCTATTAGATGGTCAAATTACGCGAGTTACTACAACTGGGTCATTCCCAGTTGTCACCAGCACCACCTTCTGTGTCGCCAGTTTTTAGAATTCGTCCCATTTGTCACCTTGGTGATGTCCCCAGTGGTGACAACTAGGAATCGTATATAGAATTCGTCGCATTTGTCACCTGTACAGTACTAAAGTTTCAGAGATCGTACCTATCTCTCTAGGATATACCCAAATGTGTTGCGTAGGTACGTCATAGAACAGGGGTAAGTGCGAACTTGGAGCTGGCAAACTTTAGTGCAAACGGACATAAGTGCCTGACATATTTTATAAGATAATTTTAAACAGAGAAATGAGACCAGCGATAGCGCCCTGGTGGAAAGACTACAGACAGAAGCAGTACCAGCCGCGGCAGACACTGACTATGGAGATGATAATCAGGCTGAGCTTCATGGAGGTTCTGAGAGAATACGCTGATAACTGTTCCATTAGCGGGGTCAAGCAAATGTGCGATCCGAAGATATGGTGGCCGCAACGGTACTTCTTTTACCTTTTTTCGATTTGTGTCAATGATAATGATATGAAATTTTATTTTGCATACAAGGTAGTCCAGCAAGTATACAAAAAGATTTTTTTCGGTTTACTAATTCATTTCAAAAACGTTTCATTTTTTGTTTTACTCAAGGTAGACGATTGGAAAGCAATCAGTGAAATGTATTTCGAGCTATGTAATGAAGCTAAAAGAATAATCAACGCATCGGCAATGCCCTTTGTAAACGTCCATATGCGACTGTGACTATTGAGATAGTGAGATACGCGTAGTTATAGAGAACACCAAACCTCGTTGACCAAACCCACCAAAACTCGTTCAACATATTTTCCTTTCAGAATGGTTCGCATTTGCTTATTCTGCTTCATGTTCAGCCTGGTTGGCTACTATCTCTACAACACCTGGAACGAAGCCCTTGCTCGTCCGTTGATAGTAAATTCGGAGACTACCACTTACCCTATTTCGAAAATTGACTTCCCTGCGGTTGCTTTGTGCAACGTCAACAGAATCAGCAAGAAAGCGCTGAAGGCGTTTGCTGTGGAAATGTTAGTAGGTACCTCACAAAATAATAGTACATTATGATATAAGTGTGTAGTGGTCAATGCACACGCATGTCATACGACGTTTCTCATCACAGTTGCGAAGAAAAAATCAGAGTTGTATTGTTAAATGTCGTGCAGGCTTCTTATTTTCACGCGGCGGCGTCAGAGAAAAACCGTGTTAATGGCGCGAACAAAATCGACATCGACTAAAACGAAACGAAACGAAAAATGGAACTGGAACTAGAACGGGAACTGGCACTGTAACTGGAACGGGAACTGGAACGTGAACTGGAACTGGAACGTGATCTGGAACGTGAACTAGAACGTGAACTGGAACCCATATTACCGCCTCGAGTGTAATGATTAACTTAGCACACCTATATCATAATGTATACTATTTCATCCTTTTTATTCGTACAGGCTTGTGAGTGTGGCCAGCTAGTGTCCAAACCAAAGGTTCCGTATACATGTATTATATGAATAAAAATTAAATTACCCATTAATAAAAGAAGGGAAAGATACATCACGTAGAGTTTTGGTTTTGACCTGGGTGACCGTTGCTTGTTGTACGTTGTCATACCTTTAATACTTGTTTTACTGATCAGGCACCCTAAGCTGGCATCAAATAACGAGTCAATTGAGAATGCTGAGAAATTCTGGCTGCAAGCCGGCCGCCTTCTGGACTTTAGCTATGACGACAATCAGTTAGGAGGAAACGAGTTTCTGGACATGGACCAAGGGCTACATGACACGGGCTTTATTGTGGATGCTATGAAAACTGTAAGTAGCATTTAACTATGTTTGTGTGGTAGGTGAGTATAAATATGATACGTACGATTGCATACGCTCATAGCAAAGTTGGACTATCCAACATCCGTTTATAACCGATCGGTAAAGTTAAGCAACGTTTCCTGAGGTCACCACTTTGCAGGTGACCATTACAAAAAGTGGTTGTATAGGTACATACAATACAATTGAGTGCTGTACCGTGCTTCGAAGAGTACGTTAAGCCGTCGATCTCATGAGTTTTGTGTTGCAAGACAACTGTATTGAAGCCAATTCAGAAACCTTCGGACAGCCTTTTCTTTACACATACTTTTTTCTCTTTGTGTCTACGTACTCAGTTGGCACCTTCGTGTGAGGATATGCTTGAGCGGTGTACATGGGGAGGGAAAGTAGTCAACTGTACGGATGCGTTTAAAGTGCGGAGGACAGCGCGCGGCCACTGCTGTGCCTTCAACTATGTTCTGGAGTACCACTCCGCTAGCTCGTAAGTCTTGCTCGTGAGTTTTATATCTATAAGCTGTTAGCTGTAGCCTAATTAAATTTTAAAAAAGCCGTGAGGAAACTGGCCTGCAAAGGTTCCACGGGAATAGACTTGGTGCTTTTTCAGCAGTAGGCAGCTCCTACTTCCTCAGGACTGGTAGAATGTATAATGTGCTCTTTAACTAATAAATCGAAAGGTACTTTATTACTGTGTCATTGTTTTATTTGCAGACCAATCCACTCTAAAGCAGAAGCGGAACGACAACTTCTGCCTGGGTATGTGCATGGTCTTAATATTGTTTTGGACCCAATGCTTGACGATTACGCCTTCCCTTTGGACCCCTTGATGGGGTTTGACGTAAGTTGCCTATTTCTGAGATTTCGCTATATGTATTTCATGTATATATAAGTATATACGTTATACATTATGTTTGTATCATTCATCAATAAAGAATGGTACCGAAAAAGTATCTATTATGGAGATATCTAATCTAGCCCTTTGACTATTCAACTAGTCAAAGTTCTAGCCATGACCACAACGCGACTCGCGATGTGTCATGTCATATTGAAAATAGGTGTATCTACGAGAAAGTACTTCAAATATCATCTATATCCTTCTACTGGCCAATTTTGTAGAGGCAACTTTTAAAGATGAAAAAAGGCATGACCTAGGACATGGGTATATTATCTACGACTTCCAGGTGTTGCTCTTCGATCCCACTCACTTCGCTGACCTGAGCGCCGGTCGGTTGATTCATCGGCTGGTCGAACCGAACCAGGCGGAGTTTTTGGAGTTGAAGTCCATCAGGCAGGTTGCATCCCCTGAAGTCAGGAAGTACCCCCTGACAACGGTGAGTGTTTTTTATTTGTATTACTTGGTTAAACTTACCCAATATGTATTCATAATTCATAATCTTGATTCTAGACTATACAGGTTGTCCCGAAACTCAACGGGGGGAGCTCAACGGGGGCATGACAGGTCACAGGACTGGGGGGCTGTATGACCCCCCAGTCCTATGACCTGTTACAAGTATGGAAAATTAAGTAGGTGAATGATTTCTCTTCAGAAAAATCACTACATTTTTTAAACATTATTTATCTCTCTGTTCATGTCCATGTGAGCAAGGTCATCCTATTCGCAGAGAAAATGCTTCTTCAAAGACGAGCAAAAAGAAATGTTCAATGGCATGTATTCGTACAGCGGTTGCATCGTCCGCTGTCGCATCAAGTCCATCCAGTCCCTCTGCAAGTGCACTCCATACTTTCTGCCCGCTGGCCTGAATGAAGGGCCAATTTGTTTTATGGAAGATTTGAAGTGCTTAAATAAGTACAAAGGTAATTTTGACAGGTACATTTGGAAGCATTCTAATATATTCAGGTTAGTATCACACTATCATTTTTGACATAAAGCACTGTGATTTTGTTTAATTATGCTTGCTTAATATGTACAATAATTTAATTTTTATTATTTATAAATACATTATTTAGTTTTGACTTGTAAAAGTGCTAAAAATAGCATTTGCAAAAAAGAATTTGAGTTTGAGTTTGAGTTTGACTAATATTATAAAGGCGAAAGTTTGAATGTGTGTATGTCTGTTTGTGTGTATGTTTGTTACTCCTTCACACTCAAACGGCTGGACGGATTTGGATGAAATATGGAATAGAGATAGCTTATGTTACTGGATTAACAATTTAACACATAGGCTACTTTTAATCCGCGGGTGAAGCCGCGGGGTGCAGCTAATATTATATAATCTGTAGTCAGGTCAACTAGCTATGTGCCCTCATTTTACTACAAATCTTCACAAATGCCTCGAGATGGTATGGTGCCTTAATTACTTGGCAAGTAATGAATTTTCAACTCGTCTAAGGATTCTGACGAGTCTTTCTTCACATCGCCATAGCTTAATAAGATCTAGTAATGCAATTAATTAAATAAATAAATAATAAATGAGGAATATGGAAATTTAGGGATATGGTGGTGATACACATAAGTATACGATATAATATTAATTCGTGCTCTTTTCTTTAAATGATGAATTCCATTGACCAATATCTTTCTGGTAAATTGGCTAATTATCGCGCTTGGTGTTGGACTGCCTGCGCCAAGGGGGGGGGGTTTGGGCCCCCCCCCCTCCCCCCCCCGTATCCGCGCCCGTATCATAATAATAATTATATTCTTTGATTAACTCTCATCCTAACTTACTGTTCCAAAAGATATGAGAAGTGGGTAATCAGATTCCACATTAAATAGACTCTTGACTTCTCGACCCCAAAAAATTTTAATACTACTTTTGTACCTATGATGGGCTTTGCAGAAACTAGTATCCAGATACGAATTGCCCATCTCAAATTTCCAGAAAAGCTCCTGTATTTATACCCAAAAGACGCAGAGAAGACTGATGGTCTGGAGATCGAGCTGGAAGACTCCCTGTTCTGCCCCGAGTGTCTGCCCGACTGCGAGTTGACGTGGTATTCCACTAAGTCATATAAGATACCTATGAAACTGCTGGCAAAGAAGGCTTACTACGTAGACGAGTCTATGTGAGAATCTGTTTATTTTCTTGTTCAATGACCCTTAGGTCTTCTTTCAAAACATGATAGAGGGTAGTTTAATAAGTACACTAGGTGGGAGGTAGGACTTTTCTGCATAGTTCGTCTAGGTAGGTACCACCGCTTTGCCAGTTATTCCTCCGCCAAGCAGTAGTGTGCAAGCACTACTGTGTTCCGGTTTGAAGGGCATTGTAGCTAGTGAAATTACTGGGTAAATGAGACTTTTGATCTGATCACACGTCTAGTATAATCTTATTACCAGACTGTTGATGTCTCAGGATGACGTGCGCAGTGCAGTGTCACGCAAAACTATAGAGTGGTACTGCAATCTGTTATGGCCGCCGTGACGCTTAACATCAGGCGAACGACTAGCTCGTCACGTCATTCATTTAAGTACATAACAATAAAAGAAAAAAGTTAGACCTGTAAAATTGCATCTAAATAATTTTTTTTAATTCACTGAGTGAGTACCTACCTCTTTCTGTTTTGCAGAGAAGACCTAAATATGACTAACAAATGCTTTTTGAGCATTCATCACCCGGTATCTAACGCAGTTTTGGAACGCTTAGATGTGGTTGCATATTGGTTTGAAATTCTGAGTAAGTTTTCATCATCATCATCATCATCATAAACAGCCTGAAGACGTCCACTGCCGAACATACACCTCCTCCAGAGCGCGCCACCTTGAGCGACTGCTCGCCTCCTGCATCCATCGGCTCCCCGCGGCTTTCACCAGATCGTCGTTCCACCGAGTGGGGGGCCGGCCTACGCTGCGTCTTCCGGTTCGTGGTCGCCACTCGAGAACCTTAATTAAAGTACGTACGTTACGTTGACTAAATCTTTGCGCTGGGCCATCTAAAGCTCGATCTATGATTTTCAATAGTTTAGAAGCTACGGACATTTTTAGTCATTTTCAGTCTAAAATCCTAATCAAGCCCCAAAATTAATTGAACGGTATTTACATTTTGAAGAACCATTTCCGTACGGATCTATCATCATATCAAAGTTTTCAAAAAGTCAATGCTAAAGTTACGTACGATTGTTGTGTATTCTACTAAAAATGCCCGTAGCTCCTAAGACTCTACTAGCTTGCTTATATTGTATACTCTAAGTACTCTACATATAGATATTAATAAATTACCATCTATCTGTACTATACCTACCTTTATTTTTTAGAATCAAACTGTAACTGGGCTAAATCTTTACATTGAATATTTTTTGTAAAATTTAATTCATCATCAACAGTCTGAAGACGTCCACTGCTGAACATAGGATTCCCCACAGAGCACCACTTTGAGCGGCTGCTTGCTTCCTGCATCCATCGGCTCCTTGCGGTTTTCACCAGATCGTCGGTCCACCTCGTGCGGCCGGCCTACGTTGCGTCTTCCAATCGCAAAAAAACTAGTTTCCGGAAAATTTTATTGGTCTTTATTACACTAATTCTTTATTGAAATAGAAGTAAAAAATTAATTCTTGTCTGTCTGTCTGTCTGTCAACAAGCAGCATCATGAAACTACTGGACAACCCGTACGTAGTACTATATAATAAATATCTGTTCTGTGCCCATACGAACTCTGACTCTGGACTTACGGTTCGGTGACTAAATCCCAGAGTTCATCATGACTTTGGTCTTTGACATTGGTACAACAGATGATTTTTTTTCATTGGTAGTACTTGAACAATGGTAACTACCCTAAATGTACCTAAAATTACAGTCCAACATAATAACACTTTTACATTTACTTACAGGTAACATCGGCGGATTTGGGGGAGTTGCCATTGGATTTTCTGTCTGTGCTATTGTGGAAATTGTATACTTTTTGTTAGTTCGTTTTATGATACTAATAGGCTATAACTACCTAAAATACCATTAAATTAAATTGATCGATTTTAATGAAATGTTGTACGTATTTTATTTCAAAGCCTTGTTCACAGATTACTAAATACATAATTATGTTAACTACGTAGATAGTAGGTACGTAAATCCTACACATAAATGTCTTTGTGCTTACACTGTAAAAAGTTAAACCTCATTTTGGGCGTAGTTTTTTTTTATGTTTTAGCTACCTCAATTTGTGTTTTAGGTACTTATTTTATTTACTAAATAATTAGCACTTGCCCGCGGCTCCATCCGAGTGGAAATAGGCTCAATTCAACCGACTTCAATCTGAGAAATACTTAGGTACCTACTTATTTTTTTTTTTGCTTGTATTTTGATTTAAAATGCACCGATTTTGATATTATTGCTAATAATATTCTATTAATCACTAATATGATAGAATATACTTTCAAATAAATAAAAATCCAAATCAGTTTACTTATACTTAACATTTTTTCAAGTTTTAAAGTAGAACTTAAATCTACACCACTATTATAAAGAGGAAAGATTTGTATTTTTGTATGTTTGTAATGAATAAACTCAAAAACTACTGTGCCGATTTCAAAAATTCTTTCACCATTGGAAAGCTGCATTCACCCTGAGTAACATAGGCTACACCACTACACGTGCGAAGCCGGGGCGAGCAGCTAGTTACCTATACCTATATTCATGTTTTATAAATGACGGAGATACGGTGCTAGCCACAGGTGCTTACTAAAAGGTGTCGTCAGATAAAATCCTGACGGGAAATTACACCTATTAAAAAGGACATCTATATTATCATATTATTTTTAATTGATTTTAATTTACTTGATACCCTACCAGAGTGATTCTGGAAAAGGTGGCATCAGGTAAAATCCTGAGGGAAAACTACAACTAAAAAAGGGACACCTATATTATCAAGTTATTTTAATTACACTAATACCCTACCAGGGGGCGTACCGTGAGCTCTTAGCGCGATTCAAAACAGAGCCTACACTGGATCGCTTGTCAAAATCCCCATACAAAAAAAAACAAAGCGATCCAATATAGGCTCTGTTTTGAATCGCGCTAAGAGCTCACGGTACGCCCCCTGAGCGATTCTGGAAAAGGTATGGTCAGGTAAAATCCTGACGAAAATTACAACTAAGGGGAAGCAACACCAGAGACAATTCTAGCGTACTTACTGTATAATTATTCATCATCTTCGGTTCACCATATTAGTCTTCGATTTCTTGAAAGCTCCAGCTGCAGTCCATAAAGATGTTCGAATCCTTGGTCAAGACTCAATAGCCAGTCCCGCACGCGCACAGCATTAACAGCTATTATGTCCAGAGTTCACCGATTTGAAGTCAAAGTTCAATAAAACTGTTAAAAACTCCCGAGGGTCGTACGCGCACTTGACTCTACCGACTGCGCCAATTATAGAGGGGCTGCAGCGGGAGTAATGAAGTAAACGATGATGTAGAATAATTATTACCTTTTATTCAAGGTTTTGCAACTAAAATTAGATTTTAAAACTAATTATCTCTAACTATATACATGTGACGAGTCTCGACGATCGAGGACAAGTGCCGGGGGAGAGTGAAGTAAGCCTCGCGGGGCCGAGAGGGGATCGCGGGCGCGGGCGCTGCGCGGACGGAGGTCAGGATCTCAGTCTCACGCTTTCGCTGGTCACTACTTTTCTATGTGTAAGTGGATCTTCTCTATGTGTGCGAATCTAGCTGACACGGCGGTGACGACACCTAGACGGCACGATAAGGGGTGTGTCCGATGTACTTGTCGTTCTACGTAACACGTTTTACGCATTAAGTGCTGAATTACGAGCATGAGTTTGGGCAAGTGATATAATGTAGTGAAACGTGGTTTTTCGTGTTGCTTCCAAAATTCCATAGAAGCCTTTTTTTTGTGAGATGAGTGGCAAACAAGTAGGTGGCCCACCTCCTGGTAAGTGGTCACCGCCCCCTATGGACATCTGCAACATCGAAGGCATTGCCGATACGTTGCCTACCCTTGGAGAGGACTCTTTTAACACTTTTCTTGAAGCTCCCCATACTGTAGTTATGCGGAAAAACCTCAGGAGGAAGATCATTCCACATCTTGCAGGTTCGTGGAAGAAACGAGCGCAAGAATCGCGTCGTATGAGATTTTCACGTGACTACAATATGTGGATGCGCTTTTTCACGTTGCCGAGAAGTTCAATAATAAAATCGAGAAGATGGGATGAGGTTAAAGATTTCTTCAGAGCATTCCCCATGGTAATAACGGTAGAACAGTGTAATAGAACCCTCTCTTAATCTAATTAAATAAATTAATAATAAATTGCCTAATATTCTAAACTAACCTCACGTTAAAAAGGTTATCAAAATTTGTTGACTATTTTGGACTACCTATTTTAACTGTTTATGGCCTTGTGAATCGTCTCCTACAAATGATAGAACCGTACGTTGTGATAATGTAGTAATCCAAATCCTTTTAAAGTAATGAGACAATACCTAACTAACATCTAACCTATTCAATAATATTAAATTAATTTAAAATATTCATCGTCCTACAAATAATTGCAATTTAATCCCCTGATGAAAACTATTCCTATATTCTGAGTAACCGAACTGAAATTTCCACATAAAATCATATTAGGCACCAATCAATATATTTCCTACTATATATTCGAAAGGTTTCAATTGTAGGAATGAATAATTTTTTCCTGCAAAAGTTGAACATTATAGTTCCTAGTCATAAACAAAACTGAAAGTAAATTAAAGCTTCATGACGAACGTATGTTGAAATTAACAAGACAAGAAAATGAAACATAGGTAAAACGTAAGTAAGTATATTGCTAACTGTGTTTAAGCTTGTTATATAGCAAAGTCATAGTAAACTTTATTTGTTTATCATAACTCTGGCATAGGAGCCCCGCCACCGCTCCAATGCTGTGGGTCTCGACTACCTGGCTGGTTAACCCTCCACTATTTAGTGCTTGAAATTTCCCACACGGAGGTACCGTGTGTGAAATTCCCCCACACTAAGAGAAATTTGATTTTACTAAATTTTGTTCTATTTATCCCAAGTCAGTACGTCAGGTACCCCATCTACCTATTCTTATCTACTTATCTAGTTTGGACTCCAAAAGGTGCAAGGGACAAGAGGACATTATTTTTTTCCAAATCCTAACAAAATAGACATCACCTTAGTTAATTGTGAGTCTATCTAATACGTACTACATTCGGTATAAGACAGACTCTAAAAATAGCTCAACTTTCAAATCTCCTAGTTTTCGTCTAAAGATTATCAATATTATCGTAGATTCTATATCAACAGCATGCAGTGGACTAAACAGTAGTATTAATTTTAACTGTAAATATTTATTTGAATTCAATGATCTGTTAGTGATATTCAGGTTGTCTCTATTTTCCAGAACTTGTATTGAAAAGTAATCTAAAACCCGTTTATATAATTTAGGTATTATATTTCATAAATATGAAATATTATAATAATATGTTTTTTTGCCAGTAATATAATAGATTATTAATGCTGTTTTCTAACAACAAGATATTCTCATTCGAATCTTTAAATTAGCTACCCCTATCCGTTTGGTAAGGAGATCACTAACAGGTACTGCTGTGCTTGACCCAAGACACGAAGGACAATTTCTTATCACTAGTACTTTAAATGTTTCTTATAGAATAAATAGTAAAATTCTTATTGAAAATTCAATCAAACAAACCCAACTCTGAATTCCACTAAATTGATCTATAAACAAACACGAATAACCCTAAACTATGAATAAATTCCCGGTAGTTATTTAACAATCGCACAAGCAAAGCATTATGTATTTCCATACTAGAGTGAAACTCAATTACGATTTTATTTAAGTTACTCGCGAATGATTTCAAACAGAGAGTAAATTCCCAATAGTTATCTAAGTAAAAGGAATAATTCCCAGTCGTTACTAATTCCCGGTAGTTTCCTAACTATCGTTCAAACATTACCTATTTTGCAACTAGAAAACAAAACGTTCGTTTCCTTGCAAAAATATGATCCTTCCAACTCTCCTAAGTAAAATTCCGCCTAGAATCCGCTAAGAAAATACCTATCTAATTATGCTGAATTTGTACATCAGAATTAGGCACAGAATAATATTTTCTCAGTAGTGTCATAACTTGTTCATGTGAACTTTGTATCAGCGTTTACTATCACCGTGTAGGAATAGAACCTTTCCCATATCTTCCGTAGAGCATCGCAAACCCAGCTAAAGAAATACCTTCCTATACCACAGAATAGATATATAGTACAACGCATTTTTACCACAAAATAGGTTTATAGAATTACGTATTCATACTAATATGATCCGCAACATTAACGACAATAATTCTCCAGTTGAGACTAGGTCATGAAAACTAATGTGATGAATCGTATTCAAATACATTCCCCTTTCTATCTCTACTGTAGTTTCACAAAGCTTGTGCCAGCTATAGAAAATACCTACTTATACCTTTGCAGCGTTGCTCTCTGTACATTAAATCCTTCCGTGATCACCCAGCTTTCCGTCAAAAGCAAGGTCCACGACAACTAGCTCTACAATAAACACCCACAGCTTCAACCTTCGAGAAAACTTGGATTATAATTTTATGACTTTGATAATTTACGTAATTGTATTTACACTTTTATTTATTAGTATTTTATTATAATGAATTTATCTTTAGATGTATTTTATACCGCTTTAAATTTATTTATATATTTATTGAATTTTATCTATTTCTCTAACACTATTATTTTTCCGCGATTTTCAATATTTTATCCCTAACTTCCCCATCCTACGTGTGTATTCCTCGACTTATAGCTTTTCCCTATACATTAGTGTGTACCCCCAAACACTGGAGATTGCTACAAATCTCACATTTACTTTTAAACGTGCATGTCTGTTCTCGGTGTGTGCAATGAGAACATACCTGATCTAACCCTATGAGAGAACGAGCTGTGACAAAAGCTCTCCAAAGCTAAAACCTATTGCCACCTAATTTTTATCTTGCATGCGGGACCGGAGTCCATGGGCAGCATACAAGACAAAACCCTAACACTTGGGACAGTTCAGCTTAATTTGCATTTAGGATCCGGGTATCGTATACACGAAGACGGGACAGTTAATCTTTTCAGCCCTCCTTTCAGCCAGAATGCAAACCAAACCAAAAAGGTGGATCCAGATCCTATAACGGAGGCAAAATCTGGTGCAGGTCTCCACATAACACGCGAACTGCATACCCTAAGCAAAATAAGGGAAGACAAGCTTCGTTGCAATGTTTCAACTTATCTCTTACTGAGTTCCTGGACCCAAGGCATACTTCCCCCCAGATCCAGAATTAATTGAGAGGGCGAATTTATCTAAGAATTTAACCGGAAATTTCATCTGCATTTTTCTGACAAGTTTCGACTTGCCCTATCCCGTGAATGATTTTATAACTGACCGCGTTTGACAGCTTGACAGATGTCAAAATCCTATTATATATCAAAAACACTTTAAAGGTAGAAAGGTAAAAAAGTAAAACTAAATATAAAGAAGGTTTGATTTCTTTTACTGTTACCTTATTTTACCACAGGTAACCACTTTTACACCTATCTCTACATTTTCTTTATCAGTTAATGCGATGCCAATGACTATTTCCTTTATTTTTGGACTATTCTTTATGCATAAAGTGCTTCAATGAAATTATTTCAGTATTTTTATAATTTAGGTAAAATTTATAATATTTGTGACGTCACGAGACAGCCTGGATCGTTACAATCGCCCCTAAAATATTTGCGCAGGCGTTTTAAATTTAAAGCCGAAGTAAAATTTTATTCTTTAAAATACATTCACAAATATTAGCAAAACTATAATAAAAATAATTTAAATAATAATTATAACTCTACCACCTCACTTAAGCAATTATAATTTGTTAACGTTTGGCTCCAAACTTAAAATGTATTTATAGTTCTGTAGTGTTCCTAACCGTTAAATTTAATTTAAGAGAGCACCTAAAAATAATCAACCTGATAGCAAATAATTTGCGAAACAAAAATACACTTGTCTTTTCAATTGTTTAATATGCAGTATACTGCGTATTAATTTGTTATTCGTTTGAAAAATATTAAATATTACTAATATTGAGTAATTTATTTTCGAAAGTTTAATGTTGTCAAATGATAATATTTTTATTTTTAATATACTATTGAATCCATCCTTGAAAACAAACCGTAATTACTATTCTATTTTAAGCACCCTCTTAAGCCGTAACAACAGTGAATTACTTTATGAGTCAATATCCAAAATTTCATCGCATCAATCATACCCAAAAATCACTTATCCCAAGGCTAACCTAGCCACCAAAAGAAACCAGGTTGTGAGGCTGGTCAGTCCTAATAACTTTAAGTAGAAGGTACCCCTAAGAACCATGTTTTCGTTCCGAGCTGCCTCCCACAAAACCCTTCGATAACCAGGTCAACTTTAATAGTTCAAAATATAGATTTGTCCATGACTTCAGCAATATTTCGCATATATTTCCCACTCCGTAATTCGCTATCATTTCGGATGTAGAGTGTAGCAGATCGGATGTTCCTACCTTGTAGAGTACGGGGTTGTTATAACAGTTTTGTTTAAACTTAGGCTTTCTCTTTTAACCTAGCACCTAGCCTTAAATTATATCAACCCATTTGTTGAGTCGTGTAAATCCAAAACCACCCGTCAACAAACCCCTTAAACCGTAGATCTTGCTAAGCCACTAAGATCCTCCTGCACTGTTAAACCTCTAACCATGTCCATACAATGATACTTGCTGACATAAAAATGACTTTTTTTTTTAATTATCCAAAATCAAATCCCTTTCATAAGCAAAAACAACATAACAATTCATTAATCCACATTTGACCCCAGTCAACTAACTTATTCGCTATCTTAACGGCTAGCAATTCCCAATAGATTTAAGGCTTCTTTGAAGTTATTGCTTAATACGTATCATGATATTAAAATAAAATCTTTAATTTTATTTCGATTTCATTTCTAAAACAAAATTATATATAATGATAGATTTCGTTTGAAATTTTATTTAATGTCAATGCTGAAACCATTCATTTATTATAGATAGGTTACAATAACAATAATTAATAAATATTAATTGTCGCGAACTGAACTAACCTCTACTAAAAATAATTTATTTTGTTACGTTTTAAATATATTATCGTTATTAAGGTATGAATTTTATAACACAATATTTTATTTGAAAATTTAATCAATAAGTATATTCATTGTCAATAATCCCGAACTTGAACTCGAATTACGCGCAAAACTACCAAACAAGCTAACCAAAATAATTTTAAATTCCGCTATTTTGAAATTGTAATAATTTATTTTAAATATTTTTATGTTGTCTAGTTTATTGTGCATCGTACAATAAACATTGAATCGGAACTTAATCTATCCACCGTACCAATAACCACTAATAAAATTATTAAATATCTTGAACTGTTTGCGCCCCCTATAGTTTTATAATTTTAGCCAACTTCGAACCTTTCCTATTTCCAAACCCAGAAAAGAAATCTAATTTATTTACCCTAATATTTCCGAATTATTCACGAAAATTGACTCTGTCGTTTTTCCTAAATTGGATGATGATAAATTTCCCACGTACTTCCTAAATGAAAGCTCAACCTTATTATGTGCATCAATAAATTTTAAAATTAATCAAACAGAATACGTACATGTCTGATTAATAAACTACTACTTCTTTCCAACCTACTACAACAAATTTCCATGTTCGTAATGAAACATTCTAATGTTGAATTTATTTAAATTCCGTTGAGTTTATTGCAACGCAGCCTATTTTAAATTTGTATGTATGTAATGCCATCCCTAAATATTCGTAAATCAAATAAACCAATGTTTGCATGAATAGTTCGAATCTCGTTTATCTATTTATTCATCATCTTCATCATCTAATTAATCCATCTTCTACGATAATCTAATGATGATATCCTGAACGTTATAGCCCCGAAAAATTATTAAATAACTAATAAAGTAACGATTAAAACTCAAAAGATTGAGTCCTTCTTTTAACTATGAGATAATTTATAACTAATTTTCATTTAATTTATTGAAATCTAAAACTGCCCCTACATATTGTCTCAAAACCTTTCCTTTTCCACGGACAGCAAATTGTGCGATAGTAAATAAATACCATCGCTACTTAAAATAATATCAATCCAAAACAATCAACATCCTCATTCTAATCCAAAAACTCCAATGTAAATATCTAAAATAAATCAACCTGATAACGAAATAAACGCACGAAAATCCTATTCAAGTAAAATCCTGGCCATTTGAGATCCTGGTCAATTAAGATACTGGTCAATTGAGATCCTGGTCATTTGAGATCCTAGTCAAATGTCAATCCTGGTCACGTAAAATTCTGGTCATTTGAGATCCTGGTCAATTGAGATCCTGGTCAATTAAAATACCGGTCAATTGAGATCCTGGTCATTTGAGATTCTAGTCAAATGTCAATCCTGGTCAATTGAGATCCTGGTCATTTGAGATCCTAGTCATTTGGCAATCCTGGTCAATTGAGATCCTGGTCACGGCACCAAATTGTAACAACACCCTATATTTAACTCTTTAATAATAATAAATAATTAATTAAATTCACCGGAAATTCTAAAACTAATCATACGTTAAAAAGTTATCAAAATTTGTTGACTATTTTGGACTACCTATTTTAACTGTTTATGGCCTTGTGAATCGTCTCCTACAAATGATAGAACCGTACGTTGTGATAATGTAGTAATCCAAATCCTTTTAAAGTAATGAGACAATACCTAACTAACATCTAACCTATTCAATAATATTAAATTAATTTAAAATATTCATCGTCCTACAAATAATTGCAATTTAATCCCCTGATGAAAACTATTCCTATATTCTGAGTAACCGAACTGAAATTTCCACATAAAATCATATTAGGCACCAATCAATATATTTCCTACTATATATTCGAAAGGTTTCAATTGTAGGAATGAATAATTTTTTCCTGCAAAAGTTGAACATTATAGTTCCTAGTCATAAACAAAACTGAAAGTAAATTAAAGCTTCATGACGAACGTATGTTGAAATTAACAAGACAAGAAAATGAAACATAGGTAAAACGTAAGTAAGTATATTGCTAACTGTGTTTAAGCTTGTTATATAGCAAAGTCATAGTAAACTTTATTTGTTTATCATAACTCTGGCATAGGAGCCCCGCCACCGCTCCAATGCTGTGGGTCTCGACTACCTGGCTGGTTAACCCTCCACTATTTAGTGCTTGAAATTTCCCACACGGAGGTACCGTGTGTGAAATTCCCCCACACTAAGAGAAATTTGATTTTACTAAATTTTGTTCTATTTATCCCAAGTCAGTACGTCAGGTACCCCATCTACCTATTCTTATCTACTTATCTAGTTTGGACTCCAAAAGGTGCAAGGGACAAGAGGACATTATTTTTTTCCAAATCCTAACAAAATAGACATCACCTTAGTTAATTGTGAGTCTATCTAATACGTACTACATTCGGTATAAGACAGACTCTAAAAATAGCTCAACTTTCAAATCTCCTAGTTTTCGTCTAAAGATTATCAATATTATCGTAGATTCTATATCAACAGCATGCAGTGGACTAAACAGTAGTATTAATTTTAACTGTAAATATTTATTTGAATTCAATGATCTGTTAGTGATATTCAGGTTGTCTCTATTTTCCAGAACTTGTATTGAAAAGTAATCTAAAACCCGTTTATATAATTTAGGTATTATATTTCATAAATATGAAATATTATAATAATATGTTTTTTTGCCAGTAATATAATAGATTATTAATGCTGTTTTCTAACAACAAGATATTCTCATTCGAATCTTTAAATTAGCTACCCCTATCCGTTTGGTAAGGAGATCACTAACAGGTACTGCTGTGCTTGACCCAAGACACGAAGGACAATTTCTTATCACTAGTACTTTAAATGTTTCTTATAGAATAAATAGTAAAATTCTTATTGAAAATTCAATCAAACAAACCCAACTCTGAATTCCACTAAATTGATCTATAAACAAACACGAATAACCCTAAACTATGAATAAATTCCCGGTAGTTATTTAACAATCGCACAAGCAAAGCATTATGTATTTCCATACTAGAGTGAAACTCAATTACGATTTTATTTAAGTTACTCGCGAATGATTTCAAACAGAGAGTAAATTCCCAATAGTTATCTAAGTAAAAGGAATAATTCCCAGTCGTTACTAATTCCCGGTAGTTTCCTAACTATCGTTCAAACATTACCTATTTTGCAACTAGAAAACAAAACGTTCGTTTCCTTGCAAAAATATGATCCTTCCAACTCTCCTAAGTAAAATTCCGCCTAGAATCCGCTAAGAAAATACCTATCTAATTATGCTGAATTTGTACATCAGAATTAGGCACAGAATAATATTTTCTCAGTAGTGTCATAACTTGTTCATGTGAACTTTGTATCAGCGTTTACTATCACCGTGTAGGAATAGAACCTTTCCCATATCTTCCGTAGAGCATCGCAAACCCAGCTAAAGAAATACCTTCCTATACCACAGAATAGATATATAGTACAACGCATTTTTACCACAAAATAGGTTTATAGAATTACGTATTCATACTAATATGATCCGCAACATTAACGACAATAATTCTCCAGTTGAGACTAGGTCATGAAAACTAATGTGATGAATCGTATTCAAATACATTCCCCTTTCTATCTCTACTGTAGTTTCACAAAGCTTGTGCCAGCTATAGAAAATACCTACTTATACCTTTGCAGCGTTGCTCTCTGTACATTAAATCCTTCCGTGATCACCCAGCTTTCCGTCAAAAGCAAGGTCCACGACAACTAGCTCTACAATAAACACCCACAGCTTCAACCTTCGAGAAAACTTGGATTATAATTTTATGACTTTGATAATTTACGTAATTGTATTTACACTTTTATTTATTAGTATTTTATTATAATGAATTTATCTTTAGATGTATTTTATACCGCTTTAAATTTATTTATATATTTATTGAATTTTATCTATTTCTCTAACACTATTATTTTTCCGCGATTTTCAATATTTTATCCCTAACTTCCCCATCCTACGTGTGTATTCCTCGACTTATAGCTTTTCCCTATACATTAGTGTGTACCCCCAAACACTGGAGATTGCTACAAATCTCACATTTACTTTTAAACGTGCATGTCTGTTCTCGGTGTGTGCAATGAGAACATACCTGATCTAACCCTATGAGAGAACGAGCTGTGACAAAAGCTCTCCAAAGCTAAAACCTATTGCCACCTAATTTTTATCTTGCATGCGGGACCGGAGTCCATGGGCAGCATACAAGACAAAACCCTAACACTTGGGACAGTTCAGCTTAATTTGCATTTAGGATCCGGGTATCGTATACACGAAGACGGGACAGTTAATCTTTTCAGCCCTCCTTTCAGCCAGAATGCAAACCAAACCAAAAAGGTGGATCCAGATCCTATAACGGAGGCAAAATCTGGTGCAGGTCTCCACATAACACGCGAACTGCATACCCTAAGCAAAATAAGGGAAGACAAGCTTCGTTGCAATGTTTCAACTTATCTCTTACTGAGTTCCTGGACCCAAGGCATACTTCCCCCCAGATCCAGAATTAATTGAGAGGGCGAATTTATCTAAGAATTTAACCGGAAATTTCATCTGCATTTTTCTGACAAGTTTCGACTTGCCCTATCCCGTGAATGATTTTATAACTGACCGCGTTTGACAGCTTGACAGATGTCAAAATCCTATTATATATCAAAAACACTTTAAAGGTAGAAAGGTAAAAAAGTAAAACTAAATATAAAGAAGGTTTGATTTCTTTTACTGTTACCTTATTTTACCACAGGTAACCACTTTTACACCTATCTCTACATTTTCTTTATCAGTTAATGCGATGCCAATGACTATTTCCTTTATTTTTGGACTATTCTTTATGCATAAAGTGCTTCAATGAAATTATTTCAGTATTTTTATAATTTAGGTAAAATTTATAATATTTGTGACGTCACGAGACAGCCTGGATCGTTACAACAGACTCAGAGAACCGATATCTCGCCGTAGACTTAAAGGCTCTAGCTTGTCGGTGAGCTTGGGATCGTTCACAATTCTAACGGCTCTTCGCTGTAGGGAGTCAAGTGGTTGCAGTAAGTACTTCGGTGCCCCACTCCAGAGATGGGAGCAGTACTCCATGTGTGGCCGAACCTGGGCTTTGTATAGCAAAAGACGTTGGTTCGGCGTGAAGTACCGCTTAGCACTATTGAGTACACCGAGTTTTTTGGCAGTAAGACTGGCCTTGCGTTCCAAATGACTCCTAAACTGGACCTCGTTAGTAATGTATACGCCTAGAATCCCTACACTCTTCGACAAGGTAAGTGGAATACTCTGAAACAGCGGAACTACAGTAAACGGGGACTTTTTAGCGGTAAACACGCACGTTTGTGTTTTAGTAGGGTTAAACTGTACAAGATTATGTACACCCCATTCGGCGAATTGTTACAGTAAGTGCTCAACTTGAGATACCAGTAATGTTCTGCTTTCCTCAATTTCTGCTCGAGGGGCATTTGCACGACCTGTGTAGAGAGCATCACCCGTGCGATCATCCGCATAGCAATGAAGACTGTTGAATTCAAGTAAATCATTAATATGCAGGATGAATAGAGTAGGTGATAGCACAGAACCTTGTGGTACACCGGCATTAATTGACATGGTCTCGGAAATGGCGCCGTCTAGAACGGCTCTAATTCTTCGACTATCCAAAAAATTCCCCACCCACTTAACGCCTCTAGTGAAGTTGCCACCACTTTACTAGGTCATGACGACTGGATTATAACTACCTGACTTAGACTGGACTATGACTACCCAGACTGTGACTAAGACTTGACTAATACCTAAAATATTCCATAACACAATGAAAAATTACTATACTTGACACTGGCTAAATACACTAAGTGTGGAGCCAAAATATAAGAGAAAAAAAAACAGAACATTAAACAACAGGGGTTAAAAATACCCTTTAGTCCATCCATTTTTTGTAACTAAGTAGCTAATGATTTTTTCTTCACTGATTCGTAAATAGTTAATAAAAGGTAATATTTAATCCATTTACATAACTGTTTCATATTGTTCTTTCAAATAACGCTACATAGAAAACTTAGCTCTATTATTTTGTAGTTATAGTAGATACGAGTCAAGTTGTCTCCCTGCTCTCAATTCATGCTCTGGCTCTGCCGCTCTGCGTTTCAATTTCCCGCCTATTGTTTTGCTTACCTACCGTTTACAAAGCCAGCATTTATGACTGATAAACTGCTTCACTATTTTACAGTTTATTTTAACTAGCTTCGTTCTTTCATAAAATAAATTAGGTGTTTGTCGTCAAGCAATAGAAAGAATAAAAATTAATTATATAACGCATACATTACATGGACTTTAGACTCGCTTCTTGCTATCATACTTGTCAAGTGGAGTAAAAAAAAACAGGGGAAAGACGATTTTGTCTACCATCCGTGCTAATGTCAATGTCAAAAACTAAAAGACGGCATTTGTGTCGGTTTTGGGTTTGGACAAATATATTTTCGAGTCGCAATTTATTTTATCGCAAAATGTCCGTGAATTCGCCTCCAGGAAAAAGTGACGGTGAGGTTTCGTTGTTACTGCGGTTGTTGTATAGTTATATTAACAGCAGATTGACCAAGGTTTTGTTGTAGGTGATGAGCCTACTGATAGGCCTGTAGCGGCAGTCCCGCCAACAGAACCAGACAGTGAGACCCTCAGTTCCAGAGTAAGAGACTGGGATGTGGACTCGGTTCGAAGGTATTTAGCTACAAAACTTGGATTCTACGAGCCACCCAAGCCGCCGTCGCCTGTAGAAAAAGTTTTAGACGAAGTTAACTTGGATGGTGTTGTGAAATGGATCAAAAGTGAGAGATGTAAGAATATAATAACGTTGTCAGGAGCTGGTATATCTACATGTAAGTATAAGTAATGTTTTAGTTTAATAATACCATATAGGTTACACACTTTATGATAAAAGCTTTGGTCACAAACTTGTTCGAATGAACAATAAATGATTGAATAAAAAGAAACTATACATTCAAATCTTATGAAATAATTCACTTTGATCATGAAATAAATAATGTTTAGCTGTTAAAATTTTTAACAATTTCATTGGATGGTACAATAATATTGTTTAGATGTGTTGTCAAATGGAAAATTCTGTTTATTATCACAAGGTCATTATTTGAGTAATGTTTTCATGGAATATTTTGTGTGTTGATATCCTATATTAGTTGTGTAGTATGTTAAAATCCATATCATAAAAACTATTTATATGGATAGTAATAAAGGCATAATGCCCGTAAAAACAATCATATAGATTTATGATACTATCTTCTGCTTAGCATAATTAACAGATTAATGGAGAATGTGGGATTTAAACTCTCATCCATCTATCTCTAAAGCCGGGCCATGCTTTACGTAAGCTACTGTGACAAGTGATCTCATGTCCAAATGTATCCTTACAACTAACTTATAGGGTTGGTTGTCTTGAGAGATTCCTAAAAATCACCTCAACTATCATGGTTAAGTAACAACAACAAACTTTAACTTCAAAAGTCACTTCCTTAAACTCTTAAAACCTATGATAATATTATTACTTTTCAGCGGCTGGTATCCCTGATTTTCGCAGTCCAGAGACGGGTCTATATCACAATTTGCAAAAATATAATCTACCGGAGCCACAAGCAATATTTGAAATCAACTTTTTCAGACAAAATCCTAAACCATTCTTCATGTTGGCTAAAGAATTGTACCCCGGGAACTTCAGACCTACTATATCACATTATTTCATTAGGTTATTGAATGAAAAAGGTAATATTGCTGAAGCCGTAAGTATATACATATACAATACATAATATGCTATTTAATTTATAATACTGAGATGATTCAACTCACGGGAACCAGGCTAGTAACCATACTTACATACAAATAACCATACTTTACTGGCACATAGCCTGCTCCTTGCCTTAAAAACATCAATTTTTGCCAGAATTTCTATCGAAAAACTGTCGAAACCAAACATTAATTACACATTTTAACTTCATTTTAAATAGTAAATTTGGCTGGTTTAAAGGTGGCCAAAGAGAACTTTCAATCCCTTCCCTACTAATGAAATAAAAGTGAAATTTCGTCACTTGTGTATGGGCCGGGTGCTCCTGGTTTGCAAATAGGACCACCCCATCTCTTCCTGTGGGTGCCTTAACACGTTGAACGCCGAGCAAAAAAACGTGTTCCCCCATTTAGGCCATCGGGGACACCGGTGAGCCATTCCATACTGTTCCGTTCAGGCCACGGTGGTCACCCGTGACCCAAGGTAGGGCTTCACTTTGAATCCAAATTACTCGCCGAGGAACACGGAATTCATACATAAACCAATGGAAAGTGGGCCGCATGGCCCTGTAGATTAAAACGTTCGGCTTGGTTTTTGCCTGACATTCAAGTATAAAATTCTATGACGTTTTTTGTTGGAAACACTACAAATTTCCCAAAACTCTCGAAATAAACTGTTATTAGCACTGTTTTTCTATAATTTTTATTTGTTTGTTTACATATAGCCATAGATTTTGGTGTATTTGTAATTTGAGGCCATTTGGATACGGGCCATGGAACCCTCGGGGACAGAAGTTGGCTGACTTTATGGACAAGGAGGAACTCTTTATGATGAAATCCTTCTACGAGAAGGAAGTGGACGTGCATAAGCCCCGACGGTTCCACCAAAAAATGAGATAGACTTCATCATGACGACCAAGAAGCACATAGTCAATGATGTTTCTGTGATCAGCAAGGTGAAAACCTGTAGCCATCATCGTATTATAAGAGGCACATTGAATATCAATGTTAAGCTTGAAAGGTCAAGTCTGGTGAAGTCTACGCTCTATCTAAATTCTGTCCAAATCCAAAATCCCCAAGGCTTTCAGCTGAAACTCCACAATCGCTTCCACTGCCTAGCCGAATGCAACACAGTGGACGAGTTAAACGACGGGTTGATGGAAGCTGTCCAAGCTGTTGGATCAAAATTCTTGACTCAACGCCGAAAGAAGACTCAGAAACTCGCAGAAAAAACTTTTGAACTAATGGCAGATCGGAGCGAAATGAAGCTGCAGTCTTCAGTTGATATGTCAGCCTACGGTGAACTCAATAGACGGATCTGGAGTTTCATGAAACACGACTTGCTTGCTTTTAGTACTTTTTTTTCGTATTGAGGCCGCAATGGAGTAGAACCAAGGCTCTAGTGTTCGCAAAGGATTCGTGTATTGGGCAACGCCAAATGACAAAACTGAAGACCGAAAACGGTAGTGTAATTTCATCCAAGCCTGAGATTCTGAGAGACATCGAGAACTTCTATGGACTGTTATACACCTCGACACGTAAGCCCGCTACTAACACAGCTCAGGACACCAGAGCCAAGTTAATCCGACACTATAGCGATGATATCCCGGACGTCAGCGTGTACGAGATTAGAATGGCTCTAAAACATCTTAAAAACAAGGCGCGAGGTTACGACCGAACTTCTGAGAGTGGGTGGTAGACCGGTACTTAGTCCTCCAGAAGTTATTTAATTCTATCATCCTTGAGGGCACAATGCCAGAGGCGTGGCACAAGAGCGTGGTGGTGCTCTTCTTCAAAAAAGGTGATAACACCTTATTGAAGAACTATAGGCCCATCTCGCTCTGAGTCATGTGTATAAGCTGTTTCTGAGAGTCTTTACGAATCGTCTTGCACGCAGGTTTGATGAATTCCATTCTCCCGAACAAGCCGGTTGCCGAAAAGGATTTAGCGCCATAGACCACATCCATACGCTACGCTAGATTATACAGAAGACCGAAGAGTATAATCGGCCGGTATGACTAGCGTTAGTGGACTATGAGAAAGCCTTCGCTTCAATTGAGACTTGAGCAGTGTTGCAGTCCTTACAGCGATGCCAAATTGACTATAGGTATATCGAAGTGTTAAAGTGTTTGTATTGTAAGGCCACTATGTCAGTCCGACTACAGAACCAGAGTACGGAACAAATCCCATTGCAAAGAGGCGTGAGACAGGGAGATGTCATTTCTCCGAAGCTGTTCACAAACGCATTGGAGGACGTCTTCAAGCTCTTGGAGTGGGAAGGATCTGGCATCAGCATTATATGGCAGGCAAAACGAAGATTAGTGATGTATCACTAATCTTCGTTTTGCCGCTGATATAGTCAGAATGGCGGAATCGCTCGAGGACCTTAGCACAATGCTCAATGACCTCAGTAGACCCGGATGATCCTATAGCAGCTGTTGTGTCGGCTGCGCTAGGATCACCGGATCCACTACTCCAGTGGACGTAGCCTTTCCATAGGGTCCACTCGTCTAGTGGACGTAGCCTTCTCGATCCTGTTATCCCGGCAACGGCCCAAGCCGAGGCTCGCACCGCAGGGGTGCCCTGGAGGTAGTTGCCTCCCAATTTTGACGGCCGAGCGACTTAAGCACCTGCCCTCCCGCCCGGTGATGCTTTAAAGGTCGGCAGAGAGACAAACAGCATTAGCCCGTTCAAAAAAAAGAGCGTTTGCGCATGACTGAGGGGCGCTGCGATTGCTTCGATGAGTAGGCGAGGTGACGCGCGGGGTGGGCCGCGGGGTGACCCCGCGGCGCCTGCGGGAGTTCAAAATGATTTCCTTCCCGGGACGCCGCGGGGGACACCGGTGACCCTAGTGAGATTGCCGCCATTATTCCTAACATAAACTCGTTTTATATCACTTTATAATGCAAATAAACTCATTGTCTATCGAATGGAACAAAAAAAAGATTTTCAAATTTTTGACGGATTAGTGTTTTTCGCCTCGGCCTGAACGGAAATTCCTGGTGGTGGGCCACGTGGCGTTCAACGTGTTAAGAGCTGGCTAAGGGAATATCCAGGGAATGAGCAGCAGCATTTTCCTTGGTACATTAAATCTTCTGTGATCATCAAGCCACCTGCCAAGCATGGTGATTTTGGCAAATCCTCCCTATTATAAGCATCCTAAGTGGTGTTTTAAGGGGGAGGCCTAAGTTCAGCACTGGATAAATTACAGGCTGATGATGATGATGGTGATGATGATGATTGTCCCTCTATGAAGAGGCCTATGTTCAGCAGTGAACAGCTTCCAGTTGATGAAGTACATATGAAACATTGTCTGTTTGTTTATTTGATTTTTCTATTAAGTGCCCTCAGTATTGCGGAAGGAACCATGGTACACCTCTAGTCAATACATAAATACATTGAGAAAAAAAGTAATACCTTGTTTCAAAAGGCTGGTTTTTCTTTTAGGGCTGCTTCTTCGTCATTACACACAAAACATAGATACACTGGAGCGATGTGCAAGCATTCCAGCCGACAAAATAGTTGAAGCACATGGTACATTTTACACTTCACACTGTTTGGAGTGTCGGAAGGAATACAATCTTGAATTTGTTAAAGGTATGTGATAGATAGATAGATAGATAAAACTCTTTATTGAAACACCACATTACAGGAACAATATTGACAATCACACAATGATTTTCATCATTAACTTCGGAGACTTTAAAACAGACTGTCATCATCATCAACAGCCTGTTGAAGTCCACTGTTGAACATTGGTCTCCTCCAGAGAGCGCCATTTTTAGCGACTGCTCGCCTCCTGCATCCATCGGCTCCCTGCGGTTATACCCTTATATTCTAAACATCTTATTACAAGACTGTGATAGAGTAGAGTAGTAGAGGGTGGTTGTGATGCTTAACATCAAGCTAATGACTAGCTGCTTACATCATTTGTTTATATAGAAAACCCTTTATCTTTGGTATGGAAATATCTTGAACCCTAAGGGTGCATTTCACCAAACTTAGATTTATGTGCAAGTAACTGTACCAGAATAGATCTATTCCAAATACTAGAATAGCTCTGCTTATACGCGAATAGAGGAATGAACGATGAACGAATATATTACCCAGCTAAGAATTATCGTTCTACAACACCAAGGTATTCAAGCTTATGTCATAGCAACTCAATTTTGTCGTATTATAGTGCCTGAAAGTAAATCCACCCTTAGGAAGGTAGACTATTCATACTTTTTATTCCGATTAAGACCCGATTTCACCAAACTAGAATAAATTTTATTCCAGGTATAACTTTCCGAGAACAGCCGAGTTACGCGAATATAGCCCTTATATCACCAATTTTGTGAAGGAATAAGACTTATTCCTTGGATACAATCAAAATGGCGTCTTTTTGTGTAATTTCATTTGTCAATTAGCTGTATCCAGGAGTAAGGAACAGCCGTATACTTGGAATAAACGTTGGTGAAATCGGGCCTTAGGCTTGTATATCCTAGATCCTCTATCTCGCACACGATTTCGTCATTTTTGAAAGTAATAAATTGTAGATTTTACTAGAGGATCCATGAATATACGTGGTTGGGGAAGCCACTGGCTGTTTTACCAAATTTATCAAACCTTGTTCCAGAGCGGATATTTGCAGACCAGATCCCTATCTGCACAGAATGCCCGGGCGTAGTGAAGCCAGACATCGTGTTCTTTGGTGAAAGCCTTCCAGAGAGATTCCAGCAGTGCTTGCAGGAGGATTTCCAACTTTGTGATATGCTCATCATCATGGGATCCTCATTGGAAGTGCAGCCTTTCGCATCGCTTATTGATATGTGAGATTCACTTTTTCTTAAGAATTTTGATGGAAAATCTGTCAAAAGTAACCAATTCAATGGCAATTTCAATTCAATAGTAGACTTGGGGTCCAGACCCAAGACAACCATTGTTCATCACACAGATGTTCGTCCTGTGTGACCACAACCTGCAGTTCTGAAGGCAAAGCCAACCAATTGCGCTACACCATGACTTCTTTTTCTTATATTTTGGTCCACACACTGTATTTAGCCAGTGTCAAGTATTGTGTAATTTTTCATCGTGATAGAACTTATTTCACGTAAGGTCAAGTCTTACTCACAGTCTGGGTAGTCATAGTGCAGTCTAAGTCAGATAGTCATAGTGCAGTCTATTCTATGGAATTTTGGAAGCAACACCCACGTTTCACCACCTAATGTGGTGAAACGTTGTTTTTCGCTGTTTTTCGTGGTGTGCTGAATTACGAGTATGGGTGTGGGGAAGTGAGTGATATATCACTTGCCTACACTCATCCTCGCACTTAATGCGTAAAACGCCACCAATTTTAAACAATGGAAAAGCACAAGTTTTGAAAAATAATACTGTTAATGTCATGTAGTGAATCGAATTCTTGACACTGGCTAAATACACTATGTGTGGTGCCAAAATATAAGAAAAGAAGTCGTGTTATGGCATTAAATTCGGCTTTGTACATGTTTTCATTTTGTTTATAGTATTCACTATCTATATTCAGGGTCCCAGACTGGTGTCCTCGGTTGCTGATAAACCGGGAGAAGGCAGGTGTGCGGTCACCCATCATGCGCATGCTGGGCGTGGGCGGCGGCCTGCACCTAGACGGGGGGGACAGGGACGTTGCACAACTTGGGGACTGCGACACCGGCTGTCAACTGTTGGCTGATAAACTTGGATGGGGGGTGAGTGGCTAAACGATATTCTTTTAATAGGTGGTAGGCCTTTTCTTCAATGTTCATCTATGAAGGTACCACTGCTTACCCAGTTGTTCTGCCGCCAAGCAGTAGTGTGCAAGCACTACTGTGTTCCAGTTTGAAGGGCATTGGTAATTTCACTAGCTATAGTGAAATTACTGGGCAAATGAGACTGTATGATCTGATCTCACAGTCTAGTAATCTCATTACTAGACTGTGTGATGTTTTAGGATGACGTGCCCTGCTCAGTGCAGTGTCACGCAAAACTTTAATTTAGAGTTCCGGGTGATACTGAAATCTGTTATGGGCAGCCGTGACGCTTACACCAGGCAAACGACTAGCTCGTCACGTCATTCGTTTATATTTTAATAAATCTTTTATTGGGGGAATGGCTGTATCTTCAGATATTGGTCAGTAGGGGTTTTTTTTGTTAAATCAACCTGGGAACTATTATTTAAATACACCTAATTAATGTATTTTAATGATTTACATTGTTCTCGTGATATGGCAATCTTTCACATACCACAGACAAAGATAAAAAACCAAAATGAAAAGATGGATAGATAATTTGTTATCATCATTGTAATAAAATGTTAAAGTTTACTTTCCCTTGTCAACAGGATGAACTTCGAGCACTATTAGCGGCTGAGCACGAAAGGCTAGAGCGAGAGGGCGCTGTATCAACGCCTGCTATACCCGTCCCACTCGCACCGGACGTGCCAGGACCAAGCGTTGTCAACAGAGTACCCACAGATGACATATAAGTACCTATTTTAATTCTACTTACTATCTAAAAATAATAAGTGGGTACTATGGTCTATGGTATGGCATACTGGCTTGGACCCGTTTCCACCATTCATGTTTAAATAAGCCCGGGTTAGGGATTAGATGTACTTATTACTTAGGGTTGATCTTTCTATTGCATTATTAGACCCAATTTTGAACACCTTAGTTGACAGTTCTCTTACTAAAAATATATCCGTCTCTTACATTTTCATCTATTTGACAAGAACAGCAACAGTTTTAGAACTGTCAACTAAAGTCTTCTTAACCTTAGAATAAGAATGCAATCTGACTATTGAAAGATCACTACAGCCTCTGCGGTGTGGTATTTGAGTAGGCTAGTAACCAGGAGGTGGCGGGTTCGATTCCTGCAACAGGACAAGTATTTGTGCACAAAATAAAAAAAAGCACAAGGACTTGTTCTGTGTGAGGGTGTTGTGGGAGCATGGTCCTCGTAGTTCCTGGGTCCCTAGATACAGGGAATCCTAGTTAGGGTCCAGGATCTGTGTATCGTGATTGTTGGGCGTTATTATGATTATGTTATTACTATTGAACGATAGACCTGTAGTGTGTTAACTTATCCCAGTGTTATTATACTTATTTCAATTTACGGTGCTGTGTGCTGTGTGCCTAGGCTTGTTTAATTTATAATTCGTATGCCTTAGTTATACTAGTAATTTTAATTCAATTCACGACATGACAGTTACAGGGTTGCCAGATTCTGAGGAAAAATGTAGGGATTAAAAAAATTACACTGTCTAATTTTTCAATTTTTTATCAGTTCCTTTTAACGACAGAACTGATAATAATAAATGCATCATAATTAAATGTTATGAGACTTAAAGTAGCTTGCAAACTTCTTTTTTGAACAAATTGATTGATACATTGCACATGTTAAACTAACGATAACGCTATGGTCTCGGAGGGTCTCGGTCTCGGTGTGGCAACATTATTTCGTGTTTTGACATTTGTCAGCTGTCAAGTCGCGAATCGAATTAAAGGTGCTAATATGTGTGGGTTCCAATAGCTGCTAAAAACGCTAAGAACGCTACGAAATTATGCCACTTTTTACCCAGACAAGGCCAAATCACATATGATCGTTACAGTCAATGTGAACGAAAATAACGTTAATTTTGTCCAAGTGGAACCCGCTATATAACGTACTGTGAACGTCGTCTTTGAAGAAAATCCGACAATGGCGGTTGTGAATTTTGAATTTTTTACCAAAACCTGTGTATTTTTTAATTTTAATGTGTAATAAGGGTGGATTATTATCCGTTAAGTGTTCGTGAACATGCACGAGTGTTGGCAAATGGTTCCAAGTTTATATAACCATGCATTTTCATTTTCTCTTCAACGGCTTTTTAGAGCCTTCAGTAAAATATCCACCATTTTACTGATGGCATTTTGACTGACAAAAAGGGACTTTGACATGACATAACCGTACAAATTGTTACTCACTTGACATTGGCAGAAATTGCTAAAAAGTGTACAATCTCCTTCGTTTGATGGTCTATCCTAGTACACGACATTGGAGAAATTGTGGTGAAATTGCCATAAGCCACTAAGATTCAATTCAATTCGATAGAAAGCCATAAACGAAGAAGAAGATAAACATACTGTCAAGTCCCTACGTGATTTATCGACCAACCCTTAGCTGTATATAATTCTATGGACGATCCCTTAGCTAGTAAACAAATGCTCTAGGGCGCTAGAGAATACCACGTACTATAATATCGTAATATGGCAGTACCAAGCTGTTTACCCATGGCTTGATGATTTTATAATGCGGTAAAATTATACAGACTACTTTTGAACTAAAATGAAATCCGATTATGTTTTACTATTGTTCAAAAAGCAATGTGGTATGTGTACTCAATGAATTGTTATGTCGCGAAAGCTACCGATATTAAATAAATCTTCCGTAAACGCATTTAATTTTCAACTTTACCTTTTTTAACACATTATTCTGATTTTTAACTAATATTAAAATCAAAATTTTCCAAAATTAATTTATTTTTCTATCGTCATGAACTTCGTAGTTACATTTGCTGACAATGAAATGAAACTAATAATCATTTAATATCTTAAAATGATTAATTACTACAATGGACTAATTTATTTATTTCAATAATTGATTACAGTAATTTAAATACGAATTATGTATTGTTTATCACTACATGAGATCGTTACAATTTACTCTATTGAATAGAGCATAGAACGTAGAATGTATAATCTATTATTAATTAACTTATTTAGCTTTAGATTAGTTTTTGGGGGTTATAATTATATTTTAATGTAATCTAAAATGTTATGAAATAATTTGCTTTTCATTAAGTAATGTCCAATTTTTGTATTGCACGAAGATTGTGATGCATTCATTGATAAAATCAATAATAAGTTAAAGTAGAAAAAAGGCCAGCGAAAAGTTCGAACTCACCTATCTTAGTCAAAAACTGGTCTTGTTGAATAAACATGGTCAAATCTACATTTCGCTGTTAAACATAACTTGTGATTGCGCCGATAATTTATCGATTAGAAACACTATCCACATCTGTCAAAAAATCGATTAGTAAATAGCTGATGTACTTTGACTTGAGCTTTGACTAGACTAAAATTGGACGTGACTAAGGGGAAGGAAGGGAGGTTGAGGCGAATGGAATTGTACATAGCATAATGGACTTTATGTCATTTGTGCAATGTACAAATTCGCTTTCACTCCGTATCGCGGCAATGTAAATTGAGCCTAAGAATCGACTTACATATGACTGGAATTGAATGACGATGTAAACTTATTGCTTTCTTTTTCTACGCATACGCAGTTTCCGTGCAACGCCAACGCCGCGCCGGCTGCGGCCAGTCTGACGTGAAAAGGCAAATTGTGTTCCATGGACCTAATTTAAGTGGTCCAACGTTCAATCAATGAATGCTTTACAATTTAACAAACATTTTTAAACTATGTGTGTGTATTATAACTGTGTATATTTCTTCATTTTAGTACTAATGTTATTTTTATTTATTTTGACTTATTTAGAATCGAGTGGAAACCCAATTTAGTGATGACAAGTCTTATGATATACAAATGTTAGGTAGAGCGTTCGTAATGATAGAATTACCGCTAGAACCTTATTTTTATAGTCGCCTAAATTTATTTAATGCACTAGATCCAAAAATCCTAAAAACCCAAAACCAATATAACTGTAACTGAAAAGTTCTTTCTTCAGATTAAATATTCTGTTGTACAAAAACCTAAACTTCTGACTATTCTAAAAACTATAGCGGTCCCTGTCAATACGATTGTAAATTAAAGAGTCGGCAACATTTTTAGAACTGTCAAAAAGTTTACTTACAAATGGAATTATTATAATACCGTTGCTTAGCCCAGACCCTACATTTAAAGTCAATGAGGCTTCTTCGCCTGGGCTTTGCTCTCATCATAAGTATAAAATACATAATGGTTGTTATATTGCAATACAATAATTATCATAAGAAGCAATAAATAATAGCGCGATACTGTATTAAAATAAGTTAATTATAGGCACATCTAATAAAACGCGCGCTATTGGAAAAACGATTCTGACGTAAGCTAGACAATATTGTTTTCCCACTTTCACCATTAGTGAGAGAGAGTGAGAGAGCAATAGAAATATCTGCTCTATTCCTTTTTTTAATGGCGTGTGTAATTGCGTATCAAATATTTAGAAACATTTTGATATAGTCCAAGTGCCTACGCGCTAATTGTATTACAGAAATAGCATTTAGTATGTCATACACCAAATTGCCTTGCTATGTAAGTTATATGTTATCATTTTTCTCGCGACTTTGAATTAATATTTTCTAATTTGTGAGAGAGATTCTAACTGCTTATGCCAGCGGTCAAATTTTGAAAGCAATACCTATCAATAGATCTCATATTCGTGTTACCAATATTCGATGTTGAATTGAAAAATGTTTAAAATTGTACCGAATGCCTATTTAATTGTTTAGTAAATAAAACAGTTATGTGATATGAAATGCATTTTTATTTAAATACTATGTTAAAATTACAATCAGACTTATTTACAAGTTAACCTATGTTAAAATTAAAGAAAAATATTATGTTACAAGAATACTATACATGTACGAAAAACAGAGTTACAGACAAAATCAAGCTGAATAAAATTATTCCCCTTAGAGACAATTCAAAGAGAGCAGCAAAATGCTCGATCACTTTTTAAGTACTTTTGGAATATCAACCTTATTTGATTTAGACAAATCTGAAAATAGTATGCATCATTAAAATCTTACCTATTTTAACGTTGCATACTATTTTCAGCTTTGTCTAAATGGATTAAGGTTGATATTCCAATAGCACTTAAAAGTGATCGAGCATTTTGCTGCTTTTTTAGACAAATTGATTAAGGTTGCTGCTCTGTCTGAATTGACCCTAAAAGTCATCATAGTACCTATACTTGATCGAAGTAGTACCTACTCATTTTCCCTGGCAATTTTTCTAGTACAATCTTCTTCGTTTGATGGTCTATTAGTACACGACATTGGCGAAATAGTGTTGAAATTGCCGCAGAAGCCACTAAGATTCAATTCAATTCGATAGAAAGCCATAAACGAAGAAGAAGATAAACATGTTGTCAAGTCCCTACGTGATTTATCGACGATCCTCAGCTGTATATAATTCTATGGACGATCCCTTAGCTGGTAAACAAATGCTCTAGGGCGCTAGAGAATACCACGTACTATAATATCGTAATATGGCAGTACCAAGCTGTTTACCCATGGCTTGATGATTTTATAATGCGGTAAAATTATACAGACTACTTTTGAACTAAAATGAAATCCGATTATGTTTTACTATTGTTCAAAAAGTAATTCAATTCAATTTATTAGTAAGGGGAATAGACTCGTATAGGGGGAATTTTAATCTGACTTGACTGTTACTATACTAACAATAAAATTAATTAAGCCCTATTCAAATCGCCGCGATATTCGTACCGCGGCGGGCAGCGGTACGAATACCGCGCCGGTTTGAATAGGGCTTTAATCGGAAACATCTGAAGCTCTACTCTTTCGCGTCAGTGATCCCTTCCGCACTTATCGCGAACATGGCTTCCGTCTCGGGCAGACACGGGCTATCGTAGATCTTGCAGACCCTGGAATTAAATAAATTTAAATTACACAGACTGAGCCGAAACGTACTCACTCTCAAGCTAGTCCACAAATTGTGGCGCTTAACTTCAAACTCGGATATTTTCTCTGAAGGCAAGACTAGGCAAGCATAATATGCCATCTTAGACCACGTCCTTTCTTAACATCAGGCGAGAGAGTGCTCAAATGCTTTGCCTATTGCTGTGACTTTTTTTTTTATGTCAACGAATGACGTGACGAGCCAGTCGTTCGCGTGGTGTTAAGCGACACGGCCGCCCATAACAGATTGCAGTGTCACTCGGAACTCAAAATTTAAGTCTCGCGTGACACTGCGCACTGCGCACGTCATCCTGAGACATCACACAGTCTATAAAAGATTTCCAGACTGTGAGATCAGTTCTTAAGTCTCATTTGCCCAGTAATTTCACTAGCTACAATGCCCTTCAAACCGGAACACAGTAGTGCTTGCACACTACTGCTTGGCGGCAGAATAACTGGCAAAGCGGTGGTACCTATTGCAGAAAAGTCCTACCACCTAGTAATTACTAGACTCAGTATAAATATGGCTTCATTTGAGTGCGACATGCGACAGGCATTCTGTGCGCGACCACGCGCATGGCAAGACGTCTGAAGTATCTATCGTTGTATTACCCTCGTTGCTTAATTGAAAGTGTCATGTCATATAACCAATCGTCGACCTATTTATAGTTGTGTTACTTCCGAGCTGCTTTTAGTAGTAACCTTTGGTAAAGAAATAGTAGAGGACGTGAAACATGTCACGTGACTTGCGGCCTTTGGGAGCACAATATGGCGCCGATGCCGCCCACTGCATACAAACCTCAACATGGTTACACTAAAACAACGAGAAATCTTATACTCTTTGGTGCTCGCCATATCACCACAACATGGCGGTTGTGCCGCAAGGCGGTCTTTTTACAGATACCTCTGTGGCACATCCTTACTATTCCCTTATCTAAGGTAGTAACATATTCAGTAATTTGTGACATAAGCAGCGTCGCGGTCGCCGTAGTAAGTTAAAAGTTGAAGTGGCAGGGGCCACATTTCTCCAAGACCTGACAATCTCTAGGATAGACGAGTTCTTGATTGAATACCACGTTTAGGTTTACGGTGATGACGGCTTGGTTAATTATATCAAAAAATTGTGTGAAAATGTCTAAATTCCTTTTATTTAATGTAATCGAATGACGTGACGAGCTAGTCGTTCGCCTGGTGTAAAGCGTCACGGCCGCCCATTACTGATTGCAGTGTCACTTGGAAATCTAAATTAAAGTTTCGTGTGACACTGCGCACTGCGCACGTCATCCTGAGACATCACACAATCTAAAAAAGATTTCTTGACTATGAGATCAGTTCTTAAGTCTCATTTGTCCAGTAATTTCATAGTTTAAATGGTACCTGTTATCTCCCCTGCCTTTACGCAGGTAAAGTCTGGTAGTTGATGCGTGTGCGATGATGTGGCCACCAATAGGCTTCTTGGTGTCCGCGTTGAACACCCCCACTGCATCTACCTGCGCCACCACTTGGTTCGTGATCACCACTGCCACGCCAAACTGGAAAAAAATAGAAGATTATGTATGTCACAAGGAATCGAGATCGATTAGAGTACGTCATCATCATCATGAACAGCCTGAAGACGTCCACATAGGCCTTCCCCACAGAGGGCCACTTTGAACGGCTGCTCGCCTCCTGCATCCACCGCTTCCCGTGGTTTTCACCAAATCGTCGGGGGGGAGCGGCCTACGCTGCGTCTTCCGGTTCGTGGTCACCACTCGAGAACCTTTCTTCCCCATCGGTTGTCAGTTCTACGAGCGATGTGGCCTGCCCATTGCCACTTTAACTTGCTAACTCTAAGAGCTATAACGGTCACTTTAGTTCTCCTGCGGATCTCCTCGTTCCGGAGCTTATCTCGCAGGGAAACACCGAACATAGCTCGCTGCGCGACTTTGAGCTTACTAATGAGGCCAACAGTAAGAGACCAGAAGATACGATAGAGTACGTAAATAAATTTTGGTATCATGTGTCATGTGGGACACTCTGATTTTCATCCCCCTTCATGAAGAAAAGTCATTTTGCCGCTGTTATTAAGCGCACCAAAACGATCCATTTTAAGCGCACTTATGAAGGAAACCTTCGCCTCATTTCGAATAGATGGGATAAAATAGATGTAACTAGTTTTGCCCCGCGGATAAAAAATATTCTGTGTTAATCCAATATATATAACCTATCTATTATATATTCCAAATTCCATCCAAATTCGTCCAGCCGTTCTGGCGTTTAGAGGTAACAAACATTGACATTTATAATATTAGTAGGATTAATGTGGTCCCGGCGTAAGAATCGGACCACTCCAGTTCTTCCCGTAGGAACCGTAAGAGCTGGCTAAGGGAATATCCAGGGAATGGGCAGGAGCATTCGTCCCGGTCTGCTTCACATATAGTAAGGTTATTTAAGATGTATCTATATGAATTAGATGTGTACATACATACTTTTATTCCGCATAAGCTTTAAACGAATCTATTGTAGAAGTAATGGATAGAAAACACATACCTCATCGGCTAACCTAAGCAGCATTCTCATGAATCGTCCGAGATGCAATTGTCTGGAGTTCAGTTCTCCACGACCGGAGTAGTCCGTCCGATACAGAGCCGTCGCACTGTCTACTATTATAAGGGAATATCTGAAAAAAAAGATAGTTTTTTTCTTTTTTTTACGTAAGTGGTCACCGTAGCCTATAGACATCTGTAACACCGGAGGAGGCGTCACCAATGCGTTGCTTACCCTATAAGACTCTTTTAACCCTCCTTTTAAAGTACTCCATGTTATAACTCTGCGGAAAGATTGCTGGCGGAAGCTCGTTCCACATTTAGCAAGAAATTAAGAAAAAAAAATTTAGATAAATCGAGAAATAATAAAATTAGCCGGCCTGAGAAATGAGATCTTGTCCAATTACTTATACAAAAAGGTTTTTTAACGTAAATAGGCCTACATTTGATCGCAATCTCAACTGATGGGAAGTGACGACGCGGTCTACGATGGTACATGCTTGCCTAGAAGATTCTATTCACTCGCGAATTGAAGAGCTCCAGATTGTCCTTATCGGTGTTCCATTCCTAAGGATGTCTAGTTACAAAAACAACAAAAATTACCCCTGTATTTTTCACTTAAACCATTATGTCTAAATGCAGGGGGAGCGTGACAGCAATAGTAATGTCTAACGCGTTATATAATTATGGACCAATGTCTTCACATGTGCAGTTAAAAATGTCAACTACTCAAATCGATATCTTTATGCAAGCTAAAATGGGCTAAGGTAAAGGATATGACAACAGCCTGAAGACGTCCACTGCTGAACATAGGCCGCCCCCAGAGAGCGCCACTTTGAGCGGTTGCTCGCCTCCTGCTCCCATCGGCACCCCACGGTTTTCACCAGATGGTTGGTCCACCTAGTGGGGGGCAGTCCACGCTGCGTCTTCCAGTTCGTGGTCGCCACTCTAGAACCTTTCTTCCCCATCGGTTGTCAGTTCTACGAGCGATGTGACCTGCCCATTGCCATTTCAACTCGCTAATTCTAAGAGCTATATTGGTTCTTCTCTGCAGATCTCATTTCAATTTTTTTTCATATGATTATCTTTATCTTTTATCTTGTTACGTTTACCTTGACTCTGCCATCATAGCACAAGCATGCACAAGTAACTGTGTCTGATGATCTGTGTTGTATGCCCTCGCATATGCAACATTGTCGAGAACTGCAGATCCTTCCATTCCATATCTTTGAGCAACAGCGAGCAGGCGCTCCGGTCGGAATGTGCCTTCAGTGTCAATGTACATACATTTGCCTTCACCACCTGACTGTTCTATAGGCAGCTGGAAACAAGTGATTAGTTGGTGAGTAAGAAGTCTTGGGAACAAGACGCAAAAGCTTTCATCTTTTAATAGATATTGTGGAGAAGTTTTTCCCCTAAAAGGAAGAAGTTTCCTGCGGCGTCAATAATAGTCCGATGCAAGCTTTAATACGTCTGTGAAGTTAGGCACAAGACGCTGCGCCTAACAAAGGAGACAAAATACCGCAACCTAAAATCTCCGATAACAAGTAATCTATGAAAATGTAGAATCTGTATACTTACCAAGAGAAATTGATTGTTTAACATTGGCTATTATTTTTCTGAACTATTAATTTATTTGTAATTCTAGCCTCCTAACCTAAAATTACCTGGCAAGTCACAGCCAATGTGTGGCACAGCTGAGTCTTTCCGGTTCTGAACTCTCCAAATATCTCTGTGATGGAACCAGTCTCTATGCCCCCACCCAGTAGTCTGTCCAGCTCTTTGGAACCAGTTGTTAGCTGGATAATCTCCGCTCTGGAATGGGTGAGAAGGAAGATTGGAACTATACCTTAGTATTTAGTCGACTGTTCAAGTTCTATTGTTTTCTTACCAACATTGAATTTCCAGCAGCATAGAGAAATAACACAATATTACTTTTTATCATGGAATTCAGTGTATGCCACACTTAATAAATAAATGAATAATAAATAACACCCAACGATCACATACATAGATCCTGGACCCTAACTAGGATTCCCTGTATCTAGGGTCCCAGGAACTACGAGGACCATGGTCCCACAACACCCAGACACAGAACAAGTATTTGCGCTTTTTTAACTGTGCACAAATACTTGTCCTGTATATATGTATAATGTATATCTACACAGCAGCAATGCTAGCACCGGTCTTCCAATCAATATAATTAACGAATTTTGATGTCAAATTTGACATAGGTAAACCTATAAAACGTGATTGGTAGAATGGAATATATTTTATTGACATCAAGATAATTTCGATAAATCTTAAAGAATATATTGTTCTCATTTGTCAGGTGCTATAGAAGACACTACGACTGCAGTTGGTACGGTAACAATATAGTCCTAACGATTTTCGCAACCACTGGCGAATACAACAATAGCTTAGTTGGAAGAGCTAATCTAGAGAATTGGATTCTTGAGCCAAATCTCTTGTAAAAGACCCCTTCGCCATTATTCTTTTAACTAACTACTACAATAATAAAAACTAATAAACTAGTTACACTATCTACTACAAAGACCATTTGAACTGTATACTAGCCGTGATGGCCTATAGACAGTCCAAATGCTCCATCCCACTACCAGTAGGTAGCATACCCGACATGCTGGCCGCATTGCCTCATTGAATTATTAAAGCTATTTTATTAGTTTTTGTTATTGTAGTAGTTAGTTTAAAGAATAAAGGCACATAGCCCATTGTAACCATATTAAAAGCACTTACCTCTTCTGGTGAAATTCTGTGGCAGTTGTAAAACCCATTGGCACTAATTTTGATGCCTCTGTCAGTATTTTGTCTGCTTTCGCTTCTGAAATGCCTTTTATTGTTATCAGCCATTTCTTAGGAGCATATGCCACAGATTCTACTGTGTGGTAGCCAGCTTCTTCCAACTTTTTAATGTCCCCTGATGTTATTCCATTTCCCTGAAAGTATTGCAACAATCACATTAAGTTGTTTGCAAATGTTTACAATTCAAAATAGAGCCACTAAGGCCCGATTGTACCAAAGTAGAATAAGGTTTATTCCAAGTATAAGACTATTTGTTACTCTCGGATAAAGCTGATTGACAAATGAAATGACACAAAAAGACGCCATTTTGATTATATCCAAGGAATAAGTCTTATTCATTTACAAAATTGGTGGTATAAGGGCTATATTTGTGTAACTCGGTTGTTCTCGGAAAGTTATACCTGGAATAAAATTGATTCTACTTTGGTAAAGTCGGGCCTAAGTGGAGTAGTGAAATGCTGGACTAGGCAAACTTAATCACAGAACGATACTACCCCTTTACAATCGGCTAGTGCATCCTAGCCAGTGGATATGGCACCAAACTGCATAATTGTTAGTTAATGAATATCCAGTAACTGTGTGGTCCTAGCGGTATGAGAATAGGACCACCTGGACATCTCTTCCTGTGGTTGTTGTAAGTTGGCTAAAGGAGTACCTATAGAGAATAGGAAGCAGCATTCTCCTCGGTATCCACAAAATCTTCTGCGATTACTAAGCTGCCTGTAAAGCGTGGTGATTACAGCAAAGCCCTCCTCCCTATGATAAGCGTCCAAAGTACATTTTATGGGGGAGGCCTGTGTTCAGTAGTGGACGTCTTCCGGCTATTGATAATCCAATAACCTCAGCAGCTTGGCACACATACACAAGTCTTACCTCAAGCTTGGTGATGAGCTGCGGCCCACACTCATCCAAGTCTTCTTCAACGGTAGCAGTAACAGCTGATGCTGTGGCAGTCATCTTATGTCGTCAGAAATTCACTAAATCACTTCCTTTAATTTAAATTATCACCGACTCATCTGTTTCTTATTGTTATTTACACACAAAAATGTACTCTGTGAATCAGTGCTGCCAACTCTGATTCGCCAAAGACAGCTAAAGTGTCCCTAAAAAAGATCTAAAATTATCAAAAAAAAATAGGAGCAAAACCGAGAAAATACCAATTTCTGTCACTATCAAAATGGTTCTGCAGCTTTGGCATTATTTTTACACTTAATCTTTCAATAAATCAGCCCTCTCGGACTTTAACTCGCAGCGATAATAACTAAAGTAGGTATGCTTTGAGATTTTCATTAGTTACTACCTTCAACCAATCTTGCAAAAGCGCCTCTGAAGGCCATTCATTACGGATTTTTTACTAAAGCGCTGTATTTTGACTAATATACAACACCATATCTCGATAATATTCAGGCAGCCCTAGCACGGATGGTAGACAAGATTGTCTTTCCCTGTTTTATGTCACTTTCTTCATACTAACTTGGAAGTAAACAGGGGAAAGACAATTTTGTCTACCATCCGTGTCTGAAGTTGATAAAAATTTAACCGAGATCAGAGTATCGGAGGTCGGCTACAAATGTACAATTTTAGAAAAATTTCCTTTAATATGAGTTGTCAATGTGAAAATTAAGACAAGAGACACTTGCCACAACACTTTTGATTGTATATTCCAAAAGATCACCGAGTAGTGGATGATTATGGCGGTGTCAGCGATAAATTCCACATTTAGAATTTTCCACATTCGATATTTTCCGATTTCTTAGTAATACACACACAATCTTACTAGTACCATATTCTTAATTTACTGAATTCTTTATTTTCCTAATTAGAAATTGTACAAATTCTTAATTTTCCGGACAAATGCAGATTCATACACAAAGCGAAAAACAATAATTTATATAATAGAACAATAGTTAATAGAACATACATTCACGAGAAAATTATATTTATATACCTAATGAAAGAAGCCAAATATCCCAAAAAAAAGGAGCTAAGGAGCTATATACAATTTTTTAGAGCTGCCGATTTTCGAAATTTAGCTCTAAAAGAGCTGATTTGGCAACACTGTCTGTGATTTATGTACGCTTTGCAGTTTATTAGGTTGTTTTCTTGGGTTTTCTGTGTGGTTTTCTGACAGCCAAAATAAAAAAAAATGAGTTCTTAAAAGTCCGGTAGATGGCGTTGACGAGGTATTCAATGAGGTGAACAATAGGTGATTTTCTAACAGCTGGGCTGCACGTAGTTGTACATCCAAAGGTAAATGGCGCTGACGATACATGGCTTGTTTTTTTGTGAGGTGGCTTTGGCCTCTGTCATAGCAAAGTGTGGGCAGATTTTTAGCCTATTTAGGGTAGACCCATGTCACAGCGTTCCCTGCTTTTGCTTCACGGCGTGGGCATAGATGCAGGGAGTAGCTGTTTATGGTCTATGCATAAATCACGGTATTGTTTTTTTCTCTAACCTGTGGCATAAATATTTATGATTTTTATAGCAGTATCGCCTGCTCAGCGTAAACTTTAAAGTTAGATTGATTGATTGATTGATTTGGTTTTTTTTTTCCTCAATAGATGGCGCTGCCAACCCCGTAAGTTGGTTGTAAAAGGTGAAGGATAAATTCGGATATGAGACCACTTGTCACGGTAGCTTAAGTAAAGCATGTCCCGGCTTTAGGGACGGATGGATGCGGGTTCAAGTCCCGCTCGTGATTCAAATTTTTCCTTTACAAATTTATCTGTAGATTACGCTGAGCAGGCGATACTGCTATAAAAATCATAAATGTTGATTTGGGAGGCGTTATCTTTACAGCATTTGTGTTGATGTAACTTGACCGTGCTGGTTGGGATAATTCTTAAGAATTTCTGAATAAATGGCGCTGCCAACCCCGTAAGTTGGTTATAAAAGGTGAAGGATAAATTCGGATATGAGACCACTTGTCACGGTAGCTTAAGTAAAGCATGTCCCGGCTTTGGGGACGGATGGATGCGGGTTCAAGTCCCGTTCGTGGTTTCAAATTTTTCCTTAACAAATTAATCTGTGGCATAGGGGTAGTGATAATTATTCACGCCACGAAAAAAGTCTAGTTCTGTGATTCGCAGCCATGTCTCCTCAACGCCATCTTACTGATTTTAAAGAATTAAGTTTTTTTTAAATTTTGTTGTCAGAAAACCTCCTATTATCACTACCATGTCTGTGGTTCTGAAGATTTATGCCCCAGATTAGAGAAAAAAACAATACTGTTCCAACCATGTCTCGTCAGCACCATCTACCTTTGGCTGTAGAACTACGTGCCGTCCAGCTGTCAGAAAATCCCTTATTATTCACGCCACGAAAAAACTGGGTCAGTGATTCGCGGCCATGTCTCGTCAACGCCATCTAACGGATTTTTAAGAACAATTTTTTTTTATTTTGGTTGTCAGATAATCCCCTAATATGACTACAATATCTGTGGTTCTGAAGATTTATGCCACAGATAAGAGAAAAAAACAATATTGGGCGAACCATGTCTCGTCACTGCCATCTATCTTTGGCTGTAGAACTACGTTCCGTCCAGCTGTCAGGAAATCCCCTATGCAAAGCACTGTATACTCTTTGATTTGCAGCACAGATTTCTTATGCTCTTCATCTTCTTTTTTGATTAGTGGCCCTCCAGTATAAAAAATTACTCTATAATATATTTTTAGGGGACAAAGAAAAGCTCATCAGCTACCTCTGGTGTAAAAATAATTTTATAATACGGTGGACTTTTCGAAAAAAAACGAATTTAATTTAAAACGTGATATCTCGGAAATAAATGATCTAATGACTTTGATGATTGCTTTAAAATATAGATCTTTTTTATATGCAAATAGTTTATCCAAACAAATATGCGATATTTTTTATGGTTTTTCAATTTTTTTTGTGATTTTCCGGGCAAAGGTTTAGTGATTTGCAAAAATTCATAGTTTTAAAACTATGCATCTAAAAAGCGCAGGAGTTCTACTTGTGCTTTTGTATAAGAAAGAAAGAAAGAAAGAAAGAAAGATAGAAAGAAAAAACAAAGCAAAATCCGTACTCCGTACTCGTATGGTTATTAGTAATAGCCATACGAATTTGATGTATAAAGATGATGTCACAAAATAGGGCCTGTCGTCATACTGTGCGCTGTGAAGCAAAAGGAGAAAGGCTGTGGCGGTGAGTGACAGTGTGATCATCTGTAATGTGCACAGTCTGCCCTAAATAGGCTAAAAATCTGCCCACACTTTGAAATCTCCGAGAAATATGCCTCTTCTTTTATAATAGTGTTAATGTAAGGGAAATAATAGAAAAATTTTTCGATAATGTTAACTTATATTTGTTTTAAAAATATAAACACATTTGTAATCAATTTACTTCGTTATATTCCTCAGATATATACGGCGGACCCACACTAGGCTCAAGGCCCGTGTCTTGGAGACCGGGTGACACTGCAACTGTTATGGGCGGCCATGTCACTTAACATCAGGTGAACGACTAGCTCGTCACGTCATTCAATCACATAAAAAAAAAAAAAAAAAGACCTAAAGATATACATGGTACCAAAATATTTTTTATCATTTTACATTCATATTTTTCCTAATCATGTCTCTACTTGGCGTGAGGGCGACACTGAGGTTTGCTGCGTTTGCTTGCGTCTTCCGGTTCGTGATCGCCAATCGAGAACTCTTCTACCGCATCAGTTGCCAGTTCTATGAACGATGTGGCCTGCCCATTGCTAACTATACTTCTGAATTTTACTTGAAAATAATAAAAACTACTAAATCTGTCAACATTTTTAAGTAGCTACTGTCCTGTGTCCAGGAAGTGGACGTGGATAAGTCCCGACGGTTCCACTAAAAATGAGATAGACTTCATCATGACGACCAAGAAGCACATATTCGATGATGTCTCTGTGATCAGCAAGGTGAAAACCGGTAGCGATCACCGTATTGTTAGAGGCACATTGAATATCAATGTTAAGCTCGAAAGGTCACGTCTGGTGAAGTCTACGCTCCGTCCAAATCCTGTCCAAATCCAAAACCCCGAAGGCTTTCAGCTGGAACTCCAAAATCGCTTCCAGTGCCTAGCCGACTGTAACACAGTGGACGAGCTAAACGACGGGTTGGTGGAAACTGTCCAAGCTGTTGGATCGAAATTCTTTAAGACCCAACGCCGAAAGAAGACTCAAAAGCTCTCAGAAAAAACTCTTGAGCTAATGGCCGACCGGAGCGAAATGAAGCTGCAGTCTTCAGTTGATATGTCAGCCTACGGTGAACTCAATAGACGAATCTGGAGTTCCTTGCGACACGACTTGCGTGCTCTTAGTACTTCACGTATTGAGGCCGCAATTGAGCGGAACCAAGGCTCTAAAGTGTTCGCAAAGGATTCGTCTATTGGGCAACACCAAATGACAAAACTGAAGACCGAAAATGGTAGCATCATTTCATCCAAGCCTGAGATTCTGAGAGAGATCGAGAACTTCTATGGACAGTTATACACCTCGACACGTAAGCCCGCTACTAACACAGCTCAGGACATCAGAGCCAAGTTAGTCCGACACTATACCGAAGATATCCCGGACGTCAGCCTGTACGAGATTAGAATGGCCCTCAAACAGCTTAAAAACAACAAGGCACCAGGTGAAGATGGAATTACGACTGAACTTCTGAGAGCGGGTGGTAGACCGGTACTTTTAGTCCTCCAGAAGTTATTTAATTCTGTCATCCTTGAAGGTACAACGCCAGAGGCATGGCACAAGAGCGTGGTGGTGCTCTTCTTCAAAAAAGGCGATAACACCTTATTGAAGAACTATAGGCCCATCTCGCTCTTGAGTCATGTGTATAAGCTGTTTTCGAGAGTCATTACGAATCGTCTCGCACGCAGGTTTGATGAATTCCAGCCTCCCGAACAAGCCGGTTTCCGAAAAGGCTTTAGCACCATAGACCACATCCATACGCTGCGCCAGATTATACAGAAGACCGAAGAGTATAATCGGCCGTTATGCCTAGCGTTTGTGGACTATGAGAAAGCCTTCGATTCAATCGAGACTTGGGCGGTGCTGCAGTCCTTGCAGCGATGCCAAATTGACTATAGGTATATCGAAGTTTTGAAGTGTTTGTACAGTAAGGCCACTATGTCAGTCCGACTACAGGACCAGAGTACGGAACAAATTCCATTGCAAAGAGGCGTGAGACAGGGAGACGTTATTTCTCCGAAACTGTTCACAAACGCATTGGAGGATGTTTTCAAGCTCTTGGAGTGGAAAAGATCTGGCATCAACATAAATGGCGAGTACATCACTAACCTTCGTTTTGCCGATGATATAGTCATAATGGCGGAATCGCTCGAGGACCTTAGCACCATGCTCAACGACCTCAGTAGAGTCTCCCAGCAGGTTGGTCTTAAGATGAATATGGACAAGACAAAGATCATGTCTTATGCTCATGTTCCACCTATACCGGTAATTGTTGGGAACGATACTCTCGAAGTTGTCGACAAGTATGTCTACCTAGGACAGATTGTCCAATTAGGTAGGTCCAACTTCGACAAAGAGGTGGCGCGAAGAATCCAACTCGGCTGGGCAGCGTTCGGGAAGCTTCGTCCTATCTTTTCGTCCAAAATACCGCAGAGCCTGAAAACGAAAGTTTTCAATCAGTGTGTGTTGCCAGTAATGACTTATGGAACTGAGACATGGTCTCTTACTGTTGGCCTCATTAGTAAGCTCAAAGTCGCGCAGCGAGCTACGGAGCGAGCTATGCTCGGTGTTTCCCTGCGAGATAAGCTCCGGAACGAGGAGATCCGCAGGAGAACTAAAGTGACCGATATAGCTCTTAGAGTTAGTAAGTTGAAGTGGCAATGGGCAGGCCACATCGCTCGTAGAACTGACAACCGATGGGGAAGAAAGGTTCTCGAGTGGCGACCACGAACCGGAAGACGCAGCGTAGGCCGGCCCCCCACTCGGTGGACCGACGACCTGGTGAAAGCCGCGGGGAGCCGATGGATGCAGGAGGCGAGCAGCCGCTCAAGGTGGCGTGCTCTGGGGGAGGCCTATGTTCAGCAGGCGACGTCTTCAGGCTGTTAATGATGATGACTGTCCTGTGAAGGGCAAATTGCCAAAATAGCAGAAATCTGCCACAAATGGTAACACTGGTGATTGAAGTGAAAGTGACACTGCGTTATGACAGAGGGCAAAGCCACCTCACAAAAAAAATAAGCCATGTCTCGTCAGCGCCATCTACCTTTGGATGTAGAACTACATGCCGTCCAGCTGTCAGGTGAAAATCCCTAGTCTCTATTGTTGCCCAAGCCCAATGCCCACTGCCGTTTTTTGGCGGGAACGTGAAAAAGTTTACGTCGTTGCATTGTATTATTTCACAAAACTTATGCTTTTTCTAGTGTTAATGTTTAAAATTAGTGGCATTTTACGCATTAAGTGCTGAATTACGAGTATAAGTGTGGGCAAGTGATATAATGTAGTGAAACGTGGTTTTTCGTGTTGCTTCCAAAATTCCATAGAAGCCTCTAGTAAAGTTGCCACTACTTTACTAGGGCATGACTTAGACTGGATTATGACTACCTGACTTAGACTGGACTATGACTACCCTGACTGACTGTGACTAAGACTTGACTTTACATGAAATATTTCATAATACGATGAAAAACTACAATACTTGACACTGGCTAAATACACTATGTGTGGAGCCAAACTATAAGAAAAAAAAAAAAAAAATGCCCTTTGCCAAAAAGGTATTCTGTGCCCACTGCCCACTCCCCCAGAAAATAAAATAACGCTGACCCTTACAAAAGCTTGATAAATAAAAATGTTCTGTGCTTGATAAAAGCCAAACGTGCATTAACTGAGGAGAGTTGAGAAAATATTGAAATGGCGACATCGACAGAAAATGAAAATATACAAGTTTGTTTGCATATCGATGGTAAAGTTTTCAACGTAGCTAAGAATGTTCTTTGTGAACACAGCGACTATTTCCGCGCTATGTTTAGCGGTCATTATATCGAAAAAGAAAAGAAGGATATTAACATTAATGTAAGTGTTTACACACTTGTTTTTAGGCCTCAAACAACCCAACCCAAGTCCCAACTTAAAGCACTCTTACTTCTAAGTTCGATCCTCGTCCGAGAGTTCTCGTGGGTAGTGTTCTACTCATGAATCAACCTACTATTTTAAATCCTCTAATAACACCGTGACCTTAGGCTATGGTACTGTGGAGGTGTCATAACTACCTACATTTATATGTAATACACTTACCTCCACTTACACACATGTATTACAACCATGAATGTAGTCATGGCGCTACAATAGGACCATCCCCTCTCTTCCAGTGGGTGCTATAAAAACGGCTAAGGTAATATCCTATGAATGGGCAGCAGCTTTCTCCTTGGCTTACATTATAATCTACTGCGATCACCAAGATGCCTACCAAGGGTTGTGATTATAGGCAAGCAGCCGCTCATAAGTGGAGCTCTATAGGGGAGGCCTATGTTCAGTCAGCAGTGGATGTCTTCAGGCTGTTGATGATGGTCATTAACTTTATTTATTTTACTAAATCCACAGCCCTCAACTAACAAAGCTTATACCTAATTTTATTTAATAAAGCTAATATGGCATCCTGTCCAGGTTATAGATGCAAATATTATGGATATTATAATAAAATATATGAATCTAGGTCTAATAGACCTATCAGAGTATCCGCTGCTTATTGTTGGTGAATTGGCAATGGCTGCCAACTTCCTCCAGATCACAGAGCTCATTAAACAGATCCAGTACTACCTGGATCTCCAAATATCTGTCTCAACTTGGATGGAGATAATGAATATAGCTGAAGATGCTTCATACAGTAAAATAAAAGAAATATCAGCAAGTTTCGGTTTACTGGCCTTCAAAGATATGAAGCCAGAGTACATACCAAATGTACCAAAACTCTTTTGGTACCTCTCCCATCCATCCTTGGCTACAGAGAGTGAATTAGAAGTTTTCAAATTTGGATACAATTGGATTTTACAACCGGAAACCTGCCCCTGTGGTGACATATTACTTATAATACTGGGATGCTTAGATGTTACTAAACTTACATCTCAAGATATAAAAGAACTGTCCATGCTCATGAAAGACTGTGAAACTAGCTTGGCAGCCAAAGTAGTTGAGTGCCTTAAGATGTTACATGATAACAAATTGAAAATATGTACAAATATTGTATATGATTATAGAATAAAGATATGTGAAACATTCACAAGCGGGGTTTATAGAGAAGTATATAACCTTGTGAATTATTGTACAAAACGAGAAGGACATTACACAATAGTGATACCAATGTGGGTGGTAAAAGACAGAGCATTGGAATATGACACTCATTACATGTACACATTTTCTGAAAAAGATGGTTTCAACAAATGGATAAGTGTTGCCAGCAAGGATATGTGGGGATGGAACCTAGCATCATGGGGTGCAAGTAGACTTGTGCAGGTTTGCGGTGAATATGGTAGAGGTACAGGGCAGTTTATGAAGGATGTCAAAGTGTATGACACACTGAGAAAGCAATGGACTGACCACGGAGTACAGCTGCCACCTAGGAGGCATGCTGGAGTGACCATATTGGGAGATTCTCTATTTATCATTGGAGGTGTAGGTGGTTGTCGGTAAGTAATTAAGTATCCATCAAAATTACAATATATTTATGAAACATGCATAGATGAAGTTTTAATTGAAATACCACTTATTTTCTTGTATGTTTGGCTCCATGTGACGCATATGTCCATGTTCTTGCCGAAACCCCACCTACTTTAATCTTTATTTTAGTGTGATTTTCAGGGTACCCCAAGATTCAACCATTATTTATGATTTGAGAATGAGGACACAAAGGAAAGCTGCAAAATTTCCTGATGTAATGCAAAGCCCAGGAGTTTGTACTTATTATGGCTCAGTTTATGCCGCGGGCCATAAAAAGATATATAAATATGATGATTCAGGGGAACAAGACACATGGGTGCTAATATTAAAAACAAATTTTACAGTAAACCGTCTTATATCGTTCAAAGAGTACATATATTGCACTCAAAATTATTTCAAGCAATTGTATAGATTTAGACCGGGCTTAGAGGACACGTTGGAAGTCATATCTAAATTTAGTGCACCCCCTGCTGCTCTGTCCAGTATTGGTAAGTTACTATTCTTTACATGATCTATCATCAACAGCTTGAAGACATCCACTGCTGAACATAGGCCTCCCACAGGGAGTGCCACCACAAAATGAAATGTAATCCATTGAATGTACAAAATTTCTGAAAATGGCTATTTGCAAGCTATACCCAAGGCTTCATCTACACTTACCATCAGGTGAGATGTGCCAAAGACCGATTAACAATAAAAAAAAGAAGTTTTTATTAAAATCCGCCCCAAGACTTTTAATTTCTCATACTTTCTGATTTGGTCATCCACATCCATTGGAAAAATGTATCTGTAGTAGGCTTTTTGCAATTATAAGACAATTATGTAATCAGGGCCCATAAACTGTGGTTCATTTTCTAAATTTAAATACCCATAACATTTTATTTTCTATCACTACCAGGAAATTCGCTTTTCGGCTTTATAAGATCAATGCTTTATGATGGTGAATACCTAAATGTCGAGGAAATGCTCATCGGGCACCATATGGCGTGTTATGGCTCCACGCGTAGAGAGGTGTGGCAGAAAAAAGATGCTGACCTCAGAGTGAATGATGTTGCTGGGGCATTCTCCCTCGTCCTCAGTATGCCACAGGTTCAGCACCCAATATCAGAATATCACAGTAGATATGTCCAAAGATATGCCCACATCACCTACGATAAATAAAACAAGGCATAGTTATCAATTTACATTTATTTAAACATCCATTTACAAACATACTAAATTATTATTGTGTACATACAATTTGTACAATAATTCATGTAAAAATAAGGCAATTGTTAATACTCATGCTTAATTATCTTAAATAAACGTGATAGCATTATATGCGATCTCAATTAGACTAGGAGTCAACGATAATAAAACACTTTTATTTTAGGTTTACAATATTCCGAGTATGGACACTGGTGAAGTATGAAATTAACTTTATAAAATAATGTTATGTACACATGTATGAGTAAGCAAAAATAAAATACTAAGTTTAGTTCTAATGTTAAGGCCACACTTGTATCTAATGCTGTAAAGCACCATGTATCATAATGGCACTCAGGGGATCTTTCTTTTAATTTATCATTATTTATTGCAACACTAAAGATTAAAAACTGTTGCAAGCAATTTCATCCAGTGATATCAGTGATGTAGTACATTATTTGGCGTTTACAAAAGAATATAGAATGGAAGCACTTAACATACATAGAAATGAATTAGTTAAAATAAATATGTTTTAAATATTTCAAACTATAAAATTTAACTTAAAAATCGCGATTGCTACGTCAATATTATATTTTGTCAAGAATGTAAACTCTGACGTCAAAATATGCAAGCCCAAAAGGCACAATAAAAACCTAATTGATTCCTTAGTTTAACCTAAATGAAACATTCTTGCATGGTATGTACTTGTATTATAATGGAAAACCTTAGTAAAAGTAAAATATATGGAAGCCTGAATGACCTTGCCAAAGATATTATGTGTAGTAATGGAGACTTGTAGGAGCAAGGAGTCCCTTGTGTGACCGACCTAATGAAATCTTTTTATTCTTATTAAATCTGTGGTTCATATGCAAACTATGTAATATAATGTACAAATAAAAGCCTGCAGATAAATATGATATTCCTTGGTACCATTTACAAAACAGCCTATTCCATACAACTTATCTAGCACTATTCCTCCACACAAATCCTTACGTCCATCCCCCGGTCAGTTTGTGGAACATTTCTTCATCCAAATTCTGGTTGGCATCTTTGGAACGCATGGACAGGAATATGTAGCCACCGATGAACTCGTGGACCACCTTGCAGTCGGCTGATTGTACAGAGAATATGATGTTTCCCTCCTCGAATTGGACCATCATGTGCTTGATTTCCCAGTTTACATTCCAAGCCTGGGTGACAAAGAAGTACATTATTAATTTATATTCAAAAATTAAAATAATTTCAACAAATGAAAAAAAATTGCTATAATAGAATAAAACATTCTTAGATGAGCTTTTTTTTGTAAACAAATGACGTGACGAGCAAGTCGTTCGCCTGGTGTTTTTTTTTTTTTTTATGTGATTGAATGACGTGACGAGCTAGTCGTTCACCTGATGTTAAGTGACACGGCCGCCCATAACAGTTGCAGTGTCACCCGGAACTTTAAAACAATAGCTTCGCGCGACACTGCACTGCGCACGTCATCCTGAGACATCACCCAGTCTAATAATCAGATTACTAGACTGAGTGATCAGATCATAAAGTCTCATTTGCCCAGTAATTTCACTAGCTACAATGCCCTTCAAACCGAAACACAGTAGTGCTTGCACACTGCTGCTTGGCGGCAGAATAACTGGCAAAGCGGTGGTACCTACCTAGACGAAATTTGCAGAAAAGTCCTACCACCTAGTAGACGCGACCCGACCGCCCATAACAGATTGCAGTGTCACTTGGAACTCCAAATTAAAGTTTCGCGTGACATTGCGCACTGAGCTATAGTATGTTTAAAATCCCCTGAGAATTTCGTACATTGACCTTTGAGCTGACTGCAGCGACTCTCAACCTATTTTTTGGTGGGTCGCTTTATATTTTCAAATCCTCTGAGAAACTCGACATTGAAACATATCATAACAGGTTTAGCGCCGCTGATTGAACTTGTCTCGCGCACTTCCTTGTACCACGAAACGCAGTAGACGCGAAAACGACAATGAAGCGATGCATAATTGTATGGAAAGCGATACTGTCGCTTTTTCCGGAGCTAACATAATACCGGGGGAGCAATGCACGAGTTTTTTTTTTTTTTAATTGTTTATAGACAAAGCATTTGACCACTGTCTCACCTGGAAAGCGATGACGCAGTCTACGATGGAACATGCTTGCCTAGAAGATACCTGTTCACTCTCGTCTTGAAGACACCCAGATCATAGTTAGCTGGAAACAAGGACGCCGGCAAGGTGTTCCACTCATTGGCTGCATCCACGAGTTTCTCGGGGGATTCGAAACATACTATAAGAATTAACCTAATTAAACTATCCTAAAGACAAAACAAAACGCGTTGGAATCAACATAATTTTTAATGTATCATCTCTTGAACTTATGTCAGCGTGCGGCAATGTTATTTTTTAAATGAAAACTACACCTAGGCCGTCTTGAATTGGTTGATAAGCCAAGCCATTCAAGCGGCTGAAAAATTCTGCCACCAGAGCTGACTACTAGCCTACACAAAAGAATTAATGAACATTTCTGGTCCGAAATTCCATAATTCCACCAAGTTTACTGAGGATATTATAGAGAAGAACGGTACCTACCTTCATAGTACTAAACCTCCAAGTCTTGATATGGTCTCCAGTGTTGGGATCAAGCCTCATGATACGGTTGTTGGCTATGCTGATGATCTCATCCTTCCGGTGACCCATGAAGCGGACCACAAAGAGTGTCTGTCCATAGTCGGGGAGGTTTTGCCAGGTTTTGATATACTGGAGTTTGGCTTCGAGCAGTGGCAGATCTTTGACGTTTGCATGGCTCTCAAGCACTCGCTGGGTGAACTGTGGAGAAATTATAACAGTTTGAATAATAGACTATACTACCTGTGTAATATTCAAACGAATGTGGTCTACAATGGTTTCAAACAACTACTGTGATAAGAAACGCTAGTTTTGATCAAGTTATCATTCAGTTCTGAGTAATGAGTTAAAGGACAATTTTTAACACTTACAAGTCGATAAATAAAAATACCAGACAAGAAACCAACTTCATATTAAAAAGATTTAAAAATAATAGGTGTGTCAAAAAAAAATACATAGAAGAAAGAATTAAGGGTTATACAGAATACTTAAAAGTACAGTACAAAAGATTCACTCCGCGAAGACACTTAAATAAATAACCACTCTAGCTACAACGCAATAAAGTGTAGTCTAGCTCGCACAGCGCTACAAGCCTACCCTAAACAGTTGCATCTCGTTCTATCCCGGACCGGCCCAATAAGACGGGCCAGTCCCATGTACTTGTAGCTTCGTACAAAAAGTGTACCAAGCCTGATAATGTGATACATACCTTCCCCTTGAGTTTCTTAAGGTACCGCGGCGCGAGGTAATTCTCAGGCTGCAAGTGATCGAGATGTGGTACGCTATGCTGCGAGAGCGCGGCGGCGGGGCGCGGCCTCTGGAGCGCCAGTAATGTTCGGACGGCGGCCGCTTCGGCACCGAACGCAGAGTCCGCCAGCGAACGACCGCGAGATCCCAGCCTCACTGCCGCCACCCATTCCGCGTATTGGTCCTCCTAGATACAAAAATTATTATTGTAATTAATAAAGTAAAAGCCAAATCATAAGTTATTGTTCTAAGTATATAAAATTATGCGTGCTTAGGAGGGCACGTCAAGTCGTAATACAATAGTCGTTAAGCTAAGTCAGAAGCCTCTGGCAGGCCTAACAATTCAGACACCAGCCCGTTTAGCACGGACTGTAGACAAAATTGTCTTTCCCCTGTTTTACTCCACTTGACAAGTAAGCAAGTACGAAGAAAGTGACATAAAACGGGAATATACAATTTTGTCTACCACCCGTGCTAACCCAGCAGCTTGCCTACACGAGAAAAATGAGATTTCGAGAAGGTCCTCTTTTAATTTTACGTAAACTACGTAACCTTAGAGAAGTTTCTGAAAGTGGCCGGACGCCATCCTATAAGCGATGCCATATTTGTCCAAGAACAAATTACCGAAAACCCAAAACATTATGTTATAAATGCCATCAACGTGTGTGCAGTGACCATGTTATTCCGACATGTCAGAAATGCAATGAAAAAAATTAGTTCCTATAGGAAAATGTGTATGGCACAATCTACTTCCAAGTGTTTATCTGTTAATTAATAGTTAAGTCAAAATATTATCATAAATAAAAGTGTAATTATGCATGTATTTGGTAGTTTTTTTTTTCTAATTCTAAAACCGGGGTGTTTTTTAGGCGCGAGTAACTAAGGGTTAACGAGGCATTGGTGTCCATTCTGTTTGAAAATCATAAGTTTCTTTCTGATTTATATTAGTTTTTATTTGCATGATCATTACAATTGCCATATTTAGATACATAATAATAATTATGATGCAAAAGAATAAGGCTAGTAGTTTTATGAAAATGACCCCAATATTGTTTAACTAATTTGATGTGTCCCTATTAATTTTAGGCGTTACTAACAGCGGCTTTTAAAATTTACATAACTTTAAGAATTTAAGTTCTTGTGTAAAACGCAAGAGTTTTAAAACGAGTGTTAATAGAGCATTCATTAATTTAAAAATCTCCGATTAAAATAACTTTAGACATAAACGCAAGTACTATGAAGGTTTGATTGTGCAGTTATTAAACTGCACAAACTGCAAATAACTTCATTTATTATCTAGAATTTCTGATTTACTTGTACACATTTCGTTATAATGTTATTTTTATTTTAGCCGTTATTATCACATGTTATCAACTTGCAAAAAGTTCGTAGTGTACTTTATAATTAGTTATTAACATTTTGTAATCAGATAGTACTTATCATTAGTAAGACACATCCAGGAACTACCCAGAAGAGGAGTGATGGCACTAAGATCTGGACCCTAATTCTGTATGACCAATTTACGATTCCTTGCTTCGAAACCACGCGAATTCCTTGTCTTACATAAGAAATCTGCAAAAATCTATTCTCTATGAAATGAGAACGAAACCGCGCGAAATTAATGTGGAATTAACTGGGGTTGGCGCGATTTGAACTGTCAAAAATCATATGTTCCACTGAGGCGCGTTCCGAAACATCAACCCGTTGAAAGTTACCACTACTTATGTCAATATTAATTAGTCAAAATAAAACTAATTTTAAGTGAAGGTATTTCTAAAGGTTTTCTGTCAATTTTTAATAATTACCCATGGTTTCGTTATATCACAACATAAATAAGCCATCCCTTTATTTGAATTTTTTAGCGGTTTCGGGATGAGATATCCTTTAGTTCTAATTCGGAACGCACTCGAAGAATCCAAAACCTGTCATAGATAATTTGCCTTAGATTATACAGAATACAAAAATTGTCGATTCCTTGCTGTGACACGATTTGAACTAGACACGATAACGACGTGGTTTCTGTATCGTGTGGAATCTGTGTTTTCATACAGAATTGTGGCCCTGTTCGAAATCGATTCCACCAACTTCCGTCTTCAAAGTTGTAGTGATGGGACATACATACATTATGCCAAAAAGTGTCGATACCGAAGTTATAATTTGTAATTATCAATAAGCAAGTAATAATTGGGGGTTAGAAAATATCATAAAAAAAACTTTGCATGCCGTCTTCGCCAATTTGTAATGGCACTTAGCATTTATAAAATGTGATGTTTGTATTCTTATTGTAGTATTCAATAAATAAACTTACGTTTTCGCATCTGAGCCACATTTCGTGCATAGCGTCCTCAGCGGGCACTTCCAATTTGATGCTGTATCTACCCGAAGCAGGGTGCGCGTCTGGGGTCACCTAAAAATAACAATTGTTTACTATTATACTGATATTGATTTCGTCTTAATATGTCTGCAGTTTTTGTAGTAAAAAATCTGGAATGTATGAAAAGGTGAAAAACAGGGGTCCAATTCTCGTTAAAATGTCTTACGACGCTAAAGTTTTTAATGGTTCCATTTTATCAACATCTTCATGGTTTTCACTCGAAATTTGACATTCGACATACTTGCGAGAATAACCCTGCAGGGCTAACATTGAGCTATAAGAAATTATCTCTTGTCTCAAAAAAGCGTTAATTGAAACGCTTTTTCGGGACCAGAGATATCGTCACCCAATGGTCAAGTTGCCAATCTGAAAAATTGCAATTGTACAGGAGAGGAAACATAAGATTGAATTCGCTGCTGTTAGCAAACAGTTTGACGTAATGTTTTCAAGTAGGGCAGTGTAAAGGTCTTGACTAAATGGCTTATTAGCCATGTTGTCAAAACAGATCAGGTATTTTTATTTTCAGAAGAAATGCAGATTGACTCATTTGCTACGTTCAATTTTATCTGCGCCCCGCGGTTTCACCCGCAGCTAAAAAGTAGCCTATGTGTTAATCCAGTATATAAGCCATCTTTGTTCTAAATTTCATCCAAATCTGCCCAGCCGTTTGAGCATGAAGGAGTAACAAACATACACACATACAAACTTTCGCCTTTATAATATTTAGTGTGATTAGTGTGATGTGATAGACCATTTAACGAAGGTAAAGTAGCCTATGTGGCAAACATGCTAGAGTACTGTGGTATGATTTCACCAAAGCACATAACTATGTACATTTTTAAAGCTCATGCTATCCCTGGTGGTGCTGGGTCGCGATTCTCCTTAGAATGTCGAATGCCAAATCTCGAGTGGAAGGGAAACTATCAGTTGTATGAGTGACGTTCTCGTGCTAAAGCACATGTCCTTTTCGTCACATTTGTTTTTATAAGCGAATAAGATAACGCGAGTGTACGAGAATCAAAGCCCTGTGTTTTGTAGCCGTTATGCAATTATGCAGTTATGCAGTGTGCAACATTTGTTGATTGGTAGAGAAAAACAGTCTGTTATTATAGGGAAAGACTTGAAAATGTCGATATTATAATGGAATTTAATCGATTTCGATAAGAATGTTTAATGTGGTATTATGATACAGGATTTTTAGTAGTTCGGCTAAGTAAGGCCTCAAAGTTTTACTGTAAGATATAGGTACTTTAGTATATAAGTATTTAGGTAAATGTTTGTAACAAACTGGTATTAGCCCCATTAAAAATATATTCTGTAATCAACTAGTTACATTATTCTCTAAATCATATTCATTGCCTAATAGAAAATCCTTAAAAATAAACATAACTTTAAATTAGATTTAACACATAACTTCTAATCTTAATCTTCTATGATGGCTCGCCAACAAGGGGCCTATGAGCGTTTTCACATAACCTGTTATTTCGCCAAACAATAAAATTAATTCCCAACAAGTCACACTCGGTGAGATTTTTCCCAACATGTTACACTAGTACGTACACCCATTGTGAACAGTGTCTGTCTTTTTCAGACAACGGGGTTAGAAAACACGCAATATCGGTCGTAATGTGTAATAACTCAAATTAGAATGACATACTAAATTTGGGAAAGTTTCCGGACGAATATGGTCACTTCGTAAGTTAAAGAAAAAAGTAAAGATTGCTTACCTCGGCGCCTCTAAGCTCGACGGAGTAAGATGGCGGTTCGCCTTTAGCGGCCGCGTCTTGATTCGAGTGTATGCGCAGGACTCCGTCGCGACAAGAGATCCATCCAGTTTTGTACGACTTTAGCGTGAAGCGTTTGGGTCTGGAAACGAGATCTATTATAAGTACTTTGAAGGTTTAAATATCTAAAATTTTAATAAAAGAATATAGTGAAACTAAGCGACACGAACGTAAAAAATGGTAGTTCAATATCATTTAATATCGCTTAAAAATTAGATTATCAAAATACATTAACATATTATTTTATAACGATATTATAGTTCTTAGAATTTTAGCAACCAGCGGCTGCTTAAGGAGTGAACACAGTGTTTAAGATTTTCGCAGCCACCGGTCATGTGACCATAGCTCAGTTGGCAGAGCGTCTAATCCGGTGAGTTGGTAGGCGCGGGTTCAAATCACCGCTGGTTTCTAACATTTTAAGAACTATAATATCTGTATACCTCGGTGTGGTAACACTTTAAAATCAATTCCATGATATTATTTTATGAGATGTTAAACTAAAATAATATTAAAGTCAGTATTCGGTAGCTAAGTAATAGTTTAAAAAGGACAAGGGATTCAAAGTATATAATAAGTCTAATATTAAAAGTGCAGGGTATAAGTACATAAACGGAAAAATATAGTTTTCTCACACGCACCATCACCGATCTACAGAAAATGTAGTGCGCGTGAGACAACAATAGAAATGTCACCTTTCTCACAACTTTTCTTTACTGGCGAGATTATATTAGTATTCGGGTATAAACTACACGGTAAAGTATACCTAATGTTTAGTCTACAAAAGTCTAAAATAGTTACGGGCGGGGTAATGAGAATGTCTTACGCAATTGAGCAGAATTCGTTGTTACATTTGCTGAACGGCCAACAGCGATGAAAGAAGAAATAATAACACATGAATTAATAAGAAAAAGTGCAAAATATAACATAATAATGCGTATAAATAAATAATAAATGAGCTTTTACTTCTTATTGGCTCATGATACTTAAAGTGACACATTGGGAATATAAATTACCCAACGAGTCACAGATATTTTAGAGTTTTACGAATTGGCGCTTTATGAAACAGAGCAATGTGACGTCATGCGACCAAACGTTACGCAGCATAAAAAAATCATTTTTGATCTCGTAGACCTGCAAAATGTACTGTTTAGAAAAGCCATACTATTCGCCAGCTCTTCACTTCCCGTGGGTGCCGTAAGAGCCGGCTAAGGGAATATCCAGGGAATGGGCAGCAACATTTTCTCCAGTACATTAAAATCTTCTGCGATCACCAAGCTTTCCAAGCGTGGTGATTATGGCAACCTCCCCCCTATGGTAAGCGTCGACCCCTATGGCGACCACGAACCGGAAGACGCAGCGTAAATATGCGGTGGACCGACGATCTGGTGAAAACCACGAGGAGCTGATGGACGCAGGAGTCGTCCTGCGTCAATCAGCTCCTCGTGGTTTTCACCAGATCGTCGGTCCACCGGGTCGGTCGCCGATCGGTCGGGTAGCGGCTGCTCGACAGCAGCCGCTCAAAGTGGCGTATTATGGGGGAGGCCTGCGTTCAGCAGTGGACACCGGCTGTTGATGCACACAGAATATTCCTCACCTCAAGTACTTCAGGTATCCAGCCAGTTCTGGCACATGCGTGATGTCGGGTCGCGAGGGCGGGCCGCCCTCCAGCTGCGCCTGCAGCTCACAGAGCGCGGCGTCGATCTCGTCCTCGGGGCGGCAGCCCGCGCCCGCGGGGCCCGCCCCGTCCGCCGCCTCCACCCCGCCACCGGCGAGGGTTTGCAACTCGATTTGGAGCTGGCAAAATGGAGATAAACATAGGTAACTGCTATTATACAAAGTTTTAATTCACACACTAACCTATGTTTCTTGTTGTGGTTCACGGTGTGTGTTTTTTGGGGGTTTAAAAGCTCTTAATTTATAATTTATTTATTTCTTACAACTGAGCTATAGGTACCGTAATTTTGGAGAGCACGTTACGCCGTCGGTCCCGGTTGTTGTCATAAGAGAGTTTTTAATCAGAAACCGCCTTAGAGGTTAGCCATTTTTAAGCTACCTGGAGGCTTAAAAAAACGCTTACCTCTATAGTCTACAAGATGTCAAACAACAGAATAGATAATAGTATTTTCACTTAAAAATAACTGTTTCTTTCTATTAATCAAATAGAAACTGTTTTGTTTTTAAATTATTTTTATACTCTGGGCCACGGCTAAAGTCACTGTCAAAATTACTCCGAGCAGGGTTCCTACTCAGACATATTAGAAATCCTTCGTCTCAAGATCGAAGAACGGTAGGTATTAGGTGATCTGTTAAAATTGCTTCTTTTTTATTGTTTACAAGCTTGCGTTTGACCACAATCTCATAATCTGACAGTAAATGACGATGCAGTCACGGAAGATATATACTCCCTGCGATACCCACTCTCGACATAAAGACGACAGTATTGTATTTAGCCAAAGTCACTAGCAGTTTCCATCTCATACCTGTAAAGCAGCGAATAGCAGCATCTCTTCCTCAGTACAATGCAGCTCTTGGTTGAGGATCTGCCACCTCGCCTGTTGGTACAGCTGGTTAAGGCGGGAAGCGTCTGCGGCGCGCGGCGTCAGGTCGAAGAAAGAATAGAACTTGAACCGAAGCTGCAAGGTATCCCATTCGCGCACCCACTGCTCCATTATGGATAAGGACGAATCTAACCAGCTGTGGACAAGATCAAGTTAGATCAAGCAAGTTACACACTTGTTGAACCTCGTACGTTGGTATATCTTTCTAAAGGAGAGATGTTTCATATAGGATCTCACTGCGGACCGAAAGTAGAAACGAGTTACGTCACATAAATAAAGTTCAATTAGTAGGTAGTAATCCTAGAATACGGAAACGAAATGGGTGAGGTTGAGTCCAGAAATTGACTTGAAAGGAACAAGATTTGGCGTCATACGTAATATTACATTTTATTTATTCTTTTCTTCTTTCAAGCTTCTTTGATGGATGATGAAATTGGTAGATTCAGGGCTGAGAATAAATACACCAGTTTCTTTAACATCTCCATAGCATAGGTACATGGAGTAAGGCATAGCTGCGAATTTCTAAACATCTTTGAATTTAGTTTTCAAGTCGTGCCTGGTTTAAACCTAATGGATTGTCTGTTTCTTCGGAATCAGGATCAGGGGCCTTATTGTGTAAATCTGGTGGCGATCGTAATCGTGTGCTCTCTTGCTCGCACCCACGGACTTGTAAATGGGCGCGTGCGAGATGGCAGGCGATGTCCATTACCAGAATGGTTACGCGGTAGGGGTGCAGGTTATACAGGCAAAGGTTCCAGAGTCCAAACACCCACACGATAGAACAACTGTCTGGCTTATTGTTTAATATCAGTCATCTGCCCAATACGTCCCGTCCCACTGCACACGGCCTTCTCTCATATAGAGAGAGATGTAGGTCATAATTTTGTGATTCTTGAACATGCCAGCTTCCTCACGATGTTTTCCTTCGACAATGTAAAAGAGAGTGCAAATTTTGCACAAAATCAGTAACCCAAGCTAGACTTACCCAACATTCATCCTAGCGCGTTCCATCAGCGATTTAGGCGAGAGTAGAGACTCCTTAGACTGGCTGTCCAGCTCCAGAGGAGAGTCAGCGAGGGATATTTCTGAAAGGGAGTCCAGGGCGTCCATGGAAGCGGCTCTAGGGGGAGTGCCGCAGTACCCTCCATCGCTTGAACCATCGCTTTGTGTGCTGTAGATGTGGTTTCCGTACCGACGGAGTGTGCCGTTCTGGTGGTGACAATAATAATTATTTAAGGTTAGAATCTTCTCCAAATTGGAACAGAGAAGACATCATAGGTTTAATATTTAGTGTTTCCTGCTTAGACTATTTAGGGGCAATTTTGGAAGAAACTCCACCCTTTTTATAATTTTTTTTTTGCGAATATGATCACACTTGGTTCAGGCTGGCCCTAATTTAGACGACTAGGCCAAAACCACGGGGAGCCTTTGGATGGAAGAGGCAAGTAGCTGTTCTGTGGGGAAGGCTTATGTTTAGCAGTGAACGTCATTCGACTAACAACTACAATGATGCCTGATTTTGATGCCATACTCGCGAATTTATAACAAAAAATCTGAAAAGAGCTGACATTGCTTTCTATGTCTCCCTGCACTACTGCCGCAACGCGAAAGAACAGCGAGAATGAGATTACTTTTTAGCTTACCAGCGCCATAGAATATCACCACAGGCGTTGGTGAGACATTTTGTGGTGGTAGCTCATTTCATCCTAACTTTATTAGCAATCATGTCGGAATGTCATATTTTATCATTAGCTTTAGCATACCAAGTATGTATATTTGACAGCCATTATGGAGCTTATCCAGGCCCGTATGTGTTGTGAATAAAAATGTATGACGCGCAAACCGTAACTGATTAAAATCTTTCACTCCAACCTAAATTGTTATTTATAGATATTATCATTCAAGTGCCGTTTTTATGAGCACGTGTTCATTTTTTATAATGATTAGGGGCTCGGCATCCAGCAGCAGATTTAGGGGTTATTGAACGCTGATTTTTTATAAGTTATGAATTGATTGATATAGTCGGATTAACGGAATGTGTCTTGTTTTTTATGGACCATTGTAAATTGATTTAACGGAAGATCTAACTGGGGTTTAGGCTGAACATAACGGACGGACATTTCAGCCAATATAAGTTACAATGAGGCTTCATCATCATCATCATCAACAGGCTGAAGACGTCCACTGCTGAACATAGGCCTTCCCCAGAGAGCTCCACTTGGAGCGGCCGCTCGCCTGCATCCATCGGCTCCCCGCGGTTTTCACCAGATCGTCGGCCCACCGAGTAGGGGACTATGAGGCTTAACATTGGCTACCTAATTTAAGTAAATACTTGCATATTTGAACTACGAGTATTTTGTTATACAACGGCTGATAAGCGTTTTACCACAATCCCACATGAGTTTGGAATCATAGAGACTGTCCCTAACTGTGTCAGTAGGCACAGCGTTATAATTACGTAGATTATTTTTGTACCTCGACTATTCAGCAGACCCCCAGACTAGAATGCATGCTGTTAAACTATTGGATAGCAGAAGCAATTTCGAACAATTTGAACAGAAGAAATTGTTATTCATACGACAAGCTGCTTTCTTTGAATCAGGGTCTTAGGAAAGAAGTCCAGACGACAAAAAAACTTAGTTAAATATTTATCTAATTCCGCAATCGAGGTTTTGTGTTTTACAATAAAAGAACCGCCCAGTCGGTTTTCATCTTTCTCTTTAGGTATATAAACATGTCTAATACTGTAAAAGCAGAATAAACAAACAAGTTTTGATAACGAACATAACATAAACAAATAAGATAGACGCAAAGCAGATGCACAATATAAAAACTTGTAGATATTATATCGCAGTGCCGCATTTGAAACAAGGAAACCATAAAAAATAACTTGATAAAGGCTCCAGACAGAACACGTTCCGAGTCGTTTGTAGGAGCCCTGCGGGTTGCTGAACTACGACGTTTAAGATAACGAGAAGGCCGGAGTCCTATCGATCGGGACGATGGCACATGAATGACTGGAGAATGATGCGAACTTGGTACACCACAAGTTCTGTGAGGTATACAATCATACATAATATATAGAAAGGAGAAATATTTAGAGTTTCTCTAAAAGGTGGAGTCAAAATCTACGACAGAGGACCACAAGGTCCCCACAAATCGCATACAGGTACCTCACAAAATTGGAACACGTAAATGGCAGTGGATTGCTGTGCAGGCCTATCTTACTGTGCAACGGTCTACCATCATATTATATACCGAATCGCAATAAAAGGTGGTGGTATATAAAGTATATATATGACTCCTGAGTCCTGGTCACATTAGTCACAGAACAGACAATCGATTCTTGAATGGAGACCGCAATAACGTAGTGTAGGAGGCTCTCCGACTATGGAGAGCTAGAGATATACGAGGAACGGTGCATGGCAGGATATTTTTTCAGTTCTTGTCTGTTAAGAATCTGTCGCTATATGTATACGCTAAACTTGGTGTGTTCCGGTAGCCTCAATTCAGAGCCGAGAGCAGTTCAACTCCAGGCGTAGCGTGGCACCACTTTCGGTCATTTTGTCACTGGCTCTATGAAATATTGATGAAGTAAAAGACACACCTGTTGTGAAGCCACAGGAGTTGCTGACGCAGACCTGGGCGGAGGTGGCGTCGCCGGGCACATTCCATTAGACCGGTCCAAGCTATTCGAAGACCCTCTTGTGGCTGCTATAAATGTGTTCGTGTCTGCCGGGTGTGTAGACTTTATCCGCTTGGCTTCTTTTAGGTTCTGGTAGTTTTGTTTAAGGTGGGACGCTTCCAGGGGGTAGCAGAGGGAAAGTTCTTCTGGATGTCTTATGCCTGCGAGTGAGAAAATTTTCAAATGTTGATGAAGTCTTGCGAAAAAGGTGGATGAGAAATCAATATATTTTAATATTTTATTAATTAGTAGGTACACTATGGAAGAGTTTTGGATCCAAATTAGGTCATGCTTATAGAGTTAGAAACCAAGAAAAACTCAGGTGCCTTTCGAGTTTTTAGACTGCTTAGGTACGTTGGAATTTAGTTATGTTATGAACCAATAAAGAGTGTACCTACAGAGCGAGTGATTGAAATTGGACTGAAAGGGTAAAAATAATGATTTAGGCTTAGTTTTGAGATATTATTTAAGCAATACGCTTTTCAGTCAGTATTTGCAAAACTTTGAAAATGATAAACGGTCTATATAACTTGAACTAATGTTAACAGACAAAGAAATGCCTCGCTCTTGTGAGATAACTTTAAAGGGGGCACTTAAATATTATTTACTGCTCGGATTTACGATAGCTTTGACGTTACTTTAAGTTGTAATAAAACTGATACGGGGATGGGTAGTGATAGTGAGTAGGAGTGACTACTAGCGATCAGACGCTTTTGTATAACGCGTAAAATAAGTCATAAAATCTAGACAAGCATACTTGTCTACTGAACTTTTTTACTTTCAACGCTGTCTCCCATAGAAGACAGCGTTGAAAGTAAAAAAGTTCAGGGACAATGTCGCCTTCTTTAACTTTATACAAAGTGAAATTTAGCGCTGTCCATTACCGAGAGTTTAGGGAGAATGGTTTAGTAATTTGGTTTCTTTTACTAAATGTCACTACATTTGCCGTAGACTACGGCTTTTCACAGGGGAATCCAATAAAAGGGGAGAATAAATGCAAAATGTAAGGAATATTTTGCGTGTTCCTAAATTGTTACCGGAGAAGGTTTTTGCCTGTCATAGATCATGTATCCCAAGCTGGCAAGAGAATTTTGTAAACCCAGATATTGTCTGACTGCATCACGATCTTAATAACCATATCATAGATTAATAGCTTATAAGTTATAATCGTTTTCAACGCTTTTGCACATTCTATGTACAGAAAAGAACTTAGCCACGAGGATCATCTGGTTGGAATATTATTAAACCACTGTGCATATTAAAACACAAGTCAATTATTGCAATAATTAGTCCGGCAACACTTACCAAGATTTTTACAAAGTTGTACCACTGTGCTGAACGTGTCAATTGAGAAATCGATTTTGCGGTCAACATATCTCAGGTCAGGCAACTGGATCCTCAAGCATTTGTGCATCGGTGTGAAGTGCAGGGCAGCATCAGCGTGCACTCCATACTGGTCCAGGGTGTGCTTGGGTCGGGCGAGCCATTTGTTCCTCGTGGGCCACCAGAGAGCGTGATCAGACCAGTCTTTTTTGAAATCTGGAATGAGGACGTGTAAAGAATAAATAAGGAGCGAAGAGGGAAGGATATTTTGGCAGCAGGATCTAAGTTTGGATTAAATTCAGCGGCTAGTGATCCTCCCACATTCCACATTCAACAAAAAGTGGATCTCGATGCCTTTGCATAATGATGATATGACTACAGTTACGCCACAGTTTTAAAATCTATGCCATATAAAAATATAATTACGTCGTTTGGTTCACTACTTGTTTTGTTCCTAATTTGCGACCGTCTCTATTAAGTTTGATGCCTATTGAAGTTGTTGTTCGCGAATTGACCTATATTAGCCAATTAGCCATTCGTTATTTCTTGAAATATGAAGAGGACCACATCCATACTGACCAGGCTAACTACATGAAGTACTGGTTATGTTACGCTTATGATGCCACACTCAGCTACTGAACTACAGAGTCCACACATATTTTTGGGTATGATTACGTGAGTTATACAAGGCCGGCGCAATTATAGCCAATTAACAGTTTGGGTTATGTGGCGTTAACGGACTTCGGATATTTCATTTTGATATTTTATAAACTTTAAGATAGTTATTTTTATTCTTTCTATTACGTAGTAACATATTCAGTAATCTGTGCGTTTATACCGCCTTAATAGCAACAGTGTGTAGGGTAGGCACCGGAGTTAGATTTTTTATATTTTTTTTCCTTAAATCTCAATCCACTGTCTTTGGTAGGCAGGCAGAGGGACAAACGTTTATTATGTTGTATGCATAGACATATACATTAATAGAGATCTATGGTTGTATGTCTTTAATGTGTAACAGGATGCCTGTACGTAGACATAGGAACTCTTTTTGAAATGTACATAGTATATTGTTACTTTATGATTACTACTCCTACTAATTTACTTACGCTTCGTACCAATTTCAAATGAGCTATTTGAACTTTTTATAAATATCGTGTGAATGTAACAGTTGAAGATACAACCTGCGCTCCATCGCCCACCCTCGTCGTCACGGTCACGTGATCACCGTCACTATTAGGCAAGTCACATAAAAAAGTCATCATTCAACCGTGACGACTGACAACAGTAACGAAACCGGTAAGTACCTACTCGTACATCAACAACTTTTAGTTGACGGTTGGGGACTGAGCGTCCTCAAAGGAAAAACTACATGACCTTTGGTCATGAGGCCCAAAACTACATGACCTTTGGCCATGAGGCCCATGAGCCATAATTACGTGTACGGTACGGTATCAGGTTGTTTCGAAAAAGCCTTCACAAACATTGCGTTTTTCTCGTCGAATACTGACCGCGAGTTCGGTATAAAATTACTCTTCAGTAAAACCAATAGGTTAAATGGAGTGCCATGCATAACAGTATAAGAATTAAAAACATTAATCATTTGACCATCTCAGTCTATGATGAGTTAAAATTAGTACAAGTTCAGAGCATTACGTTCATTGAAACTTCTGCGTCACTAAAGTTTTCGGAAATTAATGACGACACCGAAATACACGCGGTTTAAAATGAGCTCCAACGTCTAGTACCTTCCTTCTCTCTATTGACAGAGCTGTTCAGAAGCTGAAGGGGGATGGGAGGTCAACTTAATGTGGTTATCTGCAGTCGTGATCATTTGTTTTGCTTCCGAGCTGTGAGTCACCACAAAGCTGGTTTGAGGTAAGGTATTTAAAAGTACTTGGGTACTCGCACGAAGACTAGCATCTAATTGAGTTTGTGAGTCATACCGTCTACATCTACGTAATGAGCAGACAGAAAGCTTATTAGCTGGTAGTGGTAATGCTTTACGAAATTAAAGAATAGAATAGAATTATTTATTAGCCTTATAACTGTGTGTTAACTGTGTTTGTTACACTTGGCACGTCAATTTTACAATCAATTTTATAAAAGAAAGGATAAAAACATACAATGTCATAATGAGTAATTAATAGAATTATACATTATACATACTTGCTAAATTTGATTCTCATACTTGAATGAAGATTCTGTGAGACGCATTTCCAATAGAACGGTGTTGTTTCAAAGAATATTTTGAGTTTACGTTTAAATTCGTTAGTAGGTAACTGAGTAACAGTTAACGGTAATTTATTGTACATGCATATTTTATTGTATATCCCTTGCTTTTGGACCTTAGTTAATCTTATTTTTGGTTGATGTAATTTATCTTTGTTTCTTATGTTACGTGCGTGTCGATCTTTATTTTTCGTCATGTATTTCTAAGAGGCTGTTATAAACATACAGAGAAATTACTGTCATTATTTTAAAGACCAATCCAAAAATACCTATTGAGAATGTATTTGATGCTAGCAATAGGCACAGATAATATAACACTATACCAGTACAGTAGTACAATAGGCTAAAGGCTCGGTGATGAATCGACAGTCAATAAATTGTCATTAGTCAATTCATCATCAATGAGAAATATTGTGGTTTTTCCTATTTTTCAGAATTTGTTTATCACAGTTGGAACTATTGAGTAATAAAAACAAGCATACTTGCATAATAATTAATGAATAAAACAAACACGCACGAATAAAATTTAATTCATACAATTTTTCTAGGAAATCGTAGTAGGTGTTCAATTCAATGATGCAATAACCTTAAGGTTAACCACACACTGTTTTTGTGGTTTTCATGATGCCTAATGTGTCAGTACTCTGTATATCCCGAGCTATTGACGTGTGGCACAAGTTTTACGTCCTATGTTGAGGATATTACGTTTAATATGGAAACAAACAATGGCGTACTCACTACTCACTAATCTTCTAAAATATATTTGTCATGAGGAAAATTAAAATAACCATAGTAGGTTTATGAAAATAACACATTAAAGTAGAATGTATATAGGGTGAATTCTGTGAGTTTGATGTATTATTTTAGGGCAGAAACCGCGCGTGGACCCGTCCCGCGGACACTTTTGCATGGGACCGCGCGGGTACCAACGCAGTTTCAGGCCAGCCCTTATGCAAGCAACTCAACACGACTTGTGTACATATTTTTTTTTATTACAGACAAGGTGGACTAAGGTCGTTATTATATAATGACGGATCTATCGAAACTTTCAAAATACCAAATCAGATAGACGAGCGAGAACTGACCGCCAATGCGAAGAATGCCGAACGGGATAGGCTGAGCTGGACACCTCGTCAACCAAGAACCAGATAAAACTCTTTTAATGAAATCACAAATGGATATATATATACTATATATAACTAGGATGTTGAATCAGCTAGCTAGACGTACTTTGCTGAAAATAGGAACTGAGATGGGAATGCTCGGTTAGACATAAACATAGACATCAGGACGCCGCGCCGAGACGGTACTTCCAAAATAATAATAAAAAAATGACCAACTAGGCGAAGAATGGTGAACGTTACTGTAGTGAAATCATCACCCACAAGACGATATAAAATATCACATTTAATGAGACATGAATTAGTACTATCTGGTAAAGAACGCTTGGGTTATTTTGCTTTGCATAGCTGTGGGCGAGATTCTATCGTCCGAAGAGTATTTTAGTTATTTACGAGTCTTCTATGCTTTGTTATTGAAGTTTCAATTCTATTGTAGTAAAAAGCGTGACAAGTAAGTTTGCGTATTGCAACAATAGCTTCATATTTATAGCATATTTTATTAGAGCTTTCGGGGTTCTACTATAATTATTTATGGACCTAATAGGCCGATCAACATCAGAAAGTCTTAGAATGGTAATGATTTAAGACAACCATTCACTCTTCACAAAAGTGATATCACTCACTTCACCGATTTTACTGCATTGCCTTGCTGTAGTTATGTGAGTCATACACATAACCCCGAAACATGCGCAATAAATATCGACATTTATGCATCTGTAAAAATCTTAAAGGTCACAATAACACTGTTGCAGCTGTTTCCAGCATAACATAGTATTATATTATCAGTGGTCAAGGTTAACGCTCTAGCGTTGAAAAAATTAGATAATAATCATTATACAATCTTCACAGTAGGCATTTGTTTATAGAATCTATCTAAATATGTAACGAGAATAATTCTGACATTAATGATCACGTTATAAAATGAGGAATGTCAGCGGATCTGACTACGAGGAAACATTCCAGTGTTGTAGGTAAGATACATATTAATTTGCATTTCAAATCAAGGTATCGTAACTACGACCATTATCGTGGTTCCACTCATATCCATATACAATAATCAAAGATTGTATAAGAGAGTAGTTGTTCCCGCGTTGTCTATGCCCATATTCGCACCGAATAACTTGGACAGACGCGTTTGGCATTCGCTGCTTTCGCGGTTTTACCAACCTCATCACGTATCGCGATTTCTCGCTAGAGAAATACCACGAGATTCTAAAATACCTTTGTTGGAAACGTGAATCCACATATTAAGTGCTACTTTGCCAATACACCATTAAAATTAGTCGAGGACATAGATGTGTCCTTCGCAAATGGCCTTTGTTACGTAGCTGTCTGCATTAAGATAAACTCAGAAAACGATAAGCCCGATTGCCAATAGCAAAAAGGTTAAATGGATCATAAAGCAGCATACACGGAGAACATGTATATTTTTTTCCAGATATTATAATGATCACTCATTTAATAGTATTCAGTCTCGGAGGACATAAAATATTATTTATTCCAGCAGTTACCAACGCTGGTCCTTATATGGTCGATTATAGCTAACGTCGAGGCGTCCATCTGATACTTTTATAGTTATAGCAGCTTTCTTGATCTTAGTTCTTAATGTGTATGACGATTGTAAATTGATTCTTTGCAACTTGCAATAGAGAGCGGCAAGGCAACACATTCTAAGAAAATGAGATACCACGGAACTAAACATGGATTGGATCCAAAACTTTGTGTAAGAATCTCAATAAATATAGATAGCATGTAAATATTTGTGTAATCTTAGTTCTTAATGTGTATGACGATTGTAAATTGATTCTTTGCAAGTTGCAATAGAGAGCGGCAAGGCAACACATTCTAAGAACATGAGATACAGCGGAACTAAACATGGATTGGATCCAAAACTTTGTGGAAGAATCTCAACAAATATGGACAGCATGTAAACATTTGTATACATGTGTATTGCGTGTATGTCGCAACGTTGTGTCTTTCAACGTGAGTTACTACTCAAGGTGACGTGGTTTTGCAAGCGCTGTGTTCGTCTCCTAATTGTGAACATAGAAATATTCTCCGTTATCGACAGTTATGTGGGACAAGATTGTTTATTTCTGGCGGCAGACAGTTCCTGCGACACCGCACACAGCACGGCACCGGCGAGACAGCCTAATGTGCTGACTGCTGACAGCTCAGCTTTATTTACTTGCACTAAGATAATAATAAACGCCGATGTTACAAAGTTGCGAACATAGATATGATACTTGAAATGAGAAATGAATTATGATAACGGTGATATTTACCTGATTGCAGTAAATAATCAGCATTTTCACGTTCATGTATAAAGCTTAGCAATGAACGATCAATGTTTAGAAAGCTAATGCATTAAACAAAATAAATTAATAGGAAAAAAAATCATACAGCGAACAAGGTTATATCAAGAGGATAATTTTTATTGTTTGCTCTTACATAGATCTTAAGTTTAATTATATAAGTCGATCATGTTATTCTAAATTCTATGGTACCACTAACACTCTACAACACACTAATCCAATCATTTTTAAACGGGAGTCTGTTAAATGTAATAAATGGGTTTACATCTCGTTCTGAATCTAAAGCGGTTTGCTTTTATAAATTGCAATATTAAATTATGAATCTAGGCCGGCTCGCCAATTTTATTACTCTGATGGCTTTTATTGCCTTTCATAAGTTTCATAATATCTTCTGAGATAAACAAACTGTGGCATACGGTCATATCGTCGTAGCATAGGTTATATTATTTATTTTGAATGGCGCATTGCTTCTCAAAACATATTACATAACATTCCTGTCTAGATACCTACTTGAAAAGTATTATTATAAATTATGCTATGATAGCTTATCATAATGGTCGGTGCAAACAAATACTACTGTACTATTAATATATAAACTATACTGTACTATTAATATTAATATATAATATTCTGTGATAATACTTAAGAGTTATTTGAAAATGTAAGCGCTTAGATTCATTTAGGTATTATAATCTTTTAAAAATTACTGTAAAGTTGTTTTGTACATGCCTGTCGCTGCTGTTTCCCAAGATGCAACCAAAATGTGTCAGTATCTAAAGTGTCTATCCACTATAGCATAGGTAGAATAACTTGTGCCGATAGAACTAGGAATGCCATCGACTCAGGATAAAGCCCTATTCGTAAAGCAACTGCGCAAATTGCGCGATGTCAATCGACAAATACATGTGGGCTGACCCATTTATATCCAATGTACTGAGCTAACCGAAGCTTACTTAGCAGAAACTTGGCGCACCCAACCGGGTCATCGTATTTACTACCAATCACACTGCACCTCACCGCAATAAACGATACCTTATAGATTTCCAAACTTCATCTGCTATTGCTTGCGCCATTATACATACTCACATGAAATGAGCAAACATAAAACAACTATCTACAACTATGCAATTAAACCTACCGTTACCGAGCGAAAAGCAAATAAATCTTTGTCTCGTAAAACAAACACGGGCAAATACGGTAACGCGTAGCACTGGGTAGATTGTTTATATTGAAAGATTTACTTTGCCGCCACGACACCCGCAGCCAATAATATAACCAGTGGAATGTGTAATGTACTCGTTAGACAAACTTTTTTTTTTTACTTTACGAACAACTTTGGATTGTCATTCAGTAATTTAAGTTTAAACGCAGCATGTCTAATAATTAACTGTATCTCTACGATACAATCTACCGGTCAAGGTGGTCGAGGTAACAAAATACAGTAGTGGAACTAGGGCAACCCTTGCGGTATACCTTTGAAGTTTTACGTATACGCAAGCAAGATAGATCCGCTTTGAGATTACGTCCGTGGCCATATTCGTCGTACTCATAAAGTAAAAAGTCCGCCTATGGCAGTGATGATAAACGTTGAGTAAAGAGTTGCGATCTACAGTATCGAAAGCTTACGATGAGTCTAAAGTTTCCGTTATTTGTTTACTCCAAACCGCTACTGTTGGTTTATGGATGATGCGCAGCCACTCCGTTGATGCATATAAATAGCTGTTCATGCGGTCCTCCATGGAAACACGTGTCCTGAGAGTGTCAGCAGGTGAAGCAACTCGAGATTCCTTTCAACGATTACTTACAACGTCGTTAATCAGCGTGGCCTGAAAACGAGTTTAATTGGCGGTCATTAGAAATAGTTTTGGTTATTCTAGGAACTGATTAGAATATAAGATTCATATATAAAGTTAAAATAGTTTTGTCGCTTTCCGAGAAGATGGTATTAAGAGTCAGCTTATGAGGAAATAAAATGGAATAAAGCCCGTTACTATAATAGTACGTGTTGTCTAAGGATTCCGCATGGCGATCCTTATTTGATGAAGAGGTATAGGTGACATAATCGTAGGTGCGTAGGCGACGCCCCAGGTCGCCACCCACCGCTTCCGTCGCAGAGGCGGCGTTACAGCAATAGGCTAAAGATTATCTATTTAAACAGTTATAACAGCAACATTTTTGCGTTACTTCCCAGACGTAAAAGAAGTTTGATTAGGTACTCTACAGTATTTAGACAAAATGATTGGAAAAGAAATAAAACATAAGCAAATAAGAAGTCAAGCCAAGAATGGTGCTATGAATTAAAAGTCAAGGGTAAGGCTAAAAGAAGCAGTAGCAAACTTGCTCAACGCAATTGATATGGACGTTGATTGCTTCAAGAATGATTGATGGTACATACACCTACATGTGGGTGTTCAGTGTTCACAATGAGTTGTACCATTTCTACTGTAACAGAAGGTATTGCGACATGCAATGGAACGAGGACAGCTCAATGAAGGCTTGATTAAGTATCGATAGAGATAATAAGGCAAGTAAATATTATTATGTCGACAGCTGTGAAATAATTTGGTAACTTGTTACTTAGATCTATAGTGTTCTTTGCACCTGGTAGCTTGGCACGATAGCTAAAAAGAGCAACATCTGATTCTATGAATGTTTTTTTGGTTTTATAATAATACTTTAATTCTGAAGACTATGTAATAGCAAATCAAATACCTTCGGTTGCTCTTCGCTCTAAACATTTAATTTCAGTATTATTAAGTACTTAAGGCTGAAAATCAGTAACTGAGGTTGTGATCTGCAATCTCAGTTGTATGCTGAGCCGGAGCCCTTTCCTGACATTACACAATGTTATACGTTTGTTCCTCTGTGTTTTGTGTTTCTACTGTACCTATGTTGTGTTCCATTGTGTATGTCATGAATAAATATATTTCATTTCATTTCATTTTACTTAATTTATTTAAAAGATATTAAGGAAGTTTTTATGTAGTCTGGCCGAACGATGTACTACCATTTTGACGCTATTGTACTGTGGTCGTAGCAACTGGTTTGCGTCAGTCAGTGCTCATCGCACATAATAGCTGCATACCACACACATTCATCCGTACCATTGTTACTATTAGATAAGGTGACCTTAGTCAGCTTCGACTTCGTTACTAGCTGACCCGCCCCGGCTTCACACGAGTTAATTAGTTTTACGGCTTATCTCAGTCTAAAGAAAGATAGAAAGAAGAGGGAATAAGATAAGAGAAAAGGATGAATGGATTAATCGACGAATGGAGGCTGTCTTTTCCTCATAGCACGTCACAGATAACCCCCAACTGTGTAGCACGTTTAACTAAAATATGGGCTTCATATTTGGACTATTTGGAGTGACTTCATATTTCTCAAGTTCAAAATGATGCTGCTTAAATTCTTGAGTTATAAGTTGTTGGTAAATCCGTATAAAGTAATATTTATAACAAAGCTATTAGAAATCAAACACAAAAATCTGGGACGCAACGACATGCTTTTATCGAGTGCAAGAGAACTTCGCGTTTGAATTAAAATTAATAACATGACAGATTCATAGGAGCATGACATGATGCCTATGAATTATCTCATTATAAATTATAATAATTAATTATTGATGGGAGGAAATTAGTCATAAAGCTGCTTCCTGCATGTGGACGCGTTTATAATACTTATTAAGATCATGATTTATCATATTTTGTTCTTGAACTTCAGTTAAGAAACTCATTGCGAATAAACGGCAAATACAGTACCTATATCCACAACTGAGCTTAAGCCTGCAAAGTAGCTACATAATAAACCAGATCACAATATCATACAGGTAATAAAACAAAAACCAAAAACCATAGATATCTTGCGAGGAACGGGTGAATTGATCTTTCTTATCACTATAATTATGGTCGTTGTGGGATACCAAACTTATGGATTCTATGATAGTGGCACTATAGTATTGTAAGTATTTACCATAGCCGCGTGGCCCGCGTGATGGCACTGCGACTGGGATGCGAATGCGCATTGAGTACCTACTGTGTTTTTTGTATCCCGGGGCCATCTGTGTGTTTTTGGCTTTTAATGCACTTGATGTAGGCTCAAAATGGTGGCACTAGAATGTAATTTCATATCTAATCACCAGTTGACAACTTTTTTTTTGTGCCTCTTCCTTCTGTTAAGTGCATTGAACGTAGGCATAATGTAAAGTAACTTTAGAAGTAGTACATAATTTAAGATTTATTTATAAATGTATATATTTATATAAGTATTTATTTTACGTGTTTTTTACATAATTGTATTTTTATTTTCTTTATATGTTAATCACGTTTGCTTTCTTTCTTGATGCTATAATGAGTAGTGTAATTATCACTGTTTACTATCAGGCAGAGTGCATGTTTGATTGGGTTATAGAATTGTTCATATGCCCTTTCTAAATCATGTTGTTGTGTTTAGTATTTTCTATGATCTGTTATGTGCACCCATAAAATAAAATAAAATAAATAAATAAAATAGTGATATTTTATGGCGCATATATGTATATGTAATAAAATTTTCTCGGCTTTAATGCAAAAGAGTTTTATTTATCGTCGTGTCTGTCAATTTGTATGTTTGTGAGGCTTTCGCCTTAAGACGCCTGAACCAATTTCAATAAATAGTTTATTTAGTTATTATTATTATCATCAAAACCATATCATAACATTTAATTCTTATGCTACTAAGGAAAAAATAAAATATTGCACACGCAATTCTTATATTATTGCCAACATAGAATACTTTTGCTATGGGAAACTGAGTAAGTTGTGGGTGCCTGTAGTACGTATTAAGCTAATACTTTAGTTAAGGAAGTTCTAAAATAACTAACAAATATAGGTAGATCTTAACGATTTAACTAAATGTACACAGTTGACCTACTTCAACTACGAGTAGTCCAACCCACAACAGGACCAATTATTCGCACCGTAAATTGACCAATCGTTAAAGCAATAGACTTCAATATCGAAGAAACGAGGTCTAATATAAACAACAGAGAACAAAGGAAGAAAGCGTGAAATATAATCAAAGATTACAAAACTATGAGAAGCAAGAGAACAATTGAACACGTGATGTGTGTTGCAACTTGCAATAGAAAAAAACAAACAATCCGAGTAACCGAGTGATTAGAAGCAGTAGAGTCATCTGAAATAACAGGATGCCACTGGTTATTAAGCTTTGCGTGATCATATTACATCTGCCTAGGGAATGTTAAAATGTAACACGCAACACAAAGCTATATGAAGGAGTGTTACTCTACCATGACACGACATGTCAACATCAAGAGATAATTACAGCAATTTTATTAATCATATATTTTGTATGTCAAATAACACACTATAATAGAATATAATGTACTCAACATACAGATAATGTTTAGAAACAAGTAGTTTTGTATTTGTATTGTGTAGTGTCACGTGTCGCATAAATAACCACAATTTCTGGAATATTACGTACTTGCGTACGATTAACTGCATCATGGTACACTTGATGGCATCGTGGATTGCGTGGTCGAAATAAAGAAAACTAAGCGTATAAAACTTGGGAGCTCCCACGCGGTGTAAAATATCACTAGGGCCGAATAGAAGGGCCATTCATTGAACGCTATTCATTGACAAATCACAGCTGTTTGTAGGAGTAGTATGCGTGCCGTTCCTGTCGTACTATACCGATTAGATAAGAATCTTATTGCGTTATTTACTTTGGACGTTCAGAGCTTTCTATTGTACGGCTATGGTATTCTTTGAATCAGCGGGGTTAGCATGGACGGTAGACAAAATTGTCTTTCCCTGTTTTACGTCACTTTCTTCATACTTGCTTGGAGTAAAACAGGGGAAAGACAGTTTTGTCTACCGGCCGTGCTAACCCTACTGGTTTGATATTCATACAGACATTAACACTACCGGTCGAATGAATCATTTACAGTAGGATTTTTTTTAGATTCAATTTAATCAGGGATTGATATCATCAAAACTTCAAGGATAATCGACTAGCTAAACTATACATTGATATTGGCTAGCTAGTAGCCTACTAATATCTACCATTATTAAAATTGTTTTGAGGTACAGATGTGGAGTCCTAGACTTTACACCTGTCCCTCAAAAAATTTTTTTGTGAATGAGTATGAGTGATGTTAGAGACAGATAAATGTAAATAAAAAGAATTATTATGCTCGCAGAAGTATAAAGTCCCGTTTTCATTATTGTCTACCATTATTGGGGACGAAACGGAGGGCTTTACTTTTTCTGTAGTCCCCGTATGCTGAGGACAGTCACAAGTCGGTATTTTGATATATTCCTTCCCTTTGTCCCCATCCATGAGGACTATTGAGGACAGTGAGAAGTAGAGAAACTTCCACTGGTTTGAATATTCCGGAACATTGATAATGATAGGTCTATAATTACGAAACAAGATACAATATGTTTACTGTGAAACGAATGTCGAGTAAATTATAGAATCTTGTTAATCTTGATGTTATATTCCCACCTACTTTGACTGTTTTTAAATGGATTATCAAGGAAAAAACTCTTATAAATGTATTGTTTATTCATTTATTAATAGCTCTGACGCTTGCTGTTTGTTAACATGTATAGTGTGATGTGAGGGTGTGCGTGTGTATGTGTAATGCGTACATAATACTTATATCAGTAATTAGTGCAGCACAGCAGCGGGTATAGTGGGCATAGAGTACATCTCAGATAATTTTATTTATTTATGTTTATTTTATTCTTTTAATGTTTTCCATGGCAGATTGGTCAAGGTTGACAATGTCACTCTAGTAATGATAACTTAAAACCGTATCCTAAATGACTTACCATTAAACTTTCTTAAGCCTTCAAAGTTTCCCTGATCTTTGCAAAATTTCAAAGTATGTATTTAGCAAAAGAATGGAAACGTGACTCACCTTTACCTGTGAAAAAGAGAGAAAACACTATTAGATTAGAACAGTCAGCAAAACGATACTGTTTATGGTATGAAAACAGGAAACACTCGTATTTTAGTTGGACAATTATCTGTTATAACATTAACATAAACTTTCCCTCTCGCCCACTATGGAATAAATTGTGGCCGAACAGTGAAAGTGGTCCTCAAGACAAATAAAAGAAACCAATGCATAACATATGGAACATGACATGACAGTCACAATATCTATTGATCTTGTAATCGTGTTACTAAAATATATAAGACTTATAAGCTCTAGAAGTGATGGCAATAATGCTGAGTTATCAAAAACTATAGGATAGGTATATCAAGAATTTTCCAGAATCAGAGTTTGCCAAGTTCTACAGTACCCATTCCTCACTCTCTCTTATTACAGTTATTAAATAGAATTGATAGATGCGCCCACTTTTTTTAAATCCTGAAATAACAAAGAACTATACGTCTCGGCTCCTGTTTCTTAAACCACCAGCATTAAGCTGTTGGGCAGTAATTGAACTCGCTTCCACGCATTAAGAGCAATCTGTCAATATAGATAGCCTATCATTATTTGTACTACATTCTCAGTAGCGGCTACTGTAACCGGGCTTGTGGCGATAAATTCCCCCATTCGCGCGTCTCGCCTCGTCAGACTATTGCACGAACCAAATCAGTGGGGTGCAATTATCGAAACAATTACCTATACCCCAGAAGACAGTTAGCGAATAGCGTCTAAACAATTATCTAGAACGCTCTAAACACAGACTCATCATTCTTTTAAGCGCGAGGACATTGAACTCTTAACTTTTGATTAGCTGATGCCGATTCGTTAGCCCAATGTATTAATGCAATAACAGATGAAATCTCGGCTAAGCAAATGTTTAACAGATGATAAAACGCTTGGCACGAGGCGTGGGTAGAAAGTAGCACAGGATCTTGTTGGCGATAATACTTGTCTATCTTATCTGCTCCTTCCCTTTTAAGTTCGACAGTTTTCTCACGGCGGTGAAGCTAGCTGTCAACGGTTACAGGACAATTGTGTTGATGCATAGCATTTTCAAGAAACACGATTATCTTTTGTTCCCCTCAGTAAGTAGGTGTAACAATTTTGTAAGCGTGCTCTTAAAATAGACGGGGGCTTAGCGAGCCGTCATCATCCACTTAGCAAGTTTGCCAATCGCCATCTTGGCCAATCAAGTCGTTAACCTCTGACTGGACTCTTGTCGTAGTTACTGTGGCTTTGCCACTGTCTCAAAACCGCTGTCAGATATACGAAACTAAGGAATCGAAATGCAAACAGACGATCCTTTTATGTGCTATGCATCATTAACTCATGACTTGATTCGGTGCATCTTGTTCATTGTAGAGTGCATTGCCTTATTTATCCTTAACATGTGTCACTGCGTGTACATGTCGCATTATCCAGTGCACTTACGTACAAAAGCTCTCTGACGTCAAATCCTTACAATATTGAATCCAATATGGCCGCCAGCTGTTTTAGCCATCTGCTATTGTGATTCCCTGCGGTAACGTAAATTAATTATTGTTGCAATGCAGGCGCCGCTCGTCCGAATGAGACGTGCGAGGCTGTACTTTATCGAGACATCTAATGTCGCCGTTAACTGTCTATTGACGTTGATTTACGGCGACAGACTGACAGTCTGTGGCATGTGACTTTAATTTCATTATAGGCACCAGGACTGCTAGAGCACTGAGTACCTCAGTAATTAGCAGTAGCTTCGCACCCGGATTGGTGTCAGCTTTCTCAGCTTGACAGAATAGTGAAAATGTCACAAAGTTAAACCGAAAGCCATAAATCACATGCATGAGTAAAAGTTTAGTGACATGAGAGAAACTTAAATGGGCACTTATAAGATCAGGGAGTACGCCGCCGTCGAGTCTATGGAAAACTGTTAACAAGAATTGGTCGTTTGCCACAGCGTCAAAGTCAAGCCTGTACGACATAGCTTCAAAAATCACAAGCCCTGTTTACGAAATCGTAATAGGTGTATACTGACTGATACATTACTCAAAGCAATTAAGGTCTAACGAAGAATTGGGGCATGACGACCGCATTGTCCTCAAGAAGACATTGGTGTGCGACGAACGTACGTAGACATAATAAATCGACTGTTGTGCCATCCGAAATAAAGGCTGGCTTAGAAATGGTGAAAAGGGACTGGAACGAGCAACTATGGGGCATAACAAAGACGCAGTAATTTACGCTCATCCCTGTAGGTCTAACTAAACTAGGTTCATTTACGACGACCATCGCCCCACTTAGCTTTATCTTCGCTGAGATATTTACAACCAACGTTACTGTTTGCCGTGTGTTTATTGAGCATGTGTTATCATGTCCCAAATAGGTGACACGAGATATTGTGCAGTTTGTTTTGAAGATAACCTTTAAAACGGTGCACGTAAAATCTCAAAAAGTGGGTTTGAATGTTGTTGATTCTTGAAATTCGACTAGTAAGGACAACATTACATTATAAGAAAAGGTTGTTATTCTGAGACTTCCGAGTACGTTATAATCATCCCAACTCTCGGATGCCATGACCCACTTTGCGTTTTATAAAGAGGCATGATCAAGCATCGTATTTACGAACATTGCGTGCAAAAAGATTACACACAGTCTTGGACAATATTTCACATCTTTTGACTTAGTAAAAGGTCTCATCTCATGTGATGTGATCGAAGCTTTTTGGTTGTTGACCAGACTAGAAGAACAAGTTAGTTGGTTGTTCAGAATTTTGAACCACAACACACAACGTCTAGCGATGTTTTATGACAATTTGCTCATACTTTCTGTTGGTCCTTTCGAGTTTCATCTATGATTGGCTGTAACGATATGCAAACCAATGCTAGAGATATGCGTAAAATTAATATCGCTAAGCATATCAGGCATCCTCAATGCCGTGCAAATTATTATGGCTCGAATTGGACGGATTTATAAATAGTTACAGCAGATAGCGTCACCTCGGTTCTTACATCACGACTGGGTGCGACTTCATATTTTGTGTTAGCTCTGCAATACGATATAAAATTACAATATCAACATTGTATTTTTTATTGAGAATGTTGAAAGGTATTTGATCATTGAACTATCCCCTTCACTTATATTGTATTTTAGTTATCTCTCAGCAATTAGTTTATGGCTTAGTTTATCACTAGTGATAAACGTCATTTAGTGTCAGAAGTTAGAGACAAAACAAGTGCGTGAATCGGAGATACTCATCCATTAAGTTCAGGTAATCAGTTTCAGGTGCGATTGTGATCTAAAGCTAAGTAAATATCCATGCAGAACGTATCCACGTATAAGAACAGTGTCCGTTTAAAATTTTAGAAATAACTCATGAACTGGAACAAATTTTACTTTATTTGCATCGTTGCTGTTATGCTAGTATCTATCATAGTCATTCACCGTATATACGTAGCCCGCATGTTTGTATAAATCATGGTTACGCGGTGTATCATCAATATGTTAAGCTATTGTTTCAATGTAGTTATCGCCACTGTTTTTTATTAAAAGCTTGGGGCAGGACGGTCGGACGCACCCATTTACATCTAAGCTTTTAGCTCAATAATGATTGATGAACCATTACCGGTTCCCGCTGAAAGCTCTGCCTGGTGGTTGCTATAGGGTTTTTATGACTTTAAGTGCTTAATATTCTAACCTACTCCAATGGTCTTATTTTGTTCAACCAAAGACCACGTTTGAGCGATTAGCAGAGAAAGAATACTAGTAACTGGCATCAGCGCATGATTAGTCAGTCCACTGCTGGGCTTTGTTGGTCCTGTATTAGATTGATAAATCTTAACTTTTTTGAATTTTCTGTAGGTCTGTTTTTTGTTTATTCACATTTGACCCCATTTGCAAACAGATTGATTGTACACGGTACAATGTACATAGTTTACGTACGTAGTACGTCAAACTTGCATAAGTTCTTGTACCGTAACAAAACGTAACCAAATGTACCTACCACACATTTGATTACGTTTTAGTGACTTGGTAGAGTCGCAGCGTTTATATCTTTATTTCTACTAGATACTTCTATACTCATAATAATAACGATCACTCTGAAACTATAATTCCAGGAAATGTGGACAAGAACATTAATTGTAAAGGTCTTCAAAGGAGTCATACAAATATGCTTCTGTAGTAACCTATGGGCGGAAGTGGCAGTGTCTCTTCAGAAATATAAATATTGTACCAGCTGTTCGCCTTTGTACCAATGCACCAAGGTTCAATATTGTTATAAATTGTAATAGTACTTTCTAGATCGAGCGTGTTGAGTCCTATGATCCTTGAAAGGAACTCAGCTGGCGCCATATTCTAGCGATAGTTTTCATTGCGCCGGCGCAAGTCGGGCGGTACGCGTGCGCAGAGCGGATACGCATACTATATAAATAGCCGATAGTCTATTTTCGTCAGGCCGCAGCACCCAGGCGCCCGCCATGTGCCTTACACCGTTCGTCTGGAACTCTTGCTAGTTTAAATTAATTAAATTCTTAGCATATCAAGATTATCAAGTCACGTATAAAAAGAGCCGCTCCGTTTACATACTTGAACTTTTGGAATCACCCAATGACTCACTCAAACAAAGTGACGAAGAAAGCTTGAGTCACAAAACAAGACGTCGAACTATGCAGAATATACAATTATACAGTGCCCAAGAGGTGCTCTGCTCTACTTCTGAACTTACGATTGACACTAACTCCTGTGACACTATAATTATGGCTACCTAACTCACCCAAAAGTAGAAATAAAACTGATCAGGGTCAATTTTTAGTTTTAAATGCGTATTTTCAATGTTAGTAATGATTTATTTGCTTGAACACAAGCATCTAGTTACGTACAAAAATTACAATAAAATTAGCAATGTTAATTTGGAAGTAAATACAAATGGTCTGAGTGCCGTGTCGTGGCAAGGTCAGGGCCACGCTCTCAGAGAAGTTTACAAATATTTATCTCTCCACTTGCCACCGATGAGCACTTTTCGCGTGGGAACATATTACATTCAATCCTCGGTCGTGTGTTATGAGTATCATTAATCTTTATTATTAAGAGCTTAAAGGTTAAAATTCGATAGCTCACGAAATGCATAAACGCATTTATTTGATGGAGTTTCAGTAGCAACTGGCATCTTCCCAGAGATAGATTTTAGCATGTCTGCTGCAACACCGGTCTAACAACTCTCAGTTTCGTTGAGCTTAACATGTATGTGGTGTTTGTGGTACTAATAAGAAAAATACACAAAATCACGGTGTTGCATTGAATATCATGAAAATAAATCATATATTAATGGCAGTGGAGACCACCCATACAGAGTAAATATTGGAGATCGTAGACTTATTAAGTCTTTTTATCATAATTCAATATTTGATTAGGATGAATTTGGTCGATAGGGGTTATAATTAGCATTGAAATTGGTTATTATGGGAGATCCTAAAGTCATGGTCAGTCACTAAGTTGATTATGGGTGTAACAATGATGGTTTGTATGCGGGTGGTCCTCGATAGGGTTAATCTCAATTCAATTTCAACAGTAAAGCGCTTTGTCGTACGATCGTAAAAATGAAGACATGACTTGCGCTTCGTCTGTTCTTTAAAGTAAGCTCACAGATTCTGGTAAAGCCCATGCCATATTTTTTGAGGGGTCATGTACTAAGCTGACGGAAGAGGAACTTCTGTCTACTGCCTAGTAGACGCTGGATGTTGTGTGATTCTAAGGTTACTTTTAAGATACAAATAGTCTTGCACTAAGACCTTATGTGATTCATATGAAATGGAATTCCGAAGAAAGCCAAAGCGTAATTTTCACGCGATGACTCAAAAATGTACAACATACATGTCTCAGACAGTCTGAATCCGTTTATCTTAAAAAGGACGTGTTAATATTAAATGATGAAAAAGATGTTTCAGCATAATCCAGTTAAGAAACGAGTTCTATTGATCAATGGTAATACTGTTAAGGTTGTTAAAACAACACTTTTTAAACGTTGTCCCGTTGTCGACGAACCTTTGTACCTTGCAGGAGGCCTAATCTTCTGCCCACATTCCACAATCGGCGCAGTCCACAAACAAAATCTATTATTAGGTATGCCTACATTAATTATTTGTCTTTTAGTGTGGAATTATTTGTGAGCCATTAGCTCATTAATACCTATTATAAATTATATTTATAGGCTTGGGTGCGCAGTGATTTTTATTTTATTATAACGGCTGTAGCCACATCGTCGTATTCTGCAAAGTCCAGGGCGGGCAGCGTCTTTGAACGCCCTTTAGTGCCAATGCCAATGCCCTTTAAGCCCTTCGTTCAAGGCACCAACTGTTCTTATTCTGATTCTTAGAAATCTTCCGAGAGTCGTTTCTTTTGTCAAAAAATGAGATTTTGATTTTTGTTAAAAGACGAAGCAATTTTGGCATGTCAATAAATGCTTAATACTTTTAAATGCTTAAACTTAAATATTTTTTTTTGATTTTTTTTTAAATTTGCCTATTAGTATCGTGTAGTCAGTGCTACCTGTAAAAATGTAGGTAGACGAAATACGTGAGGCGAATATTTTGCGATTTATTTTGTTCAAATAGAAGCTGACTTCATACTGAACGGTGACGTTAATTGTCCAAAACAAAACAAACTTTGTTGGTGTAAGTACATCGAAAAAACATTCAACAGGAAATGAAAATTAGTACAAAAACATGAAATCAACCAAAATAAAAACATCTACATTTTGATACTTAAGTAAACTAGATAATTTGTTATTTCAGACAGTCTGTACGGCAGCTGCATCTACAGATTACTATAGGAGTCTAAATAATTACACAATTTGGTTATTTCGCTTCCAGATTAGCTGGCTGTCTCTTTTATCAAACTTCTTTAATCGACTTACTACTGGTAATTTTTTTAGGCTGTGATGATTTGTGTAATAGTTTTTAGCCGCAGAATTACGAAACAAATCTTATCAGTCTGTCTGTAGTACAGTTTGTACATTCTACCAATAATTAGACCCATCGGTTCATCGGTTTTGACCTATCGGTCATTTTACTTTGCTCTTCACCAGGCACTTTTTCTTTATAGTGTTTTGTCAAAAACCATAATGTCTAGGTTTAGTACCTTATAAATCTATATCCTTATAATCTAATAACTATTAAATAATAGTCAGCTCAGCTCTAAAGATAGGTCCGTAACCTGATCAGGTGCGGCATTATACGGCACCGTAAACATTTCAGTTACCGCAGTCTAATTCCATCACCTACCATCTGGAAGCCAGTAGCAGTTGCACAACGCCCCTGTAAACGTAGCTAGGGTACGAACAGGGGGGCTAAGGCAATAAAAAACCAGTTTAAGCCCTGATAGACACCACCAGCTAGCTGCCCTTACACGGACGGTAGACAAAATTGTCTTGCCCCTGTTTTACTCCACTTACAAGTAAGCAAGTATGAAGAAAGTGACATAAAACGGAGAAAGACAATTTTGTCTATCGTCCGTGCTGACCCAGCTGGGCAGGAAAATTACTTCGTAAATCAGGATGTCGCATAGCAGATTAGGTGATTGAGAAAAACAAAACGCATTTATAATGTTTATTCCCAAATATGTATCCACGAATAACATGCAACATAGGGGGATATCGTCGGGGATAGTGCAATACCGCGTAACAAGCCCTGGTAAACGTACTATTATACGCGCTATTGCACTATCCCCGACGATATGGCTTATACGTCTTTAGCCAATTATATATAACCAAATAGATAGCATGTTTATCTACAAAGATAGAAGACTAAGTTCGCCCTTCCTCAAATACGTCCATGTCCATGCGCTCTCGTTTCGCTCCGCGGTCATAATTCGATCAGCTATGGATCCGGAGTAGGAACTGGAACGCATTGTAGGAGCAATAGGTAATTATTGGGAGTACCTTGTGATGCAAATAGTTCCTTCTGGGAGGTTTATGCGTGTCGCATCTTTGAGTTGGATATGTTATACCTACAAAGAATCGGTTAGCTGGTAGGTGTTTAGAAAGATTGTCGAATAAAATTGAGGCAAGTATAGTTTGGGATGCCAAATAAATGATAGAGAAATAAATAAAGAAAAAAGCATCGTACAATCCGATTATCAGGTCAGAATAACAGTTGCAGGAATGCAGCTGAGGAATGCAAAAATGCATTGTGTTGCCATAATTTGGAAATAACCACATTACATTTGGATATTTTCTTATATAACTTTACATAAAGGAGTATTTCTGATCAAACAAAAATTTTAATGACCTTCCTAAATCTATTATTAATATAAATAATTAGGAACATGCTGTATACAAGAGCGTGAAATTCAGTTACAGGAATATACCTATCCTGAGTCGCTAATACCATATACATCCAAACAATCTAAATTTTGTGTTGTGGTTTTCCTTAAAACACGTTATAGTTTTAAGGTACTGGGGTAATGTTATGATTAATAAATGTATACTTATAATAAAACTGTAACAGGTCCAGTTATAGTCCGTACATTGAAGATATTCAGAAAAATTTTTTGGGGCTTGCCGTTTATCGATGCTGAAGTCAAAACTATAATTTTTTTCATTTTTGAATGTCTGTATCTTGGCTAAGCATCACGCCGAAACTACTGAATGGATTCAAATGAAACTTGCCATGATTTGAGTTCGTATTACGAGGTAGGCTATAGGATACTTTTAATCCCAAAATTCAGCACGGTTCCTTCGGAAGAGGGGATAAAAGTAATAATATGTACTTAGTTGTAATTCTTAACGCGAGGTCCGATTTCATTCATTCTTTTTTTTTTTGTTAGAAAGTGGGTACTTTAAATATTGTCCCGTAAATATCTCAAAATCGTCGGTTTTGTGGTTCAGAAATTACAGACACCTAACCTTCAGTATTAGGTCCAAAGCCACTCCTATCCTGTACTATGGGAAAGAGAGAAGGGAGGGGAGGTAAAGAAAAGATAAGGGAAAAGGATGAATAGACGAAGGTGAAAGGAGGCAGATGCGCCAGTACCTGCCTCCATTCGCCGTTTCATCCATGCGCACCTGCGTTTTCCTTTGAAAAGGATGAATGGATGAAGGTGAAAGATAACGATTTTTTTCCTATTCCTTCTCTCTTCTTTTAGACTGGGATAAGGCGTAAAACTGATTAACCCGTGCAAAGCCGGGGCGGGACAGCTAGTTAATAATAAAACGATAAAGTTATTATTCAACGTGACTATGGCTTGGTCGCTTGGAAATGGTATATTAGTGGTAGTAATTAGTATAGATTGCAGATGGCAAGCGTCCGACACTTTTAAATCGTGAATTTTGAAATGAGTAAAAACATCATCATCATCATCATCATCATCAACAGCCTGAAGACGTCCACTGCTGAACATAGGCCTCCCCCAGAGCACGCCACCTTGAGCGGCTGCTCGCCTCCTGCATCCATCGGCTCCCCGCGGCTTTCACCAGGTCGTCGGTCCACCGAGTGGGGGGCCGGCCTACGCTGCGTCTTCCGGTTCGTGGTCGCCACTCGAGAACCTTTCTTCCCCATCGGTTGTCAGTTCTACGAGCGATGTGGCCTGCCCATTGCCACTTCAACTTACTAACTCTAAGAGCTATATCGGTCACTTTAGTTCTCCTGCGGATCTCCTCGTTCCGGAGCTTATCTCGCAGGGAAACACCGAGCATAGCTCGCTCCATAGCTCGCTGCGCGACTTTGAGCTTACTAATGAGGCCAACAGTAAGAGACCATGTCTCAGTTCCATAAGTCATCACTGGCAACACACACTGATTGAAAACTTTCGTTTTCAGGCTCTGCGGTATTTTGGACGAAAAGATAGGACGAAGCTTCCCGAACGCTGCCCAGCCGAGTTGGATTCTTCGCGCCACCTCTTTGTCGAAGTTGGACCTACCTAATTGGACAATCTGTCCTAGGTAGACATACTTGTCGACAACTTCGAGAGTATCGTTCCCAACAATTACCGGTATAGGTGGAACATGAGCATTAGACATGATCTTTGTCTTGTCCATATTCATCTTAAGACCAACCTGCTGGGAGACTCTACTGAGGTCGTTGAGCATGGTGCTAAGGTCCTCGAGCGATTCCGCCATTATGACTATATCATCGGCAAAACGAAGGTTAGTGATGTACTCGCCATTTATGTTGATGCCAGATCTTTTCCACTCCAAGAGCTTGAAAACATCCTCCAATGCGTTTGTGAACAGTTTCGGAGAAATAACGTCTCCCTGTCTCACGCCTCTTTGCAATGGAATTTGTTCCATACTCTGGTCCTGTAGTCGGACTGACATAGTGGCCTTACTGTACAAACACTTCTAAACTTCGATATACCTATAGTCAATTTGGCATCGCTGCAAGGACTGCAGCACCGCCCAAGTCTCGATTGAATCGAAGGCTTTCTCATAGCACAAACGCTAGGCATAACGGCCGATTATACTCTTCGGTCTTCTGTATAATCTGGCGCAGCGTATGGATGTGGTCTATGGTGCTAAAGCCTTTTCGGAAACCGGCTTGTTCGGGAGGCTGGAATTCATCAAACCTGCGTGCGAGACGATTCGTAATGACTCTCGAAAACAGCTTATACACATGACTCAAGAGCGAGATGGGCCTATAGTTCTTCAATAAGGTGTTATCGCCTTTTTTGAAGAAGAGCACCACCACGCTCTTGTGCCATGCCTCTGGCGTTATACCTTCAAGGATGACAGAATTAAATAACTTCTGGAGGACTAAAAGTACCGGTCTACCACCCGCTCTCAGAAGTTCGGTCGTAATTCCATCTTCACCTGGTGCCTTGTTGTTTTTAAGCTGTTTGAGGGCCATTCTAATCTCGTACAGGCTGACGTCCGGGATATCTTCGGTATAGTGTCGGACTAACTTGGCTCTGATGTCCTGAGCTGTGTTAGTAGCGGGCTTACGTGTCGAGGTGTATAACTGTCCATAGAAGTTCTCGATCTCTCTCAGAATCTCAGGCTTGGATGAAATGACGCTACCATTTTCGGTCTTCAGTTTTGTCATTTGGTGTTGCCCAATAGACGAATCCTTTGCGAACACTTTAGAGCCTTGGTTCCGCTCAATTGCGGCCTCAATACGTGAAGTACTAAGAGCACGCAAGTCGTGTCGCAAGGAACTCCAGATTCGTCTATTGAGTTCACCGTAGGCTGACATATCAACTGAAGACTGCAGCTTCATTTCGCTCCGGTCGGCCATTAGCTCAAGAGTTTTTTCTGAGAGCTTTTGAGTCTTCTTTCGGCGTTGGGTCTTAAAGAATTTCGATCCAACAGCTTGGACAGTTTCCACCAACCCGTCGTTTAGCTCGTCCACTGTGTTACAGTCGGCTAGGCACTGGAAGCGATTTTGGAGTTCCAGCTGAAAGCCTTCGGGGTTTTGGATTTGGACAGGATTTGGACGGAGCGTAGACTTCACCAGACGTGACCTTTCGAGCTTAACATTGATATTCAATGTGCCTCTAACAATACGGTGATCGCTACCGGTTTTCACCTTGCTGATCACAGAGACATCATCGAATATGTGCTTCTTGGTCGTCATGATGAAGTCTATCTCATTTTTAGTGGAACCGTCGGGACTTATCCACGTCCACTTCCTGGATGGCCGCTTCTCGTAGAAGGAGTTCATCATAAAGAGTCCCTCCTTCTCCATGAAGTCAGCCAGCCTCTGTCCTCGAGGGTTCCGCTGCCCGTATCCAAATGGCCCCACTCTCAGCTCATCGCTATTCCTTGTGCCCAACTTCGCATTGAAGTCTCCCATCACAACGGTGAAGTATGTTTCGGAAGTATGCATGGCTTCGGATATGTCCTCATACATAGCTTCTACTTCATCGTCTGAGTGTGCCGATGTCGGCGCGTATACCTGTATAACCTTCAACGAATACCGTTTGGTTATTCGGAGTACCAGGTACGCTACCCTGGCCGACACACTGTCGACTTTGACCACGTTGTTGACGAGAGACTTGCGGACGAGAAACCCGACACCCCCTTGGGAGAGTTGGTCTCCCTCCCGGTAGAAGAATAAGTTACCGGAATTTAGGATTATCGTGTCCTGTCCCTGTCTTCGGACTTCTGACAATCCCATTACATCCCAGCGTAACTTACCCATCTCCGCCTCTAGCTCGACCATCCTTTCGTCAGCCTTCAGTGTGCGCACGTTATGTGTTGCCAGGGCCAGGGGTCGTCGTTGGGGTTGGTAGCCGGGCGTCTGCCGGGGATTCTTCGCACCCCTTGCCCTGCCGTTACCGTGGCCGCTACCGTAGCCACGGGATAGCAGAGCTGCCGGGGACTGGGGGCCGTTTTTATTTGTGCTTGTCATTAGGGGGGGGGGGGGGGTTTGCCATAATCACCACGCTTGGCAGGCGGCTTGGTGATCGCAGTAGGTGAAGATTGATTGCCACCAAGACCGAGGGGAACGCTGCGACCCATTCCCTGGATATTCCCTTAGCCGCCTTCTACGGCACCCACGGGAAGAGATGGGGTGGTCCTATTCGTAACCGGGACCACACGGGCACATAAAAACATCAGACCAATGAAAATTTTAAAATAAAGAAAGATATTTTATACTGAATCATGTTTAAAATATTGTTGTAGCATTACGTTTATAAAAATAACATTTTATAGAACAACTAGTACCTAGCCTTGGCCCAGAGCAATTTAAGTTAAAGCCAGAAATGATGTCACGTTTATTAACGCGAACTCCCTGAAATATTACAAAGGCCATTTGACGCACTGTTTGTTTAAACAGCAAATGTTGTTATTGCGCACAAAATAAATAAAATTAATGACCAAACTCTAAGTAAAAGAGCTGATAGTGTTAATTAAACCTCTAACGCATACAAAAGATTAGAAGAATCAATACCGTGTAAATATAAGTAACGGAAACTTAAGCCAATCATTTTGAATTTTTGAAGAAGATCATAGAATGGATTAGGTAAATAGGTAAAGGTGTTGACAGCACAATAAAATTGCTTTAAAAAATAAAAAGTGCGTTACTAATAAGGAAGATTACGAATTTGTGGATAAACATTTGTTCAGTTCAGAAAGTTAGGTCGGATGTTCGTACAAACTATCATGTTTTGTCATACACTGCGTGCCAAAACATATTTTTAGTTTTTGGTATAATGTTAAAGCCAATTAGAAATTCATGTAAAACATCGTGCTTCAAAAACAAAAAGAAGACCAGAACTGTTGCGTTTAATGGAACAGTAAATAAAGGAGTGGTAACGCGACCCTCCCATGGCACATACCTTGACCTGATGAAGGAACAAACACAACGCCTTGTCGCAATTGCTAAATAACAAATTACTAGGCGGCTAAAAGCGACCAAAAACAAGTCTATGAAGAAACGTAGAGGCACAGACAAAGGTTAAGGACGATAAGGTCTGTTTAGCTAGCAAGAATGCCTTGAACATACAAGAAATAAGTAGTGTTTGTATTTAAGTTGCCTGTTGAGATGCGGGGCGTTTATCACAAGCAATTTATACTAATGGAGATATAATGGGTATTAACGACACGGCTTTTAGATATGAAGACTAATTTATGAGTTTCCTGTTTAAGCTGACGGTCAAATTACTATGTACCTTACTAGATTGATCAACAAATAGAACAATAATTAGGGCCTAATACCCCTCAAAATCAACAATATAATCATATAATCAATAACATTCCAAACACCACTTGCATTATGTTATGTACAGACCAGAATAGATGCACTTATTGAAATGGTATCATTATCTATTATAGATGAACCAGTAAACCACACCATGAATTTTTTGGCACAATATCAACGAGATCGTTCAAGAAGAAAACACAGCATATTCCTAACGTACACATTGAAAATGAAGTCAGACGAATAAAAATAGAAATCGGACACGAAACGAGTATTGGTGTTTAATTTTTACGGCACGATTCAAGATTTACGGCCTCAATACGCTTCTAAATAAAACACAGTCGGAAAGAGTACGAGACCCTAAGATTGCGAAATGAAACGAACAATGCGTCGGCAAATTGGAATCTTTTATTGGAACTTGACAGTATCAAATGGGCTTCACAATATATTTCTCTCAATTTTATCGCAGATACAAACGGAGAAAAGGCAAGACATTCTTTAAGCCAACCATTTGTCACGCGTCTTACAGGAGTGTAGGAACAGTTTCAGAGAGACACAATTCACAAACATTTCGTATGAACAACGTTCTTTATTAGATTTCAAAATGAATTGACATGCCTGCAAACTATAGTAAGACTATGACTCAGGTATGTGTGTAAATAGTTGTGTGTACTGTGTTATAGTCTCATAGTATTTACTCTCATTCACGTTCCCATGTCAAGACGTTCCACATTTTTACAAGTGATTGAACGTGTCTAGTTCCACGGAGTCATTTAAAACATTGAGAAATTAAACAGCTCCAGCATTATTACCTTATAAGTATTGGTTGTTCTCTCGATTTCTTACGATGACGTCACACTCCAGTCCGCAGAAAACCGGTCGGAATCATGCATGACCGCTGTGGAGTCATCTACTATCTTGAATCACGTTGGCAACGTACTGACCTAAGTAGTATGTCATATTCATTTCGATTCAGCCAATTGCAATGCAATAGCTCAAAGCATGTTCGTAATAATTATTAATGTCCATGCAGGCACAATGAGTACTGTGATCATTTCTTTAAGGTTTGTTGATCTAAATAATCTCTTGGAAGAATTTCTCAAAACCAAAATAATTTATCCAACTATTTTCAGAGAAAGGTATTCTTTGTCTATTACTGTTTATGATTCTGAACGTGTCTCGGTAGTCGGTACCACTAGTCTAGTGGTTTATGTTATTTGTGTGTGTCATATTAGATTGACGAGTAAACTACAGAGCGCGTGTCAGTTTTGCATAACAATAGCAGAACAATGCGCCCCTTGTTCCGTTTTGCCGACGCTTGTGACGGAAAGCATTGATTGTGGATTTGACATTTATTAAACGGACTATTCACATTGCTCCCCTTTTCCACAGTAATTTCTATTATTCATTAACAAGTACCTATCCATATCGCGTACGTGTACGTGTAACTTGCCGGTCTTGTTTTTGCTTTGTCCATTGCGATCTATCGGTGGTTACACGGTTTCTACACTCCTAGGCTTAAAAATATTGCTCTAGCAGTCATTTACGATTATTTCTGCCTGCAACTGCCTATTAGTGGCCATAGACTCCGAGTGTTAATAACTAATTGGACGTTTCGACACACATTACGTGACTGAGACTGGTTGAACTTCATTAATATCATAAGGCAATTATGACACAAGTCTTGATTTGACTGGACTCTGGACCATTGAATGGATAAATGAGCAGAAATAATAACACACGTCTCCATTGAGAATATCTCTTGTTTAAATTGCAAATAAGCATGTGTCCATTTTGTAGTGTTGCAAGTGTACCTGCGAACGTGACAATTGGACTTACGAGAGATTATGGTCCAGGTATTTAGGACACACTCAATAAGGCTGCCGATTTCCATGTAGCAGCTTAAAGCTTAATGTTTTGGACGCATTGACCTTTTACAACAATTTGATTGACGATTGAGTTAGCTCATCATCTTGTCCAAGATTACTAAACCTTCGGAGGTAATTGGGTTTAGGTTTTTAGGATTATGGATTTTTTGTTATGATGAGATGGTGTAGATGCAAGTGTCGCAGCAATACCTCAATTAGCCAATGAGCTGTGGCCAGGGATAGAATGCGCGCGACCGTTAGCATCCGGCTGCGCAACCCATAGTTGGAAGCACTCCTTACTCCTTCCACAGTCCATACAATCTCGGCACTGGTGATTTTATGTGCATTGATGACATTTAGATCGGGTATGATTTGTAGAGTTCAATGGCTTCTGGTATGTTCTCTGGCATTTGGTGTATCAAGGTAAATAAACGCTGGAAGTGTGAAAATACAATATGGAGCAGATTTTCCATTTGTGCTTTTATTATGATGAATCAATAAAGCTGAGCGAAACTAGTAAACAGTGTTGAAATAATACAGATGAAAATATTTGTACCAGATCCATTTGTTGACAATTAGCAGCTTTCAATGTAGGGGATATACATAGGTATTAAGTAGATCATAGGTTGTATACCACTCTGCTGTATTGTTACTAAACAGTCTATTGTCACACCCTGTTCGTATTACTTGTTTCCCCCGTAGTCCCGTCAATACAATTGCTTGAACACGCAAAATCAAAACATGACGGCAAAGTCATAAACATAGTCACGATCGATGCAGTACAGAGCGTCACTTAACCCTGAAAGGCCTTTTCATCAGCTAGATAGGTCGTGATGCGGGCGTATCAGCCTACAGGATAACAAGACATGTTGACAAAAGGGCTTTATTGTTAACCACTAGGATGTCCCACATTATCGCGCCAGATAGCGCGCCCCCTCTTCGCTTCGAATGGACATATTCGGTCTGATAACCATAAACTGCTCTCTGATAATGAGCATCACGTGGAATTTACATAGGAAATCCATAATCAGCCACAGTACGGGCCGCTAGATAAAACAACTGAGAATGTCCAGGACACAACCAAAACAATAGGCGGAATTTCCTTTTAAATGCAGGCATACTCGTTTATGGCCACAATTAATACTACGGCAGCATAATGAGGTGTTTTACCCATAATAAAAGATCGGTTAGCAAAGTTCAAAGAGCTGTAAGCGGTTTCAGTGCAATGAGGAACGGCTTTATGTCCGTCGTTTAGCTAATCCACGTTTAGAGCTAGACTTTGTATTAGTAAATTGAGCGTCTCGAAACGTTTACTTGGCACGCTAAAAACATTGAGGAAGTCAACGCCCTCAGCTTCTGTGCGGTTGGTCAAGTACCTCATGAACATAGAGGAACAATGAGCGGATAATAAGGCGTTATCTCTGTGCCGGTGGGGGGAAAGCAGAGAGGGGAGGGCGCCGGAAACACGCGACTCGACATGGCTGCTTCTCAGAACGTGTGTACGAGCATCCGTCTCCAACACTGAGAAAATAGCGTAAACAAAAAGAACTAATCTGTTTTGCCGTTGTCTACAAGTATTTTAGGGCTGCACCTAGAAGAAGAGTTTGATCGATGACGAACAAACTCAATCTAGTTTGCATTGCAACAAAACATTCTGAATCGACTCCTAAATTCTCAGAATCAGTTACACCATTAGAATGCAGACAAACGAGTCCTCAGTAACGAAATCCGATACAGAAGGCTCTTTACCTGCACTATCTCAAGAATTTCTACTATTTATGTAATCGCCGTGTTAACTATCTTATCTCTAGGTATAAGGAATTATGCAAGGCAATATCACAGAGTACAGGCACAGAATAGAAACAAGCTAACGTTTTATTTACGTGGCAAGTTATCAATGATAATCTGCGGACGTTCGATGTAAAGCATTGGTTGTGCAACTTGGACACGATTATGCCACGTTTCTTACGAACACAGAAGATAATGGAATAGATAGTGTAATGAATGACAATGACACAGTTAGTAGACCGCAAAAACATGCGCTACATGGTAGTAAGTAGCTAGTAGCTACCAAGTAAATTATAAAACACCGAAAGATCAACAAAACCCCAATTGGAGAAATTAAAGACAACGTAAAAGAAATTTCATTCCACAACGCTGACTTGTAAAATTTAAATTATATGCGATTTATTTAAGTGTAAGAAACCAAATGCAAAGAAGCGTATAAGAAATATTATACAAATAAAAAACAGAGACTCATAATGTAGAGTTACGGAGTATGTATTTAATGAGGAAAATACATCACACATGAGAAACTTAAAAGTGGCAGTGTAACAGATAAGAAAAATAGGTATTAAAACATTTGTGCTGATTTAATACATAATTTGATCGCCGTGTCGTGATATACCTATCTAATGTGATATATTATCTATATCACTGTCAAGGACCACAGAACCACTTTAGTAGTTTATTTTATGCTTTTTGCTTTACTTTCGCACCTTTCTTTAATAAATGTTTCTCTTCTCTTTAGTTTATACGCTGAGATGTTATTAAATCTCTTTATACGACATTTGTATTCCTTTTTAAACGCAATAATGTTCTCATTTGTGTTAGCGCTTTTTGATGGGTTTTGTATGGGAACTTCGCTTTCTGGGTTTTAGTTTTTATGATATAAGAAGCACTGCTGGGGTTTTCTCACTACATTCTTGATGTCATCGTGCCATCAACTGATCCTGCTATGCTACCTGTAAAAGCCAACTGCAAGTTATCCTCGACTACTTTATAAATTTGTACCATCCCTTCTTTTTCGGTAGAATTCTATCCCAAGAGCGTTTCATCATTTTTATTCTACTTCGTTCTTCGTTTGGTAGCAAGGAATGTCTTTTACAATCATTCACTTTACACATTTTGGATCAGTGAATGAGAAACGAGGATACATTTACGTCAGCGTTGGAGGCAGCTCTTGAACGAGAGTCGTTTCCTTATTTGCATGCTGTTACCATTAAAACTACAGTGTAATTTTAAATCTTTTTCGAACGCAACTGTTTCTATTTCAATTAAGAAGAGACTTCCAGTAAATCGATTTTCGAAATATAATATAGGATAGGATAGGTACATACTCCTGCGCACACAATACTTGGCGTATCTACGGCTTCCTTCAGGATATCCCGCATTTCTTAACTTCTGATTGTTATGAAGGCAGGGTGTCACCGTGACATAGCACCCATAGTAGTACGTTACTCATTACGACAGTTTTAAACTATACGATATTGTTATTATTATATCGTTCTGTTTACATTTGGTAATCAAGCAGGAGCGAGGCGAGGTCTTGAATAATACATACGAAATGAGACAAGTTTCGGGTGAAGGTGGGCGAATATCGGCGGCCATTTTGAAAGTTATCGGCTCAGATTCGCGTAGGTGAGAACTTCAAATTTGTTTACGTGACTATGAAGTTGCTAAAATCCATTCCCTGCATCAAGTAGAGATAAATGTAGGACCTGCCCACTCAGTACCTATGTATTGCTGTAGAAGTCATTTGCAATAGCCTTTGGTGGTAGTTTGTGAACCAATTTGACCACTGTTGGTAAAGTAAACTCGGTCTGGACTCGTTAATATTATTGCGGCCTGTTGCAATTGCAACTTGCGAGGCTATAAAGTCACACCCTGATGGGATTACATAGATTTTTATGCTCAGTAATAAATGAGCTAAGATCTGAAACCAACCATTTTAGATGGTATTTCAGATGGAAACGCGGAGATTTTAGAATTTCGCATTTCTCTCTCTCAATGTCGTGACATTTTTGATCGGTAATTCGTACAATAGCAAGTAAAAAAGCCGAACCGCTTGCCATAATCGGCCGCAAACTGCGAAGGACGCATGCCTTGATGACCGACGACCGACGACGCTGACGTAGCTGCGTACGCGCATCTGTCATCTCTGTCTTGTGTAGCTGTTTCACTCTGTTCACTCTTTATCAAGCAGGTATTGCTTTATCCCAGAAACACAGGCGAAACTGGCTTCTGAAGTAGGTATGATGAATATTTTGAATATTAATGAGAGTGGAGATGCAAATCTTGCATGGCAATTCTGGCTTAGAAATGTGTTTATTACCCGCAATTTATAGTTTACTAACTAGCTTTCTAGCTACGGTATAAAACAATACAATCAGACATTCACGCAATGAGACTAAACTAAATTTTAAGTTGAGACCTTTGTTATGCAATACTGAAAACCAAATACAAATTCGTCCAGTAGTTTCAGAGCTAATAGGTAACGAAAATAAAGAAATAAATCTAAAATAATAACGATAGATTCGATTGTAGACATCTCAAAATAGTCAATGCTAGTTAGATTTAAAAGTAAATTCAACGTCTAGAAGTATCTCTAATCAATTTATGCATCAGCATTGCAATTCAACGTGGCAATGCGGCCAGCATGTTGGGTACGCTACCTACCGGTAGTGGGCTGGAGCACTTGGACTGTCTATAGGCCATCGCGGCTATTATACAGTCCATAAGTGTTCTTTGTAGTAGGTAGTGTATCTAGTTTAGTTTAGTTTAGCTTAGTTTAGTTTAGTTTAGTTTTTATTATTGTAGTAGTTAGCTTGAGTAATAAAGGCAATTTGCCCGTTTAAAAAAAAATTTATGCATATACATAAGCATTTCAGTCTTCAAGCGCTGGCACTTATTTATTATGCACCATAAACACTAAAAATTGGTGTGATACCATGGATGAAAAATGTTCACATACAAGTAGAATTATAAGAATAACATGGGTAATTGTGGGTATGGTACAGTACAGTCGGTAGAGAACAGTGTACACAACAGCTTGTTTTACACCCAAAAAAATAAACCTTGCAAGCTTTTGACCATTACTAACTTAGTAATTGGATTGTAGGTCAAATTTTTTACAGGAATTAGGCAACCCGTTTTTAGGTTAATTGGTCAATGTTAAAAATATTTGAAACTACACTACGTGTAACATAATATTTGAAACATGTTTGAAACTATACTCATCTGAGCACTTGGGTGATTCACACCGCGGTGTGAACATGGTGTGAAACTCCCCATTACCCGTTATCACCACCACATGTATGTATGGAACTCTTCCTTTTAAAAATTTTGTATCCATTGTAAACTCTATTTAAGGAATAAAAACTGTCTAAAGTAAAATGAAACAACAATGTGACAATGCTTCATGACGGCATTGAGTTCTTCAGTAATATGTCATCACAATTACTATTTTACCGAGTAAGTAATAAATTTATTGTACTGATTTTCCTTCCTGCTACTACCATCATGAGTTAAATAGGTTTTTACTGTATGTGTTAATATGTGTTTGGAATTGCTTCTTTGTGTTGTAGCATATTGTTTGGTAGTATTTGCGATATATATCCACCAACCTGCCCTAGACCTGCATTATGATATGAAATATTATTATCTGTGGGTTGACCTGACCATTTTTGATTTTTTTCATACAATATAAGCATGTCACATTTTAGAATATAACCTTAGCAACCTTAACCTTGCAAGTGTAATTTTTTCCTGCTCTGTGTGTTTGAAAATATTAATATTAATTTATTAATTAATTATTGACGGGCCTGTTAGCTCAGTTGGTAGTAGCTCTGCCTTCTGAACTATAAGCTGTGGGTTTGATTCCTACTCAGGACAAACATTTGTGGGATGAATGTTTGTTCTGTATCTAAGTGTTAATATATAGTATTCTATGTATGTATTTACAAACAAATAATATCTAAGTATTGTATCAGTTATCTGGTTCCCATAGTACAAGCTATGCTTAGTTTGGCTAGATGGTGCTGTGTGAAATGTCCACACATTATTGATTTATTAAACAATGAATTTTGTTTGTACATTATTGTGTAAGTAGGCATAAATTATTGAAAAAAATATCAACACAGCAAGCTCAGTTTAATTAAAAACTTTATTATTCTAGTTTCCAAGAAGTAGTTTTAGTATAATTATGTAAAATAATGATAAAACAGTAATTAAAACTGCAGTTCACCTGCTTCTGCTTTAATTACAATGTTAATTACTAGAACACTTAGTACAACAAATAAAATCATCAGCTAGTATCATTAAAATTAAAATAAGTTTTCTTACTGTATAACTTTAAAAAACATCAATACAATTGTCTCTTATCATGGACATTTTAGTGATAGCCCAGTGAAACACTGATTACGGTTTTATCATAAAAATGCTGATTTTGAGAAACTGGTCAACAGAATGTGTTATAAGCGAGAAGGCCAAGTACATAAGAACACCCTATGACCCTAAATTATAACAATCCTTTTCAAATAGAAAATCAATTGTGGATTTGAAATGTTAGCTTTCAAATGTCATAAAACAATTTTAGTTATGTGTTCACCAATATTTGATTCTCTAAATACCAATTAACATTATTTTAGGTATGTAATACTTATAGACTGATTGAAGTCTTTCTAAAAATGCTTTCTATCAACCAGACATTAGCAACTTCCTATTTGAAAAGGACTGTTATAGTAGCCTATTTCATGGTCCCAAAAGCATGCAAGTATGATAAGGGTATAGGTACAGTATGTACAATAACTGTCAACAAATGTAAACTCCTTGTTAAAAGTTTTAACCTACAAAAGTTCACTGACAATGTTGCTAAATATCAATAGTTCCTGTAATATGGTCTGAGGGTGTACCATGAGCTCTTAGCGCAATTCAAAACTGAGCCTATATTAATAATAATAATAAATAAATAATAAATAAATATAGACTTACACACAGCGCCATCTAGCCCCAAACTAAGCATAGCTTGTACTATGGCAACCAGATAACTGATACAATACTTAGATACTTTTTGTTTGTAAATACATACATAGAATACAATATAACACCCAGACACAGAACAAACACCGATGTTCATCACACAAAAGTTTGTCCCAGGTAGGAATCGAACCCACAACCTACAGTTCAGAAGGCAGAGCTACTACCAACTGAGCTATCAGGCCAGTCAAAGTATATTGGATTGCTTTGTTTTTTTTTGTATGGGGATTTTGACAAGCAAGCCATATATATATACATATATATAGGCTCTGTTTTGAATCGCGCTATGAGCTCACGGTACACCCCCTGTTCACAGTAAAAGATTTATCTAATATCTATTGTATCACCAGCATATATAAAGTAAAGAAAGAAAGGGTCATGAGCAGGAAGGGTTATGCTAAGCAGGCGAAACTTTAACTGCTATGATCTTCAATCAGGTATAGCTATGATTAATCATAATATGGTCATTGCACCAGTCAATGGTACAGGCTACAGCTGTTGTTTTGTTTTGTGTACAGTCAGCAACAAAAGTTGCAATCTATATTCTATTCCTGAATCTTAGATATTTTATGTAAACAAAGTAATGTCACGAAAAGTCACTGTCAAAGTGACATGCCAGTTGTTCAAAACATTTTTTACTTGTGAAAAATATTTTTATTAAATGGAGTTAAAGAGTATCAATCTTACTGATTAACAAGCAAAACTTTGCATATACAATATTAGTAGGATATGAAGTAGGATTTTGCAATTCCAAAGTTCTAAAGGTAAAATTTTAGGAAGACGTAAATAAAACATTAACATACATTACTTATGTTTTTTAACCAACCAGAAACCTTATAAATTATTCTGACAATCATTCTATAATTTTAAATCGAGAGATTTATTGATATTTGATCAATAAATATTTAGTTTGACCTGTTTTTTTTATATTTTACATACTTTTCATCATATCTCGACAAGTGCACTAATATAGCACCATGTGTATTAGAAGAAAATATGGAATATAATGGTATGATACCATCATATAAATCCCAGAACGAAAACGAAAAAATGTTTAGATCCTCTACAGTTTTACCAGTCTATTAAAATATTTTTTACCAAAAATAGATTTCTTTATCATAAAATTTTATATATCAGATATAACGTTAAAATAGATAGTACAAAACGATTTTTATTTTATAATTAAGCAGATTATGACTAGACAAATAATATTTAATATTTTTTTGGTCAAATATAGTAACGTACCTTTATAAAAGATATTTTTTGCACTGTTATCCCCTTTGTTTACATAAAATATCTAAGATTCAGGAACAAGATATAGCTCAAACTTAGTTTTATGTTTGACTATGTGTTATATTTGGACTAATTAATAGGTTAGTGTTATATTGAAGAGTGCAGAGTTTTACTTACCGAAGCTCTCTGTTAGTTTGAGCATAACCCCGCCAATGTGCATGTCGCCTTTTACGACCATGGTTCGTTTCTCATTCAGATCCGTCACGTATATTGTGAGGTTCCACGAGCCATCGCCGACTACTTCTCCGTCTGCTAGCATGTTGCACGAGTTATTGTTCACTATACACTATATTGTCACTTCCGAAGTCGCATCGCGTTGTTACGATGAAGTTATTAACGTGCGTCCGTCCTACGTGAGCACTAGGAGGCGACTGACGGGTGGTGGAGTGTGGAGTGGAGGTGGATGCCGTGGATGGATTGGATGTGGAGGCCGGAGGCCGGACGGAATCGAAGCGGAGGTAATGAAGTCAGCGGAGAATCCGCCGGAGTATTTACCTACCTACCTATACCTAACCTACGTAAGTACAAACGCTACGTAACGCAAGTACGCAGGCGAGGCGATGGCTGTGTAGACGATGGCGAGTTGGTGAGTCCGCGAGGCGAGGCGCAAGTACGGCACAGCTACAGCTTGACTTGACACACATACACATCACATTTCACTTCACTAGCGCGAGAGTCGAATGTTGTGACTCCGAAGAATAATTATAGTGTTCTGTGGTTGTTTGTGACAAGGAAAATAAACATACACAATAGACGGAAGATTAGATTCATTCAAAAGGTCTTCATTTCTTTTTCTATTATTAATAAATAATAAAAGACTAATTTTTTTATAAAGATTCAAACCACAGAGTAAAGCCGCGCGTCCACTGTGTCGGAATCGGAGCGTACGGAGCGTACGAGGCGTCGGTATTTACAAAATACCGATAGGGTTCATAGGGTGCGTCTACTGTCACTGGATCGGCATAACTGCGCCAGAGATCGGTATTTCTGCCGATGACGTCATCCGCAGTGAACGCACCATTCGAATCCCGATCGCTTTGAGTTCTGACGTGTTTGCGACGCTCATTACTGTGCATACCTACCTACATTTACACCCATAACAACAAATTTTGATTTTAATTACTTTAGTGGAAAGATATGTAGAGCTTTACATCTAAAACATCAACATTATCTCCTAATAAATCAAAATATATTGTATGAAAATCTCCGAAAATAGGCCTTTATGTTTATGTTATGAACCCACATCTTTCGTTTACCTTTTGTTTTTCTTTTCATCTGCTGATAATAAACAACTAATGATTACAATATCCTCGTTGCTATCTTCCATAATGTGAATACTTGCACAGGCCAACTCGATTGCTTTGAAAATAACGATATTGCCGATGCAAAATCCGAATGCAGTAGACGCACCCTATGAACCCTATCGGTTTTTTGTAAATACCGACGCCTCGTACGCTCCGTACACTCCGATTCCGACACAGTGGACGCGCGGCTTTATACGTCATTGAACGAACATGATCACAGATTAGAGAAAAAAACGAATGGTGAGCATCTTAGAGTATAGACTATAAGCAAAGAGGGATCATCAAAACGATATTATAATTGTACTGCTCACACGTGTCGCTAAGTCAGTGGCGAAGGAAAGAAACAAACATTTAGTAATTAGCTACGTTTGCGAAACGTCACCGTACCATTTTTTTGGCTCGAGTCAACTGTTTTTTCTATACAAATCTCTCAGACTCATTCACATCAAAGTGTCCACTTCGGAGTTTTGGCGGGAACGTGAAAAAGTTCACGTCGTTGCATTGTATTATTTCACAAAACTTATGCTTTTTCTAGTGTTAATGTTTAAAATTAGTGGCATTTTACGCATTAAGTGCTGAACTACGAGTATAAGTGTGGGCAAGTGATATAATGTAGTGAAACGTGGTTTTACGTGTTGCTTCCAAAATTCCATAGAAGCCTCTAGTAAAGTTGCCACTACTTTACTAGGGCATGACTTAGACTGGATTATGACTACCTGACTTAGACTGGTCTATGACTGCCCTGACTGACTGTGACTAAGACTTGACTTTACATGAAATATTTCATAATACGATGAAAAACTACAATACTTGACACTGGCTAAATACACTATGTGTGGAGCCAAAATATAAGAAAAAAAAAGTGTCCACTTCATATAAAAAGTGTCCAATAATGTGATAATGAAGTTCTCTCTATGCTTTTAGTCTATACTCTAAGGTGAGCATGATGCGTGCTCGTAAGATGGCTAAATAAAATGACACACACAGAGTAGTATAGTCAATTATTTTCTCTAATCTGTGAAATAACCGCACTTCTAGTACATTGAATATAAGCGATTATGATTATATACTCTTTGATATGCGAGCGAGCGGTTAGAAATGTTCCGACACCACCAAAGTATCGATACCTACTGATATGAGTAGTATTCAAATCATGATTCGATACTACTAATATGAATACCCTAAAAGTATCGATACCTACTCATATCGATACATTTTTTTAAATTATTTATCAAAACCAAAAAATTAAACACATTTTACCTTATTGCAGCAAAGTTTTGTTGTTTCTTTGACTGTACTACATTTCCAAGTGTTTTGGCGCGAAAAATCAGACATTCGAATACTATGGATGCGTTAAAGATATTTTATTTGACAATATTCGATACAATTATTTTCTTTCCGATAGGAGTAGCTTCTTTCCGATACTGAGTAGGTATCGCGAGAATGATTCATTTTTATTTTATTTAATTATAAGTATGACAATTGACAACTACCTTAACTGTACTTTGTGTGTGCGTGTTTGTGTGTGTTAAGAGCCCTTTCTAGGCGTGTTCTAAATATTACTACCTTTTCAGAACTGATTTCTCAATACCTATGAGACATCTGAAATTTTCCTTAAGTATAATAGTATATCGCGTAGTTATCTAGGGCGTAGACAAAATAATACTGTGATAACTACTCAATATAATTTATGAAAAATAAAATTAAAACTTACGTTTTTACGAAATCACGAAACGGTAGGTTTGTCAATTACGTTTCTAGATAACTGATAGCGAATAATAATCTGAGAAAAATTGTACATACTGGGGATAAATATAACAAGGACACAGTCAAGATATTTTTTTTAAAGTTATCCATTAAGTGTGTTAAACAAAATGAGTTCCACACTGAAAATCTCCAAAAAAAACAGTGCGTATAACCGTCATCTACACGTATGATTAAAGTATAAATACAATTTACAGTGATAAATTATGAAAGAACAGGTTGTTATCTACCAAACATCATATTTTAATTTAATTTTAGACTACAAATTTATTGGTAATAAAATATTGAAATAATAAGATATAAGACGATGCACAAGCAAGCTACATCCAGTCGCGCCCGAGAGCTTCTCGACGACGAACCTGTGACGCTGTGATCAGTGCCGCTCCTTACCAGATTACGCGTGCTTATAGACCGTGACTAACCTGTTTTGATACAGTAAGTATTTTTTTTGGTAATTAATGATTTGTTAACAGTAAATATTTTGTGTTAGCTGTACTATTATTAAAGCGTATGTTTTATTTTTAGAAAATGGGTCGAAAACGTGCACATTACGGAAAAGTTTTAAAAAAAAAGAAAAGAATTGAAAAAACACAAAAGGCGCGGGATATCCTTAGGTAAATTATAGAACACTTATTATCATAACATTTTTATGAGTTACTTATTATCTGCTGTTTTATCATTTTTTATTAATAAATATCTAAGCTTTCACATTTAGAGGCATGTAGTAATAATGGTATTATAGTTTCAGAACACAGAAGTAGTCCAAAAACCACCTGCTTCAACAAAAGACTCCAAATTCGAAGACTCTTTAGAAGATTCAGTAGTAGAGGTGGACAAAGTAAGTACTCATGTAGTTATGAATAGAGAAATTATCGATAAAAATAGAAATAGGAGCAACTCTGAAAGAACTGAAAAATGAATATAAACTTTACTCAGTAAAATAATCTTTTTATATCATTGCATGTTCCTGAATAGGTACCTAACCTAGAAATAATGTTTTTCAGGATGCTCCAAATACGCTGTTAAGAATTGAAGGAAGAAGAATAATTGACTACCAATCCTTTTTTGACCAGCTCGTGGAGATATCGCAGCACAGTATAAAATTCGGATGTCAACTGAACCATCTCCAAACAATAGATGAAAAGCGAAGTGGTTTTGCATCAAAATTTTTATTGCGTTGTTCTATGTGTGGAAGTAATTTTACTCTAAACTCTTGCGACGACAAAGAAGACGTAATAGATGTAAATCATTCTGCAGTTTCGGGTACAATTATGATAGGCTGTGGCCGGTCAAATTTGAATGAATTAGCTTCGTCATTGAATATACCAACAATGAACAATAATATTTACACCAAATGTCATAAAAATCTTCATGGCTGGTGGAAGTTAACCGCTGAACATACAATGAAAGATGCAGCTGCTGAAGAACATATTCTAGCTACCGAACAAACTGCAAATAAAACACCTAAAATAGCAGTGACAGCAGATGCAAGTTGGTGCAAACGATCTTACCGCACAAATTATTCATCTTTGGCAGGCGTAGGAGCCATAATAGGTGTAAACTCGGGAAAAGTTCTGCATATTGCTGTTAAAAATAAGTACTGCGTTATATGCGTCCGTGCAAACAATAAAAAACAAGATCCTCCTGAGCACCAATGCAATGCAAACCACAAGGGGTCTTCCACAAGTATGGAGCAAAGCGCGATAGTAGACGGATTCAAGCAATCTGTAGAATTACACAATTTAGTGTATTCCAAACTGATTGCGGATGGCGACGCAAGCACATATAAAAACATTTTAGAAAGTCGCCCCTATCCTGACGTTACTGTTGAAAAAATCGAGTGTTCTAACCATTTATTACGGAACTATAATGGAAAAAACTTGAACTTGACGAAAGACACATCGATACCCATAGGTGAACGAAAATTACTTAACAGTGACCGCCTGAAACGTCTAAGGATAGCCGTTAAATCGGCAGTTCGTTTTAGAAAAGCTCAAAATCTGCCCTTGTCAGACAAAATAAAAAAGCTGCAAAACGACATTTTAAACAGTCCAAAGCATATATTTGGAGAACACAACAATTGCGAAGACTATTTCTGCACAGCAGAAAAAAAATCGGAACTAAATCAAGTACCTGTGATAAAAATCTTAATGCAGAAACTGAAGGTGAACGCATCCAATTTGGCATATCATGCACGAAGCCTTCTATACAACGCAAATAACAACAGAGCTGAACAATTCAACGCTATTGTTGCAAAATACATAGGAGGGAAGCGGATAAATTATGCTTTGAAAGACTCTTATGAACTTAGATGCTACGCGGCAGTGGTAGCTTATAATACAGGAACACCAATTTGTACGCTGCATAAAACAATTTTGAATAAAAGCCCATCCCTCACCGTGCAAAAGTTTGAACAGCGAAAGCATTTACAAAATACAAGAACAAAGACCACCAAAGGAAAAAAGCGGCTTCTGTTCAACTCTGATAGCTCTGACTACGGGCAAGCTTGTCAAAAGCCTGATATGCCATCAGATGGTTATGAAATCGCCAAAGAAATGTTCATAGAAAACCTAAAGCAACAAATACAGAACCGACATGAAGTCGAAAGGCACACAATCTTACAAGCAGAAAGCGCTCTATGGCTGGAACTAAGAAGGTGTCTTTTGACCGCTTCAAATTTTTCAAAAGTGTGCAAGAGACGTGAAAATATTAGTTCAGCACCGCTGGTGAAAAACATGTTGTACAGTTATTCATTAGACCACGTTCCAGCCATCCAGCATGGTAAATCTAGCGAATCGATTGCCTTAGAGCAGTTAGCGAATCAGGAAAATATCCAAATTACAAAATGTGGATTACACATTGACGAAGAACATTTCTACTTGGGTGCTACGCCGGATGCCTTATTCGAAGAAGGTATCATAGAAATAAAGTGCCCTTTGTCAGCTTTCGGTGTGAATGCCGATGACGCCATAAGGGCGAAAAAAATAAAGTTTTGGAATTTTCGTAACGGGGAAACCACTGTCAACACCCACCATGACTGGTTCTTTCAAATACAGGGCCAGTTGCACATCACCAAAAAACGTGTGTGTTTATTTGCTGTGTGGACTGGACCGGATCAACCTTTGAAAGTTGAAAGAATATTAAAAGATGACGATTTCTGGACCAATAAAATGGAAAAGAAACTGACAAATTTCTATAAGACATGCTTATTGCCCGAAATAGTTGACTCCAGAAAGGCACGCTCTATGGATATTCGAAATACTTCGTATTAGACTAATACGAAGTATTTCAACTATTTCGGGCAATAAGCATGTCTTATAGAAATCTATTAGTCTTGTGAGAGAGAGAGGCTAAAATGCTTATATTTATACTCTATCATGGGTAAGAGGGAAGCGAAAGAGAAAAAGATAGGGGAAAAGGATGGAATGGATTAGCCGGCAAAGGAAGGCAGGTTTCGCCCCACCTGCCTACCTTCTATTGTCATCCCATCCATTCATTCTTTTCCCTTATCTTTTTCCCTTTCCCTTCTATCTTCCCTTCGACAGGATGAGAATAAATAAATAAATAATATTTTAACAGAAAATTCTAGCATAAAATACATGTTCCGTCCGCCGCGACCGGTAAGTGGCGAGACGTGCGGGCCAAGCGACGCCCGGCAGTTGTTCTCAGGTCGGTTCCGCGAGCGGACGAGTGTCGTAAGGCCGCGTGTGTATTACGGGTGCGCTAAGCGCTTGGTGTTTTGGTTTTGGCGAGTAGTGAGAAATTGAACTGTAGACATTATCGTTGCCTCGGCTCTTCTTAGACTTCAACTACATATTGGACCAGGCGCGCGCGCCGGTCTTCAGGACAGCGGAAAAGGTGAACGCAGAGCCGAGGTATGATGGTAGAATTGTGATTGGTAAACGCCGCGTATCGCGGAGAGAAGCCGGCCGGGGTTCACAGGGTCCCGGTCGCCTACAATACATCTTTATTGCTTCGTGCAACCCAAAATTGGCCGTTTCAGAAAAATTAGCTATATCCATGCCGAATTTCACTGAAATCCATTCAGTAATTCCAGCGTGATGAGTGTTCAAAGGGACAGACAGACGGACAAAAAATTTAAAAAAGTTTTATTTCTATATTGATAAAGAAGAGAAATGCAATCAAATTTCAAAAAAATATTCAATGTGCTGATTTAGCCCACAGTTTTATTATAATGTATGTATGAATGTGTTTATATTTATTATTCATATTATTACTATTTCTTTAATGTGTATGTGTGTTGTGTTTTGTTGTGTTTTTGTGTGTAGTTATTGTTGATTAAATCTAACTCTTTAAATATTCTTGCTTGTTTTATATTAACCCTTACAGAAATCCATGTAGTAACAATAGGGTCTAACAAGGTAATTAAATAAATAAATGGCTGGACTCGCGTTTCAGATCAAAAACAAAATATAACGGGACGCAAACAAATCATTGTTAGACTAAACAAACTTCACCAATTTAGTTATTATACCTACACTTGTAAAAATATATAATTTACTGGATAAATATAGAACGTCATAATTACACTAGTGCAGATACTAAGCGACATAGTTTTTACAATGTTACGTAATAAATAGCGGACCAAGATTTTTGTTCCCGCTACGTCGTCGCATCTCAACACACACTACGAAAGTATACAGCTCGAGCGCACACACGCATACTATTTGCCTAAACTTGCAGCGCGCGAAAATTGTAAGGGATTCTTAACTATATTCAAAACTTTGAATCAAATTTACATTCAATTTTTTTTAAAATGGGCAAATTGCCTTTATTACTCAAGCTAACTACTACATTCGATTTTTTATTGAAATTGGGCTAAAACAACCCAATTTTTAATTTTAGCACATTTAAAAAAGGGTTGTTTTAGCCCTAAGTATACATTAAAAAATATTCGATACTTATACTTTCTTTCCGATACCAAGTAAGTATCAAAAGAATGATTCGATGCTAAAAAGTACTTGGTATTGAAAAAAAAGTATCGAGTACTTACTCGTATTTACTAGTATCAGAACATCTCTACGAGCGGTTATATTGTATTCTCTTTGACCTGCTTATTTATTATTTATAAAAAGGTACTCTGTGTTTATTATATTTTAATTTCTTTAGTTTTCATTTTCAACATTTTGCATGGATTCAACAAGTAAATTGTGGTCAGTCTTTTACCTATGAACAAACGTAATATATCCAAAGACATGGTGTCGACGAAGAATAAAAACAAAGGTAGGTAATTATAAAATAATGTTGTGGATATAGATAACATCAACCCATACGTTTTCATTATTATAACGGCCTTCTACAGGGTTAGAAATTAGAATACCTATGCCCAAATTCGTGGCATAACTCGGAAAGTTAGTCCAGGTATTAAGGTTTAGGACGGAGCAGGATTCAAACTAGGATGGCATAGCATTGAAATTTACACTTACTATCGCTGAGCTGCACTTTAAAACATACCTAACAACTAAAAATTTACATTTTGCTAATTGGTTTTCAGTCTTATGTTCTACACCTGAGCAACGAGGAGACTCTCCTTCGAGGGATACTGATTCTATATGTGATTCTGAAGCTGCCAGTCCTGTGCCTTTCCTCTGTACACAAGATGGTGCCGAAGGTGAAACAGATGTAATTTGGAATTTCTACACACCCAAATCTGGAAATACAGCCACATCATGCATCAAAAATTCAACCCCTCTCAGTAGAAAATCCAAAAAATCACTTCTACCCAAAACAATTGAAAAACAAATACCAAGACGAAGACCTGTTAAGTCATCACAGAAAAAAACTGAATTGTTTCAAGAACTACTCGAGCTGAATCAAAATTTGCATGAGTTGATTGCAAAAAAAAAACAAAATGGTTATGTTACAGATAAGCCCCATTCGGGCAGTGAGGATGATATATTCAATGAATCACTAGATTGCTCGCCAAAAAGTATTCCTCGAAGCAACTCACAATGTTTAAGAAAAAATGTGCTGAGTTATAATTTTGGAAAGCCTGACCCAGAAACAGCATTGGAATCTGATGACTCAATGAATGAATGTTTATTAAAGGCGAGTCAAATAGTAGAAGAAAAGTTTTTGCGAAATGATTTTGTCCCAGCCAAGAAGGCAAAGTATGACAATCATACCACACTTAAAACTGATAGTAAACCTAAACTGGACCAAGATTCAATGGATATCATACTCAACAATATAAGATTAGAATCACCAACAGTAACTAATGTTAAGAAGTGTTATTCTCCTTGTATGAATAATGACTCTTTTGACAGTTTTGTTGGGAATTTAAATGACAGTGCTTTGGAACAGCTGACACAAATGCCTATAAAGACAGAACTTTCAAAAAGCAATGCAGGTGTTAAAACTAAAGACTGGACTGTAAAAGAATTAGTGATAAATGGTAGCAGTCCATCATCGAAATCTGTTTTTGGTCGATATAGTTCAATGCCAGAGTCACCATCTATACAGGACTTGAGTAAACCGTCAACAAGCGGAATGGCCTTCGGGCGCTATAGCACCATGCCATATAATAATGAAGTTGAAAATTCATCAGGTACTGATATTCTTAATGCCTATTAGTTTTATTACAATTTTTATTGTGTTGTCTACTGCAAATTCATAAAAATTTGCACATTTGTCAAAGTTGGTATTACTTTAAATTAAGATTTATTAAGATTCGGTTACCTACTTTAAGTTGTATAATATTGTTTACTAAATCTATTTGCCTTTGACATTCTTATTCTATGTCACAGATAACCCCCAATAGATACCGCATTATGGGATTTTTGTTCGGATCCTAGCTCACCAAAACTGGAGGAAGGCGCGGGTTGCGGGGACTGGAGCCAATGCGCTATTATTGGCTGTTTCGAGTGACGCCCTAATAATGAACTCTAATAATTGGTCGAAACTAAGGCCGTGCTGCGAAGCGGCGATTTATATAGACCCATTTACGCCAATGCGTGGTGCGCGGTCGTCGTCTTTCATGCGGTATCTATTGGGGGTTATCTGTGTTCTATGTACATGAGGGTGATAGCTTGATAAGGCCTGCACTGAATCCCCTGCCAGAATATACCCCAGCCATCCCAGCTCCTTAATGCTCTGCCCTGTGGAATAGCTGTTCCAGTGGCACTGATGTTGGGTGCTGGAGTGATGATGATGAGGAATTTGAGATGTATGATGGGGCATTTCATATTCTACTTTAATAATTATCTAAGTACTTTCATATTCAAACAGTAATCCATACTTTGGTAACATTGCAGCACCCGGTGATTCTCCAATAAGATGTACCCCAGAAGAAATTAAGAAGAAACATCAACTCGCTAGAGAAAAGCTTATGGCGAAAAGGTTACTACCATTTACATCATCACAGCAAAGTCAATCATTGCCATCCCAGCTTACTCAGCATCCTAGAAAAACACTTTTCAAACCAAAAATTGCTAGTGCTTCTAGTAATTTAATAAATAATACACATGTAAATAATGTTAATCTTACTAAGCAAACAAACAATAACTCTGTTGATTTAAAACAGTTGATTGAGAAGAAAAGACAAGAAGCGCTAATGAAATTACGACGACGACAACCTAAAAATAAATAGGTAAATATATTAGCCAAATTCAAGATGCAATATTTACCAACATTGCACTGACAGTTTTTTTTTTTTCTCTTATATTTTGGCTCCACACATAGTGTATTTAGCCAGTGTCAAGTATTGTAATTTTTCATAATGATAGAATATTTCATGTAAAGTCAAGTCTTAGTCACAGTCTGCGTAGTCATAGTCCAGTCTAAGTCAGGTAGTCTCAGTCCAGTCTAAATCATGCCCTAGTAAAGTGGTGGCAACTTTACTAGAAGCTTCTATGGAATTTTGGAAGCAACACGAAAACCACGTTTCACCACATTATATCACTTGCCCACACTCATGCTCGTAATTCAGCACTTAATGCGTAAAACGCCACCGATTTTAAACATTAACACTGGAAAAAGCACGAGTTTTGAAAAATAATACAATGCAACGACGTGAACTTTTCCACGTTCCCGCCAAAACTGCCACTGACAGTTGAATCAGCTAATTTTTAGGGTTGTCGCTAGGAAAATGAACCTATAAATTCTATCAGATTTGTCACAATTTTCAATAGTTACGTCAATACTATGAAAAATCTAACTACCTGAATCTAAACATCTTCAATAGGTGATCAGAAACGAAGATTAAAATCATTACAGATTATCAGTGCCAACCATAATGAATCTCAGTTTTGATAGTTACTTTTTGACTATGACTATTTTTATGACTATTTATCCGTCGCCTCTAGCAACCAAGAGGTTCTCTATGAAGCTGGGGGTCTAGCAAAGATCCCAGCGTGAGCTGTTATCGCCTCACGCTAACTCCAAAATGTATGGGAATGACATTAGCTGCGGAAAAGTTATCGGCACAGGAACTGTCATTCCCATACATTTTGGAGTTAGCGTGAGTCGTTAGTGCCTCACGCTGGGATCTTTGCTAGACCCCCTGGTATAATAACTTCTTGATGGGCGAGTATGCCACAGCTTAAAAATGTTTGTAATTCCTGCTATCAGCTGATTCTACTGTCAGTGCATTGTGATTGTGCAATGTTAGTAAATATTTGTGTCTTTAATTTGGCTAATATAGATATAGTATAGAGTTATTTGTGTTGTTTACAAAACACTAGCTTACCTAAAACACTTATGACAACTAAACATTGTTTAGTTGTCATTATAGTGTAGTGTAAGCAGTTTGTTTGATATCTATTTTATGGTATAAAAATTATGTTTCATTTTCATGAATGTTGTAATTCAGTTGATTTTAGAACGTGATTCCATTATGATAAATAATTACCAACTTAAAATATAGGTATACCAAATCTATACAGTGGTTTAATTTGTGCATAACTATTTTCATTTTGTGACAGCTGGATGGCACATAGTTCTACATCCAAAGGTAGGTGGCGCTACCGAGATATGGCTTCTGTTTTTGTGAGGTGGCTTTGCTCTCTTCCATAGTGCAGTGTCACCTTCACTTCACTCACCCGTGTGACAATTTTTGTCAGTTTTTTGCCATTTTGGCAAATTTGCCCTTCACATTTACGGAGGGCAAATATGCCAAAATGGCAGAAATTGTCAAAAATTGCCACTGTAAATGTGGCAGTGGCTACTTAAAAATTCTGACAGATTAGGTTTCTTTTTATTATTGTGTAGTAAAATTCAGAAATATAGCAACGAAATTAATTCATTGACATCGATATTCGATTGGAATCATTGTTACTACACTGACAGTTCCCGTCTTAAGTCAGTTGAGTATGGTCTATGCATCCAATGTACAATTAATATAATAATAGTTTTTTCACAAGGTGGCTTTGCTCTTTGTTATAGCGCAGTGTCACTTTCAGTTTACTCACCAGTGTATTTTAATTTATCATAGTTAATTCAGTATTATAAATTGTGTCTACAAGTTTAGTATACAAACATTAAAAAATTGTGGCAGATTTTGAAGATTTTATTATTTTGAAGTAAACAGAAATAATTAGTCACGAAATATTAATCCATTGCCTTCGATATTTGGTGGAAATCATTGTTACCACCCAGATCCGTAGGAGAACTTAAGTGACCAATATAGCTCTTATAATTAGCAAGTTGAAATAGCAATGGGCAGGCCACATCGCTCGTAGAACTGACAACCGATGGGGTAGAAAGGTTCTCGAGTGGCGACCACGAACCGGAAAACGCAGCGAAGGCGTATGGTAGGTATGTATTACCTACTTACCTTAGTCCTTATTCTGGGATTTGTTGAACTCTATGATTAAAGGGTTTATTTTATTTACAAGCAAATTACAAGCTGGTTTCACCCTCACGCCAAGTAAAGACATGATTAGAAAAAATATGATTGTAAAATCCATGTATGATGATAAGAAGAGAAATATAAACAATCTAATGTTAAATTAAAGTTTTTAGGTTTATTTTAGTTTTTATGTCCATTATAGTTTAGTATTATTACGTTATTTAAGTTTGTGTTTTTGAAAATATAAAACTATAAATCTAATGTTGATTCGGTGATTAATGATAATTTTTCTTCTTTTTTTGATCATTTCTACATTAATTTTGGGTTCCTGTTTAATAATTGCTTGATATTTTAAAATAAATATAAGTAAACACTAATGAAAAATATTTCTATCATTTCCCTAATATTATTAGTATAATAAAAGACGAGGCATATTTCTGAAAGATTTCAAAGTGTGGGCAGATTTTTAGTCTATTTATGGCAGACTGCAATGTACAGATGGTCACACTGTTACTCACCGTCACAGCCTTCCCTACTTTTGCTTCACAGCGTGGACATAGGTAAGAAGAGAGTAGCTGTTTATGGTCCATGTATAAATCACAGTATTGTTTTTTTCTCTAATCTGTGGCATAAATCTTCTGAACACAGATATGGTAGGTCTGTGATTCTCAACCATCAACCTCTCCTCAACGCCATCTAACGGATTTTTAAGAACTAATTTTTTTTTAATTTGGCTGCCAGAAAACCTATTATTCATGCCTCGAAAAAAGTCTAGGTTTGTGATTCGCGGCCACGGCCATGTCTCGTCAATGCCATCTAACGGAATTTAAAGAACAATTTTTTTTTTCAAAATTTGGTTGTCAGAAAACGTCCTACACCCATAAACCCATAAACGAAGAAGAAGAGAAAACGAATATTATCCTAACTCTGACGAAGGGAGTTTTGGCGGGAACGTGAAAAAATTCACGTCGTTGCATTGTATTATTTCACAAAACTTATGCTTTTTCTAGTGTTAATGTTTAAAATTAGTGGCATTTTACGCATTAAGTGCTGAATTACGAGTATAAGTGTGCGCAAGTGATATAATGTAGTGAAACGTGGTTTTTCGTATTGCTTCCAAAATTCCATAGAAGCCTCTAGTAAAGTTGCCACTACTTTACTAGGGCATGACTTAGACTGGATTATGACTACCTGACTTAGACTGGACTATGATTACCCTGACTGACTGTGACTAAGACTTGACTTTACATGAAATATTTCATAATACGATGAAAAACTACAATACTTGACACTGGCTAAATACACTATGTGTGGAGCCAAACTATAAGAAAAAAAAGAAAAAAAAATCTGACGAAAGAAGTAAATCGAAAGACTAGGCGGTATGGTCCACCCACAGAGTACCTTGTTTTATACGGAAAGTATGGTCTATGGTCTCACGACTTTAGCCTGCCCAATAGGATGAACAAAAAAAAAAGAAAAACGAAGAAGAAGAAGGAAATCAAAGAAAAATAAAAAGTAATCACAAAAATAAACTTATTTTTGGACTGAGACTTAGAAATTATTTGTTAAAATTATAAGTGGATGCTATTTAGTGAATGGCACTCTGTGTTAAATTACAAATTTGATTAAAATGTCACTAAACCACATTCGTCAACTCGTCCGGGTAACCTGCACCATCGGCGCGCAAAGATCTCAAGTACTGCAGAGGAAGTTATGCACTGGTGAACCTCTACGCCTCGGCATGATACCAATTGTGGTGGAGCAAACCGGTAGAGGTGAGAGAGCTTATGATATCTACTCTAGATTGCTTCGTGAACGCATCATTTGCCTCATGGGGCCTATCAATGACGATATAAGCTCCCTAGTTGTCGCTCAACTACTTTTCCTCCAGTCAGAATCCAGCAAAAAGCCAGTGCATTTATACATCAATTCTCCTGGTGGTAATGTAACAGCTGGATTAGGTATTTACGATACAATGCAATACATAACTCCTCCAGTTGCAACTTGGTGTGTCGGACAAGCCTGCAGTATGGCATCACTGCTACTTGCCGCAGGAGCTCCTGGAATGAGGCATGCCCTTCCTAATGCTCGCATTATGGTACATCAGCCATCAGGTGGAGTTAGAGGTCAAGCAACAGACATACAAATCCAAGCTGAGGAGATTTTGAAACTCAAATCGCAGATTAATAATTTATATGTGCGTCATACTGGACTGCCATTAGAGAAAGTACGAAGTTCTATGGAGCGAGATTATTTCATGTCTCCTCCTGAAGCTAAGAGTTTTGGTATAATTGATAATGTTTTGGAGCATCCCCCGTCTCACGCAATGGAAAAGGAAGTTCAAGCTGCAAGTTCAAGTCCACCTAAAAATTGATTGAAACTCGTTTTTGGTGATAGTTGAACAGATGTATAATTTTATCATTGTTATTATTTATAGGTTAATAAATTGTATATACTCTGTGCCCTGGCTGTTATTGTAATTTCATAAAAAAATTATAGAAAGGTAAGGTAATTTCAATAACTACAACATTTTTGTATTTTTCTACTGATACTGTTTAAGAGAATGAGAGAGAAATCTATTTTCTTTTGATGGGTTTTAAAAACTTTGTAGCTGTCACACACATTCTCTCGGCAGCCAGCAAAGTATGTGATAAGATAAGCACTTATTAATTTATTTGTTTCATCTGCAGTATATCTGCATTCTTGAGCATGTGTTGAGATCCAATCATAATAATATGAAATGTTGGAGTACACCATGAGTGCTGGAGATCTCCTCAAGGAAAAGGAGACCACACCAATCTGATGAAATCTTGTGGCTTCAGTAACTAGAGTGCTACTTGAGTCACTCCTTAAAAATAAAAAGAACTCAAATAAGAGGAGTATACTTTAGGGTTGCCATCGGTCGTGTTTTCCCAGGACATGTCCTATTTTTTGGGGTGCCCTGGATTTTTTTTCTGGATAGTTTTTAAATATCGTCCTGGGTTTTTCAAGTGTCCTGTTAAGAACCTGTGTTTTAAGATTCACGCACCACTCCAGTTTCCAATCAAATGCCTCCTTTGTATAAAACTTTGTTATCTCAACTACAAAATATGTTTACTTATGTTTTGTTGCTAATTAGCCTAGATGCTACTTTGAATTAAATTTCATTAGTATAGTTTTTTCCTCGCAACTGTGATGAAAAACATCGTATGACACGTGTGTGCAATTGTGCATTGGTTATTACATTCTCGGCTCCCTTATCGCTCTCACTTGCGGCTCGCGCGCATAATACCGCCTCGGGTGCAATGATCAACTTCGCACACTTATATCATAATGTACTATTAATCTTCCGCTGATTAATCGATCATCCCGTCGCGTGCTGTGGCCAATTAGTAACAATAAACTGGTAGCTAGAGTTAATTTAATTGGTTTTTCATTGCTTAAGATTAAGAAATAATTGATGGTATAAGCGGTTTTCTCGAAGAACTCTAACATGGATCACCAAGGAGGGATCCTGTTTTTATGTATGAAAACTTGTTTGGATTAATATGACATTTGTTGAACATTTGTAATGTTATTGATGAGAACAGTTTAGCCGGATATTACGTGTATCTTCAAAAATGTCGCAATGCGCGAAAGTGTCCTACAGAGTAAACAACGCATTTAGTGATGACACCTCCAGTACCTGAGTATAACAGTGGTGCAGCCACCACGGTTCAACAAGAACCAACCATCATCAAAAAAATGAAATCCCTTCTACTGAAGTAATTTTATAATATACCGTATGTACCTATGTTAGTCTGTACCTATATACACCGTGGAATTTAATTCGATATTTTCCTGAAATTGTTGTACTCAGTCCATGCTTTAGAACGTTTATTTAAAGCTAAACACAAAGCTACCTATAATGTAAAACGTAAAACTAGGTACTATCAAATTAGTCCAAATTCAAATTAACAAAAGACCTACACAATGAAATAATTTGGCACTCCGGGATAGCGGGGAGAGCGGTGCAGGTGTTTTAGCTACCTACGATACATTTGCCCGCAGCATGTAGTGTGAAATAGACATTTCGGCAAACGGCGAATTATTTTTTGAGACATTTAATTTATTTTTATTTAATTGAACGCTGTAATATTGTTCTATAGGAAAGACTGAGTGCATAGTCAGGTGAGAGCGTAGTCAAAAGCTAGATAAGTCCGAAGTAAAAAAAAAATAATATAAAAATACATTTCAGGAAAATATAGAATTCAATTCCACGGTGTATAATACAGATCTATGGTCCTACTTTTCATGTTTTCTTAAGTTACTTACCTGAAATAAAGATTTATTTATTTTATTTATTATAAACTGAGGCATCGGGGGAAGTTCATCAAGGTCACAATGGAGGTTGGAGTGACGTTGATGTCAATGAGCACTAACGTTTCTGAATCACTTGAAGTGAATCAAGGTTGTGGGAGGATACATGAGCAAACGCGACAGATGCGTAGGTCGTGATCGGGACGCACGTCTTAATGAATAATATGAACAACAATAGATTAAGGTAGATAATACTCGTAGACGTCGGTACTAATACGAAATGATAGCGAGTGTAGCTCAGCGGTAACTTGTTCGACTTTCAAACCGACGTACTGGTTGAAACCCGTTGGGCCCGAGCCAATGACTTTAAATTGTGTGCGAAATTTGCATCAGGGAATAAGGCAAGGTCTTGCGAAAGCCACTGGATAGAAACTGGAATCTGGTGCGGATAGGCCATATCACGCCATCAGCCGGAAGACTGCTGAACATAGGCCTCCATAAAACTCCACTTTAGATGCTTATCTAATATCATAATCACCCTTGGCAGGTGGCTTGGTGATCGCAGAAGATTTTAATGTACCGAGGAGAATGCTGTTGCTATTAAAATAAAAAAAAAATAAAAAAAAAATAAAAAAATACTTTATTGCCTTTTAACACTACTACAATATTACTTAATATTACGAAGGTCATATTTTGAAAGCAAAAAGGGTGACTTCAGCGTTGTGCCGGATACACGATTTTAACCTGCACGCAGCGCTGTTTTTCAAGCCATCCCTTGCTCGGACTGATGATCGCCGAGAAGAAAAACCGTTACCTACCTGGATATTCCCTTAACCGGCTCTTACGGCACCCCCGGGAAGAGGTTAATAAACCTTGATAAAAATTTGATGATAAATAAATAAATAAATAATAAAACCTAGGACAATATTGCTGCCCATTCCCTGGATATTCTCATATAGCCTGCTCTTATGGCACCCGCGGGAAGAGGCGCTGGTATTCTCACACTTGGACCGCGCACGAGTCCACGGGAATACGCCTATGGTAATGCATAATTACATACCCCAGCTAACCTATTTACCTATCAGTACTTATCTATCTGTTATAAGGGGCAGGGTCGAGCGAGATGTAGGACACGACATGACCCCAATTTTATGCCATCACAGTCAGGGGCATATCATAATAACTTAGGGAGGGTTTTTCTTTCTTTTTTTTATCAATAATAGGCTAACATTTGACCACGGTCTCACCTGATGGTTGAAGGTGTTCCATTCCTTTGCTGTCCGAATTATAAACGAGGAATCAAAACGCTTTGTACGTATTCTAGGAATTTCTACCATATACGGATGCCGTGTTTCCGTGCGTCAAGATGTACGATGGTAAAAAGGAGATGGGGGAATTAAGTTGGGGATGGGGGATTTTTGATGCGTTGGTTACCTCGCGGTAACCAGCGGATTATAGGTATACGGTTATAGGTTCTCTGGATAATATAATATTTATTTTATTTATTTATTTTATTTCATAGGTCTGCGAACAATCATATCACTAAAACTAGCAAACATGACCATAATAAAACTAAATGTACAATTAATTACAGGCAAACACTGCATGCTTATACACTTTAAAAGAATAACACTTAAATTAAAAAAAAAAAGTTATGAGAGTATTTACTTAGCAAATGCAATTTGTCTGATACACTTACCTACATCTTTACTTATCTAATATTATAGATAATAGGTGCATACGTATACATACTGCACTGCACCTTAATATTATGTCTGGACAAACCTAATCTAAGTTTAAGGCATTGCTCGAAATGTAGGTACTAATCCGAGCGCCCGCGCCGCAGTGATACGATCAGAGTCTCCTCGGCCGAGTGGAGTCGAAGGAGTAAGCTGCGTACGAGTGTACCAGGATATCGGTTGACATTATCAAACTTCACTAGGATCGTTTTCCCCACTAGGTGGGCCGACGACCTGGTCAGAACCGTGGGGGTCGATGGATGCAGGAGGCAAGCAGCAACTCAAAGTGGATCTCTTCGGGGGAGGTCTATGTTCAGCAGTGGACGTCTTCAGGCTTTTTTTTTTTTTAATTCTTTATAGGCAAAGCATTTGACCACTGTCTCACCTAAAGGAAAGCGATGACGCAGTCTACGATGGTGCATGCTTGCCTAGAAGATACCTGTTAACTCTCGACTTGAAGACCCCAGATCATCGTTAGCTGGAAACAAGGACGCCGGCAAGGTGTTTCACTCATCGGCTGTTCGCACTATAAAGTGCATAGCAAAACGCTTAGTGCGGGTTGATGGAATTTCAACCATATATGAGTGCCGGGTTTTGGATGATGATGATGATGCTGTATTTTTTTAAAGTTATTTTTTTAAATTTTATTACTTACATTAAATAAATGTATTAACTAGTACATTATTAGGTATTTATAATTTATGTACCTACTGATAGCAAGATGCAAGCACAGGGGGCGTACCGTGAGCTCTTAGCGCGATTCAAAACAGAGCCTATATTGGATTGCTTTGTTTTTTTGTATGGGGATTTTGACAAGCGATCCAGTGTAGGCTCTGTTTTGAATCGCGCTAAGAGTCACGGTACGCCCCCAGGTAAACTTTTTTTTCTAAAATTAAAAATTTTAGAAACCAATGGGATTTGAACCCGCGCTTTCCAACTCACCGGATAACAACAATCAAGACCAACCCACCAACCAGATAGCAAGATGGTAGGTAATAAATGACATAGGTTAGGTAGGTACGCTATGATTAACAGCGCAATATTGGCTATCCTCAATTCTCAAGAGGTTCGGTGTCAAGATAATTAGCTGTCGACCCTTCTCTATATTAGAGCAAATCTGGACCAGCCCCAACTAGCCTGACTTGGTTACCTACTCGCAAAACGTCGTCACATTTATCCCCCTATTCCAGGGAAAGCAATTTCCCGCTTTTATGCCCCGAGCTTTACTCGCCTTGGCACTTAGCGCAAGCTGTGATGCGACGTCAGCCTCCGAAGCCTTATTAACAAGGTCAGGAAGATGAGGCCGCGTTACGGTACCACGGGCAGCGTCCACATCCACGCAATGGTGTCTCTTGCGACCGAGCCGAGGTGTTGAATGGTACGGCTGGCGCATGCGTGAGTGGCACACTCGAAAGGGTCGATATCAGTGACGTCAGCGAGCTTCAGGCCTCAGTCAGCCGCCACCGGCCACCACGCTAACATGTGGCTGCAATGCTTGACTGCGATTGTGCTGATAGCGGCGGCCGCGTCCCGCGAGGTCTTCACCAACTCTTTCCTGGTCCGGTTCAAGCGGTCCGTGCAGCACGACGAGGCTCGCGAGCTGGCTCTGCGCCACGGCTTCGACAACCTGGGCCCGGTAAGTGTCACCGCCGACCACGTGATATAAGTAAACATATACACCGATCATACTTGCGGCGATATAACTAGATTTACGCGGAGACGAATTTGCCAAATCGAGCTTCTTTCTGGCTTGGGTTTCGGTAAATTGATCTTGGGGTTTGTTTATAGATCATCTATGGGGTTGTGTTTTCAATATCGGTTCATTAATATCTAAACGATGTTAACTGTATGATGATTGTAACGTAAAAGGGGTGTAAACTGTAAACGTACTTATAAATGTTATGTGGAAGCGTTTTTTTTGTTTGGGTTTTTTTTTGATGTCATAATAGCGCTTGGAGAATATGTTTTCGCGTTTGAGAAAGAAAGACGTATAATTTAATGTTGGCGCCATAAATGAGGTATTTGACGTGGGTTGTGGGATTTGTGATTTGTGATTTGCTCGATACGTTATCGTGGCTGTTCGCGCCCACGAATCAATCGTAACAATTTTATTGACGCGTTGCTACGCTCTAATGGCTTGCACATAAACTTTATGGATACATTTATACTATCTAACCTTCGCTTGCCCTTTTTTATTCTATAGGTTTTTGCCGATTAGAATTGGACCTTCGAAAATCAATGTCGACTTTTCCACATCGGTGCCAGCGGAGTTTAAAGCAAATTTAAAAAAGTCAATGATTCAAAAATATATTTATTAAGGTGGAACGTTTCACTAGCGCGGCAAATTCATATTTTCTTGCGTTCTTTTGCCAATAATAGCTTAATTACTCAACGTGATTACATGAAAACTAATTTCACGCAAATAAATAGAATGTACCAATAAATTACAATTAAAAGTATCACCTCCATATCATTGGTTTAGCGACAAATGGCAATATAGACTGAAAAAGTAAGACGAAATTTGTTTATTGCCATTTGTCGCTAAACCAATGACATCTAGGAGATAATTTTAATCGTAATTTGTTGATACACTCTATATCTTTACGTTAAATTAGTTTTAATGTAATCACGTTTAGTAATTAAGCTAGTTATTGGCAAAAGAACGCAAGAAAATTTGAATTTGCCGCGCTAGTTAAACGTTCCACCTTAATGAATTTAACTAGCCAGGCTTAATGGCTTTTGCTGGTAGCGTATAGAAGTTTTATGGAAGTTTATTAATATTCAGCGTTTTCGGGCTTTTCCGCTTGTTATGTTGTTGCGAAATAGAGTATGTAAATAGGTACGTTAAGTACCTGGTCTATTTACATAGGTACCTACTCTATTTCGCAACCTACATTTTTTAGTATCCACTAGCTGACCTGCCTCGGCTTCGCAGGGGTTAATTTGTTTTACGTCCTTACCCTGTTCTTGAGAAGAGGGAAGCGAAATGGAAAAAGATAAGGGAAAAAGAGGAATGGATGGGACGGCAATAGCGAAGCCTGCCTTCGTTCGCCGGCTTTTCTCCTATCTTTTTCCCTTTCCATTCTCTCTTCCCATCGACAGGATGAGTATAGGGGCATTTTACCCTACCAGTACGAATAACTAGATATATTTTACGCCTAAGGAGAGCATCATAAAGGAGAGTGGGCGTAAACAGAAACGCCTATAAATGCTATTGCTTCCGTCTATATACACCATTAACCTTTAATAAATGTATGTTGCACAGGGTGACAGGGTAGATGTATTAAGTAATTAATTCCGGGGCGAAGCGAGACTTCTTCGTCGACTCGTTCTTTACTTAAGAAAAAAGTTTTCCCACAGTGCAAACTTTGAGATTAGTTTGGGACTATATGGGGGTGAAATGAATGTCTACAAATGAAATAATTTTTATGTTTTTACGTTTACCATGACTAAGATAATAATACTCTATACATAACAATACCCTTAAATAATGTAAAAAGTTTTGTTTAATATAGAGGGAAGAAGAATAAGTATAAGTAATTTTTGAAAGTCATGAAAAGAATAGGTAATTTTTTTTTTGTAATTTTTTTTCTGTTAATGTATAAATGCAATAATTTAAAAAAAAAACTAAAATTGGTAAATAAATCTCGGAATAATCAGCTTTAAAAGTTTGTGGAGGGGGCATCGCCTGTCCCTTTCTCGCAAAACAGGAGATTCCCCACAGTTACTATGAAAACGCACGTTGTGTAGTCACATGCCAAAGAGACTGTATAAAGCTACCACAGCTTAGTAATGAGGTACTATGAAGGAGCAAGAGTCACGTCACTGCATGTTTGACCTGGGTCTTTCTATTCCTGTATTTTAAAATGCTTGTAACTTTGTCATTTTTTGAGATATTTAATTTATGTTTTCACAACTGGTTATTTTTTGAGGAATATTATTAATTAATGCAATAAAAAAATAGCAGGATACAAGCCTATTAATCTGTATTACAGCCAAGTTCATTTCAATCCGTGTCATACTTCACATAGGTGTTGAGTTAGACGACGTACCTACCCCCTACCTTCTTCACTCAATACGTCTCTGGCATAGTGTGTGTGGTTGTTAAACACAATCGATTGACAACATGGACATGAACAGATACGGCAAATGGTATATCTACAACGTTAAGTGCTTGTTTATAGACTTGATAGAACAGGACGTTGATATACCTATGTACTTGTATACCTAATCTAAAACATCGTTATAACTTGACTATGATGCTTTTGGTAAATAATGACCGCTGAACTCGCGTCTATTTACAGTGAAAATTACTCCGAATTAGGTTTATTTATTTTTTATATTTCATCCTCTTTGCCTTTTTCCTATTTGTTATTGGGGTCGGCTCCCAATCTAACCTGTAGCGGCGAGCTACCAGAATTACACGAGCGACTGCCATCTGACCTCGCAACCCATAAGGAACCAGTAGCAGGGATGGTTAGATCAGGTGTCAGATTCTATCAGGCGTCTGACTACCCTTAACGATTGCCATAGATGTTCTTATGACAACCGGGACCGACGGCTTAGCGTGCTCTCCGAGGCACGGAGCGATGGCATCGAAAACTGCACATAACTTACTAGATAAGTCATTGGTGCAGGGCCGAGGATCGAACCCGGTGCCGTAATATTGCGAAGTGCACATGCTACCGCTCAGCCACCATCGCTCTTTTTATTTATTATATTATCTATTTTTTATATTTATCATAATCATATAGCTTTCGGACATATTCGATGTCTTTCTTCGTGTTCACGCTCACATCTATTGTTCTTTACCAAAATTAATCGTACTTACTCACGATAGTTTTCGAACCAACAAGGTTTTAAATACTTATAGAAGGTAAGTTTCCAAACAACGCCTTCTTAAAACGCACGCTACAATTCGCTATGTGTGCTGTGCTTACTTGCCTAGTCACGCACACAGACGCGAACAGTTTGTTTTCACTATTATTGGTATTTTAGACGATTTAAGCAAAAAACTGAATAGCTTACCAATGGAATGTGTCACAAGAACTCTTACGCTGCATTTCTGATGCATTGTGGAACGATTTCACCGTGCAAATTGATATTTTAAATAATTTTCGGGGAGCTGTCACAGCACTGACCGCGTGAGCGTCGTTTTGAGCCATTTGTGGCTCCAATTAAACGGCTTACATTTCGCGAAAGTACTCGGGTTCTATGGGTAGTTCTTCTATGGGATAATAAGATTTTGTTATTTAAGAAGTGATACAGACAGGCACGCCGACAGGCAGCAAATACTATTATGTACCTAGGCGTTAAAATAAACACCATCGTTTTTAACGCCATTGGGTTTAAAAATAGAAGCCACCAATATTAACATAGGTGTCGATTTGATGCCGGGGCGAGATAGTGAATGCTACCGCGACCCTATCTTGCCCCATCCCGGCGGCGGATGGATCACGGAGGGTTTTAGTGGGTTCGAGTTCCACATACACCCCCCTGCCATCCCCGTAGTGGCAGGGAAGTGAGAGAGCATTTCCCCCGCTCAAAGAAAAAAACAAAAAAGGTGTGATTCCGAGGTGATCAAAGTATAAATCTCCATGGAGATTCATGATCAAAAGATGATCAGGAGTTCTGGAGTAAGATTTCCTTGACTATCAAGTGATGTCATAATTATGAAAAATTTGTTCTATTGACCTATGTATAAAACGCATTCTCAAAATCGAATAGACTGACCTACCCGCATTGCTTAGAACCGTTATGGCCGTTCAAACGCTATTTTTGCCAAAATAAAAGATTCAAATAATGCGGGTGGGTTCAACAAACTTTAAACAAGTACAGAGATGTAATCAGTAATCAGATGCCCACAGTGTAGTTTAGCTTAGCTAACATGCTTCGCACGACTTCCTCGGTTATAAATAAGTAGGTGAGCGAATCTCTTACTAACCTGCTAACCATTGTTTTGCCGATGATATAGTCACAATGGCGGAGTCGCTCGAGGACCTTAGCACCATGCTCAACGACCTTAGTGGTCTCCCAACAGGTTGGTCTTAAGATGAACATGGACAAGACGGAAATCATGTCTAATGCCCCTGTTCCACCTATACCGGTAATTGTTGGCAACGATACTCTCGAAGTTGTCGACAGACTGTCAAATTAGGTAGGTCCAACTTAGACAAAGAGGTCGCACGTAGAATCCAACTCGGCTGGGCAGCGTTCGGGAAGCTTCGACCTATCTTTTCGTCCAAAATACCGCAGAGCCTAAAACCAAAAGTTTTCAATCAGGGTGTGTTGCCAGTGATGACTTATGGAACTGAAACGTGGTCGCTTACTGTTGGCCTCATTAATAACCTCAAAGTTACGCAACGAGCTATTGAGAGAGCTATGTGAGGTGTTTCCCTGCGAGATAAGACCCGAAACGAGGAGATCCGAAGGAGAACTAAAGTGACCTATATAGCTCTTAGAATTAGTAAGTCGAAGTGGCAATGGGCAGGCCACATCGCTCGTAGAACTGACAACCGATGGGGAAGAAAGGAAAGGTTCTCAAGTGGCGACCACGAACCGGAAGACGCAGCGTAGGTTGCCCCCCCCCCCACTCAGTGGACTGACGACCAGGTGAAAACCGCGGGGAGCCGATGGATGCAGGAGTCAAGCAGCAGGTCAAAATGGCGCTCTGAGGGAGAGGCCTATGTTCAGCAGTGGACGTCTTCGGGCTGTTGATGATGATGATGATGAGGTGAGCGAATGAGATGAAAGATAGAATAAGGAATAGAGAGGCAAGTAGGTATATATGCACAAGCAATTCAGAATTCAGACGCAATTAATTGAAAATACGCAGCACGCGCGGAATACGCAGCGTAGGCCGGCCCCTAGTGGGGGGCCTACGCTGCGTCTTCCGGTTCGTGGTCACTCGAGAACCTTTCTACTCCATCGGCTGTTGATTCTGCGAGCGCTGTGAATAATGATGTTATGTAAATAAACAACACAATATTATTTATTCTCGTCTAAACATTTCTTTTGTTTAGTTTACAAAACAAAATAATGGTACAATAACATTTTGTTTTTGTCAGAAGCCTTTGTAAACAAACTCCATAAAAAGTTGCGGATCAAATATAATCTTGTTATGACTAAATAGGTACTAGAAATGTTAAACATAATTTATGTTTTTGTTTCTTATTTAGCGGAATAATTTATTCCGTTAACTCGCTGCTTACCTAAAACGCAGTGTGCCTTGATCGCGTTGTGCCTAAGTAGATATTCGCGTTTTTCTATGTTCTATAATAACAATATAACTGAACCGGCTTTTGATCTATTCGGACCGTAAGCACAGACCAAGTAGATGATACCACATGACTGTAAGTAAATAGATAAAGGTGCATTGTTAGCCAGAATTTCGTATCTAGAAAAACCGACCAAGTGCGAGTCGGACTCGCGCACGAACAGTTCCGTACCATATCTATAAAAACGAACAAAAAAAATCAAGTTTGTTGTATGGGAGCCGTTTAAATATTTATTTTATTTTGTTTTTAGTATTTGTTGTTATAGCGGCAACAGAAATATATCATCTGTGAAAATTTCAACTGTAACTATCATGAGATACAGCCTGGTGACAGACGGACAGATGGACGGACAGCAAAGCCAGTAACAGGGTCCGTTTTACCCTTTGGGTATGGACCCCTAAAAACAAAGGAAAATGTTGTCGCTTGAAGCGATAGTTTCTTCCAGTTCACCCCTCCCCCTGGTTATGACTCGGCTCATATATGTATATATGGTTTATGAAGATCACAATTATTATGTTTAAAGTCAAGATGGTTGATGTGATATGTGTAATGTTATTAGGTAAACGTAAAAACCGCATCGAAATAGGTCCTTCCTTCTCGGTTTAATCAAGATATTTATACTCATAACAAAAATAAACAATATAGTAAGGGTGGATTTGACCAAACTTAGAGTTATGCGCGAGTAACTATACCAGAATAAATCTATTCCACGATCTTAAACTAGAATAACTCATTAGTCGTTTTACCATGCAATACGAAGTATAGAATACTTATACGCGAATAGCGGAGTGAACGATGAACGAAACTATTACCCAGGTAACAATTATTGTTCTACAACGCCAAGGTATTCAAGTTTATGTCATAGCAACTCAATTTTGTCGTATTGTAGTGCAGGAAAGTAAATGTTGGAATTATATGGCGCGCTGCCGCCATTAAAATATTCTCGGAATAGTTTATTATTCCACCAAAAACGGTAGTATAAGTTGTTATTCTCGAATAGGCTTGAGTGTAGATGGTAAAATGTGAAATTGGTTTACTCTCGGATAACTGGCGATTTATTCTAAGTATAACCCTTACTCTCGTTTGGTCGAATCCACCCTAAATCTTACAGATTCTTTGTCACCTTATTTCTGCGTAGCAACTGGCTACGTTAAAACGCTCGTAGCTTGTTGCTACGGCTACGATACCTACGCCGTAGCACGTTACCATTATTATGAATGACCTTGCTTATCGCATAGAAAACACACTCGAACGAGTATTATATGAATACGAAAATGTGTTTTAGGCAGAAAATATTTTGGAATATCTTTATTTATAGTGTTTTTCTTATTACTGTATGTTAAACGCATTTATCATTTTTATTGCAAAAGATTGAAAATAGAAGATAGTCTGCGTCTGGGTTTCCGAATAGCTAAGTATAATTTGGAAGTAACACTAACAGTGGGTTTTTGACCCGTAGTTAAGGTAACCAATGGTTAAAAACTCTAATAGCCAATTGGTCAAAACTTGTTACAGCTTTTGTCCATTGGAGTCTTTGTACGAATATTTCCCGAATAAGGCATATGTGTGGATTCGACATTTTCAATACGCAGTTTATGTGCGTAGTTACTAAAATTTTCTGAAATTTTTTAATTAGGAATGAAATTTCTCCTGTTGCATTGCAGTCAAAGTTCCGTGTTCACCCCGGCTTTATAATATGGCCCTTTGGTTTGTTCTTTTTTTTTGTTTGAAGTACTTGTTAAGAATCAAGATTCGAGTACCCAATGTTTCTGCCAAATATTATCAAAATTGGCCGATAGATGTCACCGCAGTAACCCACTCCTTTTGAGGGAAATGCATCTCCAATCAAAAGTTGACACAAAAACCCATGCTGCGATATTTGCATTTTTTATTTGGGGATGAGGTTTGCCTCATCCTCATCTCGGTAGGTATCTACTATAGCTAAACATATAATATACTTACGTATAAACCACTTGACAACTAGATATACATAATTATATTTTTTTTTTCTTATATTTTGGCTCCACACATAGTGTATTTAGCCAGTGTCAAGTATTGTAGTTTTTCATCGTATTATGAAATATTTCATGTAAAGTCAAGTCTTAGTGACAGTCAGTCAGGGTAGTCATAGTCCAGTCTAAGTCAGGTAGTCATAATCCAGTCTAAGTCATGTCCTTGTAAAGTAGTGGCAACTTTACTAGAGGCTTCTATGGAATTTTGGAAGCAACACGAAAAACCACGTTTCACTACATTATATCACTTGCCAACACTTATACTCGTAATTCAGCACTTAATGCGTAAAATGCCACTAATTTTAAACATTAACAATAGAAAAAGCATAAGTTTTGTGAAATAATACAATGCAACGACGACGTGAACTTTTTCACGTTCCCGCCAAAACTCCTAATTATATATTATAGATATTTGTTTACACAGGACTTATTCACACTAAAAACATTTTTATTTACCCTCGTCACATTTACTTTATCTTAATATTTCGCGAGAATAGTTAAATATACTAATGGGTACTATTATATGTGATGTCTTAGAATGTCGTATAAGTAATTATGTTTATTTGGCACAACGCATCAGCATTGCAATTCAACGTGGCAATGCGGCCAGCATGTTGGGTACGCTACCTACCGGTAGTGGGCTGGAGCACTTGGACTGTCTATAGGCCATCGCGGCTATTATACAGTCCATAAGTGTTCTTTGTAGTAGGTAGTGTAGCTAGTTTAGTTTAGCTTTTTTTTTTTGTCAAGATGCCTTTATTACTCAAGCTAACTACTACAATAATTAAAACCAAACTAAACTAAGCTAAACTAAACTAAAACAAACCAACTACTACAATAATGCGAACTACTTCGTTTTCCATAAATAATTAGATAGGGACTCTCTACGTAGGCAAGTATCTCTCTGTAGCACAGATAAACCAATTACACCGAGCCACCTAGCCACCTAGCCTACATGAATAGAAACCTAATCAGCAGTGACGTCACTAGCTAGGCTGTAATTCGATCCTATCATCGGTCTCGGTTATAGCCATGGTTAAATGGCTTCTTTACTTTATTAACACGTTATACATTTACTTCCCATACTTTAGTTATGGGTGGCCGTAACGCTTAACATCAGGTGATGGACTAGATCAACAGCTCGTCACGTCATTCATTAAAACTTTAAAACTTTATAAAGTGTTTTTTATGCAGTCTTCGTACTCTTTGGTGCTGGAAAGGCGATTATTCTGTAAATGAGGTTGGTGAACGAGAAAAAGAATAGTCGACTGGTGGTACAAAAAATATTGAATGAAAGGTTCGAATTTTAAAAACTCTTTCCACGCATAGCGGATAAAATGCGCTTATGCAGACGCAGATTTCTAATGACAAATAGAATCATTCCGAGCTTGTGAAGTGAAATAGTTATTTATTAAAACATATACATAAAAAGATATATAAAAAGACATATAATAAAAAAAGGTATTCACCTACCTATGTATTTTAAAAATATTCAGCATTGGGGATATTGTTTGTTCTCTAATCTGTGATTAGTTAGTACCTATCACAGACTCATTGTAAATAGGGCGAATTCTGTGCATAGATTCTATGTAGAGATAGGACTTTTTAGTGTAAATGACAGACACGGAGTTTTGGCGGGAATGCGGAAAAGTTCACGTCGGTGCATTGTATTATTTTACAAAACTTATGCTTTTTCCAGTGTTAATGTTTAAAATTGGTGGTGTTTTACGCATTAAGTGCTGAATTACGAGCATGAGTGTGGGCAAGTGATATAATGTAGTGAAACGTGGTTTTTCGTGTTGCTTCCAAAATTCCATAGAAGCCTCTAGTAAAGTTTCCACCACTTTACTAGGGCATGCCTTAGACTGGATTATGACTTAGACTAGACTATGACTACTCTGACTGTGACTATGACTTGGCTTTAAGTGAAAATTTCCATAATACGATGAAAAATTACAAAACTTGACACTGGCTAAATACACTATGTGTGGAGCCAAAATATAAAGAAAAAAGAAAAAAAAAATGACAGACAAAATTCCCTTCAAATGATAACTTCCCTGAATCATTACTTATATGTATCATACTTCAATGTGTTGTGTAGTCATTACTTCAATGCAATACCACCTTTATATCTCACAAAATAAGGTTGAAATAAACTCAGTCGTTCCGCTTGGGATTTCCCAAATGCAAATTAATCTTTTATCACATTATTTTTGAGGCTGGCATTTGGAATAGGATTTGGATTGCTTAATCATATTTGATCAGCGTGGCAGAACAAATAGCGGCGGCCTTTTTGTGATGAAATATATAAAAATACTAAGTAGGTAATTATATTAGACTGGCTTAACATCTCTTAGGCCCGATTTCACCAAACTAGAATAAATTTTATTCCAGGTATAACTTTCCGAGAACAACCGAGTTACGCGAATATAGCCCTTATACCACCAATTTTGTGAAGGAATAAGACTTATTCCTTAGATACAATCAAAATGGCGTCTTTTTTGTGTAATATCATTTGTCAATTAGCTGTATCCAAGAGTAAGGAACAGCCGTATACTTGGAATAAACGTTGGTGAAATCGGGCCTTAGTAGAAGCAGCTCTACTTTATACGCTGTAGTCTGTGGTTTCGATTCCTAGCTAGGACTAATATTTGTGAGATGAATATAGATGTTTGTTATGTGTCTGGGTATTAAGTATGAAGGCCGTGTGGTCCCGGTTTGTGAATAGGACCACCCCATCTCTTCCCGTGGCAGCCGTAAAAGCCGTAAAAGCCGAAAGAGAATATCCAGGGAATGGGCAGCAGCATTCTCCTCGGTAAATTAAAATCTTCTGCGATCATTAAGCCGTCTGCCAAGCGTGGGGATTATGGCAAATCACCCCCTATGAGAAGTCTCCAAAGTGACGTTTTATGGGGGAGGCCTGTGTTCAGCAGTGGACGTCATGCGGCTGGTGATGTGTATATGAGATGTGTGCATGATGTGTGATATTTATATGCTTTAGGTAGCAAACACGCATCCGGCCCTCCTGCCGTAGCCTATAGACATTTGTAACACAAGACATGCCACGAATGCGTTGTTTACCGTGTGCCAATACTCTTTTGATCCTCCTTTTAAAGTGCTGCGTGTGGCATAGCTCTACGGAACGACGGTAGTGGAAACTCTATCCGTATCTAACCGGTTTTGTTTTCAATGTAAAATATCCATTACACTCAGATAGCTTGCACTAACAAAATAAGCATAGGTATATTAATCCCGGAATATGATGTGTTCCCGCTGGGAAAGGATAAATTGCGGGAAAAACCGCAGGGTGCCACTAGAAAATAAAAAAAATACTTAATAAATTCTTTTTCACCTCACTAGCTCGGAAAGGATCTCTTTGTCATTCAAAATCTGGGCGCAAAAACGCATTTTTATCGCTAGCGTGGAAATTATTTTTAAAATTCGAACGTTTCTATATATTCAATGATTTTCTCGTCAAAAATTGAGGATTTAATCACAGATCTGCCCCAATTTAACCTTCTTGATATCGCCAGTCCACTGAAAACTCATTAATACCACAGATTACCTCCTAAAAGATACCATCTTTTTCTCGTTCACCTCATTTTTAGAATAATCGTACTGTCCAGCACCAAGGAGTATATAACCAATACGCTATCCAGCACGGCAACTGCATGGAAAATGGATGAAAAACACTTTTTCTTTAATTTTTCATGAATCACGTGACAAGCTAGTCGTTTACCTGATGTTAAGCGTTACCGCCACTCACAGCTAAATTAATAAGCTAAAAACTAATCTTTTCTTAGCCTTCTAGCTGGTTTTCTTGCATTTTCCTCGCTGTAGTGAGGTGAAAAGTTGTGTGTTGCACTGGGCAGCAAAGTTTTTCTGCGTCTCGTACCTTTGAAACCTTCGCTACGCTCAGGATTTTTCATTTTTTCATTGGAAGGATGCTGGGATTGAACCACGAGCGTAGCGAGTGGTTCAATCCTAGCATCCTTCGCTTGCTCAGGTTTCAATTCAAGTACTCGCGCCAAAAACCAACTTTGCAGCCTAGTATAACAAATAACTATTTTATGCTATAGGTAGCCAACAAGCATACGGATGGAAGAGGTCACACCCTGATGGGAAGAGGTCCGTTGCTTACCCTGAAACAATAAATTTATTCAACCATAAAAGAAAACTTATATACGAATACGAGAAAAACTTATCAGAAAGTACGGGAGACGACTACCTTAGATTACCTACTTTGCACATAAATTGGATAACGCGAAAGTGTTGAAAGACTACGTGCTTCAGAAAGTTCACCTTTCAGAACTGATTTAAGTGAAAGGAATAATAATTCTTCCTAATATATAAAAGAGAGATGTGGTCTAACAACAAAAATATCATATTAATCCAAACAAGTATCTACTCATACATAAAAACAGTATAGAAAGAAAAAAATCTTTGATACCGTTGTATTTATGAAATATTGTTTGGATTAATATAATATTTTTGTTGAACATTTGTAATGTTATTCTCGAGAAAATAGCCAGCCTTTTCATGTAAAATTCAGTTATTAGATATTTAATATCTTCAAAACTGCGCCAATGCGCGAGCGCAATAGTGGATCCACGTATCTATATATCATCATCGAACCAATACTTTCTCACTACTGGGACAGGGTCCTTCTCTCACAGGGCGAGAGTGTAGGTTATGACCTACCAGCGTGATGCATTATGATGCATCACGCTGGCCAAGAGGGACCACTAACTCTTCCCATGGGTGCCGTAAGAGCCTGCTGAGGGAATGTCCAGGGAATGAATCTACTGCGATCACCATGACGCCTGCCAAGCGCGGTGGTTATGGTGAACCCCGCACATCCATTAATGGGAAAGGCTGTATGTTCAGACGTAAAAAGCTGATGATGATGGCCACGGAAGATGTGAAGGGTTCGCAGCCCCATCCTATAATCTTGCGTAGTAGATAAAATATCACTTTCGATATATGTCACAAGAATTGTCAAATTATCTTTAATTTGACAGTAATTTGACAGTTCTTGTGATGTATATCAAAAGTGATATTTTATCTACTACGCGAGAATAGACCCCCTGTCCGCGTCAATGTGTGTCAATCGCTTTTCATTTGCCACATCACATCAGATAATGTTATCTTAATACACGTAATTAATTAGTAATTTAGTAAGGGATTAAGTGGGATGGTTGTCAACAACGGATGTGGTGTGGGCGTGTCGACAGGGTGTAGGCATGAGGTAATAAGTTACATTTAGCAAGATATTTTATCCATACTTACATCTTTACTGCTAATGCCGTAAAGAAGTATGAATGGTATGGTGTAGTGTTTGCAGGTAAAATAAATAAAGAAAAAAATGACATCAAAATGCACGCGAACCACGCGCGTGCAGCTCACTGCTGTTTTTGCCCTAGTTCGTTACTTGCGCACGAGCCGTTCGCGCGCAAGCTCTGCACTGCGCGCAAACGGCTCGCGAGTGGTGCGCTACCATGAAATACAGCACACGTGCATTCGCCAGGTCTGTACGCACCGTTATCTAGCTAAAGGGCTCAAACGATCAGTCAATAGTTAGTAATTCAACAGTGAAATGATTATGTATAGTTATATGGTTTTGTTTTCTTTAAATAGTTATTTATGAAACTGATATGCAAGCAAGGCATAATAAAAGGTATAAATTATTTATTTTCATTTAGCTATCACAGACAACGAGCGCTTAGCTCTATATTGTTTTCTAGCCTGAAGCACAAAACGACGTTCGTTCTCATTATCATTATGTACTTACCTATTTTCCCAGAAGGTAATACTACGTACACGTGTATTTATAAATAAATATTTTCGTATTTTCGTACAGGCTCTTTTGGCGGAAGGAAATGAAACTTGGCTCCTCGAGAATTAGATATTTCCAAAATATATCAAAATATACCAATATATCAAAGTAGATACGAATACGAACATCGAGGATAATGAAGTAAAATAAGAGGATAAATCTCAAGTGGGATGGAATGAAAATTTAATTTATTGAGAATTTAAGTTTGTTATTTCTACGGAATATATTAGGTAGGTATCCTACTCATAACTATAAGTCTATTAGTATAGACACTCCGCGGTTTCATCCACATTTCTTCATGCAATTATTAACATTCAATTTTACCCTTTTAGCGTTTGAATTGTCAATAATCCTTTATTAATACACACCACAACACCATAAAACAAAAACAATCTCTATAAATAGAGTCTCCAACTCCTTATGCCCAGCGCTTTAGGCTGAACGTTCAGTCAGTCAGTAACTCAGGACTCCTCAGTGACTGACAAATTACAGCGCAAAGCACTGTAGTAAATGGCTTTGTCTGAATCAAGGGAAAGCCTTTTATTAATATGGATATTGAGATCAGGGAATTTTAGGCACGTTACGCATCTGTCATCTGTCAGAGAAACCAAAAATATTTTGGTTACGAGCACGTAAATATTTCTTCCAGTATTGTTAACGTTATGCCTTAATTTTGATAAGGATTTTACAATAATTGCAGCTTTGAACGATCATAGAGATGTGCACATTATTTTTTTAAGTCCACTACATCACGGAGTTGCCAGCGGTGGATGTCAACAATAACCCTCCGGTCGGTTTGACCCACTTCATAAATTGTCCATTTCCAAAATTGCCATCTTCCTAATTTGTATCCTAACTCGTCAGTTTCCAAAGCCGCTACTTCCGAACTTGTTCACTTCCTGATTAGTCCTCTTCTTATCTCGTCCATTTCCTAAGTTATCCACTTTCTTTCCAAATCTATCTGACTATTAGCAATATGCTGAGTCAACGCCAATTCAATGTTTTTTGTTCTTATTTGTACATTTATACAACTTTGTACCTTATTTCTTAGTTTACTTTTTTACCTGTCTATTTTAAAAGTGTTTTTGATATTATTTGGGATTTTGTTTTCTGCCAATGATATACTACTCTTTTAAGCTTCTAAGATTTTGTTTGCATTTTTCTAAGTTTTGGCCTTTTTTAATATAATACATTTTACGTGGTGATTACCCAAGTTTTTCTGTGTGCTCATTCACTGGACCTGCTCATCCTCAACAATGTATATGCGACTAAATTCTGTGGAAGATTGAGATTGGTTTCGATTTCGTTTCAGTACGCTGGGGTATCAAACTTGTGTGGGTAGTTGTCAGCCTTGAAGTACGGCCGTGAACCATCAAGGTAACGCCCGTTAGATCAAACAAAATGAAGAGGTTAGAGGAAAATTCCCATCTATCCTTCAAAAACAACGCCCGTTCTAACGAAAACACAGTGTCAACCTTTGATCAAATTAAAGATATTAGAAAACGCCAAAAATAAAACCCCCTTGAAAGTAAATCTTAAGAAAATTGGTTATTTTATTTTCGCTGTGGAATTCCGTCTTTCGTTCAGTTATTAAGCCCTGGTTCCTTTTTCAATCAAAACTGAAATACCTAATTTACTTTTGAAAAGGGATTCGATGCGTAAAATTACTTTTGTAAGCGAATCTCGGACGGAGTTGGTGAACCAAGTTTACTTTCCTTAATATTTCAACAGGCTTGACTTCGGCAGGCTTGGTTTTAGTGACAGTTTATTTTTCTATGTAAGTATAGGTATATTTTTCTAAAGCCATTAAAGACATCAGTTTTGGGGTTTGTTCATCTTTGTTCATCGTATTGACTTCTAAGATGAAGGGTGGACAGCATGACAACTCGAGGTGTTGTAAACACCGGTTCATAAATAAATACCATGAATGACGTCATTGCGCCCACGCCTTGTGTGATAGGTTCAGGAGCAATCAAGTGAACTCTACTGTGTGATAGGTCCTGTATCTATATTGCTGCATGATCATTGAGCTCTACTTGGTCTCTAGTGTTTGTATATGCATGTTTAATTGTGCACTGTTGACATGCATATATTATACAGGATGCAATTTAATTCACCAGCATAAATTGAGTGCGTGATAGTTAATCATTTATTGATGATTAAACAGCAAAGAGTGCAAATGAAAATATTTATCTTTTTAATTTATGAAGATTGTCGCGGCGCCCTACGTAGTTGACACGAATGATTTTGATGCTGTTAAAAGTTTTTATACCTTGCATGCATTATTTAAAAACAGTTCTTAATTTTTTAAATTTAATTTTGTACTGTAGCAGTTGATTAGGTAAGTTATCCAACTTTTTGGAGTTATTATCAATACCAAATCGATGCGTTAGGTTTCACAAATGTTGGTCCACACGTGACCGGTATCATGAGTAGGTACCTAGTTTCAAAGGATGCTAATGAATTGAATTACACCCAGTATGTACCTAGTTATACTGTACGTATATAGGCTGTATATCCTTTATCCTTTATCATAATGAAGAAGTTTCTGACATTTCCTGACCAAACAAAACCAATAAAAGTAATTTATTAATTATTTTTTTATCAAATTATAAGTTTATTTAATTCTAAGCCCCGGCACTACCCACCTATTTTCTCTTAAGAACCTAATTTTATAGTTTATTTTAAAGTATAATTTTGCCCATAGCTTGAAAAGTCATCCTCGGGAAGGGATTCAAATTAAGGTGCGTTTGAAATGCACGTATACTTACAGCGCTAAGCCAGGCTTTAATTAACTTGAATTAAACGGTAGCTAGGCAATTAATGCAAAGAATAATTCAAAGCAAACAATAACGTTTGAATCTATTCACCAACTAAACAAACAAACTGTTGGTCCAGCTTGGCCCAGTTCGCTGCTGAAACGTGCCAACCCGCCACAGTTTCGCAACACGAGTAAGCCCCAGCGCGCCCATTGTCACGTTTTCGAAGCGCTGCAAAGGTTTCTGTTTACAAACTTAATAACGAACTCTTTTGTTTGATATGAAACAGGAAAACAGGTTTGTTAACTGACCATGTTATGATTATGACTGCCCCACGCAGCGGGTTCAGAATAAAAAAAAATAAGACACATAAGTATTACAAAGATAATGAACTGTACTCAAGGTCACCAATGGTTAAAAATCTAAAAAATTCTAACCAATGGTCAAAATTTCTTAGATTTTTTTCCATAGGTTATCTTAACCATGGATCAAAAAAGCCACCCTTAGTGTGTAGTAATTTTTGTACGGTTCTCAATCAGTGACTTGCATAAATGTTGTTATCGTTTCAAGTGATGTTTATAATACAAATGAGCGCTACCGTGCTTCAGAAGCCAGAGGTAAGCCTAATACGTTAAGCGGTCGGTTCTGGCTTCCGATTACAGTAAGGCAAAAGTCGTAGAAACCTTTACGTAAAATAATGACATCACCTACACCCTACACACCTGACTCACCTGCACGAAAAGAAATAACCGGCCAAGTGCGAGTCGGACTCGCGCACGAAGGGTTCCGTACCATTATCTATAACTAACAGGTGGCCCCGGCTTCGCACGGATATAATAGTTTTCGCAGCGCACGCGATGTAATAAAGAATATTTTAGGTAACTTTTTTACACCTTGGGTTACATTATTGGAGCTTTAGTAAGGATCCCTAATTTTTTTTGAAAATATAATATAGCCTATGTCATCCGGGGATAGTGTAGCTTCCCAATAGTGAAAGAATTGTTCAAATTGGTTCAGCAGTTTCAGAGCCTATTCAATTGAAACAAACAAACAATCAAATCTTTCCTCTTTATAATATTGTTATTGATAACCGGCCAAATGCGATTCGGACTCGCGCACGAAGGGTTCCGTACCATTATCTATAAAAACGAGCAAAAAAAACACATTTGTTGTATGGGAGCCCCCTGAAATATTTATTTTATCTGTTTTTAGGATTTGTTGTTATAGCGGCAACAGAAATATATCATTTGGGAAAATTTCAACTGTGTTAACTATCACGGTTCATGAGATACAGCCTGGTGACAGACGGACAGACAAATAGACAGACAGACAGGCAGCATGGCGGAGCCTTAGTAATAGGGTCCGTTTTAGCCTTTGGGTACGGAACCCTAACAAAGATTGAAACTCTACTCTAAGTGGATTGAAAAGTACCATGTCAAGAAAATATAGAAGAATACTTATTTTGTTCCTCTCTATCATCATCACCAGCCGGAAGACGTCTGCTGCTGAACACACAGGCCTCCCCCATAAAACGCCACTTTGGGCGCTTATCATAGGGAGGGGATTTGCCATAATCACCACGCTTGGCAGGCAGGTTGGTGATCACAGAAGATTTTAATGTACCGACGAGAATGCTGCTGCCCATTCCCTGGATATTCCCTTAGCCGGCTCTTACGGCAGCCGAAGGAAGTGACTTCGCAAACCAGGATCACACGGCCGACCTTTTCCGTTATTTTGTTCTTTTCAACTAAATTTGAATTAGGTAAAGATAAAAGAGGTGAACACACTGAGTAGGTATTCTACAGTTATGCAGAGTATATTATTCAGGGGGAAAACGTGCGTGACTATGTTTTTGTACTTACAGCACCACGTCGCGTAGTCTGAATACTCCCTTAACGAACATTCATTCTAATTAATTCAAGGGCTGTCAGCAAACATAGGCAAACGAGGCTGTTTGTTTGCGTTTCTGTTGATTTGCACTAAAATATGTACATAAATGTACACATTCATTGCTTATACATACGATACGTTTGTATAAAATATAGAGTAACTGAGGTACATAGTTTTAAGTACTGTCTGTGTCTGTTCTGTGAACAGTAACCCTCGCGAGCACAAACTTTCCCGAACTCAGACTTCCCGACCTTATATTGTGATAACTTCTTGAGCGATTTATTTGAAATATTTGTTTAGAACCGAGTCCAAAATTGTCAACCAAATATTATCAAAATTGGCCGGTAAATGGCGCTGCAGCAAACGTCCACACTTTTTGGGGGAAATATACCTCCAATCAAAAATCACCGACGACTCAATAATTCTCAAAGACTTCTATGTATACACCAGACAGGACATCTCTAACTTGCATTGTCAACCACTGCAAATATGCCAATGAGCATCTTCTCGCTCATACGATGCTCAGCTCTCAAAGCGACTGCACGTGCAGCAGTGAATAGCACTAAAAATTATGATCCGAATGTGCCATGGCACTAGCGCTGCGTGTTGTGATCGTTGGTTAGACGATTTAATCTCGTAAAGCGCTGTAGCGGATTTTAGTTTAATTATACAAAAAATGACAACTATTTGTGCTTTGAATAGCTTCTCTAGTACGTAGTACATATACCTCTTTGATAATTCTATGAAATTGTAGAACCTACATCAGGTTCCAACCACAGGACCTAGAATTTTTAGTTCCAAGTTACGTCAAGGTTATTTAAAAAACACGACATGTATACGCGAGTACCCTTGTACCAACACCCGGACTAAGGTGGAACGTTTCACTAGCGCGGCAAATTCAAATTTTCTTGCGTTCTTTTGCCAATAATAGCTTAATTACTCAACGTGATTACATTAAAACTAACTTTGTGCAAATAAATAGAATGTATCAATAAATTACAATTAAAAGTATCACCTACATATCATTGGTTTAGCGACAAATAGCAATAGACTGAAAAACTAAGACGAAATTTGTTTATTGCCATTTGTCGCTAAACCAATGATATTTAGGAGATATTTTTAATCGTAATTTATTAATACATTCTATTTCTTTACGTTAAATTAGTTTTAATGTAATCATGTTTAGTAATTTAGCTATTATTGGCAAAAGAACGCAAGAAAATTTGAATTTGCCGCGCTAGTGAAGCGTTCCACCAATTTTTCCAAATGACACTTCAGCTGTTACAAGCAGCCCTGATGCTTAACATCAGGCGAACGACAAATCGTGCTCCACCTTAGACAACTTCGTCACTTACCATCAGGTGAGCTGTTGTCAAACGTATGCCCATTTTATCATAAAAAAAACTTATGACGTCTTTTGTTTGAAAAATAGAACTCTTTCTAGGTTCAAAATTGATTAAACCTTTTCCGTTACTTTGCGCCAATTTACTAACCTGACTACTAACTGAAAACCTATACCTACCTACTATACTATACGTTGCGAACACGTAACTTTAGTTCTACCGTTTTAAACAAAAGCTTTTATATTTACTTAGGAACCGGGAACAGCGTAGGGGGATTGTGTAAAAGCTTTGACGTGCATGGATAGTCGAGTGAAACCGATAACAAAAGTTTTATTGCTCGCAGAGATAAAGCCGCGGAATAGTAAGTAGGTACTGGATATGGCATGGTGCTGGCTTGTTTGCACGAAAACCGTCGTCGACTTTAAAGAAAATATTAACATTATTAATTATACTAGGTGGTTGGACTTTTCTGCAATGTTCGTCTATAGGTAGGTACCACCGCTTTGCTAGTTATTCTGCCGCCAAGCAGTAGTGTGGAAGCACTAATGTGTTCCGGTTTGAAGGGCATTGTAGCTAGTGAAATTACTGGGCAATGAAACTTTACGAATCTTACAGTCTAGTAAACTTTTTCAGACTGTGTGATGGCTCAGGATGACGTGCGCAGTGCAGTGTCACGCGAAACTTTAATTTAGAGTTCCGAGTGACACTGCAATCTGTAATGGGCGGCCGTGTCGCTTAACACCACGCGAACGACTAGCTTGTCACGCCATTCGTTTACATAATTAAAATAATGTGACATTGATACGAAGTCAATTCTACTAGTGGCAAATACGTCTAATGTCACAGATGTTAACAGGCTACGGTGGCATCTTCCCATTATAGAAGGGCCGTATATATATATCTATGGTTTTTTACTTCTGTAGCATTAATAAGTATTAAAAAAAATGTTTTCAACACATTTGCTCAAAAAATGCATTTACATAGCCTGTATACATTGTTCGAAAGTTAAACATTACGCACCATACAACGAAGCATGCGGTAAAATAGGTACTCTCACCTAAGTACCTATTTTACCGCATCGTTCCTTGTATAGCGCCGTGCGTAACCTTAACGGTTTTTTTTAAATTTCAATAAAACATATAAAAGGATTTCACCAAGGAGTTTCACAGTACGAGAATAAATAAGCTGAATGATCGAAACTCCTTGGAAGCCATTTTGCTCAATACGTTTGTCTCACTTTAATACTAAAGAGAAAATGAAACTAAAGATGTAGTTGAGTTTTGGCGGGAACGTGAAAAAGTTTACGTCATTGCATTGTATTATTTCACAAAACTTATGCTTTTTCTAGTGTTAATGTTTAAAATTAGTGGCATTTTACGCATTAAGTGCTGAATTATGAGTATAAGTGTGGGCAAGTGATATAATGTAGTGAAACGTGGTTTTTCGTGTTGCTTCCAAAATTCCATAGAAGCCTCTAGTAAAGTTGCCACTACTTTACTAGGGCATGACTTAGACTGGATCATGACTACCTGACGTAGACTGGACTATGACTACCCTGACTGACTGTGACTAAGACTTGACTTTACATGAAATATTTCATAATACGACGAAAACTACAATACTTGACACTGGCTAAATACACTATGTGTGGAGCCAAACTATAAGAAAAAAAAAAAAAAGATGTAGTTCTAATTTTCACCACACGCACGTGGCGCCATTTACATTGTAAATGCGCGCCATTTTAGGCCATTTTCATATTAGTTAGATAAGGAACGTCAAAGGTTGTTTGTTGAGACTTTCCCACTAATAAACGAAAGTTTGTGACTTTACCTATTGTACTGTTTTCTCGCGAATCTGTTGAAAAACGTTGTATGATACACGCGCGGAAATTGGTTTCTACAAACTCGTGACTATGGTAAGCCCTCGACTTCGTCTCGGGCTTACATTCGTCTACTCGTTTGTAAAAACCAACTTACCGCCCTTATATCATAAATAACTATTATACAGTTGCGAAATTATGTCACTCATGTTCATCTCGGTCAAAGTGTATCAAATATTATCACTCATGTATCAAATATCATATATTTGTTTTGATACATTTTGACCGAGATGAACACGAGTGACATAATCCATTTCTGGTAGAATAGCTGAACGAATTTGGAGAAATGTTGTTTTATCGTACATTCAGTATATTAGGTATCTGTGGTAAAGGTTAACAACACGTCACACTGAAGCCGTTTTTTTCTCGCTTCGATGACACACCAAAAAATTCTATAGCCGCCGACATTGACTATAAATCCAGTTGATCAATGATACAACTTCCTCTCGTGCGAAAAATAGTAGTTGATTTCCACAACTATTTTCATACAAATCACGGGAACCCGTTGATGTCTTTTGTTCCATCCTGCTCTGTCCTTTGTAATTTCGTATAGCTTTGTCTCGTTTTGTTATTTCGTCCCCTGCCCGCGCAGGTGAGTCGTGTTTGTACGAGAAATTATGTTCACGAGCTATCAACGGGCTTTATAATCTTTGGCCGCCAATCAATGTTAGTCATGTGTTTTCTACTCTATCCACGTGATAATTTACCGAAATTGTGACAACACAGTAGAAGCCTTATAAAAAATTGAGAATAGCCGAGCAACAAAAAACAATTTGGACTTAATACTCAGAATATTTTAATACTCTTTGTTTATGCTGTAACAATAAAAGCCATTACTCATAGCCCGCAGGCTGTAATCTACTCAATTATAGAATAAACAAGATGGATCTGTGTTGCCTTTACAGAATATCAAAATTACGAGCGAAAACAAAGGCAATTAAACTTCACAAAGGCTTACGATAACAAGTGCTTCTTTTCATTTAGAGCTCGAATAAATAACAAAAGACAACTGTTATGGGTGACCATGTCGCGTAACATCAGGCGAACGACTAGGTCGTCACGCCCATTCATTATCATAAAAATGCTAATACATTTAGTAGCTATTTACATAAAGCATGAACCAGGATCTCTGCTTAGCTTGTACTTTTATTTACTCTGTGACATAAGCCAACAACGCTTTAGCATCAGTCCATCTGAATACATAATTTTCTGTACAGCAACATGAACGAAGGCCGAGTGATAGCCTGCTCATAATTTACATTTCAACTGTTTAACTTTGGCCATTTATTATTTGCCATGTTTTCGGGCTAAAGCTGTACTTTAAAAACGTCTAAATGTAATGGGATTATTTGTGTCAGAATATAATAAAACGCGTTGACGGAATTGTAGCCGTTTATTTCCGTTAGAATACCAAGTTTGATAACTGGTTATCGAGTGGGAAGATAAGTTCTTGTTACATTACTGGATAAGAAGTAGAAATCACAGCTTTGTAGGTATAATCCTTCAACTGAATTTGAAAAATAGTCTTTGATTGCCCAGTTACTTACGTGGTTTTTTGTCATAGATAGATACATTATAGAAAAATGCTTTATTGCTCATGCCGCTCCCTATGGTTTTCACCAGCTAGGCGATCATGCAACTTGGATTGCAACCGATAGAAACGCAAAAATGTATGGATTTGACAGTTTCAATACGCAGTTTATGTGCATAGTTACTGTGGAAATTTTCAAATTCGGAATGTAATTTCTCCTGTTGCATTGCAATCAAAGTTCCGTGATCATATTACTGATCGTCGGTCCACCTAGTAGGGGGCTGGCTTACGCCGCGTCTTCCGGTTCGCGGTCACCGCTCAACAACCATCGGTTTAAAAGGGTGAAAAGGAGAAAGCAATAATGTGTTCAAATCAAACTCTGGCAAACCATACGAGAAGAGACAAATAAGATATATTAAAGAAAATTTTTGAAGAAAATTTTGAAAATTTTTAAAGAAGATTTTTGCAAACGTTATCTCTATTTGATAACTACCTACTTAGATACATTGGCAGATAATATCCGCCACTCGCACCAAGTTTTACGGCAAAAAAGGCTGTTATAATTACGAAGAACAACAGCTACTAATAATAAGCGCGATTTCGGTGAGTAATTACTAAAATAAACCACGGCGCCGGTACGGGAACATTTATTATCTCCTTATAATGGAGCTGAAGATATTGTGGCTGACCCACAGTGAGAGACAGTACACCAACTTGTGCAGCCATGTTATTTTGATTCAGTTGTGGATTTTGAAGGATTGGTGACGGAAGTATTGTTCGTTTTTTTTGAGAGGGGGAAATGCCCTTGTACTTCGCTGCCACCACGGAGTGAATGGCAGGTATGTGCTGTATGTAGCTAGTGAAATTACTGGGCAAATGAGACTTTATGACCTGATTTCACAGTCTGGTAATCTGATTACTAGACTGTGTGATGTCTCAGGATGACGTGCCCAGTGCAGTGTCACACGAAACTTTATTATTTTAAAGTTCCGAGTGATACTGCAACTGTTATGGGCGGCCGTGTCGCTTAACATCAGGTGAACGACTAGCTCGTCACGTCATCCATTCTCATAAAAAAATGTGGGGCTAGAAGCCACAAAAACCCACTAAACCCTCCGTGATCCTTCCGCCGCCGGGATGGGGCGAGATAGGGTCGCGCTAGCATTCACTATCTCGCCCCGGCGGTACCGGATCACGGGAGGTTTTAGTGGGTTCGAGTCCCACATATACCCTTACACATAACTTGCGGCAGTGAGGAATATTTAAAACAACTATCAAATTATTATTTTATCATACTTTCACACAAAAACAGAGGAAACAATATAGGTGACCCCATCACTTCCCACGGGTGCCATAACAGCCGGCTAATGCTACGGCTACACTACCATGATATGCCGATAATTATGAATAAATGAATGATTTTTATTTCAAAAATTTACAAGCATCTCACAAACAGTGTTGGAAGTTCAAAATTAGTTACACCTTGGTACCCAAACTAGGGTGAACCTGTATAATGGTGAACCAATGCCCTCCGCCAGGATTAATTTAACGCACTATGTAGGTAGAATTAAAAACACATATAATTACGTAATGCTTATCAATTTTCGGTTTTGGCCATAAGTCGTGGATACACGTACATGGTAGTGTAGCCGTAGTATAAGGGAATGGGCAGCAGCATTCTGTTACTGCATTAAACCTACTGCGATCCGATCACCAATACCGTATCGGCAATACGCCTGCCAAGCGTGGTGGTTATTATATGGCTATGCCAAAACCCCGCCCCCTTCAAACGGAAGACGCTGGTTACTCCGACTATCGTATATTAATTGGCACAAGTAATATAAAAGCTACTTTTCCACACACATTGCTAATACCACAGAAGTATAGCTATACTTGATGGGGAAGAAAGGTTCTCGAGTAGCGGCCACGAACCGGATGACGCAGCGTAGGCTGGCCACCCATTAGGTGGACCGACGATCTTGTAAAAATGGCGAGGGGATGGAAGTGGCACTCTCTGGGGGAGGTTTGTGTTCAGCAGTGGACGTCGTCAGACTGTTTATGATGATACCTATACTTAGTATTTTTTAATAGGTATGTGCTGCGATATCTTCTTTTATTAAAAGTGAGGTGACTAAGTAGGTACATTTTTTGTGTAATATATTCTCGTAAAGATGGCCTAGCATTCGCACCACGAGAAAACTTCTCGTCGCTGTTAGTGAGACATACTTAGGCGCTACCATAGTCTTGTCACGGTCTCTCACGAGATAGTGTCGAGAAAATTTTCTCGCGGTGCGCATGCTAAGGGGTCTGGGCATCGTTTTGAATGAGATAGGGATAATAAACAGGTGCGCATTGTCTAAATTTAGTAACACTAAACAAGTTGTATCAATAATTGATTATAGTCAATATAGATTGATCACACGTTTCTTACTTGTTGCATAGAACATACGTGAAGTAACAAGTAAGGCCGCCCTGACATCCTGCGGCATCCGATTTCCTGAAGCCGTGCAAGCTGATATACTCTCTACATTCCCTATTATTCCGCAGCTTTATTATAGGAGCCACAATGAATGAGGGTCAAAGAGCTCGGATAATGGACAGACTTCTTTTATTTATACTAGTTATATAGAGGTGGGCTGGGTATGAATTACAGATGTTCATAACGCTGATATATTATTCAATGTTTGTTTGTATAGACTATCTACTCAGTTTTTCAATGTAGTACACTGTAGCTTAGCTAGTATAATTACTGAGCAAATGAGACTTTATGACCCAAATCTTATTACTACAGCTGTGCTAATGTTTAAGGATGACGTGCGAAGTGCATATCACGAAGCATTATAGTTTAGAGTTCCGAGTGATGGCACTGGCGCTTAACAGGCGAATGACTTGCTCGTGACATCATTGATTACTATTATGGGCAGCCGTGACGCTTAACAACAAGTGAATGACCTGCTCGTCACGTAATAAATAAAATTGATAATAATTACTATAGTTTTCACAATTAATTTGCTGGAGAGAAGTCTATCCGAAGTTTGTAACACACCCTGGCCGTGCAAGTGAGTTAATAACCTAAAGATTCAACTAGCACTAGATTACTCAAACTATTTATTTATTTATTTAATAGTTTAGCACAAAGGTGTACATGGAAGAACTTAATGCTAAATAGCATTATCTACCAGTACTCCAGGTCGTATAAGACAAATCTACATCAAAGACTAAAAATTATAAACTCGAAAGTGATTCTGTCTGTCTCTCAGGTTGTTTTACTGAACCGATCTTGATTAAGTTTGATATGGAGATAGCTTTAACCCTAGTAATAGACAAAATAGACATTTTTATCGCAACAAACTGCGAAGTGCGAAGTCAACGTGCGAAGACGCAAGCAGCAGCTAGAGTTTATATGATTTTCTGTATTCCTTAGACCTTAACTCGGTTGATTGATGAGAAAACTTATATTTTTACTTATATCTTTCACCATCTGCTTACAAATAAGCTGAAATAATTTAGGTTTTTTCCTCATACGAATAACGTGTTATTCCCGCGTCTCGGGCGGCATGTGTCATTTTCCGCCAACAAGACAAAATGGCGAACGCACGCGCTCTCTGCCTGTCACATTATTGCGACATCCAACCCTGAACTTGACATCAATGGACGATGGATGGAGGGTTTTCTTTTTCACTGAATATGAAGCAAAAAATAATAAATTATCCTCTTGTAAGAGGTACTTTAAGAGGTGAGGCCGTTTTCTTTGTCCTGTCAAAGCTCATTCATTATTAGCGCGAGTACTGACAAGGCTCTCGAAAGTACGGCTTCAAAATAGACAAGTGGATCGACTTTCAGTTAATGGAGAAGCTAATTGAAATAGTAGCTTATGGAATCTAGAATATTTATATTTATTTTACTCAGAGTTCTAAATTACGAGTGTATTGTGTTAGAAGATGACGTGGAAGAAGATTTAGTTTGATTTGACATTCTACTCAAGAAATGTCAAATCAAAACTGTTGAACAGTTCTTATTTCGACGTAGTAGTGGTGTGAAAATGTCTGATTGAAAGTATTGAGTATTGAGAACATTCTACCTAAGAAATGGCGAATGCCTCATCAGTATCAATACAACATCCAACATCAGTGCCCTGTGCCAACAGCCTAGAGCCACACACTGCTATTTTAAGGAGCTGGGATGACTCGGGTAGATGCTGAAGGGGGAAATGCACAATACACCCCGAGCGAGAAGTCATGTGCAAGACTTATCACCCCCATTTAGAATAAGATTAAGGAGTATTGAGTAACGCTGAGGTTTCATGCTGTCAACACTCTTTTTAGGGTTCCATACCCAAAGGGTAAAACGGACCCTATCACTAAGGCTCCGCTGTCGGTCTGTCTATCTGTCTGTCTGTCTCTCTGTCCGTCTGTCACCAGTCTGTATCTCATGAACCGGGATAGTTAGACAGTTGAAATTTTCACCAATGATGTATTTCTGTTGCCACTACACCTACAATTACTAAAAAACAGAATAAAATAAATATTTATGGGGGCTCTCATACAACAAACGTGATATTTTTGCTCGTTTTTATAGATAATGGTAAGGAACCTTTGTGCGCGAGTCTGACTCGCACTTGGCCGGTCATTTATAATTAGAGTACTTATAGAGTACCTATGTAATATAGGGAGACCTATGTTCACCAGTGGACGTCTTCAGGCTGGTGATGATGATTGATGATGACACACAAATTTTACGATAGTGTAAACGTGATTACGTGAGTAATAAATAGGTATCGTTCTTCACAGAAATTATATTCTAATCTAATTATAAGAGGAATCAGTGAGTAAGTAGGCGTCTTCTTAGTAATGTTGGGTAATAACCAAACAACCTTTATAACACGAAAATAGCCAAGCATTACAGAAAAATATCAGAAATCAGCTTGTTCTATCCAGTTTTCATGATATCAAACTTTCCTCTCATGTTCGGAGACATGTAATTATTTACCTTCCTTTATTTGATTTTCCAGGGTGCTAATGATTCAAAGGAAAGCTCACACAGATTACAAAGCAAACAGTTGAAGTTAGCTTAGGGGAGAGAAAGGGATACATGTCAACATAATTCTGGTAAAACATACGGGAAAGATATTAGAAGGTATATATATATAAGGGGTAGTTTAACTGAAGCAAACATGCATAAGTATAGGTAAGTTTTTTTTATAGTTTTTTTTTGTAAGCGAATGACGTGACGAGCTAGTCGTTCGCCTGATGTTAAGCGTCACGGCCGCCCATTACAGATTGCAGTGTCACTCGGAAATCTAAATTAAAGTTTCGCATGAAACTGCGCACTGCGCACGTCATCCTGAGACATCACACAGTCTAAAAAAGATTTCTAGACTGTGAGATCAGTTCTTAAGTCTCATTTGCCCAGTAATTTCACTAGCTATGTATGTATAATAAGACAAATATAAATAAATAATATACATTTTAATGGGTACCTATGTATTATAGGTAACTACTTCAGGACCCGGAATAACATTAAAGGTAAATTGTGAAGTTCCTATAGGATGGTGTGATTATTGTTCACGCGGGTGAAACCGTAAAAATATCGCAATATCTTAAGCAAGCTTTGATTAATAAACAGATAAAAGAACAATTGAATTTGATTGGATTTTGAGTCCGTTAATTTTTATTTTGTACAGCGCAGATATCATTGGTAGCATCCATCATGCTAAGTTTCATATGTACGCTGACGACATACAAATGTATCAGTCCTTTAAACGACTTGCGAGCAGCAGAGGCTAAACTGGCACAAGCTGAACTTAGACCATTTTGTACAGCACTGTTCACAGCAACAATGTTCGCACACACGGAAGTGCAAAGAATAGGAGAAGTGGGCTTTTTTTAAATTAGTTATAGGTTCTATTTTTTGTTTTGTTGATTATCATAATTATTTTTGTTGTTTGTCTCTGTGAAAGTTTGTACAAATAAAGCGTTTCTTTCTTTTCTTTCTTTCTTTCTAAATGCCTACCCATTATTTAATCAAACAAAAACAGAAAACGACGTCTCGGCTTATCTCACAACACAAGAGTAACGAAAGAGCCTTGTCCCCTGCGGCTCTAGACAAAGCCGTGGTTATGTAAATACTTGCTCTATATTTTCAATCTGAACTGTCTGTTGATACAAAACAAAAATGGAAATGTGACCTTTCTGCTCGACGTTCGAATGTCTCACTTGTAAACGCCTTCAGCAGCTGCCTGATTTAAATGGAACACGAGTCTGATTCATACGTGACATAACACGTATTTTTTCAACATGTTTTTTAGTCCCTGTTTGGGCGCCACTTTTGTACTTTTTCTAATCGTAAGCAGTTTTTGTGTAACTCCAATAGGTACCTTTGTTCTTTGTTTTACTATATCTAAGGGATTAGTAATGATTATAAGCATTATTTTGAAATAGGTGTTTTTATATCCACGATAATGACCCGTTATGGGTACCAAATGTTCAGATTAACATAATTAACTAACAAAGAAAACAGTCAGCTTTATTTATAAAGGTATTTCATAAACGAAGCGCATAGTAATGTTAAACCTACATTCCATTTCCACTTTCGAAAATGGAATCTTGGGTTACTACAAAACCGCTCTACAAAAGCCTAGATCGGGCATAAGTGTACTCGATGCTCCGTTGTGTAGAAAACTCTGTTCCTAGACGACTCTCTCGATTCATAGATTTTCATAGACATTTTTAGTGTTATTTTTAAAACGGTCTCCATTTATTCCGTTTGAACTACACGAAAACGAATTTCTATTTACTGTAAAAGGTTTTCGCTTTAGCTAAATGTTTTATTAGATTAAACAGACTTTCAATTATTTTTGGCGCCCAACGTGGGGCGGTTTTCAGTTACTCCATTCCATTTATTGGCCATTCAGTTTAATAATGACATACTTTGAGAACTGTCACAAGAGATTATAGGTTAAGTGTTAGGTAACATCTAACTTGTAACCTTAATTACAAGCCATAAGCTAAATAACTACTCTCTTGTACACAATTACGTGATTGTGATCCCTATTATTAATTTGATAAAGGTCATTTCAATATTATATTGACCGCTATATATATTGAACCTTCAATTTAAATCAATTATGGTACTCAAGTCTAACCTAACCTCTACTAGAGATTGTGGTATCGTATTTATACAGGTTGCATGCAGGATTGTAGGTATCTGACCTGCCTGAGGATAATGGAACTTAGGTGAGAGGGTGGGTGGAGAGTTCACCCCTTTTCAGGAGGAAAGGTGAACTTAGGTACCTCCTCTCATTCATTATTTAATGGTATTATCCAGTAGCTCGAGATCAAATAACTTGAATTGCTAACTGCAGCTGAGTTGCGTAAGTATAATTATATATATATTGAGAGTGTTTAAGAATTTTTTGTATATTACTTGTTGAATGTCGCGAAGAAAACTGTGATCAGAAGTGGAGTCGTATGTACATTTGGTCTAATAGGTATCGGAACAACGATAAATAAAGAAAAATATCACGCGTTATCCTGAGCCACGTGAGTTAGAAAAGTTTAAAAACCCATTTGAATAAAAAGTATTATTTACATCGAAATATATTGAAAACCACGCAGAAGAATTTACCACAATTATTCAATTCCCGATGTTCTTTATATTTAAGTAGGTATTTCGTCTCCGCGGAGCCGATAGTAGTCTAGGTACTGCAAAATATAGACCTCCAAAAGCATTTTCTATTGGAGATCATTTTACCATTTATCTTCATCAATTTTTCAATTTCAAGAATGTTATGACCATCCTTTATAACCTTCCTGACGGTTATTCATATGTCAATGTCAGTCAATAAGAATGTTTCTACTCGTTTACCATAGCTCTAGCTACATATTACTGATCTGTGGTTTACCATAACTGCTCTTGCAAACACTGCTATTGTCAGCACTCACTGTGTGCACCAGTGTGCACTATGTCTAATTATGTCGTAGCGCGCGCACATAACTTGTCCTGAGTGTTCCCTAACTTTTATAAATTACATGAAGTGTATCTTCCGCTAGGTGTTTCAGCAAACTAAACATCTTACACACAAACTAAGTACTAAGAGATACTATGTTACGATATTACGGTGTTGGCAACACTAGCAGTTTAATTGAGTTTAATGTAATGAATAGCATACAATATGGTGCAGCCATACCTACACCTCCCAGTTATTATTACAGCATAACAACTGACAAACGAGAACTTCTATGGACAGTTATACACCTCGACACGTAAGCCCGCTACTAACACAGCTCAGGACATCAGAGCCAAGTTAGTCCGACACTATACCGAAGATATCCCGGACGTCAGCCTGTACGAGATTAGAATGGCCCTCAAACAGCTTAAAAACAACAAGGCACCAGGTGAAGATGGAATTACGACCGAACTTCTGAGAGCGGGTGGTAGACCGGTACTTTTAGTCCTCCAGAAGTTATTTAATTCTGTCATCCTTGAAGGTATAACGCCAGAGGCATGGCACAAGAGCGTGGTGGTGCTCTTCTTCAAAAAAGGCGATAACACCTTATTGAAGAACTATAGGCCCATCTCGCTCTTGAGTCATGTGTATAAGCTGTTTTCGAGAGTCATTACGAATCGTCTCGCACGCAGGTTTGATGAATTCCAGCCTCCCGAACAAGCCGGTTTCCGAAAAGGCTTTAGCACCATAGACCACATCCATACGCTGCGCCAGATTATACAGAAGACCGAAGAGTATAATCGGCCGTTATGCCTAGCGTTTGTGGACTATGAGAAAGCCTTCGATTCAATCGAGACTTGGGCGGTGCTGCAGTCCTTGCAGCGATGCCAAATTGACTATAGGTATATCGAAGTTTTGAAGTGTTTGTACAGTAAGGCCACTATGTCAGTCCGACTACAGGACCAGAGTACGGAACAAATTCCATTGCAAAGAGGCGTGAGACAGGGAGACGTTATTTCTCCGAAACTGTTCACAAACGCATTGGAGGATGTTTTCAAGCTCTTGGAGTGGAAAAGATCTGGCATCAACATAAATGGCGAGTACATCACTAACCTTCGTTTTGCCGATGATATAGTCATAATGGCGGAATCGCTCGAGGACCTTAGCACCATGCTCAACGACCTCAGTAGAGTCTCCCAGCAGGTTGGTCTTAAGATGAATATGGACAAGACAAAGATCATGTCTAATGCTCATGTTCCACCTATACCGGTAATTGTTGGGAACGATACTCTCGAAGTTGTCGACAAGTATGTCTACCTAGGACAGATTGTCCAATTAGGTAGGTCCAACTTCGACAAAGAGGTGGCGCGAAGAATCCAACTCGGCTGGGCAGCGTTCGGGAAGCTTCGTCCTATCTTTTCGTCCAAAATACCGCAGAGCCTGAAAACGAAAGTTTTCAATCAGTGTGTGTTGCCAGTGATGACTTATGGAACTGAGACATGGTCTCTTACTGTTGGCCTCATTAGTAAGCTCAAAGTCGCGCAGCGAGCTATGGAGCGAGCTATGCTCGGTGTTTCCCTGCGAGATAAGCTCCGGAACGAGGAGATCCGCAGGAGAACTAAAGTGACCGATATAGCTCTTAGAGTTAGTAAGTTGAAGTGGCAATGGGCAGGCCACATCGCTCGTAGAACTGACAACCGATGGGGAAGAAAGGTTCTCGAGTGGCGACCACGAACCGGAAGACGCAGCGTAGGCCGGCCCCCCCACTCGGTGGACCGACGACCTGGTGAAAGCCGCGGGGAGCCGATGAATGCAGGAGGCGAGCAGCCGCTCAAGGTGGCGTGCTCTGGGGGAGGCCTATGTTCAGCAGTGGACGTCTTCAGGCTGTTGATGATGAACAACTGACAAAGATAGATTTAGGAATATGCCCAAATTGAATTTTTTTTATTATAGTTTTGGGAGTAGTTCGTACCTTTCACAGCACAACCGGGCATGTTTTCTTTGTATAGCACTCGACTGATCTCGTCTGACTTACATCACAGACTAAGCGTAAATGTGGGCCAATCTGTGAGTTTGGCTCATAATTTGAAACGCCATTGCACCCTTTCATCAGGCCTGCCTATTCTCACGAAGTAATGTACTATGACAATGGGTACAAACCTACCTACTTACTTTAAATACTTACCTAGATGTGAGTATTGTATTCCTAATTATTTAAAAAACTGTCTATATCATTTATTTAATAATTCGCATAATAATAGCAATATTAAAATAATTAAGTCGGCTCAGCAATTAATGTTTAAACAAAAAAGTATCCCTATCGCATAAAAACAAACAAAACAGAAGTGTATGTATGTGAAAATTGATCAAAAATATTTCTCCATATCTATAAAGTACCCAAATTCCCACAAAAGGTAATCAGAAAGCAGCAAGGAAGGTTTAGAACAGTAACCTAAAAAATAGCTTACCATTTTCACAGCTGTACATTGCCATTTGAGGCCATAAAGCCGTTTGAGCCAGCCGTTCGTACTCCTTATGTTAAAGGCAGTTTGTTTTATTGCAGAACGGCTATAAATGTTATGGTTGTGTAGGGCAAGATTTATGCGAAGGCTGAAGAAATTGTTGGGACAGTGAAATAAGTTTGCTTCTTTATCTAGTTACTTTTTGTATGAAAGTCCGAGGTTTGGCTATGAATTATTATTGGTTTACTGAAGCGCTCTACGGTTTCATTGCACCCGAAAGTGATTGGATTCCGTGGGAAATATTAATTGCCTAGAATTAAAAATATGTTCATAATCATCATCATCATCAGCCTGAAGACGTCCACTGCTGAACATAGGCCTCCCCCAGAGCGCACCACCTTGAGCCGCTGCTCGCCCCCTGTATCCATCGGCTCCCCGCGGCTTTCACCAGATCGTCGATCCACCGAGTGGGGGGCCGGCCTACGCTGCGTCTTCTGGTTCGTGGTCGCCACTCGAGAACCTTTCTTCCCCATCGGTTGTCAGTTCTACGAGCAATGTGGCCTGCCCATTGCCATTTCAACTTGCTAATTCTAAGAGCTATATCGGTCACTTTAGTTCTCCTGCGGACCTCCTCGTTCCGGAGCTTATCTCGCAGGGAAACACCGAGCATAGCTCTCTCCATAGCTCGTTGCGCGACTTTCACCTTACTAATGAGGCCAACAGTAAGAGACCATGTCTCAGTTCCATACGTCATCACTGGCAACACACACTGATTGAAAACTTTCGTTTTCAGGCTCTGCGGTATCTTGGACGAAAAGATAGGACGAAGCTTCCCGAACGCTGCCCAGCCGAGTTGGATTCTTCGTTCCACCTCTTTGTCGTAGTTGGACCTACCTAATGGTACAGTCTGTCCTAGGTAGACATATTTGTCGACAACTTCGAGAGTATCGTTCCCAACAATTACCGGTATAGGTGGAACATGAGCATTAGACATGATCTTTGTCTTGTCCATATTCATCTTAAGACCAACCTGCTGGGAGACTCTACTGAGGTCGTTGAGCATGGTGCTAAGGTCCTCGAGCGATTCCACCATTATGACTATATCATCGGCAAAACGAAACGTTTTGCCGAAAAATATGTTATGGAACCTCAATAGTACCAGATAGTAAGTAGTAGTTAGCAATCTATGTACGAAATTTCATATAAATTCGAAATTTGAAATTTCTGCCATTTCGGCGGATTTTGATACGTTTATATTTCAAACGCTACGCTACGGTAAGTTACGCTGGGATGTAATGGGATTGTCAGAAGTCCGAAGACAGGGACAGGACACGATAATCCTAAATTCCGGTAACTTATTCTTCTACCGGGAGGGAGACCAACTCTCCCAAGGGGGTGTCGGGTTTCTCGTCCGCAAGTCTCTCGTCAACAACGTGGTCAAAGTCGACAGTGTGTCGGCCAGGGTAGCGTACCTGGTACTCCGAATAACCAAACGGTATTCGTTGAAGGTTATACAGGTATACGCGCCGACGTCGGCACACTCAGACGATGAAGTAGAAGCTATGTATGAGGACATATCCGAAGCCATGCATACTTCCGAAACATACTTCACCGTTGTGATGGGAGACTTCAATGCGAAGTTGGGCACAAGGAATAGCGATGAGCTGAGAGTGGGGCCATTTGGATACGGGCAGCGGAACCCTCGAGGACAGAGGCTGGCTGACTTCATGGAGAAGGAGGGACTCTTTATGATGAACTCCTTCTACGAGAAGCGGCCATCCAGGAAGTGGACGTGGATAAGTCCCGACGGTTCCACTAAAAATGAGATAGACTTCATCATGACGACCAAGAAGCACATATTCGATGATGTCTCTGTGATCAGCAAGGTGAAAACCGGTAGCGATCACCGTATTGTTAGAGGCACATTGAATATCAATGTTAAGCTCGAAAGGTCACGTCTGGTGAAGTCTACGCTCCGTCCAAATCCTGTCCAAATCCAAAACCCCGAAGGCTTTCAGCTGGAACTCCAAAATCGCTTCCAGTGCCTAGCCGACTGTAACACAGTGGACGAGCTAAACGACGGGTTGGTGGAAACTGTCCAAGCTGTTGGATCGAAATTCTTTAAGACCCAACGCCGAAAGAAGACTCAAAAGCTCTCAGAAAAAACTCTTGAGCTAATGGCCGACCGGAGCGAAATGAAGCTGCAGTCTTCAGTTGATATGTCAGCCTACGGTGAACTCAATAGACGAATCTGGAGTTCCTTGCGACACGACTTGCGTGCTCTTAGTACTTCACGTATTGAGGCCGCAATTGAGCGGAACCAAGGCTCTAAAGTGTTCGCAAAGGATTCGTCTATTGGGCAACACCAAATGACAAAACTGAAGACCGAAAATGGTAGCGTCATTTCATCCAAGCCTGAGATTCTGAGAGAGATCGAGAACTTCTATGGACAGTTATACACCTCGACACGTAAGCCCGCTACTAACACAGCTCAGGACATCAGAGCCAAGTTAGTCCGACACTATACCGAAGATATCCCGGACGTCAGCCTGTACGAGATTAGAATGGCCCTCAAACAGCTTAAAAACAACAAGGCACCAGGTGAAGATGGAATTACGACCGAACTTCTGAGAGCGGGTGGTAGACCGGTACTTTTAGTCCTCCAGAAGTTATTTAATTCTGTCATCCTTGAAGGTATAACGCCAGAGGCATGGCACAAGAGCGTGGTGGTGCTCTTCTTCAAAAAAGGCGATAACACCTTATTGAAGAACTATAGGCCCATCTCGCTCTTGAGTCATGTGTATAAGCTGTTTTCGAGAGTCATTACGAATCGTCTCGCACGCAGGTTTGATGAATTCCAGCCTCCCGACCAAGCCGGTTTCCGAAAAGGCTTTAGCACCATAGACCACATCCATACGCTGCGCCAGATTATACAGAAGACCGAAGAGTATAATTGGCCGTTATGCCTAGCGTTTGTGGACTATGAGAAAGCCTTCGATTCAATCGAGACTTGGGCGGTGCTGCAGTCCTTGCAGCGATGCCAAATTGACTATAGGTATATCGAAGTTTTGAAGTGTTTGTACAGTAAGGCCACTATGTCAGTCCGACTACAGGACCAGAGTACGGAACAAATTCCATTGCAAAGAGGCGTGAGACAGGGAGACGTTATTTCTCCGAAACTGTTCACAAACGCATTGGAGGATGTTTTCAAGCTCTTGGAGTGGAAAAGATCTGGCATCAACATAAATGGCGAGTACATCACTAACCTTCGTTTTGCCGATGATATAGTCATAATGGCGGAATCGCTCGAGGACCTTAGCACCATGCTCAACGACCTCAGTAGAGTCTCCCAGCAGGTTGGTCTTAAGATGAATATGGACAAGACAAAGATCATGTCTAATGCTCATGTTCCACCTATACCGGTAATTGTTGGGAACGATACTCTCGAAGTTGTCGACAAGTATGTCTACCTAGGACAGATTGTCCAATTAGGTAGGTCCAACTTCGACAAAGAGGTGGCGCGAAGAATCCAACTCGGCTGGGCAGCGTTCGGGAAGCTTCGTCCTATCTTTTCGTCCAAAATACCGCAGAGCCTGAAAACGAAAGTTTTCAATCAGTGTGTGTTGCCAGTGATGACTTATGGAACTGAGACATGGTCTCTTACTGTTGGCCTCATTAGTAAGCTCAAAGTCGCGCAGCGAGCTATGGAGCGAGCTATGCTCGGTGTTTCCCTGCGAGATAAGCTCCGGAACGAGGAGATCCGCAGGAGAACTAAAGTGACCGATATAGCTCTTAGAGTTAGTAAGTTGAAGTGGCAATGGGCAGGCCACATCGCTCGTAGAACTGACAACCGATGGGGAAGAAAGGTTCTCGAGTGGCGACCACGAACCGGAAGACGCAGCGTAGGCCGGCCCCCCACTCGGTGGACCGACGACCTGGTGAAAGCCGCGGGGAGCCGATGGATGCAGGAGGCGAGCAGCCGCTCAAGGTGGCGTGCTCTGGGGGAGGCCTATGTTCAGCAGTGGACGTCTTCAGGCTGTTGATGATGATGATGATGATATTTCAAACAGAAAATGAATGGAATACCTTACCCGCGCCATTAACTACTAACAACTGTAATCTGGGAGTTTTTGGGGCTACAGTGAACCAGTAGTTTTAAGAGAAGCATGCTCCATCGTCGACCGCATCGTCACTTATCATCAGTTGAGTCAGTGGTCAAATGTAAATCTATCGATGATGAAAAAGTAGGGATTTCTGGAGATTGCGATCTTGATGCTCTTCATCGTATGTCGCACAGAGCATTAAAAAATGACGCTTCTGGGAGTAAAGCGTACTTTTTTCGTGCTCTGTGGTTTGTCGTCATTTTTAGTGTAGGTATTCAAATACAAACTAATATCTGATAGCTACCTGACTACATACTAGTCTCCAAAGGGGATTATATCATCTTACGCAATTATTGATAGCCAATTATACCGTACGAAGCCGACACGACCGGTCCCCTGATGCCCCGATAGGACCTCGATTTATAGAGGAAAAGGTAGGTAGGTATATAGGTAGGTATGTATGTATGTATCCTCAGCTTTAATAGGGGCGAATAATTGCCTGTGGAAAACTTTTCCACAGCTAATGTCATAGCTAATGTCATTCCAATACATTTTGGAGTTAGCGTGAGGCGTTAACGCTAATGGAAAGCCATCTTTGCTAGACCCCCAGAACACCTAGTACAGCATAGAGTTGAGTACGACATAAGTACATAAATGATATGATGAGCTTGTCGTTTCCCTGATGTTAAGCGTTACCTACCCATAACAGTTGCGGTGCCGCTCGGAACACTACATAAAATAAAAAGGCTCTCGTGATACTGCAGTGCGCACGTCATTCTAAGACATAACAGTCTAATGTCTGTACTATATCTATAGTATTTTTTCTCGCAAAGCTTAAACTGTGAAATCTGGACATAACAGTCATATTTATAAGTATACCAATCAGTAATTTTGCTAGCTACAGTTCGCTAACAAACAAACCAGAACACAATGATGCTTGATACACTATCGCTTGGCGATTGAATATCTGGAAAAGTGGTGGTATATCTTCCAGAAGGGTCCTTACCACCTATTAAGTAATTATTGTTTAGCGATGCGCTTTTATACGTCTTTTATTTATTTGAACTTTCCAGGTTGCACGGTTGCTTTGTCAAGTTAGAAGTTGGTTCATTAGAACTATATCCTTTCAGAAAGATATCGCTCGCGTTTAGACCACTTTCACTTCAGTCACCGCGCATTTCCATATGATTTAGTTCAGTTTTTCTTTTTACCTAATCTGAAAAACAACGATTATCATTTTGTCTGATTTGTTACTTATGAATTGTATTAAAAATTGTAATTTTTTATTTTTTATTTTTTTTTATTGTAATTGTTTTTTTTGTTGTAATTTTGTGTTGTTGTTTAATTTTTTGTTGTTGTATTATTTGTAGAATCGTCTTTAAGCTAGATTAATCTTTCCACGCTATTAAACAATATTTAGAGGGCAATTTCGTTACGCTGTGAAAATTGATGCAAATTTTTTATGTTTCATAATCATTTTTGGTGCATATAGAAAGGAGAAGATTTATGTAGAAAGAAAAGAAAAATTTGCTTAGTCGTAGCTCTACGTGCCAAATTAAACTTTTGAAAAGGTTAAATTTACTTAAAACTCGCTCGCTAGAAACTTCTACTTATAAGTAGATCTGTTAAGTTGAACTACAAACTAAATATTAAAATATGTATTTGTTTACATTCCATAAAGATTTTCTGGTCATTATAAAGAAAGAAAGAAAGAAAAGGCAATTATTCAGGACATCACACAACATTACATTACAATAGAGACATACAGTATAATATTTTATAGTAGGGAAAAAATATCAATGTGACGTTGTGTGATGTCATGACCAAGTCCCGACTCAGCATGTGACCTTAAAAACTGTTGCGCAAATTCAAATATTTTTTTATGATATTATAATGTTTCTTTATCCAAGGATCAAATAGTTATTCCATAGCGGAGGCAGGAAAATGTGGCAGTATTTTAGGGAAGTGTTTTTTTTTTCTATAAGCTTTTACCAATCGTGTTTTGGTTCCAACAGTTTCCTAGGATCTTATAGGATGTATATCTTATGTCTTTATCATATGTGTATGTGTGTAGTCTAAATTGTAAATTGTTTAGAGAGCTAAGAAGCCTGGTAAAATCAAAATCTCATCAGGTGGCAACTAGGTTTTATTGATACGAAGGTTTACTTTAAAAGGCAGCAATAGCTCATTTTAATGAAATGACAGACCAATTTATTCCTCGGCCGTATTATGTTAAAAGTTACAACAGCAGTAGCAAAGCGACAGCAAACACTTAGTAATCGGTCGCAAGACGTCACTGGAAATCGTAATCGTCGCCTGTTGCTCGCCTGTTGCTGAATGCACTTTGGCCTTTGATACTAGCGCCACTAGCAACAAAGCAGCAATAGATGGAACTAAATAATGCACTCCGCTGTCTGCTTTGCCAAAGTGATGTTTGACAGCAATGATTGCGAAATTTACGGGTGTTGCAAATTTTGCGAGTTATGTTATTAGCCAGCCAGTCTTTATTTGTTGTAACTGTTTCTCCCTTCAACAGGTACTCGGCTCTGACACAGAATGGCACTTCACGCACCGTGGGCTTCCACACGCGCGTCCTCGTCGGTCCATCTCCCACACCCGTCTTCTGAAGCAACATCCCTTAGTAAGTATACCTCATAGTGAAATCTATCGTAAAGACAAGGACTCGAAATCTACACTCTTCGTCTCCTTCAGGTCCGTTCAAAAGTAGAAGAGAAAGAGAACATAGATTTTAAATCACAAATTAGAGAAAAAACAATTGACTGTTTCAAATTGAAACCGTCCCGATCACTGATCTCTAATACAGGTCAGTGGCCCCGATAGTTTGTGAATCAGGCTCCTGTAAAGAGGTATTTATAGCTGTGTGCTTCGAAAGGTACGTCAAGCCATCGATCCCAGCTGTTGTCCTCAGAGAAGTCGTTAATCTATGTCAGAAACCTTAGGGTGGCTTAGAACTTTTGACACAAGGCTAACCACTTTTCTACGCGAGAGAAGGGTTATCTGTTACATTCTGTCTGCTTTGAAATAACGCTACCACATAGAAAAGAAAATGAGATAGGAATATGTAAGAGGTTATCGAGTGGCGACCACGAACCGGGAGACGCAACGTAGGCTGCCCCCCACTAGGTGGACCGACAACCTGTCAAAACCGCGAGGAGTCGATGGGTGCAGGAGGCAAGAGCTGCTCAATGTAGCGCTCTATGGTGGAGGCCTATGTTCAGCAGTAGACGTCTGCAGGCTTATGATGATGATGATGTAAAATGTAATTATAACTAGTAAATGACTAGCACTCACGAAAATTTAGTCGAATAACTCGACCAGTGTTCGGGCAATATACTGGGTGTAAATTGAATTCATTAGTATCCTTTGAACTTTTGAATCTAGATACCTACTCCTGACACCGGTCACGTGTGGACCAAAATTTATCAAATCTAATGCATTGATTTGGTATTGATAATAACTTCAAAAAATGGGATAACATACTTAATTAACTGCTACAGTACACGATGAAATTAAAATAATTAAGTACTGTTTTTAATTATTGCATACAAGGTAAAAAATGTTTTAAAAGTAGGTATCTAAATATTCACCATACGAAAGAAAACAAAGATAATAGATGCATTAAAACATTCACAAAAGCAGAAATGGAAGTGGGCAGGTCATGTGGCACGATCACTTGACGAAAAGTGGTCAAAACAGGTAACCATGTGGGCAGGCCCAAAAGGCAAAAGAAGAAGAGGAAGACCCCAAGAAAGATGGGCTGACGAGGTTGCTAAAGCAGCCGGCCACGAATGGCTTACAGTAGCTAAGGACAGGAAAGCATGGCTTGAAATGGAGGAGGCCTTTACCCAAAGAGGGGTCCTTAATTAGAAATTGTTTTGTTATAGTTAACAATTTTAGGTTAAGATACGTTTTAGTATTAATTAAGGAATAAACAGGCTTTTTTTTTTTTTTTTTTTTATCTAAATATTCGTGCCAACTGCGTTAGGCACCGCGCCAGGGCAATCTTCATAATTTTCAATAAATAATATTTTCATTGGTACTCTTTACCCTTTAATAGGTAATCATTAATAACTGATGTACTATCAGGTACTCAACGTATGCTAATGAATTATGTTGCACAATATGTTCTGTTTGTTATGCGCGTGTTCCTATCTATGGTGCGGGGGACTCCAAGGAAACTACAGGAACAAATCACACTTCACACTAATATTATAAAGGCGAAAGTTCGTGTGTATGTGTGTATGTTTGTTACTCTTTCACGCTCTAACAGCTGGACGGATTTGGATGAAATTTGGTATGGAGGTAGCTTATACCCTAGATTAAAACATAGGCTACTTTTTATCCCAATAACGGGAACGGTTCCTGTAGGAACGCGGGTGGAACCGCGGGGCGCTGCTAGTAAATATATAATTGAAACGTTAAAATACTGTTATAGCTAAATAATATATACTATGAACATGACGTGGTAGTGGTGGAGAGACGACTGAGGAGGCCAGAGCGGCGCGGTCACCGCGTACCATAATTTCTGCCGCGTTAGCATTCTGTGCCCCTACAAATTAAATTGCATCAAATAAAAAAAATAATTAAAAAATAATAAAAAAAATAATAATAATAATAATATTTAATTTTATTTTTTTTATTTTTTTATTATTATTTTTTTAATTGCATCATTTTTAATTTAATTGCATTGCATTTAATTGCATTTTTTAATTGAATTTAATTGCATGCATTGTTCTATATTGCCAGAACACCATTTACTAGTTGTAATTATGAATACCTACTACTCACGTTAGTTTCTATAATATTATGTAAAATATAGGCAAATCACATTATATCATAATATACCAACATAAGGCGCTGGATTTTGATTCAAAGTTCAAACATCTACAAAGGTTTATCATAAATAAACTGCGAGAAAATTCCAATAAACGCTCCCTTCGTGAAAATATCACGCTCTCAAAGGAATATCTCGTCTTTAAAGGAAAATATCAAATACCGCAAAGATATTACTGAATATACGTGGAGGAGTGAAATTGGTTTTATTGATTTACCTTGCTATGCAATGCAAATGTATTATTATAGTAACATTAGAGGCAGCTCACGGTTTCCCTTGCGTCACTTCAACACTTCAACAGCCTATTTCACCCTCTAAAGGTGGGGTTTTTTATTCGTAGTTAAAGTAACCAATGGTGAAAAACTCTAACAAATTTTGACCATTGGTTAGAATTTGTTAGAGATTTTAACCATTGGTGACCTTAACTATGGATCAAATAACCTACCCTAAGCAGATTGCCTAACCGTCAACGCCTAAACTTTGTAATCTATAGTCTATAATCTATAACATCTATAATCTATAACAATATTACAAAGAGGAAAGATTTGAATTTGATTTGAATTTGTTCAAATTTTCGACCATTTTTACCTTAACTACAGATCAAAATGCCCACCCTTAGGGTTGAATTTTCAATAACCCTCTATTTGCCTATGCCATAAAAAAAGATTTCCTCGAAATATCTCTGCAATCATTTAAAAAAAAAGCATAATACTGGCTTGCTACGCTGCTACGGGGCTCTACGCCGTAGCAGCTGTATTACTATAGTCTGTATAATAAAGTCTATCTATGTCACAGAATTCGCCCAATTTACATATACTAAGTCTATGTCTATGGTGCAAATTGCCTTTATTACTCAAGCTAACTACTACAATAATAAAAACTAAACTAAACTAAACTAAACTAAACTAGCTACACTACCTACTACAAAGAACACTTATGGACTGTATAATAGCCGCGATGGCCTATAGACAGTCCAAGTGCTCCAGCCCACTACCGGTAGGTAGCGTACCCAACATGCTGGCCGCATTGCCACGTTGAATTGCAATGTTGATGCGTTGGGCCAAATAAGTGCCAGCATTTTGGTCACGCGTCGCATCGACCAGGCGCTCTGATAGACTTTGGTGCTCGCGATGAGCTCCCGGTCCCCACGGACCCAGGGTCTCAACACCAAACGGCTCAAATATGTAACCGCTACCGAGATTACTATATTTGTGCCGTTTTAGCTGCTCAGCAGAATTAGCCGCGGCGCCGACCCTAACGTGTGTCTCGGGAAGATGTGACGGCGCCATAGTATCGACGCAAGTAGCGTCCCACACTAAAGGCCGCCCCATCTTCCAGGGAACCAGAGTCATTCCGTCGGGTCTTTTACCATCGTCACGCATGAGACCATTCGGTTCGAGAATGGCTGCAACATTGGCGGTGGTAAAAGCGCGGCGAATGATGTCATTAAGACTAGCGTGGCGCGAAATTCGACCAGCGCTTTTTGTCTATGGTTATTAAAGTATTAGTAAGTATTATAATTTATAGTCTATTTTTGTTCTCGTTTTCTATACTAGTAGATGTACGCGACTTCACTTCATATTCATTCTTCTATCTGTCACGTCATTGTTTTTATGTTAGTGAATGACGTGACGAGCTAGTCGTTCATCTGATGTTAAGCATTACGGCTGCCCATAACACGGAACTCTAAATATAAAGCTTCCACTGCAAACGTCATCCTGAGACATCATAGTGTCATTTGCCCAGTAAATTCACTATTTTATCACAAATTGTGTCACATATTATGCCAGTTTGTCCATATTTTCTAAACAAGACTTGCAAGTACTTAATTAATTATTGTATGAACATCCACCACCAACCACCACCATCCACCCACCGACTTCCAACTCAACCCAAGCTCACAAATAATAGAGCAGCGTACTGGTATTATTTGGTGCAAAATTAGTTTTATTACAGTTTTCACTTCATCGCGAGAGCTTCCGCTACAACCATACAAACGCTATAATTATCGCAAATTACAATAATTATAGTATCTTGATCTTTATCTACATCAATAAGCTTTCAAATATTCTTAGCTTAAGGTGGAACGTTTCACTCAGCACGGCAAATTCAAATTTTCTTGCGTTCTTTTACCAGTAATAGCTTAATTACTTAACGTGATTACATGAAAACTAATTTTGCGCAAATAAATAGAATGTATCAATAAATTACAATTAAAAGTATCACCTGCATATCATTGGTTTAGCGATAAATGGCAATAGACTGAAAATCCTAGACGAAATTTGTTTATTGCCATTTTTTGCTAAACCAATGATATCTAAGTGATTACTTTTAATCGTAATTTGTTGATACATTCTGTTTGTTTGAGCAAAATTAGTTTTCATGTAATCACATTGAGTAATTAAGCTATGATTGGCAAAAAACGCAAGAAAATTTGAATTTGCCGCCCTGAGTAAAACGTTCCACCTTAAGCAGGCCTGTCTCACTCCACGCTCTAGGTATGAATCTACAAGTACATGGGCCCGGGCGTCTAGACGGGTCGGTCCGTTACACGTAACGCGTCAGAAGAGCAGCGATATAGCGATAGAACGAGATGCAACTGTTTAAGGAAGGCTTGTAGCGCTGTGCGAGCTGAACTACACTCTATAGCGTTGCAGCAAGAGTCTCTATTTATGTAACTGACTTAGCGGAGTGAGCCTTGTGTACATAGTACTGTACATCTATTCTGTGGCTTAAGTCAGTTTAAGTAGGTACGTCGTAAGTCCCATCGAGTGAAAATATCCTGGGTATTTTTTTTATGCGATTGAATGACGTAACGAGCTAGTCGTTCACCTGATGTTAAGCAACACGTCCGCCCATAATAGTTACAGTGTCACTCGGAACTTTTAAACAATAAAGTTTCACGTGACACTGCACTGCGCACGTCATCCTGAGACATCACACAGTCAACTAATCAGATTACTAGACTGAGTGATCAGATCGTAAAGTGTCATTTGCCCAGTAATTTCACTCTTCAAACCGGAACACAGTAGTGCTTGCACACTACTGCTTGGCGGCAGAATAACTGGCAAAGCGGTGATACCTACCTAAACGAACTTTGCAGAAAAGTCCTACCACCTAGTAAAAAAGGTCTGTGGGATATACTATTAAAATAAATTTTATGGTTTATATCCATCGAAAGTAATATTAAATATTCAACAACTTCAGAAACTCTATTTAAAAGCTCTCAGGCTTTATCCATGAATAAATGAATAATGCATTTAAACCTATCTAGAGAAGATCTACGTTTTAAATGCTTTTTGCTATTAGTTTGCTTTAACTAAGGGTGGTTTTTATTTCTTTTTCTTTTCAAGGTTCCGTACTTCAGGTTATAAAATGGAACCACTACTTACCTATGTCTTTATGGTGTGTCTCTCTGGTTGCCAAGACCCTTTTTTTATAAGAAAAATAAAAGTAATGCAATAAAAAGGTTTGCCTAAGCTAAGACCAAATTAATGATATTCTGATATTAAGGGCTTGTGCAAGGCCAGCGCGAATTCAAGTCAAAGCCACAGAATAGATGTATAGTACTAGGCCGAAGCGGGGATGAGCCAGGGGCCGAGCGGCAGGGGCGGTCTAAGTTAAACTGGTTCCAACGCGCAATAGTTTAGGTAATTTATTATTACACTTGTAACGTGGCGTCTTGCGGCTAGCTGACCAGACGCCTTGTTATGTTGGTAGTCGTGCCCTTGTGCTACGATAGTTGTAGCAAGGGATGGAATACCTAAGATAGGGTAACCTATGGGGGATATGAGTCCAGGGGAACACGCGGTTATCAGTTACAATCTACGGCTATATATTTACGGTATCACAATAATTATGTGCTTAGGGCATCTAAACGGCTTATCCTAGGTTTTTATCTACGGGAGAGTGACGGACCCCGGGATGACGCGGTCGCGGTGTGCTCACGAGCAGGAGCGCGACGGCCTGCGAGCAGTATACGCGTGACGAACGGTTGGGGTAACGGGAGGCGTCCTGTTCAATGAGGAAAAGCAGCGTAAGTGTGGTGGCCACGCGCTTTCTAGCCTCGGAACAGCAGGCCGGTCGTCTGCGGTACGAAATCAGGGTGCGGGTCGCGGCGAGTTCTCCAGCAGGAGCGCGGCGGCCTGCGAGAAGGATTCCGCGCGGGCGGATGACGGGCGCGGAGGGCGTCTAGCTCGGGGAGGGAAGAAGCGGCATCAGTATGGTGGCCACGCGCTTCCGCCCTTGGAGCCAGGCGACGTCCGGGACGCGGGGAAACGAGATTGCGTGGCGGTGCGTAGCGCGGGGGTTAGTGCATGCAGGGGGTACCCAAGGCCCAGCGCATAAGTATGGTAGCCACGCGCTATGCGTCCTTGGTACGACGGGACGGGGTCTAAGGATCAGGGACGTGTCTCTTTGCAGCATAAGTATGGTGGCCACGCGTGCCGAGACACGGGAGCAGGAGGTTGGCGGGGGGCGGTGAACGGTTACCCAAGCAGCATAAGTATGGTGGCCACGCGCAGAGGGTACCGTTCGCCGTGTTAGTAAGGAACACGGGAGTGGGCGATTTGCTAGGGGCTCTGGTGTATGGTGTGCACGTCCATCCACCGCGAGAGCCGCGAGCAAATGCCTACCGTACTCGCGCGCTGGACGGCTTTTATATCATTTGGCGGTCACGATCTGCTGAACGCGGTGGACGGGGGCGCGCGGGGTCGCGCGGCCGTGTCGGTGTTTGTCGGGAGATACGCTGGTGTGCGTGTGCGGCCGGTAGGTATGCCTGTAGGTCCGTCACACACTGAATATAAAGGGTATTTTAAAAATCCGCTATACGAAAACCCTCCATTATATTTAGTTCAACTACTACACAAAGTTTCATGATGTTATTTAAAGTATTCATTGAATAATCGCTGTTTATTTGTACGGTTTGGAGGTAATTTTGTAATTTTTTTCTATCAAGAAAATTTTATTAATTCGTGTTTTCACTATACATTTGCAGTAGCATTAGTCCTGAACTTTATCATATATTAATTTCAAAGTCATAGTTGCAATATTGTTGACAGGACACTGCCTCAAGCTAAGCCGTTTTAAGCAATTTGGCGTTGTATTGGCTCTTAACAATTACATTTAAAAAAAAAATACATGAAGACGTTACTAAAAACTCGCTCCCGGTTTCTCGTAAGTTTTTCAAACTCGTGTTAAATTAACCCACCAAATACTGAATGCTTATTGGTTGTCTGTTGATCATCGGCTGTCTTCAACCAATGAGCGTAGGCACAGTATTTGGTGTGAGTTTAACATACGTATGAGAAACTGGGGGTTAGCGTAGTTTCTGATCTAGATGCCTGCTATTAAAAATGAGCAAGTAAGTGTTATTTTCATAAAGAAGGTTACAAATGAATGCAATAATTTAAAAAAAAAATTAGTAAAATTGGTAAATAAATCATGGAGTATAATAATCTTTTATAGTTTCTGAAGAGGGCATCTCCCATATCTTTCTCGCAAAAAAATCCTCCACACCACCCACACAGTTACTATGAAAACACGTAATTGTGACATCACATGCCAAAGAGATTGTATGTAAAGTTACCACAGCTTAGTAATGAGGTACAGAACCAAATTCTGACGTCACTGCATGGTTTGAGCTGTCTTCTCTTTCTGTTCCTGTATTTTAAAATGCTTGTAGCTTTATTATTTTTTTGAGATATTTAATTTTTGTTTTCACTACTGAATAGTAGTCATATAGGTAGAGAACTTTGGGGTACAAGACCTACTCGTACTTGTTCTCTACTTTTTATCACAATCAGAAAAAATAAATAACTATTATGGTCAAATATTTGTACCAAAAATCCGCAAAAGTAATGAACATTCATCGATATATAAGATAGTCATGAATATAATCCCGCCCAGATTGTAGGAAGGTCAAGGGCGGCATCCATCATGGATAATCCCAGACGTCAACCGGACGCAGCTGGTAACAACGACAGAGGGACAATCCTGGTAATCACAACTTGGTTTAGTTAATAAATCACATCCTAATATCGTTTCATCCTCATGCCTGTCATCTTTACTCGTTTGGGAAGAAAGGTTCTCGAGTGGCGACCACGAACCGGAAGACGCAGCGTAGGCCCCCCCACTAGGTGGACCGACGATCTGGTGAAAACCGTGGGGAGCAGATGGATGCAGGCGAGCAACTGCTCAAAGTGGTAAAATAAATATAATATAAATATGCCAGGTGATGGGCACTTTTGCACCTGGTACAATCAGGGGCAGGTTATTCGAATAGGTATTGATTGTCATTTATTGTTATTTGTTTATTTTTTATGACTTTAATTTGTATTCTTGCTATGTAAATTTAAATTTAAATTAGTATGACATTATATTTAGTATTTATGACATTGTAATGATTTAATGAGTTAGAAATTAAATAAATGTATATAATTTAAAACATTTTTTTTTTATATTGTTTATAGGCAAAGCATTTGACCACTGTCTCACCTGGTGGAAAGCGATGACGCAGTCTACGATGGAACATGCCTGCCTAGAAGATACCTGTTCACTCTCGTCTTGAAGACACCCAGATCATCGTTAGCTGGAAACAAGGACGCCGGCAAGGTGTTCCACTCATTGGCTGTTCGCACTATAAAGTGCATAGCAAAACGCTTAGTGCGGGTTGATGGAATTTCAACCATATATGGGTGCCGTGTTTTTGTGCGCCTTCAAACAGTACAAGAATAAAATGACATCTGACAATATGTTTTACATATAAATCATACTATTCCGATATATGCAAATAATAATATCCCACCAAAATTCACTTAGGTATCAAATCGCGAACACAAACAAACGTCACGTCTAAACAGTCGAACAGTTTAGAATGAAACTTTTTATAATTACCTATAGCAATTTTCATAATTGTAAAATTTTTGTTTATTTTTCATTCAATATTTTATTTTCTTATTAATTATTTTTATTTAGTTTGACTCAAATCTTTCACTTGTAATTTCAGTTGAACTGAGTACCCATACTCAGTTCGACTTACGACACATTTTATTCTAGTTCTCTTAGGGAAACTACAATATGTGAATGAAACCGTAGCGTAGGGCGTCCCTAACATAAAACTAAAGGACAGCGAAGCGATTCAAGCAATAGGCTAGTTGCCTGCTATTAAAAATTAACAAGTAAATTATTTTCAAAAAGTAGGTTAAAAATGAACGAAATAATTGAAAAAATAAGTAAAATCAGTAAATAAATCAAATACAAATACAAATCATTTATTAATAACACCAGTGTTACAAGGCGAGGTTGTGTCAAGTAGTGTATCATACATCACTACGGTAATAAATAAATCATATAAAAATATAAAAATTACATAGATTTATTTAGCATTAAATAAATTCAATAAATTAAATTATATTACATTTATAATAGCTCTGGCAGTTTATAAAATTCTTGAACATTATAAAATGCGTTTTCATCAATCAAGGAGTAATAAGTTAAAGTTGGAGGGGCCTCTCCCTTTCTGGCAAAACAGGAGATTCCCCACAGTTACTATTAAAACGCACGTTGTGAAGTCACATGCCAAAGAGACTGTATGTAAAGCTACCACAGATTAATAATGAGGTACTATGAAGGAGCAAGAGTGACGTCACTGCGTGTTTGAGCCGTCTCTTTCTTTTCCTGTATTTTAAAATGCTTGTAGCCTTGTAATTTTTGTTTTCACGACTGTTTATTTTTTGAGGATTATTATTGATGAATGCTATAAAAAAATAGCAGGACACAAGCTTATCATAAGAGTTTTCTCTCCCTAATTATATCTTTTTCCCTATACCAGGTGCACACAGCGGTTCAGCAGACTGGATTCAAGCGTGTCAAGCGAGGGTACGGACCGCTCCGTCTACCGGAGACCATAACATCGCTGCCGGAGCCAAGGGACCCTTACTTCCCCCTTCAGTGGTACTTAAAGAACACGGGCCAGAACGGGGGGAAACCTAAGCTAGACTTGAACGTGGAAGCGGCTTGGGCGTTGGGCTATACGGGAGTCAATGTTACCACAGCCATTATGGATGATGGTAAGAACCTATTTATCTAATGCTAAAGCTTATAAAATGTTGTAAACTACTTCTAACGTGCCCCACAACTGTTTGATACAACATCAAATAAATTAATAAACAAATAAGAAGAAGATAGGTGGGTACTTAATAAAAAACACAACATGGGGCTGAATTCATTTTTGGGATCGGATGGCAATTTTTGAAAAATGGCCGCTGTGGGAAGTTTGTAGCTACCCCGTTCAAGTCAAGACTGCTACCTATCGTCTATTCTCAATAGTTTAAAAATTCAATTGTTTGACAGTCCAATCAACCTTGTGGTCTCGTTAGTTCAATGGAAAAACTGATACCTACTAAAAGTCTCATTAATTCAATTGTAAGAATTTACAGTTTTGATTGAAAACATTGACCTCAGACCATATCGTCGCTTCACGTCAGGTGAGGTCATGGTCAAACGCTAGCCTAGGCATTGAAAAAAAAAGAAGATCCTAGTACACCCCATGTATGTAAATTCCATGATTAGGGACCATCCACACAAGATGGTTTTAAAACGTTTCCATACTATGCTACACGCTGGCTGGGCGTAAACACGGCGCGTGTCAGGACAGCAGCGGGTGGCGAGAGCCATTGTTTCTAGCGCCGCGCCGGTGCCGCGCCCGCCGCCGGCCGGCTTGAACGGCTCTGCAGTGATTCTCTACGCACGACTGGCGTCCGAATAGAGCTGGTCGGACCGTGGTGAAAACCGTCTCGTGTGTATAGGCCCTAACACACATAAGAAAAGGGTTTATAAAAAATGGGGTCATAATTTAAAAAAAAAAATGAAATAATTTAAAAAGAAATTATAAACCAGAATGATTTTTTTTATTATAGGTAGAGATGGGTTTGACTATTTAAAATATTAATTCTTACTTATTGTCTGCAGGTGTGGATTACATGCATCCAGATTTAAAATACAACTATGTAAGTATACCTACGTATTAAAATAATGTTTAATTGAGTTTTGGGTTTAGAAAAATCCCTTCCACGGTTCAAATCTCATTAAAACATTTATTACTCAGACTGTATAAACTTAAAGACCTTACGTTGTAAGTACATTAGTAAGTTATTTTTATCAGTCATCAAGGTTCTTCAATAACGAATAATTGAAAATTAGGGTGTATTCGTCGACTAGACCGAATTTCAATCGACCTAATGTATCGACACTTCCAAAATTAATTACTTTACGTATAGCTGAGCTGCATAAAAATATTCCATACGCATTTAAATTTAAAATTAGAACGAAAACTCATGAAACAACAACAATTTCAACCTTTGAACGTAAACCGCGAGGCACTCAAAACAAATGGTATAAACCTACCTACCTTAAAAAAAATTTAATGCTACGGAACCCTGTCGCAGCCATGCCCGATACGCTCTTGGCTAATTAATAAACTGTAAGTACTTGGAGTCTATCTATAAAATTTAACGATTTTAAGCCTAATTAGAATGGTCTAGTCTAGACTATGTATGACCTACTTTGTGTGGGTTCTTTCGCTTTAGTTCAATTGTTTGTATTTGGAGAACACTCTATACTCGAAACAGATTGTCTGAAAATTTCAATAGGATTATAATTAGGTTGTCTGCAGTAATATACTTACGTTACTAAATGTATTCTGAATCTAACAAGTCAGATGGTACGCTTAGAACTAAAAAGTTAATCAAAAAAGGAAATATCACCTGAGAATTAAATTTGAGTAAAATACACAAAAATATATTTATCGTTACTTCTTTATGATTAGAAAGAGAAAATTTGTACCTACACATGTCTACTGATGTTGTTAAAGTTGGAATTTCTAGAGAAATGTATAAAAAAACGAGCGAAATGGTGCCGAAGTTCTACTAACTTTGCCGTCACATTCACATGAGATGGTTTCAACACGGTCAATCAATCAAAGTTCAATCTAGCTGCTGAGAAACCGGCCGTGCTTTCATACGTAGTTTTTCTAGCATCGTGGTATTCACAGCATCTGTGGTGTGGTGGTTGAGCAGGTCGGCTCATAACCCGGGGGCAGCAGGTTCGGTTACCGCGACAGGGGGTTCGCTTCCCGCGACAGGACAAGTCACCATCATCCTCAACAGCCTGAAGACGTCTACTGCTGAACATAGGCCTCCCCCACAGAGCGCCACTTTGAGCGGCTGCTTGCCTCCTACATATAGTACCTCCTAGTATTTGTGCACAGGAAAAAAAGAGCGGGAATACTTGCTCTATGTCTGAGTATTGTGGGGCAATGGTCCTCGTAGTTCATACGTGCCTACATACAGGGGATCCTAGTTAAGGTCCAGGATCTATGTATGTGATCATTGGGCGTTTTTTATTTATTTATTCTATAAATATAAATATGTGTAGATATTTCACACAGCGCCATCTAGCCCCAAACTAAGCAAAGCTTGTCCTATAGCAACCAGATAAATGATAGGATACTTAGATACTTTTTTGTTTTTGTAAATACATACAAATACATAGACTACTAATATTCTACTGGTTTCTAAACTGCATTGTGTGCCGGAGCTAGCGACGCCAACGGCTGTCAGTATAGTGCCATTGACTAGTAGGTACCAAGTCATCATCCATAGGTACCATTGGCTTGGTGTGAACGGCCCCATAGTGACCCGTTCATACACGACTAGCGGCTGGATGTAGATCCGGCTATGGGGCACCGGGTCTTGAGCCAGCGCAAATAGAATATCTTATGCTAATCTTATGCTCATAGAAATAGCAAAACTTTTCCCTTCTGCCTCAGACATGAAATCAATTTACTTTTTCAAAGCAAATATTCTATAGAACAGCCGCGAATAAAGGAAACGGCAGACGACTTCACAACTTTGTTAACTTACCAAACCGTTAAATACTGACATCCCGTCAAACTTTGCCCGTTGCATTGTAGAGCCCGACCACAAAAGCCTCAAACCTCAAGAGACCAATATCCCATGATAATGCGTACTAATCTCACTCATAATTATTATTTCAAAAAGGCCAGTATAAAATTAAAAAGCTTCTCCGCGTGACCAGAATATTAAGCCTGCCCGAACGCGGGCTGTTTTATCACCTCATTCCGCTGGGATTTGTTTCCCCGCTGAATTTTAAATGAAAATACTTTATCTTTAAAGGTTAAAAGGTTGAATATAATACTTACTTTAAATTAGGTATGATGTTACGGAAGTTTGTGTTTTCAAGCACCTTAAGAGATGAAAACTTGGACGGTAATTTTTACTTTGATAGACTTAGCATAAGTATGTGAAGAATTTGAAGCTTCTAGAAGCTGTTTTGGACTCATTAAGAAAGACGTTCTATATCTGATTATAACCACATTCAAATTAGTTTTTGTGTAGTTCATCGTCATCATCATCATCAACAGCTTGAAGACGTCCACTGCTGAACATAGACCTCCCCCAGAGAGCGCCACTTTGAGCAGCTGCGCGCTTATTAGGGGGACGCGTATAGGCCAGCCCTCTATATGGCCTAGTGTACTAGGTGGACCGACGATCTGGTCAAAACTGCAGAAAGCCGATGGATGCAACCGTAAAAAGTGGCGCTCTATGTGCAGTAGTATAGTTATTCGTCTTCCGGTGGATGAATGCTGATGATAAATCACTATTATGTTTTTGTCTATGTCTTAATTATAGTAAATACTTCAATAAAGCAATCATTTTTGATTTTTGCTTTTATAAATTGTTGCAATGAAGTAATCGTTATGTTCTTAATTAACTTCAGCGTCATTCTTGCGGGCATAACAATAACAATAAATAATTGTGATGATTGAAGTTTATTGACACGTCTATTGGATGACCTATTCAACTCTATACCTACTGTATAGATCTTTACCTACCTACTAACAATTAATTACAATGCACTATTAAATTAGAACCTTGCTTGCTTATTTTTTACCTGACGCAAACAGAGTGTGCGCATACCCTTCATCAGCTCATTCCGTCGTCCCCTTTCCATCATAGAACTACAAGGCTTGGTGATCCTTCACATCCTTACGTCGTTAGTGTACCCCAAGTCTGCACTAAGCGTTTTGCTGAGTCATTCATAGTCCGAACGAGCAAGGAATGGAATGCCCTTCCAGCAGTGTTTCCTCCTGGGTATAACCTGGGTCTTTTCAAGTCAAGAGTGAATGGGCATCTCATGGGCAAACGTGCTCCACTTTAGAAAACTTCGTCACTTACCATCAGGTGAGTTGTTGTCAAACGTATGCGGATTTTAGCATAAAAAAAGAAGAGGCTTAACATATCTGTATGAGGAGTGTGGCATCGTACCTATACCCAGCGTCGGACTAGCCATAGTCAGGGTGTCGAGTGCCACCCGGGCCCTGGGCTCTGCGGGCCCCCCTACAGGACTACTAAGTATATTTTTGCTTCTTACACGGTGAAAAATTTAACAAAAATTATAATATTAGTCATCTTTTTTGTGTAATGCGATGGTAAAAGTAGATGGAGGTCAACATTATCTTATTAAAGATGACGAGCAAAGCAGATTCTACGAATGTATTATTTTTTAATAAACATATCCTTCATTGATCGACCTGAAGTGGCGGGTCCCTAAAGTCATGCCACCTGGGCCCCATAGGCCCAGTCCGACGCTGCCTGTACCAAATGGATGGACAATTATAAAAAAATTTTTGCAAAGTGACTTGATCTGTAATTCTATAGTGTTAAAAGTGTTAAATAGCGTAGAGGTTGTGTTGACAATTTTTAATTTGGACCCGTTAGTCTTGAAGTCAGCTTACTGATCTGCTAAACGCTCCTTGACCGTCACATTTGCGCTAAACTAAGCTAAGTAAGTAGGTACTACTTAATATTTACAAAAACTCCATTCATAGACTTGCAAAGTCTGACTAAGTTAGGTACAGAAAGCTGTAAAGATCTGTTCAAGCAAGATTCAAGATGAAACACCGCAACGGTGTTGTGTGTAAAGTTCGAGAAAAGTTTTTAACTTAGCCACAGACAGAACAAAGTTGCGATCACGCACCAACTGGCTTCATTATACATTCATTTCATTCATTCACTCAACAACTTGATTTATTTTATTAGAAAATTTAAGTCGTAAATGCTTTGCAGAATGTTCCATTATCATGTTCACGTACATGCATTTAGGTACGTGAATAAGTGTAGGATTAGTCGTCGGGGAAAAAAGGTTGCATTTAAATATTATATAGAGTGGTGGGGGGGTTGCCAGATAAGATCCGAAATGAGGAGATCCGCAAGAGAACTAAAGTCACCGATATAGCTTGAGAATTAGCAATTTGAAGTGGCAGTGGGCAGGCCATTACTCGTAGAACTGACAACCGATGGGGAAGGAGGCCTATGTTCAGCAGCGGACGTCTTCAGGCTAATGATGATGATGATAGAGTGGCATAAGTATTTCAAGTATTTCAATTAAAAAATGCAAATTAACTGGTAAATCAATGCAATTAATTTTACAATAAGGCTCTTGAGACGTATCTATATAGAACTTTCTTTTACGACTCTATCTTGTCTTCGCGAGTGACGCAAGGTAATTTAACCCGTCGTCTTAGAATAAGTAGGTGCTTATTCTCAGCTCGTCGTAAAGTGATTTTACAGCCGTGCAGTGGTCTCCTGGCGTAAGAATAGAAGCACCTCATCTCTTCTCTTAGGTGCCGTAAGAGCTGGCTCGTAGAATATCCAGGAAATGGGCAGCAGCATTCTCCTTGGTCTGCGTTGACCCAAGGACAATCGCCAAGACGCCTGCCAAGCGTGGTGATTATAACAACCCTCCCCTTCTAATGTTCCCACAGGCCACAGTCTATGTTATTGTTAAGCAGTGGACGTCTTCTGGCTTTTTTTTTTTTGAGCGGGCTAATGCTGTTGGTCTTTACCGACCTTTACAGCGTCACCGGGCGGGAGGGCAGGCGCTTACGGCGCCCAACCGTCAAAAGTGGGAGGCAACTAGCACAAGGGCACCCCTGGGGTGCGAGCCTCGGCTTGGGCCGTTGCCGAGATAAGAGGATCGAGAAGGCTACGTCCACTGGAAGAGTGGACCCTATGGAAAGTCGCGACCGTTCTAGCTAACCTACGGGGGGTACGTCGACCTCGCCGGTGGGGTCGGTGTCTGATTGTGTTACGCTGGTATCCTATACCGGTGCCGAAAGCGGTACCTGAGCCAGAAGGGCTAGACTGATCCGGTGATCCTAGCGCAGCCGACACAACGGCTGCTATAGGATCATCCGGATCGCTCAAGACGTGTCTTGGGTGGCGACGACGGGGTGGACGTCTTCTGGCTGACGACGTGATGATGTATAAGCACAGAATATATATATATATAGTACTACGTACAGAAGACTCACTCCGCAAAGTCAATTAAATAAATAGCGACTCTTGCTACATAGTTATAAAGTGTAGTTCAGCTCGCACAGCGCCACAAGCCTTGCTTAAACAGTTGCCTCTCGTTCTATCGCTATATCGCTACTCTTCTGACGCGTTACGCGTAACGGACCGACCCGTTTGGACGCCCGGTCTCATGTAATTGTAGCTTCATATCTAAAGCGCGGAGTGAGACAGGCCTGGTAAAAGTGACAAGATGAGTCAACGCGATCAAATTCCATTAACCAACTATTATAGACTACTTTGAAAGTATTAGATTAAATTAAATATCTAACGAAAGTCAAAACTACGGAAAAGTTTTCTTTCAGACATTGGTACAAATCTTTCTTGAAAAGCGTATACAAAGCAATGGAAATACAAAAGAGATATGAATCAATAGAAAAGAAAGAACATTGGAGTAGACAAAGGAAATCCAATTACTGAGGTACAATATAATTTTATCTCTTCTTTGAATATCCCGCGTTACAGTTAACGCTTCGCAGAAGCCATGTTCTATACAAAACGTATCTACGTACTTATAATAAAACTGTAACAGGGTCAATTCTGTACATTAAAGATATTTTGATAAATTTTGTTGGAGGGCTCTCTATAATCTATAATCGATACTAAAAACCAAAACTATAACTTCTTCATTTTTGTCTGTCTGTCTGTCTATCTGTCTGTCTGTCTGTCTGTCTGTCCGTATCTTGGCTGAGCATCACGCCGAAACTACTGAATGGATTCAAATGAAACTTGGCATAATTTGAGTTCACCACCACACCCGCCGCCTCCACTTGGAGGCGGCGGGTGTGGTGGTGGTGCAGGTCGTCTCATAACCTTATGAGCCGACCTGCTCAACCACCACACCACGGAGGAAAGATATATTGATGTGTGTTACTATTCAGCACTGAAACGGACTATGATGAAATTTTCTGTGTAAATACTTTAGGTTCTGGACTGGAGTAAGCTGTGGGAGTAAGGTTTTTTCTATTTACATAGGGCGTATAAAAGCATGTTCATCTTCTAGTCAGTAACGGATTACACAAAAATGCTCAGTTACATGTTTTAAGTGTAGCAGAATGTGCCGAAACACATATTAGGAGAGATTATCATATTTCATTTTACCCCGGCGGGGTAATTTCGACGTACATTTTTCGACAATAACCCTTTTGTAGAGAGCGTGTGAATAAATGTGTTTCGCTTTAGCTGAACATGAAATGGTTTACGGTCTCTTTGTGAGAATTTGTTGAATTATACTTGTACGCAGCGGCTAGCAAGCTAGCTGTTTGCCTGGTGACTCGTAGCTCTATATTAATCGGACGGGTTTTTTTTTTATCAGCGGAATCTATACCATTTTGTAGTTAACAAGTTTTTTAGCGTTCTCTGATGCAGGTATTGTTTTTTGTGGTAAGATTTTACACTACCATGGTCACTAACACTACTAAAACATTGTTTATTAACGGGATATTATTTACCATATAAATTATTTGTCTTGAGTTGCCGACATTTCGATGCTGTTGAAAGCACCATGATCACGGATGGACTGAAAATCTTGCGGGTAGATGATATGAATAAATAAATATATACCAGTTGGAGGCCTTGGACTCTATTGAAAGGCGTGCTAAGAGGCTCATAGGCAGAGACTTGTTTGAGGCCCGATTACAGAGCCTCGACCACAGGCGTAAAGTTGCCAGTTTATCGGTATTTTATCGAGTGCATTTTGCAGAGTGCGCACTGGAGTTGCATAACCTGATTCTGTCATCACCATTCCACCATAAGACAACCAGATGTACGAAAAAACGCCACCAATACATGGTTAACATTCCACATGTGCGGACAAAGCGATTTGCTTCCACGTTCATTATGCGAACAGCCAAAGAGTGGAACGCTTTGCCGGCTTCTGTGTTTCCCGAGAACTACAACCTTGGGATCTTCAAATTGAGAGTGAACAGGTATCTTCTAGGCAAGCGTGTTACATCCTAGACCGCATCGTCACTTCCCATCAGGTGAGATAGTGGTCAAACGCAAGCCTATCAATCAATAAAAAAAAAAGTTATGGGCAAACGTAGCCTACCCTCCTTCGTACACGTTTATTACGCATCGCACCAGTCCAATGTCCCTGTTCTCACTATAGGTACATTCGATCTCGACACATAACTACTATTTTGTGACACAACACAGTGTGATACTGTTTGTTTACCCAAATAAATTGAATAATAAAAAAAAAAAAACAGTGCCACTTTTTGCGTTTGGAACGGAAACATTGCTGCGTTTACATAAACGTACCACTGGATTCCAGATAATAAACAATATTTTTTTTTTTTTTTTTTTTTATGTGATTGAATGACGTGACGAGCTAGTCGTTCACCTGATGTTAAGTGACACGGCCGCCCATAACAGTTGCAGTGTCACCCGGAACTTTAAAACAATAGTTTCGCGCGACACTGCACTGCGCACGTCATCCTGAGACATCACCCAGTCTAATAATCAGATTACTAGACTGAGTGATCAGATCACAATAACAATAAACAATAAACAATATTTTAGAAGTACTGTTTTTTTTGTTACAGAATGCTGAAGCTTCTTATGACTTCAGCAGCAATGATCCTTTTCCGTATCCTAGATATACGGACGACTGGTTCAATAGGTAAGCGGGTTTCTATTCTACAGACATCAAAAAGGAGGAGGGATTCAATCCGATTATTTAATATTTTAAACCCATACCGGTAACCGTCAGACCTCTGTCATTCATAACCGAATTAGAAAGTTTTTCTTAAGAGAAGCGTATACCCCCCTCCCCTCTTGTCCATACAAAAAGTGCCAACGCTTTTCCACCTATAAATATTATCCGATTTTGATGATTTTTTTATATGTTGTCTAGCCAGTGAAAACTATGCTCGTACGTCAGCCTTTGTTAAGGGCTTGTGCAAGGCCAGCGCGAATTCAAGTCAAAGCCACAGAATAGATGTATAGTACTAGGCCAAAGCGGGGATGAGCCAGGGGCCGAGCGGCAGGGGCGGTCTAAGTTAAACTGGTTCCAACGCGCAATAGTTTAGGTAATTTATTATTACACTGAATATAAAGGGTATTTTAAAAATCCGCTATACATAAGCCCTCTATTATATTTAGTTCAACTACTATACAAAGTTTCATGATCTTATTTAAAGTATTCATTGAATAATCGCTGTTTATTTGTACGGTTTGGAGGTAACTTTGTAATTTTTTTCTATCGAGAAAATTTTATTAATTCGTGTTTTCACTATACATTTGCAGTAGCATTAGTTCTGAACTTTACCATATATTAATTTCAAAGTCATTGTTGCAATATTGTTGACAGGATACTGCTTCAAGCTAAGCCGTTTTAAGCAATTTGGCGTTGTATTGGCTCTTAAGTTTTTACAATATCTTCGTATTTATAGCCACCTAAAGTTACGAGTTCTTGGCGACGAAGATATGTAGTTGTAAGTAGAACACTAAACAAATTGTCAAAAAAATCAAGACGTACTAGCGTTTGTTAAGTTTTAGAGAATGAAAACTGTTTTCGCTCAAAACGCTGCAATGTAGGTAAATTATTTCATGGGCTCTATTGTTTCTATCATACGTATGGAGAGCAGAGTGACGGCAGTAACATTTTCAAATACCAGGACGGTCCTCTTAAATATTAAACTCTGACTATGATGTTCTTCCAGATTAATTTGTAAAGGAAAAAATCGTATTACGAAAGGTAGATTACGCTAAGTAGGCGAGACTGCCATAAAAATCATTGATATTCTTCCAGATTGGTGTCGTGCAAATTTCTTCAAAATCGGTATTATGTTAGTTTGGTTTTAAACTAAAATAACCCACCAAGTACTTCTTAGTAAGAAGTTAAAGGGATTACAGTATGTTAAACCCTTTTTTTTACGTAAATGAATGACGCTATTCTTTCGCCTGGTGTTAAGCGACACGGCTGCCCATAACAGATTGCAGTGTCACTCGGAACTCAAAATTAAAGTTTCGCGTGACACCGCGCACTGCGCACGTCATCCTGAGACATCACACAGTCTAAAAAAAGTTTTCTAGACTGTGAGATCAGTTTGTGAAGTCTCATTTGCCCAGTAATTTCATTAGCTACAATGCCCTTCAAACCGGAACACAGTAGTGCTTGCACACTACTGCTTGGCGGCAGAATAGCCGGCATAGCGGTGGTACCTACCTAGACGAACTTTGCAGAAAAGTCCTACCACCTAGTCAATAGTAATGTAGGATATTGGAAGCAATCTCTCTGTTTGTATAAGATCTAGGAAAGGAAGAATAAAGGTGGTTTTCCCTTTTGTTTGTAGATGCCTATTTGGTGAAACAAAATCCTTAACAAAAACAATAAAAGATTTTTATCATAATTGCCTGAACAAAAAAAAAATTGATTTTCAAACTTATTTCCCGGCTGGTAAGACTTATCGGACATAACAAAGGCCCAGACCTTCAATCGTTTTGAGCGGCTTATAATTTTTCTCTTTGTTGTTTTGTTCTGGGCTAGGGCGGACTGATTGCGTAGGCTTCAAGAATAAATCACTATTTTCCGGGAATCACGCTACGGGTCAGATATTAATATTTATGTTTTATTCTGAAATAATCATGTTCGAGATCAGTGATCATGTTACGATCTATTTAGGTACGTTCTTTTGAGATAGATGTAATATGTTTTAATTTAAGCTAGGTAGTAATTTTTTTTATTGGAATTAATGACGTGACGTGCTAGTCGTTCACCTGGTGTTAAGCAACATGGCCGCCCATAACAGTTTTGTGTCACTCAGAACTTTAAAATAATAAAGTTTCGCGCGACCCTGCACTACGCACGTCATCCTGAGACATCACACAGTCTAGTAATCAGATTACTAGACTGCACTAGCTACAATGCCCTTCAAAACGGAACACATTATATTATATCGTATTATATTTATAGCAGTATCGCCTGCTTAGCGTAATAAACGAAATAATTCCGAAGACACACAACATTCTACCCAAGAAATTTCGGATGCCTCATCATCATCACTCCATCACCCAACATCAGTGCTACTGGAGCAGCTGTGCTAGCAGTCTAGAGCCACACACCGCTATTTTACGGAGCTGGGGTGGCTCGGGTAGATGCTGGCGGGGGAAATGCACAATATACCCAAAGCGGGACGTCAGTGCAGGACTTATCACCCCCATGTAGAATAAGAATAAAAAACGAAATAACTATAATGTAAAGAAAAAAAATTAGTTGCGACCGGGGTTTGAACCCTCATCCAGCTGTTCCCGAAGCCGGGATTTGCTTTATTTAAGCACACGTGTCACCATCTCGTGTCAAACTGCGGTTCAAACTTTTCTTTTACATTAAAATGAATCTGTAGTCATTATTGCAGTTTGGAAAGAAAAGCAAAGAGACTTACATCTTTAGAGCCGCTACATGGTAATGTAACAAGAATTTTTCTTCCCACTAGAAAACCAGTTTTCAAACTTGCTATTCTAATGGGAATAACCGGTTTCATGTAGCTATTTACAAAAGTGAAAACGTATTTGTTAAACTATAATGTGTGTAAACGGTCTATTCCCAAAGTCTCCACGGTTGTTAATATGTGAGAAAATTGAGAACTTCAAGTCTCAATGGTTTAGTTACTTGGATTTTGTGATGGTGACGAAGTTTAAATTATCATAACCGATTAAAGCTTGTTCGAGTCTCAATAGATCTCAATAGGGCCGTGTCATCTCGGTGTACAAATAGGAACCATCCCATCTTTTCCCGTGGGTGCCGTAAGAGCCGACTAAAGGAATATTCATTAGGGAATGGGCAGCAGCATTCTCTTCGGTGTATTTCAATCTTCTGCGGTCACCAAGCCGCCTGCCAAGCGTTGTTGATTATGGCAAACCCTCCTAATAAGCGTTCAAAGTGGCATTTTATTTGGGAGGCCTATGTTCAGCACTGGACGTCTTCCGGCTAATGAAGTGAATTTCAATAGATACACTCAATACTGGTCCTTATTTATTTACTTTACCATATAAGCTAAATCTAAATTTATTATGAAGAGAATGAACACCAGGGCCCAAATTCTGTATGACCACTTGACCATTCCTTACTTCGAAACCACGCGAATTTCTTCTCTTACATAAGAAATCTGCAAAAATCTATTCTCTTTGAAATGAAAATGAAACCGCGCGAAATGAATTTTGAATTGGCACGATTTGAACCGTCTAAAACCATAACGTTCCATTGAGACGCGTTCCGAAACATCAATTCGTCAAAAGTTATGTTACAAAAATCATCAAATACTAGCAACACCGCGAATCGAGGGACGTACTTTACAAATGACGGAGTCGTTTATGAACGCAGTGATTGAAAATGCTAAGTGGTCTGTGGTAGTTTTTGGTGGGGAAGAGGAGTAATGGCGGCTGTCTTGGGGTGTATATGAATGTGAATATTAAAAATTGTGGCGAAGAAATACAGAAGCTGTCAAATGTGCTAATCTCGACTTTTATTCTGGCCTCCCTGACCACTATCTGTAATAGCTACCACCACATATGTCAATATTTATTCAAAATAAAAATACTTTTAATGTAAAGTAAAGGTATTTCTAATGCTGTGTCGCGAATTGAACACGACATGATAACGATGTTGTTTTGTATCGTGTGGAGTCTGTGTTTTCATAGAGAAGTAGGGCCCAGACTTGGAAAAAGTTATCCTTAATCCTTTGCTTTCAGTATTATTCTAGATTAACCAAAGATTTCGCAGTCTCATTAAAATATTCTGAACTCGTGATTCGTTGAAAGGATTTCGTTCAAGAAATTCGGGCAAACCAATTAATTTATTAAAAGTTGAATCATGTAAATGAGCTATTTCACAGCCCTTCAAATTAAAATAACTGAAATTTGTTATCAGAAACGTCACAGTGCTTGCTGTATTTTTAAGATTTAATTTATTAAAAACTCTTTTCAATATTGCTGGTTGATTCTTTGCGGACACCGCAGACTCGCAATAAAAGGACTATTTCAAAATAAAAACATTTGTAAATACTTTTCACCGTCGTGTCGCAACTATAATCACTCGAATGCTCACTTTACCTTTTGCTGTTTAGAGTGCTACTCTTGTTACACAACAATAAATGAGTACCTACCTACCCATCAGATACTACCTACGCACTTCCAGTGCTCTTAAGAGGACCGTCCTGGTATTTGAAAATGTTATTGCCGTCGCTCTGCTCTCCACACGTATGATCTATCAACTAAGTAAATTGTCAGTAAATTCACATGAGTGAATTTACCTATATTTTAGCTTTTGGGCGCCAACAGTTTTCACCCTCTAAAATTTAACAATACATTTTTTCATCATCATCATCATCATCAGCCTGAAGACGTCCACTGCTAAACATAGGCCTCCCCCAGAGCGCGCCACCTTGAGCGGATGCTCGCCTCCTACGTCCATCGGCTCCCCGCGGCTTTCACCAGGTCGTCGGTCCACCGAGTGGGGGGCCGGCCTACGCTGCGTCTTCCGGTTCGTGGTCGCCACTCGAGAACCTAAATATTTTTTAAGTCTTGATTTTCTGAAAATATGTTTCGTGTTCTAGTTACAATTACTTTTCTTCGTGATAATTTTGCCGCCAAAAAACTAAAAATGGAAGATGTACTACTGATGATAGATGTACATAGTTTTTTACTGGGTAGACTACATATAAAAAGAATATCAAAATCAGATAACATTTAGAGGTGGATATAGCAAGATGTAGTATAGTTACATCTTGTGTAGTCTGCCTAACTGGCTACACGCTCTAATTCGATCGTCGGACTATTGGTATAGGACTAAACGAACTAACTTGGTTAATTTAAGCGACAGTAAACTACCTAAGTTAGTGTCGCCGCACACGAGCCACTCGCGACAGCCACAAACGCCGCGAATGTACCGCAAACGATTGTAGCGTGTGGCGGCCACCGGCGTCTACCGTGTGCGGCGAGTCCATACAAAATGTATGAAAACTATAGGAAATATGCCGGTGGCGGCGTTTTGTGGCTTGTGGATGGTGCGAGTTGCTTAACATATAAGTACCTATATATTCCCGGTACAAAAGTACCTTAGCAAAATTACAGTTATTTTATGTGTAAGCATTAAATAATTGAAATTTTACTAAGGTACTAATAGTTATTATGTGCTAATGGTACGGTAGGTAATTGACGCCTTATCTAACCATCCCTGTTACTGGTTCCTTATGGGTTACGAGGGCAGATGGCAGTCACTCGTGTAATTCTGGTAGCTTGCTACTACAGATTAGATTGGGAGCCGAACCCAATAACAAATGGGAAAAGACAAAGAGGAGAGGGGAGGGTACGGTAGGTAATGTTACAGCCACAACTAACTTCATTAACTTAAGTTAAAGTAAATAGTTACTCATGCACAATTGCACATGTAGGTATATGTATATTTTATTATAGTTAGTTTACATATATTTTATTTCACAGCCACGGGACGAGGTGCGCTGGCGAGGTGGCAGCGGCGCGCGACAACGGCGTCTGTGGCGTCGGTGTCGCCTACCACTCGAAAGTTGCCGGTCAGTTGCTGGAATGCTAAAGAATTTTTTGAACAATGACCCATTATTTAGTTACCTAATTTATAATTTTTTTTTGATTATATGGTCATGGCATACTCGAAAAGAACCCTTAGTAAAACGATAGCCTGACGATGTGTGACCGAAAAAAAACAAAAAATACACATCTATTCGAAAAAATGTAGGTAGTTTATTATTCGTGAACCGGGACTAAAATAGCTCTTTAATGACTAGGCACTAAAAGTGATTTGAATCTGGAATGTGGATGTTGTTAGTGAAAGTTCCAATCAGCAAAGAGATCAATAATGAACATTGTATGAACTATGAACAAGTAACTGACTGAAAGAAACTCGTGCGCAAGCTAAACAAAAAAAAACTTTGGCAATAGACAGTTTATATGCTTATATATGCTTAGGTAATTAGGTAGGTGTTTTTATCTATTTCCTTATTGGAACACTTAACCTTTTTTAAATGTAAATGAATGACGCGACGAGCTAGTCGTTCGCCTGATGTTAAGCGTCACGGCTGCCCATAACAGATTGCAGTATCACTCGGAACTCTAAATTAATATAGTTTTGGGTGACACTGCACTGCGCAAGTCATCCTGAAACTTCACACAGTCTAGTAATAAGATTACTAGACTGTGTGACTTTATAATCTGTGATCAGATTATAAAGTCTCATTTGCCCAGTAATTTCACTAGCTACAATGCCCTTCAAACCGGAACACAGTATTGCTTGCACACTACTGCTTGGCGGCAGAATAACTGGCAAAGAAAAAAAGCTGTTCTCAAATAACGTCCAATAAAAAGCCACGTTCACTGTTTCCCAATCTGTCCGCCTCTTCGACCACAGATCTGTCAAAACTCTGAAATTAGCCTCACTGCTGGCGGAAAAGTGATTGCGTAATGAGAGGACGGGATTAGATCCGCTGGGAATGGGTTGGGTGGATTAGTCTGAAAACTGAGAGGCAAATTAGGGAAATTGGGTTTAAAACTAGGGTAAAGGTACAAGTTATTATTGGACTATACTAGGTATGTGGGTTATCGGTCCGTTCCAAAGAGGTATATGTACTACGTACTAGAGAAGCTATTCAAAGCACAAATAGTTGTCATTGTTTGTATAGTTAAACTAAAATCCGCTACAGTGCTTTACGAGATTAAATCGTCTAACCAACGATCACAACACGCAGCGCAGTGCCATGGCACATTCGGATCATAATTTTTACTGCTATTCACTGCTACACGTGCAGTCGCTTTGAGAGCTGAGCATCGTATGAGCGAGAAGATGCTCATTGGCATATTTGCAGTGGTTGACAGGGCAAGTTAGAGATGTCCGGTCTGGTGTATACATAGAAGTCTTTGGTCCGTTCATGTGTGTTTTACATTTTTTAATATAGTTTTGCGTGACATCGTCACGCCGTCATCCTGAGACTTCACACAGTATAGTATTAAGATTACTAGACTGTGTGATCAGATCATAAAGTCTCATTTGTCCAGTAATTTATTTAGCTACAATGCCCTTCAAACCAGAACAAAGTTTTGCTGCACACTACTGCCTGGCGGCAGAATAACTGGCAAAGCGGTGGTACCTACTCGTACCTAGACGAACTTTGCAGAAAGTCCTACCACCTACTTGTTTTCCCGTTTAAAATTAAAATGTATCCTATGACAATCGTGATAGTGTAAGTAATCTGTGTGCACAATTTAATCTTAATCAGTTCAAACGCTTTGGCATAAAAGTAATCTTCAAAAAAAAAAAATTAAAAAAAAAAATTAAATCATCAAAATTTTACTTTTATAATAAAACAGATAAAAAATTTACTACTACTGTTTTATCTACGAGTCACATAAAAGTTTAACGTTAGAAAGAACAGCTTTGTCCGTGTGTGCGAGGTATTCATTACTCTCGCTCCAGCGGGCCGCGTGATTGGCGCACTTGACGCGAAATGTTGACGTCACCATGTTCCATTTTTAATTTTAGATCAGTGATAGGAGGCGGGCGGGCCTGAGAGCTCAGTCGGTAGTAGCCCTTCTGAACTATAGGTTGTGGGTTCGATTTCCACCCGGGACAAACATTTGTGTGATGAACATCGATGTTTGTTCCGAGTCTGGGTGTTATATTGTATTCTATGTATGTACTTAGAAACAAAAAAGTATCTAAGTATTCTATCAGTTATCTAGTTCCCATTGTACAAGCTTTGCTTAGTTTTGGGTTAGATGGCGCTGTGTGAAATGTCCACACATATTTATTTATTATTTTATTTATTTAGTGACGTGACGTGGTTTTAGACAGAGTTTGCTGATAGTCAATAATAATTTCTGAGTTAAAAATGTCTTTTTAATCTATTGAGTGGCTGACTGACAGACAGACAACCGTACAGCCCGAACCGCTGGACGTAGAGACTTCATAATATAATTTGGAGGGCATTCCTTTACGGCGTAGAGATGTAAATACTAAAAAGGTTTTTGAAAATTCAACCCTTAATGTGGTTAATTAAGGATCCTATAAATAAACGAAGTGAAACCCCCGCTACATCTAGTTTAATACAACTGAAATAAATAATTTTAAAAACCAACGAAATATTTCTATCTTTAAACAAATCGCTCTAAGAAATAAGACGTGACGTGACATGGACAGGAGAAACAAGCCACTTTCAATTCCCTAGCCAAAACATTTCAGTTTTGTCATACGAAATGTCTGAGTACTTGATGTATTTTTATAAGAAAAACCAACAACGTGTCCATCATACATAACCTAAAAGAAACGAGGTACTTATTCCCAAAATAGTAAATACTGGGTGGCGCAAAAGTAAAGACCCTATTTGGTTCAGCTATAACATTTTTTCTAAATTAGAAAACTAGATTTAGGTTTTTTTAAATGTATATTTGTGCCATTAAATTTCGTACCATTAGGATTTAAAGATGATGTCTTTTAAATGGTGACCTCCAGAGTTGATACACATTTGAGCCCTATTTATGACATTTTGCAAGATGATTTTCCTTCAAAATTGGTTATGAGTGACGAAGCGCATTTCCATCTCTCAGGGCATGTCAATAAGCAGAATACTCGGTTCTGGGGCACTGATAATCCGCGCATTATTCAAGAAACACCTCTACACCCACTAAAAGTTACTGTATGGTGTGGCATCTGTGTTGACAGAGTGATCGGACCCTATTTTTTCGAAGACGCTGGAGGCAATGCGATAACTGTCACTGGAGAACGCTACAGAACCATGTTACGTGAGTTTTTGATACCCAGTTTGGACGAATTGGGGCTGGAGCACATCTGGTTTCAACAAGACGGCGCTACGGCACACACAGCGCGCGACACTATGGACTTAGTGAGGGACGCTTTTCCAAGCCGAGTTATCTCTCGTTTTGGCGATTTGCCTTGGCCTGCAAGATCACCCGATCTGACCAGTCCAGACTTCTTTCTTTGGGGTTTTTTGAAATCTCGGGTGTATGTGAACAAGCCACAGACTCTCGCAGCTCTAAAAGAAAACATTCGTCAAGAAATAACGAACATATCGCAGGAAGTGTTACGGCAAGTTATGCAAAATGTCATAAATAGGGCTCAAATGTGTATCAACTCTGGAGGTCACCATTTAAAAGACATCATCTTTAAATCCTAATGGTACGAAATTTAATGGCACAAATATACATTTAAAAAAACCTAAATCTAGTTTTCTAATTTAGAAAAAATGTTATAGCTGAACCAAATAGGGTCTTTACTTTTGCGCCACCCAGTACCTAAAAAGCTTCTATTTGACATTCGATTGTGACCGAGTTGTTTCTATTTGTCATTCGGTTGTGACTGAGTTGTTTCTATTTAACATTCGATTGTGACCGAGTTGTTTCTATTTGTCATGCGATTGTGACCGGATGTTTCTATTTGTTATTCGATTGTGACTGAGTTGTTTCTATTTGTCATTCAGTTGTGACTGAGTTATATCTATTTGATTGTGACCAAGTTGTTTCTATTTGTCATTCAATTGTGACTGAGTTATTTCTATTTGACATTCGATTGTGACTGAGATGTTTTTTTTGTCATTCGATTGTGACTAAGTTGTTTCTATTTGACATTCGATTGTGACTGAGTTTAAGATGTTTTTGGCAAGAGGTTTATATTAAAGGCCCCATGGAGATAACGTGACATTGACATGAAAATACAATAGACAAAATTTCATTCATCATCATCATCAGCCGTTTTGCGTTTACTGCTGAACTTAGGGTCCTGAGTGAGTAGAAATAAATTAGGGTTGCCATAATCACCGCGCTTGACAGGCATCTCGGTGATCGCTGTAAAATGTGCAGGCCAAGGTGAATATCTGTAAAATTTTAAATTTCCTGATAACGTCCACAGTTTTATTACTAAGCTATTTTATGTTTGCAGTTATTATTATACAATTTATACGCTAAACAGGGTTACATAGGATATTATAATATTTAATGTTACCAAATTATGTCGTCCTACCTGGCACAATATCTGGCCACACCTGTGCCCAAAGCCTATAAAAATGTTACAGCTCTACCCAAATTATTAAAATTTTGCGGCAATGTTTTCAACGAAACTCATTCTAAACAAAAAAAAAGTCAATAATTATCTAATTTATAATTTACAATTTAATGGTGTCGATTCTGTATCACATTCTCTAAAACTAAACGAAACTCAAATGTCTCCGTCTTTTTCATTTCCCCTTTGTCAGAAGAGTACCGCTATACTTATACTTTCGCTATTACCTGCTAATAAACATTGTATTAGTGGAAGAATAAGAGTAACGAAAATATTCTAGGTCTGTGCGTTATTTTGTGCTGTTTCTATCTATCAAAGAAATAGCTAAAGTTAAGAGGAAACACATTGTAATACAGTGTTTATTAGTAAGGGGCTTAAGTTTATTATAATAAAGAATGCATCACATCAGAACCGACCCGGAACCTTACCATTAACAGGTTGCCTCTTAGCGCAATTCAATTGAACACCTGAAGTGACTCGCTACACATGAAATTGTATTGTAGCGATCCTTTCAGGGTGCAAGCGTATATTTTTTGCGCGGAAAACCGGGCTCGTTGGCGTAGTGAGAGCCTGCTGGATATAGCCATATCCAGCAGGCTGATGATGATGAATCCAAAACCATGTTTTTCAGCAATGTTCAGCATTAAGTACAACAGAATTTACATTTTACCCCCACTATAACCTTCCCCAGGTATCAGAATGCTGGATCAGCCGTACATGACGGACCTGATCGAAGCCAACTCAATGGGCCACGAGCCTCATAAGATCCACATCTACAGCGCCTCCTGGGGCCCCACTGATGACGGCCGGACCGTCGACGGCCCTAGAAACGCGACTATGAGGGCTATCGTACGAGGGGTTAACGAGGTAAGTCTTTATCAACTCTTGAAGTTCATTGCAGGGGTAGTATGAGCTGTAAGTGACATATCAAATTAATGTGAAAAAGTGCGTCACCATTCTATAGAGCGACACCATTCTAGTGCGACATCACACTATTGTGAAAAAAGTGCGTCACCACTACCATTTACCACGGTTACATTTTTGAGCCGTTTGGTGTTGAGACCCTGGGTCCGTGGGGTCCGGTAGCTCATCGCGTTTTCCAAAGTTTATCAGAGCGCCTGGTTGATGCGACGCGTGACCAAAATGCTGGCACTTATTTGCCTCAACGAATCAGCATTCCAATTCAACGAGGCAATACTGCCAGCATGTTGGGTACGCTACCTACCGGCCATCGCGGCTAGTATACAGTCTAAATGTTCTTTGTAGTAGATAGTGTAGCTAATTTACTAGTTTTAGGAGTTAGTTTAAAGAATAAAGGCACATTTACCATTACCAATACCACATTAGCGTGAGACCACTCTAGTGCAAAGCCATTCTAGTGAGATACCACTATAGTGTGATACCACTGGTAGTACCGATGTTCGATAGATATTTCAGCCAAGCCAACTGTACGGTTTATCATAGTAATAAATACACGTGAAAAAAAATACACGCGAGAAAACTAAGGGTGGGTGTTTTGATCCGCAGTTAAAGTAACCAATGTTTAAAAACTAACAAATTCTAACCAATGGTCAACATATTTTGTTAGAGATTTTAACCATTGGTAGAGTTTTTAAGCATTACCTTGACTAAACCCACCCTAAACAAAATGTACTCAGATAATAATGCCCTTGGGATTATGTAAGAACACTAATGGGTTCTGAACCCTTACTCTATCTCACAAAGGGTGAAGTTCAACAACATGAAAAAGCGGATTATCAGTTAATGACATAAATAACTTTTAATGTTCAAAATTGTTTAACTTCTTCTGTATATAAGCGGTTTTAAAAATCCGTGAACTTTACCCCAATGTTTTGAGTTCATCGGTTAACCATTGAACAATTTCGAATATTGATGAATACAAATAGGCTATCTTTAGCATCAAAAGACGGTATACTAAAAGTAATTGAATAAATTTTTTTTTCTTATAGTTTGGCTCCACACTTAGTGTATTTAGCCAGTAGCAAGTATTGTAGTTTTTCATCGTATTATGAAATATTTCATGTAAAGTCAAGTCTTAGTCACAGTCAGTCAGGGTAGTCATAGTCCAGTCTAAGTCAGGTAGTCATAATCCAGTCTAAGTCATGCCCTAGTAAAGTAGTGGCAACTTTACTAGAGACTTCTATGGTATTTTGGAAGCAACACGAAAAACCACGTTTCACTACATTATATCACTTGCCCACACTTATACTCGTAATTCAGCACTTAATGCGTAAAATGCCACTAATTTTAAACATTAACACTAGAAAAAGCATAAGTTTAATGAAATAATACAATGCAACGACGTGAACTTTTTCACGTTCCCTCCAAAACTCAATTGAATATTATAAGGATATAAAATGACTTTCTGTCAAAATATAACCGGCCTAATGAGTATTTAAATGAGTTGAAAAAAAAAAACTCTTTCCTATTCCCTACTACTGGTGCAATGCAAGCAAATCCGATTTTGAGCTTTGGTTAGGTACTTATATATCTGTAAAAAAGTCCTTAATTGATAATCACTCTTTTACGAGAGTCGTTGGTTTATCATCACTTCTTTGAAAGTAGGAAGTACTTTCATTATAACTTCAATTCAACGTTATAACTCGCCAAAAATATATCCAATTATGTTAAATAATCTCGCATAAAATAATATTTTGACATTTCCGCGCTCACCCTTGATTATAAACGTGAGTGGGCGAATTATTCTGAAATAAGCCGGCTTTTCATTCATAGTCATGTATATAATAATGTTCCGTGCGAGGCTTCATAATTGGCTGTTATATTAAGAAAATCTATACATAACATAGGTACATTTGATTACGTATGTACCAGTATGTAATAGGTACATACTTACTGGTACATAATTGAAAACCTCCTCTTTTTTTCGAACTCGGTTTAAAATGAGGAAAAATATTTGAATTTAGTTTAGCTTGAGATATTGGTGACACGGGATATACCTCTATAGGTATCTTAAGCTAAACTAAGTTCAAAATATTTCCCTCAAAATATTGGTGACACGGGATATACCTATAGAGGTACATCCCGTGTCACCAATATCTCAAGCTAAACTAAATTCAAATATTTCCCTAATTTTAACCAAGTTCGAAAAAAGAGGAGGTTTTCAATTCAATTATTTTGCTTCTTTTTTTGTAAATTCAAAATATTTCCCTCATAATATTGGTGACACGGGATATACCTATAGTGGCATATCCCGTGTTGTTCTCTGACTCACGCTGTTGCCAAATTACGAACAAGCCTGTTTAGCCAAAAGGAAAAGTCAAACCAAAATATGAACTAATTAGACGACAGAGTTTTTAAATGATCATTTTAATTTTCTGTAACTTCGATATTAATAAATACCCTAAATTACCTAATCTAAAATAAGGTGATACCAGTAGAATTTTATGAAGTATTTCTGATGGCATTTCCTCAAAGCGCTAATGGAAAAATGATTTCGTTGCCTCGGATATTTATTTCAAATTCCTGCGGGACCCGAAGCAAATATGTTTCTTAAAAAAGATCATCTTATTTCCTTGAAATATTTTTCTCTTTCACCCAATTCCTATATTTTTATCATCTTTGGTAAAGGGTAGGTCCCTGGGTTTTGTTATAAGTGATTTCTATGCCGACTTGCGTGAACCATTTTCAATCTGTAATCGTTTGCCATTCATTTTTGTTTGTTTTTGGTTTGTTTTTATTTCATAAATTTTGATCCGCCAATTTTATAGATGTTATTTAAATTATATTTTACGTCTAGGGCAGGTATAGTACGTATAATGACATATCCCAATATGATATATGAGCGCACGCGTTGTAAAGAGTATTTTAGGTAATTTTTTTACACTTTGGGCTACATTAACTATTAGAGTTTTAGCATGGATCCCCTAACTTTTTGAAAATATAATATAGCCTATGTCACCCTGGCATAGTGTAGCTTCCCAACAGTGAAAAAATTTTTCAAATCGGTTCAGTAGTTTCGGAGCCTATTCAATGCAAACAAACAAACAAACAATCAAATCTTTCCTCTTTATAATATTGTTATAGATTATAGATGTTATAGATTATAGACTATAGATTACAAAGTTTAGGCATTGATGGTTAGGCAATCTGCTTAGGGTAGGTTTTTGATCCATAGTTAAGGTAACCAATGGTTAAAATCTCGAACAAATTCTAACCAATGGTCAAAATGTGTTATAGTTTTTTAACCATTGGTTACCTTAACTAACACCCAGCCTTAGTCAATTCGTGTTATGGGCAATATGCTGCAGTGGCATCTTATGCTTATTTGAGCATAAAAGATGCCACTGTTCATTTGAGCATAAAAGATGCCACTGTTTTGAGTTCATTTTAGGCAATGAGCTCAAAACCGTAAATAAAACAATCTAGGTAATTAATCATCATTTCATTTCACCAACGAAGATTTTCAGTCCAAATGCTCCAGCCCTACTAACCGGTAGGTAGCGTACCCAACATGCTGGCAGCATTGCCCCGTTGAATTGAAATGCTGATTCGTTTTTTTTATTTATTTTTTTCCTGACTTTTTCAACGCTGATATACGTATTTCATAGGTGTTATACGTGTATGTATGTATGTACGTATGAACGTGTGGAAATCCAATTTATCCACCCCTATCATTTGCATTTCAATTTATTCGCAAATGATGTTCTCTTTTATTTGCACGTTGGTTACTTATTAACATTTAAATATATAAGAACTCGTCTTGTTTAAAATGCTAATAAACACACTTTTAAAAAAAAATTGTGTTTTGATAGATATAGGCTTGATAGATATATTTGACTAGAGGTAGGACTTTACTGCAAAGTTCGTCTAGGTAGGTACCACCGCTTTGGGAGTTATTCTGCCGCCAAGCAGCAGTGTGCAAGCACTACTGTGTTCCGGTTTGAAGAGCACTGTAGCTAGTGAAATTACTGGACAAATGAGACTGTATGATCTGATCACTCAGTCTAGCAATCTGATTACTAGACTGTGTGATGTCTCAGGATGACGTGCGCAGTGCAGTGTCACGCGAAACTTTATTGTTTTAAAGATCCGAGTGATACTGCAACTGTTATGGGCGGCCGTGTTGCTTAACATCAGATGAACGACTAACTCGTCACGTCATTCAATCGCATAAAAAAAAATAGGCTTATAGAGCCTTATATTTATATCATCATCAGCCTGAAGACGTCCAGTCCACTGCTGAACATAGGCCTTCTCCATAGAGCGCCAGTTTGAGCGACTGCTTGGCTCCTGCATCCATCAACTCCCCGCGGTTCTGACCAGGGGTCTAGCAAACATCCCTTACCATTAGCGTTAACGCCAAACGATAACTCCAAATGTAAAAGTGACATCACGCAGGTAATGTCATTCCCAAAATATTCCCCTATTTTGGAGTTATCGTTTGGCGTTAACGCTAATGGAAAGGGATCTTTGCTATATTCACAAATCGTGGCCTACGCTGCGTCTTCCGGTTCTTGGTCACCACTCTAGAACCTTTCTTTCCCACCGGTTGTCAGTTCAACGAGCGATGTGTTACCTCACGTGGGAAATTCGAGCATAGCTCTCTCCATAGCTCGCTGCGCTGCGCTGAGCTTACTCATAAGACCAACAGTAAGTCCACGTCTCACCCACACGTGTCGTCTTATATTTATACCTAGGGCTATAGGTAATTGTATATTTCAACGATCAATAACTACTATCAAGTATAATATTTATCTATAGTTCTGTTATCCTCATTATTTTCCGTATCTCCACAGTATCTATTTAATGATATCTGTTTCCGTAATAATATAGGGAAACCCTAATTGTGTCTTGTCAACACTCCTCGAGTATCTTCGTCATCCTCCACGATTTTTATTGTTTATTTCAATAAATAAAAATGTGATACTATTGGCAGTACCATTAGGTACCTATAATTTAGCTAGATGCTTACGGTAACATATTTAATGCCTTAGTACATTAGTCGTTCTCGTCAGGATGGTGGAATATGCCTATTGCTAAAACTTCATAAGTAATTATTTTAATTAGATAATTTTGTATAAAGTTGGCGCTGCTCTTTTGGTGCATTTATCTAGTTTATGAAGCCTAATAATTCAAGTAATTATTATGTAAAACGCACTAATAATATTCTAGCGTTAAGATGCCATTCATTTGCATAATTCATAATAAATAAACAATGAAAATTGCACCACTGTGGTGCGAAAAATAGACAAGCGCTTAATATCTATAATAAAAAATATTTTGAAATTGTTATCTCAGTTATTAAACACGTTAAAATTAAATATGCCTCAACACAACGTTTACTTCTAGCATAAAAGATCATAATATTATCAAGATTAATAAAAATGTATATAATATATGTATATAACAGAAGAAACAGTAGAGGCGACACTTCAAAGCAAGCGCGCGGGTGGAGCCACCCGGCTCGTCTTGCATGACTGCACAGCGCGCTCACAGAGCATTAGTTGGAGAACTGCCGCCTGGTATCTAACACTCGAACATTAAGCTCGGAAAATGGAATTAGAAGGCAACAATACTGAAAATATTGTTTGTTATACGGTCTACTTATTTCAATTAGACTGGAACTTGCGTCCTGCAACGGTATTTCCTTACACATAATCTACATAAGCGAGCGGAGTGAGTAGGCATCTTCTGGGTATGCGTGTCTTCCACCTTCGGCTTCAGATCAGATGGCTTCAGGATGCACTTACCATCAGGTGAGATGTGACGATGACTTTGCGTATTTTTTCTCTACCAGTATATTCCCCACATTTCAATTCGTAAAAACTTTTACTCACCGAACTTAGGTCTGTGCTTTTACTTCTGTGCTTATCTTAGGACTAAAACATAAAGTTGTGGAAGCTCTGAAACCGAAACAGCTGAAATTAATTCCAGTCATGATTTTAGTTTGGATCTAGTACTATCTCATAATAAAGTTAGAGGTTAAAGTAAATTTACTTTGCAAAGGATTTAGGGGTTCCCATTAGTGGCTATCTAGATAGTTTAATAACTATCAAGAAACCACAAAATTAATAACGGCTACATAGAAAGCTTACAGCAGAAATGTTGAGGTTAAATTAGATAGAATAGAAAGAGAATTGTTTGTTGTCTCACCGATGAAAATATACAAGTATAAAATAGATCATAAAACTCTCGTACTATATCAGCTGTTGGAAAAATGTTTACCATTTTTTAAGGCCTGCTTCTTTGTATCATATGTACTGTTATAGGTACCTCCTTTATGGGTTATTGTCTAAGGGATGACATAGTGCCTATGGGCACTATGTCAGCACTTTCATAGATAAGTAGGGTTATTTACCCTCTGACGCGTAAAGGCTGCCTAAAGAGCAACCCTTACAAATTTGTACATTTAGTAAAGTCTCAATAAATAGATTTCTTAGCATTCGGAAGTATTATTTTAAAACGCAACTTCTATCGTTGCGCGTAACAGTACGTAACAAAAATCTTTAAGTTTTGCTAATTTAATTATTCCTTTATTTTCTCCAAGATTTACATACTTCAATAATTTACTAGTAAAGGATAGGAAGGTGTAGGATTGATTCAAAATGATATTAGCTGCATAGAAATCACTCCTATTGAGCAAAACGCCACTCTTATTTTCATATCAATAAACGGACAGTCCCAGGCCCCTACCTATAACAGAAGGATGCTCATCAGTGCCAACAGTGCTTAAATTGAGATTTCATTCACAAAACGAACAATTTGTGAAAGATTTAATTTAAGACCCTCCTGAGGAGGTCCTGATTTTTGAAAATGTTATTGCCGTCGCTCTGCTCTCTACACGTATGACAGAGACAATAGAGCCCATGAGCGAATTTGCCTACTTTTAAGTGTTTCGGGCGAAAACGGTTTTCACCGTCTAAATCTTAGCAAAATCTTTTGATTTTAGTGTCAACCATGTTGTCATAATCCATGCTTGTACGTCTTGATTTTTTTGAAAATATGTTTCGTGTTTTAGTTACAACTATTTTTCTTTGTCATAATGTTGACGCTTAAAATTCGATGGCTATAAATACGAAGATATTGTAAATACTTAAAGAAGGAAGACGTACGAGCATATAGCTTTTTGCTGTGTACCATGAAAAAAATCATCAAATCAGTTAACCTTTAGAAGTGGAAATCTTTGGCGCTTTTGTATGGACAAGACCCCTCTTGTCCATACAAGAAGCACCAACGGTATACGCTTCTCCTGAGCATCGTCCTGCAATATGGGCCTCAGTCTCACTCGGAATAACCTCCAACGTCCAGGGGGTACGACTGAACCACGAAGATACCTGTGGTAAAGGTAGAGCCAACACTCCTAAATACCGAACCGATGCTATCGCTATTTGACTCCTCTCTTTCGTTTCTACGTCATCAAACATACACAACATTTTGATGGTGTCAATTGAATAAAATATTTGAGGAAAAGAAAGAGGTAGGAGGGGACGTGTGCGAATGAAATAGCGATTAGCAGAACTTGGAACCATCAAACTGCAAAGCGTTTCCAAGCTTGGAAAAAAATAAGTATTTGAAGTATGGACTCCAAGTTTACTTATATCTTCATGGGCAGGATTGATATTAAGCACGGGGTGACACGGGGTGAAAGGTTCTTTGTACCTGCAAATAGAACCTCCGCCCCTAATCACTTCGATATTTTTCCGTCATAAGCCGTAATAGAATCTCCGATGTTTTATGTCTTTGGATAGATAAAGTGAGGAAGAAAGGTCAATAAAATCCGTCCCTGTCGCCGAGACATGCTCTTCTTGGGCTATCGCGATAAGTAGCTACTTAGATAGGTATAACGTGTTCTAATTCTTCACCTTTTACAACCAACGTACGGGGATGGCAGCGCCACCTATTGAAAGAAAATCCCGAGTTAATGAATTCATTTATTTACCTAAATTAATATTTTTTAATTTCCCTATACCCTTTATCGTGTGGTACATGATGGTCTCGTTTATTCCCGTTAGAATACCTACCAAGTTTGATAGTTGGTATCTAATGGGAAAAATATCTTGTTAATTGCGTGTTCTTCTACCATCAATATAAGCTGAAATTGTTTTGAGTCGAGTTGGTTTTGAGGCAACAGTGCAATTCCCTATCCTCGTATATAAACGTAATGGCCTATGTCACGAGACACGCTCACGCCGGCCTTAGTATAGTGCGTAGAAACTAGAAACGATTTCATAGATAGTAATATATATACCTACAAAACTATCTAAAAGTGCGAAAGCATGAGACTAGTGGCCGTGGCCCGGCAACGGAGAGACAAAAAATCTTCTTGTAGAAATAGGCCCTAAAATGCGTATGATAAACTGAAGTTTATCGCTGACGATCTGTTTCGAACCCTTTTCCAAGATAGCGCAGAGCTATTTCTCTTTTCATATATTATGTTTACGAATTTTAAACATGCCGAAATTTGTCGCTGCTCAAATCTCGGCACAAGTCGCCGCGTTATTCTTGATCGGGGGGGCACTGTCTTCAAGCGATGCCTAAGATATGTATTATTGTTTGAGAGTCTCTATATCTATAGTTCGGAACGGTTTCGAACGAAGCTTTTGTGATAAAGTTTTGTACCCCATCTGCCGCTTACAGGGACAGAAGATTACTTTACCTATGGATCCAAATTTTTTAAACTGTCAGGGGCTGTCCCCTGACAGTTTAAAAAATTTGCAGATTTGTATCTACGAACGGTAGATCTCGCGAGCTAAAAATTGTCGACTAGTACCTAACTAGTAGTTCTGCAAACGAGTACAAACGTTTTTGCGACATTAATGATCACCATCGCTCCGGCAGCTCGGTGATCGCAGAATTTTAGCCGGATTTTACAGCATCCATGGGAAAAGATAAGGTGGCCCTCTCTTCTGTTCTCACACCGCCGCGCTGCCGGGGCTTACTTCGTTCGCTCGGTCAATTATGTAGTGCATCTGAAAATCATAAAAAAACATGAAACATATTGGTATTATGATTACTGAAAACTCAATGTACAATAGAGGTCCTAACATAAGTGAGGCAAACCCATAGCAAAAGGTTGACCTATTTAGGTACACGGAGATTGCTCCCGATTCATCCACAAGTTGCTTTGAAGCCTATTTTTATCTCCGACCTCCAAGCTGTTTCCATATCCGGACTAGGCGCCCGCGTCATTTCCGGTCGCAAATCAAAGCAAGTCCTGAACTTGGAACTAGTGGAACGCTCATTAAAGACTTCCGGTTTGTTCCAACAAAGTAATTTATAGCTGAATCTGCTAAGTTTTGCACTGAAACGTGAACTTAGGATATCAGACCAAACAATAAAGTAGATGGCACTAAAAAGTGACCCACAAAGAGGCATATTAAATTGCAATTTCCATGTCATCATCATTGTCGTCGTCGTCAACAGCCTGAAGACCCACAGAGCGCCACTTTGAGTGGCTGACCAAAGAGTGCTGGCTCCTACTTCAGTCAACGTTTGAGCATGCCATTCAACGTAGCAGTACTGCCACGCTGAATGGCAATGCTGCTGGTGGTGGTTTGGTAGTGGTTCTATGGTTTTTTTATAATTATATTACGCAGTTCATAATAATTTTTGTTGGGAATGTACTGGTTTTGCAATATATTATTTTTTGAGGCCAGTTAGTTCAACCGCATCTAATTCGGCCTAACATGTACGAACTGCTGTCAAGGAGCCGTTGTTGGATGCAAGAGGCTAGCAGCCGCTCAAACTGGCACCCTATGTACACCGATAGGCATCTACAGGCTGATGAAATGTACGAAACGACTGCGTATAAAATTAATTTCGTTGCTATGGAGTAGCTCAGCCAAAACAGAATATTCTAGTTCCACGTTTTCCGTCTTTTAGCCCGAGCTTAACTGTGCTCGAAAAGAAAGTTTCGCGAAGTTTGAAACATGAGCGAAGTTTCTCGTATGGAACAAAGTTTCTGCTTCTATGGAACTTAGTTTGAAATTTGACTGACAAGTTAGGCAAGGGTTTTATTCTGTTTAAGTGTAGGTTCTGTTCTGTTTAAGTTTTCGCTTGAGAAGAGCGGAAATATTTTATGTTTGTGTAAAAGTAGCGAAAATTCAACCCCTAAATAACGGAGTCTAAAAAGATTGCATGCAATGGAGTATGGAGTAATGTGGCTGAAACCGCGAGCTAGTTCCTAATAGGTACATAGAAATGAAACCTTGTTTGTTTGCTTGTTTATAAGTTTGTTTGTGTGACTTTCATACCAAAATGGTTAATCAAATTTGGCTGAAATTTTGAACACATCATATCTCCTTTTTTTGAGGGGGGAAATGCCCTCGCACTTCCGTGCCACCACTGGCGTGATGATGACGTGATGGCAGGGGGTATTTGGGACTCGAACCCACTAAAGCCCCCGTGATGCGTCTGCCGCGCCGCCGGGATGGGGCGAAATAGGGTCGCGCTAGCATTCACTATCTCGCCCCGGTGGTACGCCCTTACGGGCCTCTGTGCCAGTGGGTAGGTAACCTTTACACATATTTCCTAAACCAACAACATCAACCTATACCTAAGGGTTCTTTTAATTCCGGTAAGTAAAAAGTTCCCGTGGGAAAACGGGTAAATTAATGCGGGTAATCTGCGGGGTGCATTTATAAAACACTACCTTTTACCCGCGGCTTTACCTGTGTGATTCTAGAGAAAAATAAACTAACCGAGCTTTAAGGCAAAATTACAGAGACTATAATTGAATGTATTTTCGTTATACTTATACCTCTTTACATACTTATTGTATTGAATTTTCAGGATAACTATATACCTATGACTGGTCTCTAAAAATAGATTTTATTATGGTTCTCAGAATGCGTAGGCTCTCAGAAACTTATTGTCTTATTTCACTAAAAACTACAGGTAAAAATAAGGGCAATTTATTTTATGTTTCCCTAGTAACTGACTATTTCTCACACGCGGGCACAATTATTATCCGGGATAAAACGCATTCTGTGCATTATTATTATCGTCTTCACCCGCCTACCTTTATCTCACAAGCTGAAGTCAGAGCAGCATGTCTTTATCATCTTGCTGCTAAAAAGTTTGGATTTTCAACGCAACAACAACGTAAAAGCCGACTAAGGAAATATACATGTACCTACACTACCTACCCCCTTATAAACGGTGTGTAGCGGATGAATAGCTAATTTGTGTTTTGTTTCTATCGTGTTTAATATAGGAAAAGATAAAAGGAGAAAACACTGAGTAGCATTTCCACTATAAGAGCCCTAACTCACCAAGATGCCATGGCGACGTCGCCGGGCGTATCTAAACAATTCATATTGCATCAGTTAACTTACTTGGCAACGGTTTCGCCAATTTAGAAGCGTAACTACAACCAACAAGTTACTTTGTGGAGGCTGGACACCTGGTACACTGGCAACGTCGCCGGTCCTACCGATCGCCAAAACGGACGCACAGCGCACGTGTTTTGTGGAAAAAGTGTTTTGGCCGGCGAATGTTCATCGTAGCCCGTATAATGTGGGCACTCGGTGATACAGAAAGGTTAGCCACTGGCTACTCCTATTGGCAACGGAGGGTAGCCAAAGGTAGCCATGGCTATGTAGCCGGCGACGACGCCATGGCGTCTCGGTGAGTTACGGCTCTTATCCAGTGTTTATTGGTTAGGGGGTAATAGGCAGCCGCATTGCATCCTCATCGATCTACATTATGATCTTCTGAATTCTACTGCGATCACTAAGACGCCTGCCAAGCGTGGTGATTAGGCAACCCCCTATGGCAAGTTGGCATTTCAAAATGGCGCTCTATGGGGAGGCGTATGTGCTAAAGTTTAATTGTTTCCAGGGTCGTAATGGACTGGGCAACATCTATGTGTGGGCGAGCGGCGACGGAGGAGAAGATGACGATTGCAACTGCGACGGATACGCAGCTTCCATGTGGACAGTTTCAATTAATAGGTAACTAATTTGAAAAAAATTGCGGCTAATCCTACAATATAATTTGTAAGCCACTTTGCAAAAGTAAACGGTATGTATGGTCATATATGGTCTATTGTTACTGCAAAAGGGGAGGGCCACGAGTTTGCCATAATCAGGCCCTAATTCTCTATGAAACCACAGATTCCACACGATACGAAACCACGTCGTTATCGTGTCTTGTTCAATTCGTGTCACAGCATTAGAAATACCTTCACTATAAAGTTATTTTTATTTTGAATAAATATTGACAAGTGGTGGTAACTTTTGACGTGGTAATGTTTCAGAGCGCGCCTCAGTGGAACATTCAAAGACTTCTATGTATACACTAGACAGGACATCTCTAACTTGCACTGTCAACCACTGCAAATATGCCTATGAGCACATCTTCTCGCTCATATACGATGCTCAGCACTCAAAGCGACTGCACGTGCAGCAGTAATTAGCAGTAAAAATTAAGATCCGAATGTGCCATTGCACTAGCGCTGCATGTTGTGATCGTTGGTTAGACGATTTAATCTCGCAAAGCGCTGTAGCGGATTTTAGTTTAATTATACAAAAAATGACAACTATTTGTGCTTCCATATACCTCTTTGGGAACATTATGATTTTTGACAGTTCAAATCTCGCCAATCCCATATTCATTTCGTTTTCATTTCATAGAGAATAGATATTGCAGATTTCTTACGCAAGACATTAAGGATTTTGCGTGGTTTTGAAGTAAGGAATCGTAAAGTGGTCATACAGAATACAGAGTACCTTTTTATAAACCGAAAATACAGAATTAGGGCCGTGGTTTGGCAGGCTTCTTGGTGATCGTATTAAATAATAATGCAATCCGTGGTGATGCCGACTCCCTGGATTCCCTTAGCTGACTCTTACGGCACGTAGCGGGAGAGATGAAGTGGCCCTTTCATCCTATAGGTATTAAGATTGAATTTTGTTTATTTTAAATATAGGTAATGAAGTGTTTTCTATAATAAATATGTAAAGTTAAAACGGGTCTATTCACGCAGATCATTTTATCAAAACACAGTTTTACTAACATTGGCGTTTCGGCCAAGTTGCGTTGGTCGTGGTCACGAGGGGTATGGAATAGAGTAAGCCCAGACGCTGTATTCCCACATTTGACTAGTTTGTCAACACTTGTTTTAATATTTAGCGCTGATAGAAAAATAATCAAGTTTTCATTTATAGCGCAATAAACGACGGTCAGAATGCACACTACGACGAGTCCTGCTCTTCCACCCTCGCTAGCACGTTCAGCAACGGTGCCAGAGACCCTAGCACGGGGGTGGCCACCACCGACTTGTATGGCAAGTGTACCGCCACGCACTCCGGTACTTCCGCCGCTGCACCAGAAGCAGCAGGGGTATTCGCACTGGCACTGCATGCGAAGTAAGTTTTTGGGGCAAATAAAAAAATGGTTGATAAAAAATAAAATAAACAAACAAAAAGTTATTAACTAAACAATAGCTAAATGCCTTAAATAGTATACCAGTTGACTTAAAAATAATGACAGTAATATCAGGATTATCGATTGACACTGATCCTAGGACACTCTGTATTGTTAATGAAAATGGCGTAAAAAGTTCAAAAACAACAAAACCTTTCTGACAGGCGACAGGCGACGTAAAGCTTTTTAATTTGTGACTAAAATAAAGGAAAAAGTAAAACAAAAAATAGAGAAAATGAAAATGTAACAAAGAAAAACCTTTTTCTTTATTTAGTGAAACTTTTGTTCTGAGTAGTTTATTTTTCTTTCAGTCCCAGTCTAACATGGCGAGACATTCAGCATTTGACGGTATTGACTTCAAAGAGGAATTCTCTATACGACGCGAAGGTTAGTTCCTTTCTTTTGTTTGAAAGTTTCCTTATACAGCGCAAGAAAACAACGAGTACAAAACTTTCCTACTTGGAGTTTCAGACACATGTTTCACACAAATAGTGTAACTATAGGTACTAGGCACAGAGCACGAAAATAAAACGCTTCGCCCACAGATAGAGACGAAATTCTGACGAGAGTTGAATTTCGTGCCGATGGTAAGCGCCACGTGCAGTACTCATGTCAACACTCAAGACATATTATTTATGTCGATTGTTTATGATGTAAATTAATATATAAATATAACTTACTAATGTCAACAGGGCGCCTATATTTGGGTGCGAAGCCTCATTTTTGTGCTCTGTGTCACTAGCGCAAAACAAAAGCAGTTTGGTAATAATTGCTATGCCAGTTTTTCGGTTCGGTTTAGGAATATCGTCGTTGTAGAACTCTTGTGAAATATAATACGTTTCTTGCTAATGAGGAATGAAACCTTCTGACCTTTAGTTCTTTTAGTGATCAACTGATCATCCACCGTCGTATAATCAATATTTATAATTATGTCTGCCCCGATAGCTTAAATTCAAAAAAATAAATTTATTCGGTTTCTAACTCTAATTTATAGCAAAGATCAGAAATGTTAATTATTTATTGTGTAGGTACACCAAAAAGAAAAGGTTTATTTACATTGTTATACATACAGCGTTACCTATTTGGTGGTATTTTTGGTTTTTATATATAGAAATAAAAATAATCACATTCTGGGTCTACACTTGGGTCTACATATAATTGGGGTACATATAAACCCTTAGAGTATAGACTAAAAGCATAGATAGATCATCAAAACGATATTATATTTGTACTGCTCACACGTATCGCTACGTCAGTGGCAAAGGAATTAAACAAACATAGTAACTAGCTACGCTTGCGATAAGCACCATACCATTTTTTTCGACTAGAGTCAACTATTTTTTCTATACAAATCTGTCATTCAAAAGACTCATTCACATCAAAATCTCATCATATATAAAGTGTCAAAAAAAGTGGTACGCTTGACACATAATCAAGTTCTCTCTATGCTATAGTCTATACTCTAAGTATAAACCTAACAGAATAGGTACGGTTTTTTCAGCAATGTTCATTGGTTTATTTCACCGCGGTAGCAGCACCCTTGACACTAAGCATTTTAATTTTGTACACGTTTTTTGTTTAAAAAGGATGCTGGACTTTCGACCCTTTTTAACTTTGTTCGCGGAATGTAACGAATAATCCCCCGTTTGCTTAAATTTAGGGACGCATGTTTTATGTAACGTGACCTTTGCGGTTGGACACGTTTTAGTTGACTAGGTTTTATGATGGAAATTTATCATTGAATTTACATATTTTAGCTATAGCTTACCTACTGTCACTAAGCCTAAATTTGTGGTAATTCAGTGCCTGTACAATGTACATTGATTAAAGCCAAAGGTTACCAATTAAGCTTATATGAATAAAACAACCAAGCTACGCTTGATATGCTTTTGTAAACACATTTAGGGCGTTATCTTACTTGTACAGGTAAGTGGGTGGCATCACAGAAAAACAAGTCGTCTTAAGACAAATTTATTAGGTACCTACTAGCCGGTAGTGCTTTGTAAATATACATTTTTTTCTAGAGATCGGATAGTTTACTATTCGTTCTTATCGGATTAGCCAAAAACAACGTTTACCTCTAAGTACAAGGTGAGTTTGAATTGGTATGTTATCCCGGAAGGAACTGGGACCATAATAGCCCACAAGTTGTGGTTTCCAAACCTACATATAAAAAATAAATCCACTCACAAAATTGCTCATGCGATTGCTACGAGAGTTAACAAGATACTAAAATAAATAAACACATTAATTTCTATACCCAGGTCGTCAAACTCATTTAAGTGCATTCGGTCAAGGACGAAGTTCAACCACCTAGCTGCGCAAGGGCTATTTTCGAACGTAAACTTTTCAATGAAAAACTATTAGTTTAAAAAAGTCGTAGAAGAAACATTATCTACCTTGGGGAGTAGATTTACCCCCTTTCGGGATAATTTACCAATTCAATCACAGATAGTATTTACAAATCAGTACCGGTTTTAGGAAGAAATTCAGTTTTGCTATAAAATGCGTGCCCTAAAGTACCTATTGGGTTTAGGAAATTAGAAATAAGAACTATTGATGCAGGGATCTAATGGTAATTATTTTTATACAAGATGCAATAGAATTCATTAGCGTAAGTTAATTATACGATAGTACATCGTTTATTGATTATTATTAAAGAGTAAAGAGTTCTAATGAAAATATTTTTTATTGAAAATTATGAAGATTTCCGCGGCGCCTAACGTAGTTGACACAATACTTTAAATGGTTTTTTTACCTTGTATATAATAATTAAAAATTTCATTTAATTACTATAGCAGTTGATTAAGTAAGTTATCCGATTTTTGGAGTTATAATCGATGTGGTTAGATTTCATAAGTTTTGGTAAACACGTGACCGGTGACAGGAGTAGGTACCTAGTTTCAAAGGACTAATGAATTTAGTTACACCCAGAATAGTGTAAAGATAAATAATAAAAAAATCTTAACGTTTTATTATGTAAATGAATGACGTAACGAGCTAGTCGTTCGCCTGATGTTAAGCGTCGCGGCTGCCCATAACAGATTGCAGTATCACCCGGAACTCTAAATTAATATAGTTTTGCGTGACACTGCACTGCGCACGTCATCCTGAGATACGATTACTAGACTGTGTGATCAGATCATAAAGTCTCATTTGCCCTATAATTTCACTAGCCCTTCGAACCGGAACGCAGTAGTGCTTGGACACTGCTGCTTGGCGGCATGAATAACTGGCAAAGCGGTGGTACCTAACTAGACGAACTTTGCAGAAAAATCAGAAAGAAATAAAAAAAAAGGCAGAGAGAAGATTTTTCTACTAGGTGGTAGGCAGCTAGGCACCTAGTAGAAAAATCTTTTCCAGTAATTTTAACTGTTATCTTCGTAAAAAGCCAGCTCCTTCCAGGGTCGGTTTCACTGGACGATGAACGGTGTCGGGCTGGAGTTCAACCACCTCTTCGGGTTCGGCGTGTTGGACGCTGGAGCAATGACGGCGCTGGCGGCCAACTGGCGGTCCGTACCACCACGATATCATTGCGAGGCTGGCGCTGTTAACACTCATACGTAAGTATTAGGCATGGATCAAATCACAAGGAGCAGGTGAAAAATCACATGATTTTATTTTTCATAAATCACTCTGCTACTTTTTGTGTCCAAAAAATGACCATTTTGTGTTCCAAAAACCAGAATCCCTTTTTCGTATGGCATTACACCAATTTTTTCTTATTCCAGTGAGATCCCCATAGATGGAACCATTAAGCTAACCATAGATACGACCGCGTGCGAAGGCTCGCCTAGTGAGGTGCGATACTTAGAACATGTCCAGGCCGTGGTGAGCGCCAACGCAAGTCGTCGAGGAGACCTGGAACTGTTCCTTACCAGCCCTATGGGTACTAAGTAAGTATTCGTTGATCAACACTACTGTGTTCCGGTTTGAAGGGCATTGTAGCTATTGAAATTACTGGGCAAATGAGACTTAAGAACTGATCTCACAGTCTAGAAATCTTTTTTAGACTGTGTGATGTCTCAGGATGACGTGCGCAGTGCGCAGTGTCACGCGAAACTTTAATTTAGAGATCCGAGTGACACTGAAATCTGTAATGGGCGGACGTGACGCTTAACACCAGGCGAACGACTAGCTCGTCACCTCATTTGTTTACATTAAAAAAAAATCAACAGGCTTTTGAAACAAAATTTGCATAATCTTTTTAACAATTTTGTAAAGAGAATACGTGTCTGGCGTCTGTTGGGGACTGAAATGATTTTACCACAGACATTTCATATTAATCTGATGGCTTACGTAACTCGCAACAAGTTTGCAACAGCCGTAAATTTCGCAATCATTGCTGTCAAACATATATGCTTTGGCAGAGCAAAAAGCAATCGAGCGCTAGATCACCGTCTGCCGGACAATCGATGAACTAAAAAGTGTATTATTTTGTTTCCATCTATTGCTGTTCTGTCGCTACTGGCGCTAGTATCAAAGGCCAAAGTGCATTCACACAGCAACACGCGAGCAACAGGCGGGCACTGCGATTGATTGCTAAGTGTTCGCTGTCACTTTGCTACTGCTCTGGCTTTGCTACTGCTGTTGTAACTTTTACATAATACGGCTGCCGATGTCTTTTCATTACACATTTATGAGAGTAACTTTTTTATTGTTAGGAGTATTAATAATTTAAATTCTCGTAACTGATTCTGGTTCCTTTAGTTTTATTAACCCCTGAGCTAACAGTGTTTGCCTAGCTGTGGCACCGTAAAGTAGCTCCCGAACAGACGAGCCTATTTTTGATTTTTTTGTTTGATATGTGATTTGATTTTCGAGTATTCTTGATTCAAAAAATTCTGTTCACCCGTTTGAAGATCATCAGCTATATTATCTGTGATTCCCCTATACTTACCAACCCGATATACTTACCTACCTACGTATACTTACTATTACTTGTACTCACTTGTACCATAAAGGTTAAAACAAACCGGCCTGTTTGGTTTAAGTGCCAGGCCAGGGACGCCATCTGTTCAGCTGCACTCGGCGAGTTGTATTATTTATAGGCTATGCGCGGCCCACCCCGCTGGTTTCTTCCAACCACGGCTTAAGGGCTTGTGCAAGGCCAGCGCGAATTCAAGCCAAAGCCTCAGAATAGATGTATAGTACTAGGCCAAAGCGAGGATGAGCCAGGGGCCGAGCGGCAGGGGCGGTCTAAGTTAAACTGGTTCCAACGCGCAATAGTTTAGGTAATTTATTATTACACTGAATATAAAGGGTATTTTAAAAATCCGCTATACATAAGCCCTCCATTATATTTAGTTCAGCTACTACACAAAGTTTCATGATCTTATTTAAAGTATTCATTGAATAATCGCTGTTTATTTGTACGGTTTGGAGATAACTTTGTAATTTTGTTCTATCGAGAAAATTTGATTAATTCGTGTTTTCACTATACATTTGCAGTAGCATTAGTCCTGAACTTTACCATATATTAATTTCAAAGTCATTGTTGCAATATTGTTGACAGGACACTGCCTCAAGCCGTTTTAAGCAGTTTGGCGTTGTATTGGCTCTTAAGGCTGCTGTGTATACCTATGCAGATCCACGATCTCGCTGGCGCACTGCGCCATTTTTAAACATATTAAATAACTGAATTAACTAACGCAAAATCTGGCTAAACTCTATTCTCATGAATAACATTACAAATGTTCAACAAAAATATCATATTAATCCAAACAAGTTTTCATACATAAAAACGGTTACGAATGAACAAAAAACGTTGATACCAATTGTATTTATGAAATCTTGTTTGCATTAATATGATATGTTTGTTGAATATATTTGTAATGTTATTCATGAGAACATAGTTTAGCCAAATTTTCCGTTACTAAATTCAATTATTTAATATGTTCAAAGGTGTATCAATACGCAAGCGAGATAGTGGATCTGCGTGTGTAGAAGCCTTAAAGAAAAACAAACCTTCTTCCAGATCGATGATCCTGAGCAGGCGAGCGAATGATGACGATGAACGGGACGGGTTCACCAAGTGGCCCTTCATGACGACGCACACCTGGGGGGAGTACCCGCAGGGGACGTGGACTTTAGAGGTATCCATATAAAACACAGCACTATATAAAAAAAAAACTTTAAAAAAAACTATGAAAATAGAAAAATCTATGAAAATCGAATCGAATCTATGTAAATAGGGCGAATTCTGTGGCGGTATACCTTACAGGCCCTTATTGATAAGTGATGTGCATAATTATTCAAAATGTGAACGCTGCCAATAAATTATGTAGGTACGTAGAAAGAAGATAATGTAGGTATTTAGGTACATATAACACTAGAGTAGGCCACAATTTTTGCGAGATGATGTGACTGCGTCATTTTGCAATATCTGAGAGGACCGTCCTGGGTTTTGATAATGTTATTGCTGTCGCTCTGCTCTTCACACGTATCACGTATGATAGAGACATTAGACATGGGTAAACCTACATTTTAGTGTTTCGGACGCCAACGGTTTTCACCCTCTAAAACTTCCCAACGTCTTTTCATTTTGGTATCAATCGTTTGGATAGGTTATAAGCTATGCTCGTACGTCTTGATTTTTAGAAAATATGTTTCGTGTTCTATTTGCAACTACTTTTCTTCGTCATAATTTTGACGCCGAAAATGGGTAACTTTAGGTGGCTATAAATACGAAGATATTGTAAAAACTTAAAAAAGGAAGACGTACGAGCATAGTTTTTTACTGGAGACAACATAAAGAAGAAAAAAAACACCTACCCATATTATAAAGCCTAAATAAGTAGTAGGCTAAGCTTGGATGTGAGTGCAAGTGGTGAGAGAAAAGGGAGTGCAACACAACTTCCCAACATTATTCTGATGTTTTGGCACAACCAAAAAGAGGCACGCTAATGCTCAGTAATAGGCAAATACCAATTGATAATGATAATAATATTATTTGATGTAACTAACAATATTGATGATTTTGTCGATACCAATGATTTTCTTTATGACAATACAAATGATGGTAATGATGAAACTGATATTACAATACAATAATACTTTATTGAACACCAATAAATAAATAAAAAATGCACACAAAAATTTACATAAGAATGGCAGAACAACGGGCGGCCTTATCGCATTAAGCGATTTCTTCCAGGCTACCTTATAGGATGGACAGGAATTAAAGATACAAAAATTACGGTATATATTGTTACTGATGATGATGAGAATGGCGGTAATGATGATGGTGTTGTTTCCTCCAGGCACGATACAACGGCGGCGGGTCCCCACCGAGTTGGTCAGGGTTCGTCCGCGGCTGGTCGCTAGTACTGCACGGTACGCGTGCACCACCGTACGCTGGGCTACAGCCGCAAGACCCACACTCCAAGCTAGCCGTTGTTAAGAAGGCGCATGAAGATAACGCTAACATTAAGAAGAAGTAGGGTGACGTTGCTGTGGTTGAAGGTTTTGTTGGTGTTGTGGAACTACTCCCGTTTTTTGATCGGCTACTCGAGTAACTGAGAGTGAGAACTTTAGACCATCGGAATTGTTGACAGACTTCAATATTACATTACATATTTATTACAGCGATGCGCAATATCAGCATGTCGTATCAAAAAAAGTGTAAAAATCTAAAGAGAAACATAAAATGATTAAAGAAATTTGACGTGAAAGAGGAGAAAAGTACTACTTAGAGACGGAAGGATTCGAAACACATTTGCTAGATTCCGCATTACCAAGGTTAGAGAAGCGAAAAGCATGAGTGGTTCCATTGCATACACAGATATTTTTTATTGAAGCATCTTTGAATGAAGGACTGATGAGCTTAGAATTGTGTTTATAGAAAAAGAATGGAAAACCTTAGGTATTTTAAAATGTCAAGTTATTTCAGGAAGATTCAAAATCAGAATTAAGTAATTTAATTATTTCTTAGGGTGGGTTTTTGATCTGTAGTTAAGGTAACCAATGGTTAAAAATACTAAGAAGTTTTGTCATAAATCGTCTGAGTTTTAAAGTCTGTTTAAACAAAATGTCTTAGTTGCAGAATGACTATGTAGGCAAAACAATAGGTAGGTACCACCGCTTTGCCAGTTATTCTGCCGCCAAGCAGTACTGTGCAAGCACTACTGTGTTCCGGTTTGAAGGGCATTGTAGCTAGTGAAATTGCTGGGCAAATGAGACTTTATGATCTGATCACTCAGTCTAGTAATCTGATTACTAGACTGGGTGATGTGTCAGGATGACGTGCGCAGTGCAGTGTCACGCGTAACTTTATTGTTTAAAGTTCCGGGTGACACTGCAACTGTTATGGGCGGCCGTGTCACTTAACATCAGGTGAATGACTAGCTCGTCACGTTATTCAATCTCATAAAAAAAAAACAACTGGTAAGAATTTGTTAGAATTTTTAACCATTTACTTAACTATGGTTAAAAAAAATGCACCCATAGACTCACAAGGCAACGCTGTCGAGATGTCGGCTTTAAAACACATTCAGAAGAATGCTACATTTTTAATTAGTACAGTTCATCAGTCTTTTAAGTAGGGAAATTTAAAAAAATGCGGGTAGATTCGACGAATGCTCACATAGGCAGCTATTCTAAGAACTAACTCGATCAAAAATAAAGTCGCCAAGCTTCTAAATTTGATTTCACTGCACCGAAATCTTAGTTTATCAGTATTTTTCCTCACATTTTATTCGGATGAATAAAGGATTATAAAAGGCGACACGTTTTATTTGGTTAATGATTATTGATCATACTAAAACCGACATTGGCTATTATTATCAAATAAACAACGTAGATATTCTTACTGGAACGCTTTTGAGCGCGCATTCTATCGTCGACGCACATCAAAGTAACATAAGTCCGAACTGAGTGAAAAACTTTCTGTACATTTTATCGTCTTACCTGGCACTGTATTTTATTTTGGCTCTGTACAATTTTAAAGTTGAGTTGTCTGCAACAGGAGCAGATGATATCTACTCTTGTATAATACTTAGGTAAATGTTAAACTAAACTTAAAACTACAGCTAAAGTTATTTTCTTACAGTATGAAATGGATGTTCATATAATTTTCTAATATTGAATTATAATTAGAATAGGGAAAAACAAGTACCTACATGTTATGTTATTATGTAGGTATGTCCAAGATTTATATTATTTAAAAAATCTTTTTACGTTATAACTTATTTACTTACCTATTATAGTTATATTTTATTTAGGATAGGAATTACTTGGTTGGGTTGATTCCTTCCTCCAAATATTTTAATTTATTTGAAAATTAGTTAATAGTCAAAGAAATAAAATGATAACGATAAAATTATGACTGTTTAATAGTTTAAGATTTTGTTTCATTTATTTATTTATTGTAACTTCTATTTTGAATATTGTTAACATTTTTTTCTTTGACTAAACAAATAAGTATCGGGTTTTTTTTATGTGATGGAATGACGTGACGAGCTAGTCGTTCACGGCGAATTTCGTAGTTTTTACATACAATCTAGTCAAAAATTTCATTTATAATAACGTTTTGATCAGCATTAAAAATATATAATTATATTCTAGCTTTGCTTTCTTAACTCTTAACCAGTAAGTAATCACTCATTTTTCGTATAACTTGTTTTTCTTATTAATATTAATTAGCTTTAACATAGTCTGCCTAATAGAAACCTACTATGGTGTAGTCTTAGACAAAACTAAAAATGGAATATTTTTGTATTAATTAAAATATTTCTGATAAATATTTTTTTATGTATAATATAATTATTTTTTGCTTTTGCTTCATCATTTAACTTCCCATTTTCATTGACAGAGTACATATCAGTATAAAAATATTCAAATAGAACATAATATACGGTTCGAACTACCCTGCCGTAAACTTTTCAATAAAATTTCATTTAATTAAATTAACCTTTAATTTTTATATTCATAATATAATTTTTAACTGTAATATTGAGGAATCACAGTTAAAGTTATTTATCAGTTAATGCATCATTTTGTTTAACATTCACATTCACGTTCACTTATATTTTGATTTGGTGTCTTGTTTGCTTTTTTATTTCTAATTATTTATTAATCTCTGTATTGTTCATTTATTCTTTAAGAATTATTAACGAGTCTCTAAATGAACTTCATTTATCCCAGCTAAATGAAGCTCATTTAGATGTTATTTATGTTTCCTTATTAGTGTAAAGTTGTAAATCATCGCTAGGCAAAATGTATGCCGATGCGAGTGTTAGAATATTTACAAAGAATATATTAGAAAAATATCGTTATCAATTAAGATTAACTAAAAATATCTATGGTAAATGATTTATTGACTTCCTTTGGGGCCCAGTGACAGTAAAAGTGTATTTAACCACCGGCTCTTTGTAAGTATTTTCTTAAAAAGAACGTTTATTATTATTAAATACATACATAAAATAATAAAATGTGTTTTTAATCCAAATATATCCAATATTAAACTATTATGTATAACGTATCGTAATAATATAGCTAGATGGGTATAAGCCCTGATTTTCCTACAAGTTGATAGTCATTAAGAAAAATCATATAAAGTATAATTCTTATGTATTAATATTATAGAAAATATAATGTGATTTGGTGTTGTATTTGAATTAAAAGACGTTTTTATAATTTTAAATCCTTTCCCTTTAATATAACCTTTGGGAGAAATAAAACTTCTAGTTTTATACAAACACTCGGTAGGTATATTACAATGTTTATATTATAAACTTAACAGACAGGGTACGGCATATAATTTACAGTTAAATTAAACAATAATCTAATAATAATCTTCCTTAGGTAAACTCTTAGCTACTTATTTACAATTCAAACAGAGCTTACAGTAATGGTATTATTAAATTATTATTACTTAAAATAATAAATGGTATAATTAAATTATTATTACTCATAAACATAATTTAACACTAAAAGTAATGCACATAATAAAATTACTTAAATATTTACTGGCTAAACTGACATGTCAATAGCAAACTAATTATGAAAATTTATTTAATATGGTTTTTAAAATATCTCACAATTCAAGATTTAAAAGTTATTTTCATTGATAATCACGTAGTCGATAACACTTACTTCAACTCCTGTTCAATTTGGACCTAAGTAGACATTATAAGGCATTGGACCCCATTCTAGGAACCTACAAAATCGTCAAGTAAAACCATGTAAGTTACGCGAAGTCTTTATTGTCGAAAGGCAAATTAATATAAGTATAAGCATCTCCTATATCTACAGTCACTGTTATCAGAGATTGAATGCGTGACAGAGACAAGTTGACAACACAAACTTGTCACCTTGAGCCATGGATTTTTTTACAACGCGTACATTAATTTGTACCCTGTCAGAGTCAAGTCATACCCTCGGTCACTTGGTGCTGTCCTGTTTGATTCACTTGTCTTTGTCTTTAACCACTTATCTTTGTCTCAGTCACTTGTTTCTGTCATAGTCACATGTTTCTACTGGATGTAATTGAATTCATTAGCATCCTTTGAAACTAGGTACCAAACCTGACACCAGTCACGTGTGATCCAAAATTTTTGGAATCTAACGCATTGATTTGGTATTGATAATAACTCCGACTATGGGATAACTTACTTAATCAACTGCTACAGTACAAAACTAAATTAAAATAATTAAGTACTGTTTTTAATTATTACATACAAAGTAAAAAAAATGTTTAACAGTATCAATATCATTCGTGCCAACTACTTTAGGTGCCGCGGCAATATTTATAATTTTCAAATAAAAGTGTTTTTATTTGCACTCTTTTACCCTTTAGTAATTATCAAATATGATGTATTAACATGCACTCAATTTACGCTAATGAATTAAATTACATCCTTTTTCATACCTATATTTAAATTTTAAATTTTTCTGTGTATGCTTCAATGTTGTTTACATAGAGTTAGTTAGCTTTACTAGCTCATTGTGGCACCATGCATGCATGTCCTCTATTTGCCTGTCAGACATGCAAAATAGTCAATTCGCTCGACTATCTAGGTGTCTTGTCTCGGTCTCGGTGACCAGACTAGACCAGGCGTACTTTGCCACAATGACTTGGCTGGACCACAATGACTTAGCTTTGCCACAGTGACTTAGCTTTGCCACAGTGACTTAGCTTTGCCACAGTGACTTGTCTCTGTCACAGTGGTTTGTCTCTGTCACAGCGACTTAACTTTGCCACGGCGACTTAGCTTTGCCACAGTGACTTGGCTTTGCTACAGTGACTTGGCTTTGCCACAATGTCTTGACTTTGTCACAGTGTCTTATCTGTCTCGGCGACTTGTTTCTTTCTTCGTGTCCCTGTCTCCATTCGTACATCCTATAAATCATCACTAAATTCACTATTTGCACATTTATAATAGTTTATAGGCACAATGGCGCCCTTTAGACGCCCATTTCGTTGTAACTCCTGCCATTGGGAGTGCCGACGTCGACGCCGCGCTCTGAGATCCCGTTGAGGCCATTGGTTTGCCCACGGGAGCTTAACTGTCAGAGGTCTGTAAATAAATAGTAAGTATTAAGGCCTACGTACAGTGACTTAAACGCACTTTAATTCAAGATATGTCGGACGCACACCATGTGTGCAGCTTTCAATCGTCATCGATTATGATGCAGCGCATCACTGGTTTCACTGGTTTTATTAATTTAATGGAACGCTGATGCACTGCACGACGACGACTCTGTGTCACATTATCACCATCATCATCATCATCATCATCATCATCATCATCATCAGCCTTTTTGCACAACTGAACATAGGTTAAACTTTAATAACCGTACGAGAAACCGGGGGATAGTCTATGATGATTCAGGAAGTTAAGTTTTTTTAAAAATTAAGTTGGCGATGTTTATGCGTATGATGAAGGTTCGAATGCATATCTTTATCCTTCCCTCCACCGCATTGGTTACTTGGGTGTAGTAGGTGTGTTACAATGTGTATGTATATTTGTATAATTGTAAACTGTTGACATACCCATAGTCTCCTGTTGTAGCTCTAGTTTGTAGGCGGGGTTGTCGTATGGCGGCAAAGAGGACTCTCGAGGGGCTGAAGGCGAGGCTGAAACCACGGTCGAGGTTCATTTCATTTTGTTACAGTGAGTTTGTTTGGAAAATCGTGGAATGGTAAAAATTGGTGGTGGGTTGAAGCCGGATTGTAATAAATGGCTAAGAATAAAAAAAACTGTTCCTCTAGTTCCTTAAGGCGAGTTTTTTTTATCCATAGTTAAGGTAACCAAGGGTTAAACATTTTAATAAGTTTTAACCAATGGTCAACATTTGTTAGAACTTCCATTCAACGGATCAAAAAACCGCCGTCAGAGGTAGGTTTCTTTTTATTCAGAATTTCAGTATTCAGATTTATAAAAATACTACAAAATATTACCTAACGACCGAACAATTCAGTGATTTCAGATTATTTAAAATACAATATATGTAGTTTTTAAATTATTCATCTATGTAGGTACCTACATAGTTCCTTCATTAGTTTTTTATTTGTATAAATCGAAACAGTCGAGTAACTGAGCACCCTCTATCAATATCTTCACTGTTCATCCTCAAGGCTTGCTAATGTATACGACAATAAGCATTTCGTATTTTTATATAGTTAGAATAATAACTTAAATTATGTATTTTAAGCAATTTCATCTTGGCTTGAGTACCAAAATTAAAATTACCGCCTACCCCTATCCCATTCAAATGGGGTCGGCGCAGCAAGTTTTTCTCTTCCACTCATTTCTGTCAGACGTCACCTCAACATTCACTCGCTTAGCACGTATCATTTTTCACACACAGTCCAAAAGCACTTTTTTCGGTCTTCCTGTACTTTTTTTGCTATCAACATTTATATTCTCTATTTATAAGCTCTCTTCGTGACACGGCTTTCATCTATTATTTAATTTGAAACTTTTTCTGTGTTTAAAAATTTGACCATCCTATTTTGGTCGGATTATAGGCTGCTAACCTTTGGCTGCAGAACATCATTTATACTGTATACGAAAAAATTCTAGGTTTGTGGTATTTATGTTAGTAAATAACTCACGCGTGATAGAGACGGAGTGCGGTCGGTGGCGACGTACTACCACCAGCAGCAGTAGTAGCGAGGTCAATGCCCCCAGCGCCGCTACCACGCCAACGCCGACAAGTGCCGAGTAGTAGTCGCCGCGGGAATGACGACCGTTGCCTGACTGGGACGACGCTTCGATCTCATCTGAAACGGATTTGGAATTAGTGTTGTGCTGGATTGCTTACTTTACTTAGTAGGTATAGTAGGAAAGATAACTTCTTTTTTCCAATTCATTTACGAAAAGTCTTAGTATTAAGATTTGTTATAACAAAATGAATTTATAAACTCATTTATTAATTTTACTTAAGTTTATGTTTTTTACAATATTGTTATAAAAATACATTACAAAAATACTATAAAAAAACCCTAAACCTAGAGTACCGCCGGCAGTGGGGCAAGGTCCAAGCTATCGGTGGTTAGGGCTGCAGAGTGAGGAACCTCCTGACAATACGTGCCGTGTCAAGGAGTACTGCCTTCTGAATCTGACCCTTGATCCAAGCATCTAGCGAGAGCCTATCGAGATGTTGGTCGAGGCTCTTCGCTATAAGGCCGTTCGCCGAAACGACTATCGGAACAATGCTCGTTGAGTCAACATTCCACATGGCGGTTACCTCGTGAGCCAAGTCAAGGTACTTGCTGAGTTTGTCCTTCTCAGCCTTCACGAGGTTCTCGTTATGCGGAATAGTGATGTCAACGAGCACTGCCCGGCGTTGGGATCGGTCTACCAGCACGATATCAGGCTTATTGGCTACAATAGTCCTGTCCGTGATGATAGAGCGATCCCAATAGAGCAATGCACGGCCATTTTCGAGAACCGGCCCCGGTGTGTACTTGTAGTACGGCACCTCAGATTCGACAAGGCCGTATTGAAGGGCAAGTTGCTGATGGATGATCCTGGCCACTAGGTTGTCTGTGCAAGTACTCTCCGTTAGCAAGATGAGAACAACCGGAAATGATATGTCGGAGAGATTCTCCGACATATAATTTAAATTATTGTTATTAGGATTCTGATTTTGGCTTACTCGTAAAAGTGCTAAATATTGTCTGTTTGCAACTTTGAACATCTACACTAGGTTTGCAACATATTCTTTGAATTTGACTTTACTTTGTCTTTGACTTTGACTATGCCTATAATTATGACTATGACTCAGATTATACACTATGCTAGTACTATGACTATGACTGGGGCTACATCTATGGCTATGGCGATGACTATGCTTATACCTAGGACTATGCCCATGAATATGACTATGACTTATGAAGATAATATTAAGTTATGCTAATGCTTGGTGATATAGTCAATATACAAGGTGAGTTTGAATTGGTATGTTATCGCGAAAGAGGGGACTAGGACCATGATAGCCCACAAGTTGTGAGAGCCTTACTTGAAACTGCGTGTTTCCAAACCTCCATACTAAAAAATAAATCTACTCACAAAATTGGACGTGCAATCGCTACGAGAGTTAACAAGATACTAAAATAAATAAACAAATTCATTTCTAAACATAGGTCGTCTAACTCATTTAAGTGCATTCGGTCAAGGACGAAGTTCAACCCCCCAGCTGTGCTAGGGCTATCTTTGAACATAAACTTTACATGGCATTTCTTCAATGGAAAACTATTAATTTAGGAAAGTCGTAGAAGAAATATTGTCTACCTTGGGGAGTAGATTTACCCCCTTTCCCTTTTGGGATAATATACCAATTCAAACTCAGATAGTACTGATTATCATATGCAACAACAAAAATCACTTAGATTGGCAAATAGCTACCAAACTAATTTTTTTACTCACTGTCGATAGGATTGTCCGTGTCCAAAGACTTCGTGTTAATTTCCAGCACGTTACTCGTCTTCACTTTACCGTTAGTGAGGAATAGTTCTAACCATACTCTACATCTGTAACAAAAGCAAAATATTAAAAATAAGTTAAAATATTTAAAAACATTTTCTTCAAAACTTAAATAACATATAATAATAAATATACTAAACTAAACTAGACCTAAAAACTAAACTATACCTAAAAACTTTAAAACTAAGATATAAAACTAAAAATAACAATCTAAAGGAATCTTGAACTATCTATAGACCGGCAAAGGTCTATAGATAGTTCAAGCAATCCGTGGAATCTGGCAACGTGCCCATAATACTGGCAGTTTTTAGGTCTAGTTTAGTTTAGTATATTTATTATTATATGTTATTTAAGTTTTGAAGTAAATAAATAAAATAAATAACGCCCAACGAAAGTAGGTTTAATCTAATGATCGTTCATTAGATTTTGACTATTTGCAGTAGATATTTTCCTGTTTTTATAAACATTTTTAAAATATGTTATTTTTTCGTATTCTTCTCTGCAAACCCATACCCATATTGAAATAATATTTGATTCTCATATTATGGGTGTGCACAAAAATAACGGTTCCAAAGATACAGCCGTTTATAGACAGACAGACAGACACATGACGGAACAGTTTTGATTCTAAATTTATCATTTGGGAAGCAAAAAAATTTAAAACTATAACTAGCGTCATAGATGAACCGGTATCATCTAGGCAAGCACGCACCATCATCGACCGCGTCGTCATTTACCATCGTGTCGTCAAATGTAAGGCTATCCTACCTACTAATATTATAAATGCGAAAGTTTGTGTGTGTGTGTGAATGTTTCTTACCATTAATCTCCGTTACTGAAGAACCAATTTGATGAAATTTGGAGCTTATACGCAGGATTAACATAGGATACTGTTTATCCACTAGTGAAACCACGGGGCGCAACTAGTCAATGATAAAAAACGAAACTTTCTACAGTCGCAAGCACTGCCCATAATCACTTGCTCCTGAATTATTCAAATAAACATGTTTCTCACTTGGTATCAGGTTCCAATCCACTCAACACGACAGAAGCAGGTTGGTCTCTCGCAGCCAGTCTGAACTCATCATGTTCCTTCCCAGCTGCTTGGTTCTCTCCACAAGCATGCGCCGCTCGGTACACTCGCACCCATCGTTCAGCTGGTGATGGTACTCCGTGCCAGGTCAGTTCTGCTGCTTCGGCACCAACTGATCGAACTTCGATAGTCACCGTCCAGTTGTATGGATCTGGAAGGTAAACAAAGCATCAGTAATGTCTTTAGAGGTCGCAGCGGTAGGTCTAAGAGACCGGTGATGGCTCTTAAGAGTCTCAGTGAGGGCTATTAAGGGTCTAGAAGATAGGGACAGCTCAAGTTGAAGCCGAGGTTGAGCTGCTCAACCTCGGCTTCGGTCAGCCTGGGGTTACACGGCACACCTACACTGGTCACAAAGACATTATGTGCTACTTACCATTATAAGCGTGAGTAGTGAAGCTGAGCCGCTGCGGGTCTCTTAGCTCAGTTGGTGCACGTGGAGGAGGCAGGAGCACGAGTGAGGCTTCATACCGTGTCGAGGGACGAAGGTCACTAAGGAGGGAACCACCTCGACGAGCGTGGAGAACTTCTGTCATGCTGAAGATTGGAGTACCTACTGGACGATACCTGGAGAAATGGAACACTGGTCTAAATCCTGAGCATAAGAAGAGAAAAACTTTGATTCTGTCGTTTTTAATTACTGACGGGATCTTTACCGTAATGGGAATTATTTCAGAGTTCCTGATATTTCGCCATATCAGTTATTTGCACCATGTTCATTGTTCACGGGTAGACTGAACATGCGGGTAGATGACCATTACCATGTAGGTAACCGTGCTAAAATATCAGGAACTCAGAACTGATTTTAAAGATGGTAACGATAGAAACTAAGCGTACTATTAAAAATGTATAGAACAACGTTCCGTGAAAGTTTAAAACAGTGAGTTAAGTCGTTCGCCTGATGCACAACCCTGATGTTCATGTCGTTGAAGCGTTACACACGGCCGACCATAGCAATAATTATGCAATAACATGTAGCACACAATTTTTGCTATTCATACCTAATTACAACACAGCGTTCCCAGCAAAAAAATAACCAATAAAATGAGGTCATTTATAAACTTTTTTATTGCTATAAAAGACTTACTTCTCTTTAATTTCATTAAATTAACTTTATTATATTTTAATGAACAGTGAGACTAACCTGACTTGAATACCATCGATGAACTGCAGTTCTTCCTCAGTGAAGTGCCTCCAGCTGACGCTAGCTGTAGTGTCATTCACCTCTACGACCCTCAACCCACTGTCGATTTCTTTGAGCTTTTCTTCCACTGGTGGAACCTAAGTAGTAGAAATTTGAATGAAATAACCAGTAAGCACTGTGGCCAGAATAACAGGTATATTTTGAGCACATCGTCCAAAATAAGGAAGTTATCTCTATATATATAAAAATCAATTGCTGTTCGTTAGTCTCGCTAAAACTCGAGAACGGCTGAACGGATTTATCTTATATTGGTCTTGAAATGTTCGTGGAGGTCTAGGGAAAGGTTAAAAGGTGAGAAAAATTCGAATAATTGCCGGGAAAACCTTAAAAACAGCCCTTTTCTTTTTCCCATATAAACGTAAGTACAGTACGACGTCTGGCGGGTCAGCTAGTGTTATATGTAACTTTAGTCGTTCTTGATTTAAGTTTTTAGTGGCTTACAAGTAGACACCCGATCAGATGGTACCTAAATAGTCACCGTCATCTATAGACATTTGCAACACCAGGGGCTCCAACAATTTATTGACGATCTTTAAGAAATCCAATAATGCTCATTTTGAAGGATTTCATATTGCAACGCTGATTGAAAGACTGTAGATGGATTTTTGTCTAGGCAATCCACATACCTTTTTAAAAAGTCATTTAACATTTTTTTATTCTTACCATAGAAAGGTCCTGAGTTCGCACACTGTAGGTTTCACTTTCCGGTGACACTGGAAGGTTGTGAAGGAACAGCTTCCCCAGAACTTTGTATGTAGTGCCAGGTTTAAGGCCAGTCAGTCGGAATTCCAAACGAGGGGTCGTGAGGACCTCGTCTGCTGGAGCGAACACTTGCGAATACCAGTGGGATACATCTTCGTCACTGGAAAAAAGACAAACTTATGAAAGAAAATAAATATAATAGAGACTAAAAGATTCTCTGCAGAATCTGGATTCAGGGTTTCGCAACTTTTCTCAGATTTACTAATTGCACATGGACATCTGCAACACCATAGGCGCTGATGATGCGTTGCCTACTTTCTTCTTCTTCTCGTGTACCCAATTTAATATTTTTATAGGTTGTAGTCGTAGGCTATCAAGCCAAACGGTCATACTTACGCTTTGTCCGTGTATCTCAAGTCTACACTGCCTCTCAAGCCGACCAGCACTGGCGGTAAACCAAGCAGCATTTTGATACTTGTTGGTGAATCAGCTTCTATTGAAATCACCGTCAACTTCTTGTTTACATCTCCAAAGCTCGAAGGTACTTGCAACCCTGGAGGATTCCCTGAAAACCCAGGCTCAGGCTGCAGAGGCCGATGAATGTTGTTCAGATCGTAGTCAGGTATCTCCTCATTCGGAAAGTGGATTTCTGGTGGAATGGTGGGCAAGAATGATGGAGCTTGGGGCTTTTGAGGTGGAAAATCTTGTGGCATTGAGGGGTGCTGACCTGAAAATATGAAATAACAATCAATTTCTGGAAATCTATTTATACTTATTTTAAAGCACGAACACTAGATAATTAGGTATAGTTGGTTAATAGATGATAAATGGATGGCGTTATTGAAGTCATAGATATAAAGGTCTTTGGTTATAGGTCATTCAGTCAGTTACAGAATCAGGCTGTCAGTTGAGGATCTAGATAAGGAAACACGCAAGAAGAGTGGTCACACCAGGCTAGGTCACTGACCTGCCGCAGGTCCTTGGTTCTTGTCTGCAGACCGTCCAAGGTTTCGATTCACCTCAGATTGGACCTCCATCTGATTTAGCAAATGTTCTAGGTCTACAGTGGAGTATGATTTACTCGGAACTTGCAGGCTGTTAAACTTCTCATTTGTCATCGGCGTTCCTTCAACTTTAGGGCTGGGAATAGCTTTTAGCAGAACAGTTTCATAAGGATTTGCCTGTTTAGTCAACACGTGTGTCGTGTCTTGGGTCCAAAAAGAGTCATAAGCTCCACTTGGTTTCGAAGTCCGTAGATCTTTAGTTTTAAGTACGGTCACGTGTTTCCCAAAGGAATTAGTTATTGTTCGGTCTCTAGGATTACTGTGTGAAAGGGAATTCGATTGAATTGGATTAGGTTTAGACAGAATATAATCAGATTTATTCCTGACGGTAGGTTCAAAAAAGGATTGACTTCCAGACGATAGAAAACCATCGGCATTTGATTCGTGGTAAATGTCAGGTAGAGGAGGTGGTGGACTCTTTTGGTGAGTCGGTGAAAACAATTTTGAGCTTTTTAATGAAGAACTTGGATTTTTTTGCAATTCTGGAGATTTATTTAGTAATACTTTACGCTGATACCATTGATCGGATGATTGTGATGGTAGGTCATGCATGATATTTAGAACTTTATTACCTGACATTACAAAGTTCACATGTCTATCGGGATGAGTGTGCGCCGTTTGGCTTATAATTGTATGAGGTTTTTGTATTAAGTCCGAATCTATTGGTTTTTTCGTACTAAGAGGCTGTGGCCAGTAGTCAGTGCCAGTTATTAAAGGAGGTTCAGGTTGGATAGTTTTGAAAGGGGACCCAATGTCTTCTATAGTAAAGACAGTGATATTATCTCCTGGCTGGTAATGTCCTGCATCGGTTTGAACAATCTCGTTAGGAGGCGAAGGTGTAACGGTTTTCAAAAATTTGGGAAAGGAGTTGAATGGACTAAGGTGTTTGAAAAAGTCAATAGGGTCTGTGGCTAGAGGTGGGGTGGGAAGGACTTGTGTGACTGTCGGTAAAATGGGTGATATTGGCGTTACGTAGTTGGTGGGTTCACCAAAAACCGGCATGCTGTACGTGTGAGATCCATTCGATCCTGCTGAAGCAACAATGTAAATGAATGACATGCAGATATGAAATATGAATGAGTTACATGCATTGGATTTATATTCTATGAATCACTTCGCTTTCAACTTTGTGTGATGCTTTATCAAGCTAGCAAATTCTTGAAAATATAAATAACTGAATTATGTAAATGTATATAGTTAATGCTTAACGCTAAAACCATGATCCAAATGAGAATGAGTGCTATGTTTATGACAGAAAGCCTTTTGATGGTTATAATATGTCCTACTTAAAATAAACCGCAATTGTATAATGTACTTGTTTGGTAGAGTGTTAAATACCACCTCTTGGCAGCTAAGACAATTGTTGGAGAAAGAACGCAGCATTCTTCTGAGTACATTAAAATCTTCTGCGGCCATCAAGACACCTACCAAGCGTAATGATTATAGTAAACTCGTTATGTGGAGTTTTACGGAGGACGCCTGTTCTTCCAGCTGATGATATGTGACGTGAGTTTCCTGATTCTCTTACCATTAGGCAGACAGCCCCAATGCTTGCAGCAATCCTCGTCAGATATATTGAGTGGTGCGGGGTGGTGGAGCGGGGGGCAGCGCATGGTCTGCGGGGGCACGGGGGGCAGGGGGGAGCAGACCTCCTGGCAGTCCAGGTCACCGTTCTCACAGAAACAACGCTTCTCGCAACCAGTTAGGGATAGTGGAACTTCGCTCCAGTTAGGTACCCTGGAAAGTTGGATACAAATTACATACTTTGTATTTCTATTACAGACCTACATCTTTTAGGAAAGGTAACTTTTATCTGTCTCCATCCATTATTTAAGTTTTCACGAATAAACCGGTTTTAAACATTATAAACTGGTAAGGAGATAGTTTAAGCCCTGAGCACAGAACAGATAAATAGCACTACGTACCCTGAAGAAGGACATAGGTGCGATAACTTTCATAGTGATACGCCATTTAAGTGGCTAGTTTCATCATTGAGAGATCAGACCTAAGGAAGCAGCCAGCAAAATCTTCCAGCTAGAAATATGCAAAGCAAGCAAAGCCAGGTAGGCATACCTATTTCTTTATTAGGTACCTAAGTATTATACTTACGGAACACCATTATAGTGGCAGGTGCCATCACTGAGACACCTGGCAGATCTGGGGCAGCAGTTGGGCGGCTTTGCAGGAGGACTGGGTGCCCATTTGACGCAGCCTTTAGACATGATCTCTAGCCCCACGTGGTTTGGACAGACCAGGGCCACGCAGTCGCGTGTGTTGGGGCCAGTACATTCACATAGCTCCGAGCAACCGATGCGGAACTCCTCTCCTATGGGAAAATAGACATAGTTTTATACTTTAAAATTTGTTCTAGGGTACTACTTATCTGCGTAGCATGTGAAAATTTTCAAAAGGAGTCTCCATAAATACTGTAATTGTCCTTGTTTATATAAACGCTAAATTCGAAAGTACTTGACTGTCTGTGTGAGTATGTGTAGGTAACTTTTTAAATGGGCTAATCAATCTTTACAAAATTTGGATTGGAGACCCTGGTGAAGAAGGGACATAATGATATAAGATATCTTTCATGACCATAAAACTGAATGCTACGGGCAGAAGCTATTAGTCTAGTAGTCCATAAAATACTTATATAACCTAATAAGCTCCTCACTCACCAACTCCATAGAATTTCCCGTCCTCCCAGCAGCCAACCTTTGACACATTTCCACCATTTTCTTCCCGACCTCCATCATCTAAAGCCGTGATGGTGAAGTTAAACTTCGTACCAGTCTCTTTTGTTTTGAGAATATAGTCCTTACCCCCTTCGAGATTAAGGATCAAATTTGAATACTTCAGTTCGACATCTTCGAAAGTCTTTCCTCCATTATCGCTGATAAGAAGGTGGATCGGGTCTTCGCTGTTGTTTGGATGCATGAGATTGACTTGGACGGAGTTGTTTTGGAGCACTTTGATGGAGCCGATGGGTTCAGCTAGGACTAAAGGTCTGTTACTTGATCTGCTTTCTTCGTAGTCTTCGGACAGTTTGAGTGGCTGTGGAGTAAGAAATTAAACCGTTTTTAATTGGGGTCTGGGTTAATTACCTAATTATTAATTCTAAGAATCTTGAACAGCTCACTTGTACTAGGTGGCGCAAAAGTACTGGCACTAAAGAAAATACTTTTATTTTTTTTATATGACATTTTCTGTCATTCTGTTGTTGAAAATTGTGTAGTGAACAAATGTAAAATACACTGAAAATAAACATGGACCGTTTTACTCCCCAAGAACGTGGAATAATTGTGTCAATGTTCTTACGGAATAATTCATCAGTGATAAGAACACAACGTGAATTTCGTCGACGATTTCCCCACCGTCCGGCACCGATTGGTCGCACAATTCGACGCTTTGCCACACGCCTTGAAGCAACTGGCTCAACATTGGATAGACCTAAGTCTGGGAGACCAAGAACAGGCCGTTCAGCTGAAAATATCGATGCTGTGCGCGAAGATGTGGAAGAGTGTCCAGAAACATCAACGAGGCGACGTGCCACGCAATTGGGCATTTCCAGACGGACCCTGCAGCGTATTTTGGTGAAAGACTTAAAGATGTTCCCGTATAAAACTCAAATGACTCATCAACTGCTGCCTGCTGACCACCGAGCTCGTCTAGATTACTGCCAGCGCGTCATAAACCTCAACCTTGAAGAGGATGATTTTCCTTCAAAATTGGTTATGAGTGACGAAGCGCATTTCCATCTCTCAGGGCATGTCAATAAGCAGAATACTCGGTTCTGGGGCACTGATAATCCGCGCATTATTCAAGAAACACCTCTACACCCACTAAAAGTTACTGTATGGTGTGGCATCTGTGTTGACAGAGTGATCGGACCCTATTTTTTCGAAGAAGCTGGAGGCAATGCGATAACTGTCACTGGAGAACGCTACAGAACCATGTTACGTGAGTTTTTGATACCCAGTTTGGACGAATTGGGGCTGGAGCACATCTGGTTTCAACAAGACGGCGCTACGGCACACACAGCGCGCGACACTATGGACTTAGTGAGGGACGCTTTTCCAAGCCGAGTTATCTCTCGTTTTGGCGATTTGCCTTGGCCTGCAAGATCACCCGATCTGACCAGTCCAGACTTCTTTCTTTGGGGTTTTTTGAAATCTCGGGTGTATGTGAACAAGCCACAGACTCTCGCAGCTCTAAAAGAAAACATTCGTCAAGAAATAACGAACATATCGCAGGAAGTGTTACGGCAAGTTATGCAAAATGTCATAAATAGGGCTCAAATGTGTATCAACTCTGGAGGTCACCATTTAAAAGACATCATCTTTAAATCCTAATGGTACGAAATTTAATGGCACAAATATACATTTAAAAAAACCTAAATCTAGTTTTCTAATTTAGAAAAAATGTTATAGCTGAACCAAATAGGGTCTTTACTTTTGCGCCACCCAGTATAAAGATACCAATGATAACGCAAATAACGATGGTAGGTACCTACTAGAGTTTGTGTTTGTTGTGTGATCTCTGAATATAGTATCTAAATACTGCAGTGCATGATTTTCTTATTTTTGGCACACTGCGCAAGTCACATGGTTTGCCATTTGTTATACCTGACTAGTAGTAGTAGTAGAAGTGGTAACGTTATCAATCAACTCGTGCGCATCCTGTGACACGTCGCACACTTGGACCTCGCAGCACGCGTCGCTCGGATCCTGGACGTTGATGCACTTCTCCGATGGCGGTAATGGCTTGCATCTGTCAATAACAAACAAATTGAATAAATTGTTCAAAATTTAAGAAATGGGCATTTAAGTTGAACAATTCTATAAACCAAAAACCAACCTACAAAGATGGTTAAAAGGGCCGGTTTTATAAATTGCCAACAAGATCAGATTTATTTCGATCGACCAGTCGATATATCGGTCCCTATAGGCACCACTTGGGATATATTCATGCATGTCCCTCTGCCAACACGTTCAGCCTTTTATAAAAGCTGCCCTTGAAAAATATTCGGCCAATGTTAATGAATTCAAAGACGACCGAAGGCCTTTCGTAAAAAGGATCAAGAAAATTGGTCCACCAACATAAACCTACCACGCACAACCACAAAAGAAAATCAAGAAACAAGCATCAAGAAAAACGTGCGCTATTGGAACAGGGGTCCGAGTTTTGACTGGTAGATAGAAGTGACAGAGTATTGTTTTCTTACTTCCACCATACTAATATTGTGAAAGTGCAGTTGGAGTAAGACTGCAATAAAAATATGCTCTTTTCAAAATTACCTCGGCTTACAAGTGACGACTGAGTTAGGTTCGCATGTGCAAGACGTCTCGCATCCGAGGAACCAGTTAGCACCAACGGGGTAGGTGTCGTTCCCATACTTGCAAACTTCCAGCTTTGTTATCTTCGGGTCTGGAAAATAAGGTCGATTTTTGGTTAGCAAGTAACGGCATGAGAAACAAAGTAGACGTAAAGGTTCAAAAAGAGAAATCAATGAATTTTGGTGGACAGAGGGGATTTTGGCAACGGGAGCACATTCTATGCTAACACGAATGGCACCATCATCGTTTTGATAGCTATACGCAATAACTCAGGCAAAACTTTATTCTTTGACATGCCCCGCTGTTTAGCGTTGCGGCGTATCATCATCATCAACAGCCTGAAGATGTCCACTGCTGAACATAGGCCTCCCCCAGAGAGCGCCAGTTAGAGCGGCTGCTCACCTCCTGCATCCATCGACTGCCCACGGCTTTCACAGATCGTCGGTCCACTGAGTGTTGGGCCTGCCTACGCTGCGTCTTCCGGTTCGTGGTCGCAACTCGAGAACCTTTCTTCCCCATCGGTTGTCACGAGCGTTGCGGCGTATGTATTTATGGAATAACTAAGAGCTTATCTCATCTGAGGTAAGCTCATGTTAAATCCCATTGGCAGAGAGTCACATTTTTATATAAAACTTTGTACATATATTGTAATGAATCCTTAATGCAAACTTTCATCCTTAGCGGTTAATTCATCAAGATATTTAATGACTAAACATTTGAACAAATCTTGATACAATTTTATATTAAACACTGAAAACTACATTATGATTGTATTTTTTGGGACAAACCACGTGTAAAGCTGCGGACAGTAGCTTGTAATATAAGTTTCTATCAAACTATGTGACCCGCCCAGGCTTCGCATGGATATCTAAACCATCAACAGCAGGGTTAGCACGGACGGTAGACAAAATTGTCTTTCCCCGTTTTACGTCACTTTCTTCATACTTGCTTGGAGTAAAACAGGGGAAAGACAGTTTTATCTACCGGCCGTGCTAACCCTACTGGGACTCGAACGCATACAAAAATATCATTAAAATTGGCCCAGCCATTTAAGAGGAGTTCAGAGACATACACACGTACAAAAGAATTGTATGTATATAAAGATTATTCAGCTAGGTAAACAAACGAATCGTTCCCATGCATTTCGAAACTCAATAGACCCAAGTAATGTCTAATTAGAATTGATTGGACAGATGTTTTTGCCGATAACTTGCACAAAGCAAGGCGATATGCTTTTCTCATACATAAAGTTTCGTAATCCATAGCTTTGGGATTGAATGGGGTCCCATGAAGTGACGGAATTTGTTTATTGTTTTACAAACCTTCTAACGTTGCTTTACCTCTATGAAATAATTATCTTGTCTTTCTGTTGATTAAAGATAGCAAGCGCCAAAACTATGATAGGGTTAGATGCTTTTCAAATGCGATTTCATAACATATTTCCATTCCATTTCTATGCCACGTGGCGTGCAGAAAAAAGAAACCTATGCGTAATTTTCCACAATCAATTCTGTTTTCCTCGTAAGTGAGATGAAAAACGTCATATGAAACGTGCTCGCCTGCAGCTCGCAATCCGAGTAAAAATTATATTGGATACGCTAGCCAATGTTTGTGGGCTGAAGCACTTGGGCTGTCATAGGTCATCGCGGCTAGTAGGTAAGCATACAGTCAACATGTTTTCGTAGTGTAGCTGGTGGCATCTAGCAAAAAGATCAATGCAATATGCGAGCTATACAAAGATAAAAATAAAATAATTTCTTACCTCCATTCCCGGTAGCACAAGCCACAATGGAACAGCAGTCATCCACAGGTGACTCAAAGCACAGCGGGTCGTTAAGCCGCCGGCCGCGGCGGATGTACGGGTGCTTGCAGCGAGGCGAGCACTCGAAGATACCGCCGGTCAAACATTCGCAACTCTCTTCACAACCGCGGTCTATCTTCTCACCTATCTGCAAGTATAGATTAACATCTATGACATTTAATTTAGTTTATAACGATAAAAATAAATCGTGGTCCTCCGGGACGTGCGCCTCGGAGATCGGGGTACTGAGGGAGTAACCCAGTCAAACATAGCACTACAATCTACATTATATAAAAGGGTTTGTCCTGACTGACAGACAACGTACAGACCAAACCGCTGAACGTAGAGACTTCAAATTTAGGGGGTGGCTTCCTTTTATGACGTAAGCGCGTGCTAGAAGAAAGATTTTTTTTAAATTCAACCCATAAGGGATTAAAAGGGTAAAAACGTTTGTATGAACAACCTACATTTCGTAACGTATTGTTTTGAAACTTACCATATACAAACAAGTATAAAAATAAACGAAATGGTATTTCTTAGTTTTTTTAAAATCAACCCCTAAAGGGATGAATTTTGTAGTCAAAGTATGTATAGATATATTAAAAATTTTGAACGTATAATATTATACTGATTAGAATGTGTAAAGAACATACTAAATAAACAGATAAAGACCTGAAGGGTTAGTGTAGGTGATTGTTGTTAGGTATATGTAGTATATTTTAGGTATATGTAATTTTGGGTTATATTCATTTAAATTTATTATTATATTCGTTTAGATTATTTCTCGGAATTATTTATATTCATTTAATTTAATTAATATATTTAAGTATTCTAAGTTAATAGTTAACTACCAGTATTATAATTTATTTGTAAAAAAATAAATTTTGATCGTTTATGTTAGTTTGCCATTGGTCTGATTAGGTTTTTACTGGGTTTTTCCTAATCCTGCGCAACGAATGTTGGACCAATTTAGCCATCCCAGTTTTGGTTTCAATAAATATTATACATTATAAACGTTTCTAATCATTTTTGTAATACATTTGCCTACAACAGTCATTTGCAGCTTCCCCAATATAGATAATCTTATATGATCTTTTAGCGGAATTACACTAGATATACTTTTTTCATTTTGTTATTATGAATTTTTCAGTTTCCCGCCAACGCCAATACTTCTTTTAAATGTGGCTCTACGCGATTATCGCATTTCGCCAGTGTCAAGTTTACAGTAGGTAAATTATATTAAACAATTCAAGCTATTCAAGCAGTAAAAGTTACGTTCAAGTCTAGTCAAAATAAAACTGTAGATAATTTTTACTGAATTCTTCTATGGAGTGTTAGAGAGAGCAGAAAAATTCACGTGTTTTATACATGATTTTTCACTTTTACACGTTGATACCCTATATTCATACCTATATTTATCAACGTGTATAGGACTATTGTCTATTTTTACTTATCTGTGTCTTAAATAATACATAAATGTTTTAATACTAACCTTAAAACCAACTCCATTCTCTTTACAAGTATCCACCTCATCCGACTCCCGATTTCCCGACAATACAGAATTGAATGGAGCTTGCAAATTCGAGTAAAACTTGTCTGCAATATCTTTATGATGCTGATGAGGTTCACCCATTCTCGGCGTTTCCTCATCATCATCATCTAAGGTAACATCACTGAGATCTGTCAGCTTTTTGCTACTTTTTTCAGATTGGTTATGCAACGCGTTCGCAAAATTTTGCAGCTCGTCTACATTCAGGTTAAGGAGTCTAGGCTTTGGTTTTGGGTGCTCCGGTTCTTGCTCCGGTTGCTCTGGTGTATCAGACGGAGTCTCAGGTTCCGTTGAAGGGTTTTCTGATTTGGAATTACTCTCAGTTACTGTGACTAACGGTGTAACTGTAGTTTGTACTGTTGGTCGAGTAGTGGTTGTAGTTAGTTCTTCTGGTATTGAAGATTTGGGCGTCGGTACTTCGTCTTCATCTATTTTACCTGTAACAAAGATAATGCTGATTAGAACATTGCTTGAGTACCTAAACATCAATACAATACCTACTTATAGATATTCTGAGAAAATATTATGTTGGTTTGGTCACTACCTGTACCCCTAGTGCGAGTTGATTCGAATATAATTATCACTACCTACTCGCGCTGCCCTTCGCAGCCTGCCGTGTCATCCCTGGCCTTGACCCTTTTGACTGCATTTATAGTCAATGCTTTTGACCCTAGGGCAAATACGCCCCTGTCAACAACATCTATTTAGATAGTTACGCCTGTTGACATTAAACTTTCAACGATGCATCGAGCAATTACGAGTAAACGAACACTCGAGCTTAATAGAACCGAAAGAACATCAAATGTCGATTGAACATATACAAATTTCACTCGAGATTAATTACCATCCGAGACTGTTATTCTGAGAATCGCTCCCACTACTAAACGCTACATTAACCTCTAAGCACCACGAGCTATCTTACTTATTAACCGGTATTAAAGTAGAGCACGGTCAGTAGGCAAGATTAACTGGTCACCTTGATTTATTACCATGTAAATCTTATATCTTTAGCAATAAGATCGCGAATCGATCAGCACTAGATAGAAAATTAGTTTGACCGCCGAAATCAATCTAACTGTCATCGGATCATTTGTAAATTATTTGCAAACATTATTTAAGTTTCTGCTTTGTTTACGCTGTAGGAAGTTTTATATTTCAGCTCTTCATCGGTTTGAGTTTGCACAAAAAATAGTTTCCCCCTTACCTATACGGATAGTCAACACATAATAACAAAAATGATTTTGTAAAGGCTCGATTTCAAGGCTTTTGAGCTATTTTGTTCTTGATTTATCTGCACGTTCCTACACACCAGCATGCATTTGCATAGATTCAGGATACATAAAATTATACCTACATGCTTTGACAGTATCAATCATTATTAATGATACCTCTCAAAGATTTTTAACACACCTTGTCGCACTAAGAATTGATGATATTTTGTTTAAAATAGTGATAGAAAATCTGAATATTTACTGAGACAGGGTAACGAAGTGTAGTGATTTGCAGAGTGTTGGATGTAGCACAAACGAAGCTAAATTGATCAGATATGTTTAACAGGCGTTCATACCTGCACAGTACCTAAATACTTAGATAATAATGCAGGCGAACTAACGTTTCTGAACAGAAATTTTAGATACCGTGTTGGTTTTAGTGTTCACATCGATAAATTTTACCCAACTAGGTCAAAATTCTATTAAGAAGTTTGCACGACTTAATAAAAAGATATTTTATACACAGAGAAGAAGCCCAAATCGGTTTCTTGTTCGGTGTTTCGGAATATTCTTCACATTTACTGGTCTCTTATGTCACAGAAATACTGCTACTTGGGTAAATAATAACGCCCAACAATTGCATAAATAGATCCTGGGCCCTAACTAGGATTCCCTGTATCTGGGACTCAGGAACTACGAGGATCATGGCCCCACAATACCCAGACAACAAGTATTTGCGCTTTTTTTCATGCACAAACACCGGGAATCGAAAACGCCGCCTCCTAAATTTTTTTTGCGATTTAATGACGTGATGTGCTAGTCGTTCTGCGTTCACCTGATGTTAAGCAACACGGCTGCCCATAACATTTGCAGTAGTTTCGCGTGACACTGCACTGCGCACGTCATCCTGAGACATCACACAGTCTAGTAATCAGATTACTAGACCGAGTGATCAGATCATAAAGTCTCATTTGCCCAGTACTTTCCCTAGCTACAATGCCTTTCAAACCGGAACATAGTAGTGCTTGCACACTACTGCTTGGCGGCAGAATAACTGGCAAAGCAATACCTACCTAGACGAACTATGCAGAAAAGTCCTACCACCTAGTGATTATGAGCCGACTCAGGATTATGTTCAACTACCACACCACAGAGTCTGTCAAAAGCGATTACTAATTTTTTTTTCTGCTAGCGTGTTGACCGACTCAAACATCAACGTTTAGATCGTCATGCCTGCATGACATAAGAAATAATACCAAATCTTCTACTCTACTTAGCTTCCAACTCCCATCGGATCTCATCATCTCACAGAATCGATCTGACTTTCCAAGCAAGCCGTTCCCAGTTGCACTCTTATCTCTTATGATCCATTAATTAAACCATCGTCGTTGACACAAGAGCTAAGTTATCTAAGAGCTACTTCATGCTGTCTTACTATAATTTAAAAAAATACCAGAAGCAAAACGTACCCTTGCAGAAGTGGGTCGATTCCACTCTAATTTGGCTTTGGAACTTGAAATTTAAGGAATGATCTGAAAGATTTCATTCCAAATTCTCCCGTTTAAAATTTAAATCTTTACTGGCAAGGGTAGGGTTTATTTATTTAGGCTCATAAATTAGTATAGCTCATAGAATTAGGTAACGAAAAAATTCTAGATCTGTGGTATAGGCACAGATAATATAATACTATGCTATGGATGCTAGGTATAGTTTGGGATGCTTAATTATTATGTAAGACGTGTTGAGGACGCAAGGCAAATGTTCAGTTCCTATTCTGTGGATCCGGGAGTTACTGTGTATTTTTAGAGTTCGATTGTGTGTTCTGTTCTGCATTTTTGTACTCGGTTCAATGTAACTTTGTGCCGGATTTCAATAAACTTAGGATTAAAAATGATGGTAGAAAAGCACATTTTTGAGTAAAAAAAAATGAAAAAAAATGTGTTGGTTATTGTAAATATGTGTTGGTCTAAGTCTCATGGTAACTGTCCATACCACAGGCTACGGTGACCTCTGCCCATCAGGAGCGTCGTATGCTTGTTTGCTGCCTAAAGCATTAAAAAAGTTCAACGATTGATTTCCGTTTTAGTATAAAAGAACAGAAACTGTAGATAGCTCTACTACAAAATTATACTTAGTAATTAGTAACTACCTACTACTTAGTTAATTTTTTAAATCTAATTATTAATACCTGCTTAGTACAACAGTAATATCCGCTAAACATTTTTCCTACTTCTAAGTATCGCTTCCGCTGCAAATTTTTCTGTATCTGCTGTCAGATTATCGCTTCGGGCAATCTGTTTTGACTGACACTAACACCTAACGTTTAATTATACTATTTATCATTTTATGTCATAGATTAAACAGAACAAATTATTTGACCGTTACTATTTTAAACGGCTTTGTACAGTTACCTTATTGAGGTTGTACTCAACTGGCCTGTGCATACCAAAACTTTGTACCATTACTACTATTAATTCTTCTGTGGTCAAACTGTACAATAGTAAGTATTACCTAAGCTGCTGATAGTAGCTGCGGCGTTACTACTAAATATCTAACTGTACTGCATACGTCAAGTGTGTTATAGGTAGGTAGGTAGGTATATACAAACAAACAGTGTAGCTTGTTTAAAAGGTATATAATATAGTATACTACTTGTATAATACTTTTACACCATTGAAAACAAATTGAATAATGCCGCAATCATATTAGACCAAATTCAGTCGCCTAGTTAGGATTTGGGAAAAGAAGCATACTTCTACCCAGCTAGTTGCCAATACCAAATTAGGAACCGGCATCACCTGTCCCTTTCTCGTAAAACAGAGCTCGTGCGGAGCTTCGTCACAGCTCACATGAAGGCATCATGTTTTGTGTAAAGCTACCACATTTTAGTAATGAGTTACTATGAAGGACCAAGAACTGAAATGACTGCATGTTTGAGCTGTCTCATTATATTCCTGTGTTTTAAAATGTTTGTAACTTTGTCATTCTTTGAAATATTTAATTTTTGTTTTCACGTTTGTTTACTTTTCGAGGAATATAATTTATACTGAATTTTTTTTTTACGGGCAAATTGCCTTTATTACTCAAGCTAACTACTACAATAATAAAAACTAAACTAAACTAAACTAAGCTAAACCAAACTATTAGCTACACTATCTACTACAAAGAACACTTATGGACTGTATAATAGCCGCGATGGCCTATAGACAGTCCAAGTGCTCCAGCCCACTACCGGTAGGTAGCATACCCAACATGCTGGCCGCATTGCCACGTTGAATTGCAATGCTGATGCATTGGGCCAAATAAGTGCCAGCATTATTTACTGTTTTATTTACTGTTTTTATTTTTACTGTAGGGTTTACTATAGGATTCTCACTTCTTAATGCATGATGTGGCCATTCTGTAGTTAGGCCTACATGTAATTCAAAACCTGTCATGTAAATCACGTAAACTAAAATTTTTATTACATTTGTAAATCATGTAGTACTGTTGAAGGTCCATAAATAAATAATAGCAGTCAAATAAGCTGCTGCCTATTGATCATCTTCATGTCCTATGTGACGCTTTCTTCCTGTGAAAGAAGAACTGTGTCTCACCGGTGAACTCAAGGGCTGATGGTGTGTGTGACTCACACGTGTGTAAGCTTTTGTAATAATAACCGGCCAAGTGCGAGTCGGACTCGCGCACGAAGGGTTCCGTACTATTATCTTTCCCTGCCATCTAGTGTCGAGTAGCAGTAATATTTAAAGCAGAGCCATCTATGACTCATCTGGTGAAAGAGCAAACACATCACGTTTGTTGTATGGGAGCCCTCTTAAATAATTATTTTATTCTGTTTTTTAGTATTTATTGTTATAGCGGCAACAGAAATACATCATCTGTGAAAATTTAACTGTCTATCACGGTTCATGAGATACAGCCTGGTGACAGACGGACAGACAGACAGACAGACAGCGGAGCCTTAGTAATAGGGTCCGTTTTATGTGGCTATACTTTCGATGACATAATGACAGTCCATTTCGATCACCGATGAGTAACCATCTAACCGATGTAATTATATAAGCATGTCCTCTTAAGAGTTGCGTAAGGAGACATCCGGCTGGAACGACTCCGTGCGTTCACGCGTGATCGGGTATTCCACTCGTCCGTCGAGGTCAAGGAAACCTCTTCGTCTACCGGATGAATGGATGGCGTGGCTGGGTGACAGGTGACACAGTTTTTGTGCAAATTAGGTGACCGCGACAGATGCTAAGCGTTGGTAGAGTAGGGGGTTATTGTCCATTCAGTATATCCGTTACTAAAAGTGGCTAAATTCTATAAGATCCGCTAGCAAGAACTTCCGCGAAGTCACGCCTGAGTCAACCGAATTTTCGTATGTACGACTGTACGTGTGTGTGTGATGTCGGATGAAGGCGTGCATATCTAGTGATTTTTGATTAGTCAAAGGATTTTGACATGGCACATTTATTTTTGGCAACAAAAACAACATTTGTAGAAATGACTAACGGTATATACCTATTATTAATCTTCTTCTCTCAGGCTTTGTCCTCACTGGGAGACAGATAACGTACAGCCCAAACCACTAGAGAGACATGGTTGCAGGATGGCTTTCTTTTACGACGTAGGTGCGTGCTAAGATTTTTGAAAATGCAACCCCTATGTGGGTGAAAAGGGTCATAGGTAAACGATTGTATGAAAAACCTTCATTTCGTGACGTATCGTTATGAAACTTGGCACATACAGACTTGTAAAAAAATAAATTTAATGATATTTATTATTTTTTCGAAATGTAACCCTTAAAATAAGTAGTTAAATTTTGTATGGAAATTTCAAATTAACCGTCATCATATCATCATCATTAACAGCCTGAAGACGTCCACTGCTGAACATAGGCCTCCCCCAGAGCACACCACCTTGAGCGGCTGCTCGCCTCCTGCATCCATCGGCTCCCCGCGGCTTTCACCAGGTCGTCGGTCCACCGAGTGGGGGGCCGGCCTACGCTGCGTCTTCCGGTTCGTGGTCGCCACTCGAGAACCTTTCTTCCCCATCGGTTGTCAGTTCTACGAGTGATGTGGCCTGCCCATTGCCACTTCAACTTACTAACTCTAAGAGCTATATCGGTCACTTTAGTTCTCCTGCGGATCTCCTCGTTCCGGAGCTTATCTCGTAGGGAAACACCGAGCATAGCTCGCTCCATAGCTCGCTGCGCGACTTTGAGCTTACTAATGAGCCCAACAGTAATTAACCGTATATCATTTTGTAATTTGAAATGTATAAAGAACATACAAAATGAATGCAGATAGCTTTTACCCTGGATTAACACATAGGATACCTACTTTTTATCCGCGGGTAACTAGTCATACATATTTTACGAGATATGTTTTTCGAATGTAACCTACCAACTGGTGCTTTACAATAATACTACCTAGTCACATTAAAAAACAAATAATCTGTTCACGTACAGATCACACGTTACATTTGTTTTGTCACAGAATACAAAACAGGAATCGTGTGGGTGAGAAAATTGCCGAACATAGGTATCGGTGTTTTGTTTTGTGACCAAAATACGAGAGAGACGCCGCCGCTCGCTAGTCATACAAACTAGGATATACTTCTATCCTATTTAATATACCACTTTTAACCGAGTCCAAAGTGGAGGTTCTCTAATCGGATGTATTTTTTTTCTTATTTTTTTATATATTTGTTACATCCATCTAAAACACACAGATTTCAAAAATTATATTTGAAGGCATATTTGAATACTTTCAGATTGTTCTCATAGAAATTTCATCATAATAAGTTTAGTGGTTTGCTTTTTAAATTTAAATAACTGGAAAAAATATAATTATGGATGACAATATCATCCAACTATTTCTCACTGAGTTAAGGTGACGGGTAGAGCCAGATAAGCAGGTCCAAATCCGTTCAAAGAAACATCGACCTTAACGTCGTAGTCTGAAATATTAATTTAGTCTGCACTCCAGCGCAGCGCTTACGACAAAAACAACGCACGAAATGATTTAGACGGGTTTAAGTTAATATCTGTGTTTGTATAGTATTTTTCAAACTTATGAGGTCACAACAAAATTTGTATGATTATGGAGAATACACAATTTTTTTTAAATATATGCGATAGAATCTCAGTAAAATTGGAACATTCAAATTTTTTGAGAGACATTTGCGATTTTTTTCTATATCAATCATATATTTGCGGACATCAAATAAACCGGACAACAGACTTAATGAAATTAATTACATGATATATTAAATTCAAAGCTCCACTTGCTCTAATTACGCCAGGAAACGTGCCAAAAAACACCTTGTTTGCCCTTGTCTGTTGTGTTTGTTGTTGTTGTATTTTCACTAGGCACTGACTGTATAACAGAGTCTCACTGGGTTCGCACCCGTATTTCCGCCTAATTTTTAAATTTAATTTATCCTAAGGAAGTAGTTTGCATTATCGTAGTTGTGAGTGTAAAGAGTAAAGACACTTTGCCCGCTAATAATCTCCTTTAAAAAAGGAGTAAAACCGCTTTCAATCGCCTTAAGGCGCAGGGTTATATAACCTATGGTTATATGATCTATTATTACCTTAGTAACTGTTACTTTTCCAAGTAAAATAAAATAAAACGCTACTTCGATTCAGTAATATACTTACAGTAAATTATTATGTTGACTTTGACCTCATAAATATTACTTATAGGTATTAACAATGGGCGTATTTTATTAATGTAAGTTAATAAGTAAGATTAACAACAATTATAATAACATAATTACTATAATACTTCACACACGAATAACTCATTGCTGCATCACGAGAATATACAAGGTCTGCCTTAAATGTCATGAAAGGAGGTTTTTTGTACAAAATAATTATAATGATTTCTAAAAAATAGTACAGCTCCATGGAACTACTGTGAGAAAAATATCCCAGCAGTTCCATCATGGAACAACCGAATGGAACTACTGGGACCAAGCGGATCTGTACTCTGGTGGATACGAAATCCCGTTGTCTTCTCTTTACCCTACCATCTACATCATTGTTGACAATGGGAATAGAAAAATATACACAAATATGACGTGCTGTTATTTATTTATTCCTATAGTTGGTTTTCTGTAAGGAAATGTAAATCTTTATAGATAACCGGGTAATCAAACAGTAAATATTTTTCTTGTTTGATAACCAGTTATGAAATTTGGTTTTCTAACGAGAATAATCGCTATTTTTCGAAGACTATTCCCGTTGGCAGAATAGATAGTTAATTTATTTACTCCTTGGGTTATTGGAGTTTTAGTAAGGATCCCTAACTTTTTTGAAAATATAGTAAGTATAGCCTATGTCATCCGGGGATAGTGTGGCTTCCTAACAGTGAATGAATTTTTCAAATCGGTTCAGTAGTTTTGGAGCCTATCCAATGCAGACAAACTATAATATATATAGTACTATATATATTGGTATAGATAAAAAAAAATTACTCCATCCATTTAGAGCTTTGACAAATTATTTTTTATATGAGAACGTAAAGGTCGTAGAGTAGCGAATTGTATAAATTTAATACGTTTATTCACTTACGACGGTAGTTTTATTTCGTTTTATATCCACTTATCGATAGACACGATTTATGGCAACAGTCCAATAAAATAAAAAAAATTGCAAAGCAATATCATATCAATAAACATATTGGGTTGATACCGGATGTTTATAGTGACAAAATAAAACTCAAGGATACTGATCTATAGGTCAGCAGCGGCTAAATATGTACCTATAAGATTTGTGTAGTAATTAGCTTATGAGTATTTATTATCCCGCGGTTTCAAAAACTATTTACACGTTTTTGTATACACATACAATAATATATCAACAATAACACAATACACAATACGCGCCACGTATCTCGTAAATTGACTTGTGTTGTGCTGTAGACGAATTATAGGCGGTATGAGGTCTGAATCAGGAAGAAAAATCCTTGAAGAGATATACCAATTATTATGGATTACTATATCGTACATGACTATACAATATGTAAATGTACAGGCTCCTAACTGACGCTCATCAAGTCTCATCTTTCGTGGTACGTAGATGTGTGGATTACATTATTTCCACATCTCGTGACGTGACATTTACGTGTTAAAAATAACGAAATCCTGTAAATCTAACGCATCTCCGCACATATCCGCTTTGGTAGAGTCCGGGCTGAAGCACATCTATGCATCTGCTTCGTGGGTATAGTAGCGTTGTCTGTCACTCTGTAAGTCTATACATTATGTGTTATTTGGTCGCAGCAGTGCTCTGTGAGAGAGATGATGCTCTAAGAAGACGAAACTAGACAAACTAGCTCTCGTTGATCATGTTCTTCAGATGGAGTAAAAATGCTCTCTAATCATAGATCTCCATCTTTTTCTTACTCTGTCTCTAATAAAGTAAATCCCCCTCTTTGGCTCGATGTTCATTATTTGTCAAAATACAAATCTAAAGGTGCAGACAAACATTGCGCGCATGCGCAGGGTACGGCGCGCATCGCATGCTTCGATGTGTGGACCTTCATATTCGTGGCGAGGCAAGTGCAATTTGACCCCAAGAGGGGACAGGACGCGAAGACAGACAGGAACAACCCAAAATATTGAGACGTGCGTTACGAGGCTTCGCATGCCTCACAATGTCTGTATCCGCCTTAAGATGCATCTTATTCTTACAGAGCCTTACACCAACCAATCAATCAATCAAGTAGACTGTAGTTGGTATCAATTGATTGGAGTACGCCAGTTCGTTATAACTCCTTGCCACGGTCATTCACTTTCACTAATCCGTGGTGTAAGTGTGTCTCAGATGGGCCACCTAACCAGCACAAGGTCGGAGTACAATGGACAAGTGTCTGGTGGATGAATCATGCTTCGTTTCATTATGCTGGAGATGGCTACATTTAGCCATTCTGTTCGTATGCTTAGGTGACTTAGTTAAAAAATAGGAGTGGTTAATTTAAAAATCACAAAAAATGTTTAATTCTGAAAATGTTTATCAACCAGCGTTTACACACGCGTTCCAAACTCTATAAAAGGTATCTACCCTATTGCCAATCTTCGTAGTGTATGTATAAAATTTCAAATTCATTAAGCTTGGCGCGTATCGTGTATAGAATACCACACAAATAAATAAATAAACAAACAAAAAGACAAAACTTCAGTTTTTTATTTTAGTAAGTATTATTTGTCAGATTGTTATGATTAGGTTCTATGTCTGTGCCTTCTACTTCTACCTTCAAAAATTTTGGACCTTTTGGACAATATGCGCAACTCTGTGTTTGCCTTATACCCGCGGCAAGTCCATCGTCCTATGATCCTTTTCAAATCAAAACATATTTCCGTAATGTCAACCAAGGAGAGGATTGTATTAGAACTTTGTAGTTTAAAAGATGAAAGTTTAATGAGCTTAATCCGAAAATCACAGATCCAAAGGAGGAAGGTTTGTTCTAACATCCTTGATTAACTCTGAATAAGCAGTTCCAAAATGTTGCACTGACCTTACCGCACCTAGGTACCTATTTAACAATTGGACTTTTGTGGATGTAGACTAGACTTGGTGAGATGTCTTGTATTACGCACACCTATTACGTAGAGAAAATTAGCACATAACGCGAAACAAAACGGAATGTTTCGCTTTCATTGACATACTTTAAGACGTAAGTAAGTACTTATTAGTACTTTCATATGAAATATGAATTGGTTTTCAGGTAGGTACAAAAAAATCTTATGACATCTAGGGAATGGGCAGCAGCATTTTTTCAGTACATAAAATGTTCTGCGATCACCAAGCCAAAGTGGCGTTTTATAGGGGATGCCTATGTTAATTTATGGTCTTCCGGCTATTGGTGTGATGTGATATGATGTGCCGATGCCGCGTCGCCGTGCCTTCCAAAAGAAAACCATACAATCTTGAGGAAGACTTGCTTGCTAAACAATAGAAGAGTCTACATCATTTTTGCTATAAATAATATTGACAAATACCCTCACCGCCACGAATTCATTCATCTGAGCCAATGCTTCCTTCGTCATTGATCGAGTGCAGCAAAGTCACTTTCCCGTGCAAGATTGACGACGCTATACGCACGCGCACAAAACGCTCGCCTGCGCAACCCACGCTTATTGTCGCGCATGATTGACAGCTAAGCGTTATGTCAACCGATTACGTGACAGTGGCAGCACTCTATGTATATTTCCTGTTATAATCCGCAACGTGGTTGTTTAGAGGTTGATTTCTATAATACCAGTGCCACCAACTTATCTGTTCATTTGAAGTGATTTGAATACTCCATCGTCCTCTCTTTCACACTACCTGCACTAGAGTTGAAATGGCACCGACGACGATCTGGGGGTCTAACAAAGATCGATTTCCATTGGCGTTAACGCCAAACGATAACTTCAAAATGTATGGGCATGACATTACGGAAAAGCGACATCCACAGGTAATGTCATTCCCATACATGGAAAGGGATCTTTGCTAGACCCCCTGGTGCGGGACGGGGGCCGTTAGATGCAACAGGCAAATGGCTGGTCAGAGTGCCGCTCTATGGGGAAGCTTATAGTTTTTATAGGTATAGTCTATGGGCAGAAATTTGACGTAGGCTACTGTTAATCACAAGTGTAAAGCCAAAGCACTTTAAAAAATAAATCATTATTACGTTTCTGCCATGTTTCTGCGAATCCCATGATCATTTCCATCTTCCATCCTTTGGCTATTTTCCATCAACAGATGGAATCGAAAGAGATTGCAAACATTGATTGAATGACGACATCATTACGACATCGAAGCTGAGACACGATTCACGACTTTGATGATCAGAATAAGGTCATTCACGTCGTTGCGTTTAATTAATCAATATCACGATGAATAGGATCTTTACATAATAGGTAGGAGCTTGCATTTTAATCGATTCATTAGATTGTATGTGTCTGAAAGTTACACTAACGACGGAAGTATTGAGGCTTCTAATATATGGCTTCTTCATCATCATTCATCGTTAACAGCCTGAAGACGTCCACTCCTGAACATAGGCCTCCCACACAGAGCGCCATTTTGAGCGGCTGCTCGCCTCCTGCATCCATCGGCTCCCCGCGGTTTTCACCAGATCGTCGGTCCACCGAGTAGGGGGCCGATATATGGCTTAAAGGTACCTATTTATTAGTTGTACGAAGGGCTACTGAAGACTATTTTACGTACAGAGGGCTTGAATAGGTATTACTGAATGACAAAAAGTAACGGAAGGATGTAGGCATTATGTACCTAGGTTGGACTGTGTGATACTGATAACAGATAAAGTGTTATAAATGAAAAATACTTATATGACGGCTGAGACGATAAAGAAAGTAATAGCAGGCTGTGCCAACCCTAAGTGGGATAGGTACCAACGGGCGTTTTTTGCATGTAAGATGCGTGGAAAATTATCATTTTCAAATAATTGCTATTAGTTTTAAGGTTCGCACAGCATAACCGCCTCTGATGGAGAAACTCTATTCCCTTCTCAAAGATAACTTTTGTAGGTTGGACTGACGTTTTAATAGGTAATTCAATTACGCACTTACTTATACCTATGTATCTGTACTAGTAAGTATTCTTTGCTATTAGGTATCTATTATGTTGTGTTCGTGTCAAACTAAGCTATTAAGTTAAGCCTCTTTAGAAGCTACACAATGTAATTAGCGACTAATCTGAACCGTGACGCATTGGCCACAAAGAACATGAATTAGCTTTTAACAAAAAAACATCAAAAATGCTCGTGTTTTGGAGAGGAGCAAAAAATGAAACGGCTCGATGAAGTCAGAACTGAGGACTCGTCACCCGGTTTGTTTGCTTTTATTTTATTCCGGGGCAGGTAGAATTTAAGTTTCTGATAAGCTATAATGTAATCTTTTCAAAATATCCGGTTTAAAGCGGTTCAGCACCCTGTTCTGTTTACACCGGATGTCGTTCGTGTCGCGATGATTCGTATCGTACAGCTCGTACATAGATTAAATAATTTAAAACGCGTCTTTCATCCGCCTATCGGCGTTAGCGGTCCATAAAACAACTTTTTCAATTCATCACTGCTCAGTTATAGACAACTAAACTAACTGTATTTCTATTCATATTTTTAACATCTTAAAATTTTCTGATGCAACACAGCAGCGTGCTCAAAAACCAGTATGACAAATTATACATGCACGTAAAGTTGGTCAAGGCACTAAAACTTGACTTAACTAAACTAATCTGAAGTTTTCAACAGAAGTCTGTACTGGTTTCTACTAAGCGAACGTGCTATCAGCTAAAATGTAGACAACGTAAGCCTATTTGATAAAAAAACGAATTCATATGGCAACGCATCGACAACGCCTCTAGTGCAGGTGCGGATAGGGGGGGAGGGGGGGGGGGAGGCGGTGCCCCCCCCTGGTAAATTGGCTAATTACCGTGCTTGGTGCTGGACTGCCTGCCCCCCCCTTGGCGCACCAAGCACGGTAATTAGCCAATTTACCAGTAAGATGTAGGTCCCAAATTCCGCTCTTGGACTCCCCTCCCCGGACAATGATTTGTGCGCCCCCCCTTAAGAAATTTCTGTATCCGCGCCTGCTCTAGTGTTGCAGGTTTTTGGTTGCAGATGTCTATAGGCTACAGTTACCGAAGGGTTACCGCTTTCCATCGCGGGCCGTTAAGCTTGTTAGTCGCTCAATTAAAAAGAACATATAAAATAACCTGTTCTAAAATGTACGAACTAAACATGATGTAAACATGATATTGTATAGGTATCCGTTTCCTTTTCCAGCTTCCTTATTCTACGAAGATCACCTGTTTTGTGACCTTGGCTTTGGTGGATAAATAGTTCCGAATCATTCAGAAATATTGTATATCACTGTTAAGGGATGTGTTACTAGTGATTTTTAAAACTTAACTAACAGGTCTTTCAACTTTGGTATCAGAAAAACAGGTAGTTAGGTATATTATTGTTAGAAAAATATGAGAGCCGTTGGAATTGGATGAAAGGAGGGCAAGTAAGTGTGAGGGCGCTAAAGAGGGAGGCCTATATTTAGACGTGGACGTGTCCCATCTAATGATGATAATGATGATGGTGATGATGATAAATGTTAAGAATTAGATTTCATGGTTTATTGAGGAATTACAAACATGATAGAAAGTTTCTAATATGGAGGTCTAATAGGTATATCTATTCTGTGGCCTAACAGCAGTTCAGCCAAAATTGTGACCTTACTTACCCCTGAACTGACTGATACAGATAAAAACGTATAAGAAGCTTACTTTTTTGGATAAGTTTTAATATGACTGGCCTGATAGTTCAGTAGGTCTGTCTTCTATACTATAGGTTGTGGGTTCGATTCCCACCCGGGACAAACATTTGAGTGTGATGAACATCGGTGTTTGTTCTGTGTCTGGGTGTCATATTGTATTCTATGTAAGTATGTATAAAAAAAAGTATCCAAGTATTGTATCAGCTATCTGGTTCGCATAGTACAAGCTATTCTTAGTTTGGGACTAGATGGCGCTGTGTGAAATGTCCACACATATTTATTTTATTTATAATATTAAATCATTATATTAATTTAAACTTTTAACTGCAAAAACTGACATAATCCTAAGAAGAATTCACTGGCTAAAATAGTCCTTATACAAAACCAGTTGCGTCTATCGTTACTCAAATTGGTTGAGCAATCATCGTGCCAAGCCAACCTAATCTACCATTTAGACAAAAAGACCAAGCTTGGAATCTCGGACACCATCCGAAAAAGGCGGCGGTGAAGTCACGAGCTCGGCCGTTCCACACTTCCAACATCGCCATATTTTAAATATTTTTTGTTGACCGTTACAAATTGAGGAAAAAGTCGAGGAATTCAACAGATTTGCTTCATCAGATTTTGGACCTTACAATTTTTTATAAGTGACTTTATGAATTTAAATTTTATTCCACGCCCTGCACTTGGATTATTTTGTATTATTACTTGAATCTGTTTCACCTGGTGAATGACATGTTATCCCGAAACTATTATGCATTATAGAGAAAAATAAGCAAAAAAAAAAACAGATTTTTAACAGTCTTCTCTTCTCATCACTCAGCCTCTTTGCCTTTTCCTATTTGTTATTGGGGTCGGCTCTCAATCTAACCTGTAGCGGCGAGCTACCAGAATTACACGAGTGACTGCCATCTGACCTCGCCACCCATAAGGGAGCAGTAGCAGGGATGTGGTTAGACCAGGCATCTGATTCTATCAGGCGTCTGACTACCCGTAACGATTGCTATAGATGTTCTTATGACAACCGGGACCGACGGCTTAACGTGCTCTCCGAGGCACGAAGCGATGGCATGGACAACTGCACATAACTAATTAGATAAGTCATTGGTGCAGGGCCGAGGATCGAACCCGGTGCCATAAGATTGCCAAGCGCACATGCTACCGCTCGGCCACCATCGCTCTTCTACCATTCCTTATACTTAAATTAAGTAAAAATAAAATTGAACATCAGTAATGCTCCCAACTACGCGTACTGTTAACTAAACCGTTTGAATTGTTAAACAATGTATTATAATCAGGTGCATCATCATCCTTAACAGCCTGAAGACGTCCACTGCTGAACATAGGCCTCCCCCAGAGAGCGCCTTTGTGAGCGGCCGCTCGCCTCCTGCATCCATCGGCTCCCCGCGGTTTTCACCAGGTCATCGGTCTACCTAGTGGGGGGCCTACGCTGCCTCTTCCGGTTCGTGGTCACCACTCGAGAACCTTTCTTCCTCATCAGTAATCAGGTGCATTTTTACTTAGTTATGTAAGAAATTATCTCGTCTGCCCGCTCTTGTCAGTAGCGACAGTTTTTTTTGTTCCCCGGTTGAGGAATTTAAACAACAGTGTGCAACAACATACATTTTCTATTACGATTACATTGAGTTCGTAAGGCTTTTGTAATATCATTCGATTCTACTGGCGTGATAGCTCAGTTGGTAGTATCTCTGCCTTCTGTACTATAGGTTGCGGGTTCGATTCCCATTCGGGATCAAAGAGGTATATATGTACTTCGTACTGGAGAAGCTATTCGATGCACAAATAGTTGCCATTTTTTGTATGATTAAACTAAAATCCGCTACAACGCTTTACGAGATTAAATCGTCTAACCAATGATCCCAACACGCAGCGCTAGTGCAATGGCACATTCGGATCATAATTTTTACTGCTATTCACTGCTGCACGTGCAGTCGCTTTGAGTGCTGAGCATCGTATGAGCGAGAAGATGCCGGCTGGCATATTTGCAGTGGTTGACAGTGCGAGTTAGGGATGTCCTGTCTGGTGTATACATAGAAGTCTTTGTTCGGGATTAACATTTGTGTGATGAACATCGATGTTTGTTCTGTGTCTGAGTGTTATATTGCATTCTATGTATGTATTTACAAACAAAAAGCATCTAAGCATTGTATTACTTATCTGGTTTCCATAGTACAAGGTATGCTTAGTTTGGGGCTAGATGGTGCTGTGTGAAACGTCCACACACATTATTATTATTCTAAAAGCCTCCTTACATTCTCTCTGGTATTACAAGTTTTACCATAGTTTTTACATTAATACATCAACGTACAATCCACGATTCATTAATAGCATTCCGAGTTCCGAGTAACCGTCGTGTTTTGTTACAGAGGACTAATGTTACCCTGACATGATGTATGTGGATGGAATTGTGCATGACTCATAGTCGACGAACACGACGCTTTTAACTTTACTAGTGAAGCTTTGAAGGTTTTACACGCTTTGAGTTAGTAGTACCACAGATAATATACCTGTGTAGGTATAGTACTAACTCTTGTTGAATATTGCTTCAATAGTTTATACCTCCGGAAGACGCAGCGCAGGCCAGCCCCCCACTAGGTATAGACCGACGACCTGGTCAGAACCGCGGAAGGGGGGGCCGATGGATGCAGGAGGCAAGCAGCCGCTCAAAGTGGCGCTCTCTGGGGGAGGCCTATGTTCAGCCGTGAACGTCTTCAGGCTGATGATGATGATAATGATGAGTTTATATATTGATACCTTATTTGCAAAACTTGTTGTATGATTTGATATAATAAAACTAAACTTTGGCTCCTGGAATATAGTTTTAAACTAGTTCAAGAGTCTATGGACGCAACAATATAAAATGTAGAAACCTTTATGTTAATAAAATATTTGATTTTATTTGAAACTATAATCAGTCGTTTAGCTATGGGTCTAACAAGAAAGTTTTAGACCCATAGTACTTAGTTTTAGTTTGTATAAGGTTAAATTTTATCGTTCAATGAACTCCGATAAACAAAACTAACTGTTTCACCTTTCACCTTGAGTTAACGAAACTATATCGTAAAAAAAGATAAACGGGAATATAAATAAATAAGTTCTTTATACAAATTGCTCTGGTTAGTAACCATTGCAATTTAGATCATTCTTACATTTTCAGTGTAATAGAGAAGTAAGTGATACTCATGGACGTATTATATATCAGAGGATGAATGATACGTCCAATGTACTATTACTCTAATACCAGGGGGTCTAGCCAAAATGTATGGGAATGACATTACCTGCGGAAAAGATATTATACAACAAGTAGTTGACGAGTAATGTCATCACTTACCATCAGGTGAGACAGTGTTCAAATGCATACCGATAAAAAAAAGCCCATACATTTTATTTACAGTTATTGTTTGGCGTTAACGCTAATGGAAAGGGATCTTTGCGAGACCCCCAGCACCACGTAGGAGGTAGGATATCTGCTTCTCTGCCACTCATAAGTATTAAAAAAATAGAAATTTCATAAAAACTATCTATGAATGATGATTTATTTATTTTACACAAAACAAATGACAATCGTATAGCAAAATTCGAAATCTGAGATAACATTATTTCTGGATTATAACTCAAAATTACGTGCTAAAAGCTATATAAATAATATTATCTAGCGCTACTTGTTAAAATTTTATGTAAATCTAATCAATTAATTTATGTAATCGTGTTTGCGATATTTAAAGGTTGTGGGATGTTTGTTCTAAGTTTATTTCGATGTATCAATAATTTATAAAGATTCGTGAGAGCCAACAGCGCAATTTATTATAATGCCAGTAAGTCACACCGTATATATTACGTAGATATTTATAGATTTATAAACAAAGGAAATCAAATATGGAGACTTGTGGAGCGGCTATTTTTTTATAAAGGGCGCAGATGACCACTTACGCCCTTTGGAGAATATAGCACTGTTTTAGTTTGTCGTGAGAAATAAGAGGGCAGACTAGCTATTGCAGAAGGGCCTCCTTACGACTCAGAATATTAGGGCAACACCACAGACTAGTGAAAACAATTAACTACAGTAACTAATACACAGGAGAAAACGAATTCAACCGGCCGGTTCTACAGTAGCTATGCTTTATGATAACAACTGGTACCATAGACTGCTCTGAATTCAATTAAAATCACAGACCGAACAAAAACAACATTAAAACAGTAAAAGTTGTAAAAGCACTACAATTTCAAACTAAACACATACTAAAATTAAAATAACGTAGGTACCTTATACTTACTCCTAACGTCAAATTTAAAACCACTGACCGAAACATTGTTAATGGTCGCACAAAAAACTAATTGGTCATTGGCCTAGCTACGTCTTGATTTAGAAATATGTTGTGGCTTTTAAATTAGGAACGAAAAGGTACAATAGAACGGACCTAATGACACGATAAGTAAACCATCCTTGGAGGAAGGGAGACGCGTTGAAATCTTTTGAAGGAACAAAATTGTATAGTGTAGCGCGTTGAGCTCTTTTACATGGAGGGTTTTAGGACTTTTAAGGTCGAGTTAATGGACTTTATACGGCTATAAAAATATATTTAGGTCCACCTAGTCGGTTAATTATTAGGCCTATCTTCACTAAACTTTGACAGTTCCTTAGTACGCATTTAACTATTCCTCTATGGTGTACTACTGCCACGCCTTTGGGTATGTACTTCCTAGAGAGATAAGTGTGAAATTGCGAATAGAGCTATCAAACTTTAGTGCAGGCGAACGGGCATTAATCTTCGACTAATAAAATGTTTTTAGTGACATTTCTGTTTTAGATATCCAAATGCCCCCGTATTGTGTAACTCAATCGTAATCGATGAATGGGCTTCATTTGATCATTTCCGGTTTTGGAAAATCCTCATCCATCGGCGTTATGGTCCCTTAGGCGGAACTGAATAGATAAAACATTGATTAACTATAATAATGAAAAGTAGTGAAGAAATACTAATGGATGGAGATGTTACACACTGCCAACTTGCCGGAAATGACGAAATAAAGCCGATTCATCGATTACGATTGGCTTAGACGGTAGCCCCGTAGGTCAGTCGTGTTTTAAGTATAAGTACAAACTTACTCAGTTCAGTATCACAGTCCGTGTACTCGTGATTACAATCGACTGTATATGCGGCGGCGGCGCTTACCGCAACCAGGATGGCGCAGCATAGCGCCACTGCGCGTGCGCACATCGCGGATCACCTTAACGCCATCTGCAATTAAAATTAAAGAACCTAAATTATAATTTAAATAGTAGGCTAATAAAGGTGGAAATGGTTTGACTGTTGTTAATGTCAAAGCTATAGTTTCCAGGCATGAAATCGCCGTAGATTTTGTTAAAACTTTCAAAGATACTGTTTACTAGTTGCATCCTGCGGTTTTATATGCGGATAAAAAGTATTGTATGTGTTAATTCAGCGTATAAGCTATCTGCTATCCAAATTTCATCATAAACGGTTTAGTAGTTACCGAGATAGAATGTAACAAAATTTCACACACACAAAGTTTCGCATTTGTAATATTATAGACTAGCTGCGCCCCGCGGTTTCACCCGGAGCTAAATAGTAGCATATGTGTTACTCCAGTAATAAGCTAAATCTATTTCAATTTTCATCTAAATCTGTCCGGCCGTTTGAGCGTGAAGGAGAAACAAACACACTCACATACACACTAACACAAACTTTCGCCTTTATAGTTACACTGGCTGCGCCCCGCGGTTTCACTGGCGGATACAAAGTGGCCTATGTGTTAATCCAGTATATAAGCTATCTATTATCCAAATTTCATCCAAATCCATCCAGCCGTTTGAGCGTGGAGAAGTAACAAACATACACACATACACACATACAAACTTTCGCCTTTATTGTATTAGTGTGATTACATTTTTTTAATTAATGTGATAATTAGTATAGGTACCTAGAATAGTATAGGATCGGAAGGATACGTAGGTATTATCTCATTCAATACTCTTTTTTGCTCCTATAGCGTTATTCATGCTTTATCATCTAAAATCCCCTCTTCTTTTATTTGTTTTGGTAACACAACTATAATTTTATTTTTAATTATGGCAACATTGATTATCAAAATGTTGTTCGATCATTAACTCACCGATTAGGCAAACGAACCTACACATTTGTCCAGTTATAAAATATACCTAATCGTAATTGTACACCTACAACGAAATGACTCATCCGATCGAAGCCTACGTAACTATTGTAACAATGCTTATGAAACGGCAATGCCCGAGAGAATTGTATTGAAATTAGTTGTTACTTTCGTACAAGGTCGAATGTATGATCTTTATATGAATCTTGACCTAGAAAAGGACTTAGAAGGATTACGTAAATTGTTTAAGTCGATTATGCAATGGCTGGCGCCTGGCTAAAAGGTACTCTATCCGACTTATTTAAAATTATAAGCCTACTAAAACAAGAAAATATTTTTTTTTTTTCTTATATTTTGGCTCCACACATAGTGTATTTAGCCAGTGTCAAGTATTGTAATTTTTCATAATAGAATATTTCACGTAAAGTCAAGTCTTAGTCACAGTCTGCGTAGTCATAGTCCAGTCTAAGTCAGGTAGTCTCAGTCCAGTCTAAGTCATGCCCTAGTAAAGTGGTGGCAACTTTAATAGAAGCTTCTATGGAATTTTGGAAGCAACACGACAAACCACGTTTCACCACATTATATCACTTGCCCACACTCATGCTCGTAATTCAGCACATAATGCGGAAAACGCCACCGATTTTAAACATTAACACTGGAAAAAGCACGAGTTTTGAAAAATAATACAATGCAACGACGTGAACTTTTCCGCGTTCCCGCCAAAACTCGAAAATAAAATTAAAAAATAAAATGCCGGGAAAAGACTGCTGTCTTTCAAATCAAATCAAATCAAATCAAATTCTTTATTCGCTCGAATATGGGTACAATAGTTGTTATGTTATAATTAGATCCACCATAAACAACCAACACGTGGTGTGCGAATAGGGGCATAAATCCACCATGAAGTACATAACTTAATTTTCATTCTACATGCATTATTTAAATTGTCAAATGTTAATACACAATCGAATAACAATAATAATTAGTTGCCTAAGTTATTAAATAGTAATAGATTCTAAACAGCACACTAGTCACAACATCATTAATAATCTATAGAAAAAGAGGTTGATGTTGTCATTATACTGCTTATTTACAATGCGTTTCTATAGTTAAAGAAACGACAAGATCCTTTCTTTAAAAAGTCTTCAACAGTGTAAAAGCTTTCTATAACTAACCATTTTCTTAATTCGTGATAAAACTTCGAACCAGACAAATCTACAATACGCTGCGGAAGAGAGTTGAAAACAAGAGCCGCCATGTAAATACAGTTTCTTCTATAGAGTTCTAGGGAAGGTCTAGGCATTTCTATACGTAGATGTGTCGTTGTTCTTTTGTTTGTGTTGTTGTGTTTTTTAAATAAACACATGTTATTTTTAACAAATTTAGCCATCTCGTATACATATATGCATGGTACTGTTAGAAGACCATTGTTCTTAAATACAGGCTTACAAGACTCAATCCACCTCATTCCGAAAATGGCACGAATACACTTTTTCTGAGCAATAAACACTCTTGATATGTCTGATGAATTCCCCCAGGTAATAATTCCATAACGTAATATTGAGCAGACGTAGGCATGGTAAACCATTAGCGCTGTTTTAAGGGATGAGCATTGTCTGAGTCGTTTTATAGCAAAAACAAATCTGTTCAGCCTGATACATATAGAGTCAATATGGCTTTCCCATGATAGGTGTTCGTCGATATAGATGCCTAAGAATTTCGTATTGTTCACCTGTTCAACAATATCATTATTATAATTAATATTTAATTTTACGGATTTGCTCTGTTTAGTTTTAAATTGTATTAATTTTGTTTTAGAAATATTTATTTTCAATTTATTTAAGTTAAGCAAGCCACTTGATAATGTTTTCTAAGCAGTCTTCAATCTCTTTCTCATAACTACTCAGGTGACTTCGCTGAATAACAATGGTTGTATCATCAGCGAAGAGGATGCTGCTGTGTTGCACAGCAAGAGGGAGATCATTGATATACAAAAGAAAGAGTAGTGGACCCAGAATACTTCCCTGAGGAACGCCGCAAGGATTCACTCTTTGCTCGGAGTCATAATTAAGCATAAAGTTAGTGTAGTGGTTTACTTTAGTCACCCTTGTTATTTGTCTCCGGTTTTGCAAATAAGAGATGAACCAGTCCAGTGCTGGACCTCTCACGCCATACTTATCCAATTTTCCAATTAATATTTCATGATTAACAAAATCAAATGCCTTACTCAGATCCAAAAACAAAGCACAGGATGGAACCTTACTATTTAAATTGTTCAAAACCATATTTAGAAAATTATATATAGCTAGGGCTGTAGATTTAGACTTCCTAAAACCAAACTGTTCGTCCGCAAGAATATCATGGTGATCCAAATAAGAAATCAACCTTCTGTACATAACTTTTTCAAAAATTTTTGAAAGGATAGGCACCAAAGCTATAGGTCTGTAATTGTCAATATCTAGTTTAGATCCTTTTTTATGTATAGGTTTAATTACCGATATTTTCAAGCGATCAGGGAAATATCCCTGCTCCAAGGACAGGTTAATTATGTAGGCTAAAGGTTCAGCGACAGATCTACTTATTCCTTTGATTAGGCTAGTATTAAGATCGTCGTAGCCGGCAGATTGAGTATTATTTAAAGACATAATGATCTTATAAATTTCATCGGATGATGTCGGATTAAGAAAGATACTCTGACATCTGGTATCCACCTTAGATATAGACTGACCTATCGAGGAAGAGGATAGTTGACGGTTATCATTATCATTGGAGCATGTAAGGTCTATGAAGAAATTATTGAATTGGTTTGCAATATTGTGCCCTTCTGATATAGTTAACCCATTACAAATTATTTTTTCAATGAATTTATGGGTCTTCATATTACCCATTTTTTCGTTTACAACTGTCCAAGTAGCTTTGCAACGATTTTTAGAGCCAGCAATATATTTTTCATTTGCGTTAATTTGAAACTTGTTCATACATTTTTTAAGTAAATTAGAATAGGTTTTAAATTTATATTTAGCTTGCAGTGACTTACATTTATAATATTTATACCTCAGAGTTCTTTTTGTTTTACAACTTATCCTTAGGCCTTTTGATGTATTTTTTCGTTTATTACCATTCACACATGCCCTCACTTTTATAACAGGAAAGCATAGCTTATAAAATAATGTTAAAATATCGTGAAAAGCTTCAAATGCGTCGTTAGCCGACGATAGTTCGAAAACTTCTACAAAAGAAAGACTACTTATTGCGTTCAAAAATTTGGAGACATTCTCGCTGCATAGATCAGTTGTAAACTTAAATAAGTGTGTAGGGCATTTAGAAAATATTAAGTCATGAAAAATGACTACCTGAGCAGTATTGTGATCAGACAAGTAAAAATTATAAGTTTTCCCAGTCACATTTTGAGCATTACTACAGATGTTATCAATGCATTTATCAAGTCGTGTAGGTACTTGGATGTGTAATTTCATACCGTAATTAGATAAAATTTCCTGAAACTGAGTATTCACTTTGTCTTTTGCTAATGTATTTATATTGAAGTCACCACAAACAATTATTTTAATGTATTTTTTCTCCAATTTAGACAGAACATTTTGGAGATTGCTGAAAAACAAATTGACGTTTGAATTAGGGGTTCTATAAATACAAAGCACACACAATTTCAAGCTCATTACTTCTATACCACAAATTTCAAAGTGTCTGTCAGTGCCAGGGTAACCTGTCAAATCTAATTCTTTACATTCTAGATCTTTTTTGGATAGTATGCATGTACCTCCCCTTCGCTGATCCGCGCGAGAGTAAATTGCTTTTAATTTGTAGTTATTAATGTTAACTAGCTTTTCATCTCCTTTTTTAAGAAAATGCTCGCTCAAGCAGATAGCCGTTATATCGACACTCTGTTCGGTAAGTTCATCAATGGCAACTTCTAGCTCCTGTGCTTTGTTAAGAATACCGGCTATATTTTGATGAAATACTGTGAACTTAAGTGAATCTTCACTAGACTCGAAAAAACTTTTTCGAATTATTGGCTATTTTAGGGAAATAATCTGTAATTAAACGTCTAGGATTGTGTGCCTGCAGTTGTGTAGTAAGCTCTGCTTTTTTTTAGACTCTATTTTACTGAAATAATAGGGTATTGTACCTTTTAATGCCCAGATGCCGTCTGCATCCATGCTCTTTTTCCCGTGAACAGGTGGATTATAGAAGGAACTACTAGCCCGTGCTGGCTTGTTAGTGAAGGTTAGAAAGGTGTTTTTATATTGAACTGTATTTACATGGTGTATGATGTTTTGTGTTATGCTCTGAACATTTGATTTAGTCTCAATGAAGACACAATTATTATATCTCTGGGTCAAGAGTTTTATTTGGTAGTTTATGATTGTTTCTTTTAGATAGACATTGTGCATTACATTTACCACAAATACATTGGCATTACATTCTCTCAAATAGTCAAGTGCTACAGTAAGATCAGATACTAGTTTGTGGGGATGGGGATCATTGCATCCTGTCATTATGACAACATTATCATCTTTAGTGAGCATTTTTGATAAGTCCCTACAATAAGATAAAACATCACTAGTGTTCGCACCAGGTTTCCTAAAAGCTGTAACACTATAGTCCTTGATAATAAAATCCTTTTTGTTGTGTAAAATCGATTGTAAAACTCCATCTCCTTGATTGTCCATTAAAAATGTGATGCTGGATTTGGCTGACGCCCTGCGACTGCATTCAGCTGGTATACTCAATTTATTTTGGGTTACTGTTGATTTAGGAATAGTGACTGACTCAGGAATCAACTCTGCCAAGGTTCGAGCGGGCTTTGCAGATGTTGTAGTTAATCGTAGTTTGTTATTGGTTAATAAACTTTGTGTAGTGCCTTGTTTATTCATTGCCAATCTCCCAGGATCCGTCAACACTAAATTACCACGGGAAGTAGGTGTGCTAAATTCAGTGTCAAGGTTTAGCTTCCTTCCAGTCAGATTCAATCTAGTACCTTTAGTTGACTTCTTTCTAGATACTTTTGAACTCCCAATCGTTTCATTGCGGTTTATGCTCATGCTAGTTATATACATTTTTTTTAATTGTTCATTTTTTAGCTTTTCGTCCTCCACTGCTTTTTTTAGAGAGCTGTTTTCTATATTTAGAGTGTCTATTTCGGCATGCGCGCTAGATAACTGTTGTCGTAGATCATCATTTTTGTTTTCCAAACGTATTATTTCGTCAGTTTTGAAATGCGTTGACAGGTCCATCATACTTCTTGAGCTAACATCTGAAGCAAGTGAATCCGACGACTCAAAAGATAGGGATTTTTGTAGAGATTTGGAGGCGGTGTAATTTTTCTTCCGTCTAGTAATATTGTCCGAATTAATACAATCCATGCTTAATACTTAGTGAACTTTCCGTATGTATTATGTATGCAAACTTTCCCCAGAAATAGAGATAGTTTTATATGGCTGGCAACCCTTCCTCGAAAGAAATCCAAAGTGTCACACACATCAATGTCAGAAATGTCAGAGTGACGTTGCCAAAATTTGATGGTGACAAATCAATACTTCTGAACTGAAGGTAGTCATCAAAGATTCTTCAATTTTCAACTAGAGTGGGTACATAATCCAAATGTTTAACCTAATTATTTCTTCTTTAATATCATGCCTGTACTCACGTAAATTAGTTGATAAGTGACTCGTGTAGTAGTGCAACAGGTAAACACAACTTTTATTACAAGAATCTCACTTTTCTCCATAAAAACAAAAATAAATTGCTGCGGTGATGTCCCCAGGGCTAGGGTTGCAAGGCTTTTTTTTTTTTTTTTTTTTTTTTTTTTTTTTCCCGGCATTTTATTCTACCTAATGAATACCTAGCTTTTATCTGAGCACTATGCTTAGGTGTTTTCAGTAAGTACCTACCTGAGATAATGCTTAAAACAAACATCACTGCAGTAGGCACGAATAAAATAGACACGAAAACGAATGCTTTTTACTCTCAAACAGTAGCTAAAAAATCTCTAAGGCCTCAAGCATAGCTTACGCACATTATTAATCTATAGTCTAACAACAGTCAATGGCATTTTAGGGCTAATCTCAATTGTTTTTTTCTCTCTATGGGCTAATCCCATCTCCGCAAAGGTAGTATCCCCTATACTTGATCTGTGGACGCAAACGTCGAATTTCTCATGTAGACAACCTTATTAATCAAACCTATTTCTGTATTTGCAAATCCGGTGCACAAAGATTTCAAATAAAAGATGAAAATCTAGACATCTCAATGACCCCGATCGCGGCCCTTGCACAAGATGAACCGCGGTGTATTCATCGCGGGTATGATACTATTATTTATTCTGTGTTACTAATATTGATTGTTCTTTGATACATTGTTACTTGCAAAAGAGCTAAACCCCCATATCGTCACATTATCCACTGTATGTTGTTTGCACTTTAAAGTTTGCTACAAACTGGCGTGTATCGTAATAAAAATATTTTTATATGCCATTTCTATCCACAAACCCATCTAACCGCTAGCTATCGTAGGGAAACATCCAAACATTTACTAGGTGGTAGGACTTTTCTGCAAAGTTCGTCTAGGTAGGTACCACCGCTTTGCCAGTTATTCTGCCGCAAAGTACTGTGCAAGCACTGCTGTGTTCCGGTTTGAAGGGCATTGTAGCTAGTGAAATTACTGGGTAAATGAGACTTTATGATCTGATCACTCAGCCTAGTAATCTTATTACTATACTGTGTGAAGTCTCAGTATAACGTGCGCAGTGCAGTGTCACGCAAAACTATATTAATTTAGAGTTCCGAGTGATACTGCAATCTGTTATGGGCAGCCGTGACGTTTAGTAGGGCAACTATTTAGGCTGTTACATGTTTATTAGACGCATATAGACATTACGCTTTTAAGGCTTTTTATTTTATTTATTTATTTATTGAAGAGAAGATCAACAGCTAATACTATGGATATTATACGTAAGTTAAATTACAAAAAAAGGCCAATAACAGAATTTCCTTATTACTTTTAGGCTAAAAGATTTTAAGAAATATTACGCCATAGGCAATTTGCAAGTTAGACATTGTTTTTAAGCAATTTGATTTTTAGGCATTTAGCTTTGAAGGCAGTCTGATCATATTCTGAGCCAATTTTATAATTAAGTAATTTTATTTTAATTTATAAGAGATGGTTTTAACTCTGGAGAAGGACATTTTGTTATACTTTTTAGCGCGTTAAACTAATTAGATCAAGCGGTCGAAGTGTCAAACAAAAACTAGTATTCTGTGCCGGCAGTGTGTTATTTAACGGTTCATCTCAAACGTTCAGGTTCCAACGTGGAGTTCGAAGCCGCTTTCTTTCCTCGCCATTGTAACTGTATACGCTTCTATGTACAGACAGACCAAATTGCGGTGTTCTGTGTTGATTTCGTTGACGCCCCTAATTACGGTAGGTGGCGGCATCTGAGAAAAAGCCGGCTAATGCAGCGTTACCCTGGATTTTTTGCAGTTCCAACTGCGATGCAATTTACAAAAAATTTAATATTACATTTCAAAACAAGTTACTGTTACAAGTCAAAGCTGCTGTTAGTGTGTTGCTGTTACTGTGCATTTTTTATTTAATGTAAATGACGACGAGACAAGCTAGTCGTTCGCCTGATGTTAAGCGACACGGCCGCCCGTAATAACAGACTACATGCAGTGTCACTCGTAACTCTAGATGATGTTCCATACTCAAACGTTAAAACGGACCCTATTACTAAGGTCCGCTGTCCGTCCGTCCGTCTGTCTGTCTATCTGTCTGTCTGTCTGTCTGTCTGTCACCAGGCTATATCTCATGAACCGTGATAGTTAAACAGTTGAAATTTTCACAGATGTTTCTGTTACCGCTATAACAACAAATACTAAAAACAATAAAATAAATATTTTAGGGGGCTTCCATACAATAAACGTGATTTTTTTGCTCGTTTTATGGATAATGGTACGGAACCCTTCGTGCTAGAGTCCGACTCGCACTTGGCCGGTTATTAAAAATTCATTTCGGAAACGGGTGCTCATTTAAAAATAGTCAACATGATAATTAACTTAATAGTTTCATGATCACATCAAATCATAACGAGTTTGACGTATTAAATGTTACTAGCTTAATTACTTCTACACTATCTACACTACTATTATAAAGAGGAAAGATTTATATTTTTGTATGTTTGTAATTAATACATTAAAGAAATTTGTATTTTTACGAAAGAACACCCTGAGTTTTTTAAGAAGCATGGTGAAGTTATGACCCGCCAAAAAAGGACTAAGTTTACTAACTTATTATATCAACCTCCTGCTCGAAAAGACTTGTATAAGAGAAATGTATATAATATATGCATAACCATTTACAATAATATTCCAAATGACATAAATATGTTAGAGGGTAACAAGTTTAAGAAATGTTTAACTGACTGGCTTCAATGCAACTATTTTTATAGTGTTAAGGATTATAATGAATTTTGTACCAATGTTTACTTATAAATTATAAATAATAAAATTGTAATTAGTTATTAAATAACATTTGCACGTCTGCTTGCAGACTAAATACATGAACAAAACTTGCTGTAACATCTACTATACATGTATTTTAGCGAATAAACGTTTTGATTTGATTTGATTTGATTTGATTTGAATAAACTCAAAAACTACTGTGCCGATTTCAAAAATTCTTTCACCATTGAAAAGCTACATTCACCCTGAGTAACATAGGCTATATTTAGAACCCGTGCGAAGCCGGGGCAGGCCGCTAGTAGTAGTTCACATTTAGGTGAAAAATATATATACAAACTGTTCTGTGTCTGGGTGTTGTAGGACCATGGTCCTCGTTGTTCCTGGGTCCCTGGATATCGGGAATCCTAGTTAGGGTCCAGGATCTATGTATGTGATCATTGGGCGTTATTTATTTATTTATGTTATCTGTCAAGTCACTGAAGATAAAGTCTTTAATTGATACATAAAAAGCATAGATACCTATAATATGTGGGTTTTATGCCTAACTCTTAATTTCCATCTCCAAATAAACTACCATCATAATTCTATGAAAACTCGCATCCGAAGATATAATAACCCATGAATTGGCTATTAAGTTGAAAGAAAGTAAGAATTTACGAGCCGTAGTACATTTTATAATATTAAAAACGTTACTTACCTACCTATGCATTTTTAAATATATAATGTACTCATATCTAAAGCTTTACGATATGTAGCCTAGTTTATGTTGGAAAGCTAGAGCTTACTGTTAGCTGTGTCAGCTCATTCATCATTATGTCCTTTCTTCTAGGTGTCCTTTTTTAAAATGGGCTTTATTAAAACTTTATTATACTTAACGACTTTATCATTGTTCTTTTTCAAAGTTTTAGCACAATTACCATTGCCATTCAAAGTGGTGATGTTGCCAGTATTCTAGGCACTTTTACCTCCACTAAAGGTTTAATTAAGTTTTATAGTTAATTTTAGTTATTTTAAGGTCTTAATTATAGTTTAGTTTAAAGTACTTATAGCTTAGTTAGGCATATATTATACGATAGTTATTCTTTCGTGGGCCATGTACCAGCACGTGTCAAAATCGCAAGTTTGGTCCATTTATTTCTATTAGAATACTAAGTTTAATGGAAAAGTAATAACAGGAAAAATATTTAGCTGTACTGTTAGATTACCAGGTTATCGAATAGCAAATGATGATTTGATCATCGAGAGAGAGGTTTCTAAATCTGGCAACACCAAAACTTACAATACCAACTGCTTTGGGAATTGTTTAGGGTTATAAGCTTTTTGATGAAATCAATTGAATGGCCGGAACAATTAATACTGCTGTGAATTGGTTGTTTTGAAAGTTACTTTGATTGAAGTGCTAAATTTGAAAGGTTTTTTTTACTGACGATACAGCTTGCATTTCATCACGTTGCGAATAGAGTTTACCTACCTAACATGAGATAGAAGCCATGCTCGAATAAACTTGCAACATAGGAGACGACCCTTGATGTAATCCATGGCTGCAGTATAGCATGCTCGTAGAACTGACAACCGATGGGGAGAAAGGTTCTCGAGTGGCGACCATGAACCGGAAGACGCAGCGTAGGCCGGCCCCCCACTCGGTGGACCGATGACTTGGAAAGAACCGCAGGGAGCCGATGGATGCTCCTGCATCCTGGCAAGCAGCCGCTCAAAGTGGTGCTCTTTGGGGAGACCTATGTTCAGCAGTGGATGGCTTCAGGCTGATGATGATGATGACGATGATGGCCGCAGTGTGTGCAACCTTTAGTGTTAAGTGACGTTTAAAAGCTTACCCTACCCAGCACAAAAATTCACGTCGCATTAATCTTTATCAAATTCTCGATACCACTTAAATTAGGTGCCATCATAAAATATGCTCGGTCTGTGTTGTCTGTGTGTCTGGTTTAAAACGGTTTTTTGGCATGTTTCTGATCTGCGCTCAATTTATAACCCACTCATTTTGTAACGCCATCTAATTTTCGGCATATTTTTGATCTACGCTGTTTTCTTGGTGTATTGACATTCCTCTCCTCCTTGTTCCATAGTTATACAGATGTAAAAAAAGCAAATAGCCAAACAAACAAATCATTACCCTATTTGGTAACAACACCTAATCCACCAGAACGAATTCCCACAAACGCGAGACTAAGTTGCACAACGTGGTTACATCCATGTTGCGTGTGCATCGCCGTCGTCTGATCTAGTACTTATGTTGAGACTTAGGTTTCACATGCCTTTAACTGTAAGGCACCGTAAATTGTAGCTTTTAGAGAAAACCTGGATTTTAAGTTTAACTTACGCTGGCATATACACGCTACGCTAGGAAAAGCGAACTTTTCTTTACACAACACGCGACAATATCGTTTAAGTAGATTCATAATGTAAAGACCCAGTTTACACGAGAGAAATTTATCCGATGTAATGATAGCGACCTGATTTCCTTGCAATAACTTCCCATCGCAGTGTCATGCTGTGACTGTGATTTACTGTATATGCTTGTACTGTAATATGAGTAGTTATTGTGTACGTTAGGTTCAAAACTTGAAACAACACAGCGCGATCTCTGGCTGCGGTGTGCTGCTCTAAGTGATCTATATTGGATGATCCAACATAGATCCAATCGGAATCTATGTTGTAATATTATAAAGGTGAAAGTTTGTATGTGTGTTTGTGTGTATGTTTGTTACTCCTTCACACTCAATGGCTGGACAGATTTGGATGAAATTTGGAATAGAGATAGCTTGTATACTAGATTAACACATAGGCTACTTTTTAGCTACGGGTACAACCGTGGCCGCAGCTAGGTAGTTTATATACGTAGATATAAACTATACAACCAACAAAACTGTTTATAATTATTATTATAATTCGACCAGCAACTTTGGAATATAAAAAGCACGTGTGTCACGGCGTAACTTTAATGTAGAGATCCGAGTAACACTGCAATTTGTTATGTTTTGCCGTGAAGCTTAACACCAGGCGAACGACTAGCTCGTCACGTCATTCGTCTACATAAAAAAACACAGGTTCAAACACAATGTTTTCGTTGCGATAGCCGTGATTGAATATTTTTTAATGAGAATGCACCTATCGCACATTTCTTCATCTCTATATTACGCTGGTCTTTCACATCATGACACGTCTGTACTAATACTTGTAGATGCCACAGTACAGTAGATGCCACAGTACTTATAGACGGAAATCTCAGAACAACCAGTGGTTATTGTGATGTGAAGAATCTTTACTTTTAGTCCATCCACGACTGTAAAAGACAGGCGCTACAAAATGTTATAGTGCGAGCGCCAAGGCGTGTAGACAATTGTATGTAAAAAAAATGAAAAAAAAAAAATTAAAATATTTTTACGCCAGCAAAAGATGTACATATTTTAACACAACAGCTTATAATTATACCTAAAACAATTACACTTTATGCCTAAAGACCTATATAAATAAGACGAGGGTAAGAATTGTCATTAGTAAGTACATAATTTGCTGAACTATTTTATCAAGTGATATAATATTATCCGTCAGTAGTTTTATATTTACTTTTGAGCTTACCTAAGTATGTACATATCTATATTTATTATGTCCTAGAACTGTACAAAACACCTGTTCGCTATAGGGCCTAAGGCCACTGCTCTAAATCTAGGTGACTAGCAGCGACCTTGCAAGGCTGCCCGTGTAGCCTGCACCAGTCGGTTCATGTAGCTCGCCTACTTGCTATTAGTTTAGTCATAAAAGTCATGATGTCAGCTGGTATGACTTTAATTACGGTGGTAGACAAAACTGTCTTTCCCCCCCCTGCTTTGCTCCACTTGACAAGTAAGCGAGTATGATGAAAGTGACATAAAACGGGGAAACCCAATTTTGTCTACCATCCGTGATAACCCAACAGCTGTATCTATTCTATCTATATACCTACACCTACATAATAGCCTCTTGAGACAACAAACTTTGAGAACCACAGATGCAACCGTTTTTAAGCTTCCATTTAATCACTGTGTTACAATCGTAGTACCAATTACTAAAGAATCCGTTTTGCTAATTGCTTACGGTAATCACGGGTACCTCGTTTTTGATTGCCCTCTCTTAACCTGTGTTGCCAAATACAATAATTGATGCTCAAATAGGGCTGTCCTGAAAATTATGCGATTTTGCACTAAAATGAGTACAAAAGGAGGACTTAAAAGTTTGTTATATCCGTCCTTATTAATGATATTTTTTATATATTTTATTTTTGTTGTAGTTTCGTTATATTTCTAGGTTGTCTGAAAGAGAGCTCGTTAAGACCGCTCATTGTGACACTTAGTTTTTAAGTTTGTCATTGTCGATTGTTTCTGTAATGTGGAGTTTTATCTATCTTGTTTATTCTTTCTGCCATTGCAAGCCGTCTCTACTGGATAAAAACGACAACATTTTGAAATCTTTAACAATATAATTATAACTTAAATCTTAACTTCAGAATAGAATATTATGATTCTTGCGTTTGTGAACACCTGTATCTGTAACACCAGGAGGCATTCGGAGGATTTAGGGAGGTTATTGTTTCCATAAAGAAAATTTGGTAGTCTCAGTGGTTCCTTTAACTCATGTGAAGACAGGGACAGAAAAGTTGAGGAAGTTCTGAAAGTCTAATAAAAAATATTGTTAAGCTCAAGAATTCTTTTAGCACCTCACCTTGGAAGTAACTGCAGGGCCAAAAATGCTCCAGTAATCCATTCAAAGGCACTACTAATTGATCAGTAATTCCTTTTCCTTTTGAATTGGAAATTATTTCATAATTGTTTTTTTTTAACTAATAGTTAGGAATCTTTTTTTTTAATATTACGCTAGTATAGAAAAATTACAACCGATGGGGAAGAAAGGCTCTCGATTGGGGCCCACGAACCGGAAGACGCAGCGTAGGCCGGCCCCCCACGCGGTGGACCGGGATGCAGTAGGCAAGCAGCCAAAGTCAAAGTGGCGCTCTGTGGAAGAGGCGTATGTTCAGCAGTGGACGTCTACAGGCTGTCGATGATGAAGATGATGATGATGACCCTATAAAAAAATAGTTTTTGAATATTTCCGTAACGTAAGACTCAATGAGCAGACTTTCGGTTACCGCGGTAACCCTACACCAGTCCGGTTCCCACGTAAGAACAATCGGTGGTTGTAGCTACGTACTCGCGTTTAGGTGTCGTAACGTAACATATTGTATGCACAATGTATTGTTCCAATTTTATAAGCAAAACGATATGCAATTATGCATACCAGTATAATCAAACTGTAGGTACCTGCTTTTGGTTGAATTATTAAACAGTTGTGACTTTTTAGAGATTAGACCTAGTCAGAATTCCTATTTTAAATGAGGAATGGGTGTTCATAAAATATAAATAGGTAGAATCCGACCTTGCCAAATCTCACTACATAAATTTAGCTGTAAGTATGGAAGTTACTTAAATTTAAGCCCTCTAATTCCGTACGCGTGCCGTTATTTATAGAAGCTTTCCTGATAGCTGCGATTGAGTCTATACAGTTCAGTCAGCCAGTTCAGCCAGTCCAGTCCAAGTCGACAGAGTAACAACCATGTACAGAAATAGAAGGTGCACTTGTGGTGGGGCAAGCTGTCAAAATCATCAAGATACCTATCAGCCAGAAGTCATCCGACCAAAACCTGCTACACGTGATTGCGAACTCATCCCATCGTGTTCTCGTTTTTATTATAGCATGTTAAAGATACGCGTACCGGTTTGATTATAATATTTTAATTACCAGCATGTATCAACAACAACATAGCCAACTTAGCGGATGTTAGATTATGGCAACACAAGATGGACCGGTAGATTCTGTCTATACAACAACCTCTGTGTCTGTGTGTGAGTATTATAAGTAAAACTATCCACGCAAAAATTATTTTTTTTTCATTTTATTTTATTGAGAAGAAGATAAACCGTCATTGACATTATTCAATTCACTAAGTTTACAGCTTTTTTGAAAGCATCAGTAGTGTGGCCAGCATTTCAACCTAGGAAATATTCGCCTTTCCTCATACATACGTCTTCAAAACTTGGAAACATGAGAAAACGATCAAATGAATAGGTAAGTACATATCTTAATTGAAAAAAAGCAGCAAATACTTTCTTTCTCTCTTAATATATTTTTACTAACTCTTAGCAACCCCAAAGCTATAAGTGCAACGACTTGGTCTGTTAAATTAATTACACGATTTATTTGTAGTTAGACACTTTGCCAATTAAACATTTAGATCATATTTGCAGACTTCATGTGGAGTATTGAAGCACTAATTACTGTAACAGAGTGCCATGACATAAGCCCCTGAATAAATATTTTTTAAATTGATCCAGATTATTTTGTCAGCGCCACGAATATGACACAGCTTGTGGAGTAGGTACTTATATTAGGCATAAGTAGTATTTCGTCGTCATTAGCATGTTCTCATTTTTTATGTAAATGATTGACGTGATGAGCTAGTCGTTCACCTGATGTTAAGCGTCACGGCTGCCCGTAACAGATTGCAGTATCACTCAGAAACATACACACATGCCCTTACTAATAAACATCGTGTAGCGGAAGAATAGTTATTTAGTGTTTTGTTTTTCCCTGTTTGGTTCGAAATGGGCAAAGATAAAGCAAGAGAAAAAACTGAGTAGCTATTCCACTGTTATGCAGTATTTATTGGTAAGGGGGTTAGTGTGCATTTGACCAGGGCCGTCTAACCGTCGTCGTTAACCTATTGGAGGCCCTGGGCACATGGGATAGTGGCGCCCCTGGTCATAGTATGACCAGCACTCCTATCGCGTAACTGTTCTGGACATGGACTTCGCCTGCCATCCTGCGCGCGCCAATTTACTAGTCCGTAAGTGCGAGCAAGAGAGCACACGATTACCATCTCCATCAGACTTACGCGATAAGGCCCCAGGGGCCCAATTCTGTATGAAAACACAGATTCCACACGATACAGAAACCACGTCGTTATCGTGTCACAGCAAGGAATCGTCAATTTTTGTATTCTGTATAATCTAAGACACATTGGTGTCGAGCGCGACGGTCTGGTGAAAATCACGGCGAGCCGATGGATGCACGAGGCGAGCAGCCGCTCAAAGTGGCACTCTGTGGGGGAGGCCTATGTTCAGCAGTGGACGTCTTCAAGCTGGATGATGGTGATGATGATGAGTTATAGTAAAGGCATATAAAACTAGCCTGGCCCCCCACGGGGTGGACCGACGATCTGGTGATAATCACGTCGAGCCGATGGATGCACGAGGCGAGCAGCCGCTCAAAGTGGCACTCTGTGGGTAAGGCCTATGTTCAGCAGTGGACGTCTTCAAGCTGGATGATGGTGATGATGATGATGATGATGATGAGTTATAGTAAAGGCATATAAAACTAGCCCGGCCCCCCACGGGGTGGACCGACGATCTGGTGATAATCACGTCGAGCCGATGGATGCACGAGGCGAGCAGCCGCTCAAAGTGGCACTCTGTGGGTAAGGCCTATGTTCAGCAGTGGACGTCTTCAAGCTGGATGATGGTGATGATGATGATGATGATGACGATGATGATGATGAGTTATAGTAAAGGCGTACAAAACTAGCCCGGCCCCCCACAGGGTGGACCGACGATCTGGTGATAATCACGTCGAGCCGATGGATGCACGAAGCGAGCAGCCGCTCAAAGTGGCACTCTATGGGTAAGGCCATTGTTCAGCAGTGGACGTCTTCAAGCTGGATGATGGTGATGATGATGATGATGATGATGATGATGATGATGATGAGTTATAGTAAAGGCATATAAAACTAGCCCGGCCCCCCACAGGGTGGACCGACGATCTGGTGATAATCACGTCGAGCCGATGGATGCACGAGGCGAGCAGCCGCTCAAAGTGGCACTCTGTGGGTAAGGCCTATGTTCAGCAGTGGACGTCTTCAAGTTGGATGATGGTGATGATGATGATGATGATGATGATGATGATGAGTTATAGTAAAGGCGTATAAAACTAGCCCGGCCCCTCACAGGGTGGACCGACGATCTGGTGATAATCACGTCGAGCCGATGGATGCACGAGGCGAGCAGCCGCTCAAAGTGGCACTCTGTGGGTAAGGCCTATTAATTAATATTGGCATAAGCCTGAGCGAAACATGATTTTTGACAGTTCAAATCGCGCCAATCCCAGTTAATTCCACATTGATTTCGCGCGGTTTCGTTCTTATTTCATAGAGAATAGAGTTTTGCAGATTTCATAGGTAAGACAAGGAATTCGCGTGGTTTCGAAGCAAGGAATCGTAAATTGGTCATACAGAATTAGGGTCCTGGACAGAGTTCTATTTTATCCATCCAAAACGCGAGCGAAGCGAGCGCCAAAAATTTGCATGTTTACAAAGACACACGATATTATTTAGTTACATTTAAAACTAGAGCTTCCAATCATAATGAATGACAGATATGAAAACGCATGCGAAGTTAGTGCAAACACTTCAGTCGTTTATATACAGGGAATCGATCGAAATACGCAAGCGAAGCGAGCGCCAAGATTATGCATGTTTACAAGTTCAGCTAGATAAAACACGATATAATTTAGTTACATTTAAAATAAGAGCTCCCAATCATAATGAAATGACTGATATGAAAACGCATGCAATGTTAGTGTAAAAACTTCATTAGCAACGAGGAAACAGCGAATGAAATTGGAAAATTTTATTTTCTGGCAGGAGTAAAGTAAATTCGCGCATTATAGTCAGTCATTCCCGTTTGATTTTTTTTGAGATAATAATCTTTTTCGGTTATCGTTGCTGAGCTGGCAGGAAGTAAGGGGCCGTATCGATCGCGGGGCCCTGGGCAAGTGCCTGAGTGCCCAGTGGGAAAGAGGGGCCTGCATCTGACATGTCTTGAATTAACTGTCAATGTTCTACTATAGGTACTATATCTAGTATAAAATATGGATAATTATTTTTGTGCAAATAAAAATTTTTACTAATTACAATACGTCCCTTTAATCTAAGATTCGTACCTACTACATAAAGCTATAGATACCCATTCACTTTCTGTATTGATTTAACTATTTAAGTTTAATTAGTTAATTCACTTTTATGTTTACAGCTGTGGAAGTTCCGCAACTGACCAACGAACGCCTTGATTGATTTGTTATGTAGATACCTACTTACCTAGTATACAGGCAGAACTTTCGTTTTTGAAATATGGACAGGGCCAAGCATTTATTGGCAATTATAGCACTATCACAATCAACTTTTTCTACCATTTAGTTCATCTATCACTCACTCATTCGCACTACTTTTACAGTTAATTGTAATATCTTGATAACAAAGAATCTTTGTAGGTTTTCAGTGTTTATTAAGGCTAAAATTTTTAAGTAACTGTTATCATTATCATCAGTCGGTGTCATATATTTTATCATCGTTTAATTCACTATAATTTCACACAATACAAAAAAGTACCTACTTGTTAACAACATTTTTTTTGTTTAAATACACCTACCTAATTAAGTAAACCATACAATCTTATTGTTACTCAAGTAAATAGTGTCGCTATTTGTAATTAATCAATTATGACAACCTAAACTGTAACAATAATTTTAGATGCGTATAAGGTAAAACATGATTCATCTCAACTGGTATTGACTGGCTCTTGTAACACAGGTTCCTCCTAGTATAAGAGTTGGTCGTTCATAAAGTTGTCGTTCATAAAAAGTTGTAACAATCATCACAATAATCATCACAATCATCACAATTTATTTAATCTAAGAATAAGTAACACTATCAATATATGTCAGATGGTTGTTTCGAATTTGTACCTACCTAATAAATCGAACATGTTATGTTACTGATGTTACTGAAATAAATTATTATTATTATTAAAATTATTATTATTAATTAATCGGAAATGCTTGGTTAATTAGGGACAACTTAATAGCGGTTTAGTTGATTAAGATCTTACCTATTTTTATTTACGTAAGTTAAAGTACTTAAATAAATGATTTTGCACTTTTTATGATACCTATATTATGATACATTTCACTCGTATTTACCTACTGCCCTAATAAGTTGCTGTTGAGAATATTGTTTATTCCCGATTGCCACCCGGGGCAATCCATGTGGGGCGGCATCTGTAATTATACCTGGGTAGCCGTGACGCTTGACACCAGGGTCACCAGGTAAACGACTAGCTCGTCACGTCATTCATTTACCTACATAAAAAAAATATCTCGTGGAGTGTCTAGCATTGCATATGGATTTATGAACGAATTGTATTTGTGTTTTTTTTTTTAATGCGATTGAATGACGAGCTAGTCGTTCACCTGATGTTAAGCAACACGGCCGCTCATAACAGTTGCAGTGTCACTCGGAACTTTAAAACAATAAAGATTCGCGTGGCACTGCACTGCGCACGTCATCCTGAGACATCACACAGTCTAGTAATCAGATTACTGAGACTGAGTGATCAGATCATAAAGTCTCATTTGCCCAGTAATTTCACTAGCTACAATGCCCTTCAAACCGGAACACAGTAGTGCTTGCACACTACTGCTTGGCGGCAGAATAACAGGCAAAGCGGAACCATTCAAAATGTAGCAAACCCATGATCCATGGTCACAAAACAAGTGACTAATAAAAGAAGGGATTCCTTGAACTATGCACTACTACCCACATTAATATTCGGTTGCCCATTCAAGCGAGTACACACACGACTACGTTTGCCGAGTTCTCATCGTCTTGCATAAGCTGACCTTGCGAGTCGAGCTCAAAATAAGCTTGGGGTCGACTCAGGGTCACCACAACTTTGGCTTCTAAAGGTGTTAATAATTTTTATTTTAAAACTTGTTTAGCCGTAATTTAGTCTTTAAAGGGTTTTGACGACCCTTATTGCAATTATTTTATTATAAAAGAATTTATTTACTTATATAACCATTTTATGCTTGGACTTTTTTTTAATTAAGGTTGGAATCTTCAAGGGTTAGGATTACGTATTTATGATCGAGATCCGAAGTTGTTACCTTTGAAGGTTGAAGGTCTTTGAGGTCGCAATAAAAACCAGTTGAAATAAGTAGTACCTACCGATGTAAATATTATTGGAATCACAATAAAACCCGGTTTAAATTGTATGTAGGTATATCCCTTCGGCTAGCCTAAATTGGCTGGACTTTAATAGCAATTTCCAGATTTTATAATAATAATCGAAAATCATGCCATGACTCGTCGCGATCGTTCTCCATAGACTCATTGTCATTGTCCAGCAATAATGATCGAATAAAATGGAGAAAGAACTAACGGCCAAACGGCCAAGGAATGGAATGCTCTTCCAGCAACAGTATTTCCTCCTGGGTATAACCTGGGTCTTTTCAAATCAAGTGAGTTGTTGTCAAACGTATGCCCATTTTAGCATAAAAAAATTTAAAAAAATTAAAAAAGATTAAATCAATTCCTAATTTTATAGGTACCTACTTTTTAGTTCATGTAAGCTACGTCATATTTTTAGCTCCTGACGCAAACAGGAGGGTGCTATAAGTTTAACGAGCTGTATAATATATCTGCCTATTTGTTACCTTTTAAAGTTTTCACGACTAAATGGTTAAAAAATAAATAAATAACGCCCAACAATCACATACATAATAGATCCTGGACCCTAACTACGCGTAAGAGTCCCTGTATCTAGGGACCCGAACTACGAGGACCGTGCTCCAACAAAACCCAGGTATTAAACCGATCTTGGTGGGTATAGAAATAGTTTGAACCTTGGGGAAGAACGTAGAACACTTTTTATTTCGATAAACTGTAGTCCATGTGAAGCTGCGGGTAGCAGATAATCCTATTATTTGGTAAACTGTTGGATTTTACCATACCTACGGGCTGTTCTCTGGTCAGCAAATGCTTTTGTATAGTCTTGATTTACTTTATTTCACCTGTACCATTACACCATTTCATTACAAAACCCCTACTTTCCAATTGAAAAGAACTATATGCATGATGTCATTGTTGTTTCAAAACTTCGCCTCGCTTTAATTTGGTCCTTTCATCTCCTTTCATTGATATTCAAATGTCCTGGCTTAAGCGATCGTTTCGTTATTGCCGTGTATTTCCATGTATGGACCAACCAGTCATACTCTTCTTACTTTTCTACTATTCCAATTTAGAACTCTAACTAGAGGGGCTAGAAATGAAAATTGTATAATTTCGCGTCTCACATTTGCATGTTAATACGCTATGACGATTCACTCTAGCAAGGTACACCGATTTTCAATTTTGAATTGATTGAAATAATATGGGAATGTGAACTTCAGTTTTATATTGGTACTTACCATCAATAATTCCTGCGGCTGGTTTTCCGGTGGTCATTACCCTCTATTATGCGAATATATCTAGGCAGTGGGCAGTCCACATCGCTTAGAACTGACAACCGATAGGGAAGAAAGGTTCTCGAGTGGCGACCACGAACTGCAAGACGCAGCATAGGCCGGGCCCATTAGGTGGACCGTCGGTCAAAACTGCTGTCGGTTTGAGAGTCGCCTGTTTTTTAATTTTACTATAAATAACTATAATACTTTACTATAAATATTTAGTTATTTCATTCGTTCATTTGTTAAACAGGTAGAACGAATGAAATGTCTTTGTGAACTTTATGTAAGAACCGCCGATGCCTTGTAAGTGCTATGGATATGGAGGCCCGAAATCCCTAGCGGCAGGCTTCGGCTTAGGACCACCCGTCGGGCAAAGGTACTGACATGTTAATACATGTACCGGGAAAATATCCTATATTATACATGTTTTGTGTAGACTTTACAACTACGAATCTATACAGACAAAATAAAAAAAACACGGACTACATCGTAGAATTTAATTTAAATTTAGTTTCCAATTTATAACTAATATATTTTTTTTAATTCAATTTTAAAATTATTAATTTTATCATATAATAATTTTTAGGTACATACCTACTTAGTTACATTACTAAATTTTTTGGGATTAAGATTAAATTATGATAGATATCCTTAACTGTGGAACTTTTAACTAAGGTAGGTATTGTAGCAATACATTTCTATTTTCTTGATTCATAGTTCTTATAAATGACATAACACTGGTCTCTATTTTGGCCCAAAGACCAAAAACATTGGCATTGGCGTAACCATTTAACGTGACAATGCTGTCAGCATTTTAATAGGCACGTGGCCTATTAGTACCCTGCTAGTGCCTAGTGTTTACTTACTGCTTTGTTTTTAATTTTTAATTTTAGCAGCAGTATCGAATAATATTTAAATAGTATAGTTCATCATCATCATCATCATTGACAGCCTGAAGACGTCCACTGCTGAACATAGGCCTCCCCCAGAGCACGCCACCTTGAGCGGCTGCTCGCCTCCTGCATCCATCGGCTCCCTGCGGCTTTCACCAGGTCGTCGGTCCACCGAGTGGGGGGCCTACGCTGCGTCTTCCGGTTCGTGGTCGCCACTCGAGAACCTTTCTTCCCCATCGGTTGTCAGTTCTACGAGCGATGGGGCCTGCCCATTGCCACTTCAACTTACTAACTCTAAGAGCTATATCGGTCACTTTAGTTCTCCTGCGGATCTCCTCGTTCCGGAGCTTATCTCGCAGGGAAACGCCGAGCATAGCTCGCTCCATAGCTCGCTGCGTGACTTCGAGCTTATTAATGAGGCCAACAGTAAGAGACCATGTCTCAGTTCCATAAGTCATCACTGGCAATAGTATAGTTACTTAAATATAAAAAAATACTAACACTTCCAACTCACTGAGCTTACAATCAAAGCTAATAGGTATATGGTTACATTCCTCAGTGCCTGCGAAAATCTTTAGGACTGTGCTAGGACTCCTACCTATATTTTTTTACTGACTAAGGGCGGATTTTTTGTTCCGTAGTTAAGGTAACCAACGGTTTAAAATGCTTACAAGTTGTAACCAATGGCGAATATTTGTTAGAGTTTTTAACCATTGGTTACCTTAACTATTGATGAAAAAACCCATCCTAAGCTGCATGCCGTGGTTGGATGGATGCAACTATGGAACCTGTGTTAGACAGGTAAACTATTTATTAGTAATGTTAATAAATTATGTTTTAGTATGTTTGTAAGTAGATAAGTATAGGTAAGTACTTAATACTTTACCTATACTTAACCCTAGGCTTGCTATGCTTGCTTGAAATTCATTCCATACATAATTCAAAGGTTAAAATGTATGTAAGAAAAATCTATACCTACCTAATTATAACTGATTTGTTCAGTTATCTCATCATATACCTAACCTAAAACGTTTACCTACCTCAATATTGATCACATTCAAACAGGTACGAAACACCAGTTAGATAATTCTTGACATAACACGCATAATAACAGATAATAATTATAAATACTTTCTACCAAGGTATTTATTTAATTTAATTTTGCATCTGCACAAATACATTGCAACATTTTATTAATAAATTATTAATTTGACTATTACATAACTCACAACGCAGCTGAATATATTAAAACTGTCTAGACTGGAAGAATATCAATTAATTAAAAAGCATAAACAAGTTTTAGAAGAAAGTATACCAGATTTTCTAGTAGCTTACATTTAATTTAATATGACATAAGTATATATAAATGCGAAAGTCTGTGTGCAAATGTGGCTCATAATATACCTATCATGATATCACGCAATTAATTAATCTAACATATCTTGTAAAATATATACCTAGGTACTTGTAAAAATGGAACATTGTGTGTTGTGAGATGTATTTTCTTTCTCTATTTCCCTTTCTAACAATAAAGGAATGAATGAAATTGGACCACGTGTTAATGAATTACAAATAAGTACATACATATTTTTACTTCCATCCCCTCTCCCGAGGGAACTGTGCTGAATTTCAGGATTAAAGGTGTCTTATAGCCTACCTCGTAATATGAACTCAAATCATGCCAAGTTTCATTTGAATCTATTTAGTAGTTTCGGCGTGATGCTCAGCCAAGATACAGACAGACAGACAGACAAAAATAAAAAAGATATAGTTTTGGCTTCAGCATAGATAATAGCAAGCCATCAAAATAACTTCAATGCATAGAATTGGACCTTTTACAGTTTTATTATAAGTACTTGCTTTGCCAGTTATTCTGCCGCCAAGCAGTAGTGCGCAAGCACTGCTGTGTTCCGGTTTGAAGGGCATTGTAGCTAGTGAAATTACTGGGCAAATGAGACTTTACGAACAGATCTCACAGTCTAGAAGACTTTTTTAGACTGTGTGATGTCTCAGGATGGCGTGCGCAGTGCGCGGTGTCACGCGAAACTTTAGTTTGGAGTTCCGAGTGACACTGCAATCTGTAATGGGCGGCCGTGTCGCTTAACTCCAGGCGAACGACTAGCTCCTCACGTCATTCGTTTACATAAAAAAAACTTACGTATATACTTTAAAGTGCTGCACAATATAATCTGTATTTATTACAAGTATTCATTTATTGAAACTAACAATATATACCAATGGTGGAGAACTCCAACTAGGTGGACCAACGACTTTCAGAGTAGCTGCCAGCGGTTGGAGAAGAAGAGCCGAAGACCTTGCTCCAATCACTCTGCCATTATCTTCATCAGTCCAACAGACCCCACCGATGGGAGCTTATTCCCACAGCGGGGACACGGGCCTACCACATGGAGAGTGTAGTCCACAATCCACCACGCTGGACAAGTGCGGGTTGGTGGATGACACACGTGTTCTCGATGTTTTTGTGATACTTGAAGATGCCGGTTTCCTCACGATATTTTCCTTTACCGTTGTAAGAGCGATATAAAATTGCAACGGCTGTTGTTTTGGGTGGCATTTACGCAAAAACAGCTGGATCGATTTGAATGAAATTTAACACACGGATTGCTTATATTACTAGTGTCAACATAGAACACTTTTAATCCCGGAAAATTTAGATTTCCTGCGGAAAAAGGGGTAAGTGGCGGGTACCACGGGTAAGTGGCGCAAACCACTAGGTACATTAATCTTCAACTATGTTCTGTATTAGTGCCAAAGATACTACTTAATTTCAGTCAAAAATGCTATAAAATAAAAGTAATAATAAAATAATAATAAAATTTATTTATTTCCAAATATACACATAAACATTATTTACCTAAGTTGGTTATATTACTACATAATTAAATATCTATGAACACTGTGTTATTAGTAACCATACCTAGGAGTGTCGTTAGTGGCCGTACTAGGAAGCCCTGTGTTACAGCCACTAAGATTCCTCCTCAGGACTACAAATAATAGGTATGGAATGCAAAAGTGGGTAGATGCGAACAAATATTTCGAAATAACGATATCAATATTAGTAGAGCGTAAAGCATTTGTATTCTCTTTGCGCCCCCGTTGAACTCTATTGTATGCAGAGAGCCCATTGTAGAGATGCTCTACGAAACGTCTCTAGAATGTAGATAATACGGACTTGGCTACTCGTTTATGAATTGTTAGTATACAATATGTATGTCTGTGGTATTACACAAGAATTTTCAATAATGACAGTGAGTAGGTATTTATTTGGCCTAACGTCTCTTACTGCTAATGTTGGAATAATCTCTATTTAATGACATAATAATTAAATCATATTGGTTACACTTTTATCACACTCGTGGTTGACCCGGATATAATCTAATCGGGTTTCGATAATATTTTAGTTGACAATATTATGCGTTTGATGATAATGACAAGAGTGTTAAAAAGTAATAATTATTGGGTTTGTTTTATATTCGTTAATTTAATAATGATTGAATCCGTAAATATTTTTAAAGCCATTTCTCAAAGGTCTTTGAAATTGCCGGTCAAAAAGAACATTTAACCGGCACCAGACGATGATTAGGCGAATGTTGTCTGCGATGATTGACTATCTAACTCACACATACATAGTGGAAAGTTACACCGACAGCGCACACGCACAGTCGACTATTTACTACCTACAGCTATAATAGACTATAGAGTAACACCTTGGATTCTCTACCGGATGCCTAGACTCTCGTTGGACCACTATCTATAATTTTTTAAGCTAAATATCAGATATTACCGCTGATGCATATTATAATATGACGTTTTCTCTAAAGAACACAGTTTATATTCTTGTAGAACTCATCACCAAAGCAAATGCCGATTAAGACTTCTCAAAACTCATCAGTTCTCCATTATAAGCTGCAGATGCGATGCGTCCCTAAATAATACCGCTATTAAACGCTTAAATCTCAACATACCGGTGGTAGAAAAACACTCCAAACAGGTAGATGCACTTTCTAACAAAAAACCGAAACCGCTGCACACATTCACTGTTAGAGTAATAAGACACAGCACACGCGACCGGATAAAAGGTAAAAATAAATTAAAGTTATTACGATGTACAGTTCAGTGCATGAGTGTTATTCTAAGCACGGAAAACTTGTTTCAGTGTAAAATTTGCGTAAATAAACACACGCGTCGTCTTCGACGCGTCGCGCGACACTGGCTGGGTGGATGCACGAACGGGACTGGTTTGAGATTTCTCCCCGTAAACAACGAAAGCGAGCCTTCTGGCCTTTCTTCGTATCGTGGCGAAACGTGAACAACCTACTGCAGGTTCTCGAACGTAGCTAGAAACGATATGCCAGTCGGTAACAAAGTTCAGAGAAAGAAGTCATGCATTTTGCGGGAAATGCCTCTAAAAACTTTTTACTGAAAGGATGTTTTTCCTACATAACTTACTATTGATACTTATGTTGGAAAAACATGACAGAAAAACATGTTAATACGTATCTATACCTATTATAAATACTGTGTTATATTTTCTGAACCGATGCATGACTCTACACTATGCATGACACATGTCTACTAATTATCCTAAACCGATTGGGAAGAAAGGTTCTCGAGTGGCGACCACGAACCAGAAGACGCAGCGTAGTCCGGCCCCCCACTAGGAGAACTGACCATCTGAGCAACCGCTCAAAGTGGCGCTCTCTAGGGCGGCCTATGTTCAGTAGTGGACGTCTTCAGGCTGTTGATGGTGAGTCTTACTGTAGGATTAATATTGGCAAAAAATGTCAGGAAACTTATCTTAATATATTTTAAAGCCCAGTCGAGTGAACCGATATCTTCTACGCAAACATTTTCTACCACGTCGTCACTTATCATAGACAATGGTTAAATCATCAAATGGAAGCAAGTTATACCTACCTAATTTTGAGTACTTACAATTTTTATAAAACTACTCTCTTATCTTCGAGTTCTGAAGCAAATGGTAGAAGCCGTTAGAAGCTTTCATTCGGCTGACCGAGCTGATGACGCGTTGTAGGATGTACAGAATCGGTCAAGGCGCGTGCACATGACATGAGTCAAACTACGTAGCTTGTTTGGCCAATGGCCACGGCTTTGGCCTACTTACTGATAAGGAAGCGTTTGGCAATAGGTCATAGTATTTTATCATTCACAGTTTTGGACGAATTAGGTTCGTCTAAGGCCAAGCACCGCCCGTGTGTTCCCGGTTTGTGAATAGGACCACCCCGTCTCTTCCCGTGGGTGCCGTAAGAGCGGGCCGTAAGGGAATATCCAGAGAAACGGCAGCAGCAATCTCCTCGGTACATTAAACTCTTTTGCGATAATCAAGCCGCCAGTCAAGTGAGCCAAGCGTCGTGATTAATGCAACCCGATATGATAAGCGTCCAAAGTGGCGTTTTATGAGGGAGGCCTGTGTCCTGGCCGTTGATGTGAAGGCCAAGCCAAATTAGTTCTTATTGGTTTTGTTTCTTACGGTGGTGCAAGACATGGCACAAGTGGGCCAAGTTCACGCAGATTTCTCTTCTCATTTTTCTGCGGAAAACTTAATTTTCTAAACAATAAAATATGCTTAGTTTGGTCCGTAGTATCTGTTTACTTACATAAGTTTTAAGATCATTTTTTTATCGTAATCTACAGGCGCATAGTAAAATAGTAGGCCTTTTGTCTAATACCTATACCTACAACTATAGGTATACTATTGCAACAAAGTTAATATTGTAATTATGTACCTAGATAGAATCGTCTATTCTCAGTAGTTCAATTAACAGTTTAATTGATTGACTACTGAGATTTTTTATTCACAATAGTTCAATGAAATATTTGATTATGATTGAACTACTGAGCCTCGTTAGTCTCCTTAGTTCAATTAAAAATATCATTGAACTACTGATACTCAAAAGTCTGCGATAATTAAATTGCAAGAATTTTAATTTTTGATAGAACACACTACCTTTCTCTTCATGCGTGTTTTATTTTATTTTACGTAATTATGTGTGTTCCTATTACATTCAGCACAGGTTCTGCAAAGTTGCAGAAATCAAACGCAAGCAAAAAAATAGACGGCGCAACTACAGGGTATAAACGCGATTCAATAAAGAAAAGAACTGAAAAGGGCAAACATTTGTTGTTGTCTCACTCCCTCTGCACTTAAAAACAATAGTGGAAGAGGGAAAACAATAGTTTCTTGTTTACGTCAGATTAGTTTCTTTAATGACACGCGTTATAAAAGTAAATATCCCGTACCAAAACATATCTCTAAACCCGTTTTCAAAGTAAGTAAATTATTATATTAGAGCCACAGAATACACAATAGAGAGTAGTGAGCTACCTATACTGTTATGAATGTGTCCCCGATACCTTTGTTGCATATTGTTTGGTTACACAATTTAGGAATCTACTGTGTGTATAATCGTTGCAGTAACTATGTACACTACACGTAACCGTAGCATTTGAATACAATGGCCTGTTTTCATTGACAAACACTATACTTACCTACATGTTTTGTAAACTTCATCTCCGAAATTCTTTATCGAGACAATAAACGGATACGATAAAATCCACACAAAAATGCATTGGAATAATAGCAAATATTTTGCTTGCGAAATAACAAACTTTTAAAGTAGCAAAAAACCAACATCACGCGGTGTTCCCAGGCGGTCACCCATCCAAGTACTGACCGCGCCCGACGTTGCTTAATTTCGGTGATCGGACGAGAACCGGTGTCCTCAACGAGCTATGGACGTTGGCAACAGACTGTCTAATTTACGCCTACGCATTGTTGAATGAGGCTGTGACGTCATGAAATACGCATGTAGTACGTATGCAACCACAGACCTAAAATATTTTCCCTACTAGCACTCATAAAGGTGATAGTAAAATAACAAGCACAAGTTTATAAAATATTATTTAATTCAGAGATCTACTATTCTAATTTATAAAAATTATAAATTTTAAAACTTTGAACATGGCGACTGAATTTTAAACACAATACCAGCACTATTCAAAAATCGACAAAATAAAATCCAGCCAGCCATATATAATCCAAAATCATTATTACAATAGTTTTACGACTAATTTCGATGTACAAAGTAGCTTAATTACACTAAAATTAGAATTAAAAATGTTATATTAATCAATTAGTCCATAGATTTAAATTAGGCACTTAAATTTAGATTGGTAAGCTCTGAATAACATGTACAAGGCAATGGGCCTGTGTTGAGCGCGCCGGGATCATTCAGTCTGAAAAAGAAACATCAAGTGAGCTGAAAAGTTAAGGCGGCGGGTAGACCAAACAAGGTGTTTTAAGGGACGTTTCCTGGCGTAATTACAACACGTGGAGCTTTGAATTTAATATATCATGTAATTCATTTCATTAACTCGTTTGTGATGACCGCAAATACAAGATTAATAAATATAGCTCTATAGAAAAAAATCGCAAAACTCCCTCGAAAAATTTGAATGTTCTCATTTTGCTGAGCTTCTACCGAATATATTTTTACAAAAACTAAATTAGTGTCTTTGCAACAAACAATCAGATGTCGTGATGACTTAATAACTTTGAAAAATATTATATACAAATAGATATTAATTAAAAACGGTCAAAATCAGTCATTTCGTGCGTTGTCTTTGTCGTAAGCGCCGCGCTGATGTGCAGACTGAATTGATATTAAAGACTACGACGTTAAGAATGATGTTTCTTTGAACGGATTTGGACCTGCTCATCTGGCTATACTCGTCACCTTAACGAGTAGAATCAGGAAACGAACCTCTAGGTACGAATATATATTACTGTACTTCGCTATCATTTACCGTAAAATATTTGTGAATTTTATAGTTATGTATGTTTGCCGCTAGGGGCCCTGTGCTAGATTTCATTATAAATATTTTACAAAAAAATACCAAATAATTACCAATACCATTACCATTAATTTACCAGTTATTTTTTTGTTAGTGAAATTACTGGGCAAATGAGACTTTATGATCTGATGTCTCAGGATGACGTGCGCAGTGCAGTGTCACGCGAAACTTTATTGTTTTAAAGTTCCGAGTGACACTGCAACTGTTATGGGCGGCCGTGTCGCTTAACATCAGGTGAACGACTAGCTCGTCACGTCATTCAATCGCATAAAAAAAATTACAATACTCAATAGCGAGTAGGTCCTACATTCGAATCTCGTACTAGGTGTACATTGTGCAAGTTGAAATGGCAATGGGCAGGCCACTTCGCTCGTAGAACTGACAACCGATGGGGAAGAAAGGTTCTCGAGTGGCGACCACGAACCGGAAGACGCAGCGTAGGCCAACCCCCCACTAGGTGGACCGACCGATCTGGTGAAAGCCGTGGGGAGCCGATGGATGCAGGAGGCGAGCAGCCGCTCAAGGTGGCGCGCTCTGCGGGAGGCCTGTGTTCAGCAGCGGACGTCTTCAGGCTGTTAATGATGATGATGATGATGATGACTAGGTGTACTGTTACAAGGGTCCAAAGAGGTTTCTTTAGCAGCTGACAAAATCGACGAACGGCATTTATTGTAGCCCTAAAATAAAATTGATGGTTCACAAATTCGCAGTATGATAGCGATAAAAGTGTGCTATGCACTTGACTGGCCGATAGCTCAGTTGGTAGCAGCTCTGCCTTCTGAACTATAGGTTGTGGGTTCGATTCCCACTTAGGACAAACAATTGTGTGACGAACATCGATGTTTGTTCTGTGTCTGGGTGTTATATTGTATTCTATGTATGTATTTACAAACAAAAAAGTATCTAAGTGTTGTATCAGTCTTGTAAACTCTCGTAGCGATGGCACGTGTCATTTTGTGAGTGGATTTATTTTTTAGTATGGAGGTTTGGTAACACGCAGGTTCAAGTAAGGCTCTCACAACTTGGGGGCTATCATGGTCTCAGTCCCCCCCTTTCGGGATAACATACCAATTCAAACTCACCTTAGATAATATAAAGTTTTGAGGGGAAAAAAACAGGATATATTACCTTTTTGTTAGGAGTCGCCATTCCCCTGTTCGCTGGGGAAAAAGTAGCTTTTCTTCTTTTTAACGTACGTTGCGTCAAGGTGCTTTCTGAAAAAAAAAACTTCACTTACTGCTTAATATTCATACCTAGAGGCGCAGCCACCATTTAACTTTTTTAAATGGCGGGATAAAAAGTGTTGTTGATCTCAGCAATGTCAGCAGTCCATGTGCAAAATTTCAGCCAAATCGGTGCAGCTGTTTTTGAAAGCCACATAAACATACATACAAACAAACAAACAGACAGGGAAAGTTTAACTTACTTATACGATATACGTGTTAGTAAGGGATAATTTTGTAGTTATCTTTTTCATACTAATATGACATATGACTCATGAGATACTCGCCGTAGAGATAAAAAATGAAAAAAACAGGCTTGCTTGTGATAGGTATATCAACATAAGATATTAAAGAAAATCTTCAGCATATATTCACTAGGTGGTAGGACTTTTCTGCAAAGTTCGTCTAGGTAGGCACCACCGCTTTGCCAGTTATTCTGCCGCCAAGCAGTAGTGTGCAAGCACTGCTGTGTTCCGGTTTGAAAGGTATTGTAGCTAGTGAAATTACTGGGCAAATGAGACTTTAGGACCTGATTTCAGTCTGTTAATCTGATTACTAGACTGTGTGATGTCTCAAGATGACGTGCGTAGTGCAGGGTCGCACGAAACTTTATTTTTTTAAAGTACCGAGTGACACTGCAACTGTTATAGGCAGCCGTGTCGCTTAACATCAGATGAACGACTAGCTCGTCACGTCAGCCATTCTCATAAAAAAATTAAAAAATATTTCGAATACAAGAGCGTTACTATAGCGAGTGTGACGACTAAATTTACAGTTACAATGGGGCCAATTTTAAAGGCTTTAGTTGACAGATCTAAAACTCCTAAAACTGTTGCTGTCCTTGTCTAATAGACGGTAATGTAAGAGACGGGTATATTTTTAGTAAGTTAAAGACTGTCAACTAAAGCCTTCAAAATTGGGCCTAATATCGTTAGTGTCAAAAAATGTTTTTTGCATAAGATGATAACATGTCGTCGCTCGTATGACTAAAGGTCCTATCTCATTTTTGTCCATTGTTCAGAAAACGCGTTTTAAGGTTTTGACATTTCAAACTTTCAGATAGTTTCGTTCCTATATATATTTATTTTTATATGCTTTTGTAGATAATTTCAAGTACTTTAATTACACGTTGAAACTTTTAACCTGTTTGCATTCTAAATACCTGTTTTGATTAATCAAAATAGAGAGGTCACTTAGTGAAAACTTTGTTTTATTTAAAATAAGCTGTCTGTTTTTAGTTACGACTTTTTTTAGACTAAGTATGGAAATAAATATACAAAATTTATGTTGTTAATGCTTTATTAGTGTGTTTGTTTTTTTTAGTAAGTTTTAGTAAGTTTAATGCTACAAAATACTGTATTTAATTCAACACAACACCATAACTTTACCTAGTACTCAACAATAAAAACTACTTAATCAGGCTCATTTTGAGGTTGCAATAAGTAATTGAATATTATGAAGTCTTAATTGTAATAATAATTAATTAATTAATAATTAATTATCTTATGATCCAAAATGTTCAGAGGTACAACGATTAGTCAGATGGATAGAGAATTTTGCGTTGACTAACATAGCGGTCCTAACTCAAAACAGCCAAAAAGTGAGATAGGACCTTTAGTCATACGAGCGACGATGTGTAAGGGCTAATAGCAGCTACAGATTGGCCTGAAATGATTTGCATTGCATTACGTCGCCTGGCAGAGCTGTTGAAGCATCCTCGAGTGATAGTTCCGCAAGGCAAATTTGTTTAATCTCCACAAACTAATCGCTCCATAATTTCTGCTATAACTACTCTACGATGTGAACAGAGTTTATCTATCTATCTAACAATGATCAAATGCAAAATCTAAGCTCAGACAACTAGCTACAAATCTGCTTTGCAGAACTATGCACTTACAGGGCGTCATCGGATAAGGATTAAGCATTGCGTCCTTCCTCTTAAAAATGTGCCAAATTCCAGAGAGATTTTTATAGAAGGAATACTTCTCGTGACGCCTTCGGAAAAACGAGAAAAACTAATGTGAGTTAGAGTGCGTTCTTTTGCCAATAATAGCTTAATTCCTCAACATGATTACATGAAAACTAATTTCGCGCAAATAAATATAATGTATCAATAAATTACAATTAAAAGTATCATCGACTTATCATTGGTTTAGCGAAAAATGGCAATAGACTGAAAAACTAAGAAGAAAATTGTTTATTGCCATTTGTCACTAAACCAATGATATCTAGGAGATACACTTTGAGTCGTAATTTGTTGATACATTCTATTTATTTGCGCAAAATTAGTTTTCATGTAATCACGTTGAGTAATTAAGCTATTATTGGAAAAAGAATGCAAGAAAATTTGAATTTGCCGCGCTAGTGTAACGTTCCACCTTAAACTGAACGGTTGCTAGTACTACTCGCGCCTTAAATTTTATAATAGTAGTTATTCCTATTGGTGCCTCACTCCCGCTACCCTTTGACCACGAAGATGTAAATGAACATGGAGTCACTTCAAATACCTAAGATAATTGATAGACTCAGGCGTGACTTCGCGGAAGTTCATCTTAAATACAAAATGAAAAAAAGTATATCTAGCGTAATTCCGCTAAAAATATAACTGTAAGATTATCTATACTGGAGAAGTTGTAAAGGATTGTTGTTGGTAAATTTATTACAAAAATGATAAGAAAAGTATAAGGAATAAAATTTTCATTTTGTATTCAAATACCTAGTTGATCCAAATTCTACTATAGCTATTTCAATCGCTGGCACCCTTCTCTTTTCTCCAGGGACGTAGAAAAGAGAAAAGATGAGAACCACCACTGAGATCTGTTATACTATAGTATGTTTCAAATCCCTTGAGAAACTCATACATAATTGACCTTTGAGCGGACTGCAGCGACTCTCAAACTATTTTTTTGGTGGGTCGCTTTATATTTTCAAATCCTCGGAGAAACTCGATATTGAAACATGTCAAAACAGGTTTAGCGCCGCTTATTAAACTTGTCTCGCACACTTCCTTGTACCACGGTAGATGCGTAAACGACAGTGAAGCGATGCATAATTACATGGAAAGCGATACTGACATTTTTTTCGGGGCTAACGTAATACCGGGGGAGCAATGCACGAGTTTCTCAGGGGATTTGAAACATATAGTAGTATAATTAAAGGCCAGTGATAACCACTCAGTGAATTATAGCGATAGTGAAATTCGTCACGACGCGGTATTTAAGAGTGATTGACTCCTCCCTTACCGCAGCATGGGCATGAGCTATAGAAGTCAACCTATCTCTTCTCTCAAGAAAGCGTTCGACCAGTGAACGCAGATCACGTCATAAAGCTTCTGTTGCTTTGTCATTGGCTAATCGCTTTCTCGGGAGAAGAGCTAGCCTTGCGCATTATAGTTCGGGACAGGGAGCGCTCATTTTAGTTCACAGCTCGTTGCTGACCTAGGTCGTTCTTTTAGTTCACTAGTTCGCGTCTCGACCGAGAGCAGGGAAGACTATTGCTTTTAACGATAACTTGCCCGGTCCCGCAAGAGCGAGCTACTTAGTTTGCAACAGCCGAAGCGCTGTTCTACTATGCTCTTTTTGTTTATATATTGTAATAGCTTCTGTGTTGTAAGAACTCTAGTATATAACTAGGTACATTACAAAATTCACCTCAAAATTGTAAGAGAACGAACACAGATAACCCCCAATAGATACCGCATTACGGGATTTTTGTTCGGATCCTAGCTCACCAAAACTGGCGGAAGGCGCGGGTTGCGGGGACTGGAGCCAATTCGCTATTGTTGGCTGTTTCGAGTGACGCCCTAATAATGAACTCTAATAATTGGTCGAAACTAAGGCCGTGCTGCGAAGCGGCGATTTATATAGAACCATTTACGCCAATGCGTGGTGCGCGGTCGTGGTCTTTCATGCGGTATCTATTGGGGGTTATCTGTGAGAACGAACGACGTAAAACCTGACGCAACCGGGACCTAGTAGTTCGCGTAGTTCACATAAAAGAGCGCTCTTCTGAACTAGATCGTTCGCGAACTACACAAGCCTAGAAGAGATATAGGTAATGTCCATTTCTAAAGCTCATGCTACCCGTGCAGGTACTGCTTCCTCCTTTCGGTATAGTGGTGTGAGCGAGAAAACAACATCACGACCGCTTCAAAACAACGCGCTTAGTAAGCATATTTCGCAGGCGTTTAATATTGATGCACACTACAGCACAGTGAAGTCAAGTAGACTGCGCATGTACAACTTATGTGCAGTCATATTTTAAAAGGTCACGTCAACAACGTGCCGAGCTAGTCGTTCGCCTGATGTTAAGCGTCATGGCCGGTACTTTCACGCGACATACTGCACTGCATATGTCATCCTGAGACATCCGTTCATCTATAAAACGAATATTATAAAGCGAAAAGATTTGTTTGTTTGTTTGCATTGACTAGGCTCCGAAACTGCTGAACCGATTTGAAAAATTCTTTCACTGTTGGGAAGCTACACTATCCCCGAGTAACATAGGCTATATTATAATTTCAAAAAAATTAGGGATCCTTACAAAAAATCCAATAATGTAACCCAAGGTGTAAAAAAATTACCTAAAATATTCTTTTCATCGCGTGTACTGCGAAAACTATTATACCCGTGCGAAGCTGGGGCGAGCCGCTAGTATATCATATGTTTTGTTAATAGTTGTACCGGCAAGTTTAAATGAATTCACTGTATATCGCCTGTGAGATATTTACTCTTCAATTGGACTATGATTGCACTACAAACATTATAGTAAAAGTTATCACCTTCAATTCAAATTCAATAAGAGTCAAATTCGGTAAAGACCTTATCAAGGGCAAAAGAGTTAAGGATGCAACTTTACAAATTAACATAACCCTCCGACGTAACGGTAAGAGCATAGTCCGCAAGCGTCAAAACAGATAAAACGTAACCTCTTTCATTAAGAACTTGATCACGTGCGAAATGACGTTGTACTTGGCCACATCCATTCCGTATTCGATCAAGCTGTTGGCGCAATACGAAGACATTGGCGCTACACACGTGTTGTACAGAAGCAATGCAAACATCCATTTCTGCGTTTGATCTGGCATTTTGCTTTCAGATTTTGACTTCAGCGCTTGAGGTTTATCAGTAGATTTTGAAGCTCCATTCTTAACTGTTAGTTCTTGTGATGTATCGAATCTAAACAAGCGCTTTGTAAAGAATGATTAGAATTTAGATTAGAATTTATAGTACATGAGTACGGTGAAGACTTACCGAGTTTCAAAGTAGGAGGGTGTAGTGGGTGAAGTGTTGTGCGAAAACTCCGAGCTTGATGGCTGTAAAAGAAAATTAAAACAGTTTTTGCTTACATAGTTTAGATTATATAGTCACGATCGGGCCTTTGTAACCCCACTTTGCTACTCGCAATCGGTACCTTTGATATCTTTACTAGAATGACAATGGGCCTAATTTTTAAGGCTCTTTAACTTTATTTCGTCTTTAACTTACTAAAAATATAAGCGTCTTTTACATTGCCGTTTATTTGACAAGAGCAATAACAGTTTTAGATCTGTCAAATAAAGCCTTTAAAATTGGCCCCCACTAAATAAAAAATGCTTGTTATTTTTAAACTAGCAATAAATCCGAAATAAAAAATTTGAAATGTCTATTATTTATGATTGTGTCCACTTTCTCTTACGCCCGTTTGCACTAAAGTTTGACAGCTCATATGTTCGCACTTATCTAGGACGTCCCAAATGAGTTGCAGTAGGTACATAAAGCGGCCCCTACACGATCAATTATATTGCGTCAGTTAAATTGATCAAATATATCAAGTTTCATTTATTGATATACAAATAAGAGCATTAATTTAAAACTATGAAATAACTTGTAGTAGTTCAGAAAAATTATGAACTTTATTTTGGTAATAATATTTTGTCAACGTAATGTAAAACTCCGGAGCTATTCGACCTTACGTAGAAGCCTTTTTTAATAAAAATCTGATTCAATTTTTTTTTAAAGCTTTAAAGGTAAACGTCGAAAATCTGTTCTGGCATTATTGAAGGACGGGATGTATTTAGTGGGGTATAATTTAGTTTGGAGACTCATGTTACAGAAAGTTATCAAATTAGAGCTCTCAAATCGGGTCTCTGTGTGTTTTTGCCAAAACGAACACCAGGAGAATGATGATTATTAAATAAATAGGTAAATTACCTAAAATTCGCTCTGTCATTATCGTAGAAGATGAAACGAAGGGTATTTTTCATATAACGGCTAAGTATAGACATTAAAGCTATGCATCAAATATTGACGACGAAAATCTTGCAACTACGCATAATTTTGTAGAAGCAGCCTTTAGCTATCAAACTTTAATGCAGTGCAGACGTGCATTATTGTTTCGCGCAGAAACATTTTTATTACACGTGAAAAATATTTAAAAAATAACATATATATATATATATATATATATATATAGTAGTGTAGTGTAGTGTTGTGTGTGTGTGTGTGTGTGTGTGTGTAGTGTGTGTGTGTGTGTGTGTGTGTGTGTGTGTGTGTGTGTGTAGTGTAGTGTGTGTGTGTGTGTGTAGTATTGATATTAGTTTTTAAAATTTTAGCAACCAGCGGGATCTGAACCCGCGCTTTCCAACTCTTAAGAACTATTATGTGTTCACCGACTAACCACCTGAAGTGTGGTTTACACTGAAAAATCAATCCATGATGAATAACAAAATGTTATTAATCTCACATTGTTCTCCTTATCCTCGCTATCGGAGGAGGCGCGCCGGTTCTTGCACAGCTCCGGCTGGCAGCGGCACGCGCGGCCGCAGCCCTTGTCGGCCTTCACGCAGCCGCACATCTTGGTGGAGCACGCGCCGCGGCACGTGCAGTGCGCGGCGCCGTCGGACGAGCGCTTCAGTGCGAGCCGGGACGCGTCGCCTGAAGCGTCCGCGGTGAAGTTCATCGTCAACCTTGAACGCTGCGCCTGGATAAATAATACATAAGAGGCCATATTAACTTCTGGTTTTCAATCAATGTGTGTTGCCAATGATGACTTATGGAACTGAAATATGGTCTCTTACCGTTGGCCTCATTAGTAAGCTCAAAGTCGCGCAACGAGATTTAGAGAGAGCGATGCTCGACGTTTCTCTGCGTGATAAGCTCTGGATTGAGGAGATCCGCAGGAAAACTAAAGTGACCGATATCTTAGAATGCTCTTAGAATTAGCAAGTTGAAATGGCAATGGGCAGGCCGCATCGCTCGTAGAACTGACAACCGATGGGGAAGAAAGGTTCTCGAGTGGCGACCACGAACCGGAAGACGCAGCTTAGGCCGGCCCCCCACTCGGTGGACCGAAGATCTGGTGAAAGCCGCGGGGAGCCGATGGATGCAGGAGGCGAGCAGCCACTCAAGGTGGCGCGCTCTGGGGGAGGCCTATGTTCAACAGTGTACGTCTTCAGGCTGTTAATGATGATGATGAGTAACTTATGGAATACCAGCATTTTCATAGCGAATAAAGAATAAAAATGTCTGCCGTCTCGATATCGAGCCACTGGGATTAATTGACCGAACGAACGCAAAGTGTCTCCGTTTTTGACAGCCCCAAAACCATTAGGTGGCGGGTTCGATTCCCGCGACAGGTCAAGTATTTGTGCACAAAATAAAGAAAGCACAAGTAATTGTTCTGTGTCTGAGTGTTGTGGGAATATGGTCCTCTTAGTTCCTGGGTCACTTGATACAGGGAATCTCAGTTAGGGTCCAGAATCTATGTATGTGATCGTTGGGCGTTATTTTTTTTTAGCTTGAGCAATAATGATTTTGTATGTCCGGCGAACATCAGACTGTTCTCCCTCTGATATAATATTTATCTACTTTAAGTTTGTAAATACCATAGAACAAGGAAAGGAATGCCGATACACCGTAGATCAGAAATAAGCCAAAAACCGTTATAAACCTAGATGGCGCTGCAAAATGAGTAGCCTACAAGATGAGTGTAGATCAGAAATATGACAAAAACGTTTTATACCTAGCCCGCCGTAGCTAGCCTAATAGCCCGCCCATTTTAAGCGCTAATCTAGGTTTAAAACGTTTTTTTGCCACATTTCTGATCTGCGCTCAACTTATAGCCCGCTCAATTTGCAGCGCCATCTAGGTTTTCACGGGTTTTGGCAAATTTCTGATCTATTTTTTTGGGTTAGGTTAGCATTCCTAACCCTAATTGTTCCATTGTAAATACATACTTATAATATCTTTTAAATGTTGAGCTATATAGACACAAAGGTTCCAATAATAGCACAACTTTTATTGAAATAAGTCTTGGATAATGAGATCGGTTAGTAAAACAATAATTAAAACTCATTTAAAAGTTTTTTTTTTTTTTTTTTTTTATGCGATTGAATGACGTGACGAGCTAGTCGTTCACCAGATGTTAAGCGACACGGCCGCCCATAACAGTTGCAGTGTCACTCGGAACTTTAAAACAATAAAGTTTCGCGTGACACTGCACTGCGCACGTCATCCTGAGACATCACACAGTCTAGTAATCAGATTACTAGACTGAGTGATCAGATCATAAAGTCTCATTTGCCCAGTAATTTCACTAGCTACAATGCCCTTCAAACCGGAACACAGTAGTGCTTGCACACTACTGCTTGGCGGCAGAATAACTGGCAAAGCGGTGGTACCTACCTAGACGAACTTTGCAGGAAAGTCCTACCACCTAGTAAGTATTAATTAGCATTAATTTTACCTGTATACGTTTGAACAATGGAGTGGCCCTCCAATCAGGGTCAGAATTCTTGTCTTCAAATTCATCTTCTTCTTCATCAGTGAACGGCGCGAAGTCGATCTTCTTGACCGTTTCTAGGGAGGGTTTCTTCTGCTTTGGCTTCTTGCCGACTGAACGCAGCTGTTCCAGCTCTTCGACTAGCTTCCTCTGAGGAGTTGAGGTGGTTGTTAGTGTTTGAAATAGTGACCAGAAAAACCAGACGGCCTTTTATTGCATAGGATACCTAATCTTTGGACTATAATCTGCTAATGCTATGGCTATACTACCGTGATATGCCAATAATTATGGCCTTATGGGGAATTAAGGTAAAACGTAGGTGTAGCTACGATTTATGACAATAACTATGCATAAGGTTAAACAACACTGGAAAATAAATAACCACGCTTTTAAAGGGGGGGGGGGGGGGGTGACCTTGAATTTGTTTCCTATTTTTTTATCTCTTTCTTACGCGCGCCACGTTAAACCGTAGGGTATATATAGCAAGATAAGCAGGTCAAAATCCGTTCAAAGAAACGACGACCATAACGTTGTAGACTTAATTATCAATTCAGTCTAAACTTCAGCGCGGCACTTACGACAAAGACAACGCACGCAATTACTGATTTTGACGGTTTTTAATTTATATTCATGTTTATTTATATTGTATTTTACAATACTATGAAGACGTCAAAAGATCTACAGATGATCTAGTTTCGCCAGAAAACGTGCCAAATAACACCTTGTTTGCTATATCCTTCGCCTTCATCATCACCATCAACAGCCAGAAGACGTCCACTGCTGAACATAGGTCTCCCCCACAGAGCGCCACTTAGAACGGCTGCTTGCCTCCTGCATCCATCAGCTCCCCACGGTTTTCACAAGATCGTCGGTCTACCGAGTGAGAGGCCGGCCTACGCTGCGTCTTCCGGCTCGTGATCGCCACTCGAGAACCTTTCTTCCCCATCGGTTGTCAGTTCTACTAGCTATGTGGCTTAACTGCTAGGTATTATATTATCTGTGACTGTAAGAACCATGAACAAAGTGATTTAAGGCCAAATATCGCAATGCAATCCTCAGTCTTTTATATAAGCTTCTTGGAATTATGTACAGGTACCGGCGGTGAAATGCACAATGAGCTAAAGAGGGAGATGTTCAGCATGTTTCGACTTCATAGAGCATCGTCCCTGTCTCCGAGTACATTGTCATGTGGTCCTGGCAACGTATGAATAGGAATAGAACCACCCCACCTCTTCCCGTCGGTGCCATAAGAACCGGCTAAGGGAATATCCAGGGAACGGGCAGCATACTCCTCTGTTTGCATTTAATCTACTGCTATCACCAAGCGTGGTGATCATGGCAAAATAACTCTAAAATAAATACCTGTTTCGGAATCCGTTTAAAGAAAGTCCAGACTACAAAAAGGAAGTTTATGAATTATAATTTTTTCCAATTTCTTGACACCAAGGATAATCAAATCTAATCTCCGAGTGAATCTCAATAAACTTCAATAAAATGTTACAGTCTACGATTTAAAAAAGAACACTTTATTCTGTGGCTTGTGGCCTTTAATAAAACGGAAAAAACCTAGTAATCATGCAAACTGAAGTAAAATTTATTGAATAGCAACAAGCCCTCACATGTGAATTTATAAAATTATAAAAAACTTGATAGGCCTTGTTGGTGGGACTTTTCTGCAAAGTTCGTCTAGGTAGGTACCGCTTTGCCAGTTATACTGTCGCCAAGCAGTAGTAAGCAAGCGCTATTTGTGTTCCGGGCACTGTAGCTCGGTGAAATTACTGGGCAAATGAGACTTTATGATCTGATGCCACAGTCAAGAAATCTTTTTTAGACTGTGTATCTCAGGATAACGTGCGCAGTGCGGTGTCACGCGAAACCAGACCGGGTGACACTGCAATCTGTTATGGGCGGCCGTGACGCTTAACACCATGCGACCGACTAGATCGTCACGTCATTCGTTTGCATTTTAAAAAAAGGTTTAATTTAGCAAACAACTAAAAAAAACAGTAGGAAACATCACAACAAAATGTAATCAAGAGAGCAACATACATTTTCTTCCTCGAGTTCATCCAACCTGTTCTGTTGGAAAGTGATGACGTTTTGCAGCTGGAGACAAGCTTCACTCTTCTCGCCACGGATCACCACTCCCCGTTGTAACGCCACCAGCGCTGTTAGCTATATGGAAAAATAATACATTTTACTTTAAGGTGGAACGTTACACTAGCGCGGAAAATTCAAATTTTCTTGCGTTCTTTTGCCAATAATAGCTTAATTACTCAACGTGATTACATGAAAACTAATTTTGCGCAAATAAATAGAATGTATCAACAAATTACGACTCAAAGTGTATCTCCTAGATATCATTGGTTTAGTGACAAATGGCAATAAACAATTTTCTTCTTAGTTTTTCAGTCTATTCCCATTTGTCGCTAAACCAATCATAAGTAGGTGATACTTTTAATTATAATTTGTTGATCCATACTACTTTACTGGAGCTAGACTTTGACTTAGACTTGAACATACCTCTGACTCGAATTTAATAACTAGAAAAATGTTAACTGGCTAAATAACTAAACGCGAGGAGCCAAACAAAAAGACATACCTTCTGTTCACTCTGCATCTTCACTGTAGAAATTTCTCTTTCAAACTCTGATCTGGCGTTCTCGAACTCTACGGCGAGCCTATCGTGGGCCTCCTTGATCTCTTCATATCTAGCTTGGAAACCTTTCTCAGATTGGTTCTGAAGATCTCGCTTCGAATCCACGAGCAACTCGAATAGGCATTTCAAAGCCACTTTGGCTTCAAGCATCGATTGGATGTTGTCCCATTGCGTGCGGGATTTGTTCTCTGTGAAAGAAAAAAAAACAATGGTAACTGAATTATGTACACTGAATATATGTTCCCGGCGTAAGAATAGGACCACCAGATCTCTTCCCATGGGTATAAGAGCTGGGAATATCCAGAGAATGGGCAGCAACATATTCGTTGCCAAAGTTAAAAAAGCACTTTATAATTGTTAATATAAGTAAAATCCGTCATTAAATAGCGAAAAGCTTTCTTTCAGTTTCTGGAGCATCACCTTTTCTCACAAGACAGAGATCGCCAAGAGATTGTATGTAGGGTTCTACATACGATATCTGTTAACCACCAAGCAGTAGTGGGCAAGCACTACTGTGTTCCGGGTTGAAGGGAGTGCCCTTATATAGTGATATCTAGTATAATTACTGGGCAAATGAGACTTAATGATCTGATCTCAGAGTCTAGTAATCTTATTATTAGACTGTGCTGATGTCTCAGGATGACGTGCGTAGTGCAGTGTCACGCGAAACTTTATATTTTAGATTTCCGAGTGACACTGCAACTGTTATGGGCGGCCGTTTCGCTTAACATCAGGTGAACGACTGGCTCGTCTAGTCATTCATAAAAAATAAAAAAATTAGCTCCATAGAGGTATCACAGCTTAATAATGAGGTACTATGAAGCCATTATAACAATAGTATAAGGTTTGTGACGTCACTGCGTGTTAAGTTGTCTCGTGTTACTCATGTATCCTAAAATGCTTCATCATCATCATCATCATCAGCCTGAAGACGTCCACTGCTGAGCATAGGCCTCCCCCAGAGAGCGCCACTAAGCGGCTGCTCGCCTCCTGCATCCATCGGCTCCCCGCGGCTTTCACAAGATCTTCGGTCCCCCGAGTGGGGGGCCGGCCTACGCTACGTCTTCCGGTAGCTAAAATGCTTATAACTAAGTAATTAGCACCAGTTTATTTATGCAATAAAGGCTCAATAACGATGCGTTGGTCGAAGCTAAGCTCCAGAGCTTGGGGTACCGACGAAAAGTTGCCAGCTTATCAGTATTTTATAGGCTGCATTTTGGAGATTGTGCAATGGAATTACACGAACTAATTCCTTCATCTCCATTCTTTCATCGTACTACAAGGCGCCCAGAAACTCGGCATCCTTATGTCTACACTACTATTAATAAAGAGGAAAGAATTGTATTTTTGTATGTTTGTCTATCTACATCTACACTATCTACACTTCTACATCTACACTTCTACACCACTATTATAAAGAGGAAAGATTTATATTTTTGTATGTTTGTAATGAATAAACTCAAAAACTACTGTGTCGATTTCAAAAATTCTTTCACCATTGGAAAGCTACATTCACCCTGAGTAACATAGGCTATATTTAGATTACTTACATCGCAAAAACTATTATATACCCGTGCGAAGCCGGGGCACGCCGCTAGTCGTTAATATTCCTATAGCCCGCACTAAGCGTTTCGCATCATACTTTATAGTGCGTACAGCAAATGAATGGAATACCTTGCCGTCGTCCTTGTTTCCAGCTAACTATAACCTGGGAGTTTTCAAGTCAAGAGTGAACAGGTATCTTCTAGGCAAGCATGCATCACCGTAGGCCGCGTCATCACTTACCATCAGGTGAGAAAGTGGTCAAATGCTATACCTATATATTATGAAAAAAAAAACAGTGAAGTTAAGTAAATTAAAAAGTCACGTACCCTGATCAGCAGTCAATATTTTCTGCTGCAGGTCGGATATCTGCGCTTTACGTAGGGCGAGGTCATCTTCCAGCTCAGTTATCTTCTTTCTATTCGCCACATCGTCTGTGCTGTTACGAAGGCTTTCAATCTGTTCCGTGATCCATGCTCTGTAAAAGAAATACATATTTCTGGATCGCGTTTTGCTCATTTAGCTTTTGCCGTTTGAAATTTTAAATGACTAAAAACATTATTGAAACACAATAAACAGGTATCAAAAACATGCCTTAAGATGGAACGTTTCACTAGCGCGGCAAATTTAAATTTTCTTGCGTTCTTTTGCCAATAATAGCTTAATTACTAAACGTGATTACATTAAAACTGATTTAACTGTATCAACAAATTATCTCCTAGATATCATTGGTTTAGCGACAAATGGCAATAAACAAATTTCGTATTAGTTTTTCAGTCTATTGCCATTTGTCGCTAAACCAATGATACGTAGGTGATACTTTTAATTGTAATTTATTGGTACATTCTATTTAATTGCGCAAAATTAGTTTTCATGTAATCACTTTGAGTAATTAAGCGATTATTGGCAAAAGAACGCAAGAAAATGTGAATTTGCCACGCTAGTGAATCGTTCTACCTTAATTTTTTTTTTGTTTGCTTGTGGTAGTGTGGTCCTAGCGGTAAGAGAATAAGGACCACCCATCACTTCCCGTGGGCACCGTAAGAGCCGGCTAAGGTAATATCCAGGGAATGGGCAGCAGCATTCTCTTCGGTACATTAAAATGTGCGACCAGCAAGACGCCTGCCAAGCGTGGTGATTAAGGCAAACTATCTAATAGGGGATGCCTATGTTCAAAAGTGGACGTTAAAAGGCCGTTTTATGTATAATGATGAGGATGATTTATGAATGAAAATCAGGCCCCAGAAACTAACCCCAGTTTCACGTACGTTTGTTAACCTCCTGTCAACTTAAAAATACTGAACGCTCATTGGTTGAAGACAGCCGATGATCAACGGGCAACCAATGAGGTTCCATACTTTTAAGTTGACATGTGTTTAACTTTAACGCATGAGAAACCGGGGGCAAGTTTAATATTTACCTGTACTCCATAAGCTCCTCCAGCGACTTTTCAGCCTCGACAATACTGAGGTGGACCTCCAGTTCTTGTTCAATGTACTGCTGGATCGCACCGGTCTTCACGCTTCCTTTCGCGTTACGTTTCATGTGAGTCTGCTTCTGGCGATCCAATGCTTCCTGTGGAAAAAGCAGAATAAAAATTTTAATTAACGCCCAACGATCGCTTACACGGATCCTTAACTAGGATTCCCTGAATCTATGGACCCAGGAACTAAGAGGACCATGGTCCCACAACACCCACACACAGAACAAGTCATCATCATCCTCTTTGCCTTCCCATTTGTTATTGGGGTCGGCTCCCAATCTAACCTGTAGCGGCTAGCTACCAGAATTACACGAGCGACTGCCATCTGACCTCGCAACCCATAAGGAACTAGTAACAGGGATGGTTAGATCAGGCGTCAGATTCTATCAGGCGTCTAACTACCCGTAACGATTGCCATAGATGTTCTTATGACAACCGGGACCGACGGCTTAACGTGCTCTCCGAGGCACGGAGCGATGGCATCACAAACTGCACATAACTTACTAGATAAGTCATTGGTGCAGGGCCGAGGATCGAACCCGGTGCCGTAAGTTTGCGAAGCGCACATGCTACCGCTCGGCCACCACACACAGAACAAGTATTTGCGCTTTTTTCCTGTGCACAAATACTTGTTCTGTCGGTCAGGAAAACCCACTCGCAGGAATAAAACCCGCTTCAATTTTTTTTGTTGAAGGCGTGCGTGATGTCACTTGCCGGACTCAACGGAAGACCAGCGCTGGTTGCTTGCAACTAGCATTTTGCTGAGTTGGAGCCGGGTTGTGGCAAACACTATTAGCTTTTTATAAAAATTGTTTTAGTTGCATTGGTGTTTGACACAAATAATAAATTTCATTTCATTTCATTTCAATTAATTGTATACTAAGTTTAATTTACTTCATTAGCATCCTTTGAAACTAGGTAAGTACCTACTGCTGACACCGGTCACGTGTGGACCAAAATTTGTGAAATATAACGCATCGATTAGGTATTGATAATATCGCCAAAAATTGGATAACTTGCTTAATCAACTGCTATAGTATGTAATTAAATTAAAATATTTAAGTAATGTTTTTAATTATTACATACGATACAAGGTAACAAAAACTTTTAAGAGTATCAAAATCATTCGTGCCAACTACGTAAGGCGCCGGCAATCTTCATAATTATTCTCAACTAGCTGACCCGGCAGACTTCGTATTGCCTTTATATAGGAAAAAGAAAAGGGCTGTTTTTAGGGTTTTCCCGGAAATTATTCGATTTTTTCTCACCTTTTAAACCTTCCCTAAACCTCCACGAACCTTTCAAGACCAAGATAAGATAAATCCGTTCAGCCATTCTCGAGTTTTAGCGAGACTAACGAACAGCTATTGATTTTTATATATATACTATATTTATATATTTACTAGGTGGTAGGACTTTTCTGCAAAGTTCGTCTAGGTAGGTACCACCGCTTTGCCAGTTATTCTGCCGCCAATCAGCAGTGTGCAAGCTCTACTGTGTTTCGGTTTGAAGGGCATTGTAGCTAGTGAAATTACTGGGCAAATGAGACTTTATGATCTGATCACTCAGTCTAGTAATCTGATTATTAGACTGGGTGATGTCTCAGGATGACGTGCGCAGTGTAGTGTCGCGCGAAACTATTGTTTTAAAGTTCCGGGTGACACTGCAACTGTTATGGGCGGCCGTGTCACTTAACATCAGGTGAACGACTAGCTCTTCACGTCATTCAATCAAATTAAAAAAAAAAATATAGATAAAAAATATTTTAATTTGCAAGCTTTCAAACTGCGTCTTCTAAATCTATGAATGCTTGTAACTATGTAATTTTTTGAGTTTTTTAAAATTTAGTTTTCACGGCTGCTTATTTTTTGTGAAACTACTTTTTTATATGCAATAAAAATTTATCAATCAAATTACCTACTAGGGTGAATAAAGGCAAACCCGTAAAAAACACACCGACCTTCAATCTCTTGTTGACCGCTACAGCTTCCTCCATCTTCCGTTTAAGCACATTCTGCTGTTTAGCATGTAGATTCTCCATTTTAGCCATGGCTGTAGCGCGCTTGCGGTCCTCGTTCTTAAGACGCAGCATCGCTCGCTCGTTATCCGCCTTCCATTTGCGGAACTTCTCACTTTCCTCTCTCATTTGTTTTATTATCTTCACCTAGTTGTAAGAAAAAAGGCATTTTATATTTCTTTTTCGTTAACATGCTCATTTATTTCAATAATAATAATATATAATATACGTGTGGACATTTCACACAGCGCCATCTAGCCCCAAACTAAGCATAGCTTGTACTATGGGAACCAGATAACTGATACAATACTTAGATACTTTTTTATTTGTAAATACATACATAGAATACAATAACGTATATAATTAAACGACATAAAAAGGCGCAAATATAGTACCCTAGATAGTGGTTACATATGTGCGCCTTGGTGTTGAGACATTGGGGCCGTGGGGACCAAGTGCACACAAAATTTATAAAGACCTTTCTGAACGTCTAATGGAGGCAACACGTGACCAAAGGCTAAGCATTGCCATTCAACGGGGCAATGCCGCTAGCATTTTGGGCACGTTGCCTACTGGTAGCGGCTTCGTAGATTAAGTTTACCTATGTTATTGTTTTTAATTTTAGATTTAGATAGATTATTTTAGTTTAGATTTACAGAAAGAAAGAAAGAAAAATAATTTATTGTGACAAAAAAACACAGTAAATAGTACAAATACGATTAACAGCAAATTAAACAGCAGTAAATTGCTATTTGCCACAAATCGGTCCCAACTCAGCTTAATGCTGGTCATAAGACCAGCGCTGGTCTTCCGTTGGGGCCGAGATTTAATTTAGTTTTAGTCTTTATATTGTGTTTTTTTTATGCGATTGAATGACGTGACGAGCTAGTCGTTCACCTGGTGTTAAGCGACACGGCTGCCCATAACAGTTGCAGTGTCACTCGGAATTTTAAAACAATAAAGTTTCGCGTGACACTGCACTGCGCACGTCATCCTGAGACATCACACAGTCTAGTAATCAGATTACTACACTGAGTGATCAGATCATAAAGTCTCATTTGCCCAGTAATTTAACACAATATAAAGACTCAAAGTAAATTAACTAAACTAAACTAAATTTAGTCTTTATGTCTTTATATTGTTTTGTTTGATTATAGTTCGATACATATTTATTAAAGGATTTCACAAATAAATGAATTGACCCAAATAACCCAACTACATATTAGACGGTAAAATGTTCGAATAGCCAGTAGTTTCGTTTTTAGCTGAGCTTTATATTGATATATGACGCTCGGACCTAACACTGTATTATATTGTGAATATGGAAATATTATTTATTTTATATAATAATATTATATTGTATATTGTTATCAGTGCTCGTACTTTCTGGGGGTCTGCTTAATGTAGTGCTGCACAAACGTACGTTTTTCCTTTTTACATATTGTGCTCGTTTCTTTTGGAAACACACTCATTTTTTTTTATTTAGATAAATCCATAACATAATTTTGTTTTTACTAGGTTGTAGGACCTTTCTTCAAAGTCTAGGTAGGTGTAGTTCGTCTAGGTAGCACCGCTTTGCCAGTTATTCTGCCGCCAAGCAGTAGTGTGCAAGCACTACTGTGTTCCGGTTTGAAGGGCATTGTAGCTAGTGAAATTACTAGGCAAATGAGACTTTATGATCTGATGACTCAGTCTAGTAATCTGATGAATACTAGACTGTGTGATGTCGCCGGATGACGTGTGCAGTGCAGTGTCACGCGAAACTTTATTGTTTTAAAGATCCTAGTGATACTGCAACAGTTATGGGCGGCCGTGTTGCTTAAAATCAGGTGAACGACTAGCTCGTCACGTCATTTAATCGCATAAAAAAATAAAAATTAAGTACTGTGATTTAGTCCCGATGTTTTTCATCACCATGAGCTCGAGGCCACTACAAGATTCGAATACGCTTACGGATCGCAGTTCACATTAACAACTGAGCCATCATCGCTTCAAAAACTGAGAAGCATCATAAAGATTCAGGTAACCATGGAGTCCATACATCAAATGCCTTTTTAATACAAATTTAAACTTCGCTATTTATGTCGAAAATAAAAAAGAACTGAGTGAAATTGCGATATTACAATTCAGCACAACATTCTCTCAGCGGTTGCTATCATAATATCGATGATGATGATGATGAATCGACTAACCTTGGTGGCTTTCATGGCTTGCAGCTCAGCGTTCAGAGACAATATCTTGGCCTCGTTTTTCTCTTTCATCTTGATGATGTTGGCTTGATGCTGACATCGCTTCTTTAGGTCGGATATCTCGGATTCAAGGCTGGATACTTTAGTGCGACGCTCTTCGTGGGACGGGTCTTTTGTCTGGAAAATACAAGATGAGTTTGAATTGGTATGTTATCCCGATAGGGTGGACACTGGGACCATGATAGGCTACAAGTTGTGAGAGCCTTACTTGAAACTGCGTGTTACCAAACCTCCATACTAAAAAATAAATCCACTCACAAAATTGCACGTGCGATCGCTACGAGAGTTTCAAAACACAGGTCGTCGAACTCGTTTCAGTGCATTCGGTCAAGGACGAAGTTCAACTACACCCAGCTGCGCTAGGGCTATTCGAAGCGTTTGGGTAAAATTATAACGTAAACTTAACATGGCATTTCTTCAATGAAAAACTATTAATTTAGAAAAGTTGTAGAAGAAACATTGTCTACCTTGGGGAGTAGATTTACCCCCTTTCGGGATAATATACCAATTCAAACTCAGATTGTATAATTATATATAATTTTTATTTATTCACTATTTGACCCGCCCCGGCTTCGCAGGGTTAATTCGTTTTACGCCTTAACCCTGTTTATGGATAAGGAAGCGAAAGGGAAAAGATAGGGGAAAGCATGAATGGATGGGACGGCAATAGAAGGATCCTTCTATTGCCGTCCCGCTTCGACAGGTGCGTATAAATAAAAAAATAACCCCATCAAAAAAATCTTGAATAAAATTTACATCCTTATTGCTTTGTGCAACCCGCACTTGACCATTTTAGAAAATATTAAGTATTCTAAATGTTTTCCTGAAAAATTAGCTATAGCCATACCAAATTTCAGCGAAATCCGTTCGATAGTTCCAGCGTGATGCGTGTTCAAAGGAACCGACAGACAGACAGGCAAAAAATTCATAACAAATTGATTCCACTTCTATATCGATAAAGAAGTTGCAATACACTTTTTCATCGATATTGAAGTGGATTCAATATTTTCAAAAAATATTCAACATACAGATGTACATAGATTTTTTATTAGGAAGAGCCACAGCTTTTCTCACATAATAGAAACTTGTATGCTCTACGAAGCTAATTAATTAAAATTATTATATATAAAATACCAATGCCATTTACAATGAATTTTGGGAGAATTTTAATCTATTATATAAAGGAGTAAGCTCAAAGTCGCGCAGCGAGCTATGGAGCGAGCTATGCTCGGTGTTTCCCTGCGAGATAAGCTCCGGAACGAGGAGATCCGCAGGAGAACTAAAGTGACCGATATAGCTCTTAGAGTTAGTAAGTTGAAGTGGCAATGGGCAGGCCACATCGCTCGTAGAACTGACAACCGATGGGGAAGAAAGGTTCTCGAGTGGCGACCACGAACCGGAAGACGCAGCGTAGGCCGACCCCCCACTCGGTGGACCGACGACCTGGTGAAAGCCGCGGGGAGCCGATGGATGCAGGAGGCGAGCAGCCGCTCAAGGTGGCGTGCTCTGGGGGAGGCCTATGTTCAGCAGTGGACGTCTTCAGGCTGTTAATTATGATGATGATATAAAGGACTATTTGATTTTTTTATGTGCTAATGCAATCGGTACTTAGAGCGTCTCACCTTAGTCTTCTTCAACTGTTGCATAAGTTCATCTCTTTCTTTCTCCAACTGAGATATTCTGTCTTCGTTCTCTTTCAGATTGTTGTGGCTGTCAAGCATTTCCTTGTTGTTGGCCAGTATAGCTTGAACCACAGATGCCTTGATCGCCATAGCGCGGTTGAGCTCTTGTAGCTCTTGGTTTAGAGCCACCTACGAAAATGTTGAATATTTATTAAAATTTTACACTCATGTGCAGACGGCAAAAGAATGCAATAACTTTTACCAACGTCTTTGTTTACTGAGAGTGTTCAAGGCAAGAGTGAACCGGTATCTTCTAGGCAAGCATGTTCCATCGTCGACCGCGTCCTCACTTACCATCAGGTGAGACAGCGATCAAATGCTTAGTTTAAAAAAATTGTGAATAGAATCTGACGGCTTTTAGTGCGTGTGCGCCATTGGAAAAGTTATCATGACGTAAGCTGCAGAATATTGTTTTCTCACTCCGGTCCGTGTAGTGGGAGTGAGGCGGCAATAGAAATGTACGCAGCGCTTTTCTATAAAGGCGCGAGTTGTCACCAACTTCTTATAACTAGTAGGGTGTTTTATATATCTATTTTTAACCTGATAAATATCTTATAGATTTGTGTGATGTGATTTGTTCAAGTTTCCAATTAAAAATATTAAAAGTACTAGTTACTTTATCATAGCCCAATAAAAAACTAAAATATTGTCGTTTTCAAAACGTAATTGTCAAATAATTCTTGAAAATGTTGTATTTTTATAATCATGAATGCTTGCGAGTACGTTACATTACGATAACGTATTAGAATTATCACAGATAACGACAGCATTAAAGAAGTTACGCGCCAAAACAATGACATCCCTGGTGGGGATCGAACCCACGACCTTTGGATTAGAAGTCCAACGCGCTATCCTCTGCGCCACAGGGACGATGGTATACTCACGAAATATGCAACACCATACAACAACATGAAGTATGACGAAATAATAAAATTATTAAATATAAATTCGGTACACCTGAAAATATTTACTTTTAACCAATTTGAGTTATTTAAACAGCTGTTTCTATCATACAACTGTATACTATTAAAATGGTAAAAAAAAAACAATTATTCCAAACCAGCGCAGCGTCGGGGACGTAGTGGTTGTACTATAATAAAACTACTTAAACTTGTCATTCACTGTACCTACGCCAATATACCAATAGCGGGTTCCAGTCGAACCCAAAATAGCGTTATTTTCAAAAATCTTCATTCACAAATGTCGTTCCACTCGCAATGATAGAGATCCCTGTGAGCGATTTTGACAGTTTTCTCTCACATTCCAGTCAAGTAAAACCGCTAAAACCGACAGCGATTATGCCACTTTTTACCTAGACAAGGCGATGGGTCAAAATGATCGTTCCAGTCACACATTGATATTGTGGGCGAAAATTTCCGTTTTTTTGCAAATGGAACGAGAATAAGCGAATGTGCGCTTCTGACGTTTCTAGCAGCGGCTAGAACTAGACTGTGTTTTTGTGCATAAATTGCATTCAAGCTCACCTGTCCCATAGCCCGCTTCTCCTCCTCCATCACCGCCTGATGTTCATTCATCACGACATCGTCATCAACTTTATCATGATCAGAATCATCTTTGACAAACGACAGCTTGATCTCGTGGTCTATCAACTCTTCGTTAGTCTTCAAGTTAACCGACTGCAAGTCTTCTAGTCGACACTTGATTTCTTTTAAGTAATCTACAACACTCGTCTTGTGGTCATCATCTTGTTTTTCAGACATGTTCAAGTTTTCTATAGTCTGGTTGCACTGTTCCGTTAGCTCGTTCAGTTTACGTTCAATTTTGTCTTTAGCTGCTTCCGCTAGTAACGCCTTTTCGCATAGGTTTGTGTTCTCAATGAGCATGTTGCCTAAATGCTCGGTTATTTGCTTGTGCTTTTTGAGCAGTTCTGCGTACTTTGCTCGTTCCTTGTCCAGTTCTTCTTGTAATTGCTCGTTGTTTTGTTCGCTCACGGTTGGCAGTTTGCCGACTAGTTGGAGGCGTAATTCGTTAACTAGATTGTTTAATCTGGAAATTAGAAGAATTTGTATTCTGTTATTAAGAATTCGTCACCATTTAAAGGAGGAAAATATTTAAATGATAATAAAATACGTTTATAAGACGACAGACAACCGATGGGGAAGAAGGCCCACTAGGTGGCCTAGGTTTACTAGGTGGTAGGACTTTTCTGCAAAGTTCGTCTAGGTAGGTACCACCGCTTTGCTAGTTATTCTGCCGCCAAGCAGTAGTGTGCAAGCAATACTGTATTCCGGTTTGAAGGGCATTGTAGCTAGTGAAATTACTGGACAAATGAGACTTTATGATCTGATCACACAGTCTAGTAATCTTATTACTATACTGTGTGAAGTCTCAGTATGACGTGCACAGTGCAGTATCACGCAAAACTACATTAATTTAGAGTTCCGAGTGATACTGCAATCTGTTATGGACAGCCGTGTCGCTTAACATCAGGCGAACGACTAGCTCGTCACGTCATTAACTTACATAAAAAAACATACATAAAAAAAGGTGTACCGACGATCAGAACCGCGGGAAGCCGATGGATGCAAGAGGCAAGCATCCCCAAAAGTGGCGCTCTGTGGTGTGGCCTATAGAGCTGTTAAGCGTTGGACGTATTCAGGCTGTTGATGATGAATATAAAGAGACTGCATCTAAAGAAACATTATTTGGGCAGCGACGTCTCAGTAAGTTAACAATTTCCGAAAATACCGTTCCAAGTTTTTTGGAGGATGGATCCACTGACATTTTATTTTCCAAGCCAAAATACTATTTCCAAAAACAAATAACTGTGATCATAAACAATGATACCTGCGCTGCATCCTATGTCTCGCTCGCGCATTCCGAAATTCTTGAAGATATTAAGTGACTGAATGAAAGCAGTTACGAAAAACCTGGCTAGCATCGGCCCATTTAACGTTTCTTTGTCTGTCTATCCCGTTAATATCGACTTGAGTGTAGATCAACCACTGAGCATCGTCGTCCCTACTACGGCAAATGTTTATGTTATTTTATGGCACTTCATAACTGAATACTGATGACAACGAAGCTGAAGTTGGATGAGGGTAGCTGCGAATACGACCGTTGGGCGATTTGTTGGGGACCTATGCTGATCTTCGATTTCGATACATCCACGTCAAATTTTCGCTATTTTCTACACAAATAAGTTCGAAAATGGAGTGAATTCCAAGCCCCTATTCGATACACTTTACATGGACTTCGATCACTAAATTGATCTTTTTATTTATTTATTTATTTATTTATAAATAGCACAGCCACATCACATATATTAACTTAAAACTACACATACAACATTAATACAAATAGGACTGATATATGCGACAAGAACGGCGTGCATAGCATTGGCTACATGTACTCATGACACAAAACAAAAAAATAATAATAAAAATTAAGAAAAATCAGAAATACAATTGAAATAATAAAATAAAATAAAAATAATATTACAATTTGCATAAAGAACTGTGCGTTTGTGAATAAATGAATATTTTACGTTTAAATACTACGAGAGAGTTACTAAAAATGTCTAAGTCACTTATTTTTGTGTTATAGTCATTGTATTCGTTAGATATTCGTGAGGTGGGACTTTGGAGACCAAGATTAGTGCGTGAGGCTGGGGTATGGAAGATTCTTTGGATTGTGTGACGTGGGTAGTTAAATGGGACTGATAGGGAAAAACGTTCAAGTAAATGGCTGCATAAGGTTTTACCGTTAATGATTTTATGTAAAAATGTCATGTCTATCATTTTACGACGGTCACGGTCATCTTACCTAACGATCTCGGCGGCTTTGGCATCCTGGTTGATTATTGGCTTATTGCGTATCCTCCGCGCACGGTCTGCGTATCGCAACGTCGATACGGTCTCGTCCAAATTGTAATCCGCCGGACTAACGCAAGCCACCATTAGTGTGAGTGAATTACCTCCAAGACTGTCTGTACATATAAAACATAAAGTTATAAAAATGGGTGATTTAACCCACTTTAATCGCCTTAGGCTCGGCACAAATGGGCCACCGACCACAGCGACAGGATAAAAACATGACGTCCACTTGTCACAGTATCGACCGTTTCGACGTTGCGATACGCGGACCGCGCGCGGAGGATACGCGCGCGGTCTGCGTATCGCAACGACGATACGGTCTCGTCCAAATTGTAATCCGCCGGACTCACGCAAGCCACCATTACGATACGGTCCCACCATTACGATCGACGATACGGTCTCTTCCAGATGGTGGCTTGTGTGTACAGACAGTCTTGGAGGTAATTCTCTAACGCTAATGGTGGCAAATTAGTGTTAGAGAATTACCTCCAAGACTTTCTGTACATATAAAACATAAAGTTAAAATGAGTGGTTTAGCCCACTTTAATCGCCTCAGGCTCGGCACAAACGGGCCACCGACCACAGCGACAGGATAAAAACATGACGTTTTGCTTGTCACCGTAAAATGTCCTGGCTTTAGGGACAAATTGGACAAAATTCCAAGCCATATAAAAGGATGCAGTGACCTTCACGTTTTCAAGCATAAATTATTTCAATATTTAATAGACCATACCCCCCTTAATGAATTTCTTGCTAAGTAATTGACTTTAATATAATATAATGACATAGACCTATTTATTAATTATTGACTTTTATCTGTGATGTAATTTGATTAATTTAATTATTTCATAATGCTATAAGTGACACTTTTATATTAAAAGCTTCGGCTTATTTGTAATTTTGTATGCCGTTGCGGCTGATCGCAGTATGAACTTTATATTTTTGTTGTAACATCTGTTTTATGACCTGTGTATCACAAAATAAATGATTTGATTTGATTTGATTGGACTCAGTTTCTTTTACATAAAAATGAATCTGACGTGAAAAATATCTATACTTACTAAATAACATAAGCATACCTTGCAGAAGCCTCGTAAGTTTGCTATCCCGGTAACTGATGAACGCTCTCGTGGTACCATCTCCAAGTGCAGATATAACGTTCCCCAAAGCAAGCAGCCCTTGGTTGATCTTTACACCCTCCTTCAACCTTTCACCGCTAGCCTTGGTTTTCTTAATACGCTCCGAACCGGCCAAATCTACGAGGTGGAACTTGGAAGTTGTTGCCTGGTTTCTGTAAGTTACAAAAGTAGAGTGAAATCAAGAAAATTATAAGAATTCTTTTTTCTTTTCCTAGAGTACCTTTTAGATAGCACTCTAATAGTATTCACAATCAAGCCCTAGACATTTGGCTGATAAGCAATTTTAATTTGACTTCTAAAACCTAATATTCTAAGACTGTGTACATATTATTGTCTCTATTAAGGCGAAGACACTATATTCGTGTGTTCTTTCTAGCACTAATTGCACTGCATTGCACTTTTACGTTAAATTATAACACTACACTAACTCAAATGGTTTTATTAATTTGTGTGATCGAGAAGCTGGATTGCCGCGAAATAAAAGAATGAATAATGTAGGAAGAAATTAGTGCTGCATACCTTGTCCATTTTATGAATGTTTTTTTGACAGCTCAAGCCCATGAAGATTTGTATTGTTTACGTTTAACTTTCATACAAATTATATTTGTACTTCATGGAATTTACCGTATCGATTATTACGTTTACGTACCTAATTCGATTAATGATAATAGTACAATCGGAATGGTATCACATTCGAGAATCTTTAGAACATCCCTAACTTATCAGTCGTCGATCTGTCAAAAAACCATTAATAAAATGGGCAAGGTATTGTGCGTATTTATAGTGGTGTCGATTAATTAATGTGGTCGAATATACTATTTACCAAACAAGCGTCTTTTTCGTCCACCCAATTCAGAATCTTTTTGAGATAATTTGGAAAAAATAAATAATAAAGGCAACTAGCCCGTTAAAAAAATTTGGAAAGAGTTTAATACGACTTACTTAACTTCATACTCCGACGATATAATTATTATCATCTTTATATTTCTTCCAGTTATTTTGATTTAAGGCAAAGGGTAGGGGCAAACAAGGTGTTTTTGGCACGTTTCCTGGCGTAATTAGAGCATGTGGAGCTTTGAATTTAATATATCATGTAATTCATTTCATTAAGTCTTTTGTGATGTCCCCAAATACAAGATTCATAAATATAGCTCTATAGAAAAAAATCGCAAACCTCCCTTCAAAAAATTTGAATGTTCCGATTTTACTGAGTTTCTGTGTAATATTTGTGTATTCCCAACCCAACAAACATACACATTTTGTGATGACTTCATAATTTTAAAAAACACTATATAAGCACAGATATTCATTAAAAACTGTCAAAATTAGTAATTTCGTGCGTTGTCTTTGTCGTAAGCGCCGCGCTGAAATGCAGACTGAATTGATATTTAAGACTACGACGTTAAGGTCGATGATTCTTTGAACGAATATGGACCTGCTTATCTGACCCTACCCTTCACCTTAAAAACCGAACTACTGATCCGATTTTGATGAAATGTCTATGGAACCACACCGAAAGTATGTCCTATCAAATAATAAAAGAATTTTACAAATCAGTTCAATCATAAATGAAGGAGATCTGAGGTAGGTAACAAACATAATAAAATAATACTAACGAATTGACAACCTACTACTTTGATTTTGTACAAAGAAAATCTTAAAGCCCACGATTCGAATCGACTCATGATATTATTGTTATATTTTTACCGGCGCTAAAAACATTATTAATTTAACTCGATGTTTCGACCAAGTTGTATTGGCCATGGTTACGAGTAGACTAGAGATGCGGGTATCCGTGTCAGAAAAAACAAAATGTTTACGTAAAACTACCGCACTTCAACTTGGTCGAAACGTCGAGGTAAATAAATAATGTTTTAGTGCGATTAAAGGGGCTTTTACATTTTGGCGAGCTCATTACCGCGCGCGCGGTACCGAGCTCGCAGCGTTCGTCGGTTGGACCAAATATATCCAATTTCATTTATTGATAAATAAATAAGAGCATTAATTTAAAACTATGAAATAATTTGTAGTAGCTTAGAAAAATGATGAACTTTATTTTGGTAACAATATTTTGTCGATGTAATATAAAACTCCGGAGATATTAGAACTTTCGTTGAAGCCTTTTTGATTAAAAATCAAATTTCATTTAATATTTTTCTAATTGCTTGAAAGGTAAAAATTAAAAATCTGTTCTGACATTATGGAAGTACAGGATGTATTTAGTGGAGTATAATTTAGTTTGGAGACTTACGTTACACAGAATTTGTAAATTAGAGCTCACAAATCGGGTCTCTGTGTGTTTTTGCCAAAACGAACACCAGGAGAATGATGATTACTAAATAAATAGATAAATTACTTAAAATCTGTTCTGTCATTATCGAAGAAAATGAAAGAAGGGTATTTTTCATATAATGGCTAAGTATAGACATTAATGCTATGCATCAAATATTGACGACGAAAACCTTGCAACTACACATAATTTTGTAAAAGCCCCCTTAAATCCTAAAAAAAACAACACAAAACCTATGTCTTAAATCGCGAGAATTAAAAAAATACTATAATTTTACCATCAGAAACCGTATTATATCCTCTTTCCAACCTATAAAAGGAATACGATTCTTACTTGTCAGTGCGGCTCTCTTTGCTAATAACGATAGTGAAGACAGCATGGCTGCGACTTGACGCTTGGTTCATGGCTGTGGAACCCGTGACGCGGCCCGTGGAACCGCGCCCTAGCGCCAGCATAGTCTCCATTATCGAAGATACTGGCAACTCTGTTATACCTGCAAGTATTGACAACCATCTTGTATTAGCAACTACATACATGGTTGCCATCCCTCCTATCCGTACCAAGCGTTTTGATTCGACCTTTATAATGGGAACACAGTCAAATTACTTCGACCAGCTTTCGGACATAGTATTTGATGAGTTGCGGTGAGCGCAACGTGCGGAGGGGTTTGCAGCACACTTCACAGCCGCCATTCAATTTGAATCACACTCTAACTACAGTGATGCCGTGGCTTCAGTTAGTAAAGCCACGCTCGGCGCTCGGGGCGGGAAGAAAGAAAAAGGTGCTATACAGATAACGCACCGATACCGTACAGACTAGGCATGGATCAAATCACAAGGAGCAGGTGAAAAATCACATGATTTTATTTATCATAAATCACTCTGCTACTTTTTGACAGACACTCTGCTATAAATCACAGTGTGATAATCACACTTAAATGAATCATGGCTTCGGATTTCATAATACGAGAGTAGCATAAGCGGTGAATATCAAAACATCTAATTTTATTTACGCTTCATTAAACAAACTGAGATGAGTATAAAGAGTATAATTTTATTAACATTGTGGTGTAGCGGTGAACTTTGATCTTGTTTAACTTAAGAGAGTAGCGTAGCGAGATTGCTTAGTAATCATTTGTAGCAGGTCGCAACTTCACTAGGTTGCTCCTAAATCACATCTCTGTTCCATTTCATAAAGCACAGCCAATCGCCATTCATTTTAAATTCATTAGGCATATGAAAAATCACAGGTGAAATCACAGTGACTAAAATAAATCATATGATGAAACGACAATGATTTTAAAGTAGCAATCATTTCCATGCCTAGTACAGACCCAATCAGCAAGTGTCCTAACTGGCTCCCTGAAGAAGGACAACAAATGTGTCTGGTTGGTTGGAGTGATTTCGACTGTAAATTGACGTGAGTTTAGCCGTTACCAATAGGTATGAATCATACTCATAATAGTTTTCAAAATTGCATTGACCCTAGAAATGAATTTAGGTTCATCTTTTAATTGCATGAAAAATATCCATAAGCATTCAACCCATTATGAGCTACTTATCTTACCTGGCAGTATAACTCCTTTGTTAATATCCTCTCTAATCTCTATAATACTGTGTCCCCGTTCCTTGCCAGAAAGTAAATCGTAACACTGCTCCTGATACAGTTCCATAAACGATACATATACTTTGAACTCAAACTTATCCTCATGAGTTTCTATGAAGTCAAATATATCAGCCACTGCTTGGGGAATTACACCTGGAATAATAAATAAATATGTTTAAGAGACTAGTGCAGTTCCCAACATTACCAGACCTGGTGCACTCCGCACTTTACATACGAAGCTATAAGTGCATGAGACCGGTCCCTACTACTGGACCGGTTCGAAAAATCGCCAAAATTACCGACGACGACCCGAGCCGGCGGCGGCGCGGCAATAGGCGCGTCCAGGCAGAGCGAGCTGACTCGCGAAGTATTTGCCGCACCAAGCAGCTCGGTCTGTGTGGACTTGCCGTGGCCGAGGAAGGCGCGCGCTGCCATGGGCGAGCGACGAACGGCCGAGCCACCGAGTGTCGGTTTTTGTTGTGCTCAAAGGCGCCTCGGTCGTTTGTCAAGCGCACTCTGGACGCACTCGCAGATTTGTTTCGTGCCTCGAGCGGCGCAAATGCTCCCGAGTTATCGTAGTCCGGGTTTCAAGTGTAAAAAGTAGAAAGGGCTCCACTAGGCGGACTCGAACTACGGAGCAACTGAAGATGAACCAATTCTTGGTACAGTTTGTTTCCATAACATTTGTTTCCATTATAATATAATCTGTTTTCGTATAATGTCTGGATCCAATATTGTTTTCGTTTATTTATTTATTTTTGTCTTCTCTTTTTTATAATCTTATTTATAAGGATAAAAGCAACACCTGCCACTGCAACAAGTACGTGTGTGGTGCCATGATGTCTTAACTCTCAACCGAACGAACAAACAAAATGGCTCGGGGTTGCCACGCGCAGCAGCCTCGCGATGATCCCGAGGCTGCCGCGCTCACCCGCGGACATTTTCCTCGCGCGGCAAATGCCTCGCGAAGTTGCTCGCTCTGTCTGGACCGGCTTAATGTATAGTGATCTTTTTTGGATCAAGTAATGTGACCTTATTAATATTTTATTCTGCCTGCAACCTGCATCCTGCATGTGCATCCAACAATGTGCAAAAATAACTGAGTAGGCCACATACTGAATGACAATGAGCAGCCTCGCCCGAACCTGCCGTGGCCCGAGCCGAGCATAATTGGCTTTACGGATGCCCAAAGGCACTTCACTCATTTGCCACGGTCACTCAGGCAGTTATCTTATGCCTGCATGGTCTCATAGCGACTTCATGTTAAATTGAGCACCTCAATGCTAACTCAGCCTCACTGTGGCACAGCCTCGCGGCATGCAGCAGCCTCATGCAAAAAACATATAAATCAAGCCTGCTTCGCGAGGCAATCAACACAAATGCCCGAGGCAGCCATGCGAGGCTACTTTCTAGTTAGTATGCAGCAAGTATTGTTCTATAATATGGGTCTCGAAACCACGTTTATATTTTTGTTTTAATAATAACTTACCAAGTTTGGTGAAATCTCCATCAGATCCCGAATAATTAGTGCCCATGGTGTAAGTCTTTCCAGAGCCTGTTTGACCATACGCTAAGATTGTTACATTATACCCTGGAAACAAACAAATACCCATATTGTGGAACTTTTTAGAGTATATTCTGGATGTTATAATACAACTAGCTTAATGCCCGCGGCTTCACCCGCTTAGTTCTTGAAAGAAAAAGAAGTGTATTAGTGTAAACAGAGATAAGTGAGCCTATAAGCAGAATATTAACTAAAATATATTAACGCCTCAGATCACTTTTAAAATAAAGCTAACGCCAACTTCTACAACAGGAGGTCTACCAAATATGTGCAAGAATATAAATGTCTAAAAAAGATTTCTAGACTGTGAGATCAGTTCTTAAGTCTCATTTGGCAAGTAATTTTACTAGCTACAATGCCCTTCAAACTGGAATACAGTAGTGCTAGCACACTACTGCTTGGTGGCAGAATAACTGGCAAAGTGGTACCTAGACAAACTTTGCAGAAAAGTCCTACCACCTAGTATCTTATAGTTATTTTTAGCGTAATTGCAATATATATATTTTTTTCATTTTGTAAGTATAATGAAACAGATGTTGTTACCTTGAAAAAGCCTCCCAATCAGCCCTTTAACAGCTGTGTCATAAAATTCTTGCTGATTAATATGTTGTGGAAACACATGGTTGAACGTAAATGCTAGGTCTTTTATCTGAACCTGGGGCTCGCCTGAGACCACATCTATACACTCATCACAGCCTCTCTCTATCTCTTGCTGCATTAAAGGTCTGATCCTTAACGCCACCTGAACAGTGTCAATTGTTCCTTTATCTTCCCCTTGAACCATTTTGAAAGGCTTTTCTGTGACTTTTCTATTTATAAATAAAAAACACCACTTCCGACTCCTAATTAATGAAATATTTAGAAGGCTATTTCATATCCAGGTGTGAATTTCCTTTTCGATTTAGCCAGGAACATGAATGATGAAATGTCAAGTTTTTTCTCTTACAGGCCGTCAATATCTTTTGAGCCTGTCAATAAACTCGAGGCCTGAAAAAAGAGGTGGATATTAGATTATGAATCAAGTTTACCAGAAAAGCTTCTTACGCCTAATCAAGTTCCAGGACTTTTATATTGGTATTTACTCTACTTAAATATAGGCCAACACAGTTAGTGTAAAACCCTTCACAGGAACACCTGACTTTCTAAGTAAAGGAATATAACTTGAATAAAGTTTTACTCACACATCACGATTATCAAAATCCTCAACACTCGTCTCTGTTAGATGATTATTTTTCGGTCATGCGATTATTTACAAAGGTAAAACGGATATCAATTTATAAAATTCAACACTGTCGGTTGAGGACGGGAGTGAAATCAACAAATAAATTCAAATTTACGAATCGCACAACGTAACGGACACATTGATTTGATAATTTTTTTTTTTTTTTTTTTGTTCGCCCTATTGGGCAGGCTAAAGTCATGAGACCATACCGCCTAGTCTTTCGTAGGATTTACTTCTTTCGTCATAGTTAGGATATTAATTTCATTCGTTTTATTAATTTCATAGTCAAATCCGGATCATTTTTGTCATAAGTAAGAGGATCATCGTCCTTTGTTCATTTCCGAGATAATGAAAGTCAATTTTAATTTTTCCCTTACAATTAGTAGGTACCTTATAACTTCAAGCGTCAATTGTAGACGTTTACTTCGTCACTCCGACACTGACAGACAGACTGCCAGTGTCAGACTGTCAGTCAAATACCTTTATTTACATTTATAACCAGGCAACCCTACGTCAGTCATACCATCATACCAACACCCTGCAATGTGGTATATTTTGTATTAAGATGCTGGCTGTATTGTTTGTATGAGCCAATCAGCGTGTAACCTAACTCTATAAAAATGTCTCGCGCGCTGCGCGACGTCCAATCAGGGACATTTGTATACGCGCCCAAAACAATAGCGAGCGCGGGTCCCCCCGCGCTTTTTAGTCAGTCCGCCGTTATGTTTTGTGTGCCGTGACACGTTTTTTTCTATATTTCGGAGAGTTGTGCATTTTATTACCCATGTTGTGACTGTTTTCCCTCTGTAGTTCTGTGTAAAGTGTGACTGTACTGTGAAGAACACCAATAAACCCGGTATTTGTCAAGATAAAGGTTTTATTTAATCTACACCTCGTCATCAGAAGGCCCGAACCCTATGCCCGTCGGCGACACATTTACATATTTACACACAAAAAAAACTTTATAAAAAAATTGATTTGATAAATGACATTACCCGCGTTCGGATCCACAGATTAGAGAAAAAAAAAACTATTCGGATCACAGAAGGGATATTTTTCCGTAATGGCACAGTTCCGACGCAGTACCGTATCCGTGCTTCAGTGTTCCCACAGTGATTTCCGTCAACGACACAGATTAGAGAAAAAAACAAATGACTATAGTCAACGATGCTTCAGTACTTTAGGGATACCAGCTTAACCGTGCCAATATGGTGCTAAATTCCACAGATAAGATAAAAACAATTGCAATTCCATGGTTTTAGCCTGTATCGTTTGGACATTCTGTGTACTGTACATTTTGCATAGTGCTCATTTAGAGTGCAACATGACACTATTTTATTATAATCTGCGATAATAATACGTCTGTCTAAAAGATGAACGTATATCGCGCTTTATTTCACAGTACTTTTTGGTTTGTTTTGTTTGTTCTGAAAACGCTATTGGTAGTTGGGTAGGCTTGCTACCGACACAAAATAAATATTAGTACCCACTACGTACTGGGTATTAGTAGTAGGCTAGAGACGAGAGAGATTTAGAACGTCTAATAGGTCATCGCGATTAGTATTTTCCATTTCGATAACAGTATGTATGGCGGCCATATTAAAAAATGACAGATGTCAAAATTTGACCAAACCATGTTGATCAGCATCCTTTGGAACCCCCAGATATCGATTTATATCCCAATCATCTTTACTTTCGGACGCGGACAAATAGTCCACCACTTTGAAAAAAAATATTTTCACCGTTTGCCCCTCTCAAAACCGTACAATATTAGAACAAACGCTCCATACAACAGTCTCATAGTTCCGTATAACAGTCTCGTTTATTGTGAATTAAAAATCCTTAAAAAGTGAAATTGTATGTTCGCAATTTTTCGTAATGGTGGAATAAAATAAATTCACACATTCCTACCAAGTGTACTGTGGGATTTTCAGAAATTGATTTTCATATCTACAGCCATCTTGAAAAAATTCGATTTTGCTGATATTGCGTTCTGACCACTATAACATCTATACTCGATCCTCGGGAACAATTTTCCTAAAACGCTCGCGACGGAAGCGCAAGAAGCAAAGTTTATGTTTCGATAAAAGTACCTTTATATGGCAGCCCCAGTGAAAGTTGACACATGTCAAAAGATTTCGGAAAGTTGATCAGCACTCTTGGGTACCCCCAGATATCGATTTTCATCCAGATCGCAAAAACATTTTTCCCGGCGGTGGCCAAAACTTCCACCATATTGAAGAAACAAAAATTTCGCAATCTTCCTCTCTGGCTTCGAAACAATATTAGCTTGAGCTCTTTATGCTAAAGTGTCATATTTTTGCTGTTATTTATGGTTTTTGTATGGCGGATTTTTCCGTTATTTTGAATTTATTTTTGATCTCTCAAAAACTGTTCCACGGTTTGCTATGACATTCCTTAAAACGCACATGACCTATCTCGTATGGTTTAGCCAGGCCGTTGACTGTCCGAGTAACCAAAGGTGAATTTTTCTGAAGACCCCTCAAACACCTTGACATGAACGTCAAAATAAGTATTCAAAATTTTCCATAGGTATCGAGAAACAATGCGTCTAAATCTTTAAAAATGGCGGAATCCAAAGTTTTTTTCATATACCGAATCTGCGACCCTGAAAACGCCCCATGCAAAAAATCAACCCGATCGGACCAATTTTCAAACTGGCCGCCATTTTGGATCCGCCATCTTGGATTTTAATGACTGCCATCTGATAGCCACCATTTTTCTCTATGATATTTGGTCGAGCACTACCAACTTACCTCTTACCATTTTTTATTTATGAGCATTTCAATTTTGTATGGGGCCACCGTTTTTTGTTCGGGGGCGTTTTGTGCCCTGTTTTTATATTTCTTTGAAAACATCCCAGGGTTTACTCCAACATTAGTTAAAACAGGACTCCCATCGGAGTTATACTTTTTGAGATCCGTTGACCTTTTCTATCTCGGAGACGACTTTCTGATAACATCAGATTTTTTCTTGGGTCATCTGACATATACAGCAGATATACAGCCTCATACACAGTTTTGACCGATCACTTCTGAGAGCTGAGATCAATTTTATTATTGCGTCAATCATCAGTCAGTCAGTCAGTCAATGAGTTTTTAAGTTTATTTATGAGTGTGTAGTGTAGTAGTAGTAGTGTTGTCAATCATCAGTCATTCTAAGTAAAGTACGAAAAAAAGTGCTTAGTTTAGCATGGTGGGCCATTTTATGGCCACACTCACAGTGATTTTAGCAACAATATGATGTCACTTCAGTGTTTCACTGACATGGACGGTACTGTGTCGGAACTGTGCCGGTACTGTGCCGGTACGGACACTGATGACGTCATCAGTGTTGAAATCACTGTGAGTGTGGCTACTGCAAACCCTCATGGCTAAATTTAGCACTTTTTAAGGTGATTGAATTCGTGCTTTATTGTCAAAGCTCAAACAGAGCAATCATACCCTAACAAAAAAATGGTTTTACTCATAGTTTTACATCCAAGGATATGCCTCACCGTCATGGCCACACCTAACATTTTTTTTTTCTTAAAATGGCAAAAAATTTAACTCTATCTTTTAGATTTCTGAACAACGTTGAGTTGAAAAGTGGAAACACGTTGCCAAGGTAACGCCACTATGACCCACACACGATCACTTTTAACCCACCTGCGGAGGTGGGTTAAAAGTGATCGTTTTCTGACATAAGAGAAATTGACGTAGAATTTTTAGCGCAGTTATGTAAAAATTATTGCATTTTATTGTGAAAATTGTAGTTATCGTAATAATATACCACGGAGAAGTGAGAAGGAAGACGTAAGCTTACGTGTGTAATGTAAAATTTCGCCAATTTGTTTTTGACATTTGAGATAACAAACCGCTTTTGGTTATCTTGTGTTCGTTTTGGGTAGTGATTAAAAGTAGTAAAAGTGGTATTATTGGCGAAATTCTCGAAAGTAAGTAAAAGTCTTCGAAAGTAATTTAAAGTAATTTAAAATAAACAATATTTATAAAAATTGAGCCATTTGACACGAAGAAGAAGAAGAAGGCGAAATTCTCAAACCGAACGGTTATAACAACGTTAATTTTGCAAATGCTAAAAACAATACTGATCCCAATCCGCACGCCCCTTTAATATCAACGTCAATAATAAAATAAACGTCAATGTCAAGTCAAATAAACACAGAAAAAGCGAGCGAAAATGGATTTTTGCTTTTCGTTTCGTGACGTTAATGTGGTTTCAATTCAAGTGTTTATGTGTTTATTGTAGTGCCTAGGCTGCAAAAAGTGTCTGAAACTAAGTTATCAAAACACAAAACATTATTAATTATAATTACAGTTCATTTTTTACCGTTCATATTAATGTATTACGACAACGTCGTAAATATTTCTGTTTTGGTAGCACCATGCCACCTCGAACCAGAACAAGAGCGACGAAAGTTTTGAAAGAAAATATTGAAATTGTGAAGAAGGACAAGCTCAAATCAAATGGAAAAGTTACAAAACTTACGCGTAAGGCTTTAGCGGACAAAACTAATTCACTTTCCGACGACAATGCATCAATTGATATCCCAATCAAGAAGTCAAACACAGCATTGAAAACTAACGCGTTAACCAAAACGGACAATAATGTCAGACCCAGGCGAGACAGGCGTCTGCCTCCACGATATGTTGAAAATCATGTGTTGAAAAATCTGTCTAACAGCAAAGATATGCCAGTAAAACACGCGAGTCGCGCTATTCCTAAAGCTGAGACTATCAATAAAGAAACAAAAGATACTAAGATCAAATGCAAAATAAATACACCACCTTTCGAGGACATTGACAGTAGAAAAGTATCTGCAAAGGCATACTTAAAAGGTAAAAAAAGGTCTTCAAAACTTGACAAAGCAACAAAAAATGGTACTAGGTGTTTTGGCATCCCATCAAGCACAGAAGAAATAACAACAGCTATCTATACCATACAAAAATGTCACCTACAATCTGAAATCAACAAGTCAGTCTCTAAAGATAGCAGTCATAATGTGTCTTCACCATTCAAGACTCCCTCTAAAGATTTAGATTGTAGTTTGGTTGCTGACAGACCAAAACGAATATGTAGATTACCGTCAAAGTTTGAGGACCATTCCATCAGTCCCAATAAGTTTATTCCAGTACAGCCTTGTCATGCGAGCACTCCCATTATACAGAAAAATGTAAAAACAGTTAGCAAAAAGGCAGAAAATGTCAATGTAGTAGAAAAAAATAAAATATTTACGAAAAATATATGCAAACATAAAAGTGTGGACAAACCAATCTCAACACTTACACAGAAATCTAAACATACTAAAGCAGTTGCTCAGTCAAATTCTAGCAGCAGTTTAGTGGATAATAGCAACCTTGATACAAATAACAATGGAAAAAATAAGACTGGTAGACCCAAAAGAGCAACTGTCAATACAAAATTACAATCAAAGCAAGTAAGTCCTAACACTAAGAAAATCATGCCATTTGCACAAAGACTTTTAGAAAAAAGTCTTCCTTTCAGAATCTTAGATGATAAAAAACAGTCCAAGTCAAAGGATAGTTTTGATGTCTATGAGTTTACATTTGATCCCAACGAAGAGCCTCCACCACAGAAGAAAAAACGCAAGAAAACTGTTAAAAAGAGACCAGCTAAACCCAAAATGGTAGTGCTGAAAAGTAACTACAATGACAATGTATCAAAAGCTTTAGCTAATCTCAAGAGTAAAATTAAGCCATCGCAATCTCAACCAGTACAAAATATTGTTAAGCCAACTGATAGTGTTAAGTCTACAAATAGTGTTAAGCTTACTACAGATAATGTACAAAGTACTCAAGTCATTGCCGAACCTGTTATAAGGGATAATATACCTCAATTAAATAATAATTATAGTCTAGAGGCATCTGCTATGCCACCTATAAATGAATCTGCCAAAGCTCCTATTCATGAATCAAACCATGCTTCAATCCGCATTGAAGATATTGCTGCTGACTTTGAGTCTAATGACCCTATTGATGACATCAATTATTCCCCTGTGAATTCACCCCAACCACCATTTAATACTGAAGCTCCTGAAACGAATGAGAATCATATCAATCCTGTGCTTAACACAGATCCTCTCAACCTACAAGGTGACATGAGCTTTTTTGATGACCATCCAGTAGCCAGCAGTAGTATGAATGTGTCAGCCCGACATCCCCTCGCTAGCCCCTGGAGGGTAGAATTTGGAAACTTACCTGTGAAATGGCATTCTAATACTTATGTCAAGCCAAATATGACACCTGCTGTGGAAAGCTCCTTTATCAACTCTGAAGACACTGCCAAGAAGAAACATGTCTACACAAACATGGTTCCAGAAAATGAACCTCTACCTGAAATAGTTGAAGCACCTAATTTAAAACAACCAAGCATCATTTCATTCATGAGAGAAGTGGCAGAAAAGAGTTTAAATAAAAAGAAAAGAAGGAGGTCTCCATCACCAACTAAAGCAAATTCTATTTTTGATGATGTCACAAACACTGTAAATGATATTGGTTTTAAGACTCCTAAGAAAGTAAAGAAAACATCTAAAGATTCTACTTCTAATATCTCAAGCAATAGCAATGACAAATCAAATGATAAAGAGAACTCAAATCAATCTAGTAATAAGTCAGTATCACCAGCTAAGCCTCAGAAGAAAAAAGACAAAGATTGTACATACTTTGGCTTTGATGACAGTGAGAATTTATATCAAGAAAATAACTTGCCAGTTAAGAACATTCCGAATTCAAGAGGGTTGAGGTCTAGGGCTGTGCTTCAAGACTTCAATGCTCTAGTTGGCCCTACTAGGGCTGCAAGGCCAGTTGTTGCTAAGACCAAGCTCACCAGTTCAGAAGTGGTAGAACAGCTGCATGAACAACTTAAGTCTGCTGATGATGCTCCTCAATTCCTGGAGAAAGAGAGTGCAAAGGAATTAGCAGATGATACAGTTGCTACTAATGTTAATGACCCATCATGGCATGAAGAAGAAGATGATTCTCAGTCTGTTCACTTATTTGAAGATATTGAAGTTGTTCATCATATGAAGGTAATAATTGTTTGAACTAAATTTAAAAACTGCTTGCAATTTGTGTACACTGCCAAGTATTTCAATAATATTGCACCAGAGCAATAGTCTACTGTAGTCCATCATGTAGGTACACCTCACTCACATGCCTTTATGCTGTTATATCTTCAGAAATTGCTCACAATTATAAAAAAACTTAGAGACACATGAAGCGGGTATGTTCAAGAATTATAAAATTTGGGAACCTGTGTCTACCACCAAACCGCATTTGGCCAGCTTGGTAGATTATGGCCTATACTCTCACCATGTGAAGAAGAGCTGTGTTCCAGCAGTGGAAACATATTCGCCTGATGTGCAAAAAACTGTTTGCTTTCACTAGGTGGTAGGACATAACTGCAAAGTTCGTCTAGGTAGGTACCACCGCTTTGCCAGTTATTCTGCCGCCAAGGAGTAGTGTGCAAGTGATGTCTCAGGATGATGTGCGCAGTGCAGTGTCATGCGAAACTTTATTGTTGTAAAGTTCCAGGTGACACTGCAACTGTTATGGGCGGCCGTGTCACTTAACATCAGGTGAACGACTAGCTCGTCACGTCATTCAATCACATAAAAAAAAGCTTAGTCATTTTAATGATGAAACTATTCTACAATTTTCTAGGGTTACCGGAAAAGTTATGGTAAAGTGAAGAAGGTGACAATAAGGCAGCCTTCCGACTCAGATAGTGACACTCAACCCCATCCAATAACAGAACCGGTATACAATGCTGATGAGGACCTTGCTGATCCCTCCTTCTACCTTCCTAATGTTAAAGAGAAGAAGACAACTAAAAAGAAGCCTAAAAAGCAGCTGACAAAGAAAGAGGTATGTTAAATTAGGAGGCTTTATTTCTCCTAAAATTATATTTACATCAGCATTCCATATATTTAGAAGTGACTGATTAGTAAAACAGAATAGAATAGAATAGAAAAACTCTTTATTGCACATACCAACATAGGATAAAAACTAAAACATTAGAATTTATAAAGTAGGTACATTGGGTGGCCTTATCACTAAAAGTGATCTCTTCCAGGCAACCATTGGATGGATAGTATCACAGGCATAAGTGGTGCGCAATATAAACAAAAAGACTTAAACATTTAACTAAAATACATACAATATAAACAAACTAGCTCTCTGTAGACAATAACTTTTACACATAAGTAGTAGGTATGATATTATAATATACATACACATACACATTAATAAATAAATAAATAGGTATTATAAATACTATAAAAACCTTACTTATATAATACATAGTGAATTGGTGTGTGTTTATTGTTTGTTACCTAAAGAAAGCTTACACAACGGATCTAAGGTTAAATCCCATCTATCGGTAGAACGGGAAAGATACCGTGATAAGATAGCACCACAGATACGTGCCAACAGATGGTGCCATAATAGTTACTTCAAAATTAAAAGGAGATGGAAAGATACAATTGAAAGAGAAGGAAGGCAGGCTTCGCCTTCTTCTTATATTGCCAAGGGGAAATTGCAAATTGGCGTCCCATCCTTCATTCTTTTCCCCTATCTTATTCCCTTTTGCTTGCATCTTCCCATGATACACACATGATTTACAGTTAGGGCGAAAACTAATTAACCCGTGCGGGGCCGGGGCGGGTCAGCTAGTAACAAATAAATTAACTAAATAATTAATTCTCCAATTTCAGGAAAAGGAGGTTGAAGAATGGGCTGCCGGCTTCAACTCGATGTGCGAGGACATCGATGAATTCTCGTTACTTGTTGAATAGGTATAAAACTTCGTATAATTTCTTATCATGTAAAAGGTTTTGGGGAAAAAGTATTTTCGTATTTTATATTTAATTAGTTACTTCCTGTACCTGACTGGTTTCGATATCATTAGAAGGTAATTTAAAGCGTTACAATATACATATTAAAAAAGTAAAAAATAAACCTACCCCTGGTTACCACCTTTTCTCAACTTGTCTATGTAAATCAGTATTTTTTCCAATAATAAAACCCAATTTGTGTCATGAAATGCAGCTACAAAAAAAAATAGCTCTACATTCTTTAGAGCTCTCAAACAAAATGCTAAAAACTTTTTCCCAAATGTAATATATACATAAGTGAAATCTTTCATCATGGTTCAAAAGAATAAAAGAATCATTTGATAGTGTATAATGAATATATATTTTATACATAGGCAGAATATCTTGTCTACTGCTGTACAGTCAATATAACTCACTATCTTATGCTGCGTCGCACTATAATTTCGGTTAAACTTACTTTTATAGCTAAAATTAACTAAAACCTTGTATTACATGTTTTTATGTAAAAGAATGACTATATATCACTTCATTAGCCAGAAGACGTCCACTGCTGAACACAGGCCTCCCCCATAAAACATCACTGAACGCTTATCATGGGGGGGGGGGGGGGGGATTTGCCATAATCACTTCGCTTGGCAGGCAGCTTGGTGGTCACAGAAGATTTTGTGATCACCAAGCTGCCATGTGTAAATGCTGCTGCCCATTCCCTGGATATTCCCTTTGAAGGCTCGTTCGGCACCCAGGGGAAGAGATGGGGATATTTATTTAAAGTTTTTTTTTTGGCCGTGTGTGTAAGGGAATCCAGGGAATGGGCAGCAGCGTTCTTCTCGGTACATTTAAATCTCCTATGATCACCACACCGGGCTGCCAAGCGTGGTGATTGTAGCAAACTCCTCCTATGATGAGAACAGAGGGGTGTTAAAGTTTATCTGTTTGTCTGTTTGTGGCGTCGTAGTTTTAGTTTTTTTAAAGTTGACTTGATCTAGGTTGTTCTAAGGCCTAAGCTATGTTTCAAGATAATCTGTTCGGCCCTTTGATGTTCATCAGTCTTTTATTTTTATTTGATGAAGAGAATGGGGTTTTTAAATTTTGAACATAACTACTTGTAATATCATAACGTAAACCAGCCAATCGCGCACAGTTAAAATTACCGTGAAATTATGATGTTATTTTAATTACGTCACCACTTTTAACTACAGTTATAATGTTATTTTTAAGAACGATTAAGTAATCACATACGACGATCTGGTGTAAGCCGCGGGGAGCCGATGGATGCAGGAGCGAGCAGCCGCTCACGGTAGCGCGCTCTGGGGGAGGCCTATTTTCAGCAGTGGACGTCTTCAGGCTGTTGATGATGATGAAGTAATCACATTACCGCTTAGCTAGAGTTAATGTTTAACTGAAGTTTAAAGGTGCAACCTAGCCTTAGACAGATGCTTAATGATAATTTTAATAGTAAGTACCTACAAATGAGCTATTGAACCTCATTAGTTATAAAGTTAAGTTAATTCCAATAAGTAGTTCATAATCATTGACATTATTTTTACTATCATAAGTTTAATATTTATTTTCGTAGATCAAGAAAGAGAAGATTGTTTAAGATTTATTTGTTATATGAGTGTTTTTAAATATTTTGTGCAATAAATGCACATCTATACTAATATTTGCAGATGGTTACGAGTTAATATCTGGTACAACAAATCCGATTTTGAACGTTCTTGCTTTATTAGAAAGGTACTCTATCTCTGCTGGGTTAGCACGGACGGTAGACAAGACTGTCTTTCCCCGTTTTATGTCACTTTCTTCATACTTACTTGGGAGTAAACAGGGGAAAGACAATTTTGTCTACCGTCCGTGATAGGGCAGCTAGAGTGGCATTCGCTATGTTTTATGTAATACACACTAGCTATTGCGCGCGGCTTTATGTTTGATACCACTCGATTCCATAACGTTATAACGGATTTTGTTATTCTGTGGATACTGTTGTAAATAGAACTATACTTTTTATCCTGAAACATACTTAATACACATACGAAAATAACTTGGCACAATTAGGTTGGTATTTTAATGACTAAGTTTGTAAATTCTAAAAGACATTTTTGTATTTCTACTTATTTTAGTTAATTTATGTGTTATGAACGCTTTCAATATCCAATCAATAGGCTGGTCAGAGGCCTAATAAAGTAGGTGCAAAACAATATTATATTATACATATTATAAAGAACATGGATATCACATATTTGCCATTATATATATATATTTCAAGAAATCAAGTTTTACTTTAAGATTTTTAGGTACCCTAGTTTTATTTACTGAAATAACGAGAGACCATGAGTTAGCTAACATAGATGGCGCTCAATCATGTTTATCATACAGCGCCATCTATGATAATTTCGTGGAATCCGGCTCAGAAATTACCTTAGTAAATAATGTTTTTAAATGTTTATCACACGCAGAGGACATCTTGTAAGTTTTAATTGCTAGGAGTAAGATAAGATTAAGTTAATATTTTAAAAATACATTTCATTATAACCTCGGAATTAGGTACCTAATTTGTGGATCCTGATGTTCTTGTGATGATTTTGAAAAATATTATTAATATATTGTCCAAATGCATAACGAAGATGCAATGTTTTTTTAAATATGAAATTAGCGGCCATCACATATATTTGCCATAAGTTAAGTGTAACAACTTGACAATAGTTTAAAAAATGACAAATAACTAACCATTTTTAATTACTTGAATAGGCAACTGTGATTGCGTAGGTATCCCGCTCTTATTTTTGTATTTCATTATTTCTAAGTATAATAACGGTATCCGGTAGTATCGAGTGCCTATCGATGAAATCCAGCACAGCGCCTCTAGCGGCAACTATACGTAACTAATGAGTTCATACAAATAATTATTGATACTCGATGACGACTTTTAATTCGATCCATGACTTGACAGTTAACAAAAATGTCAGAACACAATAATGTCACCACACCTAGTGCAATAGTGGTGATTATACAGTTCAGATCATGGAACAAGGAGGAGAGGATCAGAAATATGCCTAAAACCGTTATAAACCTAGATGGTGTGGCGCTGCAAAATGAGCGGGCTATAAGTTTAGCGTAGATCAGAAATATGCCAAAATATCAATCAATCACTCAAAATGTATCGATTTATTATGATAGTTATGAAGCTGTAGTTTAAATACTTCCCGGTAGATTTTCCAATGTCACAGGATGGTGATCAAAGTTTCATAACATTAAAACTGAATGAGTGATTCATTAGTTCACTCACACTCATTTGAATGAACTGTTATCAGTGTCTCATGTTTTCACATCACTATTTATTTTTCTTTAAAATTTGGTAACCCGCCAACTGTCATGCCGTGAATCGAATTAAAAGTCTTGGTACTGGGGTACCTACTGGTACATAAAAATTGAAATTATACACATTCAAGCGATAATGAAACGAAGTCACAGCGTAGCTTGAATTGCCATACAAATAAATTACATTTTAAATAGACAACACGATCTACTGAACGAGTGCTATATTTATTTTATGTTAAATGTAATTAATTACTAGTTAGTAACGCCTGGAGCTCGTAGTTGACAGTAGAACTCTAATAGCGCTTAGGTTATGAAAAATCTCTTTAATCTCTGGTATTTTGTAATTTACATAATTCTTTGATTTGACGAATCTTTATTATTTTAATGCTTGTCTGTTTTGTGTTTTTTTTTTAATATTTATGCGATGTCACACTGGATGTATATACGCATCACATTTGTAAATTATTTCAAATAACTATAGGTACTTATAATTTGTCATTATTAAAGTCTATTTTATAACAAAGGTGTTTAAATGATTTGTAAATAGCTATTCTATATCTATTCAAATAGGACCGCAAATTATGTTAAGGCTTTGACTATTCAACTGCCTAACAATAAATGATATAATATTTTATAATAAGCTTAGATATCTATTGCACTAATTATTAATTATTATTCGTGGTGTTTAAGCGAGGAATTCTTTCCTCTACAGTAAATGAAATTAACTTAGAAGTAGTAAAAGCTAAAAATACCTCCTTTTCCTATATAATATTGTAAGTAATATCCTGTAATATGAACATTATTAATATTACAAAGCCAAAGCTTTATTTTTTCATAGACAATGTACAAAAGAGTCAACACCAGACGCGTATTTAGCGTAACCTTTTGATCACGAGTTTGCTCAAAATACTGGATGTAGCTGAATTCATTATCATCCTTTGAAACTAGGTAACTCCTGGCACCGGTCACTTGTGGACCAAAATTTGCGAAATCAAACGCATAGAATTGTCATTGATAATTACTCCAAAAAATGGGATAACTTAGCTAATCAACAGCTACAGTACAAAATTTATATACATGTAAGGTAAAAAAACTTTTGAAGTATCAAAATGGTTTGTGCCAGCTACGTTACGCGCCGCGGCAATCTTCCTAAGGTAAGTGGCATGCTGCTGTGTCCTAGTTCCGTTGTTTCTCAGAAGATGTCGCTAGTAGTTGTAAAAAATGCCATTACTGTTTCAAAAAGTAAAAATCTTAATCCTAGGTATATTTTTATTCATATATAAATGTAAAACTTTGTTATCATGCATTATGCATATTGCATAATATTAAATTTGAAATCAGACAGCTCTTATGTAACTGAATGACATTTTGAAGTGACTTCATAATATTAAATTGAACCTACCTACTAATCTCAAGGTTGTTAAACCAAAATAATTATCGGTCTTTGCTATTACAGTCATTTGCCACCCCAACATTACGCGGCAACATTTTGTATTATGCTTAACAAATTATAAAATCCTCGCATTGTTTTATGTTCCTACTAGCAGCGCCCCGCGGTTCCACTCGCGTTCCTACAGGAACCGTTCCCGTTTTCGGGATAAAAAGTAGCCTGGAAAAGTAGTATGTTTTAATCCAGGTTATAAGCTACTTCCATACCAAATTTCATCCAAATCCGTCCAGCTGTTACAGCGTGAAAGAGTAACAAACATACACACATAGACACATACGCACAAACTTTCGCCTTTATAATATTAGTGTGATGAACATTGTGTGTAAACCTGCAGGATATTTTGGTGATTAATTTTATTAGATACCTACTGAAATATGTATTTTAGTAACGAAACTATTCTAGGTTTGTGATTTCTTTAGTTTTTACACGAGGTAGGTATCACCTACCTATCTACCCGGTGGTACTTAGGCTCTGTAAAGGCTCTGACATGGAATTACCATTATCTTGCTAGTATTGCCATGTACCTACACTGAGCTACAAACATGTAACTACCTATACCAAGCTAGCTCATACCTCAAACAACTTACCGTACCAACAACTAAAATTCTCCCGGCTAAGCAAACTCATTCATCTAATTCCATTATACCATCCAAAAGCATAATTAAAATTGAAAAATTAATCCATCCAACAGAGTAAGTATCCCACTCGGCCCTAATGTGATGGCTGACGATATTAAAATGATTGCTCTTTGGCAAATATGTCGGCCGCTGAATTATACAGCGGAAGCAAATATTACCCTCGCAAACACACGTCCCGGGAGAGCCAGCTAGTTCGCGCACTCAAAATTAAAAGCACACAATGAAAATACTGAACCGAGCGCCCCTACTCCGATACCTACCTCGCGAAAAGTAAGTGCTACTTCCAGCCTCGCTCTTAACACTACGCGATCCATTGTTGTCAATGAAAACAGTCGCCGAAGTGTTTTTTTGTTTATAGACTCCGGTGTTGCCACTCGAAAATAAATAGCCGCGCGGTAACGAGCAATATGGCCTTAACAAGCTGTAACAATGTTTTGTCTTCACAATCGATCCGCTTTGTTTGATATTGTTTCATCTGGCAGCTGAATTTTGCTTGTGTCGCAACAGGACCCGAGCCGGCGCTTATTGGGTCAACTGGGGAGGAACACGGACGCAACCGTTGTTTGTCATCCTATCGATTTCATCTACGCTAATCAGTTCTCAATGAATTATAGTTTCGGCATTCGGTTAATTGAAATAGCTCTCTGTTTACACTAAGTTTATACCTGTCTTGCCAGAGAAGTTGTCGAAACGGTCGCTTATAATTGAATACCTAACGTCCCAGGAGTCGACATTATGAATTAACAATTGGTCTATTTCAGTCATTTAATTAAAGGGTGGCCGCGCACGGCCAGGTTGTTCGGGTCGGGAATATTAACCGCAATTCTCGGTCAACATTCACAAAATTGACACGTCAAATATTTGTAACTTCGTCCTGGGACCACGTTAGACGGCAAACAGAATCGTGTCTGGTCCTCCCTTAATTTCCGATGTTTCTACACGGGCCGGATACCGTGGTAATGTAGATCTAAATGGGCTAACTTTAGGTTGGTTTTTGATCGTCGGAGTCCGGGTGAGATAGCCGCTTGTCAAAACAAAATGGCGCTGACTGTGTTTGAATTGGGCCGTATCAGTCGCAAGCGGAGATTCATTTTGTCGCGTTGCTTAAGACCGTAGTAGAGTCTCCTACATATTGTCTCTGTACACATGGTGAGTGTGTGCTGGCGTGTTGGGCTTGCATTTAAAGCTGGCTACAAATTTGTTGTTTCAGTACAAATACTATGATGATATTGTTTGCAGTTAGACTTTGCGTCCGATCGAGGAGTTTGTATGGCAGCGTAGTGCCGGAGTTGTTTTAAGTCAACACTTATAAATTGATTATGATGATCACGCAGCTACTAGTCATTTGTTATAACAATGCGAAAGTAAAGGTACTTAGCTCGAGTGTAGAGTAGGTACTTAAGCTACCTACTTTTTTAAACAAACATGGCAACACAAACAACTGTAGTAGGTACCTTCGTTTTTTTAGCAACGGAAATGTTACCTTTTCTAAATCGAATAAAAACATGATTTGAACAATTAAGTACCTACCTACTATTCTAGTTAATATCACAGAATACCTACATAATAGTACTTGCGCTTATCAGGTTCAAAGTTATTCTGTATAGAAAGTGTTATAATTACTTATTGATCCAAAGAAAAACTGTATAATTGACCGACTCCCTTTCCCAAACCCAAACCCAACAAAACTGCGATCACAACATTCAAACAGAGGCTCGTTAATTAAGCAAACACCCATTCAGAATCGAATCAACAGCTCAATCTTGTCCATGTTTAGTCGTCAAATTTGCCTATGATTAAAAACCACATGTAAGGAGTAAACACTAACTTTCAAAAGAGGAGCATATTTAACAAATATTATATTGTAAACTTTACATTGCGATGGTAAATATTAAATAATAATATGTGTACAATACTGTCGCCTAGTGTCGGTCCGCGTACCTGCGGCGCAATGTTGCCATTATCATAAACCAAACACGTCAATATTTACCTACACAAACAAGGGCGTAATTTTTAAATAAATTGTGGCATTTCGCGAAATTGTTTCCGCAAATAGAATTGTGGACAAGAGATCCAGCGGCGATGTGTGCGCAAATTTTTTCGTTTCGTCAACACTTGACCATTTTGCTTTATCGTTTTAATGACTTGTCATCACAGCACTTTTAAAAGCCAAAGATATTGTAATTCCTATTATAGTGAACCCAGAAGTCTTCTCTGCATGAGGCAAAAAGCCAAAAAAGATATTATAATTATTTAAATATACCTGCCTGGGATTACATTTAGCTATTTTCAAAAGAAAAATATTGCGAGTCGCTTCAAAAATAATCTTGAAAGGGCTGAAGCCGTGTCGTTTCATTGCGCTCACGACTGGCTTTGCTTTTGTAAGGTGTTTACTCTACTTGCCGATAGATGGCGCAACATGTAGGTATAAATCTTTCCTTTTATTTCTACTTTTATATTATAACTACGTTAACTAACTACATGAATGGTACTGTACTACCCAAGTACCTACCTACCTATAAATGATCTTCGTTACACAAATTACAGAGAAAACAATTTCTTGAAAAGATGTTGAGTAGCTATCTACTTAGATATTGGAAAATAATGAATAGGTACTGTGTTTTGCTCTAAACGTGATTAATAAAATAGGTAATAACGGTAGGTACCTACTTACATTGAATGGTTTAAGTTATAGGTAACCTATGCTGTTACTGTTGTATGTAGGTACTAAGCAAAGTTAACTTTTACGTTTACAGTAAATTAAAAAAATAATATGAATAAAATAATTAATAATTTAATTATTGTTTAAATACCTAGGTTTTGTAGTAAACCTATTTAGGTAGGTACTAGATACCTACTTACCTAAATCATCATCATCATCATCAAATAGGTTTATTAAGGTGTAGGTAATATTTTTAGTCTTCCAATACTTATAGGAGTGTATATCCATTATTCATATAGATACAATCGAGACCGCTGGTCGCATCTACCAATTAGCTATCCCTCGTTAAGAATATTTAGCCCAGCAACAACTTCAAGAGACTTAATTAAAGGCGGTTAAAGCTCAAGCGTATTAATGAAAGCAATATCTTAAACGAGCGGGCTCCGGAGGCGGCCATCTTGTCTCGGATTTCCCGCCATCTCGGTGGGGTTACCATGATTTTTCGAGGAAGATAATCCGCGTGGATGGGCTCTCGGGCGGGGGAGTGCGTTGGTGTGTTAGTATCTCGTTTCGTACGCGGCTGGTCTTTGAAGATTATAATAGGTATGGAGCTAATTAACGCTGATTAAGTAGGAATTAGGTACTAGATAGGTAGACATTATATATAACTTGTTTTAATATGATATGAGCAACAAACAAGAAGGCGGTTCTGATGGTAAGCGGTATAAATCTGTGTTGATGAAATCATAGGCTTCATAACACTGTGTCGGTCCACCTATGCTGCGTCTTCTGGTTCGTGGACTCGTGGTTGCCACTCGAGAACCCTACTTCCCTATCGGTTGTCGGTAAAACTAAAACCACACCGTTTAATATATACTTAGATGATATTATTTTAGCTATAATTGCGATTTAAATTTTTGTATTGCGTAGAACGTAAATTGATATTATTTAAGTAGGTACCTACCTAGTTAAATCCAAGCAGTTAAGATGTCCCTGAAGAACATATTGTATTGTCATGTTTAGAGACCTTTACGCAAAACTTCTATAGGTACCTACAAACCTACTTAAAACTCACAAGATTTTATAAGATTATAAGTAATAAAATCTTAACACACCGCGTCTACACCGGGCGTAAACTTCAAAAGCGCCTATCTATTTGCTGACTGTACTGGAATGATTACGACCCCCATTCTGTGTAGAAGGCAGATGCGTTAGAATTTGTTATTTACTTAGGCCGGGGCTGGGCCAGGCCCGCTTTATCGCGCGCATGCATGTCTGGGGCTCGCTTGACAGAATAATTGAATGGAGCGCGGAGTTTGCCCAAGATATTGATGGACTTGTGTGATAGTATATTTCGGTTTGAGTTTGGAAACGAAAGTTTTGGCGTTCTTGCTTGAACCAAAACCACAGACGCAGATGGCCGCGTGGCTCAATATTGGATTGCGCTACGTAACACTACGAAGAGTTACCTAATTCTTGAAACTACAGGATTTCAGAAATGGTTAGTAATTTTGTAAGTTGACAAAATTCCTTTTTTAAGTTTGCTTGTTTTTTTATGTACTTAAGTATAAATGTTAACATCGCCGTGAAAAATGGCGCTTATGCTATTTCAATGTAGGCATATAGGTGGTACCTACTACTTGTGTACTTAGTTACCTTTCAATAGAATTAAAGTCAAATACCATACTTAGGTAACCCCCGAACTACTTACTTAGCGGTTAGTCGAGGTCTGGAGGAGACCTATGTTCAGCAGTGGACGTCTTCAGGCTGTTGGATGATTGATGACCATACTTAAACATTTTAAAGTGTAATGTATTATATATCTATTAGCGTACGCTATATTAACAAAGTAATCAATATTACCTTCCTAAATACAAAAGTTCAAGCCAAGCAATAACAATGAAAATTCACATTTAACGGTTACGTTCGAACTTCGAAGCAAGATGGCGGCGGTGCCACGTGACCGTCCAATGCGTTTTTAATTGCAATCATTTCGTGTTTTATGTTGTTTGCACACTTCCCGTGTGTTTGCGCGACCAAGCCTTTATTTATGGCCGGTGGGAAGCGAATTAATTCGCTTGTGCGCCTCGGGTGAGTATTAACTGCGATTTTCCTTAGGAAAAGTTACTTTAATGCCCGTATGCACTAAAGTTTGATAGCTTTTAAGTTCGCTTATCTCTCTAAGGGTAGGTTTTTTGATCCGTAGTTAAAATAACCAATGGTTAAAATCTCTAGCAAATTTAAAACAAAGGTCAAAATTTGTTAGAGATTTTAGCCATTGGTTACCTTAACTACGAATCACCCAAAGACGTATAAAAAGCTCACCCAAAGACGTATATAATAAAAATGTGGTGCAGTAGGTACTACTGCAAAGTAGACAGGGATACCTAAGTGCGAACTTAGGAGCCGTCAAACTTTAGTGCAGGCGGACATTATTAGGTACCTGTCTTCGAAGTTGGTTCTGAGAGGGATCTATACTTCCGATTTAGTAGAAACTTAAAACTTAAAGCATCAGTTGCATCATATTCGCGCCATCTGATCCAATTCGCTAGTATATGTTACGCCTCTATATCATCGTCATCATCATCGTCATCAACAGCCTGAAGACGTCCACTGCTAAATATAGGCCTCCCCCAGAACGCGCCACCTTGAGCGGCTGCTCGCCTCCTGCATCCATCGGCTCCCCGCGGCTTTCACCAGGTCGTCGGTCCACCGAGTCCCACGCTGCATCTTCCGGTTCGTGGTAGCCACTCGAAAACCTTTCTTCCCCATCGGTTGTCAGTTCTACGAGCGATGTGGCCTGCCCATTGCCATTTTAACTTACTAATTCTAAGAGCTATATCGGTCGCTTCAGTTCTCCTGCGCTGTTCCTCATATGCCTACGCCTCTATTACTTACGTAAGTATTATACTTAAGTATACGCCAACTTAGGGAGTACTTAACTACAAAAGCGCACGAATCTACAATTTATGTGAAAGGCGGGCCCGTGTTTAAACACTATTCTGTCGGGAAGTTAACTGCGCTAAGTAGATTATGTAACTATAATGTTCCGTAGGTAGGTACTTGGTAACAACCACGTATGCATGGCCGTTTTATTAATAGCTAGCTGCACCATGCGGATTCACCTGCGAATAAAAAGTAGCCTATAAGCTTTCTCTATCGAGCGATGTGGGTACAACAGGAACAACCCGCTAATTCTTCTTAGCGGTCCAATCCAAGCACTAACCTCGGTAAACGATCTTTTTTACCCACTTCAGATTAGGGACAGGTTGCCAAGTCGACTAGACAAGTGGGATGGTGGAACTTTTTTTAACAATAATTTAAAACCCTTTTTTATGTTTACTATATCTGGAGTTAACATAGCGCCATCATCCTTGTCGCTGATGATTGAAAAAGCAAATCTTCAGCGATATCTTGATGCTGTCTGAAGCTGGACAGTGATGTGTTCGTAAGAACTCTGTTGTATGAAAGAGACGAAAAGCAACTGGTAAATAAAGATATTCGGAGTATAGAGTTGAATACTGTCCTTCATTTCCTAAGACCCCACATCGGGGCAGAGGGCAGACAATTTATCAAGGCGTATCCATTCCGTTCTGTCTTGGGTGGCCGCTTCACTTCACTCCAGGCCTTGACAATGTTCTACATTATGAGATAATTTAGGTACTTACAATTATTTTATGATTAACACTAGCTTGTAGGTAGGATCTACAAGCTAATTCCAACGGTCTTTATTAAAAAAATCTCCTCAATAAATACCTAAATAGAATCCCGTTAAATACCAGTAACCAAAAGTTAAAATGATAAATCGGCAAAAACGATCGAATACATATAGTGGCATATCCCGGGGCGAGTTGTTTGCTCTCTACTAGTCGATTAAAGTAGGTAAATAAAAAAATATCAGGGGTGGGTTCGCGAATGAACCAGTACCCGTCTCTAAAATAGGTGTGAGTTTTTGAAAATGCACTTTTTAGCTTTTCCCAATAATAAAAAACAAAAAGACAAAATTATAACAAACTAACTGACCACCGGGTCATCATCCATCCATACGTATAATTTTTTTTAAATGTAGCCTATAGGTTTAGCCAAGAGCAGTTTTTTTATACGCCCATCCCTACCTACCTTGGACTCTATAATTAGGATTCCCTGTATATATATATGCCCTCGTGGTTCCTTGGTCCCTAGACGGGGACCTAGGAACTACGAGGGCCATGGCCCCACAACACCTCGACATAGAACAAGTATTTGTGCTTTTTTCTGTGCAAAAATACTTGTCCAGCCGCGAGAACTGAACCCGCAGCTTCCGGGTTATGAGCCGACCTGCTCATCCACCACATCACAGAGGCTGTAAGTGACATACACATACGTACAGAATAATTAGGTACCTATATAATACCTAACATTGAGACGGCGGTACCTATTTGGCAAATAAAACATAACGAGAGCTGAATATTATAAATACTTACCAATTTAAAAAGTTACGTTCTATTTTTAAAGCTACGATTCTTTCAATACCCTCCATTTAAAAAAACACCGCCCTATGGCCCCATCTAATAAGTATTTTTTATTTACGGGACCTTATAGCTGTAAGCGTTAATATCGAGTAAGACGAGGATGATCCTTTACTAAGGGTGGGCCGGCGCCGGGGGCTAATAAACGTACGATTCTATGCACCAGCTCATGAATTCATTTGACGTTTATCAGATAACGCTCTGTTGGGCGCCATTGTATTTTGGTACAGCTACCGGCAGGAAATAATCGACTTGGTGAGGGTCTCTGTAACTCACAAGGAGATAGTCGGCTTTGTAGAGCATGGTTTCTTTAGCGTCTACCTAGTCTAATTGCAATAGTGGCATCGTATAAATATTTGGTTGTACATTACTTTAGGGTTTTGAGGAAGGCACAAACGAGATCTTGGTGTCGGTCTTTGAATTCTCGGCTACAAATACAACAAAGAACTTTGCCATGGTTATCAGCTAAAAGTCGCCGAGATTCTCGACCATTGCCGAGACTGCGTACACTATACACACTGGAGATAATGTGAAAAAAGTCGAAGATCTCGTATTAGCTGACCAAAGAGTGACCACCAGGCATTTAGCTGAAGTCACGGGGAGATCATATGGCAACATTTAGAAGATCCTCCATGAAGAACTTCACATGAACAAGGTGGCGGCGAGTTGGGTACCCAGAATGTTAACAGCTGAACAAAAAAGAAAGCACAAATCCGAAGTTACGAAGGCTGCCATTCGAGAAGCGGGTTTCGAATTGCTTGACCACCTACCTTATTCTCCAGATCTGGCTCTCAGCGACTTCTATCTCTTTCCCCGGCTTAAAATCGAGTTGAAATTTTAGGTTAACAACGAAGTGATGGCTGCCGTAGAAGCGTTTTGGGAGAGCCAAGACCAAGATTTATTTTCTAAAGGAAGTTTCGCTTTAGAGTCCAGATGGACCATGTGTATTGAGTTGTCAGGAGTTTACGTTGAAAAATAAATTAAATCTAGACACCTAAATAACGCATTTCATTTCGATTATCATTATTTTTTGATTAGCCCTCGTATTATAGGATTCGAATTCAAATCTCCCAGGTCCACGTTCGTCTTCGTGGCTCACTATGTCAATGCATGCATGGCGTGAGTGAGCTGTCGATTGTATTGTCTTTAATACTTATAATAAGCAAAATTAGCGCTTTTTCATTATTTTCGCGATTTATTTTATTGTCGGTCTTGGCTCTCGGTCTCGGCCGAGATTTTAATCTTATTCTCGAGACTGAAAACCCTGTCTCGCTCGAACCTTAAGTTTTTAGGTTTCCACCGTAATTTCCACACTAACTAAAAGTTGGGTAATAAGATATGAATTTATCAAAACGAGTAATGCACTAAGGCACAAAATAACTTCCAAAAAGTTCCAGACGTTTTCAACTGCCTATCGTTTTCTCAGAATTTCTTGCCGTATGGAAGGAAATATTTTAAGATACAGCGCGGGCGAAGTTTACTTTGTGAGATAAGCGATGTAGCGGATGCCGACGTGTTTACGTAGTTATGTAGATATGTGCTTATAGTACGTAGGTATATAACTAAGTACAGATAGAATATAAGATGCGTAAGTACGTTTTTAATATTAAGGAAAACTTTTAGTAGGTAAGTAAATACTGCAATACCAGTGGAATAACTATAAAGGCAGTGTTTTTTCTCGGTTTATTTTTAGCTATTTCAAATTTGATAGAGAGAAACAAAATACAATATAAATATTAAGCTAGGTACATAAACTTTATTAGTAGGTAAGGGGGATAGTGACGTAGGTATATGTACCAGAAAAATTTCGGTCTAATGGTAAAGGTTGAGCCTTCCCGGTATAGAGCACCGGATTACGTGATTTACGTGATACCATGCATCGATATTAGCAAAATGTTTTCCATTGGAAAATGTCTAGTTTATTTTTGTTCCAGCATGTAGGTACAGTGGTCAGTATAACAGAAATGTAGTGGTGTCGATTCTGTGTCTTATTGTCATTTACGAATTTGAAATATCTCCGTCTTTTTCATTTTCGCTTTTTCAGAAGAGTATAGAATAGAGTATATAGAGTATAAATAACTATTTATACTTATTAATAAAAAACCGCGTTTAAATGCTGCGGGTAAGGTACCTATATATACCAAAAAAGCTGGACGGATTTGGATATGGAGGTAGCTTATAAAACATACCCTGCCCTTCAAGCCTAGCATGCGCACCGCGACAAAATTAACTAGACACTTTTTCTCGTGAGAGACCGTGACAAGGCTATGGTAGCGTCTGTGTGTCTCATTCTAACAGCGACGACAAGTTTTCTCGCGCTGCGCATGCTTAGGCTTTTTATCCCGAAAACGGGAATGGTGCTTGTAGGAACACGGGTGAAACCGCGGGGCGATGCTAGTACTTACATAAATGTCTATTTCATTCCCACTCCTTCGACACCGACTTTTCCGTAAGAAGTAACAAAAGAAACCTTATCACCAGCAGCGATTGCGACACAAACATACATAGTACTTATCTATTCTGTGACAAACATGAATTATTTATAAATTATTTATAGTCGTGTTCGTAAGCACGTATTAAGTGCTTCCGACTATGTCTACTTTCCATGCGGAGTAGGCGTGGCGAGTCTAATTCAAATCACCTTTGCGGACGATTGGCTGTAAGATAATGCGCTAAGCGAGTTCGTACTGTTCAAATTAAAAAAGAAGGCTCTATTTATGGTGATTTATGGTCAATTGTTTTTCTCTAATCTGCGGCTTTATTACAGATTTTCCACAGACTAGATAAAAACCAACTCACTGCTTTGAGATTTCCCTTGTCTCTTTGCTAGCTTTACCGTTATTTATATAAAAATAAAAAGTTAATTTTAGAAGGTATAGTTTTAAGCAAAAGCAAGTGTAGACAGTATTATCCTAATTAGATAGAGCTATAAAGGTATATTGAAAATCAGCTGAATAATATTTGTATTCAGTAGGTACCTATATAAATGCTATTGAGTAGGTACATTTAGCCTCTGTGGCGTGGTGGTTGACCAGGTCGGCTTATAACCTAGAGGCGGCGGGTTCGATCCCTGCGACAGGAAAAGTATTTGTGCACATGAAAAATAAGCGCAAATACATCCTACTGTGTCTGGGTGTGGTGGGACCATGGTCCTCGTAGTTCCTGGGTCCCTACATACAGGGAATCCTAGTTAGGGTCCAGGATCTATGTACGTGATCGTTGGGCGTTATTTATTTATTGAGGTACCTGGTCTAAATAATAAAATATAAGAAAATATATATACAATGTGGTGAAGGAGTTAAAACTCAACTTATTGTGGTATTTTTTTATGTTGATTGATCGGTACTTACTACGTCATAGAATAGGTAGAGGTACTTTTACAAAGTACAAATACTTAAGTCAAATCTAAGTAGGTATAGGTATACCTAACATATAAGTAATATTTTTTAGAGAAGGTTAAACCGGGCGGGCAATACAGTCATTCGATATCGATAAGTAAATAACGTAAATAAGTAGAATTCTTTAGCCCAGGTTTTAAATCTTCATAAGTATTTAAGCTTTGTAGGTTTCTACCTACCTTATTGTTATAAATTGGTAAAATTAGATAAGCATATAAAAGATACTTAAAATTAATATTATACTAATAATAATTATAACGATCACATACATAGATCCTGGACCCTTGGCTCCCTGTATCTAGGGACCCAGGAATATGAGGACCATGGTCCCACCACATCCAGACTTTACTTGCGCTTTTTTCCCTGTGCGCAAATACTTGTCCTGTCACGAGAATCGATATTAATTGAATACATGTATATAGCATAGCTTCGTAGAGATTTTACCGTTATTATCATTTTATACTTAAAATGTGACCTAAAGGCAAGTGTTATGGGATCTATCAAGTGTCTAATATGTTATATAGGTAGGTAATCTCTTGTAGGATCGTCTGGTACTTTACACTATCGCAGGTCACAATCAACGTCCATAATTCATTATTCATCAGCAAAGAAAACTCAACGTGTACTCCAAAAAGTTTCCAAAAGATAAGTTGAGCGGCCACAGCGGTCGAACGACCAGACAAGCCTGAGTAAACACGCCAAGAATTAGTCCAAATTATGTGCGCCTGGCTCCCCCTCCCCTTTGCCCCGCACACCCGCTCACACCCTCCACCGAATCAATATTTGTTGTCCGCACTCTTCTGCCTTAATACAACACGCACATTACTCACACACTTATCTTCAAACGCAGATTCCAACCTTATCTCCAAGGTTCATAAACACAGTCTCATTTGCAGCTTTTTATGAACTTACGTCGTTTTCCATTTCGAAGGCTAGGTCTCATCCCCGTATCCCCGTCTCTTTAAGCGCAATGTTGTCTCACTCTAACAGTTTTCCGCGTATTCCGCTATGTAGCATTGTGCATGTTTTGGAAATAAGATCTGCCCGAACATACCTACTTAACATCAGAAATCATAGGAAAATTTCGTAGGGTAGATGTGCCAGTTTATCATCACCCACCCTATGCATGTTCGACGGGTCATTTAGATAATGTTGTTGACTTTATATGTATTTATATCGTTCACTAATTGATTTGTGATAAATGAATCATCTAGCGCTTTTGTTGTCGAGACTTTTTGGTATAATTTAATGGAATGCATTATTGACCATGCCAGTATCAACGACTCTACCTTTAAATAATTAAGATAAGCGTAAACTACATAAATTTATAAGAAGAGAGATAGTCGCTTGCATTGTATTGTACAAAGATTTGTTTGTATTACTTAGGTACTTAATAAATCTTTAGTGAGAAACCTGCTAAAGCAGTTAATAGATACTACCAGCCTATGTAATTAAAGCGATTTCTTTCAAGAGCTTCATCTTTTCTTTCAGGATCCTGGCCGACCACTATAGTCGTAAACTTTTTTATAAGGTGGCTCCATTTCCATTGAACATGACTTAGACTAAAGTGTTGCAAGCCAATAATAAATACCATGTTTTCCAAGCCCTTAGACGACAGAGTATCACACAACAACCCCAAGCTTAAAAAGTCAGCCAAACACACAAGCTTACAAAAGGCATTTTCGCGTAAGTTACACATCAATTAATATAAAAACTGGCATCTCGTTGAATATTCATAAAGAGCTGTTAATTGCTCAAGTCGGCAAATACGAGGAGAGAGCGACTCAGTTCTTGGAACCCCCCCGAGATCCGCTCAGGCCCCTCCCTAGGGCTGGCAGGTAACCTGAAACGGGAAAAGTCAAAATTTAAAAAAAGAAACAACACAACCGACTAACGCATGCATAGAGTGTGCTTACTGTCTGTGACTTTTTCTCTCGGCTCTGGCGAGACCTCAATCGCCTCAATTCAAGCGTTCAAAGTGACGTTTTACTGGGTAGGCCTATGTTCAGCAGTGGACGTCTTCCGGCTAATGAAGTGAGTGCTTATTTTTGTGAACTAAGGCATTTCATACGACCCTATAAAATAAAAATTATTGGATAAGTTTAACAATGGACAAACAAAGAGAAATAGGTACCATTCATCCATAAGTCAATGAAATCCAAGAAAACTCGGAAAACTCATCAGTAGGCAACCCTAACCACCTCCCTCCACAGTTATCGCAAAAGGCCAACCCCGCACACAAGCCCACTCACGCACACATAGACAATGCAGCGCGCGCAACCGGGAAAACTACGGCTTTTGCGTACAATTGTGTACAACAACACGAATGTTGTACAGTGTTAATTGGCAGAAGCTGCAGCTTCGCCAAAACTGGTTGACACGAGTTTTCACTAGTTGTATCTAGGTGGTACCATTAGGTATTTATAATGTATTTTGGGGGAAGCGTAGTCTGGCAACTGGCAACCGATTTCCCCATCGGTTCTCGAGTGACGACTACGAACCGAAGACGCAGCGTAGGCCGGCCCCCCACTAGGTGGAGCCGCGATCTGGTGAAAACCACGGGGAGCCGATGGATGCAGGAGGCGAGCAGCCGCTCTGTGGAGGAGGCCTATGTTCAGCAGTGGACGTCTTCAGGCTGATGATGATGATGATGATGTACATATTTTTAATTCTGGGCAATTAATATTTCCCACGGGATCCAATCACTTTCGGGTGCAATGAAACCGTAGAGCGCTTCAGTAAACCAATTATAATTCATAGCAAACCTCGGACTTTCAAACAAAAAGTAACTAGATAAAGAAGCTTAAGTAGTATGATAGTTTAAGTAGTATAGAAATTATAATTTTACCTATTCCTTACTAGCTTAGATTTTACATTTTATTCAAAAACTTTTTTTACTTTTTAACAATGCCAAATGAAAGCCAGATTTGAAAGAAAATCGTATCTTTAGCTGCTCATCATGTATGGAAAACGACTTCGTGAATCCACATGTCTCTATCCTCTATCCTTACTTTTAGTTGTGGGGCTTCAAGCCAAAGCGGCTGAAATGATTTGTATAAAATTTTGCACACCGATACTTACCTACACCACTAAAATTAGTACACGATACTTTTTATCCCGCAGTGTTCCCGTGGGATAACAGGTGAGTTGAGGCGCAGCGGTATTAGAAATGCAAAACGAATATGCATGTAAATACTGGTGTTTTTCATAATAAGCTACATAATGTCTAGTCTACCCGCAGCTCTACGTACCTATTTACCTAGTATCTTTACTTGTTTAAAAATGATTACCAAGAGGACATTCTGCAATTATTCCATATACTGCACACAAACGCGTGTTCGCTGTGTGCGCATCTATTTACGCGTCGAGTAAATATGTACTTGCTCCGTTTGTGGAGGCTGCATTAATAATTCAATTGGTGCTCGTTGGCTCAGGTTCAGGTAGGGTAAATGATTTTTAACTCCCAACCCCAACCAAACGGATTAATCGGCACAGAGAATCGGTATTCCGATAAAAAAATGGCGCGTTTATACTCACAACTTAATTCCTGCAAGAGATGGGGCACTTATCGTAAGAGTTTAATGGACTACTGGTAAACGCCGTTTTGACTTTTGACAGACTTCACAAAGATTCGATTAGATACTTTTTAATTTTATTGAGTGAAATAAAAAGTTAAGAGAAATAAAGTGTCGATTTTGTTTTAATCAGAGAAGCGTTCCTGAATTTAAATTATCTTTTGAATGAAAAGGGACGTCAATTTTAAAAGAATCCACTTTTAGAGTATAGACTCTATACCTACTCGCCACTAATGCAAAAAAAAAATGAAGACTGCGTTTGTCAAGTACAGATTTTCCTTCACCCACGAGTGAAAAGTAAACAATAATATCTAATGAGTTCAAACTCATTAATAGTTATTACTTTCCCTCGTATTATTGAGTAATGTTATTGAGTGACCAATAATATAGTTCTTTGGATTAGCAACTTGAAATGGCAATGCGCAGGCCGCTCGTAGAACTGACAACCGATGGGGATGAAAAGTTCTCGAGTGGCGACCACGAACCAGAAGACGCAGCGTAGGCTGGCCTCCCGCTAGATGGACCGACGATCTGGTGAAAACCGCGGGGAGTCGATGGATGCAGGAGGCGAGCAGCAAAGTGGCGCTCTCTGGGAGAGACCTATGTTCAGCAATGATTATGGACGTGTTCAGGCTGAACATAGGCCTGTTGATGACGATGATGATGTATTATTGAGTGAAAGGTAGGTACGTTTTACGTATAGGTACCTATGTTCTACCTTCATTCGGATAGCCGTTTGAAGTTCTCGCGTGATCGTAATTATGTCTGCACCTTCTTGTCTGCCATCGAGGGTTACCAGCAACTACTGGTGGCTACTGGCGGCACGGCATGCTGTGTTCACTAATTTTATGACGGACAAAGGAAAAGTATGCTTGGATCCACATGTGGATTTAAGAGAAAATAAAAGTACACATCCAAGTGGAGGGAGGGTGGATCCAAGTCGAGGGAGCCAAAAGAGTTTATACTCGTTTAGATTTTGCAGTTCATGAACATTCAACCCACATAATTGGCGTATTTTGTAGATAAGCACTTATATACATAGGTAGAGATATGGCATTAGCTTATTAATTAAGATAAATAGCAATGTATCGACTACTGACGCAGGAATACATTCGTTGTAGGCTACCTACATAGACAAGTCCCTACTCCCTACATATCCATGGACACCCTGCCAAGTGCCAGTTAATTTCTTTGCCAAACATCAATATTTGAAAACCAGTGCGTTCACTCGCCATCTCTTGTTGACTCTCTTCTCGTTTCTTTCTATACTTTAATATATGCTTCCGCAGATATATTTAAAGGAGGGAAGAATATCTTTGTATGTTTTCAATCAGATATTGCGACTTGGTACCAGTCGACTTGGATTCGTCATGATGAAACTGTAGCTTGGTTGACTAACTCCCACGTCAGTCACCGTAAGCACTTTCAGCAGCTTTACTTCATCTCTAAAAAGGCTTACTTGTGCCGGAGCCAGCCACCCAACAATGCCTCTTCTCTTTCCAGAATAGTATTTTACAGACAACCTGCACTACTTGCATTTAAATTAAATTTCAATGTTTCATTCGTTCGAAAAACACGTGTGTAAACATTGGAACATACTCGTGTGTAAATTATAGCTATTGTAACTGTAGAAATGTACTTACCTATCTATGTATTTTTATAACAAACCATAAGATAAGTTTTACCTACTTTTAAATATTTGGTTGTAAGAAAACAGAAATAATATAACTATTAATAATACTTAATATTATTTAACAGAAATACTAATAATTGCGTTATGATCCTATGGAGCCTAGTATTATTTATTTGGTAATGTTTTTCACCCACATCTTTTCCGTTTTCCTGCGGAAAGTCAATTTTTCGGAGTTTCCTTGTGAGATAACATCCGAAGTGAGGAGATCCGCAGGAGAACTAAAGTTACCGATATAACTCTTAGAATCAGCAAGTCGCATCGCTCGCAGTACCGACAACCGATGGGGAAGAAAGATTCTGGAGTGCCGACTACGAACCGGAAGACGCAGCGTAGGCCGGCTCCTACTAGGTAGGCAGAACCACGGGGAGCCGATGGATGCAGGAGGCAAGTAGCCGCTCAATGTGGCGATCTCTGGGGGACGCTTACGTTTAGCAGTGAACATCTTCAGGCTGTTGATGATGATGATGATTAAGATTTATGACTATCCGTAGGTACTGTCATACTAGCTGGCCTATATAAGCTTTTGCAATAGACACATCTTTGTCAGCGTTAGCTATTTACATATTGCGAAATTACATTAACGTAGATAGGTACCTAGCATGTTAGCCAAGCGCATTGTAACAACACAAGTCTTTAGTTAAGTCAAACATGTAATTAAACCGATAAAACTGTTGTGTTTGAAACAAAAACAGGCTAATCCTACCAGTCGAGTGAGACAGAGAACAAATTTGCTATACCAACAATCGGTCGGCACCTAGCGTCTATATGCGTAGGAACGGTTTACACGGGGACAGTGGTGATGCCAGTAATCGTGAATACCTAGGTACGTGCCTATTCTTAATTTACTTTGGCATATTTTTAAGTAGAACGACAGTAGGGTTAGCACGGCCGGTAGACAAAACTGTCTTTCCCCTGTTTTACTCCAAGCAAGTATGAAGAAAGTGACGTAAAACGAGGAAAGACAATTTTGTCTACTGTCCATGCTAACCCAGCAGCTTTTGTTCAAGACATAGTACGTGTTTTTAGAATAATAACAAAACTCAGACTATTAATTAGCTCTAAGTAATCTGTTTCTTTGATCTATGATGAATAAATAGGTTTCAGTGTGAAATAAATAGGTAACCGAAAAGAAAATAATTTTAGCTCCTTTGGTTTGTTTCTGTTGAATACCTATTTAAATTAGATAATATGACTAATCTCTATTTACTAAATTAAATGCTTATAAGTTCACCCCGCGGTACCTTGACCTGCGTAGGATAGCGTAGCGCACGTTTAAATGCATTTTGCTACCTATGTGTACAGGCCACTTGGTGCATTGGAACTCTAAGCAGGACTCAATTTATTTGCACATCCCTTATTATGACGTTAATTTTACTAATAATCAGTCGCAAATAACAAAAACATATCTTAAATTCAATGCTATTGCAGAGACTCCAGTCACAACCACGCAACATTATTTATTCTTTAAAAACCAAAGTCTGCGTTCCTTATTCAAACATGTTCGTCCTTGTGATGTTCCCTACTAACCCAGTGTGATCACACCGTAAAGTAGAGTCACCGCTTCGCTTACACTGCAAATATTTCAACAAAGATACAGGGGCGCTCAACTCTAACTTAAACTATCCCCGTGTACACAGGCTTTATGCTAGGTTCTTATTAATGCTGTAAATATGTGCCTTTATTGTTGTGTAAAAGTGTGTTAGATTATTGAAGTATAGTATAAAGAAAAGTAGAAATGGATTGGCATGATAATTTGCATATAGAGATAGCATATGGGCTGGAGAGAGTGATAGACAAATTAGCTTATCTCAATGGTGTAAAACTCCGTGGGGCGTCTCTATCAATGATATGAAAATATGATAAACTGTATGGAAGAAGAAGATTTAAACTATGACGAAAAAGTCTTTATCTGACACGTCTCTGATATATACCTACACACACCTTCACACCTCGTAAACAACTCCAGCCAAGTTTAAATGATGGCAATAAAATCATAATTTGAATTTCGAAGCGCGTATGTAACCTCAATCTTACAAGATGGCGGCGGTTTTATCGCCGGCCATATTTGTTTAGTGCTGCGCAAGAGTTTGTTTTCCCGAGACCTGTTTTACTAAGGTCTCTTTTAAAATAGATTCGGAATACAAATGAGGACATTAGAACGATTTTGTTTGCTCAATTCAGTATTGGATACGCATGGTAGGTATCATTTATTTGATGTGTTGTGCCGTGCCTGAGAGGCGTTCTCCGAAGACAAACATCGTGGGGCGGTGTCTTGAATTTTAATTGTTTTTTTGCTGTTTGTACGAGGAGGTTAACTCTACATGCTTAAATTATTAACTGAATAAATTATTTCCATTGCAAACACAGATTAGAAAAAAAAAGTGATTGCAAAGCTATACCTAAGTATTTCGTCACCGGCAGACTTAGACAAGAGTTCGTTTTCGAAGTCTGTTTCTGTTTTTTTTCTGTTTAGGTTAGTTTTTCATCCTTGGTTTTTTTTTGTTTAACTGTTTGTGGTCCACTGCTGGGCGAAGGTCTCCCTCATTTCCTTCCACGTATCCCTTGCCTGAGCCAGATTTGACCAGTTAGGATGCACTGTGTACACAAGTTATCCCTATACCTACTTAAGACTACTTACTTAGTCAACCTATCCTATTGTGTTATCTAAAACTGCAAACGACATTTTCAACTAAATTACTACACACATTATAATTGGTAAAAAATATAAAAACCGTAAGTGAATATTGCTACGCAATTGTCACCAAATCCGACACAAAAGTCCATGAATCCACCAAAGGCCATCGGGGCCGCTACAGGCCGTCTAAATATATGCTCTATACACAGAACAATACATAATATGTACAGAACACACAACGAAGCTTGCACACAAAATATTTGGTAACACAGCCAATGTTATCCAAGGAGTTTGCCTTGATAAATTAAATATACAGATAATGTCGATCGTGTGGCAACACCAGGGGAATTAAAATGGACTTAAACTGTTTTCGCTTTAGTTAATAGCGATTTCATTTGCTTTCAAGAGTGTGCGTGTGAAGATATAGGTGCCTATAAGGTAAGAAAGTAGGTATATACTTCAGAATGTTTATTTTGCAAATTCATGTTTTGTAAAATTATTGTAGGTGTTATGTATGGCTATGTGCGTATAAAATGCTTGTTGAGAGATGATGGTAGACTCTGTTTGAATAGTAGGTAAAAGGTAAATAAGTCATGTACATTATGTTTCGCTGTAAATAAGTAGGTAAACAGCATAAAGTGTTTTGTATAACCTTCAAGACTCTACGTAGGTCTACATATTTATAACCAAGTGAAATACAGATACAGATATACAGATATATCGTAAAATCTAATCTAAAATCATAGATAGAATAATTATATAGATATCTATCTATAATTTTAGATCTTTGTTCAGTCAGCCAGCTGTTAGAAAACGGAAGTTTAAGTTGAACATTTTTTTAATGTAAAACAGTATTAACTGACAAAACGTTACAGACAGTAACTTAATCATTGATTCAATTTAACGTTTCTTTAGGTATGGCTTAAAAAATCACAACATGTAGTTCATGGACTAGTATTGTATTAGGTTAATAATAAATAACAATAATAAATATTTGTGGACATTTCACACAACGCCATCTAGTCCCAAACTAAGCAAAGCTTGTACCATATAATACTTAGATACTTTTGTTTTGTAAATACATACATAGACTTGATCCCCCACTCGGTGGAGCGACGATCTAATGAAAACCACGGGGAGCCGCTCAAGGTGGCGGTCTCTAGGGGAGGCCTATGTTCAGCAGTGGACGTCTTCAGGCTGTTGATGGTGAAATACATACATAGAACAGAACAAAAACCTGTGTTCATCACACAAATGCTGCACGACGATCGATGCTACAAATCTTACCTTTTCTAAGTTTTCGTATCTCAACGGTGACCATTTTAATAACTTAAAAACACACCCCTAGCCACAGCCATTGATTAAATGAAAAAGGAAAGATATAGGGTGCTAACTTATCAAAAGTAAACCGCTTAAATAAGGTTTTATTTAAGTAAATGAATGACGTGACGAGCTAGTCGTTTGCCTGATGTTAAGTGTTACGGCTGCCCATAGCAGATTGCAGTATCAATCAGAACTCTAAATTAATATAGTTTTGCGTGACACTGCACTGCGCACGTCATCCTGAAACTTCACACAGAATAGTAATAAGATTACTAGACTATGTGCAGATCATAAAGTCTCATTTGCTCAGTAATTTTACTAGCTACGATGCCCTTCAAACCGGAACACAGTATTAGTGCTTGCACACTACTGCTTGTGGACAGAATAACTAGCATAGTGGTGGTACCTACCTAAACGAACTTTGCTGAAAAGTCCTGCCACCTAGTGTTAGTATACACCGGTCAGTTAGGTAACAATGCAACAATTTTCCGTGCGAAATAAAGAAAAAGTAATAGGCGTTGGGCGACCATAGAACCAGACACATGGTCAGTTTTCAATTATGTGTTAGCAGGTACCATATTTTGATCATTAGGTATATTTCCCATAATCGTAAAACCCCTTTAAAAAAATGGACGAATAAAAAAAAATGTCATAGAATAGAAAATAGTATCTATAGACATAATGATTATAACTTTCAGTGACTTTACACAAGTTTGGTACACTGTGTAGTGTGTGCTGTGTGTACCAAAAGAGGTACTTACAAATATTATGTTTATATATTGATACAGTGAAGCGTATGTCAAACACCGTTAGCTTCAATATTAACTCAGGTTATCAGAACGGTGGTGAACTCACCCCAAGGTCAGTGTCAAGGTCGTATTACATTTACACTGTCAATATTTTCGAAATCACTGACAGTGGATACCGTTTTTGTGTCTGGTGTGCAGTTGGCGTATTATCAGGAGTATTTGCTGGACATTGTATCGTTTTTGCACTAAAACTATTCTGAATTCATTATAAACTAGAAATCTGTGTAGACATTATATTAATTAATAATTAAAAATATATTGAAAATATGCATTTTGAAAGCCTGGTGCCAGAAAAATTAACTATTGAGTTTGAGGTAGGTAATAATCATTTTGGTTTGTTAGTGGGTAGGTAGTTTTGTCGTGTCAGATAGAGTTCTAGTAGTTTGGATTAAGTATTACCAGAGCTTGTTCTTTTTTATGTCAATTTGCACTGTGTATTAACTTTGATAACAGCTGTTGTCAAAAAATAATCACCTATTTATTTTTGGCAATTTTTTTATGCGATTGAATGACGTGACGAGCTAGTCGTTCACCTGATGTTAAGCGACACGGCTACCCATAACAGTTGCAGTGTCACTCGGAACTTTAAAACAATAAAGTTTCGTGTGCCACTGCACTGCGCACGTCATCCTGAGACATCACACAGTCTAGTAATTACTAGATTACTAGACTGAGTGATCCGATCATAAAGTCTCATTTGCCCAGTAATTTCACTAGCTACAATGCCCTTCAAACCGGAACACAGTAGTGCTTGCACACTACTGCTTGGCGGCAGAATAACTGGCAAAGCGGTGGTACCTACCTAGACGAACTTTGCAGAAAAGTCCTACCACCTAGTAAAGCAGTGCCTAGCAATGTGCCTTTATTCTTTATTCATTAAATAATATTCATTCACAGCGGTCATCTCTGGAACTCGGTACCAGATAAGATCCAGAGGTACTAGTTACAACGTGCAAGATAATAATTTCAGGCGCCTGTTAAGGGCTTGTGCAAGGCCAGCGCGAATTCAAGCCAAAGCCACAGAATAGATGTATAGTACTAGGCCAAAGCGGGGATGAGCCAGGGGCCGAGCGGCAGGGGCGGTCTAAGTTAAACTGGTTCCAACGCGCAATAGTTTAGGTAATTTATTATTACACTGAATATAAAGGGCATTTTAAAAATCCGCTATACATAAGCCCTCCATTATATTTAGTTCAACTACTACACAAAGTTTCATGATCTTATTTAAAGTATTCATTGAATAATCTCTGTTTATTTGTACGGTTTGGAGGTAACTTTGTAATTCTTTTCTATCGAGAAAATTTTATTAATTCGTGTTTTCACTATACATTTGCAGTAGCATTAGTCCTGAACTTTACCATTTATTAATTTCAAAGTCATTGTTGCAATATTGTTGACAGGACTCTGCCTCAAGCTAAGCCGTTTTAAGCAATTTGGCGTTGTATTGACTCTTAAAGAAACATACTTATTTTCCTTAAAAGTTTCAAAACTTGAAATAGTAGAACATATAATTGTTTGTTATTATATAGTTTGTATATTATTTAATTATGTATATATTATTATAATATTACTATTTATTTATATATATATATATCTTATTAAATCGATAAAATTACATATATGTACTTACTTATGTATTTGAACAGTTACCTATTGTTGTAATGTAGTAAGTACTACTACTCATCTCTTTTTATTTTGTTTTGTTCAACAATTTTGCTCATTTTGTGCAAATCTAATTATTTTTCTGCACGCCTTGGTTGACTGGTAGAAAATGCTGTTAGCACTTTGTACTCGTTATGTGAGTAAAGTATTAAATAAATAAATAAAAATTATCATTAGTCTTAAACACTTTAAAAGAAATCACACTTCACACTTCACACTTAATATATATATATATAATATTATAAAGCCGAAAGTTTGATGTGTGTGTATGTGTGTTTGTGTGTATGTGTGTATGTTTGTTACTCCTTCACGCTCAAACGGCTGGACGGATTTGAATGAAACTTGGAATATAGATAGCTAATGAACTGGATTAACACATAGGCTACTTTTTATCCGCGGGTGAAACCGCGGGGCGCAGCTAGTAAGTAATATAAATCTAAAACATTTGTGTGAAATGTGTCGGCCGCTGTGCTGGGGCTTCATATAAATATTTTACAAAATAATACTCAATAAAAAAAAAACAAATAAAGTCGTACTAAGGATACTGACAGTCATTTTTGCTCTATGATTCAAAAGGAATATAAATAGGTGTACTGCTTTGATTTATTACAAAGTGTGTGTGATAATTTATTTTGGTGCACAATGACATTCGATTTTATGGACATCTTATACTCCCCAGACATCCCCACATGCAAATTACGAACAGGATATTTAGGATAATTACACACACAGGTGTGAATTGAAACACATAACACGGCTAATGCAACATTCTGACAGTACCTATATCAATTACATATATATCGCTAAACAAACAACTTAACCAATGCTGGCCGATTCGGACACAAATTGGTAACTCAAACAGTTGACTTGCGCTTCTGGTGATGCTGCGTTTGGATTCGTGACTAGACTGGAACACTAACAAGCTGGTAGAGTATATTTCTGGAATGAAAACTTTACTAGCCTAAATGAGGTGTTTATGTTAATGAATTTCCTAACGAGCTCGTCGTTCGCCTGATTTTAAGCCACGGCATCTACTAATTGATGATCTTACTTTAAGGTAGCTCAGCAGGCAAGTAGATAAACGTATACACAACGTAACTTACAGCAACTGAAACTGGAAAGAGTAAATATACCTATTTATAGAGCCGAACGACTCGATTGGTATAGCCAGTCCGTCATTCGATAGACGCAAGCTGATAATTATTATCTATGGTGTTTGTGACTGCTAAAATATACCTATGCTCGTGCTCCATCTCCAGTATGTATTTACAAACAAAAAGTATCTAAGTATTGTATCAGTTATCTGGTTCCCATAGTACAAGCTTTGCTTAGTTTGGGGCTAGATGGCGCTGTGTGAAATGTCCACACATATTTATTTATTTATTATTTATTTATATTATCACACCGAGTAAACATAAATCCGTCGCAAATAAAAAAATGTTCTATTAAGAGCCAATACAACGCCAAATTGCTTAAAACGGCTTAGCTTGAAGCAGTATCCTGTCAACAATATTGCAACAATGACATTGAAATTAATGTATGGTAAAGTTCAGGACTAATGCTACTGCAAATGTATAGTGAAAACACGAATTAATAAAATTTTCTCGATAGAAAAAAATTACAAAGTTACCTCCAAACCGTACAAATAAACAGCGATTATTCAATGAATACTTTATATAAGATCATGAAACTTTGTGTAGTAGTTGAACTAAATATAATGGAGAGCTTATGTATAGGGGATTTTTAAAATACCCTTTATATTCAGTGTAATAATAAATTACCTAAACTATTGCGCGTTGGAACCAGTTTAACTTAGACCACCCCTGCCGCTCGGCCCCTGGCTCATCCCCGCTTTGGCCTAGTACTATACATCTATTCTGTGGCTTTGGCTTGAATTTGCGCTGGCCTTGCACAAGCCCTTAACTATCACAAACACTACTGGAACATGTAAACAAACATAACCAGTACTGTTACGTTTAAGTAAGCATCCGTAAAAGTGCTGGACAGTCCAAACGTGGCATACAACGTAAAAGGGTACAGAGGGTCGCTTACGGCTGAACTGATAATTTGTGCAGTCGAGGCTTGGTCACCTTATTATCACCAGATCCGGGTGACGAGGGAAAATATGTTGTACCTATATTGTAGGTACCTATAGTAAAGTACCTATATAAGTATGTACTGTAGGTTGTTTTGTTATACAAACGCACTTTAAAGAAAAGTACAAGTGCCCTTAGAAAAGCACATCAGAATTAAATGCAGGCAACCAATTTACAATAACTTATTTCGACGTATAAGATTAAACACAATTATATAAAGACTAAAACTAAATTAAATCTAAACTAAAATAAACTATCTAAATCTAAAATCAAAAACAATAACATAGGTAAACTTAATCTAAGAAGCCGCTACCAGTGGGCAACGTGCCCAAAATGCTGGCGGCGCCAAATAGAGTCCAGCATTTTGGTCACGTGTTGCCTCGATCGAGATATTAAGAAAGGTAAAATTATTTTCCTGACATTACACTTATAATGATCCCTAAAGCCTAAAGTGTTTGACCATTATCTTTCTATGATTTTGGAGTAAAAAAAATCTTTATTTATCTATCTAGGTATCCCAAATATTATCATGCATCAGCTTAAGCTTAGAAATAATGGTAGTGCCAATAAAAGTTGCGTCTGAAAATATTGACCATTACTCATTGCCCCAACAAAAATTACGACATGTGTACCAACACTAAGCTAAGGAAAATAATAAAATGTACATTTTTATTATACTCTAAGTGCGACAATAGTAGGTGTATACGATTGCTGTGCAATGAGCTGTGCCAACAGACATACACGACGTGCGACTTTCAATAATTATGTTTGCTGAAAACGTTAGCAGAACAACGTCGGCCATCTTGAAATTATGTATGGCGTGGAAAATCACGGAAAACAAATACGTGGACGAGACGTGCTGTGAAAATTTCAGTCACGTACCGGTTTAGCTGGTATTAGCGTGTTCAGGAGCAAATTCCGTGAATCTCTTGTATTTAATAATGCTAATAAGCACAATCGTTATGAATTGTGTTTAAACAGTCACGAAACTCGTGGTCCTGAAGCTAGCAAGTCAGCCATGCATGACCATGACATGCCAATTTTTAAGCAGGGCTCATTATCAATAGGTTGGAGACGTCCACTGCTGAAAGTAGGCGTCTCCCACAGAGCGCCACTTTGAGCGGCTACTTACCTCCTGCATGCATCGGCTCCCGTGGTTTTAACCAGATCGTCGGTCCACCTAAGGGGACTAGTGGCTTTTAGCAGGGCTATCTTTTAATAAATAGTTTTTAGGATCACACGGACATGAACATAAATGTACTTTATGTACCTTTCATCAAAAATCAGTAGGTATACTTGACTAGGTGGTAGGACTTTTCTGCAAAGTTCGTCTAGGTAGGTACCACCGCTTTGCCAGTTATTCTGCCGCCAAGCAGTAGTGTGGAAGTACTATTGTATTCCAGTTTAAAGGGCACTGTAGCTAACGAAATTACTGGGCAAATGAGATTTTACGAACTGATCTCACAGGCTAGAAAACTTTTTAGACGGTGTGATGTCTCAGGATGACGTGCGCAGTGCGCAGTGTCACGCGACACTTTAATTTAGAGTTCCGAGTGACACCAACGGCTAGCTCATCACGTCATTCGTTTACATTAAAAAAACTTATTCAGTCAAGCGCATTTTTAATTTTTGGCATAGTGACCTCTATACACCGCCCTTTATGGGCTTTATGTGATGTCCTTAGCCCACCTTCACCCTTGTGCGCTGTTCAGCTCTATAACTCTTCTTAGATTTCCTAAAATGTCATTAAAATTCTAGTCATTTGCGTACGTTTTTGTTTTTCCTTCTTTTATTGTTGCTTCTTCTTTACAGGTGCAATAAAAGCTCTGTTTTCTGTGTTGTGCCGGATAACTCTGCACACTAAAAGGAAAATGGCTGTTATGTTAAAGTAATATCATATCTACAAACTCAAACATGCATTTTTTTTAAAAGATTAGTTATTTATAATACGATTTATTGAATACTTCGACTTTTTAAAATGAGAACAAGTATTAATAAATTAACAGATACGTGCATAACACTTGAGGAAAACTTTGACATTAATTGGTTCACAAAACTAAACCACTTTATTAATCTCCTCTACGTCTAGCAAAATAAAGAAAATCAAATTACTAAACAATGTTTAATAAGATGTAAGTATATACGCACATAAGCCAAATAGCTTGGAATAAATATTTGTGCGGCCCAATATTATCGTGTTGTCATATTGATACTCTACTTATCAAACCTATTGAAGCATCGTTCTAAATTAATTTGTCGAGTCTTAGAAATTATTGTGGCAGTAAACATTGCCTTCACGTTTATGGCGCAAATATTTGATATTTGGTTCGGATAAATGTACTTACCCACCTCTCATGATTGCAATAATGGCTTGTTGCGATTTCACTGTGGTTTTTAGTTTTATGAATGGTTTTTGTATAGTTTGTTTTGTGGATTAGAACTTCTGTTTTTAGTAATTATTAAAAGAACTATATACTTTTAGTCAGTATTTTTAGAACTAAGTAGTTATTTTTCATCATCATCATCATCATCAACATTATTTGAATAAATTGTATAAGAAAAGATCAATATAAAAAGTAACTATTATGAACAAAGTTATTTATAAATAACCACCATTATAAATTTCATCATTATTAAAAATGAGGTATGTGAAATGAAATTATGAATAATGAAATTATTAGTACAGACAGTATCCCCATTTATTTATACTAAAAAGAAGCAAATGTACCAAATTGTATTATTATGCCCAAGAGCCAAGGCTTAGTCATCAAGCTTTATTGACATGCGTCAGCATGTCAATAAACTACACTACACTATTTTAAGCAAATTGCATCATATTTTTATACAATGTCGCTGAGGAAATGATCTAATAACCAAGTAATTTTCCACTAAAACTCCAACCAGCAGTTACAGATAACGCTCTGCTATCTTGACGGGAGGTAATTCTTCGTAATTCTCTCTTGATGGAAGTATTGCCATGCGTAAATTAACGATATTAAATGATAAGGTGGTTTCCTGTGTTTGTCGTCATACTAATGTGACGTAATATACCTACGAGGTATTCTTAAAGAACGCCAATTTTTACAGCATCAAAAAATTGCACCAAAGATACCATTGAATTGGGTTGAATTGGTACCAATATTACATTGTAATTTTTTGCTTTAATGGTTTTAAATAAAAAACGTTTTGGTAAATTCAATCCTATGGGCAACGATTTGATACGATTTGTATCGCAGCTCCGAATCACAAATGAAAACCAATTTGGTTTCGCTCTACGATTTTTGAATGAAACTCTATCCTCCATGTATAATATAGTCCCACCAGTATGAAAATAGTACCACCTCATCTCTTCCCGTGCATGGGTGCCGTAAGAACCGGCTAAAGGAAAATCCAGGACATGGGCGGCAGCATTCTCTTCGGTACTTTAAAATCACCGATCACCAAGATGCCGCAGTTAAGCGTGGTGACTATAACAAAACCCCCTATGATAAGCATCCAAAGTAGCATTTTGTAGAGGAAGAGTATATTTATGTTCAGCAGTGGATATATCCCGGTATGTAAGTACTAAGTACATATGAAATGATTGCTACTCTCAAATCATTGTCATTTCATCATATGAATTATTTTAGTCACTGTGATTTTTCTCAGCCTGTGATTTTTCATATGCCTAATGAATTTATGATCAATGGCGATTGGCTGTGCTTTATGAAATGGAACAGAGATGTGATTTAGGAGCACCCTAGTGAAGTTGCGACCTGCTACAAATGATTACAAGTAATCTAACATTACTCTCTTAAGTTAAACAAGATCAAAGTTCACCGCTACACCACAATGTTAATAAAATTATACTTTTTAGGTCTCAGTTTGTTTACTGAAGCATAAATAAAATTATATGTTTTGATATTCACCGCTTATGCTACTCTAGTATTATGAAATCCGAAGCCGCGATTCAATTAAGTGTGATTATCACACTGTGATTTGTAGCAGAATGTCTGACAAAAAGTAGCAGAGTGATTTATGAAAAATAAAATCATATGATTTTTCACCTGCTCCTTGTGATTTGATCCATGCCTATAAAAAACCATTAACATGTATTATTATTAACTTAATGGAACAACCACGAGCTAAAGGCACAGAGAACACAATTTTGTCTATGAATAGGTCCATTGTTTACCCTTACGTCGCACATACAGGTATTTTTCTAATCTAGCCGGTTAAAAATCAATTACCCGGAATTAGATGCAGGTAAAAAAAAACCGGTTATTATTACTCTTTAATAACTAGAGAACAATAGGCAACCCTTTTTGGTGACTCTGTGGCAGCGCTTGCGCTCTTGTGTCAGTCGGAACTTTACCATCACCCCAAGTGTACGTATTTTCTCGGCATTCCAAGTGTGACGCGGCGTCAGTAAAAAGTTAAAATATCAGTGATAAGTGATTTCTTTGAAAATACTGCTATGGATTTGGAAGAAGCAGGTAAGAATGCATTCATTTGATACATTTGGCTGTGTTATTTAATGATAGATTTTGGTTTTTAGACGTTTAAACATATCGTTAAAATTGATCGTATTTATCACGCAATTTTTAAGTTCATCAAGGGTTTCGTAATATTTCAGGATCCGTCCCGGTCATTTTTTTATTTGATATTGTAAATGTATACTTTACACAATATAATAACCTTCAAATCAGCCGCCCCGACCCGCCCCCTTTTGAATGAGACGTGATAAACAAAGATAGAAAAAAAAATTGAATTTCAATATGAATCTCACATTATGTTTACGAGATATTTTTTATGTTTCAGGTTCATCTGGTGGCTCAGGTGTTAGAGTAGTGACCCGTAGATCGCTTTTTAATAAAATGCAAGAAGAAAACTTGTCAAATATGGAAGAAAAGTTGACATACTTAGAGCATTGGCTTTTGTCTAGGGAACCCTACTCTGACGATGAAGCAAAGCAGTTAAAGCATAAAATTACATACATAAAGTCAGAATTTAAACAAAGATGGAAGAAAGCAGATAAAACGGAATCCCGATTCCTTCAACAAAACGATGAATGGCTGAAAAAAACATTCGAAATACCGAGAGCACAGCCGCGGAGCTTGGGTCGACCCACAAAATTGTTTTCAGAGCTAAGCGAAAGAAGTAAAAGGAGAAAGACCGAAGACCTACGTAATGCGGCGGATGATGATGTATTGTTACATGCTGCACAAACAAAATTGCAATCATCAGGAAAAAGAGATGCTGCAAATATATTGAAGCAAATCGTGTCTTCCCCTAAGAGAGCTAGTAAAATGAAAAAAGCGTACGAAAAAATGCAAGTAGAAAAGGAAGAAAAGCTCACGCCTTTGTTGGCTCTTTCCATTTACGTGGAAGCTGATCTATCTCGGCGACAATATGAGATAATACGAAGTGCCAATAAAAAGTTATACCCAAGTTACAGTGTCCTACAAAAAGCAAAAAGTGACTGTTATCCACCCAAAGAGTCATACCAAGTGACGGAAACATGCGCTCAAGTAAATCTTCAAGATTTGTTAAACCATACTTGTATAAGGCTACTCACCTCTTTGACTGATGTTTTACATGATATCAATGCAGAAGAGTGTAACTCTTTGGAGCTTATTTGCAAGTGGGGTTGTGATGGATCACAACAGGCGCAATTCAAGCAGAAGATGCAAAATGATGCAACCGATTGCAACGTTTTTCAAAGTTGCTTTGTGCCTCTTAGATTGTTATACGGCAAAAATAAGCAAAAAGTATTGTGGCAAAACCCAACCCCTTCTTCACCGAGATATTGTCGTCCTATACGAATTAGATTTGTCAAAGAAAGTGTGGATATTACTCAAGAAGAAATCGAGTACGTGGAAAATGCCAGCAACTCCTTGCAACAAACGAAATGTTTACTGGAAGGAAAATCATACTCAGTGAAACACACAATGGCGCTTACAATGGTAGATGCGAAAGTCTGTAATGCTGCCACACAAACTACGTCAACAATGAGGTGCTACATTTGTGGTGCAACATCAAAAGAATTTAACGATCTCAGAATCAAAAAAGACGTGGATGTGGATGCGCTTTCATTTGGATTATCTGTATTACACGCCAGGATACGGCTTTTTGAAAGCATATTACACCTGTCATACAAGCTCCCCGTGAAGAAATGGCAGCTAAGATCTGACTCTGATAAAGCCATTGTCGTGGAAAGGAAAAAAATATTACAAGAAAAGTTTAGAAGGGAAACAGGCCTGATTGTGGATGTACCAAAGGCTGGTTTTGGTAACACCAATGACGGCAACACCAGCAGAAGGTTTTTTGCTAACCCTGAATTAGCTGCCGAAATCACTGGAGTGGATTTCAATTTAATTTATAGACTCAAAGTAATACTTGAAGTCATATCTAGTGGGCACAAAGTTGATTTAAACAAATTTGCCGATTATTGCCTCGAAACTGCGCAGTTATATGTCGGATTATATCCATGGCATCCTATGACACCCACGATGCATAAAATATTGATTCACGGCGCAACAGTAATAGAAAGGGCATTGTTGCCAATAGGATTACTATCAGAAGAGGCTGCTGAGGCCAGAAATAAACATTTCCGCCAATACAGACAAAATTTTGCCAGAAAATTTTCGAGAGTGGATTGTAACCTAGACGTTATTAACCGGCTATTGTTGAGTTCAGACCCTCTCGTTACGAGCATGAGACCAACACCCAAGAGGAAAACGCGACCCTTTACCAAAGAAGCAGTAGAATTACTGTTACCAGCTGAACCTGCCTCTGAAGATGAAGCAGAATCGGATGAAGAAGATTTAGAAAGTGACCAGGACGATGAAGACCCATGGAATTCATCCTCATCTTAGATTTTAATTAATTGTTTCTTTTTTGCATGAAAATAATAAAATTATATTTAAAAATACAGTTGTATCATTACTTTCTATAAAATGAACATAATTTATTAAGAAAAGAAACGTATAGCTTTAATATCAATGAGAGATATATTAAAAATTACAAAACCCAAAGAAATAATTTTGACCGGCTAGATTGGCCCAATACCCCTATGTGCGTCGGTCGTAAGATTTCCCGGTAGGTATTAAGTAACATCAAAATTGTATTTGCTGATATGGGCCCGTCGCAAGGCACATCTATTTAAGACTTTCCGCCCACGCCCCGGTGTTGGTTTAGGACGACATGTCCTTATAGCCTAGGCCGTGTAAATTCGTGTAATCTTAGCCCCATATCTAGACACTTTAAGGGCGAAATTGTGGCGTCATGGCCGAGTGATGGTATAAGAATAAGTAATGTTAAAAAATGATTTACAGACTTATGTTCCTTAGAAGTAAGAAAAATTTTTTGTGGTCTTTATTTATATATGATACATCACTGTCCCACTTCCACCTGATAGTACCTAAGTGACGATGAAGTAGGTATATATATGTGTAAAGTACAGGCGCAGGTTCTTGAGGATATGAAGAAAACGGTAGGCTTTTGGAACTCGAAGGTGCTTTGAAGACACGTTTTTATATGTGGGTAGGTATAGCAGCGTACTGAACGGCGTTGGCTAAGCGACTGGAGGACCGGCGCGCGGCGGTAGCTTTCTTTGTGTGCGTCACTCAATCACACATACAACATACATATCGTGCCTTCGCCGCTGCCTGCTTTATTTATTTAAGGTAAGTACATTATTGGAAATTACGTAATATTATTTAGGTTACATATAGTTTTTAATTCTATATTTTCTTTATGTTTCAGGTGTAGAGCTTCGCGTCGTCTACAGAATGCTTGCTTAAAAGTTCACTCTTGCCTTGAAAACTCCTGATATTACTTTTCGAAGATGCCTTTTATATTAAATTTTTCAGAAAATTGAGTTACCTATTCATTCGTCCATACATCACGAAAAAAGTATTTAGGTTAGTTAGCCTACCTATTTCACTTGGTTGCTTAGTAAAAGTGTAAATTATTACACATATGGTACTTAATACCATCTTTTGGCTAATTTTTCTTTTTTATATCTGAAATGACACATTTCACCGGGTTCATCATCAACAGCCTGAAGACGCCCACTGCTGAACATAGGCCTCCCCATAGAGCGCCACTTTGAGCGGCTGCTCGCCTCCTGTATCCATCGGCTCCCCACAGCTTTCACCAGATCATCAGTCCACCGAGTGGGGGGCCGGCCTACGCTGCGTTCTCAAGTTCGTGGTCGCTACTCGAGAATCTTTCTTCCCCATCGGTTGTCAGTTCTAGGAGCGATGTGGACTGCCCATTGTCATTTCAACTTACTAATTCTAAGAGCTATATCGGTCACTTTAGTCCTGCGGATCTCCTCGTCCCGGAGCTTTTATCTCGCAGGGAAACACCGCCATCAGGTTACATGATAATAATCTTATAATAATATTTGTGGAGGGTACCGCCATGCTACTTTCCATAGGGTCCACTCTTCCAGTGGACGTAGCCTTCTCGATCCTCTTATCCCGGCAACGGCCCAAGCCGAGGCTCGCACCCCAGGGGTGCCCTTGTGCTAGTTGCCTCCCACTTTTGACGGTTGGGCGCCTTAAGCGACTGCCCTCCCGCCCGGTGACGCTGTAAAGGTCGGTAGAGACCAACAGCATTAGCCCGTTCAAAAAAAAAAAAAAAACCTACATGCTACGCTTGGATTTGAAACTGACTATCGGATTCTTCGTTAATGAAGCTTATTCGTTCGATAAGCCTTACAACCCGTATTTTTTTATAAATGAAAAATGATAGAGGAATTGAGTTAAGGTGGTGGAACGTTTCACTAGCGCGGCAAATTCAAATTTTCTTGCGTTCTTTTGCCAATAATAGCTTAATTACTCAACGAGATTACATGTAAACTAATTTTGCGCAAATAAATATAATGTATCAATAAATTACAATTAAAAGTATCACCTACGTCATACCATCACTACCACCTGTATCATTGGTTTAGCGATAAATGGCAATAGACTGAAAAACTAAGACGAAATTTGTTTATTGCCATTTGTCGCTGAACTAATGATATCTAGGAGATACTTTTAATCGTAATTTGTTGATACATTCTATTTCTTCACGTTAAATTAGTTTTAATGTAATCACGTTTAGTAATTAAGATATTATTGGCAAAAGAACACAAGAAAATTTGAATTTGCCGCGCTAGTGTAACGTTCCATGAGCGGTTGTGCAATTGTTTCCATTAGCTTGACGCCAACAAACCAATATTAAAATTCTAAGTTAAATGTTTGCAGCCAGTATGCTCAGCAGCTCATCCACGAAGTCTTGTATCTCATTAACATCAGAAACAGCCAGTTTTGGCGGGAAAGAGGACGTTATTTGATTAACACTAATTATCAACCGGCTTTGCTTCATCCGACTAAAGAAAGTGGAGTCGGCTATAACGCCGGTAAACTTTTGGAACTTTGTCACAATAAAATAGTAGTTGCTAATAGTTGAGTATTAGATCAAAAGTTGCAATATTTACTAAACAGATGTCCTAAAGTGGATTAATATTTACGAGATGCTAGCACCGCTAACCAAGCTGTAAGTAAAACCATAACTTTTACTACCATAGAGGCTAAGTTGAGAATTCTGTGGAAATTATTAGAAATGGTAAAGAGCTTAAAGAAAGAGTGATCCTAATTTTAGAATGATTGTGAAAGTAAAAACTTTCTTTGGAAGCTTGCTATGCAGTGCAGATTGCAGTTTTTTATGATTACGGTCTATAGGCTACCGTTTGCCATCATGCGGGATGATTAAAAAAAATTGGGAATTATTAAATTCACTTAAAACTGTATTTACAATTAGAAAATCATTCTTTGATAGAATGAGTTGACGAGGGACATTTGACTTGATAGTCTGTCTAATAATGACAAAATATTATATGTATGTTTAGAGGACCTACTTCCAAAACTGATAGGTATATAGTTTATTCTTTGTAGTAAGTAATTTCCTATTAGGTAATTATATTAAGAGTAGGTACACACACGAATCAACTAATAGTTAGTTTAACTCGTGTTTGCATTCACAAATAAAGCAATCGTAAAGTCAGCCCGTCCCCTGTAGTTAGTAAAACCATCGACATAACCTACCTTCCCAGTCCCACCGTTCAATAAATCTCGTATCTCGACAGATTTCACGCACAATTTTACACAAAGCACAAGTCAAACGATCGAAAAGACCATTCAGCCTAAACAGGGCTAACAACATTATACCCGTGTAATACATATTTCATTATTACTTTCCACCTTTTATGGCATGTTTAATTTTATTTTATGGCAACCCTGTTTTTTCTTTATTTCAACGGCGCGACGACACAATGCCAGACTCAAAGTTGAATAGGGGGCGTTGTATTGTTGTACAATTTTTTTTTGTATCGTATCTGGGTGAATAGACGTCAGATATGTAGGGTTGGTAGAGACAGTTTGATACTGTTATTTTAAAGTTATTTTTGTTTTGTAAACTATCTAACTTATAAAAATGTAATTTATAACCATACCGAGTACCTAGATATTTAATAATTAGATATTACCATGGAACAAAAAGAAGAATGCCAATAAACTAAGAAAACAAAACAGAACAGAAATACGCTCAATAACCGCTTAAACCAAGATGGCCCTGCAAAATGAGCGGGCTATAAGTTGGGTGTAGATCAAAAATATGCCAAAAAACCGTTTTAAACCTAGCCCGCCGTAGCCAGCTACGCCGCTGTTTTCTTGGTGTATTGGCAATCCTCTCCTCCTGGTTCCATGATATTAACTAGTTAACTTCAACACAAAACTATGAATATAAGCATTCCATAGCTTGCAAAGCTTTCAGCGATTCAACTGAATCTGATGCATAAGCAAACGAACATTACAAAGCTTTGAATCAATGGCTCTTTTTGCCGACCGTAGGCGACAACATTGACGTTTCCAATGCAACCTCAATAGTTCCTGAACATCGTCTATTCACGAGGAGACAGACACCGAGCGCTTCCGGTTGCCCTTTCATTGTGCAATTCGGCAGGGCAGCTTCGCGCCGCCGCCGGCCATCGCGAACAATACCCGATTCAAAAATCGAATTCTCAATTCAAAAGCGCATCGTTGAGGTTTATTGGCTTATCGCTTGATTGATTGTGCGAATACCGATGCAATTTTTCCCCGACGATGTTGCCAGTTTATCTTTTTAGTTTTTTTGCCAGAATTTATAGGTCGATAATATATTTTGATTTGGGCGTGTCGAATTCTCGTAAGCTTTGTCGGTACAGGAAGTTGTAGGAAATGTTGTATCCTGCATAACAGGTACATTTAGTTGTTTTGTTAGTTTAAAGTTAGTGCACTTGTGTTTGCGTTACGGATGTTAAAGCTTCGACAGGGTAAAGAGGCGGCTCTACCAACAATGTAAGTAGAGTCTATTTAATTTTGCAAACAGTTGAAATACGTCCAGATTAAAAGGGATATTCCTTTTAAGAACGCATAGATTCACCTTGAATTTCGTAATTTCTATACCGGATTTAATTGCGTCTTGACTCAACTCACTTTGTTACAAATATCCGAGTATCTTAGTCAGTGTGGTTTTCCATTAAAAATGTGTGTTTAATTATTATTTAAGCATAACAATGTGTATTAACATAAACGTCCACGGAACAAAGGTGACGGTTTCTCCTCACGCGCAGGGTTCCTATTAGGTAACGAGAACTGGAAATCCTTCTTGGCACATCACTAAAATTTTGTAAAACACGTTCATGCATTTCTAGCTCTTATGTCGATTAGCATATGGTGTTTTTTAGAGTGATGGATTCGCTGTAGATGCAAATGTTTAGTGATACCAGTTGTAGGACCGTGTCGTGTTCATAGCACCGTGCATAAACGGACAGGCTGCTTGTATATGCACACCTATAAAATACACAATCGATGGAAAAACCTATATTTACGGACATGTTTGCGTTTTTAAGGATTTCGAGGACGAAAAATTTAAAAAACATCGATTTTTTCAAATTCCTGCGTAGCTATATACTTTTCAACAAATAGGGAAGTACCTACCCACGTACATTTTCAGTTTTTTTTTTACAAAATGGCTCGATGACCTACACTTAAGTCCTAAAAGGTCAACTTACCATTTAGAACTTTACTTATGGGTCTTTAAGCTCTAACTTGTATACTTCATTATAAGTGGCTACTTATTCATATTACAATACATAGATAAGCAATGAAACATGAAACTGACACCATATTTTTCCAAAATAGGTAGATAAACTCTAATACGAATTTTATCAAAAAAAAACCTGTGCTTTATATTGAAATTGTATTATAAATATAATTATTAATAATTTATTAATAGCAGGATAAACCTAACAGTAGAATTTAGTATTCAGTTTGAGGAGACACATACTGACTACGAAAGGAACTAAAACGTGTCATATATTTGCTACAAATACCTCAATAAAACCATAGAGTAGCGCGATAAAACGTTTTAATGACAAAACTTACCAAAAATTAAACAACCGGTCAAGTCACGGAAGCTAAGACGTTCCATTCATCAAAAAGCCCATCAGATATCCATTATGACTGTTATTTTTCGGATGACAACACTCAACAATAGTATTTACATTCGATGTCAGTTTGTTTTACATCCAAAACACATTGAATGAACGCGGAACATATTTCTCCCAACATTCTAGAGGCTTTTATTCTTTGGACATAATGTCTCGCATTATACTAGGTCCATAGTTCCGCAGCTCCTTTTGTTAGCCCAAAGAAAGGTGAATGAGGAACGGAATAATAATAACATGTCTGGCCGGTAGCATGGTAGAATATATAAAAAAAGTACAGAAGATATGACAACACCGCCACGTGTTACCGGGACAATAGAATTTAAAATTCGAATCCCTTAATGTCATTTGTTTCATTCGTTCTTATTCTTTTTAATTGGCGCCAAAGTGAATGACTGCAGACTGTACAGAGCACGTAGTATGCTTCGATATCAGAAATAGTTTTTTTTTTAAATTTAGTTGATATTTGGTAGCATAAGTTTTACTTGTAAAAAATAAAAGTGTTTCGTAATATTTTAATTTATGTAATCATTTTATATCACACCCACGCGATTCAAGGGGCGTGCGTGCTTGGTTTTTAAGCGCATATGTCATGATAATTTACGTATTTATATGCGTAAGTGCTCATTGGGCTCGTAAATTTACAACCTTGTGATTTATATGAGGATTAGTACGCGTTATCAAAGTATACCTACCTATACCTACCTGCAGTACATTGTCCTATATAATGTAGGTGACAGTTTGCATATAGCTATTATATATAGGTATTTCATACTGAGAAACGACTTGGTCTGGTCAGTTGCCCACCGGTATCATATCATCTGTCCAAAGACGTCCACTGCAGAACATAGGCCTCCCCGTAAATCGCTACTAAGGACACTTATCATAGGGTGGATTTGCCACAATCACTACGCTTGGCAGGCGGTTTTTGATTACAAAAGATTTTAATGTACGGAGGAAAATGCTGCTACCCATTCCCTGGGTATTCCCTAAGCCTTAGGGCACGCACCCACGGGAAGAGATGTGGTGGTCCTATTCGCAAACCGGGACCACATAGCCAACCACCGACCACCGGTATATACGTCCCTAAGCCCTAAATAGCTACCCACAGACACCCCCCCCCCCCCCCACCCCCTTAGTTATACCCATAGACTGCATTTGCTGTCATTCATTGAGGAGTTTCAGTTGGTTCGGGTACTTCGACTCTATCATCAGGTCCTCATCAAATTTATAAGGGATCACCCTGAATGTATAGGTATTAAAGAAATCCTACAGAATAAAAAAATTATCCATAACTTTATTTAGTTGTTATTGAAGTACCTACCTAAAATAAAACTGAAACTAATACCTAAAAACAAACCTCAAAAAAATTTTTAAATGTGTTTCGTAAAACTTTTATTTATTTAAGGCTTTACCACAGAGCATTGAAAAATATGACACTTCGCACCTAGATAGAGGCGAAATTAATAATAATATTCGTGCTGAACACCAGATCAGCGATCAAGCAACTGTCAATTTGATATTTAGTTTGAGTTCTGACGTGTCAAAAGAACATGCTCAAAAATAATTATTAAAATGCCTAATTGCGCTGTGATTTGGTGTAATAATCAGAGTAAAAACGTAAATAAACAAAACTCTGGTGTTACATACCACATGTGAGTAATTAAACACAGTTTTTAGGTTTCTATAATACACCATTAAGGCAATTCCTACAAATAGGGTAGAAGAACTGATAGTGATGTAACGTGTTGGTTAGCCTTACTAAATATCGATACTTCGATAGTTACTGTTATGGCATCCGGGAATGTGTTGCAATACGTTTTCAATGTTGACGCCATTCCAACATTAAAACTCCATCCTATTTTCAACGAGGTACTATAATTTCTCTCATCGTCATTTATTATTTGATGAGGACACACTAAGATACTTCTGATATTCAATATAATTGTTAAATAATAATATTGCATATCATTATTGTGTCCTTAAAATAAAATTGTATTTTCAGATGATTTCTATCAAAATGAAACGTGACACTCACAACACTACTTATGAATCATCAGCGAAACGTAGAAAGGTATTTATACAAATAACCCTTTCGTTTGTACAACAATCAGCTATCTCTACTTCTATCTTCATCATCATCCTCTTTGCCTTTTCCCATTTGTTATTGGGGTCGGCTCCCAATCTAACCTGTAGCGGCGAACTATCAGAATTACATGACCTACTGCCATAAGGAACCAGTAACAGGGATGGTTAGACCAGGCTTCAGATTCTATGAGGTATCTAACTACCCGTAACGATTGCCATAGATGTTCTTATGACAACCGAGACCGACTGTGATTAAACATATTCTTAACAGTGCTTACATAAAATCAAAACACACAAAACAATATATAGTTACGCATGCATTGCATTTTTGCCTCGGAGTTAGTTTATTTGAAAATTTACAGACTCACCAATTTGACCAAGAACCCATGAATAACCATTCAATTAAATTAATCAAAGCAATTATGGAAAAGTACGCGGACATATGACTCCATTATCTTACGAAAAAACCTAACTTCATTGTATCCATTCGAAGTTATTCAAACAAAAATGTTCTATTTTTGGGGCAATAATTGTGATCTAAGAATTATTTTATTTTACACTACCTTTGTGTGGATAACAAAGGCAGATTTTCCTAAAATAATAATTTGATTTGAGTTGATTTGTTTAATGTTACAATGTACATACTATATTATTAATTGTTGTATAATTTAAGTAGGTATAAAAATAATAATGTATTGTTGAATACAATTTTGTACATAATAAGCACATAATTGATATTTTTATTTCAAACATTCACGCGTAAAGGTACTTCTTTAATTTTATTTGAATTAATTGTTCATAATTATATATTCGGAATCAGTTTTAATTTATATTCTTTCATAATCTAGCCATAATCACCACGCTTATAAACTTAATTATTATGACTATAAACTAACGCAAACGACCTATGTACTTGGTATAATAAAACGTATCCAAAATATGAACTGTCATTTGCCATAAAATAGGTAAGATTGTTTGTACTGCATCTCAGCCGCGAACCTGTACCAATACATTTAATTTTATTTATTAAAGAATATATATCGGCTGGCCATTTTCGACTCAGAATTAAAATATAATAAAATAAAATAATACTTTATTGCACACAAAAATACACACAAAAGATACGTACTAAAGTGTACCTAATGATCAGGTAAAAGATACCTTACCGGGTACCTACCTCATACTTTATCGATAAAAATATATCGACTCCACCCGCAGCACGTTTTGCTAACAGCAATGGCACTAATGACAAGACAATTGCACTATATGTCATCTGCGCAGGTAAACCATAGAGGTTTCATTGTAATACCTGACACGCTTGAATTGTATGAAAAGTGTTGGGCAAGGCGCCTCTATCTAGGTGCGAAGCGTATTTTTTTTTCATGCTCTGTGGGCTTTACCAATGTCACGAATGTCAACATGTCCTTTTCAGGGACGAACGTATGAATGACTGATTAAGCCTAACTCAAGATTTACTTGTCTAACTAGACAAACGTCTGAATGGTTGGTTTTAAATCAGGCAAAATTATTTGCACTCATGAATAATACAAATAATAGGTGTCAAAAACAAAATCCTATAAAAATAAACGCCACAAAGGCGTGTTTTTGAAATCCTGTGGCAGAATCACTCGATGTCTTTGCCATGACATGTGTTGCCAACATCAAGGGCCCTTGAAATAGGCGCGCAAACTAACAATTAGAGTTACAATCGAATATGCATTTTATTTGTAGCGTTGGAAGAGTCGTTTTTCAAATTTTGTACTTCGGTTTGTACAAGCGCATATACTATTGTGCCAATATATAATTATTGCAATTTTTTGTTGTACTGGTCGTAATTTTTCTCATTCTGTTTATTATTTTGACATAGGCATGATAAGAACATTATACTACTTGTATTTTGAAATTTGATCTGACTCCGAAATGTATTTCTACCTATAGTCTGTCCCAGAAGTAGAAGCCCAGAGGTAGTGCACCTTCATGAGAGACCCAGTTTCACACCAAAATGTTTTCTGATTTTCAAAGATTTACTTTGATAGATTTGCACAAATATAGACGAAATTAATGATAGAAATCATTATTTTTTAGCTACCCAGGGTTAAAGTGGACATTTTGTTCGGCATAAGTGCAAGGAAGCTTACACTGGGTGTGATTGAATTCATTAGCATCCTTTGAAACTATTTACCTACTGACACCGGTCACTTGTGGACCATAATTATAATAACTCCAAAAAATAGCAAACGTACTTATTCAACTGCTATACAGGACAAACCCAAATTAAAATAATTAATAATTAATTAAATCTGTAATAAATTAAATTAAATTTGTAGTAATAATTATTTTATTATTATTATTGTTTATGCCTCGTTAATATTTTAAATTAATTAAATAAAATCTCATAAAATAATAATTGTTTTTAATTATTACAAATAATTATTATACATTTACATTTACATTTATTTTACATTTGCACTCTTTACTATTTAATATTCATCAATAAATGATGTATTATGATATACCTGATTTAACCTAATGAATTCAATTGCACCCTGTATTACATAGAAGTTAATTAGGCATATTTTCAGCTATTATATAGTAATTGAATTCTCCCTAAACTCTGTTACTAAAACGGTGATTTAGGCCTTTCTCTAGACATTTGCTTGTTACTAATCTAGGTACCTCCTTCATAGCTTGATACTTTGACTGCTAAAATTTAATTAACAATCTTACACAAAATATCAATACCTAAAACTAAATCTCAACAAAATCACAGCAAGTTCCTTTCTTAATTTAATTAATTAACAAAGTAGGAACTCCAATCGGCCTTCCGAGAGTTCTGTTAATCTTGCTGCCAGTGGAAAATTCACAAAAACTTTAAGCCCGCTAGTTTGAGTAGCGAACTTGTAATAGGTTTAAACTTTGAATATTTAAGTTTTCTTACGAAGAAATTAGTTCTGCAGTGCCTTTGTCCTCTGAGCAGTAGCTTGGTAGAGATAGGGATGTTCCGATACCACCAAAGTATCGATACCTACTCATATGAGTAGTACTCAAATCATGATTCGATACTACTCATATGAATACCCTCAAGGTATCGATACTTACTCATATCGATACATTTTTTTATTATTTATCAAAACGGAAAAAATAAACTAATTTTAGCTTTGCATCAAAGTTTTGTTGTTTCTTTTATGAACTATAATTTTCTAAGTGTTTTGGAGCAAAGAATAAGACATTGGAACAATAAGAATGCGTTAAGTACTTTCAACTGTATTCAAAGCTTCAAATAAAAGCTAATAGCTTTCAATTAAATTTTACTTTGATTTAATTTTGCTTTAATTACAAATAGGGGTTGTTTTAGCTCTAAGTATACATTAAAAAAATCACCTTTTTAAGCTACTTCACTTAAAGTTAGGCCATAATATGCTTCTTTAAAGAAAAAATATATTACGGTGAAATAAAGCTCCTTGGCATCTTAGCAGTATTGATTCGATTCTAGTACTTTCTTTCCGATACCAAGTAAGTATCGAAAGAATGATTCGATGCTAAAACGCACTTGCATAGAAAAAAAGTATCGAGTACTTACTCGTATTTACTAGTTTTTTTTTTTTTTTTTTTTTTTTTATGTGATTGAATGACGTGACGAGCTAGTCGTTCACCTGATGTTAAGTGACACGGCCGCCCATAACAGTTGCAGTGTCACCCGGAACTTTAAAACAATAGTTTCGCGCGACACTGCACTGCGCACGTCATCCTGAGACATCACCCAGTCTAGTAATCAGATTACTAGACTGAGTGATCAGATCATAAAGTCTCATTTGCCCAGTAATTTCACTAGCTACAATGCCCTTCAAACCGAAACACAGTAGTGCTTGCACACGATTGCTTGGCGGCAGAATAACTGGCAAAGCGGTGGTACCTACCTAGACGAACTTTGCAGAAAAGTCCTACCACCTAGTATCGGAACATCCCTATATAGGTAGAGAGGTTGTTGCCTGTCAAGAATTTAAAGGATTATACAAATTATGGGCTATTTAGCTTAATTATAGTATGGTCATACTTAGGTACCCTATGGAGATATAGGTACCTAGCTACCTAAACATTTTTATCAGGAATGTCAAAACCGTGACAATATGTCTCGTAGGAACTCTTAGTTAACCGTGATAATAACGATGTCTAATTAGTTTATTATCTGTGGTGCAATATAATAATATATAAATATACAAGCTTATGCCCGCGGTTTTGCCCGCCTGGACTATCCCTCAGGAACCGTTTATTTTTCTGAGATAAATTTACCTTAACCCTTCTTTATAAAAAATTTGAAATTTCAAGATTTTAGCTTCAGTGGTTTAGGCTGTGCGAGCGTCTTACGATGGGACCTTGTTGTAAATTTTTTACCCCTTTAGGGCATGAAACTCAAAAATTGCCCTATCTTTTTATTTTGTATGTTCTTTACACACTCTTAATTTCAGTATAATAGAGTCATGTTTTTTAAAATTTTCATACTAACTTGAACTATTTATTTCACCCCCTTAAAGGTTAAATTTCGAAAAACTAATAAATAAAGTTTCTATTATTTTTATATTTATTTGTATGTAGGTACCAGGTTTCAAAACGGTACGTCACGAAATGTAGGTTTTTCATACAAACGTTTTTAATCCCTTCCACCCACATAGGGGATGAAATTTAAAAAAAAAATTCATAGCTCGCGCTTACATCATAAAAAAGCCACCCTGTTGGGTTGTACGTTGTCTGTCACCCAGTCAGGACAAAGCCTTTTATGTAATAGAAGAAAGATATACATGTTATCCAAATAGCCGTTTTATGAAAGCACACAACGTTCCATATTATAATTACTTATGTACCTATTGTTAAGTAAGTATATGAAATAGGGAAATCAGGATTTAAATGAAGTTAGGTGAACTTTACAGTATAAATAATATAGATACGTACTGTGACTACTTACCATCCTCCTTTAAAATAAAATTCAAGTGTAGTTACTGCAAGAAATTGTAAGCAAGGAAGAGGGGGTAAATATTTGCCATATTTTTCGTCTGGCAACACCAACATTGTTGATCGGGCAACTCAGATGTAAACAATGTTTGTAATCGACTGCAAACGGTGTGAGTTACACTTAGCGGAGCTGGGAAAAGCCGAAACTTGGCTAAATGTCTTTGCATCACTTTACCACATCTTTACAAAAAAAAAACAGCTTAAATAAAAATTTAAAAAATACCTATAGTTGCGTCACAGATAAATAGAAAAACAATTGACCTGCGTTCTTCACAGATAATAGAGAAAAAAATAATACCGTGGTTTGTATCTTTTTATGTCAAAGTTATTCAAGTCGAGTTCACTAAGACATTACCTAGGTACCTACCTTTTTTTTTTTTTTTTTTTTTTTATGTGATTGAATGACGTGACGAGCAAGTCGTTCACCTGATGTTAAGTGATACGGCCGCCCATAACAGTTGCAGTGTCACCCGGAACTTTAAAACAATAAAGTTTCGCGTGACACTGCACTGCGCACGTCATCCTGAGACATCACCAAGTCTAGTAATCAGATTACTAGACCGAGTGACCAAACACAATCACTACCTAATGCACAATGGGTGGTCTTATCGCCTAAATAACAAATGAGAGATTTGGGTTTGAGAAAATCAAGTAGGTATTACAAAGTAACGCCTTACTTATATTTGTAGGTATGCCCTGACAGGGGGTAAGTTGATACTCTGTTACATTTAAGCACATTATACATTTCGCAAAATACGCTCCAAATAATTTCCATTCCGGCATCTCGTACTTATAAGTTTGCACAGCGTTTTAATTAAAATAATTTAAAATATAATCGCTTTAGAGCCCGAGTTGCTAACAAGGGAAGTTGCGAATTTCCGAAACGGAGTTACAAGACAAAATAATAAAATATTAATAAAGGCGGGTAGACGGAAAAGTTCCGGCGCGCAAATATTTGTGTTTCAAATAAGAAGCGAGCGATACGATAGGGTTAGCGCGGACTCGAACGTACCCATAGGCTGTTTAACCCTGTACTGCTTTAGTTAGCTAAAAATGTTTGTCTCCATTTTGACGAATTGCTAATAAGCCCAACGGCTCTCTTCTGCATACAAAATGTTTTCAGAAAACAGTTAGAAAAAACATGTCCTATATATATATACCAGAACCTATAAGTGTAGGACGCCCTGTGACGACTCGATGAAGCGACGATAATAGGTAGGGTGGCTACTAGCTAGCATAATGACTGAACGAGAAGAGCTGAAGATCGTGCTCAGTGGCATGCCTTGGGAGAGGCCTATGTTCAGCAGTAGACTATTATTTAGACTAGACTGATGATGATGCGGAATGACAAATACCACCTGCTCCAGCTTATAATGCAAGGTAAAATTCAAGGAAATAGAAGACCAGGAAGAAGACGTACCTCATGGCTCAAAAACCTTCGCATGTGGTTTAAGATTAGCACGAGATCCCTGTTCCGAGCAGCAGCATCCAAAATAAGGATTGCCCTGATGATAGCCGACCTCCGGTAGGAGATGGCACCGTAAGAAGAAGATGATGATGGGTACACAAGGATGATCAGAACACTCAGAATACAAAGGACTGCTATACCCTATGCTTTTTCATGCGAGATAAGTTCTGAAATGAGGATATACGCAGGAGAACTATAGTTACCAATATAGCTCTTAGAGTATCACGTTGAAATGGCAACGGGCGATAACGGATGAAGAAAAAAGGTTCTTGAGAGGTGACTACAAACCGGAAGACGTGGCGTAGGCCAGTCCCCCGCTATAGGTGCAGTGATGAGCTGGTAAAACCGAGGAGAGCCGATGGATGCAGGACACAAGCAGCCGCTCAAAGGGGCGCTCTATGTTCAGGTTGATGATGATGATGGAACTGATTCAACTACTTTCAATACCTGTTAATTCAGGAATACAGGTTTTTCCCAAGAATCCTGGACCCTAACTAGGATTCCTTGTATCTAGGGACCCAGGAACTACGACGCCCAGACACAGAACCAGTGTTTGCGCTTTTTTTCTGTGTACAAATACTTATCATGTCACGGGAATCGAACCCGCCAGCTCCGGGCTATGAGCCCACCTGCTCAACCACCACACTACAGAGGCTGCCGCGTGGACGATTAATGATGTTAGTCTCTAGCGACTTTTACAAAAAGTCATCAATAATTCAATGAATATACGTGATCTCTATCTTGTGAGAGACTAAGACAAAATAAGACTAAAAAGACTCATAGTAATTTCAAGTCTTGACGCAGATTTCAGATCACAAGTCCAAGACCGCTGGGACAGAGACACTGTGGGTCTTGGCGACTGTCCCCCGTGTTTGCTCGCCACGTCACAGACTGATTGATACGGGCCGCAACAATGCATGTTTGCTTTCAATTACACACCCTAGGCCGGTCGGCTGAGGGATTGGGAAGGAATTCTCGGTCCACCTTAGTGAGGAATATTCGGCCATTAGCTTTGGAGTTCTCGAGTCGTTTCCTAACAAAACTGGCTTTAAATTAATGATACAACAAAACTTTATCTATAAATATTTATATCTAATACTCTAGCTGAAGTTTGAACCGCAAAAGACACGTTTTCTGCGGGTATGCTTAACTTTTTGGGATAAACAATCAAGTATTCTTAAAGTTCCTGAAAGCTATTATTCTGTGGGTCTACAAAATACAAACATACGTTGGTCTGGGAGAAGTTAATAAGTATGTATATTTAATTTGATCCAGGTAGTATTAGCAATCAGTGTGCTTTCATTTAAGTTAGTTCGGTTATTAGTTTTGGAGAGCGATGGTGGCCAAGCGCTAGCACGTGCGCTTCGCAATCTTACGGCACCGGGTTCGATCCTCGGCCCTGCACCAATGACTTTCGTATTTAGTAAGTTATGTGCAGTTTTCGATGCCATCGCTCCGTGCCTCGGAGAGCACGTTAAGCCGTCGGTCCCGGTTGTCATACAAACATCTATGGCAATCGTTACGGGTAGTCAGACGCCTGACAGAATCTGACGCCTGATCTAACCATCCCTGTTACTGGTCCCGTATGGGTTGCGAGGTCAGATGGCAGTCGCTCGTGTAATTCTGGTAGCTCGCCGCTACAGGTTAGATTGGGAGCCGACCCCAATAACAAATGGGAAAAGGTAAAGAGGATGATGATGATGATGATGATGGGTGTTAGTTTTGGAGTTAAAGCTGCACACGCCGGCGACTTTAAAGAATAATTTTTAAATTGTACTAAATGCTACTACTGCTGTTATTCGATGTAGGTTTTGCTATCACCTTTTGTCTATCCGTTAAAAAGGGTCAATAATGTCAATATCCAAATCCAAAATTAGCAATCACCCACACAATAACACCGTCACCAATTAATAATTGCTCATTTGCACCAACAATGCGTTATAAAGTCGTAGATAGACGGGGACAATACGTTATACCGTCATTATGGCGCGGGTAGACGGGGAAAGCGCATGACATTAGTGACGGTTGGGGATGGCGGGTGGGTACTCCACACGGCACGCGCGAGTCGCGTGCTGCAAACACCGACGCGTGGGCATGCAACACGCATCGATATTAAAAGAATATGTTAATATTCTGATGGGAGAGCGGCTGGATGTGATATTGTTAATTTTTGGTTGCTGAAATCACAAATCTAGAGAGAGTATTCTCTCTACTCTCGCTGAAATTTTAGAATCATGAGCTTTTGAAAACATTTTACTTGATGTTTAAGTGACAATAGGGAATTGGATTGAGAACTAAATCATAAAGTGAGGTTGCTGGAACACATTGTAAAGTTCTCGGCGAAAGATGTGTAACTTGAAGGTGGTATATAGGTAATAGTTAAATAATGCTAAAGCCTGACTACCAAACGCCCATTTCTCTGTCACGAATTCTAATAATTTACGCACATCGCGTAGACGCGGCCGCACTTTGAGTTCCTTTCGCAATCGTCTATTCGGTGCGGACGCCTACCAAAGGGGCCGTCCATAAATTACGTGAAGCATTTAGGGGGGGAGAGGGTCAAGCAAAATCTCAGCAAATCTCACGTGGGGGAGAGGGGGGGTCTCGTCAAATCTCACGTAATTTTTTTTCTTTAAGAAGTTGTTGAGGTAACTGGGTTAAATTAACCAAATATTCAACTAAATCGCGTTTCCAGTAGTCACTCTTCTAGATCACACATGAGTCCCGTGGACTGGCTTAGAAAGAATATTGTTTTATGAATTTTAGTATTTTATTGTTCGATTTTCTCACTGTGATTCTAGACCATGTTCTGTATTAAATAGGTGCTACTCTACCTACTAGGTATAATAAAACTATAATTGGGCTAAATCCGTAAATTGTAGTTTTCTATAGATGTAGAAATAAAACCAATTTTTTTGTCGGTCTATACTGTCTGTCTGACTGTGTGTGTGTGTGTGTGTGTGTGTGTGTGTGTGTGTGTGTGTGTGTGTGTGTGTGTGTGTGTGTGCGTGCGTGTGTGTGTGTGTGTGTGTGTGTGTGTGTGTGTGTGTGTGTGTGTGTGTGTGTGTCGTATACTGTGCATCACGTTGGAACTGCTGTAAGTACGTGTGCGGATTTCGTAAGTGCGGGTTGCCCGAAAAAATTTGTACCTAAGTAATTTATATGCAAGTTTTATTTTATTTTTGTACCTACTTGCTTACCCGCCCCGGCTTCGCATGGGTTAATTAGTTTTACGCCCTAACCCTTAGTGTTCATGGGAAGGAAAAGGAAGAGGAAACCAAAAACGAAAAAGATAGTGAAAAACAAAAATTCTAGCATAAAAGTACTTTCTTATTGCTTGGTGCAACCCGCACTTGGTCGTTTTTGTAAACGTAAAGTGCTCTAAATGTTATTCTGGAAAATTAGCTATAACTATACCAAATTTCAGCGAAATCCATTCAGTAGTTTCAGCATTCGTGTTCGGAAGGACAGACAGACACACAAAAAATTAAAAAAAAAATTGTTTATACTTCTAATCGATAAAAAAGTGTAATGCTTGCAGATTCTAAGAGCACATCTGTAGGTATTCTCCTACAGATGTGCTCTTAGAATCTGCAAGTTGAAATGTCAATGGGCTAGCCACATCGCTCGTAGAACTGACAACCGATGGGTAAGAAAGGTTCTCAAGTGGCGACCACGATCCGGAAGACGCAGCGTAAGCCGGCCCCCCACTAGGTGGATCGACGATTGAAAACCACGGGGAGCAGATGGATGCAGGATGCGAGCAGCCGCTTAAAGTGACACTCTGTAGGGAGGCCTATGTTCAGCAGAGGACATCTTCAGGCTGTTGATGATGATGATGATAGATATACATAAGCTGCTGTAACCACTTCCCATCTGATTGGCAGTGTGTGTTTGCAGGTGATATCACCCAGCCAGGTGAACAATCTGTTTTTCTTTTACATAAATCAAATACAGCACGCACACGTAATAGTAACTATAACTCGCAGGAAAAGTTATAATGAGCTACATTCCCAATATGTAATGGTAAAGTAAACGCAAGACGAGTGGCGCAGCCCGATAGCGCGGCCGTGACCTGCCCTGCTGTCTCCGGATTAGATACCCTCAAGTTCTGGAGGGGGAAGATATCATGAACTTTCCCACCAAGAATTTTGCTTGCAATTAATACAAGAATCACGAAAAACAGCATTAGTGGCGCATTTCCAATAGATGAGATGGTTCTTACGATTATTTGATCCATGGTTTTATCAAAGCTGAAATATTTTCACCGTAAAAAGGTAATATAAAGGGGAAAGGTAGGTAAAGGTTCTTTCATTACTAGGCGGTAGGACTTTTCTGCAAAGTTCGTCTAGGTACCACCGTTTTGCCAGTTATTCTGCCGCCAAGCAGTAGTGTGCAAGCACTACTGTGTTCCGGTTTGAAGAGCATTGTAGCCAGTGAAATTACTGGGTAAATGAGACTTTATGATCTGATCACTCAGTCTAGTAATCTGATTACTTGACTGTGTGATGTCTCAGGATGACGTGCGCAGTGCAGTGTCACGCGAAACTTTATTGTTTTATAGTTCCGAGTGACACTGCAACTGTTATGGGCGGCCGTGTCGCTTAACATCTGGTGAACGACTAGCTTGTCACGTCATTCAATCGCATAAAAAAACTTAATAAATTATTAAAGATGGCATCAGAGTACAAAAGTATTTACATTTTTATACAGGTCAAGTTTTATTTATGAAGAACATCGACTAAGGGTGTGTTTTTCATCCTTAGTTAAGGTAACCAACGGTTAAAAGTTCTATCAAATCTTGACCATTGGTTAGAATTTGTTAGCATTTTTGACTAATGGTTAGACAAAAAACCCACTCTTAGCAGACAAAATATAACTCCTGAACAATACTAGTATTGATCATTATGAAATTAGATAATTTCTCCCTCTGCTTCTCCTCTTTGCCTCCTCTTTTTCTCACTGCACCTACTGATAATACAATATTCGTATGCAGAGGTAATTATTCAACATCTTTTAATTTATTTGTCCTCAAAACTCGAATAACGGCTATAAAAAAATTAATTAGCATTCAAGTATTTGCACAGACCGGTTCGCAATTATGAAACTGGCACTGTCTGCGAAAATTCGTAAACACTGAAATACCTTGTCACAATAAGAAATTCAAGCATTTTATTGCAGTCGGAGTAAATATAGGTTTTTTTATTGTGATAAGGGAATGCGAGGTTTAGTATTTTTGAGAGTAATTCTACCAACGTTCCGCGACATCCAGGGTCGAAGATGGCGTTTAATTTCGCCAGGGGTGTTTTATTATAGAAATGAACCGGTTTTTAGTGAGCTAGGGGCGATACATAAGTAATTAGGCGGGCGGGACTGGGGCGGGCCGCCCTAGCGCGCCCTTCGTATTGTGGGATGAGATTGAGGCACCAGATGTCGTAAATAACATAGGAGTAACAATAACAATAGGAGTTAGATAAATACGTAAATAACATATTTACCTATTATTTTTTTAAACAGAAAATACAGCAAAAAATGGTAGCTTTGTGATTAAAAATTATCATGATAACTTGTGACTTTTGATATTTGATTTATGATGAATTATTTCCGTTCTGTACATTAAATTGAACACCAAATTAGTGAAGGTGGCTATTACATTTTGGCGAGCCCAGTACCGTGCGCGCGGTACCGAGCTCGCAGCGTCCGTCGGTTTGACCAAATATATCTAGTTTCATTTATTGATATATAAATAAGAGCATTATTTAAAATTATGAAATAATTTGTAGTAGTTTAAAAAAATGATGAACTTTATTTTGGTAACAATATTTTGTCTATGTAATATAAAACTCCGGAGATATTTGACCTTTTGTTGAAGCCTTTTTTAACAAAAATCAAATTGAATTTAATATATTTTTAATTACTTGAAAGGCAAAAACCCTAAAACCTGTTCTGTCACTATGGAAGTATTGGATGTATTTAGTGGAGTATAATTTAGTTTGAAGACTTACGTTACACAGAATTTGGAAATTAGAGCTCTCAAATCAGGCCTCTGTGTGTTTTTGCCAAAACGAACACCAGAAGAATGATGATTACTAAATAAATAGGTGAGTTACCTAATATTTGCTCCGTCAATATCAAAGAAAATGAAATGAAGGGTATTTTTCATATAATGGCTAAGTATAGACATTAAAGCTATGCATCAAATATAGACGACGAAAACCTTGTAACTACGCATAATTTTGTAACAGCAGCCTGAAGTGTTCATGAGAACCTGAATGATTATGACTCGTTATCACCTTGGTTCACCCTATGGGTGTAACTTTTATTGATGTTAACACAACCGTTTAAACTGAGCATTAGCTTTAAATAAGCCTTGACAAACCCCACGACAGTTGTTCACCTACAAATTATTACAATCACAAAACAAAATTAACACTGAAGGAACTCAGACTCAAAACGTCATATTTGACGTACACCCCAAATGAGATATGACTTTTTAAAATAGGGTGTGTGAAAATTTAACTTAAAATTGAAATGTCACATTTACCGCCGTCTCACTTTGACATGTCTCCTTTTGATTTTGGGCTTGTGCCAGGGTCGCCCCCGCTGTTAATCTTTATGAAGGGGCATTATATGAGGATTCGTTGATGCTGACAGATTCGCGCGGGAATTTAGCGGAGATTTATGTTTAGGTATTGTAAAAGTCGCGTTTATTGCAGATGGATTTGTACGGCTATTAGTGAGTTTGTAATTGTTGTAACTGGGGAGCGTGTAATTTTTTTTCTTGTTTCGTAATTCCTTGTAAATAGAAGTGCTAAGAAGTGACTTTAATGCCTGTCTCTGCTAAACTTCGATAGCCCTTAAATTCACAACTATCCTTTTATGACGTACCTACTGCAACACATTTGGGCCTACGTCCTCGAGAGATAAGTGCGTACTTAAGAGCTGTCAAATTTACAGTTCAGACGGGCATAAATGTACATACTTAATTATCTATTTAAAAATTACAATAAATAATAATAATAATAATATACGTGTGGACATTTCACACAGCGCCATCTAGCCCCAAACTAAGCATAGCTTGTACTATGGGAACCAGATAACTGATACAATACTTAGATACTTTTTTATTTGTAAATACATACATAGAATACAATATAACACCCAGACACAGAACAAACATCGATGTTCATCACACAAATGTTTGTCCTGAGTAGGAATCGAACCCACAACCTATAATAGTTCAGAAGGCAGAGCTACTACCAACTGAGCTAACAGGCCAGTCAATGTAATGTAATGATATTTAATATATTATTATCTAATAGCTGACCCGCCCTGGCTTCGCACGTTTCTTTTCCCCCCTCCATTCTCCCTTTCCCATTGTACTTACAGGATAGGAGTGGCTTTGTACCTAATACTGAAGGTTGGATGCCTGTAATTTCTGAAACACAAAACCGACGACGTTGAAATATTTAGGGAACAATACTTAAAGTACCCCCTTTCTAACAAAAAAATGAATGAAATTGGACCACGCGTTAATGAATTACAACTATGTACATATTTTTACTTTCATCCCCTCTCCCGAAAAAACCGTGCTGAATTTAGGGATTGAAAGTATTCTATAGTCTACCTCGTAATTTGAACTCAAATCATGCCAAGTTTCATTTGAATCCGTTCAGTAGTTTCGGCGTGATGCTTATAGATACAGACAGACAGACAAATTGATAATAGGGAGCCCTTCTAAAACAATTTAAAATATCTTCAATGTACAGAATTGGACCTTTTAGTTTTATTATAAGTATAGATATAGATAGGTATACTCTACCATTTTAGACCATTAAAAAATTATAGCTAAACCTACAGTAATCCTATAACCAAGACTTCCTAAGTATATCATGAATGTATCTGTACTCCGATTCACAATCAGGAGACGAAGACTGTAGATTGGAACCTACCTGATGTATCGAGAAGCTGATCTACTTATATCTATTTATCATCATCATCACTAACAGCCTGAATACGTCCACTGCTGAACATAGGCCTCCCCCAGAGCGCTTCACCTTGAGCAGCTACTCGCCATGCTCAACGACCTCAGTAGTATCCCAGCAGGTTGGGCTTAAGATGAATATGGACAAGACGATGATCACGTCTAATGCACACGTTTCACCTATACCGGTAATTATTGGGAATAATACTCTCGAAATTGTCGACAAATATGTCTACCTAGGACAGACTGTCCAATTAGGTAGGTCCAACTTTGACAAAGAGGTGGCACGAAGAAACTAACTCGGGTGGGCAGCGTTCGGGAAGCTTCGTCCTATTTTTTCGTCCAAAATACCGCAAAGCTTGAAAACGAAAGATTTCAATCAGTGTGTGCTGCCAGTGATGACTTATGGAACTGAGACATGGTCTCTTACTGTTGGCCTCAGTAGTAAGCTCAAAGTTATCTATATTAATTCATCACAATTCGCATTCCCCATGATACAAACTACTAGCTACATCGCAATGTAGATAGCATAACAAAACTAGGGGTATTTTGTTTATTTACTCTCCACGGTCGAACAAATCGCCGCGTTGAGATGATCGCGCGGGCGGAGCTTTAATGAGATGCGATGCAAACATACGCACTATTCCTTAGGGCACCTCCCCTTAAATCTTTTGTCCGCACTCTTTTGATCCCAGACTGTTGGGACCACTCGAGTATTGTTATTTGCTTGCGTAATTGATTTACTATATTGTAAAAAATGTGAAAATATTTGTAAAATGGTAATGTAGTTTTTGATTTGAGGTGAAAGGTAGGGCAAACAAGGTGTTTTTGGTTCGTTTCCCGGCGTAATTAGAGCGTGTGGAGCTTTGAATTGAATACATCATGTAATTCATTTCATAAAGTCGTTTGTGATGTACTATGCTCAACATATAGCCCGCTCATTTTGCAGCGCCATCTAGTTTTATATCGGTTTTCAGCATATTTTTCATCTATGCTGTTTTCCTGGTGTATTGGCATTCCTCTTCAACTTGTTCCATGGTATTACCAGTTTACCAGCCGTAGTCGCAGGCACACAGCACACGTCCGCGTGTGCAGGCCAGATACACGTCGCGGTGTCTTTAGTTATTCATCTTGAACTTGTTTGTGCAGGTGTGTGGTCGCCCTAAATACCGACTGGGCAGACGCTTCACCCGGGCGTACGATGGTATCTAATTTAGGAGAAATTTTATATTTCTACCACCTTGTAAAAAGAAAAGTTAGTATCTATATTTTTTACCGACACTAATCTATTAGGTTTCACCTGCAACGTGCCTGTTTAGCCGTATGATCCCGTGGCGGTGTGAGAATAGGACCACCCCATCTCTCCCCGTGACTGCCGTAAGAGCTGGCTAAGGTGCAGAGAATGAGCAGCAGAGTTCTCCTCGGTACATCAAAATCTTCTGCGATCACCAAGACACGAAGCCGCGTGCCTGTGGTGATTAAGGCAAACCCCCCCTATGACAAGCGTCTAAAGTGGCGTTTTGTGGGAGGCCTATGTTCAGCAGTCTCCGGCTGACAATGTGTACCCATATTCCCGCGGAAGCTCGTCATTTTTCGTGATTAAAGGATATCCTAAGGTGAATTCGATAATGAAAACTATCTGTGAGCAAAATTTAATCGAAATCAGTCCAGCCGCTTATGGCGTAAAATTACACATAGGTACACAACAAACAGACATCGTTTCAATATTAATATAGGAAGTAGGGATTAAAAAAGAAACGTGGGTCTTTGGTAAGAGAGCAAAGTATTCACCATCAGTTGCCCATAAAATTATAAAATGCCGTTGAGATGGATCATGTTCTAACTTATAATATCTGAACATAGAGCAACTATTTCTTCTTCCTTCTTTTTCTTTCATGTAATAGGTTTCATTGGCAGAATTTTTATACAGGTAATGGCTTATTACTGACTTAGGACAACCGGTGGTACTGGTGGCACTAGGTGGTAGGACTTTTCTGCAAAGTTCGTCTAGGTAGGTACCACCGCTTTGCCAGTTATTCTGCCGCCAAGCAGTAGTGTGCAAGCACTTCTGTGTTCCGGTTTGAAGGGCATTGTAGCTGGTGAAATTACTGGGCAAATGAGACTTTATAATCTGATCACACAGACTAGTAATCTGATTACTAGACTCTGTGATGTCTCAGGATGACGTGCGCAGTGCAGTGTCACGCGAAAATTTATTATTTTAAAGTTCTGAGTGACACTGCAACTGTTATCGGCGGCCGTGTCGCTTAACATCAGGTGAACGACTAGCTCGTCACGTCATTCATTCGCATAAAAAAAACGCGTAGCGAAATTTACTCAACCTACCGATCGGTTAAAAGCTAGTCAAGCTTCGCTAGCCGCTAGTCGAGTTCTTCTTAAAAGATTGACGTTTAACAGTAAACAGTACCTACGTATATTGGTTACGTAGGCTGCTAATTAAACTGTTGAGATGAGCATGTGTGATGTTGGCTCTTAGCCTATAGACTTGTATAGCTTATTCGCGACATTGCAGTTTGTTTATGGCTCGGGCGTGGCAGGTAAATGATATTTTCTCTGTCACCTGCCTACTCTACATAATTAATTAATGCTGCCTCTCTATTTATTTTACTATTTACACTTGATAGCTCCAGTACTAGTGTACCTACTAAAAAGAAACAACTACATACCGCCAGTTTCACGTTAAAGTTAAACTCATGTCAACTTCAAAATGCTGGACGCTCATTGGTTGAAGACAGCCGATGATCAACAGGCAACCAATGACCGTTCCGTATATTTAAATGAAAAAAATCGCTTATTGGCAATATAAATGGCTAGACAGTAAAATGAAAAGAAAGCTTTGAAAAAAAAGAAAACCTTAATAAAAGGGAATAACGGTTCAATAATTAGGTTATTCTACTAAAGGAAAAACGCTCTGATCAATACCGCAGTTGCAATGTTACGGACAAATCCATATAAACCTAAGCAAACTAGGTAGTTTTGTGTTGTTCTGATTGGTATGTTATTTGAAAACGTTTACTTCCATGTAGGACCTAGCCATACGTCCATACTCTATTCTATTATTAAACATTCATAAGTCTGTCTGTTTGTCACCTACCTTTTTCTTTGATCTTTTGAAAGCGTACGAACTATTGCGAAAATTGTAGTCCACCTATAAGGCCGCAGGCAGCAGCTAGTTAATCAATAACGCCACGAACCTACTTCAAAAACTTATAGCTAACAGTCCGCGCCCGTGTTTGCTCGCAAGTCGCGTGTGCCCGAGCATTCAAACAAACAAACCATAGCATACTCCGCTTGTTGATTGATCATTATAGTTTACATGTGGATTACACGATAAGTTTTACTGTCAGTTTTACGGATTATTGATGATCGTGATCGCGTGATCTGATGTTGAGTGACGAAAATCTGACAATCTGGGAGGTGGGAGGACTTTTCTGCAGAGTTCGTCCATGGTAACACTGCTTTGCCAGATATTCTGCGGGCAATTTTATTTTCTTTTTTTTGAACGGGCTAATGCTGTTAGTCTCTACCGACATTTACAGCATTACCGGGCGGGGGGGCAGACGCTTAAGGCGCCCAGCCGTCAAAAGTCGGAGGCAACTAGTACAAGGGCACCCCTGGGGTGAGAGCCTCAGCTTGGGCCGTTGCCGGGATAAGAGGCTCGAGAAGGCTACGTCCACTGGAAGAGTGGACCCTATGGAAAGTCGCGACCGTCCTAGCTAACCTACGGGGGGTACGTCCATCTCACCGGCGGGATCGGTGTCTGATCGTGTTACGCTGGTACACTACTCATAAAAAAAAAATGCCGGTGCCGAAAGCGGATTCTGCGGCCAAGCAGAAGTGTGCAAGCACTACTGTGTTCCGGCTTGAAGGGCATTGTAGCTAGTGAAATTACTGGGCTAATGAGACTTTATGATCTGATCTCACAGTCTAGAAATAAATAGACTGTAAGTCTCAAGATGACGTGTGCAGTGCATGTCACGCGAATTTTGATAATTTAGAGATCCGGGTCACACTGCAGTCTTTTATGGGCGGCCGTGACGCTTAACATCATTCGAACGACTAGCTCTACACGTCATTCGTTTACATAAAAAAACTTTCAGTGAGAATAGGTACCACCTAGTTATAATGTCTCAATCTATTTCATCGATCATGTACTGTAATTCACGAGTGAATTCCTGATTCATAACCCGTAATAAAAAATATTTTTTTGACTAGATAACCAGTTGTCATTCTTGGTATCTAATTCGAAAATATATTCCAGATACATAACCAGTAATAAAACAGTTTTTTCTTCTCACTAGACAACCAGTTATCAAACTTGGTATTCTAACGGGAATAAACAGAATTTACTGACGATGAAGCGTGTAACAGTCGCTTTATACGGTATTCCTATTAGATATTCTGTGTTTATAGTTATGGCCCAGTTTCTTATTTAAATGCTGTTTGCATGTGGTCGCATGTCGCGTATTTGCTGATTGTCAGCAATCGCCAAATGCAGCAATGCTGATAAAATATTCAGAGCTGTTGATGTCGGCTGGCTTGCACGACATCATACAAGGCAGTTGGTTCTGTAAAGCAAACGACAAAGACGAGTTATATATTAAATTATCACACACATAAAAGCTCATCATCAACAGCCTGAAGACGTCCACTGCTCAACATAGGTCTCCCCCAGAGAGCGCCACTTTGAGCGGCTGCTCGCTTCCTGCGTCCATCGGCTCGCCTTATACCAGATCGTCGGTCCACCAAGTTGGGGGCCGGCCTACACTGCGTCATCCGGTTCGTGGTCGCCACTCGAGAACCTTTCTTCCCCATCGGTTGTCAGTTCTACGAGCGATGTGGCCTACCCATTGCTATTTCAAATTACTAATTCTAAGAGCTATGTCGGTCACTTTATCGTTATATAAAATCTATTTGAAATAAAATAAAATAACAATTTTATCATCAAAATTCAGTTATTAAAATATGAACAGTGGGTAATGTTTAATTTAATAGTTACTACATCATTCGTTCATTAAAATTGTAACAGCTAAATTACAGTCATTATTATTGTATCCATTTACTTACTGGCTAAAGTCACAGATAATAGTGCTAAAACACTTCACCGTCTTGCCATTAAAAAAACTCACGCTCATAAAAGTTATGTGAGACTTCGTCAGTATAATATTAAAGCAAAGATATTACTATCTGTTTGGATGTAAGATGAAGAAGGGTGTTTTTTCATTGCAGCCCGCGTCGCGAGAACGCCTCATCTCCTGAAATTAAGTTTCAAATATTAAATTTTCTTCATGAAAAAGACCTGTCCTCGTTGGTAATCCACGGAGCATTTTACGTCATGGATTTTACTCTTAATAAGTATCTATAGTAGTGAGGCAAGAGTAACAAAAATAATCTAGGTTTGTGACATTGTATGTAGGTACATATTTGTTTTGGCAAAATGTTGCAAGACAATGTTTCGTTTTTTTTTCCAATGTTCCTCTTCTTCTCTCCATATATTCCGGATAGGCCCCACGTGAGGCCCAAAAGGGAATAACCTGCTGGGCCTTGCAGGGGCGAAGACGTAGGGTCCAAAAAAACCTGTTGCCAAGCACAATCATCATCATCATCCTACTAATATTATAAATACGGAAGTTTGTGTGTGTGAATGTTTGTTACCTTCTATATCCGTAACTACTTAACCGATTTTAATGAAATTTGGAATGTAGATAGCTTTTACGCTGGATTAACACATAGCACACTTTATACCCGCGGGTAACACCGTGGGGCGCAACTAGTAAAATATAAATGCGAAGGTTTGTGTGTATGAATGTTTGTTACCTCTAAACGTAACAACGGCTGAACGGATTTTGATGAAATTCGGAATGCAGATAGCTAATGTGTTGGATTAACACATAGCATACTTTTTATCCGCGGGTAAATCATAATTCGTACTCATTTGAGAACCATAGTGTCTAATCGTATAAATTCATTCCACGATCGGCTCGTATGTGTCTCTAGTTTTTTCTATTAAATTATGCATGCTGCTGCCCATTCCCTAGATATTCCCTTAGCCGGCTCTTACGGCACCCACGGGAACAGATGGGGCGGTCCTATTCGCAAACCGGGACCACACGGGTTACATATTATTCTACCTTGGAGTTAGAGACCATATAGGTAGGGAAATTAAAAAAAAGCACGTACGTACCTCATCATCATCATCAGCCTGAAGACGTTCACTGCTGAACATAGGCCTCCCCCACAGAGCACCACTTTGAGCGCCTGCTTGTCGCCTGCCTCCATCGGTTCCCCGCGGTTCTGACCAGGTCCGTCCGTTTACCTAGTGGGCGGCCGGCCTACGCTGCGTCTTCCGGTTCGTAGTCGCCAATCGAGAACCTTTCTTCCCCATCGGATGTCAGTTCTACAAGCGATAATATCGCCATATTATGGCCATGCCCACTGCCACTTCAACTTGCTAATTCTATGCAGGAACCCCAGGTTTAATTGAATAGTGCAACAAACAATAACAGTGCGTTATCTCGGTCGCAGAGGGGTAGAGAAATCAGTACAGTCGGGATTATCTCTCATTAACGCGGGAACGGACGCGTTCGTGCGTGACTGTACGGAGGGTGGCTTTTATTTGGATGTTTTGTACGTGATTTTGCGCTTTGGTATGATAAGATGATGCTGACTGTACAATTATTCGGTCAAAGTTCAAGATTTTGTATATGTTTTTAATATAATATACTTACTTGAATTACTTATGGGGTGCTTTGCACAACTTTCGGACTGATGTGCCGAAAAGTACAAGGTATTGGTGATAGCACCCAGCCTGCACAATGCAGAGCCTTTCTACCTAAGAGCATAGGTAGGTATATATATCTTTCAAGCAATAAAAAAAATTATATTATTATTAATTTGTGCCCCAGTCCCCACGGCACGACTATAGGCTTAAAATAAAATGAAAAAAAAAAACGCAAAAAAAAAAGAATGATGTTTTTTTTAAAATAAAATGCATTTTAAATAATACAAGACAGTCTCATTTTTAAACCCCCTCAACGGACAGAGAGGGGTTGTACGTTTAAGGTGCTGTGTATCCGTGTGTCTGTGGATTGGTGGTTACAAGGATAATGTTTTTTTTGTTTTAAAGATGTTCAAGAGTGTTCTTGGCTATGATTCAAGAAAAAAAATTATGGCCGTCTGAATATTATCGTTTTTTTCTAGTTGATGAAGTTTTCGTTCTAGTGATAACCATGGTTTTTTTTGACTAGTTTATAAAAGGTACCTACTTGAAAGTAAAAAGTATGAGTATAGGTTATCGTTCAATTTTTATTATATTTGATCAATACATTTCAGTTAATAGTTACAAAAACCTTTAAATTTTTCTTTTTTATTTTCGAATGCAATAGCAATTTTACCCCATCACCACACTCCTCCAAAAGACCTCAGCAGTTTAGCTCCGAGCTTAGCGTGCATGCAGTTGTGCATTATATAATTTGGACGCAGTACCTTGACTCGGATGATTTAGCAAATTGATTTTAAAGCGAAGGAAATATTTAGAATCACGAACATTTTGTTTTAAATTTGCTTTTTATGGGTTTTCACTATTAGATTTGCGTTTCGCGATTTCAAAGCCCAAAGTGATGCTAAAAGCTTGTACGTTTAGTCTTTTATAAATCATACCTACCTACTGATATCGTTTGTACACATTTTACTATGGTATAAACTTAGGGTGAAAATATTGCAGAAGACCGAATATATTTTACACAAAATACGTCGAGTTCTTACTACTACTGCTACTACTATGCTGCAGTTTTTTAATTATTTTTTACTAATTCATTTAAAGCCATTGACATATATAATTATATATTGCTTCGTAATAAGGACAGGCCTGATGACAGATTTAAACGTCGCTTCAAAGTGGGAGCCAAATTCACAGATTGGCAATCATTAGCACTCAGTCTGTGATGTAAGTGAGACGAGATCGGTCGAGTGCTACAAAGAAAACATGCCCAGTTGTGCTGTGAAAGGTTGTGCGAACTACTCTCCGGTAAGTTTAATCAAAAAGGCAGCATATTTTATCATACATAAGTCAATGTTTTGAATACTATACTCCGTTTTCTCATAAAATAACTATTATCTATTTGGAAAATTATTGTAAACTTATACAATGACAGGACGTCATGGCGGCGTCAGCGTCACCTTGACGGCGTTGAATTATTTTCCATCATTTTGACCAAAACAATGTTAGCCAAGGCATATTCTCATATATAAATGTATTTTTAGGTAAAGCACGATCTTTTCACAAATCTTTCAAGTTAACTATAAAAAAGCAGTTCGAATATGTAATTTGACTAAAAATGTTACAATATCAACTTGCGTATGTGTGCGTGAGTCAAACGTACACGCTAGCTCTGAAGTAAAGCAGTCTCTACACTAGACGTGTGCCCCGGCCGTGTACACTTGTGCCCCCGTGCCGTCCAAACGTACAATACGCTCCTAATCGCCATACAAAGCACGGTTTAGTTATAAATACAGATCGCGTTGTTTTCGGTTGCGCCCCGCTGCGTCGCTCTGTCAGCGGGTTTAGGGGTTGTACATTTTGTTGGGAGGGAAACAGCAGTGAGAGGTCTTGTAATAGAATGCTTGAATGTTTTGCATTATATTTTAAAGAGCCTACTTATGCAATACTGATATTTCGTGAGGAACATTGCATCCAATACGCGCTCTTAATTTTCAGATACTTTTAGTTTCAGTTTTCTTTTTTTTTTGTGAATACAGCACCCAGAATTGACAACTACTATGTTGAAACACCTTAATTTAATTTTCTAAATGGTCCAACTGTAGGGGCACAGAATGCTAACGCGGCAGAAATTATGGCACGCGGTGGCCGCGCCGCTCTGGCCTCCTCAGTCGTCTCTTCACCATTACCGCGTCATGTTATAGTACTTATATATTATTTATTTTTAACGTTTCAATTATAAATTTATTTGTTCCTGAAAATCGCAGTTTCCTTGGAGTTCCCCGCACTATGAATAGTTCACGCGTCGTTATGTAACACCAACTCTGAAACAATAGCAATTTGACAGAGTATTATGCCCTAAACATGATAATAATCGTCCAGAGGGTAGAGCACCGAGATTTTTATTGTTCGCATTTTGATCGCACACGTACCGCACCCAATCGCATCGCAGGCCGCGGCGGCCGATGATCCTGAATAAATTATCGTTGTTTTATTCCCAACCCACGATGAATAAATGTTTTATTAGCGTAGCTTTTTCCGATTGTGCTTTGTTGGTATTATTTAGGGAACGTTTTGTAGGTTATTTTATTTGGATCTGTACGGATTGTGACACATGTCTTGGAGGGAGAGCAAGTGTGTAATACTGTTTATATTTAATTCGATTTGCTGATTGAATTTAACTGGCTGTTATTTTAAAGGAAATCTACTATTTTTGTTTATCATGCGTATTCTCGAAAATTAAAATAGGTTTATTTGTATTTATATGTGGGAGACCTAATATCCTAAACACAGGTTAACTTAGTTAGGAGTTGGTGCTCAGACATTTATACCTACTCGAGTTTTGTTATACCCACTAATAGTGTGTCAATTCATACTGTCATCTACATGTGAGTCAAGTTATACCTACCATCCATGTATAAACTGTTTAAGCTTTAACAACTTCAAATGTAAATGCTAGTTTTTATAAATATGTATTCCCCCTGCATCTCTTTTAAGTGGGTAGGTAACCTAAATTCTTAAATCAGTATAGTGAGTACCTACAATGTTTGGGTAGGTAGTCATATTTATTCCTGAAATAAATTTCATTTCATTTCATTTCATTTCATTTCATTTCATTTCATTTCATTTCATTTCATTTCATTTCATTTCATTTCATTTCATTTCATTTCATTTCATTTCATTTCATTTCATTTCATTTCATTTCATTTCATTTCATTTCATTTCATTTCATTTCATTTCATTTCATTTCATTTCATTTCATTTCATTTCATTTCATTTCATTTCATTTCATTTCATTTCATTTCATTTCATTTCATTTCATTTCATTTCATTTCATTTCATTTCATTTCATTTCATTTCATTTCATTTCATTTCATTTCATTTCATTTCATTTCATTTCATTTCATTTCATTTCATTTCATTTCATTTCATTTCATTTCATTTCATTTCATTTCATTTCATTTCATTTCATTTCATTTCATTTCATTTCATTTCATTTCATTTCATTTCATTTCATTTCATTTCATTTCATTTCATTTCATTTCATTTCATTTCATTTCATTTCATTTCATTTCATTTCATTTCATTTCATTTCATTTCATTTCATTTCATTTCATTTCATTTCATTTCATTTCATTTCATTTCATTTCATTTCATTTCATTTCATTTCATTTCATTTCATTTCATTTCATTTCATTTCATTTCATTTCATTTCATTTCATTTCATTTCATTTCATTTCATTTCATTTCATTTCATTTCATTTCATTTCATTTCATTTCATTTCATTTCATTTCATTTCATTTCATTTCATTTCATTTCATTTCATTTCATTTCATTTCATTTCATTTCATTTCATTTCATTTCATTTCATTTCATTTCATTTCATTTCATTTCATTTCATTTCATTTCATTTCATTTCATTTCATTTCATTTCATTTCATTTCATTTCATTTCATTTCATTTCATTTCATTTCATTTCATTTCATTTCATTTCATTTCATTTCATTTCATTTCATTTCATTTCATTTCATTTCATTTCATTTCATTTCATTTCATTTCATTTCATTTCATTTCATTTCATTTCATTTCATTTCATTTCATTTCATTTCATTTCATTTCATTTCATTTCATTTCATTTCATTTCATTTCATTTCATTTCATTTCATTTCATTTCATTTCATTTCATTTCATTTCATTTCATTTCATTTCATTTCATTTCATTTCATTTCATTTCATTTCATTTCATTTCATTTCATTTCATTTCATTTCATTTCATTTCATTTCATTTCATTTCATTTCATTTCATTTCATTTCATTTCATTTCATTTCATTTCATTTCATTTCATTTCATTTCATTTCATTTCATTTCATTTCATTTCATTTCATTTCATTTCATTTCATTTCATTTCATTTCATTTCATTTCATTTCATTTCATTTCATTTCATTTCATTTCATTTCATTTCATTTGAGAGTTCTACTAATTATTCAGAAATAAAAAAATAACAATCACATTTCGTATTTTTGAAACGATTAGTGGCAAACAATCAGTCGGTCCACTTGATGGTAAGTGGTCACTGCCGATTATTGTTAAGGTATTTTGATAATATATACTATAGATACTTTTTTGATTGCAAATACATATATAGAATACAATATAACACCCAGACACAGAACAAACACCTATGACCTATGTTCATCACAAAAATGTTTGTTCTGGGTAGGAATCAAACCCATAACCGTTCAGAAGGCAGGGCTACTACCAACTGAGCTATCAAGCCAGTCAAATTGATAAGGTGGTACGTTTCACTAGGGCCGGAAATTCAAATTTTCTTGCGTTCTTTTGCCAATAATAGCTTAATTACTCAACGTGATTACATGAAAACTAATTTTGCGCAATAGAATGTATCAATAAATTACAATTAAAAGTATCACCTACATATCATTGGTTTATTAGCGACAAATGGTAATAGACTGACAAACTACGACGAAGTTTTTGTATTGCCATTTGTCGTTAAACCAATGATATCTAGAAGATACTGTTAATCGTAATTCTTTCTTTACGTTAAATCAGTTTTAATGTAATCATGTTCAGTAATTAAGCTATTACTGGCAAAAGAACGCAAGAAAATTTGAATTTGCCGCGCTAGTGAAACGTTCCACCTTAACTAATTGTAGGTATATCATAACAGATATTTATGTAAGTGCGTATGATTATGAATATGATTCAAGCGCATTACATTCACCGTTTTTTCTTCTTCTATACAATTATTTGATGCTTACCTAAGTATTTATTTACATGATACGCAATTTTCCTGAGTTCATTGCTATAGTTTTTATAGGTCACTGTTTAAAAAAAAAACAAAGTGTTTTATTGCAAATAGGCTATTCATAGCACTTTTACAAGTCAAATGAGATAGGTACTAAAAATTGTAAATACTGAGCATGTAAAATAACAAAGTGCGTAATGTCAAAAATTGTATATAGCAAGACTATTACAATAATGTGAGTTTGAAATAGGAATCTATAGCAATAACCCTAGTCTCTCAGCGTAGCCCTAAAATTTTCAGATATCATTCTTTTCAGTTTTTTTTATATTTTCTTTCAATCATACCCGCATTTAGTTAGATGAGTCCTATACTCCTACGTCCTATTTCCAACCTAAAGTTTTCTTATTTTTTCTTGGTGAAAATAAATTATAATAATTTTCAAAATAATAACTGTCAGCGATTAATAGTCACGAGGGTTTGCGTTAAATTATAACATAAATGATGCCCAATGAACCATGTCATCCTGTACCCCCGCTATAAGTAAAGCCGGGGTACCGCAGGCGTTTAGCCGACAACCATTGTACCGTTTGTGTCCAACCCTATAACAGATTGGCAGATCGGTGCGCGGGAGTCGACTGCACCCTGCAGGGTCCAGAGATGTTGTGAAACATGCATAATTGATTTAGTTACCCGTGAAATTCCTTGGCCTTTGATTTGCACGCTTCGGTTGGTTACAATGAGTTATGAAATGTTTAATGATGGTATGAATAGCAGTTGGAATGTTTGTTTGTTTTCTTATGGAGTATTTTTATACTTAAACATATATATTAACGCTAACACAAACACACGACACACAACACGACAACGACAAACGACACATACGACACACATACATAGATATTTAACGATTTGTGTGTTTTAATAAAGAGTTTATCTATTCTATCTCTCTATCTATTGAAGTAAAAACATTTAAATTTTGAAATGAATTATTCTGTTACATAAAGAAACTTAAGGTTCTCCAGTGGCGACCACGAACCGCAGAGGACGCAGCGAGAACGGCCTCCCACTAGGTGGACCGATGATCTGGTCAAAATGACGAGGAGCCGATGGATGCAAGTAAGTGGTCAAAGTGGCGCTCTATGAGTGGACGTCTTTCGGTTGATTATATTAGAATAATATTTAGTCTGTGTCATATTTGATTAAGTAGGCTATGGATATGTGTGCGTGTGTTCCCTCTCTCTCCCGCTGCGTACGATTGTAAACATAGGTTTTTACGATAAATATAAATTAGTTTATTTCTTTTCTGCATTTTAATTTAAATAAATTATTAGTTTTTTCAGATTGTGATGAAAAAGCTCATTGCAAAAACACAAATATTAATAGTGGTGATATTGGTATTGATGATTTAATGACTTAAGCAAAACACTATTTCAATTTATAGACATTAATTCAAATATAATATAAATCCTGAATCGAAAAATTTTTTTTTATGTAAGCATAACTATTGCTGGTGCCTATAATAATAAATAAATATGTAATATTAATTTAATTAACGTCTAACGATCACATACATAGATCTTCGACTCTAACTAGGACTCCCTGTACCTATAGGGACCCAGGAACTACGAGGTCCGTGGTCCCACAACACCCAGAGACAGAACAAGTTTTTACACTTTTTTCCTGTACACAAATACTTGTCCTGGCGCAGGAATTGAACCCACCGCCTCCGGGTCATGAGCCCACCTGCTCAACCACCACACTACAGATGCTGTCATAATGGGATAAGGATTACTAAATATAACAAATTGTAAAAATAGATATTCTCTAGAAAAAAAACAAATAACCTTCGACGAATCAATTTAATATTAACAACATTTCATTTTCGCGGTACAAATTGTTTAAACATTCACTTTGTTGAAGACAAAGCCATTGCTCGGGGGTGAGATGCAATAAACAGGGTCCCCCGGTCCCAGAGGACCCGGCGCACGCTAAACGTGGGGCCATGGGGCACACGCGACTCCCCTGGGACTACTTGAAGGTAACCTGCTAGATATCGCAGGGTTAACTAATAAATGTAGCCGTTATTTTAGAGATAAGTGTTTATTGAGCTAATTAATCAATTATAAGGTATGCGAAGCCTTATGGCGTGGTTTGGTACTAGCTAAAAATATGTCAAATTCAACTAGATTACACAGTTTGTCATACCAACAGCTCACGATATTCACACACCGGTTGCAAGTGGAATAGCTCGTAAAAGACTGCAATGCTAAAACAAGAATTTTATTTTGTACGTTTTTAACGGGATGCTTAAAATGTATTTATATCTTAGTTTAAGAGCCGGTATCGTGTAAAGAAAAAATCGTTTTCCACAGTAACTTATCATAATTATTACGAAGATTTTTTTATTGTACCGTAACTGGTTACGAACTTCCGGTTTCGTCAAAAAGGTATAATTATGTAGTGTAAGTATACGTAGAAGTCTTTGGGTTTCGTACGCGGCCGAAGGCACAAAATAGAAAGGTACAGAAGTCAATCTACATAGTAAGTGCGCTCGAGCAACGTACACATAGACACCGCTCACCGACACGATGTCTCGGAGTCTTTCGGAGTAATGCGAATGCGAGTGCCATCCGCTTGACACACGCGTCTGTGAACTTTCTTATGAAAAAAATGGAGCACCTAAAATAATTATTATAACTGTAACAGTAGATGGTTGTTTAAATTCAACATTAAACGGTGGATGGTCGTTTTTTAGTTACCAGATGTTTCAGAGAGGTAAGTAGGTAGGGTTTGCTTGTTTTCAATAATCTAACGAGGAAGATGAGAAAGGGACGGGTGATGCTGAAACTTTAAAAGCTTATTACTCCTTGATTTATTTACTGATATTACTAATTTTTTCAAGTATTGCATTCGTTTTTAACCTACTTTAAAAAAATATTATTTTCTTGTTAATTTTTTAATAGCAGGCAACTAGCCTAAACACACTTTTTGCCTTTTTTATGTATAATATTACCTATAGTGAGATGGTAGGATTAATCCTATATTGAAGTTACACATCAGGGCTTGGAATATTGCAAAGTAAACAACTGTACTTCAGTTTCCTGTTAAAATCACGAACCAACTATTACCATAAAATAAATAATAGGTACTCCGTAGATACTAGGTATAGTCCGTACCAATAAGTTTGCCAAACGCACCTTACATAATATAATGCCGTGCGTACACTGCGCATGTGGTCTGACAGCGATGAATTTCGCCATGTTTTCGCAGCAGTCGCTCCTCGAGCTGTCAATGCAAACTCCCCCGCAAGACAAGCTTACACGCATTTGCGGGTGTAACAAGACTACTCTGGGTACAGTGCGTGGAGTTGGGAAAATGTAAAGTGAGTTATAGAGTTGAGTTTTATTTATACAAACTTCTATTTCATCAACGTGCAAAATAATATAAAAATACCACTCACAACATAAAATTTGTAAGTACCTACTATTAAGTCTTCTGTGATAAAGGTAAAAAAATTGTACTCTCTGTAAACTGTAAACTGTACCTCTTGCTACTGCCATAAATTTTGAGTTGAAGCTGAAGTTAAGTACAGAAGCTCCAAAAAATTAAGAAATCCCGTGTTTCTTTTATTCAAGTAATCAATAAAAAAAATCTTAAATCATAATTCTGACATTTTACTTCAATAAATAATTTGTCACTTACCCAGAAAATCTAAAATAGCAAGCAAACGTCTTATAAAATAACAGAAAAAAGCTTATAGTGCACTTTACTACAAATCCATTATATGGCATTAATCGAAAAAACCACTAAAGTTGGATTTCCATGTTCGAAATTCAAACTTTCACTCAAGCGACTGAAACGAACCAGTCAATTTACAGCGAAGGGTGACGGCTTCGTCAGTGCAGGCAAACCCTAGCAGATGGCGTAGTGTTTGCGCTACTCGAGTGGAACTTTGAATTTTGAACTATTAGCCGTGCGCTGTACATTCGGCACCTGTCAATGTTTACCGTTCGCCAGTGTGTAGGGGGCATAACTTTAGATGAAGTTATGGCGACATTATAGTTACAGTACAGATGAGATGAGATGAGAGACACTGAGAAACCGCCACTAAACAAAGTACACCTATAGTAAAACAGTGTGGGTAGGTATTAAAATGGAACGTTTCACTAGGGCGGCAAATTCAAACTTTCTTGCGTTCTTTTGTCAATAATAGCTTATTCAACGCGATTACATGAAAACTAATTTTACACAAATAAATAAAATATATCAATAAACTACAATTAAAAGTATCACCTACATATCATTCATTGGTTTAGCGACAAATGGCAATAGACTGAAAAACTAAGACGAATTTATTTATTGCCATCTGTTGCTAAACCAATGATATCTAGGAATGATATCTATGATATCTTTTAATCGTAATTTGTTGATACATTCTATTTCTTTACGTTGAATAAGTTTTAATGTAATCACGTTTATTAATTAAGCTATTATTGGCAAAAGAACGCAAGAAAATTTGAAACTGATAGTGAAACGTTCCAACTTAAGTAAAATTATTATCAGAATAAAAAAAACTAGCGGTATTTACAACCGAGCGCTACCGTGCTTCGGAGGGCACGTTAAGCCGTCCGGCTGTTGTCGTAAGACAATAGTCGTTAAGCCAAGTCAGAAGCCTTTGGGCGGCCTAAAAAACTTCTGAAACCAGGGTTGACCACTTGCCTATAAAGCTACTTATCTCTGTTTTGTGCAACTTAAGGTTAAGTTTTTAATGGCAAATAAATAAATTATTATTAAATTATTATTAAATTATTATTATACGAGAAGAAGCAGAAGAAAAAAACATTTATTAGTCATTCATTCATACCTACATCCATTGCTTTGATTTTGATTTGGCGTTTTTCTAAGCAGTAGGTACTTGATATCGTGTGTCAAAAGCATAATAATGTTCCGTATGTCTAAATACCTCTGTATACATATAGAAGTCTTTGTGCATGTCCAAGTTGTGAAAATAAGTAGAATACTTTTACTTGATATTTGGATCTCATATTTTGGTTGTGCCCAAAAGCTATGCCAGAAATAACAATTATTAATATATATCTCATCATCAACAGCCTGAAAACGTCCACTGCTGAATATAGGCCTCCGCCACAGAGCGCCAGTTTGAGCGGCTGCTCGCCTCCTGCATCCATCGGCTCCCCGCGGTTTTCACCAGATCGTCGGTCCACCTAGTGGCGCTCTATATATCTACTTAATTTTGTTATGAAGTATTTATTTGTAGTGGGCTTTGCCGCTGAGCGACCACGCTGTTCTATTGGAAGAAATCACATTAACTGCACTATCCTACTTCCTATCCTATCCTACTAATATTATAAACTAAGAGCGCCCCACGGTTTAACCCACGGATAAAAGTAGCCTATGTGTTAATCCAGTACATAAGCTATCTACATCCCAAATTTCGTTCAAATCCGTCCAGCCGTTTGAGCGTAAAGAAGTAACAAACATACACACATACACACATACAAACTTTCGCCTTTATAATATTAATATATATATAAGTGTGATGCAAAAGTTTGTATGTGTGAATGTTTGTTACCTTATATCTCGGTAACTACTAAACCGATTTAGATGAAACTTGGAACGTAGACTATTTAGGTTCTGGAATAACATATAGGATACTTTTTATTAGCGGGTAAAACTGCGGGACACAACTAGTAACTAATGAAGATAAAACTAGTTGCTGCGCAGACCTAAACTTTTACGCGTATATTATAAAAATTAATAAGTTTATATTATTTTATTTATTTTTTATTATTATTACATGCTTTCATACAATGTCATTTAGCTTACTAATCTATAATTATCACCTAGTCCTAAACATTTCATTGTATGAGCCCTGTGAGGGCGTTGCACTTTAGAGTGGAGCTGGAGCTTACATTTTCTTTAGAGTAACATTTATTCAGTCCTTATTAAAATAGCAAATTATTCGTGGTTTAATTGATTTTGTCGCCTTACAATTTAGGTTAATTTATATATTATAGTTATACTAGTCAATTACAAACAAGAATGTCCTTTTATTACATTAAGTTATTTGTGTTCTCTCGGTAATAATTTTAAGTGGGTAGATTTTAAAGTAAGTTTTCCTACGATCGAGTGTATTCTATGTATGTATTTACAAAACAAAAAGTATATAAGTATTGTATCAGTTATCTGGTTTCCATAGTACAAGCTATAATGCTTAGTTTGGGGCTAGATGGCGCCGTGTGAAATGTCCACACATATTTATTATTATTATTATTATTATTAGTGTAACAGGGCCGAGCGAACTGGTTTGTTATTATGCTCAAAATTGCGTACATTAATATAATTAGAGTATGCAACGTTCTGGAAATGCCCTCAGCATTGAAAATATGCATAGGCAGTGGATTGCTTGCCACTTTTCATAAAAAAATAACGTAACAAAATTTGCGAAATTTAATCAATTTTGAACTCCTACAACAAGGTGTAGCCGTAAATAAATTCAAACGGATTCAGGCCTCGATACTTTCAACCTTCAATAAGTAATACATACATACCGTTACAGACATGCCTACAATACACACCTACGATGGAAGGCGGGCGTTGCATAGCATTAGCCTATATTAAGCATTACACAACCTCTATAATTGCCTTCCTATCTATCTACCTGCCCACTAGACTACTAACACTGTCCAAGGTACAAGAGACTAGAACTAGCAAAATAGTTGATTGAATATGATGTATAATTACACTAAACTAGCTGTGAAAATTAAGTAAGTGATAAATTAAGCCAGGGTGGGTACCCTGGCTTAATTTTTCACTTCCACAGCAAATGAACAGTAATTTGAAATTGTTCAAATTCGCTATTTAGGTATTTTATTACAGCCTCTGTGGTGTGGTCGTTGAGCAGGAGGGCTCATAACCCGGAGGCGGCGGGTTTAATTCCCGCGGCAGGACTAGTATTTGTGCACAGAAAAAAGCGCAAATACTTGTTCTGTGTCTGGGTGTTGTGGGACAATGGTCCTTGTAGTTCTTGGGTCCCTAGATACAGGGAATAATAGTTAGGGTCCAGGATCTATGTATGTGATCGTCATTTATTTTTTTATTACCGAGAGAACCTTTTGCATGGTATTTTATTTCACCGCTGCCTCTTCTGCCCTGCGCCAACTGACCCCGCACGTTAGGCGGGGCACACGCGATCAGCAATATCGCCCGCGCTGCCCAGATAAGGATCGGGACACACGGGCAGCGTGTACTGCCGTAATTGTCTACTGATGTTTACCTGCACTGCTTCTTCATAGTATAATTACTGAGCTACTGGACTTTCCTGGAAGTGAAAAGGAGAACAGAAGATGAGATGGTGCTGACTGCGTATACCTTGGGATGGGTTTTGGGTTGGGGTATGTCCAGAATTAGACTATAATAGGCTGATAATGATGATGATGGCGATGATGATGATAAACTTGTCTAGTTTTGGATGGTGAGTTTGATTCACCAGCCCGAAATACGTCCACTGCTGAACATGGGCCTCTTTGGATGCTTATTGCTTGGATTTGCCATAATCAGCACGCTTGACAGGCGGCTCGGTGATAGCAGAAGATTTTTATGTACCGAATTTAATGTAGCTGCCTCTCGGTACCCACGGGAAGAGATGGGGCATTCCTATTAGCAAACCGGGACCATACGGCCTTGAGTGATGGCGCGGCGGTAAGTGTAATTAGTAGGTAGGTACAAATAAAGCCAGCTTAATGTTGGTTAGAATCTCTGTAAAAAAACATTAAAATTGGTTGTCGGTATTGAAAGCTATTAAAGAAACAATCACGCATTTGGTCTGTCTTTTACAGGCCAGCGTGGCTATTAGTAGGTTTTTATAGTAGCTAGTAGCGTTTAGTAGCGTTGGTATTACCTAGTAATTTAAAGAATAAAGACACTATGCCCGTATAAAACATCATGCGAATAACATGTATAAGATACCTTCCCCATCGGTTGTCAGTTCTACGATCGATGTGGCCTGCCCATTGCCATTTCAACTTGCTAATTCTAAGAGCTATAGCGGTCACTTTAGTTCTCCTTTGGATCTTATCTCGCAGGGAAACACCAAGCATAGCTCTCTCCATAGCTCGTTGCGCGACTTTGAGCTTACTAATGAGTGACGAGTGACTGCTAGCCGTTTACTATAGTTGTAATTACCCTTATATACTTCTATTAGTTCCCAACAGTATTTAAATGGAAATTTTATTTTTAATCTGTATTGCCAATTTCCCAGTAACGGTATTATTCGAGGATATAAACGTACAAATAACTCTCTTTGTCTCGTTTCAGAAAAAGCAATATTCATCGGATTTCGGATATTCGAACGTCGCTTTGGTTTAAAACGGAACTAAAATATGAGGTTAAATCAATACGCACCGAATGTACCGTATGTGCATAGGATTTTGAAAATAAGGTGCATATGCCCGTGTCCTAGTTTTATTTTTATATAAAAGAAAAGAAAGAAAAATCACATTTATTCATAACACACAACACAACATTACACTACATGACATTACAATAACAACACAAGTAAAACGATAAACATGTAAACACAAGCAGTGCAATGCTGCGCGGTGTCACGAATAGGCCCCGACTCAGCATACAATTAAGGTCTTAAGTAAGACCCTAATTACTGATTTTCAGTCGGAACCCATTTGTGGCACCACGAACGAGATAAATTATTATGTGGGTTGATTACATAATATTTCAGGGACCAAAAAGAGTAGGTAATATCGTATTTCAAAGCCTCACAATTTATACATATTTCAACACATCCAGTCGGGTAAAAGAGGGAATAAATTTTAGGATTCATAATGAGAACAGCTTCGCAGTTTCAAGACGTGAAAGTTGCAATTATGATATTTAACGCTTTTGTGCGTAGTAAGTTGGAGTTTGGTTCGATAGTCTGGGACCCCCGTGAAGCCAAGTATACTCTGATATTAGAGAGGCTCCAGCGCAAATTTGCTAGATATGTTTACAAACGTATGTACGGTTATTACCCTTATCTTTTTCCATCTCTATTTGTATCAGGTATGATCGGTGTAGATACATTAGAGTTAAGACGGAAACTGTTGCTAGTTATCCACTACTGTCAGATCCTTCGCAACAGGGTTAACAACCCGACGGTGTTGGCTGCTCTGACTTTATTTGTACCCAATAATTACACTCGTACCGGGAGCCGTCGCTGGCACCAGGTGTTCTCATGTCCCGTGCTACGCACTTGCCATGCCAACAACGCGCCTACAAATAGAGCGTTGTCTATGCTTAATCTATTTACGCACAAGTTCCAGCATGTCGACATATTCAATGATAGGCTAGCAAAAATTATCTGCGAGTTTAAGTTATTTTATATGCATTGTTTAAGATAGGTAGCGTTTTGGTGTTTGACTGTAAGCTTACTATCGTTTTTATAAATAAATAAATAAATAAATAAATAAATAGGTAAATAAGTAAATAAATAAATACTAAATAAATAAATAAATAAAAAGCGTTAGAGCTGTGTTTGGCGAACTATTCTCATTACTTTTTTCTAGATAGAGTTCATAATCATTCTTATGCTGTTGCTTCTACTAAACCTAAGTAAAATTTAGGCAAACTATATAGGTATATAAAGTTACAGTAAAAGTATTACAGGAAAATTCTGGCAGAGTGGCAGACATGAGAACCTCAGACTGGTGGGGACGAGAACATCACTGATCATCGCAGATTTGCAATAGATAATGGCATTTAAGGCTCGTATATTCGTGGATCCTCTATCTCCCACGCACATTGCAACATTTTTGAAGATATCAAATAAATGAATTTATATCATAAAAATCTGGCAAAACTAAGTGGCTATCATTATCAAAATGTTCAACAAACATATTATATTAATCCAAACAGGTTTCCATACATAAAAACAGGATAGTAAGAAAACGAACTTTAATTCTGTTGTATTTATGAAATCTTCATTGCAAACACTATGGATTTCATAGTTTCGACACGCAGTTCGTGTGTGTTGTTAGAGTAACGAAATTCTAGCTCTGTGTGTGGAAAGTTTCAAATTCGGAAATTTAAATTTCTCCTTTTGCGTTGTAATCTAAGTTCCGTGATCACCCCCCAGGTATAAAATAATGTAGAGACCATTACTTGGTTGTACCTATCTACTAGGAATGGATGTACAAAGATCCAGACCGTCAAAAGTTGACGTCACCAAATTGAAAACTGCTAGAATAAAGAAGGGAAGAAGCTTGCCGTCTAAAACTCTATGTTGATAATAATTAGTAACGAAAGTGATAAAACCAAATAGACTCTTAAAACCTTAGCAACAGAGTAGTTTATCAGAGCGCCTCGTTGATGCGACGCGTGACCAAAATGCTGGCACTATTGGGCTCAACGAATCAGCACTGCAATTCAACGAGGCAATGCTGCCAGCATGTTGGGTAGTGGGCTGGAGCATTTAGACTGTCTATAGGCCATCGCGGCTAGTATACTAAATGTTATTTGTAGTAGATAGTGTAGCTAGTTTACTAGTTTTTAGTATTGTATTAGTTAGTTTAAAGAATAAAGTTTATAGCTTCATCACATGACAAACTACGCGCCTTCCACATTTCATAATACATATATAATTAAATGGATCAATAGTAACTGTTATCCCAGCAGTTGAGGAGAGCCTTCGATCCTCGAGGAAGATATGATGAAGAGCGTCCGCCGTCTGAATCTCAATAATGGCTGTGGAGGGCCCTCCACCGGCTTCGGAATACGACGTGTGCAGAGTAGGCTGTGAGCAGAGGTAGCTTATTAATTTCAAAAATATATCAGTACCAAGTACGAGGTCATCTCGTCTCAGTTTGTGAATAGGACCACCCCATCTCTTCCCGTAGATGACCTAAGAGCCGGGTTTTTTATAGCTAAATAGGCTATTCATTTGACCGCAATCTCACCTGATGGAAAGTGATCTACGATGGTACATGCTTGCCTAGAAGATACGTATTCACTCGCGACTTAAAGAGCTCCGGATTGTTCTTATAGGGAAACAAAGACGCTGGTAAACTGTTCCAGTCCTTTGCTGTACGGATTATAAATGAAATGTTCGGCTAAGAGAATATCCAGGGCATGAGCAGCAGCATTTTCGTCAGTTCCTTGAAATCTGCGATCACCAAACCGCCTGCTTAGCGTGGTGGTTATGGCAAATCCCCCCTATGATAAGCGTGCAAAGTGGCGTTTTATGGGGGAGGCATGTGTTCAGCAGTCGACGTTTTCCGGCTGATGGTGTGGTATCATTTTTTTTTTAATCGATCATTTAGTGATTATTGCTACAGCTACAAGCCCTATTTTTAGCTAACGTTAAAGTGTTGATAAGTGTTTCGGCGGGAACGCGAAAAAGTCACGTCGTTGCATTGTATTATTTTTCAAAACTTGTGTTTTTTGCAGTGTTAATGTTTAAAATTGGTGGCGTTTTAGGCATTAAGTGCTGAATTATGAGCATGAGTGTGCAAGTGATATAATGTGATGAATCGCGGTTTTTCGTGTTGCTTCCAAAATTCAATAGAAGCTTCTAGTAAAGTTGCCACCACTTTACTAGGGCATGACATAGACTGGACTATGACTACCTGACTTAGACTGGACTATGACTAACTAGACTTGACTTTGCGTGAATTATTCCATAACACGAGGAAAAATTACAATACTTGACACTGGCTAAATACACTATGTGTGGAGCCAAAATATAAGAAACAAAAAGTGTTGATAGAAAAGAAAGAGAAAGACAAATTGAGTAATAACTATCTTCATCTGCTTATAATTCGTAATAAAAAAAAGTAAAAATAAAACTTATAATGAGTGAACCAAAAAAATAGAGACAACGGCTACGAAACCGTAGACGTTCGTAGCAAATCGTAGCATACTAATTGCAAAACAAACAAAACGTTACTTTTTCAGTTTTTAGTGTGTAATTTTTTCATCTTCCGATTTTCACACCTAATATAATCTTACTTGATCACACTTATCTTACTTTAGCTTATTTTATGCTAAAACCTTGTGTACGTAAAGTAGTAGTGGTATAATTTCAATTTTGTAACCTGTGGGTTGCAAAATTTGACAGATTAATCAGTCTTACAGATAAATTATATAGATATGGATGAAAATTTCACACTTAAGGGGGAACGTTTCACTAGCGCGGCAAATTCAAATTTTCTTGCGTTCTTTTGCCAATAGTAGCTTAATTACTCAACGTGATTACATGAAAACTAATTGTGCGCAAATAAATAGAATGTATCAATAAATTATAATTAAAAATATCACCTACATATTAATGGTTTAGCGACAAATGGCAATAGACTGAAAAACTAAGACGAAATTTGTTTATTGCCATTTGTCGCTAAACGAATGATATCTAGGATATACTTTTAATCGTAATTTGTTGATACATTCTACTCCTTTAGGTTAAATCAGTGTTAGTGTAATCACGTTTAGTAATTAAGCTATTGTTGGCTAAAGAACGCAAGAAAATTTGAATTTGCCGCGCTAGTGTAACGTTCCCGTAGGTATGATTTATATTACCAGAATCAACATGACACTTTATCTCAGAAAGTTTTAAAAATATCGTTGTTTATAATAAATATAGGATTGTAGTCTCTGTCCTCGCCTACTCTAGTCTGTGAGTGCCCGGGGGTTTAATATTAAAAATAAAACAGGAGAGCTACCCCGTGTAGTGGCTCCAGTATTGTGTGCTTTTTAATAAATGCCCAAATCACCACGAGAGGGCGTTATTTGCAGATATTGCAACGGATTCTACCGTTTTGTACTTTATAGGTACTTACTTAGTACTTAGGTAGTACTTATAAATTAAGCTTGGATCTACATATTTTGGTATTACAATTTTAAAATTACTGGTACTTTTTGGCACAGCGAATCAGCATAGCCCAGCATATTGGGTCGGCGCGACCAGTATGTAGTCCAAATACTTTAATATGCAGGTATATTTAGTAGTACTTAGTCAGCATAATGAACTAAAATTACACTTAAAATTATCCACTTAATCCTACAATTAGACTTTCTTTTATACCGTAAACCATTTGAAATATCCTACCACATCATCATCACACTAATATTATAAAGCCGAAAGTTTGTATGTGTGTTTGTGTGTATGTTTGTTACTCCTTCACGCTTAAACGGCTGGATGGATTTGGATGAAACTTGTAATATAGATAGCTAACGTACTGGATTAACACATAGGCTACTTTTTATGCGCCGGTGAAACCGCGGGGCGCAGCTAGTATCTTGTATATTTGCCTTAAATATTCAATCGTTCTAATTTGATATTCATCATCATAAACAGCCTGAAGACGTCAACTGCTGAACATAGGCCTCCCCCACAGAGCGCCACTTTGAGCGGTTGCTCTCAATCATCCATCGATTCCCTGTGGTTTTCACCAGATCGTCGGTTTACCTAGTGGCGGCCGGTCTACCCTGCGGTCTTCCGGTTCGTGGTCGCTACTCTAGAACCATTCTTCCCCATCGGTTGTCAGTTCTACGAGCGATGTGGCCTGCCCATTGCCATTTCAACTTGCTAACTCTAAGAGCTATACCGGTCACATTATTTCTCCTGCCGATCTCCTTATTACGGATCTTATCTCGCAGGGGAACACCGAGCTCTTTCCATAGCTCGTTGCGCAACTTTGAGGTTACTAATGAGGCCAACAGTAAGAGGCCAGTTAAGTCATGAATTTGATATTACGTTGTGTATGTATATCTCCAAATATCTTCATCAGATCTTCACCAAAACCTGGGACTGCCTTGCAATAAGCTTCTTCTACCAAATTAAACAAAAACATGTAAGCGGTACAGAAATCTCGGAGAAATTGGTGAACATAGGTATAGGTGGTTATACCTACTTAAAAACATGTTGTTGATGGCATATGAAAAAATACATATAGTTGAAAATAGAACCTCCTCCATTTTTGAAGTCGGTTAGATTAAGTTATTTACACTTAACACGTCCAGGCAATATTTTATTTGCACTTCGAAGAACCCAAGGAGCCACTGATGGGTCACTCACGGCACGAGGTGCTAACCTACTTGCCACTGTGAGAACACGATAATCTGTGACTGAACGTGCTGGTTTAATTATTTTGTTGTTATATTAAGTGGTAAGTAAAAGATAAATATTATTTTTAAGTTTTTTGATATACTGATACTTAATCGTATCAGCAAATGTATACGAGTACTCATTGTCCTTGGCCCTAGATCAACCATCAATCTTTATCAAGTGTATAATAGTATGGATTTATTTGTATTTACATTCATATTTAGGAGATCCGCAGGAGAACTAAAGTGACCGATATAGCTCTTAGAGTTAGTAAGTTGAAGTGGCAATGGGCAGGCCACATCGCTCGTAGAACTGACAACCGATGGGGAAGAAAGGTTCTCGAGTGGCGACCACGAACCGGAAGACGCAGCGTAGGCCGGCCCCCCTCTCGGTGGACCGACGACCTGGTGAAAGCCGCGGGGAGCCGATGGATGCAGGAGGCGAGCAGCCGCTCAAGGTGGCGTGCTCTGGGGGAGGCCTATGTTCAGCAGTGGACGTCTTCAGGCTGTTAATGATGATGATGATGATGACATTCATATTTATTATTTACTAGCTGACCCGCCCCAGCTTCACACGGGATAATTAGTTTTACGCCTTATCCCAGTCTAAAGGAAGAAAGAAAGAAATGGCGCACCTGCCTCCTTTCACCTTCATCCATTCATCCTGTTCCATTATCATTTCCCCCCTCTTTTCCCTCTTTGCCATAGCACAGGATGGAAGTGACTTTGGACCTAATACTAAAGGTTTGATGTCTGTAATTTCTGAACCACAAAACCAACGACTTTGAAATATTTACGAGACAATATTTAAAGAAACCCCTTTCTAACAAAAAAGAATTATTGAAATCGGACCACGCGTTAATGAATTACAACTAAGTACAATTTTTACATTCGTCCTCTCTCCCGAGGGAACCGTGTTGAATTTCGGGATCAAAAGTATCCTATTCCTATACTTACTTCGTAATATGAACTCTAATATTTCTTTTTCACATCGTCCAGTATCTGCCAAGTTTCATTGGAATCCATTGAGTAGTTTCGGAGGGATGCTCAGTCCAGATACACACAGACAAATATAAAAGAAAAAAAATTATAGTTCTGCGTCGATAATGAAGCCTTCAAAAAAATATTCAAAATATCTTGAATGTACAGAATTGGACTTGTTACAGTTTTATTATAAGTATAGATTCAGGGCCGTAGCCAGGAATTCACTTCGGTGGGGGGGGGGGGGGGGTTTCAGCTTGATTACCATAATTATATACCTACACGCATAGTCAAAACAAAATTTGCTTGTAATCATCATCATCATCATCAACCTGAAGACGTCTACTGCTCAACATAAGCCTCCCCCAAAGAGCGCCACTTTGAGCGGCTGCTCGCCTCCTGCATCCATCGGCATTCGGCTCTCCGCGGTTCTGACTAGGTCGTCGATCCACCTAGTGGGCTGGTTGCTTCTTATACATACTCGTAATGGAGAGCTGATAAAGTTAGTATGAAATCTTTCGCAGCACTCGAGTGGTAAAATAGATTTTATAATAATTTTATCAGCTCTCTATACATCTAAGTACCTACCTATGTGTATAAGAATCAAACTCATAAATATGTTTTTTTAAACGGTGTCAAAAATCGATTAGTAATTTTGGCAGTAAGAATCTGTCATTGATGATTAAACAAAATGTTGGTAACTACCTATTACCACATAACTGGTATCGATCAAACGTAACATGTCAGTCAGTACAAACGCGCTTGCTATAATTGCTTATAATAAAACACTGTAGGAACATAAAAAGCGCGAGCGTAGCGAGCGCGAAATTTTTTATATTGCCTTATTGTATTTCAGAAAATATGTTTGGCAATTCTAACATTCTTGCTCTGCCCTTAGACCGGCGCAGATTTCGGGGGGGGTTTGAACCCCCAAACCCCCCCCCCCGCCTACGGCCATGTATAGATTAATAATTAATTAATCAATTGTTATTATGAATTAATTGTTAATTATTATCTTAATTATTTACTGATAACTGTAACAAACTTTGATGAATTTGGATGTATACTTTAGGCCCTAAACTGAAACATAGGATAGGTACTTAGGTACTTTTTATCCGGGAAACTGTATCCTGGGACCACGGAGCTACACATGCGCAATTTACATATTCTAACAAACGTTGGTTTGATGTTCGCAAATTCTTTGAAGTTCGAGCGCTCTCGGTCTTCTATTAGCGTCCTCATTACATAAAGTGGATTATCGCCTCATAGAAAATTTAAACCGAGCCTTTGAAAAATACAAAAAGGTGACTGTAAAATAATACACTCGCTCTTACAGTGATGAAAAAAACATGACAGCAAAAACTGGCATGTTTATATAAGAATCCAAAATTCGGGGACATGTGTCATCCACCAACCAGCACTTGGCCAGCGTGATGAGTTATGGTTAGGTATACACACGGCCTTATTAATAAACATGGAGGAGTTTTGGATTAGTTGCTCCAGCTTTTGTCGTTTTTTTGTCATTGGAATATCAAACTCGATTGAAAAAGACGAAAGCCAGTTTAACTAATCCAAAACTTCTCCACCTTTATTGATAAGGCCGTGTGAGAAACATATCAATAAACTTTTCAAAATTACAATGTCGTTTCTAAGTGGAGTAAATATAAACTTTTGCTGCGTACCTACCTATAGGTATACAGTACCTACTCGCGATCTTCTCGACGTAGGATGTACCAAGGCTTTCTATTGGGAGACGCAACGTAGTGGAAACTCGACGAAATAAAACTGTCATAGCAATCGGGCCCGACGTGCAGATTCGGTGCACAAAGCAACTCCAAGCTCTGAGACTGATAGTGAGGCTCGTATTACAGAACAATGCACTAATCGTCGATCGGCTGGCTAATTACGTAACTCGCGACAAGTTTGTAACAGCCGTAAATTTCGCAATCATTGCTATCCATTGACTATAAATCCAGTTGACCAATGATACAAATTCCCCTCATACGAAAATTAGTGGTGTATTTCAACCTTCAATTTCTAATAAATACTATGAATTTCTAATTCCTGCTCTGTTATTTGTAATTTTGTGTGACTTTGTCTCGTTTTGTTACCTCGCGCCCTGCTCGCGCAGGTGAGTCGTGTTTGTACGAGAAATTATGTTCACGAACTATCAACGGGCTTTATAATCTTTGTTGCTGTCAAACATCACTTTGGCAGAGCAGAAAGCGATCGAGCGCCAGATCACGTCGGTCAGACAATCGATGAACTAAAAAGTGCATAATTTTGTTTGCATCTAGTGCTGTTCTGTTGCTAGTGACGCTAGTGTCAAAGGCCAAAAGAGCATTCAGCGACAGGCGGGCGACTGTGAACGATTGCTAAGTGTTTGCTGTCGCTTTGCTACTGCTGTTGTTACTTTTACATAATACGGTTGCGGTGCTCAAGTCGAGATTCCATTCATAAAGTGATCAATTTATGAATGGAATCTTGGCTTTAGTACTGATTCAAAACTGTGCGTCGTTCTGTAATACGGACCTGGGACTCGACATGCCAAGTGCCAACACTGTACAAAAAGAACCAAAATAAAATACATCATTTTAGATTTTTTATTTTTTTAAATGTAAATGAATGACGTGACGAGCTAGTCGATGGATAGTGATGGATGTCAATCCTATTCTATATTCAACTACACAGTTATCTAAGATTCTCAAGACCAATCAAATTAACCAGCACAAGAAGCAAGTATTAATCAATATTCCACTATGTGTACTCCATGCGAGCCAAGTGTGAAGTGTCACCACACCACTCCGGTTGTAGGCAAACATGGTGCCTTTGATCCACACTGCACAGACTTGCTTTGATGTCCCGCACTTCTGCATCTTGCATATTCTTTGACGGCATTGTTTATACTCTGTCAAGTTGATAGAAATTTGCATGTTTCATTCCGGAATGGGGTTCCAAATGGAGACGATACATCGCATAGTATGTTTTACATCGTATACGTACCTATATAGCATCGGGTTTCATTATGTGGATAGATAGATAGATAAACTATATTTAAAACACCGTATTCAGGGATATAGTTACAGGAACAGTCGAACCTTATGATGTCTTACAATGGGCAGCTTACATATAAAGCGATCTCTTCTATCTTCTCTTTTTACTGATAAATAAAAAGCATTCATAAATTATTAAATTTACGGAGCGGCTATAATTATACATATACAAGGTGCGATTGAATTCATAAATCGATAGTACATCATTTATTGATGATTATTAAAGAGTAAAGAGTGCAAATGAAAATATTTTTTATTGAAAATTATGACGATTGCCGCGGCACCTAACGTAGATGGCCATGGCACAAATGATTTTGATACTTTGAAAGTTTTTTACCTTGATTTGTTTTTGATATTTTTTAGGCCGCCCAAAGGGTTCTTGATGTATGTCACAAATAAAAGCAGTAAGTAGTTAATTATTTTAGTTAAATTTTGTGCTATAGCAGTTGATTGTAAATTATTAAACTTTTTGGAGTTATTACCAAATCGTTGCGTTGGATTTCATAAAGTTTGGTCCACACGAGTCACGTGTCAGGAGCTACGTATTTTCAAAGGATTCTAATGAATTAAATTACAGTCTATGAGTATTATGAGTCTGACAGATTTGTATAGAAAAAACAGTTGACTCGAGTCGAAAAAAATGGTACGGTGCCTATCACAAGCGTAGCTAATTACTATATGTTTGTTTCTTTCCTTCACCACTGACGTAGCGATACGTGTGAGCAGTACAAATATAATATCGTTTTGATGATCTCTCTATGCTTTAGTCTATACTCTAAGGCAAACACACCAAGTAACTTGCCTTTCGTTTCCCCTAGGCTATGGCTAGATGAGTCCGGCTATGCCCTACGGTTTAACATGTTTTCTAGCACTGTTTGTTTGAAATCCAAATATTTCCGATCCATCCAAACAGTGCAAACTTCAATACCGCCACAGACGCCGGCGCGGTGACTGCAAACACAGGTCGCGAGCGCACGGATGGACACACATACAAACATGGCGGACCTTCATTTGGAATTCTCAAAAACATCGCCGTTGTCTCGCGACCACCAATATTGACACTGCCCGATTTATTGGCAGGTACTATTCTGTAGAGAAACGTTTATCCCAGTTTATCCTCAGATCTGATGTCGCGGTAATAAAAAAAAAACCATTGAGAGTTAACGCGCCGTTTTAAATTTCGAACAATTTATACACACATTAGAGAAGAAACAATTGACACGCTGTAATCAATCGTCTTTTTTTTGGAACAGTCAGACCGTTCTTGTGTTTGAACGGTCTTAGTATTCGTTTGTCTCGTCTCTACCGACCTTTACGGGCTATTGCCGGGAGAAAAGAATCGAGAAGACTATGTCCACTGTGGAAGATTGGGAGAAACATCCACAGGGAATAGTCTGAAGCACTCTCCTTGGTCCACATTATGCGATCACCAAAACGCAGGTCAAGCGTGGCACACCCCACTAATCGTGGCGGCCCATGTTCAGCAGTAGACGCAAACAGGCTGATGACGTACTTACTATCATCTCTGGCATAGAAAAAGTTATTAAGGTGGAACGTTTCACTAGCGCGGCAAATTCAAATTTTCTTGCGTTCTTTTGCCAATAATAGCTTAATTACTAAACGTGATTAGACTAAAACTGATTTAACGTAAAGAAATAGAATGTATCAATAAATTACGATTAAAATTATCTCCTAGATATCATTAGTTTAGCGACAAATGGCAATAAACAAATTTCATCTTAGTTTTTCAGCCTATTGCCATTTTTCGCTAAACCAATGATATCTAGGAGATACTTTTAATCGCAATTTGTTGATACATTCTATTTATTTGCGCAAAATTAGTTTTCATGTAATCACGTTGAGTAATTAAGCTATTATTGGCAAAAGAACGGAAGAAAATTTGAATTTGTCGCGCTAGTGAAACGTTCCACCTTAAGTATCACATTTTACAATATGTTCAACTAAAATTTTTCTTACGACTGTACCTCTTTACACCTTTTCCTCTATGCAATAAACCACGATATCACGTTTCTGGGATATTTTTCCATTATGTAGATACCTAAAACACGTGAGCCAAAGGTTTTGCTTACGTCATAAGAATCATGTGTTTTTCTGTAAACTTCTAGGACGTCTGTTTCTGTTACGTACCTTGATAGTTTTAGTAGATGAAATAGTGATAATAATTGCCTGCTATTAATTTTTTTTTTTCATTTTTTTTATTATGTCTGATATTCATTGACCACATTTCAAATTTTTGTCCGCTATTTATAGTTTTGTTTGAAAAATACAACAGACACGTATTTTTTTATTTTGTTTTTCATGATATATTTAATTACATTTTTTAAATATTGGCTATTGTGAGGCTAAATAAAGATTTTAGCAAGAAGCCAGAAAAAAATGCTTATGTTTCAGATTCTTTTTTTATGGCAGCCATTGACACAAAGTAGGCTTTACAGGTGCACGTCGTTTATCATTTAGCCTCACTTTGTTTTTTAACATTAAAACAAGTCCACAACTATTTTTTATCACTTGCAGAATTATCCACCGATAGGGAAGAAAGGTCCTCGAGGGGCGACCACGAACCGGAAGATGCAGCGTTATCTGGTCCCTCATTAAGTGGACCGACAACCTGGTCAAAACAGTGGGGAGCTGATGGATGCAAGTAGCAAGCAGCTGCTCAAAGCGGCGCTCTATGGTGGAGGCCTATGTTCAGCAGTGGACGTCTTCAGGTTGTTGATGATTAGTTTATTATTTGCTTTTTTTATGTAAACAAATGACGTGACGAGCTAGTCATTCGCCTGATGTTAAGTGTCACGGCTGCTCATAACAGATTGCAGTATCACTCGGAACTGTAAATTAATAAAGATCGTGACACTGTACTGCGCACGTCATCCTGAGACATCATACAGTAATAATAAGATTACTAGACTGCGAGAATAGATCATAAAGTTTCATTTGCCCAGTGATTTCACTAGCTACAATGCCCTTCAAACCGGAACACAATAGTGCTTGCACACTACTTCTTGGCGGCAGGATAACTGGCAAAGTGGTGGTACCAACCGAGACGAACTTTGCAGAAAATTCCTGTCACCTCTTACCTACCTAACTAGGTAGTAGGTACCTATACCTAATTGAAATAATGATATACTAAGAAAAAGACTGTCATAACGGCCCAATATTAATCAAAACTGTGCCTATACTTTGACTAAAAGTTGTGGGCCACTCCTAACGATCGTTACTAAGTCAAAAGCAACTCGAAAATCAACTCGGAATTTCGTCTCAAAATCAAGCACAACCATAGAAGGCACGTTTCAAAACACATAGTCTCTTATATTATGGGGTAAGTAAATAGCATAGCCTACGTGTCACCGTATACAAACAATGCGTTCCTCGAAGAGTTAGCAACCATGTGCGAACGGATAGCTTGGGCATGAGGATTATACTTATACCACGAATAGTACGAACCTACTATACTATATAGTACTTACTTATACTAAGCTGGAAAAGATCACTAGCCAAGTAGGCATGTCTGCTATAAAGCCTATAAGGGTATTATTGTTTTCAAAACCTTATATGTATTACGCAAAAACTTAAGGTCTCTACACACCTTACAATCCGTCCACTCTGCTGAAATCAAAAGTTTTTGTTAAGTTTTAGAGGGTGAAAACCGTTGGCACCCGAAACGCTAAAATATAGGTAAATTCACTTATAGCCTCTAGCATACGTTTGGAGAGCAGAGCGACGGCAATACAATTTTCATATACCTCCTGGTATTTGAAAATTTTCAAATACCAGGTCCTTTTAAGATGTATTTATTACTCGAAGCAAAAGCTCGATGAGCCGTTACGTGGCGATATGCTACACTTGAATTGAGAACTGCCTTTCGTGATGATTGTAATAGAGACGTAGTATTATAGTTTTACTTAATAATCCAGCTAAACCCTAAAAAGCTTTAAGTATTGAAATAAAAAGTCCCCCCGACTCCGTTGGAGTCCAATTGGACTCCAAGATGGCGGTGCGCCATGCTGCGCGGCATAAAAAAGTTGAAAATAAAAGGATAGGTAAGCGAAATGCCGCGCAAAAGACATGGTGGCTATTTTTTGTATTTGTATCTATTCTATATAGTACGTACCAACAGACTCGACTACTGGACAGACAAAGCCAGTCTATAATAGACCGGTACACTGCTTTGACGAAACAAGCAGTAGTTAATGCAAGTTTCATCAAAGGTCCCGTCAGACAGGGGACATAATCCTAGTACCTATTTGGGTCTAGAGTGGCTAGTGGCCAGCTACCTTTAGGGTTGCTAGAAAAGTTAATCTTTTTTCAATGTAACATATTTTTTAATATTTTCAGTATTAGGTATGGAAATAAAGATCAAACCAACGCCTAATAATGATTATTCTGACCGCTAAAATCGCCAAATAATTTAAAAAACTCGAAATACTAGAGTAAAAAGGTTTTGTAAATAGTAGCACCAGTACTTATGATTCATGAAACAAGGAGTTTTAGCGGGAACGCGAAAAAGTTTACGTCGTTGCATTGTAGGTCTGTAAGTATTATTTTGCAAAACTTGTGCTTTTCCCAGTGTTAATGATTAAAATTGGTGGCGTTTTACGCATTAAGCGCTGAGTTATGAGCATAAGTGTGGGCAAGTGATATAATGTGGTGAAACGTGGTGCTTCGTGTTTCTTCCAAAAATTCCTCGTTCTTTATTTCGTGTTGCTTCTAGTAAAGTTGCCACCAATTTACTAGGGCATGATTTTGACTGACTAGACTTTATAATATTGTGACTGAAGGACTGTATCCAGGTCAAGAAATAAATTTAAAAAAAAGTGATATAGTAGTAAATGTAGAGCTTTATTACTTTTTTAAACAAATAAAACGTTTCATTCAAAAATCCACTGTGCAGCATTTCAACGTTCTAGTGGCCAAAAAAAGACAGAGTCAAAGAGTATATAATTTGCTACGTAGACAGAGCGAGAAAAAATAAGAGAGAAGTAAAATTTAGAACATAATTTCATTACATCAAAGGTTTGTACCGTATGTACGCATTATAATATTATCTTTTATGCGAGACTTTAGAAATACATAACGCACGTTCTCTTCCTTTTTAGATTAGCGCTGTCTCCTTCTGTCAACGAAAACTGACGATTGTAGAGCGACACGAATGCGATTGAAACAGTAGACTGTGGCCCTGAATAAATCTGGGGTCAGATATGTTAGTCGCACCTGTACTATTTCTACAGTGAATAGGCTCCTCATAGGCAAATGCGCTTCAACCTTCAATTGCATCGTCACTTAACATCAACTGAACTGCATTAAAACGTTGGGCTATTAAAAATAATGGGTAAATAAAAAAATAGGTCTTCTAATGTGGTAGAAATATACAAGAGCTGAGCCGTGAGTACAAGGGCAACCCTATACGCAACGATTCTTCCCCCGGCGCGCAGTCGCAACCGGCTGCAGATTATAGAGAAATGAGCTATCTAATATTCCCTGTGTAGCCGTCCCACGCGTCTTGGCGGCTATTCTGTAGTATGTAGACTATCGGTCGGTAATTTATGTCGAAGTCGAAGGACGCTTTGTAGAATGGATTTGGTAAGCAAATAAGTTTTATTCTAATTTATCTTTTATAATACCTACTTCGGCAGCGTTCCATAGTGCAGAAAATAAGAATGAATAGGGTACTTCATATACATACGTGCTCTGGCTGCATCGATGCTTACCATCAGGTGAGATGTAATCAAACACAGATTCATATGCGTTTTAATTATGTTTAGTTTAGATCAACATTTTTATGAACTACAAACTCACTAACATAATCGTTACGCCATGATTAAGCAGCTTAAATAATTAGAAATTGCCTAATGCACATAGCACTTAAAACTTAGAGTGGGTTTTTTGAGCTATAGTTAAGGTAATTAAAAAAATACCATTGGTAAAGGTAATCACATTGGTTAAAATCTCTAACAAAGCTTGACCATTGGTTAGAATTTATTAGAGTTTTTAACCATTGGTTACGTTAACTATTTGTGAAAAAACCCACCCTTGCTAATGAAATAGGGAATTATTTTTGTCAGTTCTTTTTATACGCGCTTCCTCTTCTTCAAGCAAGTTTTTCACCATCGATTGAAACTCAGAAAAAAAACATTTCACACATTACTCACTTCCGTTCCAAGAATCACATTAAAACCTTCCCAGGCTCAAAATTCTTCCATAAACGGCCAGTACTAAGGTAAAGTAAACAAATTAGCCCCAAACGCGCGTGCTTTGATAATACCTCCGCCCGCCTGGACCGGCGGTGCCTTTGATCCGCCTCCCCCTTCTCTGGGATGCACCTCTTACACTTAACGGAAATTAAAATCACATGCGATGCCCCATTGAGAAGTACTATGTAATGTAAGTTTTGAAGCTATTGACTTGAATTGTTTTACAGTAGGTACTTAACAAATGAATAAACAACATCCGACGATCACATACATAGATCTTGGGCCCTTACTAAGAATGCCTGTATTTAGGGAGTGGATCCAGGAACTACGAGGATCATGGTCCCACAACACCCAGACACGGAACAAGTAAGCCTGTATATACTTACCTATTTGTGCTTTTTTCTTTGCACTTAATATACAAATACTTGTCCTGTCCCGGGAAACAAACCCGCCACCTTTGGGTTATGAGCCGACCTGCTCAACCACCACACCACAGAGGCTGTCACTTCATGACGAATACTCTTACCAGATACGCAGTAAAGGTCGGTAGAGGCCAAGTTGCACCAAAAATATAGACATGCATGGACAGGCAAAAGGAACCATAAAACGCCGGTTACCAAGTTATACTGCCGCCAAGCAGTAGTGTGCAAGCACTACTGTGTTCCGGTGTGTTGTAGCTAGTGAAATTACTGCGCAAATGAGACTTTATGACCTGATCTCACAGTCTAGTAATCTTCTACAAGACTCTGAATGACGTGGGCAGTGCAGTGTCACGCGAAACTTTATATCTTAAGAGTTTCGACTGACACTGCATCTTCTATGGGCGGCCGTAACGCTAAACATAAGGTGAAGAACTAGCTCGTCACTTCATTCATTAACAGAAAAAAAATAGAAAAACCAAAGTAATATAAGATATAAGTCAATGAGAAAAACACATTTTGTTCACTGTCAATATTTCTAGGCCATTTCACCACACTTCTTGAATCACTTATTTTATTGTACAAAGGTAAACAGTACAATCAATCGAAAGCATCGATAACGTGGAGAGGTAGATAGTGCACCACCTTGATACTAAACTTGTGCGAGTTCGATGCCCGATACAGGACAACGGTTACATAGCAACCATTAGATTATCTGCAGCTAATACTGACACTGAAACTTGATTGTTTTTGTCTTTTACTATTGTTGCACACGCTTAAGTATATCAAAGTTTACAAATGTATATTTGACTAACTTAATTTGGACTAAAATAATCACACCAATTACTAATGAATGCAAGAATAACAACTGCAAAAAAAATATGTAATGTATGTGTGTGTCTATGTTTTGTGTTTATTGTATGTATAGGGTAGGTACTGGCCGCTCCCTATTCAGCGTATTTACATACATGTGAAATTGAACCATAATACTTATTATAAAGAAACTTACAATAGTGTGGTGCAATGAACTTCCATGAGTATGCTGTTGATGAAAAAAAAAATTTTTTTAATATCTGGCCGCCAGATGCCTAAGGTCAACTCTTTTTAGGTGTAAGTCTAACTACCTAATAAGTTCTCAAAGCCTGAAGAGCAGCGCTGCGTCTTAGCAAACGTGTAGGACGCCCTCCGACTAGGTGGAATTTGGTTGGACCAGAGCATCGGGCTGCACTCACGCGATCGCTTTCCTTCCACTTTGCCGATCACTACCGAGTATTTACAGGTTGTCCCCGTCATCGGTTTGTCACCAGCATCTTCTCGCTCATACGATACTCAGCTTTCAAAGCGACTACACGTGCAGTAGTGAATAGCAGCTAAATTATGATCCAAATGTGCCATTGCACTAGCGCTGTGTGTTGGGATCGTTGGTTTAAATCGCTGTAGCGGATTTTAGTTTAATTATACAAAAAATGACAAATATTTGTGCTTCGAATAGCTTCTCTAGTACGTAGTACATATACCTATCATGGATTGATTTTTTAAGTGTAAACCACACTTCAGGTATATCTATAAAGATATTATAGTTCTTAAAATTTTAGCAACCAGCGGGATTTACACCCGCGCCTTCTAACTCACCGGATTAGACGCCCTACCAATTAGGCTATGGTCGCATGACCGCTAGCTGCGAAAATCTTAAGGACTATGTGTTCACCGACTAAGCAGTCGTGGCGACATCTATAGAACCTGTTTAAGACAGGTAATCTATCTATTTTAAGAACTATAATATCTTTATAGGTACATATACCTCTTTGCTCTAAAATTCGCTTTAAGCAGACGGTAGAGAGCCTCGAAGTGATGATGTAGTATGTACTAAACCAAAGTAGGTATTGTACCTAATAAATACCTGATTGGTGATAGATGTTCAGTCATAAAGATTTTAGATAATAATTTTTCTAAAGCAGACTCAATGTCGATAGGTACCTGAACCTACTATGCTTCATAGAGTAAGAAATCTACCCGGTTACGTTTCTTGTTTTGAAAAATAATTTACAACTAAATTAAAATAAAAACACGCAAACAGCATTAAGCCTGGCACAGTATAAAAAGTAGTTGGTATAGGCACTAAAATGGGCATTTTCGGTATTTCACGTTTTCCTTGAAGCTCACACTTGTAGTTTATTTGAACAACTGAGTTGGAGGGAAAAAACGAACGCGCTTCGTGGACGATTTCAAAAATATTTAGTGTGATAAGCGTTGTAGTGGTGACAAAAAAGTCTACATAATACCTATAATTTCCTACCTTTATAATAACGGTAATAACCGTCGCCGTTAGCGACACGTTCTTTGGTCATCACGACTCATATCTCTCTAATATATCTAAATCTAAAACTGTAACTAAGCGTTTTGCTATGCACTTTATAGTGCGAACAGCCAATGAGTGGAACATCTTGCCGGCGTCCTTGTTTCCAGCTAACTATGATCTGGATGTCTTCAAGTCGAGAGTTAACGGGTATCTTCTAGGTAAGCAGGCACCATCGTAGACTGCGTCATCACTTTCAGGTGAGGCTGTAGTCAAACGCTTTGCCTATAAACAATTTAAAAAAAACTTACAAATAAAAACCACAGGCGGGCAGGCCACATCGCTTGTAGAACTGACTACCGATGGGCAAGAAAGGTTCTTGAGTGGCGACCACGAACCAGAAGATGCAGTATAATTTCTATTTTGTGGTATTAGGGACTTTTAAGACTATTAAACACACTATAATAATATTTTATCAGTAAATAGGTAGGTACTTATCCATCTTATTTTGTCGACAGTATCTCGTCAGCAACAAGATGGCGGCGGGGAGGTGTGACGGCGCGGAACGGTTCACGTCGACCGACTGCGTTACTGAAGTATAGCTACGCGACTGCAAATAAAATAAATATGATAAAAAGTGCAATATCTTTATTAGCTTACGTTATTTTCATACTTAGGCACTTTATTAAAAAAAAAACAAAAATTATACTTGTAATTATGTTGTCAAAGATGGATATAAAAAGAGTTTACCGGAACCACGCTGTTTCTCGCAGTAATTTCTATATATTTTATAAAATAAAGAAATAAAACATGTAAAGGTGTAATGACAAGTATGCAAATTCTACATACAAATACCAATATAAAAACATTTAAAAATAAGAATAGCAATAAAAAAGGTTTCATGGTGGCGGTGGGCCACAAAGAGGTTAGCTACATTTCCCGCCAAAACGAAAGACACGAGCATCAACTTATCTTATCAACTTTGGCAGAATCCAAGAATAATGTGAAGCCAATATCAGAAAAAAACTCAACCATTTTACACCACACAATCTACAAATTAATACAGGTTATAATCGGAATAGCTATACCTATATTTTGTACTATAAAACAAGAGGTACTTACAGTCTGGAAAATTATTTACCGTCTTAGATATATATATTTTACCGTCTTTGCTTTTATTCAAAAACAATTTTTAGGTCTTTTTAAGTAGGCATATCAGAATGCTTGATCACATTGGCCGACGGTGGACATATCAAATCATCAGCTGGAAGACGTCCACTGCTGAACATAGGTCTCCCCATAAAACGCCACTTTGGATCTTAGGGGGTTTTAATAATCACAATGCCAGGCAGGCGGCTTCGTGATCGCAGTAGATTTAAATGTATCGAAGAATGCTGCTACCCATTCCCTGGATATTCTCTTAGCCGGCTCTTACTGTAGGTACCCACGGGATGGGGTGGTCGTGGTCATATTCGCAAACCAGGAGCACACGAAAATAACCTACCTTCTAAATGAAATAATACATACTTAAACATTTTTATTGTTCTTTTCGCTATGCATGTTATTATTATAATTAGGCCCTGAGTAAATAAAATAATGATCCTGAAAAAATACTTACAGGGTGGGCATAGAATACGTTGTAGGTAGGTAGTTATTCTAAGTGGGCTACAAAAACTTATTTAAAACATTTTTAATAATGTTTACCTTTAAATTTTTATAGTTAGCAACCTGTCAAACTGTCCTAATAACAGAATTATAGGGAGATAAGGATGTTTACCCGACGGTTCCGGGATGTCGCGGCCTTATCAGTCGCTGATAGGTCCTGCAACAAGGGGGCTTGTTGGAGACACATAGGTAGCACGCTGTTGAGACGTGATCCGTGAGTACGACAAGAAATCCTTAGTTTTTTATTAAATGTAAACTTTTAATTACATTTTTATTTAATGTATTAAATTTGGGAGCTGACCCCAATATCAAATGGGACAAGGCAAAGAGGATGATGATGATGTAAATGAATGACGTGCCGAGCTAGTTGTTCGCCTAATGTTAAGCGTCACGGCTGCCCATAACAGATTACAGTGTCACTCGAAAATCTAAATGAATATAGCTTTGCGTGACACTGCACTGCGCACGTCATCCTGAGACTTCACACAGTCTATAGTATTAAGATTACTAGACTGTGTGATCAGATCATAGTCTCGTTTGGCCAGTAATTTCACTAGCTAAAATGCCCTTCAAACCGAAACACTGCAGTGCTTGCTGTTTGCACTCTACTGCTTTGCGGCAGGATAACTGGCAAAGCGGTGGTACCTACCTAGACAGACTTTGCAGAAAAGTCCTACCACCTAGTTAAAAGAAAGTAAGTACTTATATAAAAGTTTATTAGTATTTCTGGTTTTGGAAGATTTTTGCACCCTATATAATCACAGAATTCGCCCGATATGTCTATGTAGGCCTATAACATAAAAAAGGTTTAAGGGCTAGAATTCTGTGGGCTAGAACGTTCTCTTTTTTATTTTTAGTCTGTACTTATCATATTTTTTTAATGCTTGTAGGTATAGGTATAAGTTGGCATGCAACCAGTATTTTTTTTAAATTCTAGATCTAGTGCAATTTTTTATTTCAAAACCACCTTGCATTTGCATCTATTAATACCTACTACTACAAACCTATTTAGTTAAAAAACAAAGGAATAAATTTTCAAAGCACTTTAAAAAAAGAAATTATAAAAACAAAATTAAAAAGGCTAATCCAATCGGAAGTTTTAACTGTTCAATCGAATCAAGAAGTCAAAATAAACATAAGGCACTCCATTAACGGACATCGGAGGAAAAATTTAAAAGATTTTCAACAAATTACCAATCTTTGAACAATCTGATTTTAAATAAAGAATATTCTTTAAACTCAGCCTTAATTGTTAGCTGGTAGGGTTTCAACAAGAAGGTGTCAGCGAGAAAAGAAAATCAGTTTTATTTAAAATATTATGTTATTAAATTCGTTTACTCGCTGCTTACCTAAACGCAGTGTGCTTTAATCGGGATGTGCCTAAACCAAACGCGAGGTATTGAGATTTAGGTCCACTGAGTTATAGTTAGCGAGATAGACCCTGTGAGAATTAGGTTCACAGATTTGTAGGTCAAGATCGAAAGAGACACTTTTGAGACTTAGGTTCAATAGAACACTTATTAAGAACCTATACCTAAATATTATAATAGTATTGTAGTATAAATGCTTAATTATAAAATACTTATACAACATAAATTAAATCATAAATGAAGCGCTGGCTCTTACACATTCATAACTCCAGAGTAGAATAACTTTTAGTCAGCACATACCACGTAAAAAGCCAATCTCTTTGTTAACCAAAGATAATTTATTTTATTCCAAGAAGTAATTCCTAATGTCAGAAAATGTTTGCTTTTCGTTTCATTTTCCTGTGAATAAGGTAGTGTTTTATATTTGCTAACGAATGCTTATTCTTTTTTTCTCGTTAGCAACGAAATGTTCTATAAGTAGTCAAAATAATGTGTTTCTTTATTACAAATGTAGCGGCAACACCGTTGCGCCCACTTTTCTGGTATGGCAACTGGAATGCCAGTTCGCCTCCCGCTTCACGCACAAGCGGTTGACATTGGTATCTAGGTTCTCACCACAACAATTGTAATAGTATATTATACCTATCTGTGAGTAAAAGTAGTGAAGGTGACATCTCGTTTCATTGCGACCGTCATCCTCCTCACAAACATAGCATGCGTACATTGAACATAAAAATAGGTTACATAATAAAACTTACATATATATTATAACTAATACAATAAAATTGCAGATTTATTATTCTTAAATTAAACTAAACTTGTTACCTTTAATTTTTTATAATGCTTGAAATATATGAAAAACTTTAAAGAATTTCAATTGGAATTTGTAATATCGTTATTTATTTATTATTAATTAATATTTATATATTTTGCGTAGTTTGCATAACACCGTCCAAGTTGTGCCGTGATTAGTCCGGCCCGATTTTTCCGATCAATTGAACTTATGAAAAGTCCCGGATGGCGACATCCCGGGCGACGACGGCTCGTGCCGGTTCCGTCTTACGTTAATCATTGTTTGATCTTATTATACAGCTAGATCCTTATAATCAAATCAGACATTTCACTTTGAAAATGCAGGATGAAATGATAAAAAATACTGGTTACGTTCGTGCGCGTCCCATAGTCGTAACATTCATTAAAAGTATAAAGATCATCAATAACCTGAAGACGTCCACTACTGAACATAGGCCTCCACCAGAGAGCACTACTTTGAGCGGCTGCTTGCCTCCTGCATCCATCGGCTCCCCGCGGTTTTCACAAGGTCGTCAGTCCACCGAGTGGGGGGCCGGCCTACGCTGCGTCTTCCGGTTCGTGGTCGCCACTGGAAAACCTTTCTTCCCCATCGCTTGTCAGTTCTACAAGCGATGTGGCCTGCCCATTGCCATTTCAACTTGCTAACTCTAAGAGCTATATCAGTCACTTTAGTTCTCCTGTGGATCTCTTCGGAAGAAGAATGAGGATAGTTCCTATATATTTGTGTATGATGTCGCACTAAGAAAATGCTACTTATATAGGTACCTATACCTACTCATTAATATCCAATGCGCAAGGTATCTTATAGGTAGGTACTTATTGTTGCTATACAATTTCATTATTTATAGCATTAGCGGTGTTAAAAAAATTCACTCATACACCTTTGTTCTGCAACATCAGCCTTGAAGACGTCCTGCTGAACATAGGCCTCCCCCGTAAAGTGTCACTTTGACCGGCTACTTGCCTCTTCCATCCAACGGCTCCCGCGGGTTTGACTTATCGTCGGTCCACATAAAACAAGGTAAAATAATTAAAAATCTAACCTACAAAATTAGAACATTGATTTGACTGTACTTTGTTTGTAAATTTTTATACGCATCTTACAAAATTGCTTTTTATCGTCGTAAATCTTAGAAAACCTAGGTAGAGACAGGTACCTACTTGAGCCATGTAAACTCTGCTGTAAGGACGTCGCGTCGGCGTCGGCGTCGCTGTGCCAACACGGCATGTTGGCTCAATATTGTTGCACGCCGTCCAAGCTTAACTTATAATGATAGCTTAAATTTAAGAATTTTAAATTTTAAATGCATTTATTACAAGGTATTGCGTTGAAATATTACAAAAGGCATGAATTTATGACAGATATTTATAAAAAATAAACCTTTACAAAAAAATTAAAACATTATCAAAATTGTGCCATTGTGGTGAAATGGCCCCATTCTAATAATTAAAGAGTAAGTACATAAGTAGACTACCTACTACCAATTTGGTAGTGGTCAGAGGACCACTACCAAATTGGTAGTAGGTAGTCCTCTGACCTATTGGTCACCTACTGGTCACCTATTGGTATTTTGGTAGTACCAAGAGACCAATAGATGACCAAATGTTTACCTATTGGCTATTGAACGTATGCACCATCATAGAGGTGCTACAGTCTGGCTTAAATAGTCTTTTTTAAATTTAAGTAATAATTAGGAAGACTATGCTAATCAGAACCACATTTTCCCTCTTTTAAATCATATTCAGTGTTTCTATAAATAGGAATTGAGGCAATTATATCCATTTGTACAAATAATACAATCGCTAAACTGGAGCTGTGTACCAGCACACGCGGTAGTATTGACCGAGTGCATTGCGCATGCGTGACGATGTACCATTGCTGGATAAGCTTCTGGAATATTCCTAACTATAATATCAGTTGTACTGTTTTATTATTGTAGGCATAAAATTGACAAAAGGTACAAATAATAATCATGATGTGTACACCAGCGAGCTTGTGTCACCTCAAGAGCCAGAAGACGTGTAGTGCTCAGCACGCTTGGCCGGCTTGGCGATCACAAAAGATCTTAATGTACTGAGGAGAATCTGTCCATTCCCTGGATATTTTCTTAGGCAGTTCTTATGGCACCCAAGGATTGAGATGAGGCAACATTTATACTTTATCATCATCGTAATTCATAACCCGCCCGTGATAATTTTTTTTATCGTAATCAATACAACTAAGCAGAAAATGCAGGGAAAATTGCTATATAGACATCTACCTTATACTTACGTATACTAGGTACTTATAAACTTAGGTTTGTGCCTCATAGAATAATAAATTAAACTAATAAGTACATAGAAGAGCTTAAAAAATATGGTATAATAGATCGAAACCTGGAACGTTCCCGTGGCCGACCGAATATAAAGATGGCATAATAGATCGAAACCTGGAACGTTCCCGTGGCCGACCGAATATAAAGATGGCGTAATAGATCGAAACCTGGAACGTTCCCGTGGCCGACCGAATATAAAGATGGCGTAATAGATCGAAACCTGGAACGTTCCCGTGGCCGACCGAATATAAAGATGGCGTAATAGATCGAAACCTGGAATGTTCCCGTGGCCGACCGAATATAAAGATGGCGTAATAGATCGAAACCTGGAATGTTCCCGTGGCCGACCGAATATAAAGATGGCGTAATAGTTCGAAACCTGGAACGTTCCCGTGGCCGACCGAATATAAAGATGGCGTAATAGATCGAAACCTGGAACGTTCCCGTGGCCGACAAAATATAAAGATGGCGTAATAGATCGAAACCTGGAACGTTCCCGTGACCGACAAAATATAAAGATGGTGTATTAGATCGAAACCTGGAACGTTCCCGTGGCCGACCAAATATAAAGATGCAATTTTTCCGTTTAAACCCTAGGATACGCCACCGCCATGGCCAAGCAACTTTTTAAGCTTTAAATTACTTTCATTCTAATTAATGATGTAGTTTTCAAAAAATGCATCCATATTCTGTAGTGGAGACAATTTGCTGTAAATCGCTGTTAAAGACTGAAGGCATACAGCCTGATGAACTTGATATGATTATGAATAAATCTATCAGGGTAGGTAACTGAACATAAAATATTTATAATTAAGTCTATATATGCTTATAGAATCATTTATTTGTAAGGTTGAAAATAGCTATTATAATTAATTAAACAAAAATAAGCAATAGTACAACACGTACTTGTACAAAAATCAAATAGGAAAAAGCTCAAAGCTCGCAAAAGTAATATAGGTACCTACCTAAGTAAGTGCCTATGCCTACCTGGTGAAGATTTTTTTTTTTTTATGTGATTGAATGACGTGACGAGCTAGTCGTTCACCTGATGTTAAGTGACACGGCCGCCCATAACAGTTGCAGTGTCACCCGGAACTTTAAAACAATAGTTTCGCGCGACACTGCACTGCGCACGTCATCCTGAGACATCACCCAGTCTAATAATCAGATTACTAGACTGAGTGATCAGATCATAAAGTCTCATTTGCCCAGTAATTTCACTAGCTACAATGCCCTTCAAACCGGAACACAGTAGTGCTTGCACACTACTGCTTGGCGGCAGAATAACTGGCAAAGCGGTGGTACCTACCTAGACGAATTTTGCAGAAAAGTCCTACCACCTAGTAAAGAATAAGAAGATATATCTGGATGGACCACGGGGATGCTGATTTGGGCTCAACAAATTTTTTTCTGCTCTACGTACAAAACATTCTTACTTTTGTTGCTGTAGATTAATATTCTATTAGTTGGTGAGGTTTAATTCGCATTTGTATTGTTATTTACTTCTCTCTTTAAAAAAAAACTTAAACAGAAATAAGTAGTCGCGGTAAATAAATATGTAAGCTATAAAACTTACCGAGTAAATCAGAAAAAAACAATATGTATAGGTATACTAATTTACTATGACTTTACCCGTTTTGTCTACTGGCAAAGGATTTTCAAACAATCAAATCAAGTGTTACTGTTTATATTTAAGTAGGTAATTTTATCTACCTCAGAGTAATTATTAATTTAATTCATTATCCAATGCATTAGGCAAAAGCCTCTTCAAATTTTACCACATAGATCTAAATAAAGCCAAAGTCGTCATATCGATTTCTTTCAAACAAAACTTTCATACACAGCAGACTTTCATACAGTCGTTCTAATGGAACTTCCAGGAACGCATTCTCATTGTCCACGCTCGACACGCTAAGTACTAACTGGGTTAGGAATTCACAACAAAACTCCAACATAAATGAAAATATTTACTGGTTATTCACCCTTTTCGAATTTTAAATAATGATGAAGAGGAGGCGCGGAGGTTGATTATTAATTTATAAACAGCATAATGATTTAAAAATAAGGTAAGAAAAAATAAAAGAGTTTTGACGTCATTTTTTGCTCCTAGTGTGGCTTTACTTTATTCGTAAAGAACTATTACTAGCAGAGACTGCCGAAAAAAATACTAGCTGTTTATAAAAAGAAACAGAAACACATAAATCAAATGAAGAACAATCCATTAGCTGGATCTACAATAAAAAAGAAAAACAGAACGCCCCTGATTGGCCGCCGCGTTGGCGGGAGAACGCGATTGGGCACGGCGCAGCCGCCGTGCGTTCGGAAATTCGATACTTTTTAATAATGGCTCCTTTAGCTAATGCGATCGGCTTTTATATTACATCGCCGTAGGTTAGTATTTTATTACATAGAGATCCCAAATACGGTCTTAAGTGCCTCCCCGACCGCGTGATAGGGGACCGCTTGTTTCGGATTTCTCTGTATTGCGGCTCGATTAGAACGGATCGGATGGGATACGCCAAGGGTGGATTTGTGGTCGTATTATCTCATTCTTTTATAAATAAAAACTATTTCCTTACGCTTACATTTTAATAGATATCTCTAACTCACTAATCTAACGTTATAAGCATCTTAATAAAATCTTATTAGAAAAAAAGATACACTCATTAGATCCAATTAAATAACAAAGCAAAAAAATTACGAACGCAATCTAGAGAGGCGAGACTAATCATAGTGCAAGCACTGTAAAGCATTATCAAACAAGTTATTGGTCAAATACGCAAGATACACTCGAAACTCTCATTGATGGGGCTGTGCAAACAAATATATATCGAATAGTATCGACTATTCGATAACGCGTCGCGAATCGATACCGTGACCCATCTACTGATACCACGAACGGCTGGCAAATACTTATTGCAGCGATAACTGGACACAACGATACAACGAGCATTTAAACTACAGACTAATAATGCTAGGTGTAAGTAAAGTTAAAGAATAAATGAATATGAATAAATCTATATTATCAATAAATCAGGCTAGGTAACTGAACATAAAATATTTAAGTATAATTAAGTCCATAATAGGCTTATAGAGCATTTATTTATCAGGTTCAAGGTAGCTATTACGTATAAATATTTTATACAAAAATAAACATAGGTTGGTGCAACACTTAGGCATACAAAACAAAAATTGAATAGGAACAAGCTCAAAGCTCGAAAAACAGTAATATTATGTCAACCTTTAATTATATTCAATTTAGAAGTTAATTTACCTGGATATGAGAGATAATTATGATAAAGGATCATAAGCCTTGAATCACCACACTGGCCGTGGCCATTTTAGCAGGTTATTTTCTCCATTTTCCCGAAAAAAAAAATTGTAACGTTTCCTGCTTTGAAATGCTCCAATCCAAATTTCAAACACATTTCAACCTAAACACTTACCGAACATCCTAACATTTTTCCCCATTCCCATATCGTCTTTCATAAATATATAATATTATTATATTTTTAGAACTTGAAGTGATAAATCATGAAGTCAACTTTAACCATACCGTAAAGATAAAGTTACATAGATAATTTTCCCGCCATTCCTGGAAAAAGGCGCGAAGCATAGGTACCATCCGCCCAAGTGACTGTCAACTCAACAACTTGCATAGCATAGAGTACATAATTTATTATCTATAACTATTTTATCACGATTTATTTATGGTTGTTATCGATTCAAATTTCGATGTTTGACCGTGAATAGCATCGATCTTTGTTTTGATGATTCGCTACATTTGAGTAGGTAGTGTATAATCAGTAATAATCAAAAGTACAAATATTTGTTTTTAAACATTGACTTGTGTCGGAAATGTGGTATAGTTCGTGTTTTGATAAAGAATTGATTTACTGAAATTGTAACGGCCCCACGAAAACAGAGAGGTGTTATAAGTTTAACGTTGACACATCATGTGGCATCTTGGTTTATAAACGAAATAACAGATTTTTTTTTTATTGTGAAAAGTGAAGAATCTTAACTGAGAGCTCGAAAAAAATACAAAATAGAAACAGGTCACATGTATGAAAACTACAGTTACCAATTTTTTTAAATCTATTTCGCTTTCTAATTAAAATATTGCAGAATCATCTAATTTAAAGAGCGGTATAGTCTATGCCGTTCTAACCGCTGGCGCGCTGCCCTTGCTTAACATATTTGCCCGATCAACGATCAAGAGGTTATTCAATGATACTTAGTTTATTTAGTACTTATTAAAACGTCTGGCTGTGATTAGCACTAGCTCAAAAACTGTGACGCAATAATTAGATGATGAACTGACAAGATGGCCGCCGGGGTCAACACCCTTGATCGCCATATTGTAGGAACGTTCCTTAGAACGTTCGGAGCTTCAAGTGGCGATAGTGATGCGTGCGGTGCACTTGTGCAGTCCCTGTCTTGGTACCTATATCTTCTGTAAACAGTTGCAACTTAAGATTGTAAGCTAGCTGCTAATTCCAAATTGCTGCTAATTGTTTGGATGAATGTGATTTTTTTGTTGAATATTTGTGATGTTATTCTTAAGGTTTTTTTGTACAGATAGATTTTCCCAAGCAAATTAGTACCTTTAAAAATGTTGTAATGCGAGAGCGAGATAGAGGATGCACGATATAGAGGAGGCCCGTGCCACACTGCTGCACATCTCCTAATATTCTGCATTTTTAGGGTTCCGTGCCCAAAGGGTAAAACGGACCCTATTACTAAGGCTCCGCTGTCGGTCTGTCTGGCTGCCTGTCCGTCTTTCACCAGGCTGTACCTCATGAGCCGTGATAGTTAGACAATTGAAATTTTAACAGATGTTGTATTTCTGTTGCCGCTTTACCAAGAAATACTAACAAACAGGATAAAATAAATATTTGAGGGTGCTCCCATACAACAAACGTGAATTTATTGCTCGTTTTTTTAGATAATGGTACGGATCCCTTCGTGCGCGAGTCCGACTCGCACTTGGGCGGTTATTAATATTAGTTAACACTGCATATTCTCTGTCTTCATCTTGGAATCACGAACGTTACATTAGTTTTAATCTATTTAATTTTCCACAGGTGAAACTTTCCCGATGGACGAGTCATTCATCTTCCCGACACATCCAATTTCGAGACGTGGTCATACAACACATAAATCATAGATGGAGTTGGACATTGAGCAGTTTCAGCAGAAATACACTAGTTTTATACCAAAATGGGTGACGATTGTTTAAAAAAGAGCTGAGTTTTTAACACTGTTTGATTTTTAGTTTTAATAAAATAAATGTACCTATAGGCTATAGGGATAATAACTAATTTACTTCTTTGCTTTTTAGACCTAAATTACACTACGTATATCTATGTACACTAAGCCTAACAAAACAAAATAAGTGAGTAATAATAATCTGCGGGTAGCGTGCCCAAAAAGCTGGCGACATTCCCTCGTTGAATTGCCAGGCTAATTCGTTGGCCGAGGTATGTGCCTGCCCTTTGGTCACGCGTCAGCTCGACTAAAAGTCTGAACAGCTCCCTGACTAGAAGTCGTGCCTGTGGGCCCCAGGGACCCATTGTCTCAACCCCAAACGGAACAAATATGTAGCCCTCACCTAGGGATTCATATTTCCTCCGTTTGAGGTTTTCTGCAGCTTCTGCCGCTGCGTATGCCGCCCGAGCTGAGTTGTTAATGTGGGAAGGCGCCAGTGTGTCAACGCAGGTAGCATCCCACACTAGCGGCCTTCCACGACACCACGGAAACAACGTCATGCCGTCAGGCCTCTTACCATCGTCACGTGAAATACCGTAGTGGCAAGAAGGCGAACTCTATCAGGGGTGTTACTATCATGTAATAGAGACGATTGTATGATCCTACATAAGGGCTCGTCCCATTGTCTCTGCGAACGGCGGCTTTTGGGAAAATCCTCACCTGGACAGGCCATGTTCCAAGCGTTAATAGCCTCATCAAGGCATAGCACCTGCACTCCGCCTATAGAAGGCTTAACTATTTTGGCAAAAAGCGCAGCGGTACTATGTACAGAGGACAAGAACGCTGGTAGGGCAACACTAGAAATTTTGCGGATACCGATGCCTCCAAATCGGACTAGAAGAGAGGCTTGGTTCCAAGATTTGTCCGAAAGAGAACAATTTAGAATTTGTGTTAAGATATTTCTAATGGTTTCGTCTAAAGTTTTTAGATCGCTCTGATCCCACAGAGGACAACACCTAAGCACATATGTTAATTTTGGAACAAAAAGACAAAACCGAATGATGTGGAATGCTACATGTGAATGAATTTTTAATAGCCGATCAGATGTTTCTTCGAATTTTGTCCGTTGTTCATTTATATAAGCGGGAAAGAAATCTTTAAGAATGGGTGCCCTAAGGAGGCGCAATTTTGTTTAGATTGTTTAGAATTTTTAAATTTGGTGCCAGACTATTGAACTTTTGTATGATTTCGGCTCGTTTATCACTAGCGACCAAATCTGTAATAAATAGTTCACATTTTGAAAACTTTAATTCTAAACCAATAGACTGAAACTTATCAACCAAAATTTCCAGATCCTGGATTACAGTATTTGCATCACCTCCTAAGGACCCGTCATCCAGATACCATAAGTTGAATTTTGAATTTAGCGCTGAAATTATAGGTTGTATGGCAAGGCTGAATATGGCTGGTCCAAGTGGGTCTCCTTGTTGACAACCGGTGCATGAATCAATCAAATGGTTTCTATACAGTAAATTTGATTTGAAGCCATAACACTGCCAAAGATAATTGTAAGTTTCAGGTACATTTTTTTGAATTTCAGCCAAAAGTGTGGATCTATTTACCGAGTTGAAGGCATTTTTGACATCTACCTTCAAAAGCACCTCTCCCCCATCATGAGTGATAAAAGTTCTTAGGGCATGGTTCTTCTCTTCTTTTTAGACTAATTAAACTTGCTACATTCTTGTCACTCGTACTTATTTAAAAGACTAATATAAAACTAAAAACCGTTGATATCATTGCAGGGGATATGGCAATGACACGTGCTGTATTTATTTAGGATATTTCGCCTTAAATGCATCTAAAAACCCTTCGGAAATAAAGACATGGGACACTCTATATTTCTATATCATTATATTATTCGACAGCCTCTGTGGTGTGGTGGTTGAGTGGCTCATAACCCAAAGGCAGCGGGTTCGATTCCCGCGACAGTACAACTATTTGTGCACATGAAAAAAAAAGTGCAAGTACTTGTTCTGTGTCTGGGTGTTGTGGGATCATGATCCTCGTAGTTCCTGGGTTCCTAGATACTATGGAATCCTAGTTAGGGTCCAGGATCTATGAATGTGTTCGTTGGGCGTTATTTATTTATTTATATTTATAAAAACTGCTATGAAAAAAACATCAAAAATTACACTTTAGTGAAAAAATAACTAATCAAGGGCTAATTCCTGGTCCATCACTATGAGTACATAGTCACCATCAACTGCCAAAAAAAGTATAGTTTAAGAATCCTTGTGGATTGAAGTGTGTAAAAATGAGCGACAGTCGCTTAAAGCGATCTCTTTTAGGCAACCTTTGAATGGAGAGCTCATTATGGCCGAAGTCGGCGCTTATTTGTCAATTTAATGCTCATTTTCATTTGCTAACCTTTGGATGAAAAGGATACATTTTGGCCAGATTATGGCAATTAGAATTAGCAAATTGAAACGCAATGGGCAGGCCACATCGCTCGTAGAACTGACAATCGATGGGGAAGAAAGGTTCTCGAGTGGCGACCATGAACCGGAAGACGCTGTGTATATGGGCCGGTAGCCGGTGGGCTCTAGGTAGATGGACCGACGATCTGGTAAAAATCGCGAGGAGCCGATGTATGAAGGAGGCGAGCAGCCGCTCCAAGTGGCGCTCTCTGGAGGAGACCTATGTTCAGCAGTGGACGTTTTCAGGCTGTTGAGGATGATGGTGATGGCCGATATTGGATGCTTACTTATCAAAATGGCCATATTCATTCAATATCGGTGTCATTGAAAGAACCACGTATTTACCCATTTAAGTAGAAACTATTAATTATTAAGTTCCATTACCAAACTTTCGCTTTTCCCCCATAAGCCCGTATCAGGTTAAGTCCGGCACGGTCCGGCTATGCGGCACGGCAATACGGCTAAGTGCTGGCACATGATGGATTGTGTTTGCTAAGTAAATAGTTTTCAATTTTATGCCCGCGACGTGCCCGGAGATTTCGTTTACGAAATGGTACCAGGGTCTTGGAAATGTACATACGAGTGGGATACTTTACAACAGTTTGCTTTTTTATCAGGAAGAGTATTTGGGAAGTATTTGCAGTCTTAAGAATAACTGGCGAAGTGGCGAACCTACCTAGCGAACTTTGCAGAAAATTCGTTACTCTGCTCTGTCTACTTAAAAAAAAAACAACGAAAAAAAGACAAAGCAGAAAAAAAAAGACAAAAAAAAACAAAAAACAAAAAAGTAGGCAGGTCAGAGTAACGACTTTTCTGCAAACATACAATGTTTTAGTTAACCATGAATTCATTAAGCACTTTAAATGGACCTTATAGAATAACTTACAATAAATATTAATTTATTTATTTAATAATGTATTGAAAACATCATGCTTAAGTTGAGTTAGTTTATAATTAACGCCTTAAAACTTTAAGTCTCTTCAGACATTTGATAAGTAAAAAAGTCTACCGCTCCAAAAGTGAGTACTCCTACCTAGGTAGGTATAGCCGCATAGGTTACCTCTTTAAACTTCACTAGCATGAGTATTCCAGCAAATAGCAGCACGTATGGTACCAAAATGTGATGTTGAAGAATGGTGATGACGTCACCCAGCATCTATCACCGCGATAACGTGATACGTGTTATTCAAATTGATGACAATATCAATATAACGGTGTTAGTCGTCTAGTCGGTGTTAGTAGACTTCTAGTTTTTTTACTCTGGCGACTTTGAATAACTAAGACCTACTTAGTTTACAGCCTATATTCGGCAGAAGAACCAGGCAGCCCCTGACTCGTAAACTAAATTCAATCAAACATATAAATAGAACACACGTAATAAAATGGCAGTAAAAACACAGAGACTGTTTCTTAGCAGCTGTTTCGTTATCACACATTACGTCATATATACGAATTCTGTGAAATTGTCAACAGCCTGTGGTTTTGCTTCACAACGAGTCCAAGGCTCGAGCCGTGATGAAACCGCGACCCGAATCCTTATGAATCATGCATCAAAAGCCTCAATAATGACCCAAATCCTGACGCGAGATGCCACCGAGAACCTCCCGTTACTCCTCACAAAGAAAACATTTAACTAAGCATTTTATTTTCATTATCACAACACAAAACACACAAAGATCGTCACGAGACCCGCTGACATAATATCACACGTATTCAAATAAGAATGATGTAACAAAAACCGAAATAAAAAATGGACCTCCGAAACTCAAGTGTTTCACTATAAATCAAACCTCTGGGAGTCTGAACTAGGGATGGACCAGACGCTGTTTTGATCGGATAATGAAATTCGAAAATCAAAGTTTTCTTAAATAAATCAATGCAGCCGGAATAATTATCTGTGTATAGACAGCAACGAGCGGAACAACGAGTCTATGTCGAATTGGTGATACATTTTATTGTTTGTAGCGGTGACACGTTACTGTCAGATTGTTAACGCTTATTCAGTGGAACTGTTTTTCACTTTAACTAAGTATTGGCGAAAGTTTAACAGTGCCGCAGTAGAAATATGAATGTTAAAGTTACAATACAAAGAAACCAATAAAAACAAATACAAATTATTAAAATCGGTGGCAATTAAAAATCCCTTTCATTTTTTAATAGTTTATAGGCATAGCATTTGACCACTGTCTCACCTGATAGTAAGCGATGACGCGGCCTACGGTGGTGCATGCTTGCCTAGAAGATACCTGTTCACTCTTGACTATAAGACACCCAGTTTATAGTTAGCTGGAAACAAGTTTAATACTTATATCGACATTTTCAGGACGTTACGATGCTACAAGTTTCCAAAAACATTCCAAGATGACCGGCCGTCGGATTTATAAATTACATCACTAATCATGTCGCTATACTTCATCTTTAAACTTTATTTCAACGCAATATAGTTTATTTTAATGATGACAAGACATGTAAATAGGTTCCCAAGGCAAGGAGTTAGGAGTGTTTAGATGGCTCGAAGCCCGGTAGCTAGACTCTCAACAAGCTGAATGGAATGACATACAAAATCAATAAATAAAGGAATAAATAAAAGTATCGCCCACACACGGGATAGAGAGAAGAATGGATTGTTTCCATTATACTAAATATAAGAACTGAAAGCGAAAATGATACGTTAGAAAGATGCTAGGAAACGTAGGTACCTAAATTGGACGTTTCCACTTATGAAAGTTCCCAGCCTGGCATAGGGTTGCCATTGCAATGGAAAACCTGGCAGGGTTACAACTTGCAATTGCAACAGAAAATAATATGATAGAAGCTCGGAAAGAAATACATCTACATTATAATTTTAAAGTAGGGTAATATATATATCCTTTGGTAATCGAATGATGTTTAAATTGAAGGTGTAAATGGTTAGATCAACTATACTAAGATACTAAGTTATAACTGTATGATTGCCACAGCTCAGAAATTGTGCCCAAACCAGATGAAAACCACAGCTTTTTTTACAGACTAAGTATACTGCAAACACTAGAAATACTAAGTTATACTGCAATCTGTTACGGGCAGCCGTGACGCTTAAAATTGGGTGATCGACTGGTGTATGGTTCCAGTTGAATAAAATTATCGTTATTTTCGTTTTTTCGTTCACATTGACTGGAACGATCATATGTGATATGGCCTTTTCTGGGTAAAAAGTGGCATAATTTGATAGCGTTCTTGGCGTTTTTAGCAGCTACTGGAACCCACACTGTCTCGTCGCGTCATTCATCTACATTTAAAAAAAATGTTTTTTTATCCTTTGTTTTTTTCTCTAATCTGTGCCTCATACCTACATTTGACCACTGTCTCACCTGATGATAGTGACAATGACGACGCAATCGACGATGGAACATGCTTGCCTATAAGATATCAAAAAGACCCAAAAAAGACAAAAAACCTAAATCCTAACAAAAAAAAAGTAATAAGTTCAACTTAAACCATTCTTACTTCACAAATCCAAAACAATAATACACAGAAACTTTGAATACCAAAAAACGTGACGTCAGACAATGGATCTATCCTCACAGAAAACGACAGTGGGAAGAAGGCGAGTGGTTACTTTTATGATGACAATATACCACCCGCCGAGAAAATCCAGGACCAGGCGCTAAGTGAGTGAAAAAATAATGGAATCACTAATTATATGTCTAAATATGATTACGACTAGTGATGTGAATGGAGAATTTGACGTTGATTTTTTGGTTGCGAACACAAGATATGTGGAGGAAATGTAATATGGTTAAAGCAATAGAAATTGTATAAAATAGCCCCGTTATTAAAAGATTATAGGTAGTGGATTCGAGTCTGGAGAGTCTAAAATTAATTAAACTAAAATTTAAATAGAGAGTTAACCAAGGAGTGAGTTTCCTCAAAATTGTAGCTACCAGCGAGATTTGACTCGCGCCTTCCAGCACACCGGAACAGACGCTCTCTTATCTTTTTTTTTTTTTTTTAATGTGATTGAATGACGTGACTAGCTAGTCGTTCACCTGATGTTAAGTGACACGGCCGCCCATAACAGTTGCAGTGTCACCTAGTTATCTACGCCATAGTCGTATTCTCTGGGTCAGCGAATATTTTTAGAGCCATATGGTCTATATTTAAATATACAAGAAAAAGCTCTGTTACAGCTGATATCTTTTAAATCATCTTTAAGATATATCAGCAAACACCCACATTACATTAGCTACAGTTTTGTAAGACTAAAATATTACCTATATAACATATAACCTAATAAAACCTTAGCTCATCATCATCATCATTATCAACAGCCTGAAGACGTCGACCGCTGAACACAGGACTCCCCCACAGAGCGCCACTTTGATCAGCTGGTTGCCTCCTGCATAGATCGGCTCCCCGCGGTTTTCACCAGGTCGTCGGTCCACCAAGTGGGGGGCCTGCGATGCGTCTTCTCCATCAACCCTAGCTCTAGTCGTTGTTTTTATTATAAGTAGATAACAAAACAATATGTATGTTACGTTTAATTAGGTAGTACTATTTTCATAACTAGATATTAGTGTAGGTATATTTAAGCCTGTAAAATCTTATAGGTAGGTACTTAGGTATGTTTTTTCTGTTTTATTTTGTAATTTAGGAGTTCCAAGCTTTTTTGTATCATTTAGTGTGTCAATGATCTGGAATCTCATGCCACCCACAAGACAGCACCGCCTGAATCAGCAACATTGTCATTCATACATGAATGCTAACACTTTGAATGAGCATTTCGCCGATTTCTTAAACAAATTAACACCACTGGTGCACGTGTTATCCCTTTTGTGTACTTTTATAGTTTTATTGACGGTTCTGTTCGACTAGCAGATAACCTGTCCGCCGTCAGATAAAGTTGCGCAAGAGCACAAAAGTTGAAAAGAAAAAGTGAAAATATCCGGCAGTAAAAGTTGCAAAGGCGGTGTTGATAAGTGCTTTTTGTTTATTGTTTTATTTTTAAGCGGCGATTGGCCTTTTTGGGAAGGGTTCAGATTAACAAAAGCTATATGATTGCTCTGAATGAGTTATTAAAACTATTACACCTTTTCTTTGTGTTGAAATTAGGTTCCTTCCGTTTTTTTAATTATTGCGTCGCCCGCGCCGCCGCGCGCCGCCATGATTTCGTTCGTACCACAGACATTTACAGATTTAACGTATTAAAAGAAATATTGCGTGCCACTTTTTACAACATACATACACACAAACATGCACATCAAAACTTACTGGTGAATTGATAATTCAGCTGTTTTCCTATATGAAACGTTGCCGCACATTAGCGCACTATATATTGTAGTGTTTGTAGCACTTAATATCAATTATAACATAAAAATATTGCAAAAAAAGCAGGCCGCACGTAGTCTGTTTAGACATGTTTCCATGGTAACATGTCTTGCGTTTTGGGCACGCGTTCCTTTTTGTGCATGGGTGCGCAGGTGTTGCAACAGCAAAAAGGAAAGAGATAAAGTTATCAAATTTTAATAACAGCAAAAATAATGGATATATTAATTATTCTCGCTTAACACCAGGTGAACGACAAGCTCGTCACGTCATTCGATTACATAAAGAAAAACTCGTCTATGTAGTAGTGCAGATAATGTTAGGTCTACTTACTGTATATATGTCTGTGGTTCGTACTGAATATTAAGCAAAATATATATTGATAAATTATTTAATAATTACGATATGTATTTTATTTGAGTATCTACTTAGTTAAATTAGGAAAGTTTTAAGAGTGTACACTTAAATTATCATTATAACTATTAGTATAACCTACTATCAGATTAAAAGAAAACAATAAATATTTTTTGTAAATACTTAGTTTTATTAACTCGGAAACTAACAGATGATATAAGTATCCTATCTAGATTCAAGTACCTAATACGACAAAATATGTATTTATAACTACAAGAATTAATTTAGCATTATTAACAATCAAGTCACATTATCACTTAACCGACAATATAGTTTTGGCAAGCGATTAAAGTAACATTCAGATAAGTATATATAAATAAACAAATTAAAAAACGGCCTTATAAGTCAAGTAAAATTTAGACCCTATCTGCATTAGAAAAAAACTAGATATGTAGGTACATAATAGTAAAATCAGTTTACGTGGCATACTCAATTATTATTGATAGATGCTTTTACACAAGGAATTGAAATGCTTCAAAATGAAAGCAAACTTAAATCAATTTTTTTAATAGCTTTTGCATATTTGGATAATGATACAGCAACATAAAAGAGTACCTATTACAAGTAAATATAAGAAAAAAATCGTCAGTTGCTAAAAAAATAATGTCTATTTAGTCTGTTGACCGTATATATATAATATATATACATATATATATGTTTACAAAACTGTGAAGATCAAGTAAATTGTTCTTGACAAGATGTGTTAAGGTTAACATGTTCTTCAAGGTATAGGTAAGACAAGTGCCATGACTTCAAGGCATAGATATGTAAGTACTACGTCACCTACATGTTCGTCGCTCAAGGCAAACATGTGGACTCTAGTTTCGAGTTCCTTTGAGTCATATATAATTATCATAAGTTTTTTTTATTAATTATAATTATATATGCGAAGGTATATTGAGTTGTTTTTTGAGAGTAAAATTTACGGTCAATTCTTTTGAATTTAGTAATTAACATTAGGTATAGATAATAGATAATAGGTATAAGGTAATTCTTTACTAAGCTTTAGTAATCTATATTAAAGGCAATTTTAAAACAAAAAATAATTACGGAAATAGATATTTATAATTTATAACTTTTTTAACCGGTGTAGTAAAAAACATATGTTTTAAAAGAGTTTAAGTTACGAATAACGATTACTAAATAAAATAAATAATTTATACGCTTGCCATTTTGCTAAATTAACGCTTGCATATAAATATATATTCAAATGAAACGTGCAAAAGCCGAGATAGGTACCTATCTTACACCAAACACCTTTATTTAGAAGTCATTATATATACTCAACTTACATACTATATATACAGATACTTATCTATACTCCTAAACGCGATGGTCGATGATGAACTTAAATTCAATTTTACCTATCTAGTTATAATTATATTTATTTTATACATTTGATACACATTGCACAGTTCAATCGTTCACGATATGTCACTTGTCACTTGATTTGTATACCAATGACATTAAACAATGATTATTTAAAATGTAACACTTAGTTTTATAATGCAGTCCTCAAATGTTCTTTCAAAAAAATTAAGCAAATTCGTAAATAAAATTGTTAGATTAGAACTTAATTCGTTAATATTGTGTTATGTTGTTAAAATAGTTTTTAATGTTAAACTACCTGTTCAGAGACAATTTAATAAGCATATATTTATATATTAAAAAAAATAGTTTGAAGATTTGTTAAGAAAAATCTTATTACGTTGAGCAATTAGAACAATCAAAATATTTTCTCTTGTTTACATTTCCGATACAAAAGACATCAACGCGTTCTTCAAACAAACAAATGCTCGATATTTGTTTATCTCGATATCGAATAATGTCGATAGATAATAAAGTTCGATAACGTATCGTATCGATCGTATTAAACGTTATTATGTCACCATTGTTATTTTAGGCGGGCAAAGTTTACTTTAGATTATTTTCATGCATTCCAATGACAGAAAATGTTAGTTAATGTTATTAAAGTATGTTTAAACGTCTTAAATTCGATTAAGAGCTCGTTAAATAGCATTGGTATACAAACAAGAGGCATTTATAATGACTAATAAAGGACACTTTCTCAGAAGTTCCATTAACAATTTAGGCCTACCGTATGGTCGCCGCCGCCCGCCGCGGCGCCACCTGCGCCGCGTCCATCGCGCACTAAACACCTACCTACTAAGAAACGCACACAAAACGGGACTTGCTGAAAATAATCGGGAATATATACACAAATATACAAGCGTCCCCGGGGCGGGCGCGACGAAATAATATCACCAGAACACGATTCGCTCACTCGGAGTCCAATATCAGCAATGAGATTTAACAGGTTCACGAGGTCTCCTCGCTGCCTAGCTTGGCGGCTAGGGCGCGGCGTGGGCCTGCGGCACGCACCAGGCGGGCGCGCGCCGCGGCGCCTACGCCAGGGGATACTGTCACAAGGGCGGCTGCGCGTGCGCGTGGTGGTGGTGGTACAGCGGCGACTGGTAGTAGTTCTCCGCGGGCGAGTGCCCGTACCCATAGTTCACGTCATACATCTTCAGGTCAGCCTTCGTGTCAGCACCAGGCAACAGGCGCGTGATGCTGAAGGGATGCTGCGCGGGCGCGTATCCCGGCGGCTCCTGCTTCAGCTGCGCGTAGTGCTCAAGAGCCAGCGGCGTATGCTCGGGCAAGCACAACTCAGGCGCTGCGTGCAGCTGCGCCAAAAGTTCGTCACGCATCTCTTTCTCTTCTGGTCCGCCGCCGCCGCCACCCGGCTTCTCGTGCGAGTGTTCTCGCTTATCGTGGCCTCCGCCATGGTGCCCGTGCCCATGCTGCGCCTTCTGCGCCTGTCGAATTGTTTCTTTCTTCTCGTCCTTAAATCGCTTCTGCCGCCGCAGGAAGCATCCGTTTTCAAACATGTTCCCGCTATCCGGGTGCAGCGTCCAGAAAGACCCCTTTCCAGGCTTGTCGGGCGTCCGTGGCACTTTTACGAAGCAATCGTTGAACGACAGCGAGTGCCGGATCGAGTTCTGCCACCGCTGCTGGTTTTGTCTGTAGAACGGGAACAGATCCATGATGAACTGGTAGATTTCTGAGAGCGTGAGCATTCGCGAGGGGTTGTTCTGGATGGCCATCGTGATGAGCGAGATGTACGAGTAGGGCGGCTTGGCGTGCGTGTAGGAGCGGCGGTAGGTCTTGTCGTTGCGCGCACGCTGGAGCGCCGATGTAGGCGAGGCAGGTTCCTGGTCGCGCGGCAGGCTGCCGTAGACGCCGGCGCCGCCGCCCATGCACGACGCCATGGTGCTGGGCGGCGAGTAGCCGACGCCCGGAGAGCCCATGCACGATCCGCCGGCGACCATGTTGTTGGAGTACAGGTTCGGGTAGGGCTGCGCCGGCATGCAGCCCATGCCGTTGACGTAGGGCGGCGCGAGGCCCGGCGATAGCGAGGAGAGCGCCGCGGACGTCGGCACGTCGCCGTACGACAGCTTCTGCGAGATCATGGCTAGCGCATCACCCGCGCGTGCACGCCGGCCAGGGGCAAACACTCGCACTGATTGAAAGAGTAAATAGAGGCCGGGGGCCCGTGCGCCCCTCCACTCGCCAGCTATTGGCGCGCGGCGGGGCGGAGCCCCCGAGGGCCCGCCCGCCGCGCGCGCATCTCCCCCCGCCCGCCCCGCGCCGCCGCCCGCTGCGACTCCGACCGCCGCCGCTAATAATACCGCAGCTTCTACGATAAAAACATGGAATTATCATAAGTGCTTTAAAGGAATGTGTACTTGTATGGGGTATTAGGTTTCAGTTTGATATTCTTTTGTCACAAAATCCTCGTTTTGTACCCGACGTGGTATTATTTTATTCTGGCGTTTTAGGATCGATACGAGTGCCGCAAGTTTTATGACGTGAATTAAGCCGTTTTTATCTTTTTACATACCTAGGAAATGAAAAGTGTCCGTATAAAATCAAGGTCAGTAAAAAAGTGGCAGAATACACAGAAAATATTTTTTCTAGTGTTTCGTAGCGTGTGCTACGGGCTACGAGCTACGGTTAATACTCGAATCTTTAAAAAATCGTTGCTAATTTGAAAATTTCTATAATGCCGTTCTCTTTTTTATGCTAAATCTCAGGATTAATTACTAACATTAATAAAATACATTTTAATTAAGATGCATAAAATGCATAAAAAAGTTATATATTTTTAATTACATTTAGATAGAGTCGGATACTGAGGAACCTACTAAGGTTCCTCTTGCTCTGGCTAGTGTACATTTACCTACTTTATTATTAATTTTATATATTATTATATATTAACAAACATAAATAACAAATCATTTATAAGTTTAGTTTTCATTGACCTATCAGACGTTTTATTCCGCGTAAACTTTTAGATGCAGCTTTAGTCGGATAAAAATATTATTTGGTAAATGTTTAATACCTACATAAATATTTACTGCTTACTGCTTTAATATATAAAAATCGTATGTAGAAATATTTGTAGTAGGCACCTATGTAAATACCGAGTAGGCTTTTAGAATTTACGTGCTTTTGTTTACTTTACCAACTATTATTTGATAAAAATTCAGTAAACAGATAAAGATAGGTATTCAATATACGTAATTTAATAATTATTATTATTATTATTCACTCATTTATTAACATTCCTTAAGCCTACGCTTTTACAATATTTATATAAAAATTATATTACAAAAATATTATAAGAAACTTAAACCTAGAGTGCCGCCGGCAGCGGGGTAAGACCCAAGCTACCGGTGGTCAGGGCTGCAGAGTGAGAAACCTCCTGACAATACGTGCCGTGGCGAGGAGTAGGTACTGCCTTCTGAATTTGACCCTCGATCCAACCGTCTAGCGAGAGCCTCTCTTTACATAATAATAATAATAATTATGTAAAAGATAGAGCGATGGAAAAAGCCTTGTAGGAAGAACAATAAAGTATGCGACGCTTTCTTACAGGATGAATATCTACGATTGAAAGTTGCAAGTGATTTTATCCCACTGATTAATCAAGCCGTTCCTAACCAATCGGTAAAGTTAAGTAACGTTCTGCGGCCACTACGATGGGTGACGGTGACCGCTACAAAATGTAGTATAACACAACTGAGTGCCACCGTACTTCGGAGGGCACGTTAAACCGTCGGTACCGGTTGTTGTCGTGAGGCAATAGTCCAATAGCCAAGTCATAAGCCTTTGGGCGGCCTACAAATTTCGAGACCAGGGTTAGGTAACCACTTGCCTACCTAACGAGAAGATGAAGACCAGGGTAGGTTTTTTAATCCGTAGTTAAGGTAACCAATGGTTAAATATTAACTTTGACAACTGGTTTTTTTTTAATTTATGAGATTGAATGAGTCGTTAAACTGATGTTAAGCGAAAAGGCCGCCCTTAACAGTTGCAGTGTCACTTTTAACTTTATATTAATAAAGTTTCGCGTGAGTTAAAGTTCATCCTGAGACATCACAGTCTAGTAAATTACTAGACTGTGAAATCAGGTCATAAAGTCTCATTTGCCCAGTAATTTCTCTAGCTACAATGCCCTTCAAACCGGAACACAGTAGTGCTTGCACACTACCGCTTGGCGGCAGAACAACTCGCAAAGCGGTGGTAGGTACCTACCTTTGCAGAAAAGTCCTAACTACCACCTAGTAAACTGGGTAAGCTAGGTTAGAATTTGTTAGAGTTTCTAACCATTGGTTACCTTAACTACAGACAAAAAAACCCACTTCGTAATTAATTTTGGGGGGACAAATTACATTCTAGCTTGCCTCTGCAGTCTGCCCCATTATGACTAGTAAATAACGTAAGTAAATAATTTAAATGAAATAAATAATTAGTAACAACCTAGAAATCTAAATAAGTGGCTTATTATTTATATTTCTATGCAAAAAACAGTAGTAGGTATAGGTAGGTAGGTAGGTAGGTAGGTAGGTAGGTAAGCCATTATTATAGGTGACCGACGGCAGTTAAAACCTTGACTTAGGCTGCAGTCACAATCGATTTTTACCTATGCAGCCATCCTCCCGTCTAGTGTAAAGGTCGATAGAGACCAACAGCATTATACTCTGTAAAAAAATTGAGGTTAAGCTATTTTTCCAATATTACGGTTCTTTTTTTACAATATTTTATTTAACTGTTATAGATTTACGTTTGATCACTCACCTGTTGGCCTAGCATGCGCACCACGAGAAAAATTCTCGTCGCTGTTAAGAGTGACTTAGGTGCTTAGGCGTCACTTAGGGTGAGATTTTTGATCCATAGTTAAGGTAACCAATGGTTAAAAATACTAACAAATTTTGACCTTGGTTAGAATTTGTTAGTTACTTGGTTAGTTTTTGTTATGTTTTACCATTGCTTACTTTAACCACGAGTCAAAAAACCTACTCTTAGGCACTACCATAGTCTTGTCACGGTCACTCACGAGAAAAAGTGTCGAGAAAATTTTGCCGCGGTGCGCATGTTGACTGGACTGATGTGAAGCGGCGGCACAGAATAGACACAGTATATTTGGCGGCTGCGTGGTCGACGTCTCGTTGCGTCTCGGCGGTGGAGCACGTGAATGTAGAGGTACTTATTCACTATGACCTTGAAGATATACTACCTACACACACACATGCCACAGATCACACAGGCCACAGGTCACACAGGCCACAGGTTGCCACAGGTTATAAGTTTCAAGGAACACAGAAGATGGCAATCTACTTAAAATTGACCCTTATTATTTACCTATTTCAAGTGGATTAAAAATCTAGTAGCAAAACAAATGAAAGTGCCTTATCTTAATCACAGATTAAATAGACAGTAGGTAGGTATTTGATGAAGCGTAGAAGTAAACAAATTAGCAAACTACTCATTAGCTAAGTGAGCATTCATTAACAATGATTAAATTATTGTATCTCATTTCGATAGCCTTGTCTTTTTTGTATATTTGACGAGATATAGTTTACTAGGTGGTAGGACTTTTCTGCAAAGTTCGTCTAGGTAGGTACCACCGCTTTGCCAGTTATTCTGCCGCCAAGCAGCAGTGTGCAAGCACTACTGTGTTTCGGTTTGAAGGGCATTGTAGCTAGTGAAATTACTGGGCAAATGAGACTTTATGTTCTGATCACTCGGTTTAGTAATCTGATTACTAAACTGGGTGATGTCTCAGGATGACGTGCGCAGTGCAGTGTCACGCGAAACTTTATTGTTGTAAAGTTCCAGGTGACACTGCAACTGTTATGGGTGGCTGTGTCACTTAACATCAGGTGAACGACAAGCTCGTCACGTCATTCAATCACATAAAAAAAAATTTTTTTGTGTAAGGCTCGAGCAACATCATCAATAAGGAAGACGTCTACTGCTGAATATAGGTCTATGTGTTACGAGGTGGTAGGACTTTTCTGCAAAGTTCATCTAGGTAGATACCAACCCCTTTTGCCCGTTTTCTGCCGCTAAGCAGTAGTGTGCAAGCACTACTGTGTTCTTGTTGAAAGGGCATTGTAGCTAGTGAAATTACTGAACAAATCAGACTTATAAAATGATCTCACAGTCTACATATCTTTTTTAGACTGTGTGATGTCTCAGGATGACGTGCGCAGTGCAGTGTCACGCGAAACTTTAGTTTCTAAATTAAAGTTTCGCGTGCGGAACTCTAGTTCCGAATGCCACTGCAATCTGTTATGGGCGGCCGTGTCGCTTAACACCAGGCGAACGACTAGCTCAGCACGTTAGTGGATTACATGTTTCATCATTGAACAAAAAAGATACAGAGAGCAAATTCTTTTCATGAGAGACTTCATGTAGGTACTTACCTATATTGTATTTTCACTTGCAAGTCAATTATGTATTCTTTAAGTGAAAATAAATTCCTTAAAATATAAACCCTATTAATTAATTTCTATCTATAATTATCATCATCATTATCATCATCATCAAAGCTTGCAGACGTCCATTGCTAAACATAGGCCTCACCTAGAGAACGCCACTTTGAATCTCTCGGCTCCCCGCGGCTTTACCAGATCGTCAGTCCATCTAATGGGGCCGACCTAAGTTGCGTCTACCAGTTCGTGATCGCCACTCGAGAACCTTATTTCCCATCGGTTGTCAGTTCTACGAGCGATGTGGCCTGCCCATTGCCATTTCAACTTGCTAATTCTAAGAGCTATATCGGTCACTTTAGTTCTCCTGCGGATCTCTTCATTCCGGAGCTTATCTCGCAGGGAAACACCGAGCATAGCTCTCTCTATAGCTCGTTGCGCGACTTTGATCTATAAGTAAAAACTACTTGAGCTTGGCTTTGAGAATTAGCAAGCTGAAGTGGCAGTGGGCAGGCCACATCGCTCGTAAGAACTGACAACTGATGGGGAAGAAAGGTTCTTGAGTGGTGACCACAAACCGGAAGACGTAGCGTAGGCTGGCCCCCCACTAGGTGGACTGACGACCTGGTCAGAACCGCGGGGAGCCAATGGATGCAGGAGACAAGCGGCCGCTCAAAGTGGCGCTTTTTGGGGGAGGCCTATGTTCAGCAGTGGACGTCTTCAGGCTGATGATGATGATGAACTACTCTCATTATGTCTGTGTGTACTGTACACCAAGACGCCTACCAAGCGTGGTGATAATGGAAACCCCTCCTTATAAATGGGGGAGGACTATGTTCAGCAGTGGACTTCTTCCAATGACAAAAAACGAGTTTTAGTTTTTTTAAAGTTATTAAAAAATCATTGTTCATCATCAACAGCCTGAAGACGTCAACTACTGAACATAGGCCTCCTCCACAGAGTACCACCTTGAGCAGCTGCTCGCCTCCTGCAATCATCGGTTCCCCGCGGTTTTCACCAGGTCCACCGAGTGGAGGGTCAGCCTACACTGCGTCTTCCGGTTCATGGTCGCCACTCGAGAACGATTATTTCCCTCATCATCGTCATTGTTAGTGAGCGGGATTCGAAAATGGATACGTCGGTTCCAACACCTATGAGTAGAACATAACCTCCGCTAACCAGCTTATAAGAAACAAAGCTAATTTTCCAACCGTGTAGGTACCCTACCTATGCCCGTAATGTGTTTGCCCAAGCTTTATAGCGCTGTTTGCAGCCGTAAACTTACGGGAACTCATTAAACGTCCGTGTTTTTTTATAATTTATGACGTTAATTATAGTTGGACGAGGTTATCTACATAAAGGTAGTTAACTGAGTTTGTCTATTACGACTTACTTGGGGTGTGTTTTTCGATCCGCAGTAAAGGTAACCAATGGTTAAAAATCCTAACAAATTTTGACCATTGGTTAGAATTTGTTAGCATTTTTAACTATTGGTTACCTTAACTGCGAATCAAAAAACCCACGCATACTTATACAGCCCAGGCGTAGGCATAAAATATGTATGGCAGCCATGACAGACTGAAAAAATTGTAAGTATTATAGAACAGAATATAAGCATAGCTAATACGTGATATAAATGTATTTATTTAGGAAGTGTGACCGATCGGGGCTCGTATGAGGTTTCAAAATTGTGACAGAATGGGTCTGTGACCGAACGGTACTCTCTCATTAAAACATTATTAGCAGATGTCTGCGCTTCATATACGCATGGACTGAAGCCATTTACTGCTGAACATATGAACATGACTTTAGGCCTTCCCCATAGAGCGCCACTTTGAATGGCTACTGGCATCTTGCATCCATCGGTTGTTGTTCATCATCATGAACATTGCTTCTCCATGGTCCCTACATACTACGAGTAGCATTACCGATAGTTAAGTATAAGAAATACTTAAGAGCCAAGCCAAAGCCACAGAATAGATATATAGTACAAGGCCAAAGGGGGGATGAGTCGGGGGGCCGAGCGGCAGGGGCAGTCTAAGTTAGAATGGTTCCAACGCGCAATAGTTTAGGTAATTTATTATTACACTGTATATAATGGGTATTTTAAAAATCCACTATACATAAGCCCTACTGTGTGTAGTAGTTTAACTACTACACAAAGTTTCATGACCTTATTTAATGTATTCATTGAATAATCGCGGTTTATTTGTACGGTTTGGAGGTAACTTTGTAATTTTTTTCTATAGAAAAAAGTTTATTGATTCGTGTTTTCACTGTACATAAGCATTAGCATTAGTCCTGAACTTTACCATATATTAATGTCAAAGTCATTGTTGCAATATTGTTGACAGGACACGGCCTCATGCTAAGCCATTTTAAGCATTTAGGCGTTGTATAGGCTCTTAAAGTTGAAAAATCACTAGAAAATGGAAATATTCTTAATTTTATTCACGTTTACAAACTAAACTCTTCACTATAGCAAGTTGGTGAAACTATTGCGTAAGTATTAAGACTAATTCTATCTATCTAGTTTATTCAACTCAATTTAACATGGGGCGTTCCTCGGTTAATTTAAGAATACATAATGTAAAGTAAATGAATATACTAATGTAGATAAAGTCACAAATATATTACCTATCTGTGAACACGATCCCAATGAGGGCAATGAACAAGGTTGTTCCACTTAGCTCCATAATTTATAATAAGTCAGCCGTTGTAGTAAATCCGAGCAGCGAAGGAATGGAACACTTTACCATCGTCTTTGTTAACCGATAAGAACAATCTGGAGCTCTTCAAGTCGCGAGTGAATAGGTATCTTCTAGGCAAGCATGTACCATCGTAGACCGCGTCGTCACTTTCCATCAGGTGAGATTGCGGTCAAATGCGGGCCTATTTAGTTATAAAAAAAAGGTACTATCGATACTTTTTACGTAGACGGTGACAACATACGCAAAATGTACAAACTAGCAAAATGTACAAATGAAAAAAGTACAAACGCAAAATGTACAAACTAGAAAATTAAACAAACGCTAAATGTAGGTACATTGCGATAGTAACCGCAAAAAGTACAAACTAGCAAAATATGCAAACGCAAAATGTACATAAATACCTAAGAACTAACTTTTAGGATCTTTATTTTTATCCTCAATAGAAAATAATATAATAGTGTTTCATTTTTTAAAATCTATAGGCATGACATTTGACCATTGTCTCACCTGATGGTATAGGTCATATATAGGTAAGGTAAGTGATGACGCGATGCCTTACGGATGCATGCTTGCCTAGAAGCATTAACTATAAATAATACTTGTCTAGAAGATACCGGTTTACTCTTGACTTGAAGATTTCTACAGGTTATCTAGAAACAAGGATGACGGCAAGGTACTTCACACAATAGCTGTTCACACTGTAACGATCCAGGCTGTCTCGTGACGTCACAAATATTATAAATTTTACCTAAATTATAAAAATACTGAAACAATTTCATTGAAGCACTTTATGCATAAAGAATGGTCTATAAATTAAGGAAATAGTCGTTGGCATCGCATTAACTGATAGAGAAAATGTAGAGATAGGTGTAAAAGTGGTTATCCGTGGTAAAATAAGGTAACAGTAAAAGAAATCAAACCTTCTTTATATTTAGTTTTACTTTTTTACCTTTCTACCTTTAAAGTGTTTTTGATATATAATAGGATTTTGGAGATCTGTCAAGCTGTCAAACGCGGTCAGTTATGAAAATGATTCACGGGGTTCGCAAGTCGAAACCTGGTAATAAAAATGCACATAAAATTTTCGGTTAAATTTCTAGATAAATTCGCCCTCTCAATTAATTCTGGATCTGGGGGGAAGTATGCCTCGGGTCCAGGAACTCAGTAAGAGATAAGTTGAAACATTGCAACGAAGCTTGTCTTCCCTTATTTTGCTTAGGGCATGCAGTTCGCGTGTTATGTGGAGACCTGCACCAGATTTTGCCTCCGTTATAGGATCTGGATCCACCTTTTTGGTTTGGTTTGCATTCTGGCTGAAAGGAGGGCTGAAAAGATTAACTGTCCCGTCTTCGTGTATACGATACCCGGATCCTAAATGCAAATTAAGCTGAACTGTCCCAAGTGTTAGGGTTTTGTCTTGTATGCTGCCCATGGACTCCGGTCCCGCATGCAAGATAAAAATTAGGTGGCAACAGGTTTTAGCTTTGGAGAGCTTTTGTCACAGCTCGTTCTCTCATAGGGTTAGATCAGGTATGTTCTCATTGCACACACCGAGAACAGACATGCACATTTAAAAGTAAATGTGAGATTTGTAGCAATCTCCAGTGTTTGGGGGTACACACTAATGTATAGGGAAAAGCTATAAGTCGAGGAATACACATAGGAGGGGAAAGTTAGGGATATTCGCGGAAAAATAATAGTGTTAGGGAAATAGATAAAATTCAATAAATAAATAAATAAATTTAAAGCGGTATAAAATATAAAAATACATTTAAAGATAAATTCATTATAATAAAATACTAATAAATAAAAGTGCAAATAAATACAATACGTAAGTGATCAAAATTATAAAAATATAATCCAAGTTTTCTCGAAGGTTGAAGCTGTGGGTGTTTATTGTAGGGCTAGTTTGTCGTGGACCTTGCTTTTGACGCAAAGCTAGGTGATCATAGAAGGTTTTAACGTACAGAGAACAATACGTAAATTTATAAATCTATTTTGTGGTAAAAGTACGTTGTACTATATATCTATTCTGTGGTATAGGAAGGTATTTCTTTAGCTGGTTTTGCGATGTTCTACGGAGGATATGAGAAAGGTTCTATTCCTACACGGTTATTACAATATGCATAAAAAGATAGGTATTTTCTTAGCGGATTCTAGGCGGAATTTTACTTAGCAGAGTTGGAGGGATCATATTCCTACAAGGAAACGAACGTTTTGTTTTCTAGTTGCGAAATAGGTAATGCTTGTACAATAGTTAAGTAACTACCGGGAATTTATTCATAATTTAGGGTTGATCGTGTTTGTTTATAGATCAATTTAGTGGAATTCAGAGTTGGGTTTGTTTGATTGAATTTTCAATAAGAATTTTACTATTTATTCTATAAGAAACATTTAAAGTACTAGTGATAAGAAATTGTCCTTCGTGTCTTGGGTCAAGCACAGCAGTACCTGTTAGTGATCTCCTTACCAAACGGATAGGGGTAGCTAATTTAAAGATTCGAATGAGAATATCTTGTTGTTAGAAAACAGCATTAATAATCTATTATATTACTGGCAAAAAAACATATTATTATAATATTTCATATTTATGAAATATAATACCTAAATTATATAAACGGGTTTTAGATTACTTTTCAATACAAGTTCTGGAAAATAGAGACAACCTGAATATCACTAACAGATCATTGAATTCAAATAAATATTTACAGTTAAAATTAATACTACTGTTTAGTCCACTGCATGCTGTTGATATAGAATCTACGATAATATTGATAATCTTTAGACGAAAACTAGGAGATTTGAAAGTTGAGCTATTTTTAGAGTCTGTCTTATACCGAATGTAGTACGTATTAGATAGACTCACAATTAACTAAGGTGATGTCTATTTTGTTAGGATTTGGAAAAAAATAATGTCCTCTTGTCCCTTGCACCTTTTGGAGTCCAAACTAGATAAGTAGATAAGAATAGGTAGATGGGGTACCTGACGTACTGACTTGGGATAAATAGAACAAAATTTAGTAAAATCAAATTTCTCTTAGTGTGGGGGAATTTCACACACGGTACCTCCGTGTGGGAAATTTCAAGCACTAAATAGTGGAGGGTTAACCAGTCAGGTAGTCGAGACCCACAGCATTGGAGCGGAGGTGGGGCTCCTATGCCAGAGTTATGATAAACAAATAGAGTTTACTATGACTTTGCTATATAACAAACTTAAACTCAGTTAGCAATATTCTTACTTACGTTTTACCTATGTTTCACTTTCCTATCTTGTTAATTTCAACATACGTTCGTCATGAAGCTTTAACTTACTTTCAGTTTTGTCTATGACTAGGAACTATAATGTTCAATTTTTTGCAGGAAAAGATTATTCATTCCTACAATTGAAACCTTTCGAAAATATAGTAGGAAATATATTGATTGGTGCATAATATGATTTTATGTGGAAATTTCAGTTCGGTTACTCAGAGTATAGGAATAGTGTTCATCAGGGGGTTAAATTGCAGTTATTTGTAGGATGATGGATATTTTAAATTAATTTAATATTTATTAAAAAGGTTAGATGTTTGTTAGGTATTGTCTCATTACTTTAAAAGGATTTGGATTACTACATTATCACAACGTACGGTTCTACCATTTGTAGGAGACGATTCACAAGGCCATAAACATTAATAGGTAGTCCAAAAAATTCAACAATCTTTGATCACTTTTTAGCGTCATATGATTAGTTTAGAAGATCCGACGAATTTATTATAATTTATTATTAATCTATTATTAGGGTTAATATAGGAGGGGTCCTTTACAATTTGGTGCCGTGACCAGGATTGACATTTGACTAGAATCTCAAATGACCAGGATCTCAATTGACCAGTATCTTAATTGACCAGGATCTCAAATGGCCAGGATTTTACTTGACTGGGATTTTCGTGCGTTACTCTCGTTATCAGGATGATTTATTTACAGATTTACATTAGTGATAGTTTTGGATTAGAATGAGGATGTTGATTGTTTTGGATTGATATTATTTTAAGTAGCGATGGTATTTATTTATTATCGCACAATTTGCTGTCCGTGGAAAAGGAAAGGTTTCGAGACAATATGTAGGGGCGGTTTTAGATTTCAATAAATTAAATGAAAATTAGTTTAAACAAAGACTCAATCTTTTGAGAGTTTTAATCGTTACTTTATTAGTTATTTAATGATTTTTCGGGGCTATAACGTTCAGGATATTATTGTTAGATTATCGTAAAAGATGGGTTAATTAGATGATGAAGATGATAAATAGATAAACGGGATTCGAACTATTCATGCAAACATTGGTTTATTTAATTTACGAATATTAGGATTGACATTAAATAGATCCAAATTTAAAATAGGCCACGTTGCAATAAACTCAACGGAATTTAAATAAATTCAACATTAAAATGTTTCATTACGATCGTGGAAATTTGTTGTAGTAGGTTGGAAAGCAGTAGTAGATTATTAATGAGATAGGTACATGTTTATCTGTTTGATTAATTCTATAATTTATTGATGTGCACATAATAAGGTTGAGCTTCCATTTAGGAAGTACGTGGGAAATTTGTCATCATCCAATTTAGGAGAAACGACAGAGTCAATTTTCGTAAAAAAATTCGGAAACATTAGAGTAAATAATTTACATTTCTTTTCTGTGGTTGGAACTAGGAAAGGTTCGAAATTGGCTAAAATTATAAAATTATAGGGGGCGTTTTACAGTTCAAGATATTTAATAATTTTATTAGTGGTAGTTGATACGGTGGATAGACTTAGTTCCGATTCAATGTTAATTGTATGATACACAATAATCTAAATAAAATAAAAATATTTAAAATAAATTATTACAATTTCAAAATAGTGGGATTTTAAAATTATTTCGGTTAGCTTGTTTGGTAGTTTAGCGCGTAATTCGAGTGTAAGTTCGGGGTTTTTGAGAGTGAATATTATACTTATTGATTAAATTTTCAAATAAAATATTGCGTTTTAAAATTCATACTTTAATAACGACATTATACTGGTAATGTAACAAAAGAAATTATTTTGTAGTAAAGGTTAGTTCAGTTCGCAAAAATTAATATTTATTTATTTTTGTTGTTGTAATTTACTTATACTGAATAGATGGCTTCAGCCTTGACATTAAATGAAATTTTAAACGAAATTTATTAATTCATATAATTATTTTTATTGTAGAAATGAAATTGAAATAAAATTAAATATTTTATTTTAATATCATGATACGTATTAAGCAATAACTTCAAAGAAGTCTTAAATCTATTGGGAATTGCTAGCCGTTAAGATAGCGAATAAGTTAGTTGACTGGGGTCAAATGTGGATTAATGAATTGTTATGTTGTTGTTTTTGCTTAAGAAAGGGATTTGATTTTGGATAATTAATTTAAAAAAGAGGTCATTTTTATGTAAGCAAGTATCATTGTATGGACATGGTCAGAGGTATTAACAGTGCAGGAGGATCTTAGTGGCTTAGCAAGATCTACGGTTTAAGGGATTTGTTGACGGGTGGCTTTGACTTACACGACTCAATAAATGGGTTGATATAATTTAAGGCTAGGTGCTAGGTTAAAAGAGAAAGCCTAAGTTTAAACAAAACTGTTATAACAACCCCGTACTCTACAAGGTAGGAACATCCGATCTGCTACACTCTACATCCGAAATGATAGCGAATTACGGAGTGGGAAATATATGCGAAATATTGCTGAAGTCATGGACAAATCTATATTTTGAACTATTAAAGTTGACCTGGTTATCGAAGGGTTTTGTGGGAGGCAGCTCGGAACGAAAACATGGTTCTTAGGGGTACCTTCTACTTAAAGTTATTAGGACTGACCAGCCTCACAACCTGGTTTCTTTTGGTGGCTAGGTTAGCCTTGGGATAAGTGACTTTTGGGTATGATTGATGCGATGAAATTTTGGATACTGACTCATAAAGTAATTCACTGTTATTACGGCTTAAGAGGGCGCTTAAAATAGAATAGTAATTACGGTTTGTTTTCAAGGATGGATTCAATAGTATATTAAAAATAAAAATATTATCATTGACAACATTAAACTTTCGAACATAAATTACTTAATATTAGTAATATTTAATATTTTTCAAATGAATAACAAATTAATACGCAGTATGCTGCATATTAAACAATTGAAAATACAAGTGTATTTTTGTTTCGCAAATTACTTGCTATCAGGTTGATTATTTTTAGGTGCTCTCTTAAATTAAATTTAACGGTTAGGAACACTACAGAACTATAAACACATTTTAAGTTTGGAGCCAAACGTTAACAAATTATAATTGCTTAAGTGGGGTGGTAGAGTTATAATTATTACTTAAATTATTTTTATTATAGTTTTGCTAATATTTGTGAATGTATTTTAAAGAATAAAATTTTACTTCGGCTTTAAATTTAAAACGCCTGCGCAAATATTTTAGGGGCGATTGTAACGATCCAGGCTGTCTCGTGACGTCACAAATATTATAAATTTTACCTAAATTATAAAAATACTGAAACAATTTCATTGAAGCACTTTATGCATAAAGAATGGTCTATAAATTAAGGAAATAGTCGTTGGCATCGCATTAACTGATAGAGAAAATGTAGAGATAGGTGTAAAAGTGGTTATCCGTGGTAAAATAAGGTAACAGTAAAAGAAATCAAACCTTCTTTATATTTAGTTTTACTTTTTTACCTTTCTACCTTTAAAGTGTTTTTGATATATAATAGGATTTTGGAGATCTGTCAAGCTGTCAAACGCGGTCAGTTATGAAAATGATTCACGGGGTTCGCAAGTCGAAACCTGGTAATAAAAATGCACATAAAATTTTCGGTTAAATTTCTAGATAAATTCGCCCTCTCAATTAATTCTGGATCTGGGGGGAAGTATGCCTCGGGTCCAGGAACTCAGTAAGAGATAAGTTGAAACATTGCAACGAAGCTTGTCTTCCCTTATTTTGCTTAGGGCATGCAGTTCGCGTGTTATGTGGAGACCTGCACCAGATTTTGCCTCCGTTATAGGATCTGGATCCACCTTTTTGGTTTGGTTTGCATTCTGGCTGAAAGGAGGGCTGAAAAGATTAACTGTCCCGTCTTCGTGTATACGATACCCGGATCCTAAATGCAAATTAAGCTGAACTGTCCCAAGTGTTAGGGTTTTGTCTTGTATGCTGCCCATGGACTCCGGTCCCGCATGCAAGATAAAAATTAGGTGGCAACAGGTTTTAGCTTTGGAGAGCTTTTGTCACAGCTCGTTCTCTCATAGGGTTAGATCAGGTATGTTCTCATTGCACACACCGAGAACAGACATGCACATTTAAAAGTAAATGTGAGATTTGTAGCAATCTCCAGTGTTTGGGGGTACACACTAATGTATAGGGAAAAGCTATAAGTCGAGGAATACACATAGGAGGGGAAAGTTAGGGATATTCGCGGAAAAATAATAGTGTTAGGGAAATAGATAAAATTCAATAAATAAATAAATAAATTTAAAGCGGTATAAAATATAAAAATACATTTAAAGATAAATTCATTATAATAAAATACTAATAAATAAAAGTGCAAATAAATACAATACGTAAGTGATCAAAATTATAAAAATATAATCCAAGTTTTCTCGAAGGTTGAAGCTGTGGGTGTTTATTGTAGGGCTAGTTTGTCGTGGACCTTGCTTTTGACGCAAAGCTAGGTGATCATAGAAGGTTTTAACGTACAGAGAACAATACGTAAATTTATAAATCTATTTTGTGGTAAAAGTACGTTGTACTATATATCTATTCTGTGGTATAGGAAGGTATTTCTTTAGCTGGTTTTGCGATGTTCTACGGAGGATATGAGAAAGGTTCTATTCCTACACGGTTATTACAATATGCATAAAAAGATAGGTATTTTCTTAGCGGATTCTAGGCGGAATTTTACTTAGCAGAGTTGGAGGGATCATATTCCTACAAGGAAACGAACGTTTTGTTTTCTAGTTGCGAAATAGGTAATGCTTGTACAATAGTTAAGTAACTACCGGGAATTTATTCATAATTTAGGGTTGATCGTGTTTGTTTATAGATCAATTTAGTGGAATTCAGAGTTGGGTTTGTTTGATTGAATTTTCAATAAGAATTTTACTATTTATTCTATAAGAAACATTTAAAGTACTAGTGATAAGAAATTGTCCTTCGTGTCTTGGGTCAAGCACAGCAGTACCTGTTAGTGATCTCCTTACCAAACGGATAGGGGTAGCTAATTTAAAGATTCGAATGAGAATATCTTGTTGTTAGAAAACAGCATTAATAATCTATTATATTACTGGCAAAAAAACATATTATTATAATATTTCATATTTATGAAATATAATACCTAAATTATATAAACGGGTTTTAGATTACTTTTCAATACAAGTTCTGGAAAATAGAGACAACCTGAATATCACTAACAGATCATTGAATTCAAATAAATATTTACAGTTAAAATTAATACTACTGTTTAGTCCACTGCATGCTGTTGATATAGAATCTACGATAATATTGATAATCTTTAGACGAAAACTAGGAGATTTGAAAGTTGAGCTATTTTTAGAGTCTGTCTTATACCGAATGTAGTACGTATTAGATAGACTCACAATTAACTAAGGTGATGTCTATTTTGTTAGGATTTGGAAAAAAATAATGTCCTCTTGTCCCTTGCACCTTTTGGAGTCCAAACTAGATAAGTAGATAAGAATAGGTAGATGGGGTACCTGACGTACTGACTTGGGATAAATAGAACAAAATTTAGTAAAATCAAATTTCTCTTAGTGTGGGGGAATTTCACACACGGTACCTCCGTGTGGGAAATTTCAAGCACTAAATAGTGGAGGGTTAACCAGTCAGGTAGTCGAGACCCACAGCATTGGAGCGGAGGTGGGGCTCCTATGCCAGAGTTATGATAAACAAATAGAGTTTACTATGACTTTGCTATATAACAAACTTAAACTCAGTTAGCAATATTCTTACTTACGTTTTACCTATGTTTCACTTTCCTATCTTGTTAATTTCAACATACGTTCGTCATGAAGCTTTAACTTACTTTCAGTTTTGTCTATGACTAGGAACTATAATGTTCAATTTTTTGCAGGAAAAGATTATTCATTCCTACAATTGAAACCTTTCGAAAATATAGTAGGAAATATATTGATTGGTGCATAATATGATTTTATGTGGAAATTTCAGTTCGGTTACTCAGAGTATAGGAATAGTGTTCATCAGGGGGTTAAATTGCAGTTATTTGTAGGATGATGGATATTTTAAATTAATTTAATATTTATTAAAAAGGTTAGATGTTTGTTAGGTATTGTCTCATTACTTTAAAAGGATTTGGATTACTACATTATCACAACGTACGGTTCTACCATTTGTAGGAGACGATTCACAAGGCCATAAACATTAATAGGTAGTCCAAAATAGTCAACAAAATTTGATAACTTTCTTAACGTAAGGTTAGGTTAGTATATTCGGAGATTTGATTCAGTAATGTATTATTATTATTAATTAGGCAAATATACACGGTGATACCGTTACAACACCATAAAAGTTTGATGCGAATTTACTAAAAATTACTAAATAAAAATTCCCAAAGTGCCGAACGTGGCGGCCCGAGTTCCCGCCAAAAAAATCAACGACACAGACATCAAAAACGCGCATCGGTCGTACAGTGGTTAGTGCGGGCTGTAGGAATATGGAAGCCGAGTTTCGTCTTGTTGTTGATGAAAGAATGATGATGAAGGAATTAGCTCCTGTAATTTTTTTTTTTATTATTATAACTAGGTTAAATAAATCACAGACCGATGAAATGAATATCGTTCTATTATATCTGTAGGCTGTATGCCTTTGATATGTTAGCAATAAATACGGTATATAGGTACGCACTTGGAAGTCTTTCTTTCGATGGTTCGCATGATAACAGAGACTCATCTTTGACAGATAAAATAAGAAATTAAAGTCCATGTCCATATTCTATCTCCCTTGCATTTCCAAATTTAAAAGTCCCGGGTCGAGCCATGCAGAGCGCGCCGCTACCCGACACCGGATCTCCGCTAATGGTGGATGCGTGTCCCACTCCGAAACCTGATCCAATGCTCGCACGTAACTGTTGTTCACCTCTTTCAAAATGGCGGAGGCATTCGATTTTCAAACGGTGGAAATTTTGTAGAATATGTTTTGTTTTTCTTTTTTTTAAGACTATGGCTTCTACAATCATTTAGTTGACGTCAAGATAAACTTGAATGACTAAAGTAAATACCTAAAAACATTAAATATGAACAAAATCCAGTCTTGTCGAAAATAAGCAATTAGATGTTGCTGCAATCGCCAAACAAACAAATGAGAACAAAGTTCAAAGTAATTAATCACTCGTTAATTATAGGTGCCTAGTATAACTTCATACTAACATAATAAACGTAATATGTAGTACCGCGGGAGCCGATGGAAGCAGGAGGCAAGCAGCCGCCCAAAGTGGCGCGTGGGATGCCTATGTTTAGCAGTGGACGTCTTCAGGCTGTTGATGATGACGATATGTTGTAGGTACGCATGTGGATCCTACACATTGCTGGGCATAAAATCCTTTTATCCCGGAAATTTCTTGTAATTACTAGGTATAACTAATTTCAAGTAAAACTATGGTATAACCTAATTCGTTTGTATGAACTGTTATCTTGCGTTAAAATATTGTTTATTCTTTAAGCTGTGGTTTAGTCACACCTGTCTACCAATATTTAAAGTCAAACAAAAAGTCGACAACAAAGATATAAGCCAATCATCCTCACAAAAACAACAAAAGAATAAAGACAACAAGCGTCAAGTCTATTACACACAGGCGGACAGAGATGATGCATTATGTATTTATTGCACAGCAGCGTTGCGACAAAGTATGAATATATCTGTGTAATTTTTTTTTTTATAAGATAGAAAAAGCGGTTTAATTATTGTATTCTTGTGATGTAGGCACCTAAGATCATCATCATCCTATATGCCTTTTCCCATTTGTTATTGGGGTCGGCTCCCAATCTAACCTGTAGCGGCGAGCTACCAGAATTACACGAGCGACTGCCATCTGACCTCGCAACCAGTAACAGGGATGGTTAGATCAGGCGTCAGATTCTATCAGGCGTCTGACTACTAGTAACGATTGCCATAGATGTTCTTATGACAACAGGGACCGACGGCTTAACGTGCTCACCGAGGCACGGAGCGATGGCATCGAAAACTGCACATAACTTACTAGATAAGTCATTGAACCCGGTGTCGTAAGATTGCGAAGCGCACATGCTACCGCTCGGCCACCATCGCTAATGTAAGTACTAAGTACCTAAGATCCAGGAACTAAATTGCTATGTACCCAAGTACCTAATATACAGATACATACCATTATATATAAGTAAGTACCTAATACAAATCAATAACATAGTAATTATATCCAGGTTGCTTTAGTTTGCTTTGAATACAAATTAATTTAAATACAATTTCTTCATTTTGTACTACTTCATTTATATTACCTACCATTATTTATTGTATTTTATAGGATAGGAGTACTGTTGATAGCATCCGTGGTGTGGTGGTTGAGCAGGTCGACTTATAATCCGGAGGCGGTGGGTCCGATTCCCGCGACAGGATAAGTATTTGTGCACAGAAAAAAAGCGCAAATCCTTGTTCTGTGTGTTGTGGGACCGTGGTCCTCATAATTTCTGGGTCCCTATTGATACAGGGAATCCTAGTTAGGGTCCAGGATCTATGTATGTGATCGTTGGCCGTTATTTATTTATTTATTTTGTACCACTTCATTCTACCATTAATTATAGGTACTTTATAGGATAAAGGCACTGTTTTAAGAACTTTTCTTGTCCTAAATAGGTACCTTAAACTTTTCTCCTTACCTATCAAAAAATTGTTTTTTTTATGTTTCAATGCTAATAACATTAACAAACAAATGGACAGACTAACACATACAAACAAAGTAGTATTAGTGTCACAATAGAGTAATTTTGAGCTCTTTTGTTAGGAGATCGTACCAATAAGATGGTCAAAAATTATTGTTGCTTCTTATCTTTTACTGACAAGTCTACGAGGTACTAGTTATATAATCTGTGGTATAATTCCCAACAGTGGGCTCGTATCACGTAAAGAGTAACACGATGGTCGTCAGTCATAATAACTGTATTGTCATAAAGTTATTGTGATAAGATCGAGTTGAAATCTACGTGAGGTTTTGAGACGTATTGTATTGATAAATTGACATGGGATAGGAGGATGATATAGTAGGTATGCTTATAGGCCGTGTGGTCCTGGAGGTGCGAGAATGGGATCATCCTTCTTCCGTAAGAATGTGGGGATATCCAGACAACGGGCAGCAGCAAAGTCCTCGGTACATTAAAACCTTCTGCGATCACCAAGGCGCCTACCAAGCACGGTGTTCTTTTTTTTGAACGGGCTAATGCTGTTGTCTTCTTCCGACCTTTACAGCGACACCGGCAGGTGCATAGGGCACCCAGCCGTCAAAAGTAGGAAGCAACTAGCTCAAGGGCACCCCTATGGGGTAATACGAGCCTCGGCTTGGGCCGTTGCTGGGATAAGAGAATCGAGAACGCTACGTCCACTGGAAGAGTGGACCCTATGGAAAGTCGCGACCGTTCTAATAGCTACCCTACGGGGGATACGTAAACCTCGCCGCCGGGTCAGTGTCTGATTGTCTTACTCTGGTATCCTATACCGATGCCGAAAGCGCTACCTGAGTCAGAAGGCCTAGACTGGTCCGGCGATCAATAGCACAGCCGAAAAAATGGCTGCTATAGGATCATCCGGGTCGCTCAAGACGTGTCTTAGGCGGCGACGACGGAGTGCAAGCTTGGTGATTATTGTAAACCCCACCTATGATAAGCATCCCCAGTGGTGGTTTGGAGGGGAGGCTTGTTTTTTTTATTATATCATGGATGGACAAACAAGCTAACGGCCCGCCTGATGGTAAGCAGTTACCGTCGCCTATGGACACCTAAAGCACCAGGGGCGCTACCGATGCGTTGCCTACCCTTTAAGGCTCTTGTGTTTAGCAGGTGGAGGTCTTTCGTCTTCCAGCTGTTGATGATGATGCCTAAAGGTAGGTAAAGTACGTAATACGTACATGTTTCGAGTGTCTTGTATTTTAACCGACAATTCGACCACACAAGCTTCCACACATACGAGCATTACATATCAGTTTGGTACATAACGAAGGTGAAATTTCCGAAAAAGGTTCGACCGCGAACAAACTATTTAACACCATGGCATGGCATGCCGTACACCCACGGAGCCATTAGAGGCCCGCCGTAATATTGACTCAGGAAAGACATCGCCATTGCACCGAATTAAAATGAGCATGACAATCTAGGCAATTTAAATACAAAGTTCAGGCTCATGCTTGAACTTTGTAATTGCCTTTTTTGAATAACGTTGCAAATACCTATATGCTATTTTTATGTAGCACTTTTACAATACAAGTCAATATCAGAATAGGTAAGTAGGTATACTTAAAATACGTAATTTAAATTATTTTCTGAGCATATAAAATTTAATAAAAAAATGCTTAATGTCTAAATATAGGAAACCTAATAAAAAAGTTTGAGAATAAAGAGGTCTCCTACTTGTTCTAATATTAGTAGAACAGACGTGATTTTTTTCCTACTTGTTGTACTGGTAGAACAAATTGTAGAACAGATGGGAACTACCCCTTTTTTCTACTAGCAAACAATCCGGCACAACGCTAAAAATTCCGATTCTAGTATATATATATATATAGTACATTATTTGAATCTTTGACTATTCAAAGGTTGAATAGTCAAAGTTTCAAATAAAGTCGTAGTAGGGGTAGGCACAGTACCTACAGCTAAAGCTGAGCAACTTTTATGACTGGTTATGGTCAAGTCACGATCATTTCCTTCCTTCACCGATTCTGACGTCTTTTGTTTTGTTGATTTCAAATATAACTGTTCTATTTTAGCTGTGCAAACAATTAAATTGAGATGAAGTATGAAAGTATAGACATAATATTTAAGTATACTTAAGCTATATACGTCTCGCTCACTCACCGTCTAGACCAATCAACGTCAAACAGTAGCTATAGTGCCTACGTATGTGTTGACATAACGATGTCTGCGCTGCGCCAGCGCATCTATGTCGCTCACTTTGTAAGTATGTTCGTACGCACTCCAAAGAAGCACCACTTGCTATGGAGTAGAAAATGAAATAGTTTTGAAAAAAAAAAACACTGGTTACCTACTACGTCAAAGGTTTTTTTGCTAGAAGTAGGTATTGAAAATTTCTGTATGCTGTGATTTGTATAAAATTCAATAGGTCGACAATGTTTGAATGAATTTGTATGAAATGTCAAAGTAAGATTGTTAGCTTATCTTAGCAGCTTGTGATGTGTACCAAATTTCCACCAAATCACTGAAATACAAAATATCACATTTATTTCCAGAAACAACATCAGCATTTCATTTATTTTTGAACCTATTTCAGCGATTGCTTGTTCGCAACTTGTTACAAAAAATTTGTATTTACAAACAAAAAAGTATCTAAGTATTCTATCAGTTACGGTCCCCATAGTACAAGATGGTGCTGTGTAAAATGTCCACACATATTTATTTATTTTATTTAACTATATATTTAATTTTAATTTCAAAGGAAAACTTACAGCTAGTTATATACACATTAATATTACACTTAAAAAAGAAGGCTATTAGAAGTTTTCACAAATATAAACAAAATATAATCTATCAACCTTCAATGAGCCAGAATGGTAAATTATTCTCGGCCATTCTCGCAATAGAGAGATGTAGAGTGATGAAAATTAAATACGCAGTATTTATACCTATACTATTATATTTACTATTAATTATTGTCAATCTGTGAAAACTTAAGTTTTTTTTTTTTTTGTATTTTGTCTCCACACATAGTGTATTTAGCCAGTGTCAAGTTTTGTAATTTTTCATCGTATTATGGAAATTTTCACTTAAAGTCAAGTCATAGTCACAGTCAGAGTAGTCATAGTCTAGTCTAAGTCATAATCCAGTCTAAGGCATGCCCTAGTAAAGTGGTGGCAACTTTACTAGAGGCTTCTATGGAATTTTGGAAGCAACACGAAAAACCACGTTTCACTACATTATATCACTTGCCCACACTCATGCTCGTAATTCAGCACTTAATGCGTAAAACACCACCAATTTTAAACATTAACACTGGAAAAAGCATAAGTTTTGTAAAATAATACAATGCACCGACGTGAACTTTTCCGCGTTCCCGCCAAAACTCCAAACTTAAAAGTTATATGAAGTCGCGCGTGAGAGCTTACAGAGTAAAAACCTTGATTCAGTTTGTATAGTTACTCCTTGACATTTGAAAACGAGATGACTTTTATAAACCATTCATGAATATTAATTATATTAGCAAGGTCACAATAGCCTTAATTTTAACTTAAGGTGGTGGTGGTTTGAATTTGCCGCGTTAGTGTAACGACATTAACGCGGCAAATTCAAATTTTCTTGCGTTATTTTGCCAATAATAGCTTAATTACCCAACGTGATTACATGAAAACTAATTTCGCGCAAATAAGTACAATGTATCAATAAATTACAATTAAAAGTATCACCTACTTACAATTGGTTTAGCGACAAATGGCAATAGACTGAAAAACTAAGAAGCGAATTGTTTATTGCCATTTGTCGCTAAATCAATGATATACAGGAGATACTTTTAATCGTAATTTGTTGATACATTCTATTTATTTCCGCAAAATTAGTTTTCACGTTGAGTAATTAAGCTAAAATTGGCAAAAGAACGGTAGAAAATTTGAATTTGCCGCGCGAGTGTAACGTTCCACCTTAAGTAAACAGTCTACACACGCGGGTACATTATACCTACTTAAGTGCAATTATTTTGCACTTGTAGATATGAAAATAACAAACGAATAGCAGGTATAACTACCTTATACGTACTCTAAAATGAAACCGGGTAAGTGCAAGATTGACTCGCGCACCGAGGGTTCCGTATGACGTACCTACACATTATGCACATACATTTGTGATTTAAAAAAAAGCCAAATAAAGTAGCTCTCTAAATTTAATAGTGGTTTAAAACAAAACCTTTACCGCAACTCGCGCTTGGTTGGTTAATCATTTATTGAGTAATTGACACAGTAAATGTAATGCTAGGTCTAAATTGCACAAGTCGTGAGGTCAGTTTACCCACATCGGGCATTCAATATTATGTTTTTTTTTTTTAACGGGCAAATTGCCTTTATTACTCAAGCTAACTACTACAATAATAAAAACTAAACTAAACTAAACTAAACGTATGTACTTATGTATAACAATGTCATTGACAACTTCACATCCATCTTACATTAATCACTAACACAAACACACAAACGTTAGGGACTATCATCATCCTCTTTGCCTTTTCCCACTTGTTATTGTGGTCGGCTCCCAATCTAACCTGTAGCGGCGAGCTACCAGAATTACACGAGCGACTGCCATCTGACCTCGCAACCCATAAGGAACTAGTAACAGGGATGGTTAGATCAGGCGTCAGATTCTATCAGGCGTCTGACTACCCGTAACGATTACATGAAAAAAAAATACTTACTTAAATATATAATGTTTTAAAATGGATATACTGTATGTAACGTTGGTTTTTTTTATACTGTAGAGTATATATATGTACTATGATCATATCAAATAGTAGCGGACTTACACAAGATAGGTATTCTTGAATCATTTTGTAGTAAAAACTGTTTATTTTAGATTAAAAAGACCACATTTATACTTACTACGTATTCTGTTTATGTACCTAAGTATATAAAAACAGAATATCATAAAAATGCAAGTAGGCACCTACCTGAATTATTATAGGTGGGTATGGCTTCTTTATCTTCTGTGCCTCAGAACACATTATCAAAGTAGTACTCCAGGCAGGAAGGATTGAAAGATGTCTACAAGTTTCAAACAATAGCTAGCAAATTCCCGGTGCAGTAAAGTTGAGTTAGCAAGGCTCTGATGATTTTATTATAGGTGTTGAGGGCTACGCCATGGGTGGTCCGTATCACGCCACTTAGCATGTCACACAAAAAACAACTACCAAATATATGAAAATATCAAATGCATAACGCGTTGAGATGTTGTGGATAATCCACTAATGTAGTAAGTAAGAATAAAACTCAAACGACATTAGAAATATTACACTGCATTAACATTACGAGCGATGGTGGCCGAGCGGTAGAATGTGCGCTTCGCAATCTTACGGCACCAGGTTCGATCCCCGGCCCTTCACCAATGACTTATCTAGTAAGTTATGTGCAGTTTCCAAAGCCAGCGCTCCGTGCCTCGGAGAGCACGTTAAGCCGTCGGTCCCAGTTACCATAAGAACATATATAGCAGTCGTTACGGGTAGTCAGATGCTCGATAGAATCTGACACCTGGTCTAACCATACCTGTTACTGGTTCCTTATGAGTTGCGAGGTCAGATAGCAGTCGCTCGTGTAATTCTTGTAGCACGCCGCTACAGGTTAGATCAGGAGCCGACCCCAATAACAAATCGGGAAAGGCAAAGAGGATGATGATGATAAATCACAATAAGTATGAAACATGTTCCACCTATTTGTACGTTATAAATAATGACTTAGTGGCCTATTTTTGGATACGTTAACTTAGTATAGGTATAGGTACGTATCCTATATAAACTACTGTACTTATATAATGCAGATCTTATTTTCAATAAAATAAAATAAAAATAAAAGAGATAATTGTCCTTCTGATGTTTAGTTCGTAACGTCTTATCTACGTCATGACTGTCGTACAGCCATGTTTGTTTTCCTAGGTCAGGTACGGCGCGCGGGCGCAGGTATCCCGTCATCCCCTCACCTTAAGGGCTTGTTTCCTTCGCCCGGAGATTCAATAACATCTCGAGACGTGACTGTAGGTTCCTGTTCAAAGGGCTCGTTGAAAAACACACAGGTATTGTGCGATGAGTGTGCCTAGAACACGTTATGGGAGATTTGTAAAGTTGCTTTAGGTGATAATGATAATTTAAGTTATCGGTTAGGTATGTATGTTATAGAGTGCAAGCACTATTTCTGGTATTTAATTTAATAAATAAAAATTGTAGTGAAAGTATTGAGCGTTGGATGACTGGGAGTAACTGGAAAAAATCTAGAAAAGCCCAGCAGTCAGATAGCTAACTGTAGTCAGTGACTTTAAAAAGACGTCATTTTGAGGTCATTTTAGGTTCGGTTTTTTTGAACGGGCTAATGCTGTTTGCCTCTACCATTGATTACAAATCCAGTTGACCCATGATAAAACTTCCCCTCATACGAAAATTAGTGGTGTATTTCAACCACTAATTTCTAATAAATACTATGAATTTCTAATGAATCACGGAAACCCATAGATGTCTTTTGTTCCATCCTGCTCTGTTCTTTGTAATTCCGTATGACTGTGTCTCGTTTTGTTACCTCGCCCCCTACTCGCGTAGGTGAGTCGTGTTTGACGAGAAATCATGTTCACGAGCTATCAACAGGCTTTATAATCTTTGGTCTCTACCGATCTTTACAGCAGCGTCACCGGGTGGGAGGGCAAACGCTTAAGGCGCCCAGTCGACAAGTGTGATATATGAGAAGTAGAGATCCAAGTTAACGACTCCACTACCGATATCCTTACCAAGTCCGCACCTAATAAACACAACAAACGTCATCGTATCAATACATCACACCTATGATGTAGACGTCATTTTTATCGACATAACAATCTCCTTTCAAAAATTCACTATAGGTGTTTGAATTTAAATGCACTCGTCTCTTAAAGCGAAGCACTAGCGTTCAGTTAAGGGCCATACACACGATTGTTGGACCCATCGTGGTCCCACGGCCCACGGTCCTCGTGAATGGAGCGTGTGTGCACTCGAAAAACAATTAAAGTTATGCCACAAAACGATGGTAGTGGGGTTACATGGCGCTGGTAAAATATTATAGTGGATACGTTGATTACTAAGTGTGTCCAGTAGCTGCTAAAAAAAACCAAGAACGCTACGAAATTATGCCACTTTTTACCCAGACAAGGTCATATCACATATGATCGTTCCAGTCAATGTGAACGAAAAAAACGAAAATAACGATAATTTTGTTCAACTGGAACCCGCTATTAGGGTGACTTTCTTGATCCATGGTTAATGTAAAAGTAGTAGTGGTGTTAAGGTAATGGTTAAAAATTCTATCAAATTCTAATCAATGGACAACATTTGTTGGAATTTTTGACCATTGGTTACTTTGACTAGGGATCAAGAAACCCACTCTAATAAGTTGGACAGTGGTGTAGGTACCTAGATGTGTAAGCGAAAGTATGGCAGCAGGTTTTAGGTTTTCTGATAAGGGAAATGAAAAAGACGGAGATAGTTTAGTTTTAAACGATATAAAAGCATCCATTATCGTAGCTTACCAAAAAAAACTTAGACCTTTTTCGTTCCTGGTTACTAAATTAAGAAAATTAATCCATTTTTGTAGCTCTACTAATAGCAGTTTAGGCTTATTAGCCATTTGTAGGTTAGATTGTAATTTTAATGAAGAATTTTCTAATGTACCTACTTCATTACTAAAAAAAATCGTAGCTGGTTATGAAACATCAGTTATGTAAATGGATGAAATAATCCTTTTTAAAAACTATAAGTAGTTAGGAATAAGTAAAGAAAAAATCTTCTTTCATAGCTAGTTATGAAAAATCAAAAATGCAGGTTAAATGTAAATAAACCAAACCAAACCAACCACCCATCACAAAAACCAAACCAACCAAACCACCAAACCAAAACCACCAAACCAGATCGACCAAAGGCATAGAATCGATACCAATTATATTCTTAACGTCTGTAAATAAATCTAGTTTCTATAGGTTGACTTTCGTAAGTTCAGGTGCCATACATGACATAATGTATGAATACAATTTATCACAACGGCCTTGTAGTGGTTTTTAACGTCTCGTAATTCTAACTAATTGTTTCTTAAACTTACGATGCCGTTAATTCAATCCAACATTTAAAAACAAAAAATAAAAAATACAAAATAGTTTATTGACATAAATATTTTTTATAATATTTTAATGAATCAATGGATTCCCGAACTAGTTTTTAAACTGTACATCAGCCCGGCTATCATGCGCACCACGACAAAATATTCTCGACACTATCTCGTGAGAGACCGTGACAAGGCTATGGTAGCGCCTAGGTGTGTCTCACTCTAACAGCGCCGATAAGTTTTCTCGCGGTGCGCATGCTAAGCCATCAGGAATCAGTGGCTTCTCCTAATAGTTTTAGCCTTATTATTACGTCACAAAAAGCAGTAGTAAGTGTTACAGTATAATTTAGAAAAAAAACTCATAGAACCTGATTACTAAACTGGGTGATGTCTCAGGATGACGTGCGCCGTGCAGTATCACGCGAAACTTGGGTGACAGTGCAACTGTTATGGGCGGCCGTGTCACTTAACATCAGGTGAACGACTAGCTCGTCACGTCATTCAATCACATAAAAAAAACACAAAACTTCAGTTTCACAATGGCATCATGTAAACCAACGGTTCCATACGCACCGATTCGCGAACCCCGGGAAACCGCTTCGGGCGTAATCCGTGCCCATAATCCCGGACAAGTGGCCGCCCCCAGGGTTTTCTGGGAACTTTATTACCGTTCCCAGCTCTAATCTCTAGGTATGTAAAAGCTAGGGTGCTTAGATACGCACAGATTGGAGTTTACCAGTCGTAACAAGGAATTAATTAGAGGGAACCCGCGGGCGAGAGTATGGCTAATCTGCTCTATATTAAAAGTTGTAGTGGTTGTAAGGGACTGTTGCGGTGAAGGGGTTAAGATTGTTTTTGAATAAAGAATGATGACTGTTATTTGATTTGGTGGCCAGGGATTGGGGACTTTGTTTTAATTAACTTTGTACGTAGGTACGTACCTACCCATTATAAGTACGTAGGTAGGTATCTATGTTTTGCAATAATTAGAATGTCACTTTATATAGACTCCTTTCGTAATTATTTTATTCTGTCTAGACAAAAAATAACGCCAAACGATCATATACATAGATCCTGGATCCTAACTAGGATTCCCTGTATGGACCCAGAAACTACGAGAACCAATGGTCCCACAGCACCCAGACACAGAACAAGTATATGCGCTTTTTTGCTTGTGCACAAACACTTGTCCTGTCGCGGGAATCGAACCCGCCTCCTCCAGGTTATGAGCCGACCCGCTCAACCACCACACCATAGACGCTGTATTGCGTCGTGCGCTGCGCCATGGGAATAAGATAGGTAGGTACTTATCAAGCTTTGCTTTGCTGATTATTATATTTGTGTTATGTTGTAGGTATTATAGCTCAAATCAGCTACAGTCTAATCACTTGCCTATTGGTCACTATAACAAGCGCCAAAAGTGTCTATGTATAATGATTAGAATAGGTAGAGGAGAGGTTGTTTGCGGAGGCTCCCGGTTCCCAGGCAACGCCGGGAGGCGCGGCTAGCTTCAAGAGTGCTTCAGTACGGGTGGTCTGGTAGCGGCGCAGGCGGAATTGGAAACACGCAGTAAAATGTTAGCTGAACGGAAAATTGATGAAATTCATTGAAATCCGTTCAGTCGTAATTATGGTGGAAGAGGGAACTAACACACACAAAATCATGGAAATTTATAGTTACCTAGTTCATTCATTTACTTAGTTACGAATCGACAGTTTTAGAAGTGACTTAACGTTAACGGTTTGGTGCAGAGAAGTTAGTGCGTAAGTCTGACTTAGTTTAGGTGTTGCAAGTTATATCCTAAAATAAAAGTATACTTAACAGACAGGCATAAGTAAACTTATAGGTACCAGGCGCCACCAGTCTTTTGAAAGCGTAGGTAGGTAGGTATATGTAGAATATTCGATGCTTGCACTGGAGATTTTGTGTTGTACAAAACCTTGTAGTGTACACCAGCTATCGATTTATATGGGTTTTCCTAGAAGCCGCAATTTTGAAGAAAAAACAACATGGGTTACATTTTGAAGAGTGTGCGCATGCCCTTCATCAGCTCATTTCGGCATCCCCTTTCCATCATAGATCTACAAGGCTTGGTGATTCTTCACATCCTTAGGTACGTCGTTAGCGACCACAAGCCGCGTTTTGCTGAGTCATTCATAGTCCGAACGGCCAAGGAATGGAATGCTCTTCCAGAAACTGTTTCGTCCTGGGTATAACCTGGGTCTTTTCAAGTCAAAAGTGAATGGGCATCTCATGGGCAAACGTGCTCCACCTTAGACAACTTCTGCACTTACCATCAGTTGTGTTGATGTCAAACGCATTACCATTTTAGCATAATAATAAATTACGTGTTTTCCTTATTTAGTAACTTTATCTTTTCATATTTTACTTACTTTCATACAAAGCATGTAGTAATTTTCCCGAGCGTACTCGCGAAAGTGTCGATCCACATCGCCCTGCGTCACCGGTTATAGCGAAGACACAAGTTTATGATGGTTTTACTGCAAGTGCCACTTAACGCCACGGCTACCGTGTAACTCTCCCCCCTCCCCATGTTTCCTCACCCCGCACACCCCCTTCCTTTAATTAGATGCACCACCCCGCGCTGAGTGTTTTTATTCCAGTATCCTTACTAACGAGGTGTTTAGACGGATAGTGTGTGGGATGGGATGGGTCTGCTAAGACTTTCTTTTATTAGGTAGCTTTTACCAATCAGTTAAGCATTGAATTAGGTTAGGTACAACTTACCTAAGTCACGATCAGAAATAAATGATGTCTAACGAATCTGAATGGAAGAAAGCCCAGTTTGCAAACTGAGGAGTTTTAGGGTGTTACCACACTGATCGATCGATCGTCGATGGATGCCATCGATCGACCACGATCGTTAATTGATCAATTGGTGTGGTAGCTTTGGCTGATCGACGGATCCCAATCGATAAAACTTAGTTAAATCATCCATTGATGATGGAGCATCCATCGATCGATGGATGTTGGTGTGCCATAATTCTGTCATCGATCGATGGTATAAATCGAGCAGTTTCATTTGGTCTGGTAGGAACAGTCGATTGACATCGACGGATCTCATTCAACTATCGATCGATAGCATTGATCGACGGACGAACGATTGGTGTGGTAGCACCCTTAGCTAAGTATTAGGTATTTATTAAAGTTACGTTGTAAAATTTTTAGTCCCGTCGTACCTATACTGCTGGAACACGGGACTCTTCCCTCTCACAGGGAGTGTTAGCCATAATCCATTGCATCATGCTGACAAGGTGACATAAGTGTGGGTTGGTGGATGACACATAATGTCTTTCTATTTTGTGATTCTTGGACGTGTCGGTTCCCTTACGAAGTTTTCCTTTACTGTTGTAAGGGCAAGTGAAAATCCCGATGTTGTACCTAACAAGAAAAGTCATTGGTGCGGTGAGGGGCCGCGCAGGATTCATATACCAGCAGGGTGCATCGTTTTAAAAGTCGCTCGGGTTGCCACTGAGCCACACTACGCTTTTCATAAATGAGTTGCTCACAGAGCATTAAAAAATATGACGCTTTTCGGTGGGCGCGAAGCGTATTCTTTTTTCGTGCTCTGTGATATGATGGCCCATGTCGGTAAAAACAATAGCACTTGAGAACAAAACAATAACGAACGATGTCTTTTTAATGAGGTGTTTTATTTAAAAAAAATTGTATTTAATGCATGACTCAATAGCAGGCGCCAGCTGTGGCTTTTGCTAAAATCTGTCGCTGTCATTGTTTCAAGCATAGACCACAGGTTAAAGGAAATGTGTCACGATACTGACTGACAACTGTAAACTCTTCCGTTTTTTTAGTTTCATTGCGGGATACCTTGGCTTTATTTTGGATCATAATATTAACGTTTATCTATCTCGCAGATCTACTGTACATCAATTTACTTGCACCACAGACTACTTAGGAGATACTACAGACCCCTACAGACAATGTACTCGTGGTCCACTCAACTGATTTAACATTTCTTTGTAGGTAGCAAGCATTTTCTTATGTTTAAACTACTCTGTGGTTTGAAAGGTTTAAACTATGTACTTACAGCGCCATCTAGAAAAGAAGCGGAACTAGTGTTTTTTTTAAATAAAATGCCTCATTACACCTAATAGAGTCTAGAGACTGCCTCAACCTCATGGCGTATGTCGTAAAGAAAAAGCTGCTAATCAATGTTAGCATAGACAATTAAATAGAGCAAATAATACTGTGGGTGGTCCTCAAACTGGAAGCGTAGACGCGTCGAAAATCACATGACTTTGCGTTTTTGAACGAAAATGTGAGTTTTTTTAAAAGGCAGGTTATTTGATGTGATGGTCACGTTTATCTTTTTTTTACTTTAGTATGAAAAAACTAAACATAGGCAAAAAAATTTAGAGTTGTAAATAGTTTTTATTTTAATATTGAGGTTTGTGGTTGTGATGTGAGGTGATCTTTCTCTAAGTATTAACACACACTACACAATAAATATCTAAGAATGTAGGTACTTATTTGTTTTTCAGGAAAGCTATTATTCACTCAAAATACCTATACAATCTATATCTATTTTTTTATTTATTTAATCCATTGCACTATATCTCTCGGTCAAACCTGTACTTATTAGCCAAATTACTAACAAAGCAATTATCACCCATATATGCATTAAATAAAATAGAGTTGCGCAAATAATAATTTTATCCACCCTACAGATAATGGATTCGTCTCATCTCAACTTCAATTGCCTAATTTAATTAAAACCAAATAACATAACTGCGCGTGGCTGATACCACGCACCCACTGCTGCTTCAATAGACGCGGATGACCGATTTTCGAATGATTTTCCCGCGCAATGTTCAATTACCTACCCTCATTTTTACATTTTTACCATTTACCAGCATTATTAAAAAAGGGCGAATTCCTTACTTAAAATTAATATTTTTTTTTTACCTCTTATAGATATAAAGAGTTTTTATTACGAGAATAACTAAAATCAGCCCTTAAAAATGCTAGTAGTAGTAGTAGTGATTTTTTAGGTAGGTACCTACTTACCTAAAAAAATCACTGGTTGCAGTTTTTAATCGCCAACCGATAATTGCATTTATGGCTCGGTATAACACCTTTTTGTAAGTCAAAACACCTGGCGGTTTCGCGATAAGCACATTACAAGCTCATCCCTTTACAACCCTCAGATACCTGGATTCACCCTCTGCCCTGCACTCCCACGGCTACCCTTGCATTAATAATACTTGTAATAACAATTATAATCATATGCGCACGTCCGAACTTCCGTTGCTATTTTTTGGAGGGAACGATAACTGTCACTTTGACAGCGCGCTTTTTTAGTTTAGTGCTGCCAGTACTTAATATGTAATTTGTCGGGATGGGTATCGCGATAAGCGTGCTCGGGGGTGTTTGATTGATTAAATAAGCGTGCACAATGCAGATAGGTGGTGGTTAAACGCGTCTAAACGATAAGGGTGACGTAGGGAAAAATTCACGGCAGTGTTTTACGATTCGCAATCAAAGGTGCCATTTTTTTATTTTGAACGAATTTCTTATTATTATGAAAAGGAAATTATCGGAATTTCACATTCACTGATCACACTTTTCGTTACATTCCTACACCTTCACTTGAGGACCTTGTAAGAACTATTACTCTGTGGCCCCAACATAAACAAGTATGAATAATTAGGTAGGTCGTTGTACAGCAGAATTCACTACCATTGAACATTAAAAAATATGACGCTTAGACGAAGCATATTTTTTTTCTTGCTCTGTGATTCACTACATTATACTTATCAGTGCTTATCAACGGTCAGTCGTGATTTCTTTAGTCAACTATCATTTTGGTGAATTACCTACTTGAGCACTGATTTATAACTGAACTCATTCTAGGTAGGATGCTTGCCCTCATATGTAGGTTTTAAATAACTGATCTAACGAAAGATCTAGTGGGTAGGTACCTAATACACTGATATTAAGGTAATACTACTTACCTACCTACTTATTTTAAATGTCACCCAGTCCTAGAATAGCACCTACCTAAGTATGTACGTAACAGTGGAGTGCACAATGCATTTTATCGGCCAGCCAGGCCAGGTGAAAGCCACGTCCACGTGTCGTTGCGTGCACAAACTGCAGTCTCACGTCCGATCGGCGTTACAAATCCTGTGATCGCTCAATAATGGTGTAATTAAATTAATTTAGAGTAAAATACTGCTGTAGGGCTGCAGGCATGGTTTAGCACGCGCGTGTAATTTGTAACGTTAATTTGTGAATAAAAAAATACGTTGTTGATATTACAAAACGCGCTCTGACTATTATTTTAGTAGGTACCTATCTGTAGAGATATACTTTTACTTCTGCCTAGTAGTTTCTCGTCATCATCATTATCATCACCAATCATCAATTTGTGTTTGTGACTCACTGCTGATCAAAAGATTATCCCAAGGTAGGTTATTACGCCACTAATACCGGTCACAATTGGCTCGGTCTTCGACTCTGCTCAGGCAACTGCTGCCAGCTTCGCTCTGCATTCGTCGCTCCACCTAATCGGAAGGCGACGGATTAGGTGGAGCAAACTTTTGTAGGCCGATAGGAAGGTCCTACGCTCGCGCTCTCCACTCGTAGAACACTTAGCCATTCCGTTATAAGTACCACCTACTTATCGGTTCTGCGGCTATGACCAGCCCACTGCCGGCTCCGTCCTGCTAATTCTGTGAGCTATTCGCTTATCTTGGTTCGTATTGTTACTCATAATCATTTGAACCGATACAGCTCTTAGAATTAGCAAGTTGAAATGGTTTATAATGGGCAGGCCACATCGCTCGTAGAACTGACAATCGATAAAGCGAAAGGTTCTCGAGTAGCGACAACGAACCGGAAGACGCAGCGTAGGCCGACCCTCCACTAGGTGGACGACGATCTGGTTAAGCCGCGGGGAGCCGATGGATGCAGGAGGCAAGCAGCCGCACAAAGCGCTCTGTGGGGGAGGCTTATGTTCAGCAGTGGACGTCTTCAGACTGTTGATGATTATATGAAACGAACTCATATTGATGTATTAGATCTATTTTATTTTTGAAATAAGTATTATCTAATAGCAAAAATATGTGGGTACATGAATCAATTGAATAGCCTACAAGTTTACCGCATTTAACCATCCATAAAGCCGCGACGCGTCGCTGCGGTGACCCCGCGTCGCGTCGCATCGCGTCGGCCGGCACAGGTGGGGAATAATCAAATTACACAAATTGCAACATACAATATTCATCGAGTTAGGGCTGTGACGTTATATTGAAATGATTATCGATCAACAATTACATTTTGCAAAGTGAGAATTTTTGAAATGGGTACTTACCTATATATACTTTTTACCTTAGTATACCTACTGGAATCTATATAGGTAGCACACACAAACACAAAGACCAAATTCTTACCTTAGTCTACAACGTACGAATTCATAACGTAGCTCAATCTACTTTGACTGTGTGTGACTGAAAAGTTCAATAATTACGTACGAGATTCAAACATAAGACGTTAAAATACAAGCATAAGTATATACCTAAGTAAGTAGTCTAGTCTCGCCACAAACTTCGCGCGGCAAGCATGCTCCACTTGTTCTTCTGAAAGCGCGAAACGCAATATAAGGTTACCTTTCAAAAGCTCTCTTTTATTTTGTTAGTAACTAGTATAATTGTGTTGTACTAACCTACCTATATCGGAAATTGTAAAATTTGAAATTGAATCGAATGAGTTATCAACGGTAAAAATATCAGAAATTCTCAACCCACACGTAAACAGCATGTTGATGTTTTTATACTGTTGTTTTATTTCACCAAAAACATCCGCTGGAACAATGGCTCGTAGCCCGTTATTAACTCTTCGATGAAATGAAAATAGCCATGCAAAAAGCATCGATAAGATCCCCGCACTAGTCCATCGACAAGTGTGATTAATTCATACTCGGTAATGAGGTCGAGCTTTTTAGAGGCCTGTCCATACCTACCTAGCAATAGCCATACGTACGATTGATTCGTGCGTTCGTGCCCAATTTGTCGTTGTGCGGTCTAATGAATATTACATTAACATGTCTGCGCAAACCTGCGGTGAAGTATTTAACATAATAACCACTATTACTGTATGAATGGAGTTAGGTATGGAACATATGAAAAAAATCGTTTTAGAAATTAAGACGATACAGCAGTGCGCCATGGATCTTCTGTTCGATAAATATATCGAATCGATGAACAGTTTTTTTATCGATCTTATCGGTTTGAGAGTAACGAAAAAATTCTAGGTCTGTGATACAGAAAAGGGAGGTACGTACCTACACCTACTTCTTCAATAGCTCGTGGCTTCTTTTGTAATTATTTTATCTTTAAAAGTACCTATTACTTACCTACTGCTAAAACTTATTCACAAAAAGAAAGTGATTTTTGCCGTTAAACTGCCAAAACTATATGCCCCAAAGTTAAGATTATAGATAAGTATAGGTACCCTGGCAACCAAACCACCACCACCTAAAGAGCACCGCACCAAAAGAGCACCTAAAGAGTTTCGTGACATGTCCAGCAACTTTTTTTCAGAAGTCGTTGGTACAACTATAGCATAATAATGGATTTATGAGTTAAAACTTTGCACTCGATGCGTTTCGGCTAGAAGATATTTAGGTTACCTACACATAATTATATGGTGTAGGTACCATATAATTATGTGTAGGTAACCTAAATATCTTAAATATCTACCTGTACCTGTAAATGTAGACAAGAAAGGAATCCCACGGTACCACAGCGCCACAATATGACACATTTCATATCATAAGTGCTCTCACCTTACCTCATTACGACTAACGATCGTTGTATGACCATCACCTCTTTCCCATAGTGTGACCCTATGACGTGTCGGAAGTTCCCACCCATCCGCAGAGGGCGCCACGTGACCGCCACGCGACTCGCGTTTTCATTACAAACTATAAAAAACGCAGCGAAACAATGCAATGTTGTCTCTCGAATAAATTAGTTCCGGAAAGCTGGGGTTAAAACGCGATTGAACTGGTCATTATTATCGCGGTACAATGATTTAAAGTGGCCAAGCAATATTGCTTAGAACTAATTTAATATTTTTATAATGACGCCATCTATTGGTAGAATTATTATAACATAGTTTTAACTTTACCTACCGTGCAATACGAATCATACCTTATGTGTAAGATACCTATTAAATTAACCTAATATACTTACCTAAGATGTACCTATTATGTATTTTGAAAAAATTGGCGGCGTGCCAAGAAGCTTATCAACGATGAGAGACTAGTTAAAAGGAGAATTCAAAGTCTTGAACGCAGACGCAAGGTCGCCAGTCTGTCGGTCTTCTGTCGGTTACATTTTGGAGTGTGCGCATGCCCTTCATCAACGATTTCCATCGTCCCCTTTTTCATCATAGAACTACAAGGCTTGGTGATTCTTCACATCCTTACGTCGTTAGTGTACCACAAGTCCGCACTAAGCGTTTTGCCGAGTCATTCATAGTCCGAACTGCCAAGTAATGGAATGCTCTTCCTGCAACAGTGTTTTCTCCCGGGTATAACCTGGGTATTTTCAAATCAAGAGTGAATGGGCATCTCACGGGCAAACGTGCTCCATCTTAGACAACTTCGTCACCGTCGGTGAGTTGTTGTCAATCGTATGTATGCCCATTTTAGCATAAAAATAAAGATTCATAAAAAAACAAATTGTTAGTTTTAATGAACTGATTATGTATTTATTAAATCCCTCAATTAACAAATAATTATTACGATTAATATTAACAATGTATAACTTTTAATTAAATCTTGCAACATAATGAGTATTTGAGTACATTTAGTAGGCAGTTCGCTGATATTGTTCGTATGGAAGTAATATAAATATTATATTTTAGGCAAAATACTCTCTCTAGCTTTCTACATTTAATTACAAATATTCTACAACGTAGAATTTACAATAATCTGTAACGTAGTACGTTTATGGTTGGAATTGGACATTGAATAAGACAATATAAAAAGCAATCTATATAAAATATTCGTTAAGTATATGGAACCTCCTTTAAATATATGAATAAATAATCAATAATTATATATTTTGAGTAATTGCACGTATCTCTACACAATTTTTCTACACCCAAAAGTTGTAAGAATTGACCAACCATTCAATGGTAAATCACCATAGATACACAGAATACAAATATTTCAAATACAAAATGAACAAAGTATATCTAGTGTAATTCCGCTAAAAAAAAAAAAGCGGAAGCGGGTGGGGTTTTTTTAGCGGAATTACACTAGATATACTTTTTTCATTTTGTATTTAAGATGAACTTCCGCGAAGTCACGCCTGAGTCAATCAATTACAAATATTTCAATAATGTATGTTTGTCTATGGCCAGCAAAAGAACCTATTTTTATATTTATGTTGTTACATATAACTTATATTGAGTTTTATTCATTACAGATAGTTTTGCTTATAATAGTTAAGGGCTTGTGCAAGGCCAACGCGAATTCAAGTCAAAGCCACAGAATAGATGTATAGTACTAGGCCAAAGCGGGGATGAGCCAGGGGCCGAGCGGCAGGGGCGGTCTAAATTAAACTGGTTCCAACGCGCAATAGTTTAGGTAATTTATTATTACACTGAGTATAAAGGGTATTTTAAAAATCCGCTATACATAAGCCCTCCATTATGTTTGGTTCAACTACTACACAAAGTTTCATGATCTTATTTAAAGTATTCATTGAATAATCGCTGTTTATTTGTACGGTTTGGAGGTAACTTTGTAATTTTTTTCTATCGAGAAAAGTTTATTAATTCGTGTTTTCACTATACATTTGCAGTAGCATTAGTCCTGAACTTTACTACATATTAATTTCAAAGTCATTGTTGCAATATTGTTGACAGGATACTGCTTCAAGCTAAGCCGTTTTAAGCAATTTGGCGTTGTATTGGCTCTTAATTCAACGTCGCAATTCCAACACTTATAAATGAGGCAACGTGTCCATACTCTGGCAGCTAAAGTACCTATGACATAGAGTCGCAGTTTAATTATATAGAAAGTCATTATTCACCATAGTAGATAATATAAAGCATATTCCAAATTGGTAGTAATTGGATGAGAAGAGCCGAAGACCGGGCTCAATGGCGTACCTTGGGAGAGGCCTATGTCCAGCAGTGGACTAACACTGGCTGATGATGATGATGATGATGATATTCCAAATCCCTAGAGAAATTCGTGTATTGCAGGGACCACCAACCTTTTTTACCAGGTTCACTTTTTAACACTGTCAGTAATGAAAGATTACAATACTTGACACTGGCTAAATACACTTTGTGTGGAGCCAAAATATAAAAGAAAACATGACACATTGTATATACTTATTTACATCTTCACGTCAAAATAATAAACGGATGCTACTTTACACTGCAACAAACTACATTCTTTAAGGATTTGAAATATAGGTACTATTAACCGGCATTATCGGCATCCCGATTTCCAAATTAATCGGAATAGTTTAGATTCGAAACACTTTCGTCTCCTTCGTCTACATTCAGGATGAAGGAGACAAAGCATGCCTGTATAGTAGGTAGACATAAATGTATGAAGTAGAATGGCACACAAATAAGTTATATCCGAAAAGCACATTAACACTTTCGAGACTATCATTTTATAGGTACATATAATTATGTTTATTGATTCGTCACTATATGAAGATTTCTAATCGTGAACGCATTTATATGACAGTATATTAATACATCTTTTACCTATACATTAACAAAGGAAAGAGACTTCGAAAAACGGCTACTCTGCTATTGCGATGATTTTTACAATATTTGAGGCCTATAAAATCAAAGGCAGCTAAACGCCATAATATCGTAAAATGAGTTAACTAATCTTTGTACTCAAATATACAGGAAGCTTTAGTCAGATTATTTCTAATATTCACATTCTTTACAAATCTGTCTTAAAATATAGAATATTGTAGCTACCTGAACAAAGTTATCGATTTTTGTAGCTTACTGATTATTTGACAGACTTGGATTTAGCTGCCTTTGATTTTATAGGCCTCATTTAGCCTTCCATATATATGATAGGATGTGTTATATACCTACATAATAGACTAGCTGCCTGCTATTAAATATTAACAAGTATATATTATTTTCATAAAGTAGGTTAAAAATGAATGCAATAATTGAAAAAATAAGTAAAATCAGTAAATTAATCACGGAGTGATAAGCTTTTAAAGTTTCTAGGCATCGCCTGTCACTTTCTCGCAAAACAGAGATCGTGTGGAGCTTCCCCACAGTTACTATGAAAGCGCACGTTATGACGTCACATGCCAGAGATTGTATGTACAGCTACCACAGCTTAGTAATGAGGTACTATGAAGAACCAAGATCTGACGTCACTGTATGTTTGAGCTGTCTCTTTCTATTCATGTATTTTGAAATGCTTGTAACTTTGCCATTTTTTGAGATGTATAATATTTGTTTTCACGGCTGTTTATTTTATGAGGAATGCTATTAATTTATGCTATAAAAAATAATAGGCAAGTAGCCTATTACGTCGTTCTACATTTGGTGGTATTTATAATTTACTATAGCACGTATGTACAGCTATTCGTCTACAATGGGCGGATACGTTACATATTATAAGGCACCATATTGTATACTAACTATTTAGGTTATTGTCATTTGATGTACATTAAGAAACTATTTATAAATATTAAACTGTTTTAAAAAAAGGTTGATTTATAAAGCTTAGTAACTTTTTACACTTACATTGGGCCCAATTTTGAAGGGTTTAGTTGAGTCTTTAACTTACTAAAAATATATCCATCACTTACATTGCCGTCTATTTGCCAAGAACAGCAACAGTTTTAGGAGTTTTAGAACCTTAGAGTATATACTAAAAGCATAGAGAGAACGTCATTATCTGTCAAGCGTACCACTTTTTTGGACACTTTTTATATAAAGTGGACACTTTCATGTGAATGAGTCTGACAGATTTGTATAGAAAAACAGTTGACTCGAGTCGAAAAAATGGTACGGTGACATTTCGCAAGCGTAGCTAATTACTATATGTTTGTTTCTTTCCTTCGCCACTGACGTAGCGATACGTGTGAGAAGTACAAATATACTATCGTTTTGATGATCCCTCTTTGCTTTTAGTCTATAGGTACTCTAAGTTTAGAACCTTCAACTAAAGCCTTCGAAATTGGCCCCAGAAACAGCTTAACCTGTAAACGTTAGTTAATTTATTTTAACCAAGGATTAAAAGCCTGTCCTGCCAGCTTTTGGCGGAAGTGAAACGTTACGAGCAAAAACTAGACAGGGTATTTTAAGCATCGTTTATATAATATTTAACTAACATTTAAAATTAAGGCCCTAAACAACAGTTGAGGGATTGATTCAAAAAACAATTACACATCAAATGACAATTATTAATAATGTACAAGTACCAATACCAACGGCTATCGAGACAATCGGCCAGTTTCAGTTTCGTATAGCGTCATCTCACACATGAGCGACGAAACGTCACATAATATACTAAAAGACAGAGACAAAGCTCTACAAAACCGACACTAGCCGATTGTCACCCATTTAGCTCGATGCGCATTATTAAGGTACCTTGGGGTCTAGCAAAGATCTCTTTCCATTAGCGTTAACGCAAAACCTTATAGACTAAAAGCATAGAGAGAACGTCATTATCTGTCAAGCGTACCACTTTTTTGGACACTTTTTATATGAAGTGGACACTTATGTGAATGAGTCTGACAGATTTGTATAGAAAAAACAGTTGACTCGAGTCGAAAAAATGGTACGGTGACTTTTCGCAAGCGTAGCTAATTACTATATGTTTGTTTCTTTCCTTCGCCACTGACGTAGCGATACGTGTGAGCAGTACAGATATAATATCGTTTTGATGATCTCTCAATGCTTTTAGTCTATACTCTAAGCGCCAAACGATAACTCCAAATGTATGGGAATGACATTAACTGCGCGACGTCGCTTTTCCGGAGGTAATGTCATTCCCATACATTTGGAGTTATCGTTTGGCGTTAACGCTAATGGAAAGCGATCTTTGCTAGACCGCCTGTGAACTTGATAATATAATCATTAATAACTTCTGGTTCAAAATATTGTAAGAAAAAATAATGGTTTTTTTAACTTCGCGTAAGTCACAGGTTCCTCAGAGTTTATTTCTTTAATAGCCATGCAAAATTCTACAGCTTTTATTATTATGTAACTAAATTGAAAACATGGCATGGGAGTTCTCATCTGGTTGGTTACCATCTTCAACTTAATTCTGTCACTTAGCCGGCCCATACACGATCAATTTCATTGATCAATCTTTGTGATTGATCAGTAATATTAACCGTGAAGGGTTAGTATTGCGCAATGTTTTTTGGTTAACTGTGTGTAAACATTGACGGAAGTGGACTCGTCAATTCTATTGATCAATAAAATTTAACGTGTATGGCCGGCCTTATGGTCCATGATGACATCTCGATCTCGCTCGCGCATTTCGAAATGTTTGAAGATATTACTACAAACTGAATGTAATTACGAAAAATCTGGCGATTATCAGCCCTCCAAAATAATATTACATACTTAATAACAATAATATCATTACAAATGTTCAACAAAAATATCATATAATCAAAACAAGCTCTTAAACATAAAATCAGAATCAAAGTTTATTTCATTCTATCCTGTTATTGTAGGCCGGCTACCTACTAGGTGGACCGACGACCTGGTGAAAACCGCGGGGAGCCGATGGATGCAGGAAGCAAACAGCCGCTCAAAGTGGCGCTCTTTGGGCCTATGTTTAGCAGTGGACGTCTTCAGGCTGTTGATGATGATGATGATCGTCCTGTTTTTATGAATGAAAACTTGTTTGGATTAATATATTTTTGTTGAACATTTGTAACGTATTCTAGGTTAGGCCAGATTTTTCGTAAGTAAACTTAAGTTAGTAATATCTTTAAAAATGTCTAAATGCGCGAGCGAGATAATGGACTCAGGTATCACTATCAGTGATAGCCAAACGCTACCACGGTAGTGCAAAATTATCTGACCTGGCAGAGATTTCCATGTAACGATTTTCTTGCATTTATCTGGCCTGGCAGAGATTTCCCTATAACGATTTTCTTGCATTTATCTGGCCTGGCAGAGATTTCCATATAACGATTTTCTTGCATTTATCTGGCCTGGCAGAGATTTCCCTATAACGATTTTCTTGCATTTATCTGGCCTGGCAGAGATTTCCATATAACGATTTTCTTGCATTTATCTGGCCTGGCAGAGATTTCCCTATAACGATTTTCTTGCATTTATCTGGCCTGGCAGAGATTTCCATATAACGATTTTCTTGCATTTATCTGGCCTGGCAGAGATTTCCCTATGACTTTCTTGCATATTGTAAGTGCGGTCTACATCAAGATTTTTAATTCTTCTAGCAAACATTATTTTAGACCAGAGTTGCTAATTACAGTTACTATTTACTGCATAATTCGTTACAAATAAAAATATTTGAACGCGTACTAAACATGATCTGGCTATTTTCCTTTTCAACCTTATTTATAAACGTTAGTTAAATATAATCAATGCCTAAAATTCTGTCTCGTTTTAGCTCATGAGCTTCCTTCGCGTTAGAGAGAAGTTAACAGGACTTTTTGAAAATTGATTAAATTTAAGTATCGCTTATAAATAAGACCCACCTACTTATAGCATAAAGGGGAAACAAGTGAAGCCCCGACAAGACCTGCTTAGTAAACACACACGATTTATAAAAGACACAAATAGTTAAGTAATAAATAAATGAACATTTTTTTTATCTCGACAAGTATTATGTATTTATGTATCTCTTCTCATCTTCTCGTGTAGGCAAGTGGTCAGCCCTGGTGTCAGAACTTTTAAGCCGCCCAAAGGCTTCTGACTAACGGCTATTGTCTTACGACAACAGCCGGGACCGACGGCTTACCATGCCCTTCGAAGCAATAAGGTCCGAATTAAATAGTGCTTAATATTGTAAAGGGTGCAGGTATGGAATCGAGCTGGTCACATTGATAAAGGAAAGAAATCGAAAAAATTATATTTTCTTTTGGATGAATTCATTAATTACTCATACTGTATAATAACTACAGGGTCGCGCGGCAAAAGCTTTGCAATACGAGCACACTATCCGTAATCCGGTAAGTATAATACAACTGTTCGGGTATCGGCCGCGCAGGTGTGTGCAGGTCAAGACAATGACCGGCGCCAGTGCTGCATCGTTTTTTTTTTATGCTTGAATGGGCTCACGTTTGACAACATCTCACCTGATGGAAAGCGATGATGCGGTCTATGTTGGAGCACGTTTGCCCATGAGATGCCTATTCACTCTAGATTTGAAGAGACCCAGATTATAATTTGTAGGAAACAAAGAAGCAGGAAGCGCAGTTTGCTCTTAGTTAGTACCGGAAAATTATATATACTACTAGCTCATCACGTCATTCGCTTACATAAAAAAAAAAATCCTGAACCATAGTGACCAATTATGTATTTCAAACCACCCACAAGATTAATATATGCACTAATTATCTCCAACCTTATGCATTTATGATACTATGCAGATCACGTAGTGGCAGGGCGTAACTCGTTTGGTTATCACTATACATGCTAATATAAATCTCGAATTACCTATTAATATAAGTATGTAGTTTTAAAATTAAGTACAATTTTGATCAAAACGAACTTGAACGTTTTAAACAAACTACAAATTTAATATATTTTTTTATTACTACAAACAATATTTTAAAGTTAAATTTGGTATGTTACTTATACGATAAGTCAATAAATTAGTAAAATCAGTCTATACTACGATAAGAATGTCGGTGGTTAGTGATTGTGAAGAATGGGCTGGGAATATAAAATATATGAAATAATTATTAAATTTACTGGCATTTATGTAAATTATTATCGTAATTTTTAACTGTTATCATTATTTTCTTGAATAGTATTGTAATATAATGTAAGACCTACTTTATATAATATTGTACGTCTAGATTTCTAAATCTTAAGCATGTAGGAATTCACCATTTATTTTTCGTTCGAAGCTTATTGAATGTATAATAAGAATGATAAGTTTTATTTTATTATTATCGAGACATGGTTATTATTATTATTATTAAAATCAATATAAATATAATTATCGACAGCATTAATATAAAACGTGATAAAACTGATTATTATCACATAATAATAATGATAACATTAATTTTCACTTACTTAATTGTTTTTCATAATATTTACGTAATTACAACACGTGCTTCTTCAGTGATTTTAAAACGCAAAGTGAATGTTTTAAACTGGAAAATACTAGCACAGATTTTTTTAGGGAATTATGTAAAATTATCATAAAATTGTGATTAAAAACACAATTGTGCATAAACATGCATAAATGTAACCAATAATGTAATATTCAATCATAATTATCAGACAAGTTTTGTTCTTTCTAATTGATGATTGCAAATATGTTTTGTTTATACCAATATAATATTCAAAATTTGTAAAAATGGAACAATATTATGTCAAATACCAACAGTGACCTTTCGAAATATCCAATATATTAGTGAATATGTGTTAAAATGTCGCATGATTCCAAAACGATGATGATGTACCCAAACAAACATACAAAATAGAGGTGCGACTTTATAAGACATGTTTATATAAGTTGCAAATAGTAGATATAGTTTCTATCTGTTTTGTCAGGGCGTTCTATAAACTTGTCTGACAGTAAAATATTTTAGTGGTAAAATAGTTCTACGTCATCCTGATGTATACTGAAAATTCAGTGTGAACATGGCCTACAGTCCTTTCATAAAATAGAAACTACAATTACAAAACACTATTACAAGCTTATACCTTTTTTTGCAACTGTGACATAATTGTACTTATTTTATGACTACATTTATTATGTCTGTTTACTTTTTGATTTTATAAAAGAACATAGGCCATTGGATTCCAATACCAGGCACCAATACTTTCAAATATAAAAACTGCACACAAATCAACTTGTTTCTAGACAAACATTTAGCAAACCAACATTATTGTTTAAACATTAAAAATCCATACATTAAAGGTGTCAATTTGTTATTAGGTTTAAATTCAAAATGCAAAGATTTGCTATTGCGGACAATGTCAAACAGAATAATAGGTACTGTGCTGTGTTATTGTCATTTCTTCAAATAACTGAAATATTCGGTGACTGAGTACTTATGTTATGCAATAATATGACGTAATTGCTATCAGACATTTGAAGTAGGTATAGATTTAAACAAGCTTGTTTGATTTGAAAACTTGCACGAGTATGTATCAGTCACAATGGATACATATCCATTGTGACTGATACATACACATCACAACATGTGATTAATGTTATTAATGAAAATGATTCGTCAAATTACAATCTTACATTAAATTCTAAATATAATGTGAGCAATAACTATAAATTCTAGCACCTGCATAATACAAGCAAATACAACAATTTTGAGACATAAACAATCACATACGTTAAAAATGAGCACACAAAAATTAAAAAGATATAAAATTATTTGACATACATTTTATTAAACTGTGACTTTCAATAAACAAAGTCACATTGTTGAACAACAAAATTATGTTTTTTGGGACTCAGTTTAATTTTTCTTTAAATATGATTTTAGTGATATTCGTTTTTAGAGGAATAACCGTAAAAATAAGATACTTAGATTATATAATTATACTGAAGAAATTTCCATAATATTTTTATGATAACTAAACAATATCAACCAAATTGTACAATGTCATTGTCATTATCCCATAATTGAACAACAATATTCTTTTCCCGGTACTGTTGAATCGTATAAAAGCAGCAAAAGTATAAATAAATATTATATTAAAAAGTGCTCATTAATATTGGGACAAATATACAAAATCGGTAAAATCTGCAGAAAAAAACCATATTATATTATTATGTTATTATAATATCGTATTTAAGCTAGGTATTCCATATTCATTTATTTATTTTTCGTTGTACAACCTCTCCTTTCATACCTAGCTTTATTACGTTTCCTTGTGATATTATTCGAATATCTATATATATGTATATATATGTGATGTCGTAATATATGTGATATTATCTGAATATATGTGATATAATATGAATACTTTTGTGATAACTATCTAATATAAATAATTAAAAGTGCTTACGTTCTATCAATTCCAATATATCGTGCTGAGATTCGACGGAACATATTACAGTGTGGCATAGTAGTGTGCTGAAGCAATATATTACACCATATATGTCAATCCCCTAAAACAAATCAGAATGTCATTATAAACAACTTATTTTTAATATAATTATATATTTATCACAATTATTATTGGAGTTGCAGTGTGGAAATATCTATTTAGAAGGTCAGTTCAAATTAAATAATAAGCATTCGTTATTCGTCTCGATGACAAATAAGATTGTCCATAAATTTTGTGATTTAAGTTTTATCTGCTATCTGCTACTTTTCCTACCTGTATAAAAGATGGCAACGAAAATAGAACACCGGTCTTTTGTTGCAAAGTTATAATATTTAACAACATTTTGGTAGCTATTAAGGTAAAAAATATTTTTACCCTTAAAAACATAAATCGAATCTTTTTTAAGAAATCATTTTTTCCACTCTGCAAAGTTTATGAATTTTGAATTTCACCATGCATTTTTAACCAGTCTGTGGTTCCATGAAGTAGCCGTAATTACACTAAAACTAACTTTAGTATCTATATCACCAAACAATTAAAACAAGATATAATTAGAATTCTAATTTCACAGTTTCAAAATACACACAGTCACTTTTTAGTAATCTTAAACATAAGAGACCAGAACGAATCTGTGGCAAGAGGCCAGGCGACATGGCGAACGATTGTTCGCTACAAATCTGTTACAGGACCGAACACCACCGTCGAGTTCGTTGATGAGTTGATGCTCGCGCGGCGAACGCGAATGTTTGGCTCGTGTTCGGGTTCGCTCGGCAGCGAGTCCGGCCCGTTCGTTAATTGGTGGCCGTTGAATTTGGAACGCAGCTGGGTAACTAGACGTTCGAGTCTGGAACACGAGGTTCGGTTTGTGCCGAGCTCTGTTCGGTTCGACTTTTGTTGATCAACGAAATTAACTACACTACACACAATAACATTTGCTCTCATAAAACAACCAAAACCTTTCTTTAAATCTTTCCTTATAATGGTGTTGTGTCAACAGTCTCGCTTAACGAGAATAAATTTCTATGATAAGAGTTATTAATGAGCATGGAACATTTAATATTACTTCACGATTCACATACACAATAGCTTGAACGTGATATGAATTCTCAAACCCCATACTGAAAAGCTATGACAACACACATATTAGCAGACGTTAGTAGCGCAATTCGAAAATGTTATGTACTTACTAATTTAATTGTAACTCCCCTTTGATTATTTCCCTGAAAAATTTCCAAAATTAACTAATTTAATTTTTTAAATTTCTTTTTGTTGATCAACAAAAGCGAAACACTAGAGATTGGGCAAGTTCTAACTACTTACAGAAAAATTCTATATACATATAAAAAATATCATTATTAAAAGTGGTAGCGCAATAGAGCGCGTCTTTCGCAGCGCAACATTCGAATTTTGAATAATCACTGTTTGTTTTTGTTGTAAATTCGGTGTTTGCGTTTTGCGTTCGGCTCGGTCTAGTTCGCGAACACTATTACCAATACTATACATACTTGTGTGAATGTTCTTCCGCGGTTTGCTTCGCTTTACGCATGTCTGCGAGTTCCTTGCGCAGGCGCATCAGTTCCGTCTCTGAATCTTCGATGTTGCCATTCGTCAATTTGGTCTCGTTCAGGTCTAGTCTGTTGAAAAACAATATAATTTTATTTCTTTTAAACCGGTTGCGGGCGTCAGGTCTCACCTGTTTGTTGTCTATCAATAAGTCAGTCAGTTATTCAGGACTTTCAAAGCCTTTTACTAATTTAGATAGATAGATAAATATATAATAATATATAAATAAAGCCCAAGGATCTCATACATCTTGGATCCTAACTAGGATTTCCTGTATCTAGGGACCCAGGAACTACGAAGACGATGGTCCAACAACACCCAGTCACAACAAGTATTTGCGCTTTTTTCCATTGCCTAAATACTTGTCCTGTCGCGGGAATCAAACCCTCCGCCTCCGAGCTATGAGCTGACCCACTCAACCCACACCACAGAGGCTTTCAAACAGATAGATAGATAAGTAGATATATGGATAGATACCCGTTGGCCACCCTGAGGGCATGCATTTCATCTTCGAGGTTACTGATGCGTTCCATCATACGACGCTTGTCCGCTTCCGAAGCACGTAGTGAACTCTGCAACAAAGACCTGAATGAGTACACGGAATGAAGAGGCAATCGGTCTAATGGTTAGCGCTATACCTACTCTTTTCTTCTTCTCATGTAGGCAAGTGGTCGGCCCTGGTGTCAGAAGTTTTAGGCCGCCTAAAGGCTTTCGACTTGGCTTAACGACTATTGTTTTAAGACAACAGCCGGGACAGACGGCTTAACGAGCCCTTCGAAGCACGGTAGCGCACAGTTGTACATACCACTTTTTGCTGTAGCGGTCACCCATCATAGTAGTGACCGCAGCGAACGTTGCTTAACTTTACCGATCGTACCGAGAAACGGCTAGTCGTGCTTCGCTATGAGCGCTACTAATACGCTAGACATTAGACACACACAACAAACAGCTATCGTTAAACACATCATGGAACCAAATAAGGCTACACAAACCGAGTTTCAAGTTACACAGCTCATTGAAGCTGAGACCTGCCGAGGCATCCAACTTGGACTAAGTTAGGTTTATTTAGAAAACTGGTAACTGAATACGGTCACGGTGTGGACGACTGGACGTGGCCACTTATAATCAAGTGATTTTCCTATTAGTTGGCGGTTTTATGTGACATTAGCGCCGAGGGCACAGATGGCGCCGTAGCACGGTAAATAAATAGGGTAGCTTTTACATTTTACTTCTTTTGTTTTTTTTTGCGGGTAGACTGGAGAACACTAAAATGTAGGTAAGCGTTTTGAATAAGAAGTTGCGTACCTATGAATGTTTTTCTGAGTTACAACTTACTTACTTAGTTACAACTCGGTAATCGATAGTTATATCGTTTAAGATTTTTTTGTTTCGGGTTGATATTAAAAATTGATTTCAAGGCAATAGATGGAATTTTGCACACGGGCCACGGGAAAACGAGTGCAACCTCAGCGCACCTCTAGTAACAACTAAAAACTTGCACGTAATAAAATAAAAACTGCTAAAAACATAGTTAGATTAATTTTTAATGTAAAAGAAAAACAAGAATTACTTGAAATAATAATAATAAAATAATAAACACACCGCGTCATCTAACACCAATCTAAGCAAAGCTTGAACTCTGGCACCCAAATAACCAATTAGTGGTCAACTAAACGCAGTTTTCAATCAAGCCACAAAACAAAGCTCATTGATATTAAACAACAAACATATTAAACAATTTCACCAAACAATATCTATCATCAACCGCGAAAAGGAAGGAAGACACCAAACATTGACGTTGACAGAGCCAACAAGTGCGTAACAACGTCTGTCGACGAGTAACCTTTTATCAAACACCATCAACATTTACTCTGCAAATTCATCATGGGTGTACGAAGCGCGACCAGTTTACGTAGACCCGTGGAAAGTGGAAGCGTGCTTGCACACTGGGCTAGGTAAATTGGTGGTTGAGTCGACCAAAGCAGGTGACATCCAGCATGTACCAACGTAGACCACGTCGTCCAGGTGAGATTGCGGTCAAATTTAAGCCTATTCAGTAATAAAAAAAATTAATAGTAAAAAAAAGAAAGCTTTACACAATCTTGTCCTCTTTGCTATAAAATTGCATTTACTCGCACAAGCTGATTCTATGCAACACAGAAATAATACTATGCGCGCAATACATAGGCTTGGTTTTGACCATACATTGCTCCTAATGTTAATGTTAAAGTGGTAATGGTAATGTTAAGTAACAGTGTGGTCGACAATGTAGCACGCTAGTCTATTTGAAACCTGTTCACCCTCCTCTAAGGTATTATCCGGTGGACCCTTGGTGGACCTAATCGTATAGTGTAGCAAAGTGTGGCTTACAAGTGCGGCTACCATAAAACACCATTAAGTGCTTGCCAAAGCAGTAGCTAGCCAGACGAGCACTAGAAAACACCCTACCACCAAGCTACGGTTTCCTCACGAGTTATTCCTTCAGTGAAAGCTTCGAACGCACTACCCAGAGATTGCAAACCAGCTTCTAATGGATCAAGTGGTTCTGGTCAACAGGTGCGCAATCTCATCAAATCGGTGGTGGTTTTAAATCAGGTTTGGTTTTTGTCGGGAAAGGGAGGGAGATTATCTTAGATTGGCGGGCTGGAGCTGGCGATGAAGCTATTTTGTAATGGTTTAAGTTATGAGATATTGCGTTTTTGGGGTAAAAGTAATCTATTCGTTTTGTTGCCACGTTTCTTTTGATTCGCACGAGAACACGCTGAATAGCAACTTTAGCAAAGAAATTAAACGCCACTGAAGAAATCATTACCTAAAAAATTACTATTTAAATTATAATTTACTAGGTGGTAGGACTTTTCTGCAAAGTTTGTCTAGGTAGGCACCACCGCTTTGCCAGTTATTCTGCCGCCATGCAGTAGTGTGCAAGCACTACTGTGTTCCGGTTTGAAGGGCATTGTAGCTAGTGAAATTACTGGGCAAATGAGACTTTATTATCTGATCTCACAGTCTAGTAATCTGATTACTAGACAGTGTGATGTCTTAGGAAGACGTGCGCAGTGCAGTGTCACGCGAAACTTATTATTTTTAAGTTCCGAGTGACAGTGCAACTGTTATGGACGGCCGTGTCGCTCAAAATCAGGTGAACGACTAGCCCGTCACGTCATACATTCTCATAAAAAAAAAAACTAAGACGCGAGGAAGCTTTTTAATTAGTTGTCATGCGGAACGCACCAGCTAACGCTTGGTGATAATTGTATTTCTAGCGTTTTCGATTAAAAATTGAATGCTCCTAGTAAAATACAATACCCAATGTTTTTTTATTTCGTTTCAATTTTGTACACTGATCTACTCATTGACAGTATTGACACCAAAGTCTAATAAAGGCATACAACTTATTGTTCCAGACCGCTATCGCTACCTCCTAAGACTCGCACCTCACAACTCTGGTCGCGTTAAGTAAGATTACACGGTTGAGTCTATATGCGCTGACAAACAGACAGACAGCGGGGCGGACGGCTAATTTTATTTGTTCCGCTCATTTTGTGCCGTTACTGTATATTATCCATCAATGAATACGAATACGACTATCATTGACTAATAGAGTTGACTATATAAATGACTAGCATTGAAAGTAAAATCAGGAGCACCTCAAACTTCTACTTGTTCTTCATTCTTCAATATACATGCAGAACAAAACATCCAAGATCAGTACACTCCACTATTAGCGGGTTCCACTTGAACAAAACTAACGTTATTTTCGTTCACATTGACTGGAACGATCATATGTGATATGGCCTTGTCTGGGTAAAAAGTGGCATAATTTCGTAGCGTTCTTGGCGTTTTTAGCAGCTACTGGAACCCACACTATGAAGCCGCCCACTGTCTCACTTTCTGATCATTAAAAGTAAACAAGTACATTATAAGTAAGTTAGTCACTAGGTATACTAAGGCACCATTAATAATTGAATAACTGTTGAGTCTTAGCTTAGATAATAGTAATAAGGTTATCTTATGTGCGATACATTTTTTTTTACATTGTAACTTTTCAGTATCAAGCTTATCCTGCACGGGTATATAGCATGAGCTGTAGAAAAAGAAAGAAAGAAAGAAAATACATTTATTCAGGACGTCACACAACATAACATTCCTAATATACAACATAAATATAGAACAATAAAGCACAAAAAATAATAGGTACAAAATGTAATGTTGCGTGACGTCATGATAAAGGTCCCGACTCAGCATGTAATCAAGGTCGTTAGACCTCAATAACTGGTTTTCAGTCGGGACCCGTCATCATGACATTACGAACTTCAGCACAAACAATATATAAATTAACACTATACCTACAAATAATAAAAAAAAACGACATATCTCTACCCCTGAGAAAGCGATCAATGAAAGATCACGCGGATCACGTTATAAACATTTTGTTACGTTATCATTGGTCAAACGCTTTGTCGAGAAAAGAGATATATTGATTTCCACAGCTTATGCTACCGGTGCTGCTCAACCGCCTGAACCTCCTGTCATCAAATCGCGCGGCAATCAGTGCTGCCAAACCGAAATAAATAACCGGCCAAGTGCGAGTCAGACTCGCGCACGAAGGGTTCCGTACGATTATCTATCCCTGCCTGCTTGAGTAGCAGTACCTACTATTTAAAGCAGCGTCTTTTATGATTCATCTGATATCTGAGCAAAAAAATCGCGTTTGTTGTACGGGAGCCCCCCTAAATATTTATTTTATTCTGTTTTTTAGTATTTGTTGTTATAGCGGCAACAGAAATACATCATTTCAATTGTCTAACTATCATGGTTCAGCCTGGTGCCAGACGGACGGACGGACAGCGGAGCCTTAGTAATAGGGTCCGTTTTACCCTTTGGGTACGGAACTCTAAAACAATTCAACCTACTGAATTTCGAATAATAGAACAAGTTAATAAATTCACGAAACTAGTTAATACAAATGAACACATCATGGAAAATAAGAAACTGGGTAAGTTGAGGTCGATTTTTAAAATGCCTCGGCTGAAAGCGAAATCATCAACAACAGGGGGACAAGGAATTTGGCCTGCAACGAGTGTAACTATCAGAAAACCTGGCATTGCAAAAAGGACTCTAAAGTTTTTAATCTTACGGGATGTGCCGTCAAAAAGGACTCTAGGGTCTTAAATCTTACGGGATGAGCCGTCAAAAGAACTCTAGGGCCTTTAATCTTACGGGATGAGCCGTCAAAAGAACTCTAGGGCCTTTAATCTTACGGGATGAGCCGTCAAAAAGGACTCTAGGGTCTTTAATCTTACGGGGTGAGCCGTCAAAAAGGACTCTAGGATCTTAAATCTTACGGGATGAGCCATCTAGGTTTCTTTTACAATTATCCTGGCAAAATACTTATGTATTGAGTTTTACAACATAAGATGGAGAAGGATATTTTTTTAGTAAGACTATAGTATGCCTATACACAGGAGGTATTTATAAGGTCCCGAGGAGAAACACGGGAGTGCAGTACAGTGCCATGACAATGTAACTGCGGCGGTAAAGTCTTACAGCAGACGAAAGACTTGCTCATCACGTATTTTTAAATAAAAATCTTAGAGCCACCCACGTTTCTTCATAGTCTCAAGACTCTATGAAGAACCGTGCATGCCATAGAGGTTGAAATTTCAAAAACCGTCAGTTTTCCTATTATATAGTAGGGGTGTACTAACGCCTACGTCATAACAGAAAAACACCCTCTAAATATAGGAGGCAAGTAACTAGGCCTGCCGTTTAGGATGTACGCTGTTAATCAGTCAGGACAAAGCGAAGATATAGATGTATCCCTTTAAAATATTCTCCAACCGGTAAAATTACTTAGCCCCGTTTAACCGAAACCCTTTTCACGTTACGGTAACGCATTTAGCGTAAAAGGTAACGCGTTTAACAGGTTTAGCGCGCTACTGGTAACGCATTAACTCCGCGGTGCTAAGCAAGCAGCGTTGCGTTTTTGCACTGCAATCAACTCATTAAACGTTAAGTGCGGACGCTTCGGTGCTAATTTGTAACGCAAGCCGTGGTTTTATAACTGTAGGTATGAGGAACGCATTTCATGTAATAGTAGGTGATCTAAAAACCTACGTACATCATCAATGATTTTAATACATATTATAAACAAAGTATATGCGATGTCAAACGTTATTGGTAGGTATGTGTGGCAAAATGTGATCAAACATAAGCCCATATGCTTTAAAAAACTTGTATATATGTCCGACTCGGTTATAGCTCCAAAATAATACGAGAGATATGATAGGTATAGGTTACGTGGGTACTAACATAACCTCCATTTTTACCAACTTCTGCAATCCACATTCAATTTAGCTTTATGGATGAATTAGAACTGTAAATAAAAAGAAATTTCATAATACATGGAAGTCGCCATCCTTCTGGAATCATACTTTTCATCCAATCCAAATAAGTACCTACGCCGTAGAAACTTTCCGAAACGCCGGTGACAATATAAAAGCTTACCAATCCATTCGTACTTTCCCCGGGACACCAACTCGGTAATACCACATTTAAATTCATAACAAAATTACAACTCACCAAATTGCAATGAAATATTAAGTACGCCGGGAATCGAACCCCCTCTGACGTCACGGGAGGGTGGCGCCGCGCGGCTGCAGGCATCCACTCACATCTGCCAATATTTACCTAGGCCCCCCGCTACCCCACTTCCTCCCGCCTCTCGGCCGGGGTAACCCCTCCCGCACCGCACGCACCCGTTCATATTTCAAATGCGATGTGGGGAGACACTAAAGACTACAAAATACAAAGTTGCCAGGATGTCTGTGACATAGAAGTGAACGTTTATTTATTCGAGTGTTTTGATAATCAACAAAGTTTATAATTGTTTTTAGTTGATATTTCGGCGCTGTTGCAAACATCATTTGGAGGGTAAAATCACCGTGAACTGATATGGTAAATATCAGAACGTGAACTGGTATGGTGGTGGTATTGTTTTAGAAATGTTAGTGTCCATGACAGTTTAAAATCTTAAATCAATAACGTTTTGCGATCATAAATGCATTCATATTTACGTCAGATGCTTCTTCAATTTCTACTAGCAGTGTGTATATACCTAAATAGGAACTACAAGCTAGTCTAGCACCTAAAATATGTAGGTATTTGTATTTATATTTAACAGTCTGAGGATGTGTGATCGTGACGACGTCTAGTTTAAGGCTCTTTTTTAACATTTGTGATGTTATTTTTAAGGTTTTTGATGTACAGATTTTTCGTAAGTTCTCCCATTTAATACCTTCAAAAATGTTGCAATGCGCGAGTGAGATAGAAGATCCACGAATACCACGAACGATTCTCCAAAATCCATACCGGATTTTTACGCTTGTATCTACCAAATTTTTTTTCACGGCGGTCATCAATCCTGGTATGACTAATTGAAAAACAGTGTTCTGTGCACGTGAAAACGTGCATGCGACACAACACAATATTAATACTGAAGTCACCCCTTTTGCGTCAAACATGATCGTAATCTGCTGACTGCTTAGTCGGTGAACACATAGTCCTTAAGATTTTTGCAGCTAGCGGTCATGCGACCATAGCCTAATTGGTAGGGCGTCTAATCCGGTGAGTTAGAAGGCGCGGGTTCAAAACTCGCTGGTTGCTAAAATTTTAAGAACCATAATATCTTTATAGATATACCTGAAGTGTGGTTTACACTTAAAAAACAATCCATGATAGATTTGGCAAGCGCGCCATCTCTCGTCATTAGGTAGTATCGAAATTTCTACTAATGAATAGATTACCTGTCTTAAACAGGTTCTATAGATGTCGCCACGACTGCTTAGTCGGTGAACACATAGTCCTTAAGATTTTCGCAGCTAGCGGTCATGCGACCATAGCCTAATTGGTAGGGCGTCTAATCCGGTGAGTTAGAAGGCGCGGGTTCAAATCCCGCTGGTTGCTAAAATTTTAAGAACTATAATATCTTTATAGATATACCTGAAGTGTGGTTTACACTTAAAAATCAATCCATTAATGATTGTAATCATTGTAGTATTGTATTGTGATTTTGTACGAATGTCAATAAGACAACAAAGTATTTATTTATTTATTTAAAAAAAACTAAATAGTGATAAATTACACTACGGTGTGAGCGTCAGCCCGCATCAAACATCGTAGTATGTGCGAATGCCCCGCGTTTAGTTAAATCGATGCGTCCCGCTTTATTCAGACACACGGCGATTTTATAATCCCCCTGTATGCGCCGAGTGAGCGCGAAAATTGTTATTCTTTATGTTCTGGTATTTTGAATTGTATGCTTGTTATAGAAAGGGGCTGTTTAATTTATATTGTTAGTTGAATAAAACGATCGGAACACATTGAAAATTAAACTTAAAATTCAGAAGATAATAAATAAACAACAAATAACGGCCAACGATCACATACATACATCCTGGAACCTAACTAGGATTCCCTGTATCTAGACCCACGAACTACGAGTACCTACCATGGCCCCACAAAACCCAGACATAGAACAAGTATTTCCGCTTTTATTCTTTGCACAAATACTTTTTAGAAGGATTGTGTCCGCCTAGTTATACTTACTGGAGAACAAGTGCACTGAAGGTTTTTATAGAACAAGAAGATGGTCAAAAGTGGTGAAGAAAGCTGCTGGTGGCAATTTGTACAAAGCGGTCCATACCACAGAAGATCGCACAAAAAGAGATAATGTTTTGTGTGGTCGGATCTTTCGAATGGCTGGTTAGAGGCTATCCTAATAAATTATAAACTGGGTAAAAGGCTAAAACAAAAGTTCAGCCTACATGCTTTTATTCAGTGTTCGGTTTACATTTTCTCTGTTTCCATTTATAGTAAAGATTTTTTAAAATAAATAATTCAGTTTAAAACGACTAAAACAAAAAGATACTTTTTTAGCATTTGGACTATTCCAAATGCTAAAAAATTGTTGTAAGTTTTAGCTAATTATTGAAAAATCGAACCTTCATCAATTAAGGTGGAACGTTACACTAGCGCGGCAAATTCAAATTTTCTTGCGTTCTTTTGCCAATAATAGCTTAATCACTCAACGTGATTCCATGAAAACTAATTGTGCGCAAATAAATATAATGTATCAATAAATTACAATTAAAAGTATCACTTACTTATCATTGGTTTAGAAACAAATGGCAATAGACTGAAAAACTAAGAAGAAAATTGTTTATTACATACATTTGAACAAGAAACTCCACATTTCTTAGTCATTATCAAATCTGGGCTATTCCAATAGTGCTCTTACAGACTGCTTATAGATAGAAAATAAAGTTCTTTTCAACCTGCAAATAAAAATGCATTGACCAGAGGGCGTTAAAATCTGCAAATCTAAACTACTAGCAAAGTAAAACATTGCCAACTCCGCACCGTCACCTCTGTAGGCGTTTCGCACCAACAAACCTTTCAAGAGCGCCACAGTGCAATATTGCCAGAAGATAAGCTCATGACGCAAGGTAGGCCAGCCCGACTGGTACATAACCTGACCACACAAAACATAATCATTATCTCCATTTTGTGAGTATTGAATCTTATTCTGCCTAGAGATTTCGCGGCTCAGCCAGGGTCCGCTTTCCTACTTTTACGCATCCACTTCGCACGGTCATTGGCATCTTCAGTGGTGAGTCCATTGACTCTCATATCTTCCTTCACAACGTCAAGCCATCGCCGCTTGGGCGACGGGGTCACGGGGCCTAGCTCCAGAGACAACAAGGTCCAGGCATTGCTTACCGACGTACTTCGGCGGTATGCGGAGAACATGGTCTACCCATCTCAACCAACTTTCCTGCAGCTTATCCGCTACGTCCCGAAAAACAACAAAGTTCAAAACTTGTGAGTTTATTGAATAAATAAATAAACTAGGATTACCTGTATCTAGCGACCCAGGAAGTACGAGGACCATGGACCCACAACACTTAATCACAACAAGTATTTGCGCTTTTTCTGTGCACAAATACTTGTCCTGTCGCGGCAATCGAACCCGCCGCCTCCGGGTTATGAGCCGACCTGCTCAACTACCACACCACAGAGGATTTAAAATATTTTCTAACATAAATGCCAAAAACTCAAGCGTTTTGTCAGAAATTGACCCACTGTTTAACACTGCGCCCAAGGCGACAGTCAAGTGCACCTCAGCCGACCACCCAGGTCGCAAGCGCACCTCTCGCACCGAATTGAGGTAAAAACATAAAAAAACAACCAGTCTTGTGAAATTTGAAAAACTGTTTACATAAGGTGAGGAGTTTTAAGATGGGATTGAGTGAAAAAAAGTGTTTTGGGTTGGTGGAAATGGACGTTAAATGATTAGCAGGGTAAAGGGAACAAAAAGTGCTTTGGAGTAAACAGTGTGACTTAAAATGAACATTACGTAAATAGTATCCCATAGTTATTTCAGGCTTTTTAATTAACTAGACGTGATCCACTACATTTCCATTTTCTCGCGAGAATCAAAATTTTTCGGATGAAGTATCTAAAGTATCATCAAAATCGGTTCAGCCCTTTTGGAAGATATTTTTCAAACAAACAGACGTTTCGTTTATTATTGGTTATAGGGTGCGCGCTGCATAATTTACCACCACAAAATGCAAAAGCATACGATACGACGCCAACGATGGACCAGAGCAGTACATCATGGCCCATACATTCCTATTCTAATAAGGACTAACAAAGCGGCCAACGTTGGCGAAATAATAAAAAAATATTGCATTCTCTGTACATTCAAAAATACAGACAACATGACCGCAACGATTTATGAACAACGCCATCTTGGCTCACTGTCGTGAACTAATACGTGTTCAACTCCAACCGCAACGCATGCATTGTTGAGAATCAGTAGCACCTATATATTTTAGTAACAGCAACCTTTATCCTTCAGTTAAAATTAAGCAAATGCCCATAGATGGCGCTGTTTTCAAAAACTTTATACGCACCTTGATTTCATCAAGAGTTTTCTCAGTCTGCTTTACTTCTGATGATGCCAAATTCTGTGAACAAGAATACTTTTTATTTTAATTATTTTATTCGCAACGTGTTCCGATGTCGCACACTTACGCAATTAAATAACAATAGTTGTTTATTCTTATTTTAAAAAAAACCATACTGGCAAATCAAACAATGAGAGACATCTCTCTGAATATGGAATCAGGCCAGCGGGTCTAAAACGGCCGCTTTGAGCGATTCATAAGATGATCATATTAAGATTCATTTCATAAAGCGTAAAATTGTCACATACTGACAATTCATCTTAGGATGCTGCGTATGATTTATACCCCGCAATTCATGCGTTTGACAATTTTGTATGGGAAGTCGTAAACTCCACTTAATTAACAAGGGACTTATTCAAGTGCTCCCGAGTTTCAGAGTCGGTCGAGTGGCGGTTGGTGACGGTGCTAATGTTCACTTCACTTTTCCATTTATCGTGTTGACAGCAAAACCAATAAATTATTAGTAGATAAAATGGATAAAATAGTTTCGTTTCGTTTCGAATGTTTTTAAATAATTATGGTTCGAGCGAGGTTAGAATGTTTTTGTTGTTGATGATCCAGTTTGTTGCCAGAGCAAAGACCAAATAAAATGAAATATTTGATTGATAGTTTTATGGCTAACGAATGGATATTTCTTTTACAATTATGATCTTTTATCAAAGAAAACATTTTTAGTAAACGAGTACTTCAAAATAAACCTTTCTAAATAATAAAAACAATTAAAAATAACATTACCGGAAAGTTACGGTTTTCTTTTTTTCGTTTGGCAATCTTGACAATTAAAATGAATCAGCAAATGAATTGAATTGTGTATGATTTACCAAATGAATTGACCATTTTACGACAAATAGCAGAACTGTTAATGATCTGCCAGGAATTCATAGTATGAATAGCTTTTAGATGAATTGCTGAAAGTGGCCGTTTTAGACTAGCAGATCTTGCGCAGGCGCCGTTAGCAATAATTTAAATGTATACATACTTATACATTTTGAAATAAGCACATTTTGCATGTATTTGTGTTCTGTAAAGCAATCATTTGCATTTTGTCTTCGTCTTCCTACAAAAATGGATGCAATGAATTGCAATGACATCATCATAATTACAGTCAGATGTGTTGCTTCAAATTTGAATGGATTTACGTAGGTTTCAGATATTATGTAGTTCACGGTTGTTATTTTGGTTTTACAACTTGTGTTATTATTATCTATTTACTTATTACTTACTACATCAATACAATTCAATACCAATCTAGGTGTTGAGTAGCGCCACCTTCCACCATATTCCCACTTCATCATCATCATCATCATCATCATCAACAGCCTGAAGACGTCCACCGCTGAACATATATCCCTGGCATAGACTCTGGCCTGTTAGCGCAGTTTTTAGTAGCTCTGCCTTCTAAACTATAGGTTGTGGGTTCGATTCCCACCCAGGACAAACATTTGTGTGATGAACATCGATGTTTGTCACATAGGTATTAGATGTCTGTGGTGTTTGTTCTGTGTCTGGGTGTTATATTGTATTCTATTTATGTATTTACAAACAAAAAAAGTATCTGAGTGTTCTATCAGTTATCTGGTTCCCATAGTACAAGCTATGTTTAGTTTGGGGCTAGATGGCGCTGTATGAAATGTCCACACATTTTATTTTATTTAGATAGGCCTCCCCCAGGGAACGCCACTTTCGAGCGGCAGGTCGCCTCCTGCATCCATCGGGTCCCCGCGGTTTTCAGCAGATCGTCTGTCCACCTAGTGGGGGGCCGGCCTACGCTACGTCTTCCGGTTCTTGATCGCCACTTCAGGACCTTTCTTCTCCATCGGTTGTCAGCCATTTCAACTTGCTAATTCTAAGAGCTATTTTCCTGCGGATCTCCTCATTCTGGATCTTAACTCATAGGGAAACACGGAGCATAGCTATCTGAATAAAATTATACATAGCTAACATCTGCCATTCCTATAAATTGTTTAAGTCGTGTAAAATTTCTCTCCTTATTCATTCATATTATGGCGGCGATTCTGTGTCACATTATAATTATAAAGCTAAAGGCGGCACTCTTCTAATAAAAGAGACAGAATATTTGAATTTAGTTTAGCTTTAAAATTGAAACATATGGCGCCTTAGCGGCTAACAAGTTTGATATATAGTCTTGAAATTGAAACCACCTTATCTATGCAGCCGCAGTGACGTTGACTCATTACCTCTGCTCTTATCGGATCACAGATAATATTTTACTATCTTAAATATATATAAATAGAAATAAAATGACGCTATGCAGACTGGAGCTATTGGTAATAATAATAGACTGAAGAACTAAAATGAAAATTGTTTATTGCCATTTGTCGCTAAACCAATGATATCTAGGAGATACTTTGAATGGTAATTTGTTAATACATTCTATTTATTTCCGCAAAATTAGTTTTCATGTAATCACGTTGAGTAATTAAGCTATTATTGGCAAAAGAACGCAAGAAAATTTGAATTTCCCGCGCTAGTGTAACGTTCCACCTTAAACAAAAACTGCCTCTGCGTCTCGTTTTACATGTTGCTAAAGACGGCGCTTGCAATCTTTCTTTCGCATTCCAAATTGTGTGCGTTGCACCTGACCAATTTCAATAAGTCATTCTCACACAAAGCTATGATGACCACACAATTCACACCTGAAAAATTAGAGTTGCAAAACCACAACGTTCAACGAACCTCAGTGCATTCTTCCAGATTGGAGATGAGCCAAGTGCTCCAAATGCCATTTCCAATTGTCCAGTCTGGATGGAGAAGTTCTAACCTTACAAACTATTTGTGTAAATTGTAATAATGTTAAACACTATTAATATCACCTGCCAAAAATATTTTGAAATGTTGGATTTAATTTAATTTAAATTTATTAATTTAATAGCCCGCGGATTCGTGAAAGAGCTGTCCAGACGCCTAATAGAAACTACAGGTGACCAAAGAGCTGGCTCTTACCTCGGCCAAAGACTAAGTATGGCCATTCAACGAGGTAATGTCGCCAGCTTTTTGGGCACCTTACCCGCAGACAGGGACTTAAACGCGGTTTTTTATTTATAAGTTTAGTTTTAGTTTTAGATAAGTACTTAGTTTAGATTTAATTTAGTTTTTGTAATTGTATTTTGTATTTTATTGTTTAGTTTTGTAGGCCTAGTTAAGTAATTTTATATATTTTAAGTCTGAAATAAAAACCACATTCACTTACATAAAAACAAAAATTTATATTGTTGTAGTATCTATTCATTCCAACTACATTTATAGTAGTTAGAATGCAATATATTTTTCAGCTTACTACATCAATGATTAAAAGTTTATCAGTTATGGTACTGAGATATTGTGATAAGTATGGGTTAAAAACGATATTTTTGGAATCAACTACAAACATTAAAATACAAAATGAAAAAAGTATATCTAGTGTAATTCCGCTAAAAATAACTATAAGATCATCTATATATAGGGGAAGTTGCAAAGGATTGTTGTTGGTAAATGTATTACAAAAATGATAAGAAAAGTATAATGTGTATGTGTGAGTGTGTTTTTCTTATACTTATCATTTTTGTAATACATTTACCAACAACAATCCTTTGCAACTTCCCCAATATAGATAATCTTATATGTTATTTTTAGCGGAACTACACTAGATATACTTTTTTCATTTTGTATTTAAGATGAACTTCCGCGAAGTCACGCACGCCTGAGTCAATCAATTGTATAACCATTAAACCAAAAAAGTTTTCTCAAAATTTCATACCACCTACAGACATCATTAGCTAAACTTATTATTAGTTGACCGAGCAAACGAAGTGAGCGAAAGTCTCTGCTTCAACTCGTGTGCTTTCATCTCTCAGGATGTACCTGCGTACTCGCGTACAGGTCATCTTGACGAAACATAATACAGCTTCTACGAATTCATGGATTTTTTTGTAGTCGGCGATTTTTGATTTGTGGGGTAGTTCCCCCAAAAAGGTGGGAAGTTTGCAGCGGCGCTATTTACCAGCCTATTTTGATAATATTTAACAGAACCCTTGGGTACTCAATTCTAAACAGGTATTTCAAGAGCAAAACCAGTCAAGATGTTGTCGAGACGTACTAAGTACAAATGCCGTGTGGTTGCAAAAGCATTTGTGCTCGCGAGGTCTACCGTTTTCAGAACTACTAGTGACAGATGATAGATACCTCAGTCCTCTCCAAAACCATAGCCCGTACCCTGGTGTAGAGCGCCTCCTCTCGTATCCTCGCAGCATCACGAATCTCCCGCACCAAGTCCGTCACGAACCCTGGAGCGTACTGCCCGCCGATCAGACCTGGAACCAGATACGGAATACCTTATTACAACAATAAAAATTAATTGCTATAATAGTTACAAACTTAACGCAGCAGCTGCATTTTAAGAGGGTCATCATGGTCAACAACCTGAAGACGTCCACTGCTGAACATAGGCCTCCCCCAGAGAGCACCACATTGAGCGGCTGGTCTTCTGCATCCATCGGCTTCCCGCGGTTTTCACCAGATCGTCGGTCCACCGAGTGGGGCGCCGGTCTACGCTGCGTCTTCCAGTTAGTGGTTGCCAATCGAGAACTTTTCTTCCTCATCGGTTGTCAGTTCTACGAGCGATGTGGCCTGCCCATTGCCAATTCAACGTGCTAATTCGAAGAGCTATATCGGTCACTTTAGTTATCCTGCGGATCTCCTCATCCGAATATTATCTCGCAGTGTCAAAATTTCAAGGCCGTCTTAAATGCTCCTAGAAAAGACATCTTAGAATAATTGAATCGGGGATATCATCATGTAGGCCAACATTCATCATCGTGGATGGCGTCATCACAACTAAGAGTGTTACAACTACCAGCTCCAGCCATCATTATTAATATACGAGTGTAGTATTCTTAGATAGTCTGTATCAAGTTAGTTACTCTCTTGCTCTATGGTTTTAATATGTCAATGATATGTAGTCTGTGTTGGTAATTGAGTTAATGACGGATTGTGTTTTGATATGCCAGCGGAATAATATTAATAATATTGAGATGAGAGAGTAAACAACATTATGAGGAATCTAAGTGTTTTTATAATCATCATCAAGATCCCCAACAGGATAATATTTTAGTAGTATTTTTTTTTTTTTTTTTTTAGTTTTTTTTTTTGTGTGTTTTTGTTTTAAGATCACAACTAAAGTGCGACAGTCAGATGGCATACACTTTGCCTTTCATTTCAAAATGTACTACAAATTACCAATTGGGAGTCACACCAACGTCTCTGTAAGTTTTCGCTATGACTTTCTAACAATACAACGAAAAGCAAGAGAAAAGAAAAAGTTCCAACCGCATTAGTTGGTATTTCGGGATCATTTTAGAACCAAAGATAAAAGAACAGTTTTATTTCAATTTAAAACTACATATCTGTAAAACCAAGCGTGAATGTAATAACATCGAAAGTGGATGTATCTAATCTTAACCAAAATCTCTCGGCGACGATAAAGAGATGAACATGGGTATTTATTTGCTCTAGATAGCTTGCATACAAACCTCGAGTAAAGAAATTGCATTTTGTATTGAATTTTGCGGTTTCACGTCTTTTATTAGACACTATTGTGGCCGTTCGGTATCCTACTATCCCACAGACAGACACCACAATTTTCAGAGATAAAAAGTATATCATATCCTATATATTATTGTTTAGAGTCTAGGTCAAAAGTACACACCAAAGAAGGATGACCGATCCTATGCATTTTCAGCCTAGCAGAAAGAAGCCGCGTGCCGAATGGAACTGTACGTATCGAAGGTATATATAGAATGAATATTTTTTAATATTACCCCCCAAAATGAAAACATACACATATACACAAACTTTCTCATTTACAGTATTAGTAAGACACAAATAGAAATAAAATCCCGAGCAGAGCATTGACCAATTTGTATGCTTGGAGCCCTAATCGATTAACTTTGGTCTTGCGATAACAAAAAAGTAAGCCTAATAATAGTGAATGCGAAAGTTTTGATTACTCGATCAGGTATGGTGCAAGAGGCTTGAATCTTAAACTGACTCCCACGGTAACAAAAAACTGTAGGTATTATGTTAGCTGGTGGACAGAATTAAGCAAGATGACTCACGATTGATTGATATAGGTGTTTTTAAGAGAGAATCAATAGAATCCTTCGTAAAACTTGTTTGAAATCAGTACCCCTGATACGAGAATCATTATCATCATCAACAGCCTGAAGACGTCCACTGCTGAACATAGGCCTCCCCCAGACACTTTCAGCGGCTGCTTCCACATGCATTCATAACTCACTGTTACTGTAACTCAATATCGAGTATCCGAAAATGAAACACATAACAGAAGGGGGGGGGCTTCTGTTATGTATTTCAGATGCGTTCATTCGGCAACGCCATTGTTTTAGGTGCCTTTTGGTATTTAAACAATGGCGGGCGCGTCTATCTCGTTTAATAATCTGATCACGACACGCGTTTTAGTTACATTCATTGTTTTCTCTTTTATTCATTGCATACCAGATACCCACTGATTTAAATGTATTTTGGATTATCATTATCATATTAGTTTACTATTATAGCCAAATATGTATTTTCAGAAGGAGAAGGAGATATCAACGATTCCTCCAAATATCCATAAATAAGAATTCTGTGTTTTGCTATGCACTTTATAGTACGAACAGCCAATGAGTGGAACACCTTGCCGGTGTCCTTGTTTCCAGCTAACTATGATCTGGGAGTCTTCAAGTCGAGAGCGAACAGGTATCTTCTAGGCAAGCATGCACCATCGTAGACTGCGTCATTACTTTCCATCAGGCAGTGGTGAAATGCTTTGCCTATAAACAATAAAAAAAATATTGCAACAATAACTTTAAAATTACCCTATTAACAACCGCTAGTATTCAATGAATACTTTAAATTGGTTATTAGATCTTGAAACTTTGTGTAGTTGAACTATATACCGCATAAGACCTACCTTATATGTATATAAGGCAGGTCTTATGCGGTGAATAATCCGCTTATGCGTTATCCTATTTGACGTCTGTATAAAGTATAAACGTACTTACTACTTATATAAAAAATGTACAGGTCGTCGCGGGCACTAGTTTTAGAATTAAAGCCATACTGTACCATTATTTATGCTGTGCCCACGACCAGTAACTACTTAGGCAAAGACAAATAATAGAGCTATGATATTTAACGTGATATTTTCGTTAAAAATAGTTTTTTGTGGATGGAGGAACACATTTTGTCAATACTGCCGAAATGAATTAAAATATACATATTAGCATAGTTTAATTATTGTAAGTTTTAATCAGGACCGTTGGGCCCTCCAATATGTCTGTAAATCGTTAATTACGCCATCTGTTAGTGAAGGATAATTATGTACTTACAGGTAGATACAAAATATGATATTTGTGCCATAAGATAAGTTAGTTATATTACAGGCTACGGCCCCGAACCCGTATTTTCGATCTTTTAGTTTTCCGAGACAAAAAGAACTCCATGCCACAGATTATGTAACCCCAATATGCTGATAGCAGTAGCATCAGCAATGGGTATGCAGCCCTGCGATGAAATATAAGGTAGACCCACGATCGCAGCCTCGAAAACGGCACCGTCAAAACAGCGCATATGCCTTGTTTTTTCTCTCAGTACTGTGTGACCGCGCCTAATGAAAGTGATGTAACTCACATATTAAAGATTTGCAACGTTATTAAAGGGTGCTAGATAGATAGATAGAAAATTCTTTATTGCACAAACAACAATAGTAGGTACATAGGCGAACTTAATGCTATAGAGCATTATCTTCCAGTTAACCCCTATGGTGCTATGGTTCATTATTAAAATGAAACAACCGCTTGTGGACTATTTTATATTAGCTGTGGAGAGGACATATCTTTATAAGTAAGCATTGGCGCGGGGACACTTTTTAGCTTTGATTTTCATAGAGACTATGTATCTATAGTATATTTGATTTAAGATGCAGCCAAACCATACAGCTGTTTTGGCATGAAAGTCACCCAAACAAATCAAAAGAGAACGTTTCATTTTTCTATATTAGTTGTACCCACAGAGCATTGAAAAAAATTTCGGGGGCCGAAGCGTATTTTTTTCATGCTCTGTGGTTGTACATAGATTAATAAAATGAACAAAACAATGCAACTTTAGATTGTTCTACCAATAACAATGTTGCGAGTACGAATATCCAAGTCATGGCTTTCCTAAAGGCACAGAATACATAATAGTACTTAGTATTGAGGCGTAACTTTAACGGTTCCACTTATCAAAGAGTACCACATTATTACTGATCCATTGTAAAGTAAAATTGATATTCTTAGCACATTCCTGCTGGTGGAGACGTTGCTATATGCGAGGCTATCGCAGGTCACGAGGGATGGCGTGTTCATTCATACGTAATCTACTTTGTAGATGCGTTTGTAATGATGTATGCCATTGCCATTTAAATGTTTACTGTACATTTGTACAGATTAACTTTATAGGAAAGGAAAATTTTAAAGTTTGAAATTTGAAATTTCTTTTTGTTACAATTTTGCGCCCCGCTGTGTCACCTGCGATGGCGTTTTCGATAGGAACCCTACATTTTATTGATATAAGGTACCTATAATATAAAGTTTTGCTATTATATGTTGGCTAAGGGTTGTACTGTAAGGGTGATGTGGAGGTCCATCAGAGATGGTCCTCAGTGGAGAGAAGGTAGTAGAGCTGTGGTTTTGCGCCACCTGCCAGGTGGCTCTCTAGACTCTAGTTAAGGACTAGTGGCCCTTGGTCAGTGGTCTAGGCCCTAGCTAGAAGATAAATGCCTCACTGGCCAGCAGATGACAGCGCTACCTTATGGTATTGTCCACCCGGTGGATCTCATATTATGTAATGTATTTCGTTGTTGTACGAATTGTGTTGTATTTTAACGTATCTTAACATACGTTAACGTTATGTCGCATGATTAACTATATTATGTGCAATCCAAAACATCGCGACGCTATGCACCTATGAGTTAATAGTATATGTAAAATTTACTTTTACTATTAGTAGGTACCTACTTCTGAAAAACCAATTTAAATAAGAAATACAAACAATCAAACATATATACTTACGTACATACATTATAAGATACGCGCGAAAAACATAACCCTTCCTTGGCAGTCGAGTAAAAAGATCATCATCATCATCAGCCTGAAGACGTACACTGCTGAACATAGGCCTCCCCGAAAGAGCGCCACTTTGAGCGGCTGCTTGCCTCCTGCATCCATCGGCTCGCCGCGGTTCTGACCAGGTCGTCGTTCCACCTGGTAGGGGGCCAGCCTAAGTTTCATCTTCCGTTTCGTGGTCGCCACTCGAGAACCTTTCTTCCCCATCGGTTGTCAGTTCTACGAGCGAGTAAAAAAGATAGACCTAACAAATTACAGAACTAAACTCATACATAGAGTCGAGAACAACGCACATTTTTATCCAAGCTATAGTATAGTGTATAATTATTATCTGCGATCACACTTTTTTTAATGCTAAAATGGGCATACATTTGACAACAACTCACCTGATGGTAAGTGACGGAGTTGTCTAAAGTGGAGCAGGTTTGCCCATGAGATGCCCATGAGATGCCCATTCACTCTTGACTTGAAAAGTTCCAGGTTGTACCCAGGAGGAAACACTGTTACTGGAAGAGCATTCCATTCCTTGGCCGTTTGGACTATGAATGACTTAGCAAAACGCTTAGTGCGGACTTGTGGTACACTATGCCTATAAACAATAAAAAAAAAAACTAACGACGTAAGGATGGAAAGAATCACTTTGTTCATTATGTTATGATTATTGGACCTTTAAATAGAAACCATTTGCGGTAACAGTTTACGAATGGATATCATGCGATCGTACATAATAATTGAAACGTTTAATGAGTAAATTGCTCGCTGTTGCGAATAACGGAAAAAATAAAGAATCGACATTGGTGCCGGCGCACGCTTTAGCTTGTGATGTATAGGTTACAAATGTTGTTTGCACTTCGTCTTCTCGTGCAGGCAAAGGCTTGGGCACCACGCTTGCTGGCAGGCAAAATTTTAATGTATCGAGGAGAGTGCCTCATGTGGATTTAAGAGGAGATAAAAGTATCCTTGGATCCACATGTGAATTTAAGAGGAGATAAAAGTATCCTTGGATCCACATGTAGATTTAAGAGGAGATAAAAGTATTCTTGGATCCACATGTGGATTTAAGAGAAAATAAAAGTATCCTTCGAGTCACACGTGGATTTAAGAGGAAATAAAAGTATCCTTGGATCCACATGTAGATTCAAGAGGAGGTAAAAGTATCCTTAAATCCACATGTGGATTTAAGAGGAAATAAAAGTATCCTTCGATTCACGTGTGGATTTAAGAGGAAAAAACAGTATCCTTGGATCCACATGTGGATCCAAGCTGTGCATCCAAGTGGAGGGAGCACCGCTGCCCACTTCCTGGATATTCCCTTAGCTGGCTCTTACGGCACCCGCGGGAAGGGATGGGGACATGGGGTGGTCATATTCGAATGTGATTATTGAGTTAAGGCGAGCCTTTTCGGGAACTTTAGGTATTTTACGCTACCTTAAGCCGCACTATTTGACGGCACGACGTATTCATTTACGCGACCCAAAAGCTGTGTGCAATGCGCCGCGCCGCGCGCCGCGCGCACTTCTTTCGCCCGCGTCAGCCACGTTATGTAACTCAGTAGCGGAGATCAAGCCGCTTTGTTATTTAGGATAGAGTTAGCTTATGTTCTGGATTGATATATGATAAATGTGAACCTACCATTATTATTATAACAAATGCAATGAGGTGTACAACCGTGTTTTTATTGCTATTTTTGGTTTTTTTTTTATGTGATTGAACGACGTGACGAGCTAGTCGTTCACCTGATGTTAAGTGACACGGCCGCCCATAACAGTTGCAGTGTCACTCGGAACTTTACAACAATAAAGTTTCGCGTGACACTGCACTGCGCACGTCATCCTAAGGCTCAATTCAGACAGAGCAGCAAAATGCTCGAGCAGTTTTTAAGTGCTATATGAATATCAACCTTAATCTATTTAGACAAAGCTGAAAATAGTATGCAGCATTAAAATAGGTAAGATTTTAATGTTGCATACTATTTTCAGTTTTGTCTACATGAAATAAGGTTGATATTCCAATAGCACTTAAAAACTGCTCGAGCATTTTGCAGCTCTATCTGAATTGACCCTAAGACATCACCCAGTTTAGTAATCAGATTACTAAACTATATTATATATATATATATATATATAATAATATTATATTGGTTGTTATTATTATTGTAATACGTACCAAGTCCGGCTTGGTTCCATCCTCCCTGGTGGCGCTGCCCCCTTACCGGAGTCGATGGGAATAAAAGTGTCATCCTTCCTGGCAGCCTTAACAATAGCGCTCACCGGGGCCGATGGAATAGAAAAAGGGTCATCTGCCCCACTATAGTCGGATCGATGAATTCACCTTAGTGACAGCGGGGCCGATGGGAATTAAAGTCTCATCTGCAACCCCGGTACGGCAAGTGCTGGTGCTTTTAACGGAGAGGATTATACAAATCTAGTTTCATCAAGCCCAGCATAAACGGTAGGGTACTATAATATTTATAATAAGCAATTTGCCTAATATTACACTAATCTATAATACAATCAAACTGTAACAGAGTCAATTCTGTACCGTAAAGATATTTTGAAAAATTTTGTTGGAAGGTTCTCTACAATCAATACTAAAGCCAAAACTATAATGTTTTTCATTTTTGTCTGACTGTCTGTCTGTCTGTCTGTCACACGCTGAAACTACTAAATGGATTCAAATGAAACTTGCCATGATTTGAATTCATTTTACGAGGTAGGCTATAGGATACTTTTAATCCTGAAATTCAGCACGGTTCCCACGGGAGAGGGCATGAAAGTAAAAAAATTACTTATTTGTACATTTGACAGCGTCATTTGCACCATTAGTAAGTCGCAACCGGCATACTTGCACCTGCAAGTGTGCAGGTGCAAGTGTTAGTCGTGACTGTCCAATTATACCAATACACAGTAACAGTAAACTAACTTGCTCATCACCGCATTTGGTAGGTTGGAAAAAATTTGACATATGACATCTTTAAAAAAAATTGACATTTGACATCTGTCAAAAGTTTGACATCAATCAAACTGACATCTGTCTACACTTAACAGCGGTATTAAAACAGTGCGCAGGTCGCAAGTGGCACGCTTGCACCGAGCGCGGGCCGCACTCGGCTCGCGCACGTTGCAAGTGTGCAGGTGCAAGTGTTAGTCGTGACTGTCCAATTATACCAATGACAGTAAACTAACTCGCTCATCGCCGCATTTGGTAGGTTGGAAAAAAAGTTGACATTTGACATATTCAATAAATTTGACATCTGTCAAAAAATTTGACATTTGATATCTGTCAAAAATTGACATTTGACATCAAGCAAACTGACATCTGTCTACACTTGACAGCGGTATTAGAACAGTGCGCAGTTCGCAAGTGGCACACTTGCACCGAGCGTGGGCCGCACGCGGCTCGCGCACGTTGCAAGTGTGCAGGTGCAAGTGTTAGTCGTGACTGTCCAATTATACTAATGACAGTAAACTAACTCACCCGTCACCGCATTTGGTACGTTGGAAAAAATTTGACATATGACATCTTTAAAAAAAATTGACATTTGACATCAATCAAACTGACATCTGTCTACACTTGACAGCGGTATTAGAACAGTGCGCAGGTTGCAAGTCGCACACTTGCACCGAGCGCGGGCCGCACTCGGCTCGCGCACGTTGCAAGTGTGCTGGTGCAAGTGTTAGTCGTGACTGTCCAATTATACCAATGACAGTAAACTAACTCGCTACTAGATGTCAGTTTGATTGATGTCAAATGTCAAACTTTTGACTTTTTTTTTAACGGGCAAATTGCCTTTATTACTCAAGCTAACTACTACAATAATAAAAACTAAACTAAACTAAACTAAGCTAAACTAAACTAAACTAGCTACACTACCTACTACAAAGAACACTTTGGACTGTATAATAGCCACGATGGCCTATAGACAGTCCAAGTGCTCCAGCCCACTACCGGTAGGTAGCGTACCCAACATGCTGGCCGCATTGCCACGTTGAATTGCAATGCTGACGCGTTGGGCCAAATAAGTGCCAGCATTTTGGTCACGCGTCGCATCGACCAGGCGCTCTGATAGACTTTGGAAAACGCGATGAGCTCCCGGTCCCCACGGACCCAGGGTCTCAACACCAAACGGCTCAAATATGTAACCGCTACCGAGATTACTATATTTGCGCCGTTTTAGCTGCTCAGCAGAATTAGCCGCGGCGCCGGCCCTAACGTGTGTCTCGGGAAGGTGTGACGGCGCCATAGTATCGACGCAAGTAGCGTCCCACACTAAAGGCCGCCCCATCTTCCAGGGAACCAGAGTCATTCCGTCGGGTCTTTTACCATCGTCACGCATGAGACCATTCGGTTCGAGAATGGCTGCAACATTGGCGGTGGTAAAAGCCCGGCGAATGATGTCATTAAGACTAGCGTGGCGCGAAATTCGACCAGCGCTTTTTGAACACGAGAGACCGTGATGACCGAGCTGGTCAACTGCGGTACCGCACTGGCAGTGATGGGCCACACAGCATCTTGCGCCCAAACGTAAGCTGATAGCTAAACGAAAAGTAGTCGTCGGATCTAAAAGGTTACCAGTGTTGAAAGAAGGCATGGTCTGTAACCAAAGTCCTGACTCCCACACAGAGACTGCGAGAAGCCTGCAACTTTTGACAAATGTCAATTTTTTTGACAGATGTGAAATTTATTGACAGATGTCAAATGTCAATTTTTGACAGATGTCAAATGTCAGTTTTTTTGACAGATGTCAAATGTCAAATTTTTTCCAACCTACCAAATGCGGTGATGAGCGAGTTAATTTACTGTCATTGGTATAATTGGACAGTCACGACTAACACTTGCACCTGCACACTTGCAACGTGCGCGAGCCGAGTGCGGCCCGCGCTCGGTGCAAGTGTGCAAGTACATGAGTTGGTCGTGACCGTCCACTTATACCAAATTACAGTATACTTGCTTCGCTCGTCGTTGTATTTGGTAGGTTGGAAAAAAAATTGACATTTGACATCTATCAAAAAATTTGACATATGTCAAAATTTTGACGTTTGAAATCTGTCACACTGACATCTGTCAAAATTACAACTATCTCAGCCCGAAACTGTAGTACCATAGGCAATAAAACGGAAAACAGCAATTTCGATAACAGTATGTATATACGGCGGCCATATTAGGAATGACAGATGTCAAAATTTGACCAAACTATGTTGATCAGCATCCTTTGGGACCCCCAGATATCGATTTATATCCCGATCAGAGCACCTTTACTTTCAGACGCGGACCAATAGACCGCCGTTTTGAAAAAAATACTTTTTCACTGTGTGCCCCTCTCAAAACTGTACAATATTAGAACAAACCCTCCTCACAAAAGTCTTATAGTTTCGGCGTTAATTGCAAATTAAAAATCCTTAAAAAGTGAAATTGAATGTTCGCAATTTTTCAAAATGGCGGAATCAAAAAAGTTTTTACACTTTCCTACCAAGTGTACCGTGGGATTTTCAGATATCGATTTTCATTCGGATCGGACAACTTTTACTATGAGTCGGTATATCTACAGCCGCCATCTTGAAAAAAATCGGTTTTGCTGATATTGCATTTTGACCCTTATAGCATCTATACTCGATCCCCAGGAACGATTTTCTTTAAACGCTGGTATTGGAGACGTAAAAAAGGAAAACTGATATTTCCATAAAAGTACCTTTGTATGACAGCCCCATTGAAAGTTGACACATGTTAAAATTTGATTTCAGAATGTTGATCAGCATCCTTGGGGACCCCCAGATATCGATTTTCATCCGGATCGGTGAAACTTTTTTTCCCGCCGCGGCCAAAATTTACGCCATTTTGAAAAAAAAATTTTTTGCCATTCTGCCTCTCTGGCTTTCAAACAATATTAGTTCCAGCTCTTAATACTAAAGTGTCATAGTTTCGCCGTCATTTACGGTTAAAATTTGTATGGCGGATTTTTTTTCCCGCTATTTTGGATTTTTTTTGACATCACCAAAATTGTCCCAGGGTTTGCTATGACATTCCTTAAAACGCACATGACCTATCTCATATGGTTTGGCCAGGCCGTTGACTGTCCGAGTGACCGAAGGTCGGAAGACCAGGTCGCGAATTTTTTTGAAGACACCTCTGTCACCTGGACACAAAAGTCAACAAAGACATTCAAAATTTTCCATTGGTATCGAGAAACAATGCGTCAAAAATGGAAAAAAAAATTGTATGGCAGCCATCTTTAAAAATGGCGGAATCCAAATTTTTTTTCAAATTTCGAATCTGCGGCCCCGAAAACCCCCCCATGCGAAAAATCACCCTGATCGGACTAACTTTCAAAATGGCCGCCATTTTGAATCCGCCTCGCATCTTGGATTTTCATGACAACGATCTGACAGCCCCTGTCATCCTCTATGACATTTGGTCGAGCACCACCCACATACCTCTTACCTCTTAAATATTATGGTACCCTACCTTCAATGCTGGACTTAATGAAACTGATTTGTGTAACCCTCCCCATTAAAAGCACCAGCACGGGCCGTACTGGGGTGGGGATGAGACTATTATTCCCATCTGCGCCACTGTCACCGAGATGAATTCATTGATCCGACTATAACGGGGCAGATGACAATTTTTATGTTCCATCGGCCCCCATGAGCGCCGTTGTTGAGGCTCCGGGGGAGGATGGCACTTTTTTACCTTTTTTCCCATCGACCCCGGTAACGGGGCAGCGCCGCCGGGGAGGATGGGATCAAGCCCCTACCCCATAGCTTTCTTTCACTTACCCAACCCGCCTATTTTTTGCCACACCACCCGCTCACCTGCCCATAGGTTTTGCACACTTGCCCACGCCTATCGACATTTGCTCACACAAGCTGCCTGCTAGCCCCTGCCTGCTAACACGTTTCCATAATTGCCCACACCTGCCCACTTTTTCTCACACCAGCCGCTCAACTGGTAACACTGATTCATACCTGCCCGTACTTGCGCATGCCAGTTACGTATTATCTAGCACCATGTATCATCATCATCATCATCATCATCATCATCATCAGCAGCAGCAGCAGCAGCATCATCATCATCATCATCATAAGTATCATCATCATCAGCCTGAAGACGTCCACTGCTGAACATAGGCCTCCCCAAAGAGCACCACTTTGAGCGGCTGCTCGCCTCCTGCATCCATTGGCTCCCCGCGGTGTGCTGCTTGACACCATGTATACGCAATGTATACTATGAAGCAAACATAACTGCTTGTGTATGAGATAAATAAATGAGTATGATGATTATTCACAGCCTCTGTGATGTGGGGGTTTAGCAGGTCGGCTCATAACCCGGAGGAGATGGGTTCGATTCGTGACATGAATTTGTGCACAAAAAAATAACACAAGTGTGGATTGTATGATTGAGTAAGGCGTGTGTATTGAGGCGTAGGGCAAGAAACTGTCCATGACGGTGAGCATAATGATAATTAGAAAGCATAGGTAAATTACATGGTAACTACCGATTTTCCTAATGCATAACTTAGAAAGAAAGAAAGAAAGAAAATGCATTTATTCAGGACATCACACAACATTACATTCCTAACATACAACATGAAAATAAAACAATAAAAAACAAAAATAGGTAAAAGGTCTTGAGCAGTTTTTTTTCTTTTATTATATTTGTTACCCATTTTATTAAAATTCACGGCCAGTGTAGCTTCGCGTCGTGGAGCGCAAAAATTTGGCACACGTCCGGCGTCGACGGGCTCTGCGAGCGGACTGGCGGCCCCGAAAATGAGCTCGGATGCCATGAATTCAAGATATAATATTCATATAAAATTACCGTATTAACTTTTTAACATTTTTATTGATCATTTAAATTTTTTGATCAATACATGATTCATTAAAATATATTTAAATAATACGATTCGTTTAAAACAAGTCGAAAAGTCATTTCAAAAAATCTAAGATAGAGGTATCTTTGGATTTTTTTTCGATCGAGTGAAGTTATTCCTTTTATGTATAAGTATGATCATTTAACTTGAAGACATCCTTAAGAATAACATATATTTTTTTCATATCTAAAAGTGTGGTTTATCTCAGAGAAAAGACGATTCAAACAAGGGCGTTTTTGGGCCAGTCTCGCCTTAAGACTACTAGAATTGGCCCTACGATACCTACTAACTGTATTCCATAGGAGCACAGAAAAACTAACACATACATACACCGCATACACATACTTTATACCTATATAATAACGAAACGCACTGCATATTGCATACTTACTTTTACTAGGTGGTAGGACTTTTCTGCAAAGTTCGTCTATGTATATAGGTACCACCGCTTTGCCAGTTATTCTGCCGCCAAGCAGTAGTATGCAAGCACTACTGTGTACCGGTTTGAAGGGCATTGTAGCTGATGAAATTATTGGGCAAATGAGACTTTATGATCTGATCACAGTCTAGTAATCTTATTACTATACTGTGTGTAGTCTCAGGATCCGCAGCGGAGTATCACGCAAAACTATATCAATTTATAGAGTACCGAGTGATTCTGAAATCTGTTATGGGCAGCCGTGATGCTTAACATCAGGCGAACGACAAGCTCGTCACGTCATTCATTTACATAAAAAAAAGTACTATGAACATAGAGTGGTATAGAAAATGGAAACCAAAATAGACAATCGATAACCATAAACAATTCAAAACAGCCAGCGGCGGTGAAGACGATTACTGCACAAGTGCACATAACGCATTCAACGCATCAAAGTACCAACTGACCGTAAAAATTGGTACAAAAACTGGACGAGTATGTAGCGCGAGCTATACCGGTAGTTGATTGTAATAAAACCATAACTAAACGGATCTGATGTATGGTGTCATGATGGAAAGTTCGCTTGCAAATAAATTCAACAGTTGTCTTATTATATTAAGGTGGAACGTATCACTAGCGCGGCAAATTCAAATTTTATTGCGTTTTTTGCCAATAATAGCTTAATTACTCAACGTGATTACATGAAAACAAATAGAATGTATCAACAAATTACGATTAAAAGAATCTCCTAGATATCATTAGTTTAGCGACAAATGGCAATAAACAAACTTCGTCTTAGTTTTTCAGTTTATTGCCATTTGTCGCTAAACCAATGATATGTAGGTGATACTTTTAATTGTAATTTATTGATACATTCTATTTATTTGAGCAAAATTAGTTTTCATGTAATCACGTTGAGTATTTAAGCTATTATTGGCAAAAGAACACTAGAAAATTTGAATTTGCCGCGCTAGTGAAACGTTCCACCTTAATACTCTGGTTTTACTGCTTTTATTATTACTGTCACATTGGCATTGGTAAAAATGTATATCTGCCAGAACCTGAATTTACCCGGCGCGGCGCTGTATTTCTCTTAAAATGGATTTATTTATCCTCAAGATGCATTTAGTGAGCTTTAGTGTTGATCTCTACCGTTGGTCTTTACTCTTTCCAGCGTTACTTGGCGCGTGCAGCTTAAAACATAGGAGGCGATTAGCCCAAAAGCATTCCTCAGGTGTGAACCTCGGCTTATCTGTTGCCGTGAGAAGAGTATCAAGAAGGCTACGTCCACTCAACTCAAAGAGTGGACCCTATGGATTTTCACAATGTATGTTTAGACAAAAAGGTGCTTATCTGACTTCTATTTTTACCATATAGAAATTAATTGACACTCGGAAACTAATTTACCATTAATTAGTCAATAGCAATTTCTATACAGTTAACTATTAAACAATCAAAATCATTTAGTCAATAGCTTTACTGATTTTTATAATGATTTCGTAACACGCAACATAACAAACTAAATAAACCAGAGCCAACATGGGTAGACCAAGAGTAAGTTACTATTACGTATTCTGTGGTTAGAGCTAAAAGTATAGGAACACTAAAACAAAAAAATGTTAACTGTATGTATGTGGAAGACAGCCCAAGGTTAAATTAACGAAGTTATGTTCAGGATCAATAAATAAAGCATTCACTGGAGCAACTTGGAAACATTCTACATTTATTATTATTGAATTCAATGCAAGTTGTTCGATGTGAAAATAACAAACTAAATTTCATTAGGATTTGTAATAAAGTATAAGCACATAAACAAAACAATATTAAATATACTGCAGTTTATAATTGCTATTGTACCCTTGACAAATCATTTCAGTAGTATGCTAAACTATTTTTTTCTGTCATCGTATTCCATATTGTATATTTCGTGCAAATAAACAAAAAGTAATTCATTGCAGTATTGTCTGCTTAGTATAATAAACTGATTTGTTTATGAACCCTGTCCTGTCTGTCTTTATGTCTGTTTGAACCTATTGTGACGGAAATTATTATGGATTAATCGAACCCTGGAGAAGTATATAATGTAAGATAATTTTTATCACGATAAACCATAGTAGTACATGCGTTACAGGGTAGTACCCTGTAACACAGTTTATACTAGTACAGGGTACATGGACTTATCACTTAAGTTGGACTAGATTAACTAAGATATATAATTATATGTTTGATTTTATATAAAGCTTTATATTCTACTTACTTAAGAAACCATGTAACCCAAAGTTATAATGAATAAATAATTTAATTTTAATTTAATTTAATAGTCTATGCTTGAGGAGAAGTCGCAGACTGCAGATATTGAAAAACCATTTATTTCATAAAAGGCAAAAATTACAGATAGCTAGCGACGAGAACGAATTTTTTTACTATTTGTATAATTAGTTATGTACTAGAATGGCTTCTCAGTTTCACAATAAAACCAAATGTTTCAATAATTCAATGGAGAAAGTATTAGGCAAGTTACTAGTTCAACTAGGTTTAACACATAGCTTGACAATTAGACAGTGATATGATAGCAAAAGTAAACACATAGTATTAAAAGCTATCAAGCCAGATAGACAGGTTTCTAGGCTGCTGGGTGAGAATTCCTGGTGAAAGGCCTCAATTATGGAATAAAATGGCATTCATTTTATACAATGCACCTAATCAACTGTGATTTAGCATCTATTGCTTTCTTCGGTTATATTCAGGTTTGGACTTGATTATTTTATTGTTGTGTTAGATTTACAAAATTTAATTAAACCAGTTCCGATACTAATAAATTGTTATGTCCAAGTCAAGCTGAAAATTTACTAATAGATAGATTATTTTCAATACTCACCATTATCCAGTGAATGTTTTGGTGTATGCGCCATGCTTGGACTTGCTCCTTTATGCAACAAAGCATTGTGGTGTCTCACATTATCTAATTCCACTAAAAAAAATAATTTTAGAATGTTAATACTGTTAAAGATAGATAGATAAACTTTTTAGTGTACACCAAATATACAAAGAAACTTAGTTACAATGCTAGTACAATGGGTGGTCTTATCACTTAAAGTGATCTCTTTCAGTTACCTTATTGGGGTTTTTTTACAACATTGGATTGACATTATGAATTATTTTAGGCAAGCCTTGATTGGTTCAAAAAATTTATGAGACAAGCAAGGAGGCATATAGGATGTGGTAAAATGACCTGCCAATGATGATAATTAAAATTTTGGATTAAATACCATAACAATGCAGGCCAATTAGAATATAATATTGAGGTTCTTGGACTTACAAAACTTACCCCTAGTTACTCATATGTTTGTCAAACTCTTAACATAGGAAATACTACACACTCATTGATTGAAGACAGCTGATGATCAACAGGCAACCAATGAGCACACAGTATTCAGTTGACATGAGTTTAACTTTAACAAATGCTTGAGAAAATGGGGATAGGCCCACAGAAAAACTGAAAACTTATGCATTCTAAATTCTAAATAAAGGTGATGTTAATGCACCGGGTTCTGTACCTACCCAGAAGAGAGTTCAATGTCATCCTATTACAATTTATACTATTGTTTAACTCAGTGTGTGGCAGTTTCCTGGAACTTAATAGATTTCACTTGATTTGTACTTGATGTACATAGCAGATATTTCAATAATATAATTACCAAAATTAAAATGAAAAACTGTTTGAGTAATTATTTAACCTTGACTCACGAAGATAGATCAGCTTCTGTGTGGGTGATTTTTAAGTTGTGTGTAGGTGCAAAGGAAGGCCTTATGCTATTGTGCAACATTCACCAATAAAAACATGTTGTTTTGATTTTTTTAAACAATAAAACCAATCCTTACAACCTTTAAATTAATGCTCCAATTTCCAAAACCAAGTGAGAAGTGTAACCAATTAACAAATAGAAACAAATTATCCATGGGCTTTGTCAATGCAGAGCTTAATATGCTTTACATTCAATGTACTAGTAAAAAACAACCAAACCACTTTTACTCACTTTTAGTTTCCAATAAGTCTTTGTTCAGCCTTTCATTGGTCCGTTTTAGATTACTGATTTGATCAAGGAGACATACCAGCAGCTTGCTCCCCACCTGAGTGTCAGTGGAGTCTGAGGTACCTGATTCGGAATCATCGTTATTTGGTTGTGCAACATCAGGCAACCCTCGCACACATGGATCACTATACCTCCTATTGTAACTGACATCATCCTTGTCTTTATCTTGTTTGTCACTATTCGAATTTGTGTCGCCAACCGACGTGATTATTGGTGGCAAACTTGCATAATCTAAGTTGTCTGGAGACATCTTTGCTTGCATCTCTGAATCATTTGACATGTAGTTATGAGTGCTGTGGACCTCCCTAGCTTTGTCAGTCCTTCGGCGCATCCGAGGGCGCTGCATTTGAACGCTTTTGTTCACACTCTGCATGTATCGATGATCCTGATAGAAATTCATCATGGGTGGATTGTGGTAGCTAGGAAGAGTTGGTAGTGACATCGGCTCTATTGCACCGTACATGTTCCTATACGGATCGTAGGCAGGTGCGAATTGAGATGCAGTCATTGGCCAGTTCATCGTACTCATACTGGGATTCACAAAATCGTATGTGTCCATACTAGGGGTACCGTCTTGTATATGGCTCATTGTCTTGTCTAACCATTTAGACAGAAACGAAGATTTGGTTCCAGATTTTTTCCGCTTTCCCGGGGAGGTATTGATGCTTGCACCGTTGCCGCTCACTTGTTTTGGTGTTGAAGCCATTTATTTATGTAAGCGAAGCGACTACGTACCCACGACTACGCTCGCTCGAGAAAAAAGAAAATAGAACCCCCAAGTTCTCACTTTCACTCTTTGTCTCAAATTTAGCGCATTTCACTGCTGTAATCGAAAACTAAGAAAATTGTTACACTTTTAGGCACTTTCGATATTTTTTCGTAAAAATTCGTTCGTTTGTCCAACAGATACGGAGACTACTCGTAGGGATGTTCCGATACTACATACAAGTAAATACGAGTAAGTACTCAATACTTTTCTTTCGATACCAAGTACTTTTTAGCATCAAATCATTCTTTCGATACTTACTTGGTATCGGAAAGAAAGTACTAGTATCGAATCGAATCAATGCTGCTAAGACAAAACAGCATAGAATCGCCAAAAAATAAATGACAAGCAGCATTATTTCGCCACAATGTATTTTTTCTTTAAAGAAACATAGTATGGCTGGCATAACTTTAAGTCAAGTAGCCTAAAAAGGTGATTTTTTAATGAATACTATATTAGGGCTTAAACAACCCCATTTTTAATTTAATCATGATTCCATAAACAGTTTTATTTAAAAAAAAAACTAGTTCCGCTTCTTTTACTAGATGGCATAGTAAGTACATAGTTTAAACCTTTCAAACCACAGAGTAGTTGAAACATAAGAAAATGCTTAGACTACCTACAAAGAAATGTCAAATTCAGTTAAGTAGACCACGAGTACATTGTCTGTAGTATCTCCTAAGCAGTCTGTGGTGCATTCTTCTTAAGTAAATTGAAGTACAGCAGAACTGCGATACAGATAAACGTTAATAATAAAAGTTATATAACCTGTGGTCTATGCTTGGAACAGATTCACAATCACAACTGGCGCCATCTATTGGGTCACACATAAAATACAATTTCTTTTTTTTTATGAAACGCCTCATTATAGTTAAATAAAATAAAAACAAAACATTATTACGATACCTACTCGATATCGGAAATAAACTACTTGTATCGGAAAGAAAGCGCTTGTATCGAATAATGTCAAACATAATAATTATACTGAACGCATACCAGTGCTCAAATGTCTGATTAATTTCGCCAAACACTTGGAAATGTACTTGAGTCAAAGAAACAACAAAACTTTGCTCCAATGAGGTAAAATTTCATAATTTCACGGTTTTATTTTAATTTAAAAAAATGGATAGATGTGAGTAGGTATCGATACTTTAAGGGTATTCATACGAGAAGTATCAAATAATGATTCGAGTACTACTCATTTGGATAGGTATCGATACTTTGGAGGTATCGGAACATCCCTACATGCACAACTATTTGATATATTTTCGGCCGCGACCGCGGCACTTAGTGCTGCCAGTGTATATTTTTAATTAGGTATGGTATGGTATGATGGAAATTGGAATGGCAAATGTAAAATAGTACGCAAAGGAAATAGGAAATTCCTATTTCTGTCCCTTTTCCTATTTTAGAAAATGGGAATAAGTACTACGGTGAAAAAATCAATGTGAAGCATAGCAACAGAAAATATTAAATGAGACCGAAGCGAGTGAATAGAATGAAAGGACCACTCCGAAGTGGAAAAGGCTTTTGTAGCTACTGTTACATTGTATAATGCGGAGTATTAGCGGAGATTATTCTTTTGTTTAGATTAGACAATAGAAATATTTAGCAACTACACCCCACGATTTTATTCGCAAATAAAAAGTATCTAGGTGTTAATCCAGTGTATAAGCTATCTGTATACCAAATTTCATCAAAATTGGTTCTGTAGTTATGGAAATTAATAAACATTAACAAAAAAATCGTAGTCAACATAGTGCGATATAATCAAGTTCGGTAAGGAAGTCAAGTTCAAATTGTAATGCTATCAAATAGTCTAATAAGTACGGCTAAGTTACATGCAGTAAAAAGTACAAAATACAATACCTTCAGTTGTGTTCAGGCAACACCAATGGCACAACCATACTGACGTTTAGTTTTAATAGCTGTCAGTTGTGATTGTCACTGTCCCACTTTTCTTTACATTTTTTTTATTTCACAGGTAAGAGAAAAGCAAATATTGCACTCAGCCTCCTTTTTCTTGTCGCACACCCACAGAATACCCACTAGATGGAGCTACTAATGCAAGTGCCTGATCAGAAGAACCAATCAATAGATGGCGGGAGCTGTACATTTTTAACAAGAAGTACCTACCTAAATAAGTGACTTGTTTCTACTTTTTATTTATCTAGGAATAAGGATTACACTCTACACTATATAATGTTTGCATTGGACAGTTTCTTTTTCTTTACTTACTTACCTACCTACTTACTTTTCAGTAAAATCTTTGACCTTTTTTTCCGTAGGCAGATTCCCCGCCGCGGCCTACAAAGGCCTGCAAGATAACGAAGTGTCTGACAGACCTATCAGACCACTATCAGACAGTAGCATGCAAATGTAAACCACAGAACACTGTCCTTACGTCTAATTAAACTACCTATACCTACTTACTTAGCCATAGTTTACCTACAGACCGTTCACCGTAAGATGTCCCCTGATGTACTTAGGTATATTACTTATTATAAGTACTACATAGAGATCCACCCCACGGCACTTTTATATTTTGTGACTGGGTGAAGTGTAGGTAATGTGACAACACCCTGGGACTACTGGGTCCGATCCAATACACACTAGCATCACACAAGGAACAAGGTGGACATAAATGTGCAAAAAGAGCTACCATAATTTTAGTGAACCTCGCGAATCATAGATAATGATTATGTTTATTGTTTTCGGGATAAGCAAATAAGTACCTATATTAAATAAAAAACTGTCCTTATACCTATGTTGATAATAATAATAATAATAAATTTCTTTATTGCAGGCATAAAAAACCCATAAAACACAAAAATACAGCAAAAGAAAAGAAAAACCTAACCTAACCTAAAATGAAATTACACAAAAAATTGTTGTACTTAACAAACAATTTAGTCATTTTTTGTTGGCGCTCTGGTGTATACTGCAAGCCAAAACCTATAGATCGGGCAGTACAAGTCCTCAGACAGGCACCGCAAAATCCCATTGTCAGATCCTCGTATTCTATTCCAAAAGGATGCGATACGGGATCTAACAATGGCAAAGAAGTCGGGAACCCGAGCATCCGCGAACATACCCAACGCGCTGCAGAATCGTGGCTGCTTCATAAGGATGCGAAATGCGTCATTATATTGCACCCTTATGGTACTGTAGGCTTTTCTAGTGTACCTTGTCCAAAGCTGACATGTATATAAATTTATACAGAACGCCTTGAACAAGGTAACTTTGACGGCATATGTACATTTTGCAAATCTACGCGCGAGCATGTTGCAACGGATGGACAAACTCCTTCGTTCTCGCTCCATGTCCTTGTCATCCGACATATTCTCGGTCATGATATGTCCAAGATACTTGAACTGCCTCACAACCCTTACTGGCGAACCCAGCAAAAACACATCAGGCACTTTCTCCGGACCCTTCCCTGCACGAAATACTAGCTGTTGAGAAAAAGAAAAATGTATAGACCGACATAATTCTAAATAGAAAACAAACAGACAGACAAATATTTTAGTACTTAGTAGATAGTTACTTGTCACTCTATTATCATCATCGACACAAGTCTAGAGCGATGCCATATTGTTAGTTACCCCAACTACTAGGTATAATTATATTATCTGTGCCCCAACTCACTAAGACGCCTCGCTGTTTTTTACCCGCAATTTACTTAATAACTCTTTATATTTTTTCCGGCTTATATAAGCACTCGAAGCCTATGACGTATATTGCAAGTCCTAACTAACCAGTCTATGCTCAGTTTCCTTGAATTCGGTTCAGCCATTTGTCCATACATCCACACAAACAAACGAAACAGACTTCATTCATTTCACTTTTACATTAGTGCAAACTGCAACCTGTGGGCAGTATGCATGCGCAGCCCGGTGAAGGACTCAGCGCGCTGAAGTTGGGCTAGGTACCTACTTCAGCACCGCGCCGTTTCAAAACTTCATAATACTTAGTTCTGGAATAATCACATATTCACATCATTATCTGTGAGAGCTACGCTCGGTGTTTCCCTGTGAGATAAGATCCGAAACGAGGAGATCCGCAGGAGAACGAAAGTGACCGATATGGCTCTTAGAATTAGCAAGTTGAAATGGCAATGGGCAGGCCACATCGCTCGTAGAACTGACAACCAATGGGGAAGAAAGGTTCTCGAGTGGCGACCACGAACCGGAAGACGCAGCGTAGGCCAACCCCCCACTAGGTGGACCGACGACCTGGTGAAAACTGCGGGGGTACATAGCTACTTATATCATCATGTAAAGTGAATAATCATCATCGTCAGCCCGAAGACGTCCACTGTGAACATAGGCCTCCCCCAGAGAGCGCCACTTTGAGCGGCTGCTCGCCTCCTGCATGCACCAGCTCCCCGCAAATAATCAATTAGTTTTAATTTAAGTGTTGTTAAATTATGAATTTAAAAAAAACAACTATGTTTAAATGACAGAAATTTAATCTCTAAATATAGAAAACAATCTGATTTAAGTATTTACAAATGTTGATTTCTTTTAGTAATACGTAAGAGGGCCATTATAAATCAGTACTTATGTAAATTTTTCTAGATAAGATAAAAATCGAAATAATAGGATATGAAATTATTTAAGATAGGTTATAATTATCTATGGCACAGTGCGGACTTCATAAATGATTTAGTTAAATAAAATGTGCTATAGATAATATTGAAAATTGGCAGTATGTTTAAAAATAACACTAAATTATATGATAACAATTAAACTACATAAAACTAAATAAACAGCTGTGTTAAATTTTTTAAAACTATTTCTTTTTTTAAAGTAATAATTTGATATAAGTAGTTAATTTTTGTCTTGTGGTAAACTTAACATCCAACTGAATATAATCAAACTTACGCTTATTAATCTTACTTATTGATTACAAGTCAATAAATCTAACGAGATTTAATTAATAATAACAAATTGCATTAAAATTGATGATTTATGACAAGGTTGTACTTATTCTGTACGGTGTTTATAAATGGCTAAGAAGTTTTATCTTTTACTCGGTATTATATAAATAATATAGAATTATTCGAGTGTTCAACATAGCCAGACTATTGAAAAGATCACGAGTTTAATTATTGTTACTCTCAGTAATATACATTCATGCATATTTTAAAACATAATTATGTAAATTAAAATATAATCAGTTATATACGAGCGTCATAAAATGATTTTCACGTCAACAATTGTTTTCTTTTTTGCATTATATTTCACGGGGGTTTTTCATAAATAAGGATTTTAAAAATATAAACGTTTCTTATTCTATATAATTGAGTATATAATTTTGATCATAAAATATAATTTGTCGCTTAATTAATCCTCGTATACTTACTAAATCTTGATCGGTTTGAGATGTTACATTTATAATAATTATAATGATAATTATGAAATATATATAAATGAATACCATACCAGTTAATACGAATGTACACAGAAAGTTAAATTTAATAATAAAACCATATGCCAATTTTCATTGAATATAGACAAATAAATCTTGGGACTTTAAGGCCCGATTTCACCAAACTAGAATAAATTTTATTCCAGGTATAACTTTCCGAAAACAACCGAGTTACGCGAATGTAGCCCTTATACCACCAATTTTGTGAAGGAATAAGACTTATTCCTTGGATACAATCAAAATGGCGTCTTTTTTGTGTAATTTCATTTGTCAATTAGCTGTATCCAAGAGTAGCGAATAGCCGTATGCTTGGAATAAACGTTGGTGAAATCGGGCCTAAGACAGATGTAAAAGGTGTAGAACTCCATTCAAAATCGTAAAAAAATTAATATATTACAATATTATATTCTAGTTTTTGACAGTATTTGAAGTCTTCAACATCTGCCTTGTATTGTCAAAATATATTTAAATTTCTTAACATTATTACATCTTTATTATATTATTATAATACAACCACGCTTAATCGTACTTATCGCTACGGAAACTGCATTCACACATCTGAACTGGTTGATACTTTCACATAATAATATCTTGCTAAGTCACATTGTTGCATCTTATCACCTAGGATTCCATACAAAACAGTATGTTATAACTTTATCACAATAACATATTCATATATGTCACAATTTACAATACATGTATTCATGCACATCAATTTTACGAGGACACAAAATGTAAATAAATTAACGGTAAAATGTTCTATTTTCGCTTACAGTACGGGAGACGACTTTGGTTCACATTAAAACTCGCGTGGAATCCTTCTGGCTTTACCCTTTCCGACCCTGCATTCATTCGAGTGATTTCTACCTTTCCGACTTTATATTTCTTTATTGGAATGCCTGTAAGAACTTATGTTACATACAGTTGCAGAACCGATAAAAACGCTTTTTAGGCAGTAATCAATATTTTCGAATTTCCATTAAAGAAATCACCCGTCATCCACTCAGTTCCTGCGCCGGCTTGCACTACAGTTTGACGTCATCGAACGCTGTGAGTAGATCATTAGTACCTTGCAGCATTTCCGTGTCCGGCCAGAAGTCTGAAGATGTGAGCTGAACGTTGGTGCCCATCAGCTCGTTCTGAATGTAATTCGGACTCGGTTGCATTTTATTGGTCAGATACGGGTCATTGCCTTGTATGACCCCTACAGGGGATAAAAGCCTGCCCGGACTGTAGACCTGATGGAACTTGCCTATTGGGGACATCGATTGTGGAGTGTAGGGGCTCATCACGCGGTCTCTTTGAGCGGGACTCATCGCCGGGCTGGAGTAGCTACTAGGGCTGGAAGGAAGCGAGTATATCGGGCTACCTATATTTAGGCTAAGCGGGGACATCGGACTATTAGCTACACTCGTGCGCATCACTTGTTTCAGGGGCGTATTTGTAGGCATCACCCCCTGCATAGGCTCTGCCTGTATTATATGGACGATGGGTATATTGGTTTTGTTGAGAGCGTTCTGTTGTGCACGCTGCGGTGGATAGCCGAGCGTCTGCTGGTTGGTGAGGCGAACTTGCTGGTTTGACTGCGGCTGTTTCGGCTGCTGCATATCCTGGAAATTACCAAAAGAATATATTACAATCTGTGCTTTTCTTGCTTTAATCATACAGACATTCATCGCCAACCATCCGAGGAACGTTAATAGTGCCGGTACAAAAAGGTGCATTCAAAGGGAGTGGAAGACAAATTGAGGTATTAGCTTTGACCTTGAGACTGCATGCACTAACAATGAATATTTCAATACACTTTGCATAATCGCGTAAGACGTGCAAGGCGAGACTTGGGCATATTTACTTGGTATGTGAGATAGTCTCAGATAGTGATAATGGCGAACAAAAATGTATCATTTTCTATCACAGGAGTAAAATTAGTAATACATTTGATAAGATTATTCGCAAATCAGAAGTGTAGGCACATTGTAATGAAGCGATTTATGATATTTAATTATTACGTTAGTCATAAAATGTGGAGTGTATGCTGCAACAACGTTGTCATCGTTGACATGGATATATCAATGATTACTTATTACGTTGCCATTACGTTATCATGAATCATGATTTCATATCTTCTACTAATTTACGATAATGTTTGCTATTTCATAAAAGTTTTTGGAATTAATTTTAGTCTGTTCACGCGTGAATCGAAAAGTTTACGATTAGCATAAAATTTAGACTAAACATAAACACGTCTTTGTTATTTATTTAGACAAGATTTAGGTTTCTCATTTTTTTTCATTAACATTAATTTTAGGTTTTTTTTCTATTTCAGTACCTATACGTGCAACCACGTATTTTGGTGCATTGCGGTGGCCTATGTTGTTATCGCGTGGGGAATCGATATAAAAACGTCTGAATTATCCGCAATGTTATGTCGCGACCAAATGCAAGGCAAGCAATGACCGAAAAATTTGCTATGAGTTTTATAAAACTCGATATACCTAGTTTACCTAAGAATTCTTAGAATTGCTGACTGGTTACGTATGTATATGGATTTTCTATATATTTTTTAAGTAAACGAATGACGTTGCGATTCTTTATACGGGTTCTATAAATAAATGAATATACAATTAAAATATTACTGAATGTATATATATATATTGTGTATCAAGTTATAAGTCATTCATAAGAATTCAGATGTGTTAAAAATCAAGTCTTCTGATAAACGAAATACCTACTAGGTACATATACATAGAGTGTAAGTACCATTTGGACCATAATACTACCGTGACACTTTTTTTTATGTGATTGAATGACGTGACGAGCTAGCCGTTCACCTGATGTTAAGTGACACGGCCGCCCATAACAGTTGCAGTGTCACCCGGAACTTTAAAACAATACAGTTTCGCGTGACACTGCACTGCGCACGTCATCCTGAGACATCACACAGTCTAGTAATCAGATTTTTAAGTACCTGCATATAGGTAGGTACTTACTTTTTTTTTTCTTTATATTTTGGCTCCACACATAGTGTATTTAGCCAGTGTCAAGTTTTGTAAATTTTCATCGTATTATGGAAATAGTCATAGTCACAGTCAGCGTAGTCATAGTCTAGTCTAAGTCATAATCCAGTCTAAGGCATGACCTAGTAAAGTGGTGGCAACTTTACTAGAGGCTTCTATGGAATTTTGGAAGCAACACGAAAAACCACGTTTCACTACATTATATCACTTGCCCACACTCATGCTCGTAATTCAGCACTTAATGCGTAAAACACCACCAATTTTAAACATTAACACTGGAAAAAGCATAAGTTTTGTAAAATAATACAATGCACCGACGTGAACTTTTCCGCGTTCCCGCCAAAAAAAACCAGGTATTTACTTTGTAACCTTTAAATTTTCCACAATTATGTAGGTAGTTTGTGTAACAGCTGTTCTACCTTATTATGCTCGTGTTTACACGTATGACTACGTTAGTTCTACTCGTGAGAACCTGTAATTGGCTTTCTATGGCTACATTACCAATTAATTTTGTTAAAATAAGCTGTTGGTTTTCCAATAAATAAATAAATAAATAAATAAATTACTATACTGAGTGATCAGATCATAAAGTCTCATTTGCCCAGTAATTTCACTAGCTAAATATCATCACATGGTACTTCTTCAAATCTTTATTTTCCTAGTCATAATGTTGAAATCTACCTACGGTATGCGTAACTTTTTAACGCAACAATATCATTTTTATGGTGAAAAACGAACGGGCAAACCGACATTTTGGTTTACGAGTTAATGTAAGATTTAGTGCCAACAAGCAAGGGAAACAAACGAAGATGTATTATGGCACATTCGTTTTCATTACTGCAGCCATTGCCACTGCACCTTGGGACCTCTAGAAATACCTGCTAAAAGAGAAGTCGTGAGGAGATACGCAATCTCTTCTCGGAATTACTGGTTTATCCTAGGTTTAACCAAAGTCACCTCCCTCACTGATGTAATGCTTGACTCTGTAACGTTACATTACAGGTGAATGCTCCAAGTGTGGGAGCACCTTAATATGTTGTTACAGTGTAACACTATGCTCGTAAGTTTTAGTTAACGCGTATAAAACCGTGAGCTGACTTCAGTAGATAGGTAGTTGGCAATATAAATATTCATCATGATATTAATTCGATGAGAGGATTATTCGACAGATTCTAAGCAGTGAACGTCATTGTCCTTGTGTTTTGTGCTAGTAGGTACGTTAATCACCTGAATGTGGCAACTGCATGATCAAGCAAAATTTAATGATAATCATGCCATCCTCTGCAAAAATTGTCATTGAATTCCTCAAGATTTGTTTGTAAAATAGTAAGCCTTGTTTCAAAACTAGCCCATTAAATCTACGAGCGAGGCCATTTCCCCTAATCAATAGTAATAGGCGTGACGATTGAATATCGCCCGCAGAGGGTCAACATCCAACATCCGGCAAGAATAGTGATAATATGTCGCTGGTAACGACCCATGGGCGATAGTATATTTGCTGTAGCTCTCCAGGGATCCGTTGTTCTCCGATTTTAGCGGTTTCCGATAAGTATCCTTATCAGGCTGATAGCTAAGGGCGTAGTTAGCAGAGATTCGATGAGCATGGTCACCTTATTTAGCTTGATAATGGGTACTCTACTGTGTCAGATGGTGAGGGTCATTCTCTCCTTTACGACATACTAACGTATGTTTTTGCATCAGCTTTAGATAACTTGGCTTGTAATCTTGTAAGTTTAACTCATTCCCTCAACACGAAATCTCCTCAGACAGCCTTAAACTTATGCGCGCTTATCTTGGAGTTTAGGCGATACTCTTTGAGGCGTTTTGCAAGATTGGTTTTCGTGACAGGTAGGTAGGTATCACTAGTGGAGCGCAGCCAGACTGCAATATACCTCTTGGAATTTCTTTAACTGACATTTTAACTTATGAAGACTTTGTCTAGTTTACATTAATTAGTCCAAAGTGAAAGGCGAAACAATTAGATAGAATCGTTGCAACGAGTTGCAACAAGAATCAAAAATATTCGTCTTTCCAAATTCATCGTTTTGAAGCTTCTTTTTTACCTCCAACCAGAGTTGAAGTGTGATAAATAGTATTTATAAATGATGCCATGTGAATTCTGCAACCAGATTTTATTTCAATTTTGCGTAAACACCTAAGTAGGTGCAAATATTTCAATTTTATTAACCATCCACAAACGTGTCTAAATAAAAATAAACAAGAGGAAAACGAGGGATATTAAAAATTCATTTGAGCTATTTTGGAGTCGGTCGCTATTTGTTTAATTTTATTTTTTGCCAGCGGAGACGCTACTGCAGCAATGTTTTTCTAAGATTCTTAAAATAGATATGATCGCTCTATCAATCTGCTAAATGAATGACAAGTAATTTCATTGCCATCAGCAATTTACTGACGTTTATTTTGACTTATAAAATCAAAGGTCCCCAATAGTAATCGAGTTGTTATGACTACTATAAAAAGGCGACGAGCAATAAAACTTATTTGGGAAATCCGCCGAAGGTTCGTAACTGGAGATGTCTAAAGTTTCGTCGCCGCTGGCGGCGTCTTATCCTATCTTTGGACAGTCTTATCTCAGCAGGGCTTTAAGGGATCCTCCCATACTTATTGCTTTAAGATCCCCACTTCTTGGCTTAACCGTATTTAGGCGTTTGGGACCTCCAGAATGGGATTGCAGTCGAGATAGCCCCTTTTTGAGGATCAAATATATTAGGCTTTTTGGCATATCACCCGAGTCGAGTATCACTTTATTTTATTTGGCGGCTTCAATGGGAGGTTTTCTGACAGGCAATATAAAAAAATAACTGTTCATCAAAATCCGTTAGATGGCGTTGACGAGACATGGTTATCAAAGTCACAGACAACAAGGAAATACAATCGACTATACACCGTTATGAAAAATATGCGCGAATGGCGACAACTTAATGTATTTATTAATCTGATAAACACGCCATTGTTTGTTTGTTTGTGTATTATATATAGGTACTAGACTATTTTTCAATACATACAAAAAAATCTGTAACGACTAGTCAAGGACTAGCAGTAGGTACCTACCTTTTTTATTTTATTATATTAAAAAGGAACCATGTTGGCTGTATGGGCTCGTATCCCTTTACTTTTTTGGAAAATAATAGATAACCACGTCTCGTCAGCGCCATCTATCTCTGGCTGTAGAACTACGTTCCGTCAGCTATCAGAAACCTCCCATTCGAAACTGCATCAGAACTTTTAAAGAATCAGAATGGTAGATTTTTTTGTTTATAAATTAGGTACTATAGAAGTGCCCACAGTTTTCCAGCAGGGCCCTGAATTTTTCTGAATATAAACTATCCTATGTTATGGGCAGCAGTGTCGCTTAACATCAGGTGAACGACTAGCTCGTCACGTCATTCAGTAACATAAAAAAACTTAGGTTTTGCTGTGTGTGGCTTACACACACATACCTAAATCTTTTACGCTGTACAAGTGGAGTAAAACAGGGGTGAAAATTTAGTCCATTGCTCTTACGCTAGGGGGGCACTAGATCAATTCTGACACCGGGGCTAACAATTGCCTATACGAATAAATAGATCAATGCTCTGTGCTATTTATATAAATTTTAATCATAACCCGAAAATGAATTTATCATGAAAATTCTTGGTGACAGCGGGAAGATGTGATTTAATAATAAAAAAACTTGTCTCCGAATGGAGTAAGCGCAAAACTTTACTTAAAACATAGAATACATATTAGTATTACGTAGGTACTTGAAGCAGGTAAAACCAAAATGTCAATTTTCCTTTGCCTACATACGAAGCCTATGAAGATAAGCTCTGAGCTATTGGAAACTAGCATTTGGCACGAGATATAACTCAATAACTGGTATATTGAAAAAGAGAGAATTTTACATCACATGCCTGTTTTAAACAAACATGTATTCGCAAGTATTCTACATAGCAACACGCCCTATCAGAATATTTGAATTAGAAAACAACGTGTATGCAAATACTAGTATAGGTGCCTAGTTAACTTAAATAGTATTGAATACTTGCTTTATATTTGCATACATTTAATGCATTAGCATTTACGTATAATATAATTACTTATTCAAATTTTTAATGTACTTTTTCAACACATTTGCTCAAAAAATGCATTCACAAAGCCTGTATACATTGTTCGAAAGTTAACCATTACGCACCATACAACGGAGCGTGCGGTAAAATAGGTACTCTCACCTAAGTGCCTATTTTACCGCATCCTTTCTTGTATAGCGCCGTGCGTAACCTTTACGGATTATTTTTAATTTCAATAAAACATAATATATAAGAATTTCACCAAGGAGTTTCACATTACGAGAATAAATAAGCTAAATGATCGAAACTCTTTGGAAGCGTTTTTGATCAATACGTTTGTCTCACTCTAATACTAACAAGAAAATGGAACTAAAGATGTAGTTCTAATTTTCACCGCACACACGTGGCGCCATTTGCATTGTAAATACGCGCCATTTTAGTATTAGGTTAGAAACATCAAAGATTGTTTATTGCAACTTTCCTACTAATAAACAAAAGTTTGTTTCATTACCTATTGGACTGTTTTCTCGCAAATGTGTTGAAAAACGTTGTATGATACACGTGCGGAAATTGGTTTCTACAAACTCGTGACTATGGTAATTTGTCTACTCGTTTGTAAAAACCAACTTACCGCCCTAATATCATAAATAACTATTAATATTCAATTTGGTGTTTATAGCAGGTACTCACAGAAGTCACTAATATGCAGTGTTATAAATTAATACATATCGAAATATTGAGATCGATGGATTTGACAGTTTCAGTACGCAGTTTATATACAGAGTTACTATGGAAATTTTCAAATTTGGAATGAGATTTCTCCTGTTGCATTGCTATCAAAGTTACATGATCACCCCGCTGATCCTCCTATAATATGACCCCTGTAATTCTTTGTGTTGTCTGTGCAATTTTATTCACAATGGGTTTGGTAGTGTCATTACTTTTATAGACGACTATACAGGTAGTGTAGCTGATAGTCAAAACGATAATAATCTACTAAGTATTTGCCTGTACGTACACAATTATTTTAAATGCGAAATAAATTTTTAGTGGGGTTTTTATGAAACATCTGCAAATCGGAACGTCTATGTAAATAAACACCGTGTTACTTTGAATCTGTTTTTGTGTGCATAACGTCTGGTTTATCAAAAGTTTGTAATTATTTTATTTATGTACTATGTATGGGGTTACATTTAACAGTAATGCAATGTTCATTGTTCATATGCCTACGTTAAAACTTTATCAATGATAATTACTACTTGAACATGAAACAAACAGAATGTTTTTTTCTGATGTTTTGATAACTCCTCATTATAAACACATTTAAGAAATATTATTATAAACATAAAATTATCCTTATTTAAAAAAAAACAAAGTCAAAGCTAATTCAACAGGAAGGAAAGAATAGGATCGGGGAAGGATAATAAAATCCATTTGCACCATTTGACCAGCACTATTTTTGTCTCTTTTATTATAATCATCTCTTTCCAACATCACAATATTTAATTTCTATTCAGAAAAATAATTTACACATCATCCGTTCTACTCAATCTTTCGCTTACAATAAATACTATAAAGTTATTAAAAATAACAGATAACCACGATAAACTATCTACATATTATTTACGTCTTTTATAAATTTTGATTAAATAACCACGAAGAGATATCTTTTTTCAAACTTTCCACTTATTCGAGTATCTATAATTTACAATAAATATATCTCAATTGTTGATCCGTTTATTTGTAAAGTTATCGAAATGTTAGGATCAAACGTAAAAACGATTGACAACTAAATTCTTTGTTCGTGTTGTACTTTGTATCGTTTGGCAGTGACAATGTAAATAATATTCAATTTGCGTCCGTATCCAAATTTAAATTCGATGACCATTGCTGTAGTACAGACTGAATTTAGTAACCGGTGGTGTAGCTTACGAATGATAGTTGTCAATGAATGCTAACCCTACTTCGATGTAAAAAACAACGTACACTAAAAGTAACTTACGATGAATAAATAACGATAACCTCTAAAACAGGGCACTAAAATCTAATAATATTGACTCGGTTCGAGATACGAACATAAGATTGCGGCATGCCCCTAACTTTTCTTCCCTAGGGGCAAACGGTAACTACATTAAAACCTAGGAACGACTGATCACATAACCACAACGATATGCGCACGTTAACTTAAGCACTAGAATCAACAACTACAACGATTGATTGCGTCGAAAATATATACCGGTAGTGATGTCAAACGCGTAGGTTTACCCACGCGGCCTACGTCTATTCGTAGTTGCCGCCTGCCTGCGGCGAAGCGCGAGATTGCATGTCTCTGTAAGTCTGTAACTACACTATCCAGCACAGTCCTACGGACCGGCCGACCGCCGACGTAGCCTCGATCCATACGACTCTAATCTGTTTTATTGTCCTCTCGAAAGTCCAACGACTAAGAGCCGTAAACTGGTATAAAGGGTAATATCACAAGTATCGACGGCACTGGAAGCTTAATTCGTATAGAGCTAGTGCACGAAATAGCTAGAGGCATTGAGTTTGAACACTGGACGCGCGTTATCACAGTTTATTGTTGGAGAAGGCGGCGCGGGGCTCATGCCTTGGCCTTATGGCGGGGCCTACACTGCACCATGCAGATGTAGCCCGCGTCCACGTCGCAGCCGCTCACCAGGAGGTTCATGAGGACGCTCGACGACTGCGTGCTCGACGACTTTTGGGGAACCGGCGACGGGCTGCGCTTCGCACGTTTCGCGCAGGGTACGACCTCCTCTTTCATCACCCTTTTTATTCCTGTGTCCCACGTGGGTACTGTTCTGCTGGGTATTAGTCCTGGAAGAAATAGAAAAGTTTAGTGCCACTGTTTAGTTTTGCGAATGAGGTAAACGTTGGTGTGTGTTGGAGATTCGTACCTGGATCGGAGTATATATTCGTTATGAGATCCTGAGGGGGTGGACCCGTGGTGGAGGCGGTGAGTAGGCGCTGAAGCGCGGGCGCCGGCGACGACTGCGGGTCCGGGGGCTGCGGCCGCGCCATGCTGACGCTGTCCGGCAGAGCCCCCCACATGACCGCCGGCTCCAATAGCGGCAGCTCATCCGTTGTGGGAATATATGGAGAATTTCCATCGTCGATATCATTGTCAGACCTTGTGCTGTCGAACGCGTCCAGTGACAGTTCCGTTAATAGCGACGGTTGTTCGCAGGACGAGTCATTTTCCTAAAACATGTAAGATTGAAATAAGACGAAATCCTGGTGAAAGTAAAAACAAATTCCATATGTTTTCGTGTTAATACTTACAGTAGGTTCCGGCGAAGACAGCAGCAACGAGTCTGGTGTCAGGGAGTCAACCGGCGATCCTCCTCCTAGATCCTCACCCAACAGGCTGCAGTAATTGTCGCTCAGTATAAATTCATCGAACATGTCAAAAGGACTATTCTCGAGAGGAATACAAGCGTCACCAGCCGTGGGTGCCAAATGAGTCAGATCTTCCGGCTCGTCTTTAAGCACTGGAAGGGAAACAGTAATTAATATCACAAACACCAGGTTTTTCGATGACAGCAATGAAACAGTAGCGAATACGGTAAGCGTGTACATTTCGAGTACCACTCACTTGTAAGTCCCTCGTCTTGAGAGAACATGAGAAAGCCTTTGTTCATCTCTTTCTTTCGCGGTGCGAATATAAGCTCCGTGACTGGTATGGGGCGTTCTTCTTCGGGTGGTATGATGGCCACGATAGCACCGTTAGTCGGCGGGTCTACGGGTGCTAGTGGCGGTACTTGGAGTGGCGCGGGCGCAGCTGGGGCTACTGGCGCCAGTACCGGTTTCAGATCGGCGTATTGCACTTGGTGTGCGGCAAACACCTCATCTTTGCACTCGATACGGCTGCGGACAAACAACTCAATGATGTTACGTCTGTTTGGTAGCCCAACTGATGGCGCAGGGAGAACAAACTGGTCTACCACCTCAAACAATATATCATGCCTTTTAAGTACTAGTGCCCGATGACGACCACCTAATCTACACGGTACCTAACTGCCTTTTAATCATGATTAAATGTAATGTTAATGCTTATCACTGTTGCCTGAGCTAAGCGTAACAAGCGAGTGTGAAGTGAGCAGAATGATATTCAAGTTGTTAGTATGATAGTCACAAATTGTACTGTGATAGATACATAATGGGAGCGATCAGTCAACAGCTTTCAAGGCCGATGTTCACTGAAGATGACGTTAGAAGCGGTGCGTTGTTGATAAAATCTAATTTGCTCCATGTCTAGACGTTGTGAATGGAAATTAAAAGCAAATTGTTTACGCATTAGTCTGCAAAATAGCTTATAAGGAAAAACCAGCTCAAGTTAGGTAAAGGATAATAGGAACGTAACTAACAGTTATGAGTCAGGTTTAGGTGAAGCTTTAGCATTGTATAATAGTTAACAGCGTGACGGGCACAATGAATGAAATAACAGTATAATATGCACGCACGTTTTAACACAACAACTGTATAAGCACATAACTCAATTAAAATTTAACATACATATCATCGTATCTCGTTAGATTTCCGAACCAGCAATTCAGCTAACAAACACCGAGAACGTATTATGACCACTTAACAAGAGGAAAATGCAACATGTAACGAAACACCGATCATTCCAGAATTTTTCATCATTGATATAGAAGTACCATTTATTATGAGTGAAACGTCCGTACTGTTAACTGATAGGTCGAAGATTGTGCGATCAGGTGGCGTGATGCTAAATAACCAAAGATAATAAGCAACTATCTTTACCGCATGGAAGTTATTCGTTATCCATTGTAAACGATTCATTAGCAAACATCTCTCAATCAGATAACCTAAAGATTGGCCCTCTCGAAGTATTTGCGTCAATCGATATTGGAATCGAGGTTGATACGTTGTGTCACAAACGATAATGCAAATAGTGTTGATGTGGTTCAAGTTTTCATCAACCCCAAGATTAGAAATGCGTACCCCACTAACAATCTAATCATTGTAAAACTACATACCTACAATAATAAATAGTTTACTATGGAATGACGTTTTAAGGAAAAAAACATCTACTGAATGCTTTAATGAAATAAAATTATTATCTCTAGTAATAACTCCTAAAGCTGCATTATGTTGAATTTTATTTTAGTTAATTACATTAAAACGTAACAATAACACAAGCGTTGATAGGCTTTTTGATACATTACATCGAGTATGAAAAGCGCCGATTCATAGCATAGTATACGCGACACAAAAATCTCAAGATGTAGTTTCCCCGATGCATTTACGCGATTATCGAAAGTGAATTTATTAAAGCAAGATAAGACAGAGAGAGAAGTGCATATGATAGTAAGGTCGGCCTTGTTGGTAACCTTCATTCTCACCCCCTCGGATCAGCCTCCCCATGTTTTCTCTAGACTGGCCCATTCACTAGCTGCTCCCTCGCAGTGCAAATATGAACAGAATTGCAACTTACTGTGATTCTATACAAACTCTCACTGGTAAGAAATTTCTACTCATGGACGCAGTCATTAGTCAAGTCAACGCCCTTGCGGACTACAGCAGATTATCCAAAAATATCATACATAGCATACTTGAATGCATCTTGAATATAATAATAGTACGCAAGTCTTCGCATTGGTATGAGAGACATGAATGCGGCAGCATCCATGGAGCTATCTCACTGTCTAGAATCAAACTGTGCAGCGTTTGCGCGCGCAACCAACCTAAGCGGAGGGTTCCGTATCGATTGCATGAAGAAATTTCAATCCAGACGGACCCCCGCTGAATTCCAAAGTTTGGGAGACTGCATCGTAAAAATAGACACCGGTTCGGGCAACCATGGGACCTTCGAAGGTGACCTAAATTAAATATCTGAGATTTGCGTTAAGCCAGCGACCAAATCACGGCTAAACTGCGAAGAGGTTGTTTGTGCGACTGTGAGTTTGCATGTTATGAGAACCGTAATAGTTGCGTAACGTAAAAAGATTTGGATGGAAAGGTATTAGAGCAGCTGTTCGATGCCGGCAATGACCTTGGCCGTGATACCGTTGAGCGCGTAATTCAACAATTACATCTATTCCGTGACGGTCGAGGACAAATCGTGACGCCACTGCGCTACTCAAGTAGGCATCTTGTCGAAAACTACTATATTAGAATTAAAATATATCTGAAGGTGACGCAGTGCAAAAGCTGTTAACAGACACGTGCAGATTTTGAGGTTGACGACTTTTTACGTAATAACAATAACGTAATGTCTGGACTTAATAAATCTGATATGATTAAGTATAAGTAATATAAAAATACTTGAGTTGACGGCGCTATCGCGTTTAGTGTTATGCTTATTTTGAGTAACGTTTATACAAGCGAACTGATTTTGTTAAACAGCACAAGAATTTTCCACGCAGTACTTACTCTACATATATATCATCGTAAAATGTCAGCTTGCAGCTGATGTTTAGTTTAAACTGACACAATCGATGTTATATCGTTTGATAAATATTTGTAAAATAATTTGAAGGTTGATGGTGATAAGATAAAACCAGGTGTAATTACGGTCGTATTTTAGAGATTCACCTAAATTTTGAAATAGACGAAACGCTTTCGAATGACTTTACATCGCTGGAGATTTATAAATATGAAAGACATTGTCACCGCAGGAGAAGGGGTCCCCAAATTACCATAGCGCTGTGCACATACGTATGTTTATTCAATAAGCTGAGCGTGCTTCCAACTAAAGACAACGAAAGTGCAAGTCACTAGTTTATACTTATTTAAAGAAAAAACCCATAATCTGTTAGATTTAGTTTATGACACAAATTTTACATTCACTTCCAAGGAACGAAATTGTTTGTCGTGAGAACACGAAAAATCATTTCACCGAAAAGAATAATAATATAGGCACATAAATATATTCTTCTACTTACCCAAATAGTAGGATCGATTTGAAGTGGCAGACAAACAAGACCATTTGGCTGTCTACAGAAAAACAAAACAGAAAAACGGCACTGCAAAACCAGGACCGTTCTGATAAGATCCACCTTTAGATATTATTTCAGACTACATTGGAATGTGATCGAAGGAACAAATAACAAAAATGCATGACACAAAAGATATTTTGCCAAGTATCAAACAAAATATACCGATTACAGAGTTGATTCAGTTGATAGTACTTTGTGTATTATGTTGTTTTTGTAAAATTTAACTAAAAACTATTTTATTCTAAAGTCAGAACTCTGGCAAAATGTTCTCTGAGAATCAGAATTAGAAAACAGATGAAGTGCAGCTTTGGCGGTTTAGATAACATTTGTTTAACTTAAAGAGATTGCCTTGATGACATGGCTAATTGTATTGATTCCGTATCAAGTGGTAGATTCGAAGCATCAACGAAACGGGCTGGCAGCATCGTGCGGCGCGGGAGTCAAGGCCGCGGTGGCGCGGTTACATAACCACTCGCCGTCTGCCGGGCCAGTAGCAGTAGGGGGGCAAAACCCGCTAATTTTAGTCCACAACATTGTAATGTGACAAACGCACAGCTTATTTACAGCACGAACGGGAAAACAACCGCGAATATAAATAACGAAACTAAACCATCAAACAAAACATAGAAGAGACAGCATCTTGTAAATAAATAGAACGCGTCAACGCAGAGACAGAAATAATTGACGTGACTGAAGCACTGATCATTATTGAAAGTATGAAAAAATTTCGTGAAAATATGAAAGTGGAACATATCATAGAACTACTCTCAAATCTAAAACACTCCAATGAACTAACTGTTTGCTTTGAAAAAGTAAATTACGAGCTTGGTATTGAGTTAATAATATTTACTACGACACCGGTATCGCAAAAAAACACGATAAATTTGCAGGCACTAGTACGAAAAAGGATCGTTCACTTGAATGCACTGAACACCGTCACTGTCGCGATGTCGCACCGTGTCCTTACCATGATGCGTGAAATTTCCGTGTTGTTAAACAAAGTTTCAGCGTCGGTAGGTAAGCGTGCGGTTACTAGGAACAGCTGATTGAGATCGTGTCTCGGAGGTGGGGTGGCGGGTGGCAGCGAGGGTGTGCTTGCGACGACGTCTGTAGCGCGAATGATGCGAGCGGCGAGCGCGGCGGCGCACTCGTGACGCGGCCTACCTAAACACACATTTCACCGCACGACATAATATACCCGATGATAATTTTTGAGGATAGCCGGCATTCGACAGCCACGCAACTAGATAGACGAGTTCACGAGCATCCGATCACGGCCAGGTTAATGAGATATCACTTGTTATCGAGTGATACCCGCATGTAACAGGAGAGCTTATAGCGAACGATACATTTTACAACCCATTCACAAGACAAGCAGCAGCGTTGAAAACTGACGCAAAACCTCGTTCAGCCGGCAGAGAAGCTATTTCGGTGCTGTAAAAACACGGGTCAGGTAAAATATCGTTTGCAAGAGGCAATGCTGATTATTATTTATTATACAAAATAGAGCTATTTCTGGAGCGCTTGAAAAGGTCGACGAACCGGCCTTCATCATTCATTAGCATTACTGCTGCATATAGGTAAATAAGTTACTAAAATTGTCTGTACCGAACATGTCTTTGTAATTTTGCCACCGTCATCGGTTGGTTAGATAATTTTATTCAAACTAGTGTTCTAGTATCAGGGACGAAATATGCAGTCCTATATTCTCTGTCTAGTGGGCATACTATAGTAGTGCCATCTTAGTCTTACCATTTATTTACAGCATGACTTGGGTTTAGCGATTTTTCATTTTATTTTACACTCAGTAGTCGTTACGATTATACAGGGTTACCTAGTCAACTATAAAAAAGCTCTCATCTCCGAACCGAACAACTTTTGGTCTACTACTTTCAAAAAATCAATCCGTCCATCATAAAATTAAGAAGTCCTAAAAAATTTGTTGGTTTAAGTATGTTAGCAATACTTTTTAAGGACGAGAAGGAATATAAAGGCACAATAATAATAATAATAGTATTTTACACGCCAGAACCACAAAATAAAAAGGTACAGAAGTCAATCTACATAGTAAGGGCGCTCGAGCAACGCACACATAAATACCGCTCACCGACACGATGTCTCGGAGTCTTTCGGAGTAGTGCGAGCGCGAGTGCTATCCGCTTGAGACACGCGTCTGTGAACTTTCTTGTGAAAAAATGGAGGAACTAAAATAGTTATTGTAACTGTAACAGTCGACGGTTGTTTAAATTCAACATTAAACGGTGAATTGTCGTTTTTTAAGCTACCAGAGAGGTAAGTAGGTAGGGTTTGCTTGTTTTCAATAATGTAATGAGGACGATGTAAATGTAACATAACCGCATTTTTTTAGCCTTCAAAAAAACTTTTATCTAATTATATTAATAACTGCGAAAAAATTATTTCTATATCAAAGGAAGGGTTATGGTTTTAGCAGTCTATGTATGTATGTTTGTATTTACGTATGGATGAAAAAAATACGGTCATTTTCCGCATTATAGTTATGATAAGTAGGTAGGTACCTAGTACCTACTGCTCGGCGCCGCCGCCATGCCCAGCGCGAGCGCCGAGCGTAGATATGAAAAGTGAAGTACATACATCGACTTCTGTACTATTTTGTGCCGAAACAATAGACCGAAGATACGATATAGCCAATACCTGTGATAATGATTATGGGCTGGTCTAAAACTAGCAAAATACTAAAGTATGAAAGACATATTATGTGAGAACTTTGAAAGCTATTGCCTAACAACGTGACGGTGAGCTAAGTAATATGTGTTACACTTTTCAAGACAAACATCAACATATTCCGAAATCATTATAATTCTTTGCCAAATTTGACAAGGCCTATCTAAATAGGCACATATATGATGAAACATTGATAAAATAAATCTCAAAATTTAAAGTTACTAAATTATTAGCTTTTCTTTAAATAACGTAAAATAAAGACCACTATGCATTGACTACCTGAATGTGAGCTTTTGTTCTAACTTTTATATAAAACAATACATTTATATGTTACGTTATGTTCTTTGTTATGCTTATGTGATATGTTATGCATGTAGTATGCTCAATTCATCCATCCATCACAAGCAGTCTGTCCGCACTCACCGATATAATATACGATCCGGCGCGGCGCTGAAACCGCGTTGTTCCACAATTTAGCCACGTAACCTGATCTCTACCGCTAATGGCCCCCTGCTGTGAGCTACTGCACAGTATCGAATACAACTGTAATTTGTACAGCAAATAGCCGTGGCGATGAAAACTACGGTGGCTTGATTTGATAACTGGACGCTTCAGATATAGTTGGGTTTTGATCACTTTGCCTTTAACAATGTTGAATTATAGACTAAGGAATTACTAATCCATTACTGTGCTGTTCGAAATTTCGAACTGCAGGTATAAAAAAATTGAGGTGTGCACTTGATGAAGGCTACAGAAAATATAGATTTTCTGTAGGCTTCATACCCTTCTATCACTGCCCTATGGCACTCAGTGATTCGAAATAGGATATAAAGGACTGCGGAGCATGCGCTCATAAGTATTACCCAAATTTCACAAGAGGTTGCTGACATTCTGATGAAATAATTAAGATGATCTTCCTAAAATCAGATATGTAAGTCGGTTCATCAGGTTTCGCTATTATGGTTTCGAACACATTGTTGATTGTGAATCTAAAGAGCAACGTGCAATGGTGTGCAAATCTGATGAACCTAGTTGAAACTCGGTTAACTTTAAACCAAGAGGAAATGAGACGCTTTACAATGATTCAATAGCCAGTGATGTTTCCTAACTGTTACTAAACAGGTATAAATCTACGAAGCCTACTAAAAACTATATTTCTACTAATTTCGTCATACCTATGTTAGTATGACTCGAGAATAGGCACTACGTGACCTGGGGAGCGTCGACAACACTTCGTTATATTGATTTAGTCGAAGCCAAACTTTCCGATTTAAAAAGTTTTGGTTGGTGAAACAACAAGTAGGTATGCCTTGTTCAAAATTTGTTTGGATTCAGCAGCACTATTTCATCTTTGCATTCAAAATTGAAAACTAGCTAAACCAAATATTTCTGCTTGAAACTGTCACGTAAATTATGCGTCGCTGAAATGAGATGAAACTAATTCAACCTCGATAAACAAATGGATTATCGTTGCAATTATGGCTTTTAGCGATGCTGAGAACATTGTAGAAGTGCTAATTGGGCAGTCAGGATCAGGTACAACGTTGGTACTTGGCACCTGGCGACTGCAGCATGCTATTCGCAAGCTGCAAGCTATTGTGCAATTAAGGCCGATAAGACTGGTCGTTGACCCCGAAGCCCCACCCCCGATCCAGTCCACTTTCTGGGAGGCTACGTGACTCCATGGCCGTTGCACACGATTTACATCATCACCGTTATGAGCAAACCATCGACGTCATTTCCTGAACCGAATTAATCAAATTACTCTGGACCAGAAACATGTGGCGATTAAGACGCATTACATATTCATATTACATCATGATAAAAATGCAAATAATTATGATTCAATAAATTCAATTACAGTTTAGTATTTCTTTATTAAAAATATACATAGTACCTAGGTGCTACAATTTTGTACATTCATAGATCAAATCTAGAGTTACAAACTGATTGAAAACTTATGTTTTGTAAGCTCGCGCGATGAAACAAAACTTGTGATGTGATTTATTATTATTTATTAGTTTTTATTATCATAGATATTAAATTGATTGAGTTCACTTAAAAGAGCAAAACGTTTGACAGTCTTGAGAGAAAAGAAAATAAAACAATTGCGAAATCATAACTACAAAATATAATACAAATGAAATATTACTTTAAAATAAATACGTATTTTATTTAATATTATATTATATTATAGGCTAAAGCCACGCTTTTATGCAGATGTAATGAGAATATGTTTTACATAAAGCATTAACTCTCAAAAGTCACGGAGTAGTCAATTAGTTATCGTATCGTGTCCTTCACAGTATTTCATTAAACTTTAAGCAGTTATATTTTCTTAAAAAGAGTAAATTAAACTCTTTTTAAGAAAACACTGCACTGAACAACTGCTTAAACTACCATTATCATTAAATACATGGAAATTAGAAACAATGATTTGATGAAATTGCAGATATCGTATGGCATACAATACAAGCAATGATAGAACCAGTTTGGAGCGAGCGAGAAGAATGCTGCGTGCTCAATTTATCAATCGTGGAGTAAAATGGCATTAAATAGGAACAGGGAAAAAGAGGTACAATGCAATTCGGAACGAACATTATAAAATTGTGTTGTTAAAAATAAACATATAAATAAGAAGAAGCAGTGGGCACTGAGGACGTAGTTGGCTGATGATGATCATGATCTATGGATATATATGAATCCATTAACAAAATAATACTGAATAAGATCACGTCACATGTTAGAAAATACAAGAACTTATCATTATATTAGACAGATCGACAAGTAGAGGACAAAGATAGATTATATAATATAACTCAAAAGCTAGGAACTGCAGTAGTTCAACTTGACACGAACAAAATGAAAAGTCGAAAAGTCAATATTTCATACCAGCCCATCAACTCCAGCAATGAGATTGATGAGTTCAATACGGTTTTATGACGGAACAAAACGAGTCTTCCACGTGTCCCAAACATAAAACTAAACTATCCAAGCTTACTGATAAAGTACGAGGGCACATGAAAAATGAACGCCACGAAATGAATTCCATCTCAAAGATAAATATCAGCCGCTTTGTGAAGCATTTAAACGTGGACAAAAAATGAACTACTTTCTAGATCCTCATAATTTGATTGAAACTGAAACAAGGTGATTTATATAATCGATAGCCGTAGCCATGTCGATGACCTTAACCGGTCTGTATCTGCAGTATTATTAAGAAATCGGCTGTCGCTAAGTGATTATTACACGACTGAAACTATTCATTATCCACACACACGTCAAATGAAAATGTGTGCTGAGCATGCTACTGTGATACAATCATTTACTTAAAAATAGGTAGTCTAAAACTCAGGAGATCTGTTGTTATAAGGCGGATAATACTAAATGTTCAATTGAAATACAATGGTATATCAAATAATACCAGAATACCATTACCAGTCTAAACTTCAAACAAACTTGTTTCAAAAACTACAAAACAAGTCGACTTACAGACTATTAGCATGCTGTAGTCACGTGACGCTTTTAGCGAATAATAAAGCAAAACCAGGTTAAGCATTCAACCATTTTGCAGATGCTGTTAAAAACAGCACCCTATTGTCACACTATACATAGTTGTTTGCAGTGCATTTATTTTGATGAAAACAGAGGCGATTTAAAAAATATCTGAATCTTAATCTGAAAAGCATTCGTAGCAGGAGCTGTACAAAGGTCAGAATTAAAACCTGTTTTTTTTTTAATTGAAATTTTATAATGCATCGGGAGAGTACGAAAGGTAGGTACATAATATTTATCTACTCAACGAGATTTCAAGGCCTCAAACAAGCGTCGCACAATTTACAATGGCTACATTGACGTCACCATTATTGAAGCTCCTCGGCCCACTCGCGTTGCAATTTTCTCATCTATGATCGCCTAACTTCCATTCTTCCATTACATCAAACAAATACAGATGTAGGTATTTTTTAGGAATGCTACTGCATGTTAAAGGTATGGAAATGAGGGAGGTATGCTGCTCGCGTTTCTAAAGTAGTCAAGCACTAACTTATGTCACAAGCGAGGTTCAACAAACGGAGCGGCACCCACGCGTCCCATTCAAGCTGAAGCGAAACTGCACTGTTCTATTACTTCTACTCGGTAGCAGGAAGGTGGGGGTGAACGACTCCAAAGGGGAGGTAAAGGTGCATTTGCCTGAAGTTGCATAATATGAACCACGAGCGCAGAATTCTCTGTTAACTCGCTAAATAAATTATCTACCTACAATACTCTGTTACCAAGGCGAATATCAAGTGAACACAGCAAGATATACAATTCGGCAACCGCTATAAAATTTCAAGTATACCATTAACCGGCCAAGTGTGAGTCGGACTCGCGCATGAAGGGTTCCATAGCATTATCTATAAAAACGGCAAAAAATCACGTTTGATGTATGGGAGCCCCCTTAAATATTTATTTTATTCTGTTTTTATTTAGTATTTGTTGTTATTACGACAACAGAAGTACATCATCTGTGAAAATTTCTACTGTCTAACTATCACGGTTCATGAGATACAAGCCTGGTGACAGAAGGACAGACGGACAGCGGAGCCTTAGTAATATATGGGTCCGTTTTACCCTTTGGGTACGGAATCCTAATAATATGGACATTCTAAATTATGGATTGATTTATTAGATTTATTCTAAATTATATCGTGATTGCCTTTCGGATAAGCATCAGAAATAGGCTTCAAACTGCTGACATCGAAACCGATCACGAGTAAATCCTAAGAAACGACGCCGTAAAGAAAATTGAGTGTGAATTAATATATGACTCAAATATTTCAGCGGAGACAACGATAAAAGAAGTTTAAGAAAGAAACGAGGAGTGAAAATAAAATTACTTTAATTTATAGATAAATAAAGTAATAGGTATAAGTAAGCCCGTATGAACATTGAACACAAAAAACAACAATAAAAGCACAAATTCAGGTCATCATACATTGGAACAATAAGTATTCATTGGTGTAATGAATAAATTTGAATCATTTTGTGTTCGTAGGTTCATTTCATACTCTTGTATGATCCAGCTTTATTTCTCGAACAATTTCATGAGGCACAGCGTCACAGCTTATTCAAACGTTTTATTTTTATGGACCAAATCAAAATAACATTTTTCAGACCGACACTCTAATATTGAGACTTGTATTGGCAAACGTTTTTATTGTTACGACACACATTCATTCATTAAAAAATCACAGATCAGGACCCAACACATCTCAGTCTGCTTAGTGGATTTCATTGAATGAGCTACAAAGATTTTTTAAATAAAATACAATAATGTTTTCACTTTTCAGTTACGTAAACAACTTGAAGACGGAGAAAATGCAATACAAAATGTGGATCATTTCTTTCTTTGTGATCATTTTTAAGATTATGATCAGTTTCATCTAGTGTGTGTGACACGATCAAGTCTAATTATAGAAAAAGCGAGGTGTGTCAGTCGTACGTATGCATTAGATACTGCATGTAGGCCAGTTAGTATACAGTGCTCTTACATTGACCCACATGTAGTGTTAAAATAAATGGCAACGGTATGCACTCCACTGCTTTAAGAGACACGAACGCGTCTAGGTTGCTTTTTTTTTTTTTTTTTTTTATGAGATGAGTGTGGCAAACAAGCAGGCGGCCCACCTGCTGGTAAGTGGTCACCGCCGCCTATGGACATCTGCAACACCGAAGGCATTGCCGGTGCGTTGCCTACCCTTAGACAGGACTCTTTTAACACTTTTCTTGAAGCTCCCCATACTGTAGTTATGCGGAAAAACCTCAGGGGGAAGATCGTTCCACATCTTGCAGGTTCGTGGAAGAAACGAGCGCAAGAATCGCGTCGTATGAGATTTCCACGTGTCTACAATATGTGGATGCGCTTTTTCACGTTGCCGAGAAGTTCGATAATAAAATCGAGAAGATGGGATGAGATTAAAGATTTCTTCAGAGCATTCCCCATGATAATAGCGGTAGAAGAGACTCAGAGAACCGATATCTCGTCGTAGACTTAAAGGCTCTAGCTTGTCGGTGAGCTTGGGATCGTTCACAATTCTAACGGCTCTTCGCTGTAGGGAGTCAAGTGGTTGCAGTAAATACTTCGGTGCCCCACTCCAGAGATGATAGCAGTACTCCATGTGCGGCCGAACCTGGGCTTTGTATAACAAAAGACGTTGGTTCGGCGTGAAGTACCGCTTAGCTCTATTGAGTACACCGAGTTTTTTGGCAGTAAGAGAGGCCTTGCGTTCCAAATGACTCCGAAACTGGACCTCGTTAGTAATGTCTACGCCTAGGATCCCTACACTCTTTGACAAGGTAAGTGGAATACTCTGGAATAGCGGAACTACAGTAAACTGGGACTTTTTAGCGGTAAACACGCACGCTTGTGTTTTAGTAGGGTTAAACTGTACAAGATTCTGTACACCCCATTCGGCGACTTGTTTCAGTAAGAGCTCAACCTGAGATACAAGTAATGTTCTGCTTTCCTCAACTTCTGCTCGAGGGGCATTTGCACGACCTGTGTACAGAGCATCACCCGTGCTATCATCCGCATAGCAATGAAGACTGTTGCATTCCAGTAAATCATTAATATGCAGGATGAATAGAGTAGGTGATAGCACAGAACCTTGTGGTACACCGGCATTAATTGACATGGTCTCGGAAATAGCGCCGTCTACAACGGCTCTAATTCTTCGACCATGCAAAAAATTTCCCACCCACTTGCAAAGCCTCGGGCAGCCCATATGTTGGCAGCTTAGCCAGTAGAGCCTTATGCCACACCCGGTCAAATGCTTTGGCGATATCAAGGCTAACAGCAAGGGCCTCACCTCTGCTCTCCACTGCTTCCGCCCATCGGTGAGTGAGATATACAAGAAGATCACCAGCGGAACGTCCGTGGCGAAAGCCATATTGACGATCGCTGATCAATTGGTGATCTTCTAGGTATCCTAGGAGCTGAGTGTTTATTACTCGCTCCATCACCTTGGAGAGCAAAGAGGTGATTGCTATAGGCCTGTAGTTTGACGGGTCGGTACGATCACCCTTCTTAGGGATTGGGTGGACATTGGCTATCTTCCAAGAAGATGGTACAATACCAGTATTATAGGAGAGCGAGAACAAGCGTGTCAGAACGGGAGACAACTCCGGAGCACAACACTTCAACACTAAAGCCGGAATGCCATCTGGCCCACTCGATTTTCGCACATCAAGGGACCACAGTGCCTTCCAAACTGCCCTTTGTGTAATTCGCACCTCTGGCATGGAGCTAGTGCAACAAGGCAAAGTTGGAGGCTCAGCGTCCCCATCGTCAAGAGTGGAGTTGGAGGCAAAAAGAGCGGCTAAGACATTAGCTTTCTCTTTTGCGCTATGGGCCAAGGATTCATCCAGCTTCCTCAAAGATGGTAGCGTAGACTGACAGAAGTTACCTTCTGCAGCCTTTGCGAGCGACCAGAACGCCCGGCTTCCAGATGGATATTTAGCCAACTGGTCACCTATTCGGCTAATGTGGTCACACCTTGCTTTGGCAGACACCCTCTTTGTGGTCCTTGAGGCAGCATTGAATGTTTTCTTGTAATCAGATGTTTTGGGATCCCTACGAAGTCGCGCATCGGTCCAAGCTCGGTATGCGGCTTGTTTAGCGCTGGTTGCGTCAGAACAAGATTTATTGAACCATGGTCGACTCCGGCCACCGACCCGTATAACAGAGAATGGAATGAAACACTCCATTCCCTGCAACACAACATCGGTGACGGAGTCGGCGCAAGCGCAAGGATCATTTGACGAAAAACAAAGCTGCCTCCAAGGATATGACGCAAAAAACTCACGCAAACCGTCCCAATCAGCTGATCGGTAGTGCCAGACCCTTCGTTTTCCAAAAGGAAATACTTGTTCAGGTCTTGACAATGGCACAACAGACCTGACCAAACAATGATCAGAAGAACCAAGAGGAGCTTCGATCGATACTTGGTACAGGTCCGGATGCGTGGTCAGCATAAGATCCAGCAAAGAAGGTACGTGACTCTCTATATCTGGCACTCTAGTTGGTGACCAGTTGAGAGAGACCGTAAGTCAAAGCAAGTTCATGAGCAGCCCTTCCTGCGTGGTCGGTAGTTCGAGATCCAAGCCATTCAATATGGTGGCTGTTAAAATCACCGAGAATCACCACTTCCACCGCAGGATACTGCTCAAGAACTTTATCCACCCCTTTAGAAATGTGCTCGAATAGACGAGTAGTCTCCACGTCATCGCTATGGGACCTGTATAGGCACGTGTAAATTCGAGTCTGACCTCCATAGTCGACACGAGCCCACAAATTCGACAAGTCCGTTGCTTCAAATCCGTTAAGACGGCGTCAGCAAATATCCTCCCGGACGAACATACACACCCCGGCACGACGCACGAAAGCGTGCTCAAGTTTGTATCCGGGATAGTGCAGATACGATGTGTCGGCCGGGCAAGATATTTGAGTCTCCGTTAGAAAGAGTAGGGCAGGTTTTGCCGTCTCTAGATGGTGATGGACGGCATTCAGGTTCGAATGAAGACCCCGGATGTTGCAGAAATCCACATTAATAGTGGATTTTGGAGCCGCTGAATTTACTACACTCTATGTTTTAACGGTCATTGAAAAGTAATTAAATTTGGGAGTAGATGAAACACTTCCGATTCGCTACTTAGAGACAATAATTGAGGAATGCAATAGGAAGCTCAAGTTAGTAGTAATTGTGATTAGTTGGCACGGGGGACGGAAGGGCCCCCAGTCCCCCCTGCGAGTGACTATCGGGTTCCACTCCGGTCTCCTACTCCGGCACGACAGCCACTCCTCAGGATTATGCGCGGGTTGGCGGGACAGCCTCCCGGGGCGGAGTTTAAAGGTAATCCCTGGGTTCGGGTCCCCTACTGACCTGCGGGCGGCCAGCGGACAGCCGTTTCACTAGGTCTCCCTGGACCCCGTGACAACCCGTCACTTCTACCAACAAGAAACTTCCTTACAAGCAACGCCCGGACTCCAGAGTCAAACTAGTGTAGTATTTCATCTAGAAGGGGAACTGGTTCTCTCGCACTAGTGCCGGAACACGTCGATGCATTTACACCAACATTTTGCGACACGCTTTAACGAGAGGGTGGTAATCAACCAGGCGGACTTCGAGCGAAGCCCTACCACCATAATATATTTAAGTGGAGTTGCAGCCTCCGGAAAGGCTGGCAGGGATGCGACGAGCACGCCTCCACGCTTATCCCCAATGCTAGACCTGTCTTATTAATGACTAATGATAATTGATCAAGAATCAACGATCAACCAACACATATTGAAATGTTTATCTGTTCTTTAGAGGACTTTGTGTGCTAAATATTGATTAAGTTAAGTTTGAATCTAAACATAATATTATAAAGGTGTAGGTAAAAGTACTTCATACTACAATATATTATTATTAAACCAAAATTCGCTAACATCGTGGTCTAGTACTTTTATTAATTACTAGAGCACCATAGATGAATAAAATTCATCGAAAGGATCGGTCTACCCTTTGAATCTCAGATATTATTTAGGTCAATGAAGATTATTCCCATAGCAGCATAAATAATTCAACGCTAGCATTATCTATGGCATTGAATGAACATGGGACGTTATTGAGTTCTTCCTAAAAGAGAACCGAAACAAATAACTGATTGTTGCCTCTATTGGGATTTCAAAGAGCGATTCTAAAAATGCAGCGTGTTCGAGCGTTAATATCGATGCAGCGTTAACCTACCTCATAACATTGCAGCTAAACTAACCAATTAATAGCATGTATTAAATAATGCACGCAGCCAATATATCACAATACATGGTCCTATTAAATCACGAACTAGCTTGACATTATTACTAACCATTCACTTTACCTCCAAGCATACTGTACCTATATTTCATTTTTTATACATATTCTGTACATATGCTCGTTTTTACAGATATCTATTTATTTCCTTTGAGGCAAATACATAGTAACACAGTAGTAAAGTAAGTAAACAAAGCCAACAATAACAATTTAAAAGACAAAGCCAAATTTAATACCTTTAAAAGTCAACTACTAGACTATGTAACTTTGATAATGAAATAATAAAACAAACGTAAGAATTTGATAAAAAATTCTTAATAGTATGACAGCCTATTATCCATAGCTACTTAAATTATATCAAAAATTGAACACAACATATTCGAAGCGATAATAATTAAGTTAGAATAATTAAGTTAATATACGACTATAAGTTACAATTTGGTAATATGAAAATTACTAAGACCATGCCGTAGCGACAATTGCACCCAAGATAACCTATGCACATGTGGCACATTGACATGAGCTACACAGAAAAGAAACAGTAACAGTAGTGAAAGTGAATATAGGAATACGCAACTCACACACAACAGCGAGTAAGATAAGATGCACTTGGTAATCTCACAGCATTCATGAGACATTAGGCAGAGTAGTTTTATGTTTATCATATTAATTATCTTTCTCATCGCCAATACTTTGTATCGTTAGATTAAAAGTATCTTTAGGTGTGCCGTAAAATATAGAACAATATTTTCTTCTATTCTATCTTTACCTACATTAATAATCCACTAACCAGAGATACGTATAACCCTAACGATGCGAACAAGTGCAGGGTTTAGGTTTCTTGGTTTTTACTTTTAGCAAGCGCTTTGCATCAACCATTAAAACTAAAGAGTAACTAAAATGTTGCCAGAAGATGTGAAATTTATTCCCGTTTTTGTCGAATTCGAGTTAGCAGGTTAGCACTAATGTGTCTCATGCTTTTTAGTGTTAGCATTTTCTTAGGAACTAGTACTTGATTTTGGATTGGGTTTGTGAAATTAGGCTATATTAAGTTGTGTTACTGTTTTATTTACTGTGTCAGCAACTATCGCATCAGCAGCTTCTTTAATCATTTTCAGTTTACATAACAGAAACAAGATATCTTTGTTATATCTTTATGTTTGTAGTGATGTGATAAACTTAACTATTGAGTTAAATAAGCGCCAAACAATATGTTTCTTTTTTTCTTATAACAACTAATTCTGAATAGATAATAAGGATAATGTCAATATTGTCAAGCAAATACGTATTTTTATAAATATGAAATGCGAACTAATGGTTGACTTGTTGTTGTCAGTAGTGAATGTCAATAAAAAGTGTTTCAAAGGAAATAAGTCAAACTATTTGTTGAGGCTTTTAATTGATGGATTTATATAAACGCTAGCATAATAATAGATGTCTTCGTGGAAAGGTAGTTTATCATGATGTTGAATTAGCTATTCTGACAAAAGAAAACGGGTGGACGCACACATTACATAAATATATATAACACAAGAATATTCTTAAAACATCAAGAAACATCAGAAAATTGCACACATAACTATAGCACAGGACACAACGAGAACTTACTCTTTGTGAATTTTATCCTCAAACTAACAATGAACTTGCTGCTAGCCAAAGGTAAATTCTAATAAAGGTGAACAATGTTCGCAACTACAAAGTAGTGCCAAGGATGGGTTGGATAACCGAGTTGGCAAAATGTAGGTAGGTAATTATCTTTGGCAGAGATAGCACCCGCGTGCTTGACTTCAGCGTTCGCGAGATATTTTTACCGCAACATAGTGAGGAAAACTATTATTCTTTATCATTCATATCTCACTTAGGTACTTGTGAACCTTGTAATCAGTTCGCCATGTGTTAATTTGAGAACATCTACGACTTTAATTCAAAACATTCAAGTTCATACACCCCAACATGGTGTAAATGCGGAGGAATTGGGAAATTTGTTTTAGCAGTCTCATTAGTGATGTCAAATAGAGGGACAAAAAATCTGGTAATGTTTTCTAGCAAAATTACACGTTTGTCTTTTTAGCAGGATCCACGTGTGTGTGACTTTCTTGAAACTATAATTGAGACTAGATTGGAACATGTTTAAATTTAAACGTTATAAATTTAGAGAATTAGATTTTCTGGTTTTAGCTATTCAAATTTCTTTTGACTCTAGAATGTTATTTAGATGTGATTTTTTTATGCTAGAATCATTACATGGAAAATTGTCGTTTCCATCATATATAAATGATAATAATTCAGTGTTATGCAATAGGTAACTCCGGCAAAACATAAAAAGTATGTTGGTAAATAAAAAATAATATTTCCGATGAGACATGTCAAATCTTCTGCTCTTGAAGTAACACTGAGAGCAATATTAAGTTTTCATTGCATTCTCAAGTATTGCCTCAATGTACTGGCCTTGAAGGTACAATACGCTTCAACAATTAAAAGAATGAAAATCTAATTTCATTATTTTACATAGAATATTGGACTCAATTATAAAATAAATTAATAAGCTAAATAAGTTATATATGACATTATAATCTGCAGTTAAGAGAAGATATAGAAAGTTCAGGAGCGCCATGAGCTTGTTTGCTACCTATAAACATTAATAGAAAGTAAAGTAAGCAAAGGGGAATAATCGTTCCGAGACTTCGTGAATAAATGATAGTAGGTACGTCTACACGTAAAGTGAAGCACATAAGGCAAGTTAGGCAAGATGAACACAAATGGACTCTAGCTCTGAGAATGAAGCAAAAATAACTTTCCCAATTACAGTTCTGTAATAGAATTGGTAAGACGTTAACGGAGCTAAACCAGTTAGTAGACTTCTTAACAGCAGCAAAGTTGTTTTGAAGATGCAAACGTGCTTTACACCGCTTACAATTTTATAACTTAAAAAGCCCTTGAACTCAGCAAGGGCGTAACTACAGTAGCATGGAGGCCATCATAAAATAACTCGATTATAGGTACTAACAATTTCTCTAAAGTTCACACGTCGCACCATAATCTTGTAAGTTTGTTTTTCATGCTGTAGGTAGTGTAGGTATTAGATTTTTTAAACCAAAATGGTATTAGAAATATAATATGTTACTTCAGACTTCCAAAGACAGCATAACAGGAACTTGGGAACCTAGGTAATAAATTAGTAACGTAAGTATTGAAAACAGTCATTTTGGGAGCCGGGCATTTTGGGAAACGGACATTTTGAGTAACGATCAATTTGGGAAATTAGCAATTACAATGACGTTTTGGGAAGTGGACTTGTACCTAAAAGGCATGGATGACAAACTAAGTACCAACATGTTTATAAGCTTTCGGGACAACAATGTTGAGGTAGCATAGGAAATATCTGAGGAGATTTAGGAGGCCATTAGAACAATTTGAATGAAGATAGAAAAAAAAATTATAATTTATCTTCAAGACTAAAACTTTCATTCTCTGCCAATGCCAAATCTAAATGAAAAAAATATCAAGTAGCATTCAAACGAGCTAAAGCAACAAACGTTTGGAATATAACAACCACGCCTGCCTTTAACAAACCTAAAGCTTTAAAAACCTCAAATAAATTACAACAGTCAGAATCAGAACTCAGAAGTTACAACGTTTGATGTATAGCACTGTAACAGTCCCTAATGCCTCCACAGCATTTGACGTGACCCCAAAACGTTGGCATCCTCGCAAGCCGGGGGCGGAAGGGCCATAAAAGCACTGCGATTTACGGAACACTTCCAACGTTGGTGGAAGACAGAACTCCACGGCGAAACGAGACGACTGTAAAAGTGCGATTAACAAGAATGTTAACGTTGCGCAAGAATTACTGACAATTGAGACTTATTTTTATAATTTTGTTTATACTTTGTATGTTGTCTTGGATAAGAACAATGCTTCAATTATTTGATTCATGAATAAAAAATAACTTATTACGTAAAGTCTTCTCTGTTAATGTTGAGATTTCACAAACTTGTTTTTGTTTTAGTGATACTAAACATTATGAGTACCTACTTAATACATACTCACGTTGCGTTGAATAAACCCTTACAATATTTAAGTTTTTAATTAAATAGTATTAATTTGAATTTTTTTTTTTAAACAATCATAATATTTGTCGCGTTAACACTTAACAGGTTACGGTCACAAAATATGTACCCCAATAGTATATCTCAATTTGCTTTGTACGTAATATAAATACTACATTACCTATACCTACTTCTCTATCTATTATATAAAAGACTTTGTTATTAATATAGGTTCTCAAACGTTCTGGAACTCTTAAAAGGAAAAACAATTGTGTACAACAGAACTCCATTAAGCGTCAGCAGTAACCACACGGAGAAAACATTTTTCTTGTTTGTGATACCTGTCACTCGAGTGTTAAAAGTATTGCCGAAGAAAATAACATCGTAAAAGTGTAATGAATAAACAGCGCCGCGCCGTTTATAGCTAAAGTTACTCGCATCAATAATAAGAAACGGATTTAGTAACATCGCTCCTAACCTAATATAAAACCCTGTAGGACACCTCCAGTCTCTGGACGGGATCGTCGTGAAATTGAAGCCCCGAGATTCAATATCGTTGATCAAATATTCGTCAACGCTTAAAAATTTATCGGAAAATTCTTCCTTTCCGAATGGTAGCGCGTCCAAGGATTTTAAGTAAAGCGATGTCGCATAACGATTCTTACTGGATATTTCTTTGTTTACGTCAAGGCCTGTAGCAACTAGGTATTCCCTTTTTTATTCTTTTTTGTTTAAAAGTAGAAACTAGATTTAAGCATTTGCCTTTCTAATCTAACTTTCCAAAAGTTTTTAACGTTAAATGCTACTAGCAACTAGTACTAAACAGATTTTTTTTTCGCCAGCTTAACTTTCCAATTTGATGAAAATACCACACTTAATTAAAATATTAAGAATGATGAAATATATTTTTCAACACACTTGCTCAAAAATGCATTTACATAGCCTGTATACATTGTTCGAAAGTTAAACATTACGCACCATACAACGGAACGTGCGGTAAAATAGGTACTCTCACCTAAGTACCTATTATATCGCATCCTCCGTTGTATAGCGCCGTGCGTATCCTATACGTTTTTTTTTAATTTTCATAAAAAATAATATAAGAATTCCACCAAGGAGTTTCACATTACGAGAATAAATAAGCTGAATGCCCGAAACTCCTTGAGAGGAAACTTTTGCTCATAACGTTTGTCTCACTTTAATACTAAAGAGAAAATGAAACTAAAGATGTAGTTCTAATTTTCACCACACGCACGTGCCGCCATTTGCATTGTAAATGCGCGCCATTTTAGCCCATTTTCATATTAGATTAGGAACATCAAAGATTGTTTGTTGCAACTTTCCCACTAATAAACAAAAGTTTGTTTCATTAACTATTGTACTGTTTTCTCGCAAATGTGTTGAAAAACGTATGATACACGTGCGGAAATTGGTTTATACAAACTCGTGACTATGGTAAGCCCTCGACTTCGTCTCGGGCTTACATTTGTCTGCTCATTTGTAAAAAACCAACTTACCGCACTAAAATCATTAATAACTATTTACTTCTAGAGGTAGTTAAAACATACTATTACTTACCTAATACATCCATAACCATGACAAAAGTTATAAAAGTGTTTTCAGGAAAACCGGGTTAATCAATTTAGACTAAAATAAACTTCAGAAAGCCGTAACAAAGTTCAGGAACCCTCGCAATACCATCCAACTTTCAACTTTAAGTTGAGAGTGGAAGGCTAAAGTAGGTTTAACGTTGAAAGGCATATTTAGTTAAACAATAACGTGTTTGTACTTACTTAATAATTTTAACAGAACGTTATTAACACGAATAAGCCATTGAATTGTAACGACACATCCAACACAAAAGATAAATCAATTATTACCTACTAGCTCACAACCCACCATACGAAACGAACTGAATTGTCAGAAGTATTAAATTTTAGGTACCACCAAATACTTAATAGATTTTATCAGATTACAATCATAAAGATTTTTTATAACGTTATAAATTAATTTCAGCAGAAGCAAAGTCTGTTCCGTAGTTAAAATAACAACGAAGAGTCTTTAACGCATCTAAAGCTAGTTAACGTTGATGTTATGGTTTAGACACTATTTAAATTTCATTTAAAAAGAAAAAGATTTCTGAAAAGTATTACGTTACAAAGCTGTAGAAATGTAATAATGCCAACGTCTATGTGAGTAATTGAGTAACTGTACTACAGTTACTCAATTACTACAGTTACTGTAGTATGTTTTTCGTATTATTCTTACAAATGTAACAATAATAATTGTTTTTAGATATAGCAGCAACAACGTTTTACGATGTCTAGTATACTCTGAAATTAATTTATCTGTGATGAATCGCAAATTGTTGTGTAATAAAGTTAATGAAAGTGCTGTGGTAGCCGTAGAGCTCAGCGGGAGTGGTACATCAAGATAAGACTCAGCGATAGGTTCATTCTACATTCTAGGTATTACGTACGGGGAACTATTTGTCTGGCTGATATCGTAAAACTAGGTTACGGCGGTAGACCAGTAAATAAACTTATAAAATAATGAAATAAAGTAATATTCATTACTTACCCTTGAACATGGTACACATATTTTTAACATGCCAATGGTTGTGATGAAATCGCTGAAAAAGTACACAAAAGCACTATCGACAAATAAAACGCTTTTAGTAAAAATGTACATAGGTAAAATTGACGTTCGAAATGCTTAAATCTATTCCTACCTGATGATGTAGTTGACGCAGACGATGCTGATGGGTTTCTGCTGTTTGTCGGTGATGACGGTGGCCTGAGTTTGGACCCAAGCGTATCCTCCGGTTTTGGCGAGGAAGCGATACTGTCCAGTCTCGCATTGTCCCTTGGAGAACACTAAAAAGACAGATAAACACATATAAATACTACAAACAACAAAACAGTAGATTCTTAATGAATAATCTTCCATTCTTTTTTTTTTTTTAATAGAACAGTTGGCTATAATTTTTTAATTAATCATGCTAAGCAAGTCGCAGATTTCGTACAAGGTGTACAAATCATACAAATGCAAACATAATGCGTTAAAATAAACGTGGTCATCACCAAAATCAGGTTTCATTATTCAATGAAAAAGAACAGGCACTAATGAGCATCCGATAACCAATTACTCAAGTCGAATGACATTAATGACCCAATAAAAGACTACAAAAATATTACAGTTGCCAAAGAAGTACATTCTGGTAGTCGCTGTGATAGATTCGTAATACTTTTTTAATCATTAAAAAGCATCGTAAAAGTGTTCGAAATTCAATTAAAAGATATACTAAAGTGTCCAATTTTGCCAGACGACAAAAAGTATTCATAATGCTGTCAAAGTCTATCCAATTCGATGTCCCGAACGAACCGCCATTGAACACCCGTTTATCATTTTGGGTGAAATATGAAAAGGCAAAAAACTTCATTCAGCAAAAGAGGATCAGACGGAATCTATTATTGTTATTACCAGTGAGCCCGATGTGGACAAAATGTTTTTAAACCCCAACTAGAATTTTCTACAGACAAGCTAGTATAAATAATAATGCAGGGGATAGTATGACATAATATTACGACAGATTACAGACGGTAAGCCATGACGTGTATGACGGAAGCTTGCTGACCTTATAAAAAGCCTTTGCCCAAATTATAGAATATACCAGAAATTAAGACGTTATTTTTTAAATTGCCTTTATTCTTTTAACTTACTACGACAATAATAAAAACGACTACTAATAAATACTACTAGCTACACCTACTACAAAAAAAACATTTGGAATGTATACTAGACGTAATTAGTTGTGTATTATCAATTCACAAGACTTACTCCGTATTCGTATTGGTAATTAATAACAGGGCTAGAGCAGAGTAATGCATGGATTAAACGTCAGGCAGGAATTAACTGGGTTTTCGGTTTAATCTGAGGATGAAGGGTGGTGAATTTATGGGCTGTCTTGATGGGAGCATTGTAAATTCGTATGTATTCTACATGATCTCTCTATCATATCTCCGTCTTTTAAATTCCCCTTTATTTGAAGAGTACCGCCATACGATTAGTTTAGCTTTAGAGAATGCGAGAGAGTCGACACCAGTGACACTAGTTAAACTTTAAAACGCAATGTTAGCTAACATAAAGGCAGCCTTCATTTTGCTACCAATGAGTAACTTTGTACTGAAAAAATAAAAATGAATGTTTTCAGAACCTGAAAACTGAAAAACTGAACAGGTTATACGACATAAACAGTGTACAGTTTGCATTAAGTACAAACAAGTAACGAGAATAATGGAGCATTAAGTTTGTCCCCAAAACTAAGTCACCTCAACCCTAATGTAGAAAGAAAGTAAATGGAACTTTTATCTTGCGACACAGGGATCCTAAGTCGGGATCAGTGTAGGAACGCAAAGCACTGAGCATTCGTTAAACGAGACTACGAACACTGTGAAGAATTTCTTCACAAGTGTGTAGGTATCTACTGTATTTAACTCTCTGGCAACCCTAGAGGACGCAAATTATTCGCAAAGAAGACCTCAAGTAATATAATTCATCTGCATAGTCTGCATAGTTGAGAGTTCTACGTCTATAGAAACAGCCATAAAGGGAACTTAGTGATGGAAACGTTAATACGATATTAACTTAAAAGGACAATGCCAATGAAAAAAAAATGTTCATACCGAAAGTAGATAAATATGACAGAAGGAATGTTGTTTAATAACTCAAAAAATGTGACCTCAATCAATTAACGCACTTAATTTGAATAATCCCAAAAACCCTTCAACCACTTATTTGATCTCGGATACCGAATGAACCGCTTGTCCCAAATATCTGGGCACGATAATTCACAGAAATATGTCCGATACCAAATCGGAGGACTTAGAAGAAACTAATAAAGATTAATAGCTACAACACCAGGACCCTAATTCTGTATGACCACTTTACGATTCCGTGCTTCGAAACCACGCGAATTCCTCGTCTTAGATAAGAAATCTGCAAAACTCTATTCTCTATGAAATGAGAACGAAACCGCGCGAAATGAATGTGGAATTAACTGGGATTGGCGCGATTTGAAGTGTTAAAAATCATATGTTCCACTGAGGCGCGTTCCGAAACATCAAACCGACCAAAGTTACCAACACTTATGTCAATATTAATTATTCAAAATAACAATAATTTTAATGCAAAGTGAAGGTATTTCTAAAGGTTTTCTGTAAATTTTTAATAATTACCCATGGCTTTGTTATATCACAACATAAATATAAGCCATTCCTTTGTTTTAATTTTTTGTCGGTTTTGGAAAGAGAAATCCTTTAGTCTAATTCGGAACGCACTCAAAGGAATCCAAAACCTGTCATAGATAATTTGACTTAGATCATACAGAATACAAAAATTTACGATTCCTTGGTGTGACACGATTTGAACAAGACACGATAACGACGTGGTTTCTGTATCGTGTGGAATCTGTGTTTTCATACTGAATTATGGCCCAGGCGTGGTAATAAGAACCTTGCCCAAGGGACCAGTTAATTCGTCCGGTGTTATACTGAGCCTCTATAATGGATAACATACTTCTTTTGGGTAATTGATAACATTATACCAAGTTGTTCCTTGATATATTTTTTCAGCGATATCATAATATTTATAGCATATTACATTATTTTTCTCAAATATTTTACCATGTGGGAAATTCGTGATAGTTATCAGATCCAGTAACCACTAGTACAGTTTATCTAAAGCACTTGGCTAGCACTCGAGACTCGAGATTAAGATAATTCATTTTAATCGAAGTGTTACGATCTGTCTAATACTTCAACAAACTCATGAGCATATTATATCATGTTATTATTATCAGAATGCAGGTCCAGTGAACCTATAAGACTAAAGACATAAATATACGAACAAGGCTCATAAACAAATCCTTGACTCTTTACAAGTGTTCTTATATCTAGGGCGTTACATACAGACCATACAGTACGCACTCACTCAAGCAACCCCAGCCTGGTTTATTACTACCGTATAAGCAACAGCTCCACAGTCAAACGCGAGAACAATGCTAGCCATTGCTTGGAATTGGACCATGCTGATGATTAGCAGGATGTAGATATTTGGATAATATTTGGAGTATTAAGCGAAATCAGTCTTCGTGATATGTTGTTCTTAATCACACACAATAGACAGATAGGAGCAACGGCCGATTGTTTTATCACAATCATTAATGAATTAAATAATTAGTCTGAACCTGATTAGATAACTACACTGATAGATTTATACGTTGTTGCTATTCTGATTTAGACTTATACAATGCTTGACGCAATAAAGAACTTTCTAGACTAAACATGACTGTTGAAATAATTATCTAACGCAATCATGCAATAACAATTGATTTGGAATTGTTCACTGTAATGTTAATTATATCATAGTAAAAGATTTGTATTCATTTTGCATTTTATTTGCAGCACAAGGTAGAGCTAAGGGGAGAACTACTGTAAAAAATATATTTAAAGAACATAACTAATGAATGAATGTTACGCATTAATATGCGTAACATTTCCATTTAATGTAACTGAGAAGGTGGTAATTTATTTAGACTAAATAAAATGACAAAGCTAATACGTTTGAAAGCATTAATAAATGAGTAGCTCAAAATCAAAGATATGTGCCATGTTGTGAAAAGTTGAAACGGTTGAAACTAGCCGTTGACAAACACGCAAATACATATAAACACCACGGAAGGAGGAAGAGCAGATGTAACTAAGCACTTGAGCCAATTTTCTCGGGTTCAGTTAAAACAAAAACAGTTGGAGGTGCGCCAACCAGTGCGGTTGGTAACGTGAGAATAAATAATAGAGAGATAAATCGTATTAATAAGGTTTGTATAGTATTATTATTTGAACCATAAACGATTGCATAAGCATACGCGATATTTTTGTCTGCAATTACTTCCACGCACTGTATTGATTTATAGCCATGCTACGTTAGTAAAGGTACACTTGGTCCTAGGCGCAAAGCACCTTGTTTGTAAAACTCACGTCAAGCCCTCCTACACTTAAACCAGTGCTGGTCAACTCTACTACAGTATAGTGGTATGGTAAGAAGTTATTGACAGTCGCCGTTGTCGAAAAGCGACAAGAAGGAAATCATACACTGATCACCACTTGAAAGTCTTAACTAGCTTTACGACCATAATAAGAAAACGTTTATAATATTACTTACGGGATCTTAACCGTGATTTGAATCATTTCTGAGTTCCCGATATTTCGGCACAGTTACATGCACCATTCACGGGTAGACTGAAGATGCGGGTGGATGATAAAAAGTTTGAAATAAAATTAGGAGCATACAAAACGGTCCACCCTCTTTCTCAGTCTTTTACTACGGGTACCATTGCGTCCAAAATGTGATAAGAATACTATATGCAGTGATACAGTGAGTGTGTATTGTCGTGAGTTACGATCGAGTTCGAATGCCAATGGTACCCGCGGGGTAATTACGTAAAATTTGCAACAGCAAAGCGACAGCAGTAGCAATGCGACAGCAGTAGCGAAGCATACATTCTCGACACCACTAATGATGTATGACAGCAATCACCGCGAGATTTACGCCTGTCGCAAGTTAGGTAATTAGGGGGCCGTAGTAAAAGACTGTCGTAATATCCCGTAATTAATATTATAAACGTAGTGAACAACCGTGAAAGTTTAAAACAGTATAATAAGAAAAATTTAAATCTGATCATCATAATCTTAAGTAACAGGCTAACATGCAGCTGTGCGACTGAAGTTTAGAAACAGTGTGTTCACTAAACTTGATTAATTTCTCAGAATAGTTTGGTTGTGTTAGTTCGGTTTAACCAAATCAATAACCGACGAAGCAGTTCCTTGCAAATACTCGATTGCATTAGAAGTGGAAATGGGATCGATGTCCACTTAGCCTAATTCGATGAACCACAGCTTGCAATGAAAACTAAGTTCTCTAAGCAATTTGCTAAGTGCTTGGATATGTAAAAGTTAAGTAACACCTAATGTCCGGCTAGAATGAGGATTTCCTTTTTGTTATAAAACAATACATTCAGATTCAAAACAGTTGCAATCTGATTATATTAGGTAGTTTTTATAGCAGCCTGTAAAAACACAGTTCATCTTCATTCTTCAGACATTCGCATAAGATGAAGAGAGAAAGAGCTCGTACAATAAAGAAAACAGAATCTTCATAGGATCCTCCTATAGATGCGATATCGATGTCATAAAAAATTTCGATTTAAGTAAAGTAAATTTCAATGATTTTTATTTCGTTTCGCCTTAAGCGAGGCATAGGTGACGGACGACACTGACTACTTAGCCAATTCATAGATACTTCAATCTCAAGCATCGGTATGTTTACACACAAATGAAAAATATAAGGAGAAATAAATGGCTAGTTTTGATAACATTCTCTAACGAAAAGACGTTGATCTTTCCAAACTTTAGCGAAGCTTCCATCTGAGAAAGTGTTTTCCTTCAGTCGTGAGCTCGTGAGGTGATGTTTGTGCAAACTCAGACAAAAACAGGATAGATGAAGTCTCAATTGGCGTAATAAATACCTCAGCTTGAATACTTGGGATGTATTTTCAGAGCTGTGTCGTTGACCCAAGTTGGGTAGAGCTAGATACTGAGGTATGGAGGATAATGTTCATACTTAGTTTTAGCTATACTTACTGAGGCATACAGATATCGTTTAATGCAAGTATGCGGGTTCACTGGTACTTTGAGATGAACCATTACTATGTTCTTGAAATATATTTGATCTAGATATAGATTATGGTTTCTGCACTTTATGCGCTCGTAGCTATAGTAGGTATATAAAAGTATAATTTACTAAACAATGCAAATTATTGATACAAAATCCTTCTTCTGGGAGTCGGTATTTGTCCATTTTTGCGTGTTATGCATATAACAGCAAGTACATTATTCTAAATATAATTTTATGTATTCGAAATACTCTTCTTTGTAAGTGAAGTGTCATAAAATTCAGTAACTTTATTGAACATTCCAGCTGCCAGCTTATACCTTGCAAACAGTTACATAAGAGATGTACGAGTAAACCCCAAAAACGGTGACAAGCGACATGAGACCTACTTTACATAAAGCGGCGGTTTCTGTGTAATTTAGAGTGCCGGGTGGGACCAGGTTAGTGAGGTTATGCCTATCTTGCCAATCTGCTGATCATTTTGTCGAAATGTACGCAATGGGAATCATAATAATGGTATTTCATGCCTGCAGTCATAAACATACAGGTACATGATGAATACAAATGAAACTGGACCAAGCCCATCTAGCAAGTTCAGAACTACAATTTTTAAATTAGTGCTTCTAGTGCTAAGCTCTACAGAAAATTTTACTTTATGCGCAAACATAAAACACGAAACCGTACAAGCAGGCTTGTAGAAATTTAGGAATCCATTGTACCTATGAAATCTTTTAGAGGAAATCGCAATGAGCGTATATAAAGTAAGTATAGTCTATCGGATAAATGCCTGAATCCGATGAATGAGTATCATCAAAGGTCATTGCTAATTGATGTATCATTATTGTCTCCATAAATAAACACGATAAAGATGCGTGATTTTTATAATCACAGGCCTACAAGCAATGAAATAATAATATTAACGTTGATCGATAATTTCCATAAGTTTATCTGTGGCGTGATAAATTAATAGCATCATGAAGTTACGCTGACTGAAAATATTCCACATTATATAATTATATACATCAGAGCATTGCAAACTTAAAGCAGATAATAGAATAGAATAAGGTAAAGTATATATATTTTTTTTAATGTGATTGAATGACGTGACGAGCTAGTCGTTCATCTAAAGTTAAGTGACACGGCCGCCCATAACAGTTGCAGTGTCACCCGGAACTTTACAACAATAAAGTTTTGCGTGACACTGCACTGCGCACGTCATCCTGAGACATCACCCAGTTTAGTAATCAGATTACTAGACCGAGTGATCAGATCATAAAGCATAAATATTATTATTAGCTAAAAATATAATAGTACGTACCGAAGGTAAGTACGCTGTACGCTACGCACGTATCGAATTAATGATGAAAAATAAATACATTGACTAATGATATAACCTTGTATAAATTAACTTATTTACTACAAGGCGGCCAAAACTTTTACGGTTCGTTTTTACAATTTATCGCTGGTGAAAAATTAATGGGTGTATTAAGAGCAGCAGTGTTACCATCTTCGATCATGTATACAACGTTACCATGTATTAATTTATCGATATCAGTTGTGATGTTTTCTTACTAAATATTAGTTTACAGCTTTGATGTGGATGAATATTCATAATTCACGATATCACCAATTTCATTAAAAATGTTAAGAATAGGTACGATAATGAGATGCCTTACATTGCGAAAGAATCATTAACCTTGAACCATTATACGAACCTTTGAAACAGAAACTTTATTAAAAGACTCGCTCCAATGACCGTTGATCTAAATTTAATTTTCAATAATGAAACTGAACTAGCGAATAAAAGAAAACCGTTCAAACGAGAGAGCAACTTCCTTTTGATATTGTTATTCTACTCGAATAAAGCACAGTTCGATTGAAAGATGGGGCACAGGTGTTCGGTCGATGACATTATAACCCTAACAATTCTAGAATATTGATGCTGAAATTAAAAACTACAGGAAATACTGGACTAGGTAAACGGAGTGAAGAAAACTCAAAACTTCAATATGCAGTTCTTTTAATCGTTTGTTATTAAGCAAGGCGAAGCTTTGAACAAGATAGCAAGTGAAGTTATGACCCGCCAAAAAAGGACTAAGTTTACTAACTTATTATATCAACCTCCTGCTCGAAAAGACTTGTATAAGAGAAATGTATAATATATGTGCATAACCATTTACAATAATATTCCAAATGACATAAAGATATTAGAGGGTAACAAGTTTAAGAAATGTTTGACTGACTGGCTTCAATGCAACTGTTTTTATAGTGTTAAGGATTATAATGAATTTTGTACCAATGTTTACTTATAAATTATAAATAATAAAATTGTAATTAGTTATTAAATAACATTTGCACGTCTGCTTGCAGACTAAATACATGAACAAAACTTGCTGTAACATCTACTATACATGTATTTTAGCGAATAAACGTTTTGATTTGATTTGATAGCTGTGTGCTATTGAGGTAGCACATTCCTGATTTGCGTTTAGAGATACATATATTAATATTAAGCGCACGAACAGATTGTTAAAGGGTTTTTTTAAATACTTATGCTTATACAGTTATTTTTATTAATAAAATTTAGTTATTTATATTTTAGTTCAGATTTAATTTAGTTTTAGTCATTATATTTCGTTTTTTATGTTATATTTAGTGTGATAAATAAACGTTAGTTTTTTTTCATTGGTCTTAATGTAGAGAGCTTTTGTTACATATTTCCATGTATAAATGAACATAAATTTAATCGCAGCAGTGTGTATACTTGGCAAAATTAACACTCTCGTAAAAAGTGATGTTAATATATTGAATTGAATTAACCCCAATAACCGTGTAGTATTTTTACATTCGTCCTTTGATGTTTTATGTGAACACATAAGTACACGTATTTTCTAAAATTAAAATGGGAACAGGAAAATATAGTGGAAACTTAACTGAACCAAATCTATTCAATTCACCTTTTGTCACTCTATCACGCATCACTTTATTTTCATTTTCATACATAGACGGCACATACTTTGGGACTATCACGAGTCATCATCATCATCATCATCATCATCAACAGCCTGAAGACGTCCACTGCTGAACATAGGCCTCCCCCAAAGCGCGCCACCTTGAGCGGCTGCTCGCCTCCTGCATCCATCGGCTCCCCGCGTCTTCCGGTTCGTGGTCGCCACTCGAGAACCTTTCTTCCCCATCGGTTGTCAGTCTACGAGCGATGTGGCCTGCCCATTGCCATTTCAACTTACTTATCACGAGTATAAAGATTTTAATTCTTTTTAAAACATAATAGCTTGATTTACAAAATGTATAGGAACAAATTAAAAATCCATATGTACTAGACACCGTTAAAGTGTAGGTAAACGAGTATTTGAAATCAGCATTCAAGAATAATATTCCGCCTCAGATGCTCTAACTACCTTTACAACACCTTTACGACCTCCCACGAATCCCGACGATTATGTAAGGGCAAATAAATTTTACGCTTCTTGGGTCGAGCACGCTCTGAATAAAACTAAAAGGTAGCAGTAGAATCCAAAACTTTCAGTTATGTTTTGTAGTAGGTTATTAAATTAATATACAGACCCGAGTTTGGAACTGATTAATCCTAGGAATGTTAAACGTACGACATTCATACGCTTTTCTATTGTTCATCTATAAACGTCAGTATTCGCCAGGATAATAATATGCTGCATAGTAGGTAGTTAATAAGCAAAAGTTATTCATTATTAGTAACCTCCTCAATCATTCGAGTAATTGTAGATACAACAACGATGTGTAAAAAAACGTCTTTATAAAAGATCTACGGGTTAAACTAACATTAATTTCAACGAATGAGAAATGTTGGTACTAAGCAAACATACGTTAAAAGAGTTTCAGACTAGACTGGTATTTGATTTATACTAAAACAACTTTACAAATTAACAAGTAGGTGTAACAATATAACGAGATACTACGACAAACATAAGAAAAATAATTTAATTGAGGCACACAATGTGTAAGTATCAATTTCCAGAACGATACATACAAAATAACCAGACCACAAAATTGTAAACATGAAAACACAGAACAATCTTACCGCTGCCGCACAATAGTCGGTCGCCACTCGCCATTCGCCACAACATTCATAACAATAATCATTTCAAAAACAACGCTGTACAAAGTAATTTGAAGCCAGCGCCGTCGGAACGCATTAATTTGATTTAAAACTTGAATACTGTAGACAGAAAATAAGTAATTTGAACAGGAACAGATCAAAGATAAGATGATAAAATCCAATTTTACTAAACAGACAGTTGAATTTAGCAAAGTTCAACATCCGCTGATGATAAACCGAGGACGCGTCGACATTGAAAATTTCATCACATTAAATTTAGAATTGCGAATAGCTGAAAGCGAAAGTTGCGGTCGTAAAATACGGAGTAACAGAAAAATCTAGTAGATAGTCGTGTGTCATAAAAAGCTCTCTGCTGAGACAACGATTCTACCCGCTCGTAAACCCGCCGCTTGGTATCTAGGATTGAAATGAATTTATTCCAATAGTCAGGGCTAGATTGAACCGCAAAAAATGTATTTGTAAACAAACGGAAGCAGTGACAGTTGTTAACTTGAGTTCAGTAAGTATAACTACTGGTGGCGTCAAAGTGTCGAACGTCTATAACGACTAAGATTGTACCTACATTGTAAATGAATACGAAATGGGAAATAATTTGAACATTGACGAGCCTGTTTACGCCACCGAAAGACATTCATATGTTAATAATACAGAGTTTATGTAGATTTACGGCTGCTATATTTGGTAGAGATAGGGTATATTTTACGTTCAATGATCAGCAAAGAAATCACAATGTCATAGTCAAATGTTTTTGCACATACGCGGATTGAATATGTTTTATTATTTGCTGTATTTAGTATTTATAGATCATTTAAGGTTATACTAACATAGTAACATGGAAGTAAATCTAGTTCAAACATAAATTGAAAGAAAATAAATCTCAATTAAAACGGCTCTCAGCTCTATAAAGGATAATTTGATTCTCGACAGTACTCGCGATTTGCACCAATATGATTATTAACGTATTATTAAAAAAAGACTATGTATAGCAAAAGCATATCAAAATAAGTTATAAATACCATACGTAGAAGGCTCATTTGAATAATCTTTGCGTTATAACAAAAGGTCTGTTAATGCCAGTTTGATACGACGAAGCACGTATCATATTGGAATCGAGGTTTAGAGGGATATTGATAAAAAATATTTCCTATTAACACATTTACAGCTTCCTCAAAATAAGTGGTTCGGAAGTACTGTATACTGAGTTTTCCTAAAGTTAATAGGATTCAAGCGCCCGTTTATTGCTTCGAGTTTAAATCAATATCAAGAGTCGGTATAATATCTTCGAATATTCAAGTATAAAGGTACATTCAGGAAATATACCAGACTATTATTCTCGAGAGAATACTCGGAAAACAAAATACAGTAATTTTATTTACCAGGTTCTACGGAAATATTGAAGATATCAAATATTAAAGCATCCATAGCGGAAGCAACAGATAAGCTGTATTATATTCAGAGTTTCATATAATTCATGAGACCAGATGATGCAAGATACATTGTTTAGGAGGACAGTAACAGTGTAGTGTAGGTAACGAAAATTCTATCTAATACACGCCTAAACAAGCCACGATCGTCCTTATCTAAATGTACCGCTACTGGTCACGTTTGTTTACGCACACGTTACGTCTCTGCGATATTTTAGTCCACAATGCGACCTCTCCACAGCTGAAGGTCTACTAGTCTCATACATGTTTTCGATAGCACTAGCTATTATATACCAAGTTCATTTCATACCGAGCGGAATTACTCTCCTCGCTCCTCGGGCATTATTGGTCTACAGAGACAAGAGAGTTCAAGTGGGATTCTGTTTCCCGGATCGTCGTGTCGCTCAGCCTCTACAAATTGGATTTAGGATAAGAATGGATTAAATTACACCTACATTTCTCTGGTTGTTTTCTCTCCCAGCTTTTATACGATTTCATGGACGTATTATTATCAACATCTGAGCGGCTGGGAGCTATCTAGTAACTGGATTTCAGATCGTGTGATTTCACAATGATTACACTCTCTTGAAGTGCCTTTAGCGAAATCGGAACTACACACGATGACAGTTTTCCAACAGTTCCTAATTTATGTTTCTCTGTTCAAAGAAACCTGTTGAGTTTTAAGGCTCTCTCCACTGGGATTCACAGCTCGGCTCCACACGTGGATCCCCGGATATCTTTATCTCCTTTTAAATCCACACTGAGTAAGTACTACTATACTCAGGAAGTGACCCGTGCATCCATGAATCAACATCATTTTTATATGCCACTTCGATCCACAAACGAAGCGATCCAAATTAAGATTTTTATAGCCTCCTACATTCAATTTATAAGTACTTTAAATCAACGCAACTTAAAATGCTAATGGACAATCATGTAATGAACGTATAAATAGAAAATGATTGTGGAGAAAGTTTCAGCTACGTGACGACGGGTTGCCAACTGGACTCGCTAAATGTTTCTTTGGTGAATCATATTTTATACAATACTCCGAATTCAAGGCTAGAATCAAAAGTCATGATCAATGTCATATCAAGATTGGCTTAGTTAGCTTACATCATTTAGATAGTGGCGCTTACTCGGTAGTAGGTAAGTAGCGAGTAGTGTAATCTATACATTTCTTTCTTTACGCACAAAACGTGTACAAAGGTGGACTTAATGGTAACAGAATTTTCTACCAGTCAACCAACAAGCGCAGAAGAAGAAGTAGATTAGGCGTGCTTAAGAAAATGAGCAAAATTGTTGATCATATACAAAATAATAATAATAAAAGAATACTAATAATCAAAATGGTGATTGCATGGTTAATTATTAATAATTTGACTTAAAAATCAAAATCTCTGTAATTTACAAGTCTATTTTCTATAAGACTTATAATCCACATTGCTATTTGAAAATTAACTTAAAATATTATTTCTTCCAGATCTCATTACTATAGTATAAAATAAATATGAACATCTTAACTGGCTTTGATATCACTAACTTACTAACTTACTAATTAGCTATAAAATTGAGTGCTAATATTTTGATCGACACTACTCCAGATTAATTTTTGGGATGAAAGCATTTACTTAACCATTCTGCCATCCGTTCCAGTAACTTCAACAAACAAACCGGAATATTTGCATACGTGCCAGATTCAGCTACGAACCATCATAGATGTTCCCAGATCATGTGACTAAAAATTGCTGAACAGAGAGGGGGTATGTAATACATCGTTTCCTTATTGAGTAACGAAAAGATCGAGTCAATTGGGAACTGACTTTATTGCTCTGCAGATAACTCCCAATGTTCTGTGTGCATCCAGCACATTAGTACTGCAGCATCGAGTTATAGGATATACTTGATCTACGTAAGGGCTTGGTGTAACTGTAATGCATGTCGCAACTGTACGATTAGATTATTTAACTTTACTGCATAATCTTTTAGTAACAGCTACGGCAAAATTACTGGCATAGATTTTTATCAGCTTTATGTGTTGAAGAAAATACCTAATATTGTAAATAATAATGGCCAGTTAGTAAGTAATAACAATAAAGTATAGGTGGGCCCTATCTTTCACATTAACAACGCGTGCTCAAAACGTGACACCCGTATGCAATTTTTCTCATAACAATCTTTGAAAACGACCATCCTAAACAGAAAGTGAGTTTTATATCCCATAAATTGTACACGGCCTTGACCGGAACAATAATGTAAATTAATAGTGTGTAGTAATTTCCCCTCGGGGTTCGACCTTGCTCGTAAAGCTTTTTTGATTGAAGAATAAGGAAATTAAAATGAATCTCAACTGTTTTAGCAGCTTTAGTAGTGAAAAAGTAAACAGAGAGACAGGTAGAGTTACTTTCGTATTTAGAGGTATAATATTCCATCTCTTTCTGGCCATGTGGTCCCGGCGCGGTGTTAGAATAGGACCACCCCATCTCTTTCCGTGGGTGCCATAAGAGTCGGCTAAGGGAATATCCTGAGAATGAGCAGCAGCATTCTCCTATGTACATTAAAATCTTCTGCGATCACCAAACCGCCTGCCAAGCGTAGTGATTATGGCAATATATATGATAAGCGTTCCTAGTGCCGTTTTATAGGGAGGCCTATGTTCAGCGGTGGACGTCTTCAGGCTGTTGATGTACACACTTACAGCAGCGCCAAGACGATTATGGTAATGGTTTAAAGAAGCTCGTTACTATCGTACCATGAGCTAATTCCCGTATGCCAGTGGCAATTAATTCAACAATTACCTACCCACCAAAAAGTTCCATTTCAACACCAGCTACTTATGGTTATAATATAAACACGTTATAAATGAAGATGCCTGTTATACACTGTGGTATATTTAGGTATAAGTGTATTTTATCAATCACTTTGCAATTGCGTGTGCAAAGCGTGGCGTGCCTCGCTATTCTCCTGTTATTATGATCCGATATTTTCTGTTGCTATGTCATAAATTACGAGTGCAATAAACGTTATCTAGTATGACATTTACATCACAATCGTCTAACCCACAGTGTACAGTTATTGAATTACGTGTTAATGAAAGTAGGTATAGGTGGTAAAGTGCAACATTTTGATACTAAAATTTGAGGTAGGTCAGGTAGTAGTGACGAGTAGCGTTTACCAAATCTCAATGAGTGCTAACGATAAATCTGGATAAAGATGAATAAACGAACGCAGCTGGGTATTTTGAGAAGACACCAAAGTCATTACGCGATGTTTATGGTTTAAGGCCTATTCAAAGTGGCGCGTTATTCGCTACCGCTGTGCGGTATACCGCATGGGATTCCACCCGAGTATTTTGTATGAAGTTTCGCTCTAGCCGCGGAGCTTCATACAAAATACCGCGCAGGATGCGGTATTTACCGCTACCCATAGCGGTAGCGAATAACGCACTGGTTTAAATAGGGCTTTATGTTCGACAAACCGAAGATTTAAAGGTAGAATCTAAGATCCGTAAGTAAGCCAGGTCACTTAGGAAAAAGAGGGCTTTGAATGGCATACAATGAAAATAAATCTATTGAGCAACAATTTTCTTGTTATAACGGTTTATAATAATGAAATATGGACTAGTGGAAGATGTTTAACACTTGCTGATGGAGTGTGTCCGCTTTCAGCGTGAAAGGCAGTCACTTGCAGTGACTTACAACCTGAATATGCAGGATGTAGGTACAGGTATTTCATAACATTTTGGCTGATCCAACTTCAGAAGCAGCAAATGAGCTGTTCAGATCTGTGAGTCAATTCAAGTGACTTCCTAGGTTATAATGTAGATGCTACCTACCTTAATCATTTAAACAGTTGTCGCGAATACGATAGGACCGACATGTAATGAAATTATAAAGGTCCCTAATAATAAATTAACTTAAATACACTAAAAAAAATATATGATATACGAAGTAACCAGTTATGCTTGAACTCCCCTTTTCAAAATTAAATTTCTATTTAAAACTCCTACAATGTCGATATTAAAATCCCACATATGTACTTATTTTTCTGCTGGCAGGTTTCCAACAACTGAAAGCAACAAAACGCTAACGTCACAAGCACGCTGCTTACGTCACAGACTTCAGCAGTCCTCAGATATGCACAGAATCAACATAGAATGAAGTGAGATATCGCTTGGTTCTGTAATCTTTCTCTAGTATCTTTAAAACAGGTAATGATTACGGCTATAATTCTCTTTTTTAACTACAACCGCGTGAATGTTTTACATAACCCACGTAATGGTTACATAACATATTGGCTTCGTAGGTCAGCGATTCCGCGGCCTTCACCGGTGTCAAGCTAGGACCGCGTGATCCGGAACGTAAATACATTTACACACGTGTCGGACCAAATTATGATGTTAGAGGAAAGTAGGTTTTAAGATTATTAGTTTTAAGGTTAATTTTGGTGTTTTTATTTCAGATTGATTTTATTTGCGGTACCTACTTAAAAGTATGTGTATTACAAGGTATTGAAACGTCGTGAAATGCCAACGTGAATATTTAGTTTTTTGTGCCTTTATTCTTTAAACTATCTACTACAATACTAACAACTAATATAATTAGTATTTAGTTCAATCGTCCGATTTTTAATATAACGGAAAAATTATAAAATGTTTTTAATGAAAAATACACATTTGTCGATGCAGTAAATATGGATGGAAAACCTTACAATTTTTCAATGGCGATAAAGCTTACCTATCAGATTAATAAATAATAACTTGACCGAAAAAAGAACCGAATTGTTCATTATTTGGTTTACAAAATTCACATGTGTTTTGTTTTATACGCATTTAACATAAGATCGAAAAATATGCTATTACTTTAATCTGCGATTGTAAATAGGATACAATTTAGCGTATGAGGTAATGTGCCATTGATAGTATACGAGTTTACCTCGAGGAAGGAACTCAACGCATATTTACACTGTTTAACGTACATTACTGATCAAACTTCCACCGAAAATAGTCTGAAATCTGACCGTTCGCTTATCGAGGGTTGCTTTGGTACCCTATTAGCAAAGCCCCGATATAACGGGAAAGTGCAAGTTTGATGAGAATTACATTTTGTGTGCTCAACAGCCTCAACAGGGGTATAAATCAGGGGTATAGAATTTGAAGCTTATCTAGGCACCAATCAATATTGACCCCCAAGGCTGTTTACTGTTAGAAGAAAGAGAGCTAAGCTAGTTCGTATTTTGTGTGAAAAATCAATCAACGTCGGACTACCAATCAGACGATTCTATCGGTGCGTAAGCTGGTTTTTCCGCGAATTTTGTACAGAACAATACGTTACCGACCGAAAACAGGTTGCCCTGCAAAATCCAACTCTAGTTACGTTACGACATCCAGTCATAAGAAAGACGAAATATGTTTTACATGGGTTGGCATAATAGCGTAATGTGGTAGCTGTATAGCAGAAGCAGTAGGTAATTCAGCTCATATTTTGTTTCACTTGGTTTAGCGCACGACCGGAAAAAGGGGCGTGCATATTAAGAATTTAGGTCTATTGGGTTGGGCTGATATACATCGATCCACAGGGGGTTCTATAAGAATATGCACTGGTAGCATGAGCTGAAAAAATCGACATAGGTAATGGTGCGAGAGCCCACTGCACAAATACCTACGTCAGCGGGTACCCCAATAGGCTATCTTTAGATCGTTAACCGACACCTAAATATGTAAAAATATCAGGTCTGCTAGTTCCGTTCCTGCCGTGTCATGGAAATAATTGTAATTTTTTGACGTAGGTATTTTTTTTGTCAAAATTTACCCGAATGAAAGTTCTGGCAACAGTTAGCCATTGATTAATTATGTAAAAAAAATTGGTCTGCAAATGCGCACCCTGCCGGAAGTACCTGGCAGACCCCTAAGAATGTACCCTTCACACTCTTTACCTACCTTAGCGAATACCCCAATGAAACCTACGCCCAATAATAGCCAAGATGCCCCTGATAATAGATTAAAAGGTCTGCCAGATCTAAACTCGGCGAAACTTAGTATTCAAGGCATTTAAAGTTGGTGGACGTGGATTATTTTCATGACCTGGCAGGATCGGAACTGGCAGACCTGTTTTTTTTTACATGTTCAAGTGTCGGTTAACGATCTAAAGATAGCCTATTGGGGTACCCGATGACGTAGGTATTTCTGCAGCGGGCTCTCGCACCAATACCTCTTCTATCGAGAAAGCGTTCGGCCAATGAAGTTTTATGACGTGATCGACGTGATCGGTCATTGGTCTACCGCTCGAGAGAAAAGAGAATATAAAAAATGTCGATTTCAACAGCTCATAATGCCCGTGCTGGATTATGTAATGTGAAATGTAAGTGAATTGGTTTAAGGTGGGACGTTTCACTCACCGCGGCAAATTCAAATTTTCCTGCTTTTTTTTGCCAATAATAGTTTAAATACTCAACGTGATTACATGAAAACTAATTTTGTGCAAATAAATAAAATGTATCAATAAATTACAATTAAAGGTATCACCTAGATATCATTGGTTTAGCGACAAATGGCAATAGACTGAAAAGCCAACACGAAATTGGTTTATTGCCATTTGTTGACCAATGATATTTAGGTGATACTGTTAATCGTAATTTGTTGATACATTCTATTTATTTAAGTTAATTCAGTTTTCATGTAATAACGTTTAGTAATTACGCTATGAGTAGCAGTTTGTATTTGCCGCACCGAGTAAAACGTTCCACCTTGAGGCCTTTGGGCATCATTGTATATATATATTATTTTTTTTTTTTTTTTTTTTTTAAGCTATGCTGGGTGGAGATGCCAGCTCTGAAGGAAGTCCGGCACGGGTAATATGAGCAGTAGTAGTACACATAATAGTACCTACTTCCCCTAAATTATAATTTAGGAACAATTAGAACCGCTGCCTAGCCTAGCTACAGTAATCTAGAACGAAACACGAATGCTTTCATAACACAATTTGTATTCTATTCAATATATATAAAACCACAGCGTCCACCCACACGTGACATTTAATTTAATTTCGCTAACCGGGCGAGTATATTTTGATAAGCCCCTAAAATGTAGGTGGAGCATTATGGGCTTACTCTTAACATTATATAAACTGTAAACGTCCTATTTACCTGACCTATATAAATAAAGTTGGTTTAATGTAAATAAAACTTTCACTGCTCAGAGTCATCATCATCATCCTCTTTGCCTTTTCCCATTTGTTATTGGGGTCGGCTCCCAATCTAACCTGTAGCGGCGAGCTACCAGAATTACACGAGCGACTGCCATCTGACCTCGCAACCCATAAGGGACCAGTAACAGGGATGGTTAGATCAGGCGTCAGATTCTATCAGGCGTCTGACTACCTATAACGATTGCCATAGATGTTCTTATGACAACCGGGACCGACAGCTTAACGTGCTCTCCGAGGCACGGAGCGATGGCATCGAAAACTGCACATAACTTACTACATAAGCTCAGAGTGTAATAAATAAATAAAAATACATTTCACACAGCGCCATCTAGCCCCAAACTAAGCATAGCTTGTACTATGGGAACCAGATAACTGCAGAATACTTAGATACTTTTTGTTTGTAAATACATACATAGAATACAATATAACACCCAGACACAAAACAAACATCGATGTTCATCAAACAAATGTTTGTCCTGGGTAGGAATCGAACCCACAACCTATAGTTCAGAAGGCAGAGCTACTACCAACTGAGCTAACAGGCCAGCCAAACGAATCGAATCAAATAATACATTTAATTTTTGAGGAGCACTGTAATAATTATGTGTAAGACGTATAACAAGCTGACCCACCACGGCTTCGCACGGGCCAATTAATTTTAACGCTCTAAACTACGACTACTAACACAAAATACACTAATCGCAGACACAAGAGCAATAGAGGTGTTATCTTATGCATAGGTACCAAATGCTGGTTACCTTGACGCGTAATTTTTTTTAGAACTAGTAACTATCAAGACGGGTTATAAAAAATTCAGATACGATTTCGTTTCGTCACAAAACTTAGAATGTTTCCAATGAAATAACTTGAATCCTGACAGTTTCAGACTTGTATTATGAATTACGATCGAGAAACATCTATCCCGGTTTGGAGAATACTTTGTAAATACAAAACCACTATGCTAAAAGTATCTCAAAAAGTAAAATAAGTAAATTAGTAGTAGGGAGATCCGCAGGAGAACTGAAGTGACCGATATAGCTCTTAGAATTAACAAGTTGAAATGGCAATGGGCAGGCCACATCACTTGTAGAACTGACAACCAATGTGGAAGAAAGGTTCTCGAGTGGCGACCACGAACTGGAAGATGCAGCGTAGGGCGGCCCCACACTAGGTGGACCGATGCTCTGGTGAAAACCGCGGGAAGCCGATGGATGCAAGAGGCGAGCAGCCGCTCAAAGTGGCGCTCTGTGGGGGAGGCTTATTTTCAGCAGTGGACGTGCAGCTAAAAGTGGGTCAGGAAGCTTAGTAACGATAAATGATGATTATTGCCTCAGCATTTTATAACAGTATGTTAGTAGCTAACCCTTCGTTCCACTTGAGTTGAGGCAAGATGGCTCATTAAAATGGATGAGCAGTTGAGGGGCAAGCGTGTCAAGACGTCAAGTCAAATTGGGTTCCAAGAAAGGCATTATCGCAATATCAAACTGCATATAATATATGAAGTGACGTCAAATATTGATTAGAAAGATGCATATCAATTCAGATCCACAAGTACCTAGTTGAAATGTGATGTTGTGAATATGAATAACGTATCTAGGTCTGTGGTATTGAATATATTATCGCAGAAAGATCTTGGTTTTTATTTAAAGACTTCTTTCTCTTAAACCCAACCGCACTCTTTTTCCTTATTAGTTTTTTATTAGTCTTTTTTATTAGTCCTTATTTGACGCCAGCTGATACTTACTTTCTCTTGAATTTGCTAAGGACGGCATAATTTCGTGAATATGCCGTTTCATTAGAATATTGTTTGATGAAATGGAAAATCAACCTTTACAATGGAGTCGGTAAAACAAACATTTTACACTGGTACAAGCGAAAATGAACTTTAACGTGGCGAACCTTTTTATTCCCCTAGTGTACAATTTAACAATGTTCAATTACGGTTATTAGCCGGCATTCGAGCATTTAACCGACTCTCCAATCAGGGGTAATGAAGAGGCCCTAAAAGAGACACTACCGGCGGTTTTGAAGATGGCCGTTAAACTTTTGATCGTAAAGATGAACAGACATTAACGAAATCGCGGTGTATTGGAGAAAATTTCACCATTATTTTACGTTTATCACACGAAAAAAAAACATGCTGATTATACTTTTTAAACTACAAGTCCCTCAATAATGAAATACTTACTTTCTTTTAAATTGTATTTTTTCTGTATCCAGCACTTGAGTCTTGTGGTCTGATCTCCTCCGACACGACTCAATAATGATTTTATCGGTATCATACGAAACCCCTGCGCACTTTCTCTAGCGAGTCTGAATTCATTATACCTAGTCATAGTAATAATAACCGCGGGGAGCCAATGGATGCAGGCAAGCAGCCGCTCAAAGTGGCGCTCTATGGGGGAGGCCTATGTTCAGCAGTGGACGTATTCAGGCTGATGATGATGATGAATACTAATAAGCTAATAGCCCCCATAAAACAATATGAGCAGGCTTACTTAATCGCCTTCTCAAAGAACTCCGAGTCTTACTTATTTCAAGCCCTCAAGTAAAAATCCATTTCAACAGTTAATAGTTAAAGCCATTCTCTCGGTTCAATGATTGAGAACATTTAATGGATCCAATGAACATAAAAACGTAGGTATTTACAGCGTACAGCCTCGATCTAAGAGTATATCAATCAGCCCTTAACCTCATTTGATCTCATTAAATTGGGTTGTTTACAAGCAAAAAGATTGATAGCGTGATGGGCGTGATGGTTATTAAGCAACAACTTAACCATGACAAGAAAGATAATTGAATAGAATCGTCTAGAAAATTCTAGACAAAAACGTTCACAATGCCAAAACCAATAAACTAAGGGTATTTTTTCACAAAAACACTCCGTGGCGTAAGGTTAAGCAGAGTGCGGTTGGGATGTAAAGCACCCCAGGCGAGCGTTTACGTAGTGCAAATTTGACGTAAATATGCACTACGTAACCTTAGAGAAGTGACTGGAAGTGGCCGGACGCCATCCTATAAGCGATGCCATATTTGTTCAAGAACGAAGGACCGAAAATCCAATACATTATGTTATAAATGCCTTCAACGTGTGTGCAGTGACCATGTTATTCCGACATGTCAGAAATGCAATGAAGAAAATTAGTTCCTATAGTGATTTGATTAAAGAAAGAGAGAGTAATTAGAGTTTGATGTTTATGGCACAATCTGTTTCTAAAAGTGTTATCTGTTAATTAATAGTTAAGTCAAAAGATTATCATAAATAACAACGAACGACTAGCTCGTCACGTCATTCAAACGCATAAAGAAAAAGTCTAATTTTGCATGTATTTGGTCGTTTTTTTCTAATTCTAAAACCGGCGCGTAAAGCACCCCACGCTAGTACTTACGTAAGTTTTTAGGCGCGAGTGACTAAGGGTTAAGAGTAGGAAAAAGGCGAATCTAGTGATAAGTGAAATATGAATGAAGATTCGTATATTATGTACAATGTACATGAATACTTTGAGAAAACGCATTTGTCAGGAAACTGCCAGGAAAATTCTTACATTCATTACTTATTTGGATCAGACACGACAAGAGAAAAAGTGCAAAAATAGTAATATAACAATAGAATTTTGCTCCATTTTAGATGAAGAGCGAGCACAAACCTTGGATATTAAAACAAATTACCCGACAACATACAGAGCAGACAAAGGTTCACATGGAAAAATGACCCATCAGCTGTTAGGATTCTACGCAACATTAAGGACGATATTCGAGTAACGAAGCTTGAAAGAATCCCGTGCGTAAGTGGCATCACTGAGATGTTTAAAAGCCCATACATAATTCGGACGGAAAGTGCTCGAAAAAGCGCGACTCTTTTGTTCATTCTGAGGGTAAATACTAAATAAGAATTTGAATAAGACAGCAATGTTTGTGGAGCGTAGATCGTCCTCAGCTAACTGCTTACGTAAATGTTATCTTTGTATCTAAATACAATTGAGCTCAAAATATTTTTAAATTATTCTTCAACCGACATTATTAAACACTGCGTTCAGATTTCTAGATGTAGATAATTCCTCGTATATAAAACCTGTCAACTTCTCGCTGACACACGTGCGTGAAAGAGAAACAAACATTTTTGTAGAAAAGTTTACTTTATAGAGCGTTTAAGTATAACGGAGCAAAGCCCATCTCCACTAAGTTTTAAGTTCGCACTCTAGGACTTACCCAAATGCGTTGAAGTAGGTATGTGATAGAGAGTCCTATATAAGTCCGAACTTAAGACCTGTCAAAACTTAGTGTCACTAAATAGTAGTGTTAGTGTTTACTAAATTGGAACTGAACTCTAAAGCTATTTGTTCACGGTAGTTAAAAAGTAGGTGCATAGTTGTGCATAGCTGACCGTACAGTCAACAACATAAGTTAATGTTTAAACTATATTAGTTATTATTTTAATAATGAAAAGAGAGTTTTCTGGAGTTTTGGCGGGAACGCGGAAAAGTTCGCGTCGGTGCATTGTATTATTTTACAAAACTTATGCTTTTTCCAGTGTTAATGTTTAAAATTGGTGGTGTTTTACGCATTAAGTGCTGAATTACGAGCATGAGTGTGGGCAAGTGATATAATGTAGTGAAACGTGGTTTTTCGTGTTGCTTCCAAAATTCCATAGAAGCCTCTAGTAAAGTTGCCACCACTTTACTAGGGCATGCCTTAGACTGGATTATGACTTAGACTAGGCTATGACTACTCTGACTGTGACTATGACTTGACTTTAAGTGAAAATTTCCATAATACGATGAAAAATTACAAAACTTGACACTGGCTAAATACACTATGTGTGGAGCCAAAATATAAGAGAAAAAAAAGAGAGTTTTAGTATTCGGTACTGTTGGCATGTATGTAGGTTTTTTTATATATTGTGGGTAGGTATTATTTGATTATGGTCAGACGGTCAAAATTATACTAGGTGCCTTGAACACTATAACATAAGTCGCGCGTGGATATTACTTAGTTTCTTTCCGTACCTAATGAACCATTTTTAAAGTATACCAACGAGTGGGAAATATCTCCGTCAGTCAATGTACGGGCGCCCAGCCAACTATGCTAAAATTGTTCCTCACGCAAATAGATGTTGGAAGATTTTAAAATACATAACAATAAATCATTTGGAAAGCGTCAAAAAATGCCAGAGTTCGGTGGGTTATGTAAACACTGACCGGTTCCTACTTCAGGTCTATCTTCTTCTTCCTCTCGTGTAGGCAAGTGGTCAGCCCTGGTGTCAGAATTTTTAGGCCGCCCAAAGGCTTCTGACTTGCTTAACGACAACAGCCGAGACCGACGGCTTAACGTGCCCTCCGGAGCACGGTTGCACTCAGTTGTAAATACCACTTTTTGCCATAGCGGTGGATGGGCATCAGAGTAGTGACCGCAGCGAACGTTGCCTAACTTTACCGATAGGTTAGAAACGGCTAGTCTTGATTCGCTATGAGCGCTACATCAGCGGGGTGATCATGTAACTTTGATAGCAATGCAACAAAAGAAATTTCAATCCAAATTTGAAAATTTCCATAGCAACTCTGTACATAAGCTGCGTACTGCAACTGTCAAATCCATACATTTTTGTGTTTCTATCGGTTGCCAACAAGTTACATGATCGCCTAGCAGGTCTATTAGAGCTTAAATAAGTAATTTTGTAACAACGTGCAGTACAGTTACTACACGATTTGTTATAAATAAAATAATTGAGAAAAAAATGGATACTTTTGGGGAAATTTTTGTTTCTCGCTAGGTTACTCATTCCTTTAGTAAAGTTAATTATAATATTTTTTCTAAAATACGGAAGCAATCAAAACTAAAAAAATAAAATATCATCTCAACAATCTCAAAATGTGCTGCCATCTATCTCTGACTCGTGTAAGCGGGTACGAGCACTATGCATCACACAGATGGCACGACTAATGAGTCCCAAAAGAAGCACATAGATGGCGCTGAAATAAAATGTGACTAAACCAAAAAGTCTACACTAAATTAACTGACGATAAATAATGATTTCCCTAATAAAATGCCCTTCAAGTTTTATAGAGGTCAATTATGATGGCTGCACTACAACTTAAATGCTGATCATTCTTTTTTCTGGTCTTGTAACTTTTAATTTATAATATTGCTTATTTTTAGTACTCACATGACTTGAACTGCTGGGCCATAGCAGCGCTGTCCGCTGCATGATGGTAATCGTACAAGGAACGTCCCACCAGCTCGTCTGACTCGAAGCCCAACGAGGTTGTCAAACTGTAACAATCACACAAATTTTTTTTTACAAAACTATACTTTTAATTATTCGTTTTTATCGAGCAATCAAATCTTAGTTATTAGTAAAATATAATGGAAATAAAATTTGACTTTTTGGTATTACTTCCAAGGTGACTTACAAATCGTCATCGAATCCTTTTCAAGGAGACTCCTTCGTTATTGTGACGAAAATAGAATATGAAGCAATATCTATGTTTAAAATCGACGGCCACCAACTAATTAATAATGATTTTGCAATTAATACTTTTAATTTAATTTAAATCAATTTAACTTTTAATTTAAATTTATATCAATTTAACTTTTAATTTTAAACCATTACTATAATCATGGTAGAAAGTTATAGAATGAGAATGGAATTGTATATTTAGTCTTAGTGTTTTATTGCCGAACATTTATAATTTCATGGAATCTCATTGAATATCAAAGGTCATTCCCAATGTGACCTAAAGTCCCATGCGTAGGTTATGTTTACCGGCACCTATAGATAACCTTGAATGACCTACCACTACAATCACTTACTTTGCCGTCAAGCACAGTTCAAATACATTCCAAACATCAACATAACTTCGAATTCACACCCAAAACGTAAATATTTTGTAAGGAGCTAAAGTTAGGAGAACTTACAGCTGATTGGTTTGAACGTCCCGCCATTCCTTTAAAAATCCGGGAACAAATCCAATCAAGTAGGGAACCACATATAGACACACTCACAGATTTCAATCACACACATTTTTGGAACACTAGAAAGAAATTTATGGAAGCATTTCACTCGTTCGTCGGTGTACCGCGCACTGTGTACAAAACCGCGAAATCACATCATGTTTAACCTACAAAATAAGTTTGAAGGTGATATTTTTGTTGATATAACTCTACCGCGTGAGGTGGTCGGCTTTTAGGTTTACTGTGCTATGCCTGAAACGTTCCATTATTTTTGGTAAGGTAATACCGGCGGGTGATTTGACACAACGCCATCTGTTGGTACTACCGAACAATGCGTAGACTGGTGTTATCTCTATTGGCAGTTTTACGAAATGGTTTAGAAATGAAAAAATTGAACTACTGAAAAAAAAAACCTTTCATTCAGGTAAATTTTGTTTGATAATGATGATGAATTGATCATATTTTGTGTATAGCGCGTTACAATAAAATAATTGTGGATTCAAATGAAACTTGGCCTGATTTGACTTCGTATTACAAGGCAGGACGTGGGATACTTTTCATCCCGAAATTCAGCACGGTTCCCTGGGGAGAGGGAATGAAAGTTAAAATATGTATTTAGTTAAAATTCATTAACAATGTTGTAGAAACGGCGAATGGAGTCAGTGCTCACGCACCTGCCTTTTTTCACATTCATCTTTTTCCCTTATCTTTTCCCTCTCCCTTCTCTTTGCCTTTGGGCTGAGATAAGACGTAAAACTAATTAACCCGTGCGAAGCCAGGGCGGGTCAGCTAGTCCATTATAAATATTATAATCAATAAAAATATTCCAGTTTTGAATGCATGAAAATAAAATAAAGAGGACTATACTTTTCTGAAAACTTTTTTCTTTATAACAAATTCATCCTATTCTTCTCCTATAAAGCAAGTGGTCAGTCCTGGTTTCAGAATTTTAAAAGCCGCCCAAAGACTTCTGACTCGGCTTAAAGACTGTAGGTTTAGGCTGCATTTTGCACTTGCAAGAAAACTTCTGCAATAAGTGTTCAACCGTCTATCAGATTGTAGCTTGAAAGTGTAAGCTATTGTAGTTTACACTGGTTTAATGTTACAAGCTACAGTGTGATAAGACGGCCAGACACTTCTTGCAGAAGTTTTCTTGCAAGTGGAAACCCGGCCTTATAATAATACAGCAGGCGGGACCAACGACGGCTTAGGGTGCCCTTCAAAGCAGTATACCATTGAATATTTTTTTCTTTTGTAATGTTAAAGGGTGCAAACATGTACATAACCCACCCCACCTGATGGTAAGCGGTCAACGTAGCCTATGGACATCTACGGATACGTATGATAAACTGTACTAGGTGTTTGTACTAGGTGGTAGGACTTTTCTGCAAAGTTCGTCTAGGTAGGTACCACCGCTTTGCCAGTTATTCTGCCGCCAAGCAGTAGTGTGCAAACACTGCTGAGTTCCGGTTTGAAGGGCATTGTAGCTAGTGAAATTACTGGGCAAATGAGGCTTAAGAACTGACATCACAGTCTAGAAATCTTTTTTAGACTGTGTAATGTCTCAGGATGAAGTGCGCAGTGCGCAGTGTCACGCGAAACTTTAATTTAGAGTTCCGAGTGACACTGCAATCTATTACGGGCGGCCGTGACGCTTAACATCAGGCGAACGACTGGCTCGTCATGTCATTCATTTACATAAAAAAAATAAACAATTATGTTACTCACGCGTCATCCACATAAGTGAACTTCATGTCAAGGCTGTGCTTCGACAGGAAAGTCTTGCTGTCCAGTGGAATCTCAATATTAGAAGGATGCGGTATGGGCCTACCGACAGCTACCAACGATCCGCTCTTGGCCTTCTTGTCTTCAGAACCCTTATTGTTCTCTTCTACAGAATTGTTGTTGCGTTCTTTGTTTTCTGTTGCTAACATGTGACCGGTTATGTGGATCACCTGTAGGGTTAGATACGATTATAGACTGTATTATCGTAAATTAGAGACTAACCCCTGGTTTTTGGTACGCTTGTTAAAGTTGAACTCATGTCAATACAAAAATAATGAACGCTCATTGGTTGCCTGTCGATCATCGGCAATTTGTCAACCAATGGGCGTTTAGTATTTGGTAAGTTAACATGAGTTTGACAAACGTACGAGAAACCGGGGGTAATTATGTAAAATGTATCACGGGTCCATGGAACTACTGGTAGAAAAAAACCCAACAGTCCCATCATGCGGAATCCTCTTTGCCTATTCCCATTTGTTATTGGGGTCGGCTCCCAATCTAACCTGTGGCGGCGAGCTACCAGAGTTACACGAGAGACTGCCATCTGACCTCGCAACCCATAAGGGACCAGTAACAGGGATGGTTAGATCAGGCGTCAGATTCTATCAGGCGTCTAACTACCCGTAACGATTGCCATAGATGTTCTTATGACAACTGGGACCGACGGCTTAACGTGCTCTCCGAGGCACGGAGCGATGGCATCACAAACTGCACATAACTTACTAGATAAGTCATTGGTGCAGGGCCGAGGATCGAACCCGGTGCCGTAAGTTTGCGAAGCGCACATGCTACCGCTCGGCCACCATCCCATCATGCGGAATCATGCGAATAGAAATACTGGGGTTTATTAGTATCATGGTTTAGATAAATACAGCTACCGCCCTAAAAGTTTGGTACCTGGCAATACATCTGACGATGCTGGCGCCAAGTGACAGCCGCAGTGTTTTGCGCTAGCATACTTATTTCCTAACTTAGGTAGAAGTAACCAGGATCACAGGAAAATATCCTAGGACCAAGCTATTTGATCTTCTACAGCAAGGGTTTCGAGCCTAGTGTTCCAACCCTCACCATATGTATTTCTGCCATTTGTCAAATAAATGTTTTTTCATTAAATTCTTTGTAGAAAATATGCTCACTGTACTATAACTGTGACGTGAAAATACTTAAGCAGTTATTGATAGCGACATAATAAGTACCTGTTTGTTATCTTCATCGTTATGGAACTTAATGTATCGTTTCTCAAAGTTAATTGATAAAACAGCGCCGGCGCCGGCGTGCCTGACTACGTAATATTTTACCAGAGAACTGTCTTGGTATATGAAAATGTTATTGCCGTCGCTCTGCTATCTGCACGTATGATAGAGACAACAGAGGCCGTAAGTGAATCTACCTACATTTTAGTATTTCGGGGGAAAGAGTTTGCACTACCGTGCTTCGTAAGGAACTAAGCCGGCGTCGGTCCTGTAGTGTATCGAGTATCGCATAACTGTTCTGGACATGGACTTCGCTTGCCATCTTGCACGCGCCAATTTAAAAGTCCGTGGGTGCGAGCAAGACGGCACACGATCACCATCTCCACCAGACTTAAGCGACAAGGTTGTCGTTAAACCAAGTCAAAATACATCGGAAGGCTTAAAAATTCTAACGTAAAAATACCAAATGAAATAGAATTACGATTTTAAACCACCTGGTGCATTAATCAGCTCTAAATTTTAGAATTAATTATGGTAGCTTTATAAACAGTGACGTAATTATGTTAGTACAATTAGACCATAGACTAAATTAGAGCATGATGGAACCTCAAGTACATGGACACTACACAATGCTTATTTCAGTATATACCTATGAGGAAACAAAAATAGATTCGATGACAATGACCTGCCTGGATAACACTGGGATTTATGGCAAATTAGCAGCTTTTGGATCGCAGGTTATGAATAATAATAATAAACTTCCCATTTAATGAATCAACATAAAATAATCGTAATTAATTTGTAACAAATTAATTACGTCACCAAAGACGCAGTAAAGTCTAATGTCCGTCTGCAGTAAAGTTTGACACCTCCTAAGTTCACTATTACGGACCTACTGCAATGTCTGCAACGCATTTGAGTACATCCTAGAGAAATAAGTGTGAACTATAAACTTAAAAAAAGGCAGTAATGCCCGTTTTCACCAAAGATCCCTAAATTTTAAGGGACCCTTAAAAATATTGAAGTGACATCTGACAGTAATTTTGTTTTCACCGACGATTAAGGGACACCCAAAGCTTAAGGGATCCCCTACGTTTACGGGGCCGAAGATCGACCCCCTAGCGTTAAATGGCAGGTAAAATAATCAAAATGTAAGTTTTTTTTTCAATTGTATTTGGCAACTGTTTCTACCCGCATAACGCTAGAAAATGTATTTGTTTTAATTTTTTCTGATGCAAAATATATTAAAAACTCTACTGCTAATGTCAATAAAGCATGTTGCTTGTATTTTTGAGGATTATTCTCTAAAATTTATAAATAAAATAACGAAAATCGGCAACGTACGGTTTTTGGAAACCGTAGAAAAGAAAAAACTGTCACTTTACAATTTAAGTGTCACTCAGCGCTGTGAAAACGAATTTAGGTAAGGGTCAATTTAAGGGGGCCCTTAGCCAAAGGGATTCCTAGTTAGGGGGTAGTTTAGGGACCTTTGGTGAAAACAGGCATAAAAGTTTATAGACCACCATGGGGACGTTGGACTCTAACTAGGATAATCTAGGGACACCGGAACTAAAAGGACCATGGTCAAACAACACCCAGACACAGAACAAGTACTTGATGTTATCACTGACTTAGTACCTACTAGCTGACTCGCTCGCGCTTGGGCTAATTAATTGTAAGCTTTAAATCCCCATGCTCCCCTCCATCGTCCCACACTGGTCGTCATTTCTCTACACTTTTCCCTTATATATCTTTTCCAACCCCTCTTCATCTTCCCGTTTTGACTGCCCTAGCTGTCTACCGTTTGTCACACCACCGGGTCATACCAGCTAGTTAATAACCATCCATTCCAGCTCTTAGCCCGGAAGCCGTGGGTTCGGTTCCATCGAGTCGCAGGGCGTCCTACGCTACCATTGACTATAAATCCAGTTGACCAATGATACAACTTCCCCTCATACGAAAATTAGTAGTGTATTTCAACTACTATTTTCATACAAATCACGGGAACCTGTTGATGTCTTTTGTTCCATCCTGCTCTGTCCTTTGTAATTTCGTATAGCTTTGTCTCGTTTTGTTACCTCGTCCCCTGCCCGCGCAGGTGAGTCGTGTCTGTACGAGAAACTATGTTCACGAGCTATCAACGGGCTTTATAATCTTTGTACGCTACGTATACCGATTCGTGGTCTCCACTCTAATACTCACAAGTTCAAGTACAAGTATTACTACAAGAAAAAACCGGCCAAGTGCGAGTCTGACTCGCGCACGAAGGGTTCCGTACCATTATCTGTAAAAACGAGCAAAAAAAATCACGTTTGCTGTATGGGAGCCCCTTAAATATTTATTTTATTCTGTTTTTTAGTATGTATTGTTAGAGCGGCAACAGAATACATCATCTGTGAAAATTTCAACTGTCTAACTATCACGGTTCATGAGATACAGCCTGGTGACAGACGGACAGCGGAGCTTTAGTAATAAGGTCCGTTTTACCCTTTGGGTATGGAACTCTAAGAAAGCCCAAATACTTGTTCTATGTCTGGGTATTTGTGGGAGCATGGTCCTCGTAGTTCCTGGTTCCCTACAGGGAATCCTAGTTAGGGTCTAGTATCTATGTATGTGATCGTTGAGCGTTATTCATTATTTATTTATATTTACTCCTCGAGTCTTTACCTTGTAAGAAGCAGACTTCAGGTGCACATTCCTTCCCTTGCTAGTGAGCGTGCACTTGAGGCGAAGCAGCAGGTCCCGCTTAGCGCTTTTTGCGTTGCCAACGCGCAAAGCTTCGCGAATGTCTTCGTGGTCGCACGGATGACTGAACTCGAACACGCTCTGGCCCATGATCTCCATCTGGAATATAAAATTGATTAAATTACAACGTTGAATATAAATAATAACCGGCCAAGTGCGAGACGGACTCGCGCACGAAAAGTTCCGTACGATTATCTATAAAAACGAGCAAAAAAATCACGTTTGCTATATGGGAGCACTCTTTAATATTTATTATATTCTGTTTTAAAAGTATTTGTTGTCATAGCGGCAACAGAAATACATCATCTGTGAAAGTTTCAACTGTCTAGCTATCACGGTTCATGGTGACATTGGAGCCTTAGTAATAGGGTTTACCCTTTGGGTACGGAACCCTAAAAACCAAGAGAAAACATTGATTAGGTAGTTATTTCGCTGTTATGTGTTTAATTAGTAAGGGGGCTTATACCTAAAGAGTCAAGAACTAAGATATATATTGGATTGGATATTTATTTAACTAAGACCGTAGTTAACAAAACGCATATGCAGGGAGCCAATATATTTGACTCCATTAATTACGAAAAATCACCAGGGGGGTTGTAGTGTATCACGTGTATTTATTTTTACTTTGAACGAGCGATTTCTGAATATGATGTGACTGACTCGCCGTAGCCAGGCAGCGATGCCCCCGCCTTAATTTCCAGAATTAAATTAGATTATCTACTTACCTAATTACCTGTATTCAAAGATAATTTAAAATAATCGGAAATAGGGAATTATTAAAAATACTTTGTTCCAAAAAATACACGTGATTATGAGGGATGGGGGGAGGGGTCTAGCCCAAAACCTCGCTATGTATCACCAAGGGCGCGGAGTCAAAAAGTAGCTAAAAAGACATCACGTGATTAATGGACGACCAACCCCTGAACAAATAGAATGCCGAGACATCATCTTCAACCTGAAGACGTCCACTGCTGAACATTAGCCTCGACATAGAGCGCCACTTGAGCGGGTTCTGACTTCTGACCTGCCCGGCTAGCATGCGCACGGCAACAAAGTTTTCTCGACACTTTATGTCGTGAGAGACTGTGACAAGACTATGACAGCGCCTAAGTGTGTCTCACTCTAACAGTGACGACAAGTTTTCTCGCGGTGCGCTTGCTAGGCCATCAGCTGCCCTAGCACGGACGGTAGATAAGATTGCCTTTCCCCGTTTTATGTCACTTTCTTCATACTTACTTGGTAAGTAAACAGGGGAAAGACAATTTTGTCTACCGTCTGTGCTAGGGCAGCTGGTCGTCGGTCCACCGATCGGTCCTCGGAATACATCAGTGTCCAAAAAAAGCAAAGTTATTGGACTACGGGGATTAAAGAGAATAGGAGGTACATATAATTTATGTTCGGTTAATTATGAACTAAGTAATTGTTTGTCCAGGGGTTGTTTGTTAAATTATTATCATTGCGGTAGAACGGTAATGATGAATAATTGTATTAATTATCCTTCCTTCCCGTAATTGCATTCTGCACCAGAAACTAATAATTGTGTTCTGTAAGAAAATGTAATTTACGTGCGGTCATTGGAAATAAACTATAGTCACATTAGTATTTTATATATTGATTTGAATAAACCTTGTAGGTACATCGTTGTATAATGCGTAGAGATAATTGATTATTAGAGGAAAACCTATTTTTTTATTAGAAGAAAATATATTGAAATTTCAAGATCACACACATCACACTTCAACAGCCGGAAGACGTCCACTGATGAATTCACCACGCTTGGCTGGCGGCTTATTCCCTTAGCCGGCTCTTACGGCACCCACGGGAAGAGATGGGGTGGTCCTATTCGCAAAACCGGTACCACAGCGAGAGCTATAGAAATCAACATATCTCTTCTCTCGATAAAGCGTTTGACCAATGAAAACGCAACAAAAGGTTTAAGCCTAAGACCAAAAAATTAAGAACTAAAGAATCTAGAGTTGCGACGACTATATTTCACTAGCAGCGTCCCGCGGTTCCACCCGCGTTCCTACAGGAACCGTTCCCATTTTCGGGATGAAAAGTAATCTATGTTTTAATCCAGGGTATAAGTTATCTCCATACCAAATTTCATCCAAATCCGTTCAGCTGTTACAGCGTGAAAGAGTAACAAACATACACACATACGCACAAACTTTCACCTTTATAATATTAGTGTGATAGTGTGATAGTGTGATAATGATTCGCTAGTAAAAACCAAACCAAGAATATCCTTTACCCGTTACCGTGATGTCAGAGCAAACAGGGCGATGACCTAAATATATACCTAGATCTAGATTAATCAGTCATCATGAAACGAAATAAAAGACTATGATGCATGGTTCAACAAAAAACCCACGAAATAACGTATTCAAAACTTGAATACTATGAAAAATATGACAAGGTCTGCTACACGTGTTGAAAATTGCATCATAAAAAGATAAATGCTGATAAAAGAGTTTCATAGTAACAGATTTTCTATTACATGCCTGTGTTAGGTAACTAAATATAATATAGTCGTACGATGCTCGCTCTTGCTAAAAACTAAGACAAACAAGTAAATGTCTTGCATGAATATTATTGTAATTTAAGACAACTTGAACACACATGCCTAAATATTGATAGAGTAAGGATTATAATGAATTGTGTACCAATATTTACTTAGGATTAACACATAGGCTACTTTTAATCCGCGGGGCGCAGCTAGTAAATAATATAAAAGTAATTAGCTATTTTATAACATTTGTACGTCTGCTTGCAGACTAAATATATGAGCAAAACTTATTGTAACACCTAGCCTCAAACTAAGCAAAGCTTGTACTATAAAAGCTAGATAGCTGATAAAATACTTATAACAATTTTCGTACAATAAAATATACATAGTTGTGAATCCGAGGAGATCCGCAGGAGAACTAAAGTGACCGATATAGCTCTTAGAGTTAGTAAGTTGAAGTGGCAATGGGCAGGCCACATCGCTCGTAGAACTCACAACCGATGGGAAAGAAAGGTTCTCGAGTGGCGACCGCGAACCGGAAGACGCAGCGTAGGCCGGCCCCCCACTCGGTGGACCAACGACCTGGTGAGGGCCGCGGGGAGCCGATGGATGCAGGAGGCGAGCAGCCGCTCAAGGTGGCATGCTCTGGGGGAGGCCTATGTTCAGCAGTGGACGTCTTCAGGCTGTTAATGATGATGATGAGTTGTGAATAATTTGACATCAGACACCATCAACGTGGTTTTATTATTAAAATGTAAAAATGACCTTAGTTTTCAGTGGTGCTGTTCCGCTATTTTTTATCGTAAACGAAAATACTCGGCCTTCAGAGCGTTGCCCTCGCCACAATATGTTGATCAGAACCTTCTATCGAATCCAATTGTATTCATATTCATAACACTGTTGATAGTATTTAGATATTGCCAGTTGATTTTAGACGAACGAAAATATTATTTGCTGACTATAATATAGCTACTGCGTAAAATAAACCGGTTAGCAGTAGTTTATTTCAATTCCGAGATCGAATATTAGTGTTATTTCGGTTCTTTCTTTGCTGCTACATCAAAAATGTAATCCTTTGAATATGTTGAAATCCCTAGTCTGTAACTTCGGTGTCAGTTAGGTAAGCAGGGAAATGTAAAATGAAATAACTTGGGCTAATAATAATAGTGAAGCCATCGATAACCATCAACTGTCAGTGCCAGAGCTGTGGCGTTACCAACATAATTTTTATTTTCTATTTGAATTTTTGTATTACGATCTTTCTAATATTCCTCTTACACTGGTGTGTAATGTATTTACCTAGTTACCTACTTTGTAGTATGTTTAATTATGTTGTAACAAATTATAAGTGTTGTAAACAAATTTAAAAAAAAATGGATCAAAAAATGACAGTGTAAAGTTTCTTGTAGCTTCTTCTTTACAGATGTAATCGAAGCTACGGTTCGGAGTTTTCTATTCTACATTGTGCCGGATTGCTTGCACCTGATGTGGGGAAGAGAACTTTTTTTTTCAGACTCGTATTGTAATGGGCTTGTTATAATTATAATATTTTGACATTAAGCACTGTGTAAGTTTGTTTAATTATGATTGCTTAGAATGTACAAAAATTTAATTTTTATTATTTTTAAACACATTATCTAGTTTTGACTTGTAAAAGTGCTAAAAATAGCCTATTTGCAATAAAAAAAATTACATTTTGATTTTGATTTCTACATACTAGATTTGTTTACTGATAGGGTGGGTACATTTGAAAATGTTGTATTTGCTTACCTTAGTTTTGCAGTATAGTGTGTTGGATTTAGTCTGTAAGATATATTATGCAAATTTGATAATAAATAAATAATAAATTAAATCTAATTTTTGGGTTTTTAATAGGCTAACTAATAAGTTAGACGTCAGCCTGATTTTAAGCGTCATGGCCGCCCATAACAGTTGCAGTGCCACTCGGAACTCAAAAAAATTAGAAGCTCAGGGAAGAGCTTCGTGAAGACTGATTTGACCAGTATTTCACTAGCTACAGTGCCCTTCAAAGCGAAAGATATTAGCAGTGCTTGCACCCTATTATTTGCCTACCTACCTACACGAACCCTTGCAAACTCTTGAAGTCCTACCACCAAGCCAATCTAATATCTCTATCTATGTACCAATTGATCTCGTTGTAAGAGCGGACTAAAAGAAAGTTATGTATACAACACTAAATACTCAGAAATAACCGGATGGCAGCGGTCATTTAGCCAACGACAGTTTCCGAGAAGTGATAACGACAGGGATTCGTAAAATAAAAGTCTAAAGTGTTAACCGCAGTATCGGAGAGACCGTGCCTGACCTGTGGGATAAGGGTAGTCCGATGCCTTAAGCGGCCCATACACGATCAATTTTATTGATCAATCTTTGCCATTGAACAATTTTATTGATCGTGTAGGGTTAGTACTGTGCAATGTTTTTCGGTTTACTGTATGGAGAAAAATTTGGACTCGTTTGGAACGTGTACGGGCGAATGAATGAACGAACAAAAACGTAGAGACGGTTCGTTATGAGTTTGTTCATCTGGTGTTCTTAAAAGTTTCTTGTTTGTAATACACATTTGGTCGGGGTCATAGCAAATGAGCAGTACGCTCAAAGTAGAATACATTAACTTTATATTATACCTAATTACATACAAATAAAGATTAAAAAATAACTTTTTCTGTGATCGGAGTTCAAAGGTTCAGATAATATCGGTCTGTAATGAAAACAGCCGTGATATGACAGAGTTCATTAGCAGCCTCGTATGCAATTTTAAACGACGGAAATCAAATGTGAAAAATACGACACAATAACAAAATATGTTCCTTATTTACATCCAATAACTTTAATCTTCATAAACGTCAACAAAAAGTTAATGCCACCATTTAAATTTTACATAAACTTAGTACCTACATTCTACAAATGACTGAGTATGAAGCGACACGAATATGGGCGGTGTAAATGTAAAAGCATACCTACCTGTCTGAAACAATACAATCAGTAAAAAGTTTACACACCAGCTCTAATTTAGATCAGTGACCAGTCCAATTAGCAAGGTAAACTACCACAGACCGCAGGAGAGCGTTTTGATATACTGTAAACAAATACGTCGTACGAGGAAGACGGTCCAAGCTTTCTATGGTCTATGACAACGACATTCATTCAACAGTCGTGCTCGTGTGCAAAACTGGTGTGTAAAAAAGGTTTGATACAAATTCTAGTATAGTAAAGCTCATAAATTAGGCCCATAACTGATCATTTTCTAAATGAAGTTTCGACTTCAGCACAGTTGACAACTGAGCATCGTTCTGTAAATGTACGTACGGGCCGGGCCACGTTAGACAAAATTCTTAGATGAATTTTCAAATTTGTATCCAAATCGATCCAAAAAATATAAGAAACTGTGACCAAACTCAGGGCAATTTAGGGTTAAACTGGATCAGCGATATATTATTACAATAGACGATAAATCGTTCTCATCAATCGAAGCGGGCGCCGAGTGTTTCAAGTGTGAATAATACATCCCAAAATATCGACCAACGGTATTTCAATCTGCTCTCTTCATAATATCTGTGTCAGACTCTCCCCGTTATAGTTGCAACTTGCTACTACAGCAGCCTTCGTTCTTTCGAGTCCTCTATATTTGAGACTTACATAGTATGTAATGTAAATTTTCACAATAGCGTAGAACATTTTGCAGGTAGAACAACAGTTTAGGTTTATGGCAGAGTCTGATACCCAAAATCAACATAAACAAAATAATCAGATGAAAAAAATTGTTAAAATGGAAAATGAAACGGTGAAAAAAAGAAGTACGATGACCGAATACAATGCTATACATACAATGCTAGGCTAGTTATAGCCTAGTTTGGTTTTTTCCATGAAATCGTAGAATGACCATCAACAAATACTTTGTCAACGAAGTGCATCAAATTTTCAGTGATAACAATACGTTTTTTTACGAATTAAATAGTCAGGCTGGTGTAAAGCTAGAGACCCCCTCAAAACATAAAAGTTGTGCTTAGAATCTCTTTACCTGTGTAACGCCGAGGTGGTCAGCTATGTTCTCGCTGCAATAGACGATATCGCCCTGTTGAGACAGCACCAAGACGAAACCATCCAGTGCTTTCATGTAAGACAGCTCGGAAGACACCTCCTCTAGGCCTTCAGGATCTTCAACCTTGGGCTGGTCAGTCTCTGCATCAGGGACTGGAAAGACACGAGATTTGAAATAAATAATCGGTATTTTCACGTGATTTCTAGTCGTAACATTGCAATAATATGCTGACTGATGCTTCCCAAAATCTGGATAATTCACAAAAAACCAGATTACATATAAAATGTATTAATAATAATACCACGATGCATGCTTCACATACGTGAATACTACCTTTGTCATGTTTTTCACAAAAATACAGTACAGTGATGAATTAGATTGTGCGATAATTTAACAACTGATATTTTGTAAATATTTTTAAATGTATTTTTTTGATATAAGTACTTATCAATATTTTCATTAGTGACATGGTAGAACGAATTTTATTCAACAATCTGCAACGTCAACCTACCTCAACAGAATTATTCTTTCTTATCTTTATATCATTTCCATTACATCGTTAGATTATGACCAAGATAATACTTTGGCTAAAAATCGATAATCAAGTATAAATTCACAAAGATTAACCACCCGACCAGCATTTAAGTTACGCTGTATCTTTCTACTGCAGCAGGTAAAGTAAAGCCGCGTTTACACATGCAAGAAAACTCGCGGAAGTCTTGTGCGAGTTTCTCGCAATACCGTTTACACATCGTGTAAATGCATGTCGCGAGTGCACTTGCTACGTTGTTTACACATGCAAGCTGCTGTCTGATAGAGTCAGACACTTTTTGCAGAAGTTTTGTTGCATGTGTAAACGCGGCCTAAGAGCAGAGTTAATCTTTTTTTTTATTTATTTAAGGTCTATTTAAAAATAGCATACAAGAACTTAATCTGACGTTGACAAATTTCGAAGGCCCTCGTTCGAATTCTTTAACTATTTTTGTTACGGGTTATCCGTAACAAAAATAGTTAAAGAATTCGAACCGGTTTTTGAGACCATTTGAACCTATAATATTGATGGTTATATCTTTGATTTCTTGTAACAAGATCAAATGCATTTGACAAATTGTGCAAAGTAGCTTAAAATAAAATGACGGTAGCACCATTCGCCAGACTAGTAAGATTTAAGATTTAATTAATTAATTAATTATTTCGCGGAAACAATAATTGCGCGCAAAATACGTAGGTGTAAAAATATGAAGTCCATTATGTCATCATCAGCAGCCTGAAGACGTCCACTGCCGAACATAGGCCCATAGAGCGCCACTTTGAGCAGCTTTGCCTCTTGCATCTATCCTACCATTATTTATACTGTGCTAATGTATATGTACATTCAATCCGTATTACACTGACGAATGGTGTAATAATAAGTACAGGTAGATTTTTTTTTCAAAATCAACGTGTATGATTCCTTGCTAGAATTATTGATTATTGAAATGCAGTTTTATTTTTCACCAAAATTGGGCTCAAGACTCCTTTGAGTACTTCCCAAGATTTACTACGACATTGATTGTTAACCATAAATAAAAGCTAACTAAATCAAAAGAACTAGCTTCCATTAATTTTCATCGCTACCGACTTTTCGCGGTGAAGCCATTTCCGTTAGAATCGATCGCCAATTCAGTACCAAAAGGATAATGCAGATAAGGTATCGATCAATGCGAATCGATAAGCAATGACGTCTTGTGGTTTTACACGGCAGACTGGGAACGTGCCGAAATTATAAATGTGGGGGTAAACACGGTGATTTGAATTGTAATGTGGTGATAAATCTTGGTTGATTTCAATCGAGCAATCGTATATAATTTAGAGTGACGATGGTGAATCATTGAGAGGTTAAATAATACATATAATATTATTATGCTATTATATACGAAGCTTACATTGACTACATTCTATTTTTTTTTTACCTCCACTTTTTATTAGTTTTAGTTTAGTTTTAGTATGAAAAATAACAGACACGTATTTTTTAAAGCAATAATTGTTAAAATTGTAGATTACGGTTGTTAAAGGATTTTGCCACAATCCATCCAGAATAAAAACGCCTTTGTATCAGTATGTAACGTCATAACGTGATATTAATTTCCAAAAGTTATTCTTACCGAACTACAATTTTCGTTGGCCGACTAAAATCCTTTAAACTACAACTAAAATAACGACATCTAAATTAGTTTCGGCATAGTGTTCTTCCTCTAACATTAAAAAGTTACTTAAATAACCAACTGTTAATATATCCTGTAACTGAAAGATCGGCCTTTAGTCTATTTATAGACGTTATTTTTTTAATGTCTATTTCAAGTAAATCATGTACAAACACAGCTGTGATCTCATTCTGGTTATATTGAATAGACGTTCATAGACATAATGTAACCGATACTAAGTAAGCATTTGCGGTTTTATGGCGCCTACGCAATGCAATGGATTGTCAAAATACTTGTAAATTACTACCACATACTATGAATATTCATTCATTTTCATTTATAAATGTATGTACTGTGGACTCAAACGAAGATCGCCCTAATGCGCGACAAAATTTGTACATTGTACGAATGTTTTATACTCATCGCATTTGAGAGGCCATAGCATTGGCATTGCATATATTATGTTTCATGCTCGCCGAATTCGCTTTAATGCTCGCATTCTACGTACTCAGTAGAATATTATGATGTCAATGCTTACGATTGTGTAAGCCATGGGCGGTGCGGATGATTTATTACCTATTCGCAATCTTACGGCACCGGGTTCGATCCTCGGCCCTGCGCCAATGACTTATCTAGTAAGTTATGTGCAGTTTTCGATTCCATCGCTCCACCTCAGAGAGCACGCGCGTCGGTCCCGGTTGTCATAAGAACATCTATGGCAATATTATAGTTACGGGTAGCCAGAAGCCTGATAGAATCTGACGCCTGATCTAACCATCCCTTATACTGGTTCCTTATGGGTTGCGAGGTCAGATGGCAGTCACTCGTGTAATTCTGTTAGCTCGCCGCTACAGGTAAAATTGGGAGCCGACTCCAATAACAAATGGGAAAAGGAAAAGAGGATGATGAATTTATTTATTTATTATAATTCACATGCGTATGAATATTCGTGAAATGTACAAATTTTTGCGCGTGTTTTTAATCGTAAATGAAGTAGAGAAGCTCTCTTGACAATATTGTGTGACGTAAAACACAACACTGTAAAAAATCTCGTAAATGGTATAAACTGATCTAACTCTTAACAAAATTATGTAGGCGCTATCTTTGACTGCGTTATCACTTTTCTATCAGAGTAGGTAGACAGTGGTTAAATATTTAGACTATATACCTACATTAAAAAAAAATGCGTATTTTATTTACTACTTTCTTTCTAGCTGACAACTACTTTCTAGCTAACATTTTTAATTTGGTGTCGCAGGGATTATCTTTATCTTTGTATTAAGCCTTCCCACCTTGGTTTGAAAGGACGCTCATAACATAGGTAACATTACAAATGTGTAGCAACGTAGCAACTCCCAGACTAATATTTTCGTAGATTACCGACATGTAGCATTTACCTATAGCACTTATTTAGCAAGATCCGAAATGAAGAGATCTGCAAGAGAACTAAAGTCACCGATATAGCTTTTAAAATTAGCAAGTTGAAGTGGCAGTGGGTAGGCCACATTGCTCGTAGAACTAACAATCGATGGGGAAGAAAGGTTCTCGAGTGGCTAATATGAACCGGAAGACGCAGCGGCCGGCCCTCCACTAGGTGGACCGACGACCTGGTCAGAACCGCGGGGACCCGATGGATGCAGGAGGCAAGCAGCCGCTCAAAGTGGCGCTCTTTGGGGGAGGCCTATGTTCAGCAGTGGACGTCTGCAGGCTGATGATGATGATGACATAGTACTTAATTCTTCTTAGCGTGTCGATGGCAAAAAATATTAAATCTATCGTTTTATTTGCAGCATCCATGAGGCCCTGCTTCGAGCAGGTGGTGGGACACGAAAGACATTATTAAGTGGGTCATGGTTTAATGAGCAGCAAATAAAATACTTGGTACTCCAAAAAAATTACTTATTGGTGATCAGTTTTATTCACAGAGTTCACCGTTGGTGCGGTCACCTGCTTTATTTAAATCCACAACAAACAATTTAACCATCACCACGTCTCTAACCCCTATAGGTAGAATATAATATATTATCATCATCACCATCTTTATGGCTAGGCCCGTATGACCGTGGCTTGATCCAGCTTTCACCTCATCTTTCTTAGCTGACCCTTTGGCCGGGTCACCTGCTTTTTATCAACAAGAAATAATTTAACTCACGCGAGGACACGACGTCCCTGACCCTTAAGTAGGATATGGCAAGGCGCATGACCGAGGCTTTGTCCAGCTGTTCCACCTCCTCTTTTTTAGCTGGCAGTGCGGCTGTGAGCTCTGCAAATATCTGCATCTCCTTGGTGCGACGGCATCGCGCTGCGACGCGGGACTTCTCCTTCCGCTTTTCATTATTCCTGGTAGAAAAAGTTTGGTTAATAATATAAATTGTTAATTTTAACTTGCTTGAAGCACATTTTTAACAGTGTGAATGGTTTTAAATAAACCTTTTCATCATCATCGTTTTTTATTGTTTGATACGCTTGCGCTAGATCGTCCTAGTGATAGTATTTTGTAATTAAAATTCAGTCTGTAACTTATTTAGCCGGATATAAGAGACCTGTGACATACTTTGCCAAACATAACAATACATACAAAACTACGAACCCTAAGGCATAGGTACTATTATTTATTCTGTGCCTAAGGGTGGTCGCATGGGGGCGCCCACGACGACTTTTTGTTGCGATTCAATAGCGCGATTCAGTAGCGCGTCTGCATCGCTACTTTTGGCCGTTGATCGCATTTGCAAGTCGCGACATATATCAATATCGATATTGTATCGCAGTATCACTTGTATTGATTCAGCATCGCTACTAATGCGCGAGTGTTTTGGGTGACATCGTGTAAAAAAAGAGCGGAAGAAGCAACAGTAGTGATGCCGTATCGCGACAGTAGCGATGCAGAATCGCGGTTACGTGGTCGAAGATTACGATCAGCGACAGCATCGCGAGGGTATCACACTCTTTTTGTGTCTGAATCGCAGGAAAAAGTCACCGTAGGACATTCTGCTATCAACAACGAAACCACAAATACCTTTTTTTCACAGAACAAAGTTTATCAATTCTTCCTTCAAACACATCCGAGATACCCGGAAGGCACATAATTTCAAGCAAAAAATTTCACAAAATTCTGTTCCAGACAAGACATTGCAACCCGAGTCCTCGAAACGATGTGGCTGATAATTAGAAAAACTATAAATATATCATTAATAAATCATTAAGACCGACGGCGGCCCTTTGTATCGCTTGAACCAAATAAAGTATAATTTAAGAAGTGCGTCACGAACGCATTGGCAATTTTATCGTCACCCATCTAGTTTTATAAGTTATGCACCTTTCATCTTTAGGGCAACACAATCAAAGTATTGTGCAAATATTGCATACCTTAATATATTTTAGTTGTAGTGGAAGAATTACCATATTATATTTATAGTGGAAGAAAGTAGACCTATTTAATTTGGCATTGTTAGATGATGACGTAGTGGCGGTATAGGGAATGTTTAACAAACGTCATCAACCTTTACAACCGTCATCTGCCATTACTGTCATCAAAAATGTGTCATAGAAACACAGAATTCCCACTAGCATAGAAATGACCCGTAAGATTTGGCTGTGCCTTCGTACATTTTGCTTATTACCAGACAATTTAAACGTAGTTTGTACACTATAATTTAACAAAAAGCAGGAGTTGAGGTTTTTATTTGTAGTCGTGGGCAATTTCTGGAACTCTTTACATATCTAACTGTAAAAAGTATTTTACTAATAACAATTACGGCACAGCTATTTATGGACAAATAGCTGAATAAAAAGTAGATAGATAAATAGAAAATGGTACCTAAACAAGTACAAATAGGCGAAAATAATGCTAAAGTAAGTAGCATTTCCTTCCAGTAGTTTCATCCGTTTTAGATTCTAGAAGTAAGAGAATGAAGAGTGAAGACACAAGCGAAAGTAGAGGAACAATAGTTAGTAGTAATAAACGTAATATTGGTATCTATAGATAACTAAATTGTTGCGTCCGTAACTGATACAACAAGCAACAATGGTTGGTGGGAAAACTGAGCATCATGCATTGAAATCGACTACACAATTGACGCAAGTTGGGCCTTAGGACGTGTTCCGAATAATTAATTGCAGTTAAATGGCACATCCATAACTGGTTTCATACAAGTTAATGAATGATATGGCGTGAAAAGGTTAGTTCACTGACAGATCACGGAGATCATAATTGAAGGAAGTAAGAAACATGTTTTGATCTAACGGTAAGTATTCAAATCGAAACTCCGAGTAATCTGACAAGTTATACGTAAAAAAATGTGCATGGTTATTTTTTTCATACTACAAATGTTTATGACAGAAATCTTGATATGACCAAATATGACCTACTGATTAAAATTGTTTGATAAAAATCAGATATAAAATATGATCTTATAATATTAATAGTACAGTCATATTTAAACTTTGGGCATCCCCAGGCGGATCAAATACTGTTCCATAAACGATACGGTTTTTTGACGAGAGGCTTGAAAGATTTTAAACAAAAAACCGGGCTGATAACAATACTAAGTGACAACGAATTTTGTCACTTAGTATTGTGAACTCCAACTTTACCAATTCCAATATTTAATTTACATTTCAAACAAAAATATAACAAACGATAAGGCGAGTTTCGACTACGCTACGACCGATAAGGATGAACATGCAGCCGACGATGAGTGCAATGCATTGAGGAAAAATGTATAACTTTGGAAACTGAGCAACTAGCCGTAAACAAGGCGTGTATAATAATTACCGTAATTCTTAGTAATTCATCGCGAATCGAACGCATAATGGCTGCGAAATCCCCTCAACCGGTTAGAACAACCTGAAGCAACATGACGGCTGCTAATAAGTTTTGAGAAATCTGACGCAAATTAAACAGAATTGTAGATAGAAAAGCTAAAATTTTGGGTGAAGTGTTTATCTACGATAAACAGTTTTGACTAATCAATCTCTGCCAATGTCTTTCGTTTTTCTGTTGTTAAGGAAAAGGAAAAATAAAACTAGAACACGGAAAGATATGAGTGTTGCGTTAAAATGCTACTGAAAGAAAATGGACATCTAGCCAATACGGCAATTTGTAAAACTAATTATTGATAGCAATTTTATAAACATGATACTGATTAATTATTAAACCTACGTTGACATCTATATAATATAAGTTTTTAAGAAATTTCTTGCCTGCCTACCACAAGGTTCAACCGTAGGTCCCTAACTCGTCAATCTATTTCCTTTCCAGACATCAGCAGTTACTCGTTTTTTCTTATTCAATCATACGATATCACACGATTAGCTTTTGCAATTTACAACGTGATTCATACAAAAATATATAATTATCTACTTACATTATAATAATACTTATTACAACAGTTATCTATAAAATTACTTAATCGTGTACATGTACATATATATAGGTATACCAATTTAAATTGATTAGGTATACTAATGAGCTAACTAAAAACACAAGGTAAAAATAATAATATTACACTCAATAATATTTTCAATAAAGATTACTATTTTTTTTTATATTAAGTAAAGACCTACTTACAGAATATTCAAAATATTAAGAACTTTCGCAAACGCAATCGGTATGGCTTACACTTGCATTACCTATGCGTTGCTTGAAATTCATTGTGCACTGTGCATTTCACTGATTTCTCTGTACCCACCATGTTTGTTTACGTAGTTTATAATGACTTGTCTAAGTTTACATAATCCAAAGCTGAAGCTATATCTTTTCAAATGATCATCACTAAGGGATATTGTTACTGTGGATAAGTCCCCGGAAACGGTCACATTAAAGATATCACGCGTCAAAGACAAATAGAGATCAAAAGCAAGATCTAACAACGTTAAGGTCGGAAAAATTCCCACTTTACAAATTACCAGGTGATTTGAAATATATTTTACTATGAAAATATAGAAATCAGTATTTTAGGTCAATGTCTGACGAATGAAACTAGCTGTTGATAGAGAGCAAGTCAAGTACGTCAGCGACAGGCAATTGGTTTTGATTGCAAAAATAATCACGTTCCCGTCTAGCAATTGGTGAGACGTGAGTTTTGCAATGTATGCTGGTCTGCTGATAGGTCCCATATTACCTATAATATTGTATAACCAGTTAGCCAGCTGCTTTTAGTACCCTGTAAGTCTGCATGCACTGATGTTGCCGTTTCGTAGCTTATGGGAAGCGGCATATGCCGCTTCCCATATTTGAATCGTTAGCAAAATCTATATAGATTTTACTAGAACTACGCTTGCAAGCAACTATTGCCCATGGCACAACCAGGTGAACTGTGTAAGTGGAACACTTGCAGTGACCAACAGCTTCCATTTTAAGTTATAATTAGTGTTTTTGGGAGTAACAGCGGCTTCGAAATATTTGAAATATTGAAATATTTGGTGTTGACAATATACTTGAGCACTGTCCCATTTTTTAATTTTAATTTTTCGATTTAGAGAATAATAAACACAAGTTTATTATAATGTTATTATGAGCTCCACACAGGTGTCATTTTGAACTATAGCATTTTCATCAAAATAATTATGACCGCCTTAAAGATTTTCCTTGATCGTTAGTTATTTAAATATTCTGAAAACAATTATAATGCGATTAATAAACAATTGATCTCAATGCAGAACGTGATACATAATACATTGTTAGTAGATGTTGTTAGACGGCGCGATTTTATTTAATAGTAGCTAATCTTCGCCGACAGAATGGTAATTTATTACCTACCATTATGGTCTGGCAATCTGGTTGGTTGTTTACTGCGCAGATTCATAACTTATCTTCTAAGAAATAATGACATAAAATTAAGTCTGTGAGATTTTTAAACAGAGTCTGCAGATAATTGACAATAAGGATTTGAGCTAGTAAACATTGTGACTCAACGAATGTAATTTTTTTTTTAATTTTTGCGTTTTGCCTCTTTTCGTCTTATGTTAAAATCCCCTCCCCTCACACTGGGCCCCACATTGGGCGTGCGCGTTCCTCGAGCATTTTGCTGGCACATACAAATTTTGTGGAGCGTGTGACCGACGTTTTACCAGCGTGCGGCCTTTGCATACACACTCCGCACACAGGTAAAACGCGCGAGGAACGCGTACGCTCAGTGTGGGGTCAGCCTTAATGAAAATGCGGTCAGCGATTTACACGCTCGTCTAGAAGAAACATGCTCATTCTCTTAAAAACTTCCAGGTTATAGCTATTGCAGTGGATCTCTTTACCAGGGGTCTGCCACAAACGCCTGGTAGAGTTCCACTTCTTAGGTGTGAGGACTGTACATGTAGCTGTTTACGTCTACAAAAGATGTCAGATGAGTGAAAGAACTGAAATTTCAAACTATAATACCACCAAGACGTTTTCAAAAGTTTTGTTTCGCATACTTTCGAAAAGGTTAGCAGGCAGCTTAAGTTAATTAAAATATTTAGTGCCCATTTCAGTTTATTTTCACATTTTGGACATAAACTTCTGTTTTAGACATCAAGAAAGAAGGAGAAGACAGAAGGTTATTCACTACAAGAAGTCAGAAGAGGAAAGTTGTTTGGCCACATGGCACGTCATGGCATATCCATTAAATCTACTATGGAAAAAAGTAGAAGGAAAAAGAGGAAGAGGACGACATATGATGACAATATAGGTAATCATACAGGACGACCGAGAAGAACATATTAACTGAAAGAAAATGCTCATGTCATGTCGAACCAATTGAGCTGAAAATGCACGCTGGAAATCGTGAAGAATGGAAGAAACTCCACAGACAAGAGCTTACCTCTGAAATGAAAAAAAAACTATTGACCTCAGAGATAAGTATTGTCCATCACCTTTGTGCTAAACTATTAAATAAATAAATAAAATAAGTTTGCAAGATTTAGTACTAAATATTTTACATGCCGAAATGAAAACCATACAATTTTCTCAGGTTTGTATAGGTATTTCTATTAATACGTGTGTACAAGGGGATCGGAATGGCATCGCGACTGCTGTGTCACCTGAAGGACTTGCTAGGGGATGTAGCGGATGTAATAAGTGCAAGTAGAGCGGGTTTCAATCATTGTACATACGATACGCAGTTTTAGAGAACAAATTTCTTTTAGCAAAGTATTAATAGATTTATTTACATGAATATATTGTTTTATTTTATGACTGAGCAACGTTATATATACTTAGGTCTCTCCCTTGTCTTGTTATTGTACAATACCTTGATTATTTGCGAGTCGTTCTGGCCATTCAAGTGTGAAGGTTAGGTTATCGTTCGACTAGCTGGTTGGTTCAAAGTTCACGATAATACATATTATTTGATCAAGGAAAAGCATGAGCATACCAGCATGTTCAACTTTTTCTTACTTTACAATAATTATATCAATTTAAGCTTTCTATATATATATATACTTTATTCTTAAAATGGAAGAACCACACGTAGTAATAGAACTAGGGACTAATTGACGCTAAAAATATAAATGGTTCTGATCAGGTTTTGATTACTTATCATGATAATAGCGATGCAGAAAATCATACTCTATAGAGTATAATCAGCAGGATGGATGCAGGAGGCGAGCAGCCGCTCAAGGTGGCGTGCTCTGGGGGAGGCCTATGTTCAGCAGTGGACGTCTTCAGGCTGTTAATGATGATGATGATGATGAGAGTATAATCAAATTTTCTATCAAAGTCCAACAAAATGTTGAGGAGGTCTGTTAATTATTTTTTTGCCTAATTTATTATAATCAGAATTATTTCTGTGACACAGGTGTTGACATCTTCCAGAGTAGTAATACAATTCCAAACAAAAAGGGATTATTAAAAATTATCTGTGACCAAGCCTTACCAGGGTGGCATGGCAACATAAGCTGCTTAAAACTTAATCAGTTTATTGTCACACAAGTCACAACACAAGACAAATAAATACACAATGTGAATGTGAACTGGGTAAGACTAGGAAGCCAATTGAGCAGCAGTTGCTAATTTACTGAGCCTCATACCCAGCATGGACCGAAATGGTTGGCTCGATGAAATATATTACGTGATCCCTGCGCGACGTGAGTTTTCAAAAGTTTTCCTCAATGAAAGCAGCACATGTGAAAGTGTATTAAAACGGTCACGAGGAGGTAAAAAATGAAATCACCAACATCACGAGTTTAATCACCTGTTTATATTCCTAGATTTTTGGCATATTGCCAGACACTAACAAACCAAAAGAATATGACAACTGGAGGCAGCGATAAGGCCTGATGTGCAGCGAATCACGACTCTAATCGCCATGTTTTTAAAGCACAGTATAATCTGACAGACACGCGATTAGATAACCTTAACGCCGTTGTATGTAGGACATAATGATTTTAGTAATGACGAAAAGCATAAAGTAATGACTGAAACGCTAAATAAAGAAAAAGCGACGCTACTTAAACCTACACTCATTACTGCTTACACATGTATACTGGTCATACATAATAAATTTTGATTTTTAAATAGGTTGGTAGCGAATGTTTATACAATCGAGTTAAAACGGTCGGAAAATTTTACTGCTCGGTTAAAATAGCTTGCGACGTAAAAGTTAGAGACGAACACATTCTAAACAGCTTTATTATTTAATGGAAATGGCGATTTTGTAGTTACAGTTGAAGTAAATAAAAATTAACTATAGAAAGATATAAAACATAATTATACATCTCGTTATTAATTGAACTAAGTATGTGATAACTATGACAAACTTCATTGGTCAGTTTTTAGATAAGGAAGATACCTAAAAACTAACCAATAAAACTACTATCTTTTCGTCCAAAATACCGCAGAGCCTGAAAACGAAAGTTTTCAATCAGTGTGTGTTGCCAGTGATGACTTATGGAACTGAGACATGGTCTCTTACTGTTGGCCTCATTAGTAAGCTCAAAGTCACGCAGCGAGCTATGGAGCGAGCTATGCTCGGTGTTTCCCTGCGAGATAGGCTCCGGAACGAGGAGATCCGCAGGAGAACTAAAGTGACCGATATAGCTCTTAGAGTTAGTAAGTTGAAGTGGCAATGGGCAGGCCACATCACTCGTAGAACTGACAACCGATGGGGAAGAAAGGTTCTCGAGTGGCGACCACGAACCGGAAGACGCAGCGTAGGCCGGCCCCCTACTCGGTGGACCGACGACCTGGTGAAAGCCGCGGGGAGCCGATGGATGCAGGAGGCGAGCAGCCGCTCAAGGTGGCGTGCTCTGGGGGAGGCCTATGTTCAGCAGTGGACGTCTTCAGGCTGTCCATGATGATGATGAACCAATAAAGTTGTAAGAGAATGTTAATAAAAACTCACATGAAATCCTCCAAATCGACGACGCTCGTATATTGGCAAGGTTGACCATCGACATTAAAGCACATGTTATTATAGTCCCATTCTTGGTCCTGATGGCACGGCAGGTTCGGTATAAGAGGTTGTGGAGGTACATAATGAACCGGTTGCCGATAAACGTTTTGCCGATGCTGAGGATAATAAGGGATTACATTCTGATCCGGAACGTAAGAAACACACGGATTGTTTCTATAGCACTGCGCTGGACGATTTGTGTAACTCGCGTTAACACCAAAACTGCACACATTGTCAGGCTGTCGAGACCACTGATTAGCCATCGGGCACTGCAAGTTCCATCCTGTCTCTTCAAACTGTCCTACGACAGGACATTGCTGTGGGAATCCCTCACCGTACCCGTTCACGAGCATTATGGAGTTCGGATCCTGGCATCCGAAGACGACACAGCGGAACAGTCCATCGAGGGACGAAATCAACGACCGACTGATAACACACAGATGCTCTTATCTCCGCCGGGTATAAAGCATAGTAGCGAAAAGTTGATAATACAAAGTTATTTGATAACGTAACATTTCGACCCTGGCGAGTGTAGCTCGTAGCTGATAATCAGATTAATGTATGAACTTCATAATTTAAATACATTTCATATTTAGTGTACAATGTAGTTTGGATGTTTATCTAATCTTAGTGGACTAGATAATAGATATAGGATTCGATCTTGGACTTGATGAGCACGTCGTAGGACATTTCAATAACAGAGTTTACAATGGTTATAACCAATTCCATGATTCAATGGTAATTGATGTTATTTTGGTCTGGTAAATACCAGAAGCCTAATGGTTTAACAGTAGGAAGCCGTCATTGAACGCATATGAAATATGTTTTGTATGAGTATGAATAATTTTAGCTTGCAAAGTGTCTACCATGATGGATCATGATATATGAACATAGTTTATTCATGGTAAAAAGAAAAACTCTACTTGTTATTTAGACAAGAACTTGAAATCATATAATATAGCAACGACTTCTCAAAAGTGGTCCACTTAAATAAGGTGCAACACACCAGATTTGCATAAGACGTAATATATATATATATGACGATACCTACGTTTATTGTTGAGCGGTAAGAGCACGTCTGAAGCCTAATTTAACAGCAGCAAGAGTTTATTATTGGATGCATGAAACAGCTCAAACAGTATTATATACATATTATATATGAGTGCATGTGCATAACATTTTTAGCCGGGCTAAAAACATGATAATGATACGTGCCATCCAATAAATAAGATAGTATAAACGTGACTATTTCTAGAGATTTATAGTGAAGATAGGATAAACGAATAAGACAGAGATAAATTAACCATACTAAGAGAAACAGTGGACTGACCGATACTGACTATATCTGCTAAAGAAACTAAATATTATAGGTGGGATAACGACTTATGAGGATCAATACTAGGTAAATCTAGCCAATAATCAGGCTCGCTGACATTCAGATGTTTACATGCAGCCATAGACAAACAGACATTATTATGCGAAGATCATGATGTCGAAACATAATTATACAATACTTAAACATAAACTGAAGTAAATAAACTAATCAAAACAAAGTTTCGTAATCAGTTTCTTGTTAATTAAATGCGTATGACACAGGTCCAGTAGGTCCAGTTAAGTTAAGGCGACGGTTAGAGCAAACATGGTGTTTTTTGGCACGTTTCCTGGCGTCACAGATAACCCCCAATAGATACCGCATGAAAGACGAAAACCGCGCACCACGCATTAGCGTAAGTGGTTCTATATAAATCGCCGCTTCGCAGCACGGCCTTAGTTTCGACCAATATTAGAGTTCATTATTAGGGCGTCACTCGCAACAGCCAATAATAGCGCATTGGCTCCAGTCCCCGCAACCCGCGCCTTCCTCCAGTTTTGGTGAGCTAGGATCCGAACAAAAATCCCGTAATGCGGTATCTATTGGGGGTTATCTGTGCCTGGCGTAATTAGAACATGTGCAGCATTAAATTTAATATATCATGTAATTGTGGTGACCGCAAATACAAGATTATTATCATTCAAATAAAAAAATATTATAAGTACATACTACATATACACCTTATACAAAGCATAATGTTATACGCTTTAAAATAAACGGGACAAATACAAAATGAATAATAATAGATATTGAACTTGGAAACTTTCAAGATACACCGCTGCCTGAGAATGTATGATGGTGGTCAGATATTAAAGCTATATAAAGTTAGCTTATGGAGAAACAATCGTATAGTATGTTAAGCGTAAGTATGATTGAGATTAGACTAACAGATCCAACGTCCAATACCTCCAAAGTATATTTTGAATTTTGAGCTCGGCATGTAAAATAGCCTCGAGCAATTTCGGAACATTTGAAACCAGTTTGATATATATGTGTTGTGTTGTATTAGGTACAGTCATGCTGAAAATATTACTACGACTTACGAACTAAGTTTACTTTGGATCTTATCGCGGACCAATAAGGTTGTAATATCACACGTAACAACTTGAGTAGCCGACTGTATAGTTTGATTCTTGTTTGTAATTGTTGTTCAGAATTCAGAAAAGTAACACGGCTTCCTGTTTATAGACAGACCATTCCTATGATATTCAATATTCATGGTTTTAGGTATTACCATGATTGAAGATGGGCGGAGAGTCGATAAATCATAGGCCGACGACGACGTGACAATGTGGCAAAGTTGGATGCTTTCCAAGAGGAATATCTCTAAGTCATCGACCGTTCGAATCTACTAAGAAAAGAGTAATTTTTGCCTAACAACCTTCGATAACCTGCATTCGCCTTGCCGTTGAGTACAAAACGTTTTCAGAAAAGAATAAAAATGGGATGTGTTAGCTTTAGATTGTTAAAACCATAAATAATTATATCGGAAACTTTCCCAAAACTGCTCTTATTTTGACGGCAGAATATGCCACGTGTATATTCGGCAAAACAACAAAGTAGTGTTTGTCGCCAGGAACAACGAATCATTCATTTTACACACGGGTTATCAATGCGTGCGCTGACATTATACCAGCAAGCAACAATAACCATTATGCGCCTATTTGAGTATGATAACAGCTAACAAATTAAATGCCACTGAAATAATAAAGTATATCTAAATAATCAGGGTTGCAATTCAACGAGGCAACGCTGCCAGCATGTTGGGTACACTACCTAACGGTAGTGAGCTGGAACATTTGGACGATTTATAGTATACAGTCCAAATGATGACCTATATGGACTCTATCCTATAGGTCATCGCAGCTAATATACAGTCCAAATGTTCTTTGTGGTAGGTAGTGTAGCTAGTGGCTTTTAGTACATTGGTAATAGTTTTATTATTGTAGTAGTTAGTTTAAAGAATAAGGGCACTTTCCTAGTACCTAGGATAGGAGGTTCTCGAGTGGCGACCACGAACCGGAAGACGCAGTGTAGGCCGACCCTCCACTCGGTGGACCGACGATCTGGTAAAAACCGCGGGGAGCCGACGGATGCAGGAGGCGGGCAGCCGCTCAAGATGGCGCGCTCTGGGGGAGGCCTATGTTCAGCAGTGGACGACATCAGGTTGTTGATGATGATAATGAGGATAGAGCTAAATGTAACTCGATGTGAAACACAAATAACTGAAATGCTAACATACAATAACACCGGTCAAATGCAAGTCGGACTCGTGCACCCAGTGTTCCATGCATAATTATACTGTAGGTACTATACATTTGTGATCAGAGAGGCGATGTATCTTTGATTGCAACGCAACGGGCGCATATACATTCTGTATTGAAAAAAACATGTAGAATCTTAAACTGCGTATTGAAACTGTTAAGTGTTTCTATCGAATACAATCTAGTTACATGATTGCCTAGCTATAGCAGCTGCCAAAATAAAATAGCGCCCTTCATTGAATAGTGGTTGAAAACAACATTAGCTTACATTAGAATTGTTTCTACATAGTTTGAATATTTTTTTATGTAAGCTGTGCATTTTTGAGTTGACGTTGAGTATTGACCCGCACTCTCACCGTAAACACCTGTGTTCGAGAACAGGGGTATGCTGAAAATCAGCCCTGCGTAGACCTTGCTGTTTACGCAGCACAGTGCTGAGCATACCCCTGTTGCCAGCTAAGAATAGTGTACCTATCTATTACAAATTGTCGTAAGTCTGTTGTAGTTTTGGCAATAAATATTATTTATTCTTTATTCTTCTTCTTATTCTTTTCACACGCATATTATGTTCATTTGTTTCTTTTATTTACTTTAAACAAGCCTGATAGAGTAAATATTTAGAGGACATTCAGTCTTCACACAAACATACAGTCATTTAAAGTTTTCGAAAAACTCGTCCTATTTTGAATAAATTACCTAGAAAGAATTAAACTTAAATATGTAGTTGCAATTTATAATATTATGACACAAGAGGTAAATTTTAACAAATGTTAACACAAACAATTGGGTACTAGGAAGGTAATTTGTATGCACATGTTTAAAGATTGAGGAAAATGACCTTCATATTGAATTTTAAATGTGTTGTGGGCAATAAAATTTATTTCAGAATCAGTAGGGACAACATTACGCGGATTTGCGGAAGACGCAGCGTAGCCGGCCCACCGGTCCACCGAGTGGGGGGTGGACCGACGATCTGGTGAAAGCCACGGGGAGCCGATGGATGCAGGAGGCGAGCCGCTCAAGGTGGGCGCTCTGGGGGGGCCTATGTTCAGCAGTGGACGGCTTCAGGCTGTTAATGATGATGATGATGATGATGAGGGACAACATTAAAACCGTACGTACTAGCTATGGTGCGAGATCCCACTGCAAAAATACCTACGTCATCGGGTCCCAATAGGCTATCTTTAGATCGTTAACCGACACTTAAACATGTAAAAAAACAGGTCTGCCAGTTCCGATCCTGCCGGGTCATAGAAATAATCTACCACCACCAACTTCAAATGCCTTGAATACTAAGTTTTGCCAAGTTTAGACCTGGCAGACCTTTTAATCTATTACCAGCATCTTGGCTATTATTGGGCGTAGGTTTCATTGGGGTATTCGCTGAGGTGGGTAAGGAGTGTGAAGGGCACATTCTTAGGGGTCTGCCAGGTACTTCCGGCAGGGTGCGCAATGGCGGACCAATTTTTTTTTTTACATAATTAATCAATGGTTAACTGTTGCCAGAACTTTCATCAGGTACATTTTGACAAAAAAATACGTCCAAAAAAAATTCAATTATTTCCATGGCCCGGCTGGATCGGAACTGGCAGACCTGATTTTTTTTACATATTTAGATGTCGTTTAACGATCTAAAGATAAGCCTATTTTTTTTTTTTTTTTTTTTTTTTTAATGTGATTGAATGACGTGACGTGCAAGTCGTTCACCTGATGTTAAGTGACAGGGCCGCCCATAACAGTTGCAGTGTCACCCGGAACTTTAAAACAATAAAGTTTCGCGTGACACTGCACTGCGCACGTCATCCTGAGACATCACCCAGTCTAGCAATCAGATTACTAGACTGAGTGATCAGATCATAAAGTCTCATTTGCCCAACTATTGGGGTACCCGATGACGTAGGTATTTGTGCAGTGGGCTCTCGCACCACTACTACCTACTAGCGTATCGGAGGCATACCATGTGTAGATATCATGGAGAGATACGTTCCACAAAGCTTTTTTATTTTTAAAATGTTGCATGCATAGAATGGTAGACTAATACCGAAAACTAAATACAAGTAGAAGGTGCCGAGGCGAAGGATATAATACCTTCTATTCTACGAGTGCTAATGATCTGTTAATCACGCGTAATATATATCGTAAGCTGGATAGTACTTCGAACCGGAGGGCAGCAACGCTTGACCAGTACAGCCATTGCAAAAGCATTAAGCGCTTATGACACTTCAACTATGCCCACGGCATCAGCAGATGGCAGCAGGATAATTGACAAGTCATTGCACCCATTACACAGAGTTCCAAACATCCTGTATTCGTACAGCCGCCGTTAACTTTAGAAAGAGGTGCTAAGTTTTTCTATTTGATGAACATGAATCACCGATACTGATTTATCAGATTACGTAAATTGTTTCCATGCAATAATTTAGGACTGAGCGAACTTTGATTGTAGATTGTATGCCAAAATTTGTTTTAACTTGATTATTGTATAATGAGTTATCGAACTTTGTGAAGACATGGTAAAATTGCTTGCCGTATTAATTTTATTTTTGTTTTACATGGCATAGTATTTGACTACCTAACCTACTGTCTCACCCAAAGATTATAAAGCCCGTTGATAGCTCGTGAACATAATTTCTCGTACAAACACGACTCAGCTACGCGGGCAGGGGGGTAACAAAACGAGACAAAGTCGTACGAAATTACAAAGAACAGAGCAGGATGGAACAAAATACATCAACGGGTTCCCGTGATTTATTAGAAATTCATAGTATTTATTAGAAATTAGTGGTTGAAATACACCACTAATTTTCGTATGAGGGGAAGTTTTATCATTGGTCAATGCGCGGCCGGTTACGAACACGGGCTGCGGTGGGTACCGAATGGCAGATTTTGACGCTACAATGACGCCACTTGACGCGCCGCCGGGTGTGGCTGAAGCTTTATTCTATGGCCCGAAGAGAAATGGGTCCAATGATCTTTAATATAATAACATTCAATTTGATCATTTCTCGTCCTTACCAAGTGATTGCATGCTAAAGGTTGGTAGGTAGTTGCCGTATCGCATACGTATCTTATCGGTATTATCTATCGATTGTTATTTATTCTCCTCGCATCAACATGCCCATTTTGGTATTTTTTCGGGTGTTGTGACGCATACACTTACTGATATCGATAGCAAAGGTAGCAGCGCAAAAGTTATCACAAACAGACTCTAGGGGTGCATGCATTTCCCCTCCCTACCCTGCCCACCTGCAAAAGTGGCTCTTCATACTGAAGTGGATTTTCATCGCTCTCGGGATACTCAGCTCAAAACAACCCTAAATAAACACCTGTGCTAAGCGGCATCATCTGTTAAATATTTGAAATTGAACACTGCTTAACAAAGGTCTCCAATATAGAACGCCACTTTGAGCGGCTACTTGCATCTTGCGTCAAATGGTTCCCGGCAGTTTTGATCAGCGGTCCACCTAGTGGGGGCCGCCCCACGCTGTGTCTTCCGGTTCGTGGTCGCCACTCAAGAATCTTGCTTCCCCATCGATAGTCTTAAAACTTTCCAGGAAATTGTGTGAATTACTCCGCATGGCACAACTAGTGTACCATAAAATGAGGATATGATAAGATTATAGTTGCAGATTTTTTCCTGTATTTTGAGCACTCTTCTGAATACAAAGTGCTTATCAGAAGTAGCATTTATCTGCTTCTGTGGATTGACGTCAAGCAGTCTTTTCTTTATAGGCAAAGAGATAAAAACAATAAACATCCTTATAGCGTGCCTGCCTATGAACAAACAAGGTAGGTAGGTATCTCATCAGTTTTAATTTAGTATGGCTTTATGAGCACTATTTTTATTTAGACTTGTTTAGTTTAGACTTACACAGATTATAATATTAAGGAATGATACATGTTAATCTTATAACACCCCTCTGTTCGGCAAGGGGTTAAAAACAGATATGATTATGACAAGAACATAATTTTCATTTCAGTGACAAGTTGAAATGCTTCAAACCAACTAACTCCCGGTTTCCCATATGTTTGTTAAAGTTACACTCATGTCAACTTAAAAATACTGAACACTCATTGGTTGAAGACAGCCAATGATAAACAGGCAACCAATGAGAGCTCCATATCAGCATGAGTTTATTTTAACAATCGTATGGGGAGCCAGGGGTAAGATCATATATGAGAATTTAAACAGCTCCATTTTTGTTTTTATTGGCTCCCTGGTGGCCAGGTTTAGAGTGTAAATAACGCAAAAAAAAAAGCACTTTTTGACTTCACTAATGTGATGAGCTGTGTCACAATAATCACAAATGAAAAAAATTGTGTAGATAGAAAAAAAAAACGAAAAAAAAGGAATGGCCAAACAAAACTTAACTAAATAGGACACATACTTTAGTTTTTCTAAAATAAATAACCCCAAAAATGCTGTACAACCATCTCCTTTAGCAATAACAACATATATTTATATGTATTTTTTACAAACTAAATAACCAGCAGGGTTAGCACGGACGGTAGACAAAACTGTCTTTCCCCTGTTTTACTCCAAGCAAGTATGAAGAAAGTGACGTAAAATGGGGAAAGACAATTTTGTCTACCGTCCATGCTAACCCAGCAGGCTGGTGTTCTAAAGGAATAGCCGGGTTTATTTGATATAGGGAACTAATTTTTTGAGCTGTTATTTAAATATTCAAGATGTTATTATGATCAGTTCAAAAACATAGTGAGCACTTATTTAATTTAATGGGGGTTGATTAATTATTGCGACAGTAAAACATGGACAGTAATAAAAAAATCAATTAGTCGGTTATTTTATCAAGTTAGGTTAGGTTTTTTTAAAATTATATCTGCATTTCCACAGACACCTGGGTCCGTGCTCTTTGTTAAACATTTTTTCCACAGAGACCTGGGTCTGTGCTCTTTGTTAAACATTTTTTTTTAATTAGCTAGGTTAGGTTAGGTTCACAGGTAACCACTCGTTTAATAATTTTTACCACACATTTAATTATTTTCCTGCTGAATTATATATTCACTGATCCATTTCATTATTTTTTATTACTAATTTTTGTTTACTTTACTGCTTAGTTTTAACTGCTGAACTAGATATTAAATGTGCAATTTATAATTTTTAACTTACCAAAACTGCTATTTACAACTGCCTCTTTAAATCAGTGCCTTTGATATGTTACTATACATATTTAACGTAATCCACAAAACACCGGCCAAATTAACACATTTTCATGCACAGACACAGTTTGACATGAAATTATGATCTGCGATTTTCAACTTTAAACAGAGCGCTATAGAGACCCCATAAAAAAAGAAATATGCTATGACAAGGCTTTAAACCAAATCGTCACATATTATTCCTTTGATATTTAAAAAAATCTTATTTATTGTCAAAGTCAGAAAAATTCAAAATTTAAATAATCAAATGAAATATTTTTATTTATAAAAAAGAGTTCAACATTCTTGTAGGATAGCGAGGTAGGCCTTAAAAATGTTTTTTTTTTTATATTTTAATGGCCTACCTTGCTATACTACAAGAATGTTACATTTGTTTTTTTTTATTCAATAAGTATGTGTTATGTATGTACCTAACTGTCTACTAAAATATTTGCACTCAGGGCTTTTTGTCATAGTATGTAAGCACAAAACCACCTACTGTTTCATGTTCTGGGTTTCCTATCTTAAATTAGATATAAAATTACTGTAACATAGTACTTCATGGAATTGACTTTTAAAGTGTAAATCACACTTATGGTTATCTATAAAGATATTTTAGCAACCAGCGGAATTTGAACCCACGCTTTCTAACTCACCGGATTAGAGACTCTTCCAACTGAGCTATGGTTACATGAACGCTGACTGCGAAAATCTTTAAGACTATGTGTTTACCAACTAATTCATTGTTAAGACTACAATATCTTTAATATTGTATTTGTTACATTCTCCTTAAAAAGGGCAGCTAGCAAATACTATTCACACACTGAGTATTCCAGTAACATATTATGTACAGCCTAGCACACATAATAAAAGAACAGTACTACAGTTATTCCATATTCTGAGCCATGCCCAATAGAGGGTAGTAAATAATTAACTAATAGGTAATACAACAATTTTGTTTTGTGGCATGATCGCAAACGGTGATAAAGCTCTTAATTTTTGATTAAAAAAAACATTATCACAGATATTCTACAATCTAAACTCTGTTTTCATAAGCTATGTGCTATGATATGCATTGTCCAAGAAAATTAAATGCAATCAAAATAAAAATAAAAATTAGAAGTTTTAGAAGTCTTCCTCTTCTCGTGTAGGCAAGTGGTCAACCCTGGAGTCAGAATTTTTAAGCCGCCCAAAGGATTCTGACTTGGCTTAATGACTATAGTTTAACGACAACCGCCGGGACCGACGGCTTAACGTGCCTTCCGAAGCATGGCAGCGCTCAGTTGTAAATACCACTTTTAGCTGTAGCGGTCACCCATCAGAGTAGTGACCGCAGCGAACATTGCTTAACTTTACCGATCGGTTAGAAACAGCTAGTTGTGCTTCACTATGAGCACTACCAGAAGTGATAGAAGTGATGTTATAAATTCCTGCTCCAAATAACTTTCAGGAATTGTAAGCAAAATAAAACTAGTCAAGTGTTAGAGAGAGAGCAGACTTTATTGTTTTTATTTTGATTCCCAAGAATTCAGCTGTTTTGTTTGCACAGTCTGTTAGTGACCAATATTCACCCTCAGGCCACTTCTGTCTCTCTTTGTAAACATTCATTACCACAAGTTTTACCGTGGCACTCAAAGATTTCTGTGGCTGCTTTTTGACTGGCAACAGATTTTTTGTTCTTAACATAAGGTCCTTGAGGCTGCGTGACCCGGCCTAGGCTCCATTTTGCAAACATATTTCGCAATGAAATTGATCAAACTTAACAAAAAACGGTACAACAACAAATTAAACACTAATAACAATAACCAACCAATCTACAACAAATCACAATAAAATTGCACAAGCGCAGGGAGAAGAACATTTGCGTTTAAGAAAACAAAAACAAATTAAAGGAAATGATGGTGGCAGAAATGTGTTCTCTTGTAAATGTTTAGAACCTCTACAGTCTTACCAGTACAATAAAATATTTTCTATCAAAAATTGTTTTATTTATCATAACATTCTATAGAACAGATGTTACGTTAAAATAAATAGTACAAAACAATTCTAATTTTATAATTGATCAGATTACAACTAGAAAAAAATAATGAAATGTTGGTTTGGTCAAGTATATAAAATATATTTTGTAGTCTGTTATCCCCTTAGTTTACATAAAATATCTAAGATTACGTAACAGAATGTAGGTAGTTAACTAGTTATTGATAAAATATTATATTTTAAGAGCTCAACTACCAGGGCGGCCTAATCGCAAATGGCGATAAAGCCCTTAACCTTTGATTAAAAAAAAAAAAAAAAAAAGAGCTCAACTAGCAAGTTTTTTTACATGGGAGTCATCAAGGATCAAGAAAATACAGTTAGGGCAGAAGTATAGTAAAGCTTGCTGTGTGGTCTCACCCTATTAATAGGACCAACTTATCTCTTCCTGCGGGTGCTAGGAGAGCGCACAATGGGAATACTGAGGGAATAGACAGCATCTTCAGTCTGCATATAATACCATCCACATTGGTCATTTGGTATTTATAATCTATGGCAATCACCAGACACATGCCCAGCATGATGAAATATAGCAAACCCCACTCATGGGGAAGGCCAGAGTTTGGTAGTGGATGTACTCCGGGTGACGATATCATGCGATAGTAAAGTTTACTACTTTGCCACATCATCACTTATAGAATATTAATTAATTTGGAATCAATTTAAAACCGCTAAATATCATTCACAGAAATATTCAGGTCAAAATTATTTACCAGCATTCCCTGCAATTACCAACAAGCTAAACCTTTTGTGTGGAATTTGGAATCTGTGATAAGAACTACTGTGCTATTCTTGCTCTGAAAGAAGAAATGTGTGAACCAAATGATGTCATCATTTTGTTTACTGTGACATTTCTTTTTATCACAAAGAAATGAGAAATATTGGTGAAATCTGAGATAATAAGACACGGTAGTCACCTGAAAATGTCTGTAGTTTAGTGTAGCATTACATTTTCGTAGGTAGGTACCAATCTATTTTAATAGGTAAGCTATGAGCAGTTAAATTGAACAATTCTGATATAATACACAGATGTAAATTTGTAATAATAACGCCAGCCGAAGAGAAAGTGTTTCGAGGTGACACTTGGCAACCGAGCCTAACAGGAAAAACAAGAAAAAAACGTAGAAAATGCACATGCAGCACCTAACACCCTAAATCACTGACCTCCTGACTCGGGTTCATGCGTAACTTATGTAAAAATAATCGCTACTCACCTCCTCTTCTGGTTTGACGGTTTAGAAGACATTTTTATCAAGTTATTATGAAACTTTACGATATGAACACAATCTTAGAACACTGCCAAGGAAAGTATCACATCGCTTTTCACGATATCCTTTCTGTTTTGTTTATAATCACTATGTTGTCTTACCTAATCACAATTTAGGTCATTTTACTATGCACTAACACATTAAATGCACTTTGTTATCGTGAACTTGCACAGTAGAAAACTAGAAACACGCACGAGATCTCAAAAACGCAAAAGAACAGTTAGTTTTCTTTGTGATCAATTTGATCAGCCCTCATTGCCTAAAAATATCTAGCTTAAAATTGGTTGGATGATGAAATTAATCACATAAATGAAGCCAATGAAATCATTAAGTTATATTAGAAGGAAAGGATTTTATTGGTTAAATATAAAGAAGGATTGCGAAACCCAAACCAAAGATTTTTTACAAAGAGAACAAACTTTTTTGGCGACTGGGGTGACGTCTGTCCAACTGTCAGTGGTCACAGTCAGTTTTACTGTCACTGTCACTGACATGTAACTTTTTTTTTTTTTTGTTCGCCCTTTTGGGCAGGCTAAAGTCGTGAGACCATACCGCCTACTGACATGAAACATGATATTTGTACAGTATAGACACAGATTAGAGAAAAACAATTGGTGACAGTGTCAAGGTGGTGTCAAGTTTGGTTTGAAAAGCGGCCGATAGATGTCAACCAACAAAACAAACATGCATTATACGATCTGTGCAAACATGCGACCACCACAAAAGGTTGAGTGAAAAATTAAGTTTTGCGAGCTCAAGTAATACTTTTTTTTAACGGGCAAATTGCCTTTATTACTCAAGCTAACTACTACAATAATTAAAACTAAACTAAACTAAACTAAGCTAAACTAAACTAGCTACACTACCTACTACAAAGAACACTTATGGACTGTATAATAGCCGCGATGGCCTATAGACAGTCCAAGTGCTCCAGCCCACTACCCGTAGGTAGCGTACCCAACATGCTGGCCGCATTGCCACGTTGAATTGCAATGCTGATGCGTTGGGCCAAATAAGTGCCAGCATTTTGGTCACGCGTCGCATCGACCAGGCGCTCTGATAGACTTTGGAAAACGCGATGAGCTCGCGGTCCCCACGGACCTAGGGTCTCAACACCAAACGGCTCAAATATGTAACCGCTCCGAGATTACTATATTTGCGCCGTTTTAGCTGCTCAGCAGAATTAGCCGCGGCGCCGGCCCTAACGTGTGTCTCGGGAAGGTGTGACGGCGCCATAGTATCGACGCAAGTAGCGTCCCACACTATAGGCCGCCCCATCTTCCAGGGAACCAGAGTCATTCCGTTGGGTCTTTTACCATCGTCACGCATGAGACCATTCGGTTCGAGAATGGCTGCAACATTGGCGGTGGTAAAAGCCCGGCGAATGATGTCATTAAGACTAGCGTGGCGCGAAATTCGACCAGCGCTTTTTGAACACGAGAGACCGTGATGACCGAGCTGGTCAACTGCAGTACCGCACTGGCAGCGATGGGCCACACAGCATCTTGCGCCCAAACGTAAGCTGATAGCTAAACGAAAAGTAGTCAGATCTAAAAGGTTACCAGTGTTGAAAGATGGCATGGCCTGTAACCAAAGTCCTGACTCCCACACAGAGACTGCGAGAAGCCGAGCACGATCAGCGACGCTAGGACACGTATCTAAAAGATTTTTCCGTGCTAGTTCGCAGAGCGGTCGGTCCCACAGCCTCTGTGAGGAAAGAACCACCGGAAAATCAGAATTTGGACAAGCCAACCCCCAGGCATTCTTGGCCTCAGACAAGTGGGCTTTTTCGAAAGTACCTAAAGATGGAGCAAGAATTTTTTCTATTAATTTATGTGTACCATGTACAGAGGACAAAAATGCCGGTAATGCAACACTCGTTGCGTATCCCTAAACCTCCTAAGCGCACAGGTAGAGAGGCTTGCGACCACGTCCTGTCATCCATATCAACATTCAAGACCGAAACCAGAGTGTTTTTTACAATGCTGTCTAAGCCCATAAGGAGCTCACTGTGTTTCCACAGTTGACAACATCGTAAAATATAAGTAAATTTAGGGACAAATAGACAAAAACGAATAATTGTAAAAGCCATGTGGGCGTTAATTTTGAGTAACCTGTCTGATGCGTTATTGAACTTTTGAATTTTTTCTTCTACGAAAGGTGAGTTAGACTCATCCAGAATACTTGAACCACAGCGTAATATTTATTTTGTCCAACTGATTTTGTTGCCCGCGAGAGTGCTAAACACTGCCATCTTATGGATATTTTATGTACTACTTTAAGCCCAAACCTCGAACGTTACACGGTAAGACCGTAGGAAATAGTTATGTACCTAGTTCGGGACAAGACAACTAGATAGAACCACCTTCTTGTTGATATTAATACATTCTAAAGCTATCACTGGCTATCACTATGATTTACGATAACATAATTATCACTTACTTGTGCCCGTCTGCACTAAAGATTGACAGCTCTTAAGTTCACACTTATCTCTCTATGACGTACACTGCAACTTTGGGTGTGGTGTGTGTCAAGTCAATGAAGCTCAAAATTTAGTGCAGACGGGCATTAGTCACAAAATAAGTAATAGCACCTTCATGTTTATTCCAAAATCGTTAGCTACGAAAATACATTTCCAGCTTTTCATGTAAGTAAATGTATAAATAAATTAATAAATATTTATTTTGTATGGCCATTTCACACAGCACCATTTAGTCCCAAACTAAAACTAAACATAGCTTGTACTATTGGAACTTAGCTGATAGGCTAAGGGCGGGTTTTTTCACCAATAGTTAAGATAACCAATGGTTAAAAACTCTAACAAATTCTAAACAATGGGCAAAATTTGTTAGATTTTAACAATTGGTTACTTTAACTACGGATTATGAACGCTGCAGAAAAGACCTAGGTACAGCACTAGTGGTCGGGTTTTGTATTATTATAACTATATTGGCTCTAATAATATACCTACCTACTTCTCCGTACACAGACAATGAAAGATTAATACCAAAAATTAAAATTCCTTTTTAAAGTGTAAGACATCCATCAAATAAATGACCGATATTTCTCCGAGCCCTCCGTATCCGGACCTCCCTACAAGATTAGATCTCCAGATAAACTTATAGTGGCGTTTAATTTACTACAGGTACCTACTAATATACTACCTATTTAAAGCTCATCCACCTTTTATACCCTATCTACGAGTTACTATTCTTTTATAAGATTCATTTGAAAACACTCTCTCATCTACTTGATGCGATGGAAAGTGAAGCGACAATGCGATCAAATGTGTAGTGTAGCATGTTATAGTATACTGGAATAGTATTTTCTCAAACATGCTTGGAAAGAGCATTATTTTGATAAACTTCTTCGAGATAAATCGAAATTGCTGTACTGGCAAGCAGCGGCCGGCGAAAGTTGTATGAAAATCCATATCTGGGGGCGTACCATGAGCTCTCAGCGCGATTCAAAACCGAGCCTATATTGGTTCGTTTTGTTTTTTTTGTATGGGGATTTTGCCAGTATAGGCTCTGTTTTGAATCGCGCTAAGAGCTCACGGTACGCCCCCTGTCCTGGTTTGTATTATAAACATACTCTTTGTACCGGCCAAATAAATTACATAAAAAACTCATACCTGTCGTGTAATTTAAAAACGGAACGATCTTTTACTCTGAAACTTGGCAACCAAGGAGGCAACTTGTCAAAGGTTTTATTTAAATTTTGAATTGGCTTGCAAATCCAAAGCTGTTTATTGAAAAAGTAAGGTGCATTGTATTATTTTACAAAACTTATGCTTTTTCCAGTGTTAATGTTTAAAATTGGTGGTGTTTTACGCATTAAGTGCTGAATTACGAGCATGAGTGTGGGCAAGTGATATAATGTAGTGAAACGTGGTTTTTCGTGTTGCTTCCAAAATTCCATAGAAGCCTCTAGTAAAGTTGCCACCACTTTACTAGGGCATGCCTTAGACTGGATTATGACTTAGACTAGACTATGACTACTCTGACTGTGACTATGACTTGACTTTAAGTGAAAATTTCCATAATACGATGAAAAATTACAAAACTTGACACTGGCTAAATACACTATGTGTGGAGCCAAAATATAAGAAGAAAAAAAAGTGGGTACTATTTCTTATGCTTAGTTTTAATTTCCGCGCATTATTTGAGAAAACTACTATACAAGCGTTGGCCACAACTAGGCATTGATGGACTTACGAAATACGCATGTGTGCCTCGGCTTGGCATCGGTCCACATTTACACGTTCGTCCATCAATGCCTCTGTTGCTGGCCGCTGCAGTAATGTACTTACTATATAGGTATTTATCCTACCTAGGTACTTTAGCTCTAGCGTCACAAGTACCTGTCATATGCGTGTTCAGGCTGATGATGATGATGACACCGTTTCTGAGAAAAGAGCTTATACAGACAGACGAACAACAAAAGTGAACGTATAGCTAGGTATACGGGTTCCGTTTTTGGAACCCAAAAATTACACACGTGTTTGTAATTTCTTTTTACGATCCCCTTAAAAGTAACGAAAAGACGCTTATTAAAAACTCTTTTTATACAGAACGTTCACTTCATTAAAAACAATTTTCTGTCGAGCGAACGGCCGACTGATCACAATATTGAACAACTGTAATTGTATCCTCCAAGATTATCCCTGGTATAAAATACAGTACAGCTAAGTTCATAGGTAGGTTCACCTAATTACGTTTGACCTAAAAAGTTCGTGTCGAACCCTCAACAGGTAGACGTAGAAGCAGTTAACGCGACTCTAAAGCTTGTCACACACGGTACAGATAATTATAAGATCCATCTGTATCTGAGCGCATAACTGTCAATATAGCTCTTCATACAAATCAATAAAATAGCACACACGGCGCAGATAATATAATTACGACATATTTTCATCGTTAAGTATCTGCAGGTACAGAACGATATGGACAGATTTTCGTCAGATACAAAATATAGAAGCGCAGATAAGCAGATGCAGATAAATACAGGTTGTAACATGATTGAGCGCACGGGTGAACAGAGACTTATTTCTGAAAGTATCGGATTTCGTATATTATTGTACCTATGTGTTCCGTGTGTGATACTCACTGATACCTACCATAAGTTTTTATGCGTAGATACTCTCAGATAAAACATTATATTATCTGCACCGTGTGTGGCAGGTTTACAAATGTTGTCAAGATAATTTTATTACTAACTTACTAGTGTTTTTTAAAATAATTAAAATAAAATTAAAATAATATTATCTAAATAATATTTTAGGTAATTTTTTTACACCTTGGGTTACATTATTGGAGTTTTAGTAAATACCCCTAATTTAAAAAAAAATATTATATAGCTTATGTCATCCGGGAATAGTGTAGCTTCCCAACTGTAAAAGAATTTTTCAAATCGGTTCAGTAGTTTCAGAGCCTATTCAGTGCAAACAAAAAAACAATCAAATCTTTCCTCTTTATAATATTGTTATAGATAAAAATTCAAAACAAAGTTTGTGTAATCTCTCAACGTTGTCAACCTCTACCATGATGAGTATATACATAGGTATTATATTATGCCGGTACTTTGTACTCGTTACGATGAAATATTGTGATAATGAGCCCTCACCGACGGGTTAACAAGCCCTTTCATCCGGCGTGGCCCGTGAAATGCCTTCTTTTTAATTAAATTGACAGGCGCTGATGTGCTTAAACGTAACGAGGTACCTAAGTATCGTCTGCAACAGAAGTTGTTCGTGGGTTTAATTAGGGACCACACATTTTAGGTTTATATTAGTTAATGAGATATTTAGTAGATCAGGGGTTCTAGCAAAGATGCCTTTTCGTTAGCGTTAACGTCAAACGATAACTCAAAATGTACGGGAATGACACTTGGACGAAGAATGACGTTAGGTATGACGTTAAGTTACTGCGGAAAAGTTTCGCGCAGGCATTGCTATTCCAGAAAAAATATTTACATAGGTACCCAGGTACTCTTATAACTATTTCTTCTGGAATTGAATGTCACATAATACCTACGCACATAGATTAGGGTGTACCTACCTAATATATTGTCTATGGTTACGCATTAGATGATACGTCTATGTTTTACATTACTTATATCTATAATATATCTGTTCTGTGCTTAAGTGCTTACTTAATTTTGACTGCCTAGGCTGTGGTCTGCACTAAATTTAACAGCTTTATAAGTTTACACATATCTCTGTATGACGTACCTGTTGAGTCCATATAGTAAGATACGGTCAATATTTAAGTATTTATTTCAGTCAGTTTAAACTAGATGGCGCTACTAGAAAAATTAGCTCGCGGTGATGTTACATGCGTAGAAATTAAGTGGGTTTGTTCATGTTTTTATTTAAGTTTTCTTGGAGTTATTAAACCTTACTTATGGTATCTCGAAATAAGGCTTTTATTTCCCGGGTATTTTTGGCTTGTTGGACCTTTCGCGCCGCGCTCGTACAGTACCTACCTTCTGCAACACATTTGGGTACATCCTAGGCTGTAGGACCTAGAGAGATAGGTAAGTCAAAAGTGCAGATAGCCTCAAATGTCTCGGACATTGGTTGTTGACTAGATTTACGATGAAGTACTATAGTTATAAAAATTACTCGAGAGTTAAAAAACTATAAAAATAGTTCTTGATCGGGTGTCAACTGTTAAGTCCATCTCAAGGGATTATGATAAAGTTGAAGATTTTACATCGACAGAAGTACCTACCTACTTATACAAGTTTTTGTGTCTGCCTTACCTACTAATTATGTTACTTACTTTAGCTCTGTCCCATCTTCCTTTAACAACAGCTCAAGCCGGCGCAGCCGCCATCAAGGCCGAAAACCTCAAACGGTACAAATATGCACTCCTTGATAGGGCCTACATATTTGAGCCGTTTGGGGTGGAGACAATGGGTCCATGGGGACCCGCCGCCATGGAAACGTACCGGGACTTGGCCAAACGTTTGGTGGAGGCATCAGGTGACCAAAATGCTGGCTTTTATTTTGCACAAAAGATAAGCATTGCCATCCAGCGTGGTAATGCTGCCAGCATTCTGGGCACTTTTCCCTCCGCCAACGGTTTATTTTAGGTTTTATATTTTAGTTTTAAAGTTTTTAGGTACTTATAGTTTAGTGTTACTTATACAAAAAACTCATCAGTGTGAAGTGAAGAAGTGAAGTGAAGAACGCAGTAACTAACATTTATGGCAAAATTAAGTTAGATACATCGGAATCGCCAAAAAAATCTATATTCTGTTCTTTCTCACGTATCAAAATTCCAGGAACCCAAAAACTCAGGAAGTAAGAATGCAGTACTAGACTACTCTCGACTACTCGCAACTTTTGCTTTCGCGTTTTTCTCGAAAACATGTTTTACCTACTTACTACAATTTCATAAGGACGGCAGAATAGTATTACTTAATAGTACTTATTTACCATAGAGCCGGTAGCCGCGTAACCACTGTGAATACTGTGATCACTTTTTATTCTCTGCTTTGAAGATTCCTTGCACTTGGGTACACTACATAATAAAAATAAAAAAAAAGAATAAATAAAATAAATATTATGGTACATATAATATATACCTTAGTCATCCTCACAGATTACTTATATGTAGCAAGCTCAAGCTATATTACCTGATTGCACAGACGCTCCTCATAGGTACTCACTATACCTCGCCACGCAAACTTTGCGAGCTCCAAAATAAGCCAAAGTTTTTAACAGTGTACCTAACTAGGTGGTAGAAATTCAGCAAGAGTTTTTGTTCTTTTTTTTGGCTTAACTAGATATTTTACAGGCAAGGCACAGAATACCCACAGTCCAAGTTAGCCCAATTCTCGTAGGTAATTAATAATGTTGAATACCTATTAGTCTCATCCTGACAAAGGGCATTGACTTATAATCTTTGGTAAAGAGTATTCTCCTAAATGACGAACGTCAAGTTTTGAGCGCAAGAGCCTGCAGAAACATTTCGAATCCTTCTCAGCTCTTTTCAAATTGTTTAGAATAGAATAGTAGAATCATACTTTATTGCACACCAAAATGCACACATAAGATACTATATATACATTAACAGAAGTACCTAACGTTTTTTTCTACGAATTTATCGCTTAAAGCGACCTCTTCCAGACAGCCTCATGTAGGGTACCTATGGAATCATGATGCGCTAGCTCTTGAACGGTCACGAAAAACAATAAGAGGAAGCCGACATGTTCAAGAAACACAAAATTCATACCTGTGTCATCTACCAACCCGCATGTCGGCTAAACGTGTGGCCGTGGGCCGTGGGCATAGACCTCTAGGCCTACTCTCTCCCTGACGAGAGAAGAAAACACCGTCTGGGCTGATATAATATTATTAGTAAGTAGTAGTAACTTTATAGTGCGTACAGCATTTATGAGTGGAATACCTTGCCGTCATCCTTGTTTCCAGCTAACTATAACCTGGGTGTCTTCAAGTCAAGAGTGAACAGGTATCTTTTATGCAAGAATGCTCACCATCATCACTTATCTATCAGGTGAGACAGCGGTCAAATGCTGTACCTACAAACAATAAAAAAAAATAAAAAATACTACTTTGTAGTAGTGTCATAGTAATTTTTTTTTTCTTATATTTTGGCTCCCCACATAGTGTATTTAGCCAGTGTCAAGTATTGTAGTTTTTCATCGTATTATGAAATATTTCATGTAAAGTCAAGTCTTAGTCACAGTCAGTCAGGGTAGTCATAATCCAGTCTAAGTCATGTCCTAGTAAAGTAGTGGCAACTTTACTAGAGGCTTCTATGGAATTTTGGAAGCAACACGAAAAACCACGTTTCACTACATTATATCACTTGCCAACACTATAGTCGTAATTCAGCACTTAATGCGTAAAATGCCACTAATTTTAAACATTAACACTAGAAAAAGCATAAGTTTTGTGAAATAATACAATGCAACGACGTGAACTTTTTCACGTTCCCGCCAAAACTCTAGTAATTATGTTGTTTAGTCCTTTATTTGCTTTCAACCAAATAACTGAGTAGGTAACGTGTTCTAAGGAGGAATTGTTCAAACGTGACCTCATTACTAGGGTACCTATAGTAGCGGGATATAGGGAGAGACTTTTTACGTTGTTTACTTTACCCTTCTATTCCATTGTAGATTTTATTTTATTTTATTGTATTTATTGAGGAACAACAAACAACTACATTATACAAATTACACAGTAAAATATAAACTTAGACCAAGTGTTATCAATAATGCAGCCCACAACGTTATCCACTTATAAGATTTATATTAAGTAAAAAATTGCAGCTAGGGGTAACCAGATAAAGAAGTGCTATGGAGAAAGTGAAAGTTATGACAAAGTGACACAAATACAATAAACAAGAGAATACAATATCAGTTGAAAAAGCTAAGATACATACAAAATGGAATCTTCCATGCAGAGTAAATTAGTTATTAAAGTTTTAAATTTATATAAAGAGCATACAAATATATCAACATCAATAAAATTAAAAGCAAAAAATAAGTATTTCGGTACCTAATAATTCACAAGAAAGTACCTAATAGTATAATTTTATAGGCCTTTACCTTTTGGGTAGCTCCCAACGAGAACCTTACATTTTTCAAAAATTTACATCCGATCCCAATAATCAATCAGTCCCATTTGATCCTATATCAAGTTTATTGATTGTACCATGCATCTTAATGCGTCTGACACAATTTCAATGTTAAGTTTGCCAATTGAAACTACCACCTAGAAATCTATACTTAGGTACCGTCTGGGATAGCTAATGGCCCATCAGCTAATGGATTGGTAGGTACTGCACCTAATTGTCAGTCTGCAGCGTGGCGATAAGCTCCGACCGCTGCTCTCGCCGACTGCTCACGAACTGATCTGGAGATAATGGTCAAGCAAGAGGTGCTTGTACCTTTTGATATTCGGGGGCTTTGCACGATGCACACTCATGTCCTAGTTAAGTGCTGACAGACTGTGCTATAGATCATTGTGTGCATTCCCTACTAATTATAAAAATCAAAATGGTTATTTAGTATGTTTACTTTGTTTGGCGTAACTATCAAAACATTTCCCACTCCCCATTGCAAAAAAATGGTCGAACCAATTTGGTGGAAACTGTGCACACATATACCCCAGAAAAATAAGAAATTCCGCGAGACTGCAGGTGTATAACCGCGGGAGACTAGTATAGTTTAAAAAAAAAAGAATATACCTATGGGTACTCTTGATATTGTTAGGTACCTACCTACCTATCATTTTGGATGGACTCACGCGAGACGAGTCAGTCGAATATGTAATATTTTATCTTTGGAATTGGGTTACAAATAAATTGAACAAAACTGAAAAATCAATCTTATTCGAGCTTCAAGCTTTTGAGAAACTTAGTGATATGGTTTTTTAACGGGTTTGCTTCTTAATACTATATATTACTGTAATAATAACAACTTCTAAGAGAGTTTTGGCGGGAACGTGAAAAAGTTCACGTCGTTGCATTGTATTATTTCACAAAACTTATGCTTTTTCTAGTGTTAATGTTTAAAATTAGTGGCATTTTACGCATTAAGTGCTGAATTACGAGTATAAGTGTGGGCAAGTGATATAATGTAGTGAAACGTGGTTTTTCGTGTTGCTTCCAAAATTCCATAGAAGCCTCTAGTAAAGTTGCCACTACTTTACTAGGGTATGACTTAGACTGGATTATGACTACCTGACTTAGACTGGACTATGACTACCCTGACTGACTGTGACTAAGACTTGACTTTACATGAAATATTTCATAATACGATGAAAACTACAATACTTGACACTGGCTAAATACACTATGTGTGGAGCCAAAATATAAGAAAAAAAAAAAAAAAAAAAAACAACTTCTAATAAATGCTACCTAGCTACAAAAACCATCCAAATATTAGAAAGTAGGTATACTTAAGTATATAATTAATAGGTAGGTACTTATCTATTGTGTAGGCTTATTTTACAAACGTTTTCTATAGCAATAAAATAGAAAAGACTAATAAATTATTCTCCCAAACAAAACTTACAAAATGTCAATCAAATTTAACGTGAAATTTAGTCTATTTAATAGCAAATAAATCAATCTGTTTAGACACGTTTTACCACTTTAGCGGTTGTTTTAGATCCATCTAATAAACTTCTACAAAAGACAAGTATGACAATTTTACGACTACTGTTTACCCAAATGTTAAGTTCAGTGGGAAAATGCAGTAGATAACAATTTATACTTAGTAGGTACTTAAGTAGAGTGAGCTTCAAACTCAATGGCAGCTGTGATGTGCACTGCGAGCCCCCCGCACGCTACGCTCAACGCTCACCGCTTACCTCTTCTTCTTCTCCGTTTATGGCTTTCTATCGCTTTTCAGCAATAATTCTGCCAATGTCAAGTGAGTAAAAATTTGTACGGTTATGTCATGTCAAAGTCGTATTTAGTCGGTCAAAATGCTATCAGTAAGATGGTGGATATTTTACTAAAGGCTCTAAAAAGCCGTTGAAGTGAAAACGAAAATGCATGGTTACCACTTACCTCTGCCCGCACAAACCACATTTTAGAATAGAATAGAATAGAATAGAATAGAATTATTAGATAGATATATATAATAGAATAATAGAAATATAATAGAATAAATATTCTATTCTATTCTATTCAAACCACATTTTCGCTACTGCGCTAGTGTTTTTCTCTAATCTGTTGGTACTGCGCAGCTATTTGCGCCGACTTCAGAGCCGTCATAGAGTTTGAATCGCACTATACCTACCTACTTACTCATCAAGGTACCTACCACAGATTACCCCAATATAGGTACCTACTTACGTTTATCAACTGCTAAATATTTCATATATCACATCATTAGTCGGATGAAGTCCACTGCTGAACATAGGCCTACCCCATAAAATAACTACACTTTGCACGCTTCATTATCATAGAGGACTATTCTCGGCAGGGATTTATCATGTCATTATCTCCACGCTTGGCGAAACGTAAGTATACATAATAGGTACATAAGTTATTTATTATAATCTTGCGTGAGTTAAGTTAATCCTGCATTTTTATTGCAGTCTACGGTTCGTACAACTACTAGTGCGTACTTAGTTCAGGTAGGGCGTAATGTGCTCGTTCAGCATCCCTTGAGACGAAGCCAATGTACCGAATTACACGTCCTGCATCGAGCCGTGTCGCCAAGTCGACATTACTCCTGCATCGATGAATGCCACTTGAATGCCACCCAAGAGCTACAGGATCCTGGAATGCGTAGTACGTAGTAACTATTATCACTTATCTGTGACTTGGGACACTATATTACATAGTAGTTACTACTATACCAAGGTAGGTAAAACTACTATGAAGGTACCTACGAATAGTACAAGCGCAGCGAGTCAACTTTCAACTAACATAGGTAATCACATGTCTATTCTAGAGATAATTTTTAACGGGCAAAGTGCATTCACACTTTAAAATAACAAAAACTACTAAGTGTATACTAAATACTAAACCTACACTACTTGCTAAAAAACATTTAGACTATTATACTAGCCGTGATGATCTATACATAGAGAGTCTAGAGATTAATATACCTACAGAATGTGACTAAAATAGGGAGTTTGACTTCAAAGACCCGTAGCTCCTAAAATCACGGAACAAAGGTGATAAGGTGAGGCGGATGGAGTGAATTTTCATCATCATCACCATCATCAGCCTGAAGACGTCCACTGCTGAACATAGGCGTACCCCATAGAGCGCCACTTGCGAGCGACTGCATCCATCGGCTCCCCGGTTTAGAACTTTTTTTTTTACTAAATATCTTCAATGCAGGTTAGCTTTAGCTATACGTAGTTTGGTCTCTGCGATGATTTACTTAGAAAACGTCATACCTACATAACAAAGCAGTCACGTTGATGTATATAGATATACTCATACTCTGTGAAGTCACCGCATGCATCGAATAGCTCGGTACAGATCAAGTCAATTAGAGCAGACAGACGGTATTTCTCTTGCATCCATTAATGCCACCCATGAGAACAAATATATAACCACAAGGTCTAGAGCGATGCATGCAGTAGCTGCTACTGTTTCATGAAGAGTTTGAAAATATAATGAACTAGACTGCTAGGTGCAAAACAGTATTATATAACAGCCCTGGGTGCGTACCGTGAGCTCTTAGCGCGAATCAAAACAGAGCCTATAATGGATCGCTTTGTTTTTTTTGTATGGGGATTTTGACAAGCGATCCAGTATAGGCTCTGTTTTGAATCGCGCTAAGAGCTCACGGTACGCCCCCTGTTCTAAAGTAATAAAGCAGTGTCGAATATCCCTTTGATGGTTCGATGAATGCAGGAATGAAGCTAATATTTTTGCAGTTCTATGATTTTAATTTAAATAAGTACTATGCTACCGAGTTGTTAGTGGTTAGCTATATATACCAAAGTGATGTTCAAAGGCTTGCTTGCTTTCCTTCTGCCCCTTGGCTCCTGACACAACATTCTCCAAATTCCACATCTTAAGACAGTTCAAATAAGTATTTAAAATTGGTTTGAAAAAAGAAATCGGAATAAGTAATAAAAAACTATAAATAAATATAAATATGTTTAAGGAACGACGGAGCAAGTGATAAATTCTATTCTATATTAAAATTTTCTTTCTGCTCCATCAATGGTTGTACAGTTGACAATTTGTCAACCTCTGATTGTGTGGGTGGTGCAAAGTTATTGAGCAGGGGGTCTAACAAAATTCCCTTTCCATTAGCGAATGCCAAACGATAACTCCAAATGTATGGGAGTGAGAATACTGCGGAAAAGCGACATCACTCAGATAATATCATTCCCATACATTTTGGTGTTATCTTTAGGCGTTAACGCTAATGGAAAAGGATCTTTGCTAGACCCCCAGGGCGGCTACGAGCCCCACCGGAGGATTTCGATTCCCACGATTCGACAAGTTTAATATTCATGCAAAGAAAAGCTCAAATATTTGTTCTGTATCTGGATGAATGAAATCAGTTTGAAATAAAAAAGTTCTCTTTTCAACTACAGGTGCAACCAATCCGGCACAATGCAGAATCTCCAAACCGTACCTTGTGGGAAAATGTTTCTCATAATCCCTGATCTTGGGCGTTACTTATAAATTCATAATTTCATATCCTTCACTTCACAAAAATAAAACTATCCCCCTGAACGAAGACCATTAAAAGCAAGACACAAAAAGAATGAGACGCTCAGAGATAAATTACAATTAAAACCTACAAGAAACTAACAATTATTCAACAACATAATCCCTTAATTAAACAAGTACCTAGGTGTGGTTGTATGATTTAGGCCTGATTTCACCAAACTAGAATAAATTTTATTCCAGGTATATCTTTCCGAGAACAACCGAGTTACGCGAATATAGCCCTTATACCACCAATTTTGTGAAGGAATAAGACTTATTCCTTGGATACAATCAAAATGGCGTCTTTTTTGTGTAATTTCATTTGTCAATTAGCTGTATCCAAGAGTAACGAATAGCCGTATACTTGGAATAAACGTTGGTGAAATCGGGCCTTAATAGTTGATTCGGAGTAACCACAGAGCATCGGCGTGTAATTAAAAATAATATCATCACGGTTATTGATTTTAATGTGTATTCTATTCGTAGTCGTGATCAAATACATTACAGACTATTGAAACAGTGAGAAAAAATACAAAGACCATAACACGGCGCCATTATTTAAAAACTCGGCCTTACTCATTTTATAAACTTGCTACGAAAACGAATCGATAAAGTTACCGCAAAATTACGGAAGGTATTGTTCAAGTTTTTTCTGAACACCTGAGTAGTATATAATAGGTAGTAATCTAATTAAAAGTAACAAAGTCACTAAACCGATGAATCATCGATCGGCTTGATATATTATCTACTACACTATTTAGGCTTAAAGTAGTATTTTGTACCTAAAAATCTCAAAAGAGATCTCTTATATTGTAATTATACTTAGACAAAGCATTTGACTACTATTTCACCTGATGACACCGACATGAAAGTGCTCGACTTCACAGGATTCGACGTTTTAAGAAGTCGACATCAACTGAACATACCACGATAGTTACAGAGTCTGCTATGATGCATGATTGCCTAAAAGATACCTGTTGACTCTTGATTTAAAAGACTTCCAGATTATAGTTACTTTCAAACCAAAGTGGGTCTATACTAATACATTTTGAGTGAATTTACTGAAAAGCGACGCGCGAGGGAATAAAAATCGTGAAGATTAAGGGAGTATCCAGGGAATGGGCAGCAACATTCTCTTCGGCACATTAAAATCTTCTGCGATCACCAAACCTGCCAAGCATGGTGATTATGACAAATCCCCCCTATGATAAGCGTCCCATATATGGCGTTTTATGGGGGAGGCCCACTCATCCCTATTATACTAGTACGCTGGATAGACGATATCGTACAAAATTGAGAACTTCTTGTGCCGATTTGAAGCGCCCCTACGAGCGTCCTGAGAACTATAATTGGAAAATCCATCGCGTTGATTGGTTAGTTTAATTAGTGCCGAGGATGCTCACGATGTCGTTATTAGCAATCAGCGCCAAAATGGTGAAAATCAAATGACTTATGTCAATATTACAATCCAGCGTACTATAATATAATAGATGGTAGAGGGGAGGCCTATATACGTTCAGCAGAGGACGACTTCTGGCTGTTGATGCGAGTCTGAAATGGGCAAAGATAAAAGAAGAGCACACTGAGTAGCTATTCTACAATAATGCAGTATTGATTAGTAACCCCACACTAACTAAGTACACCCTTTCTGATAGAATATACTGTGTCAGTTCAGTCAGTGGTGCCGCTGATTGTTATGTGAAAACAGATGAAGACATAATTACAGAATGTAATATAGTGGTACTATACGTAGACCGTAAAAAGGTTGTAATTTGTAGAGTATTTTTTACAGTAACCTATAGTTTATAAGGGTTAATAAATTACTAGCTGCACAATGTAATTATTTCCACCAGCATACTCTGTACCTGGTTACTCTTTACTAGGTGGTAGGACTTTTCTGCAAAGTTCGTCTAGGTAGGTACCACCGCTTTGCCAGTTATTCTGCCGCCAAGCAGTAGTGTACAAGCACCACTGTGTTCCGGTTTGAAGGGCACTGTAGCTAGTGAAATTACTGGGCAAATGAGACTTTACGAACTGATCTCACAGTCTAGAAAACTTTTTTAGACTGTGTGATGTCTCAGGATGACGTGCGCAGTGTGCAGTGTCACGCGAAACTTTAATTTAGAGTTCCGAGTGACACTGCAATCTGTTATGGGTGGCCGTGTCGCTTAACACCAGGCGAACGATTAGCTCGTCACGTCATTCGATAACATAAAAAAAACTCAATTTTGCCATTCTTCTGTATTCAATATCAGATACTACACTTGATGTGCAGTGCACTCTAATACTGAAATAATCTGTTTGGAAATCTAACCAACGAATAATAAGAAGAAAGAGTTGTCAAGTCCCTATAGAAAACTACCAATTTATAATATTATTCTACGTAACATTTTTGTTCTTGGAATAACACAATCAAACAATTTTATCAGCAATTACTCTCCCGTCTGACTGGGGTAACGAGCTCGCAGCGTCCCTCCGCGGGTGTTGATGCGCTCGGACGAGCGAGTGGATGAACCCCGCCATTACCTCGCATTTAGATGGGCCAGGACAGAGAACTTTGCCTTCTGCTGGACTTCCAACGGGAATATTTACCTGCGCAAACGGGAAGGAATGCCGCACATCATCATCAAAAATGAAACCCAACTCGAGGCGCTGAAGAAGACTGCAGAGGCATGATGGGACGTGACCGACCACAATGAGCATTATTGCAATAAAAAGCTTTGTATTACCCGGACTACGATTTTACTGGCTACATGGATTACATACTTGTTATATACCCTTTATTATAATTATATTAATTTACTTATTCTTGCAGTTGTAGTGGCGTATTATTTATATAAAAATGAATTGAATGTATTAAGTTGTAAACGTTGTGATTATTATTGGGTCAACAATGCAGTTTCTATTCCAAAACCCGCATTAGAATGCTCCATATTTATCATAGTGTCTATTGTTGAATTGAATGTTTTTAGTTGCATGCGTTATGATTATTGTATCCACACTTACATTATAATATTTGTCCCAGATCCCATATCCAAATGTCACTTACACTTAGTGCTATTTTTTAAAACACACAAAACAACATCTCAGCAGAAACTATATCATTACATCACCTCTAAGCCCAGGTGGCATGGTTTTCTTGGATCTAAAGTTTCAATAATTATTATTTATTCTAATGTAACACTATATTTTAGGTTACACTTTAATGACTGCACCAAATTACAAAGCACACTTGATTACGGGTACCGTGTTCCTCGAAATGCGCACACGTCTGGACTCTTTCAAGCCCAGCTAAAACTAACAAACCCTTATCGCTCACTCACCTGCGTACTATACCTACTTAATTACATAATAAATCCTCCCGTCTTGCGCCTTTCATGGAGCGTTATGAATGGAATCAACTCACGCACATTGGTTTATTTTAAAATCGATTATGGATAGTCAGTTTTTAATAAAAGAGATGGATAACACAGAAATAATTACCAGTGTTTATAGTAATGTTCCTGAGATGTGTAAAATATATCTGGATATAGAAGATAATACCCAGCACTTTACAGTTCTTACGCAAAACATACGTAGTATACGGAAAAACTATGATCAGCTTCTATTGTTTTTATCTAGGCTCAATTACCTGCCTGATGTGATTGTTCTGACAGAATGTTGGCTTGACAGCTCTTTTTCTGGTATCGTATTGAATAGTTACAACTGTTCCTTTTCTAAGAATTATCTTAATCAGAACGACGGAATCGTGGTTTACTCTAAAATAGATCTACATATAAGTGTATTGGAACCACTGATTGCTGATGCTAACTGTCTAGTAATAAACATCGAAAAAATATACACTGTAGTAGCCATTTATAGATCACCATCTGTATATAATGTCGATAACTTCGTTAATTCCCTAGACACAGTATTATCTAAATTATCAGGAGGAACATCAATTATAATAGGGGACATGAACATAGATATTAAATTAGCGACTACCGACCCGCGATCGGATAGTTACCTTGATATAACAGCATGCCACGGTTTTGTAGTGGGACACCAGCTACCTACTCGTGGATCCAACTGTCTGGATCACGTTTTTATAAAAAGCTCATGTCAGGCGTCAGTGGTAGTCTGTTCATCTGGCGTTAGTGACCACGACTCTGTTCTTCTAAGCATCAGAGGGAAACCTAAGCGGATAAACCGGAATGTGAATATAGTTACCAAAGTTGATTACGACTCGGTAATCAAAGAGTTGGAGCTAATGAACTGGTCAACAGTATATAGCCAACTGGACGTTTGTAGTGCCGTTAGCGAGTTTGTGAGTTGTATAAATACAGTTGTAGAAAAATATAAAACCAATTCCATTGTACCAAATTCTAAGTATATCAGGAAAAAATGGATAACCCCCGGGTTAATCAATTGTATAAGACGAAGAGACTATCTACAACTCTTAGCTAAAAAGAAACCTTATGACGTAAGAGCTCAAAACAAATATAAGAAGTATAGGAACTATTGTAACAATATACTCCAAAATCTCAAAGATGCAAATGACAGAGACAAAATTGAACATAGTAATGGAGATAGTAAAAAGTTATGGGCTGCCATTAAAGACGTTTGTAACATAAATTCTAATAAATCAACCAATGTGTGTCTTCTAAAATCGGCCCCAACCCCAAACGAAGCATTAAATCATGTAAATAACTACTTTGCAACGATTGGCGCCTCTATGGCAAATGAAATACTCATCAAGCTCAACATGACAGAACAAGAACTAACTAATCGAATTAAGATCACAGACTCTCCTTCAAAATCCTTATTTTTGGTACCCACAGACCCCATTCAAATTAATAAAATGATAAGTAGTCTCAAAACAAACTCTGCACCGGGTGGAGATAATATTAGCAATCACTTACTAAAAGCAGGTAAACATATACTTGCTGCTCCAATAGCTTATATCTGTAACTTGAGCCTTGAAACGGGTATCGTTCCGGATGAACTAAAACTAGCTAATGTGTGTCCTATTTACAAAGCGGGTGACACAGAGGAAGTATCTAATTACAGACCAATATCACTATTGAGTTCTATCGCTAAAATTCTAGAAAAAGTAGTCAACAAATCACTTGTATCCTTTCTGGAAATAGAAAACCTCTTATCACCGAATCAGTTTGGCTTCAGGTCTGGACGGTCAACAGAGGATGCCGTCATATCACTGGTCGATCATGTAGTCAGCAAACTGGACTCGGGACGCAAGTGTGTTGGAGTCTTTCTTGACCTCGCCAAGGCCTTTGACACCGTCTCAAGGCAAATTCTATTAAAGAAATTAGAGGGTATTGGTGTGCGGGGAACAGCCTTGAGTTGGTTCCAATCTTACTTATCTGGCCGAATGCAGAGAATCAAGGTGGAGGGCCAATATAGTGACCTTATGGAGGTATCTTTCGGGGTCCCCCAGGGTAGCGTGCTTGGCCCAACACTGTTCTTGGTTTACTTAAACGATCTTTGCAACATTGGACTAAGCCAAGCCAAAATATTTGCTTTCGCTGACGATACTGCGATAGTATTCGACGGTATTGATTGGGATGACGCAAGCGTAATTGCAAACAATGGCCTACACCAGGTTGCGAAATGGCTACAGTACAATCTCCTAACTTTAAACGCAAACAAAACCAAAATTTTAGCATTTAGAGTGTCAACTCGTAGTGCGCCCAAAAAGCCACTTTGCATAAAACTCCACTCTTGCCGTAACATGAACTCTGTTAGCTGTGCATGTCCACAACTAGGACAAGAACCAGAGTTCAAGTATCTAGGCATCTACATAGATGAGCTTTTGTCTTGGACTAAACAAATTCAAGTTCTTAGTGGTCGCCTCAGAAAGCTGCTATTTGTTTTTAAAAGGTTAAAATCAATTGCTAATCGTAAAACCATATCTACTGTCTATATCTCACTTTGTCATTCGTTACTGAACTACTGTATTGCATCATGGGGCACTGCAGGTAGTAGTCACTTTTTAAAAATAGAACTCGCACAGCGTGCTGTTTTGAAGGTGGCGTATGGGAAACCGTACAGATATCCAACAGACTTACTGTATCAAGAAACTAACCATGTCAGAGTTAGACAAATGTATATATTGTCAACTGCATTACGTTTTCACAAAACTGCACATATCTGTAGCATTAATCCTGAGGGATCAAGGTCCAGAAGATATCACACCTGGCCTACACCAAAAAGAAATACACGATTTGGCCAAAGGTGTTTTAGCTTCTTAAGTTGTTACATTTATGGGAAGCTTAACAAAGAACTTGATATTAGGAACGACACTAAAAGAATCTGTAAAAAGAAAATAGTTAATTATTTATCTGGTCTCGACTACAGGAACACTGAAGAGATGTTACGAATAATTAAGTAGTAGTTGTAGGTAATAATATGTAAAATAACAAATAAGATACATAAAAGAAACAGTAAAAATAATGCTCCATTCACATCAATTATCACACCCCATAGTCCATACTAAAGATTCACAATTATTCACATTCACAACAGTCAAATTCACCTGAAACGCACATAAAAACTCCATACCAAACCAAGCGGCCCTTGCAGTCGGTCAGTAGCCTAACGTAACACAGCATGCATATAGCTCTATATAGGTATACTTATATTTATTCATATATTCTCTTCTTTTTAGTTTTTTTTTTTTTTTTTATTTTTTTATAAAATGTTCTCTTATTTTGTACATAAGTATATTTATTATTTAATATTTATTTTTCTGTTCACTCTCATAAATCGTTTCACACCCTGATACACCCTCACATGTACTCTGGCTCTCAAATAAAGTCTAATAAAACGATTGTTACGGAATCCTTGGAGGAGTACTGGCCATCGCAAACACAGGGAATCCTACTGCGATGACCAGCGATTTTATTTAATATTATATAATTATTATTGTAGGAAATATCTTGTAGTGTTAGATTCTTGTAGTGTTAGATGATCTCGACAGCACCATAACCCTTGACGCTGAGAAACAATCTGGAAGTATCACCTGAGTCGAGTGTGATTCCAACTCAATGGCGGCTGTGAAAGTGCGCTGCGAGCCCCCCGCACGCTGCGCTCACCACTTATCTCTGCTCGCGCACATCTAATTTTTGCTACTGCGCAGCTTTTCGCGCCAACTTCACAGCCGCCATTAAGTTTGAATCGCACTATATCACATGGTACAGCTACATGTGGTATAATAACTATCCTATACCTATACCAAGTTTAACCACAACTACTGCTTCAAATATAAACTGGGAAGAGAAAAGTATTCACTTTAGACGCATATAATATAGATAGGTAATACTAGGGTTAAAGAATAATAGAGTTAAAGTACCATACTTCTTAAGTTCTTTCCTTCGTATGACCAATACGGTGAAGTAGTGAACATGTGAAGTAGACAATACTTTACAACACTGTAAAAACTTTCAAAGAAACATCGCAGAATATTAGCGAGATTGGCCGTCTATTGCCTCAGCTATCCGCGCCTGGAACAAATTGCTTGCAATATACGGGAAGTGCACTTAATTGTATCGGGCGATCGAAATAACTTTATTTTCCTCGCTGCATTATTTAATAGCTTACAATGGACGCTGGCGTTGCTTTGGTACTTTGTTGTACTAAACGACATCTTCATACGGGCTGTGATACGAGGCCGAGCTAAGTAGAACAGGAGTTAAAATAAGTAGAGATTTGCGTAATTTTTCAAATCCACTGAGATTATTAATTTGGGTTAGTCTCAAACATGACCAACTCTCGCAAATGACCATAATAGATACATTTCTTTTATAAATAAATATATGTATTTATATACCTTTGCATAATAGGTTGAATCAAAGATTAGGTAATATACCGTACCTACATAAATCTAGGTTGAATAGTCAAAACAAAATTCTCATTAAGAACACGATTCTGACCGGAACGGAGGAAAATTAGAGATTGAAATGTTCAAGATTACGGATAAAAATATTGATTTAAGATTGTTAATATTTGTTGGTAATTATTTATATGAAAATAAAAGCCGTTGTAAAATATGCAAATATATTACGGTAATGACCGATTATAATAATTATAATAACATAAAATCTGAATATTATAGCACCTGTGCTTGTATATTGCGTTGCGTGTGTTTACAATTTTGATAATTGCGGTTAGACGCAAACGTCGTAAACAGTGACCCACTTTTATTATGAAACTGCGAAGGTCTTTATGAGGGTTTAGACAATATTATTACTGAGCGAAATATTATATTGTTTTCTCCTTCTTAAGTAAAGTTACTTATAAAATAGTGATAGGTATGAGTTACCTACTATTACTTACATTTTACTTTACATACGGTGACCGCTTCCCATCAGGTGGGCCACCGGCCATATGTTTGTTTGCTCCCTTTAACATAAAAAAAAAAAATTTAAATCACAATAACATCAAAATAATACAAACTTTACTGACATATTTATCCCATAAAGTATATGAAAATCTGAATACTTTCGCTAATGTATACCTAATGGGTTAAAATTTCTCTTCAAAAATTACAACTTCCTCTTTTTTGCGTGGTAGGCAATAATAATAATTATTCTGTTTTATTGAGTGTTATTGGGTATTGAACGTAAACTTTACATGGCATTTCTTCAATGAAAAGCTATTAATTTAGAAAAGTCGTAGAAGAAACATTGTCTACCTTGGGAAGTAGATTTACCCTTATTCGGGATAATATACCAATTCAAACTCACCTTGTATTGTATTCTATGTATTTACAAACAAAAAACTATGTAAGTATCTACTATCTCAGTTATCTGGTTCGCATAGTACAAGCTATGCTTAGTTTGGGGCTAGATGGCGCTGTGTGAAATGTCCACACATATTTATTTATTATTTTATTTATTTATTTATATTAAAAAAAAAAACTTAAAATTTTGAAAGTTAGTGATGTGAGTTTTAGGTGAATTAAAAATAACCATGCATAGCTTTTGTAGATACGTACGTATATATTTATCTACGATCTACATAGATTATCGTAACGATTATGGACGCAATAAATGAGTTTCATTCTCCATTACACTGAGTGTATTGGCTAAACTAATACCTACCATGTTCTTCTAACTACCGCTCGCCTGAAGTTGTTATCGGAACGATCGCGAGCGAACTTTTTCATTTAAATCGAGTTAAAAGAGTTACGCTAGGCCCAATTTTGAAGGCTTTAGTTGACAGTCTTTAACTTACTAAAAATGTACCCGTCTCTTACATTACCGTCTATTAGAGAAGGACAGCAACAGTTTTGGGAGTTTTAGATCTATCAACTAAAGCCTTTAAAATTGGCCTCAGTATCTACGTAAACTTTTGTTCCAATTCGAGGCGATTTCGTAAGAGCTCTGGGAACGTGAGTTGCAACAAACGATTTCGGAGTGCTTGTTTATAAGATTGCAGTCAAAACGTACTTAATGTGGCAATACATTACTGATCTAAAACGGTTCTCGGATACTTAATGGTACGGTGAGTATCATTGTTTACGTTCCTGCAACTTTGATGTTGCAGAAACTGAAAAATGAACGAGATAAAGTTGTTAAATATTGCGATCTATGGATCAACTGGTATATTTATTAGGTATTTGTTTCGATTTGCCCTAATTTTATGTATTTATTATTGTTACTGACTATTTATGTAACCATAAAGGAATTACGCTTATATTTTGGCGGAATATGTAACAATATAATATAGTAACGTCAATATAATATTACTATTGATACTTAATTATATGACAATATAACATTGTTATACAGGTTACAATATTAGGTATTTGTTTCGATTTGTCCTAATTTTAGGTATTTATTATTGTTACTGACTATTTATGTAACCATAAAGGAATTACGCTTATATTTTGGTGGAATATGTAACAATATAATATGGTTACATCATAATATTATTGTTACTAAATGTAACAATATAATATAGTAACGTCAATATAATATTACTATTGATACTTAAATATATGACAATATAACATTGTTATACAGGTTACAATATTAGGTATTTGTTTCGATTTGTCCTAATTTTAGGTATTTATTATTGTTACTGACTATTTATGTAACCATAAAAGAATTACGCTTATATTTTGACGTAATATGTAACAATATAATATAGAAACGTCAATATAATATTACTATTGTTACTTAATTATATAACAATATAACATTGTTGTATAGGTCACAATATCTCATACATAACATAACAACAGTTATAATAACAATAATAGATATAAGTAGCTATAGATACAGACGAAGTCATCAATTAGAGATGGGTCACACCAATAAAAGATTGTCAAACCGATAAAATCGGATAAATTTTAGATACTTAGATATGAAAAGCATGAGACTAAAATTATAATAAATTAGTATTGTGGCCTACAAGTATCTACGTAACAAGCTCTTTTGTAAGTACAAGTGTTGTGATTAATCAAACTTTCTTCCACGCACCTGTTTGACCAATTAATTAGTGACTACCGAATAATTTTCAAATTACTGATCATAAATTACAATCTCGTTAGTCACCCATCGCATTTATGTCAATGAAATGGCGTAAAACACACCCATTTTATTATTTATCTCATCATTTGTTTTTATTGTGTATCTCTGGTTCTTTTATTATTAATTGTGGATTTACGAAATTATGGTTTTCTCTTGTAAACAAGGTATGAAAGAGCGGTAAATTTTGTTGAACAACATACCGTAATATTACTTATGCATGAGTCGCCTTTGGCGTTATGCACACACGTATAGCGAATGATTTGTGGTCCCATAAAAACGCCCTTACTTACCGAGAGAACGATGGGACGCGGTGGGAAGTATAGCTACTTTAGCCGCTTTAGCCGGGAACAATCCTTCCTCAGACCGTTTTACGGTCACCTTCGGGGAACCGCTCGTGTGGTGGCGTTGGCGTTCCGCAGACTGTACTTCTATTTCATACATACCTAATACACGTTTTGCTGGACAAATAGCTGTTGTGATTTACAGGGAACGCCTGCTACTAGCACTCAATAAATAACATCGTATTTATCGTAAAATACAATTTGTATTACAGTGTGTAAATTGCGTGTAAATCGAACTGCTTTACACCATTTTACAACATGTTTACCACAGATTAGAGAAAAACACAAATGTTTACAAAAAAAAAAGTTACAAAAAGTGACACAAGTGTCACTTGTAATAAGATGACAAGATGAGACTCGTTAGGTGAAACGTTTCACTCAGCGTGGCAAATTCAAATTTTCTTGCGTTTTTTGTCAATAATTAGCTTAATTACTCAACATGATTAGGTACATGAAAACTAATTTTGCGCAAAGTTTAGCTTAGCTTACTTTAGTTTAGTTTAGTTTTTTATTATCGTAGTAGTTAGCTTGAGTAATAAAGGCACATTGACCACAGTAAAAAAAAATATTTTTGCGCAAATATATATAATCTATATATTATAAAAATCAATGAGGCGTTTTATTTGAAAAAAAAATCTAGTTCCGCTTGTTTTACTAGATGGCGCAGTAAGTACATAGTTTAAACCTTTCAAACCACACAGTAGTTTAAACATAAGAAAAAGCTTAGACTACCTAAGAAGAAATGTCAAATTCAGTTGAGTGGACCACGAGTACATTGTCTGTAGTATCTCCTAAGTAGTCTGTGGTGCATTTTCTTAAGTAAATTGAAGTACAGTAGATCTGCGAGATAGATAAACGTTAATATTATGATCCAAGATGAAGCCGAGCTATCGCGCAACGAAAATAACACAAACGAAAGAGTTTAGAGTTGTCGGTCAGTGCCTATCGTGACACATTTCCTCTAACCTGTGGTCTATGCTTGAAACTGACAGTGACAGATTTTGGCAAAACCACAACTGGCTCCATCTATTGGGTCACACATAAAATACAATTTCTTTTTTTTATAAAACGCCTTATTGCTGTTCATTAGTCTCGCTAAAACTCGAGAACGGCTGAACGGATTTATCTTATCTTGGTCTTGAAATGTTCGTGGAGGTCTAGAGAAGGTTTAAAAGGTGAGAAAAATTCGAATAGTTGCCGGGAAAACCCTAAAAACAGTCCTTTTCTTTTTCCCATATAAAGGTAGTACGAAGTCTGCCGGGTCAGCTAGTGTATCAATAAATTACAATTAAAAGTAGGTATCACCTAGATATCATTGGTTTAGCGAAAAATGGCCATAAACCTATTTCGTCTTGGCTTTTCAGTCTATTTCCATTTGTCGCAGAGTGAAACGTTCCACACTAACTGAGAATTTAAAATTAAATACAGACACACACAGACACACACACACACACACATACACACACACACACACACACACACACATACATTAGCTTTCATTATCGAAAAATAGGTAAATATTTCTAAGATCTCTATGCTGTGATATCCGGATAGAAGCCTATTCATTGATCCGGCTCGAAGGACCCAATGATTAGGCTCCTATCCGGGAGGTGATTGGAAAGAAAGAAAGAAAGAAACACTTTATTTGTACAAACTGGCAATTGGCAATGGACTGTGAACGCTGATATTTGTATAGATATGAACTTTATTCTACGGATGGTAACATAAACACATGTGCGCGAAAACTTATGTGCGGGCGGTGCCATCGAAGGCGCGAGGTGAAGTGAAGAGAACGCGGCGCCGCGCGGGCTTGCGGCTGCGGCAACCGGCCCCCTAATTACCTAACTCGCAACAGGTTTGCGACAGGCGTAAATCTCGCGGTGATTGCTGTCATACATCATTAGTGGTGTCGAGAATGTATGCTTCGCTACTGCTGTCGCATTGCTACTGCTGTCGCATTGCTGTTGCAAATTTTACGTAATTACCCCGCCGTTCTCGGTCTCGAACAGCTGCTTCAATCAATGTTCATTGTATTCATGCCCATCTAAAATCAGCTTAACATATTCAAATATTCGTTCAAATTATTAGCTCACACATAAACGCACGAGAAAAGCAATAGCACAGATAATATAATACTATGTATGTATTCAACTGAATGTTAATTAACGTTAGGATTATTTATGGATTATCTAATTGGAATAAACTTGATTAACATATTAAATTTAATATTGCGACTGAGCGAGTATCATTTGCATTTGAGAAAATTTGGAATGCGTCACATATATTTTCTTTATGGCGTATTAAGTTCAGTTGGTCCAAATATCTTATACAGGTTTGTTAACAAAGTAAATCCAATTTTCGGAAATGCGCTGTTTTGCTTCATAAAAGTTAATAATATTCAAATCCCGGAAATTAAAAACATCGTCGGAGTATAATAATCTTTGATGGCTATTTGTGTAGCGTAATTTGAAAATATGGTTCAGATCTACTGAATATATATACATTTACAGTAATACTATCTGAGTTTGAATTGGTATATTATCCCGAAAGGGGGTAAATCTACTCCCCAAGGTAGACAATGTTTCTTCTACGACTTTTCTAAATTAATAGATTTTCATTGAAGAAATGCTATGTATACCTATACGTTCGAAGACAGCCCTAGCGCAGCTGGGTGGTTGAACTTCGTCCGTGACCGAATGCACTTAAATGAGTGTAACGACCTGTGTTTAGAAATGAATTAGTTTATTTATTTTAGTATCTTGTTAACTCTCGTAGCGATCGCACGTGCAATTTTGTGAGTGGATTTATTTTTTAGTATGGAGGTTTGGAAACACGCAGTTTCTAGTAAGGCTCTCACAACTTGTGGGTTATCATGGTCCCAGTCCCCCCCTTTCGGGATAACATACCAAATCAAACTCGCCTTGTATAAGCCTGGTGGTGTACACGGGTAGAGTAAATGGTATCATGGAAGAGTACTAAGTTCTAATAAATAGAGGTCTTTACCAACCACAAGTCATAAGTGCGACTAGTTTTGGAGATTTGAGGGCTATCCAAATAAATTAAGCTGCTTTAAAAATTGAATTATCAAGTAGGTAGTCTATTTAAAAAAAACGCTAGTTCCGCTTCTTTTCTAGATGGCGCTGTAAGTACATAGTTTAAACCTTTCAAACCACAGAGTAGTTTAAACATAAAAAAATGCTTAGACTACCTACAAAGAAATGTCAAATTCAGTTGAGTGAACCACGAGTACATTGTCTGTAGTATCTCCTAAGTAGTCTGTTGTGCATTCTTCTTAAGTAAATTGAAGTACAGCAGAACTGCGAGACAGATAAACGTTAATATTATGATCCAAAATTAAGCCGAGCTATCGTGCAACGAAAATAGAATAAACGAAACAGTTTATAGAGTTGTCAGTCAGTATCGTGACACATTTCCTATAACCTGTGGTCTATGCTTGAAACAGTGACAGATTTTGGTAAAACCACAACTGGCGCGATCTATTGGGTCATACATAAAACACCATTTCTTTTTTTTAAATAAAACTCCTCATTTAGGTACAAATCGAAAAAAAGTTAATATAAAAAGCCTACTTTGATAAATGTCAGAAATATTCCTCTATTAAATTTTATGAAAGTATTGTCTCTCAGGCGCTTTTTATATCTAAAGAAAATCACGTAAATAAGACTTGACATTTCTGAGTAATCAATTATTACAAAATAAAAGAAATATGTATAGAATTGGCTTTTATGTAGGTACTTATTTTTCATTCATCTTGATGTGTCGTGTCATAACGTCATAAAAAATAAAGTAGTCAGTCTGTGTGTGGTCGTTAATTGATGTATTATACAGACACAAGGAGGCAAACTGGTAATAAATTTATTAAACAATTTCTTGATGACATTGATTACTGTGCTAGGCTACCTACCTCACTTACATTATTTATACTTACCTACTATTTATTACTTACCTCAACCTCCCTCACCTCAGAACAAAAAAACCCAAACATTCATTATTTTAGAATCTGTGAAAATCCCATACTGAGGTACTTATTTACGTTTTACACCAAAGAGGTATATGTACTACGTACTAGAGAAACTATTCAAAGCACAAATAGTTGCCATTTTTTGTATAATTAAACTAAAATCCGCTACAGCGCTTTACGAGATTAAATCGTCTAACCAACGATCACAACACGCAGCGCTAGTGCCATGGCACATTCGGATCATAATTTTTACTGCTATTCACTGCTGCACGTGCAGTCGCTTTGAGAGCTGAGCATCGTATGAGCGAGAAGATGCTCATTGGCATATTTGCAGTGGTTGACAGTGCAAGTTAGAGATGTCCTGTCTGGTGTATACATAGAAGTCTTTGTTTTACACAGACTTTTTTACCAACCTACTGAAACATTTTAACAGACGAGGTAAAGTTTACGTTTGGTGTTAAAGTTCGGATTATTTTACCTCGACATTATTGCAATTAAACTGATATGTGTAGGGTTTATAGTTGTAATATTGAAACTGTTTCACCCTGGGTGTACTTCGTAACATTGTAAGGTAGTCCATCTTGCAACTGTAATAAATTCCTTCGAGTGATATTTATAGATGCCGTAGACGGGGAAGAATGCGGGAAACAGTTCTTTTGTTTGTATTCATGCATATACAATGGCTCGTGCAGATATTTTAAATTTGAAAATAAAATGCTTGAAAACATAATTTTATGTTAGGGACGTTAGGGTAGAGTGTTACAAAGTAACACCCCGTTAAAAAAATTAACGCCATGTTTTAATATTGAGCCACAATATGCGTCATATTATAATTTCAGATTTTTAATAACGCTATCTAAAAACATTATTAAACTAATGATTATTTGTTAATAACATATTTGTAATCTTACCATAAACAAGCGTTAAACACGTCGGCAATTATGCAAAATATCAACATAAAATAAATAACGAAGAGCAAGTCCTATTAGAGACCATTACACTTTACGTACACTATAAACTTTCATTAAGCATAAAAACATCGTTAAAACGGAAGACCTTTATTATATTTGATGATACGAAACAGAAAATAAACAAAAAACATACGCACTGACCATTAGTTACGCTTGGAATACATCCGAACTTGTGGAGTGATACAAAAATGCCTTAACTACCTTGTTAACTTTCCTAATCGATGACTTTGAAATGATTATAAATAACTAAAGCCAAATTAATCTTATTTCATTACAACAAAGTCTCATTTTCTCTGCCTTCACGTAATACTTGAAACCAGTATATAGTAATCTGTGCTTGAAACTCAAGAGCGGCGTTCTCAAAGTCTTGAAAATAATTCGATTGTATTCGAAACTATTTAGGCATGTTCACGAGAGTCGTAAGGGGCTGAATTTTAGCAGGTATTTATTGAGAAAATCGAGTTGATTCGTTTGTTGACTAAAATGACGGCGTTATTTATGTTATGTTGTAATTAAGGCTAAATGTCTGTGACGGCAGTCGACGCCGCTGGTCTACAGCAGGGGGTAGAGTTTATAGCTTCATCGCCTGTATATCATTCATTATTTTGTGACGACAGCTGCCCATTTAATCCTGGGGTTTATTTTACTCATATCCAAGTTGAACACTTTTAGTAACTAGTTTAAGATTTTTAACGATTATTTAGTTAGTTTACATTTTATTAAAAAGCGAGAAAGCTCGCTCCTGTAGTTTCCATGTTCACTCAATTATAAACTTCGATGGAGATACATACCTACTTCTTAAGAGCCTATACAACGCCAAAATGCTTAAAATGGCTTAGCATGAGGCCATGTTCTGTCAACAATATTGCAACAATGACTTTTAAATTAATATATGGTAAAGTTCAGGACTAATGCTACTGCAAATGTATAGAATTAATAAACTTTTTTCTACAGAAAAAATGTACAAAGTTACCTCCAACCCGTACAAATAAACCGTGATTATTCAATGAATACTTTAAATAAAGTCATGAAACTTTGTGTAGTAGTAGAACTAAATACAATGGAGGGCTTATATATAGTGGCTTTTTAAAATACCCATTATATTCTGCGCGTTGGAACCATTCTAACTTAGACCGCCCCTGCCGCTCGGTCCCCCGTTTCGGTTTATAAAAAGGTACTCTGTGGTCCCCCGACTCATCCCCGCTTTGGCCTATTCTGTAGCTTTGGCTTGGCCTATCATAAGCCCTTAATACATGCATCAACACAAAACTACGATTTCCCGTGTCTGTCAAAGATTGATTTATAAGCTCTCTATACAGGAAAAGCGGGATTTTATATCTACGCGCGTCCATTAAGACTTGTTCTTGTTTTAAACTTGTTACGCACTTAAAGACATAAAACTTAAAGAGCATTTAATTTAAAACGAGCCCACAATATATCAATTTATCACTGTGATGGAAATTAGGTAGATATGGGTTACAACACGGTATCTTTTCCCAGCCGCTTTGGTGCTGAGAGTGAGATCATTATTAATTTCAAATACCTATGACGAATATTATCTATGTATTAGACTTTTTTAACGTTGAAAGAATCTATAATTAAGAGAGTAGATTAGCTTAGGAAAAGTCAAACGCAATTACAGAATTATTGATCAAAATTGTTATTAGTATCTCGAAAATCTTCTCAGGAATTTGAATTCGCTCAAACTTCATACTTGCATTAAAATAATATAGATAGCAACTAAACCATATACTTTTTTTTGTAAAGAATCTTTGCAATGCCCTTAAGGCGGCGGGTATACCAAGCAAGGTGTTTTTTGGGACGTTTCCTGGCGTAATTACAACACGTCGAGCTTTGAATTTAATATATCATGTAATTCATTTCATTAACTCGTTTGTGATTCCGCAAATACAAGATTAATAAATATAGCTCTATAGAAAAAAATCGCAAACCTCTCTCAAAATATTTGAATGTTCCGATTTTGCTGAGCTTCTACCGAATATATTTTTACAAAAATTAAATTAGTGTATTCCCAACTAACAATCAGATGTCGTGATGACTTAATAACTTTGAAAAATACTATATCAAAACAGATATTAATTAAAACCCGTCAAAATCAGTGATTTCGTGCGTTGTCTTTGTCGTAAGCGCCGCACTGAAGTGCAGATTCAATTGATATTTAAAACTACGACGTTAAGGTTGATGTTTCTTTGAACGGATTTGGACCTGCTAATCTGGCTGTACTCGTCACCTTAATGCATCAAATTGCAGAGCGGTAATAATCAGATGCAGCTACGTTACTAGATAGTCAATTACGCACTGCTGGCTGACGTAAACAAGTGCAATCGAGGTAATTACGGAGAACCAGCCGACAATCTTGACCCATCTAGATGTCTGGTTGTGATGAAGCAAATAAATGTTACACGCAAGTAATGCAAAATCAAGCTGCACGTATATTGACAGAGTTGGGCTGAAGGGGCTTAAAAGATTAGGTATAGCCTCATCTGTTTTTTTAACCGTAAGTTTTAGACGTACAGCTACACGCCATCAATTTATGGTTGATATTCCTTCAATTCGCACTAAGCGGTTTGACTCGACATTTATAATCCAAGCAGCCAAGGAATGGAATACTTTACCAGCGTCTTTGTTTCCCGATACGTACAATCTTCAAGTCATGAGTAAGTAAATAGGTATCTTCTAGGCAAGCATGTACCATCGTAGATCGCATCGTCACTTTCCATCAGGTGAGATTACGGTCAAATGCGGGCCGCCTATTTAGCTTTAAAAAAACCTTCAATTGGCTTTCAGCTCTGGTGTCAGAATTTTGAGGCCGCTCAAAGGTTTCTGACTTTTTTTTTTTTTTTTGAGGGGGGGAAATGCCCTCGCATTTCCCTGCCACCACGGGGGTGATAGCAGGGGGTATGTGGGACTCGAACCCACTAAAACCCCCCTGTGATCCGTCCGCCGCCGGGATGGGGCGAGATAGGGTCGCGCTAGCATTCACTATCTCGCCCCGACGGCAGGCCCTTTCGGGCCTTTGCGCCAGTGGGTGGGCAACCTTACACCTCGGTTACCAGACGTGTGGGGCCGTGTAGGTGCGGCAGAGAGTCCCCCGACTATCCGCCACCGACCCTACTACGGAGGATGGAGAAGGCGCGCAAAACGCCTCCTCCGTCCCCCAGTCCGTCTGCGCCGGAGCCGGTCAGAGTTGGGATCATTCTCCCTGACCCACTTCGCGGCCTCCTTCTGCGTCATAACCGCCTTGCAGAAGGAGACCAAGGCCTGACACGCTCTCTCGCTGCCGAGCATGGCGTTCACCAAGCTCGGCAACGAGAGATCCCGGCCAACGACCGCTGAAAGCGTGCGCCGCTCAGAATTCCAAGCAGCCCACACCTCCAGCGTGTGGGGCGCTGTATCTTCCAGCACCCCACATTCGTGGCAGGCCGGGGTCGCCTCCCGTCTCGCGATCTGGTGCAGGTACTTTCCGAAACATCCATGACCGGAAAGCACCTGCACCAATCGGAAGGTTAGTGACCCGAATGGCCGCCGCACCCACTCCCGGAGAACCGGGCGGATCGCCTCCACCGTTCTCTGCCCAGGCACCGGTGGAGCCAGGTCCTCCATCCACCGAAAGGTTTCTGACTTAGCTTAACGACTACTGTCTTACGACAACAGCCAGGACCGACGGTTTAACGTGCACTCCGAAGCACGATAGCGCTCAGTTGTAAATACCACATTTTGCTGTAGCGGTCACCCATCAGAGTAGTGACCGCAGCGAACGTTGCTTAACTTTTACCGATCGGTTAGAAACGACTAGTCGTGCTTCGCTATGAGCGCTACTGATAATGTTAACCTTTGCTAATGTTAACTCTATGTATAAATCGATAAAAACGATATACTGTTTACTATGTTGAGGGCTTAAGTATTTTAGACGGTAGGTATATTATTTTCAAGGTTAAAGTGGTGCATAGACAGCATAGTAGTTCCCTTTTCGATGTAACGCAACTTGGAACTCGACCTAAATAAATGTGTTGCTAATGAATTATTAAATCGAGTCAATGGCAGCAGTATGTTTCATATTAATAATGTATTGATACAAAGGGCTTTACATATCCCTAAACTTTTCTATATAGTTCAACCCTCATCGCTGAACTTTAGGTACTTAAGTTCTTATGTATAGTAGGTAACTACTTACCTAACTAAAATTGGTTACTGTTACTTATAATATTTTATTTTTATTTATATTTTACTGTTACTTTTTTTTTAGAAACAATTGGCGCGGATTATTATTATTATCTAAAACCCAACTACTAAAACCATGCCCATTAGACATAGACATTACAATAGATACAGAGATGTCTATTCCATGATACCAAAATGTTATTTCTAACTTTTCCTGATTTACATGTTAGTCCAACAATAGCAAAAAGTTTTTTTCGTTGGTTTTGGCATAACATAAGAATTTATATTAATCACAAAAATGTTTACTGTAGGTACTAAAGAGAGTGCTCAAATAGAGACAATAATAATAAAAATAATAAGCTGTGTTTAAAAAAAAACTTAGAGCGGATAGCGCTGAGACCGCAGCTGCATCTATAAATGCATCGATTATGGCGAAATACGAACATTTATGGCAGGAGTGAGAGAGAGATTACTATTTGTAACGAATTACAAGTTACAACTTGTAATTCGTTACAAATAGTCGTGTTATTATGTATTTACGTGTAATTTTGTATCGAGTTCAAGTCTGCCACTCGTTAAAACACCTACGTATATATACCTACCTACATGTTGTAATGTTAAGGCTAGGAATATTGAGATCAATAATTAATGAAAAAAATGCATAGGTAATGTACATAATTATGCAGGTGTCTATAGGCGATGGTAACTGCTTACCATCAGGACCCTAATTCTGTATGACCAATTTACGATTCCTTGCTTCGAAACCACGTGAATTCTTTGTCTTATATAAGAAATCTGCAAAATCTATTCTCTATGAAATGAGAACGAAACCGCGCGAAATGAATGTGGAATTAACTGGGATTGGCGCGATTTGAACTGTCAAAAATCATATGTTCCACTGAGGCGCGTTCCGAAACATGAACCCGTTGAAAGTTACCACCACTTATGTCAATATTAGTTATTCAAAATAAAACTAATTTTAATGTAAAGTGAAGGTATTTCTAAAGGTTTTCTGTCAATTTTTAATAATTACCCATGGTTTCGTTATATCACAACATAAATAAGCCATTCCTTTATTTTAATTTTTTAGCGGGTTTGGGATGAGAAATCCTTTAGTTCTAATTCGGAACGCACTCGAGGTATCCAAAACCTGTCATAGATAATTTACCTTAGATTATACAGAATACAAAAATTGTCGATTCCTTGCTGTGACACGATTTGAACAAGACACGATAACGACGTGGTTTCTGTATCGTGTGGAATCTGTGTTTTCATACAGAATTATGGCCCAGGCGGGCCGTCAGCTTGTTTATCTGTCCGTGTTATAAAAAAAAACATATATGTACAGGATGCAATTAAATTCATTAGCATCAATTGAGTACATGATTATAGTACATCATTTATTGATGATTATTAAAGGCTCGTAGACTGCCAAATCCACTAGGAATATGTAGGTACTATTATAGGGTGCTTGAATCTGAGATTGTATGGACACCTCCTCATAACCCATTCAACCTCGACGTGTTCCAATCTTGGCTACTACCATACAACGTGTTTACGTGTAGGCTTCCAGCCATGCTATTCTCCGTAATTAATTCTGTAGTTACAAGTTGACATGTCAAGATATTATGGCATATATTACGAACAGTTGCTGGGATGGCAGCTTGGAATTGAGACAGACTGACAGATAAGTACCTGTTTTATATAAACCCTCTCACCCACTTATCGGTTTTCTACTAGAAAACTTGGCCAGTAGGGTTAGCGCGGCCGGTAGACAAAACTGTCTTTCTCCTGTTTTACTCCAAGCAAGTATGAAGAAAGTGACGTAAAACGGGGAAAGACAATTTTGTCTACCGTCCATGCTAACCCAGCTGTACCAAAGATTATAAAGCCCGTTAATAGCTCGTGAGCATAATTTCTCGTACAAACACGACTCACCTGCGCGGGCAGGGAGCGAGGTAACAAAACGAGACAAAGTCATACGAAATTACAAAGAACAGAGCAGGGTGGAACAAATGTTTTTTGTTCCACCCTGCTCTGTTCTTTGCAACGGGTTTCCGTGATTTATTAGAAATTCATAGTGTTTATTACAAATTAGGGGTTGGAGTACACCACTAATTTCGTATGAGAAGTTGTATCATTGGTCAACTGGATTTATAGCCAATGGTCTATCTATACTATAGGCCAGGTAACTTATAGGCCTACAAGGCAGCTTAAAATAGGTATTCAATAAATGGAACAAAACTTCTTCACTGAAGGTCGTCTAGTGAAAGTACTTATTTTTTGACGGTTGTCAACACGTTTGACAACAACTCACCTGCTAGGCGATCATGTAACTTGTTTGCAACTGATAGAAACACAAAAATGTATGGATTTGACAGTTTCAGTACGCAGTTTATACACAGAGTTACTATGGAACTTTTCAAATTTGGAACGAAATTTCTCCTGTTGCATTGCTATCAAATTTACATGATCACCCCGCTGATGGTAAGTTGCGGAGTTGTCTAAAGTGGAGCACGTTTGCCCATGAGATGCCCATTCACTCTTGACTTGAAAAGACCCAGGTTTATACCAGGAGGATTAGTGCAGGCTTGTGGTACACTAACGACGTAAGAATCACCAAGCCTTGTGGTTCTATGATGGAAAGGGGATGACGGAATGAGCTGGGTGTGCATGCGCACACTCTCCAAAATGTAATATATAGGTACCTCTTTGTAGAAGACCGAGTTATTTTCTGAATTCTTTACTTTAGCATTAATTTTATAAATATTTTTCCTTATAGGTAGTAGTACCATAATCTATCTTTGTTAAAAGAATAATTTCTTATGTTTAGGAGGATCCATGGCTCTTTAACTGACTGACATTCGCGACATAGGTACTTTCGGCGTTGAATAAAAAAATAACAAAGCAGTATTTAATGTAACAAAATAATATCTATAGGGACATAAATAGTAGACTTCTGGAGTGGCGCCGCCCGGCGCCGTTTAGTCAATATGTCAACAACCGGGGTTGTGGAGGGCGTAGTTCTGAGAAGTCATTATCTATCCATGTATATGCAGTTAAACAAAAAACTCTTGTCTAATGTTTAATTTTCGTATTATAATTAACATCGGGGGTTTAGGTTTGTTTAAAAAGTCGTTCCCAGTCGTTGAGAGACCCAGTCGGTGGTAGTTTTCGCCCATAATTCGCTTGGCATTTGGCAAATGTGTCCGTTCTCATTTGCGCCTAAGATATGTATACCTATATAATTTAATAATGTTAGCGTTATGGTGGTTCGTGCACGGAAGGCACAGAGGGCGCTGCAAGATAAGGTGGACGGAGCAAGACATTGACAGTCTATGGCGAACACACTACGATGAAAAACGAAAAAAACAAGAGGAAGGAAGGAACCGGCGTTGTATACTCTTCGGAAGCAACGACGGAAGAGAAAAAGGATTAATATTGTTGGGAGTATAAAAACTATCAATACTACTGGTGAACAGAAGATAGAAGTTAAAGAAACCGTGGAAGAATCTATTAAATTAATGAATGAAGTAGACGAATAAAGATGTTAAGATATTAAAGACGTGTTCTGATGTACGCCAACATTTCAGAACTGGAAAGGAATCGACGCCCTTAATCTGGTGAGTTCTTCTAGAAATTACGACAAAAGTAGGTACATGGAGCATTCTCCGTGAGAAACAGTTGAGGCAAGGATGAGCTTTGAATAGATAGATGTAAATGAATGAAAGAAAATAAACCATTTCTCGAAAGTGGCCCACTAACGGGTGTAACACTCAATTTGCCAGGAGAGCAAGGAAATTACAGTAAGCTGCATCTTCCAGTAGTGCAAGATGCAGCCTTTCTTTTTCTGTTTCCTTTTGCTAACTTATAGTATCTTAGACAAGTTGTTGTTTTAATTCTCAACACGAACATTGAGATTAATACCTAGGCTAAAAGTATAAGTAGTTAATAAGTATTGAATAAGTAGGTGATGGTGCCTTTTATGCTGGGAGCTAAATGAAATATATTTATTTGCTAGATGTGGTTATACAAGGTGGATACACACTCATAAATAAGGCTGCTCAGCACATCACCAAATCTGGCATGCAAAGTTAGGTACCTGTGTCTACATAATGATATTTAATTGGTTGGGTTACGTTGATATAAAATTAAAATGTCAATGATCAAAATATATTAGATGTCATAGGTATTTTGATTTTAGAAGTCTTTTAGCATTAAGTTTGGTTGTTCCAGTGGAACATGTCTTCCTGCATGACAATGTATATTTTTATGAATGAATACTGCACACACTTCACACATAAAATCTAATACCTAGGTGTTTGATTCCAAGCCTCATTTTAATTTTTTTTTGATCAGTGGACTAAGCTTGAACATAACATTGGGGTTGGAAGAGCGAAGTTCTATACCTACCTAATAGGTAAATGTAGGTAGATATCCAACCAAAGTAGTGTTAAACCACTTGAATAACATATTGCAACATTTGCATAGTAACCTATTCCCAAATAAACATTTGAATTTGAATATTTGAACTATTAACAATTAAAAGTTTCTCTGGCATCCATTTATCTAACATTTCATTAGTTTAACCAATGTGTCTGAAAGAGTAGGTTAAGATAAATAGTTGCAGGTAATTCACAGGTATGCATAGTGCGGAGAAATAAGTAATGTTGTCTTTCTCAGGTAACTTTAGCATACACTAGCACTGAGAAAAATACATCATTGCCATTAGTGAGACAACACTGCTGATAGCAGGGTCTGTGTGTGATGGTAGACTGGCTCTAAAGCAAATAGTGTTTGAGGGGGTTTGTTATCTCTGTTATTACCTATATTTTCATAAGTTTAAAAGATTTGCAAAACTAAAGTTTTTATAAACTATACGGATGGGTGCCTGTCATCAGTGAGTTGAAAATATCATTGCCTATTACATAATATTAATTCACATTACATATTGATATAGATATAGGTATTAACTGCTAGGTACTTTCACACAATAGTGATATTAATAGAAATAAAGAAGGTGTGGTTCAAAACGCTGGCAAGTTCAATGTGGCTCTTCGCTATAATGGATACCTACTATGATTTGGTTAGTCATTTGAACCAATAAATATATGTATTGCTATGTACCATCAGAAAGTGTACTAATACAATCAACCTCTATCTATCTATTTAATAGGTATATTTTATGATTTAAGTTAGGTATTTGGAAGTAGAGCTGACAGACTGTCAGTATGGATAGAATTTCATTGTATTGACAGAATTAGTTGCAGAAATAGGTACGAGACTTTATTGTTTTACAAAATTAAACAATACAAGCAGTATGTAATAATTGTAAACTATGTAGTGTTCGAATGGGTGGTCTTTCTTATTTATTAATTCTTTCTATCCCCAACAACTAAACTGAAGCCTTCCATTAGCATGTAATAAAGCCAGATATCTATTGCATAGATAATAATACATTTATGTACCTACCAACTACAACAGACAAGAAGATTGTCCTAACAATCAAAGGTCTTGAACTTGAAAACTAATAGGTAATAAACAGTATCCATTGAAATAATCATAATATATGTAATAATTATATTATTATAAATAGTAGGTAATATTTAACCTAGTAGCTTACCTATCACATGACAAGCTGTTAAGTGGATAAGTACTAGTTACCTAATGGAACCTATTTTAAGCAGAATAACTTCCATACCTAAACTTCTTAAGTAGGTATAGGTATAAAAGTTTGCCTCATCATAATATTGGTAGACCTAGGTATACACCTAGAAATTAAATTTAAAAAAATTAAATAAAGGTACATGCTAGAAATAATGGATAAAATCGGTAGGTGGTCAGCTTTTGTGTTTTTTTTTGCATTTTTATCAGTATCATATCAAAGTTTGTTAATGGCAACAAATTATTGGTTAAATTTTAAACAATTTACATTGGCAATTCGGACCAAAAGTGTAATGGTATTGAAACTGCGATGTTGAAGAATAATAAGAAAAATTCATGGTTCTGTTAAAACTACTGAACCTATAGCTATAGTAAGCTATAGCTCTGATGCTGCGGATAGGAATACGTTTTAGTATAGTACACCTGCAAAGTCAGCGAAGTTCAAAATGTGATTGATACTGGGCCATTTACCTTACAAGATTATAATGCTTAGATTTCTTTATGTACACTTGTTATTTATTGGTCTACATCTAAAGTATATATAGGTACCTACATGCCGTTGCCACATATTATAGGTACCATTGGATTCTTCTGCAAAATTCATCCAGGGGTAGGTACCTACCTCTGTTTTGCCAGTTATTCTGCGGCCAAACAGTACCTAGTGTGCAATTACAGTGGTGGTTAAAAAGCGCTAAGCGCTCTAAGCGGGCACGCTTTTTATACACAACGCATAACGCGCGCATACGCGGCTCTCACTTAGTTTGACGCTTTATATACTGCGCGCATATACCTACCTAGAGCGTGATGTATCGCACGCGTTGCGTAAGGAACAGCGCGCGAGTAGCAAAAGCATAGCTAGTTACCTATGTTTTCGGCAGAGGCCGGGCAGCATTCGTTCATCTCGTGGTAGCGATTGCTGTCGGACGCATCACGATTTCCAAGACTTGCGCGCCTAAAGTGCACTCGTCTGCCTGCTTCATTATAACTTAAGCACGCAAAGGAAAAGGCGTAGTTTAAGAAGGAAAAAAGCATAATGTTTGTTGCGCGCTTTTGACATAAATCAGTTTTGAACACTACTGAGCACTACTGTGTTCTGGCTTACTATACCGAGGTGCTGTAGCTCACTAAACTATTGGGTAAGTGAGGCTTCGTGACCTGATGTCACAGTCTATTTATCTTAATGGTAGACTGTGTGTCTCAGTATAAAGTGCGCTGTACTGTGTTGCGCAAAACTTTATAAAACTACTTATAGTTCCGAGTGGCACTGCAACCGTTATGGGCAGCGGTGATGCTTAGCATTTGGTGAACAACTGACTCATCATGTGATTCATTAACACAAAACTATCGTTTCGATCATATATAAATCCTAGATTTTATATAAACGCTCAAAATGGGTGAGTAAAACAGTCCTTAAATTGAGAATAGGCAAAGATAAAAGAGCCCTAGTTCAGAATGATTACCATAACAGTGGTATGTGACCAAAGTGATTTTGGGCTTTAGTTTTTCAAGCTCTGTTCAACGACGCGGAGCAACAGTGTTGTCGCAGTTTTGAAAATCATAAACTTGCGCAGAGCATCGACGGGCACTGTACACCACATACCACAAATACTGAGTTTGTGGTACTGACCGCGAAGGGATGAAAGGTTCGCGTTTGAAATATTTATCAATTTCTTCTACTGAATCCTACGTAGATTGTTAAATAGCACGATGCAAACAAATTAATTTGTTTAGGTATTTAATCCAACTCTGCATGAAACGAACTTGTATTCAGTTTGAGTGAGCATTCAAAAGTATTCATTTGTATGAAATTATATTCAAACTATGAGGCGAAATTAATTGTGCTAATGATTTTCATAGAGTATTATAATCAATGTAGTGATTTAAAAGAGAATAATCCATATTCACACCCAATAATTGGGTAACCTGTCCAACCACACAAACCTAAAAAAAAAAATATATGTGATCTATTTCTTATTTGGTGACAACGCTTGTATATTTGCGTATGATAGGGTAAGTACCTAGTAGGGTAAGTTGAATATCAATGTTAAGCTCGAAAGGTCACGTCTGGTGAAGTCTACGCTCCGTCCAAATCCTGTCCAAATCCAAAACCCCGAAGGCTTTCAGCTGGAACTCCAAAATCGCTTCCAGTGCCTAGCCGACTGTAACACAGTGAACGAGCTAAACGACGGGTTGGTGGAAACTGTCCAAGCTGTTGGATCGAAATTCTTTAAGACCCAACGCCGAAAGAAGACTCAAAAGCTCTCAGAAAAAACTCTTGAGCTAATGGCCGACCGGAGCGAAATGAAGCTGCAGTCTTCAGTTGATATGTCAGCCTACGGTGAACTCAATAGACGAATCTGGAGTTCCTTGCGACACGACTTGCGTGCTCTTAGTACTTCACGTATTGAGGCCGCAATTGAGCGGAACCAAGGCTCTAAAGTGTTCGCAAAGGATTCGTCTATTGGGCAACACCAAATGACAAAACTGAAGACCGAAAATGGTAGCGTCATTTCATCCAAGCCTGAGATTCTGAGAGAGATCGAGAACTTCTATGGACAGTTATACACCTCGACACGTAAGCCCGCTACTAACACAGCTCAGGACATCAGAGCCAAGTTAGTCCGACACTATACCGAAGATATCCCGGACGTCAGCCTGTACGAGATTAGAATGGCCCTCAAACAGCTTAAAAACAACAAGGCACCAGGTGAAGATGGAGTTACGACCGAACTTCTGAGAGCGGGTGGTAGACCGGTACTTTTAGTCCTCCAGAAGTTATTTAATTCTGTCATCCTTGAAGGTATAACGCCAGAGGCATGGCACAAGAGCGTGGTGGTGCTCTTCTTCAAAAAAGGCGATAACACCTTATTGAAGAACTATAGGCCCATCTCGCTCTTGAGTCATGTGTATAAGCTGTTTTCGAGAGTCATTACGAATCGTCTCGCACGCAGGTTTGATGAATTCCAGCCTCCCGAACAAGCCGGTTTCCGAAAAGGCTTTAGCACCATAGACCACATCCATACGCTGCGCCAGATTATACAGAAGACCGAAGAGTATAATCGGCCGTTATGCCTAGCGTTTGTGGACTATGAGAAAGCCTTCGATTCAATCGAGACTTGGGCGGTGCTGCAGTCCTTGCAGCGATGCCAAATTGACTATAGGTATATCGAAGTTTTGAAGTGTTTGTACAGTAAGGCCACTATGTCAGTCCGACTACAGGACCAGAGAACGGAACAAATTCCATTGCAAAGAGGCGTGAGACAGGGAGACGTTATTTCTCCGAAACTGTTCACAAACGCATTGGAGGATGTTTTCAAGCTCTTGGAGTGGAAAAGATCTGGCATCAACATAAATGGCGAGTACATCACTAACCTTCGTTTTGCCGATGATATAGTCATAATGGCGGAATCGCTCGAGGACCTTAGCACCATGCTCAACGACCTCAGTAGAGTCTCCCAGCAGGTTGGTCTTAAGATGAATATGGACAAGACAAAGATCATGTCTAATGCTCATGTTCCACCTATACCGGTAATTGTTGGGAACGATACTCTCGAAGTTGTCGACAAGTATGTCTACCTAGGACAGATTGTCCAATTAGGTAGGTCCAACTTCGACAAAGAGGTGGCGCGAAGAATCCAACTCGGCTGGGCAGCGTTCGGGAAGCTTCGTCCTATCTTTTCGTCCAAAATACCGCAGAGCCTGAAAACGAAAGTTTTCAATCAGTGTGTGTTGCCAGTGATGACTTATGGAACTGAGACATGGTCTCTTACTGTTGGCCTCATTAGTAAGCTCAAAGTCGCGCAGCGAGCTATGGAGCGAGCTATGCTCGGTGTTTCCCTGCGAGATAAGCTCCGGAACGAGGAGATCCGCAGGAGAACTAAAGTGACCGATATAGCTCTTAGAGTTAGTAAGTTGAAGTGGCAATGGGCAGGCCACATCGCTCGTAGAACTGACAACCGATGGGGAAGAAAGGTTCTCGAGTGGCGACCACGAACCGGAAGACGTAGCGTAGGCCGGCCCCCCACTCGGTGGACCGACGACCTGGTGAAAGCCGCGGGGAGCCGATGGATGCAGGAGGCGAGCAGCCGCTCAAGGTGGCGTGCTCTGGGGGAGGCCTATGTTCAGCAGTGGACGTCTTCAGGCTGTTGATGATGATGATGATGAGGGTAAGTACCTACGTGGGCGGTGCCATCGCACTAAGCATGGATCATTTCACAAGGAGCATGTGGAAAAATCATATGATTTTATGAAGTCACACCTGCTACTTTTGTCACATACTCTGCTAAAAATCACTGGTAAAATCACAGTGACAAAAATAAATCATAATGAAATGACAATGATACGGAATAATGGAAAACTTAATTTCAGTCAATTGCAATAAGGTGTTCCGTTGTTATAATATATTGCATTGCAATATTACGGCATAATTAAAAAAAAAATGGGTAATGTACTTCATACTAGGAAGGCATATTAAACTAAACTAAGCTATTTTCGTCTGTGGTGTTTATGTTAAACATTGGACCTTAGGCATATTTATATTATTGGACCTACAATTCAATGCTGAGAAGAAAAACATATGAATACCTACCTAAAATGAAAAATGACATTACAATAATTGTACCACTACAGTGGGTATACCTGATCGAAGACAGACAGACAGTAGATGTTATGTCCTTAATAAAACGGATCAATTGTTGAGTTTTAAACTACTGAAGGGGCGCGGATAGAATATAGTGTTGTCTTCTTGAGTATAAAAATACCTAATACCTGTATATTTATTTACCTCCTCTTGTGGGCTACTCGTAGTTGTGGCCGATGGTGTTAATGATTGATGATAATGGTGGTGAGGATGGAGGTACTTCGGTATGACTTCACCATATTCTTGTCTTATTATAAAATGCGTCTGAAGGAACATGAATTAAGTCTTTTGTAATATTTGGAATGTTTTAATGTTTTCTCAAAAAAGTACAATGGTAGCAAAACTAACCTTGGAAAATAATTTAATGGGCAAAATATCTCGGGACTTAGTAGACTGTATTTTGACCATGTCTCTTCAGAGTGATATAGTACCTACCTACTACCTACATACTATAAACCAACATAACCTTTTGGCGTACCTTCACACTGAAGAGCAGGTGGGATTGATTAGAAGTCAGTGATCGATGTTCTTTTCTAAACGCGTTAACTTGCAAATTTATGAGCTCATTCTGTCTTATTATGTTGTGATAAATAATAGATTGGAAAGATATAGACATTTAGTCGATATCACAAGGGTTCACAGATGCTTAAGTCTAACCCCTTAAACCATTTATGGAAAACGGATTGCGTATGCCACGGAGGTTCTTCTCCGTGTTTATGCGGGCAATAAGCCTGGTTAGAATTAATAAAGACTCAAAGATCTACGGCTTGGCTGAACTGTTGTGCTGGCATCTTGCGACATAAACAGGGGTTAAGATTGTCAGTGTGTTTAGTAAAAACTAGGAATGCCAAGGGTGAAATGACAAATATAAATACTTAGCAATTTACAAGTATAACCACATAATAAATAATAGTTTGTATGACAGAATGGTCAGATACATGGAGACCGCTTCTTCTTCTGGGCAGCCCTTAAATTAAAGTAGTTACCAAACTGAATAGTAACGGCTTTGCTTGAAATACATAATCAACTAGGTATCCTATATTATTGTAACTGACTAAGTAGACGTAAATAATGAGCATTGTGATTACCAACGTTGATACGTTAGTTGTCTAAGCTGGTTGACTGATTGAATACCTAATCCTTTATTTACTTCATGACTGAAACAAGTTATGGAAAAGTCTGTTTTAGATAGTATGGTATTGAACATTTAACTGCCGGAAACCCTTTTGTGTTTAAGGTGCAGACCATGCAAACGAATAAGTCATCAGATGGATGGAGCCGTTGCTGTGTTCGAGATACAGTATCAAAACGGGCGAGGCTATATTGAATGGGGACATTCCAATATACAGGATGGCCGAACAATATCACCTGGTGCAAAGAAGATGAAGTTTTTTTTGAAAAATTTGATAAGTTGTCAGTTGAAACAATTATGAAATTGTTGGCATATCGGCAAGGCCGGTATGAAGTAGTAAGCAGTCAGTTGGAAAAGTTAATAAAAGTAGCAGTTGATGAAAATATGGTAATGTTGTCAGTTGGAATTAAAGAAATTCAGTTGTCAGTTGCAATTAAAGAAATTCAGTTGGAAGTAGTCAAAGTCGTAATCGAAGTTTTAAAGAAGAACATAAATCTGGGGAGTATATAATGATAATTATGTGACAATTTTAAAATTTTATGTTCTGAACTGTGAGCATATTACTTCTGACGTAGGTTGTTTCCTTGTTGCAGACTTAAAGCTTCCTAATCTCTGGGACAGAGATGATTTCAGGATGGCAGAATGTTAGCGTTATGGTGGTTCGTGCACGGAAGGCACAGAGGGCGCTGCAAGATAAGGTGGACGGAGCAAGACATTGACAGTCTATGGCGAACACACTACGATGAAAAACGAAAAAAACAAGAGGAAGGAAGGAACCGGCGTTGTATACTCTTTGGAAGCAACGACGGAAGAGAAAAAGGATTAATATTGTTGGGAGTATAAAAACTATCAATACTACTGGTGAACAGAAGATAGAAGTTAAAGAAACCGTGGAAGAATCTATTAAATTAATGAATGAAGTAGACGAATAAAGATGTTAAGATATTAAAGACGTGTTCTGATGTACGCCAACAATAATAATGCTTATATTTTATACTACCTATCAATCAAATTGGGCACCAAACCAATCGCAGACACTATGCTTTTCCCCCAGAATCAGAAAAGCCTCCATGGTGCTGTGGTTATGCCTAATCTAGTCAATAGTAATTATCAGTGCTGTTTCACTGATGTCTGAATGTTCTTTGCAACTTAAATTGATACCTCCATAGGTTGTGTAGCAATTGCCAAATCAGCCACCGTGATTTATTATAGTATGCAAATTTTAATTCTCATTCCTCAACAGAACTGTGACAGACAGCGCCACGCTGGCATTTAATTTAGATTGATATGTTCACATTAATCGTATAATGGACATTTTTGACATACTGTTTAAGCGACATAACTGTGGTCTACGAAAAGATTTTTATCTATTTAAGGCTTGTAGATAATGGGAGAAGAAGCTCTGACTGTCTCTCATGTGATGACATGATAGCGCTGGTGGAATCGCTATGTCTGGTGACCTGGGCTGGAGGAGCCAGCTCCGAAGGTGGTCCAGGTTCTGGTAGTGGTGATGAATAAATGTGGCGATCGGTACTACTAGAGTATATCGAGGCGTCTACATGGTGGAAGGCGTGATACTGTTGGGTCGTCCTTACAAGTAGTTCGGACGCATGTTACGGGTGTTAATAGAATGTAGCGGTGCAAGTCCGAATTCACACACTACATACGTTTTTATTAAGTTATAAGTATTAATTCTTCTTCTATTTCATAAGCCTTTCTTGGTCCTTTTCTGGACACAGGCCTCTTCCATTTCCTGCCATCCTCTTCGGTCATGGCCATCCAGTCATGACCTAGGTATCCTCCTATATCGTCTACCCATCGCTTTGTGTTGGGTTCGTCGTCTGGTGTTCGTCTTTACCACAGATACATAATACCTAGTACCATTACTCAGACTTTTTAAGTACCTGAACAACTATTTGTAGAAAGCATTTTTTTAAATTATTATTAATAATACACGATAATTAAACACGATGTAAATAATCACAGTGGGGGACTGTCGTTTGTTGATTTTTACTAACTCCAGAGTGAATAGAAAGTAAAAAATATTTGAGCAGCTTAAAGCAGTTAATTTAATTCAGTTAATTAACTTTATGTATTTAGTTAATTTCTTTAGTTTATCAATGCAATAATGTTGTTCGGTATAATTAATTACTCAGTTGATTACAAAACCAAAAATAATGTTACAAATTACTAGACGGTGCTTAAAATGACACTACGAAGGAACGATGTATATAATTAGGTATGCATTCATTATGGGATAGAATTCTTTAGTGATCATTGACCTTTCCCTCAGCAACGGTTTTCCGTTAACATTTCTATATTTTCTATCCATGCTTATTCAAAAAATAATATGTCCTGCTATTAAAATTGAATACCTTAATATTATTTTCATAAAGTAAGTTAAAATGAGTGTAACAATTGAAAAAAATAGTAATATCGGTCAATAAATCACGGAGTAATAAGCTTTTAAAGTTTCTGGACATCACCTGTCCCTTTCTCGCAAAGCAGGCGTCCCCATAGTTACTACGAAAACGCACGTTAGTGACGTCGCCCGATTATGACCTACGCATCTGTCGCGCTTGCTCATACACCCTCAGTCCACCTGGATCGACTTCAGGTTATCCAGAACCGCTTTATCCGCAAGGTGGTCGGAGCTCGCTGGTACCAGCGTAACTCCGACCTCCATTGTGATCTCCAACTCCCGTCCATCCGTCAGTTTATGAAGGATGCATCCCGCCGCTATTTTGACGCGGCACCCCATCACCCCAACCCTCTCGTAGTCCAAGCATCAAGTTACTCTACAGACATGACAGACCCGCCACCCCGTCGTCGCCGCCCAAGACACGTCTTGAGCGATCCGGATGATCCTATAGCAGCCGTTGTGTCGGCTGCGCTAGGATCACCGGATCAGTCTAGCCCTTCTGGCTCAAGTACCGCTTTCGGCACCGGTATAGGATACCAGCGTAACACAATCAGACACCGACCCCGCCGGCGAGGTCAACGTACCCCCCGTAGGTTAGCTAGAACGGCCGCGACTTTCCATAGGGTCCACTCTTCCAGTGGACGTAGACTTCTCGATCCTCTTATCCCGGCAACGGCCCAAGCCGAGGCTCGCACCCCAGGGGTGCCCTTGTGCTAGTTGCCTCCCACTTTCGACGGCTGGGCGCCTTAAGCGCCTGCCCTCCCGCCCGGTGACGCTGTAAAGGTCGGTAGAGACCAACAGCATTAGCGCGTTCAAAAAAAAAAACACGTTAGTGACGTAACATGCCAAAGGGATTGTATGTAAAGCTACCACAGCTCAGTAAAGAGGTACTATGAAGGAGCAAGGACTGACATACTTCACGTTTGAGCTGTCTCTTTCTATTCCTGTATTTTAAAATACTTGTAGCTTTGTCATTTTTTTGAGATATTTAATTTTTGTTTCCGCGACTGTTTATTTTTTGAGGAATATTATTAATTTATACAATTAAAAAATTAGGAGGCAACTAACCTATATCATAGTACCTAAATGATAGCACACCATTTATTAAAGAAAAGTGCAAATGAAAATATTTTTTATTGAAAATTAAGAAAATTGCTGCGGCATTTAACGTAGTTGGCACGAATGATTTTAATGCTTTTAAAGTTTTTTTAGCTTGTGTATGTAATAGTTAAAAACTGTACTTAATTATTTTAATTTAATTTTGTACTGTAGCAGTTGATTAAGTAAATTATCCCATTTTTTGGAGTTATTATCAATGCCAAGTCGATGCGTTAATTTCATAAATTGTGGTCCACACGTGACCGGTGTCAGAAGTAGGTAACTAGTTTCAAAGGATGCTAATGAATTCATTACACCCAGTATACGTACACTAGTATGTATGTAATATAGCAATAAAACATTACCATCTTCAAAAAAGAATGTGGCTATCTGCAAGTATGTCTCTGTAGGAGAAAATACACAAGTATTTTCATGTTAACAATATCACTTGCATGAATCGTCCCTAACCACCAAGCTTCCTAGAATCCTTAGATACGATCTCCATTAATAAAGACATAATTAAACAGTCATCAAAATTGTTTCTCTAATCAAGTCCCTGGAATCCAGTCATCGGTAGGTACTAGGTAGCAAATGAATTTATGCACGAGGAGATAACGTAACTTGTCAACGCTATGTAGGTATCCCCGGAGGAAGAAAATAGATGGAGACCTCACTACATTAAATAAAACAAAGTGAAGCACTCAAAATAGGCTGATGTTTTGTATAAAAATCTATGGCTAAATGTGAAAATAATTAGTAAGTGTATGTAGAATTAAGTAACTTTGAATTTAAAAAAATGCTATTCAAGAGGTGCTGTGATGCTGTTCCCACCACATAGCAGTTATGAAGAAAGACGACATTGTAGGTACCTACTATTATTTTCTACTATTTATAACGCCGTGACGTCCTGGTTTGCGAATAGGACCACCCCATCTGTTCTCGTAGGTAGGCACCGTAAGAGCCGGCTAAGGGAATATCCAGGGAATGGGCAGCATTCTCCTCGGTGCATTAAAATCTTCTGCGATCACCAAGCCACCTGCCAAGCGTGGTGATTATGGCAAACCTCCTATGATAATACCAGTAGGTATTGCGTTCGAATCCATTACCATTATTAGGTATAAGTTCACATCTTTCAACATGAAGATTGCTTCAAGTTTTCGTTCACCGTTGTAAGAGCGAGTGTAGGAGAGCACTCCGCACATAATAAACTTGAAAAGTCATTGATGCAGGGCCGAACAGAATATGAAAATGGGTGCGTCGCGTCGCCTCCGGTTTGAAAGCTTTAGATCACATGAACCGTATTGGCATGAGGTCTCCATCTTTTTTCTTTCTTTGTGGTCGAACCCATTTATTACATGGAATCTTACAAGATCCAATTAAACTGACTAGAATGGGAGTAAAATATGACTCCATCAACCTACTCGTCTGTCAACTTACATAATATAGGCATTTATTTGTCAGCTAAGGTTCGTGTCGGGTGTGATTTCAATTTGTGGTTTGCAGGCTTTTGGAGACAGCACAATTTTGCGAAGATTTGCTTGGCAATATACCTATCTGCAGAATAGATGTGTAAATATACCAGAACATTGCCTATTCTTTAGGGTTCCGTACTCAAAGGGTAAAACGGACCCTATTACTAAGGCTCCACTGCCTGTCTGTCTGTCTGTCTGTCCGTCTGTCACCAGGCTGTATGTCATGAACCGTGACAGTTGAAATTTTCACAGATGATGTATTTCTGTTGCCGCTATAACATCAAATAATCTAAAAAACAGAATAAAATAAATATTTAAGGGGGCTCCCATACAACAAACGTGATTTTTGCTCGTTTTTATAGATAATGGTACGGAACTCTTAGTGCGCGAGTCCGACTCACACTTGGCTGGTTATTTTATATTAGCGAGAGGTGTGTTCGACCACATTTCTCCTACGATGTCTCCATGATATAAAAAGCTATTAATTACGTGTTTAAAACATTTATTACTTTATAAATGTATATAAAGAGTGAAGGCTATATTTTGATAAGTGTCTTCCAATATTTTAATCATTTAAACTTAAATAAAGTATTAAGATGTCTTCGAAGCTTGTACCATAGTAGATCGCATCGTCACTTCCCATCAGGTGAGATTGCAGTCAAATGCGGCCTATTCAGTTGTAAAAAAAATAGGTACTGTGATGTTAACGCAACTTTGCACGTCTGAAGATAGCTGTACGGTCAGCACTATTGTATCGTTTCAGAATGCGGCGCGTCAGTCGTTCATAGGTCGTTCACAAGCAACCGCGGCTCGATCACATCAAACATTCATTTTCCTCCATTTGTATCAATAAGTAGTATATGTGTCAATAAACTGTGTTATCACTCAAATCACATCTTTTTATTGTTTTGGTGTAGCAGCATCTCCTACAATGGCTTTGCCATGATTTTTTATGAATCGCCGTACCCACGACATTTATACGCAATTCGAACGATAAGCAAACAATATTACGAAATCTGTTCGAAGGTTTCTTTCATTCACTTCGCTATTCACATTCAGATATTTCGATCTCGTCTTTCTTACATAATGTTATGCTCAAACACTTATCTAGAGGCCAGACGCACAATACCTCGACATTTACCGGTAGCTGAACCAACAACTCGGATGTCAATAGAAATATAACGGATTACAAAAGAATTTCTGTTAATCTGTATACGCAAGTGAAAGTTACAAGAGGTCTACAATAAATAAATATTGGTTCACTTGTGCGCTTGATTGTTGCTTTGAAGGGCCATTTATCTAATGTGTGAAGAAAGTTACGATTAAATCGATCTTTTGATACTTTGTCTCACATTTCTAGCATGTTTTACTAGGTGGTAGGACTTTTCTGCAAAGTTCGTCTAGGTAGGAACCACCGCTTTGCCCGTCATTCTGCCGTCAAGCAGTAGTGTGCAAGCACTACTGTGTTCCGCCTTGAAGGGCATTGTAGTTAGTGAAATTACTGGGCAAATGAGACTATATGAACTGATTTCACAATCTAGAAAACTTTTTTAGACTGTGTGGTTTCTTACGATGACGTGCGCATTAGTGCGCGGTGTCACGCGAAACTTTGATTTAGAGTTCCGAGTGACACTGCAATCTGTTATGGGCGGCCGTGTCGCTTAACACCAGGCGAACGACTCGCTCGTCACGTCATTCGTTTACATAAAAAAATGTACATCTTACTATTCTTGTCTTTTATTGTAGTTAATGTAAGCATGAAAAGGAAGACGAAGACGAAAATGAATAAGTTACATAAAAAACTTTGATGAACTAAGCTCAATGGGCTTTGCCTTCATCGCCACTGATATCTTGTCGTAGCGTTAGCTCCGAGTATCTACCTCCTTAATAATTATACACTTACCTAGTTAAGGCTTCCTGACGCCCTTCATGAATAAAACCTTTTAGAAAAAGCCAAATGTATGGTAGATCTCTACATCCATATGCCTGCGATTATCCTGTTATACATATAAAAACCTGTTAAACCCCTGGTTCCCTGTTAAACGGAACTCTTGTCTCTGTTTGTATATGTTTGTGTTTTATGGGGTTTTACCATAAATTGTCTGACACGATTTGGCTGAAGTTTTGCACACAGATGGCTGACTTTACCAGAAAACTAAGAGTTCCCAGGGGACCCGGGTAAATTGCGGTTGAAACTTGACCTCACCGCAGTGCGAGGCGCCTCCAATAGGCAATACCTTCTAGATTTTAACGTCACCGTCATCAAGCAAGCCGCGGGGCTTATATAGTTAGCCGGGTTAACGAATCCCTATTGACTTACTCCATTTATGGCGATTTATGAAATTCTTACTCCTCTATTTTAATTTAACTCCATTATCGACTTATTGAGCTTATGATTCTGCTGGTTATACCTATGCCGGTGCTGGTGACATACGTTTTTTAAGAGGTATTTTAAATCGACTTAGTGATTTTATTTATGCTGTGCTGATTAGTAGACATATGACAGCCCAAGTACCTACTAATACGTAGCGTGTTCGTGTATAGCAGCATTGTCTCATTGAATTGCAATGCTATTATTCATTCTGCCAAAATAAATGTTAGCTCAGCATTTTGGTGAGCGTGTTGACATAAGTGCCAGCCCAATATTTGGGTAAGCGTTGACATAAGTGCCAGCCCAGCATTTTGGTAAGCATGTTAACATAAGTGCCAGCCCAATATTTTGGTAAGCGTTGACATATTAAGTGCCAGCCCAGCATTTTGGTAAGCGTGTTGACATAAGCGCCAGCCCAACATTTTGGTAAGCGTTGACATATTAAGTGCCAGCCCAGCATTTTGGTAAGTGTTGACATATTAAGTGCCAGCCCAGCATTTTGGTAAGTGTTGACATAAGTGCCAGCCCAACATTTTGGTAAGCGTTGACATAAGTGCCAGCCCAGCATTTTGGTCAAGCATTGACATAAGCACAAATAACGTAATGCAATTGAGATATTATCACCTACATCAACAGCCGGGAGACGTCCACCGCTGAACACAGGCCTCCCCCATGAAACGTCACTTTGGACGCTTATGATAGGCGGAGTTTGCCAAAATAACCACGCTTGGCAGAGACGGCTTTTGCTTGCTTGCTTGATCGCAGAAAAAGGTTGACTTTTATAGTAAGTACCGGTGTGGTATGTACCTAATTACCTATAGTATAATATGTACCTGGTACATCACAATTCATACCGCATCAAGTTCTCTAAAAGGGAAAAGTAAAGTATCTCCAACAAGCCTGCTATTTGCTTAGTGGTGGGTGAGTACGAGACCGGAATATTACAATATTTGTTTTTCATCACACCTACTGTCCCAGTGTGCAGCCGATGGTCGATCATCGATTGATATTCGATAGCTATGTAGATATTACGTAAATCGAGTGTACAGATAGGGAGCCACAAGTGCTGCTTGACCACAGAGCAGGAAATAAATTACGAGGCGCCTTGCTTAGCACTTTAGCGTGTCACGTTTTTGTATAATTAATCCTCAATTATATACACCACAGTATAGTCAATTGTTTCTTCTCTAATCTGTGTTATTTCCCACTAGCTGCGCCCCGCGATTTCACCTGCGAATAAAAAGTAGCCTATGTTTTAATCCAGTATATAAGCTATCTATATTCCAAATTTCATCCAAATCCGTCCAACCGTTTGAGCGTGAAGGAGTAACAAACATACACACATACACACAAACTTTCGCCTTTATAATATTATATATATATATAAGTGTAATGTAATGTAATTATAATTATATAATTATAATACTTGTGCACATGACATAGGTAGGTAATAATTACCAATTCTCGAAACAAAACTATATGTAAAAGTTAATGATTATGAAATTTAATTTACAGTAGCCTTTAGGCTAAGCAATGTTGCTGCTACTGGCATCAAATTATTGTAATGGTTTTTTTAGTAAAATTATTATTCCAGTTCATGCGTGCTGGTCATGTATGAAAATATAGTATAAATATTAAATGTGTACGTGAAATGTCAAACATATTTAGCTATGTATATTATTAGCGCGAGCGAAGTGCGAGCGCGAAAAATTCGCTATTTTGCCATCTTGTATTTCAGAAAATACGTATAGTATATGGTCACTTGAGGAATTGATTCCACAGTGTACAATTAAAGCGCAAAACTTGCATTGAAGCTTTTTCCTCCCATGTCTCTGGATATTCTGGAGCAACCTCGAACGAACTAAGCAAAAAGTGGCTGAAGTATTGTAGCCTATGCTATAAATCGCTCTTGTCTAACTATCATAAATCAAATACCAGTAAAGCACGAACGGAGTGCTAAAGTTAAATACAATTCAGCAATTTTATAACCTATCGATCAAATAAGAAGCACCCATACATTTTATTTGCTTAAATTTAAATTATTTATTAGTAATTTTGACATCTAAAATTGCAATCGCAGGTCCTAATCCTACTCTCATCATTAAAATTATCTCAGCACAAGCGAAAGGAGCGCGAAAAAGCACTACTTTTATCTGCGCTCCTTGCACAACCGGGTAATAGAGACCTGGCAGTTTTCGTTCCCCCGTGTACAACAAAAGTGTGCCCATGCCCAGTGTATCTCAAAAGGGCCATCATAATTTAATTTTACATCTTGATTACATATTGTTTTTCCCCTTTGTTATAACTTTTTTTAACAAAAATTTTATACTGCGTAAATTCAGCGAAGATTTCTATTTTTACCTACCTATCGAGGTCCCTACTTACGTAATTAATTAATTTTATTAATGCCCGTTCAAAAAAACATATTGACTCGAAGTAGGTACTATAACTAATATGGATTTGGTTAGGCACAAATAAATGTAATAAAACACTGAAACTTCACATATTATTAATGCCCGTTCAAAAAAAAAATTGTCTAGAAGTAGATACTATAACTAATATGGATTTGGTTAGGCACAAATAAATGTAATAAAACACTGAAACTTCACATAAAAAGTATATATTAAGAAAGCTGATTTTTGTTGATAAATATTAGGTACCTCCAATAGGTATGCAGATATGAACATAACATTCAAAAAGTAATAAATATAAACCGTCAAATTGTAATTTAAACATAATTAACAATCAATCAACTGTTTTAGTACCTATTTTTAATTAGTCTATGGACTGTGTTGTGGTAGGTATACTGATTCGAACAACTGACGCATACGAGACGGGTCTAAATTAAAAACACGTGGAGTACCCATAAAAAATCCCTCACTCAAAATTCTTCGGTTCACATCGTCAATATCTGTCTGATCACCCTCATCTGAATATCTCCTGCGTTTGTTTCGAGAAGAAGATGGAACACGTGGAGTACCCATAAAAATTCCCTCACTCAAAATTCTTCGGTTCACATCGTCAATATCTGTCTGATCACCCTCATCTGAACATCTCCTGCGTTTGTTTCGAGAAGATGATGGAACACGTGGAGTACCCATAAAAATTCCCTCACTCAAAATTCTTCGGTTCACATCGTCAATATCTGTCTGATCACCCTCATCTGAACATCTCCTGCGTTTGTTTCGAGAAGAAGATGGAACACGTGGAGTACCCATAAAAATTCCCTCACTCAAAATTCTTCGGTTCACATCGTCAATATCTGTCAGATCATCCTCATCTGAGTATCTCCTGCGTTTGTTTCGAGAAGAAGATGGAACACGTGGAGTACCCATAAAAATTCCCTCGCTCAAAATTCTTCGGTTCACAGCGTCAATATCTGTCTGATCACCCTCATCTGAACATCTCCTGCGTTTGTTTTGAGAAGAAGATGGAGACCTGCTCCTTTGCCTTTCTCGAGCTACATTTTCGTTAGTATTCTTTTGACCAAGTATCGGTGAGCGCAGGATAACATCAGAATCAATTGGTTCCTCGCAATCCACTATATTTTGGATTGATTCCTCTGTTGATGCCGACTCTATACGTGCTTCTTCTCTTTCCCTCACTTCAGTAATATTCTGATGGCTATCATCATCTGGTTCGTTTTGTATCGAACCAGCTGACACGCACACTCTTGGCGACCTCATTACTTCAACGTTTTGCGACTCAACATCTTCAGCCAATTCAATGTGGTAGTCGGTATTATCTGAAACTGATACAAAAAGTTATTTTATTAAGTACCTACGTTAAGAACTAAAGTGACCGATATCGCTCCTAGAATTAGCAAGTTGAAATGGCAATGGGCAGGCCACATCGCTCGTAGAATTGACAACCGATGGGGAAGAAAGGTTCTCGAGTGGCGACCACGAACCGGAAGACGCAGCGTAGGCCGGCCCCCCACTCGGTGGACCGACGATCTGGTGAAAGCCACGGGGAGGCGATGGATGCAGAAGGCAAGCAGCTGCTCAAGGTGGCGCGCTCTGGGGGAGGCCTATGCTCAGCAGTGGACGTCTTCAGGCTGTTGATGATGATGATGATGATGACTGCGATAAAAACAAGATTGAGTTCACTATAACGGATAAATATTAGAGTAGGTACATTAAAAATCTAAATGAATAGCAGGTTTAATACCAGTAGCAGTCACAGATTTGTCCGAAGCTCTCCCAGTAGTCACACAGATTATTGGAGATTCCTGAACTTCAATTTCATGAGATTTAACCGTTTCGGTTGATTTAGAATTGTCGATATCTGAAATTAAGACAGAAAATTCTTTCAAACATTATGACAGGTAAATACATGACCGTAGGTACCTACTTACTGCAAATAAAATTAACGAAGGGTTAATAAAGCGAGATCTAAAGCACGTAATTATATTTAGACTTATACTTATACTTTGGACTTTTTTTGGCTGCATTTTGGAGATTGTGCTTTGGAATTACACGAACTAATTCCTTCATCTCCATTCTTTCATCGGACTACAAGGCGCACAGAAACTCGGCATCCTTATATCGTTAATATTCCTACAGCCCGCACTAAGCGTTTCGCATCAAAACCTTATAGTGCGTACAGCAAATGAGTGGAATACTTTGCCGTCATCCTTGTTTCCAGAACTCCAGCTAACTATAACCTGGGAGTCTTCAAGTCAAGAGTGAACAGGTATCTTCTAGGCAAGCATGCATCACCGTAGGCCGCCTCATCACTTACCATCAGGTGAGATAGTGGTCAAATGCTATGCCTATATATTATAAAAAAAAAGATTTCACAATGCAAATCTGGCTTAATACCGGTGTTAGCCGACCTGTCCGATGCTCTCCCAGCTGATATTCCTGAAGAACTCGCCGCTTCAATGTTTTGAGATTCAGTAACTCCAGTTGATTCATTTTGATTATCGATAATATCTGAAAGTGCAACAGAAATTGTTGTAAACATTACATGAACCTAGGTAAGTATTACTGTTAACAAAAAGAAGAAAGCAGTGTCAAGTAATTTATTTATTAATTTAATAAGAAGATTAACAAGTAGTTTATTTAGCATAATGCTGCTAAGCTTTGATAGGTACTATAAAACGTGATAGTGTTAGACAATAGCACACATCTCATAATGTGCTTACTTTGTCAAATATAAAGTGAAGTCTGACGCTTAAATAGTCTCGAAAATGACTGACTCGAAGAAAATAGTTTTAGACATTTCGGTATTCTGCAACCGTCTGCTATGTAATTTGTATTTTATTTCTCTTTTTAATTAGAATTAGGTACCTACGTAAGTACAAGGAAATTTGGAGACAAGAAGATTTGTGCATTAATTTTAATTATTTTACAATCAATTTATACATTTTTATAATATTTTTTTTTATGCTATTGAATAACGTGACAAGCTAGTCATTCACCTGATGTTAAGCGACATGGCCGCCCATAACAGTTGCAGTGTCACTCGGAACTTTAAAACAATAAAGTTTCGCGTGAACCTGCACTGCGCACGTCATCCTGAGACATCGCACAGTCTAGTAATCAGATTACTAGACTGAGTAATCAGATCATAAAGTCTCATTTGCCCAGTAATTTCACTAGCTACAATGCCCTTCAAACCGGAACACAGTAGTGCTTGCACACTACTGCTTGGCGGCAGAATAACTGGCAAAGCGGTGGTACCTACCTAGACGAACTTTGCAGAAAAGTCCTACCACCTAGGGAAAATATTAAAAAAATATTACTGGTTATTTGAATTATTTTGTTTTTTAAATTTATTATGTATTATTAATTTATCAATTGACGTCATTTTACTTACTCATTTTTGTTTCACATTATTTTATGTCTAGTCAAAACTAGATCCTGACTGACGTGTAATGTATATTATTAAATAAATGATTATTGATTATTGATTATTGGAAACTTCTAAGTAGGTAGGTACCTACCTATTATAGTATATGTAAATATAAATTAGAGGGTGAGAATGTAAACCATTGGAATTGGAAATATATAAGTATGCTATGAATCTTTCTGTTGCTTTGAATTTTAGCAGAATAACTTATTGTTATAATAATTTAGTCGTAGTAGTGAACCGGTAGAATAATAATAAATTGTGAGTAGGTTTAATAGGTACCAGAAGCGATCACCGGCGGCGGCGTGTCCAAGGATCTCCTAGCAGATATAAACACTCTTGGAGACATCGCCACTTCTATGTTATGAGATTCACCTTCTTTAATTGATCCAGGGATATCTGGAACTGAGTTTTTATAAACTTTATTACAAGATCATCCACAATATTTGGGACCAAACAAGAAGTATTAAAAGTTTTAAATAAGTGATGTAGTTCTGTGGTAACAAACATAAAATCCAACCGAGTTGAGAACCCCTTCCTTCATTTAAAGTCGGTTGGTAATTAAAACTATTTTTTCACCTCACTAGCTCGGAAAGATTTTCTTTGTCATTCGAACCTTTCTATTCAATTCAATTTCTCATCGAGAATTGAGGATTTAATCACAGATCTGCCCGAATTTTACCTTCTTGATATTGCCAGCCCACTAAAAACTCATTAATACCACAGACTACCTCCTAAAAGATACCATCTTTTTCTCGTTCACTATCCTCATTAATTATTGCACTGTCCAGCACCAAAGAGTATATAACCAATACGCTATCCAGCACGGCGACTGCATGGAAAATGGATGAAAAACATTTTTTCTTTAATTTTCCATGAATCATGTGACGAGCTAGTCGTTTACCTGATGTTAAGCGTTACCACCACACATAGCTAAATTAATAAGCTAAAAACTAATCTTTTCTTAGCCTTTTAGGTGTTTTTCTTGCTTTTTCCTCGCTGTAGTGAGGTGAAAAGTTGTGTGTTGCACTCGGCAGCAAAGTTTTTCTGCGTCTCGTACCTTTGAAACCTTCGCTACGCTCAGGATTTTTCATTTGAACCATTCGCTACGCTCGTGGTTCAATCCTAGAATCCTTCGCTTGCTCAGGTTTCAATTGAAGTACTCGCGCCAAAAACCAACTTTGCAGCCTTGTATAACAAATAACTATTTATTCGTAGGTAACATGTGAATCTTACCATCGTTTTCTTCCAGTTCTACAGAGCCCCTGTTGTTAACGTCCTTGTGATGCTCAGATCTTCGGTAGTAGAGTCTAATCATTTTTTCTTCGAGACGTTTGTAGTATTCTTCAGATTCGTCATGTTTATTTATTTTTGGTATTATTTCTATGATAAGAGGTGGCAGCGGGCTGTACGAGATGTACGGGCTGTCCATTTGTTCTTCGGTGAACTTGCCGGTGAACTCATACTCTTGTTCCTCGGAGAACGTGCTGGTTGACTCATAGGAATACTCCGATTGTTCTTCGGAGAACGTGTGGTTGGAATCTCTTGAGGGATTGTCTTCTGACACCGATTTTAAGGCTGAAAATATTTTTATTATACTTTGTTTAGCCTTATTGTGGGGAACGTCTGAAAAATACAATCTGGAACTTGGTACCTAGGTTAGGTACCTCTACTTGCGTAGGTATACAGTAATCTTCCCTATCAATAGAATATGGTAAACTAGCTGCGCTCCGCGGTTTCACCCGTGGATAAAAAGTAGCCTATGTATTAATCCAGTACATAATCTATCTATATTCCAAGTTTCATCTAAATCCATCCAGCCGTTTGAGCGTGAAGGAGTAACAAACATACACACATAGACACATACAAACATTCAGCTTTATTATATTAGTGTGATATACAAGACTCTTCATGGACCAAACCATGATATTGAAGGGTACTCAAATGAAACATATTACCTATCCATTTATTATAATTACAACAAAAATAGCTGCAATAAAAAAAAACTCAAGGTTAGTTGCCAGAGCCGGGAGTCAAACCCGCTAAATGTAGAAAATAAACATTCTGTATTTTTAAGCTCTGGCCACACCGGCACGTCAAGTGGCGTCAATGAAGCGTCGTTATCGGCAATTCAGTACCCATCGCACCCCGTGTTCATAGACGGCCGCGCCGCAATCCCCGCGGACAGCGATGGGTACCGAATAGTTTCGCGTCGCTGAGGCTGCCGCTTCGCAGACGCGCCGGTGGAGCCGAAGCTTTAGGGCACTAATCATAAGGGATAAAATAAGCCTCCATTGTAGTGTAATGCCAGCCCATGGTCAGTAGTGGACGTTAACCAGCTGATGATGAGGATAAATAGAGTTGCTTCGGGCTAAGTAGGTACCTGCTGAGATCAGATGAGGTTGGTTGACTTGGGCGGCCCGTGGCATTTAGGCCCATGAAACCTAGGTAATCGTGTTATCCTATGATTTTGGCCTCTATGTGTAGCTATAGCATTGAAAAGGCTATAATTTTATTAGCACCAGTACCTTCTTTATTTTTTTGAGTGGGGAAATGGCCTCCTCGCCCTTCCCTGCCACCACGGGGGTGATGGTAGGGGGTATGTGGGACTCGAACCCACTAAAACCCCCCAGGTGAACCGTCCGCCGCCGGGATGGGGCGAAATAGGGTCGCGTTAGCATTCACTATCTCGCCCCGACGGTAGGCCCTTTCGGGCCTCTGCGCCAGAGGGTGAGCAATCTTACACCTCGGTTACCCACCAGACGTGTGGGGCCGTGTGAGCACGGCGGAGAGTCCCCCGACTCTCCGCCGCCGACTCCACTATGGAGGATGGAGAAGGCGCGCGAAACGCCTCCTCCGTCCCCCGGTCCGTCTGCGCCGGAGGGGGTCAGAGTTGGGATTATCCTATCGGTAACTGGGTTATCCCGATTATCCTATAATTTTGGCCTCTATCTATAGCTATAGCATTGAAAAGGCTATAATTTCATCAGCACCAGTACCTACCTACAACAACGCATACATTACACCGTTAAACTAATATGACTGGAAAGCAACAGATGTTAGCCGTGACATTGTGGGGATAATTAAATCGGTTAAACAAGTTAGCCAATTATTAATAAAAATTTGTCTACATACGTGGTCTTCTACGGAGTTGCGCCGTTTGTTTCTCCATTGTTAAATATTTATCTGTTTCTCTTTCACTTAGATAAACATCTGAAAAGAATTACCGTATTCAAAAATACAAAAATAAATTGAGGGTAGAACAAGCAATTATATTTAGGTATTGAATTTGAAACCTTATCTTCATTCTGAGCGTGGCTTATATAATTATGTTACCTACCCACAGAACACTATTACACCTAGTACCTACCTACCTACCCAAGAAATCCCAAGAAATATAAATATTTCATAGCTAAGTACCTACCTATGTATGATTGGCTCTAGAAAAATATACCTACGTACAGAAAGGGAAAGGAACTCACCCTTCTCGTTCGTTTCATTTTATTTACACATCGCATCTCAGCCCGTCCTTATGTTGGGCGGCCCGTGGCATTACGGCCCGTGAAACCTAGGCACTCTGTCGGTAACTGGTTTATCCTATGATTTTGGGCTCTACCTATAACTATAGCATTGAAAAGGCTATAATTTTAGCACCAGTACCTACCTAGGTATAGGCAAAGAAAATATAACCGCTAACGCTGAGGCAGGTATAGGCACCTGCACAGACCTGGCACCTATAATCTCACATCAGTAGCCAATTGTTTTTTTCTCTATTCTGTGTATAATCTATATTTTATAATGTATTGTGTTGACTTGGAGTTGACATTTAATGTAAGCGCTCGGCGCCTATAATGTTTGGCACGAAATTCGACACGAATCTCGTCTCAACCGGGGCGTGAGATTCATATTTTCCTTGCTCTGACCACTTTTTTGACGGTTTCATTCAGAGTTTATTTCAAAAGTTATATTCATCAGAGGTTTGCTAAACGTATTTAGCCACATCCAAAGCTATTCCTGAACTCGAAGGCTTCTTTTTCCCGTCATAAACTTTCTAGCGTTAATTCCGAATATGCGATGACTAACAAGGGTATTCCATTAAACCGTATCGCGGTAAGCGGGAACTTTTGATTTTTTCGGGAAAAAAATGTTGAGGACTTCTATCAAGTAGACTGATAGGTCGCCAGACTTACTGATGCGTGTTATTGGTGGCAAAGAATATAATAATGATAACCCAAATCAGAGAGGACATCCACGAGTGCAAGTTGGTTGTGCTTTTTATGTTCAGGCTGACGGAAAATATTCTGTATTTTGGCCATCTTTGTATAATAAGTTCAGCTGAAAATATGGTCAAGATACAGGATATTATCTATCTGCATCTTGCCTTTCTGCTTTTAGCTTTACATCTGCATTTACTCCCATTTCACTACCTCCTTACGAGGCAGACATCAGCACAAAATAATTATATATGTCCCCGTTAATAGACAGCAGAGCAATACAATAAGTACAAGGCATATCACGAAGAAGAGCCGTCAGTGGAAATTATTTTGTTTGTGTAGGTAAAGTTTTCATGTCTTTTGATTTGCAGACAGATTTTCTATGGTTATAGGTTGATATGATTATGTGTGATAGTGGGAAGTAATACAACTAACGTCGATAATTATATTACCGTCACCTACCTGCTGCACAACCTAATTAAATTTCTCTTTGTAATTAAACAGTTCTATGCTGTCTTCAAAGTCAAATTTAAATTCCTTCTTTAACGCTTCAATCGATTGATTTCAAAGTTTGATTAACGTTTGTTTAATCCTCGCCCTTCCATTACAAACAATCCCTGGCGGCGTAAAAAAAAACTTTAAACGACTCCAAGTCATTAAAATGTCATTAGACACAGAACTACGGGAATTAAAATGTAGATACGGCCTATGTTCGTGAGACACACGGTGATTTTGATTGGAGAACATTTTTGTTAAAAATGTTTTTTTAGTTTGTCTACAATGAGCATTTTGTTGTCAATATTGTTGCTAAAGAGTGCTAAAAAAAACTTCTTGCAAAACATTTTCATTGTAACCTAGATAAAATTTTGTGAAGTTGTGATTAAAATTAGCAAGATTCCCTCAATAGCACCTAATAAACAAAAAACGGATAGATGCTATTCGGAAAAAGCTTTAGTCTACTAACTAATGTTATAGATGTTTTGACTCTTTCTAATATTTTTGTCTCTCCATACCTTGTTTGACATTTTGCTATGGTGGATCTACCTAATATTTGGTCGTCTTGATTAGCAGTCGTGCCGATACAGATAGTTACACATTTTAGATAGCTATAATTATTATCCCTTTTAATCAGACATTTGACTTTATTATGCCATAGCACAAGTTAAAATTAACGATTTCACCCCGGGCACAGAATAATTAATAGTACAAGCCGGCGTGCTTATTACCCACGTGTCGCGTTAACTCCAAAATATGTTCGTACTCAACAATTTTGACACGACTACCAAGACATGTGTTACCCGACCGTGCTAATCCGTACTTACAAGTAGGGATGTTCCGATACCACTAAAGTATCGATACCTACTCATATGAGCAGTACACAAATCATGATTCGATACTACTCATATGAGTACCCTAAAAGTATCGATACCTACTCATATCGATACATTTTTTTATTATTTAGCAAGACCGAAAAAATAAACAAATGTTACCTTATAGCAGCAGTTTTGTTGTTTTTTTTGACTGTACTACATTCCCAAGTGTTTAGGCGCGTAGAATCACATATTCATACACTAAGGATGTGTTTAGGATATTTTATTTGGCAATATTCTATACAAGCACTTTCTTTTTGATACAAGTATTTTCTTTCTGATACAAGAACTTTCATTCTGATACTGAGTAGGTATTGCGAGAATGATTGGTGTTTATTTTATTTAATTATTTTAATTTAGTATAACAACTACCTTAACTGTACTGTGTGTGTGGAGGTGTGTTTGTGCGTATTAACTGTTTAACACTTTGAACTAAGTTTACATTCGATTTAATCCTGCTTAAATTAAAAATGGGGTTGTTTTAGTCCTAACTATACATTAAAAAATCACCTTTATAGGCTACTTTATTGGCGATTCTATCCGGTTTTGACTTAGCAGCATTGATTCGATTCGATACTAGTACTTTCTTTCCGATACCAAGTAGGTATCGAAAGAATGATTCGATACCAAAAAGTACTTGGTATAGAAAGAAAAGTATCATTATCATTCATTTATCATTTATTTTTTAATAATAGAGTTATAGGTCGATATTTTACAATTTATAAGTAATAAAATTCACACACATTTTTATAAAACATCATAGGTAGACCTAATTAAAAATAGTACCAGTCAACATTTTTAAGAATAAATTATACTTGAAGTATAATTAGCGATTAATAATTCATCATAATAAAATTCGATATAAATTAATAAAAATATAAAATACAAATTAAAAATGTCAATTTTAAAAAGAAGTTATGTCAGTTTATCATCTAAGTATTCGTCAACAGAATAATAAGCCTTATTTACAAGAAATTCTTTTAATTTCTTTTAATTAATCGAGTACTTACTCGTATTTACTAGTATCGGAACATCCCTACTTACAAGTTACAGCCACAGGCGCATCGCGGGTGATCATTATCTATCATAAACCTGATACGTCTCGCTGCCGATGCCAATTAGGCTGTAATAAAAAGGTTATCGGATCAGATAGTGAACAAAATTGATATGAATTGTGATCGTTTTGGGCGCAAATAGAGTTACCTGTTTAGCTAACTTTTAATTTTGACGTGACCTGCTTACGCTGGGAATAATAAATAAATAGTAAATATGTGTGAACATTTCACACAGCGCCATCTAGCCCCAAAATAAGCATAGCGTGTACTATGGGAACTAGATAAATGGTAGAATACTAAGATACTTTTTTATTTTGTAAATACACAAATATAGAATACACTACACTACAGGTAACACCCAGACACAGTACAAACATCGATGTTCATCACAAAAATGTTTGTCCCGATGAATAATAAATAAATAATATGTGGGACATTTCACACAGTGCCATCTAGCCCCACTCGCCACTCGAGAACCTTTCTTCCCCATCGGTTGTCAGTTCTACGAGCGATGTGGCCTGCCCATTGCCACTTCAACGTGCTTGGTATATTTATATTATTTGAACTCAACAACTTTTTCTCGTGGTTTCCACCAACATTCGACATTTGATTAATTTCAAGATTTTCTTGTTCAACATTTGATCGCTATTTCGTCTCATACAACGTGGTTTGTCAAACAAAAACACTGTGTGTCACGCACAATGTACTTACAACAACCTAATTTAGGAGTTAAGTGCCAACATCACAAACTGTCCTGCAGGCAGTAAACAATGGAATTTAAATTAAATCTCTAAACTCCATCCAGTCTTTCCGAAGCTTTTTAAACATTGCTGGAACTAGCTGGTTAAACGTAAATCAGCCAATTCCACTCAAACACTAGTACCTCATCATCAACAGCCCGAAGACGTCCACTGCTGAACATAGGCCTCCCCCACAGAGCGCCACTTAGAGTGGCTGCTTGCCTCCTGCATCCATCGGCTCCTCGCGGCTTTCACCAGTTTGTCGGTCCACCGAGTGGGGGGCCGGCCTACTTTGCGTCTTCCGGTTCGTGGTCGCCCCTCAAGAACCTTTCTTCCCCATCGGTTGTCAGGTCTACGAGCGATGTGGCCTGCCCTTTGCCATTTCAACTTGCTAATTCTAAGAGCTATATCGGTCACTTTAGTTCTCCTGCGGATATTCTCGTTTCGAATCTTATCTCGCAGAGAAACACCGAGCATAGTTCTCTATATAGCTCGTTGCGCGACTTTGAGCTTACTAATGAGGCCAACAGTAAGAATTATGACCTACGCATCTGTCGCGTTTGCTCATACATCCTCAGTCCACCTGGATCGACTTCAGGTGATCCAGAACCGCTTTATCCGCAAGGTGGTCGGGGCTCGCTGATACCAGCGTAACTCCGACCTCCATTGCGATCTCGAACTTCTATCCACAAGTCCATCCGTCAGGTTATGAAGGATGCATCCCGCCGCTATTTGACGCGGCACCCCATCACCCCAACCTTCTCGTAGTCCAAGCATCAAGCTACTTTACAGACATGACAGCCTCATCTTTGCCGCCCAAGACACGTCTTGAGCGATGATCCTATAGCAGCCGTTATGTTGGCTGCGCTAGGATCACCGGATCAGTCTAGCCCTTCTGGCTCAGGTACCGCTTTCGGCACCGGTATAGGATACCATTATAACACGATCAGACACCGACCCCGCCGGCGAGGTCGACGTACCCCCCGTAGGTTAGGTCGCAACTTTCCATAGGGTCCACTCTTCCAGTGGACGTAGCCTTCTCGTTCCTCTTTTCCCGGAACGGTCCAAGCCAAGGGTCGCACCCCAGGTGTGCCCTTGTGCTAGTTGCATCCCACTTTTGATGGCTGGGCGCCTTAAGCGCCTGCCCTCCTGCCCGGTGACGCTGTCGGTAGAGACCAACATCATTAGCCCGTTCAAAAAAAAAATATACCACGTTTCAGTTCCATAAGTCGTCACTGGCAACACACACTGATTGAACACTTTTGTTTTCAGGGTCTGCGGTATTTGGATACATTAGTATCTAGGTAGCACTTAAACACTTGGCTACTTTAACCGTTAAAGTATTCACTACCACAGAATATACAGTACCCAATACAATACCCAATACCCAAGTATACCCAGTCATACCTGATTTTATTTTATTTCATGGTGTAAGATAATACGACCGGCATCCACAGTGCAAAGCTATGTAGATATAGGTACATAGGTGACGTGTCCAGTTAAGATAACACATTGCCGACAACGAAGATGAAGCCACTTATCCTGTCGAAGAGAAGAGTGAAGTGAGTGGGAAGAATGAATAAATTGTACGAATTGTGCGAAGGGAGGCAGGTAGAAGGGAGAGAGAAAAATAAAGGAAAAATAATGTATGAACGGGACGACAACCGAGGAACGCATTGTGGCCTCTGGCCACCTGCCTCTCTTAGCCGTCCCATCCTAACATCTTTTTCTTTTATCTATTTACTCTCTCTCTTCCCTCTTTCCGTCAACAGGGTTAGGGTCATACAATCAATTTTTTTCTCACTTCAATAAAATTATGTGTTACGTAGATCTTAGCAACACTATGCTACTTTATTTAATTTTTGAGGCCATTTAGCTACTTGTAGTAGAGCCAAAAAATGACTTTTTGATATTGTTTCACCCCTGCGGTCCTTGGGCCCAAAAGCCTGAGGATTGTGTTATGATAACTCATATCACCATAACATGCTATTACTTTCAGTGGAGCAAGTTTTCTAATAATCCTAACTAGGACTTCCCTCATTATTTTTTTCTTTACTGGCACAAGTTATATGTTACTATACAAATATTTTAATACCCAGTATTTCGTGTATAACCAATATAAAAATATCTATGTTAAACGTTTCTCTTTTATAATCGGACAACTGTACGGGCCATAATATCATTCCGATCAAATCGTTCCTTCATAATGGACCGTTATATCTGTTTTATGGGTTTGTTATCAACCGAGTGCGATACATAATATTTTCACGAAATAGTCGCGTTTAGAAAGTAGCCCTTATTAGGGCTGCCACTAACTCCTATCTTTAGTGAAGATTCTATCTCCTCTCCTAATCTGAATTTAAAATTTTGATTCAACGATTCCTATCCAAATAACTTAATAAACTGGATATGACCACTAACGAGTATAGAGATTATAAAACACAAAAGAACATTAAAAAAGTTTTAGTCTGCACCCCTCAGGAAAAAAACAGAACCAACCGCCTAAAAAGGATCCCATAATACAAAATGATACCGAAATAATCTAGTGTAATTTTGGCGCTCAAGGAAATAAACAAAATTATTATTGTGCTAATGGTAAGTACCACACAGAATCACTCAGATCCACACAGAACTGCACACAGAACCACTCAGGACCACACAGTTGTTCTTTCAATTGAATTTAACTAATATCTTGTTCGGGTTGGTCTATAGTGCTGTCCCAACATTTTCCCTCTAAATTCTAAAACCGGTAACCCTAAATATCGGTAAAATGGGCAGTTTCCATCGTATCTGCTCATCGCATTGTGACGGCGTGTTAAATTTAACGGCAGTATTTAGACGTTCACGGGCTTGGGATAGTGATGTGTATCAGTCCAGTAAATTGACATATTAAACTTGAATATTTTCTTCCAATTCCTTGGTCCAGTAATATACCTTTTTGTAACTGGACCGGGCATAATTGGTCGGGAATTCTAATACACGCGCTTATTTGTGGCTGAATAGTTATTTACAAAACATACAAGGGTTGGCAGTAATAGAATAGTTTTATAGGGTATGTTTTAAACAGCCTGAAGACGTCCACTGCTGGACCCCCCACAGAGCGCTAATTTGAGCGCCTGCTTGCCTCCTACAGCCATCGGCTCCCGCGGGTTTGACCAGATTGTCGGTCCACCTATATAGTGGGGGGCCGGCCTACGCTGCGTCTTCTGGTTCGTGGTCCCTACTCGAGAACCTTTCTTCCCCGTCGGTTGTCAGTTCTGCGAGCAATGTGGCCTACCCAATGCCGTTTCAACTTGCTAATTATTTTAAGAGCTATTCATATTTTATATCGGTTCTTCATTCTCTTGCGGATCTCTTCATTTCGGATCTTACCTCGCAGGGAAACACCGAATATAATTTATGGGTATGTTTTGTATTAATCCTTTAAAGTCATCCCTTTCTCTACTAGTTATACAAAAGTAGAATGTTGTCTGTTTGTTTGATTATTTTTTTGTTTGTGACGCTTTCACTCCAAACTAAACAGATTTGAATTTTGAAGAATTTTGGACACGTCGACGTCACTTCTCACGGACAAACACATGTCCCGGCTTTAGGGACGGATGGATGCGGTTCATATTCCGTTCGTGATTCAAATTTTTCCTTTACATTACAATTAATTAGACAATTTCTTAGTACCTACCTGCTGTGAGCTTAAACGATAACTTACTTTAAACAAATACTTAGGTACAATATTTTAACATTCACTAATTACCTACTGTATTTTTTTGGCTTCGTCTAATAACTGTTAGTTAAATCTAATCCATCTCGTAAAAGTAACAAAAAATGAGAAGAAAAGGATTTTTAAGGATTCCATTTCCTGGTCTTACTGTACCTATCACTTTTCAGATGAACTTTGCCTCTAAGCTGGAGGTTCCAATTTATTCAACTTTGTCATCGATACCTACAAAAAAGATCTAAGTTAACGTCCACAGCCACAATTCCTGAGAAATCTTTGGGTCTAAAGATCAAAGGGCTTTCCTTACAAATACCTGAGGGACCTCTGACGTTCTAAATTTACAAGTTTTGGTGTAAAACAAATTGTTGGAATTCCAAGTTCGTTTGTACGGAGAGAAATTATGTTGAATAAGTATAAACAGGATGTTAGTTTAGGTATGTTAGTTATAGATTAGCAATTAGAAATTCGTAAACTGGCGCCGTCTGGTCAGTTATTAACTTGATTACTGACTGGCGTAATATTTGCTTGAAAATGTATTTTTCTATCTATCGTAATATTTAGAAAATAACTTATCCATGTCTTGTATTTTCTGTTTTAAGAGTTTTCTTTACGTTTACATCATTTGGTGTCATTCAAAACAGACATAAAACCACTTTTCCTCTTGCTGAATTATTATGATCCAGTTCGATGCGCAATGACCAAACGCATCGAATATACCTACGACGCAGAATGACTAAAATTCAGTTTTGTAATAAGCTCTGTCAATGTGTCAATAACCTTGTATACACTTTAGCGTTCATTTGTTTAAGTAATTAACGATCTAATCACGATCACGACAACGAATGGATCATTTCTTCCGTTTGGAAATTTAAGTGATCCAAAGGTTTCCAAAGCCATGTACTTCGCATCACTTTTAAATATGTTAAAACACGGTGATTTAATTTTCATGTCATAATATGTGACATAATGTGTCATTATGTAAAACCGAATGCCAACGATGTAGGTGCCAGTTATCTTAATTGCCGTTTCGACATTTCCTTTGATTTATCGCTAACAAGCTTCAAATGTAGCTGGAAATTAGGTATACTTTTTATACATTATTCAGTGAAATTGTAGCAGTACTACCGTATATGGTTATTCCTTCCATAAACGGCAATACTGCGTTTAAGAATTTACTAACGAGCCTTGATCGCTCGATAGGTACCTATTAAATCAATTATTTACCTACTTATGTGGGAAAAGTTAATAGTGATACCATTTTTCATGTAAAAGAAGGATGTGACAAGCCAGTCGTTCGACTGACTACTTTTAAAATCAATTAAGGACTTACCTACTTTACCTACCGATTAAAAGCCTTGGGCCCCTTTGCTGCCATGTGTATAATTAAATCTTTATTTGCCAATTTAATGTTATAGTTACATTTAGACTTAACATTAATTAAAGTATTTGTGCGGCCTGAAGGTTTAAGGAAGGAAGGTGCATCCATAGGCTCTCCGTAGTTTCAACCAGATCGTATAGGTCCACCTAATCCCTAATCCACCTAATGTTTTTATGCTTCCAGATAACCAAACTTAAATGAAAAAAAAATTGGTAAACGGGACTAGTAACTCCTAGTAGTAGTAACTCTTTAGGTATTAAAAACACAAAATCCATATATTTATAGGTAAATGAGAGTAGGCTAATAAACTTCACCTAGATACAAATAGCTTCGTGCTTCGAATCGAACTAGTGTCTTTCGATATGGTATTCGATAAGACAAGTTTTCGAACTAACGCTCAATATAAAATTATATTATACACCTATACTTCCTAACTAAATGGACTCCCCCACTCAATACAATCTTTTACTCAAAATCCATTACCTTACAAAATGGAAGTAGTATCTACAGTTAAATCCGCGGTTAAACCTCAACATTATCGGTAATAATAATAATAATATTCATTAAACGAAATGATCCTCAGAACCTTTCAATGTAAATATAATAGAGTAGGAGCTACCCACTGCTTTGAGTAAGTTGTTTTAATGAGAACTTTTAATATAACGATCGTTTGATTTGCCTATATAGGTATAATACGATTTCAAATTATTATCACACTAGCAAAAATACGTTGTTTTATTTCATCAAAAAAAAAATGCAAAATGTGGAATGAGCTGCCCCAAGCGGTCTTTCCGCAGAGTTATAACATGGAGTACTTTAAAAGGAGGGTTAAAAGAGTCCTACAGGGTAAGCAACGCATTGGTGACGCTTCCTCAGGTGTTACAGATGTCCATAGGCTACGCTGACCACTTCCTATCAGGTGGGCCGTATGCTTGTTTGCTCCCTTTAACATAAAAAAAATTACTAATAAAATTAACAACAAAAACTATTTTGCCTTTATTTAAATTTTCCTTGAATAGGTTTGTCTCCATCCTTAACACTCTGTTAACGGTGTTAGCCTGTAATGCCTATGTCTAATCTTTACGCTGTAAACTGCCAGAATTGGGGAACTGATAGTGTCATTATGTGAAAGACAGCGATCGCGTGTTAAAACTCCTTCCTCATTTGGAACAATGTTTTCATACTATAATCTCTCTAAATGGCCGGCGATGACTTGGTATTTCGAGCCCTTCCTTTAAAGCCTTCGTAATTATTATGTTCTGGCTGGCCCTTATAATTAAATGAAGAATAATCAACACTTGTCATCGCTTATTGTAATTAAAAAATAATTGTGAACCACTGGAACGGTTGCTTTACTGATTAAACAAAATGGGCAAGTCGTGGGTCGCGGTCGTGGGTAAGTTTTAGGGCTAAAGCTCACAGCTACGATAAAAACTGTATATACTTTTAACTTATGACAAATCTTATTAGATTTTCTTTCGTTGCTGTTTATTATTTTAGTTTAATTACTACACTGACCGGGGCACTGAACTCTACCCGTGAAAAAATATCCGAGACCCAGCAGTGGAAACTCAGTGAATTAATTAGTACATTTTCAGAGGGCAAAAATTCTGTTTAAATATTCATATCGTAACGAATGTATTGCAACTTATACAACGTCTGTAACGTTATAATAATATCTATATTTTTGATATACTTAGATTTAAAATAGATACAGACCTATATTTTTATAAAATACCTCATTGGAAGTCGCGATCCCAGCAGGTTTCCACCCTTATAATTGGGTAGGTAGGTACCCTTCTTGTAAGGTTATCGAATATTTTCTGAGATTGGATTACGCTTATAAATCACCAAGTTACCGCAGCGTTATCCCGTTCCATCCCTTGGTAAATACTTGGGCGCACCTGCTGTGGTTACATTGGTGGAATGTCGCTGTTTCTTCAAGCTTTCTTGTAAATAGTATTTTAATTTATTTCGAGGTTGGTGTAGAGTTTTGTTTTGTGTTACCGTAAAGGAAACGCTCCAGAAATTGTATGGAGCCTGGGCCATCTATATTGTACGCTGTATTATAAAATTGGTTGTGATATTTTAGAAACCGCTAAACCATCATATCGGGCGTGAACGTCAAAGAGTATCTATTGGCAGGCATGGCGGTAGTTGAAGCGCCATATTGATAATCTAGGCTAAATGTTGACCATACATTATTTTTCAGCCATTAAAGAGTACATAAGTGCTAATTATGATTATTGATCTTGACATAAGTACTTAAATTTTTTTTTTAATCTATTGCACACACTATAATGATTAGAGGTGGCCTATTTTGGATCGTCTGTTTTGTGAATTTCTCATTGTTTTATGCAGCTTATTATTATTTGTTACAGCACATTGATATTATCAAGAGTATTTGTCAACACAAAGTGGCACGTCTAGTGTTAAAAATGTCCATAGGATATTATGTGGCGACATCTTCCTATAAGCTACTTAGTTGCTACCTGTAGCATAAAAAAGGTTTTAAAACTGCTGGTAAGAAGAGGAAGAGGGCCCAACGCAGGCGCTCTTAGGATGGCTTCAAAAAAAGGTAAAGAATGGAATAAGTATATGTCAATATTCCAACAACATCAACTGTTATCGGGTAGGTACTCGTTTTATCGTAGTATAATAGTGCATATGCTATATATATATATGTGTGGACATTTCACACAGCAGCGCCATCTAGCCCCAAACTAAGCATAACTTGCACTATGGGAATTAGATATAGATAACTGATAGAATACTTAGATACTTTTTTGTTTGTAAATAAATACAATACAATGTACATAGAATACAATATATTACCCATTATAGATTATAATTTTATTTATCAATAATAAAATAAGACTCCAATCACGCTACGATATTTTTGGATTGGCTTTAGAAAGCGAAGTAACAAATCTGAATACATTTCAATTGTCATTTATGATTTCTATGTCGTGATCGAGATTACAAACGATAATGACATAGCGGTGCGGCCTTAATCCCACTTAATATGTCATTCTGTTTGTATTCAACTATTTGAATTATTAAATTAAACAATTATTATCAATCCTACTTTGATTAATAGACGTGGTAACTATAGTTATTAATGTTTGTGTTGAAAGCTTTGATCGCCATGAAGATGCCGCTTGATAGGTTATAATTATATTAATTTGTTGTATAATTAGATTACTTAATATTGTGTTAAGTACTAAATTGTAATTTGTATCGAACTGGCATTGTATGACGGAAATATTTGCTTCTATGTTGGATTTTATTCTATCTTCTTCGATCTTATTCTTATGCTGGTTAGTAAGCACCTATTAAATAAATAGCTTACGTCATAAGTTGATTTGCACATCATGGTCATACTCAAGTTGACAACCAACCAGCCATTAATAATGCAGCTACCTATATTTTATTTCAATAAATTACTCTACATACTTATCAATTTTTTTTTTTAGTTTTGGCGGTTGTGTTCTAAAGATTTGATCAATCTTTTACACCCCCAGGTCTTAGCCTACTCTACACGATACACACTTGATACTCAGCTCAGCACTTAAGATGACCGTCCTGGTATTTGAAAATGTGATTGCCGTCCCTCTGCTCTCCACACGTATGATAGAGACAATGGACAATTTACCTACATTTTAGCGTTTCGGGCGAAACGCTAAAATGTAGGTAAAAAAATACCAATCTCTAAATCTGAACCAATCCTTTTGATTTTGGTGTCAATCGTTTGGATAGATAATGATGTACGCTTATACGTTTTGATTATTTTGAAAATATGTCTCGTGTTCTATTTAGAACTACTTTTCTTCGTCATATTTTTCACGCCAGAAATTGGTAACTTTAAGTGACTATAAACACGAGCACAGTTTTTACTGCGTAGGCAAAAATTGGATAACATTTAGAGGTGGAAAAGCGTTGGCGCTTTTTGTATGGATAAGACAAGACATTGTGTGGGGGTATACGCTTCTCTTAAAAAAACACTCTCAAAATAAAACTGCTGTACTTAATAAATTCTAAAACTTTTGAATTCCCCTCCGTCTGCGTTCAATGAATGAACAAACATAACTTCTGCCACCTACTAGGCAGGCATTGTACAGTAAGTAGACAAGTATTTGCTTAAAATAAAAGACTTTTAGAAGGAAATGGTCATGTTCTGTCAACAAATTAGTGGGCGAACGCTATCGAGCGTCTCATCTCGACGTGAAATTAATTTTAATGATCGCCTCGTCGAGTAGCCTGAGCACGTCGTTATTTTAAGTGAAAAATACTCAGTTTTGTACAAGATGCTGGAGCCGGAACTTCTCGCTAAGCTTAGTATCTTTTTGCCTGATAAAATTAATGTTATGCGATTGAGAAAAAAAGACAAGAATAGCGTTTTTAATGTAAAACGGTACAAACAAGCTTACGGCCCACCTGATGAGAAGCAGTCTCCGGCATATAGGTTTTCTACAACCACTGGAGGTGTCACTAATGCGATGCTTACTCTGCAGAAGTCATGTCATGCCATATTAGGTGCTAAGATGCGATGAAATACAGGGTAGATCCATGGTCACCGCCTCGAAAATGGCACCATTTAAACAAGGCATATGCCTTGTTTTTTTACTCTCAGTCGCGTGTGACCGCGCTTAATAAAAGTGATGTAACTCACATATTATTGTTTCACAACGCTATTACAGGGTGCTATGGTTCATTATTGAAATGAAACAACCGCTTGTGGACTATTTTATATTAGCAGGGAGAGGTATTGGGGCCAATTTTAAAGGCTTTAGTTGACAGATCTAAAACTCCTAAAACTGTTGCTGTCCTTGTCTAATAGACGGTAATGTAAGAGACGGGTACATTTTTAGTAAGTTAAAGACTGTCAACTAAAGCCTTCAAAATTGGGCCTATTATATCTGTATATTTAAGTAAGCATTTGCGCGGGGACATTTGGACATTTTTAATACACTTTCATAGAGACTGATATGTATCTATAGTAGGTATATGCTAAGCCTGCCCAATTGCCCATAACATAAGATTGGCATTATAGCCCTTGCACACAGACCCTTGACCCTTGCATTGTACAATAATTTAAAGATTTTACTAGTAGCTTTAGAAGTAGGGTGTGTATAAAGTTATACTATAAATACACACCCTACATTCGTCAACCAAAGAGGGTAGGTATGCCCATCTAATTAGTATGTATGTGCACTTATGTTGCCTGCGATTGGTGATGGCGTCCTAACGTACCCAGACGACTCTGTAATGTAAAGTACAAGAAGTGACTCAGACAACCTCCCGAGAAAACATACATCATCATCATTAACAGCCTGAAGACGTCCACTGCTGAACATAGGCCTCCCCCAGAGCACGCCACCTTGAGCGGCTGCTCGCCTCCTGCATCCATCGGCTCCCCGCGGCTTTCACCAGGTCGTCGGTCCACCGAGTGGGGGGCCGGCCTACGCTGCGTCTTCCGGTTCGTGGTCGCCACTCGAGAACCTTTCTTCCCCATCGGTTGTCAGTTCTACGAGCGATGTGGCCTGCCCATTGCCACTTCAACTTACTAACTCTAAGAGCTATATCGGTCACTTTAGTTCTCCTGCGGATCTCCTCGTTCCGGAGCTTATCTCGCAGGGAAACACCGAGCATAGCTCGCTCCATAGCTCGCTGCGCGACTTTGAGCTTACTAATGAGGCCAACAGTAAGAGACCATGTCTCAGTTCCATAAGTCATCACTGGCAACACACACTGATTGAAAACTTTCGTTTTCAGGCTCTGCGGTATTTTGGACGAAAAGATAGGACGAAGCTTCCCGAACGCTGCCCAGCCGAGTTGGATTCTTCGCGCCACCTCTTTGTCGAAGTTGGACCTACCTAATTGGACAATCTGTCCTAGGTAGACATACTTGTCGACAACTTCGAGAGTATCGTTCCCAACAATTACCGGTATAGGTGGAACATGAGCATTAGACATGATCTTTGTCTTGTCCATATTCATCTTAAGACCAACCTGCTGGGAGACTCTACTGAGGTCGTTGAGCATGGTGCTAAGGTCCTCGAGCGATTCCGCCATTATGACTATATCATCGGCAAAACGAAGGTTAGTGATGTACTCGCCATTTATGTTGATGCCAGATCTTTTCCACTCCAAGAGCTTGAAAACATCCTCCAATGCGTTTGTGAACAGTTTCGGAGAAATAACGTCTCCCTGTCTCACGCCTCTTTGCAATGGAATTTGTTCCGTACTCTGGTCCTGTAGTCGGACTGACATAGTGGCCTTACTGTACAAACACTTCAAAACTTCGATATACCTATAGTCAATTTGGCATCGCTGCAAGGACTGCAGCACCGCCCAAGTCTCGATTGAATCGAAGGCTTTCTCATAGTCCACAAACGCTAGGCATAACGGCCGATTATACTCTTCGGCCTTCTGTATAATCTGGCGCAGCGTATGAATGTGGTCTATGGTGCTAAAGCCTTTTCGGAAACCGGCTTGTTCGGGAGGCTGGAATTCATCAAACCTGCGTGCGAGACGATTCGTAATGACTCTCGAAAACAGCTTATACACATGACTCAAGAGCGAGATGGGCCTATAGTTCTTCAATAAGGTGTTATCGCCTTTTTTGAAGAAGAGCACCACCACGCTCTTGTGCCATGCCTCTGGCGTTGTACCTTCAATGATGACAGAATTAAATAACTTCTGGAGGACTAAAAGTACCGGTCTACCACCCGCTCTCAGAAGTTCGGTCGTAATTCCATCTTCACCTGGTGCCTTGTTGTTTTTAAGCTGTTTGAGGGCCATTCTAATCTCGTACAGGCTGACGTCCGGGATATCTTCGGTATAGTGTCGGACTAACTTGGCTCTGATGTCCTGAGCTGTGTTAGTAGCGGGCTTACGTGTCGAGGTGTATAACTGTCCATAGAAGTTCTCGATCTCTCTCAGAATCTCAGGCTTGGATGAAATGACGCTACCATTTTCGGTCTTCAGTTTTGTCATTTGGTGTTGCCCAATAGACGAATCCTTTGCGAACACTTTAGAGCCTTGGTTCCGCTCAATTGCGGCCTCAATACGTGAAGTACTAAGAGCACGCAAGTCGTGTCGCAAGGAACTCCAGATTCGTCTATTGAGTTCACCGTAGGCTGACATATCAACTGAAGACTGCAGCTTCATTTCGCTCCGATCGGCCATTAGCTCAAGAGTTTTTTCTGAGAGCTTTTGAGTCTTCTTTCGGCGTTGGGTCTTAAAGAATTTCGATCCAACAGCTTAGACAGTTTCCACCAACCCGTCGTTTAGCTCGTCCACTGTGTTACAGTCGGCTAGGCACTGGAAGCGATTTTGGAGTTCCAGCTGAAAGCCTTCGGGGTTTTGGATTTGGACAGGATTTGGACGGAGCGTAGACTTCACCAGACATGACCTTTCGAGCTTAACATTGATATTCAATGTGCCTCTAACAATACGGTGATCGCTACCGGTTTTCACCTTGCTGATCACAGAGACATCATCGAATATGTGCTTCTTGGTCGTCATGATAAAGTCTATCTCATTTTTAGTGGAACCGTCGGGACTTATCCACGTCCACTTCCTGGATGGCCGCTTCTCGTAGAAGGAGTTCATCATAAAGAGTTCCTCCTTCTCCATGAAGTCAGCCAGTCTCTGTCCTCGAGGGTTCCGCTGCCCGTATCCAAATGGCCCCACTCTCAGCTCATCGCTATTCCTTGTGCCCAACTTCGCATTGAAGTCTCCCATCACAACGGTGAAGTATGTTTCGGAAGTATGCATGGCTTCGGATATGTCCTCATACATAGCTTCTACTTCATCGTCTGAGTGTGCCGACGTCGGCGCGTATACCTGTATAACCTTCAACGAATACCGTTTGGTTATTCGGAGTACCAGGTACGCTACCCTGGCCGACACACTGTCGACTTTGACCACGTTGTTGACGAGAGACTTGCGGACGAGAAACCCGACACCCCCTTGGGAGAGTTGGTCTCCCTCCCGGTAGAAGAATAAGTTACCGGAATTTAGGATTATCGTGTCCTGTCCCTTGTCTGAAAAGGTATCTTTGCTAGACCCCCTGATAGCTCAATTGGTATATACGTAAGTATATTCTTAAGAAACAATACAAATAAAATCCCGTTTCATAAAAAAAAAAAGTATTACGTACTAAGTATATTAGGTAGTGTAGCTAGTTTAGTTTAGTTTTTATTATTGTAGTAGTTAGCTTGAGTAATACAGGCACATTGCCCGGTTGGGTGCCTTAAGCGGTTGGGCGCCTTAAACGGTTGGGCGCCTTAAACGCCTGCCCTCCCGCCCGGTGACGCTGTAAAGGTTGGTAGAGACCAACAGCATTAACCCGTTCAAAAAAAAAAAAAAAGAAACAGGCACATTGCCCGTTAAAAAAAAAGTATTAACTTTGTCCTTCGAACTGGCACATTCTTGGGTTTTAAAGGTAGGCTACTCTACAACTAGTTGAGCAATCTTGAAACCATGTATAGTAGAAATGCGACTAAAACGGTCGTCCTTGTGAGTATTGAATTGAACTACCTATACACTTCAAAAGAAAACCCAGAGCTAGTGATCTACTGGACTGGAGCAGCGATGTATCCTTGACTTGAACAACTATTGCATGCAGTTGCCGCTTACTCCATGTAGAGGAAACGGAAACGGCATGCAAAAGTTGTTCTTGCTGTAAGTTAATTGACCCCTGCCGGGCTGAGGCGTTTTACATACTTGTGTAAAGATATTCTATACCAGTTTGCTTTAGTTATACCATTTTAACATGGACGAATCGTTGATGCATTTTGAACATTTGGAATTTGAGCATGCATGAAGATGAGCATGAGCATTCTTGCCTTCGGGTCTAGCCGTCTATCAGACTGACAAACGTATAGAAATTCGTTGCAATTTCAATATAGTGCTTCATCATTAGCCGGAAGACGTCAACTGCTGAATGTGGGCCTTACCACTTTGACTGGCTACTTGCCACCCAACGGCTCGTTGTCTGTCCACGGTCGCTGCGTTTGTAGAGCTTGCTAAGCTATTATAGCGGCAGGCAGGTGCCAGTACAAATGGGCCAAAGGTACCAGTCCAGCGAAATAGCTTCCGCCAAGACTGCTTAAATACAATGGTATTTCGACAGCCTGAAGAGAAAGCCAATAAATAATAAAAGTAATTAGTTGAGTTTTACCTGAAAATTTTAATATGAAATTATAATTAAGTACCGACCTATTTATTGCTTTTGTAGTTAGTACTTTTGTGATTGTGCTTTAGTACCTATCTTCATCGTTTCTCTGAAACTTCGTGTGTTTTTGAGCTGAAGATGATAAATGCATGTGCACAGATAACATACATAATTAAGTATTATAACTTGACGAATGTTTTCTTAGCCATCAGCCATTTAGCCATTAGAATGTTTGTTAATACCCTGGTACAAGTACAAACATTCTAATGGCTAAATGGCTAAGCCATAGGTAACCATTTATATTGGTTACCTTAACTATTGGTGAAAAACCCCACCCTTAAACAGTCATAGAGACGCAGATATAGATATCCACATTTTCATATTTTATTACAGAAAATATAGGTGTCTATTTTATGTGCTGTGATTGTGACTTATTACCTTGGTTCTACAAAATAACATTCCATTTGTTTGATACAATCAATAATAGCGGGTGACATCTCCATAGCTGCCGTGTATTATTTACGACGTGTTCTTTAACAAAATTACTTTTTTTCGTGTTGGCACGCCGGTGCCGCGGGGTCCACGGTTATTCGTCTCGATTATTTGTAGAGCTGTAGCAAACCGTATATGTATTCCGTACTGAGTAACGGGTGCGCCGTCTAGTACCGAGTAACGAATCGTTACTCACGAATGCATTTCGTTACTCGCATTTTTCGTAGTTTGGTTACCTTCACTGTTTCACGTACGCAATACTTTGTTGCTCTAACATAACATGGCATGTTATGAGGTATCAGGTGTAACGAGTGACGTAACGATACGATAGTAACGAGTACTAAATAATTGTTATTAGTTATGAATACAAACGCGGGTACGCTTTTTTTCGTTACTTTTACACCTCTAATTATTTGTATACAGCGGGGAATAATGTCTTTATTAAATGTAAAAACGTTGAAAGTACAACCTTGAACAGACCTTCATAGGTGATTATTAAAACGGAAAGTAAACGTGTATGTGTGTTTTGCCTCATTATTTTCTATAATTAGCTGGCATGGCAATATATCCACTTACCACCTCAAACTAGAAGAATAAATAGATTCAGAGCTAATAACTTTGAATCGTATTCATTTTACACGATCGTTATTTTTGTCACTGGACAGAGACGTGGTCTCTTACTGTTGGCTTTATGAGTAAGCTCAAAGTTGCGCAGCGAGCTATGGAGAGAGAGCGCTATGCTCGGAGTTTCCTTGCGAGATAAGTATGATCCGAAATGAGGAGATCCGCAAGAGAACTAAAGTCACCGATGTAACTCTTAGATTAAGCATGCTGAAGTGGCAGTGGGCAGGCCACGTCGCTCGTAGAACTAGTAACCGAAGGGGAAGAAAGGTTCTCGAGTGGCGACCATGAACCGGAAGACGCAGCGTAGGCCGGCCCCACTAGGTGGACCGACGACCTGATCAGAACCGCGGGGAGCCGATGGATGCAGGAGGCAAGCAGCCACTCAAGGTGGTGCTCTGTATGGTAGGCCTGTGTTCAGCAGTGGACCTTCAGGCTGATGATGCTGATGATCGTTATTTTTCAGCAGCAATCAGGAACAAGAGTTATACAAGAGTCTGTTATTTCGCGGAGTGAAGTTTCGGTACCCTGAGTCTTCTGTGGACACTAGTGCTAACTGCTCGCCTACATAAGGGATTGTTCTCCAATACCCGTGGCGCATTGTTCATGAAAATGAAACTGTCGATATATTAATTCCCCCGAGATCCAAGTATGATACTTTATGTATTTTTATCTTAGAGAATACATAAGCAAGCTAATGTATACACTAAGGTTTCTATAGAACAATGTACCAGGAGAGCAGACATACTGAGGAGATTAGTGTTAAGGGAAAGAAAAAATTAAAAGACGAAAATACACTTTTCCTCTCAACGGTACATTGTGGTAAAATATCGTAGGTCAGCTTGCCAGTATTGACCTATCAATTCCGAAACTTGGTGATATCGAGGGGTAATTTATTTTACCTCACTATTTAATTCGACAGGTATTGGTATTCGTCTAAATACGCTAATCCCTAGCTAGCTACGCCAGTTTTTTAAAGCTTAGGTAAATGGTGGTATGAGTGATATTTTTGAAATAATTGTTTTATGGATGGGTTGGTATTAAACTAATTATTTCAAAAATTAATATCATAGATGTTGTATGTGAACCCCCTAGTAGATATAATAGATACAGGGTGTCCCAGGGATGAATTCAAGCAGAAGCCGAGAACTGTTATATATTCCAACTCAGTCTCTTCGGCTCCCGACTGTTCAGCCAACAAATTCAACAAACTACAAACAAAATCACTTCATAATGTCAACAACATCCTAACAAAAGCACCATCAATCAAAGCCCAAAATTTTTAAACGCGTTCATAAAAGAAACGTTATTCCATTTCCCATTGTTTCCGGATAATGGGTAAAAACCCACCAACCCAAAGGTTTGTTAATAAAGACCAAACTTTTCCTTTGAGCCTTATTTTGTACGCGATAATCCGTTCCTGCCTGCGGCTACGGCTATTCGACCTTTGACTATGCAAAACAAAAGAAGCCGGCAATAGTTTTTAACCCTGGTCCTTTTTCCCCGGGTTATTACATTGGAAGCAATTTCGCCACCGATTTTCCGGTTTGGTTCCGCTGTAAGAAGTATAAGTAAATAGTCATATCCATACAGGATCCTATCCATAGGTTGGCCTAACCAGTCGTTAAATGTAATATTTTATAGAAGGTTGGGCCAATCGAAGATCACGCAGAAATTCTTTAGAGCTCTAGGAATGCATATATTAGAACTCGTAGAAGGTAGCTTACCTATTGGCCGTACATTTTGGAGTACGTAGGTACCTATAGGTACACACGTATATGTACCTACTGTAAAAATCTTGATGAGCATTTCTGTACAGAAATCCTCTCTGACCATAAATATAAGTACAGAATAACTAATAGTACCTGGGGGGTCTAGCAAAGATGCCTTTCCATTAGCATTAACACCTCACGCTAACGCCAAAATGTATTGGAATGACCTGCGAAAAAATATCCCGCAGCTTATGTCATAGCTAATGTCATTCCCATATATTTTGGAGTGAGCGTGAGGCGTTAAATGGAAAGGCATCTTTGCTAGACCCCTTGCCAACCTACTACGAACTCATATACAGAGGGCATCGTTAGAAAAAACCTGCAGTAATTCCTGCACAATATTTTTAAACATTATGTTTATGTATACTGTAAGTAGTTATGATGATTGAAACGGTCCTATTTGTAGAAACACGTTCAAATTAGGCAATCAGGTGAAATAGTTTTTGTAGTCTCGTAAATTGGCACAATTATACTTTCAAGTGTAGATGAAACTAAAAATCTCCCAGGGTGGGGATGAGTGAGAGATATTTGCTCATAAGTATCTCAGAAACCTTAGGATTAGGTTTATGATTACTTCTGTGAAAGGGTGTTGGAATTTTAAAACAATTCAACACTTTGTTTTTGTTTCCTGTTTTGGGATGTTATCTATCTTCTATTCTTCTATGTGTACATATAATAAAACTAATGGCCTAAATCTGTAGCATGAGTATTTTTTGTAAATTTTGATTGCATTACGCTTCTTTACCGCTATAGAAGTGGAAACAATTCTTTTTAATCTTTGTCTGTCTGTCTGTCTGTCTGTCTGTCCCTTCGAACACGCATCACGCTGGAACTACCGATCGGATTTCGCTGAAACTTGGTATGGTTATAGCTAATATTTCAGAATAACATTTAAAATACTTTATATTTTCTATAACGGCCAAGCGCAGGTTGCACAAAGCAATAAGGATGTAATATTTATGCAAGATTTTTTTTGTTAGTAGAAAATAATTTTTTATTTATACTCATTCTGTCGAAGGGAAGATGGAAGTGAAAGGGAAAAAGACAGGGGAAAAGCATGAATGGGTGGGACGACAATAGAAGGAAATTCTTTCGCCGGCCCATCCATTCATCCCCCCTATTCCCCTATCTTTTTCCCTTTCCCTTCATGTTACCCATAAACGGGGTGAAGGCGTAAGACTAATTAACCCATGCGAAGCCGGGGCGGGTCAACTATCATCATCATCATCATCATCATTAACAGCCTGAAGACGTCCACTGCTGAACATAGGCCTCCCCCAGAGCACGCCACCTTGAGCGGCTGCTCGCCTCCCGCATCCATCGGCTCCCCGCGGCTTTCACCAGGTCGTCGGTCCACCGAGTGGGGGGCCGGCCCACGCTGCGTCTTCCGGTTCGTGGTCGCCACTCGAGAACCTTTCTTCCCCATCGGTTGTCAGTTCTACGAGCGATGTGGCCTGCCCATTGCCACTTCAACTTACTAACTCTAAGAGCTATATCGGTCACTTTAGTTCTCCTGCGGATCTCCTCGTTCCGGAGCTTATCTCGCAGGGAAACACCGAGCATAGCTCGCTCCATAGCTCGCTGCGCGACTTTGAGCTTACTAATGAGGCCAACAGTAAGAGACCATGTCTCAGTTCCATAAGTCATCACTGGCAACACACACTGATTGAAAACTTTCGTTTTCAGGCTCTGCGGTATTTTGGACGAAAAGATAGGACGAAGCTTCCCGAACGCTGCCCAGCCGAGTTGGATTCTTCGCGCCACCTCTTTGTCGAAGTTGGACCTACCTAATTGGACAATCTGTCCTAGGTAGACATACTTGTCGACAACTTCGAGAGTATCATTCCCAACAATTACCGGTATAGGTGGAACATGAGCATTAGACATGATCTTTGTCTTGTCCATATTCATCTTAAGACCAACCTGCTGGGAGACTCTACTGAGGTCGTTGAGCATGGTGCTAAGGTCCTCGAGCGATTCCGCCATTATGACTATATCATCGGCAAAACGAAGGTTAGTGATGTACTCGCCATTTATGTTGATGCCAGATCTTTTCCACTCCAAGAGCTTGAAAACATCCTCCAATGCGTTTGTGAACAGTTTCGGAGAAATAACGTCTCCCTGTCTCACGCCTCTTTGCAATGGAATTTGTTCCGTACTCTGGTCCTGTAGTCGGACTGACATAGTGGCCTTACTGTACAAACACTTCAAAACTTCGATATACCTATAGTCAATTTGGCATCGCTGCAAGGACTGCAGCACCGCCCAAGTCTCGATTGAATCGAAGGCTTTCTCATAGTCCACAAACGCTAGGCATAACGGCCGATTATACTCTTCGGTCTTCTGTATAATCTGGCGCAGCGTATGGATGTGGTCTATGGTGCTAAAGCCTTTTCGGAAACCGGCTTGTTTGGGTCAACTATAGTTCATCATAATTAAAGTAGTCAGGTTTAATTAGCTAGGTGAATTTGACCCTAACCCACCATACATTTTTCACACTTTTACTTCGGTATTTTTGCTTTTAAACGTCCGTGAAATCAGACTTTTATTGTTCTTTCCATAAATATAGACGTAAGACATAATAGACGTTTCACACAGGGGCATCTAGCCCAAACTAAGCAAAGCTTTGTACTATGGAAACTGCATATCTGTACTCAGATACGTTTTGTTTGTAAATACATACATAGAATACAATATAACACCCGAACACAGAACAAACATCGATGGTTGTGGGTTCATCAACCCATAACCTACAACTCAGATAGGTGGGTTACCTACTTATGAAGTAACTCATGCCCGTGTGCGCTAAGCCTAATTTATATTCCATGCCTAATGAGAAGTTTTATTTAAAAAAAAGAAATGGTGTTTTATGTATGACCCAATAGATGGCGCCAGTTGTGGTTTTACCAAAATCTGTCACTGTCACTGTTTCAAGCATAGACCAGGTTATAGGAAATGTGTCACGATACTGACTGACAACTCTAAACTGTTTCGTTTGTTCTATTTTCGTAGCGCGATAGCTCGGCTTATTTTTGGATCATAATACTAACGTTTATCTGTCTCGCAGTTCTGCTGTACTTCATTTTACTTAAGAATAATGCACCACAGACTACTTAGGAGATACGACAGACAATGTACTCGTGGTCCACTCAACTGAATTTGACATTTCTTTGTAGGTAGTCTAAGCATTTTCTTATGTTTAAACTACTCTGTGGTTTGAAAGGTTTAAACTATTTACTTACAGCGCCATCTAGAAAAGAAGCGGAACTAGTGTTTTTTTTTAAATAAAAAGCCTTATTGTAATTTTACCTTTTTGTGTGATTTTTTTTTGTTGTTACCTACCTACATTTATGTTATTTATTTCTTACTCATACCGATACACAGTTACCTATGCGCCTACTTTAAACTAATTATTACCTGGAGGGCGTTAGTATGCCATGCCCACAGGTTTTATCCTAGTTTGGGTGCCAACAACCCTTCAAGGATTTATAACAATTATTTAAGTTTTACTAGTACTATAATTATTATGTAAAAGCTTGTTATAGATAATAAATCATTTCATTTAAAAAAAGTATAAGTGTCACAGGTTCTAAGTTCACACCACAGATTAGAGAAATAAAACAATTGACTACTTGTGGTTCACATTTATCGCTCTATGACGTACCAAGATCCTATCCATGTGCAAAATTACATCTAAATCAGTTCAGCAATTTGGCGTTAAAGTCCACAAACAGGTCATCTCGCAATTCCTGGTGTGTGTGTGTGTGTGGGGAATTTAGAAGCCATTTCCAGAGCTTTGTTTGCTCTTTGCATGGGGTTGCAATTCCTTGCTGCTTGTGAAAAAATAGGCAGGTCTTCGCGTGGTCTTTCTCCTTTTGTTCTGAGGCAAACAGACGATGTTTCACTTTTGTGGTACTTATCTATTAGTAGGTAGGTAAGTACCGATATTTATATTATGGGTATTAGGGCCTGTAAACCTAATTCCCACTATACAAATAAAATTCATATTCATTTTTAGGGTTCCGTACCTAAAGGGTAAAACGGACCCTATTACTAAGGCTCCGCTGTCTGTCTGTCTGTCCGTCTTTCATCAGGCTGTATCTCATGAACCGTGCTAGTTAGACAGTTGAAATTTTCACAGATGATATATTTCTGTTGCCGCTATAACAAAAAATACTAAAAAGTAGAATAAAATAAATATTTAAGGGGGCTCCCAAACAAGAAACTTGATTTTTTTTTGCTCGTTTACTTGGCTTGGCCGGATATTTTCATTATTCTTTACTTCTAATTTTCTTTTTGCATTTCTCCATTCCTATTATAATAATGAATTTTATAGGTATCATAACCACAGATTACTGAATATGTTATTGCGTAACCATACCTAAGCATTTTATATTCTTACTAGAGAGTATAGATCTAGTACCATATGCGCGTTGGTTGCCATACGCGCACAGCAATAACAAGGTGGGTGGCAGTGCGTTTGATCGAATATTTAACAGCTATTCGCGATCAATTCCAAAGTTTAACTGTTTCATTACGAATTCAGTAAACCAAGCCAAGTTAGGTGATATTACGCAAGTTCAAATGAAGCGAGAAATACGTTAGCGGCAAACAATGAAGTTTACGCTAAGTTGGGGTTTATAAGACCAACTTTGAGATACCAAGTTTGGCCCTTAAGCTTTGAGTCTGAGCTTTTTTGAAGGCTCAGTCGGGAGTCGGCACAAAGCGGATCAAAGTCAACTCGGTTTAATTATTAAAGTTTAATCCATACGGAATATTATATTAATATAATTGTTTTAACTCGGAGCCGACAAGGTTGCCAAAGCGGCGATCGACACGTCATTTAATTTTATATATGAATCGGTCTATATTGGTTTGATACCCCAACATGATCCACAGCTATTCATTTTTCAAATGAAATTCCTGGTTGATCCCCTAATTATTTTCCCATTTATTTTCTGACGGGTGACACTGCAACTGTTATGGGCGGCCGTGTCACTTAACATCAGGTGAACGACTTGCTCGTCACGTCATTCAATCACATAAAAAAAAAAAAAATTTAACTGTAAAAAATGAATTTATTAATTACTATCAGTAAATTCAGATACTATTAATATACTTCAATTAATACTTAATTATTCGAAATCCATCATTGTAGAGGTCAATAAAAAACCAGTAACTATACTTTCAAATTAGATGACTCATTAATCCCTCAGAAAACTCCACTCATTTTAATCAACAAAAAGTAAAACAACTGGCGTCGTCGGTCGGGTCGCCTTCCTCGATAGGTGGCCATCGAAAAAACTAAATGAAATGCGGTCTTTACCGTAGCATCGTGGCTTCCGGTGGCTGACTTCGAAACGAAAGCATGCTGGCTGATACTAATTATCTTGGGTACTTAAAGCCAGGTCTTATAGAAAAACGGCTAATTTCAGTTAGGTTTTCTATTATTTTGTAAAGGTATTCGTTTTACCACAGGGTGCGATTCAAACTGTGAAGTGCGCTGCAAGCTGCAAGCCACGCCACTGCGCTCACGCACATCACGCACATAACTGCATAACTGGACTGGAACCTTTGACTACGAAGACTTTTCTTAATTTTAGGAAATATAAAGAAATTGTTAGGGCTTAGGTCAGGACTGTATGGAGGATGGTCAAGAATTTCTACTTTTTCCTGCTTCAAATACTCAATCGTTTGACGAGTGCTGTGTGCAGAGCTTGCGTTTTCGTGGTGTACGATGATGCATCGCTTTGAGTTAGATTTTCGAAGTTCGGCGATGACTGGAATTCTAAATACCAGCGTTCGACAGTCCGCAGACATGGGACTTCATCACTGAACACAGATGTTAGCTCTTCAAAACACCGAAGCCGTGTCAGGCTTCTTCTAAAGTTGTAGAAAATTATGCACGAACATTTTCCTTAGAAGGATTCATTTTCGTACGTAACCTGACAGATTCCAATCGACGCTGTTACTAAACAATAGCATTAATCCTAATACTTTCAACTGTTTTGAGATTCAAAATATAAACACATTCGAATATAGAACAGTTCCAAATTCAAAATTGCCGGGAAATATGGAAACGACAGAACTTAAAAGGCATGCCTAGTACATGCATACGGAAGCAAGCAACCACAAACACAAACATTGAACATTAATTAATAGATATATATTTTTTTTTTGATATTTATTTAGATGATGATTACAAAACCTTACTGTATCAACACGATAACAAATTATAACGCGAAGTACTTATTTATATACGGTACGGTTATTAACTGCAGCGGAAAACAAATTAACCCTATTTTATATTTCCAGAAGGTTCCAGCACATCATCAAAAAAAAAACCTAACCAAGAACCTATTATGTACACCTCGAAAAAATAGGTAGGTACTCATTATTATCTACTCTACTAAGTAAACAGAAACATATACTTATTTATATATTTCCCTTCATATATATAACCATTTTCAAGAGGTTCTCGATTTCTTTTAACAGCGGTACCACCTTAATTTGAGTTTCAGGAAGAAGTTTAAATTTTAAAAGAGACTAGGGTACCGGGTAATCGTAGCACTGAAAATCCCAGAATTTTTCGATTCTCTTTCACCTACCGTTTCCGACTTACCGACGAATCAATAAGCGCGGGATTTTTAGTACTTTCGGGTAATCATAGATTTATATCACAGTACTTATATATAATAGTACCTACTAACCGAATATGGCTTATTTAATGATTCCGCTTAATAACTTTTTTGAAAACTTTATTTTATAACCCCACTTCAAAGCTTCTAAATTTTGTAATAAGTTGGCTCATTTTCAAGACTTATATACATAAATATTTGAGTTGTTAAGTAATCACCAAGACCATTATTATTATTACCAATATTATCATGTTGTTGAAGAGGGTGGAACACAGATTAAATACATGTTTCTCATTAAGCTAACAAAATCGACATCGATATCATGTAAACGTAAATGTAGGTCCATCCAGGTAGTGGTTGATGGATGTACGTCTGATCTTATGCCGATCAACGCTGGAGTACCGCAGGGCTCGGTTCTCTCTGCAACACTGTTTCTTTTGCATATTAATGACTTGCTCATACCAGGCATTGTTGGATACGCAGATGATAGCACTGTTGTGGAGAGATACCTATCTAATGCTCGCGCTGGGGCTGAATCCACGCAGGAGCTCAGGGAAGCCATGATTACTCGTACAAATTTGACTCTTGAAGCAGTATCCCACTGGGGATCAACTAATTTAGTCAGATTTAACGCGTCAAAGACTCAGGCATGTATCTTTTCTGCCAAGCGAACGTCGCCGTCTTCTACCCCACTTTTTCAGGGCGTTCCACTTCCCTTCAGTGATCAGCTTGAGCTCCTTGGGATCCAAATATCCTCTTCCTTAAACTTTGGCCGCTTCATTGAGTCCAGAGCAAAAACAGCTGCAAAAAAACTAGGAATACTAACTAAGGTAAGGCAGTTCTTCACATCTGCTCAAATACTTAACCTGTACCAAGCTCAAGTCAGGGCTTGCATGGAGTACTGCAGTCATTTGTGGGACGGGTCTGCAAAGTACCAATTGGCAGCTTTGGACACAATCGAGCGTCGCGCCATGAGGCTTATTGCAGACAAGGCGCTTGTTGGGAAGAGGACGCAAAGCCTCGAGCACAGGCGTAGAGTAGCTAGTCTGTCCATTTTCTATCGGCTGCATTTTGGGGAATGTGCGCAGGATCTCCATCAACTAATCCCGTCATCCCCTTTTAACCATCGAACTTCAAGACGTGGCGAGTCATTGCATCCTTTTGTTGTGAACATCCCTCGAACCCGTACTAAGCGTTTTGCTAGTTCTTTTATTATTCGCACGGCTGAGGAGTGGAATGCACTTCCTGCTTCTTTGTTTCCTACAAATTATAATCTGGGTCTCTTTAAATCAAGAGTGAATAGGCATCTCATGGGCAAACGTGCTCCAACATAGACCGCATCATCGCTTTCCATCAGGTGAGATGTTGTCAAACGTGATTCGATTTTTTTAATAGGTATAAGTCACAGAGCACGAAAAAAATACGCTTGTTTCGTCTTATCTTTTAATGCTCTGTGGTATAAGACTGTACTTTAACAATATTCTGAGTCATATGTTCCGTAAACTTAAAACTTGCAAAGAATTTCGAAGTAGGCTACGTATGGAATCAGAACTCTAAAGTTCACAAGTAAATTCGTTCTTAATCCTTCGTAAAATACGCCTTCCTTCGGCACCTTTGTAAGCATTCACAATTCCTTCAGCACCTTTAAGCATCCACTTGACTGCTAATACTGCTTCCCCTTAAACGCCAAATATATGCTATATGTAGTGGAACTGAATCTCAGGATTGGTAACTGTCATTACTGTCAATCATCAATTACAGCAAGCCTCAACCAAACGAGCAGCGAATTTTCTTCTGCCTCTGGTGAAACAAGGTGAACAAGCCAAATGCACAAGGAAAAGATCCTGATAATGCTAAATTCCTGTTAATTAAGATTGTCGAAAGAAAAGCTTATGAACCACAGATAAGTACTTATGTATGTATTTATTACACAAGTACTTATGTAATAAAAATAAATATTAAGTAAGTAGTTTGTATAGTTTCCAATTTCTTTTTTGCTGGACTTTGGCAAAAATCTTAATTTAACCTCACAATAAATTATTATAAAAAAATCTAAATTTTTATTAATGCATTATTTTTTTGATTTCTTGCAATTACAGACTTTCTTATCTCTACAGTTTTATTATATGTATAGATTAAAATCAAAATAAATAATACGGGTCTGTAATTTTTCAACAAACTTAAATAAAAACAATAAAATCGGAAGTTCAAAGTTATGAAATGTCTATTTCTAGAAATGAAGAAAATTTCTAGAAATCTATAGGTAGGTACTCCACTGGGTAATTACTTCATGCATTCCCTACATTATTTACCATTCATTAATTGCTTTCCCAAATCCATATTTTCGATTGCAAACAGACTCCGGCTGAGTTGAGGGCCATTCACTGCGCGTTTGTTTATTTTCTTAATTAGTATTTAAATACGCTCGCTTTTTAATACTTTTATTTGACATTTTTACGGTAATGGAGCGGTTATGGATGAGTTTTTAAATTGGATGTCATCTTGATTGTGTCTACTTTTAATTTAGGTGTATTCAGTGTTTTACCTACCTAAAATACCGGCAATTATTGTGGCGATTGAGCACACTATAGCAATTGATTGTGCCTATGCTTACTGTGTAGGTATTACCTTCGACTTTTCCTCGTGACAGGCATAGGTAATAGGTACTTGTGCAAAGAAAAAAGGTGCAAATACTTGTTCTGTGTCTAGTTGCTGTGGGGTGGGACCATGATGGTTCTCGTAACTCCTGGGTTCCTAGATACAGACTTCTATACTATAGTTAGGATTCAGGGTCTATGTTTTTCAAATTATTATTCTGTGCCTTCAATTACCTCTCTTGCTGTTCTATCACAGGTTGTATTAGCTAAGCTATTTTGATCCGATTTTTCTGCAAAATGCTTCATTATTTACATAATAATAATATATTTGTTAAAGTTTCCTAAGTAAATTTCCATAGATGAAAAATACAACTTTTAACTGTTGTTCAACTAAAGCCCGTACTCAAGTCGTGACTTCATTCAAAATTGAGATTTCTATAATCACATATTGAGAGTGATTCAAGATTGAGAGTATAGTTCTGTATATAATATTGTACGGGCCTTAAAATGATAAGGGCTTTTGTTATTTTTTTAGTTTAGTAGTCTATTTATATTTGAATAGCTGCGCCGGCGCCGGCGCCGCCAATTTCGTGTGAATGCCGGATAAATAAGTATTTATTTCCGGCTTGAATCAACGTAGTGTGACGGGTTGACGGGGTATTTAAGTAACAGCATGTTAACTTTAAAACTTTATGTTAACATTAATTGTTTTAGTAAAGTTAATGAGCCACATCATAATATCTTGTAATAATAATATAGATTTGACCGATATAGCTCTTAGAATTAGCAAGTTGAAATGGCAATGGGCAGGCCACATCGCTCGTTGATCCGACAACTGGTGGGGAAGAAAGGTTCTCGAGTGACAACCACGAACCGGAACACGCAGCGTAGGCCGGCCCACCACTAGCACTATATAGACGCACAAAAGTTGCAGTGGGTATATAGCACGCGGGCAGCACGCGCGCAGCATGCGCGGCGCATTCGCCAGATCTGTACCTACACACTCTTTGGTCCAAAAAACTGCAGGCATTTCTGTCACTGATCGAACAGGTCTACCCCCGAGAAACAATAATGATCCGACTCTCGCAAATGTCAACGGGCAAATCTCGACTGAACAATAAGTTCTTGGATTAGGTAGATTATTCTAATCACCCGGATTTTGTATGAGTTCGCCTATTTTCAATTAGTATTTTGTGATTTTGTGCTCAATATTTTGCTAAAAAACTGCCCCCTACGTCGAAAAGCTACAGCTACAGATCAATAAAACAAACGACAAAAACGCAAACCGTGTAAAATGACGATGTTATTGCTGTTCACGATTTTGGTATTTTTGAACTCTTCACCATTTTAATAAGGCCATGATGCGAATCGATCTTGACACGCTTTTCCTAAGTTTTGGTACTGTCTTTCTTACCGTCGTTTTTTGTCACGTTTTCGATGATCTCTATGACTCTACCCGTAGTCGGTACTATTATTTTATTCTGTGCCTACACCACTGAAGAAGATGGATTAACACACCTTTTGTCCACAAATGCCCATCGTAAAAAGCTCATTGTAATGAATTTCCCCATCAATCTATAACTTTCCTAGATACAAGGCGCCCCACAGCATTGTAGATAGGCTAGGGTCGCATTGGTTGGTACCGTTTAACTTTACAAGACTCACCGTACCACCTGGGGTATGGCCAGGGGTACGGTGGGTCTGAAACGGGAAATTTTACTATTTTCAAAATTATTTAGACTGATTTCTAAGATGGGAATAAATACTGAATGGGAATCGAACCCACCCAGTTATTTTTATCAGAAAAAATAACTTCAAATTTCACAAGGAGTGGACTAAAATTATTGGAAAGTAGTAGGTAGGTACATATAAAGCAATCAAGATCTGTCTACATCTAGAAACTTAATAAAAAAGAATGCTTAACTAGTTTTTCCTCTCGCTAAAGGACCCTTTTCAACAAATGACTCCTCAAATAGGTCCTCGGAGCCAGGTAGATACCTATATTTTATGTGTTCCGAGGGGAAGGTCGAGGCCGGACGGCTTCAGATCCACTTGATTACTGACTAGGAAGACGGGTAATAAAATATGTGACTTTGGGTAGATACCTACTTAGTTATTTAGCCATCGAGAAAAGACTTCAACTTTGTGGGAAATGTTTCTTCTGTATCTATGTACCTCCTATTTAACTAGAAAGTTAAATATTGGATTGGAAGAATACTGGATCGTTGACAGGTACAGTGGTGGACTAAAAAGAGGTGAATTGACTTTTTTAACGGAGCAAGTGCCTTTACTTTTTAAAATAACTAAGTATCTACTACTAATTATGTACTACTCTTTCTTGACTTACCTACTTGTTGGTAACTAGATTTAAGCCGCAGTGACACGATCAGAGTCTCCTCGGACCAAGTGGAGTCGAAGGAGTAAGCTTCGTACTAGTGTACTAGAATATCAGTTGACATTATCAAACTTCGCTCGGATCGTTTTCTTCATACTTTTCATTGTTGCTCACAATCAACGATGAAATTTTTTGTTAGGGTTTGTATCGAACTTTCACTACCTACTCGTATATCGAGCTAGTTCAGACAAGTAGAGTGCGGTCCGAGCCTACTCTGCTCGGATACAATCGTCCGAGTGCGCCAGGTTTATCGGTGTCAACGATATGAGTTGCGTCCGAGTAGCTATCCGAGTCCACTCGGTCCGAGGAGACTCTGATCATATCACTGCGGCTTTAGACGTAATCTTTGATCCGACATGCCTTCAAAGGTTTTGTACCGAAATAAAGCAAAGTAGTTTTTAACTTTTCCCATTCGAACGTTGATGTTGTAAGAGGGATGGTGTGCACTGTGCAGGTTGACTCTGCGATGTTCAATTATCGCACTAGGCGTTATCATTTCTCTCAATCTTGAAAGTAGCAACAGGGGATTTGCTATTACAAATCCCGTCTTGCTCGAACATTTGTAATCATTGAAGGTATGAAATCTTAGAGTAGAATTGGTGATTAAAGTGGATATTGCATTGCAGGTATGTACTTCACTAATAATATCAATCCAATAAAACCTTCCTATAGCTAAAAGATTCACCTTTCCTAACTTTCAGAAAACACCGAACTATCTACACAGAATAAATAGTAGTAGATATCATCTATCGACTATATTTATATCAGAGAAATTCAATTACATACCCTAGTATCCGAAGTCTTACTAAGTTCACGAAATTTATTGGAGAGTAACAAAGACTGTGCAGCCTCTGCAACCTGCATACCCGCCTTGGGCTCTCGGGAAGGTAAATATTGCCAAGCTTAGTTCACAGCGCGAATTGGTTGTGTGTGCTCGACTAAACTTGGCGCTTTCATCAGCAGTTTGAGAAACATTATGATATTGGGTGTCGGGTGCTGTATTACCTACCTACGTACTAAGTATTATGATCATGATTGATTGGGAAGATGTACCTAGTCATGTCGGAGTAATTTTGGACAGGGTTCATTTGGGAGATTTGAATGAACGAATGTTTATTTGTCTCATCATCGTCAGCCTGGAGACGTCCACTGCTGAACGTATGCCTCCCCCACAGAGCGCCACTTTGAGCGACATGCTCGCCTGTGGTGGCTCCCCACGGTTTTCACCAGATCGCCGGTCCAACTACTGGGGGGCCGGACTACGCTGCGTCTTCCGGTTCGTGGTCGCCACTCAAGAACCTTTCTTACCCATCGGTTGTCAGTTCTACGAGCGATGAGGCCTTGCGCAGTTGCCACTTACATTTATTAAAAATAAAACCAGGTCACCTTAAACTTCTGTTTATTCTTAATCTTCTTTAATATACATCGTATCTTTTTTATTGCTTTTTTACTAGTAAATGTAACAAATATATTCTAAGTCTTGGAGTAAAAAATTAAAGGTCAGGTCTCTGCTGAGTTAGCACGGACGGTAGACAAAATTGTCTTTCCCCATTTTATGTCACTTTCTTCATACTTGCTTACTTGTCAAGTGGAGTAAAACAGTGGCAAGACACTGTTTTAAACTTTCACGGTTGTTCACTACGTTTATACTATTACTTATATACGGGATCTTTCCCGATATTTCGGCACAGTTACATGCACCATGTTCACGGGCAGACTGAAAAAAAAACACACAAATCACGGTAAAGATCCCGTAAGTAATAGTATAAACGTAGGGGAAAGACAATTTTGTCTACCGTCCGTGCTAACCTAGCTGGAAGGTTCATTTGACTATTTAAGGCGAGCCTTTTCGGGAACTTTAGGTATTTTACGCTACCTTAAGCCGCACTATTTGACGGCACGACGTATTCATTTACGCGACCCAAAAGCTGTGTGCAATGCGCCGCGCCGCGCGCCGCGCGCACTTCTTTCGCCCGCGTCAGCCACGTTATGTAACTCAGTAGCGGAGATCAAGCCGCTTTGTTATTTAGGATAGAGTTAGCTTATGTTCTGGATTGATATATGATAAATGTGAACCTACCATTATTATTATAACAAATGCAATGAGGTGTAAAATTGTATGGCAGCCATCTTTAAAAATGGCGGAATCTAAATTTTTTTTCAAATTTCGAATCTGCGGCCCCGAAAACCCCCCCATGCGAAAAATCACCCTGATCGGACTAACTTTCAAAATGGCCGCCATTTTGAATCCGCCTCGCATCTTAGATTTTCATGACAACGATCTGACAGCCCCTGTCATCCTCTATGACATTTGGTCGAGCACCACCCACATACCTCTTACCTCTTAAATATTATGGTACCCTTCCTTCAATGCTGGACTTGATGAAACTGATTTGTGTAACCCTCCCCATTAAAAGCACCAGCACTGGCCGTACTGGGGTGGGGATGAGACTATTATTCCCATCTGCGCCGCTGTCACCGAGATGAATTCATTGATCCGACTATAACGGGGCAGATGACAATTTTTATGTTCCATCGGCCCCCATGAGCGCCGTTGTTGAGGCTCCGGGGGAGGATGGCACTTTTTTCCCTTTTTCCCCATCGACCACGGTAACGGGGCAGCGCCGCCGGGGAGGATGGGATCAAGCCCCTACCCCATAGCTTTCTTTCACTTACCCAACCCGCCTATTTTTTGCCACACCACCCGCTCACCTGCCCATAGGTTTTGCACACTTGGCCACGCCTATCGACATTTGCTCACACAAGCTGCCTGCTAGCCCCTGCCTGCTAACACGTTTCCATAATTGCCCAGCCCACACCTGCCCACTTTTTCTCACACCAGCCGCTCAACTGGTAACACTGATTCATACCTGCCCGTACTTGCGCATGCCAGTTACGTATTATCTAGCACCATGTATCATCATCATCATCATCATCATCATCATCAGCCTGAAGACGTCCACTGCTGAACATAGGCCTCCCCAAAGAGCACCACTTTGAGCGGCTGCTCGCCTCCTGCATCCATTGGCTTCCCGCGGTGTGCTGCTTGACACCATGTATACGCAATGTATACTATGAAGCAAACATAACTGCTTGTGTATGAGATAAATAAATGAGTATGATGATTATTCACAGCCTCTGTGATGTGGGGGTTTAGCAGGTCGGCTCATAACCCGGAGGAGATGGGTTCGATTCGTGACATGAATTTGTGCACAAAAAAATAACACAAGTGTGGATTGTATGATTGAGTAAGGCGTGTGTATTGAGGCGTAGGGCAAGAAACTGTCCATGACGGTGAGCATAATGATAATTAGAAAGCATAGGTAAATTACATGGTAACTACCGATTTTCCTAATGCATAACTTAGAAAGAAAGAAAGAAAGAAAATACATTTATTCAGGACATCACACAACATTACATTCCTAACATACATCATGAAAATAAAACAATAAAAAACAAAAATAGGTAAAAGGTCTTGAGCAGTTTTTTTTCTTTTATTATATTTGTTACCCATTTTATTAAAATTCACGGCCAGTGTAGCTTCGCGTCGTGGAGCGCAAAAATTTGGCACACGTCCGGCGTCGACGGGCTCTGCGAGCGGACTGGCGGCCCCGAAAATGAGCTCGGATGCCATGAATTCAAGATATAATATTCATATAAAATTACCGTATTAACTTTTTAACATTTTTATTGATCATTTAAATTGTTTGATCAATACATGATTCATTAAAATATATTTAAATAATACGATTCGTTTAAAACAAGTCGAAAAGTCATTTCAAAAAATCTAAGATAGAGGTAACTTTGGATTTTTTTTCGATCGAGTGAAGTTATTCCTTTTATGTATAAGTATGATCATTTAACTTGAAGACATCCTTAAGAATAACATATATTTTTTTCATATCTAAAAGTGTGGTTTATCTCAGAGAAAAGACGATTCAAACAAGGGCGTTTTTGGGCCAGTCTCGCCTTAATATAAACTTTAATCTGAAAAGAATTTTGAACCATATCACACTGAATAAAGATCTTTTAATAGAATGTATTGAAAAACTGTATAGAGAGAGGCTCGCTTATACCTAACCCCTTATGAATCCCTTGACACTTGCTAGGAGAAAATTAAAGTTCACACGGTAAAAGCCACAGGTATATTGGGAATTAGATAACTCCTAAACTGCCACAAATATCGTTTTATATATTAGAAATAGGCATTACCACAGACCTAGAATATTTTTGTTTACACTAAATAAATTAGCTTCCATTTCTCACTAAATAATTTAATCGATTATTATTTATATAATATTTAGTTTACGGATGGGCTGATTTAGTTATCTAGATGCATCTATTTGCAAGATGGTCTGCGAGGACCCCAGGTATGTGGCGTCTGCGCTCCTTATTTAACTTACAAATTTTCTGTTGTGATTTTTGGAAGTTAGGTTTTTTGATAACGGGCCGCCTATCCCGGTTTTACGCTAATGCGGCTGAAATTTAAAATTGGGATTACTTATTATACGGTTCAAGAGACACAGCCATTTATATGTTGGTCAGACAGACAGACTGGCACCAGAACTATAGAAAAAGGTCCGTTACCCTATATACAAAACCCTAAAAAGGCGTTTTAAATGGAGCTTAAATTGAGCATAACACTAACCTTGCCTCACCTGCTTATTTTATCGTTATTCGGGTCCCACCCCACGTACAGCTACACTGGCCACAAACTCGTGAAGGCCTGAACAATATTTTACTTAAAGAAAAGACGACACATTCGGGCTTATCTTAAAAAAGGTATTTATTACGTATTCTCCTCACGTTCCATCTACAAAAGGTCTTCATATAAAACGTAATATTCCTAGCACCAGGTGAGTTTGGTAGCATATTATTATTTATTCTAGAAATCTAATAAAAACTGTCGCATCCAGCCATCTCTGTATTATCCAGAATTGTGGAGGTTAAAGTCACACGTAAAATTAATTTTAAGTGTGTTCTCTGTCGTTATAACTTTAATAAGTTTTTGGTATAGAAAACTGCTAATAAATAGAAAATTTACTGGCCTGATAGCTCAGTAGTACCTCTGCCTTCTGAACTTTGAACTTTGAACTGTAGGTTGTAGGTTCGATTCCCACCCAGGACAAGCATTTGTGTGATAAACCATGGAAAAATGTTCCATGGATAAACATAGGTGTTTGTTCTGTCTGGATGTTATATTGTATTATATATATATATAATGTATTTACAAGCAAAAAGTACATCTAAGTGTTCTCATACCTTTTTTTTTTTTTTTTTTGAGGGGGGGAAATGCCCTCGCATTTCCCTGCCACCACGGGGGTGGTGGCAGGGGGTATGTGGGACTCGAACCCACTAAAACCCCCCCGTGATCCGTCCGCCGCCGGGATGGGGCGAGATAGGGTCGCGTTAGCATTCACCATCTCGCCCCAGCGGTAGGCCCTTTCGGGCCTCTGCGCCAGTGGGTGGGTAACCTTGCACCTCGGTTACCCACCAGACGTGTGGGGCCGTGTGAGCACGGCGGAGAGTCCCCCGACTCTCCGCCGCCGACCCCACTACGGAGGATGGAGAAGGCGCGCGAAACGCCTCCTCCGTCCTCCGGTCCGTCTGCGCCGGAGGGGGTCAGAGTTGGCATCATCCTCTCTGACCCGCTCCGCAGCCTCCTTCTGCGTCATCACCGCCTCGCAGAAGGAGACCGTTGCCTGCCACGCTCTCTCGCTATCGAGCATGGCGTTTACCACGCTCGGCAACGAGAGGTCCCGGCCAACGACCGCTGAAAGTGTGCGCCGCTCAGAATCCCAAGCAGCGCACACCTCCAGCGTGTGGGGCGCCGTATCCTCCGGCGCGCCACATTCGTGGCAGGCGGGGGTCGCCTCCCGTCTTGCGATTTGGTGCAGGTACTTTCCAAAGCATCCGTGCCTGGAAAGCACCTGCACCAAACGGAAGGTCAGCGACCCAAATGGCCGCCGCACCCACTCCCGGAGGACCGGGCGGATGGCCTCCACCGTCCTCTGCCCAGGCACCGGTGGAGCCAGGTCCTCCGTCCACCGCCGCAACAAGGCGGTCCGCACCTGCTTCCGCAGGCGCCTGACCTCCTCCCACGCCGGGGGCTCTCCACGGGTCCTCCTCGCCGCCACGAAGTGGTAAACTTCGGCAAGGGTCTCCGCTTCGAGCTCCCAGGGGGGATCACCGGCCAGCGCGCATGCCGCCGTCCAGGACACCGTCCGGTATCCGCGGATCGCCCTCGTCGCAATGACCCGCTGCGGACGTCGCAGCAGGGCCTTGTTATTGCGACCGAGGGCGTCCACCCAGACCGGTGCCCCATACATGGCCATACTCCGGATCACTCCGAAGTATAGCCGGCGGCACGTAGCGTTTGGACCACCCACGTTGGGCAGCAGCCTCCCCAGAGCGGCGGCCGCTCCCAGGACTCTTGGGGCCAGGCGGGTAAAATGAGCCCCAAAAGTCCACCTCCCGTCCAGGATGAGACCCAGATATTTCATCTGGGTCCCAACCGGGACTGAGACCCCATCCAGAAGCACCCGCGTTCCTGGAGGGGGGCCCCGAGGCCCGTGGAACAACAGGGCCTCAGTCTTGGAGAGGGCAACCTCCAGTCCCAGGGAACGAATACGGTCGACCACGAGGGTTGTTCCCACCGTAGCCAGCCGCACCGTCTCCCTGAGGTCCCTCCCCTTGACCACGACTAGGGTGTCGTCTGCGTAGCATGCAACCTGCATATTTGCAGGAAGCGTGCCACGCAGCACCCAGTCGTAACCAATGTTCCACAGGAGCGGTCCCAGGACCGACCCCTGTGGAACCCCGCAGGAGACGTGACGGTGCCTCAAACCGTCACGTCCGTGATACCGGAGCGCCTCCTGTATTGTTCCATGCGGGAGGCTGTTGAAGGCGTTAGCTATATCAAGCGAGACAGCCAACGCCTTTTCCCCCCCACCGACCGCATCCTGCGTCCACCTCTTAAGCCAGAGCAGGGCGTCTATAGTAGATCGCCCTGCCCTGAACCCGTACTGGGCCTCCGACAACCCAGGCCCAGTACCCTTCAGGTGCCGGATGACACGGGAAGCTACTACACGCTCTAGCAGCTTACCCGTGTCATCCAGCAAGACGATGGGCCTGTATGCGGAAGGCGAGTCGACAGGACGACCCTCCTTCCGCAACAGGCACAATCGGCCATCCTTCCACGGCTTCGGGAACCGTCCAGACGTGAGGCACGCGTCGAACAGTTCCCGAAGCCGATCGCCCATCTCCTTCAGGGTGATTGCGAGGACCCGCCCCGGGATCCCGTCAGGACCCGGAGCGGTCCTCTTGCCCCGTAGGCGTGCGACCGCGACATCCATCTCCGCCTCCGTTAGAGGCGGGATTGAGTCCGCTAAGTCCGCCTCGGGGAAGGATGGCACCATCGCCGGGGGGGTGTGGAGGGGGTTCGTGTCGGGGAAAAGTCCCTCCAGCACCCTGTCCAGGAGCTCCGGCTGCAAAGACTCCGTCACTGGAGACGTCTGGCCCCGGAAGTTATTCCGGGCAGCCCTATAAGGACGTCCCCATGGGTCCCTGTCTAGGCCTTCCAGGGTCTCACCCCAGGCCTCTGTCTTTGCCCGGCCGATAGCCAGCTGTAAGTTCCACCGCGCATCGCGATAGGTGCTATACAGATACAGATACAGATACAGACATTTATTCATAAAATAGTATTACAAGTCAAATGTTAAATAAAACTAAATAGCTATACAAATTTATAATTTGTCGTTGCTGAATTCTGCAAGCGAATAATAAGCTTTACTCAAGAGTAAAGTTTTTAATTTCCTTTTAAATATGTTGGTGGATTCTGCACTTTTTATCAGATCAGGTAAGTGATTATAAATGTTAGGTCCACCAACGTATACGGACCTTTTGGATTTAGTGAGCGTGTGAGCAGGTGTTCTTAGTTTGTATTTATGCCTAGTCTCATATTTATGTGATGCTCCAAGTTGTTCAAATGAATCGGGGTTTAATCTTACAAAGATGCATATTTGGTATATTAAGATAGATGGTACCGTCAGTATACCTAATTCCACAAAATATGGCTTTGCAGACACATCCCACTTCACGCCTACAATCGCGCGGATAGCCCGCTTTTGTAGGATGAGTACTCGTTCGGAGTCCGCTGCACCGCCCCAGAGCTCAGTTCCATACGTTAGTATGGAATGGATTGTAGCAAAGTAGCAGCTGAGCACCGCGTGTCTGGGAGCTGTCACAGCTAGGCGGCTTAGTGCAAAACAAGCTTGACCCAGGCGAGCACACAGCAAGTCTATGTGGTTATTCCATTTTAATGCACAATCCATTTGGAAACCTAACAGTTTTACAGCCAGGACCTGTTGAAGGGCAGAGCCCCCTACTGATACTGCCAGGGCTTCCCGTGGTCTGTTTGCAAGATTAAAATGGATGAAACAGGTTTTGTCCAGGTTTAAGGCAAATCCATTTGCTATAAACCACACCTGTAGCTGCTGTGTGACCTCCATAAGCCTCTGCTGTAAGGTTGCAATAGTTGGTGCTGTTACTAGGGCTGCGACATCATCAGCGAACATGTACACCTCGGCTCCATCGATTGAGCTGGGCAGGTCATTCATTAAAAGAGCAAACGTGGTGTTCGAGAGACAGGATCCCTGAGGAACGCCTAGATCTGGAACACCTTCGTCTGATTTAACTCTGCCCGCATCACCAACCACGCGTTGACACCTCCCGGTGACAAAATCAGTCATTAGCCTCTCTGCCGGCCCTCTCACACCGTAGTGCTCAAGCTTCGCCCGAATCAGACTCCGGTCCGCTGTGTCAAATGCCCGGGATAGGTCACAGCATATTGCTGCAACCTGCTGTTTACCTTCACGTGCTTGCATAATTTTCCAGGTTACTTCGCGAACTAGAGAGGTAGTAGATTTGCCTACACGGTATGCATACTGCCTATCTGTAAAAACGTCGCACCCATCCAGAAAGTCAAGGAGCCTTTTATTCATACCGACTTCGAGTATCTTGGCCACTGCGGGTATTATAGATATAGGGCGGTAGTTTTTTGCAGAAGCTTTTTCTCCCTTTCCCTTGTAGATAGGTACGACTTTTACTTTTTTGAGTACGGATGGGTAGCAACCGGTTTTTAAACACCGGCTAAAGAGCTCAGACAGCATAGGAGCCAGAATATGTGCCACTTCTTTAATCAGGTTCATAGACAGGTCATAGATATCAGCTGTTTTTTTTAGCAGCAATATGAAATTTAATTATTTTTATGATTTCAGTACAAGTAAATGGCTTCAAGTATAGTGAGCACATATTACATGGAATGGTACGGGATAAGATATTCACACTATTAGACGTGGTGGCATTCGGGGCCCCAGCTTGAGCACCAGCGGTCAGAAAAGCGTTATTCATGTAGTTAGCAACATCGATCTTATTTTGGAAAGGTTTCCCGTCACTACGCCGCACTAAGTCTGTAAAATCAGATCTTTCGTACGCCGCGCGACCGGTTTCCTTATTGACAATGGACCACATTGTCTTACACTTATTGCTACTCGTTTTTATAAGATTATTATAATACTGTGATTTGGTTGAATTTATTTTATTATTATATAATTCACGTAATTTTTTGTCAAATATGTTTATGTCATCATTTAAAGGGAATTGTAATTTCAATGAATTAATGTCAACTAATAAATATTTTAAATTAATTATGTCCGTTGTAATCCAATTCGACTCATTTTTTCGTACAGGTACGAACTTCATTGGAAAAAAGGTCTGAAATTTTCCTGCTAACGTATTGATGACTTTTTCAGCGAAATGGTTAATATCATGTGCTGTCTGTGATATAGTTTGCCAGTCCACGTAATACAGTGCAGCTGAGAAGTCGGCTAAACGAGACCGCGAGATCACCCGTCGTTGTGTATGCTTAGGTGTATGTAGTTTATGGAAGCCAGTTAAACAAGCGCGCTGGCCGTGATGATCGCCTATGTTCGACACTACTATACTTACAGTAACACGTTCCTTGTTCATATTTGTATATACATGATCAACTAACGTCGAGCTTTGACCTGTAACTCTAGTAGGGGATTGTACGTGTTGGATAAAATTGTGTGAAACTAGTATATCACCCAACTTCTTGCGTGACGGGCAATCTATGTTATAGTCTAAGTTTATGTCACCAGCTATGATAGCAGTATAGTTATCGTTGTTAATTTTGGTTAACAGTAGATCAAACAACTGCAGGTATTCATCAATATTTGTTAAATTGGAATGATATATACCTACCACCAGTATGTCATAGTTAGATATCAGTGTGGCACAGACGTCAAACACCTGCTCACGGGATAGGTCACGGTACTCATCCCTGGGAGTAGATTTAAGACTTGAGTGTACAAAAATGCAGCTTCCACCATGTCGAACAGTAGGTCTACAATAGTGAGCAGATAACACATAATCGTTGATATGTATACATTTCAGTTGGGATTCTTGGAGCCAATGCTCGGTCAATATTAATATATTACATTTAAATTCGTCATTAAGTAATACTTCTAATCTATTCGTTTTATTATTTAGAGATTGCACATTTTGATGGCAAATAATCAGTTTGTCAGTATCGTTACAATTGTTTACGTTGATATTATTGTCATTAGTAGGTCTAGCGCTGTAACTTTTTAGAACCGGTCCTGCTGGCAGGTACGGGCGCGGCAGCGGTAGTGGCGGGGGTTGCGCTGGAGTCCCTGCCGTCAACTCCGGCAGTCCCATGGCCGCGCGACGAACGGAATGCACGCCGCTCTCCAGCACGAAAATTCCATTCGCTGACTTCTGTGCTCGGGGGCCAGTTTCCAGCAGCCATGAAGAATTCATACTTGCTAGTGGGGACCGTTATAGCGAAGGAAGCATAGTGTTTGTGTTTCAAGTTCAGTTTTTCTACAGAATAATTATTACAATTATTCTTCTTTGTCATGTAACTTTTTATCATGTCAGTGGTTGTATCTACGTGGAAGAAACAAGCGTGTAGTTTTTTTACACGTTCTACCGTCTGTATGTCGTTGTCTTCTTGTCCGGAGCCCAGTATAACCCGGCGTTGTGGTCTCTTCCTCGCCTTAACTACTTGCCAGTTCTGGTGAGCCGGTGTGTCATCCGTAATAGTAGTGAGTGCATCGTCTGGAAGCGTGCCTGATGCTGCCGATAGTGGTGTTCGTATACATTCTACCTGTGCTGTTGAGTGCTCAAGCAACTTCGAGCTGTTAGTGTTGCAAGCAGCATCAGAAGCTGCGGCGCTCACTCGACGCTGTTGGGCAGCTGCTTGAGCCATTGGGGAGTGTCTTGAAACGTCATTCTTGTCGTTGCGAAGCTGACGAGCAGTGGCTCGCTGAGATCGTGTCATCACAGGCTGTTTGACAGCTACGGCTGTGGAGCATTTTGGCGAAGGCACAGCCTTAGCAGCGACTGTTTGGACTTTAGTGGCCAATAATGCACTATTTATAGGATTGTTCATACCTTGTTGAAGGGTGATATTTCCTTGCTGGACGTCAGTTGGGGTACCTCGCACCTCAGCGATTTCAACTTCCAACCGCTTTATCGCAGTAATAATCCATGAAATGTTTTCTTGTAATGGGCTAAGGCACTTTCTAAGCATTTTCTCGAAGAGATCAATGTTATTAGACATGATCTAATATTTCAAATGAATTAATTAATTTTAAAATTTGTAAACACAACCGCCACCGGCTGCCCTCAGCTGCCAACTCCTCGGCTGACAGCTGCGCGTCCGTACGGCCCCTGCGCCGCCTCCGACAGCGGGTGTAAGGCCGCCGTGCCTCCGAGCAGGCGGCTCGGAGATCCGCGATCTCCGAGCTCCACCAATACACCTCACGGCGCTCGGGACGGCGTCGAGCCCTTGGCATGCCCGCGTCACACACCTCCGTCACCGCCTCGCGGAAGCGACCCGCCGCGACGTCTACTTCCGGGTGCGTGGGTCCAGCCTGCCACGCTTGGACTATCGCCGCCTCCTTCGCCAGCTCAGCGTCGAGGCGACTAATAGTCCAGCGCGGAAAGGCGGCCCGCGCTACCCGCTGCGAACCCCCTTGGTTGGCGGAGGTGAAGATCTCAAACCTTATATATTTGTGGTCCGAGAGAGTCTCCACCTCCGTCAACACCCTCCAGGCCTGGACACGTGCTGCGACAGCTGGAGTGGCGAACGATACGTCCACCACGGACCCCCCACGCTGTCTCACGCACGTGTGGACCGACCCTCTGTTGAGCAGGGTTAGTCCTGAGGCAACCGCCCACTCCCTGACGATCTCGCCACGAGAGTTAGTGGAGGGGTTGCCCCAATCCCGGGCCTTGGCGTTCAAGTCCCCCATAAGAAGGACTTGACGTGGCGCCTGGCGTCTCACCGCCGCAGCCAGGAGGTCCACAAAGACTTCCAGCTCCGCAACGGTTCTGTTGGGGGAGAAGTATGCGCCAATAATCGCATACTCTCCCCACTTGACCACCACGTACCCCGAGCCCCTCTCCTCCACCGAGAGGGGGGGGAAGCCACCGGGCCGTCCCACGACAGCCACGGAGTCGTTAAGGTCCCCAGCCCAACACGGATGTTGGGGGGGAACGTAGTACGGCTCCGCGGCGACCGCCACGTCTATCTGCCACTGCGCCAGGGATTGCATAAGCAGATCTTGGGCTCGGGCGCAGTGGTTCAGATTCGTCTGGAGGAAGTTGTGATGTCTGACTTGATCCATTATTCAGACATCACAACCTCCTTGCACGTCGCTGGGCGTGCTCCCTCTGGCGCGGCCTGGTTTGTGGCAGCAGGGGTGGCCTGGGTCCAGGTGGCCTTCCCTTTCGTCTTAGGGGGAACGCAGCTGCGTCCCCCCATTATGTGCCCGGCGGGCCTCCCTGACTCGGCACATATGGCACAGCGCGGGACGGTCTTCCCGCAACTGGCCGCCTGGTGACCTGCGTCTCCACAACGGAAACACAGGTCACCCCTATCCGCCACAGCGGGACACAGGGGGCGAGTGTGCCCCAGCCCCAAGCACCTGTAACAGCGCAGGGGGCGCTCTCCCAGTGCCACTACCTGCACAGAGCTCCACCCAATCAACAACCTGCCCTTTTGCAGCAACACTTTGGCTGCTGCAACCGGGAGGGAGACGAGGGTGGAGCCAGTCCTTCTTACGCCGGGGCGGATCTCCCCGGCCTTTACCAACTGCGGGTCGCATGCTCCCGCGCAAGCAACCGCCGCCACCACCTTCTCTTTTGTGGCCGCATCGTCCAAGCCCATGATCCTCAGATCAGCGGTTTTGACGGGCCTGGTGACGCTGGCCACCTCCGCCACTACCTCACGGAGCTTCTCCGCGAGGCGGTCCGCTTTCTCCGCGTTTTGGGAGCCAGGAATCTCAAGCATCCTGGCTCCTGTGGCCGTCGGGTGGCAGCGGATCCGCTCGATCCCCAGCTCCTGCAGGTCGACCTTCTCCTGCGCCACCTGGAGGACGGTGCCGTAGGTTATCCCCTTTTCCACGGCTTCGGGGCGCAACGACAGCACCACAACCGCGGAGTTCGGGGGACTCTTCAGCACCGTCTTAGCTTTACCGGCAGAGGGGGCTGCCGGTTTAGCTACAGGAGCACGGGCTGCTGGGGTACGGGCCGCAGGAGCACGGGCTAAAGGGGCGCGAGCCACGGGGTCACAAGTCACAGGGGTACGGGCTTCAGGGGCACGAACCACAGGGGCACGGGCTGCGGGGGCACGGGCCTTAGGGCCACCTGTAGGGACAGAGGAGGATGCCGAGGACATTCCCGTCCTTTTTCCCTTCCCCTTGCCCTTTGCCACTACTTGGGCCCAGGTCTCTTTTTGTAGATGAACCTGGGCACTTTGGGTAGAGGAACCCGCAGCTTTAGCCTGCTGGCAAACTTGCTCAGCCCTCTCTGATGTTGTGGCTTCTGCCGCTGCCCTCTTGGCGTCCGCTCTCAGGGGTGGACGCACCGTCTGCGCTGGCAGAAGGCGGTCTTCGATCCCCGCGAGTCGGGCATTGAGCATTTGCCCGAACGTCGCGGTCAAAGACCCCTTCAGCTCCTCAACAAAGTCAGCCCCCACAGTGGTGGGACCTGCCGGCCTCTCCTTAGCGGCAGCGGCAGCAGCGGCAGTGGCGGTGGCAGCGGCAGCGATGGCGGTAGCAGCTTCCGTCTTGGCTTCAGTGAAGCCAAGTCGTAGTGCCTTAACCTCCGCCTTCGCCGCCTGTGCTTCCAGCCGCAGGCGGGTATTATCCGCCCTGAGCCGCCGCGTCTCCTCGGCCTCACTCCTCCCAGTTAGAGTGTCGACAACTTCTCCCAGGGTCGACGCTGCCTTCTTCAAGCGACCGACGAACTCGCCTTTGAGATTGCCAGACTTCCTGGCCACCTCCAAAATACGGGCGAGTTCCTCCCCTGCCCGTGCCCTGAGTTCCTGGGCGTTCAGGACGCAAAGGTCACCGATCAGTGGGCGAGCATCGGAATCAGTTCCAGTGCTCAGCCCGACGTCGCCAACAGCAGCGCTTGGCCCCTTCCTATACTTCCTGCCCTGCAGGACCGCCTCCAGCTCCCCGTCAACCGGAGCAGGCTTCAGGAACGTCTCCTTGGATGGAACCGCCTGAGCGGCCTTCCTCCTGCCTCTCCTTGCCGTGCTAACCTTGGCAGCCACCGTCTCTTCAGTCTCCGTGTCCGAGTCTAAATACCCGGGCACGAAGAATGATGAGTGCGGCCGCTTCCGGCTGGCCCCTTCATCCGCGGTCTCTATGCCGCCCGAAATCTCCGAGAACGAGTCGTCTGACTCGACCGTCTTGTTTTCCAAAGATGGAGCCCGGGAGTGGCCCTGAGAAGGGCCTTTTATGAACTTCCCGGAGGAGTCTCGTATCTGGTTCTTATGCATCACGGCTTTGTCGTATGACGGCTGGGACATTCGACGGTACAGCGCACTTTAGCCGAGCCCAGTCTGCCACTCCGTTACGGTGGTCAGAACTGGGTCGTTTCCAGGGGACACGACGTGGACGTATGCACTGTGGGGGGTCCCCCAAGTGTTCTCATACCTAGTACAAGCTTTGCTTATAGGTTGGGGCTAGATGGCGCTGTTTGAAATTTCCACAAATATTTATTTTTATTTATTATTGTAAATTCTAATTTATTACGTCGCATGACACTCGAAGAGAGCATTTTAAAAAAGTGGTTTATTTTTGTAGCGAGAAAACGTCAACTTTTTTAACTTGCGGTGCCCTGCGGTTTCCTCCGCGCCTTTTCCTGTGGGAAATCTAAATCTGCCGAGATGAAACTCATTGTGTAAAAAATACCATCCAAATTGGTTCAGCCGATGCGGCGTGAAAGTCATATAAACCAACAAACAAGGATAAGGATTATGTGTAGGAAATGTTTCAAAAATCCCAAACAATTCTCAACACTGCCATTTTTAGATATTAAGAACTAGGACCGTACTTATCTTAACACCCCATTTGCGAGGAGTTATCCGCGTTTACAAAAGAAAAATACCCGAAACGGCGGCACGGCAGCCGGCCCATTTCGTCACTTTATCTTTCCCAATTGCGCCACATTCCCGATACGCAGGGTATTCCCAAAACGAACATTCCAGCACTTCATTCATTACCGAGTTCAACCACTCCTTCTTTGTCTTATTGGGTTTCTAGCGGATGTAGTAGCACTGGAAGTGACAATGGTGTATTAGATTACGAGATAGAGAAGTCTATGAAGAACAAAAGAAGATCGAAAGAGAGTTTTATTAATCTTCTTTTGTCACTCTAAAAATAGCAATACGAATTACGGAAATGAGCAAATGAATAAACATGCAGTGTCTGACTCGGTATAATGTATAAGTCCCAAAGCAGACCTACCTTCCTTCGCCAGCCCATCCATTCATCCATTTCCCCCTATCATTTTCCACTTCACTTCCTTCTTCCTTTGAACAGGGTTAGGGCGTAAAACTAATTAACCCGTGTGAAGCCGGGCGGGTCAGCTAGTAAGTGATGAAATTGGTACTGTAACGATTCACTTGAGGCCTTCGTTTCAATCGCGCTAATAGGAGGTGAAGGCCTCAGATTCACAAATAAAACGTTATTGAAATGTATGATTTAAATAAATAAATATTCATATAATAATAATAGAGAACTAACCATAAGCATATTTTTTTCTGTAGGAAAGAATCTTTGAAACATTTTCGTTATTAAAAACTTGTTGCCAGTTCAGTCCTTGTACTCTATTATTCAATATAAAAAGCTTTGCTATTTTATAAAGCTTTTAACAAAGCAACTAAATACTTAGCATAGCATAATCATTTTGCTAAAACCCGTCTATTTTTGACAACTTAGTTTATTTATTACTCATGTAAACTGAATTTGCTTTAATGTACAATGTGTGTGTGTATGTGTGTGTGTGTGTGTGTGTGTGTGTGTGTGTGTATGTGCTGTTTTTGTTTGTGTTTGTGTTATATTTGTGGCTTTATTAGAGATAGAGTGCAATAAAACGGCAAAAGGTGCTAATTTTATTCAATAGTTATCCAGTTACAAGGATTATAGGTACGCGCGGGAGTTTTATGAATAATGTATATATGGCAAACAAATTCAAACGGCTAAGGCATCATAAAAAATATTTACGTAGGAAGTAACTAGTTTTGAGCAGTTTCTCAAACCGACGAAATTTTTTTTTATGTTAAAGAGAGCAAACAAGCATACAGCCCACCTGATGGGAAGTGGTCACCGTAGCCTGTGGACATCTGTAACACCTGAGGAGGCGTCACCAATGCGTTGCTTACCCTGTAGGACTCTTTTAACTCTCCTTTTAAAGTACTCCATGTTATAACTCTGCGGAAAGACTGCTTGGGGCAGCTCATTCCACATTTTGTAGGTATACGGCAAGAAAGTACGCATGAATCGAGTCGTGTCGAGTCGAAAATGAATGCTTTTTGCTTTAGTCAATATATAATTTTTGGACCGCTGCATAGTAACGTATTTAATTGAAACCTACACACATGGTGTGCGTCCGACAGTCTTGAATTGCCATAAGCATGTCTTGTGTTATTTTATCAATGACTGTATCAAAATGGTAAAGAGTCCAGTAAGGAAAGTGTCGAGTCGAGGAAAGTGTGTGTCGAATTAGCGAAAGTAGCGAATTAATGAAAGTAGCCAATTAGAGAAAGTGTCGACCTGTTACCGGACCTAATTTTATACCTACTCTGGTATCACTTCCAGACACCATACATCTAGGACACGCTAGGGTAAAACAACGACTAGTATAGGGTGAGACTAGAGTACGAAGTTATCCTTGTTTTTTTTTCGAACAGAACTGTATTATAGGTGACAATAGTCTATAATACACACCCACTTCTTGCTTGACCCAGCGGGAATCCTGACATCTCGAAATTGGTAATCGAACAAGTACAGTCGCCGGTACTATGGATAAGGATAAGAGAAGCGTATCCCCCCTCCCCCCCTCTTGTCCATACAAAAAGTGCCAACGTTTTTGCGGTGGAAAACCACCTCTAAATATTATCCAATTTTGTTGATTTTTTTATATGTTATCTACCCAGTAACAAGCTATGCTCGTATGTCTTCTTTTTTAAAGTTTGTACAATATTTTCGTATTTATCCACCTAGAATTACGAATTTTTGGCGTCAAAATTATGACGGAGTAAAGTACTTGTAACCAGAACATATTTTCAAAAAAATCAAGACGTACAAGCATAGATTATACCTAATCTATCCAAGCGATTGACACTAAAACCAAAAGTTTTTATTAAGTTTTAGAGGGTGAAAACCGTTGGCGCTCGATATGCTAAAATGTAGGTAAATTCACTCATGGGCTCTATTGTCTCTATCATACGTGTGGAGAGCAGAGCGACGGCAATCACATTTTTAAATGCCAGGACGGTCCTCTTATTCAATCTAGGCACCCGCGCTACTTCTACTTGAATCCCCTAGCCCAGTCGCCCAGCAGGGTTAGCATGGACGGTAGACAAAATTGTCTTTCCTCCAAATCAACCCCAAAATCCAAATTGTCTTTTCTGTCAATAGTCTTGACAAGTAAGCAAGTATGAAAAAAGTGACATAAAACGGAGAAAGACAGTTTTTTCTACCGTCCGTGCTAACCCAGCTGGAGACTGTACACTCGCTATTCTATTCCGATCCCCTATGCTGGGACTCCACTGGTTCCAACAAAACTTATAGTAATGCTGTCTGCACTAAGTCTATTAAAATACAACATAGCTAAGCAACGCTTTTCTCCGGGTTCTAGTACGTTTGTTACATTCGTGTGAAGTTGATACACCAAAAATACTGAACGCTCATTGGTTGCCTGCTGATCATCGGCTGTTTTCAACCAATGAGTATTTGGTGTGTTGACTTGACACGAGTTTGAAAAACGTACAAAAAATAGGGGGCTAGAAAAATAAATGCGAACTTACGAGTCGTCAAACTTTAGTGCAGCTGGAGACAGGTATTCTATAATTAAATTAAGTAAGTTCATTATTATTATGCCATAGAGTAAAAACTGTTTAAAACGTGTCATACTAAATTTCACCATTGCCAAAATTCCTTAGCACTTATATGAATATTTCTACTGACTTCTCGAAAGATGGAAGTTATACAGGTACCCATTTTGACTCATCTTGTAGTGAACCCTATCCTATAATGGTGTACCGTACCCGTAAAAACGGAAACCTTGTAGGTTAACCTTGTTTGTCAGTTTATCTGTCAAACCCTTGTTCTCAGGAACAGCGACGAAGGTATTATTTTGAGATACCAAATGCTGAGGTTCACAGTCTGCACGCTCCTAACTCAAATTATGACAAAAAAAATTAAGTACTTTATACGTTCATTTGAAATCAGCGTATTAAATAGTGATAAGTAAATAAAGCCTTTATTTCTACTAATTGATAATTTAAACAACAGTTAAATCTTAAAGCATGCATCAGTTCCCGAAATAATCTTAAACCATTTCAAACCTAAATTAAGTCTGGAAAATAGGGTACAACTATTTTTTTCTAACGCTTTGTCACCGACTGTACGTGCACTAAATTGTTTATTTGTGTGTGTTTGTGTTGTTTGTTTGTGTTTGTTTGTGTTGTGTTTATCGCTTGTACCTTGGATTCAATAAGCTAAATGGCATATAAATTGGAGAATAACATCGTTGCTGGTGCTGGTAAGTTATTGGGTGAAATGGCGATATTTTTGATAACACCAATTATAGGCGCGGTTGGGAGGATTGTTATTCTGAGAAGTAGTATCCTTATTCGGTTATTAGGCAAGTATGAACAATAGTCCTTACACTTATAATAATTATTATGATCTAGTTGCGCTCTACGGTTTTGCCTGCAGGTAAAAAGTTTTTTTTATGCGATTGAATGACGTGACGAGCTAGTCGTTCACCTGATGTTAAGTGACACGGCCGCCTATAACAGTTGCAGTGTCACTCGAAACTTTAAAACAATAAAGTCTTGCGTGACACTGCACTGCGCACGTCATCCTGAGACAGCACACAGTCTAGTAATTTCACTAGCTACAATGCCCTTCAAACCGGAACACACTAGTGCTTGCACACTACTGCTTGGCGGCAGAATAACTGGCAAAGCGGTTACCACCTAGTATCCTGTCGTATAAGCTATCTACATCTCAAATTTCATTTAAATCCATCCAGCTGTTACGGCGTTAGAGAGAGAACAAAAACACACACTTGAACTTTTTTTCTTTTACCTATTTCTTATTTTCTTTGTTTTTTCTGTTTTCTTTTTTAAATCAGCCTGAAGACGTCTACTGCTGAACATAGACCTCCCCCAGCGCCATTTTGAGCGGCTGCTTTCCTTTTGCATCCATCGGCGCCCCGTAGTTTTGCATTCCACTTTAGGGGGGGGCTGGCCTATAGGTACGCTGCGTCTTCCGGTTCAGTATAGGTATAATGTAATTTATAGAAAAAGGTAAAAACTTTTAAAATTACCATTAAAACCAGCCGAGGTACCTACTTATGCCAGTTTTGCGCTAATTTTAGATACTCAATCAAGTCCGCTAATCCTAACGACACTTGGGCCAAAATTTAAAATTTAGATTTCTTGTGTAGGTATCTGAGTTTATCTTGCTTACCTTAATCCGGCGATATAAAGGCCAGCGCACACTATGACATTTTATTACGGTAATTTGGCTATGTTAATAATTTTAAAAGTCATCGTCAACAGCCTGAAGACAACCACTGCTGAGCATAGGTCTCCCCCAGAGCGCGCCACCTTGAGCGGCTGCTCGCCTCCTGCATCCATCGGCTCCCCGCGGCTTTCACCAGATCGTCGGTCCACCGAGAGGGGCCGGCCTACGCTGCGTCTTCCGGATCATGGTCGCCACTCGAGAACCTTCTCGAGAACTTTTCCTTCGTTTCGTTCGGTGTTTCCCTGCCAAATAAGCTCCGAAATGAGGAGATCCGCAGGAGAATTAAAGTGGCCGATATAGCTCTAAGAATTGCTAAGAAAGTTAGCTTGAGTAATAAAGGCAATTTGCCCATTAATTATAAAATGATATTAAAAACGATATTTAAAAAAAAAAGCTCTTAGAATTAGCAAGTTGAAATGGCAATAGACAGGCCACATCGCTCCTAGAACTGACAACCGATGGGGAAGAAAGGATTTTAAAAGTACCTACCTAAAGTTATTAAAAAAAACTACTTAAATAAAAATACTTGCTGTTATTTTAATTGACATTAGTCATTATTCAGACTAATATTATAAAGGCGAAAGTTTGTGTGGAAGTATGTTTGTTGTCTCTTCACATCACATGGACGGATTTGAATGAAATTTGCATTAGAGATAGCTTGTATTACACTGGATTAACACATAAACTACTTTTTGTCCGCGGGTGACACCACGGGGCGCAACTAGTTGTAAATACAAATAAACAAACAAAAATGATTCATCTATAAACAAATTCACTCATTAACTTTATATAAACAATATTTTTGTCGATATCTCGCCATGATAATAATAAGCATTTTCCCATAGCGTTTTTAGATTCGTGTGTCATGATGAGAATAAGCTAGCAAGAAAATAAATGGTCATCTCACCACAGACATAATAATACCGGATGTTGATTTGCATTGTCTCCATATTTTTAGAATCCATTGTACTGTGTATATTTAATCATATAAAAATAAAATTTAAATTCCACATTTATTTAGTAGCCGAATATTTGATAAACCATTTTTGTCGTGAATCACAAGTAGCCTCAACTTCGTTTCGGCTAGGGCAATAGTAGGACCCCACGCGATGACTCAGTTTAAAGTAAACACTTTTTGTCTCATCATTAGTCCATTGACCGCCCGCGTTTTTGTTCCGCCCATTGTACCTATCTTATTATGTGATTTTCATTTCTATGTTATTATTATTTTGGTGTCAATAAAGAGTTATTGTATTGTATTGTAGTCAAAACATCATAAAAACATTGTTAGAAAATTGCTACATCGAGGAAGGTCCTATTGTCTAATTACCTACAGGGTTCAGGTATTCGGTCTCTATTGTTTTGGCTATGTGCGCGGGGTGCAGTAAACAACCCATGGTAGCTATGACTTAATCTGTGTCAGCAGCTTGCCACTGGGGCGTTACAGTATTTACAAAATTATGTACTTACAAGTTACGTTACCCTAAGATACTGCTCAAAGTGTCCTCCTTCGTTTTCGATGCACAAGTGAGCGCGACGTCTTAGGTTTCGTGATAGTTTTTTTAGCACATTCACGTTTAGTCTCACATGATCAAATGCAGCAATGATTTTTTCTTTTAATTGCACAGCACTAGTAATTTCGTCCGTGTAAACTAGTCTTTTTATTTCACCCCATAAAAAAAAATCACATGGGGTCATGTCCGGAGATCGTGGGGGCCAGGATACTGGACCACCACGTCCAATCCACTGGCTTCTGAACACTTCACTTAAAAAATCGCGCACTTGGCGTCCATAATGAGGTGGAGCTCCATCCTGTTGGAAAAACAGGTTTCGTTGAAAGGCCAGTGGTACATCGTCGAGCATCTCGTCAACAACGTGATGCAGAAGCTCCAAGTAACTGGAGCTGGTTAGATGACCTTCGATGATGTATGGACCTAGCACATGCTCTCCAATAATGCCACCCCAGACATTAATACTAAAACGATGCTGAAACGAATGGTTCTTGGTTTTATGCGGGTTATGGTCGCGATGTGCCCACCAGTGCTCGTTATGAATGTTGTAAATCCCCACACGTGAAAACATGCATTCATCGGTCCACAAAATGTTCACATCCCTGTTTTGTAAAATCCAGTGAGAAAAAGCTATGCGTGAGGCATTATCTTGTGGATGCAGTTCTTGGACTCTCTGAAAATGAAACGGATGCTGAAGTTCTCGTTTCAGTAGCCGCCATACAGTTGTGTGGTGGACGTTGAAGCGCCGCCCAGCATCACGGGTGCTAGCACGTGGGTCCTCTTCAAAAAAGTCCAATATCTCTTCTTGAAGGCCGGCCGAGAGACCTACACTTCCACGAGCGCGAGCGTGACGAGGGACTTGGAATTGTCCATAATCCCTTAGTCTCTGTGTGGCACCCAGCATCACTTCACGTGTTGGAACATGGCTGTTCGGAAACTGATCGCGAAACATTTGCACAGACTGTGTTAAGCTGTTTCCGCTGATAGCATACAAACGTACCATCTCCACAAGCTCAACATTTGTAAAGTGTTCCATTTTTGTTACGCGATCGTAAGCAAAGTAGGTGCCTACGCAAATTCGGCGCGGCGCCGGTGGCGGGCAAGTGACTGATCGGTCGCTGCATCTGCACGCGTGACATAAGTGCGCTGCGCGGGCGCGGGCGGGTGAGAGAGGGCACCCCGCAGCCCGCCCGCGTGGCTAGTACAAACGGCGGTGGGGCCGGTGCAGCGGCGAGCGTTTGTAGAACTTTGCCGAAAGTGGCGGGTGCCTTTGTGTGTTGTCGGCGCGATAGTTTATGACTCTGCGCTCGCACTGGTTGACTTTATAAAATCATGTTGTTTGTTAAATGAGAACGCACACACGTGCTGTTTTATTTTTGTGCAATGTTTTTTTTATAAAGTGTAAATTTTAGGTATTTATTTTTTCATTGATTCGTGTTCTATAAGTGTAGCATACCTACCTCTGTAAATATGGAGACAATGCAAATCAACATCCTGTATATCACACATTTCAAGCAGTGGATCGTTTTGGGGTATCAAACCGGAATAGACCAATAATAATAATGCTGGCAGCGCGCGGGTCAATCTTTTCATGTGGAAGCTTTATATCCAGAAAGTTAAATGCCCATTGAGTTCTCGTAGCATGACCTATGGGAATAATTGTAAAAAAAACGAATTCCCACCAGTAATATAAGTAGATCTTTGGCGGGAATTTATAGAATATAACGTACAGTATACGTAGGTACCTACTTATATACGTATCTCTAACCATATGTATATAACCCCGTATCCCACACGTCGCTTTCGTACCTATCACTAGCATTAACTAATCGAGTGAAAGACGATGCGGTGCGATATTATTTTAGATAGCTATAAAACAAAATACTTACAGCTAAAATATTAAATGCGCGAGCGAGGCGAGCGCGCAAACTTTTTACATTTGCCGTATTGTATTTCAAAAAATGCTATGGAAATTCCTCCATGGACCAATCAGCGCCAGTCCAAGTAATGCTCTGATTTTAGGGGGGGGGGGGTTTGGAACCCCTCAAAACACCCCCCCTGCCTACGGCCATGATATAGGTATAAGGCATTCTTAGATTATTTAATAAAATAGTTGAAAAAAAACGCTGTTTCTATATTTATATATTTAATAGCCCATAAAACAGAATGCAATCTTATTTTAATTAATTATTTAATTTGATTCTCGGGTCTAGCCCGGACATTTGGGAGGCATTGGTGGGGCCGAAGCTAACACCAAGAGGTCCTGTTGAGTACAAAACTAATTATAACTGACAAGGCATGGTATGGCATATGATAAACTATTTTGTATAAGTAGGTAAAGGTAAAAAATAAATCTGGGCTATTGTGGTGAACTTTTGATGGATGATGTACATTGGGTTATGGAATGAGATAGCGGCACCTGCCAATTTTGTCTCATATCAAAATGTTTGAGGCAGGTGATGACTTGCCACCCACTAAATGGGCTCCCTATAGTGGCTACCGCATATTGGTGCCGAGGAAGCAACATTGGTGTGGGTGGCTTAGGGTGTCGAGAGGTGTGCTGCACTTTCACTGAGCGCTACTCGCGGCGTTATGCCCTTTAACACTTCCACCCTGGAGCTTAGGTTTTAGCTCTTGCGACTTCCACCCCCCGACAGCCAGTTAAGGCAAGCCAGGGGTCAGGAGTCTCATTTAGCCCCTTGGAATTAGGGTACGCGGTGTCGCCACTCACCGACGGCTCGCCACAAAGCCGCCCCTGCGTTTTAATAAATAAATAATAAATAAAATAATTAATTATTATTATTATTATTGTTCTAAATGACATTCCAAAACGATGTATGCCTAATTGCATTATAATATATTCAATAACTTTAATCATGTCCAAAGGAAAGTAAATACTAAAATTTATTCTTATTTGTAGATAAAAACTACCTATTATCAAAAGCTGTTAGTTTACGTAAACACCACTTGTAAATTTGTAAAAAATCATAGAGCGTGCATTGGCCTTAAACACCTATAAACGTGTTGACTACACAAACCAATCTCGGTTACACACTGTTACACACGTTGTATAAAATTATCATTAATAAAATCTAATCCATGCAGATGAATACCGGATCTTTATATATAAACTTTGAAGCAACAAGGTACGATCATTTTCGCTCATTATAGTATTAGTCGTTAGGGCTATTACGCCGATAATAATGCTATGAGCTATAACCGCTTTTCCGGCTCATGCTATCCAATGTTTCCAATGTCCAATGTTTACTCTTCAGCCGACAGAAAAAACAAAAGAATAAATTCCATATTCCGATGTAGCTTCGTAAGTTCGGAACCTCAGTCAGGCTGAAAGCTCCTCCGAAGGTGGACGCTTCGCTCACAAGCTCCGGTCTTAGTTGCCGAACACGCGCTTGGGTTTAATAATTTCGTTGGAGTCGTCTATTTATTAATTTACTATGTGACTTGATGACTGTTATTAACTGTGTTATTGTATTGTGAACTGTTGTTAGTTTGTTGTTTTAGACGGATTTATTAAGTGCTTCGTTGAGATTTCGTGTTTTCTGGATTTATCGTAAGTTTTTCGTGTTAATTTTCTTTGTGATAATTAAATTTATTATTTTGTAGGGATTCTGATCGGACGAAAACTTTCGACGTTTCTGATTGACGTTTTGCTGAATTATTTTACAAAAGCTGTTTTAGTAATTGTTTTACTGGTGATAAATAAAATCCAGAAGAGTTTAATTAATATATTTTTATTTATTTATTCATGAACAAAGTGTTGCTTACATACTAGGCAAAACGCTAACACTTCACTTGGATATATGTATACTTAAATTAGAATTAACAAAAAAATATACTACAGTGCCTACTGGTAGTGGTTTGTTGGATTAGGTTTTGTTTCTATATTATGCAGCTTATTATAGATTTATTCCTTGACATATAACTGTTTAGGTCAGAAAACAATATATATAATAAAATTTCTATGAATTAACATACCTACATATTTTATAAATTTTACGACAATTAAATGGGTATCCATAAAAATATTTATACACTTGATTATGTATAATAATATAACCGACAGAATATAATGGTGAGGTGATTTTATTTAATGTAGAGGCTACATTGTAGAGCAGGCATATCAAACCTGCGGCCCGCAGGCCGCATGCAGCCCTCAATGCACTCATTTGTGGCCCGATCCAATTTTAAGAACAGCAGCCTCCTTTCAGGAAAACCAAGTGTCCTAATTTCAAATAATATATATATTATATCGATAAAATGAGAAGACTTCGGGCAGAATTTGAAATCTGTTTTCAAGATTTAAGCTCCAAGGAGATAATTTTTTGTTGTTTACGGATCTTTTCTCTAGCGAAAACAATGAATTTCTTAATGACTTGCAGATAGATGCCACAAAAAATAAAATGGAAACAATTTTTTTTTTGTTTTGCGGCCCGTTGGTTCTATACGGTCCATCATCCATGCGGCCCATCAATGACTATCAGTTTGACATCCATGTTGTAGAGTCTCGCCTACGCGTTTTATAAAGACTGGGCTAGAAAAAAATAGAGGATCTGTAAAACGTATACTACCGTATTGATATCAACGAGTTTTGTAGAATACTTGCACACAAACACTGCATGTCATGTTACAAAATGCAAATGAAGTTTGGTAAGTGGTTATAACCACAGACCAAGTAGTGGATACTACGTATGTTATTAGTAAAGTTTTCTTTGAGAGTGTAATTTTTCTTGGGTTTAATTACGTCATGCAAACACATAGGTGGTAATAAAAATTACGAAAGAGGAAAATCACTTGAAGCTGTATTTAAGTATTGTAATTAGATCAAATACAAATTCCCACCTATACGTAGGTATATGAAAAAGCGCATCCACATATTGTAGACACGTGGAAATCTCATACGACGCGATTCTTGCGCTCGTTTCTTCCACGAACCTGCAAGATGTGGAACGATCTTCCTCCTGAGGTTTTTCCGCATAACTACAGTATGGGGAGCTTCAAGAAAAGTGTTAAAAGAGTCCTCTCTAAGGGTAGGCAACGCACCGGCAATGCCTTCGGTGTTGCAGATGTCCATAGGCGGCGGTGATCACTTACAAGCAGGTGGGCCGCCTGCTTGTTTGCCACTCATCTCAAAAAAAAAATGGATCAAATTTTGAATAAAGGTGCTTCATCAGCATAAAATATTGTTTCAATAACTTTGAGTACCTATAAGTTGGTACCTAGGTACTAATTAGGTAATACCCATACGTATATAGAGACATGTAAAAGCACTCAAAATAAGTTGCAATAAATTATTTGATTTTGATCAAATAATAGTACCTACAAAAGTAGGTACCTATAGATAGGTTATCTAGGTATCTACTATAACTGTAAATAGAAGGTACCTAGGTAAAAGGTAGATAACGTTTGATTTGAGAGTAAACCTATTAATTTTTTTTTTCTTATAGTTTGGCTCCACACATAGTGTATTTAGCCAGTGTCAAGTATTGTAGTTTTTCGTCGTATTATGAAATATTTCATGTAAAGTCAAGCCTTAGTCACACTCAGTCAGGGTAGTCATAGTCCAGTCTAAGTCAGGTAGTCATAATCCAGTCTAAGTCATGCCCTAGTAAAGTAGTGGCAACTTTACTAGAGGCTTCTATGGAATTTTGGAAGCAACACGAAAAACCACGTTTCACTACATTATATCACTTGCCCACACTTATACTCATAATTCAGCACTTAATGCGTAAAATGCCACTAATTTTAAACATTAACACTAGAAAAAGCATAAGTTTTGTGAAATAATACAATGCAACGACGTGAACTTTTTCACGTGCCAAAACCCCCCTATTAATATTGTTTTGGTGCGCGCTATAGTACCTCTTATAATATTGATAAAAGTACCTACTTATAGTTATTTTATGTTTTAGTTTTGTTACTGGTATAAATTATTACCTATATAATCTGTGGTTTTGTGGTGCTGTACTATATATATTACATACACTTTGGTGCTTTGTTTGTTTAAACAACTATAGACAAGTTCACCGTAAGTTGTCCCCTGATGTACTTATATTATTTAAAAATATGCAAGTAAGACATATTAATCTGTGGTGGGTACATACAAGTTTAGATAATGATCTTATATAGTACTTTACATTTACAATAATACTTGCAACCGGCGCAAATATAGTAATCTCGGTAGCGGTTACATATTTGAGCCGTTTGGTGTTGAGACCCTGGGTCCGTGGGGACCGGCGGGGTAATTACGTAAAATTTGCAACAGCAATGCGACAGCAGTAGCAATGCGACAGCAGTAGCGAAGCATACATTCTCGACACCACTAATGATGTATGACAGCAATCACCGCGAGATTTACGCCTGTCGCAAACCTGTTGCGAGTTAGGTAATTAGGGGGCTGGAGCTCATCGCGTTTTCCAAAGGCTATCAGAGCGCCTGGTCGATACGACGCGTGACCAAAATGCTGGCACTTATTTGGCCCAACGCATCAGCATTGCAATTCAACGTGGCAATGATGCCAGCATGTTGGGTACGCTACCTACCGGTAGTGGGCTGCAGCACTTGGACTGTCTATAGGCCATCGCGGCTATTATACAGTCCATAAGTGTTCTTTGTAGTAGGTAGTGTAGCTAGTTTAGTTTAGTTTTTATTATTGTAGTCGTTAGTTGTAGTTATAAAGGCACATTGCCCGTTTAAAGAAACAATACTTGCATATTTTTAAATAATATAAGTACATCAGGGGAGAACTTATGGTGAACGGTCTATACGGCTCGTCCTCGTAACGGCATACATTAAAATTAAAAGAAAAATGTCGATAAATAGTTAATTAACTTTTCAGCCAGTTCATTAGTCATGTTGAATCAAGAGTCGGTAGGATTTTACCGATAGGCGGGTTCGTTGACCGTCCTAGATTACTTAGCGCTATGAGGGCTTTCGCGATTCGTGTAATTGGCACGGCATCGACACAAAATACATAACACAGTAATAAATCAAAGATTCATAGGTAAACGTACTACACCTGTGGCTGCATCTTTGCTTAACATTTGGGGTCAATAATTGGCGTATTCGTACATAAAAAAAATAAAAAGTGAAGGTCGTTTGAAGTGTTGACAATGTTGCCAGAAAAAATGGCGCCTTTTATGCCAACAGTGCGTGAAATTAATTGAGTTTTAACTTAAATGAAAACGGCAACATTGAAGACTCTCATAATAGCCTCCCCTTCTATCCGGATGAAATAAAAATCATCAAAAAATTCTCGTCAACGAAATAGGCGAGTGTAAAATGAAACGACAGGTTTTATCGCGTAAAATCACAATTAGTGGAGTAGGTAGGCAATCGTGTTGGGCGTGAGGCAATCTGTACAACATATATCTACATACGTACCTACTTATCTAGTTTAAAAACCATCCCCATCGGTTATGGATGATGGAATCGCTAAAGCAAAAAACTTTATAAAATAGCAAAAAACGATCCAAGAAGCCTCGACTACACATTTAAAAAAATATTTAGCTGTTTGTTTTTGCCTTTAGTGAATAGAATTTATACTTTATTATGAAAAATAAAGTCAGCCTGTATTATAATATAATGGTGCAATAAATTAAGATTTTTTATAACCAAATAGCCCGCATTTGACCGCAATCTCACGTGATGGGAAGTGACGACGCGGTCTACGATGGTACACGCTTGCCTAGAAGGTACCTAGAATATAGAATAATACCTTAGATTAACAACCTTACTTATAAATGGTGGTTAAATTTAAATTAATGTTTATTAATGTCCTGTCAAATTCTAGGCAACGTGAAATGGTACGAGCTAAAACGAGACAGGCGATTTTAAGCATTGGATAAGGAAGGCCCTAATTTTGAGACGTAATACTGAATACCAGTAGGAATGTTCCTGATATTAACAAATGTATTTTTTTTCATTTCTTTCTATATCTACATTATAACTTATAAAAAAAATGCTTGTTAAAATAATGAGCTTTTCGTCAATATTGCACTATCGCATGAAACCTTCCACAGTATACCTACGCGGGAGTTAACTGGAGGATAATATTATGTTCTAGTAAAACCATTAAATTCGCCTATGATTTTTATTAGTACAATAAAGAATATTATCTTAACTTTTAGCCGCAGTTGGTCTATAATATAAATCCTATGGAAACACCATCATAAACAACCTACCTTCGTCATGATTATCATCATCACCAGCCTGAAGACGTCCACTGCTGAACATAGGCCTCCCCAGAGAGCGCCACTTTGAGCGGCTGCTTGCCTTCTACATCCATCGGCTCCCCGCGGCTTTCACTAGATCGTTGGTCCACCGAGTGGAGGGCCGGCCTACACTGCGTCTTCCGGTTCTTGGTCGCCACTCGAGAACCTTTCTTCCCCATCGATTGTCAGTGGCCTGGCCATTTCAACTTGCTAATTCTAAGAGCTATATAACAACTTACCTCATACAAAATTCCGGATAGGTACAATTGTAGCTTTACCAATCTAAACTTCTTCGACCCCAACCCGTCAATAGTTGAAACCGAACAAATAGAGTCGACACGGGCTGCATTACCAACATCCTTGTCAGCAGCCAATTTGATTAGCGCCGAACTCCAGCCCCCATTAATTATTCACTGGAACGTCCCTCCGGGCCTTATTACCTAATTAGCTGAGCCAAAGACTTCGATACAATTGTAACTATAGCTCACGAACTAAACAACTAGAATATTCATTATTGTAAAGTCAAAAGTCAAATATGTTATTGCAAATAGGCTATTTTTAGCACTTCTACAAGTCAAGATGATATTACGTATCTACTTAAAATATTAAGATTAAATTATTGTCGACACTAAGCATAATTTTATTATTGGTAACAACATGTTAAATACTATATAGCAAGTCTATTACAATATGTGAGTTTGAAAAAAGTTATCTTTCCCATTACTGGTACAAGCAATCCGGCACAACGCAGAATAGAAAACTCCGATCTGTAGCTTCGATTACACCTGTAACGAAACTACAAGAAACTACCTACGTAAACCTAATCTGTGTGCTTTTAGTACTCGCCTGCAGTTTGATCCATGGGACAAGAAGCCTCCGTTTTTTTTATTTAACTTTGCCTACTGCAATTAGTGCAAGTTACTTAAAAAAGTATGAATCCTTATAGGTACAGTGTAATTCTTTAGTAAACTCTGATGGTCTTAGGCCCGATTTTACCAAAGTATAGTAAATTTTATTTTTTCCAAGTTTAAAGCTACTGGTTACTCTCGGATACAGCTGATTGATAAATGAAATGACAATTAAAATGACCCCATTTTGATAAGGGTTACCTCGATTGTTCTCGGAAAGTTATACTTGGAATAAAATTTATTCTACTTTGGTGAAATCGGGCCTTAGAAGAAATAACCGAAGCCCAATCTCGTAATTTAAAACGTCCAATTACAATCAATCAGTCACACATTTGTGTGACTTTCTTGACGCTTCTGTTAAATAGACAAACGACGAAATCGCGTAAACATGACGGAAATGAGATAGAAATGATATTAATATGTGATTACCTAAATCAAGACTATTAAACCACGTTATAATTACCAGAATCAGGTAGGTTCTACGAGTAGATCTACGAGTTCATCGCATTTTGATTTATTTATATTTATGTGGTAGGATTTAAGTAATGTTTCCCAATTTTCATGAAAATTTTGTTTTAATAAAATATGTGATGGAGGTCCGTTGTCCCTTCATGTGGTACTACTTAAATAAAATGTAGGTGTAATTAACTACCCTTCCCTGAAAGGGTTCAAAAATTTTGTCCAGAAGTTTTCTAATTATTTTAACAATATCTGATGATTTACAGTTTCAGCATGAAAAACACTAACACAGAAATAGAAATAAATATAAGTGATATTCCCGTAGATAACGCAACGTTATACGAGCTGACGTTTACATTGACTGTTAAATAAAACCGGCCAAGTGCAGGTAGATTCGGGCACCAAGGGTTTCGTACACATGTAATACTTTTATTTGCGATAATACAAAATAAAATAGAGGTGACTACCTAAATCGGATAGTGGTTGGAAAGGTCTATTCCACTATGATCACCTAGGTGATATCACCTGAGTGATCATTGGATACTCTTTAGTGTCCAATGATCACCTGGGAAAATGATCACCCAGGGGAAACCTTAATCGCAAGTCCAACTTGCACTTGGCAGGTTTTTGGTATGTTTTGTTATACTACAGAATAGGTATGCACAGTAATTAAACCAACTTTGATATCGTGTTCGGCATAAGAAAAAAAGACCAAACGAAAAAGCCGTAAAAATTTATTGTATGGTCTTTAATTTATTCCTCGTAAAAAAATCCTCGTTAGATAGATATATAGATAGAGAACACTTTATTGTCCTACCAATTAAATATGAAAGTACAAAGGAAACCTTATGAATTAGTGTTACCATGGGCGGGCTTATCGCTGACAGCGATCTCTTCCAGACACTCATTGTAATTTTTATTAATTTTTAGGTAATCCGCTGTAATAACACATATTCTATGAAAACTGCAGCCGGCTTTTTGTTACTATTCAAAATATTGGGACAGACTAGACAGACACCGGATGGTAAGTAATAGCGTTCCGTTTTTACCGTATGAGCACAGAAACCCTGAAAAGTAGGTAACGTTCTTTTACATGCATAAAACGAACAATTTATTCAGCTACTCGACGCAGTTACCAGAAATATTCGCAAACGAAAGCACGATCGATTGCAGACTTGATAAATTATTATGGCGGTCTTTGTACCGATAAAACGTACAAAAACTGAAAAACTGGAAGTCGAAAAGTGCTCGCGTAGCTGCTTCAGAAAGCTACTGAACCATAACGCTTGATGTCCAGCCGAAGGCCTGGGGGCCAATTCCTGGTAGATGTCGAAGGAGACAACATGAACTGTTGATAGAGAACTTTAATTTTTACCTGCGGCAAAACTCAAAATTATAAAGCTTTGCGTGACACTGCTGTTCATTCTGAAATATCTCGTTCAGTTAAATGCTTTACAAACGGTATAATAATATCTGACAGTCTCATTCGCCCAGTAAACTCACTAAAAAAAGCTAAAAGCTACAGCGCCTTTCAAGCCGGAACAATGTAGTGATTGCACACTACTACTTGGCAACAGATCTTTTTTATGAGAATGGATGACGTAACGAGCTAGTCGTTCATCTGATGTTAAGCGACACGGCCGCCCATAACAGTTGCAGTGTCACTCGGAACTTTAAATTAATAAAGTTTCGCGTGACACTGCACTGGGCACGTCATCGTGAGACATCACACAGAAAGAAAAACACAGAAATTAAAGTCTCATTTGCCCAGTAATTTCATTAGCTATAATGCCCTTCAAGCCGGAACACAGTAGTGCTTGCACACTACTGCTTGGTGGCAGAATAACTGGCAAAGCGGTGGTAACTACCTAGACGAACTTTGCAGAAAAATCCTACCACCAAGTATCTGACACATTTTCTCTAGAATCAGGCCTTTTCGTGTCGGAATCAATAAGAGATTCATGACGACATTCGTCTTTATATGACCGGCCTTTTCTAACCGTTTCGCTTCGTCATTTGGGGAAGCCGGGATTTGAGTGGACGTTTATGCCAAGCCTAAAGTTGGCTTGTGTCTGGCCATCATGGGCTTTTTATAACACAGCGGTGAGACGTGTTAGTTGTTTGTCAATTAAGTCGCAGGGCCCAATTCGAGCACGTTTTAATAAACGTGCTTGAATTGGGTTCTGCGGTGTGTATAATACAGATATACGTTTCATGTTCGAACATGAAACGTATACTGTATTATATTGGGGTCACTTTTTGCGTAGCAAAAATATGATGATTACGTTGCGCTTCGACTTTTCAATTTTGCGGTACAAATAATTAGTCATAAGATAAAAGCTTATTGTAATAAAAAAAAATAAGCCTGTAGATGAATGCATTGAAACATAACTTATCACTATGATTTATTTCAATGGGGTGTCTTATTATAATGTAACATTTTAGGGCGTTTAAATGATTTTAGAGGTCTCTACACGATTTTTCAATCGATAATTTTTTTTTGTAAACGTGTTTTGATTTCTGCAAATGGAACGAAGATATGACCATTATTAACATGCATTTTTTTCAATCCTGTAAATGATATACATTTTGAGGCACTTACGTTCAAGTTCTGGTCAGAGCCACGGGGAGCCGATGGATGCAGGAGGCGAGCAGCCGCTTAAGGTGGCGCGCTCTGGGGGAGGCCTATGTTCAGCAGTGGACGTTTTCAGGCTGTTGATGACGTTCAAGTTAGTCAATTTGGGAGCATTCATCACCTTAAGTTACAACGAAAATTCTGACGTGGCCAAATTTTCTGTTTCAACAGCTTAACATCGATGCTGTTTGTGGGATATATATTTGTAAGATGGAGAACCAAATTAATCTTCTGTTTAGAGTAAACTGGAAGAACCAATCTTTTCTTTTCTTTTTTTTATTATAGACTTTACACTTAACTACTCTAAAAGAGAAGGGTGGTTCTCCTCTGCAATTGAAAACAAAGGCATCGCTATTAAACCATAAATGCGATGGACTACTGAAATACCTTTGTGGAATACCATAACCTCTCAAAACCCGACGTTTGCAGACAAGTTGCCAGAGCGATTCAAATTGTAGAATTGAGGAATTTTAGAACATGCGTCGGGTTGAGTCATGTATTTTGGTTTGGGCTTAGGAGGAGTGGTAGCAATGATCATTTGGTGTTTAATGAATCTAGTGGTCTTGATTTCTGATTTTATTAGTAGGTAGTTAGTTTAGAGTTTTGACTCTAGTTTTAAGGGCAGAGGGCTTATATTCTTTAAAATTTAAAGTAAATCAGTCCATAAAAAAACCTGAAAAAATATATGTTTTGTTCGTATACCTACAATAAATGAAAAGTAAGATAGAAGTCAAGCTCGCCTTTGTGTTTTGACTTATGGAATAAATAGTTTTCATCTGAAAATCAATACCCTCCTTTGGCGTGGTCGGGTAAAAATTATCACTCATTGATACATTATAGTTTCACTGTAAATCTGCCGTATTACGAATCTGTTCAACACCGAACAATCGTTAGCTGAACGAGAGATGTACTGTCTATTTGTTTAATACTTTACACCATACACCCTTACTTAGGGGAGGGAGTGTATAAAAACGAAACATTTGTTGAAAATAAGAGACACGACTAGAAAATGTATAACTGCAAAACTACTCAAAACTAAACAAAATAAACACTACACTAAATAAAAATTGTGTAAGTAGCGAATATATAAAAAGGTAAAACAAGAGAAAACACAGAGTAAAAATTGTTGCTATTTTGCTGTTTCTATTACTTACAAAATGTACGTAAACACCTAAATAATTTTTAAGAAATACTACTTTAATTCCTCTCAATGAAGGCCAACCTACTTAAAATTAAATTGAGAAGAATATTAGCAGATAATACTTAACTCTCACAGGCGCTAATTAAGTTCAGACAAAAGCTTTGTACACGCCTTAGGTAAGAACTATGGCACGAGGGATAAGGATCAAAAGCGGGCTGAGTAGAGCGTTTCGGAACGTTCCTGGAAGTACCAGAATAGATAATGGTACCTACATCCTACATGGTAGTCATCTCACTCATATGCTCTTATGAGGCAAGTCACAAAATAAACGCGACGCGTTACGATACCTTCGTGGAATGGTTTTGGGTTTCAAATTTGACAAATGCAACTAGGCTCGTTATACGCACGTCGAAACATAGAAAACACTGGCCACAAACAACCTAACGCGACAGAAGAATACAATTTTGTCATTCCATGTCGAGCGCGTTATTGGCAACGTATCTCATGTGGCATAGCGAATAAGGCCCCTGATAGTTAAAAGCTCGGTAAAATCATGTTTATTTTCCGTGTACATACAGGTATATAGGTGTACTTACATGAAGATTCATGACATTGATACATAAAAATGGGGTCATACGCGCACGTGGTTTAAATGTTGACTCAACTAAAGAAACTTGATAGTGGCTATATACAATTATTGCATAAACAAAGAAAAAACTATAAGTGCACATATATCTGGGGTGAATACCTACTTATTCAGGATATCCTCCAAGATCTCAACCGAGGTCAATAGCTAGAGAAGCAACTTTTATGAATATATTGGTTATTTTATATCGACGGTCTGAAAGGATGAGTTTTATAAAAGTTTTTCAGAAGTAATATAAATACTCATCAGGTTCCTACTAACCTACTTAGGGTCAATTCACATAGAGCGGCAAAATGCTCGAGCAGTTTTTAAGTGCTATTGGAATATAAACCTTATTCCATTGTGACAAAGCTGAAAACAGTATGCAACATTAAAATCTTACCTATTTTAATGTTGCATACTATTTTCAGCTTTGTCTAAATAGATTAAGGTTGATATTCGTATAGCACTCAAAAACTGCTCGAGCATTTTGCTGCTCTGTCTGAATTGAGCCTTAGGAAACGCAAACTTAAAGTATAAAAAGCACGGAATGTAGTCGAATGAAACGCATCAAAGAAGCAAAAGAACCCATTTTAAAAAGTAGTAGCGAACCAAACTGAAGCAACCAAAACGAGTCTCTTTTTCATCATCAGCCTGAAGACGTCCACTGTTAAACACAGGACTCCACCGACCGACCGGTTACTTTGCTCCTTGTATCCAATATCCAATGGCTTCCCGCGGTTTTGACCGACCGCGGTCTACAAAGACAATTTTGTCTACCGTCCGTGCCAGCCTGCCTAGTACGGGCGTTAGAGAAAATTGTCTTTTCCTGTGTTATGTCTTCATACTTGCTTACTTGTCAAGTGGAGTAAAACCGGGGAAAGACAATGTTGTCTAGTATAGTCTAGTCCGTCCGTGCTAGGGCAGCAGCTGGGGCCATCCTACTCGAGCCTTCAAGTTCGTTATCGCCACTCGAAAACCTTTCGTCCTTTTTGCATTTGATTAGATAAAATTGTGCAGGAAAGGGTCGACTTCATATGGAATGCGATATTTCTAAATCATGATATTTACTTCAATGCGGGACATATGCAATTAGGAGCGAAACGCTCATTCCGGTGTGTTCTAACCAAGTGTATAGTGTGTGTAAGTGTGTAGTGTGTGGTACAAAGGTAGGGGTTGAGTAGGTGGCGAACAAAAGCGGCGGCAGACCGACCATAAATTTACATTCTCAAAAAATAAAATTGGCTACCATATGAGGCCACGTCAGCGATTTTATTGATTGCAGTCTTTTACCACAGCCCTTGGCCGTAAAGCCTTTTCAGACCTATATCCCGGATGTCCTATAACAAATGGGCCTCCCTCCCCCTCCCTCATTATAGTCACTATAAAAGAGGGATTAGATAGGACTTTGGCCCCCTTTGTGGTAATAAAAAGTTTGTAAACGTAATATTAGATCAGACCATCAAAATAATATTTAATTGACGGGAAAAGGAACCCGTTTTGTATTGTTGTTACTTATATGCGTGAAAGGCAGCTGTAGGTATTACAGTAATAAGAAATAAAATAGAGTACCTGCTTAACGGAACGGTGGAACGTTTCACTCAGGGCGGCAAATTCAAATTTTCTTGCGTTTTATACCAATAATAGCATAATTACAAACAACAAAGTACAATTAAAAGTATTGCCTAAATATCATTGGTTTAGCAACAAATGGCAATAAACCAATTTCGTCTTAGCTTTACAGTCTATTGCCATTTGACGCTAAACTAATGATATCTAGGTGATACTTTTAATTGTAATTTATTGATACATTCTATTTATTCGCGCTAAATCAGTTTTTATGTAATCACGTTGAGTAATTAAGCTGTTATTGGCAAAAAACGCAAGAAAATTTGAATTTGCCGTGCTGAGTGAAACGTTCCACCTTAAACGATTTTTGTAAAAAGAGAAGTATTTGTCATGCTGTTGAATTTGACCACTCTATAACTCTCTTTCTTTTTTGTCGTGTTTTAATTGTGTTTTTTACTTATCCCGTTATGTATATCGTCATTTTTTACCTTTTTAAAGTCTGTAAAAACAATGTCTATTTTACCTTGACTCGCAAAACTTTTCTAAACTAAAAAGTACGTTTTAAGTTATTCTGTACCTACTCCATTCCTTCCTCTTCAGTGATTAGATGAGAAAAGAAACAAAGGGTTCGTTACCATCTGTAACGTACCTACCTAGCTCGTAAAAACTTTGCTACTGTTAAAAAAAGAGTTAGGCATGTCGCACACTGAAGCAGAGCGGAGCGGAGAAGGCAAAAAATTTGGATAGTTGATGTTTTTCTCGATAAAACGATATTGTACTGTTTTTATTAATTTAGGCATAATGTGTGACCTTCGCGGGTGCGGGCTGAGTGTAGTCTATTATAATTACATATTATCTAGAGCATCCTTATATAGATAGGTAGTTAGATAGAAAATGCTTTATCGCACGAACAACAACTGAAGGTTTTTTATTGATATATTCTTGATATTATTTTTATACGTTACAGTCACGTGACCGTGAATTGTCCTTGAGTACATTCACTGTCAAATCAGTCACCCAGAATATTAGTAAGTAGGTACTAAAAGTATCTGTCATTGCAGTGGCACACGAAAGAACCGAAGTTTTCTTTTATGTGCAAAAGCCAACGTTGGAATGCTGAAGATTGCTGATGCTCATTAGCGTGATTTAGTCACGCCTTTTTAGCCGAATACTGCAAAATGGAGGGTTATGATTATAGGATCCGTGCTAGCAGTGAGCTATACGGGATGATGATGATGGTATGGTATGATAATGAAGCTCCTTTCTGTTCCGCTTATTGCATCAGTGTGTGACGCGCCGTCGCTACCAAGGTTAATGTTGCTAATGTCGAAATCAATAACAAATTCATTAAGCCTTTCCTTCCTATCGACATTTCTTACGAAAGGCAAAAGAAAGACCGTAATACGATAGAACAATAGGACATTTCTGTCCTAAATTGGTCAAAGAAATTAATCAGGATTGAGTGAAAAAGAACCGGTTGGGGAAAAGGAAGGACAATTTTGTAAAGCTGGTTTAGTACAATCAGCGATAGACGTTGCTAAAATTGTCAAGTTTCTTACTTATACACTCATTGCTTGTATATATGTACTCGTTTTCGTTCTTACATGTTGCAAATGAGCACTTACAGCGACGTTAAATAATGCACATGGAGATTATTAGGCTTAGAAGAGCATCGTCTCTATCACTTACAAGAATATTAGTCGGCTTCGTAGACCGTTGTTAGTTTTAGCTCGGTAACTAATAAACTGGCAACACTCCGTTGATGCATGGTCAGACTGAAGTATGAAAACCAATGTAAATGACTAAAACATTTTTATCAAAACTTATTCCTTTAGCATGGGGTTCGAACCTATTTTTCTGACGCTATCCCTAAAATAAAATATTTATATGAAAAAATCTCCAGATATCAGAATGAAAATAGCGGACCCAGACCCTTGTCAATTTTGAAATACTTCAAATGGCAACACTACCGCAATTTTCAACTGAACTGAAACCAACCGGAGAAATGAAATTCCATATTCTACGGACTCGCAACTTCCGGAACTTTTTATTGCACAATTCAATAAAAGTCTGCCAAAACCCTACCACGAACATTACTTTAGTGCATTCAATTCAACTTACAAAAATCACTAAAACTTTCGAAGCTTTTATACATTTCTCAATCGAAATTGTTGATCCATTTTGGTAGTGACACTTAATATTCGATCAAATCTCAAAACTCAAAAAAAATATTGCAAATATGCTATTATTAGCACTTTTACAAGTCAGAATAGGATAAGGTATTTAAAAATATTCAAATTATACCATTGTAGATATAATCAAGCATAATTATAGGCAACATTACATAGTGCTTAATGTCAAAATGTTTTATAGCAAGCCTATTACAATACGAGTTTGAAAAAAAAGTTCTCCTGCATTGCTTGCACAACAGGTGCAAGCAATCCGGCACAATGTAGAATAGAAAACTCCGATCTGTAGCTTCGATCTAACTTACACCTACATATTATAACTTGTACCTATTTTTAAGGTTAAATCTTAAAGCACAGTAGCAAAGGCAAACGGCAAGAAACTCTAATTTAAAAGGATTCTTACACTAACCACTTAGAACAATCTAGACTGGGTCCAACCCGGCTACCAAATACCCTCAAACTATCCAACCTGTTCCACTTATCTTACCGTCCGAACTAAGTCCTTATCGAAAAACTTACAAGTTTCCACTAAAGTATCCCAGCTAAAAGCTGTGCTCTATAAAGGTAACTATTTAATGAAAATAGTTCCGGACAGCAGGTGAAGCGAAGCGATACAGCTATTTAACTATTTTAAAAGTAAAAGAAAGCATTTTTCAAGACACACCTTATTTTCTCTCGTTCGGAGCATCGAGCATAACTAAGCGTCGTTCTGAGGCGACGGGTAGACCAAACAAGGTGTTTTTTGGCACGTTTCCTGGCGTAATTAGAATGTGGAGCTTTGAATTTAATATATCATGTAATTCATTTCATTAAGTCGTTTGTGATGACCGCAAAAACAAGATTACGAAATATAGCTCCATAGAAAAAAATCGCAAACCTCCCTTTTAAAATTTTAATGTCCCATTTTACTGAGCTTCTACCGAATATATATTAAAAAAAAAAAAAAATTAGTGTATTCCTAACAAACATTCAGATGTCGTGATGACTTAATAACTTTGAAAAATACTATGTAAAAATAGATTAAACACTATTAAAATATTAATTAAAAACCGTCAAAATCAGTCATTTCGTGCGTTGTCTTTGTCGTAAGCGCCGCGCTGAAGTGCAGACTGAATTGATACTTAAGGCTACGTTAAGGTTGATGTTTCTTTAAACGGATTTGGACCTGCTTATCTGGCTCTACCCGTCAGCTTAATACGGGCCACGATTCACAATGCACCGGGTAGGTTCAGATTCCCTTTTTGAAAAATCTACATTTATCAACCCTTCCGTTTTTGTTCAGACTTATCATTATCATATAAAGTGACACAGATTTTTACAAGAGTTTAAGAAATCATCACGCACTTAGTAATTTTTTTGACCGGTGACCGCTACAGGTAAAAGTGGTATTTACAACAGGACGCGCTGCCGTGCTTCGGAGGGCACGTTAAGTTGTCGGTCCCGGCTGTTGTTCCAAGACAATGGTCGTTAAGCCAAGTCGGGCCTTTGGGCGGCCTAAAAATAGTAACACCTGGGCTGACTACTTGCCTACACGAGAAGAAGAAGTAATTTTATTTTTACGTCACTAGCTCGGAAAGGTTCTCTTTGTCATTCAAAATCTGGGCGCAAAAACGCATTTTGCTCGCTAGCGTGGAAAGTGTTTTTAAAATTCGAACGTTTCTATTCAATAATTTTCTCGTCAAGAATTGAGGATTTAATCACAGATCTGCCCGAATTTAACCTTCTTGATATCGCCAGTCCACTGAAAACTCATTAATACCACAGACTACCTCCTAAAAGATACCATCTTTTTCTCGTTCACCAACCTCATTTTTAGAATAATCGCACTGTCCAGCACCAAAGATTATAAAACCAATACGCTATCCAGCACGGCGACTGCATGGAAAATGGATGAAAAACACTTTTTCTTTAATTTTCCATGAATCACGTGACGAGCTACTCGTTTACCTGATGTCAAGCGTTACCGCCACCCATAACTAAATTAACAAGTTAAAAAGTAATCTTTTCTAAACCTTTTAGCTGTTTTTCTTACATTTTCCTCGCTGTAGTGAAGTGAAAAGTTGTGTGTTGCACTCGGCAGCAAAGTTTTTCTGCGTCTCGTACCGAGTACCGTAATTCGAGTACTCGCGCCAAAAACCAACTTTGTTGCCTAGTATAACAAATAACTATTGTTTCTAGTAGGTTTTGTGTTGTGTTCTGATTTTGTCATGTAAAAGTTCTAACAAAATTACATAATAATAATATTAAAGTATGGACATTTTACAAACTGTACTACATTTTATAGATATGCTGACAAAACTCACTAGGTGGTAGGACTTTTCTGCAAAGTTCGTCTAGGTACCACCACTTTGCTTGTTATTCTGTCGCCAAACAGTAGTGTACAACCACTACTGTGTTCCGGTTTGAAGGACATTGTAGCTAGTGAACTTACTGGGCAAATGAGACTTTACGATCTGGGGGCGTACCGTGAGCTCTTAGCGCGATTCAAAACAGAGCCTATACTCACTCGCTTGTCAAAATACCCATAGAAAAAAAACAAAACGATCCAATATAGGCTCTGTTTTGAATCGCGCTAAGAGCTCACGGTACGCCCCCAGATCTCACGGACTAGTAATCATACTACTGGACTGTGTGATGTCTCAGGATGACGTGCGCAGTGCGCAGTGTCACGCGCTACAATCCGTTATAAGCAGCCCCGACTAGCTAGTCACGTCATTTGTTTACATAAAAAAAACATATATTTATGTATACTTTTTAACTGTGATACAATCACTCAATTGGACATTTTGAAATGTAAACCAATTGGACACTAAACTAAAATAACTACTTCGCTAACATCCGACTTTGATTTGATATCAAGTAAAAAATAAAGTCCAGGAATTTTCGTACAAAGTCGTATCAGTCAGCTATTAGTCTCACTCCCTATTCCTAATTCCCACTGGAAAATGCGTCAACTGCGGGAAAAACTGCGCGGCGGTGTCTCAAAATGATCGCAAAATATAGTTTCTAAGGGTGGGATTGAAACTATTGGAACTCATAACTCGTTTTGGGGGTGAGCCACCCCTATAGAGTCTGTGTTGAAGAATTTTGTTATTTATTTGGCTTGGATATCCAATAAAGCTGTCGGGTTTAAGAATTTAACAAATAATACTTGCCAGAGTTCTTTATTGGTAAATTGTTGGACGGGGTAGAAAATAAGGCTGTTTTGTTTTTTTCTTGTGAAAAAGTGGTACTTTTTATACCGTTATTCCTTCAGGCAAGTGGCTTATTTGTCCTGGATATTGAAGTACGTTGCTTATTATTTAGGGATTTTTGGAATTCCACTAGATAAGTAATTTCTATGAAGAGATAGATTTCTAGATTTCTATTTTCATCTAAGTATTTTTTCTCACTAGGTAGGTACAAACCTACGTAGACAAACTCAGCATAAAAAACCATCAATAAAAAATGGTAAAAAGTGGCCATGAACTTTAAAAATTGTGTATTAGTTGTAGATAAGTAATAGGTAAAGTTCGTCTCACGAAAGAAGTCCCGCGGTCTACGATGATACATGCTTGCCTTCTTAACATAATACCACCAATATTTTCACTTAGTTTTCCTGACAAACGAATATATAAGTTGAATATATTTCTGAAGGTTTAAATTTCAACACATCGAAAACTTTGCCATTGGGTTTATTTATACCTTAATTCACTATTGATTAGACCTTTTACTACCTTGAATTGATTGAGTGGTTGTTTCACAAATTGACACTATAGGTACATTATTAAAGCCGAATCCACTAAAACAACAACCAATTAAAATTAAACGTCTGTTGACCACAGCATTTGACCCGAGTACTTTACGATACGACATGGTAAAAAGATTTACCCAATACCTCTACTATTTGGTTGTAAATTACCAATGAATGACCTTTATAATTTTGAACAGCGGTAAACTCCGCGACCGATAAAATAGCCGCGATTTTTACGCTTAGCTACCGAACAGCGCTCCTGTTTAAATTTCATTATTCACTAATTAGTACCTAGTTGCCATATTATGCTCTAGATTAATAATACTAAAACTAACCAGTGGAATAATAACCTTTAATCACGCCCAGTCAGCAGATTGTAGAGTTCTACGTCGTCAATACCCGGACACGTCTTGATCGCTCGTCATTCTACGGTTAGACCAGTCTAGCCCTCCCGGCTCAGCGACCATCAGGCACAGACCTTGCTGATGAGGTCGACGTACCCTCAATGGTTATTAATAAGCTAGAACGGTCGTGACTCCCCATTGGTTCACTTTTCAAGAGGACGTAGTCCTTTTCTCTCCGTAACAGCCTAAGCCTAGGCTCGCGCCCCAAAGGTGTCCTTGTGTTAGTTGCCCTCTTTTGACGGCTGCGCGAATTATGTGCCTTCCCTGCCGATGCCGCCCAGTGACGCTGTAAAAGCTGTTAGAAACCCTAGTTTGTTTAAAAGGTTTATACCTAGTAAAAAGAAGGCAATACAATTATGCGCTATAAAATCTCTAACCGACTATTACTTCGCAGTTTTTGTCGTAAATACAAGGTAAGTGCCGCAGGCGATACCTTCACTCGTTAATAAATAACCAGCTGTCACAAAGGGTGTTATCAGCTGTTAAATCGTTGAACTTTAAACAAGTTACTTAACTAGTTACTTCGGTTAATCAAACAATACTTACCCACCTGCTTTTTGTCGACCTCTGAAGGCCAGCCGGAGGTTTTTGTCACGGAATCTAATGAGAATTCGATCTAGCCCCCATTCTCGTCAATTCAACTTTTCTGATGTCTTTATCGTTCAATCGATTGTGAAATATAAATGAAAAGGACGGGAGATAAGTCGAATGGTTGAAAATCCGGCCCAGAGGTCAAACATCGGTGATGTGTCAGAAAAACATAATGTCGAAAGACGATAACTATGTAAATACAGCCTTGCTTCAAACTAGTTTGCTTTTTGTGACCATTTATACAATTAGCACATTCCTTAGATATGTTTTAAATGTTTCATCTTTCTTGTGGGCCCCTACCTGACTATGATAATAATAATATGCACAAACGTAGCGATTATATATCTACTGTAATGTTTGATAAATACAGCTATTTTCACATTCATTCTCCTTTTAATTGAGTCAGTCCTAAACATTTTTGGGCGTTCCTTCCCTCTTCCTCGTTTAGGCTACTGGTCAAGCATGGTGTTAGAATTTTTAACCTCTCGAAGGCTTCCAATGCCGGGACCGTGACGGCTAAGTACCTATTATGTTCCCTTTGACTATTTCTGGCTAATATGGAACAAAAGTGAAACAACGTTATATTGGAAACTGATGATACTTACAAAAACTTCAACGACGCGCCTAAAATGACTGTGAAAGATTTTCAATATTTCATTCTTATTTAGACCGAACCGAACATAAATTTATGTCGACCGTTAAGTGATATTCGCTACGAACTAGGCAGTGGTCCGTAGACGACTCGGCCTTCAACTGAAGGGGTGGTCAAGGCTGACTACCTATAGAGTAGCCTTTCCACTAGCTAGCGAAACCAATTCATTACTAATTACTATTGATTAACCAAATACTAACAAAACGAAATGTACTTTTTTGACTTCGACTACTGCAGTTACAATTTTATTTTAGTAGGTACAAAAGTTATTGTTGTAGTGATCTAGGTACATAGATAGGTAGGTGTATAAATACAAATCCAAGTAAATACCTATTCACGCCGAATTGGAATATTTGAAATTCCTCAAATTAATTAATCACCTAGTGCGTATTCATATTATATTTTCAGTCTACTGACTACAGACTCAGTCTTACTATTGTCAAAGTTAGTGACTAACTGGTCTGAATTGAAATAGTGTGATCTACCGTCGACCAACTTACATAATGAAGACGAATCTGCTTTTAGTCTGACTCGGAATCTCTTTACCTATCCATTTCTATTTGGTTAAGTCCACCTGTAAGTACTATCATCAAAAACTTTGTCGTAGAACTCGTAGAAGCGAGTATTTTTAACTGTAAAGTACCTTACAAGTACCTACTACCTAGTATGAAAATAACTTCATAAGTATAGGATTCAATATGAGCATAGCTCTCTATGAGGAAGGAGAGTGTGATTGACTGGCCTGGTAGCTCAGTTGGTAGTAGCTCTGCCTTCTGAACTATTATAGGTTGCGGGTTCGATTCCCATCCGGGACAAACATTTGTGTGATGAACATCGATATTTGTTTTGTGTCTGGGTGTTATATTGTATTCTATGTATGTATTTAGATTTACAAACAAAAAAGTATCTAAGTATTCTCTCAGTTCTCTGGTTCCCATAGTACAAGCTATGCTTAGTTTGGGGCTAGATGGCGCTGTGTGAAATGATCACGTTTTATTTATTTATTATGGGCCACAGATTAAAGAAAAAACAAGATGGGCCGTAATCTAATCAACAGAAAGAAACTAAAGTTACTGGCCGTAATCTAGTTTAGTCTACACGCCTGTGACAATGCTAAGACTGGATGTGCGTGTTGGTATAAATGTCACTTGCTTACAGAAAGAGGAATAAATTATCAATGCCCCTGAACTAGCTAGGCAGCTAGGTATAGTGTAGTTTTAATCGTGCCAGTTTTTTTTGGTATATTTATTTTTACTGTATAGCAAATCTAATGTTATTGATGCCAGGCTAGATTTGATTCGAAGTCGTAACGGTGACAGTAGCGTACGCGTTGGATGCCAATACTACTACATATTTGTATTGTATGCGCGGAGCCGATGGATGCAGGAGGCGAGTAGCTGCTCAAAGTGGCGCCCTGTGGGGGAGGTGTTCAGCAGTTGACGCCTTCAGGCTGAAGATGATGATGATGATTGTATGTCGTTACACAACAGTACCGTAGGTATGATTTATTCACTGTACCTACCTACTCCATATCGAATAGAAGATCGGTATTTTGCATGGAGTTTTGCTTTAGTCGCGGAACTTCATACAAAAGACCACGCGAGATCCCACTCGATATTTCCCGCTACCCACAGCGGTAGCGAATAACGCGCCGGTTTGAATAGGCCTTTATATGAAATCCTTAGTTACCTACGTATATAGTAAACTAGCGGTTACTTTACTACATGTAGGTAACTAAAGGATTAAGGGCGCTGCGTACTGGTTTGAATAAATATTTTACGATCTCGATGTCGGGTAGGTACAGTAATATACGTTCTAAAAAAACTCGTATGTAGAGGTCATCACGTAAAACTGGACCCTCCACTGACATGTAAAAAGCAACCATATTTCTATCATATTATGACCGCTAATTCAATATGCCAAGTATTAAAAAAGTACCTATTAGACAAGCAGCAGCGTCTAGTTTTCTACCCTGGAATGCTTCCGAAATGCGAACGGCACTAACCTGTACTATTAATTATTCTGTGACATTACTTAGTTTTTTTATAGGCGAGGCATTTGACCACTGTCTCACCTGATGGAGAGTGATGACGCAGTCTACGATGGTGCATGCTTGCCTAGAAGATACCTGTTCACTCTCGATCTGAAGACTCCCAGATCATAGCTGGAAACAAGGACGCCGGCAAGGTGTTCCACTGATTGGCTATTCACACCATAAAGTGCGTAGCAAAACGCTTAAGTAGTGTGGTTTGATGGAATTTCAACCATATACGGGTGCCGTGTTTTTGTGCGCCTTGATGTCCGGTGAAAGAAGGGAGATGGAGGAATAAGACCGTGTAATTCCTTCGCACACTCTCCAAAATGCAGTTTATAGAAAACCGATAAACTGGCAACTTTACGTTGGTGCTCTAAACTGTAGAGCTTAGCTTCCACCAACGTATCATCACCAATGAGCCTTTTGGCTGGTCTCTGAATGGAATCCAAGGCTATAAAAAAAATACAAATATAAATTATTTGCTTTTCATCCTGAGACGAATTAAATCAGACTGATTCCACTGTAAGGTGATGTCGACACAACCCATACACATTATAATGTTTATTTGATTCTAACACCTCGATGAATTAATTAGAAATCCGAGATTGCTCGTCATAAAAAAGGGGCTGGGAATCTTTTATTCGGGCCTTTTCTTTTGATCTCGCCGGTGGCGGCTGAATGGTGAGATTAATGATTTCACCGGTGTTGTAAATCTCTTAACACATTTTTAACTTAAATAATGTCTGGGGTAATATACGGTTCGGGCAGGCTTTATTACTGGTGGAGGTGTTATGGCTGGTGAAATGAAAGAAGTGTTTACAAATACATACAATAAACGGTGATCCGACAGTTTCGATGTAGTTTAATCGTTTACATGTATCTTAGACTAAGTAACAAAAACTTTTTTCGTTTTATTAAGGCTGCTATAACGCGGATCGACTATCTCGTTCGCGCATTACAAATTTTTGAAGATATTAAATAGTTGAATTTATTTACGAAAAATCTGGCTAAACTCTGTTCTTATGAATAACATTACATATATTATTAAAAATACCATATTAATCTAACGAAGATTTCATAAATACAATGGTAAGTACAGTACAGACAGAACAGTAGTATATCTCGATTTATTTATTCATTTAGCTTATTTTTTCAATTATTGCATTCATGTTTAACCTACTTTAAGAACATAATATTTACTTGTTCATTTTAATAGCCTATTGTATGTTTGGAACAAGGACATCTCATTTTGATAATGTGTATCTTCCCGTTATCAAAGGAAACGCAATTACACACGTCTCAAGTTCGTTTCCCATAATTCCATACACAACACGTTTTCATACGTTCGTAAAACGTATTGAATTGCCGTCATTACGGAACATTGAAGGCGTACTAGGGTAAAGGTACGACCACACGCATACTGCGTATCGTTATGGTGGCGTATCAATTTTACAAACTGGTTTTACAATTATACAAAAAAAAACTATATTTGTGTAAAAAATAAAGTTCGTTGGTAATATATAAGCATATCACTTTAGAATAGCTGGATCGATTTGACATTTTTTTATTTAAAATGTTCGCAATTATAGTCCGATTTAGTTTTTTTAATGGCAAGAAAAATTCGAAATGTTTCCCGGATTTTTTCAATTTAGAATAGAATTATTATTCACACATTATATAACAAAGTTTAGGAAAAACTGTATATCTTTATTCTGGGATTTTTGTATAGTATTGAAAACGTGCGTCTGAAAAATGTTTGTAGGTGTCTGTGGTATTCCGAATGTATTGAGTATTGTTCAAATCAAATTAAATAATATTTTATTGGCATAAAGGTTTTTATATTTTATATTGTTGAATCCATAGACTTCTGAACTAGTTTAAAACTGTATTTCAGGAGCCATGTTGCAATACGAAACATTTCAATACAATAATATTGCAAAGATGCTACCTACGTATCGTTGCAATACTTACAAAACATTACAATACCACAGATTATATAATACGATACTAGTAACAATACAAAATGTTACAATACAAAACGTTGGTTACCATGCCAACAACTTTAAATAAATGTAAATAAAATAAAGTATTTGGACGAGCAGATAGAACCTAGAACCTAAAAGTTCCTTGAAGAAACCATATCATGCGTGTGATCACCCCTTAACGTTACTTTGATGTTGACCGCTACCACAGATTAGATATAGTACTCAAAACATTCAACTTTAACCTTTATAACCTTACATTAAGGTGCATATAATACGAGTACTTTGCGAGATCCTAATCAACTTTTGATAAGGGCCATGAATGCATGTCACCGGCAGAGGTTACAAAATGTACCCAAATTGGGTGTTTCTTTTACATCCAGCTGTACCAGATAAGTAAGAAATATTACCGCAGTGGCCTAATTTATTTACCTACATGAAATATGGCCCACAATAATGCTCCTCGACATTCTAGAAGTTGTAGCTGATATCACAGAATAAATAATAGTATGTACTTTAGGCCTAATTTTAGTTGTTGTTTGTGTAACGTGCCTGAGGCAAGGGATCATTCTTTGTTTCGTATTCCTTAGGTCCTGTAATTAATTGTAGGTAGGCCCGTCCTTATTATTTAGATTTCTGTGGCCTTCCTAAAATATGACCTACTTTCTCTAAACTCCTGTATTAAAGTAAATATGAAACGGATCATTTATTTGTGTTTCATTTAATTGAAGGTTTTATTTCTATTTATTTGAACCAGCGATCGAACTCATAGCGCCATCTAGCCCCAAGCTAAGCAAAGCTTGTACTTAGTGAACCAGGTGACTGATAGACTAAACACTATTCAAACCAGCGCGCCGTATTCGCACTGCGGTGGGAAGCAGTATCCCGCGCGGGATTCCGCCCAGGTATTTTGTATGAAGTTTCGCTCAAGTTTCGCTCTATAGCCGCGGAACTTTAAGCCTTATTCAAGCCGGCGCGGTATTCGTACCACGGTGGGTAGCGATATTTTGTACTGAAGTTCCGTGGCTAGCGCGAAACTTGAGCGAAACTTCATACAAAATACCCGGGCCGAATCCCGCGCGGGATACCGCTACCCACCGCGGTACGAATACCGCGCCGGTTTGAATTGGGTTTAACTATATACTTTTAGGGTGGGTTTTTATATCCGTAGTTAAGGTAACCAATGGTTAAAAACGCTAACAAATTCTAACCAATGGTCAAAATTTGTTAGAGATTTTAACCATTGGTTAACTTAACTATGAATCAATAAACCCACCCTTAGTTTGTAAATATTATAATTAGCAACCAGAGACAGAACACATATCAATATTCTCCACACAAAATGTTTGTCCTGGGTGAGAATCGAACCCACAACCTTACGGTTCAGAAGGCAGACAGTGTTTTACTAGTATTAGGTACCAACTGCACCACAAAACACAGAAAGACTGTCACACTGCGTGTGAAGTCAGTTTTTTTTTGTATCATTTCATAAATACGTAGTAATTCATATTGTTTAAGGTATATTGGGGCCAACTTTAAAGGCCTTATTTGGCAGATCTAAAACTCGTAAAACTGTTGGTATTCTTGACAAATAGACGGCAATGTAAGTGACGGATATATTTTTAGTAAGCTAAGGACTGTCAACTAAAGCTGTCAAATTTGGTCCTTGGACTGCCATAAGTAAAAGAAAATACAAGAAATACAACAGCAAATAAAAAACAAAACAACTGGGTTTTATGCTCTCAAGCTATAATCAGTGTAAACACGGCTTTTATCATTTAAAAAAAAATATAAACAGTCGAACAAATATTACGAGATATATGATGCGTAATGCCACGAAGACTTAAGAAAAGAGTACACTCCCCTCTTGCCCCTACAAAAAGCACAAACGTTTTTCTACCTCTAAATGTAATCAGATTTCAATGATTTTTTAACGTTATCTACAAATTGAAAAACTGTGCTCATACGTCTTTCTTGTTTGAGTAGGTATTCTCAATATCTTCGTAGTTATAGCCACCTAAAGTGACGAATTCTTTTAGTCAGAATTATAATGAAGAAATTATTGTAATTATAATACAAAACATATTTTTAAATAGATCAGAAACTACAGGTATAGATTGTAATTTACTCAACCGATTGACCCCAAAATGAAAAGGTTTTGTTAAAATTTAGTGGGTGAAAACCATTTTCTCTCAAAACGCTAAAATGTAGGTACATTCACTCACACTCTATTTGTCTCTATCACACGTGCAGATAGCAGAGCGACGGCAATAACATTTTCAAATATCAGGACGGCCTACTCTAGGTCCCTAGTACAAATACGCGTGTACTTATTCCTAGCTTTAAGGCAAATCCACTATCTCGCTCGCGCAATGCTACATTTTTGAAGATATTAAATAACTGAATTTACTTACGAAAGCTCTGGCTAAACTATGTTCCTAAGATTAACATTACAAATATTTAACACTAGCTTTTGCCCGCGGCTTCGCACGCTTGTATTGTGTTATTTCTACGTTTAGGTACTCTAATAATAGATCATGCATTTTCTATATACTGGGTGGCGCAAAAGTAAAGACCCTATTTGGTTCAGCTATAACATTTTTTCTAAATTAGAAAACTAGATTTAGGTTTTTTTAAATGTATATTTGTGCCATTAAATTTCGTACCATTAGGATTTAAAGATGATGTCTTTTAAATGGTGACCTCCAGAGTTGATACACATTTGAGCCCTATTTATGACATTTTGCATAACTTGCCGTAACACTTCCTGCGATATGTTCGTTATTTCTTGACGAATGTTTTCTTTTAGAGCTGCGAGAGTCTGTGGCTTGTTCACATACACCCGAGATTTCAAAAAACCCCAAAGAAAGAAGTCTGGACTGGTCAGATCGGGTGATCTTGCAGGCCAAGGCAAATCGCCAAAACGAGAGATAACTCGGCTTGGAAAAGCGTCCCTCACTAAGTCCATAGTGTCGCGCGCTGTGTGTGCCGTAGCGCCGTCTTGTTGAAACCAGATGTGCTCCAGCCCCAATTCGTCCAAACTGGGTATCAAAAACTCACGTAACATGGTTCTGTAGCGTTCTCCAGTGACAGTTATCGCATTGCCTCCAGCGTCTTCGAAAAAATAGGGTCCGATCACTCTGTCAACACAGATGCCACACCATACAGTAACTTTTAGTGGGTGTAGAGGTGTTTCTTGAATAATGCGCGGATTATCAGTGCCCCAGAACCGAGTATTCTGCTTATTGACATGCCCTGAGAAGTGTTACGGCAAGTTATGCAAAATGTCATAAATAGGGCTCAAATGTGTATCAACTCTGGAGGTCACCATTTAAAAGACATCATCTTTAAATCCTAATGGTACGAAATTTAATGGCACAAATATACATTTAAAAAAACCTAAATCTAGTTTTCTAATTTAGAAAAAATGTTATAGCTGAACCAAATAGGGTCTTTACTTTTGCGCCACCCAGTACCAAAACAACAAATCCACTAAATCTTTTCGGAGCTGAGCACGTATTAGCACACGTGTAAAATGCATTTACCTATACGACGCGTACATAATTAATTTTGTTAATACTATTTAGAAATTACAAATACTTAAGTACACCACTGTAAAAGGAGTCGACATTTATATGTCCACTATTTTCCACGTTGTCTCATTTCACTGCACTTTCAACATAGTGGAGGCAGTGAGGAAATAACATGTGTACAAAGCTCAAATCAGAATCGCTTTTGCAAAGAATGTTTCATTTTTAGGGTTCCGTAACAGTTTTGAAATAAAGAAATCCTTTGTGGCGAAGTTGGGCATGACATGACAAGTAAGTCTCCACACTATCATGCCTGCCTAAGGTTCCATTATAGGTTAGGTGTAATGTACATCATCATCATTCATCATTAACAGCCTGAAGACGTCCACTGCTGAACATAGGCCTCCCCCAGAGCACGCCACCTTGAGTGGCTGCTCGCCTCCTGCATCCATCGGCTCCCCGCGGCTTTCTCCAGGTCGTCGGTCCACCGAGTGGGGGGCCGGCCTACGCTGCGTCTTCCAGTTCGTGGTCGCCACTCGAGAACCTTTCTTCCCCATCGGTTGTCAGTTCTACGAGCGATGTGGCCTGCTCATTGCCACTTCAACTTACTAACTCTAAGAGCTATAATAATAAAATATAGTGTAATGTACGCCACAAATGAAATGTTACAGAGCATCATTGAAAGGAATAGATGAAACAGTTCTTATTTTTACTTATAAGGTGAGAGTCGCCTTTGATACCATGAAAACACCGAGAGCCACAGCTAAGTGGTAGGATCCTCTCACCAACGAGTGAAGTCATTCATCATTAACAGCCTGAAGACGTCCACTGCTGAACATAGGCCTCCCCCAGAGCACGCCACCTTGAGCGGCTGCTCGCCTCCTGCATCCATCGGCTCCCCGCGGCTTTCACCAGGTCGTCGGTCCACCGAGTGGGGGGCCGGCCCACGCTGCGTCTTCCGGTTCGTGGTCGCCACTCGAGAACCTTTCTTCCCCATCGGTTGTCAGTTCTACGAGCGATGTGGCCCGCCCATTGCCACTTCAACTTACTAACTCTAAGAGCTATATCGGTCACTTTAGTTCTCCTGCGGATCTCCTCGTTCCGGAGCTTATCTCGCAGGGAAACACCGAGCATAGCTCGCTCCATAGCTCGCTGCGCGACTTTGAGCTTACTAATGAGGCCAACAGTAAGAGACCATGTCTCAGTTCCATAAGTCATCACTGGCAACACACACTGATTGAAAACTTTCGTTTTCAGGCTCTGCGGTATTTTGGACGAAAAGATAGGACGAAGCTTCCCGAACGCTGCCCAGCCGAGTTGGATTCTTCGCGCCACCTCTTTGTCGAAGTTGGACCTACCTAATTGGACAATCTGTCCTAGGTAGACATACTTGTCAACAACTTCGAGAGTATCGTTCCCAACAATTACCGGTATAGGTGGAACATGAGCATTAGACATGATCTTTGTCTTGTCCATATTCATCTTAAGACCAACCTGCTGGGAGACTCTACTGAGGTCGTTGAGCATGGTGCTAAGGTCCTCGAGCGATTCCGCCATTATGACTATATCATCGGCAAAACGAAGGTTAGTGATGTACTCGCCATTTATGTTGATGCCAGATCTTTTCCACTCCAAGAGCTTGAAAACATCCTCCAATGCGTTTGTGAACAGTTTCGGAGAAATAACGTCTCCCTGTCTCACGCCTCTTTGCAATGGAATTTGTTCCGTACTCTGGTCCTGTAGTCGGACTGACATAGTGGCCTTACTGTACAAACACTTCAAAACTTCGATATACCTATAGTCAATTTGGCATCGCTGCAAGGACTGCAGCACCGCCCAAGTCTCGATTGAATCGAAGGCTTTCTCATAGTCCACAAACGCTAGGCATAACGGCCGATTATACTCTTCGGTCTTCTGTATAATCTGGCGCAGCGTATGGATGTGGTCTATGGTGCTAAAGCCTTTTCGGAAACCGGCTTGTTCGGGAGGCTGGAATTCATCAAACCTGCGTGCGAGACGATTCGTAATGACTCTCGAAAACAGCTTATACACATGACTCAAGAGCGAGATGGGCCTATAGTTCTTCAATAAGGTGTTATCGCCTTTTTTGAAGAAGAGCACCACCACGCTCTTGTGCCATGCCTCTGGCGTTGTACCTTCAAGGATGACAGAATTAAATAACTTCTGGAGGACTAAAAGTACCGGTCTACCACCCGCTCTCAGAAGTTCAGTCGTAATTCCATCTTCACCTGGTGCCTTGTTGTTTTTAAGCTGTTTGAGGGCCATTCTAATCTCGTACAGGCTGACATCCGGGATATCTTCGGTATAGTGTCGGACTAACTTGGCTCTGATGTCCTGAGCTGTGTTAGTAGCGGGCTTACGTGTCGAGGTGTATAACTGTCCATAGAAGTTCTCGATCTCTCTCAGAATCTCAGGCTTGGATGAAATGATGCTACCATTTTCGGTCTTCAGTTTTGTCATTTGGTGTTGCCCAATAGACGAATCCTTTGCGAACACTTTAGAGCCTTGGTTCCGCTCAATTGCGGCCTCAATACGTGAAGTACTAAGAGCACGCAAGTCGTGTCGCAAGGAACTCCAGATTCGTCTATTGAGTTCACCGTAGGCTGACATATCAACTGAAGACTGCAGCTTCATTTCGCTCCGGTCGGCCATTAGCTCAAGAGTTTTTTCTGAGAGCTTTTGAGTCTTCTTTCGGCGTTGGGTCTTAAAGAATTTCGATCCAACAGCTTGGACAGTTTCCACCAACCCGTCGTTTAGCTCGTCCACTGTGTTACAGTCGGCTAGGCACTGGAAGCGATTTTGGAGTTCCAGCTGAAAGCCTTCGGGGTTTTGGATTTGGACAGGATTTGGACGGAGCGTAGACTTCACCAGACGTGACCTTTCGAGCTTAACATTGATATTCAATGTGCCTCTAACAATACGGTGTGAAGTGAAGTACAGTGAAGTCATTATCAGATGCAAACTTACTTGTCCTCACCTTAAACCTTCAGGACCCGAAGGTCCCGAAGGAGGGTCCACCAGCCTTCCCCATTTGACCCGCCCTTACCACCGTGCAAAACTCTTTCTAATTCCTCTTTATTTCCCTTTCAATAAGACTCACATCAAAAGTTAACTCTTTGATCACAAGTAATCTTAGTTTTTAGGTCTAGTTTAGTTTAGTATACTTATTATTATATGTTATCTAAGTTTTTAAATAAATCGTGTTATAAGCTTGGAATATAAAAAGTAATCTTTGAACCACTTACCCAGCCTAGCCAGGATTGTTAACAATTACCTCTCATAATTGTTTCGTTGAGGTTATTCATTGCTACACCAAATTTTCTTAATATCGTTTTACTTCATACTCGCTATCTTCGCTATCTTTTTCTAAATAAAACCAAGGCAAGGCACCACTCCCGCCTTTTTTCTCTCATACAATACAATGTTACCAGCACATATAACCTAAAACTCGGAATCGATTCACTTACTTACCTCTCGATTAAAATCGCATTTCGCGATACCCTTAATGAGGCTTTTTATTTTAAAAAAAAACGCTGGTTCCGCTTCTTTTCTAGATGGCGCTGTAAGTACATAGTTTAAACCTTTCAAACCATAGAGTAGTTTAAACATAAGAAAATGCTTAGAGTACCTACAAAGAAATGTCAAATTCAGTTGAGTGGACCACGAGTACATTGTCTGTAGTATCTTCTAAGTAGTCTGTGGTGCATTCTTCTTAAGTAAATTGAAGTACAGCAGAACTGCGAGACAGATAAACGTTAATATTATGATCCAAAATTAAGCCGAGCTATCGCGCAACGAAAATAGAATAAACGAAACAGTTTAGAGTTGTCAGTCAGTATCGTGACACATTTCCTATAACCTGTGGTCTATGCTGGAAACAGTGACAGTGGCAGATTTTGGTAAAACCACAACTGGCGCCATCTGTTGGGTCATACATAAAACACCATTTCTTTTTTTAAATAAAACTCGGGTTTTATTTTTAGTGTTTTGTTTTATCTAATGAACAACTTTTATCTGATGATTGAAAAATCACGCCTTATAGTATCATACCTACTAATATTACTCTTTGGTCTTATACTGGGTGGCGCAAAAGTAAAGACCCTATTTGGTTCAGCTATAACATTTTTTCTAAATTAGAAAACTAGATTTAGGTTTTTTTAAATGTATATTTGTGCCATTAAATTTCGTACCATTAGGATTTAAAGATGATGTCTTTTAAATGGTGACCTCCAGAGTTGATACACATTTGAGCCCTATTTATGATGATTTTCCTTCAAAATTGGTTATGAGTGACGAAGCGCATTTCCATCTCTCAGGGCATGTCAATAAGCAGAATACTCGGTTCTGGGGCACTGATAATCCGCGCATTATTCAAGAAACACCTCTACACCCACTAAAAGTTACTGTATGGTGTGGCATCTGTGTTGACAGAGTGATCGGACCCTATTTTTTCGAAGACGCTGGAGGCAATGCGATAACTGTCACTGGAGAACGCTACAGAACCATGTTACGTGAGTTTTTGATACCCAGTTTGGACGAATTGGGGCTGGAGCACATCTGGTTTCAACAAGACGGCGCTACGGCACACACAGCGCGCGACACTATGGACTTAGTGAGGGACGCTTTTCCAAGCCGAGTTATCTCTCGTTTTGGCGATTTGCCTTGGCCTGCAAGATCACCCGATCTGACCAGTCCAGACTTCTTTCTTTGGGGTTTTTTGAAATCTCGGGTGTATGTGAACAAGCCACAGACTCTCGCAGCTCTAAAAGAAAACATTCGTCAAGAAATAACGAACATATCGCAGGAAGTGTTACGGCAAGTTATGCAAAATGTCATAAATAGGGCTCAAATGTGTATCAACTCTGGAGGTCACCATTTAAAAGACATCATCTTTAAATCCTAATGGTACGAAATTTAATGGCACAAATATACATTTAAAAAAACCTAAATCTAGTTTTCTAATTTAGAAAAAATGTTATAGCTGAACCAAATAGGGTCTTTACTTTTGCGCCACCCAGTACATTCATCACAGAGACTTTTTTTCTTTAATCTGTGCCTCCAGATAAACATGTAGCACCACAGACCTGTGTGTGTGGCACAGAGTGTAGTCAATGGTTTTTGCTCTAGTCTGTGACATATCGTAACTTACCGTAAGTAGCCAAAAAAAAAACACCAATCGGCCATGTTGTTTAAAACTCCGATTCGTTTCGTAATGAAATCTTAATAATTCTCATAAAAAAAAATTAACGATATTTCAATTTTAATATATCCTATGTTAAGCGCCGGCTATTTCTAAGCATATTAGTGAAAACCGCATGAAAATCCATTCAGTATTTTAGGAGTTCAGTCATAACAAACAAACAAACAAACAATCAAACAAACAAACAGACAAAGTGTTTAAAAAGTGGCTTAACGTGATCAGCGGCTAATTTTAAGCCAACTTGCGTCATTTTTTTCTTGATATCTTGCAATTACAGACTTTTTTATCTCTACAGTTTTATTATATGTATAGATATAGATATAGATATAGAAAATATCATATTAAGAGCCAATACAACGCCAAAATGCTTAAAATGGCTTAGCATGAAGCAGTTTCCTGTCAACAATATTGCAACACTGACTTTGAAATTAATATATGGTAAAGTTCAGGACTAATGCTACTGCAAATGTATAGTGAAAACACGAATTAATAAACTTTTCTCGATAGAAAAAAATTACAAAGTTACCTCTAAACCATACAAATAAACCGCGATTATTCAATGAATACTTTAAATAAAGTCATGAAACTTTGTGTAGCAGTTGAACTAAATATAATTAAGGGCTTATGTATAGTAGATTTTTAAAATACCCATTATATTCAGTGTAATAATACATTACCTAAACTATTGCGCGTTGGAACCATTTTAACTTAGACCGCCCCTGCCGCTCGGCCCCTGGCTCATCCCCGCTTTGGCCTAGTACTATAAATCTATTCTGTGGCTTTGGCTTGAATTTGCGCTGGCCTTGCACAAGCCCTTAATCCAAACAAGATTTCACAGGCAAATTGCCTTTATTACTCAAGCTAACTACTACAATAATAAAAACTAAACTAAACTAAACTAGCTACACTACCTACTACAAAGAACACTTATGGACTGTATAATAGCCGCGATGGCATAGACAGTCAAAGTGCTCCAGCCCACTACCGGTAGGTAGCGTACCCAACATGCTGGCCGCATTGCCACGTTGAATTGCAATGCTGATGCGTTGGGCCAAATAAGTACAACGGTATCAAAGTTTTTTAGTCATTCGTAACCATCTTTATGTATGAAAACTTGTTTGGAATAATATGATATTTTTGTTGAACATTTGTTATGCTATTCACGAGAATATAGTTTAGCCAGATTTTGCGTAAGTTAATTCAGTTATTTAATATCTTCGAAAATGTCGCGATGCGCGAGCGAGATCGTGGATCTGCGTATCCAGGGCCCTAATTCTCTATGAAAACATAGATTCCACACGATACGAAACCACGTCGTTATCGTGTCTTGTTCAAATCGTGTTACAGCATTTGAAATACCTTCACTTAACATTACAGATGATTCTATTTTGAATAAATATTGACATAAGTGGTGGTTACTTTTCACGTGTTGATGTTTCGAAACGCTTCTCAGTGGAACATTATGATTTTTGACAGTTCAAATCGCGCCATTTCCACATTCATATCGTGCGGTTTCGTTTTCATTTCATAGAGAATAGATTTTTGTAGATTTCTTATGTAAGACAAGGAATTCGCGTGGTTTCGAAGCAAGGAATCGTAAATTGGTCATACAGAATTAGGGTCCTGTAGGCCTTACCTCAGTTACTCGTACGTTTGTCAAACTCACATTAACTTAACAGTTAACATACCAAAGGTCTTTGAAGAAAATCCGGCAATGGCGGTTGTGAATTTTGAATTTTTTAACAAAACCTGTGTATTTTATCATTTTAATGTCTAACACGGGTGGATTATTATCCGTTAAGTGTTCGTGAACGTGCACGAGTGTTGGCAAATGGTTCCAAGTTTATATAACCATGCATTTTCGTGTTCTCTTCAACGGCTTTTTAGAGCCTCAAGTAAAATATCCACCATCTTACTGTTGGCATTTTGACTGACAAAATAATACTTTGACGTGACATAACCGTACAAATTTTTACTCACTTGACATTGGCAGAATTATTGCCAAAAAGCGATAGAAAGACATAAACGAAGAAGAAGAAGAACATACCAAATATTTAGCGATACTATACGCTCATTGGTTGACCATACCCGGGCAACCAATGAGCGTTCAGTATTTTGAAGTTGACATGAGTTTAACTTTAACAAACGTACGAGGAACCGGGGGTTAGCATTTGCTCGTGAAACCATTATATATTCTTACAATAGATTGCAGAATCGTTAACAATGTCCGCGTGTATTTTTGTATGAATGTTAATGAGTAGGTAGGTACTTATATACACATTTCGCTACTAATGACCGGTGATGTAGAAAGACAATTGTTATTCCATTATTTATTCATGTATGTGAGCCTATAGCAGTCTATTGTTAGTGATACGTTACACTATAATAGCATAATGCTATAAAAACCTTGATGTCTTTTGACATATATTTTATATTTATTACACTGCGCTGTCTAGCCCCATAGCAAAGCTTGTATAATGGGATAACTGATAGATTACTTACATAATTTTTGTTTGTAAATACATACCTACTAGCAAAATAGAACACCGAAACAGAACAAATATCGATGTTCATCACACAAAGGTTTTCCTGAGTGGGAATCGAACCCACAACCACACACAGTACAGTTCAGAAGGGAGAGCTACTACCAGCTATCAGGCCAATCATGTCGTAATATTCTTGACATAATATTTTATAATTTTTGACTAATGATTTTTCTTTTTTGTATATAATTATAATTAATTAGAATATTATTCTATGATTTACTTTAGTGTTAACACTGATTTTATGATAATAATTATTAGTGGATGTTACATAATAAAAATTATAAATGTATATAAAATGTTCATAGAAGTTTTTTATAGGGTGTTTATATTCTGTTTAGCAATCGTCCATAGATAAGTAAATAACAGTTTAATTAATTTATTTTTAAAGTTGATTTATTTTTATTAATACTTATTTCAGATACTTATTATTATTGCTGTTGTTTTCATTCCTAGAATGCCTTGTTAGACACTATTTATATTACAATCTAGCCATCTATTTGACTAATGAGTAATTTGAATTTAACCCAAACTTCTACAATCAAATTATTTTTTGTTTTTTTTATTGTTGATAGGAAAAGCATTTGACCACTGTCTCACCTGATGGAAAGTGATGACACAATGGTGCATGCTTGCCTGGAAGATACCTGTTTACTCTCGACTTGAAGACTTCCAGATCATAGTTAGCTGGAAACAAGGACGCCGGCAAGGTGTTCCGCTCATTGGCTGTTCGCACTATAAAGAATGAAAGTAAAATGAGAATGTGTCCAATAATACGTTTCTTATTTGTCTCTATTAAGGCGAAGACACTTTGTTCATGTGGTTTTTTTAGGTAAATTATTGCTAAGAATACTTGTTATAGACTATAACTTATAGCGAGTACCTAAATGAGAAAAAAAAAATTTAGCCGACTTAAAAAAGGAGGTGGTTCCTAAATCCGTTGTTTTTTTTTGTTCGTTACCTCAGATCTACGTCATTCCCAACGGATTTGTAAAAAGTTTGACAATTCAGGCGGGCTGCCAGTGAGTCAAACCACTTGCCACTTTTTGTTTACAAATCACACGTTCCAAGAAAAATTACACACACGTGACCCTATCTCACTACAACCCCTCCTCCCCTCTAGTAAAGTTGCGTGATTTTTTACGAACCCCTCCCCACCCCCTCCCCTTAAACCACGTGCGATTAATGGACGATCCCACTAAGGTTTATCATCAGCCGAAAGACGTACCGAAAATGGTCTGTGTTCGGTATAGTAGACGTCTTTCAGCTTTTTTTTTTTTTTTTTTTTTATTTGATTGAATGACGTGACGAGCAAGTCGTTCACCTGATGTTAAGTGACACGGCCGCCCATAACAGTTGCAGTGTCACCCGGAACTTTAAAACAATAAAGTTTCGCGTGACACTGCACGGCGCACGTCATCCTGAGACATCACCCAGTCTAGTAATCAGATTACTAGACTGAGTGATCAGATCATAAAGTCTCATATGCCCAGTAATTTCACTAGCTACAATGCCCTTCAAACCGGAACACAGCAGTGCTTGCACACTACTGCTTGGCGGCAGAATAACTGGCAAAGCGGTGGTACCTACCTAGACGAACTTTGCAGAAAAGTCCTACCACCTAGCTGTTTTTCTACTCAGTTAGGATCCTCGGAGATAATGTAGTTAAGTAGGTACCTATACTATTTTTATTTTTAACCTATAACTAAACAAGTCCATGTAAAATCAAATCGAAAATGTCAGTTTCGTTTGGCGCCCTCTTAACTCTAGACAATGGCTGTGTTCTCTATTGACATTTAAAGTAGATATAAAGTAATTACTTTCAATCCATCTAAATCTCCAGTTCAGAATGATGGATGACTGTTGTCAATGGAGATATGGAAGTAATTCTAACTTGAAATTTTTATTGCTTTCATTGATTGAAACCAGATTAATGACTTAAAGGTGAAACTGTTTAGAGATAACGGATAATTAGATAAGTTAAATTGGTTTCTACACTTCCTGAGTTGATAAATGGTAGTTAAACAAATGAATATTTATAATATGTATGAGAAATACACTGTATCTCCAACAGTCATTCGCACGCGCTCATAGGGTAAATAAAATATCGCAAAACGTAGCTACGAGTTTTTTTTTATATTAATTGTTCTAAAAATAACACACATCCCGTATGTTGTATGGGCCCCCTTAAATAATTATTTTATTCTGTTTTTTAGTATTTGTTGATATAGCGGCAACAGAATAACATGATCTGTGAAAATTTCAACTGTCTACCACTGTTCATGAGATTACAGCCTGGTGACAGACGGACAGATGGATAGTGGAGCGTTAGTAATGGGGTCGGCGGGGTAATTACGTACAATTTGCAACAGCAATGCGACAGCAGTAGCAATGCGACAGCAGTAGCGAAGCATACATTCTCGACACCACTAATGATGTATGACAGCAATCACCGCGAGATTTACGTCTATCGCAAACCTGTTGCGAGTTAGGTAATTAGGGGGCCGTTTTACCCTTTGGGTACAAAACCCTAAAAATGAAATAACCTAGACGAACTCACTCACGCAAAAGAGTCCTACCACCTAGTACATATACCTAGACGAACTCACTCATGCAAAAGAGTCCTACGACCTAATACATACACCTAAACAAACTCACTCACGCAAAGGCCGTCCTACCACCTACTACGTACACCTAGACGAACTCCCTCACGCAAAAGAGTCCTACCACCTACTACATACACCTAGCCGAACTCCCAAACGCAAAAGAGTCCTACCACCTAGTACATACACCTAGACGAACTCACTCATGTAAAGAGTCCTACCACCTAGTACATACACCTAGACGAACTCAATCATGCAAAAGAGTCCTGCCACCTAGTACATACACCTAGACAAACTCACTCATGCAAAAGAGTCCTACCACCTAGTACATACACCTAAGCGAACTCACTCATGCAAAAAAGTCCTACCACCTAGTACAATTTTTGCATGAGTGAGTTCTTCTAGGTTTTCCTTTTTTTATCTTAATGAAAGACGTGAAAAGCTAGTCGTTTACCTGAAGTTAAGCGACACGGCTGTCTATAACAATTGCAGTGACACTTGGAACACTAAATGTAAAGTTTTGCATGACACTGCACTGCGCAGTGCGCACGGTCCCCCTGTGTTATCAGCACAGTTTAGTAATCAGATTACTAGACGGTGAGATCAGTTCATAAAGCCTCATTTACCCAGTAATTTCACTAGCTACATGTAAATTACGTACCATGGTTACGTCGTGTATATCTAATGATATGAACAACCGTGAAATTTTAATAAAACGCTGAGCGTATTTCATTTCAATATCATTGCTAATTTAATATTCTTTTATTTGTTGATATAATATTCTGCTTTTTCAAAATCGTTTCTATAGTAAGATTGCTCTTGAAAGCGTATATTTTTTATTGCTTATTTTATTATTGAGAGTTGAAAATGTTTTTTCTTTCTATAGCTGTATATACAAAGCTTCTTTATCCTCGCAACAAAATACACCTCTATTGTATTAAAAACCTTGTTTATTAAGTCTTCTAATTAGTTGTTTGCGTAATTAGATTTTTTACAACTTCTTCTTTGTTTCAGGTACGAGATTGAGTTAATTTTGGGACAGATTATAAAGGTATGTTGCATTTTTAAGGTCTTAGGAGTGAGGCCGTTTTGTAAATAGGTCCAATTTTGACTGAACCCTTTCATCCGCCAAGGTGAATTTATTAACATGACTGTGGTTTTATAACATCAAAAATATTAATCATCTACATCGACTGGCCTGATAGCTCAGTTGGTAGTAGCTCTGCCTTCTGAACTGTAGGCTGTGGGTTCGATTCCCACCCGGGACAAAGATTTGTGTGATGAACATAGGTGTTTGTTCTGTGTCTGGGTGTCATATTGTATTCTATGTATGTATTTACAAACAAAAGTATATAACTGTTATCTGGTTTCCATAGTACAAGCTATAATGCTTAGTTTGGGGCTAGATGGCGCTGTGTGAAATGTCCACACATATTAAAAAAAAAAAAAAAACTGGTATACTTTTACTGAATAAATATAACGCATCATTTCCTCAGAATAAACATATCTCTTTGCAAAACTCTATCTTTTATAGTTTTGTTTGCTTGTTTCAAAATATAAAAATCACACAGTTCGGCACATTAAAAAGTATCATTGTTTTTTTTCTATCGGTTGGCTACATTAATTGAACGTTTAATAATATCAAAGGCGGTCTCCCAAAAATAACATTATGATACTTATTTATCATAATATATCTTGTATCGGGATGATTTCGGATTCGGAGACGCATAATTATTATGGAAAGAAAAATGGATCCTAGACCCTCTAGGATTCCCTTTAGCTAGGGACCCAGGAACTACGAGGACCATGGTCCCACAACACCAAAAACAGCGCAAATGTAGACACAGAACAAGTATATCCGCTGTTTTTTCATGTGCACAAATACTTGCCCTGTAGCCGGAGTGGAACCCGCTGCCTTCGGGCTATGAGCCGAGCTGCTCAACCACCACACCACAGAGGCTGTCAAAAACGATAGAGATCCATTATATAGATATCCAAACAAATAAAACATCGTTTATAGCACACTAGAGATAAACCCGATAACTTTAGCATACCCTGAAATGCCTAGAGATAACAGAAATTAGGGATTGCAGAGGGTTTGCTGTCCGTCCCAGCCTTGATAGTTGGAATCAGTTAGATCGAGTTTTGGGTTAGGGTCTGAAACAACAAGTTATGTTAATATGAAGTTGGCAATTAATTTGAATCAGTATATGAGTAAATATGTCCGATATCGTGAAGTTTAGTAAGGAATCCGCAGTGTAGGATGACCCCCCACTAGGTGGACCAAAGACAGTTAGGGGCGCACCCTATCGCGTAACTGTTCTGGGCATGGACTTCACCTGTCATCCTGCACGCACCAGTTTACAAGTCCGTGAGTGCGAGCAAGAGGGCATACGATCACCATCTCCATCAGACTTACGCGATAAGGCCCCAGTCAGGGGGTCTAGCAAAGATACCTTTCCATTAGCAATACGGGAAGCGATAAATAAAAAATCTATGGGAATGACATTGCCTGCGGAAAACTTCCATCATGTCATAGCTAATGTCATTCCCATACATTTTGAGTTATCGTTTAGCGTTAACGCTAATGAAAAGGTATCTTTGCTAGGCCCCCTGATCCGCGGGGAACCGATGGATGCAGGAGGCAAGCAGCCGCTGAAAATGGCGCTCTATGGGGGAGGCCTATATGTTCAGCACTGGACGTCTTCAGGCTGATGATTATGATGATATTTGCGTAGGCGTAGCACGTACCTATACAACATTGTTCTTAGAAGTCCTTGATGAATAAGAGTTCTTGTTGAGCCTTCACATTAACATTATATACCATGGCCACCATTTGTCGGCGTATTTTCATCAACATGCTTAGAAAACCCCGGCACTTAATCCAAGCCGGAATCACGGAACTTATTACATAAATTAATCATCAAAAAAACAACTAACAAATCTTCAACACTTAAACACCAATCATCATAAAAATATGTAAATTTCGTCGCAAAATAGTACCAACTTGAAAAGTAGGAACCAAAGGAGGAGGTAGGAGTAGGAGTTAACTTATGGGCGAATACATGAATACTTAATTTTCATTTATATATATTTTGTCTACTTAAAATAAAAATGAAATTTGCAATCCGAAAGTTTTGTAAGTATCAAAAGCTTAAATCCTCAAATCCGTCGATTAATAATCAATAGGTTTTTATAGATGTTTGCTGGTACCTACATAATCCATTGACGGCCACCCAGAATTATTAATGACTTCGCAATATTAGGTATGTTTTAAATTGTTCTATTCTATTTTTTATACCCGAGAAAGGCTTGCGTTCATACGTTGCGTTAAATAGTCTGTTCTCTTATTAGCCTTCCATTCCACAGCTATTAATCACTTTTCACAGTCCTTTTAGGTTTTAGCTACGGCTTATCCAATACCTCTCAATGTGGAGGGATTAAAACTAAATAAAGAACCGTTATGTTATTGATTACAGAACAGTACTATCTGTTAAAAGATTAGATAAACGTCATGCAGTCAATGCCGCCATAGATTTAAATGAATTATTATAGCTGAAGGCTAGTTGAAGGCCATCTCCTGATCTAATCTTGAACAGGGTTACCTTTGTCGTTTCGATTCTACTGCCATCCATCTTCGGCTTTTGTTACACAGGTTGAGATGTTCTTGTCAACTACCTATCACTATGATGGTTATCGCCTTTTGGCTTACTGACCCTCTCAAATTTGAATTTTAAATTAATAAATAACGCCCAACGATCACATACATAGATCCTGGACCCTTACTATGATTCCCTGTATCTAATAGGGACCCAGGAACTGCGAGGACCATGGTCCTACAACACCCCGACCCAAATACAGATTGCATCCATTCTGGCAATGTAGCCCACACTTTTTCCCGTTGCAACACTGTAACAATTGGCGGCTTTACTCCACTTCATCATAAGCTGAATACGTTTTCACTGCCAGGAGATGGGCCTTTTTTCACAGAGAGTATAGCCCATAGTCCACTATGCTGGCCAAGTGCGGGTTGTGCGTGGACGTCACATGTTCTCAAAGTTTGTGATTCTTGAACATGCCGGTTCCCTCACGATGTTTTCGTTAACCCTTTTTAAGAGCGACTGCTTTCGTACACAAGTTGAAAAGACATTGGTGCTCCGAGTAGGATCTGAACCTATCAGTTTATCACTCTACTTCGCTTACTTCGTTTCATTAATTTCTCACAGTCAGTCTCACAAAAGAGAATACATGACATAAACTATGTGTCAATGCATTGGATAATAGAGCCGTCTTCATAGCTAGCTCGTCACAATAGTCTCTATAGCACTAGCAAGTCACTGACACATCACAAGTGCTTCTCAGAAACACAAAGCCTCTGATATAATTACTTTACAATACAGAATAGCACGTAGAGTGCAGACATATTCTATGACACGCCAGCTGGAAATTGGAATGATGTCATTCCCGGCCATTGACAGTGCCGGCAGCAGCATACCGTCTTCTCAAACTGGACGGACTTGTGCGATGACGGCAAGAGGCATGAGGAAATACTTTCCTTGGAAGATGGGGCAGCCATTAGTATGGGATAGGTAGGTACAACTTGTGTTCATTATATCAAGGACTCTTCTTCCCGAAATCAAAAATATGCTAAGCGTTAGAACTCGGAAGTGTTATATCGGCTCTATAACGATAAGACTGGCAACACTAAGCATGTTGCTGCTAAGACAGTAAGCCACAAACAGCACAAATATGGAAACCTTGATCTACTAGTAAAATTATATTATCTGTGCCTTAACAGAGGATGCTTGTTTGTGCCGTTTGGGGCAGAAATCATGGGACTCTGGGGGCCAGGTGCGTTTAAAATATACAGGGACTTGGCAAAGCTTTTGATGGAAGCGACCGGTGACCAGAGCGCTGACCGTTAGTTTGACCAAAAAATCAGCATTGCCAAACAGCGTGGCAATGCAGCCACCGTTTTTTGCATATGCACTTCGACCAACAGTCTTTTTGACAATATCTAATTTAGGTAATAAATTGAGTACATAATAGTACATCATTTTATTGCTGATTTTTAAACAGTAAAGAATGCAAATGAAAATATTTTTATTGAAAATTATGAAGATATCCGCGGCATCTCTGGCGGCGCCTAGCGTAGTTGGCACGAATGATTTAATGCTTTTATAAGTTTTTTTACCTTGTATGAACTAATTACAGTACTTAGTTATTTTAATTTTAATTTTTTAATGTAGCAGTTGATTAAGGCCCGATTTCACCAAACTATTAGAATAAATTTTATTCCAGGTATAACTTTCCGAGAACAACCGAGTTACGCGAATATAGCCCTTATACCACCAATTTTGTAAAGCAATAAGACTTATTCCTTGGATACAATCAAAATGGCGTCTTTTTGTGTAATTTCATTTGTCAATTAGCTGTATCCAAGAGTAACGAATAGCCGTATACTTGGAATAAACGTTGGTGAAATCAGGCCTAAGTAAGTTATCCCATTTTTTGGAATTAGTATCAATACCAAATCGATGCGTTAGATTTCATAAATTTTGGTCCACACGTGACCGGTGTCAGGAGTAGGTACCTAGTTTCAAAGGATGCTAATGAATTCAATAACACCTTGTATAATAACTATTGTAGTTGTTCAATTATAATGTTTCTACCGAAAGAGTCCGATTAATAATGTATGCCAGAGCAGCAGTGCAGCAACGCGAAACCAACGCCAAACTAACTAAAGAGTTGCACAATGCACATCTAAATGAAATAATGGAATTTCGACCACGGAATTTATAATATTGCTGCGACAAATCGTGCTTCTCTATTCAGTGGCGCCTTTTCACGTTTGCGTCAGGCTAGGACGAGCTTGCCCACGGCAACTTCGGAATTACCATGAATGAATAAGCACATCTGTGTAAGCTATTAACTTTGACATGGAAGGTGACTAATGTCGAAACTTGATGCGCGCAAAAAAAGTGTATTCGACAAACATTTTTGAAAGGCATTACGGATCTTATTCGAGTTCGGTGAATTTTGATGTGATGATCTATTCCGGTTTTAAAATTGTTTGTATACAGTTTAAGGCTGCTATACGCGGATCCAATAACTCGCTCGCGCATTCGACATTTTTGAAGATTTTAAATAACTGGATTTATTTACGAAAAATCTGGCTAAACTATATTCTCTGTAACATTACAAAAGTGCAACAAAAATATCATATTAACCTAAACAAGTTTTCATTTATAAAAACAGTACCTATACAAACAAAAAAACTTGGATACCGTTGTATTTATGAAACCTTGTTTGGATATGATATTTTTGTTATAACTATATTTGTAATGTTATCCATGAGAACATAGTTCAGCCAGATTTTTCATAAGTAAATTCAGTTATTTAATATTTTCCAAAAATGTAGCAATTCGCGAGCGAGATAGTGGATCTGCATATTATTAGTGGGTACAAGTTACAGTGGATTTAGTCATTCTTATAGTACGATGTTGGTTGGGTATAGGTAGGTATCACTTTTGCTATCTCGTATAGATAAGAAAACTTTATCAAAAAGTTAGAACGTAAAGCGAGACAAAGTAATTAAAACTGAAGTAAATTAAGTAGACATAACTAGTAATGACAAAAACATCTATTAACTTTTAAATTATGACCACAAAACTAAGGTACCTAAGCACCTATTTTGCATGACTCAGATACAAACACCTTCTATTATTAAGAGTCATTGAAACCTTTTTGCTCGTTAAAAAGTTTAGTCACCTTAGGCAGCTTGTCATAACGTGGTTTATATTTTATCTCGCACTTACAATTCTAATTTATGAATACCGTATTTCTATAGTCAAAAGGTTTGCAAACCAATTCATTTGAGACCCATTTGGCACTTATACAAACAGCTCTACAAGTTAAGAGTGCTTTCCAAAACTTACTGCGGACCGTCAAGCATCCCTGAGTCTCTGTGAGGACAGTTAAACTATCTGCTGCATGCGGTTCCACACTCGTAGACTGTACTTATAAGTTTTATTTTATCAGTACAAAATGATCATATCCTTCTTCAGGGTATTAACCTCCACTATGTTAGTTGTTACCTTAAGATCTATTCAACTTTGTATTCATGAAAAGGTGACAAAGCACAGTGTTTTCTTATTAGATATCATAGCTATCCAATGAGGCTTTTTATTTTAAAAAAAACACTAGTTCCGCTTCTTTTCTAGATGGCGCTGTTAGAACATAGTTTAAACCTTTCCAACCACAGAGTAGTTTAAACATAAGAAAATGCTTAGACTACCTACAAAGTAATGTCAAATTCAGTTGAGTGGACCACGAGTACATTGTCTGTTGTATCTCCTAAGTAGTCTGTGGTGCATTATTCTTAATTAAATTGAAGTACAGCAGAACTGCGAGACAGATAAACGTTAATATTATGATCCAAAATTAAGCCGAGCTATCGCGCAACGAAAATAGAACAAACGAAACAGTTTAGAGTTGTCAGTCAGTATCGTGACACATTTCCTATAACCTGTGGTCTATGCTTGAAACAGTGACAGTGACAGATTTTGGTAAAACCACAACTGGCGCCATCTATTGGGTCATACATAAAACACCATTTCTTTTTTTTAAATAAAACTCCTCATTTAGATTGTTTTAGTTTTTCTCTGTAGCACGATCTTCTCCTGTTCTTTGCTTTGTACTCTAATATCGAGGACTGAACTCTACACTTTTGAGGGGTTTTAAAGTAGAATCAGTCTATTGATACTTCATATACTCGGGGTAATTTTCGTACCATAGAATAAATCATAGTACATGAAACGAGGTGCATAAAGTGAATAACTGGCGTCATTATTGAGGCAAACAATTGAATGAAATGTAAACACTGCTGATAGTTGTCGCTGATGATATGTGGTGGGGCTTCGAATTTAACATTCTTGGGAGGGAATGAGGAATGAGTATAGATACTTGCTGATGCTACGCCCTCGGGTACTTCTATCTCATATTATCAGGGATGGGCAAAGGTTCCAGTCCCTCTATGTTGGTAGCATTGATTTAGTTAACATATTTAGTAATTCTTGGCCTTAGTCTGTCAGTCTCACTTCACTATTATATAGATACCTAGATACTTGTATAACCAAAGACGAGATAGTGCATGCACATAACCGCTACGAGCAATGCACTCATTTTTGTTCTTTAATCAGTGGCTTTTGAGGTTATAAATGGGCTATGAACTTCAAGTACAAGCCGTCCCAATCAATGTCAGTGCCTAAATGAGGTTTTGCCAACATGCAAAAAATTCCGTTGGTCAGATGGTCCGAATCGCCATTTGCGATTGTGATAATGAAGGCACGCCCACGGCCTCATTACCTACAGTCGTGGACCACAGTATCTGACGCGGTGAGTCAAGGTGGTCAGGTCAATCTTATGAGCTACGAGACACTTTTTTAAGTTAGTTAATGACGTGAAGTCCTAAAGTTAAAGAATTTAAGATTCATTATTTATCTTTTTCACCATTTCCAAGCACGGTCTCTTGTCTTTCCAAGTCTTCGACACTATAGTCGTCTTTCATATCCTCAAAGAAGCAAAACAAAATCCATTGATGATCTGGAAATGTAGGTCCTCCTCTGGTGCTATTTTCATTTATTATCATAGTTTGGTATATTCTTTGCATTTTCAGTCTATTGCCATTTGTCGCTAAACCAATGATAAGTAGGTGTTACTTTTAATTGTAATTTATTTATACCTTATATTTATTTGCGCAAAATTAGTTTCCATGTAATCACGTTGAGTAATTAAGCTATTATTGGCAAAAGAACGCAAGAAAATTTAAATTTCGCGCGCTCATGTAACGTTCCACCTTAACCTTCATTTACAATTATTTCTATAATAAAAAAACAAAAGACAATAGTGACCTATTATTTCTATAAGTACCTCAATGGTACGTCACCGTCCCACCATCTTTAGTTACACTGTGACAATTTTAAGATCAGAATACATTAGTTCGCCAGCCGAAATGTAGGCCGAACCATAATGTCATCAGAACACGCAAACTTTACATAATCTGCTAATTATTCTAAATCGTGAAATATAATAATATCAAAATGAAACTTTCTAGTCTGTGTCCTGTGGCTGAATAATCTGCGAGCGCATGAGATTCTGCGTTGAATAGTGGAACCATTTGGCTGACTGGTAATATACAGTGCTTTATTTTGAAATATTTTATTATTCACACCACTACGTGCTGAAACAGCATTCTGTATCAACACAGGTCGGTTGTGAAAAAGTTTGCTTTTGTTTGTTAACTAGTCAGCCTGTCAGATCGTCAACCTCTTTGGTATTTTTTTTATTAGTTGTTGGGCTTTGTGCGGTTTGTGCATTCAGCCAGCAAAAATTGATTATTTATTTAGGTATATAAATGGTACAGTCAGGTTAACTATATAGAGGTAGAGTACGAGCAGTGACCGATATTTACAGATTTGAATTTTCCTGGGCCATTTCTTGTCTTGCATCCCTTTCGTTCCAATGAGGAGTTTTATTTAAAAAAAAGAAATGGTGTTTTATGTATGACCCAATAGATGGCGCCAGTTGTGGTTTTACCAAAATCTATCACTGTCACTGTTTCAAGCATAGACCACAGGTTATAGGAAATGTGTCACGATACTGACTGACAACTCTAAACTGTTTCGTTTGTTTTGTTTGTTTTTAACTGTTTCGTTGCGCGATAGCTTGGCTTAATTTTGGATCATAATATTAACGTTTATCTGTCTCTCAGTTCTGCTGTAATCAATTTACTTAAGAAGAATGCACCACAGACTACTTAGAAGAATCTACAGACAATATACTCGTGGTCCACTCAACTGAATTGGACATTTCTTTGTAGGTAGTCTAAGCATTTTCTTATGTTTAAACTACTCTGTGGTTTGAAAGTTTTAAACTATGTACATACAGCGCCATCTAGAAAAGAAGCGAAACTAGCGTTTTTTTTTTAAATAAAAAGCCTCATTCCAAAATAAAAGTGACAGCGGAAAAAACTGAAAATAAGAACTGGAGACCCTTATGCTTGCTTGAGAATACCACAAACGGAATGGATCTTTGATGTATATTTAATTATTAATCTTCTTCTTCTTTGTACCTAATATTTAGTCAATTCTAATTAAAGAAATGGCTGTAAAACAGCTTTTAAATCATATTTTTAATTCACATTGCAGTTTCATACGTATGTCTTACTCAAAGTCGTAGACTATATTGTCCTGATATTCAATTTAGTTCATTTTATATTCTTGTCACACGGAGCATTGTCCCAGTCATTTTATAAAAGAGAATTTTCTATTGACGCGATATAGGTACTTCGATACGTAACGGATGTCATACGAAGTGGATTTGTCACGCGTCTGTATCCAATATAGCCACTTCTATATTTTAACACACAAGGAGAAGGGTGCAGGTGAGTTTCTTGTATCTATGTGTCTGTCTGTGGCATTGTAGCTCCTAAACAGTTGATCCGATTTTCATGTTTCTTTTCTTGTTTGAAAGCGGATAGGTTAGTGTTTTCTTAGGCATATGAATTAAGAAAATGTTCAGCCGTTTGAAGATCATTGGCTCTATTTGATTAAGCAAATTTCAAGAGTCGTTTTTAACAAAATTCAAGTAATTTTACCTAACAATTAAGAAACAGTGATGAGGATGGGTAGGGGAAGTTATTTTATTTGGTCTTAACATAAATGTACAAACATATGTACGGGACCCTTGGTACACGAGCTCGACTCGCGCTTCTCCGGTTCTTTTTTCTACTCATCATCTTAAATCATCATAAGTAAGTCGTATCCATTTTCTTCATTATTTGACCAAAATTGATGATAGGCGTAGAACTCTGCTACGAGGGTAGCGTCGCTACGAAATATTAATTTAGCAATTTAGCGAAACTGGATTTTAAAACAATCACATCCGCGCGTCTTGTCCTAGAAAGTTAAGAGTCCCTTTGGGTGCATCTAGTACAAATATTTATTTATATTGTTACGTAGTTTTATCGTTTGGGTCTACACAATATGGGGAAAAGGACAAATCAGCTTTCGTCAATATCTACTTCAAAACTGTACCTTCCCTGGATTATTTACATAATGTAGGTCTGTCCTTTTACGCAATGTATAGATAGAAGCAGTAACTCAACTTCTTACGTAACATAAGCTTTAATAAATCAAGCTGGCGCTTTCACGTCTTGCAGTACTTTGTGGTTGCAGTAAGGGCACATGTTCATGCATAGTGGAATAATAAAGAGTAGTCAAATTAATATAACTAAAATTGCTATAGTTACTAGTATAGAATTATTTATAATCTATGGTATCGTATTGGTAAATAATCAAGATTTTTTTTAGGCTGGATTGCACCGTGATTCTGGTGTAAGTTAACTGCTAAGTTATAATTAACTTAACCTTAGTAATGTTTAACCCAGCGTGTGATGTATCATAATATTCGTTCTTACATAAATATAGTTACAATGCTGCACATTCTCTTCTATTTTTGACAGCTTTTTAACCATAACCCAAAATTTAACCAGCCATTAAGTTTAATCTTTCGTAGTTCAAGTAACCATTAAATTATGACCTTATTTTAATTAACAGTTAAATGGTGCAGTACATTTTCGCTTCACTAAAAATTTAACTGGAGGTTTGACTGTAAATTAAAGTTAACTGTTGGTAGCGCAACTAGCCCTAAACACGTACATAATATGAAGACAAAAAGTTCAATGAAACCGTCAGAACCGAAACATCAATATCGAAAATTCAATTTCTTTTAATTCTTTAAAGATGACCTTCTGTTTCCATCTGTATCGATCTCATAACTTCGCCTTTACTGTCTACAAAGATTTATAAGATTCCGAAAGTTTGTTAAATTCAATCCAGCCGCGGAGAAGTCTTATTAACTCAGACAAGCTTCATTCAATTCCGAAAAAGGAAAATAATTGAGTAATTACGCGCCTACCAACATTTCTTTTATTAAATTTTCTTTAGTTTATATTATCTCTACGCTTCTACAAAGTTATCTGAGGGGCTAATTCTAAGTATTTTAATTTGATTTTATGTAATTATCATTATGAAAATCCTTTTTCATTTAGATAGGTAGGTACCTAAATATGGTCGAAGGAAAAGTATAGGTACATTTTCAATGGTTTGTTTCATACAGTAAGTATATTTAAAAATCATAAAAAACATAATTATGTTAAAAAAGAAAAAATAAGGAACTACCATGTGGGAGAAGGCCAGTGTCTCAGTAGTGGGAAAGTATTGGGCTGCTGACGGCGACGACGAAGGTTACTAGCTTTTGGTGGTCCGCATAAATTAGGTGTAACGCACAAAATATGTCATGCGAAGGAAAGATATATACGCGTCTTGAGCGACTAGGAAAGTATGATGCAGGGTTTTTGACATGGAGTAACATAATCTATGTCCTAATGGTCAATTCACTTGTTGTTATAACTGTAAGTAGATATGAGACACAACCCCTTCACACATTAATAATAACTAGACTCCGGTGATAAAACACTAGCAACAGACACACGACACTGATCGACACACGTAACTTGTCTTCTTTTTAGATACAGGCTGTGTTGCGATGCGTCGCGTCGCGTCAACAGGGGGCGTGCCGTGAGCTCTTAGGGCGATTCAAAACAGAGCCTATATTGGATCGCTTTGTTTTTTTTTGTATGGGGATTTTGACAAGCGATCCAGTGTAGGCTCTGTTTTGAATCGCGCTAAGAGCTCACGGTACGCCCCCAGGACTATACGACCATCAGGTGAACGACTGCCTCGTCATTCAATACCAAAAAGTAAAATAAAATAAAAAAATATCCCTGCGTAGTGTTTTCTAATCCTATACTTTTCTGATGATGTTGTAGCGAACAAATATAATATTATACCTAGCAAAAACCTAGGTAATAGAAATACTGACCTGCAGAGATACCTGTCCGGTTACCAAGTTAAAGGAATTCAAAGAAGCAATCTGAGTCCAAAGTAAACTCTGTGTACGCACGCCTGTCACGGGATACCATGCAGAGGCCATTATCATGGTAAGTTAGCATATCGCGTTACCCAGCTGGAATCAATTACCCTGACCTTACACACGGCGACTTTACAGCCGACTTCAAAAAAAGAGGTGGTTTTATATTCGGTTGCATGTTTTTTTATGTGTGTTACTTCACAATTTTTTATATGAAACGATAATCATGTGGGGATACCTTCAGATTATTCTCATAGAAATTTTTGTCAAAATCGATATAGTAGTTAAGTTTTTAAAAACTACTGAATCGATTTTATTCTATAAATGTAAACTTCTACCAAACTAAAACTATAAAATTAACAATATAATACAAAACTAATCGAACTAACCACTACCAGTAGGCAAAGTGCCCAAAATGCTGGCAGCATTGCCACGTTAAATGGCAATGTTCAACCTTTGGCCCAAGTAGAGGCCAGCATTTTAGTCACGTGTTGCTTCGACCAGACGTTTGGATAGGTCTTTAAAAATTTGGTGAGCGCTTTGTCTTCACGGCCCAGCGTTTCGACCCCAAATGTCGCAAATATAATATTTATTATAATAACTGAATCGATTTTACTATATTATCAAAATAACTGAAAGAAATCATCCAAGTGAAGTAAATAAATACTTTCGCAAAATGCCTACAGGGTTATTTTTAATTTGCCGGAAACCATTTGGGGCGTAACTCATATCGTTTATACAAACAACTTTTGTTCTACCGTTTTTTTTTCTAATCTTAATATTTTTGCCGATGTAATGGGTTAAAAAGGTTTTGGTAAATACTGGGTGTAATTAAATTCATTATCATTCTTTCAGACTAGTCCCTACTCCGGACGCCGGTCACGTGCGGATCAAAATTTATGAAATCTAACGCATCGATTTGGTATTGATAATAAATAAAAAATAATCGGTAACGTACTATATCAACTGCTACTGTACAAGTTTTCTTTTTAATAATGTTTTTAACATTACATGCAAAGTACTTAACAGAAATTTTTAAAAGTCTCAAATTCATAAGTGCCAACTACTTTAGGCGCCAGTAACCTTCATAATTTTCAATAAAAATAAATCTTTTGGCCTCTTTACTCTCTAACAATCAGCAATAAATGATGTACTATTATGTAAGTACTCAATTTATGCTAGTGAATTAAATACAACGGATTATTTTTGCGTTCCCAATATACCTACATCAAGAAGGTGTATTCATGCTCGTGCATGCCACTCTTTCCGGTTCTGCGAATCGGATGACTGGTCATGTTGGATTTACTCAGACAAAATGTCCAAACCTGTTCTTCAACTTTTGAAGGGGTATTTTCCTTTTACATTTTGCAAGAATACACTTACCACTGAAGATGCGCAACAATGTTCGGTTTGTCCACAGAGCACGAAAAGATAATTAAGCTTCGCCCCCGATGCGAAGCGTCATTTTTTTAATGCTCTGTGGCTTTGTCAGACCCTAATCTCACAATACCTGCTCCCACAGATTAGAGAAAAAAACAAATGACTATATGTGCCTGCTCCCAAAGCTGAAATCGCTGAAACCGTCAGTCTAAAACTTAAAATATATTTTCAAAATGACCAATAAAGGAAATGCCGATGTTATTTTTGTAGATGTAACATACCTGAATAAAATGACGTCTGGAATTTCGATATGGAGAAGACTTTAAGATGTGTTTGTTTAAGTTGTATATGTATAATTGGTAGGTATGCCGTTCATGTTACAACAAACATAATTTGAATTTTTTTTTTTAATTAAGCACAGGTCCTATAAAAAAGTACTAACTACTAGTAACTTTTTTTATAGGATCTGTGGTATTAAGTTAATGATTGTAGTAAAACCACTATTTTTGATTTGAATTGTTGTTTGTTTTTTTATTATCAACGGCAGCCTGCGATTTCATCCACTCCTGTTTTTTATGAAATCTTTACTCACTCGTAAATGGGGGTTTAATTTAAAAATCTCTCTTTAGTACCTCCTCTCCACAATAAAAGGAAAATATCAACTCTACGTCCAGCGATTTTGGCTGATAGTTGTCAGTAAGTCGTCACTCATGGACTTATGATCACCTGCACTAAAGTTTATTAAAATACAATATAGCTAGCAACACTTTCCCCAGGTTCTCGTATATTATATTGTTTGTTAAGGTGGAACGTTTCACTAGCGCGGCAAATTCGAATTTTCTTGCGTTCTTTTGCCAATAATTCCTTGAGCCAAATAAGTGCCAGCATTTTGGTCACGCGTCGCATAACCAGGCGCTCTGATAAGTTTTACTTCATATTTTTAAATAATATAAATACATCAGGGGATAACTTACGGTGAACGGTCTATAGGTACAAAGTAGAAACTTAAGAGCTCAAATGCATTAGTACAGATGCCTACATAAGGCTTTTATTAAAATTGAACTCTATAGTATAGGTTGAAATGAAGCGTATCTACCTACGTTTCATAAACCCGTTCCCTCGTATAACAACGTAATTTACCAGTGAATATGTCGCAACATAGCGCCAGTGTTCTATGACACTGCAGGGAGTTCCGAGTGATAAAGGTAATTACTCAGGTCCCCAAGGTGCTGACCGAGGGCAACGAACTAGAAATTAGGGCAAACGACCTGAATTCTAAGTTCTCGCAAAGAGGGTACTTATTGTAATTACCAATATGATGTAGTAGATGGTGATTACTTTTTTAAACGGACATTTAACCCAATTTTTATGGGTTTAGATGACAGTCCTTAACTTACAAAAGAATAAAATAAATAAATATGTGTGGACATTTCACACAGCGCCATCTAGCCCCAAACTAAGCATAGCTTTACTATGGGAACCAGATAACTGATATAATAACTAGATACTTTCTGTTTGTAAATACATACATAGAATACAATATAACACCCAGACATAGAACAAACATCGATTTTCAAAGTATTTGCGTTTTTTTTATGTGCACAAATACTTGTTCTCTCACGGGAATTGAACCCGCCGCCTCCGGGCTATGAGACGACCTGCTCAACCACCACATCACAGAGGCTGTCGCTGTCCACAGGTACTTCTTTAGTTAACATGCAGTTAACAATATTACTAAACATATCATTAAGGACTGCGCATCCTTTCTGTGGAGAGCACGTTAAGCGCCTTTGGCCCTGGTCGGTGTTTGTGGCGGAAAGGAGGTCCCGTGGAGAGCCCCCGGCGTGGGAGGGGGCTAGGCGCCTGCGAAAACAGGCGCGGGCCGCCCTGTTGCGGCGGTGGACGGAGGACCTGGCTCCACCGGTGCCTGGACAGAGGACGGTGGAGGCCATCCGCCCGGTCCTCCGGGAGTGGGTACGGCGGCCATTCGGGTCGCTAACCTTCCGATTGGTGCAGGTGCTTTCCGGACATGGATGTTTCGGAAAGTACCTGCATCAGATCGTGAGACGGGAGGCGACCCTGGCCTGCCACGAATGTGGGGCGCCGGAGGATACGGCGCCCCACACGCTGGAGGTGTGTGCTGCTTGGGATTCTGAGTGGCGCACGCTTTCAGCGGTCCTTGGCCGGGATCTCTCGTTGCCGAGCGTGGTGAATGCCATGCTCGGCAGCGAGAGAGTGTGGCAGGCCTTGGTCTCCTTCTGCGAGGCGGTGATGATGCAGAAGGAGGCCGCGGAGTGGGTCAGGGAGGATGATCCCAACTCTGACCGGCTCCGGCGCAGACGGACCGGGGGACGAAAGAGGCGTTTTGCTCGCCTTCTCCATCCTCCGTAGTGGGGCCGGTGGTGGAAAGACGGGGGACTCTCTGCCGCACCCACACGGCCCCACACGTCTGGTGGGTAACCGAGGTGTAAGGTTGTCCACCCACTGGCGCAGAGGCCCGAAAGGGCCTACCTACCGTAGGGCGGGATAGTGAATGTTAGCGCGGCCCTATCTCGCCCCATCCCGGCGGTGGACGGATCACGGGGGGGTTTTAGTGGGTCCGAGTCCCACATACCCCCTGCCATCACCCCCGTGGTGGCAGGGAAGTGCGAGGGAGGGAAAAAAAAGGCAAGCCTTTCGAGATGACTTAAACATTCTGACATAGGCTAGTCGATCACGTAACTTGATTGCAACCAATAGAAACACAATCTTGTATGGATTTGACAGTTTCAATACGCAGTTTATGTGTATAGTTACTATAAACATTTTCTAATTAGGTATGATATTTCCCGTGTTGCATTGCAATCAAAGAAAGTTCCGTGATCACCCCCCAGGTGTTGCCACTTTTACACAAACAAGGTAGGAGTTCCCGCTTGTCTCGTATACAAAGCCCATCTAATCTCCCTGAGCGTGTGTTCAGTCGATTTTTCAATATATTTCCATTGTAGAGTTGCTGCCGTCAAGTCACGTAAACAAAATTACTCTACCGTTCGAAATACAGCGGAACTCTATATTTACATTCACACTCATGTACTGTTGCAAAAATGGCATATAATATTCTTTTATTATTGTAATTTGTCTCGGAAAATAGAAAAATCTATCTATTTTATCTCTGTATTACTTTAGCTAGAGCAAAATTTATGTTTTGTCTACTTTGTAGTTAGAACTCTCTCTGCTTTAGCTCTACCATTAGTAGAGTTTATTGTTATAGACAATTTTAAGTTGTGTATTTTTAATAAGGTATTAAATTTTTTTCAAAAACCATTAGTTAAGTAAATAATAAGCGAAATACTAGATCAACTTCTGTAACTTGTGTATATTTCCTAGCTTATTTATTAATAGAAAAACCTTTGAAAGCATCTCTTAGCCGGTAATTTTCTCTAACAATACGTGCTTTTATGTCCCAGCTTAAGATGTTGTTATAAAACCTGGAATCTGAAGAAAAATGTAGCTACGTTGTAATCTTCTTTACAAGATGTCCAAAATTCTTGTTAGTACCTAGAAATACTACTCTACAAAAGAGATAAAGAACTCTTTTTAGATAGTAAAGTATATTGGTATCAGTGTATATATATTAGGGGATACCGTCTGTACTAATAATTTCATTATTCATAATTTCATTTCACATACCTCATTTTTAATAATGATGAAATTTATAATGGTGGTTATTTATAAATAACTTTGTTCATAATAGTTACTTTTTATATTGATCTTTTCTTATACAATTTATTCAAATAATGTTTAAATTTATTAAAAATTATGTTATAATGTTAATGTTAAGAATTTTTTTATCATACTTTTTTTTATTATAAATTTCATTACTTATAATTTCATAATAATCAGCATTCATAATTGTATTGTTCATAATGACTTTTTCATATTTTTTAGTTAACATAATAATAATTTTGAGGTAGTTAAATCATTATATACATATGCATGTATACCCTAAAGATACTAAGATACTAGTCTAAGGCAAAGTCATAAATAGGTGCGACGACGAGCGAAGCGAGGAGGAGCGTTAGGTTAACTGTGACCACACGACGCACGAGCCGAGCGAGCGAAGCGAAGCGTAGCGAGCGTGCCGCGGCAGCGGCCGGCGAAGTGCCAGAAGTCACTTATCCTTATATTAAAAAATTACAGAAACCATCTATATTAAGTTTCAGGTTACCGTTATTTGATTTAAATATTTTACACGTGTTTTTATTAGACATTTCAAGTTATTTATTAAAATAATGCACAAAGTTCACCAACAACACCAAAATCAACATAACATGAGAAAATATAAGTTATTTTACAATTACCCACAGTCCACACGTTAATTTTGTTTGTTTTGACTGGATGAAGTGCCTGCATAGATTGAAGAGCAAATTGGCTTGCCGTACTACGTTTTTATAACTGATTAGGATATATATAACAATCAACAGTTCCAGTCACATTAATTTACAGTATTATTGATATTTTGTTTTATGCTTAAAGTTAGTTATGGTAAAAGAACATTATAAATTTGTACTGTTATGTTATATACGCCTTATGAGTTTCATTCTTATAAATTTGGATTATTATTAATTTTGATTTATAATAAAGAAAATTAGATGTAGTGAAAGTATAATAAATCACATTATGTGAAATGATGATTATAAGTAACATTTTTATTTGTAACAAAATTATGACAAACGATTTTATGAGTTTCGACAGTGAACCATATATTAGCTCTACTTTTTATGAAGTATGTGTAAAATGTTAAGTTTAACTTTCATTACATTAAAGTAGGTTAAACTAAGACTTGTAAAAGCTAAATTTTTCGTTTCAACAACTTTACTAAAACAAGATTTGAATTAGGGTAATATTTTCTATGTCTAGATAAAAACCACAAGCTTTCAATAAGATTTTTTTGCTAAAAATTTCTGAATAAAAATAATACGAAGAAATAACTAAAACAAAACACAGCTAATAAAAATGTTTTCGTCTCTACATCAGATAGAGCAAAATAGAGTTCTCCAAGACACCGACACTGGAGAGTGCTTAGTGTCCGTAGAGGCTGAAATATTGGGCGACTTGTAATAGCACCAGCCACCACTAAATGTAGACCAAGATATTTTGTTTGCTATAAATATTATCATCCATAAGCAGACCTAATGTAGTTTCTGCATTTTCGCTATCTACTATTATACTACAGATTAATTTGTAAAGGAAAAATTTGAATCACGAGCGGGACTTGAACCCGCATCCATGCGTCCCTAAAGCCGGGACATGCTTTACTTAAGCTACCGTGACAAGTGGTCTCATGTCCGTTATCACCTTTTACAACCAACTTACGGAGTTGGCAGCGCCAACCCCGTAAGTTGGTACTATTATACTCTTTACACAATATTTAGAGGACTATAATAGTTATTTGTTAACTAGGCTGCAAAGTTGGTTTTTGGCGCGAGTACTTGAATTGAAACCTGAGCAAGCGAAGGATGCTAGGATTCTGACTGGTTCAAAAGAAGAATCTTGAGCGTAGCGAAGGTTTTCAAAGGTACGAGACGCAGAAAAACTTTGCTGCCGAGTGCAACACACAACTTTTCACCTCACTACAGCGAGGAAAATGTAAGAAAAACCGCTAAAAGGCTAAGAAAAGATTAGTTTTTAGCTTATTAATTTAGTTATGGGTGGCGGTAACGCTTAACATCAGGTAAACGACTAGCTCGTTACGTGATTCATGGAAAATTAAAGAAAAAGCGTTTTTCATCCATTTTCCATGCAGTCGCCGTGCTGGGTAGCGTATTGGTTATATTAAACTCTTTGGTGCTGGACAGTGCGAATATTCTAAAAATGAGGTTGGTGAACGAGAAAAAGATGGTATCTTTTAGGAGGTAGTCTGTGGTATTAATGAGTTTTCAGTGGACTGGCGATATCAAGAAGGTTAAATTCGGGCAGATCTGAACAGAAATCACAGAATAGATATATAGTACTAGGCCAAAGCGGGGATGAGTCGGGGGGCCGAGCGGCAGGGGCAGTCTAAGTTAGAATGGTTCCAACGCACAATAGTTTAGGTAATTTATTATTACACTGAATATAAAGGGCATTTTAAAAATCCACTATACATAAGCCCTCTATTATATTTAGTTCAACTACTACACAAAGTTTCATGACCTTATTTAAAGTATTCATTAAATAATCGCGGTTTATTTGTACGGTTTGGAGGTAACTTTCGATTTTTTTTCTATCGAGAAAAGTTTAATTCTTAATTCGTGTTTTCACTGTACATAAGCCTTAGTATTAGTCCAGAACTTTAACATATATTAATTTCAAAGTCATTGTTGCAATATTGTTGACAGGACACGGCCTCATGCTAAGGCATTTTGGCGTTGTATAGGCTCTTAATATTTGCTCCAATATAATGGGTACATACCCAATAAAGGGGATAATGGGTGGGCTACACTTAAAAATCTGTAATTGTTTTTTGCATGTTAGGCAATAATACAGGCTCTGTATAGCCTGTATTACTAAAATAATACTTTCTAATACTTTACCTGTTTTATGATTCATTTTTGGTACCTATATAACAACGCCAGAACAAAAAGTAACAAAAACATTTCTGCGAAAAAAGTGTTTCGATTTTTGAAAGTTGTAGAACAAAAGTTGTTTGTTTCAGTGATGTGAAGCCCTAAAAGGTTTTTGGTAAATTCTGTTCAACCTGTATACCAATATACTTACCTATTTTAAATTGATCAAACGAACTTTGAAATCTACCAAGAAATATTTTGCTGAAATACATACCTACCTAAGTAACGAAATACTATAGTATGTTTTATTAATTTTTAATTTATATTTTTGTTATACTTACCACTAAAATTACCATTACCATCAGTAACACTATCCACCATTACAGTAGTTTTGTTTTAGTTGGATATTTGGTAGAAATCGCCCGTTTTAAATCCTCTTCTTGGATTTAGTAGTTGGTGAAACGAAAACAGGATTTATCGTGGTATAGCTCCTGATTTATTCCCAAATCGAATCTTGTTCCAGTTTGGTGGAAATAAGCTTCAATGTCTTACATTTTTTAAACATTACTGGAACTCTGTAGATCTGCAAAATCCGGTCAAATGGCGACGTTTTGCATGGATTAATAAATACGTAAAGATGTACGTACGACACTCTTTCGCCCTATTGGGTCGCGCACTGTCCAACCGATTACACGAATTACAATTTAAAAATGTAAAAAAAAACTTACTGACCTCTACAATAGTTTAGAATCTAGAACTATACCTACATTATAAAATTATTTCCCCATTAGTTATTGGGGTCGGCTCCTAATCTAACCTGTAGCGGCGAGCTACCAGAATTACACGAGCGACTGCCAGCTGACCTCGCAACCCATAAGGAACCAGTAACAGGGATGGTTAGATCAGGCGTCAGATTCTATCACGCGTCTGACTACCCGTAACGATTGCCATAGATGTTCTTATGACAACCGGGACCGACGGCTTAACGTGCTCTCCGAGACACGGAGCGATGGCATTGAAAACTGCACATAACTTACTAGATAAGTCATTGGTGCAGGGCCGAGGATCGAACCCGGTACCGTAAGATTGCGAAGCGCACATGCTACCGCTCGGCCACCATGGCTCTCCTAAAATTATTTCATAGTTTTTGTAAATTGATTGTACCTACTTACCTATTTTTTTTTTCATGGATACCAAAGGGATAATAATAACAAATTAAAACAAGAGTTTTACGAAATAATAATTTGACAACGATATGAATTAAACCAACAACGAATTGGCGAATTTCATGGCTACCAAATATTCAAATAAAAAATATTACAGCGGAAGAGAATTACTCGACGTACCGAATATAACTCAAGCAAGGGAGGCTCCTAAATAACAGGGAAGTTCCACGGCGTAATCTCAGACTAAAGGAATGAGATGTGTAGAAAATGAATCCCCTAGGAACCAAAAATAATTCGAGCAGACCAAACGACTGAAGCCCAATACACGTCGTTTTATAGGTACTTATTAAATAGTGCGCATGATGGAAAGGTCTTTTTAATTTGGCCGTATATACAAACATCAGAGAATTTAGTCACTATAAAGTCAGTGTTAATTTAGTCACTAATAATAATTCTCTCAGACAATTTATAGTTACTAGTCACTATTAATTTGCCTTAGGTTAAATCGCACCGAGGCTGTCAAATGTGCGTGGTAGTTATTCTAAGGTGTGTAATTTTTTTTTCTTTGGGTTGAGGCTATTGGTATCTACTGTCCTTTATAGCGTCAACAGGAGGAACATTCCGTAAATAAAAAAGTACTCTGTATTTTTAAATAATATAAGCACATCAGGGGACATCTTACGGTGAACGGTCTGTAGGTATACCTGTCATTCTTAGCCGTCAAAAGTGTGAAACTAGCTCAATGAAATCTCTGGGATACGAGCCGTTTGATTGGGCTGTTTTCGGGGAAGTCCTCTTCCTTGAAAACGGCCCCATCAAATGGCTCGTCGATCCTTCGAGAAGACTACGTGCACTGAAAGAGAGGACCCTATGGAAAGTCGCGACTGTGTAGTTAGCACACCAACGTGGGGTACATCCACCTCGCTAGAGAGGTCGGTGTTCGATTGTGTTGCTCTGGTATCATATACCGGTGCCAAAAACGGTAGTTAAGCAAGAAGGGCAAGACTGGTCCTAAGATTCTATCGCAGCCGTCATAAGCTGCGATAGGAGGATAACCCGGGTCAAAAACGACGGGGAATAGGTGCGTGAACTTACTAGATTAGAGACGACATTGTGGTCAAAATAATAAGATTTTGCAGTTCGGAACTCCTGTAGATGGCTTCACTTTCTATGGTCGTATATTTTGGTCTGAGGTCGCAACGAAAGGCGTAACCTTTTGATATAAACTCGGAGATCCTTGCGAGTAAAAATTTAATGATGAACGTTGTAAAAATCTGGTTATCTCGTGTTATTGGGTTCGGTAACCTTATTTCCCTTTGAATAAATTTAATTATTCCCTGGATATTCCCTGGCTTTTACGGCACCCACGGGAAGAGATGTAGTGGTCCTATTCGCACACCACGGCAAGTGGACACCAGGGAATAAACCAAATTACTGGGCAATGAACCCTTCATAACGTCAGTTCTTTTCAAATGTACCTCTGTGGACTGGTAGAATTGTATTGGTTATAGAATTAAAAAAGGAGATCTCGAGGGGAGTACATGTACTGTACTTAAAGGCACTGGGTATGGGAACTGGACTGAACCCTTGATAGACATGACCATTAAGTGCATATAGAGCAAATTCTGTGGTATCTATCATAAGAATGCATAAGGTTTAGTTGCAAAAATTCGTGTGTGTAACTCGGACAGCCATGTATTTTGTCCGCATGCTGATCCGCACTGCACGTAGTTTCGTCATATCCGCTACAAGTGGATTCAGACAAGTCTGTACTGCAATCCATGTACCTATTGGCTTCCATGTATTCAAAAACCATGGAATTCAATTTCTAAATAGCAAACAACATATTGCTTATTATTATAGAAACAAAACACTATTTCTATTGCACAAATTGTTTTAAAACATGTGAAACAACATGAAGACTAATATATATTTGTGCGAACAAATATATCTGAAATGAAAATAAACGTATGAAAATTCAGCGCACATTCCGTAATAAAAACAAAGTCGACGGACGCAAACCACGAGCGCTGGTAATTTGCTAGTTCGCCTTCTATTTAATTATGCACTAAAGCTTGAGCAAGGGTTTGAGAATTCCATAAACGTATTTTAGGGCAAAACCCCGAGCATGCTTGGTGGTAACGAGGTCGCTGTAATATAAATATGATGGGGACACACGACGAAGCCGAAATCAACTTTATTTTATTATATTATGTCTACTTACGGCCTTTATAAAACAAACACTATGCCAATAAGTTTTGCGCACAAAACAAAAATTATTGACAGCTTTTGTGGTGTGGTGGTTGAGCAGATCTTGACAAATAAGTCGTTGTACGAATAAGTCTTACCTAAATGGAATCCCGAAAACAGTGTCTTACGGCTGCAGATCATTTTGAGAATCTGTCCAAAGTCGACTAAACCCAATTATGAATGCAACAGCCTAAATCCTTTTATTCGTTTTTCATTAGGGAAATTTTATATCTCTTTCCATTAACCCTTTTTCATGCTTCTTCATCTAACTTCATGTTTAGGATCTCTAGGTCTTGGGAAAACCATAAAACTGACAGTGTTTTTATAGGTACCTCACGAATAAATTCACTGTTTACACGTGGCGCGCCAATTCGCACGGTAGGACTGAAATTGATTCGAGCGAGAAAAACGTGACGCGATATGAAAAATTATTTATCAGATTTTACATTCACACTCGAAATTGATTGAACGGCAAACAAAGGAAATATCGACGGCCGTAATATTAAAAGGAGAAATGAAAAGGACAGAAATTATTCGATTTCGTTACAGAATGCGACATAGAATCGACACCACTGTTTAGTCTACGATCGCACGCAACGGTGCAATTCAATTACGATCCATCTCAAGTCGTGTAGTGATGTTATTATGGGCTCACTGTCGAAACTCATAAGAGTAAATAATGATAATGAGGTATGTGAAATTAAATTATTAGTTCTGACGGTATACCACTATTCTGAAAGTACCTACTTTAAATTTTCATCTTCTGGTAGTTACTTTTCCTAACTCTAATAACTGAAATATACATCATTTGGCTCACAGAATAAAAAAACATGCCTGGATAAAACTTACACTAAAGTAAGTTTTGTCGCAGCGATTCAGTTCTACCACGTTTGTGATTAGTAAAATCGCTCGCTTGTTTCTACCACGAAACTACAATTTACGAGTAACTGGGTATCCATATAGGATAGGTGGTGTAGTTCATTACATAGGTATATGAATGACGTATATCGTAAAAAAACCTAGGGTGGGTTTTTTGATCCGTAGTTATGGTAACCAATGGTTAAAAACTCTAACAAATTCTAACCAAAGGTCTAAATTTGTTTGAATTTTCAACCGTTGGTTTTTTTTTTTATGTAAACGAATGACGTGACGAGCTAGTCGTTCGCCTGGTGTTAAGCGCCACGGCCGCCCATTACAGATTGCAGGGTCACTCGGAAATCTAAATATTAAAGTTTCGCGTGACACCGCGCACTGCGCACGTCATCCTGAGACATCACACAGTCTAAAAAAGATTTCTAGACTGTGAGATCAGTTCTCATTTGCCCAGTAATTTCACTAGCTACAATGCCCTTCAAACCGGAACACAGTAGTGCTTACACACTACTGCTTGGCGGCAGAATAACTGGCAAAGCGGTGGTACCTACCTAGACGAACTTTGCAGAAAAGTCCTACCACCTGGTAAAACGTTACGTGGTTACGTTAACTATAGATCAAAAAACCTACCCTTAGTTTATAGTTAGAGTATGTCAGTGTTCTGTTTGAAACTGCCTACAATAAAGCCAGGCATTTTACGAGATGGCCACCCTGAAGTGAATTATTAATTTCTCTGTCGTATTTTACTGTCGTTTTATGAAAAGGTATTTCAACAGATCATAATTTAGGCTAACCCTCTAACTAAGTAAAGAATTTATTACCTACGTTTAAAATGCTTTGTCTACGTAATTCTTGTTATCACGTAAGAACATTGAGGCTGTTTTATATCGAACGAGGCTTGGAAGACAGCGTAGATGCCGAAAGCGAGAGGTTTAAACACCCATTAGTACTTTCAGTTGGTACATGCTCGGTAAATAAAAAAATTATAATTGTAAAATTCTAATTTCATTTTTTTTTCTTATATGTTGGCTTCAAACATAGTGTATTTAGCCAGTGTCAAGTATTGTAGTTTTTCATCGTGTTATAGAATATTTCACGAACCTAAAGTCAAGTCTAAGTCACAGTCTGGGTATATAGTTATAGTCCAGTCTAAGTCAGGTCAGGTAGTTACAGTCCAGTCTAAGTCATGCCCTAGTAAAGTGATGTCAACTTTACTAGCAAAGCTAACCACCAAAATAAATCCAAAATTCCATAGAAGCTTCTAGAAGCTACTATGGAATTTTGGAAGCAAACCACGTTTTACCACATTATATCACTTGCCCACACTCATGCTCTTATTCAGCACTTATTGCGGAAAACACCACCAATTTTAAACATTATCACTGGAAAAAGCACAAGTTTTGAAAAATAATACAATGCAACACAATTTTCGGAAATCTATAGAAATTGAAACTTTGCTCGCACAGAGCTAATTTTATGCTAGGTAATGGGACGCCGCGCAGGCCGCCCCCGCACTAGTTGGACCGACTATCTGGTGAAAACCACGGAGAGCCGATGGATGCAGAAGGCGAGCAGCCGCTCAAAGTGAAGCTCTGTGGGGCAGGCCTATATTCAGCAGTGGACGTCTTCAAGCTGTTAATGACAGGATAATTATGTTGAGAACTTTTTTCCGTGGACGTCGTCGTCTTAACATTATTTTTCAAAGAAACTCTCCGTTTCGTTATCGCGTTTTACTGCTTCGGTTGTATTTATTACTCCGCTATAGTGTAAGGTCAGCTTTAAGGTTAACAATTTAATTTGAAGCCTGCCGGGGTAGGGGCGATAACGAGCATATTTTTTTATTAAATACGCAAAAACATAGGATCTGTTTAAAAGTCTACTTTATATTAGATCCTCATCGTTCTAAAGAAAACACAACTATAGTGTTTTTAGGGTAAAACGGACTCTATTACTAAGGCTCCGCTATCTGTCTATCTGTCCGTCTGTCACCAGGCTGTATCTCATGAACCGTGATAGCTGGACAGTTGAAATTTTCACAGATGATGTATTCCTGTTGCCGCTATAACAACAAATACTAAAAAATAGAATAAAATAAATATTTTAGGGGGCTCCCATACACCAAACATGTTTTTTTGCTCGTTTACTAGATGAGTCATAGATGGCGCTGCTTTAAATAGTATATTACTACTCAGCACTAGATGGCAGGGATAGATAATGGTACGGAACCCTCCGTGCGCGAGTCCGACTCGCACTTGGCTGGTTTTTAATGTTTGTTCAGATAAGTCTTTGTTTATTTGTTTATAATTCTATACCAATTTTACCTATACTAAACACGCATTTTATTTGTTTAAATTTTCATTTCCATGTATGAAGACTTAGGCCCGATTTCACCAAACTAGAATAAATTTTATTCCAGGTATAACTTTCCGAGAACAACCGAGTTACGCGAATATAGCCCTTATACCACCAATTTTGTGAAGGAATAAGACTTATTCCTTGAATACAATCAAAATGGCGTCTTTTTTGTGTAATTTCATTTGTCAGTTAGCTGTATCCAGGAGTAAGGAATAGCCGTATACTTGGAATAAACGTTGGTGAAATCGGGCCTTAGAGTCATAGCTAATACAACGAATAGGTATGTAGGTATTAAGCCAGCGTTTTAAATTATGCATTGAGGTTAAATACCAGCGTGGTCAGAAGGGAAAAATGAGGGAACCTATTTCATTCAATTTTTACCTGCCTGGTTCCATGTGCACTTGGAGTTTTCACGCAGCACAATCGAAACTGTATCGCAAATCGTAATCCCAACTAAATCAAATCGACTGCAGTCTAACTGCATTACAATCTAGATGTAGTCTGAACATTTAGGTAGGTATATTACCTACATAGCCCTTCTACACGCTGCTACTGTTTTACGTAACATAGATACAGTTTTTCTCCCATGTTTCTCAAGATGTTGCCAGTGTTGTCTTCATAATTCGTACAATTAGACGGTCTCGGTCGTTAGCCGCAGCTGTGAGCTCTTCAAAGGTTGAGATCATGTTTTTCCTCCCTTGACGCTAACAAGTTATCTTAAGAAATAGGTTAATTAACGGTTTATTTAATAAGCAACATTATACCTAATGGAGATCCGCAGGAGAAATAAAGTGACCGATATAGCTCTTAGAATCAGCAAGTTGAAATGGCAATGGACAGGCCACATCGCTCGTAGAACTGACAACCGATAGGGAAGAAAGGTTCTCGAGTGGCGACCACGAACTGGAAGACGCAGCGTAGGCTGGCCCTCCACTCGGTGGACCGACGACCTGGTGAAAACCGCGGGGAGCCGATGGATGCAGCAAGCAAGCGGCCGCTCAAGGTGGCGCTCTGTCGGGAGGCCTATGTTCAGCAGTAGACGTCTTCAGGCTGTTAATGATGATGATGACGATGAATAAGGATCCCTAATTTTTTGTAAATATTATTATAGCCTATGTCACCCGGGGATAGTGTAGCTTCCCAATAGTGAAATAATTTTTCAAATCGGTTCGAGCTTATACAATGCAAACAAACAAACAATCAAATCTTTCCTCTTTATAATATTGTTATAGATGTTATAGATTATAGATGAGTGAGAAGTACCACCTACTTATGAATCGGATTAGGGAAGAGGTAGTATGATTATTTCGTAGTTGGTACCCATGCTGGGTGTAACTGATTTTATTAGCATCTTTTGAAACTAAATTTTTGAACTCTAACGCATCGATTTGGTATTGATAATAATTCCAAAAAATTGGGATAACTTACTTAATCAACTGCTACAGTACAAAATTAAATTAAAATAATTAACTCCTGTTTTTACTTAGTACACTACCTATAAGGTAAAAAAACTTATAAAAGTATCAAAATCATTCGCGCCAACTACGTTAAGCGCCGCGGATATATTCAAAATTTTCATTAAAAAATATTTTCATTTGTACTCTTTATTCTTTAATTGCCATCAATAAATTATGTACTGTCATGTACTCAATTTATGCTAGAATGAATTCAATTGCATTATATTAATTACAAAAGAGTATTTTCTTCAAAATAAAAGAGTTCCTATACAGGTTTTTGGTTAATGAATAGAAATCTAGAAAACCGCTACAATGTAAATAGGTCTAAAGTAGCTATATTACCCCGTCGTCCATTTTCAACGTATTTATAATATTGGATGTAGCAGTTTTGTATACCTACGTTTGAGCGAACTTTGTATTTTCTAACCAACTCGATTAATAGTCTTAGTCCTACTAAGTATTCTGTGGTACTATGTAGGTACCTAGATAAATTTCAGCCAGCAGTTCCAACAGGCTATATAAAATAAATAAAGTAAAGTTCAGTTCAAAGGTAGCTGTGCTATCAGCTACGCGAACAGTTGGATCAGTAAATAATTGTTAAAGAAGGTTTCCATTTTCTATTACAATTTTAACAAAGGCAAATTTTAGCTCGCATTTTGTCTGTCAAAGGTCGATATGTTAGAATAAGTACTTATGTAGCTTGCTAACTATGAGTCTAGGGCTACGTCAAAACCTTAGCAGGTACTGAAGAAATTTGCTATAGGAAAAGACACGCGGAACTTTAGGCAATCTGTGAAGATAAATATCTGATAAGTAAATATTATAACTATTTTCCGGATTTCCTAAAGAAAGTCTAGAAAAAATTGGTGTTCGGGTCTTGGCGCATTTCAATCAATTACTATAATAGACAGTTTAAAAAGACTGGTCAAGTACAGAGAAGTATGCCTTAAATAGCAATGTCTGAGCCATCTTAGCATCAGAGTCTAAGCGCTATTGGTAGTCAACCGGATTAGTGGTCATGCTCAAATCTCTTAGCCCAGCTCTATTATACAGATCATAAATTTCAGAGTGCTCACTCAGAAATAAATATTGAGGGAAAGTTTAAAGGGTAAAAGCTTAAAAGTTTTCTATTAACTGAAACAATAAAAGGGAGTGGTTGAAAGAAAATTGGTTTATTTTATTTAAACTTAAACTTATAAGGTTGCGTGTTCATTCGGGGTCACAAATGAGAAAGATGGCGATCGGAAATAATGCCAAAAAAATAACGTTCACTACTGTACAAAACAGCGCGCGTGCGACACAGGAGGCAGACTGGGTATTGCCAGATGCCACAAAAGTACTCAAGTAGGCGCAACGGTATTGGCCGCTACACCATCAGGAAGCCACATTCAAATAAAATGGAAGAACTGCTGCGCGTTGGTTCAAACCGTTATTCTCCGTCGGAATCCGTCGGTTCTGTATAACGTGATCAAAGTATTCAGCTTTTCTAGTATAGCTAGATTCTAGAAGATATTAAGGGCTTAAGGGCGTTTTTTTGGTTCTTTTTTAGAAGAAGTTTAAAAATAATACCATTTTACACCTTGACCGCGGACAACCAATGACTTTGACCTACTCTTGTTACAAAATAATGCATAAATAGTTTTTAAGGCTAGAGTGAACCGGTATCTTCTAGGCAAGCATGATCCATCGTCGACCGCGTCGTCACTTACCATCAGGTGAGACCGGGGTCAAATGTTAGCCTATCATTGAAAAAAAAATTGCATGATAAATTAATACTTATTAAACTAATTAATTTTGATAAATTTTTGCTTGATAATCTTGATGTCAAGATTATCATGTTATGGATTGCCCTACAGCAATCATAGCAACTAAGTACTACTAAATCCCACTATTTACCCATATATACAGGCAACATTGCCCCGCTATAAGTAAAAAATAAACGATATTGCCATGTTATGGATAATGCAAAAATCCCATGCTGAGTGGAACTTTGTGGTGCTGAATCTAAGCAAAAATGTAAACTGAAATTCACTTAGCGCTGTAAGACGGTCAGTCTATCGGTACCGTAGGTACTATCTGAATAGTTTTGCTAAAAAGCGATTCACAGAACTCCGGATCTCGAACAAATAAGCCAAATAACAGAGGAGTGAAATAAACTTCCGGCAGGGTTGCCATCTCACAAAATCCTAGAGCTCAGAACTGTTGGATCATAACTCGTGGACGTAACCAGGGTTTGAGGAAGAGGGGGTCTAATGGCAAAAAACTAGAGGTAAAAAGATCAAGATGAAAGGAAGTAAATTGGAGTATACTATCGAAAGCAATTCAATCCCTATCCATGCACCGTGAAAATGAATTTGATATTTTCTTGAAATGTATGACTCAATCCATCCTAAAGAATAATTCTACAATGACGAATTTAAATAAAAAAATTAAAACTGCCCTAGACTATTTATTCTCTCTCAACATAGGATATTTTTATCCCAAGAGTTTAAGGGAAAACGGGTGAATAAAGGTTGAAATCGAAGCGCGGGGCGCCCTCTAGTTTCCATTAATGGACCAGTCAACCTTCTTCCTTCCTCCGCTAACCCCCCTTTGCCCCTGAATACGCCCAACGCTCGAGCGATAACCCATATATCTCAGTGTAGCTTTGCAAAAGCTCGCAAGATCAAGCTTTACGATTCACTGCTATTCGTAAAACGCATGAATTTTTGACACTAACTGTAACATCAAAACGGTTTTATGATCTGTCCAATAAAGGGGGAGGGAGATACGGCCAGGTAATTATTTGTTGTATTTATTGCCTTGGCTTTGCCATTTTCATATTTTTTATAGTATTGTCTGTAGTGAAATGCGAACAGTTTTTTTTATATCGCTCATTATGACGTTGAAGTTTTTTTTTGTCTCACCTGATGGTAAGTGATGACGCGGCCTACGATGGTGCATGCTTGCCTAGAAGATACCTGTTCACTCTTGACATGAAGACTTCCAGATTATACTTAGTTAGCTTAAAGCATAGACGACGGCGAGGTATTCTACTCACTAGCTGTTCGCACTGTAAAGTTTGAAGTAAAACGTACTATATATCTATTCTGTGGTAAAACGCTGTGGAAGATGCAGAAGGTATGGATGACGAGTTTCTGTGCGTTTTGTTGTCTGATGAAAGAATGGAGAGGAAGGAATTAAGAAGTTAATGTATTTCACTCTTCAAGTCAAGTCTCCCGTCGATTTATCTATACCTACATAAGATCTCTAGATGTTTATTACAGCTTGACTAAATGACTAGATACATGCTCTGAAATGTTGACTACTTGCTACGTAGGTAGCTATGCTACTTTCAAAGGAGACACGCTGACCTCACTTCTCTGAAATGTCGTACTTTAATGCAATCTTGTAAAGTGTTCAATAAATTGATAGTTTATTTAAATGTCAGACTTGAGAGCCAACTTGTGTCGTTTCATGCAACCGTTTAGAGGACTAGCTGAGTTACCTGGATTCCACGGATTCCCTGGATTAAATATTACACAGACTAGAGCAAGCAAAGATCCCTTTTCATTAGCGTTAACGCCAACCGATAACTCAAAAAGTATGGGAATGACATTGCCTGCGGAAAACTAGAATGTGACACGCTTACCTTATAAGATACCGGTATACTCTAGATTTGAAGACTCTAAGCACAAAATACTACAGAACGCAATCAACATAGTAAGTGCGCTCGAGCAACGCACACATAGACACCGCTCACCGACACGATGTCTCGGAGTCTGTCGGAGTAGTACGGGCGCGAGCGCCACCCGCTTGAGAGACGCGTCTGTTAACATTCTTGTAAAAAATGGAGCAACTAAAAATAGTTACATATTATAACTGTAACAGTGGACGGTTTTTTAAATTCAACATTAAACGGTGAATTGTCGTTTTTTAAGCTACCAGTTGTTTCAGAGAGCTAAGTAGGTAGGGTAGTAAGGTAGGGTTTGCTTGTTTTCAATAATCTAATGAGGAAGATGTAAATTTAACATAACCGCATTATTTAGCCATCAAAAAAACTTTATCTAATTATATTAATAACTGCGAAAAAATTATTTCGATATCAATGAAAGGGTTATGGTTTTAGCAGTCTATGTATGTATGTTTGTATTTACGGATGGATGATAAAAAAATACGCATCTGCCGCATTATAGTTATGATAAGTAGGTAGGTAACTACTGCTCAGCGCGGCGAGCCGGCCGCCCGCGCAGCCGCCGCCATCCCTAGCGTGAGCGCCGAGCGTAGGTATAAAAAGTGAAGTACATACATGTGATTGACTTCTGTAGTATTTTGTGCTCTAAGATTGTATTTCTACAGAACTAAAAAAGTATTCATGAATAAAAAAGTGTTGTAATGCTTCAGAGCTTACTTAAGACAGTACAAATAATTTATTCGTGTTCAAAAGACCCATTAGACTATAGCTAAAGGACTACATTAATGAACTATAATACCCTGTTATGGACCAAAATATATCAAAACAGGGTCGTGACCCTATTGGCCCTTATGAATAAACTTTAAGATTAATATGTACTATTGTGCCGGTTTTAATTAATATGAAATATGACATATTTAATTGTTGCGTGAATTTGATTAATTTTAGTTCACTTAAAACTAGACAATAATGGTAGGGGCATTAGAGCAATTATTAATTCTATGGTTATTAGCAAAAAGCCACTGTTTATAAATTTTGTTAATTTTGTTCGTTTTGTTGTTTTGTTTGTTTTAAATTTTGCTGTCGTTTTGTTGTTGTTTTGTTTTGTTTGTTTTTGTTGATTTTGTTTTGTCGTTGTCGGCTAACCTATAAATCTTATAAAACAAGAAGAGATAACTATAAAAATCGTAAGGCAGTTTTTAATGTTTATTATGATATACATGTTTGAAATTTTACATTTACTAAGAGCTAAGATGAATTTTCAAAACATTTTCTATAACTTCTCGAATAGTTGTAGCTTATAGCAACCCTACGCTGCAAATGAGTAAGCAAGAATCTACGTTATTCTAATCGGAATTCCTTTCATCCCTCCATGAAACATCTTCATTGTTTAACTATATTTACCGACGTACCGACGGACGGACAAGCTGTTTGTTTTAGTACAATAATTATAATCCTGCATCTGTAATCACAACACACGTCTGTGTGGCCATAAATTGACAGTCTGTTTGTTCATTTGATTTATGAACATCGACAGGTTTGGGGAGAAAATTAGGGATGCACCTGGAACAACTTGGCAACGGTGCAAAGTAAAAATAAAAGGAAAATCTTGGGCGTTGCTACAGACCTAGAACATTTTCGCTACTCTCTTCTAGGTCTGTGGGTGTTGCACTGTTTCTTTATTGGACAGGGGTCTAGCAAAGATCCCTTTTCATAAGCGTTAACGCCTAACGATAACTCCAAAATGTATGGGAATGCGGAAAAGTGACATCCACAGGTCAGGACATTTCCATACATTTTGGAGTTATTTGGAGTTAGTTATAAAATGTTTCGTGCCTTGAAGTAACTAAGTGGTACCTACTTGGTAACGTCTTTTTCTTCGAAAATAAAATATAACGCATAACTGTACTTACGTACAGCTACTTACGGGACCAGGGGGCCTAGCAAAGATCCCTTTCCATAAGCGGTAACGCCAAACGCTATAATTGAAAAAGTATGGGAATGACATTACCTGCGGAAAAGTTATCCGCAGGTAATGTAAGTTAGTTGTCATTCCCATACATTTTGAGTTATCGTTTGGCGTTAACGCTAATGGAAAGGGATCTTTGCTGTCTAGCAAAGATCCCTTTCCATTAGTAAATAATAGATCTGGGGGTCTCCCCAGATCTATTATTTATTTACACTACAAACATCTTCTTGTATTATAAATTAGGAGCTTAGCAGCTTTAAAATGCAGACTGTTGATGACTTAAAAAACTTTTTATTGTGATTGTCTATGAGTTTATAGAGGTCGGAAGGTTAATGGCAGGAAACGTTATATAAACACTGGTTTATTGAATTAAGTTTTTACATACACACGTAGACGAGGTAGGACCACGTAGCAGCATTATTTTAATGATATCCGGCATTTTTTATTATACCTTCGAATGTAATGCGCATACTAAACTTATTTCCTCTTATTCGTAATCGATTTGGCTTTGTTTTGCAATGTTTGTTATTATTTTTGTTTAGTCTGGACCTACCTGGGGGTCTAGCAAAGATACCTTCCATTAGCGTTAACGCCAAACGAGAACTCAAACTGTGTTGGAATGACATTGCCTGTGGAAAACTTTTCCGCTGCTAATGTCATAGCTAATGTCATTCCCATACATTTTGAGTTATCGTTTGGCGTTAGCGCTAATGGAAGGTATTATTACACCCAACACACTTATACTTAGTCAACATGTAACATTTTTGGTTTTCAAACACCTATCATAATCAATGTTTTAGGTTTTCCAAGATCTCAAGAAGAAAACATTAGCGAGATGTTTGTCATTTCACGAGCGCCGTCTTACTTCCAAGAACAGTCCTTTAACAACTGCAATGGTAGAGCCAATGAAGTATTACAAAGAATATTTTCTTAGTACTTTATACTTATACTATTTGTACTTTTAAGCAAAGGCGTTGTTTTCAGATTCTGATCCCTACGTGTAATATTATTAAAATATTAATAGAATGCTCCCTCCGTCTGAGTCGGGGACTCGGGAAACAACAGGTTGGGCGGCACTAAAGAGGGCATTAGGGTACCGCCATTTTCCACCTCAATTCGCAGTACGTTGTCACAGGCGGCTGTACGCGCCTTTAAAATTTTATTCCCGCTTTTATGTGATGCTTATACGCGTCTGGGTGTGAATTTGGATATCTTGTTTCGAGATTTTAGAACGAAATGTTTTTTGCGTTAAATATTGTAGAGCTACGAGTGTAGCTACGTCTACACCGGTGCCTACAGCGTATTTATGAGTTTTCAGTGTTCCTCGAAAATTCACAGACGCTATATTATGTTGTACCTACTATACCGTAAAAGCGTCCGTGGCTTTAGACTTTGCACCCCGTCGTCGCCGCCCAAGACACGTCTTGAGCGATCCGGATGATCCTATAGCAGCCGTTGTGTCGGCTGCGCTAGGATCACCGGATCAGTCTAGCCCTTCTGGCTCAGGTACCGCTTTCGGCACCGGTATAGGATACCAGCGCAACACAATCAGACACCGACCCCGCCGGCGAGGTCGACGTACCCCCCGTAGGTTAGCTAGAACGGTCGCGACTTTCCATAGGGTCCACTCTTCCAGTGGACGTAGCCTTCTCGATCCTCTTATCCCGGCAACGGCCCAAGCCGAGGCTCGCACCCCAGGGGTGCCCTTGTGCTAGTTGCCTCCCACTTTTGACGGTTGGGTGCCTTAAGCGCCTGCCCTCCCGCCCGGTGACGCTGTAAAGGTCGGTAGAGACCAACAGCATTAGCCCGTTCAAAAAAAAAAAAAAAAAAAAAAAAAAAAAAGGCTTTAGACTTTGTTACAAAAATACTTTTACAAGTATTTAGGGGCTGCACGGTTCACGTTACTTACCAACCGAACGAACTCATTTCAGCACGTGATTTTTTTTGTTGGTTATATTTTTGCAGGGCCGACATTTTTTTTTCTTTTTGTAAAATGACTAGGTATACTTACATTTTCTTCTTTCGTCTTAATCTTTTCAAATGCTATAGTAGATACCTACCTGCCTATACTTTAGGTAGGTAGGTGGGTATAGAAAATGCGAATTAGCTTTAATCTTAAAATAATCCTGTTTTATGGTCGGCTTAACACGTTTAATCACAGTTCAATCAAATGCCTGATTCACCATGACCAATTTATGTTCGTAGTATTAGCATATATGTAATAAATACATATAGTATTTATTACATATATGGTACTAGCCTAAACCGCGTATCAAAACTGTTTATAAAACCTACCTATACAACCATTCAAAGGGTCATTGAACTCTATTGTAACGGTGGAATAACGGCCATAAAGGAACCACATTTCTTATTAATGGTCCGGTCAAGATGTTTGGACACCTTTTAGCGAGATGCTCTATTGTTTATAAATATTTTCAATTTGTCTAAATAATAAGTGTTTTTTTTATTATTGTAGAAGCGTTTGGCTACATCTCACCTAATGGTTAGAGCAGATGTAGCCAAAGATGGGGCACACAGAAGATCTATTCACTCTACTCTTGAATACACCTAGATTACATGTGGAAGGAAACTGTTGTAGGAAGCAGTTCCATTCCTTTAGATGTAAGATTATGAAGGAATTACCGAAACGGTTTTCGCTAACAACATAATGATAGAAGGCTTCACCGCGTCTAGGTCTATAGTTCTTTGACGGAGAGAAGAGGGTAAGACAAGGGTGAGATGAGATCATGGGGCTCCTGAGAACACTCCCCATGTAGAAGGGCAAAAACGGACAGACAAGTGTTTTTTAATCATCAGAGCTACCCTTCGTATGAGTTTTTTTAATGAATATTACTGTACTTTATATCGAGTAGGTATCGTAAAATATTTGTATGAAATCCTTATTACGCTAAGGGCGCTGCCTGTACTGGGATTTCATATAAATATTTAAAGATACTCGATATCGAGTACAGTACAATAATATACATTCATACCCACACACACTACTGCACTAACGGCACAGTCACAGATTAGAAACAAAACAAATGACTACAATAGGCACAGTTGAAAGACACCTTTGAGTGGATTTGAAATCTATCGTCGGAAATAGGCCTCCCCAGAGAGCGCCACTTTGAGCAGCTGCTCGCCTCCTGCATCCATCGGCTCCCCGCGGCTTTCACCAGAGCGTCGGTCCACCTAGTGGGGGGTTGGCCTACGCTGCGTCTTCCGTTTCGTGGTCGCCACTCGAGAACCTTTCTTCCCCATCGGTTATCAGTAACATACTTATTAGTAATCTGCGGTTGCGTTATTGGAGTGACTTAAAATAAATAGGTGCCTATAAATAGTAACCTAAACCTAGTTAAAGTACCCAGATATGTACCAAACCAAGAATAAACTTGTACGTATTACTTTATTTATTATCTTGTATATTTGTATTACGTTGTAACAACTTAGTGGTCCTAGATAATTTAAATAGGTATATATTAATGTCCCACAATTGTTATCTCTAATTAATAGCCGTGCACACCCACATTTATCTTATACGACCTGGAGGACTGGTAGTTAATGCTATTTAGCATTAAGTCCATCCATGTCACCTTTGTGCTAAACTATTAAATAAATAAATAAAATAAATCAAAAATAATGGATAAAGGAAACAAAAGACGTAAGCTATGCTCATTGGTCTAGTAAGTTACAGATTCCTTCGATACTCCCAACAAATATCTGTTGAACCTATACTACGTATACGAGTATATGAAGCGGTGATAAATTATTATATTTATTATGGTAGAAGATGAAGCGATTCCCAAAGCGTTCAGTGTTTTGGTCACGTAGTTATAGATAAGTGCAGCTTTTGAATTATGAGATCTACGCTATTGATATAAATTCGAAGTCTGGTTGAAGTAAAATCTTTGGGTAATTATTGTTGGATTTATTTTTATTTAATTATTAGACTTGAACTGTCTAATAACTGTGTGACTTGTTATATTCGACTAGCCGCCAATACTGTTACTATTAAACATTTATAAACAAGGCTCACACCACAGATTTACTTGCGCAGATTAAATTAGGTATTGATATGTACCTACCTAATGTGTTGATAATCAGTGAATGAAAGCGCTCGGCGCCTATTTATGTTCGGCACGAAGTTGGAGCGTTTTTCCTTGCTTTGTGGTTTACACAGACGTTAAACGTGCGTTTAACGCACAGACCTAGAAGCTTGTCGTTACATTCTAGGTGTATGGTTTAACAGTCCAAAAAAGCTGTTTAACACCAGTTTGTAACGGGGTGCCCTTTCGGCTAGCCTGTTTCAGTCATTTGGAGTTAAACTGAGAATAAATGTACCTATATTTAAAAAAGAAACAAGGCTCTTGTCATTTAATTTTACACTTTATTACACCGGAATTAGGCTACAAAGGAGCTTTATTTTTTCGATCTTCTTACGAAATTAAATTGTGTTATAATAACGTTTTACCAAAGTAGGCCAAAGTAATTTGTTTGTACCTACACACCTTATTTATTCCTCCTAATATAAATAAACCTATAAGAAAAAAGTGGGCTAAACTGATTTGGAATAAATTTTGCATACAGTTTGCTTTTTACTATTATTGTATTATAGATAGTTCTATATTAATAAATAGCTTAAGAGAGCTTTTGTTTCCCTACTTCTAGAAATCACACTATATTATATATATAATATTATAAAGGCGAAAGTTTGTGTGTTTGTAGTGTATGTGTGTATGTTTGTTACTCCTTCACGCTCAAACGGCTGGACGGATTTGGATGAAATTTGGTATATAGATAGCTTATATACTGGATTAAAACATAGGCTACTTTTTACTCGCGGGTGAAACCGCGGGGCGCAGCTAGTATATAATATATTTAGAAAAATTGGTAAAAATAATCTGTAAGTTCAAAAAAATGAAATGAAATTTATGAAATGAAATGAAATGAAATTTATTATTTGTGTCAAACACCAAAGCAGCTAAAACAATTTTTATAAAAAGCTAATAGTGTTTGCCACAACCCGGCTCCAACTCAGCAAAATGCTAGTTGCAAGCAACCAGCGCTGGTCTTCCGTTGACAAATCTTTATTGCATTCATGAAGAGCCGTTGGTAATTTTTTTAGAAGGTTGGATTATGATTCGCCAGTCTTCTTTACAGAATTCCAGGAACCGGCCAAGTAGCCGGCCTCCCAAGGAGTATTCAATCAAAAAATTGAAAATTAGGTGGAACGTTTAACTAGCGCGGCAAATTCAAATTTTCTTGCGTTCTTTTGCCAATAACAGCTTAATTACTAAACGTGATTACATGAAAACTAATTTTGCGGAAATAAATAGAATGTGTCAATAAATTACGATTAAATGTATCTCCTAGATATCATTGGTTTAGCGACAAATGGCAATAAACAAATTTCGTCTTAGTTTTTCAGGCTATTGCCATATTTTGTCGCTAAACCAATGATATGTAGGTGATACTTTTAAATGTAATTTATTGATACATTCTATTTATTTGCGCAAAGTTAGTTTTCATGTAATCATGTTGAGTAATTAAGCTATTATTGGCAAAAGAACGCAAGAAAATTTGAATTTGCCGCGCTAGTGAAACCATGTATAACATCTATCTACCTATCATAGATTATGTAATTCGTATGACCACAGAAGTACCACGTAGTAGAAACCTCAAAATAATCTTAGCTCCGTTGACCCCGACCTCTAGCCTTGGCATTTCCAACCGCCAAAGAATAGGTAAATCATCTGTAGTATTACATTATTTACATGGTATAATAATATAGGCTTCATTATTACCTGCGCTAAACTTGCACGTTTGTAATCTCGTCAACATTCTTTAACTTTACCTACTTTGTTTTGTAGTACGTAATATTTGATGGATCTTTGCCTTGTTTGGGAATGTAGTTTATTAGAATTTTGTTTCCCAGGTTTATTCTGACTGGCTTATATAAACCACGGAGCAAAATTGGTCAGCCCTGGTGTCAGCAACCAGGGCTGACCTCTTATTTACACGAAATGAAGAAGAAGACCACTAAACGAAGTAAGCATTTTATTTTTCTCCGTGGTTTATAAGCCAGAGTCAGAATAAACCTGCGAAACAAAATTGTAAAATGGAACCTACATAATAATCTATTATCTTACATTTTCATTTGTACATTACATAATATTTTATTTTCGTTTAAATACTCTTTTCAACACATTTGCTCAAAAAATGCATTTACAAAGCCTGTATACATTGTTCGAAAGTTAAACATTACGCACCATACAACGAAGCGTGCGGTAAAATATGTACTCTCACCTAAGTACCTGTTTTACCGCATCGTTCCTTGTATAGCGCCGTGCGTAACCTTTACGGTTTTTTTTTAATTTCAATAAAGCATATAAAAGAATTTCACCAAGGAGTTTCACAGTACGAGAATAAATACGCTGAATGATCGAAACTCCTTGGAAGCGATTTTACTCAATACGTTTGTCTCACTTTAATACTAAAGAGAAAATGAAACTAGAGATGTAGTTCTTATTTTACCCCACACGCACGTGGCGCCATTTGCATTGTAAATGCCCGCCATTTTAGGCCATTTTCATATTAGTTAGATAAGAAACGTCAAAGGTTGTTTGTTGCGACTTTCCCACTAATAAACGAAAGTTTGTTTCTTTACCTATTGTACTGTTTTCTCGCGAATGTGTTGAAAAACGTTGTATGATACACGTGCGGAAATTGGTTTTTACAAACTCGTGACTATGGTAAGCCCTCGACTTCGTCTCGGGCTTACATTCGTCTACTCGTTTGTAAAAACCAACTTACCGCCCTAATATCATAAATAACTATTAACACTAGGCCTTTTCAGTAAAGAACTGTCTGGAAGTAAGTATAAACCTATAATAATTTATATGTTCTTTAAATCGTCCGATAGCTCATTATAGATTCTTATAAATCCTGTTCGGCTGCTGTTAGTTGGATCAGTATAAAAACTGTCAATTGTTTTATCTGCTTTGTGCGATAATACAATTGACTGTTTTTAAACTGTACCTAAGTATAAAATATTAGATGCAATAATTATGATGACGTCCAAATAAATTTTGATCTCCAGTATAGTGTTTGACCATCTTATGGGGTTTTATATCCAAATTCCATTCTTAGTACCTACACCAATACGCAGTAAAAAGATCAAAAAATCAAGACTCTACGTCTAGCGGTTTGGTCTGTATTTTGTGACAGACAACAATAGTCAGTCAGTCATACTCAGGACCAGGACAAAGCCTTTGATTAATGTAAATAGATGAAGCCGCAGAGTGATAAAGCACTTCAATTCAACCCTACAGACTGAAATTGGAGAAGAGAAAATCGTAACTCGAGCATAATCATTCGATACTTACTAAACAGGATTCGGTATATAGGTACGACTCGGTCGAACTATCCACTGACCCGGTACATTGGCTTATTTCCACGATTCGCTTTTGTTTCTTTTATATTTTTCGTCCTCTATTTCTAGGCAATGATACGTAAAGGAAAAAAGATTATTTTGTCTTTTCTCTTTACAAAAGATAGGATAATCTCTCTTTATCCAACTGTCGATAAGCGTCGCTCCAGGCTACTCGTCCGGAAATAATAGGTAGTTTTCTTTAAGCTTCAGTCCTACCTGCGCGTCAAGTTGCGGCAGCGAAACGTCAGCGTCGGCTGTTCGGTACCCATCGCTGCCCATGTTCGTGGACGGCGGCACCCGCGCTCGATCGTAGCGGGCAGCGACAGCAATGGGTACCGCATAGTTTCGCGTTGGTGACGCTGCCACTTCGGAGACGCGCAGGAGTGGCTTAAGCTTAATTAGGTTTTCATGGATATATAGCTAACCTACGTCATCGTTATGATAACGTTAGACACAGGACAATCGACATCGATGTTAAATAACCGGCCAAGTGCGAGTCGGACTCGCGCACAAAGGGTTCCGTACCATTATCTATAAAAAAGAGCAAAAAATATCACGTTTGTTGTGTGGGATTGGGAGCCCCCTTAAATATTCATTTTGTTCTGTTTTTCAGTATTTGTTGTTATAGCGGCCACAGAAATACATCATCTGTGAAAACTTGAACTGTCTATCATGGTTCGTGAGAAACAGCCTGGTGACAAACGGACAGACAGACAGACAGACTGATGGACAGCGGAGCTTTAGTAACAGGGTCCGTTTTACCTTTTGGGTACGGAAACCTAAAAATTATACTTTCGTAATAGGTACCTACTAGTACAGCTCTGCGTTTCTTTCCGAACCAGTTTTTCCACGACCCTAGAAAGTGACACTAACGGAATAGTTTCACTTATCCGAGAGCAAATATCTGGGATCTTGTTAGTATTATAGCCAGATCAAGATATTTGGATTTGATCCCTAAAAAATGTACCAGCACTTCCCTACTGCCTAATTTAATTTTTGCATATCATTTCACTCCGAATCGTAAAAACAATCAAAATAGTATGTTTTTAAATCTGATTTTTTACTGCCTAGATAAATAATTATTAAACTATCATACAAATAATTAAAAACCTATTAAAATTCAAATAAATATACGCTTTTCAACTGCTTATCAAGAAACAAAAAGGTGCTCAATTCGATTCGAAATTATTTTTTGGATTGATACTTACCTACTTAATTTCTGTTTGATCCCCAGGAATTTCATCAAAATCTGTTTAGTGGTTTGGTTTTTAAAACAAAAATAACTGGATAAATATGTCATCCAAATACTTCTTATGGTAGATATATAAAATTAAGGCGATAAAGAGAAGTCAGTTTAACCCCTATTAAAAATGTATGTTTAGTTTAGCATTTTTGATTTTTAAAGTACTTGCATAAATATTTCTTTATGAGAAAAGGCTTTTTTCATAAAGGAAGGAATGGAACACCTTACCAGCGTCACTGTTTCCTGACAAATATAATCTGGGATTTTTTTAAGGCTAGAGTGAACCGGTATCTTCTAGGCAAGCATGCTCCATCATCGACCGCGTCGCCACTTACCATCAGGTGAGACCGTGGTCAAATGTTATCCTATCGTTAATAAAAAAAATATTTATAAATTTAATCTACGGTTTCGTTTTGCTACTTCGAATTCGACCCAAAAACTCAAAACTCGATCTCTGCCCACAGTAGGTACCCACAGTTCAATTGATGGAGTGGGTCAAAAGGGCAGGACATATTGTTACCCTAATGCATTTAGACAGATGGACTAATATTCTTCCGCAATACGTGACAACCTTGCACCGTGGCACAGAATTTTTCTACAAATGTAGACCGCATCCACTTAGTCGATATTGAGTGGAGTCTACCCACCGGGAACAAAAATTTCTGAGGCCCAGACCATTATTATTATACGCACATTATTGAGTCGTGGAAATCACACTCAATTCGACTCATGCGCACTTCAATGTTGTATAGGTATTATATACCTGCACTACACGTGTAAGATGTGGAATGAGCTTCCACCACCGGTCTTTGCCCATAGTGCTACAACCAGCAGCATTTTAAAAAAACCGGTAAGTCCAAAGTTGGACTTACGCACGAAGGGTTCCGTGCCATTCTAAATAAAACGAGCAAAAAAAATTCACGTTTGTTGTATGGGAGTCCCCTTAAATATTTATTTTATTCTGGTTTTTTTTGTATTTGTTGTAACGACAACAACAGAATACATCATCTGTGAAAATTTCAACTGTCTAACTATCACGGTTCTTGAGATACAGCCTGGTGACAGACGGACAGACAGACAGACAGCCAGACAGCGGAGCCTTAGTAGTAGGATCTGTTTTACCCTTTGGGTACGGAACCCTATAAAAGAGGATCAAAAGAGTATTGTCACAGCGTAAACAAGGTATCAGTGGCAAGTCTAGTGTTGACAGATGTCCATAGGCTTACGGTGACCTCTTCCCATGGCTATAGATCCCCGTATGCTTGTTTGCTATCCATATCATTAAAAAGTAAAGGACGGGTGTTAAAATTTTTGGTTGATCAAGATTTATTTGAGGAAAAAAATTAAAATTAAAAAAAAATTATAATGTAGAACTAAATAATACGTGCCAACAGTGCTCCATTAACAATACGAGAGGGAAAGAGAAAGAAATTGGATTTAAAACATTAAAAAGCCAGCATCTGTAACTTGACTACCCATTATGCTAACAGAATAGCTATTCAAATTGGTCCAAGACGACGCCGTTATTCTTTTATCCTTTATCCGGGCTTAGGAATTCGCGATCGGCAATTTGCGACGTCTCTAAAAACATTTGCCAAATTAGATTTAAATTATGCCTCGTTTTACGAGCTTTATTATATAATATCCAAATCCTTAAACCGGTGGGTTCTTACTTAATTTACGAAAATGTGTTGCGAATATCAGTTAATGTTCGTACCTATATTAAGGTATGTTTACAAAATCGCATTTATAGGTATATACTGGGTGTAATTGAATTCATTAGCATCCTTTGAAATTAGGTATTAATTTTGAAATAATTAGGACAAAAATTTATGAAATCTAACGCATCGATTTGGTATTGTTATCTCCAATAATGGGGTAACTTACTTAATCAACTGCTACAGTACAAAATTAAATTTAAATGTTTACGTACTGTTTTTAATTATTATAAAAAAGGTAACAACAACTTTTAAAAGTATCAAATTCATTCCTGCCAACTATGTTAGGCGATGATAACCGTCATAATTATCAATAAAAAAATATTTTCATTTGCTTTCTTTTAGAATCTTCAATAAGTTACGTACTAACGTACTATCATGTAGTAAATTTATGCTAATGAATTAAATTGCACCCTGTATATAGAATTAAAAAAGTCCTGCAGTTTCACCCGTAACTGAATAAGGCCCGATTTCACCAACGTTTATTCCAAGTATACGGCTATTCGTTACTCTTGGATACAGCTAATTGACAAATGAAATTACACAAAAAAGACGCCATTCATTTTGATTGTATCCAAGGAATAAGTCTTAAACCTTCACAAAATTGGTGGTATAAGGGCTATATTCGCGTAACTCGGTTGTTCTCGGAAAGTTATACCTGGAATAAAATTTATTCTAGTTTGGTGAAATCGGGCCTAAGCCGTTTTAAGTTATATCACGTAACTATTGATTTTCTAAGATGAAAATATCCTATTTTCATCTCGCTCTACTGTCAGTCAGTATTGCAAAGTTTTATCCAAAACAGTTCATATGGAGTTTTGGCGGGAACGCGGAAAAGTTCACGTCGGTGCATTGTATTATTTTACAAAACTTATGCTTTTTCCAGTGTTAATGTTTAAAATTGGTGGTGTTTTACGCATTAAGTGCTGAATTACGAGCATGAGTGTGGGCAAGTGATATAATGTAGTGAAACGTGGTTTTTCGTGTTGCTTCCAAAATTCCATAGAAGCCTCTAGTAAAGTTGCCACCACTTTACTAGGGCATGCCTTAGACTAGATTATGACTTAGACTAGACTATGACTACTCTGACTGTGACTATGATTTGACTTTAAGTGAAAATTTCCATAATACGATGAAAAATTACAAAACTTGACACTGGCTAAATACACTATGTGTGGAGCCAAAATATAAGAAAAAAAAAACAGTTCATATGTTTTAGCGTAAAAGCCACAAACAAAAAACAAGATGAACAACATGTCACATTTACATGTTTAACTTAATGTATTCAGTACTTTCAGAACACGATAATTTTTAATATTAATTAAGCTAAGCGATAATATTACAAGAAATATTACTATGGCCACCTTAGCGTAATCAAAAGATTATTTGATTACCTTTTAAAACAAAAAAATCTCGCCCTCTATTTATAATTCTTTTACATTAAAGTTAAGCTGTTGATTTATTTTACAAGTCATTAATATCTAATCTAAATGCTATAAAAGCAATAAAAGTATTTTGATATTATATGCAAATTTAGTCTATATTATTTATATACTGGCTTATAGATTTAAAATTAAAACTATTTAATGTTAATGTTAACTACTATATTTTATTGGAGAAACCCCATTTTTTTAATACGGTGCTCTTTATTAGCTGTCAGCTTAGCAACGGTTTTTAGGGTTCCGTACCCAAAGGTTAAAACGGACCCTCTTACTAAGGCTCCGCTGTCTGTCTCTCTGCCTGTCCGTCTGTCACCGGCTGTATCTCATGAACCGTGATAGTTAAACAGTTTAAGATAATGTATTTCTGTTGCCGCTATAACAACAAATACTATAAAACAGAATAAAATAAATATTTAAGGGGCTCCTATATAACAAACGTGGTTTTTTTGCTCGTTTTTATAGATAATGGTACGGAACCCTTCGTGCGCGAGTCCACCTCGCACTTGGCCGGTTATTATAGATAATGGTACGGAATCCTACCTAGTCCGAGTCGCACTTGGTTGGTTTTATTTTTATTGTCTACAGCAATGGAATTGGATAGGCACCAATGCGTTGCTTACCCTGTAATACTCTTTTAACTCTTGTTGCTTTATAACTCTGGGAATGACCGCTGCTGGCGGAAGCTCATTTCTGATTTTACACGTACGTGACTCACACATACATGAAGACAAATAGAAAGTTTCGTAGAAGTTTTTGTTTTAGTTACACGTGTCTACTCCAGTTAAATAATACACTACTACTACACTTTTACTAGGTGGTAGGACTTTTCTGCAAAGTTCGTCTAGGTAGGTACCACCGCTTTGCCAGTTATTCTGCCGCCAAGCAGTAGTGTGCAAGCACTACTGTGTTCCGGTTTGAAGGGCATTGTAGCTAGTGAAATTACTGGGCAAATGAGACTTTATGATCTGATCACTCAGTCTAGTAATCTGATTATTAGACTGGGTGATGTCTCAGGATGACGTGCGCAGTGCAGTGTCGCGCGAAACTATTGTTTTAAAGTTCCGGGTGACACTGCAACTGTTATGGGCGGCCGTGTCACTTAACATCAGGTGAACGACTAGCTCGTCACGTCATTCAATCACATAAAAAAAAAAAAAAAAAAAAAAAAAAAACAAAGTTAGGTAGAATTATTTACACATTTTCATAGTACTTAAATAAAAAGATCGCCGGTAGAAAGAAATGTTGGTAATAAATATTTAATACATAATAATTACAATTTAAATAATAATAAATAAAATGCATTTTTTGTCTGTTTCTTTAGACTCACAGAGCACGGAACTAACTTAGGTATAGTACCTATACCCAGTGACAAATATATTACTTTAACTACACCTACCCTTGGTATTTATTGCGTTTTTATCTTTTGCCAATTCAGGTGGTTTTGACTGGCCTGTAGCTCTGCCTTCTGAACTGGTTATGGGTTCGATTCCCCACCCGGGACAAACATTTGTGTGATGAACATAGGTGTTTGTTCTGTGTCTGGGTGTTATATTGTATTCTATGTATGTATTTACAAACAAAAAAGCATCTAAGTATTGTATCAGTTATCTAGTTCCCATAGTACAATACAAGCTTTGCTTAGTTTGGAGCTAGATGGCGCTGTGTGAAAAGTCCACACATATTTATTTATTTAGGTAAATACAATATTAGTGCGACCAACTGTAGGATCGTAATTCAAAAGCCCATTCCATAAAGCTAAAAGGTTATAATAAAATAAAAATATAAAATTACAATAGGAACACATTTATCAAAACACTTGAAATACCTCTCAACTCCTACACAAGTTTAATTGATTTTACAACGAATTTTGAACCTTAAATCAATGGATTATAAGTTTCAAAAAAGATGATAATATTTTAAATTATGGTGGGTTGGTCTTTATAAATTCAATGGGTTTAAATAGTTTAATGGTGTTGTGAAGTCATTGATTAATCAGAAATCACGTCATTATTTTAGGTGCTAAATACATGCACACATAGGTAAATTTAAATACTGGGTGTAATTGAATTCATTATATAGCATGAAAAGACAAAAAGCGATAAAAGCGATGGTGGCTGAGCGGTAACATGTGCGCTTCGCAATCTTACGGCACCGAGTTCGATCCTCGGCCCTGCACCAATGGCTTATCTAGTAAGTTATGTGCAGTTTTCGAAGCCAACGCTCCGTGCCTCGGAGACCACGTTCGGTCCCGGTTGTCATAACATCTATGGCAATCATTACGGGTAGTCAGACGCCTGATAGAATCTGACGCCTGATCTAACCATCCCTGTTATTGGTTCCTCATGGGTTGCGAGGTCAGATGGCAGTCGCTCGTGTAATACTGGTAGCTCGCCGCTACAGGTTAGATTGGAAGCCAACCCCAATAACAAATACGAAAAGGCAAAGACGATGATGATATAGTATTCTTTGAAACTAGGTACCTTTATACTCCTGACACTAATCACGTGTGTACCAAAATTTTTGAACTCTAACGCATCGATTTGGTATTAATAAAAGCAGAAAATGAGATAACTTACTTAATCAACTGCTACAGTACAAAATTAAATTAAAACAATTAAGTACTGTTTTTAATTATTGCATACAAAGTAAAAAAAAACTTTTAACAGTATCAAAATCGTTCGTGCCAACTACGTTAGGCGACGCGGCAATCTTCATAGTTTTCAATAAAAAATATTTTCATTTGCACATCTTTTTTTTTTTTGTACAATATTTAATTAAATATGTACCTACTTAGACCTACCTTATACTTAGACGTTAGTTTTTTTAAATAAAGGTACGGTAGGTCTAGGCATCTAACTAAATGCCTTCGCACTTCCCTGCCACCACGGGGGTGATGGCAGGGGGTATGTGGGACTTGAACCCACTAAAACCCCCGTGATCCGTCCGCCGCCGGAATGGGGCGAGATAGGGTCGCGCTAGCATTCACTATCTCGCCCCGGCGGTAGGCCCTTTCGGGCCCCTGCGCCAGTGGGTGGGTAACCTTACACCTCGGTTACCCACCAGACGTGTAGGGTCGTGTATCTAGTTTAACCTTCAATAATCATCAATAACTGATGTACCACGCACTTGATTTATTATGCTAATGAATTAAATTGCATCATGTATAGGTATTACAATTACAACAACATGGAACACTTTAAAAGGAGGGTTAAAAGAGTCTTACAGGGTAAGCAACGCATAGACCGCATAGTGCCACCTCCAGTGTTACCATTGAATTGTACCTACAATTCTATCCATAGGCTATACATATACAGGGTTCTTTTTAATTTACCGAAAAACTTTTAGGGCATACCTACTCATATCGCTGAAACAAACAACTTTTGTCCTACGGCTTTCAAAAATTTAAGATTTTTCTTTCCCAAAAAAATTTTTGGTACTTTTTTGTTTTGGCCTTAATACATGTCAAAAAATTTATCGTAATACGAGTCAATACTCAATGAAACTGATAATAAGCCCTGTAGCCTATATTTATTGCCTAACACGCAAAAAAGAGGAAATAACAGTTTTTCAAGCGAAGTTTTAACCCATTGGCGAAAATATTCATCAACAGCCTGAAGACGTCCACTGCTGAACATAAGCCTACCCCAGAGCGCGCCACCTAGAGCGGCTGCTCGCCTCCTGCATCCATCGGCTCCCCGCGGCTTTCACCAGATCGTCGGTCCACCTCGTGGGGGGCCGGCCTACGCTGCGTCGTCGGCCAACAGTAAGAGACCATGTCTCAGTTCCATAAGTCATCACTGGCAACACACGAAATATTAAGCGAAAATATTAAGATTAGAAAAATAGAACCGGCCAGTGCAAGTCGGACTCGCGCTTGGAGGGTTTCGTACCATTATCTGTCCCTGCCATCTAGTGTTCAGTAGCAGCACTATTTCAAGCAGTACCATCTATGACTCTCCTGGTAAACGAGCAAAAAAATCACGTTTGTTGTATTCCTATACAACAAACGTGATTATTTTTACCCCATTAAATATTTATTTTATTCTGTTTATAGTATTTGTTGTTATAGCGGCAACAGAAATACATTATCTGTGAAAATTTCAACTGTCTAACTATCACGGTTCATGAGATACAGCCTGGTGACAGACGGACAGACAGACAGACAGACACCGAAGCCTTAGTAATAGGGTCCGTTTTACCCACTGTGTATGAAACCCTAAAAATTACGGTAGTGTCTGTCATTTCGTGTCGTTCATTTGTTTACGGTTTGTCTTTTTCCCTAAGTCTCAGGGTATGTACGCCAAAAGCTAACGCAATCAAATGTTCGGAGTTTTTCGAAAAGTTATTAATGAACTCACAAATAAACTTTACGAAATATACAGCAATATTAAGTCTGTAGGCCTCCACGCCACGGAAATTCGATGCTTCACGAAATGAAGAATTATTTCTGTCTGGATCGCGATTTATTATCCGATCGAATAGCTTAGAACCAACATTGGCCAACACTAGGATGAAGAAGAGTGTTAGATGGTAGGACCAACCTCACCCCATGAGGGTCCGTTCATAAATTGCAGGCTTTCACGTTCAGTACACCAATGCGCTAGAAAAGTTTTTTTTTCTCTCATATTTTGGCTCCACACATAGTGTATTTAGCCAGTGTAAAGTATTGTAATTTTTCATAGTGATAGAATATTTCACGTAAAGTCAAATCCTAGTCACAGTCTGGGTTGTCATAGTCCAGTCTAAGTCAGGTAGTCTCAGTCCAGTCTAAGTCATGTCCTAGTAAAGTGGTGGCAACTTTATTAGAAGCTTCTATGGAATTTTGGAAGCAACACGTAAAACCACGTTTCACCACATTACATCACTCATGCTCGTAATTCAGCACTAAATGCGTAAAACGCCACCAATTTAAAACATTTACGCTGGAAAAAGCACAACTTTTCCGCGTTCATGCCAAAAAAAAACGAAAAGTTTGTTTGGAATTGGTCATAATAGTTACGTTACCATTAAGGGCTTGTGGTAGGCCAGCGTGAATACAAGCCAAAGCCACAGAATATATATATTGTACTAGGCCAAAGCGGGGATGAGTCTGGGGCCGAGCGGCAGGGGCGGTCTAAGTTAGAATGGTTCCAACGCGCTATAATTTAGGTAATTTATTATTACACTGAATATAATTTTAAAAATCCACTATACATAAGCCCTCCATTATATTTAGTTCTACTACTACACAAAGTTTCATGACCTTATTTAAAGTATTCATTGAATAATCACGGCTTATCTGTACGGTTTAGAGGTATTTTGTAATTTTTTTCTATCGCGAAAAGTTTATTAATTCGTGTTTTTAATATACACAAGCCTTTTCATTAGTCCTGAACTTTACCATATATTCATTTCAAAGTCCTTGTTGCAATATTGTTGTCAGGGCACGGGATGATGCTAACTAAGCCTTTTTAAGCATTTTGAGGTTGCATAGGCTCTTAAAGAAAACTTTAAAAAAACCACAGAAAATTATTCATCATTCTCCTGAGCATTCACATTGCCACGAAGTATTATTATAAGTAGTACTGAATTTTAGTCTTAGGTACTGATGCTTGCTACATTTTACTGTTTATTGGATGTAAAAACTTAAATAACATGTATATTCTAAACTAAACTAGACCTAAAAACTAAACTATACCTAAAAACTTTAAAACTAATATATAAAACCTAAAATAAACCGTTGGCGGAGGGAAAAGTGCCCAGAATGCTGGCAGCATTACCACGCTGGATGGCAATGCTTATCTTTTGTGCAAAATAAAAGCCAGCATTCTGGTCACCTGATGCCTCCACCAAACGTTTGGCCAAGTCCCGGTACGTTTCCATGGCGGCGGGCCCCCATGGACCCATTGTCTCAACCCCAAACGGCTCAAATATGTGGGCCCTGTCAAGGAGTGCATATTTGTGCCGTTTGAGGTTTTCAGCCTTGATGGCGGCTGCGCCGGCTTGAACTGTTGTTGTTGTGCTACATTTAAGTCACTTTGCATTTTAGACTTTCTGCTTTTTAGTCGTAGGTACTGCATTTTAGACTTTCTGCTTTTTAGTCAATCTGCCCTCGCCTCGTAGTCTTTTTGTTTTGTACTGTAGGCAGTCTGATCATAAAGGAATTATATGTATATTTACAAGCCATACGCATGCCTTCACACGACTTGAGTGCTGTAGGTCTGTATACAAATTCTAAACTTATTTTTTAGATTAGTAGGTATATCTTTAATGTGACACAATAATAAGATTCAAACCAGTTTAGAAACTAGTTGAGGAATCTATAATACATTAAAATTATCGGGCCTTACATATAAACGCTGCCTAAAGTTAGTCAATGCTTGGCTGATTTGAAAAGTCACGCGCTAAAACGAGACGGAACATTTTAAACACTGATTAAATTTAAGCAACGTTTATAAGTAAGGCCCTTCATGTTAAAGTGTTTAAGCATCTGAATATATTATTTTGTTTGTGTTTATTTCTAATGTAACTCGTGATGTCACGGTCATTTATCAAAACACGTGTACAATAAAATTGTTGATGTTTCCTTGACGAGGAACAAGCAGTAATCAATGGCACCAACCTTTAAATAATAATCAACATGACTTATATTAGTGACAGGCATGTTAGCTCAGTTGGTAGTGGCTCTGCCTACTGAACTGTAGGTTGTGTGTTCGATTCCCACTCAGGACAAACATTTGTGTGATGAACATAGGTGTTTGTTCTGTGTCTGGGTGTTATATTGTATTCTCTGTGTGTGTAATATTTACAAACAAAAAGTATCTAAGTGTATCAGTTATCTGGCTCCCATAGTGCAAGCTATGCTTAGTTTGGGGCTAGATGGCGCTGCGTGAAATGTTGACCTATTTATTTTTATTATTTTATTAAAACGATGCAATTGGTCAGAGCACATATGCATAATTATTATATCCTGTGACAGTGCCTAGACGTGGCTGTCACTCCCGCGCATACGTATAGATTGGTATTAGTGTAAGTACTGCCAAGCGTGGTGATTATGGCAAATGATGATAAGCATCCAAAGTAGGTATATACCATTTTATGGAGGAGGCGGGAGGCATATGTTTGACAGTACCACAGAACGTACAGAAGACTAGCGTTTGTGGACTATGAGAAAGCCTTCGATTCAATCGAGACTTGGGCGGTGCTGCAGTCCTTACAGCGATGCCAAATTGACTATAGGTATATCTAAGTGTTGAAGTGTTTGTACAGTAAGGCCACTGTCTCAGTCCGACTACAGGACCAGAGTACGGGACAAATCCCATTGCAACGAGGCGTGAGACAGGTAGACGTTATTTCTCCGAAACTGTTCACAAACGCATTGGAGGACGTTTTCAAGCTCTTGGAGTGGGAATGTCGACAAATATGTCTACCTAGGATAGACTGTCCAATTAGGTAGGTCCAGCTTCGACAAAGAGGTGACACGAAGAATCCAACTCGGCTGGGCAGCGTTCGGGAAGCTTCGTCCAAAATACCGCAGAGCCTGAAAACGAAAGTTTTCAATCAGTGTGTGTGTTACCAGTGATGACTTATGGAACTGAGACATGGTCTCTTACTGTTGGCCTCATTAGTAAGCCCAAAGTCGCGCAGCGAGCTATGCAGAGAGCTATGCTCGATGTTTCCTTGCGAGATAAGCTCCGGAATGAGGAGATCCGCAGGAGAACTAAAGTGACCGATATAGCTCTTAGAATTAGCAAGTTGAAATGGCAATGGGCAGGCTACATCGCTCGTAGAACTGACAACCAATGGGGAAGAAAGGTTCTTGAGTGGCGACCACGAACCGGAAGACGCAGCGTAGGCCGGCCCCCCACTTGGTGGACCGACGACCTGGTGAAAGCCACAAGGAGCCGATGGATGCAGGAGGCGAGCAGCCGCTCAAGGTGGCGCGCTCTGGGGGAGGCCTATGTTCAGCACTGGACGTCTACAGGCTGATGATGATGATGATGATGATGATGACAGAAGACTCACTCCGCAAAATCATTTAAATAAATAGCGCTTCTAGCTCCGGCATAATAAAGTTCAATTCCAGTCGCACAGCGCTTATTACAAACTGTTATTTTACCTAGAAGTCTCCTCTCTTTCTATCGCGTAGCTCTTATCTCTTCTGACACCATGGTTGTCTTCTTTAGAATTATTAATCTGAGTACATACTTACCAGTGCCTATTAAGTACTCTACTTTTGTGAACTGTATATATGACTTACTTAGTAGTACCTATGTATGTAGATCAGAAAACTATTTTATTTTATAATACCTGCATAGGTAGTAGGTACTTTAACCTAAGAAGTAACGAATACTTTAGGGTATGAAAGTACCCATCAATATGAACTACTTTTACTACGACACCAAACTCAAAAGCACGAAAAATGATGAATGATGATGATGATGATACATTTTGTCTAACTGCCAAGTGGCAGCCCATAGAGAAAACCCGTCTAGACGCACCGCCGCGCCGGGTACTTGTAGCTTTATATTATACCTAAAGTGCGGAGTGAGTGTGATGATGTGTGTGTGTGTGTGTGTGTGCAAAACTGCCGCCATAATTGCCTAATAATCAAACAAAAAACAGAGATAAAAAATAGAGAGAACAGGTCGCAGCTTGGATTTCTTTTGTTATTTTCTGCTATCTACACACAATAAGAGAGAATTAGGTATACATATAGGTAGATCCTCACATCGTTGAGTCAAAATAATCTTTTATGATAACTATCGTTTCTCGCAACTGGCGTAAGTTTACTGCGAGTGCTGACAAAAGTTGCAAATATATAAAAACTTCCAACCGGGTAGGTAAGTACTAGTACACGCAAAATTGTAAATATTAGGCGCGTAGGTCGTAAACCTCGCAAGAGTTTCGGCGACTTCTAATTCTGAATGATGTAAAGGAAATAAGTATGTGGACTTTAAGTTTGTTCGTTTTCACGACACGAGCCTGAAGTCGACTTTATGTTTGATAAGGGTTTAAATTTTCCCAAAACTTAATCCTTATTAGCGACATCGGATGGTTTAATAATACAGCAGGCTTTTTTACCTATAGACCGGTTCTTCGACTAACGGTTAGGACAAGAATTTTTTCAATGGCCAAATGATGCTGAAATATTACGTAAAATAAATTACAATTATTGTGTAGTTTTTTTAGTTCGTTATTTTTCTATTCTTTCATCATCATCATCATCATTAACAGCCTGAAGACGTCCACTGCTGAACATAGGCCTCCCCCAGAGCACGCCACCTTGAGCGGCTGCTCGCCTCCTGCATCCATCGGCTCCCCGCGGCTTTCACCAGGTCGTCGGTCCACCGAGTGGGGGGCCGGCCTACTACCTTCTATTCTTTATAGCTTTGAATTTGACTATCCATCCTTACTTGAAAATATGTTCTCATTTATGAGAGCACACATAAAAATAATATTCGTGTTGCAAGCTAGCCATAGAACTTGGCAGCCCTGGCAGCACATAAAGTTCTCTATCGCAAAGTCATAAAGTGAGTAGGTAAGTAAACATACTTCTGAGAATAAAAAAGTTTCAAAGTTAATTTTACTATCCAAACAGTTTCCAAAAGGCCAAACAATTTGATATCGAATTTATTTGCACATTCATTATAATACGTTATGTTAGATATTTATGTAGGTAGGTACTATTATGTTGACTTCAGGCTAATGGGATGTTTTTTCTAGCTGAGTAGACGATAGCTATTGGCTACTCAAAGTAGGCATAATATTCTAGGTCTCTTCTGTCTCTAGGAATCTTAGTTTAATTTAATTTAGCAGCAAAATAACCAATTATAAGATATTATTTTAATTGTATTGTTATTGTAATGGGGGATCTCAAGTGGCAATCACCAACCGGAAGACGCAGCGTAGGCTGGCCCACTAGGTGGACCAATGATTTGGTGAAAACCACGGGGAGCCGATTGATGCAGGTGGCAAGCAGCCGCTCAAAATGGTGCTCTCTGGGGGAGGCCCATGTCCAGCAGTGGAGACTGTTGATAGTGATGATGATGATGATTGCAGTTGTAAGAGTTTTAATAAATTAATGACAATTAATTTAGGTCGTGATTAATTTTCGTCAACCTTTCAATGGATACTGTAAGAGCTATTAATAACACTGTTCCAATGAGAAAATGTTTAAAACGACAGTCAGACTTTTTAGTGGGCGACGAAAAAACTCTAATCGTCTTCACAAGACGAGGAAGCATATTGGTGCTGAGTAAATCTTCAGAACAATCTGTATAAGAACTAATCACGGTTCTCACAAAATCTTAGATAAAAACAGTCTAACAAGTATGAAATGGTACTTCCATACGTTCTGTTTCTCAACTCCCAATTTGTATAAATGTATCGTCTTCACTTTTCATTTCAGCACCACCCATTGCGAACAATCCAATCCAATACAAAAGGATAATAATCTCCCGCTCTGTTGCTTTGCAAACAAAAGCTTTATCGTCAACATTCGTGACTAAACAGAATTGGATCTTGTCGTTGTCATATTAACAAAATATCGGTTCTCATTTTATGTTTATTGATTCTTGCCGTTCTTGGAATTCGTAATATATTATTTATACCTAAGTATCAGAATTATATAACCAACCATATTTATTATTCCTTTACAGATTATTCAAGTCACATCAAGCAAGTTCCTACGGAAGATAATGCCGGAACATCACAATCCAACTGTATTGTCTCGCAACTAGTGACGTTCGTGAGAAGTAAGCGATTCTCTCGACGAATGAGAGAGCAGCGCGAGAGCATGGATGGGCCATAGAATGCGCGTCACTCCGGCGCCGCTATACGTATTTCTGCTGATCTCCGCTTGTGCATATGCTTTTATACCTGGTGCTGATGGTAAGAAACACTTCAATATTTTTAATCATCAGTCTAAGGGTCAATTCACATAGAGCGGCAAAATGCTCGAGCAGTTTTTAAGTGCTATTGGAATATAAACCTTATTTCATTCAGACAAAGATGAAAACAGTATGCAACATTAAAATCTTACCTATTTTAATGTTGCATACTATTTTTTCAGCTTTGTCTAAATAGCTTAAGGTTGATATTCATATAGCACTTAAAAACTGCTCGAGCATTTTGCTGCTCTGTCTGAATTGAGCCTTAATTGCCATCAGCTTTAAGAAGAATATAACATGCATCGGTGCTCTTTAGTGACCACCATAGTGTTCGTTTCGTCGACTCTAAAAAATCGTTGCTTTTGTTAACTCCTCGTTAATTCGGAGATCTTTCATGATTTCTGCAAATACTAGGTTAGGCTTAGGTCCAAAACCTACGGGCATGCACACTAATTTTACTTTTCCAGGTCCAATATCCCACCAAGAAGCGCTGGAAGGTGGTGACGCAACCCTCCTCTGTGATACCACACCAGACTCTTCGGATGATGAGTTCATGATAATAGTCTGGTACAAAAACAACCTGCCAATTTACAGGTAAAAAACCAGTAACCTACTATAAAGCTAATGGCTTCTTCTAGTTACGTTAAACCTGCAAATATCGGAGTAGCAAGCAGGATGTAGTTTTATAATAGTCGCCTATTATTGCAGGGTATTATTTTCATATTCTCATGCGTCGAGATAATGAATGAAAATTACAGCATACGAATGAAATCTGATTGTGAATTAAATTTAACGATACGGGCACCATTATACAGTAGATTATTTCAAATTGCAATTGCATAATGAATCTTATCAATTGAGTTCGTAATTTATTATAGTGTATACGATCGTGGGAAGGAGAGAGTTATTGGTAATTGCTAAAAGCAAGGAACACTATCTGAACACACATGTCAGGTGTTGCTAAGCACCAAAATCCGCGCGATGGCGCTGTTTCCCCGAAAACATGTTTTTATATATTTTACGATAAATAACAAGAAATAAACTCATTTTAAGTTATTTTGCGGGTTTTTGATTGTGTTCTTAGCATATATTAGACATAGTTGAACCTAGTAATACCTACACTTTTGAGTGTAAGTCAATCAAAATCCAATTCCTGTATAATGTAATCGAATAACGCACACATAAGCAGAAAGTAAAACTGAAGTTAGTGTATTGTGAAATTGGCCACATTGTCAAGCTTCTAAATGGCGCAGTTGTAACATTGGTAGATTTGCAATCGTGTAACTCGAGTTCGAATCTCAATACTCGTAGTTTTATTTTGCTATAACTTTTAAACATTATATATTGGCTATCTATTGCGCTGAGTAATAATATCAATAATTGCTATTATTAGGTAAAAATTTAGCTTAGTGTACGCAACGTACTGCACTAGATTGAAAAGTAAAATAAAAGTCCAGATTACATTCAAAAAGATTTATTTTCAGTTATTATAAATCTATTTTATTTTTTACTCTTCTCAGTAAGATTTTTGGCAGCACGCACTTTTTATAAAATGATGATTTCTGGACCATCTTCTCAATAAAATCTTCGTCTCTTGGTATTTCTAACACAGCGATTGGTTGCACTGGTGAAATGAAGCACACAAAGTAATATTTCTGCATTTTTGTCACCCTTAGCCTGGCCTTGTACCTGTAATCCAAAGAATATGAATATTTATTTCAAACACATAAGATTTTATGCATTACCATAAGCTAGAACATAGAAAATGTTTCACCACCGAGTCTTTATTTGGCTTGGTCTCATCCTCCCCGGTGGCGCTGCCCCGGTACCGGGGACGATGAGACAAAAAGTGTCATCCTCCCCGGTGGCCTCAACAATGGCGCTCACCGGGGCCGATGAAACAGTAAAAGTGTCATCTGCCCCGTTATAGTCGGATCGATGAATTCATCTCGGTGACAGCGGGGCCGTTGAGAATTAAAAGTCTCATCATCCCCGGTACGGCCAGTGCTGGTGCTTTTAACAGGGAGGATTACACAAATCTAGTTTCATCAAGCCCAGCATGGAAGGTAGGGTGCTATAATAAAGAATTTGCCTAATAATGTATAAATGAAACTAGTCTGTTTATAATGAATATAAATGTAATAGAGCAATAAAAATATACTAAGGTTAAAATTAAAATAACGATGATTTAGTAGATAGAACCAGACATCGTAGTTCACAGAACAAAACTATAACTAAATAGCTTCTAGTAAAATAAACGTGTTATTTACCTCTTACTTTTGTAATTCAAACTCAAACTCAAATTCTTTATTGCAAATAGGCTATTTTCAGCACTTTTACAAGTCAAAACTAGATAACGTATTTATAAATAATAAAAATTAAATTATTGTACATATTAAGCAAGCAATTACAAATAATTATTACCTTACCTTTTTTTGTACATTACTACATTGACCCATCTTTATTTAACATTATTTACATTCAATAACACAGCCAGTTGTTTTTTGTGGTAGCTGTTAGTAGGCAAAACTCATATATATATATTTAGCTTACGATTCTTAAAATATAACCATTTTTTTCATCTTTTTCCATTTAAATATTACTCACCTATATAATAGTGAAGTGCTAAAAACAAATGCAAACTGAACTTTTATGACTGTGTGTTGTTAAGCACCTGGGTACTTATTCCCTTTTTTAAAGCCGCACTGACAAACAAGTTTTTATGGAACAACGAAAGAATAACAAGAGAAACAAAGAACCACCATACTTAGATTCACTTATTACATAACTGTATGGTATAATTGTTTAATCCGATAATAAATTTTGTACAGTGCGGGTATAAATATAAACACCCGAAGAGATTTGATATGTAGACCACAAACTATAAATTCCGTTATTATTTTTAGCAGAGCATAGCAAATATCAAACAGAAAATCTATTTTCTACTTACTTTCAAAGTTAATACGAATTTTTACTACTAACAGCTACCACAAAAAACAACTATCTGTGTTATTGAATGTAAACAATGTTGAATAAAGAAGGGTCAATGTAGATAGGTACATAATAATTATTTGTAATTATAAAAATAAGAGGTAACTAACACGTTTATTTTAATAAAAGCTATTTAGTTAGCGTTTTGTTCTGTGTCTTACGTCTCTCTACTAAATCATTGTTATTTTAATTTTAACCATAGTATATTTATATTGCTCTATTACATTTATATTCATTATAAACAGACTAGTTTCATTTATACATTATTAGGCAAATTCTTTATTATAGCACCCTACCTTCCATGCTGGGCTTAATGAAACTAGAATTGTGTAATCCTCCCCATTATACGTAAAGCACCAGCACTGGCCGTACCGGGGATGATCAGACTATAACTCCCTATCGGCCCCGCTGTCACCGAGATGAATTCATCGATCCGACTATAACGGGGCAGATGACACTTTTATTGTTTCATCGGCCCCGGTGAGTAGCATTTTTGAGGCTACCGGGGAGGATGACACATTTTGTCTCATCGTCCCCGGTACCGGGGCAGCGCCACCGGGGAGGATGACACCAAGCCCTTTATTTTTACCCAGCTACGCAAGGAGGTTTATGTTTTCCGAGTACATAATTTCTTTCGTATTACCACTTCTCATTTCTATAGCCGCATAATGTCTTGATTAGGTATATAACAATTGACAAAACATTATATTACATTATGACATGTTTTTACTTATTATTTATTATATAGAGGTACTGCACTTTTTTGCCAACACCATCAACATTTTCTTTCATCATCATCATCAGCCTGAAGACGTCCACTGATGAACATAGGCCTCCCCCAAAGAGCGCCACTTTGAGCAGCCGCTTGCCTCCTGCATCTATCGGCTCCCCGCGATTCTGACCACTTCGTCGGTCCACCTTGTGGGGCCGACCTAAGCTGCGTCTTCCGGTTCATGGTTGCCACTCAAGAACCTTTCTTCCTCATCGGTTATCAGTTCTACAAACGATGTGGCCTGCCCACTGCCACTTCAACTTGCTGATTCTCAAAGCTATATTGATTACATTTTCTGTACTAACGTAATATTATCCACTTGTATTCACACTGCATATCCAAATATCCACATCCACATACCTGGTAATAATAATTGTGATTTTCATTCATTTTCAGTCTTCCATCTATGAATATAAGTGGAAAAACGTTTTTTTCCTTGGCAACCTGAAACACTACTGAATTTCTAACCTCTAACTAGGTACCTATGGTAGGCTTAGATTTTTTGCAATGCATCTGCCCGTCTGTAAAAAAAGAAATAAGTAAGTAGGGACGAAGCACTCGGAATCTAGGATAGTCTTTGTACTAAAAAAAATAGTTCTATTTATGTGTTTATGTTCAACACTTACGAAACATCTTCGCCATGGAAACGCTTGAGCTGAGCATGAACCCGTTTTCGGTTACTTTTAGGCCCAGACTATCCGTGAGTTTTATACTCGATTGTGATAAGTTAGGTGTATTCATTTTTCTGTTCAGCAAACTTACGAAATACAAACAGTATACCTAACCTAAAACAGACGACAGACTCCACAGAGTACCTTTTTATAAACGGAAAACAGATTCTGAATTTGTGTTGCCAGTGCACAGCGGTCAAAAAGTTTCTTGGATCTTGTATTTGCCTTTCCTGATAAAAGTGATACAGCTTGCAAAACACTTTTCTTTGCTGATATGAATGACATTTTCAAAGGAAACGCGTCAACAATAGAAATTATACGTAATCTCTATGAAAATTTCCAATAGTATACAATCAGATAAATAGCGGGGGAGTAACGGTATAATTATCATAAGTAACTCAAAATGTACACTTGGAAAGTTCTGGCAGCACTGAGTTGAATACCTCACAGTTTGAATTATTTTGTTATTACGATTTTGTGTTACACGGACACGGATCGGCAACGTCGCGCGCTGCGACATAGCGCCGCTCTGCTCTCGCAAAGTAATGTGTACTTGCTTACACCATGCACAAACTGACAACGTCGCACGCACAATGCACCACTACAAATGTAAAATTTGTCGAATTTACTAGGCTAAAATAATATACTTCCTAGCTATTATACAATAATGTTATTGATTTTGCGGCTACACAAGTCTAAATAAGAGCTATGTTAAGTTATGGCGACTTTTAAATCACACCAGGAACTGAATCTAAGTCAAGCAAAGTTTGTATGGGAAACGTTTAACCTTAACCGTATATGTTAATAAACTTCTATTCTATTCTGCTATAAATCTAAACTTCTACCAAACTAAAATTATAAAATTAACAATATAATACAAAACTAATCTAACAAACCACTACCAGTAGGCAAAGTGCCCAAAATGCTGGCAGCATTGCCACGTTGAATGGCAATGCTCAACCTTTGGCCCAAGTAGAGGCCAGCATTTTGGTCAAGTGTTGTTTCGACCAGACGTTTGGATAGGTCTTTAAAAATTTGGTGAGCGCTTGGTCCCCACGCCCTAGCCTCTCGACCCCAAAAGCCACAAATATTAAACCGCTATCTATGTTACTATTCTGCTAAAACTTATAATATACCTAGCTATTAAAAGTTAGATGCAAGGCGATCTTTATAAAGAATTTACATTGAACCGGAACAAATAAAAACAAATGTTTTAGCTCATCTGTGAAATATCTCGGCAAGGTTATCGTAGATTTATCAGAAATCTTCTCCGGGTTTAATGGTTTTGCGAACGTATTTTCTCAAGAGAAAAGGAACATTATAGTCTTACTCATCTACATTTTTGTGTCATGTGACACATGTCAGTAAATGGGGTAACCTCTGAGATCGGATAGCGTCACGTTAGATACGTAAATAAAAGAAAAAGATATTATAATTCTTATGTTTGTTCTCCTGCGTGCAAATTGTGACATTTCCTTTTATCATTATAACCATTAATCCACATCATTTTTTTTATAACTAAATAGGCCCGCATTTGACCGCAGTCGCACCTCTCACAGTAGGTATGAACTGTTGTAACGGTTTTTTTTTAAAATGGACGGCGTGACGAGCTAGTTGTTGGCCTGTTGTTAAGCGTCACGGCCGCCCATAACAGATAAATAAATTATATCTATAAAATTGTTTATGAACCTTCAGATAAAGTGGTCACATCACTTAGGATCTTAGAAACAACCTTAAAAAATTGATGTTTAATGTATATGTATGTTTATTATCAATCTGATTTAATTTTATTCTAGTTTCGAAGTGCCAGACAGGGAATGGTCCGAGCCATTCTTTAACACGAGCAATCGACTGAGGGCTGATCTTCGGGGCCAACCCAGCTCGTTCACCATCACCGCCTTGAATGAGGATGATCAGGCCCTGTACCACTGTCGCGTGGACTTTCGACTGTCTCCAACGAGGAACCTTGGGGTCAATCTGACTGTTGTTGGTGAGTATTTTTTTTTTACTTCTTCTGTCATGTGCTATCGATGTTTCAGATACACGCTATGTTCGTGGCCCCGAAACGTTCTAAAACAACTATAGGTAAGTATAGAATCCAATAAAATACACAGGTATTTATTATTTGTGTGAAATATGATGGAGCAGAAAAAGGTCATCAAAAAATTACTTTTGTTTAAGTTCAGTGGCTTACTGTCCTTGCACATTTTATAACCAACGGCCACACAATTTGTAGTAAAAGAAGTAAAAGAGGCAGAATACTTAGGGTGGGTTTTTTTATCCGTAGTTAAGGTAACCAATGGTTAAAAACTCTAAAAAATCCTAACGATTCGTACCGCGGTGGGTAGCGGTCTAGCGGTATCCCGTGCGGGATTCCGCTCGGGTATTTTGTATGAAGTTTCGCTCGAGTTTCGCGCTAGCCGCCCCGCGCGGTATTTACCGCTACCCACCGCGGTACGAATACCGGGCTGGTTTGAATAGGCCTTAAACTGAAGGGCTGGTACCTACTTAAAACTGTATTTTGGTTGTATTAGTTTAGGCCCTTAATCAAGTGAAGAGCTAAAAGCCTGAAATAGAAGTTACAGCGCTCTAATGTCATGAAACTCAATTAAATATAGGTACGTACCTAAACTATATAGGTAGGTTTACCTACTTTACTAACATAATAATATGGATAGGTAGATAATTCGCATCGAAGTAATTCAAGTTTTAGGGCAAAAGGGTATGTATTTTTTTAATGCAAATGAATGTCGTGACGAGTTAGTCGTTCGCCTGATGTTAAGCGTCACGGCTGCCCATAAAGTATCTTCAGTTTTTTTATAATTAATATGAGTATGACTTTTCTTTGTTCTACAAAGATCTTTTCGAAAAACTATTTACTAGGTACTTATTCTATAAGTAGATCTGCACAAAACTAATACGTCTACGAGAGAGGAATACGTACTAATGCCCATCTGCACTACAGCTTGACAGCTCCTTAACTCTTCTCTACGACGAGCTTTATGGAATACCGCCTCTAGAGGCGGATAAATGCGAATTTAGGACCTATCACACTTTATCACACTAAATATTTTGTGGTAATTGTAATTAATTTTTTTTTAGCGCAGACTGGCATAAGACTAATAAAACTCTTGATCGATAACCAGTGACCGCTTACAAGTGATGACCCGCGCCAGCTGGTTTGCCGCAAATTTTTATTTCTGTTTTATTACGAAATGCTCAATAAAGTCCGTTTAAAATGGCCTGGCACTCTTGACTAATAAAGTTACATAGTTATTTCTCTTACATTTTAGCTTTTACTCACATTATGTAAAAGTTATAAGTACCTGTCTGATGTACAAAATTAAATTTACGTAAGATTAAAACTTTAACGAAAGTACTTTCCAAAGTAAAATTTAATTTATTTTGTCAAGTTAAAGGCAAAATTAAATTAAAGTTATCTAATAAAACTGTAATTGTCCACGAAGCAGGCACCCGCCATAATACGACCGATCTATAAAGTAACCACAGAGGAAAGGCAAGGTCGGCGAGGTAGGTTGTCACTAAATAAATACCCTCAGAAGGTAACCTTATAATAATATGTTATGACTATTATGAGGGCCAACAAGAGTCTTGACTTGATACTCCAGTTACGTTTACTGCGTTCTTAGGCATAGGCTTTTATTATGCAGTGAATTATTGACAAAAAGAACAATAAGTCACGCACAAAGCACGACACCTATATAGGTTACATTATAGGTTAAATTACGTCTACTGCGCTCTTAGGCATAGGCTTTTATTATGCACAGTGAATTATTGACAAAAAGAACAATTAGTCACGCATAAAGCACGACATCTATAGGTTATATTATGGGTTACATTACGTCTACTGCGCTCTTAGGCATAGGGTTTTATTATGCACATTGAATTATTGACAAAAAGAACAATAAGTCACGCATAAAGCACGACACCTATGGGTTACATTATAGGTTACATTTTATTTTGATACCTGTTGGAGAATACCTACAATATAAATTATAAAAGATAAAACGGGTAAGTATATGTATAATGTGCGTGCAGCTTTAGGAGTGCAAGCCACGAAAGTTTAAAAAGTGTTAAGTTTAATGTCTTTGTCTTTATGTTTGTAGGGTTGTTGAGTAAAAGCTAAGCGCTCTATAACTGTACCAAGTATTATTTTTATTCTGTGGTACCTATAAACTCAAAGCGCTTCTTGCCAAAAGATAAGTCATTTGTGTGGAACTCGATCAAAATAGGTGCTTTGTGATTTTGCGCTGAGTGCGTGGCGTAGAAAATACCCTCGGCGTTTCAAGTTTACCTACTGTAATGTGTTCATTTCGTGGAAAAGTAAAGGCAGTCAACGGAAGTGCTTTCAGCTGGACACCTCCAAACTATTCCCGTATACCGTGTTTAATGTGTCAGTGGCGTAATTATACCTGCACAGGTGGAACGTGGACGTACTCAGGTCAGGGGGAGAGTGGGGTAAAGTTATATATTATTTATTGCTAAAGATAAAAACTCCTGTTCAAAATTATTTTATGACCTATTTTAATATTTATATTGTATTCAGCATTCAATCTGTCGTGTGATTAACTCATAAAATTTAATTATGATTTTGTGAATGAAAACTCGAATTGAGCATCGATTCACAAGTGAGTGGCTTCCTGTAATACGTTATATTAGTAGTATAAGTAGGTAGTTATGGGCCAGGTCAAGCGGTGAGGGCGTATAAAAACCCGGAATATCTGCCTAAATCTCATAATCTATTCTAGCTCGCGAACACTAGCAAAACTAATCTAGTTTTATGGCCGTTTTAATATATACAAACATCTTTATATGGCCCCTCTATCAACTTACCGACAGTTGAACATAAATTAAAATTTGTTAAATGTTTAGAATACACATACCGACACAGTAAAGTAGATATTTAGTAGTCAGTTAAATTTATTTCACGATGTTCTTGTCTAAAATAGTTTTAGTCACGTATTAGGTTATGTATGTAGGTATATGCAGTGATGATAGTGATCCTTTCTTTCTTCTCGTGTTGGCATGGTTGGGTTTTTTGCCTATGATAATGATACATTGAAAGTCAATCTGGTAAATTGTCAATTTACCGGTTTGACATTCAAAGTATCATTATCATAGGCAAATAATTTACCAGTTTGACTTTCAAAGTATCATTATCATAGGCGAAAACCCAACCATGCCTAAATTCCCAACGTCAAAAAAAGAGACAAAAATACTTAGTAATGTTATTGTGTCTCTTAACTTTCTATTTTTTTTCTGAGACATTAAATTAAAGGGAGTAATGGCCCTGCCCTGATTGCGTGCCGCGGGAATGCTGCGCGGGAAACAGCTCTGGATATATCAATGTGACAGATGTTTACCTCACACGCATTCAACATTAAAAACACCTACAGCTATGATGAATGAATGTTTCATCGGCGCACATTAGCGTATAAAGTAAAAATGTGTTTGGTAAAAACATTACAAATGCTTTTACGAATAGATTAGAGATAAAGGGGTAATTCGTATACACTGTCACAAATAGAACCAAGGGATGTTCACCCCGTCGTCGCCGCCCAAGACACGTCTTGAGCGACCCGGATGTTCCTATAGCAGCCGTTGTTTTGGCTGCGCTAGGATCACCGGACCAGTCTAGCTCTTTTGGCTCAGGTACCACTTTCGGCACCGGTATAGGATACCAGCATAACACAATCAGACACCGACCCCGCCAGCGAGGTCAACGTACCCCTGTAGGTTAGCTAGAACGGTCGCGACTTTCCATAGGGTCCACTCTTCCAGTGGACGTAGCCTTCTCGATCCTCTTATCCCGGCAACGGCCTAAGTCGAAGCTCGCACTCCAGGGGTGCCCTTGAGCTGCCTTGAGTTGCCTCTCACTTTTGTCGGCTGGGCGCCTTAAGCACCTGCCCTCCCACCCGGTGACACTGTAAAGGTCGGTAGAGACTAATAGCATTAGACCGTCCAAAAAACCAGGATCACGACATAATTATTTTTAACCCTCGACGCAAACTGGGGGGTGTTATAAAGTTTAACGTGCGTTTCTGCCTGTGGCATGGCATCGTAGCTCCCATTTAGTGTATTTTTTTAAGTGACTTGATTTGGGTAGATACATCTTTCTATTAAAGATTTTTTGTGTAGGTTTAGTTTTTGGTTTAAGGTCGGTAGAGACCAACAGAACTAGCCCGTTCAAAAAAAAAAAGAATTCGCCCTATATTAAAATGAAATGAAATGAAAAATATATTTATTTGGACAAGGCATATAGGTAGGTAACATTTATATTTAGTTAGAAACCCTGGATCCCACACTAGGCTCGGGGCCCGTATTATGAGCTCCAGGCCTCTTTCGCCGGAAACAATATAGACAATGCCTAAGGTAGGTTACAAAAGTTATTTAACTTAAATTAAATTAAATATAATCTTGTATTAATAAATATTATATTATAACAAAAATAATTCTGTATTCAGATTAATATTCACATGCTAGAATATTATTATTATATACATAGCTGCTGTCTGAATTGTCTGATAGTAATACTATGGTAAATAATGACGATGTGCTATTTACAATGCTACACATACTTTCCTATTTCACTCTCGATTTGAGCACTCCAAGATTGTAATTTATCGGGAAATACAGACGCCAGTAAAGCGATCCACTTTTTGCATAGTCAAAGAGTTCGCTGCGTTGTGAATTTCTAACACAAGTGAAAGTGAAAATCATTCCTTCGTCGCAACGTACGAAATCCTGGAAACAGCCGAAGAAACGTCTGTAATCCATCGTCGTATTTGAAAATGTTATTGCCGTCGCTCTCTATCTGCACGTGTGATAGAGTCAATAGAGCCCATTGACTATAAATCCAGTTGACCAATGATACAACTTCCCCTCATACGAAAATTAGTGTTGTATTTTAACCACTAATTTGTAATAAATACTATGCATTTCTAATAAATCACGGGAAACCGTTGATGTCTTTTGTTCCATCCTGCTCTGTTCTTTGTAATTTCGTATGACTTTGTCTCGTTTTGTTACCTCACCCCCTGCCCGCGCAGGTGAGTCGTGTTGTACGTTGTACGTCGTGTTGTTTTTGTTTTTGGGATCAATCCGAATAGATTATAATCTATGCCTAAACGTTATGATTTTTTGAAAATATGTTTTGTATTCTAATTAAAATTGAGACTACTTTTCTTTGTTATAATTATGACGTAAAAATTCGTTACTTTAGGTGGCAAAGGAAGACGTACGAGCATAATTTTTACATAATAAAATAAAAAATAACATCGAAATTGAATATCATTTAGGGGTAGAAAACGTTCGTTTTTTTGTATGGACAAAAGCTGAGTATAAGTACCTTAGAGTATGGACTAAAAGCAAAGAGGGATCATCAAAACGACATTATATTTGTACTGCTCACACGTATCGCTACGTCAGTGGCGAAGGAAAGAAACAAACATAAAGTAATTAGCTACGCTTACGAAAAGTCACCGTACCATTTTTTCGACTCGAGTCAACTGTTTTTTCTATACAAATCTGTCAGACTCCTTCACATGAAAGTGTCCACTTCATATAAAAAGTGTACTAAAAAAGTGGTACGCTTGACAGATAATGACGTTCTCTCTATGTTTTTAGTCCATACTCTAAGATAAGTACCTACTATCTTCTTAAATTTGACAGTCATCTCGCAAAAATTTATAATTTAATGTTTAATATGGAGGTCGGTTTATTTTTAGGTTAGGAGAAGCCTGTTAGATACTTTAAATAGACTTTGGTACATGAAGTAGTGATTATGAAGTTACCTGAAAGCCGGAGTAGGTACTTAATTTGTTTATTAGAAAAACCTTTTTACGTACAAAGTTGATTCTACCTAATTAAGTAAATGCAGAGCTGTAAATCCTACGAATATTATAAATGTTATTTAAAGTTTTAAGGCTCTCATTACCGGCTTTGAAAGTGAATAAATTACGTAGCTACTTACCTACTTGAAATGACATGGGCTTAAATAAGTAGGTTTGTCATCATCATCATTAACAGCCTGAAGACGTCCACTGCTGAACATAGGCCTCCCCCAGAGCACGCCACCTTGAGCGGCTGCTCGCCTCCTGCATCCATCGGCTCCCCGCGGCTTTCACCAGGTCGTCGGTCCACCGAGTGGGGGGCCGGCCTACGCTGCGTCTTCCGGTTCGTGGTCGCCACTCGAGAACCTTTCTTCCCCATCGGTTGTCAGTTCTACGAGCGATGTGGCCTGCCCATTGCCACTTCAACTTACTAACTCTAAGAGCTATATCGGTCACTTTAGTTCTCCTGCGGATCTCCTCGTTCCGGAGCCTATCTCGCAGGGAAACACCGAGCATAGCTCGCTCCATAGCTCGCTGCGCGACTTTGAGCTTACTAATGAGGCCAACAGTAAGAGACCATGTCTCAGTTCCATAAGTCATCACTGGCAACACACACTGATTGAAAACTTTCGTTTTCAGGCTCTGCGGTATTTTGGACGAAAAGATAGGACGAAGCTTCCCGAACGCTGCCCAGCCGAGTTGGATTCTTCGCGCCACCTCTTTGTCGAAGTTGGACCTACCTAATTGGACAACCTGTCCTAGGTAGACATACTTGTCGACAACTTCGAGATTATCGTTCCCAACAATTACCGGTATAGGTGGAACATGAGCATTAGACATGATCTTTGTCTTGTCCATATTCATCTTAAGACCAACCTGCTGGGAGACTCTACTGAGGTCGTTGAGCATGGTGCTAAGGTCCTCGAGCGATTCCGCCATTATGACTATATCATCGGCAAAACGAAGGTTAGTGATGTACTCGCCATTTATGTTGATGCCAGATCTTTTCCACTCCAAGAGCTTGAAAACATCCTCCAATGCGTTTGTGAACAGTTTCGGAGAAATAACGTCTCCCTGTCTCACGCCTCTTTGCAATGGAATTTGTTCCGTACTCTGGTCCTGTAGTCGGACTGACATAGTGGCCTTACTGTACAAACACTTCAAAACTTCGATATACCTATAGTCAATTTGGGACTGCAGCACCGCCCAAGTCTCGATTGAATCGAAGGCTTTCTCATAGTCCACAAACGCTAGGCATAACGGCCGATTATACTCTTCGGTCTTCTGTATAATCTGGCGCAGCGTATGGATGTGGTCTATGGTGCTAAAGCCTTTTCGGAAACCGGCTTGTTCGGGAGGCTGGAATTCATCAAACCTGCATGCGAGACGATTCGTAATGACTCTCGAAAACAGCTTATACACATGACTCAAGAGCGAGATGGGCCTATAGTTCTTCAATAAGGTGTTATCGCCTTTTTTGAAGAAGAGCACCACCACGCTCTTGTGCCATGCCTCTGGCGTTGTACCTTCAAGGATGACAGAATTAAATAACTTCTGGAGGACTAAAAGTACCGGTCTACCACCCGCTCTCAGAAGTTCCATCTTCACCTGGTGCCTTGTTGTTTTTAAGCTGTTTGAGGGCCATTCTAATCTCGTACAGGCTGACGTCCGGGATATCTTCGGTATAGTGTCGGACTAACTTGGCTCTGATGTCCTGAGCTGTGTTAGTAGCGGGCTTACGTGTCGAGGTGTATAACTGTCCATAGAAGTTCTCGATCTCTCTCAGAATCTCAGGCTTGGATGAAATGACGCTACCATTTTCGGTCTTCAGTTTTGTCATTTGGTGTTGCCCAATAGACGAATCCTTTGCGAACACTTTAGAGCCTTGGTTCCGCTCAATTGCGGCCTCAATACGTGAAGTACTAAGAGCACGCAAGTCGTGTCGCAAGGAACTCCAGATTCGTCTATTGAGTTCACCGTAGGCTGACATATCAACTGAAGACTGCAGCTTCATTTCGCTCCGGTCGGCCATTAGCTCAAGAGTTTTTCCTGAGAGCTTTTGAGTCTTCTTTCGGCGTTGGGTCTTAAAGAATTTCGATCCAACAGCTTGGACAGTTTCCACCAACCCGTCGTTTAGCTCGTCCACTGTGTTACAGTCGGCTAGGCACTGGAAGCGATTTTGGAGTTCCAGCTGAAAGCCTTCGGGGTTTTGGATTTGGACAGGATTTGGACGGAGCGTAGACTTCACCAGACGTGACCTTTCGAGCTTAACATTGATATTCAATGTGCCTCTAACAATACGGTGATCGCTACCGGTTTTCACCTTGCTGATCACAGAGACATCATCGAATATGTGCTTCTTGGTCGTCATGATGAAGTCTATCTCATTTTTAGTGGAACCGTCGGGACTTATCCACGTCCACTTCCTGGATCGTAGAAGGAGTTCATCATAAAGAGTTCCTCCTTCTCCATAAAGTCAGCCAGCCTCTGTCCTCGAGGGTTCCGCTGCCCGTATCCAAATGGCCCCACTCTCAGCTCATCGCTATTCCTTGTGCCCAACTTCGCATTGAAGTCTCCCATCACAACGGTGAAGTATGTTTCGGAAGTATGCATGGCTTCGGATATGTCCTCATACATAGCTTCTACTTCATCGTCTGAGTGTGCCGACGTCGGCGCGTATACCTGTATAACCTTCAACGAATACCGTTTGGTTATTCGGAGTACCAGGTACGCTACCCTGGCCGACACACTGTCGACTTTGACCACGTTGTTGACGAGAGACTTGCGGACGAGAAACCCGACACCCCCTTGGGAGAGTTGGTCTCCCTCCCGGTAGAAGAATAAGTTACCGGAATTTAGGATTATAGTGTCCTGTCCCTGTCTTCGGACTTCTGACAATCCCATTACATCCCAGCGTAACTTACCCATCTCCGCCTCTAGCTCGACCATCCTTTCGTCAGCCTTCAGTGTGCGCACGTTATGTGTTGCCAGGGCCAGGGGTCGTCGTTGGGGTTGGTAGCCGGGCGTCTGCCGGGGATTCTTCGCACCCCTTGCCCTGCCGTTACCGTGGCCGCTACCATAGCCACGGAATAGCAGAGCTGCCGGGGACTGGGGGCCGTTTTTATTTGTGCTTGTCATTAGGGGGGGGGGGGGGGTTGCCATAATCACCACGCTTGGCAGGCGGCTTGGTGATCGCAGTAGGTGAAGATGGATTGCCACCAAGACCGAGGGGAACGCTGCGACCCATTCCCTGGATATTCCCTTAGCCACCTTCTACGGCACCCACGGGAAGAGATGGGGTGGTCCTATTCGTAACCGGGACCACACGGCACAAGTACGGCAAGTAGGTTTGTACCTACCTATATTAGGTGTAATTGAATTCAAGCGGTTATTTTCTCTATGATAGCATCCTTTGAAACTAAGTACCTACTCCTGACACGAAATAAATTATCTTTAATTTTATCTGTTCGTTTAACGAATCGGGAACAAAAATAAATTACGGTCAATTCAGACAGAGCAGCAAAATGCTCGAGCAGTTTTTAAGTGCTATTGGAATATCAACCTTAATCCATTTAGACAAAGCTGAAAATAGTATGCAACATTGAAATAAGTAAGATTTTAATGTTGCATACTATTTTCAGCTTTGTCTAAATGAAATAAGGTTGATATTCCAATAGCACTTAAAAACTGCTCGAGCATTTTGCTGCTCTGTCTGAATTGACCCTTAGGTGTTCTACATTAGGTATCTATACTGCAACAAATTCGGTCCGGCTTCGTTCTTTCTGATTCGTGTTCGCCACTCGAAAACTGTTCTTCCTCATAGTTTGGTGGTTGACCTGCACAACAGCCATTGCCGTTTCAACTTGCTCATTTTGAAAGCTATGTAGGTGACTTTAGTTCTCCTATAGTCATTTCGGATTTTATCACGCAGGGAACTCCAAACAAGCTCTCTCCAGGCTTATGATAATTGTGTCGAAATAGCTATAAAACAGTACCCAAGATGAACTCAAGCTATCGAAGCTAAGTGCACAGAAATATTGCGAAGCACCGGCAGTTAACCAAGCTCATAATTACACTACACATGACTTCTGTGTTCCGCGCATGAATAACAAACCTACCTGAATGACAACCTACTGTATGAACAACAGTAAGGACAATTCCAGCTAAAAGTACAATTTAAATTACTTACAATCAAAAGGTATACAGGGTATTACATAAAATATTAATTTAAATAACTTTAATACTAACTTAATAATTATCTACACCTAACTAAAAACGAAAACCCTAAATATTATAAAATAAATTAGGTAAAAAGACGCTATAAAATTTAAAATTGTAACATTAAGATCATAATTATTGTCCGTATTACTTCATAAGTGGTGTAATCCCGACGCCGCAGGCGCGGCGTAACAATCGGACCACCTCATCTCTACCCGTATGTGCCGTAAGAACTGACTAAGGGAAAGGAATATCCAGGGAATGGGATAGTATTCTCAGTAGGTCTGAATCGCCTGGCTCTGATTTCAAAAGGTTTTCTATTGTTTCAGTACTGCCCAGCCCTCCATTTTTCATGGACGAGGTAAACAACAAAGTCGAGAAGAAGATCGGTCCATACCACGATGGTGACACGCTAGTCCTCCGCTGTCTGGTTATTGGAGGTAATTATATAGTTCATCTATTTTACGAAGTCTTATGTGATGGCAAACTTTTAGCGTTTACCTATTTTCTATCTATATATAGCAATAAAACTGTAACTGGGCTAAATCGGTACATTGAATATTTTTTGAAAATTTTGATTGCATTACACCTCTTTATCATTACAGAAGTGGAAACAACTTTTCTTAATTTTTTGTCTGTCTGTCCCTTTGAACACACGTCACGCTTGAACTACTGAATGGATTTCGCTGAAATTTGGTATGGTTATAGTTCATTTTTCAGAATAACATTTAAAATACTTTTTATTTTCTAAAACGGCCAAGTGCGGGTTGCGCGAAGAAACATGTATGTAATTTTTATGCAAGATTTTTTCTAATTGTATTTTTTTATATAAGTATTTATAATCATACTGTCGAAGGGAGGATGGAAGGGAAAGTGGCGAAGGAAGGCAGGTTTCGCCTGCCTGCCTTCTGTTGCTGGCCCATCCATTCATCCTTTTCTCCTATCTTTTCCTTTTCGCTTCCTCCTTATACCCATAAACAGGGTGAAGGCTAGAGAATACAACCCCGGGATCCCGGGATCCCGACCGTTTTCTGGCCCCGAAAATCCCGGGACTGTAATGGCTAGTGAAGGCGTAAAACTAATTTGGGGCGGGTCAACTAGTAGTAAGAATAAAATTCCAATAACGTATCGAATTTCTTAAATCAGGCCGAGAAGATGGAAATGTAAAACACAAACTGGTATTTTTATAATAACCAATATCACTAACCCCATTGCGTTGCGTGTATCAAAATGAAGTTTGCACACAGATTTCATACGCTATATACCTTATAGCTTAGAGTATAGACTAAAGCAAAGAGAGAACATCAAAACGATATTATATTTCTACTGCTCACACGTATCGCTGCGTCAGTGGCGAAGGAAAGAAACAAACATAGTAATTAGCTACGCTTGCGATAAGCACCGTACCATTTTTTTCGACTCGAGTCAATTGTTTTTTCTATACAAATCTGTCAGATTCATTGACATCAAAGTGTCCACATCATATAAAAAGCGTCCAAAAAGTGGTACGCTTGACACATTATCAAGTTCTCTCTTATGTTTTTAGTCTATGCTCTAAGCTATATACCTACCAAGACATGACAGGTAATGTAACTTTATCCCGGAAAAACGGTGACAGTAAATAAAAAGGCAAGAGCCTTCTGTTATGTAAAAAAGGTCGCAAGTAAACATATTTTACCATGTTGTACCTAATTATGTCATCCATAGAAATAAAGGTTGTTGTATTCCGAGAAAAGGATCATCTTCCTTTGCAAAAAGTGAGTTATTATCAAAGACTTCTATGTATACACTAGAGAGGACATCTCTAACTTGCACTGTCAACCACTGCAAATATGCCAATGAGCATCTTCTCCCTCATACGATGCTCAGCTCTCAAAGCGACTGCACGTGCAGCAGTGAATAGCAGTAAAAATTATGATCCGAATGTGGCATGGCACTATAGCGCTGCGTGTTGTGATCGTTGGTTAGACGATTTAATTTCGTAAAGCGCTATAGCGGATTTTAGTTTAATTATACAAAAAATGACAACTATTTGTGCTTTAAATAGCTTCTCTAGTACGTAGTACATATACCTCTTTGGTTATTATACTCTACATCCTTACACTCGTTTCTGTAAGAAAATCATCGAATACTCCCGCCTTAATTAAACCAAGCTCGAATTAAATATTCGTATATTTCACAAAAGTAACTTTGAACCTTCCCAGCACAGGTAATTAGGTCTTTGAAATGTCTTTGAAGTAGCTGCTGTTGTCTTTTGAGCCTTATAACGACGTAGTAATGGTAATGAGCAAAATTAATGAAGTCTTAATAGATAGTTTAATTAGCAAGATTTGAAAATTCCAACTAAAACGAGGGTATAATATCGCACGCCTGCGTAGTATGCTAAATAACTTAATGTCCACAGATTAAGAATTTAAATTATAAAGAAAAAAGAAAATAAATTTGTAATTAATATTTTTTTTTAATCATCTCAGTACTGCGCGACACATAATTTAAGACTTAAATGAAGTTAAATTTTAAGTGAGTGGGTAAATTAGTTAGAACTACGGACGTCTACAAAACCCGTGCTACGTAAACATGGCGCAAGGTTTTTTTTCCTTCGTATCCAATGTTGTACGGACAATATTTTATTTTCATGCGAAACCATGGCGACACTAACGAAAATCGTGCTATGTAAGTTACGTAACCAATTTTGAAGCCAAATTTCCGTATCAATTTAGGTATACGTACGCTGTTTAGGTAAAATCAGAATGTGTCATTTTCGTAACTAAGTACATAATATTATTTTAATTTTATTAGTATAATTTATAACAATTATAAATAATCAACTTTAGTAATTTTCATTACTACAAAAGACCATATTAACAATTTCAATCACTCTTTTTAAGATGGTGTAATTTTAGTAAACTTAATAATAATTTATTTAACACTTCATCTGCTGACGGTATTTTTAAGCTAAACTGGCTTTTAGTAGGCTAGTAGGCCCGATTTAGAAGGCTTTAGTTGACAGTCCTTATAGGTAATACTAAAAATATATCCGTCTCTTACATTGCCGTCTATTTGACAAGGACATCAACAGTTTTAGAAGTTTTAGATCTGTCAACTGAAACCTTTAAAATTGGCCACAGTGTCCTGATATTAACAACTTAATATTATTTCCGTAAAGTAGGTTAAAAATGAATGCAATAATTAAAAAAAAAAATCGGTAAATAAATCACGGAGTAATAAGCTTATAAAGTTTCTGGAGCGTTTAAGTTTTCATCGCCTACCCTTTTTCGCAAAACAGAGCTTCCCCACAGTTACTATGAAAACGCACGTTGTGAAGTCACATGCCAAAGAGATTGTATGTAATGCTACCACAGCTTAGTAATGAGGTACTATTAAGGAAAACGTACTGACGTCACTGCACGTTTGAACTGTCTCTTTCTATTTTACTTTCTATTGTATTTTAAAATGCTTGTAACTTGGTCATTTTTTGAGATATTTAATTTTTGTTTTCATGACTTTTTTTTTGAGGAATATCATTAATTTGTGCAATAATAAAATAGCACGACACAACCCTATTAAGTTTATCAAAATAAAAATGAGCCGTGGTCCTCCGGGACGCGGGCCTCGGGGATCGGGGTACTCAGGGAGTAACCCTAGAATTAGTACCTGCGTGTATTACCTACTCAAAATTAAAAGAACCTATATACACTAGCGTCACTAGGCATCGCCAAATATGAAAGAGAACCTAACGAAGCATCGAAGGAATATCAAACCTAATAAAAATGGTTCATTAATTTTAAGTTAGAAACGAATGTTAATAATCATTGCGAGGTAATTTTTTCTCGTATAAGGCACCTGAAATTAATTCACATTTTTCTCGAATACCGGCATCGGAGTGAGCTTGAAGCATTTCATAAGAATTCCTCACTAAGTGATAAATTAAAGCGGGGTATTCCAATAATGTCCCGAGAGTTTGTGTAATATCTTCCTAACAAATGAGACCCTTAGAGCATAGTTTCTTAGAAGTTAATTGAACAAAATGTTCAACTAAAAAACTTTTTCGGAAAATGATATATAAAATATCGTCATATCGTGCTACCGGGAATCTTTGATAAATTAACTGGAAAGCTTTTCTTTAATAAAATTGCTCTCTAATAATTTAAGTTGTTTAATAGCGGTTATAAACATTTATTTTAATGCGAAATATTGCAAGATTTCTAAAACCGGTTGAAGAGTCATAAAATAAATACCTGCTTAGGCTCGTGCTTACAAAATGATGCTACTGTACACGTATTTATTCTGTGGCTCAATCGTTACTCGGTGCTCAATCCGAGATTTCATTCATAAATAGATATACAGGATGTTTGGTAGAGGGTTAACTAAACGTGGCCCACAGTGGGATCAATTTGGAAAACACAATTTCGCGTAAAAGCCGCTAGATGATTTTAAAAAATTAAGTTTAAAAAATTGGATCATTCTCTGTAGATCCATTGTCCAGATCCATAATGGTTCCAGTGAGCATTTTGTTTCTCGTTAGAACCAGTTCTGAAAATGTGGATCTACTGAGAACTTTATTTTTCTACAGATCCATCGTCTAATGATTCTGGTCAACTTTTATGTTTATAGTCTCAGATGTATGATTGGTATACTCAAGGTACTTTTAATCCCTGCAATTCCAAAATAATAAGTTCGGAGCTTTAAATTAAAACTAAAAATTAAACTATTAAAAAAAATTGAGACTAAGCGGCTTCGCTAACTTATATTTTGCAAATACTTAGATCCCCCACACGCCCACCACTTTAAGCTAACCCTCTACCAAACAGCCTGTATACTTAAACACTAAACCTACTCATTAGAGTAGAGAAAAGTTCACGAAGCAATCATTATGGCTGGCTTTACTTTACCGCAAAACGATCTCGTCCAGGCAACCTTCGGCCGCTGAATCTCGGAATAATTTACTTGCCACTGTAGGTACTTGGTTTGCTAAGAATCTCATGATGACAATTATTGTGAGATGTTTGGTTGGAAATAAGTTATTCTGGGCCTTAATTATTTATAGAGCGGCTAAACTCTGTAATGTATGCTGTCGAACGCTTCTAATTGGGTTCAAACTTTGTTTCGGTATTCCGAAAGCATGGTATCGATTTCGATTTAATCACGTTTCGCATACATGTATTATAATAATTATGTGGTCTATAATATTTGCGAAATTAATTAATTACTGTGGAAAAGTAACTATTTATATTCCTCGTGGTACAATGCATGGATATGATTTACCCCACATTTACCTCTATGCCTCTACCACATTATAGATAATAGTACTATACACTCATTAGGAATCTACGCACCATTAATTTTTTTATCATATCAGGCAAGTAAGTTTAGTGAATCTGCTGAAACACAGCGAATTCACAACTCAATTTACTAACTAGCCAGTCGAGTACTTATTAGAAAAGGCCCTACTGTGAAGTTCTCTGTGGTGTTTTCTTTCACCAAAAGCTTCAAATTTTGAACCCATTGACAGCCACCGTGGTGTGGTGGTTGAGCAGGTCGGCTTATAACCCGGAGGCGGCGGGTTCGATTCCTGCGGTAGGACAAGTAGATATTTGTGCACGTGAAAAAAGCGCAAATACTTGTTCTGTGTCTGGGGGTTGTGGGACCATGATCCTCGTAGTTTCTGGGTCCCTAGATACAGGGAATCCTAGCTAGGGTCCAGGATCTGTGTTTGTGATCGTGAGGCGTAATTATTTTATATTATTTAACTACGGATCGCACCATTTGTATTGAGCAGGTACCACTACACCTACGTAAATACTTCGTACCCTATTCTCTCGTATAAAAGGACAGTTGGGAGGCAGTTTGATGCTCGTTCGAGATTAGCTTCCCAGGTGTGTAGGGGTAGCGGGCAATCCATTGTCTCCATAAGGTACCTATGTGATAATTTATGTACGCAATAATGTCTTATGGAGGTATTGAGAAGGAGCTAAGCCTCCTTTATATTAGATCAAGTAAGTTTCCTCTTTTTCCCTATGTACTTTTTCATAGTATTTATTGTTTGATTTGCGTACTTATTCTTGGTCAGAAAGGCTGTAGAAGGACTAGTTTTGGTTCAACAAACTCTAATATTCATCAGATATTGTATGTTGATAATGGCGTGGGTTCAAATCTCGAAAGTTTATCATATTTTGTAGTTTGGTTATATAACGAAGTCTACTTCTCAACTCAATACCTCGACTGGTTCAATTATTGCCTGTAAGTAAATTATCACAATCGTAAACTACATTTAGGTACACTTTAAAATGGCATACTTTTGGCATTTTAATTTGTTTTTATTTAAATTTTATTCGGTATTTGTTTGTTTGTGTATATTTTTTTTAACAAATATTTATGGATATTTTCACACAGCGCCATCTAGCCCCAAACTTTAGCTTGTACTATGGGAACCAGATAGCAGATAGAAACTTATACACTTTTTTTGTAAATACATACTTAGAATACAATATAACACCCAGACACAGAACAAACGTCGATGTTCATCACACAAATGTTTATCCTGAGTGGGAATCGAACCCACAACCTACAGATGAGAAGGGTTACTACCAACTGAGCTATCAGGCCAGTCCAAAAATTGATGTATCTAATTGGGAAATAATTAATTAGGTAAGTACTTTAAAATCCATTCCATGATATCTAATAATAACAATAGGGCCTTATCAGCCTCAATAACATGTTCCCCATCCCCCTTTCCAGGTCGTCCTCCACCTAGGATCAGCTGGTACTCCGGCTACACCCTAGTAGACGCGTCAGACGGAGACAGCGATATTCCCAAAGTGAGAGAGAATGAGCTGTACCTTCCGCTGACAAGAAACAATGCTGCTGATCTGTCGTGTCGAGCGACGAACACGAAGCTAGCGCCACCTGTTATAGCAACGTTGGAGATCGAATTATATTGTAAGTTGATAAGTTTTTACTTACTGAGTGTAATTGAATTCACTAGTATCCTTTGAAGCCAGATTACCTATAACTTACTCCTGACATCGGTCACGTGTGGACCAAAACGAATGAAATCAAATGCATCACTTGATAATAACTCCAAAAAATGTGTGGACCACTCAATTGTTTTTTCTCTAACCTGTGGTGTGGACATTTCACACAGCGCCATCTAACCCCAAACTAACCATAGCTTGGAACCAGATAACAATAGAATAGATAGGTACTTTTGTTTGTTATACATACATAGAATACAATATTACACCCAGACACAGAACAAACATCGATGTTCATCACGCAAATGTTTGTCCCGGGTGGGAATCCAACCCACAACCTATAGCTCAGAAGGCAGAGCTACTACCAACTGAGCTATCAGGCGAGACGAAATGAGAACTTACTCACGGAGCTCACCCAAAACCAAAACTAATGTCGGCGTAATTATTATCAACACTATTGTACATCTTTGTAACTGTCTTTCTAAGTCAGCTATGAAGCATAAAATTATTTTCTGATTTTCATAAAGCTTTCTTTATGAAGAATATTAAATACGTACCTGTATAGGTAGGTATATACTTACGTTTATATTTTTTAAATCTATCGTTCCGCTTTAATACGGACAAGGATTTCAATTAATCCTTGTCCATATCAGAGTTTCGTTGGCATATAATTACCGATAAATGTCGACCATAATTATACTAAGTGAAAATTTTTAAATAAGTCGATCAACGGAAATCAGGTGGTAGGTACCATTACCTGTCGGATTATTATGCAAGGTGATAGGTGTGATCTATACGCCTATTTCTGTGTGTGTTTCGTACCGCTGACACGGATCGAATCGAGTTTTTTATTAAAAACCCGTGATTTGCAGAATGATTCTATTATGTGTAAAAAAATCTGAACAGTTCTTCAAAGAGGTCCAAGCACAATAGCTTCTGCTATGGCCTAGAATAATCTAGGTAGATATACTTCGGGTTTGAACCTAAAATGTAGGTAGGGTAGAGCAAGATGTTGCAGATAGATGAGAAGATTTTTAAGAATGTGGGTAGGCTTGTATTCTTCCAGATTGAAGTTTAGTTGCAGGTAGGCATATAGGCAATCAGAACTTATACCACAGATTAGATATATGTATAATCAACAACTCTTATGTATCTTTCAGTGCCAGCATTCAACGTGTCAATATACTGGATCTCTGGCACCGAGGGTGACTCGATCCAGGCGGGTCGGACCGCGCTTGTGAAGTGCACGGCGCGGGGGTCCTACCCTCAGCCGGATCTCACCTGGATGGTAGACCAGCGGCATCTGACGCATCATAGCAACCAGGTTAGTTAATCCACAGTAGATATCTATAAAGTCATTCATCATCATCATCATCATCAACAGCCTGAAGACGTCCACTGCCGAACATAGGCCTCCCCCAGAGGGTGCCACTTTCAGCAACTGCTCGCCTCCTGCCTCCATCGGCTTCCCGTGGTTTTCACCACCTAGCTAGCCTACGCTGCGTCTTCCGGTTCGTGTTAGCCACTCGAGAACTTTTCTTCGCCATCGGTTGTCAGTTCTACGAGCGATGTGGCCTGCCTAGTTTCCCTGCGGATCTCCTCATTTCGGATCTTATCTCGTGAACATTTAACATTGTTGAACAATCTTTAATATTCCAAAATTTGAAACATTAATGGCCTTGTAACTTTCTTGACAACGTGATGGCTTATCTATTAAAACAACAACCGCAAGTTTTGCATGAAGGTTTAAATTATATCTCAGGTACAAAACATATCTGCATTATAATACGTAGGTACCCGAAATACTGCTATGGTTACAATACAGTTACAACCACAAGTCTGCGTGGTACCTACAAGGGCCGTTGCTATTCACATGGGCTTTTGATGGACTATAACAAACACTACAAGGTCACAGACATGAATGGATACTTAAGTAGACAGAAGATAATTTTTTCTTCCTGAAAAAATTAAACAATGATAAATGAAAGATTGAACGAAAGTTCCTTCTTTTGAGGAGAAGAAGATTCGAGAAACCGTGCAGCAAAAGTACATTAGATATACCTAATACAGTTCAGTGAACTTCAGTATATCTAGTCTTTGACCATTCAACTGTTTTGAGAGCCATTATCGTTCTGTTCTAGACAAACTTGTAGGTTGATAGATAGATGGTTCAAGAATCTACCAGGTTACCTACATAGTAGGCCTGCTTCAAGGTCGTCTGGAAGAGATCACTGTACTAGTCGCATTTTTTATGGTTACACAATTTAGAGTTCTCTATCTATTTATCTAGCGACACCCTCTTTGGTGTAACCATATAATCCGGAGGCGGCAGGTTTGATTCCCGCGACAGGACAAGTATTCGTGCACAAGAAAATAAGCCCAAAGTTTATTTATTTATTTATTATTATTATTAATCCTAGTTGGAAATCTATGTATGTGATCGTAGGATGTTTATCTCTACTTATACCTTTCTAATTTCTTTCCAGAGCTGGGATGAAGCGACGCGGACAGCAGTCTCGTTCCTGGAGCTGACACCAGCTGTGAGCGATAATGGCGGCACGCTGCAGTGCCTTGCTTCTAACCCTGTCATGGAGTCGGAGCCAGGCTCTAAGGCTGATGTCATCAGGCTCAACGTTACTTGTAAGTTTCACGTTTCTTATTGGTCAAAACCGCGGGGAGTCGATGGATGCGGAAAGCAACCTGCCGCTTAAAGTAGCGCCCTGTGGGGGAGGCTGATGTTCAGCAGCAGACGTCTTCAGGCAGTTCATGGTGATGATGATGATGATGATGATGATGATTATAATCACCTGATACCTGTTCGAGCGAACGAGTATAACTCCGCGGTAACCCGTGCGACTTCAAACTGACACACCCTGGTTCAAATCCTAGTCAGCCTTGCACCAATGACTTAATTTCGGACTGGCCTGATAGCTCAGTTGGTAGTAGCTCTGCCTTCTGAACTATAGGTTGTGGGTTCGATTCCTACCCAGGACAAACATTTGTGTGATGAACATCGATGTTTGTTCTGTGTCTGGGTGTTATATTGTATTCTATGTATGTATTTACAAACAAAAAGTATATTAAGTATTCTATCAGTTATCTGGTTCCCATAGTACAAGCTATGCTTAGTTTGGGGCTAGGTGGCGCTGTGTTTAATGTCCACACGTATTTATTATTATTAATTTCAATTAAAGAATTACCTCTACATAAATTTTAACCAAAACTGCACAGCTTGCTTTTGAATTTCCACTTGTACTCTCTTGACGAATTTTTTTAATGTATATTTTAAATTACTACTTGAACTGTATTATACCTATACATATGCAATTGTATAAATATGTTTGTAACTATAATCTAAAAAAATTGTATACCTTTTCAAGGTAGAAAATGAGGAATCTAATGACATTCTATACCTCCTTTATCTGTACCCATATTTTGACAATTAAATTATTTCATTTCATTTCATTTCAATTTATGTGCGGAATATCCTTACAATGTTTCCCTTTGCCTTTGTGAGGGTAAAGAAAACATCGTGAGGAAGCCGGCATGTGTTACAAGAATCATACAATTCGAGAACCCTGCCGTAAGTATATAATTTTAAAAAGAATGTCTGGTTCTTCATATTTTTCCTTTACGTGTTCATTTTCAATACGATCTGATTCAGCTACTTACGTAAATTACGTAATAAAACCTAAATGTTCAGCATACGCATTTCAAATGTGAGAGTCTATGGTCTCCTATAAACGCCGTCGACCGCGTACAGCGTCACGCCGTACGCCGCGTCACGATGCTTACCATAGAAATGTACTGTTGTGGTCCCTTTCACACGCTGACGTTGGCGTGTGGACGCCGTAGGCAGCGTTCAAACACTTTGCGCCGCGTCTCTAGTTATTTCAAAGCATTGCAGCGTCAATGTCGTATTTAGCGTCAGTACAAAATATCGAAATTTGATAAAGAAAAAGTCAAATTATTGATTGAATCAGTCAAATGTTATACTACATTATGCAAGTAACACAAGCGCCGCTCAAAGTGTCGCATTTATATCCATTTTATGTCACACGACTATACGCGAGCACTGTTTGTCGACTATTGTTGTGAACGAGACGTCATCGTTTGCTTATGAGATGTATTGACCGCTGACGCTGTGCCTGGCGTTCAGACGTCGATCGAAACGAAAACGCCGTCGGACGCTGCATATAGCATTTAATAGGAGACCGAGGCCTGAACACAGCAGAAAAATCACCTTATGCCTTAATTATCTTTGCTAATAAGTAATGTATGTTTTATTTATCTACTTATCTATATTATTTGCAGATAGTCCAATTATCGAGGTATCAAAAATCGGAGACGGCAGTATAAACGAGGTGGTAGAGCTGGACCCTTTGCATTTAGAATGCGAAGTCAGAGCCAACCCACCGGTGCATAGGTTCACGTGGTATTTTAATGTAAGTATTGCATACTCACTTCTAACCGGAACCGTCCTGACACCAATTTACCCTGCCCTACCCCATCGTACTCTCCTCACTCTTTTCTACCCCCACCCTACCATTCTACCATACCGTACTCCACCCCATGGTACCTCCACTACGCTGGCCTACCCCACCATAGCCCGCCATACGGTACCTTTTGTTCTATCACTACTCTCGTAGCTTACCGTATACTACCTATTGAACGCCGCGTTGGTATTCGCTCATGCTATTAAGGGTTACCTTAACTATCGGTGAAAAAACCCACCGTAAGTTTAGTGTACTGTCTGTCCCCCCAGCTCACCGCCCGGTGACGCTGTAAAGATCGGTAGAATAACAGCATCAGCACATTCAAAAAACTATCCATAAAAGTATTGACAATCATTTAAACCTTCTTCCAGGATAGTCAAATAAGACGTGGTGGTATTTGGGGCGAGCACATAGCATCGCATAGACTCCAGGTAGAGGAGGCTACAAGAGCTCACGCTGGGCGATACTCCTGCGCAGCCGCTAACAGTATAGGGGAGACGAGGGCTGAGCACATCAGTATTACTGTTTATTGTACGTATATGAAGTAATCTTCACTGCGTCATGCCTTTCTATTTTGTTCTGTTCTGTGCCGTTCTGCTACGTTCCATCCTATTCTATTTTATAGCGTACGCATTTTTGGAACGGAACTCTCTTTTACACTACGAAACACTCAACCTATACGCTATACTCAGTGAGAATAATCTGTTACCTGTTATCTATAATCTGTGGTCTCTGGTGAGCGGCCTTGTTCCTCGCCTAGATGTTAAACTTCTCACCTCACCCCCTCATCTATTGAACGCCACCACAAAATAGATAATAGTAACACCACTACCAACAATTGTTAACCATTTGCGGACATTATGCTTTCCGTGAAATACTGGTGCCCGTGGGTGGCGTAAGAGCCAGCTAAGGGAATATCCAGGGAATGGGTAGCAGAATTTTCCTCGTTAAAATCTTCTGCGATCACCAAACTGTCTGCCACGCGTGGTGATTAAATTCCTATGATAAGCGTCCAAAGTGGCGTTTTATGGGGAGAGGCCTATGTTCAGCAGTGGACGTCTTCAGGCTGATGATGATGATACGATTGATCTCTAAAATTATAGTGGGCCGCAATTGTATTTAAAATACCTAGGTAATGGTATGCCTATTTTATCTTCAAAGCCATGTCAGATACCCAACACAACTTCTGCGGATAATTATCATCATAGAGAAGCACGTAAAATCTATTTAATTTTCCCTTTAGATCCCCCCGAATGTGCAGAACGCGGCATAACTCTACAAAAAGAAAGCATCAGCTGCAACGTAAAAGCGTTGCCGATTCCTGACACCTACTTCTGGCACGTCCAACCTTCTGGCTTCGACATCCAGCATCTTACTACTGGCTCCCCCATCTTGCCATTAGCTCAGATCACTGGGCCTTTAGCGGGGACGTTGAAAGCCAGCTGTGAAGCTAGTAATGGGATAGCTTCTCAAGAGGAGCAGTGTGAACGGATCTTCAGCTTTGAACACTTGAGGCCGCAGCAGCCTCAGCAGTGTGACCTGACGTTTGAGTATGGAGAGTTCCAGATGAGATGTATGCCAGGTAAATATAATATAGGTCCCCTTTGTCCTCTTTGCCTTGGTCCCCTTTGGTTAGCCTTTTTGATTTGTTGTTGGCTATGACGGCGAGCAAAGGACATGAAACTTTTGCATAGGGTTTCAAACTGATATACCTAATACAGCATAAGCACGGAATAATTAATAGTAAGTAGGTACTTACTATGTACAGAAGAATCTCTCCGCAGTCATTCATATAAATAGCGACTTTCGTTACCCCACAATAAAGTTCTAAACAGCTCGCACAGCGCTATAAGTATAACATTTTTAGTCGCCTCTTTTTTGTCACAGTAGCGTCTCCTCACCTCATCTTACCTTTTGGCACGCGAGTATTTCTCAGACGGTGACCTTCATGGCAGCAGATATTTTGTACCTTATCTGTTGTTAGTGTGGATAGAGGACAGATTATATTTATATATTACTTACAAGTATTCCGTAAGAGGTGGCTCGAATGACGACCACGAACCAAAAGACGCAGCGTAGGCCGACTCACCACTAGGTTGACCGACGATCTGGTTAAAACCGCGGGGAGCCGATGGATGTAGGAGGCAAGCAGCCGCTCAAAATCGCGCTCTAAGGGGGAGGCCTATGTTCAGGAGTGGACATTTTCAGGCTGTTGATTATGATTCCGTAACACAATTTATATACATATTTCGGCAACGGCCACGCCCGCTCTCTCAACAGAAACCTTCTATTTCTATTAAAGTGTCAAAGACCGAACACCCCAAGTAGCAATCGAGGATAGCGCTTAAGAGCAAAAAGGTTTTCATTAAACTCAATTTTATATTAAAGTGCAAATGGTTTTTGCGTGACGCTTTTTTAGTAAGTATTGTATTTATATAATACAAGTTACGTATTCCGAAAACCATATCGTCTTAAGGTGCTCCACAATTTGCACCCAAAAACCTTATTTTACTAAACTGATACGACTTTAATGCTGACTTAAGGTATAATTGGATGAACAAGAATATTTCGCCCACTTACGTATCCGTGCTACGTAACCACTAACTAGTAACATGCAAAAAGGAATTATAGGTATTTCTGCATTGAGCCACCAAATTCTACTTTACAGTTGATAACGCAACCTACTACGAAGTATCGGTATGGAAGATGTCAACAGCGAACACCTCGTTAGTCCTCGATCGTCGAGCCTCCATGGGTTTCGGGAGTGGGCAGGCCATGGCTCAAGGAGCCTGGCTTGTGCGAGCTGGTGTTGGAAGCTTGAGGGACGGAGACGAGGCTGGAGCCGTGGCTTGCAATAGATACGGGTGTTCGAGAGCCTTGCTGTTGAGGCCGACTGAGAATTTGCTGCAAGCTGCTTGGCCGCCGTGGTATCATTGTAAGTTCTTAGCTTTAAAGCTGCGGACACCGGAGCGTCAAGTGGTGTCAGTGAGGCGTCAAAATTGTTAATTCGGTACCCATGGCTGCCCGTGTTCGTAGACAGCCGCGCTGCGATCGTCGCGGGCAGCGATGGATGGCGAATAGTTTCGCGCTGACGCTGCCGCTTCGCAGACGCACCGGTGGGGCCGAAGCATAAATATTCAGTGTGATCTTTTATGTGTCTGTTTTTACTATAACATCGCGTAGAGCATAGGATTTACTTGTATTTGATTTCGTGATAGGATGGCTGCACTTCTGATGGCTTTAGCCAATAACTTTACCATGCAGCGCCACCTAAGTCTTGAACAGGCTTGTGTCCTGCTATTTTTTTATTGCATAAATTAATAATATTCCTCAAAAAAAAATAAAGTCTTGAAAATAAAAACCAATATCTCAAAAAATGACAAAGTTACAAGCATTTTAAAATACAGGAATAGAAAGAGACAGCTCAAACATGCAGCGACGTCACTCTTGCTCCTTCATAGTACCTCATTACTAAGATGTGGTAGCTTTACATACAATCTCTTTGGCATGTGACGTCACAACGTGCGTTTTCATAGTAACTGTGGGGAATCTCCTGTTTTGCGAGAAAGGGACAGGGTGCCCTCTCCAGAAATTTTAATAGCTTATTACTCCTTGATTTATTTACTGATTTCAATTATTTTTTTCAATTATTGCATTCATTTTTAACCTACTTTATGAAAATAATATTTAATTGTTAATTTCTATTAGCAGGCAACTAGGCTATTGCATATTACTGTACCCACTGTATTTATGACGTTTATTGTCATGCAACATTTGAAATCCTCACATACCGAGAAAGGCGTACCATGATAGGTACCTCTGAATCCGTACCCTCACTTAACATGAGAGACACGTGCTTAGTAGGTACTAAGCTCCCGGTCAGATATAAAAGAGTGTTTGTAAAGCGCTATAAATGTACAAATCTCTTATTTTAGCTTATGTTTTTATGCTTGGATTTGGCCTTGATCAGCAGTACCTACATTCCCAATGCCTTTGTTTACAGTTTTCCTAGAAAAAGACGTGGGAATCTCACTCGGAGCTGTCGTCCTTATCGCCGTATTCGTGATCTCCACATACCTGGTGGTCAGGATAGTTAGAAGACCGCGGTCGAAGACCACGCAGCCGGTCATACAAGTGCTGCAGCTGGATGACGTAGCGAGGAACTACTTGGATAATATCGGAGGTTGGTACGTCATCCCATCATCACTCATTCATTTATACTAGCTGCTGCTGTTTATGTTAGTCATTCAGTTGGAAGTGGATGTCTTAAACATTCTGACACAGTGGATTATGCAGGTCCAGTAGGGTTAGCACGGCCGGTAGACAAAACTGTCTTTCCCCTGTTTTACTTCAAGCAAGTATGAAGAAAGTGACGTAAAACGGGGAAAGACAATTTTGTCTACCGTCCGTGCTAACCCAGCTGCTTAGTGTTTTTGTCAGAGTTGCCAAAAGCTGGCGTATAGGAGAAAGCCTGAAGTCGTCCACTGCTAAACATAGCCCTCCCCCAGAAAGCGCCACTTTAAAGGGCTGCTTGCCTCTTGCATCCATCGGCTCCCCGCGGCTTTTACCGGATCGTCGGTCTACCGAGTGGGGGGCCGGCCTACGCTGCGTCTTCCGGTTCGTGGTCACCACTCGAGAACCTTTCTTGCCCACCGGTTGTCAGTTCTGCGAGCGACGTGGCCTGCCCATTGCCATTTTAACTAGCTAATTCTAAGAGCTATATCGGTCACTTTAGTAGGATCTCCTCTTTCCAGATCTTATCTCACAGGGAAACGCCGAGCATAGCTCTAGGGGAAAAGTAATGAAAATTAATTATTTTTCAATACCTGTGTATTTGGCACGTATATTGTCGTGTACCATACCACACTCATTTTACTATTAGTATAATACAGGCTAGTTTGTAAAAACCTACAAACTATAAGGCAGAACTACTACAAACTAAGCTATCAGGCCAGTCACATTACATTTCTCATCTACTAAATTGGATGTAGGTAATTTAAAAGCAGTACCTACCTAATCGGCAAGTAGTCATTGAAAATGGCTCTATGGGGAGGCCTATCTTTTTCAGTAGTAGACACCTACCCACCTGATGATGACTAAAATTGTATATCTCCTTTCAGAACACAAAACCCACGCGTCTTGCAGCCTCCGTTCCTACAGTAGTGGGTATTCAGAAGCCTCAGCGGAGTCTGCGCCTGCGGTCGACCGCCGCCGCAAGCCGATCTGGGACCGCTGGGACCTGGGACCGCCACCGCCTGACGTCACGCTCACCTTGCACAGGGAGAGTGCCGTGTGACTTGTACCACAGAATAGATAATAATAAATAGTACTTACCAATGTTCTACTATTGTTTACATTGAATATGGTTTAGTAAAGCATGGAAATGTTTCTTCCATGGTAAGAGGCAAACAGGTTGAACACTAGAAGACAGGTAAAGAAGCTTCACTCCGAGCTTCAATAGTGGCTCTTGTTACAATGCAATAAAGTGCAGTTCAACTCGCATAGCGGTACAAGCATACCCCAAAAAGGTGTCTCTCTTTCTGTCACTATTCTCTGCTCTTCTAACTCGGCACGCGTAATGCACTGGCCTGGACATTGAGGTCAGTCCCATGTACATACTTAATTGTAACTTCGTACCTGGTGTTGTGACCTGCGCAGTAGCATAAAAATTGAAACCCTGAACGCTACGCAGGTAATTTGTTGCTTTAGACCTCAATCTCAGGCTCTACGACTTTTTTTGACCCTAGCTATAGAAGAACGGACATTTACAAAAAAAATGAAGTTTTATTTACGTGATGTCAATCTGGAGCTAAAGTCCCCGTATAGATATAGCTTTTAGAATTAGCAAGTTGAAGTCGCAGTGGCCAGGCCATATCGCTGAACTGACAACCGATAGGGAAGAAAGGTTCTCGAGTGGCGACCACGAACTGGAAGACGCATCGCAGGTCGGCCCATCCACTAAGTGGGCCGATGACCTGGTCAAAACCTCGGAGAGTCAAGATGCAAGAGGTACGCAGCCGCTCCGCTGGTGCTCTTTGGGGGAGACCTATGTTTAGCAGTGGACGTCTTCAGCCTGCTGCTGATGATGATGATGAATCCGGAAATAACGAATAACTTTTGTTTTGCGACTTAGGTACTTATAGTTTATTGGAAAAATGTTTTAAAAATCATTGAGGGGTTAACGGCTTTGCAGCATTTGGAAGTATGATAAGCCTGTTTCAAGCTCAAGTTCTCCATGGTGCCAGAGCTGTTAAGGATAGTCATAGTCATGACAACCAGTTACAGAAAAAAACAATCGCCTAGCGTGCCTAGCTAGGTTAGTTCATTAACCCCTACGGTAATTGACTCGATCGACGCAAGTTTGTGAATTTACTATTACGTCGTTGAAAAAAGTTTTGTCATTTCATTTATTTTACTACGCTGCTGTAATGTGTTAAATATTTGTTTATGAAATCAATGAGAGCCTGGTTCTTGATTCATCTATTAATAATGTGAAATAGATCTTATTTCCTAATTTATATAAGACCAAACACAATTCGGGGCATTTTGATATCTACTAAAACAGAAATGTCACTAAAAACATTTTATTTGAAAACTAAAGGAAAGCTATTAGATAGGTAATTACACAAGATGTTCAGACATTTCATTTACCAACTACAAAACAAACAATGACTAAGACTGTAGTAATGTTAATGTTTACAATAGTATTTAATTGGTACACGCTAGGGTTTCTCAAAGATGGGTACGCGTACCCCTTGGTGTACATTCGCCAGTTTATTTTAGTGAGATATGCGACAAAGCGTACGTACATGTTCTATGCATGATTCAACTAAATAGGTAATCCAAATCAATACACGAACCGGCAAGCAAAATTGCTCCTAAAATCAACTCAATATTGCGACAACAAATAAGCCCATTGCATTTTGCGACTGTATTTTTTAAATAAAATACCTCGAATCAGGTACCTTCTTCTTTAAAAGGATATCCCGTTGTTTTAAAAATCTTTTGAGAACCCCTGGTAAACGTCACCGAGAACTTCAAGGCGAACGTCCAAACATTCCTGTTCTACTGTCATATAAATTCTGCTATTCAACGAAAAAGCAATTGGAAGGCTTTTAATCTCCACTAGTTTTCTCTTATATGCCAAAATTACCTGAAGAATGAGCTACACCTATGAATGTTTACGTAAATAGATAGGTAGAGAACTATATAGATAGGTACGTACGCTAATATGTAAACAAAACATAGAAGGTATCTATGTGAAACAACTCTTAGAACTTCTTCATATCACTTCACATAGATGCCTTAGTATGTTGGAGATTTAAAATTTGATGTCGTCGAGCATTAAGTGGTTTAAAAGTTTATAACTAGGAAAAACGGCCCTACAAATTGTACCTAGTTGTAAAATAATGTTTAATAAACGAGAGGATCTTTATTTTAACTAACTATTGCTAGTAATTAAATAATTAAAGAATAAATTAATTTTAACATGATCACAATAGTTTTCTTTATGATTTGGACCTACTAATCTATACTATATATGTAAATATAAGCACAAAACACGTTACATTACAACAATAGTATAAAAGAGTTAAGACGAAAGACCAAATTAGATCACACATAGCAATTTTTGTACATTAACACAATGAACATTAGCGTTTTTGAAATGTTTATCTTCATTCTAACTCCTAATAAGCCTAATCGTAATTTTACCTTTTTGTGTGATGATTAATTTTTTTTTATTGTTTCCTACCTACATTTATGTTTTATTTTTTACTTATACCGATACACAGTTATCAGCCTGTACTTTAAACGAAATATTACCTGTCTTGGGAGGAGGGCGTTGGTATGCCATGCCACAGGTTTTATCCTAGTTTGGGTACCAACAACCCTTCAAGGATTTACAACAATTATTTAAGTTTTTCTACTATAATTATTGTGTAAAAGTTTGTTATAGATAATAAATCATTTCATTTCATTCTTCTCGGATACACAATAAATAATTAAAATAATAAGCAAAAAAAAAAATTGGTAATTCAAAGCCAGCTTTATTCATAATTCATAATTTTTAATTCAATTAGGCACATGTATATGTATGTACACTTATGAATGTCAAATAATTTTCCCTTTTTTACATCGTTGTTTTTTTTTCAATTTGATTATATGTTTACATTATTCCAAACCATCTATGGACGTAACGGGACCCACGCATTTTTTTTAACATACATTGCTTTGATTTTCTGCTCTTTATTTTGTCAGCTTTTGTTATATTTTGAACATTTCTCTTTGCACGTTTCAATACTTCCCTATAATGTTGTTTAGAATCGTTGTAATTCTGACCACGAATGGGCTGCTCTAGTATTATTTTTGGTAGCGGGATATTGACGATTTCAGGCGACACGACTACAAAATCTTTTAGAACCTTGTCAGTTGGTCTATTAACATTAGCTGTAGTTGATTCATCTTGATTTAGCCTAGGGGTGTCATCACCTTTGAGCACTGTATTTACTGGAAAGCCATGATCATGACTAATATGAGTATTTACGTTTTCTGTTACAACATGCCCATTTGAATCAGTTACTACTAAAGTTCGTTTTACGGCTTCTCCTTGATTTCTATTATGTAAATTATATCCAGAAGCTATTGATTGACTTGAAGAAGCTTTTAAACTAGCAGTATTTTTGCTGTGTTTGTTTATTTCGTCGTGAATATGTTGATTTATTTTATAAACTTCTGCTTCGTTTATATGATCTCTTACATCAAAGGGTAACCTTGACATTTCTATTGTGTTTGGTACATTAAACCATTCCGAAATTTCTATAGAGTTTCTATCATCTGTGGCCAGAGCTGTGTTTATATTATTGGCTGCACCGTATGACTCAGCTACGTCTCCTCTCAGTACTCTTTCTGGCGCTAAAGCAATCCGTTCCATTACGAACCAAGGGACTGAAGCTGAAGGCTGATTGTCCTGCTCCATCGATGGATACATGTAGCCATACCCACCTGGTAATCCGTGCATCGGTTGCACAATATGCTCATCAATACCCTCTCCAATTGGCTCATGATGGCTGATAAGGTTCAGATTGGCACCAACCGATGCCGCATCAGAATATCCCAATTTTATATACTGAGGTGGAGATGGATCTTTTGAGGTTCTTGAGACTATCGGTGTGTCTTGATTGGTGTAATATTCATCTGCCATATTGCTTAACTCACCTTTTAGCTCGTATATGTACTTTGTCTGAACATGTCGATGTTGTCTTTCATAAGCATCTATTATTGGTGAATACTCCACTGGCAGGTTTGGAAGTGGAACATGACTTACAGTTTTGATTCTTTCAGACGGGAAAACATAAATTGGATATTTTTCTTCTGTATATTTATTTATTGATTCTAATAGAGGCTGATGATCTTCATATAGATATTCTGGCTCCACGATTTCTTGTATTGGTTGTTCTCGTTCAACGCTAAGGAGTGACAATAAATTCTTTGGAATTTCAATTTCTAGTAAAGTCTTATCCCTTGAATTTGCTTCTAAGAATCTTCCAGTTATCGGGGTCTCAATAACGGAAACTCCTGATTTCTGCTTGACATCTGGAACTTCATTGTTTGCGTACGGTTCCCAAATATCTTTCAACTGGTTGTTGTATCTTTGTAATTTGAACGGCTGGTATTTTTCATGTCTTGGTATCTCTAACTGCTCGATGACTATAACATCTGTTCCAAACAATTTTGACCATAGGGAATTTTCAGTGTGCTTTAAATCATGATGTGGAGAATGTTGCGGTAAAACGTTATCTACCGCAGCCAGTAAAATTAAATGAAATACAAATAAAGCCATCAAGATATGCTGAACTTCTTCAATAGTAGTTTAAATCAATACTGAAGTATTTCGTAGTGAAATTAACTTATATACAAGATTTAGGCCGATTATAGTGAGTGACTATTGTACTTTTGACAATAGAAAATTGTGACGATATATTAAACAATGGCTGTACTACCTATCTGCCAAAATAGTGTTGATACAAATCTGAGAGACAATACGAAGCTAAATCAAAATATAGGAAATGTTATTAAATTTTTCAAATATGTTCCTAAATGTTTGAGAAAACACTCATAGTTTTAATTTACTTAATCGAATATCGGATTGAGCTAGTCGTTCACCTGATGTTACGGGTCACGGCCGTTCATAACAGTTGTGGTGCCACTCCGACTATAATATACCTACACGACCCTTCAAACCGGAACACAAAATAGTAAGCACCCTACCTAGGTACTGCGTAGCGGCAGAATACTTATTTGGAAAACAAACCTTATGGTCCCGGTTAGCAAATAGGACTACACCACCATCCGCTCTTCGCGTGAGTGCCGTAAGAGCCAGCCAATGGGCAGCAGCCCCCTCGTTAATTTAAAATCTTTTGAGATCACCAAGACGTCTGCCAAGAGTGGTGGTTATGGCAATTTGGCAAACCCCCATTAATGGAGGAGGCCTATTTTCAGCACAGTGGACGCATACTTTGGCGAACTCTTGCAGAAAAGTTAGCAAATATATAAAGCTAGAAAATATAAGTATAATAATGTTATATTCAATTCAAATATCAAAAATAAGAGACCTATTTAACCCATTTTAGTTACATAGCAATAATTTTAGATTTATGGATCTAACTTTAAGATCGTTTTATACGAATGAAATTAGGTTTTTTTTTTATGTGATTGAATGACGTGACGAGCAAGTCGTTCACCTGATGTTAAGTGACACGGCCGCCCATAACAGTTGCATATCTAATCGGTTTTCCGAAGCCATTAAGAGTGTGCAATGGATGTTACAAATAGCCCATACCTAAGTATCAATAAATCAAATTAATTATTATAAATGCAAAAGTTTGTGTGTGTAAAAATAACTAAGGATGCAATGTTTGTTTGTAGGTAAGCACTCAACGCTGAAATGATTGAATGGGTTCTGAAGTTTTGAGTATAAATAAGTACCTATCTACTTTAAGTCTAACATAATAGGATACTTTCATACATCCCGGAATATTGTGCGGTTTCTGTTACAGATTTTGATCATAAAACGTTTTACAATCGACAATTATTATAATTCAGTTTAGGTAAGTAGACTTATGATTACATTGATTAGGCTAAGTAGGTATCATTTTTATCATTTGTGTTTTTAGCGTAATCACCTATAAGTGATAGGCCTAGATTCTAGGCCTATCACTTATAGGTGCCTATTTTTCAAATCAAACTTTTACAGCAATCTTTTTTAAGACAAAATAACAGTCTTAATTTTTTTTATCGACGACGCGCGACGTGGTTAGGTTAGATAAGAAAAAAAAACTAGATCTTTTTATATTTTTTTAATTATTTACATTAACTTATTACGTACTTAGGTACTTACACAATAATTAAATAACTTAGTCTACTAAACGATACCAAATTATTCAAGTGGATTTTGTAGAACACTTATTTTAAACACATTAAAAAATCCTGATGAAATATTAACAAAATCGTAATTTTTAATGAAAATTAAGTAAGTGTGGTTAGTAGCTTCACTTTTTCATTTAATAACACTAAAAAATAGGTCCTCCTGTAAATGGCACCAAATTACTTTTACCTGGCTGGACTCTGTTGACAGATTTTACTTGTTTCTGATTAGATAATTTGTCGTCAAGCACCACAATTGGGTGATTATTCAAAGAATTTTCATCACCTTGTAATTTTTTTGCATTATTTAATTTATCGTCTCTCGCATCATTAAAATCAATTTCACTTGAATCTTTCGTACCGTTATTTTCTCCCTGAATTTGACTGGTTTTTGGAATCATATTTGGTGGCAGAATATCAACGTTTTCAGGTGGTACGAAAATATAATCTTTTGGAACTGATTTATTAGTTTTAACTAAACTTTGAGGTCTAATAAGATAAGGGTTAGAACCAGTCGAATCAACATCTACCAACCTCAGTTTAATAAACTGAGGCAATGACGGCACCTTAGATGTTCTTGTAACTATCAAGTCGTGATTGTTATAAGATTCAAAGGGCATATCACCGCTCGCACCTTTTTGCTCGTATGGATGTTTCGTCTGTAGCGGTCCATATTTTATTTCAGATGCTAGGACTATCGGAGGATACTCTGGAAGTACTGGAAACTGATTCCTATTAACAACTTGGATTTGTTCAGCTTGATCAATACCAGGCGTGTGAACGTAAAAAGGATCTCTTTCTTCTGTAAGTATATTTTGTAGTTTAACATGTTCCTGAGCAACGTAATAGTTATAAGGAAACTTTGGTGTCATTGGTACCACAACCTCTTTTATCAGGTTATCCCTTTTACCGTTAAGTACTCCAGTCTTCAGTAAGTTCTTTACGTTTTCGATTGCAAGTAAAGTTTCAGCCTCTGTACTCGTTCCTAAATAGCTGCCGATGATTGCTATATCTGGATTTACGATGACAGGGTCTTGATATATGTCGTCTTTGTGTTCCTCTGGTTGTTTTTCCTTCTCCGCTTCTTTCTTTCGAATGACTTTTAAGAAGATGTTATCATGTCCTTTGATCTTATATAGTCGGTATGTTTCTTTCTTTGGTATTTCAGGTTGCTGAATTACAATGGTGTCGGTGCCGAATAGTTTCGAAGCAATGAGATTTTTGATGTACGTTAAATCACGTTTTTGATGAGGTCTTGATGGAACATTGGCTGCTGCAGTTAATATAATACACTGAAACAATAAAAGAAACATTCAGATAAGTTGTAATTGTATTTTAAAAATTTTTAGATCTATTATAGTATATAGGTATTTATTTATGTAATAGATAGGTATACAAAAGCAAATATCGCTTACAATGACGATGACAGTGGAATATTTTATGGGTGCCTAAATAGTAACCGGTGATTAAATTATAATTAAGTAGGTTTTGACATAACACGGTCCAGGACTGTTATGCCAAACGTACAGCTCACCCAACCCACAGACAAATTTAGAAAACAATAAATACGATTCTAGCAAAATATCGGACATCTGAATAGGTAGATTATTTTATTTCAATGTTTTGTTATTATTATCGAGATAAATCTCAGTCTAAGATAATGTAGCTAGACTGGATTGTTATCCAGTCTAGCTATATTATCTTAGACTACAGACTAACTAATACTACAGACTAATATTACAGTAGGTACTTACTGCTACAACAATCCACCGCATTTTTCACAATTTTTTCTTTAAACTTTCAGCTCAAAAATTGACCTCATTAGGCGCTCCACAACAGACTGACATAATTAAAATAAGTAAGACTCTTTTATAACAAATTGATTAGTGGAGAAAGCACCACTTTAAGTGCATGACTCAAAGTTAACTCATTAATCGTTAGCTAATTTAAAATATAATTAAGGAATGAAGGAATCATAGACCTGGTATTTGATTTAGGTACTTGAATTATTTTGGGTTCCCTCGTACCTAACCCAGGTGAGTGGTGAATTTCCCCATCGCTGTAAGACGAATCAGGTATTATGTTCTTAGGGTTCCGTGCCCAAAGGGTAAAACGGACCCTATTACTAAGGCTCCGCTGTCCGTCCGTCTGTCTGTTTGTCTGTCCGTCTATCACCAGGCTGTATCTCATGAGCCGTGATAGTTAGACAGTTGAAATTTTCACAGATGATGTATTTCTGTTGCCTCTATAACAACAAATACTAAAAAACAGAATAAAATAAATATTTAAAGGGCCCCATGCCCAAACAATTAATTAAGGGAGCTCCTATACAACAATTGTATAGGAGCTCCCTTAAATAATTATTTGTGATTGACGTGATTTTTTGCTCGTTTTTATAGATAACGGTACCGAACCCTTCGTGCGCGAGTCCGACTCGAACTTGGCTGGTTTTTACAGATAATGGTACGGAACCCTTCGTGCGCGAGTCCGGCACGCACGTCCCAAGTAGCAACGCCTTATCTAAACTAAGTATTGAAGATATCTTAAAATCAAATTCATAAATTTAAGCCGGGGTCTTGGAAACGATGGTGGATGGTGGATGGTGGATGGTGGATATATGGTTTGTTTGGTTAGATGGTAGATCTTCTAGATATACTCCGAGACAGAGTTTAGTATGAGTGGGCACACCCTTTAAGTAAATTGTAAGGGGGACTTAAAACTACTTTAAGATAGACTTACGCTATAGTTAAGATACAACGCATCGGAAAGTTTTTACTTATATTTAGTTTTCAAGATATCTACAATTCCTAGTTAAGCCTTCCAAAATAGCAGTACATTTATTCATAGCATTCAAATAGGTTTTGGATAAGTAAAGTATTAGTACAGGTTTATTTTATGAATATTCTTTACAGAAAACATAATGGTGAACTTTTGGTTTTATAGACTACAAATAAAATGGCGATCGAATTACTAAGTTTTTTTTTTTTTTTTTTTTTTTTTATGCGATTGAATGACGTGACGAGCTAGTCGTTCACCTGGTGTTAAGCGACACGGCTGCCCATAACAGTTGCAGTAAAGTAAATTATTATAACCAAAAAATGCTGTTGCGTACGTTGCGTACGTGGAAATTTAAAACGCACGGTTGTTTCCCGTGTTAAAAGGAGAAATACTTCTATAAAACATATGGGCCCTTAAAATTATCAAGAAAATAATAACAAATCTTAGAAAATAAAAATAATTTTTAGCATTAATTGAAAAAAAAATTTTTTTTTTTTTTGTCGTCTATATATTTTTATTTTAGTTGCTATACCATAAGTTTAATGTAAATTAAGATATTTATTACTTAAATAAGATTAAATCTGATGATTATTGTTATTATTCAGTTTTATTAGATGTTACAAAATGGCGTTAAATCTTATTTATCCTTCCAAAGTAATACTTAATATTGACTTCACGAAGACTAGTTAAGACAAAGTTAAGGGCAACTAGGGTTAATGTATTCCCAGTACAGTAATATTATTCTTAAGTAGTCATTTAAATAGAATTGACGTAGTACAACTTAAAACCGTTTAGTTTTGACAAGTTCTTTAATTCTACTTATATAATTCCATCCGTCTTATTACAAAACGTGGTCTAACTATAGTTCCATGTTTAAACTAAGGTTTAAGGAAATTTCTTATTACAAAACGTAGTTTATCTCTTAGTTTTGGCTTATTTATGGTACTAAAGTTAAACCTGGCAGACACCTAGTTTATTTTCTTGAACCGTGGTTGTATTAGTCGTGCATGTGTCATTGTCAAACAACTTGTAGTCCAGTCACGGCGCCCTAATAAACATACCTAGGATTCGGCTAAATCCTTTCGAATTAAGTGATGAAGATATTCGTTACAAATACCGCTTAACAAAATCTTTCTGAGAGAAAATTGTAGATTTGCTAAGAGAAGACTTATCACGAGTTCCTCCAGGAATGCCGATTATTCCGGAAATACAAGTAGCTTGCGCGCTACGCTACTGGGCCCACCAGTAAGTGTAGGAAGTAAGTGTATTTTGAAATAGTATCTAGCTCTAATTAACATTGTACTACCCCTTACGTGCAAGAGAATGTTTACCAGCAGCTTAGCGCTTGACATCCTGCTCATATGCAATAATAGATAACTACAGTAATTAATATTCCTACAAAACTTATATCTTTGTTTTAGGTGGTTTGTGATGCTGATCTTAAAATAACGCACATTGTGGCTAGGTGTTGTGGCAGCGTACACGATTCTTGGATATTCCGAGAATGCCGAAGTAACAGCAGTTTGAGGCAGGGGCATTCTCTGGCATTTTACTGGGGGATAGTGGTTATCCCTGTACCTATGCCTTATTTATTCACACCGATCTTAAGCGTTACCACACCTCAAGAGGAGATATACAACAGGCCCCACATCCAGACTAGGAGGAATACAGTGGAGGGTGCTTTGGGTTGTGGAAACAAAGATTCCGTTGTTAATTGCGGGGCATATATGGAAGCACAGAGACTGCAAAAAAACTATTGTTGCATGTACAGTGCTCCATAATATAGCATGTGAGAAGATGTTTTTCCTGGTGAAGAAGATATGAATCAATTAACCTTTAACTCTAGAAACATAATAATAAATCAATGAAACATTGAAAATACAGAAGGCAGTTTATTGAAACCCATTTAAAAAAATAAAAGATATATTTTTATTCATATCTTTTTTTAACCTATTGATCACAATGATATGAATACCTCTAGGGCCTGTAGCAGAAGTGCACACTTGGGTACCCCTGTAAGTGCTGTGTGTAAAATAGCAATAAGTGCTATAGTCAATTACAGTAAACTAAACCCTTAAAGGGGTTTTTCCTTTTCTTTTCACTGTCAAATATTATGTTTCATAGTGGGGAGAAAAGGAACAACGCAATTAAAGTATGTGCAGTCAAGTATGAAGTTTTATAGTACTTTTGTGCCAAGCGATTTTCTAAGCGTTTTGTTATGCGCTTTATAGTGCGAACAGCCAATGAGTGGAACACCTTGCCGGCGTCCTTGTTTTCTGTTAACTATGATCTAGGAGTCAAGTCGAGAGTGAACAGGTATCTTCTAGGCAAGCATGCAGCATCGTAGACTGCGTCATCACTTTCCATCAGGTGAGACAGTGGTCAAACGCTTTGCTTCTTTTGCGCAATATTTGTCGACAAAGTATTAAATCACGATTCGCGTTCGCGCCAGAACAGAAGACCTACTTATCTATATTCACGTTTCATTACCTACTCGTAAGAGTTGTTAGTACCTAAAAATTACTAGTTTTTATTAATGAATGCGTAACCTAACCTACGTTAAATAAATCGTAATTGTTCATAATTATAGAAATAATATAATTTTTGAATTAATTTCATATTAGAACATACAATTTATTTACATGGAAGGCAATAAGATTCATAAAAAAAAAATTAGCATTGTGTACAAACGGAATGTTGGAATCGATAAATCATTTATTATCTGTAGATATTATATACTCTTTGATTTATTTGAGTGAGGCCGGTTTGGTCCATAGCCAAAAGTGTAGCATAAGTAGTCTTGACTTATTTTGGCTTTTGTAATAAAGTCAGGTTTAAACCTTGTTTCAAATATTAGTTCCGACTAAGCCTGGACTTTGTAGTCCTGGTCTAAACTAGAGTTTAGCGAGTTTTTTGTAATAAGACCGATACTGTTAGATGTTAATGCATTTCAATTTTTATATTTTTTTACTCTACAACGTAAACCACCAGATCTTTTTAATTTCCTAATTTTATACATTGTTTTAATTGGTATAAATCATCCCGTTAACACTTTTCTATCTAAAAACGTACTTGTCGCAGTAATAACGTAATTAACTTTAATTGAATATAAACTGAATAAAGAACTAGAAGGATTTGATTTATTTGAGCTTATCTCTAAGCTTTAGAAAATCAATTTTTACTTAAGAAACACTGCAAATATTCTTGTTCATTCAATTATACCTTAAGTCAGCATTAAAGTAGTATCAGTTTAGTAAAATAAGGTTTTGTACCACTTTTTTGGACACTTTGATGTGAACGAGTCTTACAGATTTGTATAAAAAAAACAGTTGACTCTAGTCGAAACAATGGTACGGTGACTTTTCGCAAGCGTAGCTAATTACTATATGTTTGTTTCATTCCTTCGCCACTGACGTAGCGATACGTGTGAGCAGTACAAATTATCGTTTTGATTGATCTTTCTATGCTTTTAGTCTATACTCTAAGTATTAAACACATTATAAAAAAGTGTCTGTAAAACGAGTGATCACTTATGGATATTGTTATTATACCAAATCAAACTTATACACCAATCTTTTTTATAAAAAAAAAAACAATCTTAAATTTTTATCGACGACGCGCGACGTGGTTAGGATAGATAAGACAAAAAAACTAGATCTTTTACTTATATTTTTTTTACTTATTTAAGTACATACATTAACATAATACGTACTTAGGTACTTACACAATAATTAAATAACTTAGTCTACTATACGATACCATAGTTATTCAAGTGGATTTTGTAGACCACTGATTTTAAACACATTAAAAAACTCTGATGAAATATTAACAAAATCGGAATTTTTAATGACAATTAAGTAGGGATCGTTAGTAGCTTCACTTTTTCTTTAACAAACACTAAAAAATAGGTCCTCCTGTAAATGGTACCAAATTACTTTTACCTGGCTGGATTCTGTTGACAGATTTCACTTGTTCGTCATTAGATACTTTGTCGTCAAGCACCACAATTGGGTGACTATTCAAAGAATTTTCATTGCCTTGTAATGTTTCTGCGTCTTCGTTCTCTAAATTTAATTTATCGCTTCTCGCATTATTAAAATCAATTTTACTTGAATCTTTCAAACCGTTATTTTTTCCTTGAATTTGGTTGGTTTTTGGAATCATATTTGATGGCGGAATATCAACGTTTTCAGGTGGTACGAAAATAAAATCTTTTCGAACTTCATCAGTTGATGCAGGAGGTGGCACCTTAGATGTTCTTGTAACTATCACGTCTTGATTGTTATAAGATTCAAAGAGCATGTCACCGGTCTCACCTTTTTGCTCGTATGAATATTTCGTCTGTACCGGTCCATATTTTATTTCAGATGCTAGGACTATTGGAGGATACTCTGGAAGTACTGGAAAATGATTCCTATTAACAACTTGGATTTGTTCAGCTTGATCATTACCAGGCGTGTAACCGTTAAAAGGATCTCTTTCTTCTGTAAGTATATTTTGTTGCTTTTTGTGTTCCTGAGAAACGTAATAGTTATAAGGAAACATTGGTGTCATTGGTACCACAACCTCTTTTATCAGGTTATCCCTTTTACCGTTAACAATTGTGTACAATTTTGCGGTATCTCGTTCAGTTGTTGTTATATTATCTTCAGAAACCTTTACATCACTTGAAGGTATTTTTAAAGGTGTAGCATTCGCGTTATTGTTACTGAGTTTCCCATTAATATATAGGTTTATTTTGTCAATTTCAGCTTCATTTAGGTGATTTCTTATGTCAAAAGGCAAGCTTAAATGCTTCATGAATTCAGGTAAATAATGTTCAGATATGATAAAAGGGTTCCTATCGACTAAAATTGGCCTGTTCATGTTTTTAGCAAGAACGTAACCTGGTTCTTCCACAGCTCCAATCGAGACAGGTTTTGGCACCACAGCCAGTCGCTCCATCATATACCGAAGAATTGGAGCTGATGGCGTGTAGCCCTGTACCGACATCAATGGATTAATGTAGTCATAAGGACCTGGCATGACGTCAGTTACACGTGGCCGTTGAGGTCCAATAAGATAAGGGTTAGAACCAATCGAAGCCACATCCGCCATCCTTAGTTTAATGAACTGAGGCAATGACGGCACCTCAGGTGTTCTTGTAACTATCAAGTCTTGATTGTTATAAGATTCAAAGGGCATATCACCGCTCGCACCTTTTTGCTCGTATGGATGTTTCGTCTGTAGCGGTCCATATTTCATTTCAGATGCTAGGACTATCGGAGCATACTCTGGAAGTACTGGAAACTGATTCTTATTAACAACTTGGATTTGTTCAGCTTGATCAATACCAGGCGTGTGAACGTAAAAAGGATCTCTTTCTTCTGTAAGTATATTTTGTAGTTTAACGTGTTCCTGAGAAACGTAATAGTTATAAGGAAGCTTTGGTGTCATTGGTACCACAACCTCTTTTATCAGTTTATCCCTTTTACCGTTAAGTACTCCAGGCTTTAGTAAGTTCTTTGCGATTTCGATTGCAAGTAAAGTTTCAGCCTCTGTACTCGTTCCCAAATAGCTGCCGATGATTGCTATATCTGGATTTACGATGACAGGGTCTTGATATATGTCGTCTTTGTGTTCCTCTGGTTGTTTTTCCTTCTCCGCTTCTTTCTTTCGAATGACTTTTAAGAAGATGTTATCATGTCCTTTGATCTTATATATTCGGTATGTTTCATTCTTTGGTATTTCAGGTTGCTGAATAACAATGGTGTCGGTGCCGAATAGTTTCGAAGCAATGAGATTTTTGATGTACGTTAAATCGCGTTTTTGATGAGGTCTTGATAGAACATTGGCTGCTGCAGTTAATATAATACACTGAAACAATAAAAGAAACATTTAGGTAAGTTGTGATGGTATTTAAAAATGGTTTAGTTCTATTTTAGTAGATATTTATTTATGTAATAGGTATACAAACGCAAATATCACTTACAATGACGATGACTAAGGGTGGGTTTTTTGATCCACAGTTAAGGTAGCCAACCAATGGTTAAAAACTCGTAACAAATTTTAACCATTGGTTACCTTAAGTACGGATAAAAAAACTCACCCGAAGTGGAATATTTTGTGGGTGCCTAAATAGTAAACCGGTGACTACATTATAATTAAGTACGTTTTGGCATAACACGGTCCAGGGCCGTGTTATGCCAAAACGGACAACACACCTACAGTACAAGTTTAGAAAACAATAAATACGATTCTAGCAAAATATTAAACATCTGAATAGGTCATGTTATTTTCGGGATAAATCTCTGTCTAAGATTAGTGAACTGGATAATTCGTCGAATAAACTGCAGACATGGGTGTCGGCATTTTACTAAAATTATATCAGTAGGTACTTACTGCTACAAAAATCCACCGCATCTTTCATAAATTACTCTTTTAACTTTCAACTCAAAAATTGACCTCTTTAGGCGCTCCGCAACAAACTGGCATAATTAAAATAAGTAAGACTCTTTTATAACAAATTGATTAGTGGAGAAAGCACCACTTTAAGTGCTTGACTCATAGTTAACTCATTAATCGTTAGCTAATTTAAAAAATAATTAAGGAATGAAGGAATCATTGACCTGGTATTTGATTTAGGTACTTAAATTATTTTGGGTTCCCTCGCACCTAACCCAGGTGAATGATGAATTTCCCCATCGCTGTAAGACGAATCAGATTATTTTTTTGCGCGAATTCTTATTCGTATTCGTATTTATGTATCGAAGTCGGAGTTTACTGTAATAAGGAACTAGGTGGGTACTCTACTTTAGCACTACCTATTACAAATTTTATTATTTTTATTTAGCCTTACAAATAGCGTGGTCACTAATGTACCAATAAAAAACATACAGGTATAAATGTTTAATATTATTTAATTAGACTAAATATACACGTAAGGTACCTACTATGCTATGACTAGACATTGGAAGACATTCACAAGGCTTACAAACTAAAAACAAAAACTGTTTTTTAACCACAGATGACAGTTAAAATACAGTACTTACCCTATAAAGATGGAATCACGAGGTTAGTCTACTAAAATTTTCATCGAAATAATCATTATCAAAACTGCGTCTTAATGTCACATTACCGAATAGAAAATCAGTATTTATAGGTGATTTGTAGGTACATACTTAACATACTTGGCTCAATCCACAGATTAGAGAAAAAAACGTTACTCTGAGGCTCAATCCCCGTAATTTATAAACTAATGAAGGTTTTGTGGGCAATCTTAAAAGTCTTCATGAAATAGGTAGACCTATTTAATTAAGATTTCACCAACGTTTATTCCAAGTATACGGCTATTCGTTACTCTTGGATACAGCTAATCGACAAATGAAATTACACAAAAAAGACGCCATTTTGATTGTATCCAAGGAATAAGTCTTAGGCCCGATTTCACCAAACTAGAATAAATTTTATTCCAGGTATAACTTTCCGAGAACAACCGAGTTACGCGAATATAGCCCTTATATCACCAATTTTGTGAAGGAATAAGACTTATTCCTTGGATACAATCAAAATGGCGTCTTTTTGTGTAATTTCATTTGTCAATTAGCTGTATCCAGGAGTAAGGAATAGCCGTATACTTGGAATAAACGTTGGTGAAATCGGGCCTTATTCCTTCACAAAATTGGTGGTATAAGGGCTATATTCGCGTAACTCGGTTGTTCTCGGAAAGTTATACCTGGAATAAAATTTATTCTAGTTTGGTGAAATCGGGCCTTAAACACATATAAGCCTATCTCAACTGTCAAATGCGATTTAGATATAGATAGGTAAATAAACACGTGGGTAATATGAGCATATTTATAACCCTGCATCTTAAGACCGCTCTCAGAAGTAATAGCAACTAAATTAATAATTAGTTTGCACTAATATGCCCTATAATATACCTATTTATGTAAGTATACTTAATTATAGTAGCAATAATCATACTTTAATTACCAATCGATCGAAATATAATCTACGAAATTACTAATATAGTAGGTAGTTACCTAAATCATGATAACCAGTATAGATTAGTTTTGTTTTGCTGAATAATGTTTCGATACGTAGCGGTGCTTTAGGCCATTTCGCATGTTCGACACGCCGTTTTCGATGAAGCTTCGTTTAAAGCTCTCGTGTGGTGACCATGAACCGGAAGACGCAGCGTAGGCCGACCTGAACACAACCGCTTGGATAGAACAGGCTTAAGTCGCCGTTCAAATCAATGTGACCGTGTGACACAGGAGGCTTAGGGTCAATTCAGACAGAGCAGCAAAATGCTCGAGCACTTTTTAAGTGCTATTGGAACACCAACCTTAATTCAATTAGAAAAGCTGAAAATAGTTTGCAACATTAAAATCTTACCTATTTTAATGTTGCATACTATTTTCAGCTTTGTCTAAATGGATTAAGGTTGATATTCCACTTAAAAAGTGCTCGAGCTTTTTCTGCTGTCTGAATTGTCCCTTAGGGTGGGTTTTTGATCCGTAGTTAAAGTTAAATGGCCAAAAACTTTAACAAACTTTGACCATTGGTTAGAATTTGATTTTTAACCATTGGTTCCCTCAAAAAACCTACCCTTACTGGGTTGCATTGTGACATGTTCAGCAGTGGACATCTTCCGGCTGGATGATGATGACGCTTCGTTTTCGTTTCTTTTTAGGCACACCAAGGCACCTCAGCGTCAAACACGTGTCTCGGAGGCAGAGGATGCGAGTGGTGAGGCTGCGGAGAGCCGTGCAGCAGCTCGCACATGAAGCTGATGTATGTGATGGCGAGGCGTAGGGTCTCGATGCGGGAGAGACGCTTCTCGTAAGCAAATGTTGGCACCTGAAACACAAAATAGAAAGGTACAGAAGTCAATCTACATAGTAAGTGCGCTCGAGCAACGCACACATAGACACCGCTCACCGACACGATGTCTCGGAGTCTTTCGGAGTAGTGCGAGCGCGAGTGCCATCCGCTTGAGACACGCGTCTGTGAACTTTCTTGTGACAAATTGGAGCAACTAAAAATAAGTAGTTATTATAACTGTAACAGTGGACAGTTGTTTAAATTCAACATTAAACGGTGAGTTGTTGTTTTTTAAGCTACCAGTTGTTTCAGAGAGGTAAGTAGGTAGGGTTTGCTTGTTTTCAATAATCTAATGAGGAAGGTGTAAATGTAACATAACCGCTTTTTTTTAGCCTTCAAAAAAATTAAACTATCTAATTATATTAATAACTGAGAAAAAAATATTTCGATATCAATGGAAGGGTTATGGTTTTAGCAGTCTATGTATGTTTGTATTTACGTATGGATAATAAAAAAATACGGTCATCTTCGGCATTATAGTTATGATAAGTAGGTACCTACTGCTCGGCGCGGCGAGCCGGCCGCCCGCGCAGCCGCCGCCATCCCTAGCGCGAGCACCGAGCGTAGGTATGAAAAGTGAAGTACCTACATACCTACATGTGATTGACTTCTGTACTATTTTGTGCCTGAAAGTTGTATGTTCTTAGCTGTTTCGAAAGGATCACGGTTGCAAAGCGGTTGAAATGGGCAGAAAGTCGTGAGAAGCATTTCTGACATAAATAGGATGGAAGGAAAGAGAAGGCGTTCTACGTAAAGCACGAGTTTGCTTCGAAGACGATAGCAAACATGTGTTCGTCACCAGTAGATGATGATTGCCCGTTTTGTTGTGTGCTTTACAGCTTATTCAAATTCTACTTGGAGGCGGTGGGAGCTGACATCTCGCCTTGATTGCTTTGTGACATTTTCTGCTTAGCCCCCACCCGAGCTATCTAGACTCAGTATATAACTATGCGGCTTTGGATTGCTGGCACATCTGCACATACAACTCCAGAATCTCTGTCCCTTCTCTAATAATAGGTATTTAAGAAAAGCGTATATCCCCCCGATGGGGAAGAAAGGTTCTCGAGTGGCGACCACGAACCGGAAGACGCAGCGTAGGCCGGCCCCCCACTAGGTGGACAAACGACCTGGTCAGGACCGCGGCGAGCCGATGGATGCAGAGGCAAGCAGCCGCTCAAAGTGGCGCTCTTTGGGGGAAGCGTATATTCAGCAGTGGACGTCTTCAGGCTGATGATTATGATGATGATGTATGGGGGGGTCGTAAAAATCAAGACGTACGAGCATAGTTTATAATCTATCCAAACGATTGACACCAAAATCAAAAGTTTTTATTAAGTTTTAGAGGGTGAAAAATGTAGGTAAATTCACTCATGGGCGACGGCAATAACATTTTCAAATACCACGACGGTCTTCTTAATAAACATCTGGTTGTTTTTATTTTGGACTTACGTACCCAACCGGCTAAACAGATTTTGATGAAATTATCCACACGCCACCGAAACATTGGGTACCTACTTTCGTTTCACCACTTTTATCTCTGAAAATAGTTAACTGTTAAAAAACCTGTGTAGGTAATATAAAAAAAATAGCTGGTGAAACCGTAATAGTAGTTATAAATTCTTGGTAGCACAACGTACCTTCCTCCTCAGCTTGTCAAAAGCCTCGTTCAGGTTGAACATTCTCCTCCGCTCTCTGATATTTGCCGCGCGACGCTGCGCAACCGACGCGACGCGACGCCGCGCCTTCTTGCCCGTCGGCGTGGAGCGGTGACCACCTCGCCCACCACATCCCGCTGCCGACCACACTGTTATATGGATAGTTAGGGGTTGAATGGGGAACTAGAGATTAACAAGACAAAATAAACGGTGTAAAAAATATACAGTTACTATTAGGTATAACAAAATCATGTACAGTCGGTTTATACGTCACTATTAAACAATAGACCTAAAGCATATATTATAACCTTCTCCCGGTACTCTTAAAGGCTCTCTGAATGACTGTTCATAAAATTTTAGTCATCCAGCTCCATGCTCTTGTAGGTTCCTATTCCATCAAACCATCTGAATGTAAAGCAAATGATCTCATGAATGCAAAGATAATGCATGAATGCTATTACTATTCACTAATACTGCTCTATACTATAATTGTACTATTGGTACCTACTGCTATAGATTCTATTATACAGTAGCATATGTGTAATAATACTAACAGTAGTATATACCTAATACTAATCGATGAAAAAATATGATTGCACATCAGTAACATTAAACACAGCCGAATTGTTTCTAAAAATTATGATGAGTCATGACGACATTTTTACTCGATAGGTTATATATCGCTCGTAGAACTGACAACCGATGGGGAAGAAAGGTTCTCGAGTGGCGACCACGAACCGGAAGGCGCAGCGTAGGCCGGCCCCCCACTCGGTGGACCGACGATCTGGTGAAAGACGCGGGGAGCCGATGGATGTAGGAGGCGAGCAGCCGCTCAAGGTGGCGCGCTCTGGGGGAGGCCTATGTTCAGCAGTTGACGTCTTCAGGCTGTTGATGATGATGATGATGAGGTTATATATAGGTACCTACTGTAGCCAATGTGAGCCTTGCTACGTCAAGAAAATCGGCGCATTTGTGGTGCTTCAAATGTAAGTTCTGCGTGATACCTCGAGGTTTTACCTAGGCTATAGGTACCTAAATTCATCAATGGCCGACGCACACGTACTATATACCTATCTATTCTGTGGCTCACAGACCCACCTGATGAGAAACGGTCATCATATAGCTAACGGCTGTAAACTGGAAGTGTCACTGCGTTCTTAGCCTGTAGTAAGACTCTTTTCACCCCTCCTCTTTTCGCCAAGAATACTAACCTAGATCAGCAGGTGGAAACGCCAGGATGTCCGGGTACGGCACAGGGGCAGGAGGAGCGTCCCACAGCGGCCCGTAAGGCGACACCTCGCTGCCCTGCAACACACCGACTCTTCTACCAGGCTATTTGACAAGAGAGGACATGTATTAAGGTAGGTATTGGGCGGTGCAGTTTTTTTTATGTGAACGAACGCTGTGAGGACGACGTGCTGATCGTTCGCCTGAAGTGTCTCGGCCTCCTACAATAGTTGCAGATTGCAGTGCCACTCTGCACTGCACACGTTTATCCTGCTGCAGAGACATCAGCACAGTCTATAGTGATAAGATTTCCGGACTGTGAGCATTATCTCATTTTCGAAACGGTGGTGTCAAAGAAGTGCCTGGTATATTCTAAACTAACGGTGGTGGTATACATATCTAGACTACACGACCTCTTGCCAGAAAGCCCCGTACCTATTTTTATTTTTTTTTATCAACGATAGGGTAACATTTGACCACGGTCTCACCTGATGGTAAGTGACGACGCGGTCGACGATGGAGCATGCTTGCCTAGAAGATACCGGTTCACTCTAGCCTTAAAAACTCCCAGATTATATTTGTCAGGAAACAATGACGCTGGCAAGGTGTTCCATTCCTTTGCTGTCCGAAATATAAACGAGGAATCAAAACGCTTTGTACGTATTCTAGGAGTTTCTACCATATACGGATGCCGTGTTTCCGTGCGTCTAGATGTACGATGGTAAAAAGGGGATGGGGGAATTAAGTTGTGCAATTCCGTCGCACACTCTCCGAAGTACAGCTTATAAAAATCCGAAAGGCTGGCAACCTTACGCCGGTGTTCAAGGCTTTGGAGTTTAGCCTTTACTAATTTATTGTCGCCAATGAGCTTTATAGCCCGCTTTTGTATTGAGTCAAGGGCTTCAAGCTGATACTTAGCCGTATTATTATATTACCAAAGAGAATTTATAAGTACCACTACTAGCGTACTTTGTGCTTCCTACTGGTACTGAGTTAGATGGAATGTGCTTCAGCCGATGCGACGACGTAAACCTTGAACATTGGATGTCAGAATAAGTGCCCAACATATATTTCTAGATACCTACCTAAAATTTAATGTTTCATACTAAACAATGATGATGGTGATGATGATGATGTCATCCTTGCCAATTTCATACTCATACTACCTAAACACTAGAGCTGCCACCTGACAATACGCTAGAAACCTACCTACTTATGCAGCTATTAAGTATAAAGTAGATATATGATGTAGGTAAGTACCTACGTGTATTTTTATATTGCTTGAGAGGCATAGGCCTCTCAAGCAATATAAATACACGTACCGCAGTGACAAAGCGGCGGCTTGAAAATTCTGACGCCTGGGCTTGTATTGCACTATTGCTCCTAAAATAAACTAGGTACCTTGAAAAAAGAAGGATCTACCTATTTGCCTTAGGTGCCTCTACCTATTTTGCATGAGGAAACTGGGCGTGGACTTACTGCAGAGCTGGTCCAGACGTGCGGCGTCTCGCTGCCGTAGGACATCAGCGGGAAATGAATCTTGAGTCCTTTTCACACACTACTCAAATGAAACCACACCACCACTAGGCTGTTTGGCACCAAGCACCTTCTGGCAACAACCCTCGAGGATCGACCAGGGCCAACGGAATATGAAATTGAACTAAATAAAATCATATCATCCGAAATATGGGAGCGCAGATATTAAAAATTTTTGCTACCCGAGATATATCCTTAACATAAAGCTGTAAGGTTGAAAGTTCGTAATGGTCATTTTTGAGGTAATCCCTAACCATGGTAGCGCCAGATTTCTCGCCTATGATTGGCTCACAAAGGGGTGAGTTTAGGGTGGGAGACGTTGATTGGCTGCAGCAGGTGCATTAGGCGGGTTCTGTCGTATCGACTCCTGTTTTCAGATTTCAGAAACTGCTAACTTTGATGTTTGTAGGGGTTGAAATGTCGTTTTGATGATATAGGTAAGGTAAGCTCTCCAGTGAATAAACAGTTAAGAGATTTTTTAGTTTCAAAAATGTTTTTCGTTGTGGTGCTCTTGTTTAAGGCTGCTGTATACTAACGCAGATCCAATATCTCGCTCGCGCATTGCGACATTTTTGATGATATTAAATGACTGAGTTTACTTTAATTACCCAAAATCAGGCTAAACAATATTCTCATGCATAGCTAGTTCTATGTCAACCTCAGTTATCAGACAAGAAATCGATTTCTGGATCTTGAAATATTTTGTCTAGATTTTGATTTATCTCCATCCATATTACAGAAATTGTGCAAATCACCAGTAAATGAACATAATTTCCAGTGAATGAAAACATTGAAACCTAGTGAATGAACAGTTATGTTTGATTTTATTATATAAACTTAAACACTTAAATAACCATAGGTAATGAGACAATAGTTAGTCAGTTTGTTTGCATTAAGTGCACGAAACAATTAATTATCATCACTAAACTTCTCCGCGAATTTAGGTACTATTTCTTTTTTCTTTTTATTATTTCTTGTAATTCAAGGTCTTCTTTATATCTCTGGGCTGTCAATCGATACGGCATAGGCTTTTTTTAATGGTTTTCTTTTTATTAGGGATCTTCAATCAAATCAAAATGAGGATTCATAGGTATCATCTGAAGAACAGCTATTAACACTTTATATCCATTCAAAATAGTCAGCATAATTGAGCACTTAAAATAGTTATTAAATATGTACTTGTTTTTATTTATTTGATATAGATTTGTAATATATATGTATATATTTATATATATATCATAAAACTTTATATAAGTAAATGTAATATGTAAGATATTGTATGTATTATATTGTATTATTATTTAAAACCTTATAATATCTAAACTATTAATGTTATCTACCTCTTATTATTTTTTTTTTATTTTGGGTAATCTTTTCTTTTTCTTTTTTCAACCAGCACTACCACTCGTTCCACACTACACAAAGGTTAACTGGAAGAAAATGCTACTTAGCATTAAGTTCGTCTATGTACTTGATTATCTTGTGCAATAAAGCATTTTCTATCTATCTATCTATTTATTATCTTCCAATAATGCTGTATGGTTATCGGTGTACAGATTCTGCGACAGATGACATGTTGGAAAGATAAAACTTAAAGCACATACAAAACGTAACGTTCAAATACTTCAAATATTTATAATTGTCATTAGTATTGCAAATACCCACCAGTAATTAATGAATTTGGAAACATATAAGTTCATTCACTGGAATGGGAGGTACAGTAATTAAACAGTACTGTAAATATAACTAATTAATTTACTACTTTTTTATTTGATTTTATTGAAAACCACTGAATAAACACATTCGTTCCAATACTGGTTCAAAGATTCTAATTCTATTTTTATACAAACGCTGAAGAAGTTCGTTTCATTATTACATGTAGAACGCATTTAGTTTTATCTTTTTCAATATTTACCCCGTGGTAGTTATAATATCATTTCAATCTGATGTCCATCATCATTTGTTTTTGGCCCTATAACTGCTAGCTAATTCTGCATTATATTAAAAGAAAGAAAGAAAGAAAATACATTTATTCAAGACATCATACAACATATTAACAAACATATTTTCTTCTACAAATTAATCAGTAGTTTACGTTGAGCAGGCAATACTGCTATAAAAATCGTAAATATCACACAACATTACATTTTACAAGAAGGTACTTATACAAGACAAATCACATAAAAGAAGAAAGACCGCAAAATATAATGTAATGTGTGCGTATATTCTGCTACACTTGACCACAAAACCAGTGCACCTGCATTGACTGACTTACCGAAGCGTTTCTAATCACCTCATTTAGATCACATTATCGCATTAGCCACTGATAGGCGTGACCCTGCAGTTATAACAATAAGTTACGCGGGACAGATGGAGCTTTCGTCACGCATCGGCATTATCCGAGGGAAACCTAGCGCAATTTGAGGGTATTTGTCAATTTCGACGCGAAATCTCTGCGGATGGGGTAAATCCGCACAGGCTGGGGTGATACGGATTAATTAGCAAGATCGATGATCGATAAGTTGATCAGATTAGGTATTAGTCGCAAACTCTTTCTAGGGTATGCACATTGCCACGTAACTATAATATATATCATTAATTTAGAGCCATGTACTTATAACATTTACCGCACGCCATCTGTACCTAGGTATAGTATAGCTAGGCATCATCATCCTCTTCGCCTTTTCCCTTTTGTTATTGGGGTCGGCTCTCAATGTAACCTGTAGCGGCGAGCTACCAGTATACACGAGCGACTGCCAATACAGTCATCTAACCTCGCAATCCATAAGGAACCAGTAACAGGGATGGTTAGAACAGGCGTCAGATTCTATCAGGCTTCTGACTACCCGTAACGATTGCCATAGATGTTCTTATGACAACCGGGACCGACGGCTTAACGTGCTCTCCGAGACACGGAGCGATGGCATCGAAAACTGCACATAACTTACTAGACAAGTCATTGGTGCAGGGCCGAGGATCGAACCCGGTGCCGTAAGATTGGGAAGCGCACAACCGCTTGGCCACCATCGCTCTAGTATTAGGCAAGGCTAAAATATAATATCCACGAAAATTGAATACACGTAGAGTTTTTAGCCTGATTCTTAGCTTTCAGCAGTATAAGCATCATAGGCACCTACCTATTGACTATAGTGACTTCCGACTTTTGTAAGGAAATTATTTCTTGTGAACTTACCTACGGCAGACACCGCAACGTAGGCCGGCCCCCCACTAGGTGGACCGACGATCAGCTCAGACTGGTGTCTATGGAATGGACTATGCTCAGCGTGGACGTCTTCAGGCTGTTGATGATGATGATGATGACTACGGCATGAGCCACCTCAGCCATAGAAATGCTTTTGCTCTAGAGTTGAATCTTTAAATCAATAGAGCAACAAATGCCAAGCATTATCAATTCCCATTTATAAGTCAAAAATAACAAAGGGGTCATCCGCGTCAAATTATTGGGATTTAGCAAAACATGTCAAATGAATTACACGCTCGAATTACGCACAAAAGGGCGGGCGCGAAATTAAACCAAGGGTGACGCACGTGTCTTCACTTAGGGCAGAATATGTTTAGATATGATAACTATTAGGAATAGAATTGTATTTTAATTGTTAGGGATTGACTTGGTTTAAATTTTGTAGTAAAAGAAATGTCATTTAATTCATTCCCGGTTTCAAAAAAATATTAAATCACCAACATTTTACTTGGTGATTAAATTTTTTAAGAGAGTTTTGAAATAAGTATAAGTAACTAGCTCAGGCGCGGATAAAGAGGGGGGGCGCAGGGGGCGCGCGCCCCCCTCCTTGGCGCAAGCAGTCCAGCACCAAGCGCGGTAATTAGCTAATTTACCAGCAAGATATAGAGGCATGGAATTAATCATTTGAAGAAAAGAGCACAAATTGGTCTTGTATCGTATACTTATGTGTTTTACCACCATATCCCCAAATTTCTCTCTTGGGACTCCCCTACTATGATTTGTGCGCCCCCCCCCTTACTAAATTTCTGTATCCGCGCCTGAACTAGGTAGGTATATGTAGGTAGGTATACCTCCTTAAATAACTAAAATGCTGAGCTATAAAATTATATGAATATGTTAAGCGTGGCCCAAAGTATTTTGATTTGGTAGTATAGCACTTTTTGTGTTCACCGTACAAGTTGAAAACCATAGAAAAAAGGAGAAAATGAAAAGTAGTCAATCGTATTCGTGGTCCTCCGGGACGGGGCCTAGGGGATTGGGGGTCAACCCAATAATATTATAAGTACCTGATAGTTATGCCAAACATAGTTTAATTTATATTTTTCATTTATTCACGATTGAGCTTTATTGGAACACGAGCGGAAAATCTGCTTTTCCGCCCCCAATATTCTAATATGATTTTAATGAAACAGAACCATGGAGAATGCGTTTGACACCCCCCGTTACGATAGATAGGGTGCAATTTGTATTACAATAGAAATAGAATAATTTTATCAGCATTAGAATAATTTTGAAATGTTTGAAATATTTAGTAAGCAATCATTGAACGTCATCATCATCATCAACAGCCTGAAGACGTTCACTGCTGAACATAGGCCTCCACCACAAATCGCCACTTTGAACGGCTGCTTGCCTCCTGCATCCATTGAGTCCCCGCGGTTTTCACCAGGTCGTCCGTCGGTCCACCGAGTGGGAGGCCGGCCTAAGCTGCGTCTTCCGGTTCGAGGTCGCCACTCGAGAACCTTTCTTCCCCATCGGTTGTCAGTTCTACGAGCGATGTGGCCTGCCCATTGCCATTTCAACTTGCTAATTCTAAAGAGCTATATCGGTCACTTTAGTTCTCCTGCGGATCTCCTCGTTTCGGATAGTACAAATGTGAACGAACGTTGTCGTTGGCCTAAAAGTTATGTGCGCAATTTTACTATTGGTGCGAGAGCCCACTGCACAAATACCTACGTCATCGGGTACCCCAATATGCTATCGTTAACCGACATCTAAGTAAGTAAAAAAAAACAAACAACGTCAAAAAATTTCAATTATTTCCATGACCCGGCAGGATCGGAACTGGCAGACCTGTTTTTTTTTACATGTTCAAGTGTCGGTTAACGATCTAAAGATAGCCTATTGGGGTACCCGATGACGTCGGTATTTTTGCAGTGGGCTCTAGCACCATATTATAAGCAGATGCGATTCATGCGATGCGGATTCATGTAAGGTACCTAACTACCTACCCACCTGTTTTCAGCTCTTGACCGACATCTCTTATTGTTTTTAATAAAAAAATATTTCTGGAGTTTCTAATTATAGTACTAGCAGGATTCAATCACAACAATCAAAGATATTTTCGGATACAATAAGTTTATTTCGCTTCCACAACAATTTAATTTCTTCTCTTACAATCTACTTGCATGGTTACATTACAACCTTTTGACTACTTATCGGCTATTTCTGAGCTTACAACAAACACCAATAAACATTTTAAGTACGTAATTTATTACAAACATACCAAGAACCCGCGCTCGATGCTCGTACAATGGATGATACAGATATAACGCTTTTTAAATTCGTTTTAATAATAGGTACAGAAAACGACAGCACTGGATCGCGTATTTAGCATTCCCAAAAAATGTCCGGAAATATTACTTCTTTTTTTTCTAATATTTTGGCTCCAATTGTTGAATTCTTGTTTGTCCCCGAATTTGAATTCAATGACAGACAAGAATGATTACTCTTTTTGTGAATTTCTTGTGCCGATTTGAACCGCCACTCCGAGCGTCCTGACAACTATAATTTGAAATCCATCGCGTTCCAATCCGTCCAATAAATAGAATATATCAACAAATTACGATTAAAAGTATCTCCTAGATATCATTGGTTTAGCGACAAATGGCAATAAACAATTTTCTTCTTAGTTTTTCAGTCTATTGCCATTTGTCGCTAAACCAATGATACTTTTAATTGTAATTTATTGATACATTATATTTATTTGCGCAAAATTAGTTTTCATGTAATCACGTTGAGTAATTAAGCTATTATTGGCAAAAGAACGCAAGAAAATTTGAATTTCCCGCGGTAGTGTAACGTTCCACCTTAACAATCTGCGCCAAAATGGCGAAAATCAAATGCCTTATTGTTAATATTGTTCAATATGAAGAACAGCGTACTATAATAGAGGTCAGTGGTTTAACCCTTCAAAGCTAACGAGGTGTGTTCTAAAGTCAGCGATGTGTCTTGGGGTCCTAGCGAAGTGACCTGGGGAGTTGCAAAGTGTCCGCAACATTTAGAAAAATCTTCTGGGAAGTTGTTGCAGTGTTTTGGGAAATTGGCAAAGTGTCGAGAGAAATTAGCGCGACGGGCTGGGAAGTCAGCGTAATATCCAGCGAAGTTATGGTCGGTTCTTGCGAAGCTATCGTGTCGTGCTTCGAAGTTTGATCGGTGTCTGGGGACAATGGAGAATAAGAAATTGGACGAGAAATGTCCTTAGAAATGTTTACGAACGACTGGGAAGTCAGGTAAGTATTTTGGGCAGTACCTGAAGTACCCTGGGTAGTATCTGATGTGGGCTGGGTAGTATCTGATATGGGCTGGGTAGTATCTGATGCTGTCTGGGTAGTATCTGATGTGGGCTGAGTAGCATCTGATGTTGGCTGGGCAGTATCTGATGTAGCCTGGGTAATACCAGCTTGGGTAGTGTCAGAGGTAGCCTGGATAATATCAGATGTGGGCTGTGTAGTATCTGATTTAGTCTGGGTAGTATCTGATGTAGTCTGGGTAATATCTGATGTAGTCTGGGTAGTATCTGATGTGGCCTGGAAAGTATCAGTTGTGGCCTGGGTAGAAGTATCTTGAAACGTTTGTGGCGAATCTTCAACAGCCAAAGAGATTTCGGGAAAACTAGGACTGTTCTGCGAAGCTTGTGGATTATCTTGGGGTTTTAATGGAGATTCTTGGGGAGTACTGGAAGGAACGTGAGAAGTTCGAGACGGAACACGGAAAGATTTGGGAGAATGGCGGGCAGTCCAAGTAGGGTCTTGAAACGCTTGTGAGGGAACGAAAAAAACCGGTGTACCAACCAAAGGCGATGAAGAAATTTCAGCATTTCGCGAAGGTACGTAAGAAACTGTTTTGGAACGTTTAAGCGACCAAGAACGATCATGCGCCTTTAGCGTGGGAAACACCTGTTGTAAATTATCTTCGGGAGTCCATGACGGGTCCTCGCAAGTACGCGAAGGAAATTGAGGAGTACGCCTTTTGTGGGAAATTCGCGAAATACCCATGGAATCTTGAGGGTTCCTTGACACACGTAAGGGTTTCTGAGAAATGCGTTTAGGTTGGTGAGAATTGTTAGAATAGGAATGTCTTTGAGATATCTGTGGTATTAAATAAGACATATCAGAGGTCAACGACGCCCCGGCCTGAAAAGCGTTTGGTAGAGCCTTAGTGTGGTCATTCGAGAGAAGGGAAGGGCCAGATAAAGTTATCGGAGGATCCGCAGAGATCAGCAAAGAATCCTTGTATGCCTTTCTAGATTTTATAACGCGAGTGCTATCTATATTGATTGGTACGGTTTCCATAACAGTTCGCATGCCACGAGCAACTTGCGTGCGTTCTCGGCATATAGGGTATGCCGCGGATTTGTGTCAGGAATCCACGCCGTTTTCATTGGGTATCTCCAATGCGTGATTGAATGTTGAGTGAAGCAATAGTCCCATAACTCCAGCTCTGAGAACAAAAAACATACTGTAGTATCTGCAGAATAGAGTTCTTTTTATAACGATCATGCTTTGCACATATGATCTTTTTAGAAACATACCTAGAAGCCATAGCAAGTCTGATATTCCTTTCTTGTTCTACCAGCTCGTCCAATCTCAGCCATTGCCGCACTCTCTCCATGTCAATTTCAGCTCTTCGCAGTTTCTCCCACTGATAGTGTTTGAGGCAGGATTTCTTGGGAGCTCGGCAGAACTGTCCGGTTGGCTCGAAGACATTGTGGACAAGTGGGCAACCACATACATCTGTGTCTACCACTTTAGGGTCTTTGAAGTGTTCGGGACACATTACCTGAGAAAGAAAATTAATATAAGACATGTTTGACATACAAACGGTAAAAAATGCCATTCGTCGCCACTTAAGCTAGGGAGAAAACAAGAAAACCGGATCAGCTTACGCTTAATTCAAAAAATTGATTGTAATGCTTCTTTCAGTGCTTTAATTTTATTATCTTTATCTTTCCATAATTATTAACTATGTAAATGTATGGCGCAGCCGGTAGGATCTTAGACGGATTTTGAATTTAAACGCTGTTTTTACAAATATTTTAGTAGAGATATTAAGTAACCAAAGCCTATATTATTGTACAAGTTCAATAAAGATCGATCTTTATAATACTTGATGATAGTGAAAGCAATAAAAACGCACCAATTCCTGAAAAATGCATACTAAAAAGGCTGCAATTTAATGACTTTCTAATCATGGTTGTGTAGAGACACGCAGTTCTGTTCTTTACATCAATTTAAGTATCTTGTTCAAAAGTCATTAGATTTCATATTCATATTCATATTCATATTCATTTATTGTGCTCACATATAATAATACAGACTAGATGTACATGTCAGGTTGTCTTCAGGATCAATATATGTGCCCTGTAAGGGCGCTGCACATTTACATTTACATTTTGAGTGGTTTTTACAATTATATAAGTTTATTGGTACATGTCAATGCTGTTATTGTTTAATTCTAATTTTATTATTTACGTCAACTCTAATTACTACTATTATTATAATTAAATTCTTATTAGTCAGGAGATTACAAAGCATTTCAAAAGATTATCATTAATTATTTACTATCCACACCCTATTCCTTCATGCGCAGGATTACACACCACCATTATACCTATTATCATATCTACCTACATACCACAGTCAATCCACAAGTTTATTTAATTTATATTATGCTAATTGGTTTCTTCAATTTACTAACATTATATTCTACATTTAAATAAATAAAATTTAAATTATCCGAAATACATTACCTACGCATCTATCTTATCGTTTTTAAACTCTTGTACAGTATAATAGGCTTTTTTTATTAAGAATGATTTTAACTTATTACAAAATATATGATCTTTAGTCTCTAGTTTCATTGATTCTGGAAGTTTGTTATAAATTATTATTAATCTATGATAAGGGCTACTTCCCACAGCCTTCAATCTCGTCATAGGTATTTGTACTAACCCTGAGCCGCTTGCAGTAAGTCCCGTTCCCCGGGTTATAGTAATCACAGAACATGCTCTGGCCATCGATTCTGGTGCGATGTCGGCTGCCGAAGGAAGCCTGCGCCTCGTACTTTACGAAACATTTCTCCATATGTTTGACTGCAGTACGCGAGTGGATCTCGTGCCCGCATGTTATGCAGTACATTGAGGTTTCGTCGTCCGCTTCCTGGGAAGTTGAGTCGGGATTAGACCAAGAAGGCAAGGCAAGCATGAACCACCGTAGGCCGCGTCATCACTTACCATCAGGTGAGACAGGGGTCAAATGCTATGCCTAAAAATTATTAAAAAAATAAGAGTTTTGTTATATGGATTCTTGCGTAAGATTCCTGGATATTTCCTTTAACCGTTTCTTATGGCACCCACGGGAAAAGGTGGGATAGGACCATCCCATCTTTTTCCGTGGGTGTCATAAGAAACGGCTAAGGAAATATCCAGGACATGGCAGAAGCATTAGAAGGGTTACGGTCCGCAACGTCAGTCAAGCTTTTTAAATAGTGCAAACAAGAATACGGTTCACCTGATGGAAAGCGGTTACCATAGCCTATGGACGTCTGTAGCACTGGAAGTATCACTAATGTGTTGGTTACCCTAGACTCTTTTAACTCTATTTTAAAAGTGGTGAAGCACTTTAAAATTTGTCATCATCATCATCATCAACAGCCTGAAGACGTCCACTGCTGAATATAATGCTCCCTCAGAGCACGCCACCTTGAGCGGCTGTTCGCCTCCTGCACCCATCGGCTCCCCGCGGCTTTCATCAGATCGTCGGTGCACCGAGTGGGGGGCCGGCCTACGCTGCGCCTTCCAGTTCGTGATGGTGGTAGCGGGTTAAAATTTGTAGCTCTACGGAAATACCGCTGGCGGGAGCTCATTTCACATTTCTTTTATAGTGGAACACGTCCCTGGATCTCTCGGCACAGCTGCTCCAGTGTAATTCCTGCAGGAAATAATCTTACCTTGTCATCAGTATGTTCAATGGTAGCATTCTTCGCTCGAGCCACCAGCGCATCGATTTCCGCATGTTGTCTGTCTAAAGCTCGCAGTGTGGATTGTGCCTTGGATATCCCACTGCGGACAACCTCCAGAGCTTTTCTGTTTCTCTTCTCCGCTTCGCAGGGGGTTAAAGCCCACGCTTGGATGCGTTGAGGAAGAATCTGCATGGAAGTTACTAATTGTGGAATAGATTTTAAAGTGTACAAAATATATTCGTAAAGATTTTCACAGCCACTGGCACTGGGCATGCAACCATAGCCCAGTTTGGAGAGCGTCTAATTCGTGAGTTGGAAGACGTGGGTTCAAATCCCGCTGGTTGCTTAAATTAAGTATTTTTAAGTATTCGGATTTTGACTTGTAAAAGTGCTAAAATTAGCAAATTAGTAAATTATTTTCAATAAAATATCTCACTACTCTCAAATTTTCAGGATCTTTAGTATATTTGAATAAACTGTCGTGAAATTATATTTTTTTCTGGTTAGCAACACTGAATTAAGACCATTGCTCCAGTGCTTAATTTTGGCTTACCTGGTTCAACCTGAAATCAGCAACTGCAATCCCGCATTTCGAACTGCAATATTTACTACCGTACAGTGCTGCCCGGATACAGCTGGGGCCATTGCAGTGCCTAGGCACGGTTGTCTGAAGATGGGCGATGGATTCCTCAGGCTCTAGCGCCTCTCTTTCATGATGCTTTTTCTTTGCTCTGCTACTACTGTGAATATAAAGGCCAAAAAATATAATGAAAAGAGAGAATATTGAGAAGTAAGAAAAAGTGCGCGCTATTAGAAAAGTCTGTACTTGCCAGTTTTACAATTCAAATTTGTTATAAAGTAACAATTTATATAGACTTGAGGGGCTATCTATACTAATGTTTCTCATAACTATTTGCCTCACCTTGACTGTTTAGACGGCTTGCTCTTGCTTTTCACACACATCCTCATTTTGCACTTCAGCTTGCTCTGTCTGCTACCTCCATATTTGTAAATCTCCTCACACGCCTCGCAACTGTTTTAGAAACATTTTATCACTTAGTGTATATAATTCTTAATGTAAACTCATAAATGACGAGGCGCTGGTTGTGGGAAGACTGCAGAGCCTGGAGCACCAACGGAGGGTGGCATGTCTTTCAATTTTCTACCGATTATACCACGGGGAGTACGCACAAGAGCTGCACGAGTTAATCCCACCATCCCCATTCCGCCACAGGACTACGAGGAGCGGTGATTCATTTCATCCCTATGTAGTAGATTTGCCAACTTGCCGCACCAAGCGTTTCGCTGAGTCCTTCATTACGCGGACTGCTAGGGAATGGAATTTGCTCCCGGCGTTCTTGTTTCCTAATAAATATAACCTGGGTCTCTGCTAAATATTGCCAAAATAGGCGGGTACATGGTACCGCAGGAATTTCCCCCACTTTTGGGGAACATTTTCAATCAAAAATCACCGACGACAAAAAAACCCTGATCTTGCAGAACTTGTATACCAAGTTAAAGTTTCGTCAAAATTCGTTGAAAAATGCGACCTGTACACGTGTATGATGTACATCCGGACAGTTTTTTATTTTTTCTAGGTCTTCATTTACAATCGGTGTGTGCACCTTCAGCAGATTTGTTGAGAGAGTTGTGTCATTTTGAGTGTATCCTCCAGTGAGGATATCTTCTCTTACGATTATTCGACTCTGTCTGCCTCTTAGGCCCGATTTCACCAAACTAGAATAAATTTTATTCCAGGTATAACTTTCCGAGAACAACCGAGTTACGCGAATATAGCCCTTATATCACCAATTTTGTGAAGGAATAAGACTTATTCCTTGGATACAATCAAAATGTCGTCTTTTCTGTGTAATTAAATTTGTCAATTAGCTGTATCCATGAGTAAGGAATAGCCATATACTTGGAATAAACGTTGGTGAAATCGGGCCTTAGTCAAGGGTAAATATTTTTTTCCTCTTAAGGCGTGGAGTATATTTTTGGTTAAGGACAGATGAAAGCAAATTTCTGCGAGTTGAAACATGGTTTGTTCATTTATTTATTTATTTGCTCAGTCAATAATAAAATCGAAAAGCAGAACGAGATAAAAACACAAGAGATGACGCATTTTATCCCATATGGCGTTTTATTTCTCGAGATATTGTATGTATATATTATGATATATTAACAGTTTTCTAATACTATTTAGTTACTGATAGTATTAGAAGCGATAAGCAGGGAGCTTGGAATGCATAACATAAGCTGTAAGTTTTGAAAGTTGAACCTTATTGTAATATAACTTACTGTCCACAATCATTTAACTGCAGACATCCAGGGCAGTCCCCACAGCCACCTTTGGTACTTGGCCTCTTTGAAGACTTGTTCTCTGAATGGTCTTTCTCTTTGCGCTTTTTCTTTCTGTCATCTCTGCCTGTAATAATGAAAATAATGGAAAAATATAAGATTAATTATTTCCTGTGCACTTATTTCTAATGTCTAATGCTCATGTCTTATACTACAGCAAACTAGGTTTGATAAAAGAAACAAATTAACAAAGTAAATCTTAAAATGTTGATTTAAATACACGTTTTTATAACTGATGCAAGTTTTAAAAGCAATTACAGTAGTTTATTTTATTATCTGAGTATTAGCTAACTGAATGACCGGGTGTGCAGCTGCACAGCCAAAATGGTGACAATGTACATCATTTGTTTACTAGGCTGTCTCTATACTATTGTTAGTAACTTTGATTCATTTGAGGTCCATCCGGGCTTCGCACGGGTATAATAGTTTTCGCAGCACACACAATGTAAAGAATATTTTAGGTAACTTTTTTACACCTTGGGTCACATTATTGGAGTTTTAATAAGGATCCCTAATGTTTTTGAAAATATAATATAGCCTATGTCACCCGGGCATAGTGTAGCTTCCCAAAAATGAAAGAATTTTTCAAATCAGTTCAGTTATGGAGCCTATTGAATGCAAAAAAACAAACAAACAAATCTTTCCGCTTTATAATAATGGTATAGATTAAACAATAGAAGTACAAATGAATTAAATCGATTTTCTGAACACCTATTTAGATAAATGTATTTAATATACATTCTCTAGGTTCTAGTGAATGGAAAAATATACCTGAATCTCCTTCATTTTCTCTCTTCTGAGGTCTAAACCTGGTTTTTAAGCTAGGATCTTCCTCTCTGCAGCGGTCACAGAAATAATTCTTGATATATTTTGCTTCTCGCTCTGATATATTGATGCAATCACCATGATACCACTCCTCACATGCATCACATGCTCTAAAAAGTGTTCAATCAATCATTAGAATGTCATCATCAGCCGAAAGATGTCCACTGCTGAACATTTGTTTTATCCGAGTGGTTTTTGTAGTAACTAAGCACACACAATGGCATTTTCGGATCATAACTTTTATTTCAATACACATGCAGTCGCTTTGACTGCTTTGAGCGCTGAGCTTCGTATGAGCGAGAAGACGCTGGCCGGCTTATTTGCCGTGGACGACAGTGCAAGTTAGAGGTGTGCTGTCTAGTGTAATACATAGAAGTCTTTGAAGAGTGGAGTTAAAGTGCTTACATCATGAAACGCGAGCTATCTGAAGACCGACATATGCAATAAGCTTGTCCTGCCTGATTGAGCAGAGTTGTAATCTTCGACTGCCTCTCTGGCAAGTCAAACTGTTTAGCGATGTCCGCTTTCTGGAATTATAGAAGTTTGTTGAAGAACTTGAGTCGTGAAGTGCAATGATTGTAGGCCTTTATTATTATTACTTACGCTTTGTTTGCTTTTTCTTTCACTCATGATGAACACAAAATCACAGAACACTACTATCCTTACACAAAATCTGATTCTTATCTCAACATATAAATCAACATAGAAGTCTTTTTATTTTTTTTCTTATATTTTGGCTCGACACATAGTGTATTTAGCCAGCGTCAAGTATTGTAATTAATCATCGAGTTATGGAATATTTCACGTGTAAAGTCAAGTCTTCAAGTCTTAGTCACAGTCCAGTCTAAGTCAGGTAATCATAGTCCAGTCTAAGTCATACCCTAGTAAAGTGGTGGCGACTTTACTAGAAGCTTCTATGGAATTTTGGAAGCAACACGAAAAACCACGTTTCACTACATTATATCACTTGCCCACACTCATGCTCGTAATTCAGCACTTAATGCGTAAAACACCACCAATTTTAACCATTAACACTGGAAAAAGCACAAGTTTAGAAAAATAATACAATGAAACGACGTGAACTTTTTCGAGTTCCCGCCAAAAACCACTAGAAGTCTTTGATATAAATCAACTGAGCCGTTTTATTAAAAAAAAGAAATGGTGTTTTATGTATGACCCAATAGATGGCGCCAGTTGTGGTTTCACTAAAATCTGTCACTGTCACTGTTTCAAGCATAGATCACAGGTTATAGGAAATGTGTCACGATACTGACCACCAACTCTAAACTGTTGCGCTTGTTTTATTTTCGTTGCGCGATAGCTTGGCTTTATTTTGGATCATAACATTAACGTTTATTGGTCTCGCAGTTCTGTTGCACTTCAATTTACTTAAGAAGAATGCACCACAGACTACTTAGGAGATACTACGGACAATGTACTCGTGCTCCACTCAACTGAATTTGACATTTCTTTGTAGGTAGTCGAAGCATTTTCTTATGTTTCAACTACTCTGTGGTTTGAAAGGTTTAAACTATTACTTACTGCGCCATCTAGTAAAAGAAGCGGAACTAGTTTTTTTTTTTAAATAAATCTTCTCATACAAATAATTTTGTTCCTCGTCCTTCCAAAGAGTACCTATATAATTATTAATATAATCACAGATTAGAGAAAACAACAAATGACTATGTAAATATAATTTTAATATACTTACTTAGGGATGTTTCGATACTAGTAAATACGAGTAAGTACTTGATACTTTTCTTTCGATACCGAGTACTTTTGAGCATCGAATCATTCTTTCGATACTTAACTTGGTATCGGAAAGAAAGTACTAGTATCGAATCGAATCAATGCTGCTAAGTCAAAACAGAATAGAATCACCAAAAATTCAATACCAAGCAGCTTTATTTCGCCATAATATATTTTTTCTTTAAAGAAGCATGGTATGGCCAACTTTAAGTCAAGTAGCCTAAGAAGAGGATTTCTTAATTGGATACTTAGGGTTAAAAAACCCCCATTTTTAATATAAGCAGGATCAAATCAAATGTAAATTTAATTCAAAGCGTTAAATACAGGTAAGGCACACACAGTACAATTAAGGTAGTTGTTATACTTCATTAAAATAATTAAACAAAATGAAAACGGATTATTTTCGCGATGGCTACTCGATATCGGAAAGAAAGTAGGTACTTTTAGCGAATAATGTCAAATAAAATATCCTAAACGCATCCTTAGTGTTTGAATGTCTGATTCTTTGCGCCAAAATACTTGGAAATGTAGTTCAGTCAATGAAACAACAAACTTTGTTGCAATAAGGTAAGTTTATTTTATGTTTTAATAAATAATAAAAAATGTATCGTATTGAAGAAGCAATATAAGCACAACCCTAGTTTTATGTTACAACCCTATAGTCGTATTCCATACTCTTTGGTATGGGTGTGCCTTGATGTTTTTCTGTGAGTGCGATTCGATGTATATTTAATAACAAAATGAACCATTTTACGTCTTTCCAAAACCGCTGCGCCCTTTTATTTACTCTGCTGGCCCTAACCTTATCATATCGATATGAGTAGGTAACGATACTTTGGTGGTATCAGGACATCCCTATACTTACTACGGTTCCTTCTAATAGCGACAAAGATATTATGCGCTACGCGAAGAAACGAAGTTGACCACATAACCAAAGAGAAGACGCATCACATAACTACTATTTTTTTTGTAACTTTGTGCCGTGTCCATATTCTCATGGTCTATGTGATGTTGCCACCCCACCACAATAAGAGGTTTTCAAGCAGCTAAATTAAAAAAGTTCTAAATAATCCGTTAGATAGCGTTGACGAGACATGGTGTGATTTTGTTATGTCTGTGGTTCTGATTATTTATGCCACAGATTAGAGAAAAAACAATGCTGTGATTTATGCTTAGACCATACACAGCTACTCTGTGCATCTATGTTCACGCTGCTACGGCCACACTACCTTACCGCCTAAAAGCAGTGAAGGCTGTGACGGTGAGTGACAGTGTCACCATCTGTAAATATTCCACTTTTTTCATCATACATGGATTATACTTCTACATTCATATTTTTTCTAATCATGTATTTACTTGGCATGGGCGTGAAACCAGCTTGTAATTTGCTAGTAAATAAAATGAGCCCTTTAATCATAGAGATCAACGAATCCCAGAATAAGGAGAATGGTAAGTAGGTACCTACCAACCAGAGTCCGGCCTGCGCGGCGTCTTCCGGCTCGTGGTTGCCACTCGAGAACCTTTCTTCCCATGGCCGTAGGCAGAGGGGGGTTTTGGGGGTTCAAAAATCTCACCAACTCACAACCTTCGAACCAACTTTCTGCTCAAATGGTCACACTGGTGAGTGAAGTGAAAGTGACACTGCGCTATGACAGAGGCCAAAGCCACCTTGTGGAAAAAAATTGTGTCCACCATGTCTCGTCAGCGCCATCTATCCTTGGCTGTAGAACTACGTTTCGACCAGCTGCCAGAAAATCCCCAATTCTGCCAACCGTAAGAATATGAAGTTGACATGCAAAGCTGACACTGACAGTGACAGATGACAGATTGACAGCATAATATGGTTATTGGTTACCATAGTAACGAAAAATGTTTGTTTTGTATGTTTGTTCAATAATCAAATAAAAAGAAAGGTACATACTGTCTGTGATAATCAATAAATATAATAATTAGCATAAAACTCAATCAAACCTCTAGCTATCGTAAGCACCGTAATTCCAAGAAGTTCTATAGAAGTCCCTTGCGTAATTCATAGGTACTGCGAAAGCTAGCGTTTCTCACGTATAATTTTCAAGAAATGGAAGAGCTAGATACTCCTCAAATAATAACACATATCGAGACTAATCTCAACCATTGTTTATTTGACTGTAAATGGATACCATGTTCCGCAAAATTTGTTGTTATTGGTTCTATGCCAAAAGGAACTGGAACTATAGAGATATACGAAATAACTTCCGGGGAAGCTAAAAAGGTAAAAGAAATAGAAAGACCGAATTCGTTCAAGTGTGGTACTTTTGGAGCCAGTAGTGACGTGGAAAGAAGACTGGCTACAGGAGACTTCAAGGGAACTTTGGAAATCTGGTTAGTATTTTTTGTTTGCTCAGCAAATCTACATTCTTATTAACACTTATTCAACTTCCGTGGCTTGAACTTGTATTATAAAGTTAAAACAGGTCTCTTTGTGCACAGAAATTTATCAAATAATATTTTTTGACTAACCTTGACCAAGCCACGTCCTGGCCATGGTCAAGTTACATTGGCCGTTGTCAGGAGGGGACTCCAGCTACCCGCATTTGGTGGTGTAAAACTTCACTATCCATGTCCCGACATTCAATACTAATAGTATCTGCAGTTTCACGCGAACACAAATGGTGATGCAAAAAACTACTTTTCACCAAAGGGAAGAAGACATGAGAGACCCTTTTAACTTATAATATACATTCTTATTATCATTATGAATTGGAGCATTAGAGGCAGTTTTATTTTTGAAGTAGGTCGATATTGTGATAAATAAAAGTGGTATAATTCAATTACTCCTACTGACAGCATTGAAATGGTAAAATTTACTTAGACTTTTTTTTATAGTGATTGGATTGGAGTCTGAAGGAACCGTTTATCCGAACAAATATACACTACTGTAGTTTCTGTAGACATTTCATTTCAGGGATTTGGAGAAGAATTGTCAACTGTACATAACAAAAGAACATACAGATATCATCAACTCCATGGATGCAATGGGTGGTAGCACTGTAAACTGTGGTGCTCCAGAGATTGTTACTGGGAGCAGAGATGGTTTGTACACACATGTTAACTGTAATAATATTAAAAAAAGGAATATCTTTAATTGCCTGTCTTGTGCACTTAACAGCATGTTGCATTTATCACTTGCAACTTTTACTTGAATTTAATAATGCCTCAAAGTTGAATGAGCAACTGTAATAAAACAAATTTTCTTCAATTACCACTATTGCTTACCTTCCTCGCTAGTGTGACACTGACCATTTCCATTGTAGGCTTATTCTGTGGCCTAGTACTCATCAACAGTATCATCAGTTCATCACTTATGTAAGAGTGATCAAGAGCTATCTAAAAAGTACTGTTTCCTCTTACAGGCACGGTAAAGGTATGGGATCCTCGTCAAAGAGGCAAGCCTGTAGCAAACATGCAACCAGTACAAGGGGAGGCAAAGAGAGACTGCTGGGCAGTAGCTTTTGGAAATTCCTTCAATGACTCTGAAAGGATTGTAGCAGCTGGGTATGACAATGGGGACTTGAAGATGTTCGACCTTAGAACTATGTCGCTGAGATGGGAATGCAATTTGAAAAATGGGGTAGGTAAACTGATGATGAGGTTTTAAATTAAGCATATTATGTTCTCGATGTGGTTGATCTGGTGAAAACCGGGAGCCGATGGATGCAGGAGACGAGCAGCCGCTCAAGGTGGCGCTCTGTGGGGAAGGCTTATGTTCAGCAGTGGACATTTTCAGGCTGTTGATGATGATATTATGTTGTATCTTTGTCTATTGTGTTGTATTTCGGTTGCAGGTTTGCTCAATAGAGTTTGATCGCAAAGACATTCCAATGAATAAACTGGTAGCAACTACTTTAGAAGGAAAATTTCATGTGTTTGATGTAAGGACACAAAACCCAAGCAAAGGGTTCGCTCAGGCAAGTTTATAGTACCTTAAGTTTAAGTTATTACTACTAAAATAATAACTCTTTGTATAATACCTATTTAATTCAATATTTTGTGATGTAATGGCACAGAATAGATATCTAGTACTTCCATGGTAATGGCATAAATAGAAAAGAAGTTTTACATTTTACACTGGGTACAAAAATTCTTGATGCTACCCATATCATTTATTTTTCGTATCTTCAGCTTCAGTACATCTATTTGTTTCAGGTTTTAGATAATAGCACAAAAAGCGGCACTATATGGGTGGCACGACATTTGCCGCAAAATCGTGATTTATTTGTAACCTGTGCTGGCAATGGGCAAGTTTCACTCTGGAAATAGTAAGTACCTATCCATGGTCACAACCATGATCATCATCAGCCGAAAGACATCAACTGCTGAACATGAGCCTCCTCCATAGAGCGCCACTTTGACTGGCTACTTGCCTCCTGCAGTTAACGGCTTGCGGTTTTGACCAGATTGTTTGATGCAAATGGTTGCATCCGACAAGAGCCTAAGTTGAAATGAAACAATATTCAATTCCCTTTCCACATGTTTGCCCCACCAGTTGGAAACTATTCCCAACAGGCGCCACCTAAAGGCACCTAGAGACTAGGGTGTGGCCCTTTCTATGTACTACAGCGGCTGGACATAAGAAATTGTTGGCAGTAAGCGGGAAGAAAATAACACAACACCATTTTCCAGTGAATACCCAGACCAGAGGTACCGGACAGACCAGCAAGGTGTTGCTTTCGGTGTGGCCGGGAAACTGAACCGTCTGCAGCGTATGGTGATCAGCTCTCAGCCAATCAACGCGCTGGATTGGAACCGCGATCACACGGGCCTTGCGGTCGCTACCGCTTATGACCAGTGTATTAGGATTATTGTTACTACTAAGTTGAATTTACAGTGAAAGCTCAGCCTTTTCACAATAATTTATGTCTTAATAGAATTGATTGCTTTGTGATGGTCAACGAGATTATAATTATTTTATAATTAAATTAATGAAACAACCTGTTAATTTTCTAACTCAAAAGAGCGATTTATTAATAACCTAGCTCTTAGGATTTATAAATTAAATTAAGGCTAGCATTCAGTTCATATTACCACTAATTGTTAGAACAAAGTGCAATTCATACTAAAGTTATGCGTGGGGTTTTCATGTTCAAAATCAATATTCAAAACTATCATTTCATCTCACACAGCCGGTATATTATGTTAGTCATTATTTTTACATAACTTTAGTATGACTACATACATAGTTTGGCTATAAAGCACACAAAGACAAAATATCAGGGTCCATGGTAGGTTACATCTCTGTAATGATGCCGGAGAGCAATAATTTTGCCCAAAATTTTGTCCTTGCGTATCATAGCACATCAAGAACCGGAACACCGTAGATGTACTGAAATCAAATGAAATTCATTCGTACACTTTTACACTTGCATCTCCAGCATTCGACCCTATTTAGGCGAAATCGAAGCGTCACTACAATCTTTCATACAGTAATATGCGGTTTCAAACACTGCAAAAGAGATGCGATGCAACTCAATTTGCAACAGAAATTACAATGAATGGTCCAATTTTAGTCAGTTTTGGAGGCTACAAAATGGACACGGGGAAACTCAAACAGACAGATAAATCTACAGTTTTAACCACCTACATCGCTTCAATTAGCATTACCGAAATCCTTATCCTAAAACAAGTTGTGTGCAATCACTTGCTTACACTAACGTTATCAGTATGATCATTCGTGTGATTGCGCAAGTGTCATGTGGTCATTAACCTCAACATGTCAGACTAACGTTTAATCACTAACTAGTGAGTCCGAATTGTACAAAAACTATTTTTTCATACTCCATAATCTACGAACACTACGTCCTATAAAACTTATCGTATTTTTACAAACATTCCAAAGAACTAGCAGCGAGTTCTTGTATTTTTGTCCTGATGATGCCAGACAAGAAAGATTTATTATCTGAGATCGAGCAATGTTTTAACAATCTACAACTACATGTCACCGTCGAAATGTTACTTTATGCCAATCTTAATTTTAATTATCTAGCTTTATGTCGACCCACGCACTTATTTTATTAAAAGCGGTTGCTATGACGCCTACAGAATAGTAGTATAATTTCTTCTTGAAATGATCCAAGAATTTTGCAGTTTAGGGGCGCTACACACATAGGGGCGGGCACATTAGGTTCGGCAATATATTTTGTTGAACGCCAGGCTGCGGCATAAGTGTGTAGCGCCCTTTACATACATATAGGTTTTGTTAAAAGGTCATTTGAACTTAAGTCTGTCTGCATTTATTTAATTATTGCATTTATGTATTCCTGAACTATTTATTCAAAATTTCAGTATGTTTTTCTTTGCGTGATCATTTATTAGCTTTACATTACGATTCATACCTTAAAATAAATCGATTCAACCTCAAACTACTTTTGTGAATAAAAGTAAATAGTTGAATCAAAAGAAACGCCTACATCTTATCATAGTGTATTTTGTTTCATCATCATATTGAAGATGTACCTTTCGCTTCAAACCTACAAAGGTTTGTACTGCCCTCATAGTGAAGAACGCAATAACTATCGTTTTTGGCAAAATTGAGTTAGATTCATTTTCGGGATCGCCAAAAAAACTATACTCTGTTCTTTCTCACGTATCAAAACTCCACCTGGATCCCAAAAACTCAGGAAGTAAGAATGCAGCAACTCGACTACTCGCAACTTTTGTTTTCGCGTTTTTCTCGAAAACATGTTTATGTGTGTTGTTTGTGTTGTGTGTTTTTGTTTGTTTGTTGTTGTTGTGTGTTGTGTGTTTGTTGTTGTGTGTTGTTGTTTGTAGTGCTGTTTGTTTGTGTTGTTTTTGTGTGTTGTTGTTAATTTGTTGTGTGTTGTTTGTTGTTTGTTGTGTGTGTGTGTGTGTGTGTGTGTGTGTGTGTGTGTGTGTGTGTGTGTGTATGTGTGTGTGTGTGTGTGTGTGTGTGTGTGTACTTACTGCATTTTTCATAAGGATGGCAGTGTAGCTGTGGTAAAAAATATTGCCTGTAGCAGCCGGCCGGCCGGCATGATTTTTGTAGGAGTAAATACAGCTCAACTGACCTGAACCGATCCCGTATATTCTGAAGCTTTCTTTTATACTCGTTTGCTTTATATCTATATCACGTTTGCAAATGTTTCGCTCATGAGGGTAACTTTTGATAGATGTCTCAATGAAGCACGAAAAAGGGTCAAGAATTCATAGCTACGCCAGTAACAGTCAGCTTTATTTAACACAATGTAGTTAGTTGTATGTTGCACCTACCTATTTCTCTCATTCGACCATGAAACACATTTCAGACAAACATAATCTAGAATCTAGACATTTGAATTACAGAGCGCATTAACACAAATCACATTTAAATCAACATAAATTACTTAGTCGAGCATACATTGAATATTTACACTTCATTTCACTTAACACTAATTATATTACGGTACTAAACCATCGTTAAAAACATAAAAAGTTACGACAATCACAAAATTCTAATGCATCGGTTAAAACATTTGCGTAATTGATATTTTATTAAACTAATGCTGCACTAAGCACTAAGGTTTGACAGGTCTTTAGTTCGCACTTAACTCTATGACGCACTAATGCAACGCATTTGGGTATGTCCTAGTGAGCTAAGAGCTGTCAAACTTAAGTGCAGACCGGCATTTTTTTATTATAATGTACCACGGAAAGAGCTTAATAAAGATGAATTCACATTTTTACGATGTGTTATTAGAGTAGATTAAAATTCTAGTTTTCTGAGGCAAAACATATTTAAAAATATAATATACAAATTATATTAATCATATATCATTATAATATGATCATATTTTAATTTTATTTCATTCCATAATCACAACAATCAATTAATTAATCAACAAAGCTTTTACTTTTGTATAATCTGAGTTTATACGATTTTTATAAATAAATATTTCTTACTCGAACATGTTATATCTTAATAGATAAACAGACACAGTAAAACACATTAATTATTAATGACAAACACGCGTCCTCCGTAAATGTTAGTTTTTAATAAATATTTTGCATCTTTTTAACCGTTTATTCGTTATTTCATTCATCGTGATTCGGCGAAACAATAAAATGGGCGAACGAACCGTTTCTCTACGATTACTATAAAAGCCTCGTACGTCACTAATTGTACGTCACTTGTTTTACCTACAGCATGACCGTAGAAATCTTAGTACAGACCAAAAGCATAGAGAGATCATCAAAACGATAGTATATTTGTACTGCTCACACGTATCGCTACGTCACTGGCGAAGGAAAGAAACAAACATATAGTAATTAACTACGCTTGCGATAAGTACCGTACCATTTTTTTCGACTCGAGTCAACTGTTTTGTCTATACAAATCTGTCAGACTCATTCACATGAAAGTGTCCACTTCATATAAAAAGTGTTCAAAAAAGTGGTACGCTTGAAAGTTCTCTCTATGCTTTAGTCTATACTCTAAGGTAGAAATCGACCATCTCTTCTCTAGTGAAAGCGTTTGAACAATGAAAACGCACAAAATGGTTATGACGCAATCCTCGTGATCGTTTATTGCTGAAACGCTTCTCGAAACCAGAGATAATGTCGATTTGCACAACTCATGCTACCCGTGCAGGTTCAGTAAACAAAGTACAGTGTACCACTTGCAATGTTTAGAAGCCACAGCAGTGAGATTCCATCCATACTGTTTCGGTGCTGTATGCGTCATGAGAGCCCCTCAAGTGACTGAGGGCAGGCATAACTACAATACTCGTTGTAGCGAGGTTGCGCGCGAGTTGGGTTACTGCGTCATCTAGTACTGTGTCGATGTTAGCGCATCAGGTTACAGCAGTGAACCTAGAAATATACAAACATTAATATTACATCTAGCTTTTCTCTATTGAAAACTTGTAGGTACCGTTTAATTAACACAGCCAAAGTCTATTTCGACTATTCGATTTCGGGGGCGCGTCCATATATTACGCAAGACGTTTAGGGAGGGAGGGGGTCGAGTCGAATCTCACCCAATCTCACGTGAGGTGTCGGCAAATCTCACGCAGTTTTTTCCGCAAGAAAAGCTATAGAATTGCTAGAAAACTGGGTTATAGGTACAACATCCAACATACAACAACATCTTCCCATCAGGCTAGATTGCGGTCAAATGCGGGCCTATCTAGTTATAAAAAAAGACCGTTAATTTAAATATGTTAATAAAACATGTTTCTCCACTAAAATATGGTGAAATCCTATACAATAATATTTATCGCGGTCGTGCAAACGCCACGAAGTAGTACATTTTCTCACTGTGATTCTAGACTGGCGTGAATTTATTGATTTGTCCCTATTTTTCGGAATTAGGTGAATTAACAGCGCTAAAAATACGCATTTCGAAAAATCTCACGTGAGATTAGATGGGGGGAGAGGCTCGAGCCTAATCTCACGTCATCTCACCATCGAAAAACCGCCAAAAATTCCAATGGGAATTCAAATGCTGCCTAATTTCGTCAAGATAAAATGCTGGTAATTAGGTTGTTCCTTCCTACATTTCGCTTTTCGCCTTAGGCTAAACGAATCAATAGAACGCTTGTAAATTATGAAGACACGCATGTCACAATCACACACGCGTCTTTATATTACTAACTTTAAATGGACAAGGTTTTAAAAGCTTATACACCGTGTTTAGGAAACAAAAGAATAAAATTATCGTGTACTGTATAGTATCGGCAGGCTAAACAATGATTACTCGGCGAGTTACTTAAAACTAACAAAGTATTATCGGTTAACGCAATAATTACAAACAATCTCCATTGTTATCGTAAACAAAGGAGAACGGCATGATGAGTCGTCATTAAAAAAAGTCAATACATTGAAGTGCATTGACTTTACGCGATAAGATTACGATATGATAACCCAAATGTATAATCGCATGCTTATAACAATACTTTCTTATCAAGGTGAGAATTTATCGTTTAATATACTTTAATGCCGAACGTAGATAGCGGACAGGAAGGCAAACAATAGTATTTAGATACAAAGTGCACTCTATTTTGTAGAAAAGAACATTGAGCGGATTAACCTGGGATTACCGTCGTCCAAAGATTATAAAGCCCGTTGATAGCTCGTGAACATAATTTCTCGTACAAACACGACTCACCTGCGCGGGCAGGGGGCGAGGTAACAAAACGAGACAAAGCTATACGAAATTACAAAGGACAGAGCAGGATGGAACAAAAGGCATCAACGGGTTCCCGTGATTTGTATGAAAATAGTAGTGGAAATCAACTACTATTTTTCGCACGAGGGGAAGTTGTATCATTGGTCAACTGGATTTATAGTCAATGCCGTCGTCAGACAAAGACTCAATCGCAGATCTGATGCCCCTACCGCGTAACTATTCTGGTAATGAACATCGCCTGTCATCCTGCTCGCGCCCATTTACAAGTCCACGAGTGCGAGCAAGAGAGCGTACGATCACCATCGCCACCAGACTTACGCAGTAAGACCCATAATCTGTGATCTTTTAAAAAACTTCCAAAGTTCAGCCGCACTGCATTACAAGCTACTTTTATTGTAAACTAAATTTAACCGTTTTCAAACAAAAATTCCTGTAAGTAGGTATTTTTTAGTATCAAACAAAAACATACCAAGCCAATAATCGTTTACTCGCTGCTTACCTAAAACGCAGTGTGCCTAAATGTCATTTCAAATGAGTACCTCGCGTTTGGTTTAGGCACAACGCGATTAAGGGCGAGTTGTTTGATCCATAGTTAAGGTAACCAATGGTAAAAATTTAAAAAAAAATTGACCATTGGTTAGAATTTGTTAGTTTTTAAACATTTGTTACCTTAACTACGCTACGGAGCAAAAAAAACCCACCTTTAGACACATTGCGTTTCAGGTAAGCAGCGGGCAAACGGTCTGAAATAAATTAATACGTATATTTTATTTTATTATTGCTTGGCTAATTTTGTGTAATTTATTTTAGACTTTTTACTTTATATTTTTGCTTGAATACGTACATTTTGTAAACAGTAAAGCAAATTACCCGTGTGTCAGAGATTCAGTCGAGGTTGTCCTGGAAGATGAGGCGCACATATCCGGGCGTGCCTTGCAGCGGCGCCGCGCAGAACGGACATATCGCGTGGAAACCGTTCGTGCCGTGCGGAATGTCTACGCCCGCCCAATATCTGTATAGAGACAAATCGTTTATTGCAAATACGCACTTTTCCTCAAACATGCTTGGAAATGTGAGTATTATTTTGACAACCTACTTCGGAATAAATCGAAATTGCTGTACTGGCGAGCAGCGGCCGGGAAAAGTTGTATGAAAATCCATATCTGTCGTGGTTTAACGGCCAAATAAATTCCATACAAAACTCATGTCAGGGCCCTAATTCTGTATCAAAACACAGATTCCACACGATACGAAACCACGTCGTTATCGTGTATTGTTCAAATGGCTACTTAAGTTTTAATTTCCGCGCATTATTTGAGAAAAGTACTATACAAGCCTTGGCCACAACTAGGTATTGATGGACTTACGTATGTGTGTGCCCACATTTACACGTTCGTCCATCAAAGCCTCTGTTGCTAATGTACTATTACATACTAAAGTGTTCAAAGCAAATATAATTAAAATGGATCTTAACTCAACAATAACATTATTTTGCGTTTTGTTTTCAGGGGGCTACCAGTAGTGGTGGTAGCACAGATAACCCCCAATAGATACCGCATGAAAGACGACGATCGCGCACCACGCATTGGCGTAAATGGTTCTATATAAATCGCCGCTTCGCAGCACGGCCTTAGTTTCGACCAATTATTAGAGTTTATTATTAGGGCGTCACTCGAAACAGCCAATAATAGCGCATTAGCTCCAGTCCCCGCAACCCGCGCCTTCCGCCAGTTTTGGTGAGCTAGGATCCGAACAAAAATCCCGTCATGCGGTATCTATTGCGGGTTATCTGTGGGTGGTAGCCTCCCATTCTGCCAAGAGTTTCTTCAAGAAAGTCTGTCTGTTAAAATGTTCAAGTGTCAAAATCTCAAGGACATACTAATATAAGCTGTGGTTTTAAACAGGTCCAATATTTATAAACGTAGGCTTATACTGAACTCGAAATCAACATAAAAAGCATAACCGAAAAATTACACGTTTTCGTAGTATTCAAAACATATTGGGCTATGCGCGGCATCTCGCTTGCACGCTCGCGCATCTTTAGGTAAACTACCGCGGCGAGGTCATTGACCACGCCGAGGCCGCCCGTCTTATTCTGAAACTAGGGAGCATATTCTGTTTTACATTGAATAAGCAATACCTAATTAGTCCGTTGCTTTTTACCCTAGATTTTTTTTAGTATAGGCAATAAGTAATAACTGGCCCTAGCTGAAACATACAGCACTGAACCTGTTAAAAACTTAACAAATAATAATAATAACGCCCAACGATCACATACAATAACTAGGATTCCCTGTATCTAGAGACCCTGGAACTACGGCCATGATCCCACAACACTCAGACACAGAACAAGTACTTGCGCTTTTTTTCCTTGTGCACAAACACAACCACCACACCACAGAGGCTGTCTTAAATGTCTTAGCTCGACTTACACACCGATTCAGGATTGTGCGTGGTTCTCTTATACAGGTCTATATTAGGGGTATACTAACTTGACGGTCCGCTCCGAGGCCATATGCCCGCACGGGTTGAAGGCGTAGGTTGGCGGTCCGGCGTCCACGTAGAAGGCAGGCTCTATGCCCATACACACTCGCACCACCGGCCCGGCCGTCAGGCACATCGGGCAGCGCCGCACGCCCACCTCGCTGCCTTCCGCTCCCCACGAGTGCTCGCCTAGAACGGATATAATACAATAAATTAATACTATAAAACACATTTTTACAATCAAGCTTTTCGTATTCTTCTCAGCGACTCCTTTCATTTGATACCCATATTTTTTTAGGAGAATGAACGACGTGGCGATCTAGTCGTTCACCTGATGTTAAGCGACACGGCCGCCCATAACAGTTGCAGCGTCAATAGTGTAATAATAAATTACTGGGCAAATGAGACTTTACGAACTGATCTCACAGTCTAGAAAACTTTTTTTAAACCTTTTTTGGACTGTGTGATGTCTCAGGATGGCGTGCGCAGTGCCCAGTGTCACGCTAACTTTAGTTTAGAGTTCCGAGTGACACTGTAATCTGTTATGGGCAGCCGTGTCGCCTAACACCAGGCGTACGACTAGCTCGTCACGTCATTCGTTTACATAAAAAAAAAGTTTCGCGTGACACTGCACTGCGCACGTCATCCTGAGACATCGCACAGTCTAGTAATCAGATTACTAGACTGTGAAATCAGATAATAAAGTCTCATTTGCCCAGTAATTCCACTAGCTATAATGCCCTTCAAGCTGGAACACAGTAGTGCTTGCACACTACTGCTTGGCGGCAGAATAACTGGCAAAGCGGTGGTACCTACCTAGACAAACTTTGTAGGAAAGTCCTACCACCTAGTAAATCAAAGGCGTGCACAAAACTAGTCCGCCAGCTTGGGCCGCCCGCCATCTTGGATTTAGAATGACGTCGTGTATGTTCATCTTAATTGGTTCAGGATAACTACTTTAAAATTCAGCTGCAAGATTTAATCCGAACATACTTGCATACAAACATTGCAAGTTAAATAAAAGCTTGTAAAACTGTGTTCGTACATGGAAAGGTACAACTACTAAAATTGCCACAACAGTATTATCCATTCCGGATGTACAATAGAAATGGATATAAAACCAAGTATTTATTTACAATTAATGGTAAGTGAGTTTTCCCGTTGCCGTAATATAACAATACTAGGGAGCTTAAAAATCCCTACCATAGACCACAGACAAAGAGATATTGAGACAGACAAGGAGAGTCTGGCACACAGCAGATGCATGTCAATTTGTCAAACAAACAGTAATTGATGTTGATGAACCAAATGCATAAGGACCGTAAAATCAATGGGCCGCAAAACCCAACCATAAAAAATAATCTTTAAATTTATATGATCTCGATATAAAAGACCCGAAAATGATCTTCATGGAACTTAAAATCTTGAAAATTTATTTCGAATTCCGCCTGAAGTCTTTTGATTCTCGGTCTAAGTATTTGTTATTGGAACACGTATTTTTCCTCCCGGCTGTTCTTAAAATTGGATCGGGCCGCAAACAAATGAGTCGAGGGCCGCATGCGGCTCGCGGGCCCCGTGTTGGACATGCCTGCGAGTAGTGAAACTCAGCTATAAAAATTGCACGTGCGATCGATACGAGACTTACAAGATACTATAAAGAGAAGAGAAGAGAAGAACAAGATACTATAAATTCATTTCTAAACACAGGTCGTCAAACTCATTTAAGTGCATTCGGTCAAGGACGAAGTTCAAGCACCCAGCTGCGCTAGGGCTATCTTGAAACGTAAACTTTACATGGCATTTCTTCAATGAAAAACTATTAATTTAGAAAAGTCGTAGAAGAAACATTGTCTACCTTGGGGAGTAGGTTTACCCCCTTTCGGGACTTTATACCAATTCAAACTCAGATAGTATAAACATGACCTCTTCATACCTTGCACATGTCCACAATGTAGATACACGTAGGGTTGGTTCAGGTCCTGGTGCTGCGCGGACAGCTTGCGAGGAATGACCAGCGTGTTGAGGCCGACGGGGCACTGCGGCCGGCCCGCGTTTAGCTCGTCCACTAACGCTTCTAGGTCGCGCTTCGTCTGTCACAACAGGAAAACGAAAATGTTAGACGCCTATGGATGGCAGACAATGTTCTTAACTGTAGGAGTTTAAGACCTCATGCAGCTTCTAATGGCCGGCTGTACTAAAATTGGACAGCTTCTAAGTTCGTACTTATACCAAATGCATTGCAGTGATGACTTATGGAACTGAGACATGGTCTCTTACTGTTGGCCTCATTAGTAAGCTCAAAGTCGCGCAGCGAGCTATGGAGAGAGCTATGCTCGGTGTTCCCCTGCGAGATAAGATCCGGAACGAGGAGATCCGCAGGAGTACTAGAGCGATCGATATAGCTCTTGGAAATAGCAAGTTGAAATGGCAATGGGCAGGCCACATCGCTCGTAGAACTGACAACCGATGGGGAAGAAAGGTTCTCGAGCGGCGACCACGAACCGGAAGACGCAGCGTGGACTCGGTGGACCGACGATCTGGTGAAAGCCGCGGGGAGCCGATGGAAGCAGGCGCGAGCAGCCGCTCAAAGTGGCGCTCTCTGGGATAGGCCTATGTTCAGCAGTGGACGTCTTCAGGCTGATGATGATGATGATTGCAGTAGGTATGTATATGACGTGTAAACATAGTTTATCAATGTATGAGTATTTGAGTATGTCATAGAGGGATAAGTACGAGCTTAGGTGCTGCCTAACTTTAGTACTGATGGGCATTAGGCATCAGATGCCTAAGGATAAAATACAGAGGTCTTACTGTACGCTATAAAGTTAAGATAGCAGCTTCTAAGTCGCGTCTGGATGACATGGGATAAGGTCTTGGCTCGTAAGCTAGGCATTTAAGACCCATGTGTATAAAAAAATCAGGTAAAAACTTTATGTGTACGATTTAAATTAATATAATGTAGATGTTAGGGAAATTCTTATGTTCAGCAGTGGACATTAACATTCTTATTACCCTTATTAATAAACGCGTTGTAGCTTTTGATTAGTGACACCATCTTTTGTCTTTTTCGATCGCTTTAAATATTCAAATGTCAAAAAAGGACAAAAGCTGAAATAACTAATCTAAAACTTTATTAATAAGGATGCCACAGGCTAGTGATGAATGCAGAAGTTGCTATTATCTTAATTTAATTATGGTGTCTGAAATACTAAAGGATTCAAAGTTAGAGTGAAAGGGATGGCAAATCCAAAGCAATAAATAAAAGATGACAGATAAGACTAGGAAATGGCATCGAACCACTTGCTACGTAATATGTCAAAAGCACTCACCGGTGAATTTTTGAGACCTTCAGCGCTTCTCCATAGTAACGTCGCTCCACATAAGTCAATCATTGTGCCGTCTCTCAGAACATTTGTCTCCTCTTGGCAGGGTAGGCCCTGAAAACAAAACACAAAAACACGTAAGCACGTCTTGTACTATTATTTCTTCTGTGACATACTTCAAAGAAGATGCCACAAAATTCTTTAAAAAAAAGATCAATCCGGATTCGCGAATCGTCTAATTTGTTACTTCTGTAGGATATCTTAAAAGCACAATATGGTCATGACCTGTATCATCATCTTTAATAGCCTGAAGACGTCCACTGCTGAACATAGGCCACCCACAGAGAGCGCCACTTTGAGCGACCGACACCTGCCACCTGCATCCACCGGCTCCCCGCGGCTTTCACCAGATCGTCGGTCCACCTAGTGGGGGGCTGGCTCGCGCTGCATCTTCCGGTTCGTGGTCGCCACTCAAGAATCTTTCTTCCCCATCGGCCGACCTGTATGTCCCTAAAATTCTCTAGCGATTCCCAATATTTACAAGAAAAATAAATCTACTGAATAAAAAAGAACCATGCAAACCAGTTCACAATTAATGGCGGGGGATATTATACCACATAAAACACCCGCCCGCCTGGCCGAAAAAAAACGCCCCTTTTGTAAAGTCACGTTAAAACTGAAAAATAAAATTAGCAGATCAGCCGCTTCCTGTGATTCTGTGGATTTCCATAAAACCAGTTATTGGCCAACATGGTTGTCAAACGTATGCCTAGTTTAGCATTACAAAAACAGTATACAGTTCTTATTATTGTCATGATCGTAACCTAAACAACTATCTTCAGACTAATGATCCTAGAGTTATCGTATTATCTCTTTTATTCGTCAGCCACTATTATAATAGTAAGTTTATCCTCATGGCAATAAAGTTTATCGCCCACTATAAACCTCATAAAGTAGATATTGCTGTTAGTTGGTAATGCCATTCTAAAGACCAGCGGAGGGTGAATAGCGGGAACCATAAAACTCCAACATTTTAAAGCTGCAACAATGCATGCGAAGTGTGAACGCACGCGACGATTCAAGAGGGCAGAAAGTTCTGTGTAATCTGCCACGGATTGGAGACGTCCTTTCAACAGTCGGACTAGCGGCCTCAGTTTTCGGGAAGCTGAACTAGAACCGGAATCTCCTGGAGAGTTTCCCAACCCCAGCCATTCAAACGTTTTGGAGTCTTCAAACCTATAAAGTGACTAGCTAGGCAAGAATGATACACACTAGATTGCAGAGTCATTATTACCTCTCAGATAAGACAGGTCGAACTTGATGTTGAAAAAACCCGTTGATTGTAATGTCGACCGAAACACGTACTCAGGAATTTGACCGGAGCGTGTTCAAGAGCAGTGTGAATAGGTACTTACTGAGAGAGCACGCTACACCTTCGATCGCATCAATGGTCTAATGCTATAAAGTAAAAAGATCAGTTGTAACGGCGACGGGTAGATCAAACCAGGTGTTTTTGGCACGTGGCTGGCATTTATAATCACTTATCTGATCTGATAAAAAGTGCAGAATCCACCAACATATTTAAAAGGAAATTAAAAACTTTACTCTTGAGTAAAGCTTATTTATTCGCTTGCAGAATTTAGCAACGACAAATTATAAATGTATATATCTATTTAATTTTAATTAACATTTGACTTGTAATACTATTTTATGAATAAATGTCTGTATCTGTATCTGTCTGTATAATTAGAACATGTGGAGCTTTGAATTTAATATATCATGTAATTCATTTCATTAAGTCGTTTGTGATGACCGCTAATACAAGATTAATAAATATAGTTCTATAGAAAAAAATCGCAAACCTCCCTCAAAAAATTTTAATGTTCCCATTTTACTGGACTTCTACCGAATATATTTTTACAAAAAATAAAATAGCTTATTCCCAACAAACATTCACATGTCGTGATGACTTAATAACTTTGAAAAACACAATATACAAATAGATATTAATTAAAAACCGTCAAAATCCGTAGTCCTTGTCGTAAGCGCCGCGCTGAAGTGCAGACTAAATTGATATTAAGACTACGACGTTAAGGTTGATGTTTCTTTGAACGGATTTGGACTTGCTTATCTGGCTCTACCCGTCACCTTAACCGTCTTAACCGTCGTTTGGTGGAAGCTAGCTACTCTCCTAAGCCTTAAATTCAGCACGTACTTTTTGTTGCGCCGATCGGCTCTCCCGTAGAGAGAAGACCGCGCCGCCGACCGAAGTCTCGCGCCACGGTCCGTACGCCGTGCTACCTCCGCAGAAGTCCCCACGCGGGTGCATGATCAACACACCGTTCGTCGTCAGTCCGTCAATCTCTTGGTTCTCCGTCCATTTTGTTGCTTTCTCCTGGAATACCAAAGGGGATAGAACATATATTTCAGGAACGTGACACTTTAGGGTACCATATTAGGTTGTCATTTTTTTTTCATATCGCCGTAAGCCCCTACCCATAACATATTATATACCTATTACTTTCAGTATATGCGGAAAACTTGAAAAAAAAATTGGCGTAAGTATGTATATTCCAGAGCGCGCCAACTTGAGCGCTGTTCGCCTCCTGCATCCATCGGCTCCCCGCAGCTTTCACCAGATCGTCGGTCCACCCCGTGGGGGGCCGGCCTACGCTGCGTCTGCCGGTTCGTGGTCGCCACTCGAGAACCTTTCTTCACCAACCCCAAAATAGGCACCTACCTGTTTAAGTTTTAAGAAGACTGATAAACTTTGTAAACTTTAATAACTCTTTGCTCTCAAAGTAAAGCAATTTCAATTATAAGATGAAAATAACAGTATTTTGAAAGAAACGTTTTAATAGAACATTTTAACAAAAACGTTTCCAAATACAAAGCCATAGAAAATGTAAACGTATATCAAAGGAAAAGGCTATTGTTTACGCTTCCACTTTCTACATTTTTTACAAAGCGGTCACGTTGTACAATAGGAATAACCCTGTAAAGGTTCGAAGCCTTAAAAACTATATTATATTACAACTGCATCAAGAGGACAAAGCGTCGTCAAATGGCAAGTTTTCAGAATAAACAAGCATAAAATGTTTTACTGATAGAGACCCATAATATACTTCTCGCAGACGCCTACGTCACTTTGTGCGAGAATACACATACAGCGTAGGTAAGGTACGTCACAATACGCCTACAATATCGACGTCAATATTTAAAATGTATGTTAATTTATTACAATTTTACTCGCGTTTTTAGAGGTTCCATTAAATCGGTAATAGCACATCTTGTTTGTAGAGGTAGTAGCATCCCACATAGTGTTTAGGTACATACCAGTAAAGCTGCTATAATATCATAGAAACTAGCGTGAGTAGTATTCATAACTAAACAACTAGTAACCGGCTAGCACTCACGTAGTTTTAGTCGAACAAACTCGACCGGTGTTCAGGCAATAAAGATGCCCACCTTCATGGAGTATGCGCGGCCACGGCAGCGGTCAGCGCAGGGCCGCCGCCGTGGCCGCGCATGAAGATGGGCATCTTTATTGCCTGAACACCGGTCGAGTTTGTTCGACTAAAATTAAGTGAGTGCTAGCCGGTTACTAGTTGTTTAGTTAGTAAAGCTGCTGTTTGGATAGGCCTACGTGATGTTAACTACCTTCTACTATAACATTATCGTAAACTATTATCAGCATCATCATAACTAACCATAATCTTTCGCTGTGAAAAAAGGAGAAACGAACAAAGAAAGAACACAAGCCTGGACTCTGCAGCAGCCAAACAACATATTTTATGTCTGCTCTGTGTTTGTGTCCCTATGTTTTTCCAGATAGGTAGATACATACGCCAAGGAATATATTTCTGGATGAGTCGAAGCCAGCAGCGTATATGCGGCAGTTGTTGACGTCGTTTCTGTCGGCTATGATGCGACAGGCGAACCGGGATATCGTGCTCTGTAGCACTTTAGTGTCGCCAGTCTTGTCGCCGGCTACCGTGTCCATCACCACAAAGTCAATTGGAGATTCCGATGACCTACCGATCTGTGGACAAACAAACTGTCTGTGATCTGTGGACGTTCGTAAATAGATCTACTAAAGTGACGGATGTTGAGTTTGATAAAACTGCTTCTAGCTCCAGAAGCAATAAGGTTATTACTGTTACGGTGGAACGTTCCACTAGTGCGGCAAATTCAAATTTTCTTGCGTTCTTTTGCCAATAATAGGTTAATTAAAGGAGTAATTAAGCTATTAGTGGCAAAAGAACGCAAGAAAATTTGAATTTGCCGCGCTAGTTTAACGTTCCACCTTAAATCCAGGTCTTAGAGTATACATAAGATCCAGGTATATAAGAATCAGAAAGAGTACGACTCTCTTGACTGAATTGATCATATATATATATATATATATAAGTGTATATGTATAAAAATATTTTACCTATAAAAATAACGTCATGACTACAAACTTATGTTAAGCTTAGTTGTAGATACACTTAATTCCCATTAAAAACTGTTGTTTTCATTACAACCATTTATTACAAGATTTTATAGAACTGGCGATATTTATTTGTGAACTCGAAAGCATGCATAACCGCTGCGCGCGTTCTCGTGGGATGTTTATAAAAAAACATCCGCACAGGAAAGCATTGGAAATGATACTTTCTGCGGTTCCCGTGACCGGCTGTTGCCTGTTACTTCCCTTACCGTTCCTTTACAAGCGGAGTTGCACTGGATTCATATAGATATTATTAGTTTGATTCTTCTTCTTTGGAGAATACACCTTTTTGCTAAATGGATTGATCAAGACCTTTTCCAGGACTTAAATGTTAGGTAACTAACACTTTACCTTTCACTATCGTCATAATGGTTGCATATGTACCAATTTGTGATGATGGTGAAGCTTTGCCTATGCAATATCCCTGACAGAATATATCGGTTGGTGATATGCTGTTTTTGGAAAGAACAAAAGATACGCAATCGACATTTCACATCATGATTAGCCTTATAGCTCAGTTGGTAGTAGCTCTGCCTTCTGAACTATAAGCTGTGGGTTCGATTCCCATCAGTTATCTGGTACCCATAGTACAAGCCATGCTTAGTTTGGAGCTAGATGGCGCTGTGTGAAATGTCCACACATATTATTATTTAAAAAAGAATTTATAATCCATAAAAAAACATCCGATAGCATTTTCATGAGATTGAATTTAATATCAGTTGGGAAGTCCACTTCGGTTTGATTTCTATATAATATGCAATAAGATAAAGGAAACGCGGTCTTTTGAAATATAGATAGATAAGTGATGTGTATGTTAAAGAACTCAGTTTAAAGACATAATTGATATGGTTATTAAAATGTGATTAAAATATCCGGGTTAAACCCACAAGATTAATTTGGGCCCCGAAGGTCATATAAAGGCACTAAAGAGACGGTCCTTTACATTCCAAATCCATTAGATGACTTGGCTAAATAATACAACTCAGGTAATTTAGTGTTAGGTATGCGGCATCAGAGCTGCGTCTATTAATCTCTTTCTCTAAACTTATATTTTACTAATCCTCATTAGATATGTATCGCGCTGAACATCCGGGTGTTAACCCTGGGCAGGCTCAGGGTTGTAGAGCGGGTGGTCGCCGGGTGTGAAGGCTACCTTACGTCATCCGTTCCGTTCTGCGCGTGCGACGCTCTAATTACCAATGGCGAGGAGTTGCCAGCCTTTCGTTAAGTGCTTACTTCCCGTCGAATCAACCAAAAAGTAAAAATATGAGCTTCAAATCAATGCTGCGACGATAACAGCCAACATGACTTGACGGAAGAAACTTTATTAGCCTTATGTAACGGTTCCACCACTAAACTACCCCATAAAGTTCGGTGCACTGAATGTTTAATTTAATACATGCCGAGGCGCCTTGTTCCGTCACGCAAACTTAAATGTTTTGAGAAAAAGCAGGATGCTATTGACGGCAGTTCGACACGACATCGACAGTCGACACCCTGAGGGTAAACGACGAAACACTCACAATTTATAACAGCACCAAATCGCTCAATCATTAAGTTTTTTACATAAATAAAGTCACGCTCGTCACCATAGCGTCAGTATTAAATTTCCCGAATTTGTAGCTATATCAAACGAACCGTACGATTCGCCTTGTAATCATGACGGAAAGGTTGCTAAGCAAACTTAAACCTAGTATGTATAAAGTGCCAAATATAACACTAGGTGAGTAGTTCGAAATGCTCCAGATTTTCCGTTGAATTCCCAAAATTGACCGTGAAATCATTCACGTGCCTCGAACGAAATTTCTCAAGTGAACCGTAATTAATTTAAGAACGTTTGAGAGCAAATCTGGCGAGTGGGATTCCCAATTAGGTGTGACTTCAAATCCAATTTATCCCATTTTTCTAGAGGTCGAGCGGGTTCAATTATCCAATAATAAGACACTCGAAATTTTTAAAGGCCCATTGATAGACCGATGGTATTGAGTTATGGAATGATCGAGTATTGATTGCGTAGATAGGGGCAAGGAAAAAGATTTGGAGGCTGTGAGCTGTGAGTGTTATTAGGTCATTCCCTACAAGCAACGTGAATGAAACAAAGTCAGATGTCTTTTGTTGCAGCTAATTTTATTAGAGCAAATATTTTACTTGAAAGTCATGGCACATACAATACGCTTAGGCTGGTATAAGAATGCAGATTAGCGTGATCAGAGCCGCATTGCCGATGTTGGGTAACTAGCGGAGCCGTCGCGCGTATTTGCGTCACTTCACGTTCACGATGCCATCGTCGCATGTGTTGCACGAGGCCCTGCATTATGCACTTGTGAAACAACGATATCATGTCGACCTTTGGTCAAGTCAAGGTTTCTTCGATCGCGCGGTACTTCCGCAGCTTTGTATTATTCTCTAATTTCTATACGGCAATAGAAATAGTAGGCAACACACTTACACTGTCTCTTTGGGCGATTGAAGATGAACAATGATAAGACGATGAAAATAACTCATGGCACAATCGAGATTGCTTAAAGCTTAATGGTAGTTTAAAATCATTCAAACATCATTAGGCCTTTTACGAACTTGCAACTGGCAAATTGAATAGCAGCAGGCAACCCAAAAACGATTACGAAACGACAGCTGCGTCTGGATCCGAATTGAACTGTTTTTGTGGTAAACCTATAAAATTAGAGCATCAGGCGTGACGAGAGAACAAAGATGTTGAAGATTACACGGTTTTCGGTTACCGGTCCGTTATGTCCAGCGATAGCACGTTGATTTCCTTTGACTATCAACAGAACAATCGCGCTTTATTACTAATTTAAGTAATTTTAAACCTCCACGATTTAGGTATGGATATTATTTTATTGTATGATTTCTAGTTGGATACTGGTGTGATAATATCAAGCTAGGAACCAGGGTGAAGAAGCTAAAATAAATTGAGCATTTCAATTTCTCAAAGCTGGCAAACGCAATAAGCGAGAAGAATGAGACAGTCGCACAGGGACCAAACTAAGGCATGCATTTCGAAATTTCGAAACTTCATAGTTTCGAAATTTCGGACCATATTTGCAAGTTCTGTAATTTCGAAATTGATACCTTTTAGTTTCGAAATTTCGAAACTTACTTTTATTTAAATGCGGCTAGTAACCCAACGCAGAAAGGAGACTCATAAACTCTGAATACAAACTCAGGAAGTTCTGAGACTAATGGCAGACTGGAATTAAAGGAAACTGCGATCTTTAGTTGATATGTCAGACTGTGGTGCACTCAATAGCCAAATCTGGAGTTCCGTGCGACACGAGTTGCGTGCTTTTTTACATAGGTACTTAACGTATTAAGACCCCAATTGATCGGAAGCAAGGCTCTAAAGTGTTCACAAAAGATTAGTCTATGTGGCAAAGCTAAATGACAAAACAGAAGACCGAAAATGGCAGTGTCATTATATCCAAGCATGAGATTCTCAGAGAGATCGAGAACTTCAATGGACGGTTATACACCTCGACACGTAAGCCTGCTACTAACACAGCTCAGGACATCAGAGCCAAGATAGTCTGACACTATCAGCCTGTACGAGATTAGAACGGCTTGAAGACAGCTTAAAACGAGGCGCCAGGTGAAGATGGATTTACGACCGAACTTTTGAGAGCGGGCGGTAGACCACTACATATACTCCTCCAGAAGTTATTTAATTCTGTCATCCTTGAAGGTACAACGCCAGAGGAGTGGCACAAGAGCGTGATGGTGCTCTTATTAAAAAAAGGTGATAAAACCTTACTGAAGAACTATAGGCCCATCTCGCTCGTTAGTCGTGTACAAGCTGTTTTCGAGAGTCATTACAAACCGTCTTGGGCGCAGGTTCGATGATTTCCAGCCTCCCGAACATGCGGATTTCCGCAAAGGCTTTAGCACCATAAACCACATCCATAAGCTACGGCAGATTATGCGGAAGTAAACGGTATACGTATTATACAGAAGACCGAAGAGTAAAGGCGCCGTTATATCTAGCGTTTGTGGACTATGAGAAGCATTAGAATCAGTCAAGACTGCAGTCTTTATAGTGATGCTAAATTGACTATAGTTAAATATATATCGAAGTTTTGAAGTGTTTGTACAATGTACAGCAAGGCCACTATCTCAGTCCGACTGCAGGACCAGAGTACGGAACAAATTCCATTGCAAAGAGGCGTGAGACAGGGAGACGTTATTTCTCCGAAACTGTTCACAAACGCATTGGAGGATGTTTTCAAGCTCTTGGAGTGGAAAAGATCTGGCATCAACATAAATGGCGAGTACATCACTAACCTTCGTTGTGCCAATGATATAATCATAATGGCGGAGTCGCTCGAGGACCTTACCGCCATGCTCAACGACATCAGCAGAGTTTCTCAACAGTTTGGTCTTTAGATGAACATGGACAAGACGGAAATCATATTTAATGTCCATGTTCCGCCTATACCGATAAGTGTGGGAACGATACTCTCAAACTTGTCGCTATGTCTACGTAGGACAGACTGCCCAGTTTGGTAGTTCCAACTTCAGCAAAGAGGTCGCACGAAGAACTCAACTCGGCTGGGCAGCGTTTGAGAAGCTTCAATCTATCCTATCGTCCAAAACACTGCAAAGCCTGAAAACTATGAATCTATTTATGTGGCCAGTTATGACTTAAGGCACTGAGACGTAGTCTCTTACTATTGGACTTATGAGTAAGCTCAAAGTCGAGCCACCAGCTACGTACAGAGCTATCCTCGGAGTTTACTTACGAAATAAGATCTGAAATGAGGAGATCCGCAAGAGAACTAAAGTCACCGATAAAGCTCTTAGAGTTAGTAAGTCGCAGTGAGCAGGCTACATCGCTCGTAGAAGTGACAGTTTTATTATCAGACCAGACCACTCCTAAAAGTGTCAGAGATATTGCATAGCGTAAATCTCCATAATAAAGCAGACCTTTGTATTTGCTAGGTAATACGACACGTGATGCATACGTTACGATAAAACATTGTCGACAACGACGATGAAGCTGCTCCTGTTTCTGCTGTAGGTACTAGGAAAGAAAGACGGGAAAAGGATGAATAGATGACGGTGACGAGAGGCCGGTGCACCTGCTAGTTACCTAGTAATAATAATTGTAGTTCCTAGTTCAATTATTCATCATCAGAGCGTAAAAAAAAATGAAAAGTATAATGTATTTCATTGTTCTACTATGGTATCTACTATGTACATGTTTTACACTTTAATCATTCAAGATTAAAGTATAGAGCAAGAAGATAAAGCTAGAAGTTCAATTTGTACTAAATCAGATACGTGTCATGTGAGTTTCGAAATTTCGAAATTTCATGACACTAATTTCACAGGCCAATTTCGAAACTGAAAATCAATGAAACTGCACGCCCTAGACCAAACATCGCGTGTTATGCGAGAAACTTAGGAGGCTGTTATAAAGGGCATGTTGTATCCAATATAGAGACATCGATATTCAACCACATTCAGTACAAGAATATCACCGTTCCCAAGTAACATAGTAGCTATGCTGTAAGCTGTAATTTATTTATTTATTTATTTATTTATTTATTATTATTCAGTTTATAATAGTTAGCTTACAGTATTACCAAAACGCTAACTATTGCAATGGTGACAGGTATAAATCATAAAGTTATTACATATGGTCCGTAAATTATCGTGAAATACATCAACATGCTGGCACTTGTGAGTAAATGCATTTAGTAAGGCTAGTGCCCGCAACGTGGGTGAATTATTGCAGTGGTGCGTCCGCGGTACTGGACAAGCGAACAACTGGTGCCGACGACGCCCAGCTCGCAAATAGTTGTTAGGAACGTATAAATTTATAGAAGCTAGTATATCCGGGTTATTAATTGTAGCATGCAATATCGAGAAATAGTGGATCACAAGAAGTAGTTTACGCCTGGATTCCAATGTATCTAGTCCAATCATTCCTGACACAAATAAAGATGGGTAGAGGTAAGGATAAAACCCATACATTCTTTTATAGATATATCTGGCAAACTTCCGCTGCACTCTCTCTATCATCACAGTGTATTTAGCCTCACGCGGATCCCAGACGATAGCACTGAACTCTAATTTGCTACGAACAAAAGCGTAATGTAAGTGATATCAGCTGACCACATGACCTGCGTAGCGAGGGTACGCGCAGACCACACGGTCAGTTATCTCACCGATGATGCTATAATTAAAACGATAGATTGCTCAGACTAGATAGCTGCTAGGGTGATCATTATCTGACTTTGACGTCATTTAAATCAGACTCGAAAAGAATTTCAAGATCTAAAATTGGAGCATCTGGAAGCCTAACTAGAGCAATGCAATGGAAATAGAATAAATTAACCCTGACGGTGATGATGACCTTTAATATTAGGTCAGTAATACAAACATGAGAAAAAATAACAGTAATATTTTACCATCCGTCAAAGTGAATGAAGAAAATGATCATGACACTAATTACGCTACTTATGCTGCTGTCCAACTGACAAAGACGTACCTACCTATTGCATGGCATTGACGACTCTCATAAAGATTGTAAGAATGAATAGACTGCCTATAAAATACAAAAATACACACGTAGCAGGGAACGCCTTACTCAAAGCAGAAGGACATAATACCTATTGTTCCTAAGGAGGCACCAGGCATCCAATTTACTTTCCGTCAAAACTGAAAAATGTAATAATGCGTAATTCAAGTTGTATTCATTCTGCAAGATAATGAAATAACCATTTCTATGGAAATAACATAATTGATTTGGGTAAATTATGTGTAATTCAAACTTTTGACAGTCATAGAATAGAGCTTAACACAGAATTTTCTCAGGTAATTTATCTACTTGCATAATAATCTCATATGGCTCCAAATTCAATGTAACAGAAAAACACAAACATTCAAATTTTTCCTATTTCTATGGTTCTAGCTCTCTTTCATAGTCTTGGAATTTTTCAGTACAATACGCCAGTGGCTTAAAGTGCCAATCACATCATTCGATAAAGGCTCCTGCACATGAGAAGGTATTCCCGGATACCGCAGGTGTGAGTTAATAGGCCAGCCGGCTGTCACAGCTTGTAGGCCGCAGAAGGCAATTTCCTCGCGAAACCAATAACAGTCAATAGCAATCGGCTCGCTTTGCCATTTAAATTTGATATATATATAACACTATTTTTATGACAATAAATATCTGAATAAATAATTTATGTACTTCTAACCTCTAGTAGCAATCTTTGCAAGATTTTTACCCCTCCAAACCTTCACAGTCCGATACATAAATGTACCTTACTACGTGCACTGTGCAAAGGATTTCACAGACGCCTGTAGGCAGGCTTAAAGTAATTTGCGCGAGGACCAATACCTGTGCCGATAGTCGATACCTACCAGCATGCTCGTTTTAGAATCTAATTTGTGCAGCCTGTAACTTGCAACATTTTTGCAGGCATATAGTCAATTCTGGAAGAACTTGCATCTGTAGTTCTATCTACGATCTAACAAATATACATATAGTCTTCCTCTATACTCCGAATGTTCCAGAAAACTATTATGATAAAGAAAGTAAGATCTCCCTAATGTTATCGTTGGTCTTGTCGGTGTTGTTAAAGCGTACGATGTAGAACATTTCCTTAGAGAGCCAATGTTACCGCTATCACCAAGCGGGCTTCCTTTTCAATCTAATTTGGGAACGGGGAAGCGGAAGCACAGTACACCATTACTTGCCTTATCACGTCACGCTCGACTGTCGACGTCAGAGCCAGTGAAATAAACAAAGACATCGAGCACGTGTCTTCACGTCTTGTTATTCAACGCAAAAGCCATTAAATAATATTTAAATTTTAGTTAATAAAATAAATTGGTTATTGAGACACAATAAATTCTTCCATTAAACAAAAATCGAGTGCATTCAAAAATCCATTGTTACGTAGCGCGCTAACATTTCTGGGTAAGTAGTGGAATCTGGTAATGAAATGTCTCTGCCTCAAGCGTGTCGCGTTTTCCGTCAGTCGGGCGCCGTTCGACCGCCACTCTGTAAAACTTCCATTCATCTGCTTCCTGTTACTCGCTGTCACAAAAACACCAGGTACAGAAACACCATTATAACTGTTTCAAAAACAGAATTTCGGGCAAATATTTCTGGATCATAACGGTTTCAGTTCACATGTTGAGTTGATGCGGCCAGTGTATAAGGACCCTGCTTATTTCTTGGTTTACTTTGAGTTGAAGATCTGGGATTCTGGGATGACGGCTTAGGATGGGGACATTATTATGACAATTGAAAAAGTGGTACAAGCTGGCTAATGTTTATGCAGCTTTTTAGAACACACGCGTCGTCGTCCATTTCACAATCTCATGTTTTCATAATTATGTATATTGAAACGGATGAGTACTATGGCAACTTTCATGCTTCATTTTATGATTTTGTTAAGCACTTAATAAAATAGTCACTACAGACGTAGAAAAAACACTACCCAGCACATTGCAGTTGTATTTCTCCTACGTGTAAATAACTAGTATAAACATATAAACGTACGAGAAGAAGAAATAAAGTTTATTCCTGTAGCAAATTCAGATGTAATAAACAACAACACACAAACAAATCAAAATTGCTCGACCTCTAACATTCAATACAAATAAACGTACTTGAAAGAAATCATAGAAGACCTAATCTCCCTTCGCAAGAAATGAAAAAAGGTAGATACTAGATAGGTACTAAATAACAAAAGTACTGTAATACACAGAATCTTATAGAAAGGCTGTTACGATAACAGAATCTGAACAAAGCCATCTCAATTTGTATTTAATTTAGAACGATACATTTTCGATGACCCGCCGCGTGATCGTAGGCGGAATGTAGGCGATGATCCAAACTCATACATTAGAGTTTAATATAACCAAATTATGTCCGATTATACAGAATCAAATCCTATTAAGGGAACAATGAACTTTCGAATCACTAAGTCAATTACCGTTGAAGACGATAAAGAAAAAAACACTGATCGTAATTCAAGAACCTTTTGTTACGGTTAGCTTTGAGAAATTTATTTTATCGGAACTAGTTATTGGAAAGGGTATTTTATAAAGATCAGGCAGGCTCCACTCACTCCGATGAAACAGGAGCGCATGTAATATCGGAAACTTCGTTCAATACATTTTCGATAATAATTTCACATAGATCACCGCTTCAATAATTTCGTCAGTCTTTAAACTCTCTAATATATTTAATTGATGCACACATCATCAGCCGGAAGACGTCCACTACTGAACAGAGGTCTCCCCCATAAAACGCCACTTTGGATGCTTATCATAGGGGGGGATTTGCCATAATCACCACGCTTGGCAGGTGACTTGGTGATCGCAGATTTTAATGTACCGATGACAATGCTGCTGCTCATTCCCTGTATATTCCCATAGCAAAACACGCAATTTTGTGCTTAACATTGGAGGATTTACGGTTCATTACTGTTTGATTCCATTATATGGGTAATACCAAATTCAACGTAAACATGAATGTAAGGAAACGCTTTCGTGGTACTGTCACGAGCTTACGAGGCAGCAGATTGTCAACTGTCAATAAGTCGCTTCCCGTAGAGGCCGCATCAACCCGCGTCAGACGCCAAGGGTATATTGAAAAGGTTCGCTTGATGGACGTGAAATGAACTGGTTTTTGATGTGGATACTTCACTTTGCAGGCAGGTTGTAAATAGGGCGCAAACGGTAGGACCAGTTAAAGTTAACAGTGTGTTGCGTCGCGTAAGAGTAAATTATATGGAGTTGAGGTCAATTTTGGAGGTTCATGAAGTTAAACCTGGTTTTCTGAGGATTGCTTTAATGTCTGTTATTTTAACGCTATCATATCCTTTCTCATACAAATATCTTATGGAAAAACGACGTTATTAAGATGAAACTTTCCTTCCATAAAAATTAATTCGAAGTATTATGATCATTTTAAAACTGAAAATAGCCAAATCAGTCTCGCTGTTCTCAAGAGATGCGTTTACCAACGAACATCATTTCATTCTTATTTATATAGATAATGTTACTTATAAATTGGATACGTCGCGTCGGTATGTATGTTGAGTCGTTTATTTAGTTTTCATTACCCTTGCCACGTCACTTGCTCCATAAGCTGAATATTAGGATACCATCAATGACAAATTAATATGTCAGTATGAATGGAGGCATCGTTTTTAGACGTGTTTAAATTGGTGCAAAAATAGATCAGATGTGTACGAGTTTATTGAGCGAATTCCACGACCACAAAGGCACAACCCACGTACGAGTAAAGACGTAGCAAGTACGAAACACGCGCGGAATGGGACATCCTTCGTTGTTCGTTCTACTGTAGTTCAACTTGAGTGAGCTCGGCGCAAATAGCAATACAGTGCATCGTGCTTGCGCAAGACGAGCGCAATATTAATTACTATATTAAATTAGCAGTAATTACCAGCACAATGACGGTAACAGTTTAGATAGTTCTAACGTAATGTTGATAGACACATCCGATATTGCAATCAACTTCTTTATTGTCGAAGTAGTACATACGAACAAAGAAATCTTTGTTATTTTATGAATCAGATTTATGCGTCTAGTCAGGCTAATAAAAAGAGCTGTGAAATAAAATATATTATAGCTTTTTATGCAAAGTTATCAGATACTGAGGAACGAGAGTATGAATCTAAGGAAGAATATTATGATCATTGCATTTATGGTTATGGTTCCTATATATTCCATGAAGTTTATGATCGTTGATAATAATTAAGTATCGAATACAAACATGAAACAACAGATCAGGAAGCAATAACGGTATAGAAAGAGATAAAGATAAGTGCATTAATCAAGCTACATTAAGGACGTGTTCAACAAAACGCTCTACATGTTCGTTTGCTTTTGTATTGGAGTAAGTGTAATCCATCAAAGCAATGGTAAACTATAAGTATTTACAAAAGTAGACTTTATAGCTATAATGAGGTACTGTCGCAATTAGAACGGCTGAAGATATTAGGCGACTGCATGATGAACGGTTTAGCTTGACAACTAGTAAAAGCCCCGTATTTAATGACAGAATCGCTGGCAATAATTTGTGTCACCATTTCATACCAAGGCCAGTTTTTGTCAAAATAACTGTTTACGGTGCCATTTTTCAAGCTCCAGTTTAAGCTGATGGCCACTGTTCTGAATAACGTAGACTGCAAACTGCTGATGTTAGCAGTTGTTTACGTAGATGTTATGAATGTTTTGGTTTAATGGCTATATCATTAGACCTAATGAGCCTATTGAGAACTGTAACTAACCTGACTATTCATACCAAAATATGCCGATACAAATGGACCGTTTACTTATTATTTACTTATTTTATTTGAAGATTAACGTATGATTCTACCAGCTTGAGTATTGAACTGAACTGCTGATCTACGATGTTCTTATATAAGTTTATTTATTGAAATTCCAACTTTTGATTAGCACTTTCTCTAGTTTTCACAAATTAGTTCAAGATGAAAAGTAAAACAGTCAACGCTTTTTAATTATGATCCGTTTATTTCTATGCATGTTTGTAGGTGCAATTGTGCTTAATGAAGTCATCCATAATTACGACTTGCTATACAAAGGGTTAGTCAGCAATTACAACAGGAAGTGTAAAGTAGATCTTAATTGAAGCTACATAATGAACTTCACTAAGCAACTAATGAATCTTTCTCTGGTGATAAATGTATATATTGTGTTGGCGGTTTGGGGAACCCCAAACAATCGTTGATCATCCTCGTATGATTTCGACGAAATCACTACGGGTGAAACATTCAGTTTCCCCCTAACGGGAAAGTTCAGACCGATTTGAGATAAAATCGAAGGAATTACTTCTCCGTATTTTATTAGCAACTGGTAAAGGATCAATTGGCGAATAATGACCAAACGACGCTCCCACGTAACTACCGTCTGATTCTGATTGTCTTCCATTGTCATTGCATCTTCGCATGTTCTTTAGGAGCCTATCCCAATTCGCAGCCATTGTCCGTCGAACAAATACCGTATCCAAAATGGCCGTTTGTCCTTTTCAAGGCTTTAAAAAGCATCAGAACTGTCATTCTCCAGATGACCCAATTTGGAGAGACCCCAAGCGCTAAATCGAGTCGTTTACGTACCCAATGGTTCGTAACCAGACGGGGAAGTGCTGGTAAGGCTTTTAAGCTACTTCTTGATATTATGTAGGTAATGTAACGACACAAATTACATTATTCTGTGATGTTAATGGGGTGTGAAACTAGTCTGGGTTGGAGTCGAGACTGATCAGTCTTAGAGGAAGCCTTATATTTCTGTGATCAGGAATATTTTTTCTTTTGTATTTTAGTTAGTGTTCTGTAGAACTAACGGAGTGTTTAATGACAAAACTATATAAATGCAATTTAAGTCGTTTTAAAAATTACGTTTTGAATTAACTCGACATCAAACCAAATATATTAAATCTGTAAACACTGGTAAACCTTATCTCTTCAAACTGAAATAATTTCTAGGAAAATTAAAACAAAAGAAAAAGTATTCCGATTACTTCAGCTTTAACAGCAATTTCGCATTGGACTATATACTATAGCATTATATTATATGAAATAACTAGATTCTTGAATTGGAATTTCATGCCTTTTTATTTTCACAGTTAGTGGAACTACACGTCCAAATATTTTAACCTTTTTATAGTAAAAATGTCTAATGAATAAAATGGAATGCCATCATTGTGTTATTCATTCAGCCAATTATGCTACGCTATAGGTCGTCATAAAACCATGACAGTGGAGTGTCAACCACATAACGAGCGAGCCTCAAGCAGGTCAAATGCGTTGCCCTAACGGTGCCCGCCATAACACGCGTTATGAATACAATGAAGAAATCTTATGTTTTTTGGTTTCCATGTCACTTCAGTCACTAACGTACTTGATTTTTCGAATAACAGGGACTGCTTTGACGCTTTAGTTATTATTCATTCCAAATTATTATTGTGTATGTAACCATTAAGATTTTACGATGCAAATATATAGAGCTATGTTCAATCATTGAATGTAAAATTTATTTCACCGGAGTCTTCTACTTTATATTATATTTGAAATGTAATTTGAGAGACCTTTAAAGGTTCTATTTGCTTCATTTTTGAATGAACATTTGGATTTGACCTTTGCCTTTCCCCACAATGTCATGGCAGCAATATTTGCTAATGTTGTGATATATCAACGGGACATTATGACAATCGTGCAAAAAATAAGTAATTTTATTTGCGTCAACTTGACTTTTTCTAACACGTAGTTAGGTACGTTGGCTCGGTCACGTATGTCTCATTTACATTATAAACCATGCAATTGAAGCGTAAAAGTTAAAAATGCTCATATATTTGCTGCAGTGCAGGTATAAAATGTTTTCCGTCATCTTTTGTAAGATTTTCATAATGCATCAAAATATTTAAATAATCTCATCACTTGCTCATTACGAGTATTTGCCAGCAATTCGGTCATTCATAATTTCGAAACTAAATAGTTGCCAACTTTTTTTCTGTTTCGTTTCAATCTGGCACGACTAATGCTGATAATGTGTTTTCCATAATATTATTTTCTCTATCCGTATCTAATATGACTGTTTTATGAAAGACAATAGAATGTTTTCCATCAATACTTTCTACAATATTCTTTACGACAATAACAAGTATAATAAGCAATAACGTTGAATTGGATTGGAACTAAATTACAATAGCACCGGAAGCCAAAGCTTTATCGGCACTCGACAGTGAGAGTACAATCTCACCGGCACAATCTAAATTTATTGTTATTATTGTTGTTAATGTGAAACACATTTACTACGGCATTCAGTCTCGGTTTTAAAACTTGCGTGGTTCTTATGTTAATACCTTTAGCTATTAGTCGTGGTTACGTTTGTGTGATTCTATAATTTAAAATGCTTTTTCCTTTTATATTTCAGCTTTAAATATTTTTATACTAAGCGGTACCTAGTGTTCTCGCATTATCGTGGAAAGTGACCAATTGAGCATGTGCATCTTTTTCTCTAAGTCACTGTTCAGTACCTATTTTTATCGATCGGTAATAACTGGAATACTCTAAATATACCTACTGCTGCAATGACCTTATTTTATCAAGTGTTCCTTTAGATCCATTACATAATCTGTAAACACCTTGAACCATTGAACATTTCCTAGATCTACTTCAACTGTCAGTTGTCACTCATCGTAATATTTTTATATTGAGCGGTGGTGTTCTCACATTATCGCGGAAAGTGAGCATGTGAATTTTTTTCTCCAAGCCACTGTTCGGTATTTTTATTGATCGGCAATAACTGGAATACTCTTAATACACTGCTACAATAACCATATTTTATCTAGCGTTCCTTTCAAATCCATTACATAATTTGAAAACATCCTTGAATCATTGAACATTTCTAGATCCATTTCAACTCTCAGTTACTTGTCACTCATTGTAATCCAAGTGTTTTATTTCATACCGTATTATTTATGGAAATTTGATAGGTGCGTGCTTTGTTAGCATGAATTTAACACACTACACAAAATCAGTAACTAAATATTTCTATACAAAGCCATCAAACTTTAGTATCTCTAAGATATAAATTTTATTGAGATGTTCAGATGAAGAGCGCCGAGCGCGTTGTGCCGTATAAGTCTAGACAAAACATATGTTAGATATTACATTACTATGTAGGTATAATGACCACCGTCTCCCTGAACTCCCAATTGCCAGGGTCCGATGAACCGTCTCGCCTGTCCCCCACCCACCGGCTCATCTCTCCCACTCTAACCCCCTAGCCCTAGTCTCGAAGGACACTTAACCGAATAGACAAAAATAGTACCCCAAGGGATATCTCGGTGCCATCTTCAGAAACCTATTCGCGTTGTGGAATGCTCGGTCAATGTTGGCTTCGCGTTACAGATGTTTGTGAATTTAATCTAGCGAGCGTCGCGTCGCGTCGTCGCAAGTTTACAACGTGGAAAATATATAGATTTCTCGACGGTCCGATGAAGAATAATCCGGCGAAATAGGTTTATTAAACTTGTTTTTACAATGAACTCTAATCCCTAAGTTCTCCACTTCACTAAAATAAAGCAGCGCAAAATTACACAATTATATTTTATATTCAGATCCTCTTACTGGTTGATAACCCTATGAAAGCATGTTGATATATGTAGTTGTGATGCAGTTGTAAATTAATTATTTATGTTACCCTACTTTACATTACAACTAGAATTTGAAAAGATAAGCCTAAAGTACAATTTATTACAAGCGCTATTTATTTATTTATAACTTCCTTCCTTCCTTCTCGTATAATATGTAAAAGTAGGCAATTGTATAGCCCACGAATAGAAGAATACCACCTTCGAACCTCGAACTTAAAAACAGGCATCAACGTCAACATCATCATTATCAGCCGGACGATGTCTATTGCTGAGGATATCTGAAACCTATATCCCCCATGGAGCGCCACTTTGAGCGGCTGCCTTCTTGCATCCAACGTCTCTCCGCGGTTTGTACCAGGGCGTCAGTCGATCTACTGGCCTACGTACGCTGCATCTTTCGGTTCGTGATTGCCACTCGAGAACTTTTCTTCCCCATCGTGCATCGGTTGTCAGTGCTGCGAGAGCTATGTCGGTGACGGTGACTTTAGTTCTCTTGCGAATCTCTTCATTTCCGATTGTATGATACAAGGAAACCCCGACCCCCGAGCATTGCACAATTGCGCATTGCTCATATTGTGATGAACAACACGCATGCTTAAATTTAAATACAGGTAAATAAAGCTTTAGAACCCTGATGCCATTAAAAGAACCCCTGTGAAAACATCACAAAGCGTTTGAGAGGGAAACTGAGTATTCATTAAAAGATAAAAAGGAAACTTAAGCCTCGATACTTTGTAATACCTTGAAAGTTTCTGTAACAATCAAAGTTTCAGTAATCCTCGTGTACGTAGTTTGAACATTATGAAAATGTTGTAATTTGTATTAGCGTAGTGTAATTTGCCATATCCATCTCGAGGAATTTTCAGCTATGCATATATGTAAGCGAAGTTGATGAAAATAAAAGATGCAGATGGCGTAAACGCAGAGAAAAGAATCTTAAAATCAGTAGATAAACCCAGCTTTTTCTTATTATGCTACTGTTTAAGAATAATATGTTAAACATAATATGTTTTTGGGTAAAAACACTTTCCTGAGCAAAATTGTTTGCAGCAGAGCTGGACTTCTGTGGCTGAAAGATTGTACCATACAAGCCAAATTAGAAAATGCAACAGATAATTCAAGTCTCTAGTAATAGTACAGTAATATTCGTCCACCGGTTGGCAACCCGAGGATTGCGGTGAAGTGGCACCAATTTGGTCTAACTAAACTGTAATGGGGAAAGTTTCGCTTTAATAACCGTGCCCACAGACCGATAAACGCAATTCTAACACAAGTTCAACAATTTTATAGATCATTTTATTCAGTCTACTAAACTGAAATTCTGAACTTTGCATTACCTATTTACAATATTTTATTTAATATGTTCGGCCAAATGTCTCCGACCAATGTCAAACGAATAACAGGGCAAAAAATAAAAATAAAAAATTATAATAATAATGCAACATTTTTCCATTGGGACTGGAAAGAATTTGGATTCACAAAAGAACAGACACAGCTACTCACGAGCATTCACAATTCAAAATTATTTTCTAGGTATACATTTGCTTACTGCTGTATTGTACTGATAATTTCTAGCTGTTTGATCTGCGACGTCACTTACAATCAAAATCAATGCATAATTATAATTCAAACAACTACAAAGAACATTGGAGAAATTAGATTCAAAAGGAATACTTTCACCAGTTTATGCGGCGGAGTACGTACTAAATACGTATGTTAGCTTGGACCTACGCCAGACTGACTACAACATGCCACAGACTATGATGTTGATGATAGATTTCTTTGAGTCAGTGCGCGACAGATTCCTAGAAATCATGAAAAACAATGATACTGAATGCTCTAATTGCGTTATTGGCGCAACTAGATCTCTCTCGTTAAAAGTACTAACAGCTCAAATGAGGGCTATGATAAATTAAGCAAAGATAAAACGAAACAAAAAATAACTCAAGATATAACATTAGGAGCAAATAAACAGGAGTAAAATCGAGATGAACTTTTTCATGTCATACATAGTAAAGATGTAGAGCAAAACAATAAAATCACGACGTATCACAATATCAATTTACCAAATGCCACTGCTACATTTACGAAACATTGATTAAATCATAGGTCATAACAATGATAGAGACACGGGAGAAGAAACCAGTTTTACACTACGTGATCTTGAAGGTTGGGCTAAGATAAAACGCGAGTGAAAGTAACCAGAGCGGTCCATGCTAGCAACGACATATCTATGAAATTTATATGAGCCACTGAAAGCTAGACGGGTAAGCCTAAAGCCAATATATTCTTTACCTTCTAGTGAAGATCTGCAATAAAATACGGAATCATATGACTGCCAAATGGACCGAAAGACAAATGGTCGAAGGGACCGAAATAATTTTGCGTATCGCTGTCGAACCAAATAAAATGAATCGAATGCTATCAAAGTCGCAAATAACACTCTCTTTTTGCCCTGTCCTTAGTGCAAAATGATCCTTCAAGTTTATAAAACTGCTCCAACGTCAATTAGAGCGGAATGGAAGTGGAACACTGAAGATGAACAGCTAGTCATCTTGAACACTCACGAAGTTTGCTATGATAAATGGAAGGCATAATAACTTGTTAAAAAAATGGTATATATATATTTTTAAATAATAGCCATCGTCCATCAGGATAATGATGTATCCAAATTGTAGATAGTTTAGTAATGGAATTTGAAATCAAGCAGGTTAGAGCAAAGCAGCCGTTTGCTAGAATTCAGCATAATTGATTGACTCAGGCATGACTTCGCGGATGTTCATTTTAAATACAAAATGAAAAAAGTATATCTAGTGTAATTGCGCTCAAAAACATGTCAACATATCAAACATTCGTTCGGAATTCAGCATGTAACGTTCAATTGTGTTATTGACCGAATTTGCTCAACCGGTAAAGCTACAAATTGAAAGGTGAAAGTAGTGTTAAAAGGATCTAGTTAGGTATATTTTGTATTTATTTGGTAACATTTGATATGGATGGCTAGGGGAACGAAAGAAACGCAACGGATATCTGCCCCAGGGTCATGCTCATAATATTTGCGTCTACTTTAACGTCTCTATGTGTTTGTGTATTATGTAGTGTCAGCTGATATTATTTTACTGACGATATTAAGCGTAGTCTTATAAATCAGCCAGTAAAAAGTTTAGAAAGCTTTAGCTTGTGTGGTGTGGGTATAGGAGGTTGCAGATGACATCGGTGTCGTCAAGCCACGGTATCGATTGCGACGGGTGTTGCGCGCCGGTCGGCCCGGCGACGTCCTTGGCCCGTCCACGCCGTCTCTCACACCCCCACCCTGGCTGACGCGATGACGTCACACCCCACCCTCATTGACATGCAGAGCGGGTCATCCGTGACGTCACAAAGTTAACCGCATCATAGATGCGTCGGTGGACTGTTAAGCCGTTTATAGCTCTGGTAACGTCAATTTTATCCGGTTTTAAGTAGTACCTCCTCAGAAAGTACTGGCTAATTGCAAACACTCATGACAGCGTTGCTCTCGAAATGGAAGAAAAATAATATAATTATGTAGATAGTAATTTCTTAAAAAAGAATTATTTAGACACTCCCCATCTTTAGTCCTTTATTCGTGTGGGCTGGGGACGCTGCCTGGGACAAAAGGAATTCATAATATAATGTACGTTACAAATGGACAAAACTTCATGAAAGTCTCTTATCGCGTAGATGTCAATTCGCCCATGACATGGACTTTATTATGAAACATACGCATATATACGCGCTCTGAGCTATAACCTTCAGCGAGATGAAAGATTGTTCATACATAGGATGTGATTGTGAAGTAGTGTCAAAGAAACGTGCGTGACCTTTACGCTAAATACTTTGTTTGAGATCTGAGCATCCTGAGAGCTCTTTTCAGAGACGAGCACACCTATCTTTGTACTCGTCATGGATTTTGTTACAGTTAGTTTTGTTATTGCTGTATTTCTACCTGTACTATTATTTACTCTATGGTATTTCGCTGAAGCTAGGTTACTTTTATCCTGATACAAAGATTGCAAAGCCGCGGGCACACGCTACTTATTGATACAGATAGCTGTTAGAGGTTTGAATTGATTGGAAAGAAGTAGATCACCTATGACGAATTCTGACGTTTTTAATTTACATGTATAATCCTATCACGTGAATCCCTTGTTCTTTATATTATGGAAAATGTTTTATTATCCTAATGGAAAACATAATCTGATCCACTTGGATTTACCGTACCGATGGTAGATCGCCTCCATTTCTGATCGGCTTGGCAATATTTTCCGAAGAATCGTTTGAATAGGTGACAAAGCCAAGCTCGCGTGCATTGCTGTGGACAAGCGGGACAAAGAAGTGATCAATTTACTCGGACGTTACAAGTAGCCCGCTGCTGGCCAGTATCGCTGTCGTGTGGCTGCATTGTTACTATTCTCTGCTGCTACGAACATGGATCTTGATTTTACAGACCCACAAAGGCCATCGCATGGCTAACACTCATGAGATCTTGGTTTAAGATGCAAACCTTAACATTTGCGATGATGAACACATGAGAGAGCATTGAAGATTTCTAATTATAATTATCAAAATGTTTTGAGAAACGATGCAGGTTCTGTTTAATAGTGTTTCATTTCATTTCATTACAGTGTTAATATAATCTCTGCCAGTAAAGGCTTTCATTAAAAACCACTTAAAACGCAGAAAGCATTTTCAAATAAACGCGCTGTCAATAAAGCAGTAAATTCCGAAGATTGCGGAGGCGGGGCCACTATTCATCGGAAGAAAGATTCCAACCCATCACCATTCACCTCGGGACCACATAATAATACACGTTAGCATATTTTATAAACACTATAGAGCTATAGCCCCACATCTAAGGTCAGTGAACTTAACCTGCTGCGTTTCGAGATAAAACTGGTATTTTAATTAGACCTCACCGCCTCCTTAATATAATCTCAGGCTTTACTTGATTTATGGCAGATCTTGTAAAGCAATCTTGAATCAACTAAGCAGCCTTGATTCAATCGGCCAACATTTATCGCGAAATGTGACCGATAACGGGAACAGAGACAATAATATATTAGCTAGTTTAAAAATGGGGGCAAGTATTGCGGACAAGTTTCTATTGATACCTACAATACTTTTGTTTACTTTTAGATTGAGGATTTTATTGCACATTAGCGTTGAATGAGATGATGATACATTCAAAACAATTTGCATATCTTCACAGTACAGTTTAAAGATAAACAATGACGCTGCAAACATTGCCGCTTCTCGGGTCGTTGCTTCCGCTGCACGCTCCGCTAATGAGATGAGCAAATAAATATTTATTAAGGTGTTTGTTTATGGCACAGTTCAGCGTTCGCTATTGTATCGTATTCAGCTTGTAACAATGAAACGGCTTCCGATCGAACCGGATGTGGCGTTGTGAAGTTGTGAAGCGGAGCGACGACCGCGGCGCAACGAACGTCGCTACCCCATAGGAGCTAGCAAAGCAAGCGAACAATCAAGGCTTCGCCTGTTATATGTTGCCTGTTTTACACGCAGCATGTGCGATACCTAGGCCAGGAGTAACTAACAAGTAGGCATGGAAATGATCACTACTTTAAAATCATTGTCATTTCATCATATGATTTATTTTATTCACTGTGATTTCACCTGTGATTTTTCACAGCCTGTGATTTTCATATGCCTAATGAATTTATGATCAATGGCGATTGGCTGTGCTTTATGAAATGGAACTGAGATGTGATTTAGGAGCAACCTAGTGAAGTTGCTACCTGCTACAAATGATTACAAGTAATCTAACGCTACTCTCTTAAGTTAAACAAGATCAAAGTTCACCGCTACACCACAATGTTAATAAAATTATACTTTTTAGGTCTCAGTTTGTTTACTGAAGCATAAATAAAATAATATGGTTTGATATTCACTGCTTATGCTACTCTCGTATTATGAAATCCGAATCCACGATTCAATTAAGTGTGATTATCACACTGTGATTCGTAGCAGTGTCTGACAAAAAGTAGCAGAGTGATTTATGAAAAATAAAATCATATGATTTTTCACCTGCTCCTTTTGATTTGATCCATGCCTACTAACAAGTCCGACAGCGCGATGAAACAACGCAAAAATCCAATTACGTTAGTATTGCAGGCACGCCTCTATCTCAGAGCCGGGCGCGCACAAAGCGAGTTGTTCGCGCAACGAAATTGATTATGTTATTAAAGGCGAAAAACCTGGATTTGATTTGACCGTTTCGGAAATTGAAGGAAGGAGTTTAATTAAGCTGCAAGAGCACGAACACAATGCCGTGAAATTGATTATTATCAACGTTCGTACGGAAATAGCTTTTATCTTGTAGACGGCGCGCCGCTTCCTACGACGACGTAACGCCAAAACATAATAAAACCTGACGCGGAAGTCCATTATCAGGCGTCGTCTGCGTTATTTATTGGTTATGTAGATGTTTTGATAAGGTCGTCGTTCTACGCTGCATCTGTATAGTGTAGTGCCACTGCATACGGTCAACGAGTCAGCGACAAGTCGTAGGGAGTAGGGACCAACGCATTGTTCTCCCGGGGGGCACTAACCCACATGCTCCGATTAGATACGGCCGCGCCGCCACCGGCGCCCGGTGCGAGTATGTAAACACAGACCGCATCTTGCAAAACATTACATTGTTATCTTAAACTAAACATGACAGTTTCTGTTTCGGGTAAGTTATCTCACGCCAAAGTTGGCGCCGTAATTTTTTCATCCGAGGATTTCGGTTGGATCGTCCCTTGAGACGCCAGGCCTTATTTCAGCTCAAAGCAACTGCGGAAAAGACATTTAAGAATTCATAAAAGTGTTATTTATCCCGCCCATTTCTGGCTAAGTAAGCCACAGACACGTGTCGGGTTGCTGGATAAAATCCCTGAATCTTGCAGCACCCGAACGCATTTCAACATAGAGTCAAATGTCAACTGTTTCATTAGAGAACATGTGATATCGTAGATTTTGGCACAGAACCAAGCAGAAACAGCTTGAATACAATCGATAATGTTGTTGGTGTTGCGATTCATTCCAGCAATGATAAAATATTATATAAGTAAAAAAAAACAACTTAAGGGTTGGCAGATGAAGTGTATGCCCTCGTTTAGTAATAGCATGTCTATTATATTGTTTGAGCTCACGTTAGTACATTGTTTAGACGCTTTGTTGTTCAAACAGACAGTGTGTTGTCTGATAAGCGGTCCCGGTACGAGGGGAACTTAGTGATATAATTTCGAAATCGACTGAGTCTTTACACTATCATTCATGCAGTTGCAACGTTTGCAACTTGCACATTTTTTGAATTGAAATTAGTGCTTGAGTGGGAATAAGTTCCTCCATTAGCGCAAACACTAGTCCAACTCTTTTTCGAAATTTCCATCAATTTTCCTTGTTTCATTCCAAGACGCTGTGACTCTTATTGTCACACACTACATTACTTGGAAAAACCAAAATGCTGACTAAATCATCATATATGCTCTAATTTTAACTAACCCCAATACATGTCATAAACGAATCTTTGGTCACGTAAATAATAAATAATTAATTTTTACATCCATCACAAAAACAAAGTTATGATGAATTGAAACTCGAAGCACGCATCTGTTTATGACGTAAACATTTTAATATTTCCGATAAGTAACGTTCATTATAAGGAATCGTCGGTTCGTTTTATTCTTTGTTTGCCACATTGGAAAAACATAAGCACCTACCTACAAGGAAACACTTGCATGCGATCTTAAACCATTATACAGATAAAGTAAATCTAGTGTGTAAACCTAAACATTTATGTAGTTCTTCTTGTGTAAAGGTCGGATTAGACAGGGAAAGTTGATGCCAGCCATTGAAGAGATGCACAAACAACTAACCTGAAACATATCCGTGTCGTGGTCTTCCGTGTACTCTACGATAACTGCCTGGCTCCGACTCAGTGTGTAGGATATCGAGTGCTGGCTCGCGTCCAGGATAGCTTTACTGCTGTGCGGGGTCTTCACCACGTAGTGCTTGGAGCGACGGACACCGTTGGCCTGCGGTCGCCGGTACAGCACAAACTTGCTGCGCCGGCGACCGCGTTCGCCTGCTGGCAAGTAGCCGTTGTATCTGACAAAAAAAGAATATTAAGTTTAGATCTACAAATTAAGAATTTAGAAAATTAGCTCTGAAGCATTTGGTTTAATAGATGATCTGAATAAACAAAAGTTGATATTTCAAGATCTTCCAGAGGCATAAACGACGCGTGAGTCAGAACTTGTCAACATGTTACCCATGTGTTTAATTACACACAGGAAGTAAGTTATTTAACTAAGCACAGTTAGTGTCCCTGAAGTTAGGTCAGTGCCGACATATTGTCGCTTCAAGAAACAATAGCAACCATTAAATAATACCCACTATAGTAGACAACGGTCATGAATGGGAAAGGTTAAACTTCCGTGAGAATTTAAAACCTTTTAAAGCCATTTATGTTTTTGTTACCTTCTATTCAATGGCATGTGGGTATTATTTCATTCTTGCCTTTGTCTTGGTAAAGATCTCTAGTAAATCAGCCAAGCCTATCATTATTATCATCAAACTCAAGTACTGTCAGCTTCTTATTCAGGGGCCATCCATCACCATCCAACTCGCATTATTGGCATATAAATCTTCGCAAAAGTCTAACCATGAATCTAGGAAGTCATAATATATCTGGAGGTCTAGCAAAAATCCCTTTCTATTAGCGTTAACGCCAAACGATAACAAAATGTATGGGAATTACTTTACCTGTGGATTTCGCTTTTCCGCAAGTAATTTCATTCCCATACATTTTAGAGTTATCGTTAAAGAGATCTTTGCTAGACCCCCTGAAAAGATTTAGCTAAAACTGGTTTCATTAGTTCTAAATATTAACATGAGCAAGTCGAGAAGAACATCAAGAGATTGTCTCTATTTCAATTAATACGTGTAGATTAATATCTAAATTCACAGCGTTTCTTTGACTCTAATTGCCTACAATATTTTTCCTTCATGCGTAAGCGTATCCATATCTGTAGCAACATCAATCTCTTCCTGTCGGAAAAATTTAATCTCTTTTATAGCCACCGCTAAATAAGGTTTTATTAGAAGCAGGAAAATTAAGTTTTAATCTATAATAGACTTTTTTAATTACGCTGGTGCTGGTTTTATTGCTTTTACTTTTATTTGTGGATTTGTTCGCAGTTAGCTTTAATTATTTTACTACTATGTTCGGTACATTTGTTTTGTTAAGATTGTGAACTGTCATATTGGTTTTGGACTTTGGTAAGGTTCGTGTGAAGGGGGCTCTGAAAATACAATATTAAATTCAACTTCTCCTGTGGAATTAGCGATTCTAGCTAGAACAGAGTGCATCGTTATATTATTATTAACCTGGCGGTTTCCTCCTGTGAGTGTGTTTCAAAACCCAGTATCAAAACTACAAAGTTTTAAAGTTTTTTAATTGTCTCAACTCTTTTTATTATTGATTTCAATATGTAGACATCGAAAACAAATAATAATGTAAGAAGAAGTAGATTACTGAGTTACTGGGAGTGGTCGCAATATTTTAAATACACGTAAACTGCATAGGGCAGAGGATGAATGACAAACCAGACTGATAAGTTGTTAGCAAGCAGCTTAGCACATAGATGGATAACCAATTAACCAGAACCATACACAAGTTTAACCCCAGTTCCCCAACCAATAACTATTTCCGAATTCTGACGGTACAACATCTGCCGCGTCTAGACGAGACATGATGTCATCCGTAATGCCTACTTATTACAGTTTCACAAACCATAGCTGCACAGTGCACACTGCACATCAGTTCAAATAGCCACAATGACTATAATTCCACCATTTGTACGTCTCAAAGCAAGAAATAAAACAATGTCGAATACGCCAAGCATGGGAAGCCGCACAAGTGCACTCCTTTGTAAGTTTATTATGTAAGTTACGGTAACGTAATCTCACAAGTCACAATCGACATAACACGTCTTTATTATGTGTAGTGTTGTATTTCTGTGATGTGTAGTACTTTAAAACGTAGGTACTATACACAAGGACGATATTAGAATTTCTTCCGAAGTATTAGCCAAGCGTGGTGATTATGGCAAACCTATGATAAGCGTCAGTTAGTTATGGAGGAGGCATATGTTCAGCAGTAGACGTCTTCGAGCTGTAGATGTGAAGTATTAGCCCGTAGTAGTATGCTTGTGCGATGCTTTGCTACGAAGAACTACAAACAAACTAACCATTCAAACACTACATCACGATAATGTGTATAGAATAAAAAATTCAATAACATTTTTCCTATCAAATTCGATTCTCGGGTCTAGCCCGGACGTTTGGCAGGCATTGGTGGGGCCGAAGCTAACACCAAGAGGCCCTGTTGAATGTAACATTAATTATAACTGAATTAAATGACAAAGCATGGTATGGCATATAATACACTACTTTGCATATACAGGTTAAAAATATCTGGGCTATTGTGGGGAACTTTTTATGGAACATGACGTTGCTTGGTTTATGGAATGACATAACGGCACCTGCCAATTTCGTCTCATATCAAAATGTTTGAGGCAGGTGATGACTTGCCATCCACTAAATGGGCCCTCTGTAGTGGCTACCGCATATTGGTGCCGAGGAAGCAATATTGGTGTGGGTGGCTTAGGGTGTCGAGAGGTGTGCTGCACTTTCACTGAACGCTACTCGCGGCGTTAGGCCCTTTAACACTTCCACCCTGGAGCTTAAGTTTTTAGCTAATGCGACTTCCACTCCCGGACAGCCGGTTAAGGCAAGCCAGGTCAGGAGTCTCATTTAGCCCTCTGAAATCAGGGTATGCGGTGTCGCCACTCACCGACGGCTCACCACAAAGCCGCCCTGCGTTTATAAATTATTATTATTATTATTCACTCATTTATTTACAATTCTTAAGCCTAAGTTTTTTACATTATCTCTATAAAAAGGAATTTACAAAAATACTATAAAAAAAACCTAAACCTAGAGTGCCTAAACGGATGACGTGCGCAGTGCAGTGTCACGCGAAACTTTATTGTTTTAAAATTCCGAGTGACACTGCAACTGTTATGGGCAGCCGTGTCGCTTAACACCAGGTGAACGACTAGCTCGTCACGTCATTCAATCGCATAAAAAAAAAAAAAAAAAAAAAAAAAAAAAATTGCACAGACAAAACCCTCGGTTTCCCCAAAGAGGTCGCCGAATCGCAGCCAGTTCACCGACGCATGCAGGTCCACATCGGGCCCTGTTAAGGCCCGATAGAACCGCCCGTGCAGCTCCTTGCCTTTCCATACGTCCCTGCGGTCCTCGGTGCTAAGTACCACCGGTTTACGCCAGTTCTCATTTGCCAAGGAGAGCGGCGTGAGGCCCTTGTCAACTGCCACCACATCGCGATGCATCCCGCACTCGTTGTTGAGGAAATAATCCCGGAGACTGCACACTTCACGGTTATGGAGGGTTTTGGCATTTAAAAAGCCTCGACCCCCCCATTTCCGCGGAATGTACAGTCTCATAACAGACGAGCGCGGGTGCAGCATGCGATGCGAGGTAAGCAGTTGACGGACCTTTCTATCCAGGGCGTCCAGCTCGGTCTGAGTCCATCTTAGTATGCCAAAGGAGTACATCAGTAGGGGCATCACCCAGCCGTTGAAGGCGCGCGTCTTGTTGCCACCCGACAAAAGACTGTTGAGTACTTTTGTCAGACGGCAGAAGAAGCGCTCCTTCACCGTCCGCTTAACATCCCCTACTGAAATACCCAACGACTCTGACATACCAAGATACCTGTAGGTTTCGGACTCGGGGAGGGACCTGAGAGTCATAGTCTCGGAAAGTTGCAGATTCGTGGAATTTACAACTTTCCCTCCATGTACATGCATAACCGCACACTTATCCACACCGAACTCCATGTTGATAGAGTTGCTAAAATTCTCAGTGATTTTTAACAACTCTATCAATTGTGGGCGTTGCGGCGCGAACAGTTTGAGGTCATCCATGTACAGTAGATGAGATATGATCTCACCCCCTCTCCGAAGCCGATAGCCCAGCCCTGAATCCCCTAGCAAAGTGCTGAGAGGATTCAACGCTAGACAAAACCACAAGGGGCTCAGACTGTCACCCTGGAATATGCCTCGCTCTATCCTTATGAAGTCCTGCGGGTCAGAGACGCTCTCTCCTCCACCTGGTTGACGAAGGACTGTGGTCCACTGCCTCATGCATGCGCTTAAAAAGGATCTTAGAGTTGCATCTATTTTATACAGCTCCAAGATCCTCTCCAGCCATGAATGAGGCACCGAATCATAGGCCTTCTTATAGTCAATCCAGGCAGTAGAGAGAGCCCCTCTGTTCCGCCGGACCTGTTGGCAGATGGCCGTGTCGATGAGGAGGAGCTCCTTAGTACCACGGGACCCAACCCTACATCCATTCTGAGCGGGGGCCAAAATATTGTTCGCAACAATGTGCGAATTAATTTTTGTTCTCAGAATGGATGTAAGGAGCTTGTATAGCGTAGGCAAGCACGTGATGGGTCTGTTATTATTATTATTATTATTATTATGATATGTAACTCATTCAATAAACATTTAGTTGTCAATAACAGCTGTTTACTCACGCATTGTTGAGTAGTCTTCAAAACAAGTTTCAGTTTCATTCAACAATTGATTACGATTTGAATTATCCTCACCCAATATCAGCCATTTTGACATACTTAGTATTTTTTCTTGTAATTTTAAGTTCTTTTGTACGTAAATGACGTTGACGTTATCGTCACAATTAATAAGAAACAATATTCCGTTGAATCTGTCTGCTATGATAATAATATAATTTATCGAAGTTCAAACTAAATACATTTGGCGTAAACTTCAATGATCATAATGAACGGTGACGGGCACCGGTCAACGGGAGTGGACAAATTAGGAAGAGGACAATTTTGGAAATGGACGATTTAAGAAGTGGACCAAACAAACCGGAGGGGTCCTAAGCAATTACACTCAGAAACTAATGTTCTGAAAATAACTAGGTCGGCCGTCACAAACAGTCTAATAAGGCATTTGTCACGAGCACACCCTGCGTGTAGGTAAGTCGGCCTTTGTCACGGGAAAAACCAATCTTGGAACTATTCGAGCACGTGAACCATACGGTAAATCGTGTATCACGCTACCAGCCAGACTGTACCAACCAAATGTATTATTTATCACACTGTATCAACTGATTAATAACTCTTAACAGTTAATCATGTTAATTAAAGGAAAGATTTTTGAAATAAAATTAGTAGCCATAGCAACAAAAAAATCTAAACCACGAATTTTCAAAAGCATAATCAAAGCGCTAATGAAGGTTAGTAGGCAGCAACAAGCATTGGGGAGAACTGCGTTGGTATTACCGATGATAAACCGCTTGTGAAACTACCGAGGGATTCCCGAAGCACATTATATAAAGTAAAAATAACAATCTAACTAAACACAAGTAGACAAGTTCAATTAGTACTGATAAGAACTGGCAAATTATATGACATTACCGTTAGATGCTTAGGGTTAGATAGGGGTTAGATCATAATATCAAATATGGTTAATCACAGAAAGACTAATAAAAATAACTATAAGGAAGTTCGCAGTGAATAGCCAGAAAGAGCATGCAACTGTCTAAACGCCGTTGATCGAGTCATCATTAGGTCAAGTAGTTAAAAGAAGTGGGAGGATTTCTGCAAGATAAGTACCTACCGTTGTACCAACCAATAAGTTGATTATTTCAAGAGTACCAATTACCAACGTTGTTTGAAATATGAATAAATAAAACAAAGTTATCAATAGTCCATTCATCAACCGTCAATCAACAATCTGTTGACAAACAAATAGACTACAAGCTTGATATTAAGGACAAAATGGTCATGAGGAGTGACGATTGATGCCCCACGGTCGACTTGGATGGACCACTTCATAACTTGTCCATGTCCAAAATTCTCCACTTCTTAGTTCATCCACAGTTGAAGAAGTGGCCCAAATCGACCGGAAGGGATCAATGTTGTGCTATCATATTCCCGTCTAATGTTCCGCTTAAATTTTGTTCAAAATTGGAAAAAATTATGGACAGTCGAAAGAAATTGCAAAAGAGTGCTCTGTAAAGGTAGCAGCTCCAGGAACAGCACTCAGAGAATCCAATAAAGTGCTCTAATCATAAATGAAATAGACAAAATCGATGAACGCACCCTTCGCTAGGACGCCTCAGAAGTCCCCCTCAGGAAAGCGATCCAGCGTATTAGCGGCAAGAAGTAAGGATGCATTTCGTTTACTTATTGAATTAGTAATACTCTATGGCGAGCATAGCTCACGTAACCACAAGATCCCTTGATGATAATAAATTCTAATATTAAAACACGGCCGATTACATTACATGTCCTTTACTACAACGTATAGAATAATTGACATGAGATCTAGGTATTTAATGAAAATTGTCAATAACTAGCTGCGCCTTAGTTAGTCCAGTATATATACAAGCTATCTCTATTCCAAATTGCATTTTAATCTGTCCAGCCATTAGAGCGTGAAGGAGCGAGAAAATCCTCATAGTTTTAATACAGGAGAAGATTTTCGAAAAAAAAATTGAAAGAAATTTTTTATTTTTTTTTATTTCTCATGTTTTTTGTATGGGTGAGTAAAAATTTGGTTCCAGAAATGAATTCTTCGTCCTCGAATTATAAGAAAAAGACACCAAAGTTGATATAGTTGCTATATTTACGCACATATGAAGCTTAGAGTGACGCACGGCGGATGCACTCTTTCCCTCCCTCCCCTGCCCACCTGCTGGGAGGGATTTCGTGGCAACCGGGCTAAATCAGCTCAGATCACCCCCAGGAACACCTGTTCCAAGCTAAGATCTCTCACTATAAAATGAGCTGCCTCACATGTGTGTCACAGGATTGATTGACTAGTTTTGTTTATTTGTGTTATCCATATAGCGACACGTTAATTCTAAAAAAACTATTTAAACTAATCCTTCAATTAATCCGTTAATTAAGTTTTTTCTATTTGTAAATTTTTGTTATTTTACGGTGTACTATAAAGAGTTGATCTATCTATCTATCTATCCTTCATTCAACTACATAATAAAAACTACAAAATAAAATTAAAAAACTGAAAAAAATGCGCAATTGGCAGTCCTATTGTTAACAACACAGGACGGTTTACGCACGAATTCTAAAAATATCTGAAATCACATGCAGCTATTTGAAATTGCCATCTAATAAAGCCGTTGGTAATGAAAGCGAAATGAAATAGCATCTATTCATATAACAGCTCTCTACAATTTTATTGGACTCTATAATATTCGCAAAGGGTTTGTCCCTTGCGATTCATTTAGCTTCAGTGCGTCCGCCCATCCTTGCACGAAGAAAGATGGAAGCGAATCTTAGATTATACTTTATTATCAAGATGTGTAAGGTGATATTTGAACACCCAAGTATAAAATGTTTAAATTGCAAAGTTAAAAGCTCCCAATGTTAATCGGTCTGGGGGGTTCGAGTCATAAAATCTGTTGGTGATGCCATATAATTTCGCACCCACGTCGTTATTTATCAGGATTATAGATTCTTCAGTAAATATTTGAAGGTTAAGCTACGAAAGATGGAGCTCGAAGATATAAATAAAATAGATAAGCCTATCAAATTGAAGTGACAAAAGTTTGTTGAATTTTATTGCTAGAGCTATAAAATTGGATCGTCGTTAATTTTATCGCATTCTACAATCACGATTAAAGGATCATGGGGTTTAATACCGAAATAGGAAATGAAACGAAATTCTTAGAATCGGTCAGCTGTCATTAGGATTACCAAAGTTGTTAGAAGGGAACCTATTTCTGTTAGATTAAGTCGCAAAGCCAAATAAATAGAGGAATTTCTTAGTTAGTTTTGAGAGTATTTTGTCGAGTTTTGAAACCTTAATGCTCATGCTTGCTTATTGGTGTAAAGCTGAGAGGTGAAAAATACAAACAAAACGTACAAGTCACTTCAAACAAACAAACTACAAATCTTGCTACTTCAAACAAACATCATTCTAATTCAAATAACCTTTGTATAAACATAATTAAGTTTCAGTCAGTGGAATCCACAACAGACGTTACTTTCCGCAACCAGTGATCAATCAAACCAGTGGAAAGTGACAGATAATAAAGTATATCGCCCTCGCTGCGGAAAAACAATTTCACGCTATTATTAACATTATATCGATTTAAACAGCTGCCTGAATGCAACTTTCAAATTTTCTTTTTCGCAAACAAATTTCTATGATTAATTGTAATTTTTATGGCTTTTTATAAGGTCTCGTCTTGATGGAAATAGAAAGAAAGTTAGTCACAAAACCAGGACAGATAATCTTTCACCGACAAAATCGACTCATTCGTCTTCCGTCTGTGCTAAAAAGATTAAGTAGTTTATGAGTACTGTTTGCAGAATAGATACAGGTACCATTTTTATCCTTTTCATTCCCCATATTCACCAGTCACTCACTCATCGGCGCTACTGTTGTAATAGTAGCGGCGATGCTGTTTTGGTGTTCTATTTCTAGCTGCGCCGGCGCCGCTTCCGCACCCACTGCATGCGATTAAAAACTACCAAATAACTTTCGTAACGGTTATAAAACTGCTGTAAACGGTACATTAGTTAAATACGTAATTAAGTTTTACTATGAGACATTATAGTACTACATGAAAGGAGGAGATATTTATATAGAATCGGCTGTAGCCTGATTAGCTAACCATCATATGAAGCTGTACTATAATATGGCTCATTATGAGCCGAAAGATCCATTAAACAGAAAATAGGTTACCATAGAAGCAGGCACATTCTGTTGCATTATCATAACTATCCTAAACCACTTACGATTACATTAAGTCTTCCATCTATCATCAACTATTTCAGTCCAGCTTTTCTTCGTTAGAAGTGACCCACTTAGCGAAGATCTCTGCTGAAGGTGAAGACAAAATCAAGAGATACTTGACCGCTCTGTTAACGCCATACATACCTTGTCAATACTACACGACCACGACTAGTCATTGTAGCTGATAAATCAATCAACACAACCTCCAGCAACAGAGTAATAAACAGCAAAAGCGTGACACGTGACGGATCAAATATACTAGAGGTGACTGTAATGATGTAGAGTAAGAGGATAAGGCCGCCCACACACGTTCAATTTTATTGATCAATAAAATTGGCGAGACCACTTCCGTCAAGGTTTTCTCCATACTGTAAACCGAACAACATTGACCAATACTAACCCTACACGATCAATAAAGTCGATCAATCACAAAGATTGATCAATAATATTTGCGAAACCACTTCCGTCAATGTGTTCTCCATACTGTAGTAAACCGAAATACATTGACCAATACTAACTCTACACGATCAATAAAATTGATCAATCACATAGATTGATCAATAAAATTGAACGTGTATGGGGGGCCTAAGGCATGTTCACGACCCTCAAGTGGAGTACGCTTTGGTTACATACATATCATCCACCACCCGCAAGCAACTTTAAAGCGAATTACACTCCAAGTGAAGCAACAGACATTCGTTTTAAACATACAAAATGCACTTTACATGGAAACGCGGAACGAGAGATAGGACGGCGTCTGTTGACCCAATTAGCTCGTTTCCAAGCTTTGAAATATTAAATTTCTCAACAGGCGTAAAGCTAAAGGCGTATTTAGAATTGTTGTCAATTTTAAAATTTTGATGTGTTTATTGAAATCACTATCTAATTTTCAATGGTATTCGTTAGATCTTACTAATTTGACAGATTGATTGATTCGCGTAATCAGTCGCAGTGCCGGTAGGGGTACTGGTAACGCTTTTTAGTTCTAGATATGTTCATGTGTCTGATGCTTTATGAGAAACAGACTTATGCGGTCAGCTGCTCAGTATTCAATGAGCAAAAATAATCATGACTATTTATTCGTGTCGTGACCTTGATTATTGTTACATGTTTAACGAATCTGTGAGATAAGTTTTAACCTAGTTTTTTTATATTTATTATCTGCTTCATTGGTTAGCATTAACAAGATCGCGGTTCTTTGCATGATCTGAGAATTGACTGATCTTATTTGGTCAGGGTTTTCTGTGATAGTTTTAGGATTTGTCTGGATAAACAATTATATCAGCTAATATCATACGCAAGTAAGTAGTGCGTGATGTTGGCTTAGCTTGGCTTGCATATAATTATTATACGCCAATATGAAACAATCTATTCAAAATTTATTTAAACATTTCCATATATTTTACCGTCTCTCTTTAAAACAATAGCTATGTGAAACCTGAATCTAGCTCACTGCCATAAAAGGCACTGCAATACCTATCTGTATTCATTTTTATATTTCTAAACAAAAGAAATAGAAAGCGCTGAGCCCGTTTCAAAGAAAACATTCCTCAAATGGCATCCAAGTGCGCGATAAACGTACTGAAGATATCCAAGACAAGAACAGCCCAGTGATGTCATCTGTACATTCTATGCATTAGTTATCTATGCGCATGATTGCCTTTATGGCGTCTAGACTCTAGACTTTAGACGCATAAGACGAATCAAGTAATTCACCAGTACAACAACAACCTACTATAAATCTTGAGAGGACAATTCTGGCTAACAATTTAGGAATGGCATTAAACAAAATAAAGTCCATATTATTATATCCATTCAACCTCGGCGGTTGGTCTACTCGTTAGATGGGTATTATTTTAATACATTTGAAGACGAGAGGATTACTGCGCGGGGGATCTTCGATAAGTATCAAGTGAGAGAAGTTGTTATGATTGTATAACTTTTACACTTTACAGCCGACGTTTTAGAGAATTATTTCATTAAGTTGGATTGGACAGATTTCTAACCTAGGAACAATTTCTAATAAACGCTGATAATGAGAGCACGTCGCACAAAACTAGGACTGTCCTCGCATCTAGTTATGATAACGTGAAATATCAAATATGCAAATTATGGGGATAATATTCCTGTATCGTAGCAAACGTTTCTAGGAAATACCGGAAGTAGCGTCAACAGCATAGATACTCCGTAGGTATGTGATGTATTTGACGGCAAACGCGTTATACGTATACTGCCATTATTGCGTCTATCTACCACGATGGAATAGATGCGAAAATTCAAACGAGAAATATTAGTGACAATGAATAAAATATTTAGCAAATAACATGCGGCAAGCTGTTGGCACTTTGGCAGCAGTTTAGACGAGAAGAGCCGGAGACGCAAGAAGAAAGAAGATGAAGTAGCTACCTTACACGAGGTCTATGCTCCGCAAGAACTTACGCAAGCTGATTATGCTAAAAACCCGTAGAGAGCATCTTTACATAGGTTAAGATCGATTATTATAGGTAGATACTAAATAATTAGTCATCCCAAAATAAGTAAATCATCAAAATATATCACGAATGCAGTCGTTAAAACGGTGTATTTCACAATTTACAACATTTTTTTGTCCAAGTATTTCAAGAAAAGATGACCGATGACTTTAGTATGGGTAATAGTTTTGAGTCATGCAACCGGAATCGGTATGATGATCAGCGTTCTTGTCTGAACTTGTCGTATTGGTCAATGTTAGAAAAAAGAGATGATCGGACCGGATAATGTCCTTTAATAGCATTTCATGGGGATAAAAATCATCTCTAAAGAGTAATTGAAATGAATTGTAGAGTTTCTCAAAACGAATGTTACAAAAATAACAAGTAAGTAACCCAAATAGGGAGCTGCAACCTTCTCTGAAATATTTAAAAGAATCTAAACGCCACCTCTCGTGATGAACTGAAACTCATAGTAAGTTGCAGCAGGAACTAGTCCATGTTCTTCACTTCGATAGACTGGTCACTTGAACTTTCAACATTCCTTATCTTTTAAGATATCATTAAAATTACTCAGTGCTGGTCTACTAGTGCTACGATAAAGTGGATAAAACTGATACTTCATTATGCAGGATACAATGTAACAGAACAGTTCGTTGTTCTTATTACCATAATACATGGTGCCCTCGGGGTTAATATATTATGCTCTTTTTGTGAGTCGTGTATGGGTCTGGGTTCGTATTTTCCGATCTCCACAACGTACTTTTATCAATGATCATTAAAGATCATAAGATATGTCAGTTTGCATTCTGGTGCAAAAGGCTTCTCGTTAACGTTACTTAGATCCGCAGACAGGAACTGTTCTGAACCTTTTAATTCCAAAGGATTTTACAAAATTTTCCATTTTGCATCATTGTTTACAGGATAGGTACATTCATTGAATTTGTGAATTCATTCATTATGAATTCGCCAGAGTGTGATACCCATCGTGACCACTAAAGTAAGCATAACGTACAAAAATCTGCATTAGATTCAAAATTGAAGCTGAACAACTGAACATTGCCTGAAAATTCCTTCAATCTGATTCATACAACGTGATACGATAATTTGTTTTCCTTAATAACGATACACAACATGCTGAGCTACCGTAAACAAGAGATTATTAAAATAAACATATCTTCCTCACTGCGCAATTGATACGGCATAAGGTATTGATATGTTTGCTTAACCTTGTGTCGGTGCGCTGACACTGGCCACAGATCCAGACAATGCTATAAGCATTAGAGCAGAACAGATAAGTATAGGTAGGTACAAACAAATCGATCAAACCAAGTCCAAGGTCCATGTAAAGGATAAGTAATAAGCACTTATTTTACGTCAGACAGAATGCAAGGCTGGAAAGACATGCGATGTTGTACAAATCAACTTCTGCGTACCTTCAACATTTTATAAACTGTAAATCAACTATAGTTTCATATTCAGCACAGCCCTTCAATTATTACGCTGAGAAGTGCATTCTTAAAAGTATCAGGTTCGACTATCAGAAATGAATTCATATCATTAAAGCCGATCGACTTGCGCAGTGCAGTCATACAAAACTAATAATTTAGCGTTCTGAGTGGCAACTCTGAGGCACATGATATGGGCATGTTACCAAGATGCTGAGCCAGATATCCAGTAGTAACATCCTTTGCTGTTAAAAACTTACCCGAGTATAACGAGTTCTCCATATTTGACCAGAGGTTTGGGTTTCTGTTCCGAGCCGCTCTCTCCAGCCTCTTCCAATATTGGTGAATCCGCACTGTCCGCAGCACTGGAACAAATAGAAAACAATATTCAACTTTGAATAGTTCAATAGTTATAGGAACCATCTCGTATTATTAAGCGCAATATATTTTTCTGCATAAATATTATAGGAAATCGAGAAGTGATGACCATCTGATACTCTTATAATCTGCAATACAAATTACTGAAAATGTTCCAGGAACATTGCGTATTTACACATTTATATCAAACCATGATATCATCGACGCTGCTTATGGCCAACTACTTTTACTAGGTGGTAGGACTTTTCTGCAAAGTTCGTCTAGGTAGGTACCACCGCTTTGCCAGTTATTCTGCCGCCAAGCAGTAGTGCGCAAGCGTTATTGTGTTCCGGTTTGAAGGGCATTGTAGCTAGTGAAATTACTGGGCAAATGAGACTTTATGATCTGATCACACAGTCTAGTAATCTAATTACTTGACTGTGTGATGTCTCAGGATGACGTGCGCAGTGCAGTGTCACGCGAAACTTTATTTTTTTAAAGTTCCGAGTGACACTGCAACTGTTATGGGCGGCCGTGTCACTTAACATCAGGTGAACGACCAGCTCGTCACGTCAATCATTCTCATAAAAAAAAAAAAATACTTTCTATCCTTCCTGGATTTAATAATCTTTTATTGTCATAATTATGTAGGCAGTTACATTGATAAGAATCTCACGTTGGGTCAGGTCTTAACATCTAGCCGAGAACTGGTCGTAAGTAGTAAGACAGCTGTGGGTCAAGATTAGAGGTAAATTATGACCACAGCGTAGAACCGGTTTGGTTGATGCACACGTTTACGGAAAAATCATTCATAAGCCTAATACATACTATAATATATAGTCTGGTTATTAGCTCTCCACTTATTAAACAATAAAACGAACCATAATGTATCCCAGTTTAAAGTTTCCCATTCGCTTCCATGGAGCAATCTAGGAAGGCTAGTACCTCACTAATACACTTTAGTACACTTAGGTAAAGTTAGGTACCTCTCTCATGCCATGCTTTTGAGTGCTTTATCGATCGCTCAGATACGTACGATACGCTATCGGTCCCTCTACGAGCCCTGCGAACTAGGCCACTCTATCTCCTCGTAGTTTGAGCAACTTGACATAGTTGCGACTCTCGCTTTTGTTACAATCCGGTTTCACCAAGTCAGGTTCGCTCCATTTAAAACAATTTAGAACCAGTGTAGACTAACATCCTAGAATCGTAGTTAGATGGTTCAAATTGATGCCTCGTCGGATGAAATTCTATCTGCGCAGTTACCTTGAAACAATGTTACAATGTCTGGCTTCGGGACAGCCTCTGGAGTATTTCATTCGGAATGGGCACTCCATTTCCAAAGGTAGGAAAGGCCCGCTCCGAGTGGCCGTGATTGCGGGCACGGGGTCAAAGCCCCTGCCTCCCTATCCCTGCTCTCATCTATCCCGCCCTGAGGACAGCCGGCCCGGACCACAATTACCAAAGCTTACATTTGAATAATAACTCACGCAGCCCATTGTCGGAAACAGATATTAAATTACTCCGGAGTTACTTGCTTAACTTTTTGTATCAAAACTCTAGATTAGTATCTTTAGGCGTTATTGCCTGCTTGGCTATTCTTACGTAAATGTGGCGTAGTAATTCCGTGACAGGGACAATTAACTTCATTTGCATGTCTGAATGTGATTTTCCGTATGATTCTTCCGTTTGTCTCACTTTTGTCTGTAACGGCTTACGGTCACTTACGTGATTACGTCGACTCTTGACTGTACGTATGCAATCTAAATGTAGTAGAGATAATGTTGAGTGATGACGGCAAAAAGACGAGATTAGATCTTCCAACTGGTATGTTCTTGTTTAGCATGAGAGCAAGGCTAGTGTAAATTTTAAAGTGCTGGTCTATTTTAATTAAGCAGTAATTTGAACTCTACATTTGGTGAGATTTTTCCTGTCTAGGCTTTGAAATTCCATGAAGGTCCGTAACCTACTACGATAGTAAAGCTTCTGAGAATCCCTACGGAGGTGAGTCAGACCGTCAGCACTAGTGACCATCCGCGGTGACTGTTCGTCAAACCAAGCACGCATCGATAAAAGGCTGCGTTGTATCCGGTCTCAAGCGACCACGCACCACCAAATGAACCGAATGTGGGAACGACGGAAGTTTACGAAGAATTACTCCTACACTATCTACATGACGTGAATTCTTGCGACTCATTTCTTGATAACAAAAGGTTTGCAGAAAGCAAAGCCAATTTCCTATCAAGCGTGAATACATTAACTTGATGTATTGTAGAGTGGAATGGGTATTACATACGCCCACGTGCAAGCATTTTCTACTTAAGATTGTCCTGATTAATTAATAAATCTGGGTGCTCCAGTTTCGACATCCTTTGTTATCAGGTCTGTATTTGTGAGTGTACCTAATTTTAGAGAGCGGTTTGTAGAATTCTTAACAACTTCCCTCTAATATCTTTATCTACCTAGTTAAATATTGAGCCCATCACAGCCCATGTCATCTTATCAACCCATTTTTAGGTATAGGATAGGTTTTAGCTAGGCTACCTCCGAGTGCATGTGCCTTTTTTTGACCCGACGCTGATCAAATCCTCCTGCCCGCCTAGTATGGACGGTAGAGAAAAATGTCTTTCCCCGTTTTATGTCACTTGCGTCATATTTGCTTACTTGTCAAGTGGAGTAAAACAGGAAAAATGCAATTTTGTCTACCGTCCATGATACACGGGCTGATTATCTAGTTTTGCTTTCATCATGTCAACGTCTTCTTCCCATAGAGCCAACGGATTGCTTACTTCTAGATCTCACGTCTAAGAGTCTAAGGCAATGCAAACCTCTCATCATGCCAACTTCTCATACCGACTATCTATATTTCAGCTGACTAATTTGCCCACGTCCACTGGGAGTTATATCGACAACTATCATTATGATACTCATTCTTTACGGATGCCCGCTTGTGTGTTTTAAGCCACGATGTCCACCGGGTTTCTTTTTTTCCTGATGGCCACCAGGATAATAAACGGGATAACAGAGTAGAAGAGTTTTAAATTCCTGATTGCCTTTGTAATACGCAATGCGCGTACCTTGGGCAAGCCAGTGATTTTATTGCAAGACGTTTCTTTCAGGAGGTTTTAAAGTTTATTTCATACCATAAAAGTCATTACTTAAGGCCAGTTCCATTTTCCCACTCTGTATAGCTAGTCTTTTCGTTAGATCTAGAATAGCCTCAGTTACATAACGTGGCTATTTCAATCCCTTGTTTTACTTTCACCGTTCGCACGGTCCGACGCTTAGGCGGTTATGTTAGTGGAGTCCACAACATGGATATCTACTTTCTACCTTGATTCCTCGGTACTGTTTTGAGGCTACTTTATTGACAATGTAGAAAACATTTATCAAACCTGAGTTTGATAATGGACCAGAAGCCCGATTCAGTCCCTCTTAATTAATCTGTCTCCTTCATCTACATTCAGGAAGAAGGAGACGGAATGTAAATTTCGAATCGGAAGTCGGAACCTTTCGAGCCAAAGTCAGGAATTCACAAACCTACATCTTCGATCAAATCGAAGACTGTACATTGTAAGGAGTTCAAATAAATCAGCATAATTTACGATCTCTTATGACAAGCAAAACAGATTTTTCATCTTAGGAGGTCTATCCTGATTCCTAACTGGTGGGTCTTATAGCGTGCTCTTTTGTCAAAATTGAATATTGCTAAACACTGTTCTAGGTACTTACCAGGCTGTCAAGCTATTTAATTTTTTTCCAATGGAGATGAAATCGATCGATAGTCTATCTTTCAAGTAAGACTGAAAAGACTTTTGCAGGAAGAGTGTTTTTACTCCGTACAGGATTTTATTGACTAGAACGGTAATATTTGATAAACGTTTTCTCTTATAAGTAGGTATAGGTACATATTAACTTGTGTTTTACTACGAACGTACTGACGTAATTAGGAAATAATTAAGTATAATGTAATTATCGTGTTGATTTATATTTAATTATGGGTGATTAGGGTCTTAGGTGATGCATTAACAATGTAAAAATTGTTATTAAATGAATTATTATGACTATGAGTCCTGATCCTGACACGTTTTTTTAACCTCATACCACTGCAATGATAGACTTCATGTCCTGCAGATCCATATTCCATAGTGTAGTTGCAGACCAAATATAATTTTCATATTATAATGGTGAACCTTCAAAAAATTGAGGAACCTATTATTTCGAGCCAAGCCAAGTTTCCGAGATATTTAATTGCTCTACCACCGACCACAAAGTCAATTACGCTTGAACTTGAAGCTTTACAGAAGGGCAATGTAATTAAAATAACGGAGGGATTTTTATTAGAATAACTTTGTTAGTAATTATATTTTATTGCTGAATATTTAATGAACGCTATATCGTTGTAAATAGAGCAGAAAATAGACAAATACGCGTGGAGCCATAAAGGAGCGGAAACCTTCTGATATTTAAATAATTTTGGCAGACAAGAATATTAATAATTAACAAGTTGGGTTTATTAAACATGTTCCGGCGATATTGCGAAGATTGAAGTAAAAAAATTACAAATAACATATTAATAAAAATAAAAGGTTAACAAAATATCGTTAATTTCGAAAAATAATATTTGCAACATGTGCCTCTACTCCACCAGACATGGCTACATCGTCAAGAGTTACTGATTTTAGAAAATTATATTGTCCTTCACACTAATCGATTATAAGTCGTAATGAGACATATTTTGTACGTATAATATATATATTAGATTATGTACAAAACATGTCTAATTACTACATCTTATTTTTATTTTTACCTGTCTGCTCACCGTTGTACCCTTGGCAACAAGAGGATAAAATAATAATTGAAGAAATGTAAAATAAACTACATAAAAATTACTGAACCTTGTTTAGGGTACCTACCTATTTCCTCAAATGAAAAATGATACAAGAATATCGTATCGTATTTCCTCAAAACTAACTTTTAAATATGATATTGATATACAATATTTAATGACAAATTATTTCCCCCTGTGGCTAGCGCGCAGAATCAAGCACGGACTTTGCCAAATTGTAATCAAGTAAACTAGCAGCCAACCAACGGCAACGGTCCAACGGTCATTTTTTTTCTACAGTCGGAAATTACTTTGAATCGGCGCGGCGCTGGCTGTATCCGGATACGAAGTGATTACTCGCATACGTTGAACTCATCTCCAGTGGATCGAGAGGAGAGGTATAATTTGATTATATCCTATTCCTTGAAAATATCTATTTAATCGATCAAGATTAAATTAGAACAGATGGTATAATCAATTGCAGGTTGCAGGTTTAATTCATAATAAACTTTAGAACCACTTTTCAAGAAGTCAAGTTGTGCGATATTATAAGGCCATCTAAATCTATGTATACTATAACATATCATATAATGTATTATGTACCCTCTACTATTCAGGAATAAAGAAAATATGGATTTTCTTTGCTAATCGTGTCCTTCATAATGAAACATAAGCCTTCCTTATGCAAGATTGTTTGATAAAAGGATACCCTACCCTACCTACCCTAAGGGCAAATAAGGTGATTTTAGGCACGTTTCTTAGCCAAAAAAGAGCATGTAGAGCTTTGAATTCAACATACTTAACAATGTATCATATAATTCTTATCTTTATCTTACTTGTGACGTTCGCCGATACAAGATAAATAAAAGCAGGATAGAAAAAAATGCCAAACTTTCCTAAAAAACATGTGTTAACCTATTCTACTCAGTTTCTATCAAAGATATTATTTTTGCTAAAAATGTGTGTATTTTCAAATAATATTTTCATGAAAGTTAATTAGGTACCTAACATGGAACAAGCAGGAGAGGAATGCCAGTACACCAAGAAAACAGCGTAGATCAGAAATATGCAAAAACTGTTTTAAACCTAGATGGATGGCGCTGCAAAATGAGCGGGCTATTAGTTGAGCGCAAATCAGAAACGTGGTATAAAACCGTTTTAAACCTACCCCGCCGTAGCTAGCCGTATAGCCCGCTCATTTTGCAGCGCCATCTAGGTTTAAAAAGGTTTTTTTGGTATATATTTCTGATCTACGCTCAACTTATTGCCTGCTCATTTTACAGCGCCATCTAGGTTTATGACGGTTTTTGGCATATTTCTAATCTACGCTGTTTTCTAGGTGTATGGGCATTCCTCTCTTCCTTCTTCCATGGTACCTAACAACCGTCAAAATCAGTCATTTCGTGCGTCGTCTTCACCGTAAGCGGCGCGTAAGTTCAGAATGCTTGTGGCACTCAGCATAATACATCATGTTTTTTTTTAAGATTTTTACCAGCTTATTTTGTAATACCCTAACAATACGCGCACACTGATGGAAAATGTATAAGTAATTATTAAATAAATCTAATAGGCATAAAATGACCGCTGCACCAAAATATAAAGGCACCATAATATATATGTATAATAGAGCTAGCTAAAGCTCTACGACACGTGTGCGGTTTAGAGGCCATTCACAACGAAAATTCCACTGTGGGTTTATTTTGGTTCAGCTTCAGCAGCATTGGACTACCTACCCCATAACGTTAGTGAGTGCACTCAAAAACCTTTTGCGGTGATCCCATGGGACCGCAAAAGGTTTTATTGAACAGGCTAATGCTGTTGGTCTCTACCGACGTTTACAGCGTCACCAGGCGGGATCACCGCAAAAGGTACGGTAATCAATCGGTCAGCTCGCCTGCCATTCACAAGGTGTTGCTTGTTCATACAAGCATTTTTAGTATTTTGCAATAAATCATTTTGATTTCTACGCTGTCGTCATAAAATTTTACCGACCTTACACCTTCGACCGCATCATCACTTCCCATCAGGTGAGATTGTGGTCAAACGCTAGCCTAGTCAAATATAAAAAAAAAAAAAAAAAAAAAAAAACATGACAGACAACAAACAAAACCTGAAAAAACTAGGTGTTTGCGGAGTTCCGAAGTGACTCACGTTTAGAACGTGAGAAAATGAGATAATCGAAATACCAATACCAATATCTTCTATCTAAAAAGAAAATTAAGATAGGAGATTAGGAGGTATTGGTACTTCGTAGTCGATATATCGACACGAAAAGTTAGGATGTCTCATCACATCTGAAAGCAAAATACAAAACAAACGCCAAACCAAACTGAAATAATGACGTATTGAGAATTCTGCATGCTGTGGCTGATACGTGACGAGCCGAAAGCACAATAAGTACCGAAGGGTTCACCTATAATTAATTAACTATTATTGAGAATCTGCGCACATGTTCTCTTTGCAGCTACGATTGATTTAGAAACAAAATGTTACGTTAAACATCTTATTACAAGTAAAATTAGACAATGAACGAAATTGTGTCCCAGCTTGTTATTTCTGTCGTTTGTAAATATAGCTGATCATTTTTGGCAAGTTGGCCGTGCACGATCGAGGCCATCCGATCCAACGGAGGGGTCACCGAACTGCAGCAACTCGTATGCGGTATGCTGTGCGCACACGCCGGCCGGCGATGTGACCTTACGACCGACGACGCATCCGATTTACGGAGGAATTTAATTTATTGGCCAGAATTGGACACTTACTTAATATTCTTTACCGGATTTAGACAGGACAGTGTTTGTTTTAGATCAGCCAGTTCCGTTTTGCGCGGGTGGCAAAGAACCAAAGACTTCTATGTATACACCAGACAGGACATCCCTAACTTACACTGTCAACCACTGCAAATATGCCAGCTGGCATCTCCTTGCTCATACGATGGTCAGCACTCAAAGCGACTGCACGTGCAGCAGTGAATAGCAGTAAAAATTATGATCCGAATGTGCCATTGCACTAGCGCTGCGTGTTGGGATCGTTGGTTAGACGATTTAATCTCGTAAAGCGCTGTAGCGGATTTTAGTTTAATCATACAAAAAATGACAACTATTTGTGCTTCGAATAGCTTCTCCAGTACGTAGTACATATACCTCTTTGCAAAGAACTAAGATATGGGTGATCCGTCCACTGAGAGTCATAATTGTTACAATTATAATATTTTGACATTTTCGACAGCACTATGTCATTTTGCTTAAATATGCTTGCTTAGTATGTGCAATAATTTACTTTTAATTATTTTTAAATACATTATCTAGTTTTGAATTGTAAAAGTGCTAAAATAGCCTATTTGCAAATTGTGAGTTTTTACCGTTCTACAATCTTCATTTATATTATCTTGAAACTTTTGGGGGCGATTTGACCTTACTGTACGGGTTTTACTGAAACGAATCGATAATAAATAAAGTAAGTAGGTAACTAGCTAGATATTCCATTCTATTTAGAGACCAAGGGAGCCGTTGACACTATCCCAAGTCAATATACCTTTCCAACCTTCCCAACTCCCCACGGATGAGGCACGTGCCCAGTTAACGCGCAACGTGAATTCCTTCACGCAAATATTTAATTAATTCAGAAGGGTCTCTAATGGGGGTTTTTTCTGGCGTCCTTCTAGGGATCTATTCTATTTCTATTGGCCGGTGCAACATCTGTCACGCAGGTGTGCGACTGGCATATGGGCACTTGGGCAAGGTGCGCAGGCGCAGGTGTATACTGACGCCCGCATTTGGAGGGTTTTTGTCGTGCTTTTTGAGCTTGTTTGTTCGTGTAGTTCAGAAACGGAAGAAAAAATAATTTGTGCTAAGATTTTAGGTGTTTCGTTATATTATTTGAAGTGCTCTGTCATGGATTCCGTAAGAGAAGTAAAATTATTAAAAGAAATTGTAGTCTCATCCGTAGCCCACTTCAAAAACAGCATGGTATCGAATCGACCAACTAGTCTCGAAAGCATAGAGAAGCTTATTAAAATAACTAAAAATAACACAATTTTATTAGGTTTTATCATTTCTAAATTTCTACACATCACACATCAACAACCGGGAGACGTCCACTGCTGAACATAGGTCTCCCCCATAAAACACCATTTTTGAACGCTTATCATAGAGGGGCATTGCTATAATCACCACGCTTGGCAGGCGGCTTGGTGATCGCAGAAGATTTTAATGTACCGAGGAGAATGCTGCTACTGATTCTCTGGATATTCCCTTAGCCGGCTTCTACGGCACCGGAAGAGATGGGGTGGTCCAATTCGCACACCGCCGGGACCACACGGCTTACCATTTCTCATTTCTACACTAAACGGTAAACACTTGCTGGGTTTTCACATTTTTATAAACCGCAATTCGAAACTTTATGTACTGAACAAGGTGTTTACAACATATTTTAAAAGGAAAACACTAATTTTATTGTGGTTTTAACAATAGTCTAGTTTATTATGGAAAATAAAACATTGTCTGTCATTTAATATAAGAAAATCTATGAATGAAATCATTCAATCATCTCGGTAGGAATTCGGCAAACTTGTGAGGTCCGGATTGCAGACCAGGTAGACTCCTTCTCAGAATTAAAAGGAACATAATAATTTACTCAAATAAGCAGCGCAGCTTGTTAGTACAACATGTTGTCGGTGAAAATGATCTCAAATCATGTTTCTAATTACTGCACCCGCCCCAAAGGTTTCACCCGCGCGGACTCAAATTTCCAGTATAAAAAGTATCTTAATATGTTATTTCAGTAGGGCTCGACCTATAAAAATCGATATAAATATCTCTTGTCTCAAGAAAGCGTTTGACAATTCGATCACGCCGATCACATATGTGGATAATGTGGTAGGTTGTGTACTAAACTATTATTTTAAACTACTCTTTAAGACTGTATACTTAAGTGTACAACTATTTGTTATCCCAAATAAAATAAAATCACGTCATAAAACATTTCTTGCGTTTTCATTGGTCAAACGCTGTTTCGAGAGATGTGTCGATTTTATAGTTCACCTGCGCCCTGCGGTTTTACCCGTAGCTAAAAAGTAGCATATGTGTTAATCGAGTATATTATAAACTAGATTACGAAACTCGTTGCGATCGCGGCCGTAAGCAATTTTAGTAAGGACTATTACCTGTGGCAGGCCTGTCTTACTCCGCGCTTTAGGTATGAAGCTACAAGTACATGGGACCGGGCGTCTAGACGGGTCGGTCCGTTACGCGTAGGGCTTGTATTTATTCGAACATTTTAGATATTCGAATATTCGGTTTTTTTTTCAGGAAGTATTCGAATAATTCGAACATTATTCGAATATTTTGAATTATTACAGAATCATACTGCATAAACTTCGTATTAGACCAAAAACTTCGTAATAGACCAATCTGGAGTTGCATGAGGCCTGATTTGCGTGCTATTAATACTTCACTGCCACAATTGAGCGGAAGGCTCTAAAGTGTTTAGAAGTATATTAGGAAAAACCAAATGACAAAACTGAAGACCGGAAATGGCAGTAATTTCACCCAAGCCTCAAATTCTGAGGGAGGTCGAAAACTTCCATGGACAGCTCGTACATAGACCTCGATACGTAATTCCACTACAAACATAACTCAGAACACCAGAGCCAAGTTAGTCTTACACAATATCGAAGATATCCTGAGCATCAGCCTGTACGAGATTAGAATGGCCGCAAATAAATTAATAAAACAACAAAGCGACAGATGTAGAATTGTGGATAGAACTACAACATCTCGTCCTTGAGCCATTATATTATTATTATTATAGAGCCACAGATTTCATGGTAAAAGTGGTTTTCTAGAGTCTTTACGAATCGCCTCTTGGTCTGATGAACTGCAGCCTCCCGAAATGTCACGTCACACTGGTGAAGTCTATGCACCGTCCAAATCCAAAACCCTGAAGGCTTTCAGCTGGAACTCCAAAGTACCTTCCAGTGCCTAGCCGAATACAACACAGTGGACGAGTTGAACAACGGGTTGGTGGAAACTGTCCAAGCTGTTCAAGCCCAGCCAAGCTGTTGAGCCACGCTCTTCAAGACCCAACGCCGAAAAAAGACGCAAAAACTATCAGAACAAACTCTTGAATGGCAGACTGGAGCAAAATGAAACTGCAGTTTTCAGTTGTAATGGTAGCCTACGGTGAACTCAGTAGACAAATCTGAAGTTCCATGCGACACGACTTGCATTTTCTTGCTTTATTACTTCACGTATTGAGGCCGTAATTGAGCGGAACCAAGGCTCTAAAATGTTCGCAAAGGTCTATTGGGCAAAGCCAAATAACAAAACTAAGGACCGAGAAAGGTAGTGTCATTTCATCCAAGCCTGAGATTCTGAGAGAGATCGAGAACTTCCATGGACAGTTATACACCTCGACACGTAGTAATCACACTACTAACACAGCTCAGGACATCAGAGTCAACTTAGTCCGACACTATACCGAAGATATCATCAGCCTATACGAGATTAGAATGGCCCTCAAATAGCTTAAAACAACAAGGCGCCAGGTGAAGATGGAGGTTTGCTTATGTATACTCTAAGGGATGGAGTTACGACCGAACTTCTGAGAACAAGTGATAGATCGGTACATATATATAGTCCTCCAAAAGTTATTTAATTCTGCCATCCTTGAAGGTACTAGGATAATAATAATAATAGCAATTTGTAATATAATTAATGTATAATTAATATAACTTCATATAAATATTTGCACGCCTGCTTGCGGGCTGGGTACAGTGACTGTGACATTACTTGTAATCTAAAATGTAATTTGTATGTGTGTATCCTAGCAAATAAACGATTGATTATGATTATGATTATGATTACAACGCCTGAGGCGTGGCACAAGAGTGTGGTGTCGCCCTTCATCAAAAAAAAAGTGATATCACCGTATTGAAGAAATAAAGGCCCATCTCGCTCTTGAGTCAGGTGTATAAGCTGTTTTCGAGAGTCATTACGAATCGTCTCGCACGCAGGTTTGATGAATTCTAGCCTCCCGAACAAGCCAGTTTCCGGAAAGGCTTTAGCACCATAGACCACATCCATACGCTACGCCAGGTAATACAGAAGACCAAAGAGTTTAATCGGCCGTTATGCCTAGCATCTGTGGATTATGAAAAAGCCTTCGATTCAATCGAGACTTGGCCGTTGGTAGGTACTTTCCTTTTCCACCTCTATCACATAATGCTATTCGCATTCTGATTCTCGTTGTCGCGTCGCTTATTGACTGTAGAGTGCTGTCTGTCATTTTTTACTCCATTTAGCTTACTTTCAAGGTTAATTGAAAATTATTCGAATATTCGAACTTTACCTCCCTGATTATTCGAATAGTGAAAATGACCGAATATTCGCACTATTCGAACATTCGAATATTCGAATTACAAGCCCTAGTTACGCGTAACGCGTCAGAAGAGCAGTGAATAGCGATAGAACGAGAGGCAACTGTAGGAAGGGTTGTAGTGCTGTGCGAGCTAAACTACACTTTATAGCGTTGCAGCAAGAGTCGCTATTTATTTAACTTCGCGGAGTGAGCCTTCTGTACATACGTAGTTACTATACATTTATATATATATATATATATATATTAGTATTACGTTTCCTCTCTATTATTTCCTTCATGGTTGTAAGAGCGAGTGAAAATTCGGCACGTAAACGATGCGTTTACCGACAAACAGCATTTCATTTCTTGTCTATATTAGAAGATAGATAAAGTAACCAGTCCATTCTTACATTAAAAATGCTATTAACCGCAGTATAAAGATCTTATCTTTGCAGGCCAGTAATAAATCACGTACGTAGTACATATACCTCTTTGATCACAGGGTACATTAGCGACATGAAAAATAAAACAAAAAAGGTTCACCCACACACATTTCGCGCAATCAGTAAAAGCAGCAACGGAGGTCGCAGCCCTTCCGAGATGAAACTTTAATTAGCAAGCCTCAGTCCTCGAAAGTGCTTACACGCAGACGCACCCGAGCCTAGTACTTTCGTATACGAAAGTTGCCTTCAAAATAGAGCTCAAACGGTCTAAAAATGGAAGAGCTCTTAGCAAATATTTATTGGTAGTCAATAACGCAAACAATCACTGATATTATATGATAGTCAATGTTCTACAAGGAGTATTGACAAACCTTTATTTCTAGGATCTTTGGAGTTCTTTGTATTTATATTATCTGTGATAACATGGTAGGAATAATGCGAGAAGTGGACTCGCTATCAAAAAGCTATTTTATTTCGACGCAGTGCAATACAAGGTCGCATAACTGCCAACACATAAAAGTTGACTACACCTATAGAATATCACACCTAATTATTATCTAGACAAGATTGAGGCTCATAGAAATAGGCTCAGCATATATTACTGTGTAGGCAGGTACAAAATTAGTACTAAGTATACATTTTTCTTGTTAACTCCACAAAATGTAATAATAATAATAAATATGTGTGGACATTTCACACAGCACCATCTAGCCCCAAACTAACTTGTACTATGGGAACCAGATAACTGATAGAACACTTAGATACTTTTTGTTTGTAAATACATAGGTGCATAGAATACAATATTACACCCAGACACTGACCAAATATCTATGTTCATCACACAAATGTTTCTCCCGAGTGGGAATTGAACCCACAACCTATAGTTCAGAAGGCAGAGCTACTACCAACTGAGCTATCAGGCCAGTGTGTGGATGTTTGTATAACAACAAAATTACTAAATTGAAAGTGTGATGAAGTTTGCGGTCTTTGGGGTTATTATTTATTCATCATCATCATGATCATCATCAGCCTGAAGACATCTGATAGCTCAGTCTGCCTGATTATTTATTAATAAATATTATTAAAACATAATAATTAAGGTTTCAAAGTATGTAAGTAGTATTTATATTAAGTACACACATATTTTACCAGCATTAATGAATAACCAGATTTGACTAATTGCCTATTTGATATTATCAATTCAATTGGAAAACTCATTAAATGTGGAGTATTTTGTATGAAAAACACTGTTTTTAACTTTCACCGTTGGCATTTACTGCAATAAAGATATTTGTATTTGTATTGTTCCAATTTTGTATCCAATTTACAACAAAATTATATGTTGTGTTTTATTAGCGTAAATAATAATTATAGGTATTCTAGATTAAAAGTTCAGCCTTTGATATGACCATCCAAGCACAGATTTAAATCTCAAGTAATAACAGTAACAGTAGACATTAAGTCAATACATCCAAGTCAAGCCATTTATAGATATGGGCTTTAGCTCACACAATGTTGGATATGATAATAAGTATACCTATATTTTTCCCATTGGTGGCCCGACAACCTGGTGAAAATTGGAGGGAGCCAATGGATGCAGGAGGCAAGCAGCCACTCAAAGTGGCGCTCTGTGAGGAAGGCCTATGTTCCGCAGTGGACGTCTTTGGGCTATTGATGATGATATTTATACAATAATTTGACTTTTTCAATAGATTCAAGCAGAGAACATATATAAATACATAATGAATATCAATATGACATGACAAAGGATTGGGCCTACCCAATCCATTTATTGACATGTACGACTTGAGGTTCAGTTTTGAAGACAAACTTGTTTTATTCCAAAATAAACACAGGGTTAATTTTTGTAAAATGGTTGTGCATACTTTATTGCTTTTGATAGATGGAAGTCTCCTGCCTGAGACAATTTAAAAGGTAATTTGGGAAGGAAAACAATGTAAATAGGGCGAATTCTGTGGAAAAACAGTTATTTATGCAAACCAGTTACACCTGTCATTTCAAACAAAACAAACATGGTAAAATCTTATCAAAATAATATATAATAGATTAAAATACAGAATCAGAATATCAAACCACAACTACTTACAATGAGGCATTTATCTATTTATGTAAATGTAAGTAAACAAACAGTTGTAGTGTAGGTACAAAGGTACGCTAATATTTTGGATTTTTTAAAGGATGACTGGAGTATCGAAACATGTATGTTTCCTCAATTATAAGTATTTATCGTCAGTATCAGTTCCACAAATAATCTATGAAGAATCGCGGTTACGAACAATGCTCTGGTAAATAATTATATGCGGGCAAGCTCCACGTTGGAAAACTTACCGTTTTACGACCATGATAGAATCCGTCTGCTCGTTTGTGGACCCTATGATTTGAACTATATTTTACAAACAACACTAACAATATCGGAAACACCATGAATTTTACCAAATCACCATCAATTCAATTTTATAAATTCACACATCGCTAAAAAGCGAATAACACACTGATCTTCATGATTACACCAATCTCGTTGTATAAACACTTCACTGTCGCGGACATGTAAACGAAATAAAATTGTTCTCGCGCGTTTTTTATTGTTTACCACTATCGGCAAATAATATTATTGCAAACGATTTGATTCAATGCATACCGTTTTCAGCAAAAAATGTAATAAACACAAACTAAAACTGAAATGTGCTCATTACTCAAGCTCAATGTTTCTGTTTCCGAGAGTCACTATATTGTACAGCCCGGAATGCACGTCCAAATAATGCACGGCCAGTATTGTACGACCTGTATTGCACAACCCAGCAATTCGAAGCCATGTACACGGATTCCGGGCTGTACATTCCGGCCCCCTAATTACCTAACCCGCAACAGGTTCGCGACAGGCGTAAATCTCGTGGTGATTGCTGTCATACATCATTAGTGGTGTCGAGAATGTATGCTTCACTACTGCTGTCGCATTGCTACTGCTGTCGCATTGCTGTTGCAAATTTTACGTAATTACCCCGCCGGTCATGCAATATTGCCTGTACCAATATTGCACAGTCAATATTGTACGACCCGTATTGCACAGCCCGATATTTCGAAGCCATGTACACCAATTCCGGGCTGTACAATCCTGGGCCCCGTTTTATAAAGCTACAAGTACAAGCTAACAATTGTAGCAGCTACAAGAACAAGAAACTATAAGTTACTAGTTACGGCGTTTTATAAACAACAGGGCCTCGTTTTATAAAGCTACAAGTCTTGTACTTGTAGCGAAAACCTGGCAACACAGCCAAAAAAAAGTGAAATAATGCGTTTTATAAAGCTACAAGACAACAAGTTACAAGCTACATCCCCCGATATATTGCGTTACTCTATGAATTACAAGCACTTGTTCTTAGACCATAGACAATCCATAGTGTGTTTTCATTTTTAAAATGTAAAATCGAACAATTATTTTGGTCATTACAAGTGTACGGAACTACAACTTGTAAAGTTTTTTACCTGACTAAAGAGCTAGGTAAAATGAAGTACAAGTTTAGATAAATTTATTGAAAGTGTATTGTATTGGTCGTGTCACGTATTAATGAATGTTCAATTAGTTAAATTAAGTAAATATGAACTGATTATGTTTAAATAATGAGAAATTCAGCTTGAGTGAAGCCCACGAAAAATGAGCGTAGCTGTATATTACAAAACCTATTATGAGAATAGTGACTTAGACCCAACTTTATTTACTTAAATAGCTTTACTTAAAAATAGAGATGCCCCGCGATTTTACCCAGAACTTGCATAATTTTCCGCGGGATGTCATGAATTTCCGAAAAAAACCGCATCTATCCCGGTAATATAAGTTCATCTAAAAAAGGTTATCTAATTTGGCATGAAAGCCACAACAAACAAATAGATAATGTTTTTAATTTCTATATTAGGCCCAATTTTGAAGGTTAGTTGACAGTCTTTAACTAACTAAAAATATATCCGTCTCTTACATTGCTGTCTGTTAGACAAGAACAGCAACAGTTTTAAAAGGTTTAGATCTGTCAACTAAAACCTTTATAATTGGCCCCATTATGTAAGGATTTAATGTAAAATTCACACCGGCTAAATTCACTAATGAATGGGAGCCAAACTAAAAAAAGCTACTGACCGTGACGTTCATTCATAGTGATGTGCAACTTGTAATATCATAATCTACACTTTATCCTCTACTTAGTCTGTGGTCCCCGCCGTGAGGCCTCAGTGACGTTCATAGTGATGTGCATTATACTTGTAATTTACACTTGTAATCGATAATTGTTGTTTATAAAACGCCGTAACTAGTAACTTGTAGTAACTTGTTCTTGTAGCTGCTACAATTGTTAGCTTGTACTAGTAGCTTTATAAAACGAGGCCCTGTTATCGATTACAAGTGTAAATTACAGGTATAATGCACGTCACTATGAACGTCACTGAGGCCTCACGGCGGGGACCATAGACCAAGTAGAGGATAAAGTGTAGATTATGATACTACAAGTTGCACATCACTATGAATGAACGTCACGGTCAATAGCTTTTTTCAGTTTGGCTCCCATTCACTAGTGAATTTAGCCGGTGTGTAGTTTACATTAAATCCCTACACAATATATAAATGAAAAACGTTATCTATTTATTTGTTGTGGCTTTCAAGCCAAATTAGATGACCTTTTTTAGATGAAATTATATTACCGGGATAGATGTGGTTTATTTCGGAAATTCGAGTAATCCCGCGGAAAATTATGTAAGTTGTGGGTGAAACCGCGGGGCGTCTCCGTTTTTGAGTAAAGCTATTTAAGTAAATAAAGTTGGGTCAAAGTCACTATTCTCATAATAGGTTTTATGATATACAGCTACGCTCATTTTTCATCTCCTGCTTGGCTTCGCTCAAGCTGAATTTCTCATTATTTAATCATAATTAGTTCATATTTACTTAATTTAACTAATAGAACATTAATTAATACGTGACACGACCAATACAATACACTTTCAATGAATTTATCTAAACTTGTACTTCATTTTACCTAGCTCTTTAGTCAGGTAAAAAAAGTTTACAAATTGTAGTTCCGTACACTTGTAATGACCAAAACAATGAGGCTTTTTATTTAAAAAAAAAACACTAGTTCCGCTTCTTTTCTAGATGGCGCTGTAAGTACATAGTTTAAACGTTTCAAACCACAGAGTAGTTTAAACATAAGAAAATGCTTAGACTACCTACAAAGAAATGTCAAATTCAGTTGAGTGGACCACGAGTACATTGTCTGTAATATCTCCTAAGTAGTCTGTGGTGCATTATTCTTAAGTAAATTGAAGTACAGCAGAACTGCGAGACAGATAAACGTTAATATTATGATCCAAAAATAAGCCGAGCTATCGCGCAACGAAAATAGAACAAACGAAACAGTTTAGAGTTGTCAGTCAGTATCGTGACACATTTCCTATAACCTGTGGTCTATGCTTGAAACAGTGACAGTAACAGATTTTGGTAAAACCACAACTGGCGCTATCTATTGGGTCATACATAAAACACCATTTCTTTTTTTAAATAAAACTCCTCATTGTTCGATTTTACATATTAAAAATGAAAACTGTCTATGATCTTAGAACAAGTGCTTGTAATTCATAGAGTAAAGCAATATATCGGGGGATGTAGCTTGTACACTTGTTGTCTTGTAGCTTTATAAAACGCATTACTTCACTTTTTTTTGGCTGTGTTGCCAGTTTTTCGCTACAAGTACAAGGCTTGCTTTATAAAACGGGGCCCTGGCCGTACAGTATTGGCTGTGCAAAATCGGTCCAGGGTGACAATGCACGGCCTGGAATGTACAGCCCGGAATCCATGTACATGGTATATTGAAATGTCAAAGTCAAAGCCTCGTTTGTTTTGAGGTAGTAGACTACAACATTCAATCGATATTTTTCGTCCACAGCCCAAAAATAATCGATTCTCAAAAAACTGACAGATTTTGTAAGTGGGCTCTCGCCAGAACTCTCGCATCATCGTCCCTTCGCTACACTCGTGCACCTGATCTTCGCTCCACTCGAGAAGTCACCTACTCGCTTCACTCGCCACCTCCCTCTCTCGTTACTTTCAGCTCTCGTGCGCTCGGTTTGCTCAGGGACCTCCTTGCGAGCTTCTGGCTCCACATTTTTAAATTACACCCGGGGGTATGACAGAGTCAGACCACGTGGGGTCGGGGTGCTCAGACACTACATCTGAAGCTTAAATTGATTACTATTAAAACGGTTATAACTACTCGCATGCTATAAACAAAGCATCGCGATGACTTGTAGAGATTCTATGTTTGTCTATAGTTAGCTTCCAATTCCGGGCCGTACATTCCAGGCCATACATTATCTGTCCGTGCCGATATTTCGCAGCCAGTATTGTACGACCTATTTTGCATAACCCAGCAATTCGAAGCATGTACACGGAATCCAGGCTGCACATTCCGAGTCGTGCAATATTGCCTGTACCGACATTGCACAGCCAATATTGTACGACCCAAATTGCACAGTCCGATATTTCGAAACCATGTACACCAATTCCGGGCTGTACATTCCTGGCTGTACAATATTTTGGTAGTACATTCCGGTCTCCAGTTTCTGACACAGAGTCCTTTTTATGTTTTTTTTTTTCTTATATTTTGGCTCCACACATAGTGTATTTAGCCAGTGTCAAGTATTGTAGTTTTTCATCGTATTATGAAATATTTCATGTAAAGTCAAGTCTTAGTCACAGTCAGTCAGGGTAGTCATAGTCCAGTCTAAGTCAGGTAGTCATAATCCAGTCTAAGTCATGCCCTAGTAAAGTAGTGGCAACTTTACTAGAGGCTTCTATGGAATTTTGGAAGCAACACGAAAAACCACGTTTCACTACATTATATCACTTGCCCACACTTATACTCGTAATTCAGCACTTAATGCGTAAAATGCCACTAATTTTAAACATTAACACTAGAAAAAGCATAAGTTTTGTGAAATAATACAATGCAACGACGTGAACTTTTTCACGTTCCCGCCAAAAACTCCCTTTTTTATGTTTCCGACTCCGAGTCAGTCAGTCAGTCACAGACTAGACTAATATGAGATAGTATATTAGTCCGTACTAGCGATGGACGTTACAACGAAAGCCGTAATAAGCTGTAATAAGCCGTTTAAAAATGAGCATAATAGCTGGCTTGTGTCCAAATCCGCTGATCAAATTGTCAGCCGTTCGTTGTGAGGAATGAGACGTTGAGTCGTTGTCCACGATTAGCCGCGACTTGCTTGTCTTAATAAGCAGGCAGGCACACAGACAACACTGATACTATAATGGTTTCTTTTTAGGGTTCTGTAGTAGCAGATGACCTTATAATTTTTTCATGTCCGTCTGAATCTTACACAGCCTCATTGCTTCTAAGTTATAAACCTGCACATGTGTGAAATTTTGCACAATTATAGTTTAGGTAGTGATCTCATGTTCCAAAACAATACTAATACTAATAATAGCAATAAGTAGTAAAATTATAAATCTCTTTTATTTTGTTTTCAGAAACATCTAGTTGTGCCAATCCAGACCAGTGTGTCCATACCTGCACTGATTTAACATAGGCATTAATACATATACCAGGTAAAAATAAACATTATTTTTTATCTTTGATTATGTGTTAATATTTGTTTATGCTAAATATCAAGCTTTTGGGGTTGCCTGGGGGTGTTGGTTGAAAAATGACCACAACAGTATCTTTGATAATTAGATAGACAACTACAGAACTCCCCAATGAAGTAGCAGTCAAAGTCGGTTTAACAATAAGCATTTTCTTAAATTTAAATTTTTCAGGGCCTGAGACTGCGTATGAAATTGACCCTGCCTACTGTGGACGGAATCCTCACCCAACATGTGGCACAGACCCCGGCTCTTCATCGCAGGCGTCCAATCTAAATTGGTTTATGATGGGGACGATGCAACTAAAATGTCAGCTCAGAGCTTTTATAATAAGCACAAGCATAATAAACACAAAAAGTAATCAATTACATATTATATTTTATTTCAAATTCTTTTTTACACCTACAGTTCATAATTATATGCAATGGTGAATGTTATTCAATTTTAATTATAGTTACAGTAAATTGTATGACATTCACATATGAACTGAATGAGGTAAGTAATATAAGTACCTATCTACATCTTTCTATAGTATCTGAACTATAAGTATGTAGATATGTATATATATATATATAGTTCTTAGGAACACAATCTCTATAGATAGAGCTCTCGTCACTCACAGATAAAAAATAATGTTGTAGCATGTTGGCAAAAAAAACCAATAAGACGGCACTCTATGCTATATGTATTATTTTTCTCTATGCTTGCTGCGTTGAATGGAACGCTGCCGAGCCCAATTGCATATTCTTGCCATCTATCGGAATATTTTTTACACTATTAGATTAGATAGATGGCACTACTTACGTTTAATTCCACCACGTTATCTTAAACGACTTATTGCGAAAGTCAGTACTTTGATTCTTTTGTCTGAAATGTTATGACCATTGTAATTTGGCTGATTATTTATATATTAAGCCATTCTTTTTGCCTAAACAAATTATCCGAAAAATTTAAAAAACATTAGAAGAGACTATTTACGTTGATCGCTTTGGTGTATGATATTTTGTCGACTTATACAACGTTACGAAAAAAGTTTGTTTACATTTTTTAGTTGTTTTTATTTATTTATTTATTTATTTATTTATTTTATTCTGGAAGACCAACGGCTGATATAATAATATAAATATTAACTTATAAAACAATAAGCCAATTATAAGTCCTCACGGATAGACATTATTAAAAATAGTATACAACTAAAATGTAGTGCACACCTAAAAGAACTACCTACACACTGCATGGAATTACATATTATATTATACATACTAAACATAATATACACACTATACATACCTACTATATATACCATACATACTATTCATAATAATTAATTATACGTAAATAAATGAGTAAAGTAGCAGCTAGCAATAATTAGTCAAAAAATTCACTGCTCAACCGCTGTCTGGCCGATGCCACGCTTGTGCAGAATAGGTCAAAGTTCAAACGCTTATCAAGTACATTAAAACAATTAGTCGCCCTCCACAAATACGAGTTTTGCCTATAGTTTGTGTTTACTACCGGTGCACTTAGAATAGACTTAAATCTCAATGATTTAGAGTGAGCGACTAAGTTAATTTTATGCAAAAGTTCGGGACAATCGATTTCATTTGAACAAATTTTGAGTAGGTAAGTTATATCAGCTATTTCTCTTCTTTTAAAGAGAGGAAGAAAGTGGAGTTTCCTACAAAGTTCCAAATAATTATCAGACTTGTACGGGATTTTCAGACGATAACAAATATATTTGATAAACTTTTTTTGGATTCTTTCTAGTCGCATTACATACTTGTCATATCTAGGATTCCACACTTGCGATGCATACTCCAGCACGCTACGCACAAACGTACAGTACAATATTTTAAAGGTTTTAACTTTACTGAAGGATGCACAGCTTCTCTAAGACAAATCCCAGTGATCTTGACGCTTTGTTTACAATACTATTAATGTGTTCATCGAACAATAATTTACTATCATGAATGACGCCAAGGTCACGAACCACTGAGCTGCTGACCAAAACATGATTTTTTAACATGTAGGTAGATGGAATGTTGTTCTTTTTCCTGGAATAAGTAACAATTGAACACTTTGCCGGGTTTAAGTCAAGTTTGTTTGCAATACAATAGCGATCCAGACGGCTTAAGTCCGCTTGCAATTTAATAACATCATCAGGTGATTTTATTGTCGCAAATATTTTCATGTCATCAGCAAAGCATAATAAGTGAGAATTTAAAAAACAATTAGATACATCATTAATAAATATCGCGAACAGCAATGGGCCTAGTAAAGATCCTTGGGGTACCCCGCTGGGGATGGTTACCCAGCTAGAAACATAGTTACTGACTACTACAGCCTGCGTTCTTCTGTCTATGTAAGAGGAAAACCACCGGAATAAGTCGCCCCTAATACCAATGCGAGAAAGCTTAAGTAACAAAGTCTTATGATCACAAAGTTTTGCCGGGATTCCTCGGAACGAAATACTTATATACCTATAATTATTCATAAATGATAGTAGTATGTTGTTAAGTGTAGATAAAAGTTAAGTGTAAATATAATTTTAGTGTTAATAATATAGTTAGTTGTGCCAATACACAACGAAAATATAGCAGCGTAACGAATTACACTCTAAGTAAAAAGCCTCTCATTGATAGCGTAAACGACTCACAACGAAAAATAAGCCGAAACGAATAGCTGTTAAAATAGCCGGCTATTTTCAAATCGCACAACGAAGTAGTTCGTTGTCAATAAGCCGTTGTTTCCATGTCTAGTCCGTACTCCGTACGCACAGATTAGAGAAAAAACAATTGAGTATACTATTACTCTGTGTCCGTACGTAAAGCCGTGTCTCCTCCTCGTGTTTTTTTTTTATTTTTTTCATATATTTTGGCTCCACACATAGTGTATTTAGCCAGTGTCAAGTTTTGTAATTTTTCATCGTATTATGGAAACACTTAAAGTCAAGTCATAGTCACAGTCAGAGTAGTCATAGTCTAGTCTAAGTCATAATCCAGTCTAAGGCATGCCCTAGTAAAGTGGTGGCAACTTTACTAGAGGCTTCTATGGAATTTTGGAAGCAACACGAAAAACCACGTTTCACTACATTATATCACTTGCCCACACTCATGCTCGTAATTCAGCACTTAATGCGTAAAACGCCACCAATTTTAAACATTAACACTGGAAAAAGCATAAGTTTTGTAAAATAATACAATCCACCGACGTGAACTTTTCCGCGTTCCCGCCAAAACTCCTTCTCGTGTTTTTTGACAAACATTACACAAAACATCGCGACAAAGGGGCGTGGCCATACACATTTGTCTTGTGTTTGGCTTCCGAGGAGCATAGAATTATATATACTCTTTGGATTTTGTGTAATGTTTTGTGCACAGGTTTTGTGTAATGTTTGGAAAAAACACGAGGAGGAGACACGGCTTTACACACAGATTAGAGAAAAAAAAAACAAATTACTCTGTGGCTTTATACAGCAACCAATAGTAGTCAGTGACAGCAACCATTTGTTTTTCTTTTCTAATCTGTGGTACGTGGAGAACATTCATGTCTTTCATGTCGACTGTCGAGTTTTGGCGGGAACGCGGAAAAGTTCACGTCGTTGGATTGTACCTAGGTATTATTTTTTAAAATTCGTGCTTGATTGGGGGCTAGTAATATAATGTGGTGAAACGTGGTTTTTCGTGTTGCTTCCAAAATTCCATAGAAGCTTCTAGTAAAGTTGCCACCACTTTACTAGGGCATGACTTAGACTGGACTATGACTACCCAGAATGTGAAAAGGCTTGACTTTACGTGAAATATTCTATCACTATGAAAAATTACAATACTTGACACTATATCTACAGATAATAAATGTGGTTCATTCGCCACCGCCGTCCCAGAAGTACCATTAACAAATACCATCGATGGTACAATTGGGACCGAATGGTCGTACTAGAATACCATTGATGGTACAATTGGTACTGGGTTTTTTACTCCGTCCCAAATGTAGGTACCATTAACAAATACCACTAGGTGGTAGGACTTTTACTACATTACTAGGTGGTAGGACTTTTCTGCAAAGTTCGTCTAGGTAGGTACCACCGCTTTGCCAGTTATTCTGCCGCCAAGCAGTAGTGTGCAAGCACTACTGTGTTCCGGTTTGAAGGGCACTGTAGCTAGTGAAATTACTGGGCAAATGAGACTTTCTGACCTGATTACTCAGTCTAGTAATCTGATTACTAGACTGTGTGATGTCTCAGGATGACGTGCGCAGTGCAGTGCCACGCGAAACTTTATTGTTTTAAAGATCCGAGTGATACTGCAACTGTTATGGGCGGCCGCGTCGCTTAACATCAGGTGAACGACTAGCTCGTCACGTCATTCAATCGCATAAAAAAAAAAAAAAAAAAAAAAAAAAAAACCACTGATGGTACAATTGGGACTGAATGGTCCCACTAACACCTGTATTACTCAATAAAAAAAAATATAGCTGTGCCGGTAATAGTGGGACAATTCGGTCCCAGTTGTACCATCCAAAAAAAAAATTCCATCCAACAAAACTCCTCAAAACAACTAAATAAAACTAAATGTAACATCTAAAATTCAAAAAAAGCAAACTAGGCGTCTGCCAGGTTCAGGCTCAGGCAATTAAGTTAGCGATATTAGTAGATGCAGATCTGCATCTACTAATATCGCTAACTTAATTGGGTTCGCACTACAAGAAACCTTTAACTTTATAAGTCTGTCTCGCAGATCTTCATGACGAGCCTGAACCTAGATACTCATGTAAGAGTACCTCATAGGTAGTACTATTATTAATTCTGTGGTAGGGTAGGTATAGGTACGTACTACCTACCATAGAATTAATAACATTAGGATAGGATATTATACCACTGCGAAGGTCAGAAGATAAAGCGGACTCCACCTCCAGGCTCCAGCTGCTCTATTACAATAGGTAAAATATAATGAAAACAAACTTACCGTTTCAAGTGGGTTGCAGCACTAGCAGCTGTACTCATCAATACACGAACAAAAAGGTCCACAGACTTCATATAGTAATCACCGTGTAGTATAGCTATAGTCCGCAACAGCTGATTCAAGTTAGAACTCAATGCAAGTTTTTGTAAAGTTTTTTTACGTTTTATGTACGTATGCTCTTGTTTGTTGCAACTGAAACCCATGATTTATTCACACTTTATTTTAATTAAATGATTATTTATTGATAATCCATTTTGCGCACATAATCAAGTTGTTGGTACTTGGTATGTGAGTGAGTGAGAGCGCGAAAGCAAATGTAGGCAGCGTTGCGTTTGGCAGGAGTCGACACTGTATTAGTAGGGAAGCCCACGATGCTTTCCATACCGATCTCATTTATAAAAACCAAACACCGTTTTTCAGGTAACAAGTTAAGGTTGAGGCCTATGCACTTAGAAAGCAAAGTTTGCTTCGAACAACTACTGTCTAATCTGTGACTTACCCCCGGTTTCTCGTACGTTTGTACATAGTACTTATTTGGTATGTTAAAGCTGCTGTATACGCAGATCCACTATCTCGCTCGCGCATTCCGACAGTTGTACAGTTGTTGTTTACTAGGTGGTAGGACTTTTCTGCAAAGTTCGTCTAGGTAGGTACCACCGCTTTGCCAGTTATTCTGCCGCCAAGCAGTAGTGTGCAAGCACTACTGTGTTCCGGTTTGAAGGGCATTGTAGCTAGTGAAATTACTGGGCAAATGAGACTTTATGATCTGATTACTCAGTCTAGTAATCTGATTATTAGACTGGGTGATGTCTCAGGATGACGTGCGCAGTGCGGTGTCGCGCGAAACTATTGTTTTAAAGTTCCGGGTGACACTGCAACTGTTATGGGCGGCCGTGTCACTTAACATCAGGTGAACAACTAGCTCGTCACGTCATTCAATCACATAAAAAAAAAAAAAAGTTGTAATGTTATTTATGATAATATAGTTTAGCCAGATTTTGCGTAAGTCATCATCATCAACAGCCCGAAGACATCCACTGCTGAATATTCAATATAGGCATCCCCCAGAGCGCGCCATCTTGAGCGGCTGCTCGCCTCCTGCATCCATCGGCTCCCCGCGGCTTTCACCAGATCGTCGGTCCACCGAGTGGGTCACAGAGTACCTTTTTATATGGAGTGGGTGGCCGGCCTACGCTGCGTCTTTCGGTTCGTGGTCGCCACTCGAGAATCTTTCCTCCCCATCGGTTGTCAGTTCTACGAGCGACGTGGCCTGCCCATTGCTATTTCAACTTGTTAATTCTAAGAGCTATATCGATCACATTACTTCTCCTGCGGATCTCCTCGTTCCGGAGCTTATCTCGCAGGGAAACACCAAGCATAGCTCTGTCCATAGCTCGCTGCGCGACTTTGAGCTTACTGATGAAGCCAACAGTAAGAGACCATGTCTCAGTTCCAAAAGTCATCACGGGCAACACACACTGTCCCAGACACTGCACTGCACTGGCCAGATTTTGCGTAAGTAAATTCAGTTATCTAATATCTTAAAAAATGTCGGAATGCGCGAGCGAGATACACAGCAGCCTTAACATGAGTAAACGTACCAGAAACCAGCGGGTGCTGTGATTGAGTTAGAAATAGATTTAGGTACTCGAGCGTCGTTTGGCAGCTATTGAATTTTGAAGATTAGATGGTAAAAAGAAAAAAAATGTTAGATGACCCTTCATAGGTCCAGGGAGCGTCTACAGGCTTTCAAAAATATAGGTACATAAAAGTTAGAAACAGCCACATGGACATACTCGAGCCGAGCGAGCATCTCAGATATTAAAAGTATAATGCTGGGGCGACAGGGTGCAAGGTATCCCCCCCCCCCCTTATAATAATCTACTGCGCTGGAGTAACTCCTAAATTTAACTCTTCTTGGGCTCCCATACTATAGGAAACGGCGCGGTCGGTCCTACGGTACAGTCGCTGTTCGAGTACCGACAAGTCTTGCGGAGCGCCCGCCAGCATGGCTGAATTTAGTACATTCTGAATTCATCTAGGCACCTATGTTTATGATGCCTACGTAATAGTTCAGTCAGCGAATGATTATGATTAGAAACATCGTTTCCCGGAAATAAGTGATTTTCGGAAGCAGATATAGCTACCTCACTCGATACTAATAATAGTTCTAATATAGAACTAGCTAAGTAGTACTACCAAGTTTTTCTCTAATGTTAGAAAGTAAGCTTTCTAATAAATTTCGAAACATTTTTTTCTCTTAAACCTATAGTTTTCGACATATTATTATGTATAAGCAAACAACAAATAAAGTCAAAATTTAAGGCCTTCCAGATTCCAGACCCTTTAGCTCACCTCTCGAATTAGTGTCGTCGCGTCGGGAATTTTAGTAGGTAGGTACCTACTACTTCACTTACCTATGTTTTGTTTACCTTCCAAACCCATCCCTGAAGCCAAAAATTCTGTCCCCTATCTATCCCTTTCTGAGCACTTGTTGTATGGACTTTAAAAGATTTCTGTTGGTACTTAATATGTACTTAATCCACACAAATTCGGACAGATATACAACGTTATACCTACGGATTTTTTTCGATCAGTCATTTTTGCGAGTCCCTGATTTTGCCGTATCTTATAGTCACCTACTTAAATACTTATATACATAGAAGTCTTTGCCTACTTACAATGTGTTTTGGACTCTAGTTAGCAGTTAGCACTTGCAAATATATGCGTCTTTCTTTGGTACAAGTCTGAACTTGTTCGTGTCATTGCATTCTGTGCTATGACGCAACGTGAATCGAAGAGATAGTGGATGCAGGTATGTACCCTTATACCTACAAGGTACGATACCCGATATAGCGGTTACTCAACATCAACTCGGTATCTTTGATTAATGATTTTAAATAGGTACCTACCTACCTAAGTAATTATGATAATAATCCAATTGAATCCCCCAGGAGATCCAAGTCAGGGGATCCAAGGGGACGGAGTTTTTTTTTTTTCATATATATATATATATTACTTCGCCATCTACTAATTTGATGATAATACCACCTTTAAGCCTAATAATCTAAATGTATTCTATATTTAGGATGTCATGATCTATTCTCCGAGCGATTCCATTTGACACCTCCGACCCCCATGTGTGTGTGTGTGTGTGTGTGTGAGGAATGTAAAACATTACCTACTCGTGACACTTCCGCTGCCGCCGACTTACATTATATTGGTGGCTTGTAATATCATATTATGCTATTGTCATGTACCTATTTTTCATTCGTTCAGTGATTTTTAGACTAGCGTAATAAATTAGTCGTGTAGACACCTGACATAATTAAAAATGTAGGTACCTATAGCACGCTCCATACATAACAGGTATACCTATACATATATACCTACCTACTTTGATTTTATCTTGGCCATCACCCATGAACGCAGATTATATTTTATAATACTATCCTAGTAGGTACCTATAACATATCTTCTACATGCATGACATAATCAGTCACTATCCGTAAACATGTAGGTAGGTAGGTACTGCAAAACTAATAGTGGGCTGGAGCACTTGGACTGTCTATAGGCCATCGCGGCTATTATACAGTCCATAAGTGTTCTTTGTAGTAGGTAGTGTAGCTAGTTTAGTTTAGTTTTTATTATTGTAGTAGTTAGCTTGAGTAATAAAGGCACATTGCCCGTTAAAAAAAAACCAATAGGTACCGTATCTAATCTGCGAGGTTTTTCAAAGCGTCAGGATAACACGGGATCAACAACCTCGATCAAAAAAGCACATTTTAGCAAAATTCCAAAAATGCTGAGCACATTACCTTAAGTACAACAATAAAAAACACATTAAATAATATAAATATGTAACACGTTTTTATTTTTTTATCTTATAATAACTATACTCCTATCAATTATAAATAATTAAAACAAAACCATCAAATATTTAGGCACTAAATCAAAATTAATCACGAAATAAATTATTGATTGACTACACCTAGTAAACGGCTAGCACTCACGTAATTTTAGTCGAATAACTCGACCGGTGTTCAGGCAATAAAGATGGCCATCTTCATGGAGTATGTATGATGCGCGGCCACGAGCGACGGCGGCTCTGCGCTGACGTGAGTGCTCTACTACTACTCACATTAATTTCTATGATATTAAATTATTGATTATTTATACAAAATTGGTAGGTAGGTACTTAATCATATTTTAAGTAAGTAGGAAATTAAAAATTTACAAGAAATTCCCAAATACTTTAGAAACCAAGAACATAACACTTGGAGAGAAGTTGATGAGCACAATTAGATAATATAAGTAGTATAAATAATTATTTCATCATACTAATTATTTTATAAAACTATACAATTAACAATACATATTTCAATCGAAACACATACTATTAGAATAGAATAAATAGATTTATGACACTAAAAAAAAAATCGAAACATAATTACGAATCACATATTATATCTGATCTACTAATGCTTCTTAAATCACATTATACATTATTAGAATTTATCTAAAAACATTTTCGCATTAAAATACACTACATAAGTAGGTACCTATATTAATTTATAATTGCTTGTGTATCTAATAGCTTATATTTTCTCAGAGCTTCAAAACGTAAGCAATGGACTTAAAACAAACAGCAATGTCGGTTACACTTGCATAATAGTCTGGTTGCAATAGTAGAACTGAAACTTATGTTCATTTTTTCTCAGACGATTAGGTCCACGTTTAGAAAGCTTAGTTTAAAAAGTTGGCAAATTTAGCTACATACTTAAGTTTTTGTAATTTACTCCATTAAAAAACGCGAATTGAAAATTTAAGCCAAAAAAAAGCGTATGGTTAATAACTTTTAATGGAAAAATGTATGATTCGGAACAGGTAATACCTAAATCTAAAAAAATATAATTTTGTATTCTAATAAAATGTTAGAGTACTTAACTGAAGTTTATTTAAATGACTTTATATTATTTATCCTAACCTCAGTAAAAAACTTTAGAAATCTATCTAGGTACAGGCATAGCGCTTAAATGAATAGGTTCCTGCGGCAGTGGAGTTTATATTACTCAGTTAAGCGCTATGCAATGCGCTGCTTTCCAATTTATTCCAGTTTCATTTCACAGCGTAAGTAACATAAAATTGAAGATGTGTGGCGTCTTGATTATAATAAGTAACGTACCTACTCCATCAACACAACAAGCACAAGATGGAAACAAATAGGTACCTACATTACGAACTTTCGCCGACTAGTGCCTACATTCGACCATTGAATTAAAATAACGTAAAATAGAATAACTACTAAACATACACTATGAAAATGTGGTTCCGTAGAAGCAAGTTGCATAGAAAGATCCTATACCTAAATGTACAACAATCGGTTCTCGACCAGGCGGTCGGCATAATTGTAGTGCATATCCTGTTTTCGACCACCTGTCATTTTCTGTGTTTGGCCTGTGGTCGAAAACTGGAATGTTCTTCTGGAGTGTTTGCCAGTTTTTTAACTTTCTCTCGGAAAGAGATTAGAAGTGCATAAACCGTTTATTCTATATGACTGGATAGTTACTTAATATATAAAAAATAAGCTCATTGGTTGACGACAGCCGATGATCAACAGGCAACCAAAAGTTACGACTACGACACAAGTACACCCTACTGCTACTGGGCTATACGACTTGTTCAAGTTTCAAGTTTTTTAGACACAATTATTATTCCTTTTAAGTCTAGCAAATTATAACACAATACAAAAATAAATAACTATTCAGTCTATTTTAAACCGCCGCTGGCGGTACATTCGCTCTATACATAAATGCCATTTTCACAACAGTTTATATAGAATAGTAGGTACCTAGTCACTTACGCTGGCATAGGCATCATGAAACTGAATTCGAGGATGCCAGTAATTCGCAACTAAATATTGGAGAAATCAGATCGTTGCTAGGTGGTCTACTTCTCGAAATGGAGACAAGAAAATGCTGTCTACTCTACAGTATAGTTTTAAGCCGCTGAAACTTCTAAACGGGAAGCGACTAATTCTAATATTTTACCACTAATTAACGACTAACAATTGGCATACTTACCCCAGTTTCTCGTAGGTACGTTTGTTAAAGTTAAACTCATGTCAAGATAAATATACTGAACGCTCATTGGTTGACGACACCCAATGATCAAACAGGCTACCAATGAGCATTCCGTATTTTTAAGTTGACATAAGTTTAACTTTAACAAACGTACGCGAAACTGGGGTAAGTTAGTCGTTAATTAGTGGTATATTCGTTCGAGAAACCGGGGGTTGGTATTGTATTCCATGATGGTGACTATGCCAGAATAAAAAACTTGCGCAGTAGTCACAAGATTTATAATGCATTTTTGCTACTGCGCAGGTTTCATGAGTAAACTAGTATTGTATCAAACATTGTATTAGATGTGTTTCCTAGAGACGAGGACTCGACTAATCAACTTGTTTCAGCGTATACTAAATTAAAAACTTAGGGTCTTACTTATAAAAACCTCGCTATGTAGTACTTAGCCACCTCTCAACTAATCAGTTCATAAACTCCTAAACCATGATTATCATTTCCTTACCTATAAACGTTACTTAGCTTATGCTTAGATAAGAGACGTATAAACGACTGTCGCCACAGAGAACAACCAAAATAATCGACTAAAATACGAAATAGAACGAATATTTGTTCTCATAATTCGATTTTGCATCTGTGACAAGGTCGTGAATGTCATGATTAGGACGGATGTGACAGTTAACCTTTTTTTTCAAAAATTTCATGTTGTCGGCCAAATTATTCCCGAAGGTTGTCAAAGTCCATTATAATCACTGAGCAAGAATTATTTTGATATTTATTGAAATATTCAACAAGGTGGCGAGCGATGGTGGCCGTGCGGTAACATGTGCGCTTCGCAATCTTACGGCACCGGGTTCGATCCTCGGCCCTGCACCAATGACTTATCTAGTAAGTTATGTGCGTTTGTGATGCCATCGCTCCGTGCCTCGGAGAGCACGTTAAGCTGTCGGTCCCGGTTATCATAAGAACATATATGGCAATCGCTACGGGTAGTTTGAACTACTGAGAACAGACGAGTCAGACGCCTGATCTAACCATTATCCCTGTTACTGGTCCCTTATGGGTTGCGAGGTCAGATGGCAGTCGCTCGTGTATTCTGGTAGCTCACCGCTACATGTTAGGTTGGGAGTCGATCACCAATAACAAATGGGAAAAGGCAAAGAGGATGATGATGATTGAAATATTCAACAAGGAGAGACTTAATAACAGTAACCTCAAAGCACACCACCTTTTTGATTTTGACAACAACGTTCGCCGTCAAACAGCTGTTTTTAACTCGCCATCTTGTCTCTTAGCAGGCCTAAACTAGGTCATGGCGGTGGTTAATTTTGACAGCTATTTAGGAATTACTTAGCAACCTCTTAGCGCGGAGTTTTGGCGGGAACGCGGAAAAGTTCACGTCGGTGCATTGTATTATTTTACAAAACTTATGCTTTTTCCAGTGTTAATGTTTAAAATTGGTGGTGTTTTACGCATTAAGTGCTGAATTACGAGCATGAGTGTGGGCAAGTGATATAATGTGGTGAAACGTGGTTTTTCGTGTTGCTTCCAAAATTCCATAGAAGCCTCTAGTAAAGTTGCCACCACTTTACTAGGGCATGCCTTAGACTGGATTATGACTTAGACTAGACTATGACTAATCTGACTGTGACTATGACTTGACTTTAAGTGAAAATTTCCATAATACGATGAAAAATTACAAAACTTGACACTGGCTAAATACACTATGTGTGGAGCCAAAATATAAAGAAAAAAAAAAAATAAAAACCTCTTAGCGCTAAATTGCGTTTATAGGTAAGAATTTTGTTAATCTGTTGCTTAGCAATTGACTAAAAGATAAGAGGAGTTTATGAGTAAGGCTGTTAGCTATTAAAATTATTTCGAGGCTATCAATGGCCTAAAGCCTATTTATTCTAATAAATTACAATGATTCTATAGAACACAAGCTGAGAAACATTAACTATAATAATAGTGACATAATTATCAAGCCCTTTTTCGCTTAAACACTGTTTATATACAAATAAATATAACAAAATATACAGCGTTGAAATGAGGTTGATATTGGAAGTGCTTCGTTTTATTTTTAACACAGTATATAGTAATATTACATACTGTCTTCATGAATACTCACAACACATTAAGATTATTGTATTGACTATGTATAAAATCAAATTAATCTCCTATACAACGTAATACGGTTCACATGACGTACACCTAATATTAAATTATTATATATTTTTTTTTTTTTTTTTTTTTTTTATGTGATTGAATGACGTGACGAGCTAGTCGTTCACCTGATGTTAAGTGACACGGCCGCCCATAACAGTTGCAGTGTCACCCGGAACTTTAAAACAATAGTTTCGCGCGACACTGCACTGCGCACGTCATCCTGAGACATCACCCAGTCTAATAATCAGATTACTAGACTGAGTGATCAGATCATAAAGTCTCATTTGCCCAGTAATGTCACTAGCTACAATGCCCTTCAAACCGGAACACAGTAGTGCTTGCACACTACTGCTTGGCGGCAGAATAACTGGCAAAGCGGTGGTACCTACCTAGACGAACTTTGCAGAGTCCTTTAATTTTAGTATAGGTAAACTGTTACGTATAATTTGTTTTCTTTATTACTTTTAAAAATAACGTATAACGTATCCTACTCTTATTATCATTATAAAATGTGTGAATGTGTTACACATTTGTGTGTGATAGGTTACAACTTACATGCTGGATTAACATATAGGATACTTTTTATCCGCGGGCGAAACCGCGGGGCGGAACTAGTATGTATAATAAACTCGAAAGTAGTCTTGTTACCACATCCCTTTTAAAATGTAGTCTACCCGTGCAAAGTCACGGGCAGCAGCTAGTAGGAAAAATACTTAAATTGCCACGGTCAAAAAATACTTATAATAGCATTTCGGAGCGGAAAAGCGACGTAAACTATAGGGGGAGAGAAGAGGCATACATTTTTGATTATTTCCATCAACACACTTTTGGGACAATGCTTAGAGGAAGCGAATAAACTTGCCGTAAAGCTAAAAATACTTATGCCCTTAAATTTGCCAGCTCTTAAGTTCTCACTTATCTCTCTAGAAAGTACCCATATAACAGGTACGTCACACGAACGTAAGAGCTGTCTATCTTTAGTGCAAACGGGCATTAATAATGAATACAACAAACAAACACACACATACCAAGTAGATTTAAATTTTCCCTTCAAATTTCACACGGGCTTAGGACCATCAGAATGCCATATTATCAGATGTTGTCTATAAAATTTAAATAAATATGGCACTCGGCGTATTTAAAAAATTGATATCATTCTTAGTATTTGTAGGTGTATGTTCCTCTAAGGTTTTTTGATCCATAGTTAAGGTAGCCAATGGTTAAAAACTCTCCATTGGTTACAATTTGATAGAGATTTTAACCATTGGTTTATGGTGGATCAATAAACCCACCCGTAATCGCTCGATAATAGCTTCATTAAAAAACCAATATAAACTTTCTTAAGTGCGGGTAGATTTGAAAAAAAACTCACTCTTTCTGACGCTGATACCCGAATCTGCATCTCTACTCGTGACCACGACCTATGCAATTTGGTCGAAACGTCAAGGGAAATAAAAATATGTTGTTCAAATCACGTGAATTTATGAAAAACTTTACGTTTGATTTCAGAATACGTGCTGGAGATAATGCTGAACCGTCGATTCCTCGATGCGCTGAACTATACAGAAACCGAAAAGATGTTTTTCCATTTACTCTCGGATAATGGTTGATGCAAATCTAAAGTTCAGAAATATAGTTGCAAGATAGCCCGTTTCCGTACATGACAGTACAATTTTTAATGTTGGTGTTGCAGTCAAGGGCATGATGGAATATAACAATTTGGCACATCCTGGCTTCTGGGAGATCGAAACTATGCCTTAAAAACATTTGTTGACACCGTTGGCAAACCCAATAACAGAAACGCTATAGCTACAAGGAAAACCAAATAAAAAGTAGAAACGTTGAGGAAAAGAAATTGCGGAAGCGTATGTTCCCATGTGCGGGATATAAGGTATCCAATGTGAAATTATTGTAAATAAAGCCTTTCTACATATTTGTGTGTAGATAGAAATAACTGCATTGTAGAAAAAAGTTTTCACAACCGTTGCAGAAAATATATTGCCAGATAATGAAGATATTGTGATCTTCATTATTTGGCATTCTTTAATGAAGATCACATTAACTTATCCTTTAAATTAGTGATCCAAAATACAAACAGAAATTGATTGACACATACTTTTCATTAAATGATAATGAATAATAATACGAATACTACTACTTACTTGAGTGTTGAATGCAAAATCTAATCATGTAAAAAAGAGAAGGAAAGGGGAAATGAAAGGTTCTGTGGCGTTCGAACGCACCCTTGCCGTGCTTTCTGAACGCACGACTTTGACGTTGACACTTTGACTTTGACAGATCCGTTCGCGCGCCAATTCGGTCAGACAAGAAGAATTTTCCGAGAATTAACTCAGCTTTTACTCCTGCAATCAAGTTGATCACTTCTGTAATTAGTGTAGCCAACTACTTACCACCTTGTTCGTGAAGTATGTGTAACGTGTGTGCACAATAAGACATTATACCTACTTATACACTAACCGTGATTTCATTGAGAGAGTTCCTACACCCTACGAGCAGGTACCGTCCAACAGCTAGTTCAACAGACTACAAGGACCGCAATGGTCCTGCAGTTCAACTTACAACCAATCAAAAAAAGTCACCAAAAATACATATACAGAACCACGAAGCCACTCACTTGATACTGATATGTAAAAGAAAAGCAACCACACCCTGCCACAATCACGTGAAGAGTGGTGATAACGTGCTGAAGAGTGACATGGCGTATGGTCAACATAAGGAATCGGTGTCGCAAGACTTTTCATGGAACAAAAGAAAATTGTACAACCATCAGGGCTATTAATTACCGAAAAATTTGACTTTTTAGCAGCTAGTTCAGATGGTATGTAGGAGTACTACTCCTGCCGAGTGACAACGTGCCTTATCCTTATCGTATAAGCAGCTACGAAAAACACAAAATTGTTAAACTTAAAGCACAGGGGAGTTCGGTTAGCGATATTGCCCGGGAATTGGGAATTACAGTAAGTAATTTTGTTATTTATTAACATGTAAATTTAAAATATGGTTTGATCATTTGATGATATTTATTCATTACTGGCGTAATTTAGTATTATAGTAATTTGTCTCGAGTGCATGCTGAGTACATTTTTGGGAAATTGAATACTATGACATTATTTTAAAAACTTATGTAAAAATATGCAAGTAAAACATATTAATCTGCGGTGGGTACATATAAGTTTAGATAATGCTTACATATTACTTTACATTTACGATAATACTTGCATATTTTTAAATAATATAAATACATCAGGGGACAACTTACGGTGAACGGTCTATACATATATATATATAGTCTGTGGAAATCGCCGTTACCATAGTAGTCTTTTCTGTTTACATTTCACATCTACATTTGAATTTATGATTGCAAATAATATATTTAGTTAATCGTTGTTTATTAAACACTCGCAAGTGTTTAATAAACAAAGATTACTAAACATATGTTTTTACAATCATAAATTCAAACGCACGCAGCAAGAGCTAACGCAAGTCCACCATTTACAGCAAATAGGATGCCGCTGAAATTTGGGCAAGTGTAGTAGAAAGGACTAAACAATGAATATTATCGGACTGGGAACGAGATACCGCTTTCGATAAGAACGACGTGGCCTTGTAAAGAGGTAATATGGTTTTTTTTTCAAGACGCTAGGACAAAGACACCCCACAATTTTCTAAAAATGAGCCGTTTTATTAAAAAAAAGAAATTGTATTTTATGCATGACCCAATAGATGGCGCCAGTTGTGGTTTTACTAAAAGCAGTCACTGTCACTGTTTCAAGCATAGACCACAGGTTAGAGGAAATGTGTCTGACAACTTTAAACTCTTTCGTTTTTATTTAGTTTCGTTGCGAGATACCTCGGCTTTTTTTTTGGATCATAATATTAACCTTTATCTATCTCGCAGATCTACCGTACTTCAATTTACTTAATAAGAATGCACCACAGACTACTTAGGAGATACTACAGGCAATGTACTCATGGTCCACCCAACTGAATTTGAGATTTCTTTGTAGGTAGTCTAAGCATTTTCTTATGTTTAAACTTCTCTGTGGTTTGAAAGGTTTAAACTACGTACATACAGCGCCATCTAGAAAAGAAGCGGAACTAGTGTTTTTTTTTAAATAAAACTCCTCATTGTCATCAAACGATTTACAAAATAGAAATACTATAGAGGAAAAGAAAAATGGAAATAGAGGAAAAGAAAAAAGCCATATTAGAAAAATAATGCTTCCCTTCACTGGCTCACAACGGCTTCGATGTAAACTGAAAAAAAAAACACAACTTTTACTATCAGGTTATCAGTGATCAAATATTTTATTGTATGTCAATTGCGGATTTCCACAATGAAAAAATGTTACTTCATCGACTTGAATTTCTACAACTCAAGACATCGCATAGCCGTATTAGAAATAGAGCGAGACGAAGTTTTTATCAACAATATGTTACCGAAAGTGGTGACATTTTTTAAGAATTGTATATTACCTGAAGTCGTTTTACAAAGAGGGCACAATAATCAGAATTACTTAGATATTGCTTTGTGGTAGATGCGATATCTGAGCAATCCCAAATTTAAGTATAAATATAAATTTTTAGATTAAATAGAAAATCCATTTACCAGTGTTTTTCAATCCTTCGACGCTAACGTATCTTGCGCAGATACGTTAGGAAAATAGTTCCGCGACTCCGTTTCACCGAGAAGTGTGACGTTATGAGATTGAATGCATACAATACAAGGTACTGCAGAAGTAAACGGTTCAACGAAAAACTTGCCTAATGTGCGCTGAGAATGTTTACCCCCATGTAAGGGGGTAAAAGCACAGACAGCCAAAGAGACAATACCCTTCCCAACATAGAGATGCTGGGATAGCTGGCACCGTCAACTGGAAAACGTGGGGATGGAAACTTTAGAACTAGGGCCTAGACACTAGAGAAGAACGGTCACTGGTCGCCTGAAGTGACACGGTCATAAACCAAGGAGTAAGTGAATATTAATAGTAGTACAACTTAAAGTGCACATCCCGTAAACGTGTAGATAAATGGAATAGGTGTAATTAGTGACTGGGACTATGTATTCCTATGTACTTATAACCACGATCTAAATAAATTGCCTGCTAGACGGCTAGTCACCACAGTAGAGAGGTCTCTACCCTGCGTCGTTTTAAAACGTGGCTGAGGTCAACGATGGTAGAGAACCGTTTAAACGGTCTTTGTATGCTTAGTGTACACATAAAAATGATACAAGAAAATAAAGGTAAAATTGAAAGTGAAGTGTTAAAACGGTTTTGTGACGAATCTCGCAGACTACTGTTGTTGTAAAATAAAAAATTTTTAGCGCATACTTCTCGTGCAGCATGTACCAGTGTACCTACATATTCTTGGTTTTTCTTTGCCTACCCCCGCCTAGACAGAATCCTCGCTACGCCCATGACGGCATTTGAGGAAAGATTTTATTTAACGAGACCAGCATTAAAAACCCCGTACAGGCAAAGACCCGTCCGTACGATGGATGGAAAACATTGAAAAAAAATATCTACGTGCCGAAACCTACGACAATTGAGATAACGCAGAGGAAAGCTATTTGATTCTTGAGGCCATTGACATTGAAAAATCAATGGAAATGGGCGCTAGTGAAGACAAGGCGAGGGCAAAAAAGATCGTGACGACTGGTCCTTCCTTGTAACTGCACATGAAAATAAAGACCGTAAATAGTTTGTGTTGCTGTGTCTTAGAAAACACTAATAGAAGTATTAGGCGAAAGCAAAGCAGCGGCGACAACCAAGGTACATTTACGTGCTATGATAAATAGCAGCTGGGTCAGCACGGACGGTAGACAAAATTGTTTTTCCCCTGTTTTACTCCACTTGACAAGTAAGCAAGTATGGAGAAAGTGACATAAAGCGGGGAAACACAATGTTGGCTACCGTCCGTGCTTACCCAGCTGGGGTCTTACTGTCACCTCTTATCGCGATTCAAATGAAGACCTAATCTGAATCGGTACTGTACAAATTGTATTGTAGCCAATAGCGATTCACTTTAGATCTTCAGTTGAATCGCTCTAAGAGGTGACAGCAAGACCCCAGTAGTATAGTTGGAACAAAACATTTATTTTGATTGAATGAATCCGCACCTATGAGTCTGTACAGTATTTGTGTTAATTAATGTAATCTATTTGGGCTGATACATAAGTCATTTAAGGTGGAACGTTTCACTAGCGCGGCAAATTCAAATTTTCTTGCGTTCTTTTGCCAATAGTAGCTTAATTACTAAACGTGATTACATGAAAACTGATTTAACGTAAAGAAATATAGAGGCCAATTTTGAAGGCTTTAGTTTTAGTTTTAGGACTCATTAAAAAACTTAAAACTAAATGGTAATTTAAAGGCACCACTTTATGTCATTTTAGTAACTTCAAACTCAAATTTTAATCGAAATGAATGAATGATTTGAACGAAATCTGATCAATTTAGGATTTTAGGTGAATGTGCTAATTTGAAGGCACATTTTAAGTGACATAAAAACTTTTAGTACTGTCATTTAAAATTTTAAGTTGGTTTTTAGTATATTTTAACAAGTACCATTTTGGATCCTTCCTAAAAATAACTTAAAATTCTAAGTGAGTTTTTTCTATGTAGTTTTGTATATTTACTTGTAAAAGCAGTTGACACCAATACTTCTGTTCAACTTCCACACAAAAAAGAAAGAAATTTGATATTTTGAATTCGTGTCTTTATTTTATTTCAAAAAACAACAAGGCTTATAAATAATACAAAGTTGATAAATTTCAAAGGTTTTATTATATAATAATTGTTGCACTTAGGTAGCAGTTGTAATCATTATGAGTAGCACTGCACTTCAAAACAAACAAATAAATTTAATTCATTTTTAAACTACCTCCTAAGTAGCATTTTGCTTTGGCCTGAATTCTTCCAAGTATAAAACTTTGTTTGCTAGCTATCACTAACACCAGCTACTATAATCGTGATAGGGGTTTATAAGGCTGCTGCCAAAGACTTATGTAAATAGGGCGAATTCTGTGGCTGCTGCTATCTGTTGATCCGCCACATGCATAGCTTCAGCCAATTTCACTAGGACTTCCTGTAGGTAAGTTCCTTCCATTCTCCACCACTGATGCCTGCGTGGCTGGTACGGGACCGAACCAGCCTGTAGGCTCTAAATGAAAAAGCTACCTTTCTCTTCTTGCTTTTCATATAATTATGGGTGTAGGAGGTTTTTGTTTGAGTGAGCAGAATAAAAAAGGCTAAAACTCTGCATCTATTATCCAACGTCCACTACCTACCGCCGACAGCATTAAACTCTTTGATATAAAATCAAAGGTCATAATCATCAATCAGTAAACTGGTCAAATTCTTTGCGTGTGATGGTCTATCGTTATAGGTACGTAACGGTGGCGGAGTTATGAGTTGTTTTGGGACTGTTGTGTTACTCCCACTTCGGCTGAGCCAGGCTGGACGACGAAGATGATGTATGTATGACGGGGTCTTCATTGTTGGCAGACGTTCAGCCAGAGGCAATTTGTTTGTTCTTAGATCCCCCTTCTTGCCAGCCGTTGTACATACTTCCGTAATTTCTTCACGTTTCCGCGAAAATTAATTGATATTTGAATTCAAAACATTATTTGACCAATAGATGTTACGATCAAAGAGTATATAAGTTGTTACGATCACAGACGACGTCACGACAGATTGTTACAAGGAGTATATAAGAAAAAACCCGCTAGGTACTGAAATGTTACCTTTTTACTAAAATCGATGTAGGTCTATCACTGATTATTGCATCGAAAAAATTCTAGGTCTGTGGATTATAGCGACATAGTAGTTTTTTTTTCATCTGTAAGTTCAATGGTGTATGAAAGTAAAGTCGGAATCGTTCTATTTATTGTTTTTTTCTCTAATCTGTGTTCTATTTAGTTTAGAACTAAATATTTAAATTTAAGTGACAGTTCTAAACTAAATAGAACACAGATTAGAGAAAAAAACAACAAATAGAACGATTCCGACTTTACTTTCATACACCATTGAACTCACAGATGAAAAAAACTACTTAAATGTCGCTATAATCCACAGACCACAGAGTAATTTGTTTTTTCTCTAATCTGTGCCACAGACCTAGAATTTTTTCGATGCTATAATCAGTGGTAGACCTACATCGATTTTAGTAAAAAGGTAACATTTCAGTACCTAGCGGTTATTTATTATATACTCCTTGTAACAATCTGTCGTGACGTCGTCTGTGATCGTAACAAATTATATACTCTTTGATCGTAACGTCTATTTGTCAAATAATGTTTTGAATTCTAATATCAATTAATCTTCGCGGAAACGTGAAGAAATTACGGAAGTATGTACAACGGCTGGCTGGAAGGAAGGAGGGGATCTAAGAACAAACAAATTGCCTCTGGCTGAACGTCTGCCAACAATGAAGACCCCGTCATACAGACATCATCTTCGTCGTCCAGCCTGGCTCAGCCGAAGTGGGAGTAACACAACAGTCCCAAAACAACTCATAACTCCGCCACCGTTACGTACCTATAACGATAGACCATCACACGCAAAGAATTTGACCATTTTACTGATTGATGATTATGACCTTTGATTTTATATCAAAGAGTTACGTTGGATAATAGATGCAGAGTTTTAGCCTTTTTTATTCTGCTCACTCAAACAAAAACCTCCTACACCCATAATTATATGAAAAGCAAGAAGAGAAAGGTAGCTTTTTCATTTAGAGCCTACACGGCTACAGGTTGGTTCGGTCTCGCACCAGCCACGCAGGCATCAGTGGTGGAGAATGGAAGGAACTTACCTACAGGAAGTCATAGTGAAATTGGCTGAAGCTATGCATGTGGCGGATCAACAGATAGCAGCAGCCACAGAATTCGCCCTATTTACATAAGTCTTTGGCAGCAGCCTTATAAACCCCTATCACGATTATAGTAGCTGGTGTTAGTGATAGCTACAAACAAAGCAAACAAAATTTTATACTTGGAAGAATTCAGGCCAAAGCAAAATGCTACTTAGGAGGTAGTTTAAAAATGAATTAAATTTATTTGTTTGTTTTGAAGTGCAGTGCTACTCATAATGATTACAACTGCTACCTAAGTGCAACAATTATTATATAATAAAACTTTTGAAATTTATCTACTTTGTATTACTTATAAGCCTTGTTGTTTTTTGAAATAAAATATGGACCCGAATTCAAAATATCAAATTTCTTTCTTTTTTGTGTGCAAGTTGAACAGAAGTATTGGTGTCAACTGCTTTTACAAGTAAATATACAAAACTACATAGAAAAAACTCACATAGAATTTTAAGTTATTTTTTGAAAGGATCCAAAATGGTACTTGTTAAAATATACTAAAAACCAACTTAAAATTTTAAATGACAGTACTAAAAGTTTTTATGTCACTTAAAATGTGCCTTCAAATTAGCACATTCACCTAAAATCCTAAATTGTTTAGATTTCGTTCAAATCATTCATTCATTTCGATTAAAATTTGAGTTTGAAGTTACTAAAATGACATAAAGTGGTGCCTTTAAATTACCATTTAGTTTTAAGTTTTTTAATGAGTCCTAAAACTAAAGCCTTCAAAATTGGCCTCAATGTATTAACAAATAACGACTAAAAGTATTTTTTGGACATCATTGGTTTAGTGACAAATGGCAATAAACAAATTTCATCTTAGTTTTTCAGTCTATTGCCATTTGTCGCTAAACCAATGATATGTAGGTGATACTTTTAATTGTAATTTATTGATACATTCTATTTATTTGAGCAAAATTAATTTTCATGTAATCACGTTGAGTAATTAAGCTATTATTGGCAAAATAACGCAAGAAAATTTGAATTTGCCGCGCTAGTGAAACGTTCCACCTTAGTAGATAGGTACTGCCAACCATGTTTTAATGAGTTTTATTTAAAAAAAACACTAGTTCCGCTTCTTTTCTAGATGGCGCTGTAAGTACATAGTTTAAACCTTTCAACCCACAAAGTAGTTTAAACATAAGAAAATGCTTAGACTACCTACGAAGAAATGTCAAATTCAGTTGAGTGGACCACGATTACATTGTCTGTAGGGGTCTGTAGTATCTCCTAAGTAGTCTGTGGTGCATTCTTATGAAGTAAATTAAAGTACAGTAGATCTGCGAGATAGATAAACGTTAATATTATGATCCAAAATAAAGCCGAGGTATCCCGCAACGAAACTTAGCAAAATCCACAACTGGCGCCATCTATTGGGTCATGCATAAAATACAATTTCTTTTTTTAAATTAAACATCTCATTGTAGCGAAGAAACATGGGCCGGGCCCACTCTCATCACAATAGCTAATATTAAATATTGCTCCTATTTTAGAAACGCATGAATACGGGATCAAAATCCAACCCCGCTCGTGATTAAAATTTTCTTTCATTTTAATTAATACTAGCTGCACCTGCTGTTTCACCCGCGTGAAGTTCTATCACCCCACAGGTAACACACAATTTCCTGAGATAAAAAGTATCTAAACTTCAGCCGTCTAGCCTAAACTCAATGCTGAGTGGTAACACACATTATTACATACATAGAAACTTTTGCATTTTATAATATTGTTGTAGGATGTATATTGTATAAGGACTATGTCACCCACCACATACTCCATGACACCAAGTCCCAGACAGAACAAATTATTACGCTTTTTTGTTTGTGCATAAATATTTGCGTCCCATATACCTTTACGTTTTATTCATCACATATTATTTAATTTACTTATGTATCCGTAGGGCATGCTAAGATTCGGTAGTCATAGGAAATCCTACGTCTTACCTAATCAATACCACATGGGCTTTTTATTAAGGCTATTTTTATTCACATGTTCGAGTCCCATAACTCGAAGTAAGCATTATTGATACTCGTTATAATCGAAGCAAGCATTAATGCTCATAAATGATCTCGAGTGCTATTGCTCGAAGCAAGGATTAATATACTCGTCATAGTCAAGTCCAAGGCTCGAAGCAAGCCTTAATACTAGTTATAGTCAATTCCTAGGCTCGAAGCAAGCATTAATACTCAGCTCAATCGAAAGTCGCAAGGCTCGAAGTAACAATTAACACGCATCGTAGAAGTTCCATGGCCCGAAGCAAGTATTAATATTCCTCATAATCATAAGGGTAGTCATCGTCATGGCCGTTTTGCAGTAAAGCGCCTAAAGAGAAATGGTCGGTGGGTTCCGGCGGTGGATCGTCAATGTCTTCTTCGAAGTCTTCAGTGATTTCTGTAAAAAAAAACAACATAAATCTTAGGAATTTCTTTGTAATTGGTTTTTAAGTGCTATATACTTCGTTCAAACTCGAAAAGTGGTATACAACTGAGCGCTACCTTCTGAGGGCACGTTAAGCCACTGGTCCCGGCTGTTGTCTTAAGACAATAGTCGTTAAGCCAATGTAGAAGCCTTTGGGCAGCCTACAAATTCTGACACCAGCCCGGCTAGCATGCGCATCGCGACAAAATTTCCTCGACACTTTTTCTCGTGAGACCGTGACAACACTATGGTAGCGCCTAAGTGTCTCTCACTCTAACAGCGACGACGAGTTTTCTCGTGGTGCGCATGCCCACACGAGAGAACAAAAATAAGTATGTGCGTTACTGTTACTACCACAGGTGACTACTTATAGTTTTCCTGTGTGGCACAGGTTCTATAGATGTCGCCACGACTGCTTGACTAACACACTCGTCTGGTACAAAATATAATTCCGATATTCACAGCTGCTGGGCGTGCGAACATAGCTTAGTAGGAAAAGTGCCTAATCCGGAGAGTTAAATGGCGCTTGTTGCTAAAACTTTTAGGAACCATACTATATTTGTATAAATACTAGCCAGCGGCAGGTGTAAGGGGCGCAGGCGTCGAAGGCGCGGGCGGAGGCGCCGATTTAGCCGGAGTCTTCGGTACGGGCTTCTTCTTTTTCTTTCTCGGCACCGGAGAGTCTTGTATCGTCAGTGGAGGGTAGTTGAGCTGGGACTTTGGTGTTGCCACGGTCGGTGTGGCAGTCACAATCGGAGTCGCTTGTTTTGTACTGCAAATAAATAATAAATAAATAGATGTAATATTTTTTTTTATTAATTCTTTGTTTAAAATTTTTGGTTTTTCATTTATATGTATTTTTTACAAAGACAAAGAAAAATAAACCAATGGTACCAATATGTAAAATTAAAAACGTTGTCTGATTAGCGTTTATACGCCGAGAGAAAACAAATGTATCTGTGCAACAATAAAACATCAGAATTTTTCAAGGTGTCGTTAACCTTTTTATATCGAGTGCACGCGCACCAAACAACTTCCTACCATTGACCTTTCATATCAAGTGCACGCGCACCGAACAATTTCCTGTCATTGACCTTTTCATATCAACTGTACATGCATCGAACAATTTCCTGTCATTGACCTTTTCATATCAAGTGCACGCGCACCGAACAATTTACTTACTCTTCTTCAACCGGCACGCTAGGTTTAGGCGTGGACGGCGGTATTGTGCCTCCCCGTTCATCTAAACTCTTTAATATATCATAGTTAATCTTCGTGCTGATTTTGCGTTCCGCTAGCATCTTGCCGACGGCTTCGCTCGCTGTCGCAGCGTTTAGAGCAACCTTCTTCTTGTAAGAGCCTCGAACTTTCTTCTTGCCTTTGTTTTCTTCCGCTTCTCTTGCACGCATTTCTTCTTTTACTAAAAAAATTTACGTTCTCTTGATTTTTTGTTGTAGTTATAAACTTAGGATGTACAAAAGTATTCTTTAGCCTGTGAATATTACAGTAACTCGTATCCACCGACAATTTTTACTGTAGTAGTAATGATTTTTAATTATGACAAATGTATTCGTAGATAGTTAATTCGTTCGTCATGCAGTTACGGGATTATATAAAAGGACTGCTCTATCTCTAAGCCGATTTTTTAAATGTGAACAAATGACGTGACGAGCTTTTTGTTCGCCTGATGTTAAGCGTCACAGCCGTCGGCCTGATGGTAAGGCACTGCAACTCGGAGCTCTAAATTACAAAGTTTCACGTGACACTACACTGCACACGACAAACTGAGACATCAGCACAGTCTACTGCAGAGTACCTAATAAGATTTCAAGAATGTGAGATTACGTCGAAGTTCCATTTGCCCAATAATTTCATTGGCTACGGTGCCCTTCAAACCGGAAAGTGCTTACACAGTATTGCTTGGCGGCAAAATAACAGGCAAAGCGCTAGTACGAAGTTTAAGGTCACGAGATTTTTTTAAACCTTAGGCTTGCATTTGACCACGGCCTCGCCTGATGGTAAATGACGACGCAGTCGACGATGGAGCATGCTTGTCTAGAAGATACCAAATAGATTGCAACTTCCCCTTAGTTATACTTACTTTTCTGTTCCCTCAAGTAGTTCCCATGTACCCGATGCCATAGAGCTCTCTTGTACCCCTCCTCGTGGTTTCCAAGGATGGTGCAGTCCAGACCAGCCTCCACCCGCTGTTTTGTTGGGATATCCTCTAAGCTGGGGAAGTTGAACGTCGGCTCCGGCTTTGAAGTTTTCTCGGATCTTTCTAGACCTATCATTCTTAAAGTTATGTCCCCTGTAAATTGTAATAAGGTATAATTTAGATTATATTTTCACATCACATTACATTACACATCACATCAAAATCCAGAAAACGTCCACTGTTGACCACAGGCCTCCCCATAAAACGCCACTTTGGACGCTTATTATAGGGGTTTGCCATTAATCATTACGCTTTTGGCAGGCGGCTTAGTAATCACAGAAGATTTTAATTTTTAATGTACCGAAAAAAATTCCGTCGCCCATTCCCTAGCCGGCTCTTACAGCACCCACGGGAATTCTCACGCCACCCGCGCCGGGACCATACGACCAACTATTTATCGGGATAAAAATGTGAACATCACTCTCCTGTGTAGACAATATCTATGCAAAAGTATCACGCTGATCCGTTGCTGAATGAGTGACTCAAAACTCAATAATTTTATTGCAAATAGGCTATTAGTAGCACTTTTACAAGTCAATAATCAGATAAGATATTTAAAAGTATTAAAATAAATTATTGTACATACTAAGCAAGCATAATAAGTATGAGCAACATTACATAGTACTTAACGTCAAAATTTTATTTAGCAAGCCTATTACAATACGAGTTTGAAAAAAAAAGAAGTTCTCCTTCCCACAACAGGTGCAAGCAATCCGGCACAAAGCAGAATAGAAAACCCCGATCTATAGCTTCGATTACATCTGTAAAGAAGAAGCTACAAGAAACTTTACAGTTTCATTTTTGTTTCATTTTTTTAAACACATGAGTTTTTGTGTTGAAAGAACAACAAACCATAAAATACATTTGTCTATCACACATCACATATTCGGTATTTTTTCTAGATAAATGTATAATATTCATATGGACATTTTAATAGTTATAAGGTCGTCCCGTCAAGTCACCTTACATTTATATTTTTTACCTTTTTTAATGATTAAAGGACAGGACTTTTTTGTATGGACCTTGGGTGTTTATTCAAAGTGCAATTAATCAGCGTACAGTGAATGTAAAATGAAAGATAATAACGATGGATTTATAGTAAAGTTATAACTTTTTTATTCACACCTCCATAATATTTATATTTGGCTTCAAAACAAACGATAAATATTTAATTCTTACAACTCCGGAGTTGGTAAATTGAACGTTTTACATTATCTGTAGCTGGTCTGGGAGGCAGGAACTTACAACCAAAATATTGCTACAGCCCGTATTGTATGACCAGCAAGAATGTATGGCCCATAGATGGTGTGCTGGCTTCCAAATATCGGGCTGTGCAATACGGATCGTACAATATCTTATTCTTAATATTGCATGTGCAAAATTTCTAAAGGCAGACCCGGAATGTACAGCAGGAACCCGTGTACAATTACACAGCTTTGAAATACTGGGTACGTGCATTATTTGGTTGTGCTTTCCTGGCTGTACAAAGCAGTGATTGTGATTTATGTTTGTCAATGTCAAATATCTTCTGTGGTTTTCTAAATCGTATTACATTTCTATTGACGCAGTAAAATATAGTGCTCTAATATTGCATTGGAGTGAAAAATATAAAATCATTACGGAGTAACTTTATGTGTAATCCACAATTATCATTATGATTAATATTAACTTATTTAACACCCACTTATAACCCTTTCCTTTATTTCCAGTGTTGCTAAAATTAGTAAATGTTCGTGACCTTTTATTAGTTATCTATAATAATTCGATGAAATTTTCTGTCTGCGTCTAAATAACTAGTATTATTACATTTCATTTATTCCAAAACAAAATAATCGTATGGGAAATTAATAGGTACCTGCAACTCATACACAACACAATAATTATTACAAAAACATTAGGTTTCTACAAAACTTGACCAAAGAGTAACTGGCACTTTGTAATTGTATATGCTTTAGAACTTAGAACAGTACAGTACAATTTAAAACATTTTAAGTAGGTATTCTGTCTTTTAACTGCAAAAGTGCTGAAAACAGCCTTTTTGCAATATTTAAACTATTAGAATTTGTGTCAAAACATACATTTACATCAAATGAGTCATATGCTGCTGCTGCAACGGTCATCCAAAAATTCCTGAACAGAGTAATAGCATTTCTCCAACAAGAACAGCTTCAGTTTGTTTTTAAAGGTATATGCGCTATAAATAGACTTTAACGAAACTGGTAGTTTATTATACAATCTAATACCCTGGACCCTCACACTATGACTGACTACCCGCAGAGCGGGCAAGAAATTGCTTTTTAAATCTTTCCTGCGCGTGAGTTCTCTTAACCTTCTATCCTCCTCTGTTTCAGTAACTTTGCTTCATTATGTAACATAATAAAGGACTAAATATAGTTTTAAGGCATTCGACTATATTCGTGTAAAAAGTATTGATTAAAAACCTGTCTGACAAACAAAACCAAACGACCTTAATTTAAGTCTGTGACCTATTTACCACGTGAGAATACTAATAAAAACCGGCCACGTGCGAGTCGGTCTCGCGCACGAAGGGTTCCGTACAATTATTTAAGTATAAAAACGAGCAAAAAAGTCACGTTTGTTGTATGGGAGTCCCCTTAAATATTTATTTTATTCTGTTTTTAGTATTGTTATAGCAGCAACAGAAACACATTATCTGTGAAAATTTCAACTGTCTAACAATCACGGTTCATGAGATACAGCCTGATGACAGACGGACAGACAGGCAGACAGACAGACAGCGGAGCCTTAGTAATAGGGTTCGTTTTACCCTTTGGGTACGGAACCCTAAAAACTTTGACCTTTTTATCAGTACCACAAATTATAATTAAAGTTGGCGTTTTGGTCTAGCCTGCAAGGAACAGTATGTACATAAATAAATACTTAAATAAATTTGAATATAGATTGCAGTTAGCCCGGGTGTTAGAATTTTAATATTACGCGTGCTACCGTGCTTGTAACGTGTACTAGTATCGCTCTGGCCTCTGATGTAAAAATCACTTTTTGGTAACAGTCATCCATTAAAGTAATAACCGCAACAAGTGTTAGTACTATTCATTATTATTACGTATGGTATGGCTAGGCTAGCCCTGGATCACTTCGCGCTCTAGGTACGAAGCTACCCAAGTACATGACCTACCCATCTAGTCGGGCTGGTGCGTTGTAGGTATGGAAATGATTGCTACTTTAAAATATTGTCATTTGTGGTTAAAGAAACTTTATTTTCTCAAAAGAAATTTACATTTCACTGCATGAGAAATTACAATTAAATTACTTAATATTAGGTTGGGGAAAAAGTCTTTTCGCATTATAGTAAGTATGAACTTGTAATAAAATCTCTTTGGCTATACTATTTGTATCTGGCTGGTTTTGGTATCATTAAAAGTTTAAATTTTAAAGAAGATAATTCCATATTCAAATTAGGAAAATGTGTGATTTTTATTTGTTTTTCGTACTGTGAAGATGAGTGAATCTAATGAAGAAACTCGATACATTTTAAAATTTTACTACAAAAAAGGTAAAATTTGCGATGTTTATGGACCTAGTGCAGTGTCTGTGAGAGTAGCACAAATTTGGTTTAAGCGTTTTCAATCCGGAAATTTTGATGTCAAAGATGCACCGTCGCCCTACTACAGATAAAATGGATGCCATTTTTGAAAAAGTTAACACTAAGTTTTAGTGATGAGTGTGTTTTTATATTTATAATCATAAATCATATCATTTCATCATATGATTTATTTTTGTTGCTGTGATTTCACCTGTGAATTTTCACAGACGGTGATTTTTCATATGCCTTATGAAATTATGATCAATGGCGATTGGCAGTGCTTTATGAAGTGGAACGGAGATGTGATTTAGGTGCAACCTAGCGAAGTTGCGACTTGCTACAAATGATTACTAAGAAATCTAACGCTACTATCTAGATCAAAGTTCACCGCTACATCACAGGCACAGTGTTTATAAAATTATAATCTACAGGTCTCGGTTTGTTTACTGAAGCATAAATAAAACTATATGTCTTGATATTCACGGCTGATTTACTACTCTCGTATTATGAAATTTAAAGCCAAGATTCATTAAGTGTGAGTATCACACTGTGATTTGTAGCAGAGTGTAAGACAAAAAGTAGCAGTGATTTATAAAAAATAAAATCATATGATTTTTCACCCGCTCCTTATGAAATGATCCATGCCTAGTCCGTTGTAACGCGTCCGAAGAGCAGCGCTATAGGGATAGAACGAGATGCAACTGTTTAGGGTAAGCTTGTAGCGCTGTGCGAGCTGAACTACGCTTTATTGCGCTGTAGCAAGTCGCTATTTATTTAAATGACTTAGCAGCGTGAATCTTCCGTACCTGTACTATTAAGTATTCTGTGGTATGGCTGAATGTATACTAACCTGATGTCTTTTCAGTTTTAGAAGGCTCGACGATAGTTTTGTCAGGGCGACTAGGGGTGTCGTCGTCGGCGCATGGTGACTCTAGGGCGGTTTCTACGGCTTGGTCCAAAACTGTCTCTAAGGCGAACCTTGAAGCGGTTTCCGTCTCCATAATCGTTTCCAAGTCATCTGGAAATGTAATCCGAACTTTATTCGCGTGATACGAACCTGCAATTAATATACAACAACCCCTATTTTTCATACTATACAAAATAATAAATGTCCAGAGTATATCCATGTTTTTGTTAATAAAAATTAAGCATGACGAGTGTCTGCGTAATCGTTATCGAGGATTTTGATCTAAATATCGCATAACACAGGCAAATAAAATTCTTTAAAAATACATACTCCATTTTATATGTAAAAAATTTCGTACCGGGCGTTTTTGCCTGACAAGGGAAAGTTGACAGAGTTTTTATAATCCAAATATACCGTGATATTTTGTTGATGTTTGATATTCAGTTTTTTTTAGTCGGTGAAGTGATTAAGCTACAAACGCTAAAACTTGTTCCCATGCCTACTGACATTTACCGTCAGTGTTACCGACTTTTTGAACGACACTCATGAGCTAAACGCATTACTGTTTATGTGTATGTAGCGCTCATAGCGAAGGACGACTAGCCGTTTCTAGTCCATCGGTAAAGTTAGCAACGTTCGCTGCAGTTACTACTTTGATGGGTGACCGCTACAGCAAAAAGTGGTATTTACAACTGAGCGCTACCGTGCTTCGGAGGGCACGTTATGCCGTCGGTTCCGGCTGTTGTCGTAAGACAATAGTCGTTAAGGTGGAACGTTTCACTCAGCGCGGCATATTCGAACTTTCTTGCGTTTTTTGCCAATCATAGCCTAATTACTCAATGTGATTACGTGAAAACTGATTCTGCACAAATAAGTAGAATGTCTCAACAAATTACGATTAGAAATATCACCTAGATATCATTGGTTTAACACCAAATGGCAATAGACTGAAAATCCAAGACAAAATTTGTTTATTGCCATTTGTTGCTAAACCAATGATATCTAGGTGATACTTTTAATCGTTATTTGTTGAGATATTCTATTTATTTGAGCAAAATCATTGAGTAATTAAGCTATGATTGGCAAAAAACGCAAGAAATTTTGATGTTGCCGCGCTGAGCGAAACGTTCCACCTTAAGCCAAGTCAGAAGCCTTTAGGAGGCCTAAAAATTCAGACACCAGGGCTGACCACTTGCCTACACGAGAAGAAGATTACTGTGTATATTTATGATTTTTATAGTACACAGTTATAATACTATATCACGAACGGGTTTAAATGTTTTTCTTTATAAATTAATCTGTACACTACTGTGTACTTAAAAAAATGTACACCTATGTCTGCATAGTCAACATTTTTTTCACATTAGCAGCTAAACAATTTAATAAAACAAGCAAATAATTAATGTATTCTAAGCAAATAAAATAAAAAAATTACAAAGTACCCAAGTGGCAAAACATAAGGAAACTCATATCAGAAGCTTCGATTATTATTATACCCGTTAATAGAAGAAGCACCAAGAAACTTTACGTGATGTCATCTCTCTTTTATTTGATTATATTTAGTTAACTATATATATATATAAAGAAGCAACGGAGTTTCATCAGTAATTTACTGGTTTTACCTTTGGAACTCTTAACCTTTGCTGGATAAAAGTATACTAGTCTTTCTCATAATCTGTCTGCAAAATTTCATTCAAATTGGTTCCCAATAAATAACCATAAGCCTGGTTTTCACAGGCCCAGTTTCTAACCACCCAGTAGTCAACAAATGTACAGGACAAAAACAAAAAAATTTGAAGTAGCTGACCGAGAGCAACTGACCGGTCAGTACTGGCTCAACTTTGTTTTCACGGACCCAGTAGCTGCCAGACAGTAACTGTCCATCACTGTCCGCCCAGCTACTGGGCCTGTGAAAACCAGGCTTTACAAATAGTCACTTGTTAGGGTTTTTTAAATTTATTTATTAAGATACCAGCAGCATTAAGATCATACAGGTAAGTACATCAAGCCAAATATGAAATACAGCCAATGGTGTCGATACTAATTACATGTGATATGAAAAAACCAAATTAACATTCAATTTTACGTGTACCTACGTTATTAAATGTATTGGAGTGAGTGATAAAGAGGGTGTGTTGTTTGTGGAGTTTGAAGTGGATGGCATAGATAAAGTTCATACCTATAGATATAATAGCAGGCCCTGGTATAGACGCACATGAGGGCCCGGCAGTACTGGACGGTGCAGATTTGTGTACACGTTTCTTGCAGTCCTTCTCTAATTGGAAGTCTATCTCTCTTTGTAACTCTGTAAGCTCCCTTTCACCATCCTCTTCTTCTATTAACTGGAATGAGATTTTAAAATGTGGGATTGAAAGTATCCTGGTTATCTAATTTCCTTCTAATATATCTCTAGCCCCCCCCCCCCCCCCCCTTCGTCCTTAAGCCCTCCCTATACTTTTAACAAACATAGTTTTGCTATCCTATCAACTATGTCTTTCATCCGTACCAATAGTACCAACGTAAGCGTAAACGTAAGCGGGCCGTACAGCGATGCGGGAGCTCTTGTCTAAAAATGTGTATAACTCCTTATTGGAAGAGCTGATTTTGATGAAACAATCATACAACTAGGGATTGCAATCCGGAAAACCGGATCCGGTAATCCGGCGGATCCGGCATCATTTTACGTCTACCGGATCCGGTACCAATGCACCGGATCCGGAATGCCAATTTTTGGTTAAATGATCGCACACACATGAGTATAGGTTACTTTAAATGCATACCAGTGCGTAATAAGATTAAACTTGATCTTAGCTTGGTTGACGAAGTTATAAAAGCATTTTTGTGATGATTGTGCCATTCATTAGACAGATTCATCATGATGCCTGTCATAAGAATGACACTTGTTAACATGCTCAGTCACATACTCAAACGCCTAATTATTGTGAATTTCAGTAGATTAAGTAAAGTTGATTATGTTAAGAAGAAAGAAAGAAAATACATTTATTCAAGACATCACACATTACATTTTTACAACATGAAAGTTTAATACTTATTTAAAAAACAAGACAAATAGATGGATGTTGCGTGGTGCTATGATATGAGTCCTAACTCAACATAAAATTAAGTCGTAATCATGACCGTAAAACCCACAGAAAACTGCTAGATTTAATAATGTGTACTAAAATTGATCTAACTGTGAAAACTGGAAGCCTGAACCATACGTTAAAATTTGACTATAGTTACACTGTGGTAGATTTTTAATGGTTTGTTTATTTATAACATCGGAAATAAAGTTGATACACATAGTAGTTGCACATATATAATTTTTTTGTTATTTATATCTCGCATAGTATGTACACTCACTTGATTATCTCATAAACAGTCCTTTTTAAATTAACCTGATTTGATCAATCCCGGACCCGGCCGGATTGAAAATTACACCGGATTGTAATCCCTACATACAACACCTGCCCAGGGCTCCAAAAAAATAATTACAGAAACCGGCATGAAAATCCATCCAGTAGTTTTGCGTGATGTACTTTCATATATGTACCGACACGCACTTAACTTAAAAATGTTTTTACTAAATTATCTTCATGTAGGTACACTGTACACGTCATCCTGAGACTTCACACAGTCTAGTAATAAGATGACTAGACTGTGTAATCAGATCAAAGTCTCATTTGCCCAGTAATTTCACTAGCTACAATGCCCTTCAAACCAGAACACAGTATAAGTATGCATTTTAAGTTGATTTTAATATACAAGGTGGCTAAGCACTGGTCTCATACCTGATAGCACACACTATGCCATATTCATTTCAGGTTCATTCACTGTATCAGGATGTGAAATGACAATGACCCTGCACCACATTGCAATATTAAACCTGCCAAGGTTAAAACGCAAACCTTCGTAGTTCATCTAGTTTTGTCGATAACCGGACTATAAACAACATTTTTATTTTAAGAACTGGTGGAGCTGTGAGCTGTAGACCTCGGGAATGTACCTATAATTTATTTTTATAGTAGGGATAAATGAACTTAAGAGTTTCCATCTATCACAACCGGTAGATGTGAGTCGTCTTCTCCATTATCTTATCTTTGAGTGCTCATTAATTAATTTTAGTTTATTTTTCCGAATAGCATCTATTGGTGCGTGCTATTGTGGGAACAGTTTTGGTTCTCTGATGAGAACACCTCATATAAATTACCGCTTCAATGAGATTTACTACTTGAATATGTCGTACGAAAAGGAACTAGATACTTTTGGATTTACATAAATGCTGCGTAAATACATTAACATTTTGTTATTTAGTACTGCCGCGGCATTGGATAACTAATTAATAAATAGGACAGGTATTAGCGCAGCAGCATATAGCGGTTTGATTTCAATGTTGTATAAATCAAGCGACAGTAGCCCATTAGAAATAATCCACCTCCTTTATCTTGAAGAACTATCCCATTCGCTTGACATTGATAGCGACCTTTTTTGCGAGCAGCAAACTTTAACTGTGTACATCTTTAGTGAAATCTGTATCAAAATCTATTCAGTAGGGTTTGTTAGCCCGTCCAACTGATAAGCCCCGATAGTTTGATTACTATGAACAAGTCACGATCGTCACTCTGCGGTTGAAACCACAGTTTATGTGCATACTTTATGGAATATTTAATTTTTAATACATTAAAATACCGCAATAATTGGAAAGAGGGAGGGGAGGTCTTTGCCCAGCAGTGGGATAATATGGGCTAATATAAATAATACATTAGAAAGAGGTTATACTTATATCGACTTAAATCGGTTTAATTACATATTGTGACCAGCTACTTGCCTCTAGGATCCAACGGCTCCTCACGGTTCTGGCCAACACCCCTACCGCGTAACTATTCTGGTAATGGGCATCGCTTGCCATCCTGCACGCGCCCATTTACAAGTCCGTGAGTGAGAAAGAGAGCACACGATCATCATCGCCACCAGCCTTACACAACCAGGCCCCTGATCGTCGGTCCCCTAGTGGGGGCCGGCCTATGCTGCGTCTTCCAGAAAACAACATTAATCATCTATGTTTTTTTCAGTCATTTTGATTTAAAACCAAACTTCTAAACCGACTTTGATGACATTTCTGTGGAAACAATCTAAAAGTACATCAATAAAAAAAAAGAATTTTTAATTTGGGTGGTAAATGACGGAGATCTGAGGTAACACACATGAAAAATAAAAAAATACAGCCGATTTGAGTATCTCCTCCTTTCTATGAAGTTGGTTGAAAAGAGAATTTCACGAGTTTCGTTCCAATCAAAGTTCGGCAATCAATAATCACTCAACTGATTAGAGATGCACATATATCACTCACCTCACGTTCAATAACCTATAATAGAGAAAGTTCCAGACACTAACCTTCTGCAACCGTTCCTTATCCCGTTTCCTGGCAGCTCTGAAGGACGGTGGATCCTGATCTTCCTCAAGGTCTACCGTCATGAACTCGTCGACCGTCAGCGCACTGGATGGGGTCTCTCCGAACTCCAGCAGCCGTTTCCTGAGAGTTGACTCGTGGATTTTGACTATTCGGACCACGTCGCTTGGAGTTCGGTTGAAGTCGTGAAGACGGGCCGCTATTAGGAGTGCTGGAATGATATAGAGTTAGGTGAGCATAATCATGTTAAGTAACTTCTAATTATAAAATATTGCATTACAGGATATTCAGTATTTATCATGCAATTTATTTGTAAATAAAAAGTATTTTACAAATGGTTGTGTTTATTAATGTTCTTGTGTCATGAAAAGAGCGGAAATTTAAGAAAATAAGTCAAAGTACATTGAACTAAAAAAAAACCACTCTGACAAATAATATTAAAATAAGGTACCAGTACCGTTACTTAAGTTTGAGACGCAAGGTTGACAAATTAAGTTTTTTTTATGGTTCTGCACTCATTTTTGAAGAAAAGGGGAACCTTACGGTTATCATTTTGTTGTCAGTTTGTCTCTCTGTCAATATCTTTATCAAGGTATACGTTTTTCCAAAAAAATAAATATTGTTGTTCTGTTTCTTTAACTTCCCGTTGTTATCGAAATAGGAGGTACAAGGTAAATTGTACAAGACTCATTGTCACTACGAATGTAGAGCTGCAAGCAGAAACGTGGATAGAAAATGTAGTTGATCACATTGAGCATTTAAATATTTCATTTATTCTATTAGCTTAATATTAAAATACTTGTAATTGAAATAAGCAGTTCGCAAAGCCTTATGGCCTTATTCAATGAGATGAAGCGGATAAACTGTTTACAAAACGCCTGATTCTTGCCCCGTGCGTGTAGGCACTCACTAGTTCACTAGACTCAACTCCAAGCGAACTATCAAAAGATTCAGATCTCACCAGCTCCACATATCCCCGAAGGTCGTCTCCCGGAGTGGATGGAGTCTCTTTTCATCCGCTGCACCATCCTTAGTGCCGTCATGCTGACCTCGTGCTGTTTCTCCTCAAATTGCAGCTGGGACGCGAACCGTAGGATGTAGAGACAGGGGTCTAGAAAAAAAATTACCGAGACTTTATGTGTATGCTACACAATAATACCCACGGAAGTAAGACTTTGAATTATCATTTAGGGGCTTTTACATTTTAACGAGCTCAGTACCGCGCGCGCGGTACCGAGCTCGCAGCGTCCGTCGGTTTGACTAAATATATCTAGTTTCATTTATTGATATATAAATAAGAGCATTATAATATATAATATAATATAATATACGTGTGGACATTTCACACAGCGCCATCTAGCCCCAAACTAAGCATAGCTTGTACTATGGGAACCAGATAACTGATACAATACTTAGATACTTTTTTATTTGTAAATACATACATAGAATACAATATAACACCCAGACACAGAACAAACATCGATGTTCATCACACAAATGTTTGTCCTGAGTAGGAATCGAACCCACAACCTACAGTTCAGAAGGCAGAGCTACTACCAACTGAGCTAACAGGCCAGTCAATCATTAATTTAAAACTATGAAATATTTTGTAGTAGTTTAGAAAAATGATGGTAACAATATTTTATCGATGTAATACAAAACTCCGGAGATATTAAAACTTTTTTTGAAGCCTTTTTAATTAAAAATCAAATTTAATTTAATATTTTTTTAATTGCTTGAAAGGTAAATATCAAAAATCTGTTCTGACATTATGGAAGTACGGGATGTCTTTAGTGGGGTATAATTTAGTTTGGAGACTTACGTTACATAGAGTTTGCAAATTAGAGCTCTCAAATCGGGTCTATGTGTGTGTTTTTGCCAAAACGAACACCAGGAGAATGATGATTACTAAATAAATAGATAAATTATTTAAAATCCGCTCTATCATTATCGAAGAAGATGAAATGAAGGGTAATTTTCATATAATGGCTACTTAGTATAGGCATTAAAGCTATGCATCAATAATATTAACCACGAAAACCTTGCAACTACACATAATTTTGTAAAAGCACCCATAACTCATATTAATTCACACCATGTTCTACAACGAATACAATAAAATAAATTGTCATTTTCACATCGGACGATCCACCACCGCTCTTTTGGTGGATCATCCGGCGTGGACACGGCTATTCTATCTAAATAAAAGAATGTTATGAGCCCTAAGATGTTTTAATTATTATTCATTTAATTCTGTAATTTTTGACATCAAATAGATAGTCATAGAAAATTATTTAATGTGTACCTGTTGTACCTATTTTTGTTTATTTTTGACGTGTATTTTTTATATGAATAAATGACTATGACCATGACTTTTCCAACTCACTGTATGAGCCAGGACTTACTAGCAATGTCTGATTGTCTACCATTCGAGAATACACTACCGATTAATATTTTTGTGGAACTTGATGTCATCTATATTAACACATTTGTATTCTATACGTTCTGTCACTAATGAGATCAAAATTTATTCAAGCCTTGCAGTGGCGATTAAGCTACCTGTGGGCGCCCAAGACACGTCTTGAGCGATCCGGATGATCCTATAGCAGCCGTTGTGTCGGCTGCGCTAGGATCACCGGATCAGTCTAGCCCTTCTGGCTCAGGTACCGCTTTCGGCACCGGTATAGGATACCAGCGCAACACAATCAGACACCGACCCCGCCGGCGAGGTCGACGTACCCCCCGTAGGTTAGCTAGAACGGTCGCGACTTTCCATAGGGTCCACTCTTCCAGTGGACGTAGCCTTCTCGATCCTCTTATCCCGGCAACGGCCCAAGCCGAGGCTCGCACCCCAGGGGTGCCCTTGAGCTAGTTGCCTCCCACTTTTGACGGTTGGGCGCCTTAAGCGCCTGCCCTCCCGCCCGGTGACGCTGTAAAGGTCGGTAGAGACCAACAGCATTAGCCCGTTCAAAAAAAAAAAAAAAAAAAAAAAAAAGCTACCTGTGGGTATGCGGAATGAGGAAATAAATAGTGCGTGCATTTTGTTTTCTACACAATTTTGTTGCTGCGCAGGTTCTCGTCACGGCTTTAGTTATTTGCCTAGTACTATACGCAGACATTGGTTAGATAAAGATACACGCAGATTTAGGTTATTTGGTAAGTAAATATTATTAAGGCAAATACAAATTATATCGACTATAAGCAATATTAACTTTATATTGTGATTCGTGTTTATGCTCATTGCGTAATAATGTGAACAGCGACATCCTGCAAGTCACACACGTGAGGCCAAAAGTAAAATAACATGATTATGAAAGGCATAACTTTCTATTAAAAATATAGTTACGTATAAAAAGTCTGTGACGCAAAAGGATAACATTGAATTCGCATGCCGATGGATACTTTCAAAACTGGTTTATCAACAACACAAAAAATAAATCTTTCGTTGAGAATAAATCTATCGAAAAATATGATATAAACATAACATAATAATTAGACAAATGTTAATCTGTAAAGTCACGATTAAAAATATCGATGCCGTTTGCAGTAATTTATTCATTGGAGTTCTGAACAGGTTTTTAAGTTTGTTTCTCTTCAAACACAAGCAATAGCCCCGACTGTTCCTGGAAGACAATGTCAATATTAATCAGGCTAATTAGACTATAACCCCTTTACTAATAAACACTGTATAGCAGTGAAATAGCTACTCAGTGTTTTCTCTTGTTTTATCTTAGCCTAATTCAAATTTTATAGAAAGAAACAAAACAAAAAATAACTAATCTTCCGCTACAAATTAATTATTAGTAAGAGGGTAAATGATCGTTAGCCTGATTAATGTGTAGACTAAATTAGAGCACCAAACTGTAAAAATAAACTATGATTAAGGTAAACACTTAACACGATGATGCAACCGCTAACGCGAAACATATTAGTAAAACAATGAATATAACGGTATGGTCTACATACGTACATAGAATAAAGAAGCGCATAAAGACTTGTTGTTCTTTCAATAAATATTCATTAACTTGTTGTCAAATCAAAAATATTTGATTTAGCTAGAATGATTCTCAGAGCGTGACACACAGGGTTAAAAATCTGTTAATACCTTCCGTCAGTACTAAATGGTGTAAAGTCTCAAAACTAGTATACAACAATGCCTAATTAAGAACAATGCTGTGATTAACCTATAAACAAAGGCTGTAGAAGAAACTCCGTTTCAATTTCAACACGACATTTAGTCTAGGGTAAATAAAACACACAGACCCATTTGATTGCAACTGGTTTTTGCATAACTGCATTATTGTACGAACGAGAGATAATAAAAACGTGAATCTGTGAAAAGCAATTGCCATTTCAAAAGCACTGTGTCACAATTCGCTATGATATGAACAGGTTAAGACGACCATAAACTAGATTTATTATTGTCTAAATGGCTAATGAAGTAAGTAATGATTGATGAACTGTCTCTTCTGAAATAAGTGAAGGCATAGAGGAATTTCGCGATATACCAAATTGAACGAAAAATTTCAAGGTTCAATAGGTCGGGGCAAAAAAATGAGAAAGTCTATATTGCTAATGCGTAGCAATTTCTCCACGGCAAATGAATAATTATGTTCTTTGCTATAAGCTATAATACAATAGCTTATTTTATAAGCAAGGAGCGGTTATTTTCGACACGCAGAGAACGTTGTAGGCACACAAACTGATGATGATGGTTAAAATATTCTTAAAATCATTGGGATAAAATAACGTCAAAATCAAAGTCATCATCAGCCCAATACGTTTCCACTGCTGGGACACTGGTCTCACATAGAGAGAGTGAAGGCCATAATAACGTTAAAACTCAAATCATAATAACGTCAAAACTAAAATCGTCATTAACCCAAGACGTTTCCACTGTTGGGACACGGGTCTCACATGGAGAGAGTGAAGTCCATAATAACGTCAAAACTAAAATAGTCGTGTTTGTTAGTCGCTGATCGCTGATCCACACTCGTATATACCTACTATTAATTACCATCACCACACCCTACCGAATACTACGAGACGACTACAAAAGACGACCTATATAAAAACGAGGAAAATTAAGCCGCAGCCACGCCAGCGCGTCAAGTGGCGTCAGTGAAGCGTCACAATCGGCCATTCGGCACCCATCACTGCCTGTGTTCGTAGACGACCGCGCCGCGATCCCCGCGGGCCGCGATGGATACCGAATATTTTCGCGTTCGCGGACACTGCCGCTTCGCAGATGCGCCGGGTGGGGCCAAGGCTTAGATAACAATATTCATCATCTTTATCTGCGTATATCAAATTGATAAAGAAAGCTGGGATTTATAACGTTTACGGATACGTAACATCAGCTGTTTTGGAACAAGGAAACTCTCAATTAGGAGCTAATGTAAAAACTACTTTCACGTAAAAATAAAGCGCCAAAAAATCCGAGCGATTCAACGCTTCACAGAACTCAACCTTTTCAACACTGACAATTCGTAAAAACGTGTATTAATTTTATTCTGCTTTCAGATTTAATTTTAAGAATTACTTACATATTTTGCATTCGATTGGGTAAGTAACAAGGTATCAATCAGTCTTTTATCAATTTGAGCCTTTGTTTCGTTCATCCTAAAGCCTTAATTTGATTTTTGCTGTTTGGTTAATCACTCTACATTACGAATACGAAAGTCTTTTATGGGAAATAATTTGCATCCGTGTTATTTCTTTTGACCAGTTTAAAATTTGTTCTGTCGACCAGACTTTCAAAACTTTACAAGCAACTTGGTACTTGCTTATTATTTATATGAAGTAAAAATATGAAAATTTTTGAAATGGATTTTAACATTTCAATTTTGAAAAGTCAATAACTTCTTATTCTAGCACTTAATAACATTATTAACAATGGTAGGTAACAAGCTGGTTTACCACATCGTACATTTAAATTAATTGCGTAGCTTAAATTATCTACGTCTTTGATGCTGAATAAATTTCTGACGCGTTTGCTGTGATATATTTGGAGTTCTGAGGAGGCACTACGTGTGTTTCAAAAGATCAGTCGATACAAACAAACAGGTATTTTTAGATAAGGGCTTCTTCCGCATCGATTAAATCATAGTTATCGTCACGAACTGTAGGTATGTGAAGCCGTTGGCAGCGGCTAGCGGCTAGTTACTGGTACTTAAACCAAGTCTGTGGTCGTATCTAAGTAGTATAATATGTCCAGTCATTGCCAGGCGCGGATACAGGCGGGTATCGGCTATCGGCTATCGGCAGTCCAGCACCAAGCGCCAATTTACCAGGAAGATTACATACGTAATTTTACGTACATTAATTCGTCTCAATTCTTCTTGTATCGTATACATATGTGTTTTTATTTGTTTGATCGTAAATATTTTCCTGTACATACCTAGATTAAAAATTGGTCTGTCTAAACAGTTCGCGCTGGAGTAAATCCCAAATTCCTCTCTGGGGCTCCTCTGCTGTAATGATTTGTTAGTACACGCATATCTCAAGATATCTTATTGCGCCCCCCCTTAAGAAGTTTCTGTATCCGCGCCTGGTCATTGCGCACGCACTTTAGAATTTACGAGGAAAACAATGTCTTCACCGGAGATCTGTCTGACCTCCTTGTGGCTGCCGAATTGCCGATGTGGCCGATGTGGCCATTGAACCTTGAATAGTTGGAAGTTAACTTTAGCAATAATTGTTGAGCCTATTTTTATCAACGTTAGCCGTGCATTACCATTCTCATTGGATGATAGTGTGTAGTGCTCACATGAATCCTGCAATAACTATATATTAAGATTTTCCTAGTGGTATTATTTTTACAACTAAATAGGCCTGCATTTGACCGCAATCTCACCAGGACCCTAATTCTGTATGACCACTTTACGATTCCTTACTTCGAAACCACGCGAATTCCTTGTCTTATATAAGAAATCTGCAAAAATCTATTCTCTATGAAATGGAAACAAAACCGCGCGAAATGAATTTGGAAATGACGCGATTTGAACTGTCAAAAATCATAATGTTCCACTGAGACACGTTCCGAAACATCAACACGTCAAAAGTTACCACCACTTAATATATCAATATTTATTCTAATTAAAAATAACATAATGTAAAGAGAAGGTATTTCTAATGCTGTGACACGATTTGAACAAGACACGATAACGACGTGGTTTCGTATCGTGTGGAATCAAAGTTTTCATACAGAATTAGGGCCCTGATGGGAAGTGACGATGCGATCTACGATGGTAACTACATGCATGCCTAGAAGATACCTATTCACTCGCGACTTGAAGAGCTCCAGATTGTACTTATCGGGAAACAAAGACGATGGTAAAGTGTTCCATTCCTTATGGAACACTTTGGTATGTTATATATTCTGTGCTTTGCAGAGAATCGAAATCAAATCACGTCGGCGCGGCGGGCGTAAAGATGATAATATCGTCTTGAGGACATACTGACCTCAAATATGTGTGTAGTGCCTGTTCATCAAAAGGAGAATATGGCTCGTGATTTCCCAGTTATATTTATTTTATTAAAGGCACGTCGTTAAGTACATGACCTTGGGTTTACCACGTCACTCACACTTTTATTGACACAGTGACAATTTGTGAATGAGAGATACGCGCTCGTTTTGAATAGGTAGTTTATTTTAGGATATAAGTATCATTGATGTTGGATAGAATATATTTCTATCCACCCCGTCGTCGCCGCCCAAGACACGTCTTGTGCGACCCGGAAGATCCTATAGAAGCCGTCGTGTCGGCTGCGCTAGGATCACCGGATCAGTCTAGCCCTTCTGGCTCAAGTACCGCTTTCGGCACCGATATAGGATACCAGCGTAACACAATCAGACACCGACCCCGCCAGCGAGGTCAACGTACCCCCCGAAAGTTAGCTAGAACGGTCGCGACTTTCCATAGGGTCCACTCTTCCAGTGGACGTAGCCTTCTCCATCCTCTTATCTCGGCACCGGCCCAAGCCGAGGCTCGCACCCCAGCTGGGTTAGCATGGACGGTAGACAAAATTGTCTTTCCCCGTTTTACGTCACTTTCTTCATACTTGCTTGGAGTTAAACAGGGGAAAGACAGTTTTGTCTACCGGCCGTGCTAACCCTACAGGAGTGCCCTTGAGCTATTTGCCTCCCACTTTTGACGGCTGGGCGTCTTAAGCACCTGCCCTCCCGCCCGGTGACGCTGTTAAGGTCGGTAGAGACCAACAGCATTAGCCCGTTCAAAAAAAAAGAAAAACAACAGAATATATTTCTATTTTCAGGAGATCGTAGAATATTTGGCCACTTCGCTTAGTTTACCTGAGCCTGGAAATGTGTTGCCGTACCGATTGACTAACATATACGCAGAGAGCCCTAGGGTTCTGCGTGTGCTTGTAGTTCAATTTCTTCAATACACATTTCAATATGAAATCTCAAAGACGTCCTTGCTGTACATTACTGCACGTAAGTATAAAGGCTGCATCGTCCAACTAAAGGAATAGAGATATTTTCTATTTTAAATACTTCATTATTTCTATAATAACCTTTGAAATTCCTCAAAAGAAACAAAGAGAAACATCACGTATATAGAAAGAATAAGGCTGCTTGTTTACGTTCGGTAGCGGTACTTCTTTACACGTCATACTGTCTATATTAGTAAGCTAATCCGAATCCTTCCGAATTATTCATATTCTTGACATTGATACCTAGTCACCTAGATGACTTTCTGAGCTAAGTGCCAAATCTCAGAAACCCTCGTACGCATCATAAAGACGTGACAGGACAAGAGTGTACAATATCAGAACAATGGTATACAGGTAATCAATGCACGAGAGTATGGTCTGCTTACGGGCTCGAGCGAGCGTTGTACTGTACGCATACTGATGGCCTCTTACCACCCGGAGACCTTTCGTTACCTATTGCCAAGTGTACGCTATGAATATAAGGTGCAAATTACAGGCATGGCTTGACAACCACTGAATTTAACGTATCTGTGCTCGCGCTCGACCTCGGGTCACTTTCCCAACTCTGTGTATATGATTAATTCCAATCTTTAATATGGTTCATAAATGCATTTTGATTGAGAAAGAACCATAACCATACGTGTCAGTAAATAAAGACTATAAAAGGCAATTTTGTTTCTTTCAAAACGGCCTTTATTCGATCCGTCTCTATTGTTTTGTGTCGCTGATTTCGAAAGCCTATTTACTTACAATCAATTTTATTCATCCGATCATACGAAATCGTGACAGGGTTACCGGTTTCATTGCTCGGAAGTCGATAAACCGTTGACCTTTAGGCTCTATTAAAGGCAGTCATAATATTGCTGTGACCTTCATAGGCAGCCAAATTTGCTGGTGGTGTCGGAAATAGAAAATATTCAGGAACCAATATTATTTATACATGACATGACTTTATGATAATAAACCTTATGTATGCAGCACTATTATAGATCACTGATGTACATATTATTATGTTAACAAATCAAAATTGCCTAAATGGCAAGTCCCTAAGGTGTAATAGGTATAGAGATATCAATCTTTCGAAATTAAATGTTAGATAAGTTAAGAAACATTTTGAACTTTAAAATAAAAACGTTGCTGAAATTGATAGGTGTATCATGCAAATAAATTGTAATACTTAGATTAAAACTGCAAGTAATTATGTGTTGCAATCTCATACTTAATTATGGATTAGCAAATTGTGCACATCCTAGACTAAACATATTGAAACATTATGATGTCAAAATATAAGAATTACAGACCAGTGTAGGTATTTTTTTAAAACAAATACCTTAAAGCGATAAGGTATTCCAAAGATAAATATCGAATATGGCGACACACTTTATCACGGAGATTATCTATACGTGTTTTAATGTAACAGAGCTTCGCTACATATAGCGTCTGCCAAGAAACACAATAACCGTTGCATTGATCTGCATTAAAACATCTGTGACATCATCAGATCTACTTTCTCGATCGGAGTGCATTGGAAGCAGGGGCAGAGGCGTCCCTAGCGACCTTGCGCAAGAGTGCCCCGGAGGTAGTGCTGAGATCGGAACCATCGGAGCAGTCACACAAGTCAGACGAGCGCAGAGGCGCGCGCGCGCATATATTTTAAACCATTTATTGGACAGATACCTCAGTGGCAGTTCAGTGATAGTTTAGTTAGTGTAGTGTAATAGACAGTGGTCATGCCGGGCACGACCGGTGTCCCGCAGGAATGAAATGAAGGAAGGGAGCACAAGAACTCCTGCTAAACTACCCGTGGTGTTAGGCAAGGTGCTACTTCGCTGGATCTTTACGAAGGCAGATCTGGTGCTGTTCGTTTACCGGTTTGTTTTGTTCCTTATCTATTGATAACGACATGATTATCGTCTTCATAATTGTTTCGAATTGTTTGTTCAAGATACCGATGGGTTTCATTTTTATGTTAATGACTTACTATTAAAGCCTTTAAGATAATAGTATTTAAGCATTTGGAAACAAGTTTAGAGGATTGTTTGCTAATTAATACCTATTGTATTAAAGAGATACATCATTTAAAGTAGATTTAAATTTGCATTGATAAATATGAGTACTTATACAACCTATACCTACCCTATACTTATAACATGAAATCTAACAAACATGATCATTAGTATTTCATGAGTACGTGATCATATAACTATCAGCTTCAGCTTCAATCCAATAGAAAACAAAATAACACTGAAAGATGCTACCGGCTTGCGCCCGCAGCGAAAATAACCCTTGAATGATTTAATTCTTCACTGATGACAAAATTGTCCTATTTTAATTATCTCGTTCCCTCAAAATCATGGATTAATGATCTTGCCTGATGGACTTAAAGAAATGAAGATAAAATAACTTTCATTTTTGCTCATAAAATCAATCAAGCTGGATTGACCGAGATGATTTGATGAAAATAATTTATATTGCCCACTAATTCGTTAACACATTAATAATGTTAATTGATACTCTTGGTATTCTTAACACAGCGTTGTTGTGTAACTTGAGAATCTATCTGGTTACAACACTTACAACTTTCGCAAATTTTTAATACAGTAACTTGTTTTTGGGGACATGTTACAGATACTGCTCGACGTATGCTTTGCTCGGTAAAAAGTTATGCTATAGTAGCATTTTGACGATTAATCTCAATCAAATGGTAAAGGTCAATGTTAGCATAATGAGTCTGGAATGGGTGTAATGCCTCCTATTTCAGTGCCCATATATCAATGACATGTTTATAGGCCTACTGACTATAGACCTGTTTATCCACTTCTGAGGAACAAAATGTAACAAGTAACAAGATAGGTCCATGGTAACAAGGGATAAAATTGTCTCCGGTCCGAGCTATAGGTGCAGTGCGTGTTGGAAATAAGGATTGGTTGATGCCCGAACATCTGAGCGTTCTGAGTTAATTATGCGATGGAATTACACAAACTAGTTCCTTCAGCTCCATTTTTTCACCGGACAACAAGACCCACAGAAACACTACTATTCCTACAGCTCACTTCAAACTTTATAGTGCGAACAGCTATTAATGATGGACCTTGCCGTTGCGTCGTCCTTGCTTCAAGCTAACTATTACCTTGGAGTGAAAAGGTATCTTCTAGGTAAGCATGCACCATCGTAGACCACATTTCCCTTTAGATACCCCGACAATTAAAACCTTAAAATAAATAATTGCAATTATTGTTAAAATTAACGTTTTTCAATATACTAATAAAGGAAAGGATCCCGTAAGTCTGACGGCATGATGATATTTTATGAGAACATACAAGTTTCTCAACTTTGCATGACGTTGACGACCGACGTTCCGAGTAAGACTGATTTGTGATGTGACTGAATGTGACGCTGTGTCCTGTTTGAGCAGAGGCAGGACTGAATGCCAGTACCGTATCTACCCCTGTTTAATTTATCAAAGCTTATACCATGAAAAAACAGTGGGACAGTGGTCAAATGCTATGCCTATAAATGCCTTATACTGGGTGGCGCAAAAGTAAAGACCCTATTTGGTTCAGCTATAACATTTTTTCTAAATTAGAAAACTAGATTTAGGTTTTTTTAAATGTATATTTGTGCCATTAAATTTCGTACCATTAGGATTTAAAGATGATGTCTTTTAAATGGTGACCTCCAGAGTTGATACACATTTGAGCCCTATTTATGACATTTTGCATAACTTGCCGTAACACTTCCTGCGATATGTTCGTTATTTCTTGACGAATGTTTTCTTTTAGAGCTGCGAGAGTCTGTGGCTTGTTCACATACACCCGAGATTTCAAAAAACCCCAAAGAAAGAAGTCTGGACTGGTCAGATCGGGTGATCTTGCAGGCCAAGGCAAATCGCCAAAACGAGAGATAACTCGGCTTGGAAAAGCGTCCCTCACTAAGTCCATAGTGTCGCGCGCTGTGTGTGCCGTAGCGCCGTCTTGTTGAAACCAGATGTGCTCCAGCCCCAATTCGTCCAAACTGGGTATCAAAAACTCACGTAACATGGTTCTGTAGCGTTCTCCAGTGACAGTTATCGCATTGCCTCCAGCGTCTTCGAAAAAATAGGGTCCGATCACTCTGTCAACACAGATGCCACACCATACAGTAACTTTTAGTGGGTGTAGAGGTGTTTCTTAAATAATGCGCGGATTATCAGTGCCCCAGAACCGAGTATTCTGCTTATTGACATGCCCTGAGAGATGGAAATGCGCTTCGTCACTCATAACCAATTTTGAAGGAAAATCATCTTGCAAAATGTCATAAATAGGGCTCAAATGTGTATCAACTCTGGAGGTCACCATTTAAAAGACATCATCTTTAAATCCTAATGGTACGAAATTTAATGGCACAAATATACATTTAAAAAAACCTAAATCTAGTTTTCTAATTTAGAAAAAATGTTATAGCTGAACCAAATAGGGTCTTTACTTTTGCGCCACCCAGTATAAAAAATTGTTCACCGCCAAATCGGTCAATGAACAGTGGCAAACATTGCTAATTTGCTAGTATGAATTTACTGTTGAGATGACTCCAACATGTTTTTCTTGACCTGATGGCACAGAACAGCTAATATCACTTACGTACTGATGGTAAAATACCGTTCTTTCATTGTATTGGACCTTGTTGAACCGAAACCACGGCCAACCTGTTTATAATAAAAACCCTAGACCCCTTGACTATAAGCTAAACCTACATCACTAAACATTATTGGTTCACTAAAGTACCCCCGTTTTTTTTTTCATATTCACCTATCACTAGGAAAGTGCCACCATTCTGTAAATTTACTTTAGCTACTTAGTATATACTATTCTGTGGTTTAGCTTTAGATAATGCCACAGAGCCGGGCCCATAGTATTTTATAGGGTTTTTTTGAAGGAACTAATTTGATAGCTCCATGGAGCTAGAGCCCATAATGTTATAATGGGCGGTACATGGTCTCGCTCGACAAGGACCTATCACCTTCGCGTATGACCACAGAAAATATAATAGTACTACGTGTACGATGTCCATAGCCAACGGGATTCAAATCAAAATTTCCGATTTCAGTTTCATCTGGTATGCGTGTCACCTCAAAAGCCGGTCATCGATGAACAGCAGTGTGGATTTCTTCGAGAGCCTCATCGACGAAGACGGTCGCTTCGCCGAGCTGAACTGCCAGGAGCCAGTGGCGCCGCGAGCGCATCGATCACGATCAAGGCCTCTGAACCAAGGTGAAGATCGACTCACCGTAGTATTTCATAAAACCACAAAACCTTTTTTTTATTATTTTTTTATTGTTTATAGGCAAAGCATTTGACCACTGTCTCACCTGATGGAAAGCGACGACGCAGTCTACGATGGTGCATGCTTTGACCTAGTTGTTAGTACTATTATGTGTATTGTGTGGGGTAAAACTAAAAGTGGCTGTATGTAATGCGGAATTCGAATTCTGCAAGGAACTGTTCATCATCATCATCAGCTTTAAGATGTCCACTGTTGAATAAAAACTCCCCCGATATAGAGCGCCCGGCTGCTTGATTTTGTCAAGGAGGAGAAGGGAGTTGCCGTAATCACAACCACCACCCTCGGCATCAAACGCCTTGGTGATCACAGTAGACTACAATGCAGACTGAAGATAACGCTGCTGCCCATTCCTTGTATATTCCCTTAGCCGGTTCTTCCGGTACCAACGGGAAGAAATGGGGTGGTCCTATTCTTACGCCGGGACCACGTGAAAACAGAATAGTAATGCAAGTACCTATCAAAATTCGAAACCATTCATGGTCTATTTAAATAATGTTGGTAGGTAATCGCACTAATCAGTCTGGGTCAATTGATTTTGAATGACGTGTTGTTGCAATGAAGTAGTGTGCAAGCAAAACTCGACCTACTTGCATTTGATTATTTTCGCTAATATACACAATATGTAGGTGAGCCGTGAATCAATTTATTCCAGTGTAGTATGTACGTAGTACAACTTACTTATTTAAAAAAAAACTCAATCTAGGTACTGCATTAATGCATCCTAGAGCGGGAGCTGTCATCATAATAATAGTTTAGCGAGAATTTGATCGTTTTGTTTTTAAGGTAAAATGGGCTCTATTACCCTATTATACCCTAAGGCTCTGCTGTCTGTCCGTCTGTCACCAGGGCCGTATCTCATGAACCGTGATAGTGGGACAGTTGAAATTTTCACAGATGATGTATTTCTGTTGCCGCTTTATCAACAAATACTAAAAAACAGAATGAAGTAAATATTTAAGGGCGCTCCTATACAATAAATGTGATTTTTTGCTCGTTTTTAAAGATAATGGTACGGAACCCTTCATGCGCGAGTCCGACTCGTCAAGAATATGCGAAAAATGTATCTATTATATTCTAAGTATTATTAATATTTTTTTTATTTTTCATTCTCTAAATTTTCTAAATTGACCCTAAAGAAAAGGTTAAGATGTAACGTTACACTAGCGCGGCAAATTCAAATTTTCTTTCGATCTTTTGCCAATAATAGCTTAATTACTCAACGTGATTACATGAAAACTAGCTTTGCGCAAATAAATATAATGTATCAATAAATTACAATTAAAAGTATCACCTACTTATCATTGGTTTAGCGACAAATGACAATAGACTAAAAAAACTAAGAAGAAAATTGTTTATTGCCATTTGTGGCTAAACCAATGATATCTAGGAGATACTTTTAATCTTAATTTATTGCTATTTATTTCCGCGAAATTAGTTTTCATGTAATCATGTTGAGCAATTAAGCTATTATTGGCAAAAGAACGCAAGAAAATTTGAATTTGCCGCGCTAGTGTAACGTTCCACCTTAATATCATCCTAGGAGTATCACGTCTAAAGTAAGACATAGCTTATATATCTTGCTAAATGCTAAATACGCTAGCCGCGAGGAGCCACACGATAAAAAAGTAAGTTGCACCATTAGACGTCAAATCAAGTAAACGTAATGGCGGTCCCACAAATGAGTATTAAATATTTGAACATATATTTGCGCAAATGTTTTCGGTTATAACGGATTGAAACCCGTATTACAGAACTACGCTCAGTCGTGAATCTGTGCTCAAGAGAAGATTTCATTCACACAATGATCAAATAGAAAAAAAAAAACGAAAACATCCAACTCAATGGGCATCAATCGACGACTGAGCATAGCTCTATATTACGGGCCTGATACTCTGCAAACAGTGACCTTCCTATAATTCGCAAATAGCAGTGTTGCCACCCTATCAGTTTTACCACTAGAACTGTTAGTTTGGGACTTAACGACAATGAGGCGTTTTCTTAAAAAAAAAACTATATTTTATGTATGACCCAACAGATGGTTTTACCAAAATCGTTTCAAGCTTAGACCACAGATTAGCCGTGCATTATGTGGTCGCGCATTTCTGGCCCCCGTTTTATAAAGCTACAAGTCTTGTGCTTGTAGCGAAAAACTGGCAACACGTAAAAAAAAGTGAAATAATGCGTTTTATAAAGCTACAAGACAACAAGTGTACAAGCTACATCCCCCGATATATTACTTTACTCTATGAATTACAAGCAGCAACAAGTGCTTTTAGTCTATACTCAAAGACTTGTTCTTAGACCATAGACAATTTTCATTTTTTAAATGTAAAATCGAACAATGAGGCTTTCTATTAAAAAAAAGAAATTGTATTTTATATATGACCCAATAGATGGCGCCAGTTGTGGTTTTACCAAAATCTGTCACTGTCACTGTTTCAAACATAGACCACAGGTTAGAGGAAATGTGTCACGATACTGACTGACAACTCTAAACTCTTCCGTTTTTTTAGTTTCGTTGTGGGATAGCTTGGCTTTATTTTGGATCATAATATTAACGTTTATCTATCTCGCAGATCTACTGTACTTCAATTTACTTAATAAGAATGCACCACAGACTACTTAGGAGTGACTACAGGCAATGTAATCGTGATCCACTCAACTGAATTTGACATTTCCTTGTAGATAGTCTAGGCATTTTCTTATGTTTGAACTACTCTGTGGTTTGGAAGGTTTAAACTATTACTTACTGCGCCATCTACAAAAGAAACGGAACTAGGTTTTTTTTTAAAATAAAACTCCTGATTGTTTTGGTCATTACAAGTGTACGGAACTACAATTTGCCCGCCCGGTGACGCTGTACCGCCCGGTGACGCTGTGCCGCCCGGTGACGCTGTAAAGGTCGGTAGAGACCAACAGCATTAGCCCGTCCAAAAAAAAAAACTACAATTTGTAAAGATTTTTACCTGACTAATGAGCTAGGTAAAATGAAGTACAAGTGTAGATAAATTTATTAAAAGTGGATTGTATCGGTCGTATCAGGTATTAATTAATTTTCGATTAGTTACATTAAGTAAATATGAACTAATTATGTTTAAATAATGAGAAATTCAGCTTGATGTATAGTGACTTTGACCCAACTTTATTTACTTAAAAAGCTTTACTTAAAAACAGAGACACTCCGCGTTTTCACCCACGACTTACATAATTTTCCGCAAGAACTCTTGAATTTCCGAAATAAACCGCACCTATCCCGGTAGTAAAGTACCTAATTTGTGTCCAAAATTTCATCCAAAAAAGGTCATCCAATTTGGCTTGAAAGCCACAACAAACAAATAGGTAATGTTTTCCCATTCATTTATATAATATTATGTAGGAGTTTAAAAAGTACACACCGACTAAATTCACTAATGAATGGGAGCCAACCTAAGAAAAAGCTATTGACCATGCTATTGACGTTCATTCATAGTGATGTGCAACTTGTAATATCATAATCTACACTTTATTCTCTACTTGGTCTGTGGTCCCCCGCGTGAGGCCTCGGTGACTTGCATAGTGATGTGCATTATACTTGTAATTTACACTGTAATCGATAAGTGTTGTTTATAAAACGCCAAACTAGTAACTTGTTCTTGTAGCTGGTACAAATGTAAGCTTGTACTTGTAGCTTTATAAAACGGGGCCCTGGCTGTACAATACAGTGACACATAGTTTCTTCAGTGGGAAATCTATGAACTCCTTTATTAGTGCATGTTACAACAGCACACAAACGCATTTTTTTTATTTGAGATATTACAATGTACAAAAATTGTTAAGATTGCAGCACAGACTGCTTAGGAGATACTACAACAATGTACTCGTGGTCCACTCAAATGAATTTGACATTTCCTTGTAGGTAGGTAATTTATACTTACTATATGTGCAAGTATCATTTAGCCGCACGGCTTCTTACTGCAGTTTCTGCTAGGTTCAAAATAAATAGGATCTGCCATTATTCTTTATTTTTTCACAAGGTGGCTATGTCCTCTGTCATCAGTGTGCGAGTGTGTCAGTGTCACTTTCACTTCACTCAACATACAATAGGATCTATAGATATTTACGAAATATTAATTCATTGAGTTCGATATTTGGTGGGAATCGTTGTAGATTTTCAAATTTAAATGACCTCTATTTAAATGATTTTACCCATCTTTGAGCGTCTTTGCTTTACAAATTTTTTTTCTCATATTTTGGCTCCACAGAGGGTATTTAGCCAGTGTCATGTATTGTAATTTTTCATCGTCTTAGCCACAGTCCACTCTAAGTCAGGTAGACATAGTCCAGTCTAAGTCATGCACTAGTAAAGTGGTGGCAACTTTACTAGCAGCTTCTATGGAATTTCGGAAGCAACACGAAAAACCACATTATACCACTTGCCCACACTCATGCTCGTAATTCAGTACTTAATGCGTAAAACGCCACCAATTTTAAACTTAACACTGGAAAAAGCACAAGTTTTGAAAAATAATACAATGCAACAACGTGAACTTTTTCACGTTCTCGCCAAAACTCCTTACAAATATTTGTACACATGTGTGGGACAGGCATAGAGTAGAGCAATAAAAAAAAACAAATTTACAAAATGGCCGACCGCCACTTACAGTAGTTTGGTTAGCAAATATTTAGATTGAAATTGAAATAAAAACAGTGTAATTTAGAGCAGCCACTATGTCGAACTTGTGTTCTAGAATAGTTTCAAAGCCCCAGAAAAGATTACAGGAAGGTAGAGATAGCATGTCAGTTACTCAGACAAACGCTTGGATGAATGGTAAGCAAAGAATTCTTATTGATTCAGAACAGTTTTCGCTCCGATTCTAAGGTCAAATTATACAGGCTAATCAGCGACAGTGAATTGATTAGAATTCTATGTCACGGCCTGTGTTATATTAGGAACGTGTGTTCGCTTGGCTCTCTGGTAAATTTTGATGGTATCGATTTTCATTGCTTTTATTCATGTTGTTAATTACAGCGGAAAATATAAATAATGGCGGAGGATTATCGCTGTCTCCACCTCACACGGTGTCTCAGCGCGAGACGGGAACGCAAGTGTCTCAATGCTACAGCGGACCACCATCCCCTTGTGGGTCTACAAGTGTCACTTCCTCGCCGACCTCATCTCCTACGCCGCCGCCGGGCTCCGCCACTCTCGACCCTAACTGGCAGGCCACAAAGCCCACTGTTCGTGAAAGAAATGCTGCTATGTTCAACAATCAACTTATGTCGGACATTACATTTATAGTAGGAGGTTCTGGTAAGACTGTTTCCATATAATTTTTAAATTGTTTTCATATAACAGTTCAATTTGTGCACAGAATTATATCAAAACATAATTTTGACCTTTTATAACAATTGAGTTCAAGTCATGAGAGTTTAAAAATACTGTTTCTGTTATTTAATTTTCATCAGCTTTATTAACATTCATTATTATTATTACAAATAGCCAAAATAATTTAAATTGAATAGTCAAAGAAGCTCTGGCCGGCTTCTAACAAGTATTGAGTTGATGCTCCACTTTTAATTACAACATTCATTTGTTTTTTCAGGCCACACACAAGTAATCCCCGCACACAAGTATGTTCTAGCCACAGCTAGCTCAGTGTTCTACGCAATGTTTTATGGAGGTCTAGCGGAGTGCAAAAAAGAAATAGAAGTGCCTGATGTAGAGCCATCTGCCTTTCTCACATTACTTAAGTAAGTAAACTCTGCTCTTGTTGAAACATGGTTTACAGGAATAGGGTGTCCCCTCAAACTACCAACTCACTGAATTTGAATCAGAACAAACTTACAGGTATTACAAAAGTAACAAAAATTGTAGGTTACATTTTATGTAATGAACCTTATTTAAATCATAATTTATTATATTTTCAGATACATTTACTGTGATGAGATACAACTGGAGGCAGACACAGTTCTATCAACTTTATATGTTGCCAAGAAGTATATAGTGCCACATTTGGCCAAAGCCTGTGTCAATTATTTGGAGACAAGTCTTACAGCAAAAAATGCTTGTCTCCTCCTCAGCCAATCACGGCTGTTTGAGGAGCCAGAACTCATGCAAAGATGCTGGGAAGTGATTGATGCCCAGGTATGTGAGTCTACAGAGAATTTAACCACCATCTGCCTTGAGCCTTCATCCTCCTACAGTAGTCTGCTTATGGAGCTCTCAGAATCCTCCAGTAGGAACTTTTCTAGCCCAGAAATAGAAAGCATAGATAATCTAAACACTATTTATAACTAAGTAAACACTAAAACTTGTAATGCTCAAATTAATCTCTGGTAATTATTAATAGTAATTGTAAGTGTACTTGCATAAAGTGATTGATACCTGTGGTAGCTTAGAGTATTGATTGCAAACACTGCCATATTTTATCTGATTTAATGTGCCACTAAATTGTAACATCAAGTATACCTACTCAATATTTGGTTGTGAGTTAACTTTAGAAATAGTGTGTGAATGTTATCAAATGTGTGTAAAGAGTGCACTAATTAAATGTGTCTATCTAGTCATAATATAGGCTAACTAAAATATTTAGACTGCAATACAGTTTAGAGTCCTAATATTATTTGTAAATATTGATGTTGTGTCCAGCATGTATTGTTGTTGAATGATACAATTTTTGTAATATTCTTTCTATGTAAGAAATCCAAATAAAGTCTTACAAATTGTATTGCAGTTTTAATTAACCTTCCTTTCAATATGAATAATTCATTTTAGGCTGAGATGGCCCTGACATCAGAGGGATTTGTTGACATTGATGTGTCCACACTCGAGTCAGTATTGGCAAGAGAAACATTGAACTGCAAGGAGATCAACCTGTTTGAAGCTGCATTAGCGTGGGCTCATGCTGAATGTGTGAGAAGAGAGATAGACCCCAGGCCGAGCAATAAAAGAGCCATGCTTGGAAGTGCCATATACCTCGTAAGATTTCCAACAATGTCTTTGGAAGAGTTTGCCAACAGTGCAGCGCAACTTGGGATATTAACCCCTCAGGAGACAATAGACATATTTTTGCATTTTACTGCATCTAGCAAACCAATTTTGTCATATCCGGTTAAGCCAAGAGCTGGACTAAAGGCACAGGTGAGCACAATCCTTTTATTATTCAATAACAAAATCATGTATTTGACATTAAATTAATTTTGGAAAAGCTCTCAAATTGTGAACAAATATTAAATGCAATATTATCTAATTTCAGATCTGCCACAGATTCCAGTCCTGTGCTTATAGAAGTAACCAATGGAGGTACAGAGGCAGATGTGATTCAATACAATTTTGTGTGGACAAGAGAATCTTTGTGGTTGGTTTTGGACTTTACGGATCTTCAAATGGTGCAGCTGATTATAATGTTAAGATTGAATTGAAGAGATTGGGAAGGGTGCTAGCGGAGAACAATACTAAATTCTTCTCCGATGGATCTAGCAACACTTTCCATGTGTACTTTGAGAACCCAATACAAATTGAGCCAGAGTGTTTCTACACAGCTTCAGCCATACTCGATGGCAGTGAGTTAAGTTACTTTGGACAAGAAGGTTTGAGTGAAGTATACATGGGAACAGTGACATTTCAGTTCCATTGTTCATCAGAAAGCACCAATGGAACTGGTGTGCAAGGCGGTCAGATTCCAGAGCTCATTTATTATGGACCAACAGTAAACGCTGCTTTGGTGAACCCAACTACAAATGAGGACTGACAGGCCAGATCTCACCCTCTTTACTATTCAGTATGAGAGTGTAACTTTAATTAATTTTAGCAACATATATTGTAAAAAAATTTGGTCAAAATTATGTAACCATTCCTGGAATGTTATTGTTTGTTGGCAAGTTAAAACTTATGTATGTACTTGTGAATAATGTTAATCTTATAGTAGGTAAGTACCATGAGAATGTGATATGGGTGTTGTAAAAAGCTCTCTCTTGATATCCTTAGATTTTAGATCTTTTCCCTTATGAAATCATTGCAATTAAAATATACTATATATTAGAATTTTAATAACAGATTTTTTATTTAATATTTCAATATGGGTATTATGTATTAAGCACTATTAAAGTTCATTTAACCTGTGCATAAGGTGACAGTTGGCATAATAAAAGATGAACAATAAGTAAAGCGTACTACTGTCGTAAAAAATGGAGGGTTATTTCCTTTCTTCCCACCAGACAGCCCCTGTGGCGTGGTGGTTGAGCTGGTCGGCTCATGGCCCGGGAAGATGCGGGTTCGATTCCTGCGACAGGACATGTATTTGTGCAAAGAAAAAAGCACTAAGACTTGTTCTCTGTCTGGCTGATTGTTGTGGGACCATGGTCCTCGTAGTTTAGGGGTACCTAGATACAGGGAATCCAAGTCATGATCCATATGTATGTATGTGGATGTGATCTGCGAGTTTAATTTATTTATTTGTCCCACTAAGGGGAAAAATTAATATATGTACTTATAGAGTACAGTTCTTCGAAACTAAATAAATACATATGTGTGGACATTTCTCACAGCGCCATCTAACCCCAAACTAAGCATAGCTTGTACTATGGGAACCAGATAACTGATAGAATACTTAACTGACAATTTCAAAGTTAAGTATATTTTGTACTAGCTGACCCGCCCCGGCCTCGCACGAGTTGATTAATTTTACGCCCTAAGGGAAAGGAGAGAAAAAGATGGGATGGTGACGAAAGGAGGCACCTGGCAACTTACCTCCCTTTTCTCTCCCATCCATCCCATAAAAAGTGCTCCAAGGACTGTCTTTCGTCTGCTCACACTCTCACTAAACTTCTGGTAGACAAATAATCACACATGGTCAAGTCTCTGCGGGACTTTTTTTTACGAGTCGGTGATATTGTCCCTTAGACCAGGGTCAACAGTCTCGCGCCCGCTCAAGGCCTTAAACTGTTCACTGTTAACTGTGGCGCGGTTGTCATAATAACATCTATGGCAATCGTTACGGGTCTGACGCCATCTAACCATCCCTGTTACTGGTCCCTTATGGGTTGCAAGGTCAGACGGCAGTTGCTCATGTAATTCACCAGAATCCGACCCCCACCAAGCTCGCCACTACATGTTAGATTGGGAGCCGACCCCAATAAGAAATGGGAAAAGGCAAAGAGGATGATGATAAATAGTAATAATAAAATGTCTAAATATATATTTCGACCTAAACTTTTGTTATAAAATAGCATTAGACCATAATTTGGTTACGGTGTAAGACTGCTGTTTTTATAGTAAACAGAATATAATACAGAACCGAAACAATGCACTTACCATTTGGAGGAACCATGATGCACAGAGCTCTGGCGAGTTTGAAGTAGGTGCGGCCCAGCTGGTAGCAGCAGATAGATGCTGCGTCACTGACGTCTATCAAAAGATCTGGACAAAATATGCTAAGAATAAAGTATTGGCATTATTAATTATGAGAATAAAAAGCAAGTAAAACTTAAACCCTGAGGGTTCTTATACTTTCTCATCACCTCGTCATGACCTAGCCAACTCATTTTTGCTGTTCTTATGTGAATAATAACTTGTCTTTTTCTTTGTCAAACTTTGCCGTTGTGTACTAACGTTAGACACGACTTTATGCTGCAATGGTTCGAAATAAACTGGAGATGGCACAGCATTTTAACGCCACCTACGACGACCATAACAACACCAGGATGTAAAAGAGACCACAACAGTATATTTCTATAGCAAGAATCGTGACCCTGTAAGCAGCCTATGGCGTCTATAGGAGGTCACAACCATTATCGCTCCTACTTCGATTATGTCCCACTCCCTATGTCAATTCATCTTGCTTCATTCAATTCCTCCTAATCTCTTTCCACTTCTACTCTGGTCCTGTCCCACTTTGGTCCCAATCACATTCCACTCTTGTCTACTTGTCACAATGTAACATTAACCTATCCTTTACAGATAATTATGTCCCTTAATTCTTCTTGGACCATGAAATATATTCTTAAGCTGTTTTGAACATGTAGGCTAATCTTTCAGCTTCGTCTGCTTAAAACATAGGATTTGATACTATTATTGAAGCCTCATTCAAAACTCCCTACCTCATCTATTTTGTAACAATGTAGTACCTTTTTTTATAAAAATTAACCTTAACTGAATTTGCGATCAAGGCCCCTTAAACCCCGTTGTTATCCTCCTATCTACACTATAAGAAATCTAATTATTATTTTATTATCATTTAGCTATCTAATTTTACTAATCTTATTTTCAGCAGGAATAATTACATAGGTAATTTTACTGTGCAGAGATTGTATAGACTACTACAATTTTTGAACTGGACTGCTTCATCATCACTTATCATAATGCTGCTAAGCAGTGTTAACTATTTAATTGATTAATAACACCCAAGGATCACATACATACACTGTGTCTAAGGACCCAAGAGCTACGAAGACTATGGTTGCATGAGATCCAGACACAGACCATTTATGCTGCAATATCATAATAAGTCACAAGACTTATTGTGATGTTGCAGCATAAATGGTCTGTGTTTAATAGTGGTAGGTAAACATAAGCAAGGTGGGATATTCTATTAGGGTTATCTGGTATGACTAGATATTTTTAAAAGGATACGAGGAGTTTTCTCAGATCGACATGTCATGTAAACACATGCAGCTTGTGTGTGTGAAGAAGGACGGCCAATGGTGAGATGCAAGGAGAGAGCCATCTTGTAAAAGTTGCAGGCAATGTCTATGCACTGCTGGTTAAGGCGCAGTTGTTGACAGAGGTTGGTGAGACCTTCCCGGGCCTTACGTAGTGTGACCTCTCTTGATTCTTGCCCAATTCCAACATTGAAAGCTGCAATAATATAAATTGTCAGCTTTTCTACAAAAGTAAAGTATTTTAAATTAATTTCCCTGATGAGAGTCCAGTGTAAATTATAATGAGACAAAACAATTCAGGAACTATTAATGAGTAACAATAAATAAAACAAGCTGCCAAGGCATTTAAATAGATATCCATTTATGTTTCATAGTTCTTAGTCGTCAATTAAAACCACAAGTCAACAGTCTTTTATCCCACTCTTATAAATACTTCAGTCATAACAATAAATAAGGCACATAAGTATAATACATAGTAGGAAAAGAGAATTATATTCATACTCTGACATTAGAAACAAGTTTGACTTTATCAAAGTGTGACTTAAAATAAGTTTTACAGCAACTATATCGTACTTAGCAAAAGTTTATTTATGCAAAGATACATACCTCTGCCAAATCCCGTAGCACCTCCTTTAGAGTCTGCGGACACAAACTGGCCAATAGCTGAGGACCCGCCATGTGCATTCTCTTGAAACTCGACCTCAGCAACTATGATGTTATCCTCGAGTACGGTGCCGCAGCTGGTGCAGACCGCATCACCACGAGCTGGGTCTACTTCGATCTCCGACGACCCACAATGCTTACACTTCTTCCCAGACATCTCACTAGAGGAACAGACAATCTGCATTAATAAGTAAAGAATATTGTATTGACGCTATGTAGTGTATCCACAATACAAATATAATTAAATGAAATAAAATCAAGACGACTGACGGCATGTCTAATTGGTACTTATTGTTAAAAATATTGTCCAAGCAGTATGTTAGGATAATTGAATAAAAAAAGGCACACAGCATTGGACTTACGTATCTAAGTATAGTATTATAGATACCTGAAACTAAGTAGATGAAGCTCTTTTTATTTATGAATGAGATGTGCTAAAATAAAAGTAACGCAACCGTAGAAAATAAAACAAAATCCATATCTAAATCCGTAAAATGCGCGAATTAAGCATATAACTCGAAGCAGTCGAATAGGTACTTTTACATATAGGCATAACAAGTCATGGGCAAAACAAATACATCGTACTTAGTTTTATAATTTTTTTTTTTCTTATATTTTGGCTCCACACATAGTGTATTTAGCCAGTGTCAAGTATTGTAGTTATTCATCGAGTTATGGAATATTTCACGTGTAAAGTCAAGTCTTTAAGTCTTAATCACAGTCCAGTCTAAGTCAGGTAATCATAGTCCAGTCTAAGTCATTCCCTAGTAAAGTGGTGGCGACTTTACTAGAAGCTTCTATGGAATTTTTGAAGCAACACGAAAAACCACGTTTCACTACATTATATCACTTGCCCACACTCATGCTCGTAATTCAGCACTTAATGCGTAAAACACCACCAATTTTAACCATTAACACTGGAAAAACCACAAGTTTAGAAAAATGATACAATGAAACGACGTGAACTTTTTCATGTTCCCGCCAAAACTCTAGTTTTATAATTTATTATAAAACTACACAAACATTTTGTGGTGTGGTGTGATTGATAGGTATTATGATATATATACTCTTTGCTTTGGTGATGTTTGTTAGGGATGTTCCGATACTAGTAAGTACTCGATACTTTTCTTTCGATACCAACACAGATTAAAGAAAAAAACAAACTCTGTGGATACCAAGTACTTTTTAGCATCGAATCAATCTTTCGATACTTACTTGGCATCGGAAAGAAAGTACTAGAATCGAATCAATGTTTTTAGAATCGCCAAAAACTCAACGCCAAACAGCTTTATATTGCCATAACATATTTATTTCTTGAAAAAAGCATAGTATGGCCTAACTTTAAGTCAAGTAACCTAAAAAGGTGATTTTTAATGTATACTTCAGGCAAAAACAACCCCATTTTTAATTTAAGCCGGAAAAATCCAATTCAAAGCGTTGAATACGGTTAATAAACACAAACACACAAATACAGTACAGTTAAGGTAGTTGTCATACTTAACTAAAATAATAAAATAAATTAAAAACGAATAATTCTCGCGATACCTACTTGGTATCGGAATGAAAGCACTTAAGTCGGAAAGAAAATACTCCTATCGGAAAGAAAGTACTTGTATCGAATATTGTCAAATTAAATGTCCTAAACGCATTCTTAGTATTCGAATGACTGGTTTTTCGCGCCAAAATACTTGGAAATGTAGTTCAGTTAAAGAAACAACATAGCTTTGCTGCAATGCGGTTACATATGTTTCTTTTTCGGTTTTGATAATTAATAAAAAATGTATCCATATGACTAGGTATCGATACTTTTAGGGTATTCATAGGATTAGTATTTTTTTTTATAGGTTTGCCAACAATCATATCACTAAAACTAGCTTAACGTCGATCGAATCATGATTGGAGTACTAGTCATATGAGTAGGTATCGATACTTTGGTGGTATCGGAACATCACTAGGTGTGGTGACCAAAGATTATATAATTAAAATCATAGAATTTAAAAAAACGGGAACGAAATTTTGATCGACATCGAACTGACGTATAGCAATGGCGGACACATAAATATACAGTGTGACTGATTTAAGAATTGCCATGTGAAGAAAATTACCCGAAACGGACAAGAAAAAGATCAGACGTTGGTGTGACTTTTTGTATGACCAAAAAGCTACGCGAGCTTATAACAGAGTAGTCAAAATTTAATGGCTTATGTCATTTTATTTTTCATCCCTCAGGGTTAGTTCTATTTGAATTAGTAAAAAACTATTATGACATATAGATATATATCCTTTTCATCATCATCATCAACAGCCTGAAGACGTCCACTGCTGAACATAGGCCTCCCCCAGAACACGCCACCTTGAGCGGCTGCTCGCCTCCTGCATCCATCGGCTCCCCGCGGCTTTCACCAGGTCGTCGGTCCACCGAGTGGGGGGCCGGCCTACGCTGCGTCTTCCGGTTCGTGGTCGCCACTCGAGAACCTTTCTTCCCCATCGGTTGTCAGTTCTACGAGCGATGTGGCCTGCCCATTGCCACTTCAACTTACTAACTCTAAGAGCTATATCGGTCACTTTAGTTCTCCTGCGGATCTCCTCGTTCCGGAGCTTATCTCGCAGGGAAACACCGAGCATAGCTCGCTCCATAGCTCGCTGCGCGACTTTGAGCTTACTAATGAGGCCAACAGTAAGAGACCATGTCTCAGTTCCATAAGTCATCACTGGCAACACACACTGATTGAAAACTTTCGTTTTCAGGCTCTGCGGTATTTTGGACGAAAAGATAGGACGAAGCTTCCCGAACGCTGCCCAGCCGAGTTGGATTCTTCGCGCCACCTCTTTGTCGAAGTTGGACCTACCTAATTGGACAATCTGTCCTAGGTAGACATACTTGTCGACAACTTCGAGAGTATCGTTCCCAACAATTACCGGTATAGGTGGAACATGAGCATTAGACATGATCTTTGTCTTGTCCATATTCATCCTAAGACCAACCTGCTGGGAGACTCTACTGAGGTCGTTGAGCATGGTGCTAAGGTCCTCGAGCGATTCCGCCATTATGACTATATCATCGGCAAAACGAAGGTTAGTGATGTACTCGCCATTTATGTTGATGCCAGATCTTTTCCACTCCAAGAGCTTGAAAACATCCTCCAATGCGTTTGTGAACAGTTTCGGAGAAATAACGTCTCCCTGTCTCACGCCTCTTTGCAATGGAATTTGTTCCGTACTCTGGTCCTGTAGTCGGACTGACATAGTGGCCTTACTGTACAAACACTTCAAAACTTCGATATACCTATAGTCAATTTGGCATCGCTGCAAGGACTGCAGCACCGCCCAAGTCTCGATTGAATCGAAGGCTTTCTCATAGTCCACAAACGCTAGGCATAACGGCCGATTATACTCTTCGGTCTTCTGTATAATCTGGCGCAGCGTATGGATGTGGTCTATGGTGCTAAAGCCTTTTCGGAAACCGGCTTGTTCGGGAGGCTGGAATTCATCAAACCTGCGTGCGAGACGATTCGTAATGACTCTCGAAAACAGCTTATACACATGACTCAAGAGCGAGATGGGCCTATAGTTCTTCAATAAGGTGTTATCGCCTTTTTTGAAGAAGAGCACCACCACGCTCTTGTGCCATGCCTCTGGCGTTGTACCTTCAAGGATGACAGAATTAAATAACTTCTGGAGGACTAAAAGTACCGGTCTACCACCCGCTCTCAGAAGTTCAGTCGTAATTCCATCTTCACCTGGTGCCTTGTTGTTTTTAAGCTGTTTGAGGGCCATTCTAATCTCGTACAGGCTGACGTCCGGGATATCTTCGGTATAGTGTCGGACTAACTTGGCTCTGATGTCCTGAGCTGTGTTAGTAGCGGGCTTACGTGTCGAGGTGTATAACTGTCCATAGAAGTTCTCGATCTCTCTCAGAATCTCAGGCTTGGATGAAATGACGCTACCATTTTCGGTCTTCAGTTTTGTCATTTGGTGTTGCCCAATAGACGAATCCTTTGCGAACACTTTAGAGCCTTGGTTCCGCTCAATTGCGGCCTCAATACGTGAAGTACTAAGAGCACGCAAGTCGTGTCGCAAGGAACTCCAGATTCGTCTATTGAGTTCACCGTAGGCTGACATATCAACTGAAGACTGCAGCTTCATTTCGCTCCGGTCGGCCATTAGCTCAAGAGTTTTTTCTGAGAGCTTTTGAGTCTTCTTTCGGCGTTGGGTCTTAAAGAATTTCGATCCAACAGCTTGGACAGTTTCCACCAACCCGTCGTTTAGCTCGTCCACTGTGTTACAGTCGGCTAGGCACTGGAAGCGATTTTGGAGTTCCAGCTGAAAGCCTTCGGGGTTTTGGATTTGGACAGGATTTGGACGGAGCGTAGACTTCACCAGACGTGACCTTTCGAGCTTAACATTGATATTCAATGTGCCTCTAACAATACGGTGATCGCTACCGGTTTTCACCTTGCTGATCACAGAGACATCATCGAATATGTGCTTCTTGGTCGTCATGATGAAGTCTATCTCATTTTTAGTGGAACCGTCGGGACTTATCCACGTCCACTTCCTGGATGGCCGCTTCTCGTAGAAGGAGTTCATCATAAAGAGTTCCTCCTTCTCCATGAAGTCAGCCAGCCTCTGTCCTCGAGGGTTCCGCTGCCCGTATCCAAATGGCCCCACTCTCAGCTCATCGCTATTCCTTGTGCCCAACTTCGCATTGAAGTCTCCCATCACAACGGTGAAGTATGTTTCGGAAGTATGCATGGCTTCGGATATGTCCTCATACATAGCTTCTACTTCATCGTCTGAGTGTGCCGACGTCGGCGCGTATACCTGTATAACCTTCAACGAATACCGTTTGGTTATTCGGAGTACCAGGTACGCTACCCTGGCCGACACACTGTCGACTTTGACCACGTTGTTGACGAGAGACTTGCGGACGAGAAACCCGACACCTCCTTGGGAGAGTTGGTCTCCCTCCCGGTAGAAGAATAAGTTACCGGAATTTAGGATTATCGTGTCCTGTCCCTGTCTTCGGACTTCAGACAATCCCATTACATCCCAGCGTAACTTACCCATCTCCGCCTCTAGCTCGACCATCCTTTCGTCAGCCTTCAGTGTGCGCACGTTATGTGTTGCCAGGGCCAGGGGTCGTCGTTGGGGTTGGTAGCCGGGCGTCTGCCGGGGATTCTTCGCACCCCTTGCCCTGCCGTTACCGTGGCCGCTACCGTAGCCACGGGATAGCAGAGCTGCCGGGGACTGGGGGCCGTTTTTATTTGTGCTTGTCATTAGGGGGGGGGGGGGGGGGTTTTTCCAAAAAAACCACGCTTGGCAGGCGGCTTGGTGATCGCAGTAGGTGAAGATTGATTGCCACCAAGACCGAGGGGAACGCTGCGACCCATTCCCTGGATATTCCCTTAGCCGCCTTCTACGGCACCCACGGGAAGAGATGGGGTGGTCCTATTCGTAACCGGGACCACACGGGACTCCTATTCTCCTATATCCTTTTACACGCTATTAATGCTATATTTGCTCAGTTTCAATATGAAAACGGAACCCGTATAGGATTGTTTTGTTGTGGGTCTGTCTGTCCATATTAGATGCAACTTATAAGGTACCTAACTACGTTACGTTGACTTAGAGCTGGTGTGCATTATTTATCGTATAGGCTTGGAGTCAGATGTAGCCAAAAGATTACTAAGTTTTTAATCCTAGCGGTAATTTCATGGTGTATGATAGTACGGCGGGCTTCGGCAGTGCAGCCCTTGTAGTTATAGTTATACCTGCGTGATGTAATCCATACACTGCGATAAAACATCGTCAGCAACGAAGTTGACGCCACTCCTTATGATCTTGTTTGCTATAGAGGAGAGAGAAGGGATAGCGAAAAAGATAGGGGAAAGGGTTGAATGTATGACGGTGAAGCGAGGCGCACCTGCCTCAATTCATTCTTTTCCTCTCCCATTTCTTTCTTCCTTTGGACAGAGTTAGGGCGTTAAACTAACTAACTGGCCCCCAAATTACCTAATTTGCGACAGGCGTAAATCTCGCGGTGATTGCTGTCATACATCATTAGTGGTGTCGAGCATGTATGCTACGCTACATCACTAATGATGTATGACAGCAATCACCACGAGATTTACGCCTGTCGCAAATTAGGTAATTAGGGGGCGGGTCGGGTCAGCTAGTCAGTCAATAAATCTGTTTATTTGGCACAAAGATTTAGAGCCAGGCTGTTGCTTAAAATATTTTATGAACACATTATTTGTATTTTTCTACTTTACTTTTTCTACATTATAGAAAACTTGACCAAATGCACTGCAGAGCATAGAAATCACACACCCCCAACATATTCACTTTGACCCTAAATATTTTTAAACTAGATGTTGGTTGCAAATATAACTTCAACTAAAAGAAGAACACACTGTTAGCTTTCAAAAAACACATAACGCCTAGCCATGACCCTCAAAATCATTACAGTATCAATAAAACAATAGAATGACCCGAAATCACTCGTTTCAGGTAGCGCTGTTTCTGGGATTTTGAGCGGGTATTAAAGGGTAATAAAACAATAAAATTGGCAAAAAGACCATTTATTAATACGAAGTATTGCCTCCCCTACCCTGAATAACAGCTTCCATTCGATATTTCATGGAAGATATTAACTTTTTTCAAAATCCTGGTGTGCTATCCCATTCTTCCTTAATTGCGGTTTGAAGCTCTCTGAGATTCGTAGGCACCGTGTTTCTGGCTCGTACTTGTTTTTTCAACTTGTCCCATAAGTGCTCAATGGGATTGAGATCTGGGCTTCGTGCAAGCCACGCCATAACCAGTACATCAACCTCCTCCAAGTACTGGCGTACTCTACCAGCAGTGTGTGGTCATGCGTTGTCTTGCATGAAAATAAAGTTTTCACCGATATATCCCGAAAAAGGCACTACGTGTTCTTCCAGGATCTCTTTGATGTAACGTCGGGAAGTCAATCCACTTGATTGACGGTCGGTATTGGGCCCTGTGATGAATACAAGTTTGGTCTTTGCCATAAGTGACATGCCTCCCCAAAACATGCAAGAACCGCTGCCGTATGAGACACGCTCAGAGAAGCAACACTGAGCAAACCGCTCACCAGGTTTTCGGTAGACTCTACCTCGTCCGTCGTTACCATGAAGACACATCCTGCACTCGTCAGAGAACAGTACTGTCTTCCATTGACCGATAGTCTAATTCACGTGATCTCGAGCAAACTGAAGGCGTGGCTGTCGGTGGGCTGGGGTCAATTTCGGGCCCGTTGCTGGTCTGTTGAACTGCATTCAGATGGCGATTTCGTAGCGATGTTGTCACAAGAAAACGGTCATCGCGCTGTATTGTAGCACGTTTTCGGCCTGTTCCTTGTCGTCGGCTATAGCCATCAGTCTGCAGATATTGCTGGTGTACATGTTGAACAGAATATTGGCTTAAATTTAACTGTCGTGCCACTTGACTTTGGTTCTGCCCAGCTTCAATTAGTGAAACCACTTGAGAGGCTGCTTCCGGTGTGGTATCCATTTTCTTGTTCTGAATTATTCGATAACTTTTCAGGCTGTGAGTTAGTATGCAAATGATGTCATTTCAATCATCCCTTAACCTTTTATACCTGCTCATAGTCACGCAAACCGCGCTACTTGATATGAGTAATTTTGGGTCATTCTATTGTTTTATTGCTACTGTTATGATTTTGAAGGTCATGGCTAGTCATTATGTGTTTTTAGAAAGCTAACAGTGCGTACTTTTATTTAGTTGACGTAATATTTGCAACCAACATTTAGTTTAAAAAATATTTAGGGTCAAAGTGAAAATGTTGGGGGTGTGCGATTTCTATGCTCTCGAGTGTATGTAGGTAATATTAGTAGGTCCATTACCGGTAAAATATTTATTAACCTGAAAAAGGCCAACACATACATATGCATATTGGAAAAATGCATTTGCATATGTCAGGTCTCTAATTATGATCAATATAGGTGAATAAGTTGTATACGAACACAATTTGGTCATTCTCCCACACTTCCGGGTAATTTGCAAGTTTGATTGTTGGCAACACTAGCTGGTTTTGTGTACCGATTGCGTCTAAATAATTTTATCGAAAAAGGAAGAAATTAGTGGAATAATAACAAGCTTACTTGAGAAAAGTGATCCCCTGACTTTTTTTATCAAGCCACTATGATTCCGACAACTTTTCACAACGCATGACGGCATTTTATAATACTTTTTTCTATTACGTTGACAGCGTCTTGGGCGAGGTTCAGAGCAGTAATGGCAGGCGATAGACTTCCTATGATGTGAGTTTGTGCGTGTCCGCTCGTACTCATTAGCGTTCCGACTTCCTAAGGGTGCCTCGGTTCGGGATCAATTGGGACTCAGTCCTTCTTTTTTTATTAGGTCCATGATTATAACTTATTTTTATTTTTCCTGAACGAGTCAATCCCAAGAACTTGCTCAGTTGTGGTGAACGAAAAGAACTCGTTCACCTCCATGGACTGTTTTCGTTCAGTCGTTCCCAGTTCCCAATGAGGCGTTTTATTAAAAAAAAGAAATTGCGTTTAATATATGACCCAATAGATGACGCCAGTTGCGGTTTAACCAAAATCTGTCACTGTCGCTGTTTTAAGCATAGACCACAGGTTAGAGAAAATGTGTCACGATACTGACTGACAACTCTAAACTCTTTCTTTTTATTTTATTTTCGTTGCGCGATGACTTGGCTTTATTTTGGATCGTAATATTAACGTTTATCCATTTCGCAGTTCTACTATACTTGAATTTACTTAAGAAGAATGTACCACAGACTACTTAGGAGATACTAGAGACAATATGCTCGAGGACCACTCAACTGAATTTGACGTTTCTTTGTAGGTAACCTAAGCATTTTGTTATGTTTAAACTACTCTGTGGTTTAAACTATGTACTTACTGCGTCATCTAGTAAAAGAAGTGGAACTAATTTTTTTTAAATAAAACGCGTCGTTCTAACTCAGTAAACTCAATAGTCAAGCGAGCGGTGGGACTGGGACGCAACGTAACTCTCAGTTCCATGAGTGATTTCATTCACAGTTCGTATAGAGAACTTTGAACAGGAACTTTGTAAGTCGTTCCGCAGTTCGCAGTTCAATGAGTTCAGTAAATTCGAACGAGATCGCAAAAGATTCGCAGCCTTAGAACTCCTTGCAACAAAATCGTTCCGCAGTTCACAGTTCAATGAGTTCAGTAAATCCAAACGAGATCGCAGAGACTCGCAGTCTTATCAATAACTGCAGAATAATAACAATAATAATCAAAGTTGTTTCTTAAGAAACAATACAAATAAAATCCCGTTAGTTTATAAATAAATAAAAATAATAATAATAGTAATAGGAATGTATCTAATATTATGAATCTTGATTTGAATTTTAATTTTTGAATTTAGACCTCCTTGCAACAAAATCGTTCCGCAGTTCGCAGTTCAATGAGTTCCAGTAAATCCAAACGAGATCGCAGAGACTCCCACATCATATCGATCGTTCGGATTCACTGAATGAAAGGAGTTACTGAACGAGATTTCATGAACGAGTTCACCAAGGTGAACGGTTTTGCCCAAGCCTATATTTACTACGTAAGGTGCGGCATGAGCATGAGTGGGGGCAAGTGATATAATGTAGTGAAGGGTGGTTTTTCCTGTTGCTTCCAAAATTCCATAGAAACCTCTACTAGTAATGTTGCCACCACTTTACTAGGGCATGACTTAGACTGGATTATGACTACCTGACTTAGACTGGACTCTGACTGACTGTGACTAAGACTTGACTTTACGTGAAATATTCCATAATACAAGGAAAAATTACAATACTTGACACTGGCTAAATACACTATGTGTGGAGCCAAAATATAAGAAAAAATAACGCCAAGCAGTATATTTGAACCACGTTAAGTTTCCCCGCTTTTAAAAATTCCAATCAATTAAACAAAAACCAAAGCTCCACCTATGAAAGTAACGGACGTAGTGTCGTCGCCTTAATGAACACATATGAAGAACGAAATGAAGATAGAAAAATGATACTTGACACTGGCAGAATGCGCGAATAATGCGATGCCAAAGGGGAAAAAAACCGCCAAACAGCGTTTAAAAGCCACTAATCAAAAAAGAAGAAGAGTAACTATGTATTTTCAAATTTTCACAGACCACTTATAAACTATAATTATACACGAAGTTCCCTTCCACACTATCGTCCAACTTCACAAATAGTGTGGAGGATACATAACAATTGACGGTCTTATCGTTCAAGCTATCTCTCCCAGACAACCTTGCATGGAAAAGAATAAATACAATAAAATTATTATTTTGTTTAGAATATACTTATGTGTAAAATTACACACATGGTTGTAATTATCCATTATTCCTACCATAATTTTGATTCATTTTGAACTAAGTATTATCGACTCTATTTTTTATTTCCCAAATCCCAACTTTCACAACATAGGTAGTTATGACATCATTCAAAAAGCTTCGTCCTATTGGTCTAATATCACGCCATCGTATAATGGTAGCCGATGAGATCACCCAATCTGTTGATCCGAAAAGAGATTCCAAACCAGAATGTTTTAACTGTTGAAGTTAATAAAATAATAGACGGTTAGGACTTTTCGAAATAGGTATAAGAAATTTCTAAGAGAAGGGCATCCCCAAAGCGACGATGACGTCACCTAGCGCTCATATCCAAAGTCCAAAACTGCAATGATGAGTCATCATTGTTGTGTTCTTTCTTCACTGGTCACTTTTCACTTCACTTTTGTGGCTAATCTTTCTGCGCCTCTATTTTGATTTTGCTATTGCTACTGTCATTGTAAATGAACTGTCAAAGTGTCAAAAGAAAACGACGAGATACGCGGAAATCGGAATTATTGCGATTAATTTTGTTTTATTATTTTCGTATACTTACTACTGTGCTGTGTTTGGTTATTACATAAATCAAATCAATCTAGATATTGTACTTACTGTTTGTGGTTACGGACTGATGACAATGAAGCTGGAAATAAGTGATTGCCAATCGAACCAGTCGGACTTCTCTTGTGATGATAGCCAATCGTCTCAAGATTCTTCTACAAATGATTTCGTTTCTTCTGTACCCACTTCAAGATCATTGCTCTCGGTGAGTATCAGAAACAAGACTTTAATTAATTCTCTATACCATTATAGTGGCAATATTTCATCTCACTACATTTTCACACTGACCTGACCTCTACACTCTAAAGCGAATAAACAAAAAGAAATCCTGTGGCTGAAACCCGCATTATTCTTGACAAGAAGCCACTAACTAAGATTCAATTCAATTCATGCGAATGGTGCATTTTTTTAATATGCTTAAATGGGCATACATTTGATAACAGCTCACCTGATGGTAAGTGACGAAGTTGTCTAAGGTGGAGCATGTTTGCCCATGAGATGCCCATTCACTCTTGACTTAAAAAGACCCAGATTATACCCAGGAGGAAACACTGCTGCAAGAAGAGCATTTCATTCCTTGGCCATTCGGACTATGAATGACAGCAGTAACAATGTAAGGATGTGAAGAATCACCAAGCCTTGTAGTTCTATGATGGAAAGTTGTTATATGTATGTACGTCTAATTGCTATAATATTATTGTATATGTTTATGACAGTATGCCTTAAGATCAATTCAGACAGAGCAGCAAAATGCTCGAGCACTTTTCAAGTGCTATTTGAATATCAACCTTAGTCCATTTAGACAAGGTTGAAAATAGTATGCAACATTAAAATAGGTGAGATTTTCATGTTGCATACTATTTTCAGCTTTGTCTAAATGAAATAAGGTTGATATTCTAATAGCACTTAAAAAGTTGTTGAGGATTTTGCTGCTCTGTCTGAATTGACCCTTAGTGCCCTACCCATTTATTTATGTTGCTCTTGATGGTTTATGCTTATGTGAGATGATTAAATTCATACATACATAATCACTTTTCAGCTTTACTTATGGTCCTGAGCACGGAGTGTATATTGTTTTTCTAGTCAAGAGTAGAACAATTCCATATTCGATTTAGATAGAGAAATTAAATCATTTGTGTACAGGTATAGGTACCCAAAGCCTGGTGGAAGCTTGGTGGAGACTGATAGAAAATCTGTTTTTAACAATACTAGGGACTTAATGATTGTGCATTTAAAGAATAGGTACCTATAGCCATTGAGCTGCTCATTTGATACCTAAGTAATAATTATTAAACCAACATGAACTAAGCAAACCAAGGATTTGGTACAATGAATTAACTGTTATCATTATTTTATTATATTTAGATGAGTTCAGGATGGAAAACTGTCAACTTAATAAATATTATAACAATGTCCCCATTGGATTAGTGTGTTGATGGGTCAACATTTTAAGGAAATTTGTTGTGGATGTTATTTTCCTTCATGATAGAAGAGCTATATTTAGTATACTAGTTAAGTAATTAGCTTTGCTTTATTAATATTATTTATTTATTTTATAATTCACCATCTTATAACATAGTACGTTATATTTGGCATGTCCAAATTCAATACATTAATTTTTAAATATATCAAGTAGGTAGGTAGGCATAAACTAATATAAGACTTCCAATTGTCATGATAACATGGTAAATATCCAACTATCAAAAATGTTTGAGAGATAAACCTACAGCAAATAATTATTATGTCATATAATTACCTAACAGACGCAGTTTCTTAAATGAACATTCCTGCTTTCCAGCTTTTCGTCATAAATTCGTTAAGGTTATAGAATGGGTTTACTTGAAAGAAAGACTTAATTTTAAATTTAAATTCCAAAAAAGGTAATTTAGTCACTTCCAAGGGTAGTTTGTTATACATGTCAATTTCAAACTCATGCCCTGCTTATATGTCTTAACCAATCTGGTTGCAGGCACATGAAGCCTTTCCTTATTTCTAGTATTGTGTTTATGTATGTCCATCCTCGCAGGTAATTGAGCTTTGCGTGAATGTACTTCTAGGAGAGAATTATAAATGTACTAAGAAATAACCGTCATTATCTTATTCAATCTAAAGTAGTCTCTAGCTGATTGGCGTACATATAAACTATTTATGATTCTTATGGATTTCTTTTGACAAATTAATACACGTTCTATTTGAGCATTTCCCCATACCGTTAGGGCGTAATTTATAATGGAATGACAATAAGCATAATAAACGGAAATTAAGGTTTTCTTATCAATAACTGGCCTTAGTTTAAACAAAGCATAGTTAGCACTAGACAGCTTTTTGCATACCTTATTTATGTGGTTTTCATGAGTAATTGTTAAACGATTATTAATACCGATAACAATAATTAAACGAACAAAACCCTCTCACTTATCAAAACCAAGCCCATCTACATCTCCACCTGTGGATATGCCAATATGTTGGCAGAGTTTGCTTTGAATTTTGTATGACATACTACCTTATATAGGTTTGCTTAAATTGCTGTGCTGTTACAAAAAAGTAGCAAAACCTAAAAATACAAAATGCAAAAATTTGAAAGTAACTCAAAAATCCTTGTAGGTACTAATGTTACACTTATAATATAGCCTAAGACCCATTTAAACACACCCTAAAGGGATACAAAGTCTACAAACCAATCGTCCTGTACATAATTCTACATATGTATGGCACTGTACTCCTCCCAAAAGGTCCAGTACTTACAGTCAATGGAACTAATAACTTTTTATTGAACTACTGGGAATGGACATCCTAAACGATTGGGCCAGTTTTAATGAAATTTGTTCTGTATGTTTGAGTTGGTGCCTGGATGGTTCAGAGAACTCATGTGTAACTGGATTGGGTCAGATATTTTATAGTTCCTTGACAACCAGCAGGATAGATAGAATATGTGTCCCATAAGATAAGTGTGGTGGTGTACACTTAAAAAAGCCATACTGAATGGGGGCAACACACTGCACACACAGTTATCCCGATAGGTGGTGTAGTATTGCCTAGTTTGTTTTACTCTTCTCCCCATTGAGAGCTAGTTTGCTAATAAACAACAACATTTATTTATTTATTATATTAAATATGCCAATTGTACTATAGAATAAGCTATATAATTCTGTATCTATTATGTCATGTTTGGTGTAAAATAAAGAATTTTTGTATTGTAAATAAATAACACTACACCCCAAGCGAGATGTACACCTTAAGTGGGATGTTACACCCCAAGTAGGATGTTACACCCTTACCACCTTTGCCACCTTACCACCCCCACCTCAAGTTAGAATTAAATAAATTGAATTGAATTGAACCTTAGTTAGTGGCTTCTCAACTTCACCACAAGTTTGCTAATGTCGTGACCCTACTAAGGTAGACCAATCAAGCGAAGGAGATTGTATGGTAATTTAAAAAAATTGGGCCAGTGAAAATGAGTAGGTGCTACGATGACTTTTACACTGAAACAAATCTGAAACAAAAACAAAAATACACAAATTTAAAGCACGAAACTAAATTACTGAATAAATTTATTTGACCAAAGACAATACAATAGCTAAAATAAGTACATCAAAGGTTGTTACAATGAAAAAAAAAAAAAGTGTAAAAAGGATATATATTTATGGCTTGGTCTCATCGTCCCCGGTGGCGCTGCCCCGGTACCGGGGACGATGAGACAAAATGTGTCATCCTCCCCGGTAGCCTCAAAAATGCCACTCACTGGGGCCGATGAAACAAAAAAAGTGTCATCTGCCCCGTTATAGTCGGATCGATGAATTCATCATCTCGGTGACAGCGGGGCCGATAGGGAGTTATAGTCTGATCATCCCCGGTACGGCCAGTGCCATAGGGTTAGCACGGCCGGTATACAAAACTGTCTTGCCTCTGTTTTACTCCAAGCGAGTATGAAAAAAGTGACGTAAAACGGGAAAAGACAATTTTGTCTACCGTCCATGCTAACCCAGCTGGTGCTTTTAACGGGGAGGATTACACAATTCTGGTTTCATTAAGCCCAGCATGGAAGGTAGGGTGCTATGATAAAGAATTTGCCTAATAATGTATAAATGAAACGAGTCTGTTTATAATGAATATAAATGTAATAGAGCAATATAAATATACTATGCTTAAAATTAAAATAACGATGATTTAGTAGAGATACATCGTAAGACACAACGATAACTAAATAGCTTTTATTAAAATAAACGTGTTATTTACCTCTTATTTTTATAATTACAAATAATTATTATGTACCTATCTACATTGACCCTTCTTTATTCAACATTGTTTACATTCAATAACACAGATAGTTGTTTTTGTGGTAGCTGTTAGTAGTAAAAACTCGTAGTAACTTTGAAAGTAAGTAGAAAATAGATTTTCTTCATGATATTTGCTATGCTCTGCTAAAAATAATAAGCTCAAACGGAATTTATAATTTGTGGTCTACATATAAAATCTCTTCGGGTGTTTATATTTATACCCGCACTGTACAAAATTGATTATCGGATTAAACAATTATACCATACGGTTATACATAACAAAATAAATGAATCTAAGTATGGTGCTCCATGTCAGTGCGGCATTTAAAAAAGGGAATAAGTACCCAGGTGCTTAACAATACACAGTCATAAAAGTTCAATTTGCATTTGTTTTTAGCACTTCACTATTTTATAGGTGAGTAATATTTAAATGGAAAAAGATGAAAAAAATGGTTATATTTTAAAAATCGTAAGCTAAAATATATATGAGTTTTGACTACTAACAGCAGCTACCACAAAAAACAACTGGCTGTGTTATTGAATGTAAATAATGTTAAATAAAGATGGGTCAATGTAGATAGGTACAAAAAAAGGTAAGGTAATAATTATTTGTTATTGCTTGCTTAATATGTACAATAATTTAATTTTTATTATTTATAAATACGTTATCTAGTTTTGACTTGTAAAAGTGCTAAAAATAGCCTATTTGCAATAAAGAATTTGAGTTTGAGTTTGAAATACAAAAGTAAGAGGTAATTAACACGTTTATTTTACTAGAAGCTATTTAGTTATAGTTTTGTTCTGTGAACTACGATGTCTGGTTCTATTCATCGTTATTTTAATTTTAACCTTAGTATATTTTTATTGCTCTATTACATTTATATTCATTATAAACAGACTCGTTTCATTTATACATTATTAGGCAAATTCTTTATTATAGCACCCTACCTTCCATGCTGGGCTTGATGAAACTAGATTTGTGTAATCCTCCCCGTTAAAAGCACCAGCACTGGCCGTACCGGGGATGATGAGACTTTAATTCTCATCGGCCCCGCTGTCACCGAGATGAATTCATCGATCCGACTATAACGGGGCAGATGACACTTTTACTGTTTCATCGGCCCCGGTGAGCGCCATTGTTGAGGCTACCGGGGAGGATGACACTTTTTTGTCTCATCGTCCCCGGTACCGGGGCAGCGCCACCGGGGAGGATGAGACCAAGCCTATATTTATTATGTAAGGAACTTTTTTTTTTTTTTTTTATGTGATTGAATGACGTGACGAGCAAGTCGTTCACCTGATGTTAAGTGACACGGCCGCCCATAACAGTTGCAGTGTCACCCGGAACTTTAAAACAATAAAGTTTCGCGTGACACTGCACTGCGCACGTCATCCTGAGACATCACCCAGTCTAGTAATCAGATTACTAGACTGAGTGATCAGATCATAAGGTCTCATTTGCCCAGTAATTTCACTAGAACTGTGAAATTGATGATATGTGTGATGGATATAGGTGTTTGTTCTGTGTCTGGGTGTTATATTGTATTCTATGTATGTATTTAAAAAAAATAAAAATACAGGGAAGTACCTACATTGTTATCAGGAATTAGTATTATATATTTATGATTATTTAATATGATAATGAAATACCATATATGTATTTCTGATAATGTAACAACCTGCCTGTTTTGTTTATCGTTATGATTATTAGTCACCCAAAGTACCAAATAATAGAGGTGCTGTGTCATCCTAAATGTGTACTTTTGAATTATCAAATTTGGCAAGCATTTACTACAGGTATGTAAACTATTATGTATTCTGTGCCACAGGTCAAGAAAAATAGATTAAAACTTCTGGAGGTGGGGGACCTAAAGGCTACCAAAATCATCCACGTGTTTATTTTGTGATATTTCTATTTTAGTTGTTTACATCGTCACTCGTATGACTAAAGGTCCTATCTCACTTTTAGGCTGTTTTGAGTTAGGACCGCTATGTTAGTCAATGCAAAATTCTCTATCCATCTGACTAATTGTTGTACCTCTTAACATTTTGGATCACAAGATAATTTATTATTAATTAATTAATTAATTATTAATTAATTAATTATTATTACAATTAAACTTCATAATATTCAATTACCTATTGCAACCTCAAAATGAGGCTGATTAAGTAGTTTTTTATTGTTAGGTACTTGGTAAAGTCATGGTGTTGTGTTGAATTAAATACAGTATTGTAGCATTAAACTTATAAAACTTACTTTAAAAAAACAAACACACTAATAAAGCATTAACAACATAAATTTTGTATATTTATTTCCACACTTAGTCTAAAAAAAGTCGTAACTAAAAACAGACAGCTTATTTTAAATAAAACACACAGTTTTCACTAAGTGAGCTATCTGTTTTGATAAATCAAAACAGGTATTTAGAATGCAAACAGGTTAAAAGTTTCAACGTGTAATTAAAGTACTTGAAATTATCTACAAAAGCATATAAAAATAAATATGCTGGACTTGCGAGGAACGAAACTATCTGAAAGTTAGAAATGTCAAAACCTTAAAACGCGTTTTCTGAACAATGGACAAAAATGAGATAGGACCTTTAGTCATACGAGCGACGATATGACATCAATTCTTAGAATCATCATCATAATCATCAACAGCCTGAAGAAGTCCACTGCTGAACATAGGCCAGTGGCTCCCAGCCTTACGTAGGCCGGATGACACTCTGGCTCATAGCGCGAAAGAGAAGGCCGATCTTCTTGGTACTCTTTTCGCCTCTAATTCGACTCTCGACGATAGAGACTACACCACCTGTGCTCCGCCTTGTGGAAGTTCCATGCCGGAAATACGTTTCTCTCAGAGATTCGTACGGAAGCAACTACAGTCTCTTGATGTGCGAAAGTCGAGTGGGCCAGATGGCGTCCTAAAAACTATCTATCTATCGGCTATCGTTCTAAAAACTTGTGCTCCCGAGTTCTCCTCCGTATTTTCTCCTTATCTTTTACCTCCGGCAGAGTACCGTCTTCGTGGAAGGTAGCCTTTGTCCACCCGATCCCCAAAAAGGGTGATCTAACTGACCCGTCGAATTACAGGCCTATTGCGATTATCTCATTGCTCTCTAAGGTGATGGAAAGAGTGATCAATACGCAGCTCCTGAGCTACCTAGAGGATCATCAGCTGAAACGATCGTCAGTACGGGTTCCAACACGGCAGGTCAGCGGGTGATCTTCTGGTTTACCTCACACACCGATGGGTAGAGGCTATTGTGAGCAAAGGTGAAGCGCTAGCCGTAAGCGTTGATATCGCAAAGGCCTTCGATCGGGTCTGGCATAAGGTACTTCTTTCGAAGCTACCATCTTACGGTCTCTCCGAGGGGCTGTGCAAGTACACTTCCGATTTCTTGTCTGTCGGAGCATTAAAGCCGTCGTAAACGGCTCTAGCTCCGAGACCATGGCAATTGATGCTGGCGTACCACAAGGCTCTGCCCTATCGCCAACTCTGTTCATCCTGCACATCAATGATCTGTTGCAAATCAGCAATATTCATTGTTATGCGGATGACAGCACCGGTAATGCTCAGTATACAGGCCGCACAAATGCTGCTCGTCAGGAGGTGGAGGAGTGTAGAAGAGGACTTGTGTCTGCGATTGAGTTGCTCTTTGGAGCAAGTCTCGGAGTGGAGACGATTAAATCTCGTCGAATTTGACCCCACCACAGATTATATAATATACTAATACAGATACCTCATCCCATAGAAAGGAATAATTCGGGCTATTTTACGAATTATTTTATTTCTGCATAACGCAAGATTAGCGAACGACATCTATTGCGTATTGGCGAGGTATTGGGACAAACGAATACACTGGATACTAACTAGTAACGCTCACGACGCGATCACTAGACTTTTTTTACATTCGGGCTATTTTTTCTTTGTTCCTGATGAGACCCCATGACCCCACCAAGACTTGTGTCTTGGTGGGGTCATGGGGTCTCATGCGCAGACTTGTGTCTGCGCATTTACAACCAAGAAAACCCCATTTACTGTGGCTCCACAGTTTCAGGGCATTCCTCTCACCACCTCAGTGAGCCTTGGGATTTTAGGAGTGGATATCTCTAGCGAGGTCCAGTGTAGGAGTCATCTGGAGAGTAAAGCTGGTCTTGCCTCTAAAAAGCTAGGTGTGCTCAACTGTGCCAAGCGGTACTTCACGTCGGGCCAACGGCTTGTGCTTTATAAAGCACAGGATAGGCCCCACATGGAGTACTGTTCCCACGTTTGGAACGGTGCACTGAAGTACCAGCTCCAGTCTCTTGACTCCTTATAGCGACAAGCCGTTAGACTCACCGACGATCCCGAGCTCACTAAAAACCTAGAACCACTAAGCTTACGCCGAGACATCGGTTCACTTAGTGTTTTCTATAAAATATACCACGGGGAATGCTCTGAGGAACCAACCAACCAACCTCAACCTCATACCTGCATCGCGGTTTTATCATCGAACTGCTCGTCACCGCCAGAAGGCTCATCCGCACCTTGTTGACACATGGAAATCTCACACAGTCCGTTTTACAAGGTCATTTCTGCCACACACCTGCAAGATGTGGAACGAGCTTCCAGCTGAGGTTTTTCCGCCGAGTTACAATATGGCGCACTTCAAAAGGCGGGTAAAAGAGTCTTAAAGAGTAGGTAGCGCATCGGTAGTCCTGGTGCTGCAGGTGTCCATAGGCGACGGTAACTGCTTCCCATCAGGCGGGCCGTCAGCTTGTTTATCATGGATGGCCATGATATAAAATAAAATGTCAATATAATATTCTCTTTAATGGCAAACTTCAAGTTTGAGTGGCCTAGGCAACTCATGCCTCGGCCCAGTTTCAGAACGGTCCCTCTCGCCTAATTTAAAAACTGTAACAACAAGATTGTATCGATACTAAACTGAGTTACAATTAATAGAATTGGCCCTCTTGATATCTAAATTTAAAGGCCGACCAAAGGCTTCTCGACTGTAAGGCCCGATTTCACCAAACTAGAATAAATTGTATTCCAGGTATAACTTTCCGAGAACAACCGAGTTACGCGAATATAGCCCTTATACCACCAATTTTGTGAAGGAATACGACTTATTCCTTGGATTCAATCAAAATGGCGTCTTTTTTGTGTAATTTCATTTGTCAATTAGCTGTATCCAAGAGTAACGAATAGCCGTATACTTGGAATAAACTTTGGTGAAATCGGGCCTAAGTCTCGTGACAACAGCGGAAGCATGGTAGTACTTATTATACCAATTTTTATAGCGGTCACGCATCTACGTTAGTAGTCTGAGTGACCGCAGCGAACATAGGTAGATTTAGATTGCGTTCATAGCAAAGTGCTATGAACGCTAGAATGGTATTATTTAGGCGTTTTCAGCCAGTCATATTGTCTAATGTAGGGCGAATTCTGTGGTTTGATAAGTGAGTAAAAAAAACCAATAATTTGTTATTTTATTTAAAAATATGGATAGTTCAAACGTTCCTAGAATATCATAAATTTATTTATAACCGATTTTATGATATAGCGTACATATAGGTGGCCCGGGCTCTATACATTACTGGAACGTCTCTTGAAAGTATGAAGAAATTGTGCCCCTAATCGCCCTATCATCACAGACTACATGATAGCTAATAATAAAAGTGAATGCATTGGTTAAACGTTAAAAGGTTGCTGATATTACCAAGATACATTATGGGGTACGAGCACTGTGTGTGAGTGGGCTAGCTAAAGGATTCAAGTAATGGAAGTAGCGTAAATGACTGGTGAAATCGCGAAGCGAATTAGGTTAGGTCGTAAGTTGTAATAAATAAACATCTTCAAAGAAGTCTCTGCCAGTACCTACTAATATTTATTTTATGATATCGAGGTATTTATTGATAATAAAAGTGAAACACACTTAGAATATATATAGGTAGTTAAAGGAACACACGATTTTTTATAATTAATAATTGACGTAGCAGGCGACATCCTGTTACCGTTACGTAGCACTATTATCCATTCTGTGCCATTACACAATTTCATTCATTATACTCTACGCTCTACATCGTACGAGAAAAAAACCCCGTAGGTATAGGTACCTACCTACTTCGCATTTTAATTTGTGATTTCCTACGAACGCAGTCAGTAAACCCATCAGTTTTGTGAATCATTTAGTTACAGACCTATTCCCCTTGACCTGAAAGTTCAAAGATCATTACGTTTTACCTACTACTTTTATTGCATGTTAAATATTATGATTTACTATTGTTGAGTCGTTGCAGAAGGGAAAGGAATGCCACCACACTAAGTCCTATATTTCTGTACTTATAAAGGTTATTTTTACTAGGTGGTAGGACTTTCCTGCAAAGTTCGTCTAGGTAGGTACCACCGCTTTGCCAGTTATTCTGCCGCCAAGCAGTAGTGTGCAAGCACTACTGTGTTCCGGTTTGAAGGGCATTGTAGCTAGTGAAATTACTGGGCAAATGAGACTTTATGATCTGATCACTCAGTCTAGTAATCTGATTACTAGACTGTGTGATGTCTCAGGATGACGTGCGCAGTGCAGTGTCACGTGAAACTTTATTGTTTTAATGTTCCGAGTGACACTGCAACTGTTATGGACGGCCGTGTCGCTTAACATCTGGGGAACGACTAGCTCGTCACGTCATTCAATCGCATAAAAAAAAAAAAAAAAAAAAGGTGGCGGGCGGATGAGATGAGCTTTTGCTCGATGTGAATATTCGTTGTGAGCATTTTCTCGCTGTGAGCAAGTGCTCACTACACCTGAGTATTCGTCTCGAATATTTGCTCAGCTGTGCTCCATCAAAATGTGAGATTTAAGGCAATAAAATTAATCAGCCCGTGCGTATATCGGTGCTCAAGAAGAGATGTCATTCGCAATGCAACTTACCAGTTCTCTTCGGAAACTCTTAATTTTCTGGGGCAAAAGTATATATTGTCTAATGTTAATGATCTTCTTCTCGTGTAGGCAAGTGGTCAGCCCTGGCTTAACGGCTATTGTCTTAAAACAACAGCCAGGACCAACGGCTTAACGCGCCCTCCGAAGCACGGTAGCGCTTAGTTGCATGTTGTTTATTTTTATGATCTAATTAGACACTATCTCGGTAATGTAAAAAGTACTGACTTTCATTTCATCTGAACGAGTTTAGTTAGATGATGATGATGTTGTTCGAGTGTGAGTATGATCTATATAAAATAATAATAATTATGATGACTCTATAATAGGTAACTTAAAAAAGTGAAATTCCCGTATGCCGAAACGACAGTCGAGTACCTATCACTATCACCGACTTTTGCAGCCAGGTGGTTAATAAAATGATTTTAATAGCCATAAATGTCCGGCTATTACTAATTGGAATAATATATACTTACTAAGATATAAAACCGAAACTTAAATTATGGGGATAGGTACCTATTCATCTCATGCAGTGTGCGCTATAAATACCATTCATAAAATTGTTCTTATCCAAAGTTTCCATTGGAATAATTCTGTATTTAGAATTAAATCAAAGATGCTTAGGTACAATAATGTACCTACCCAGATAGCTGTTCTCGTGTCCAATATATTTTGATCTCTTCGTTCACCACTGTTCTCCGTAGACAGCGCTACGTGTTCTACCAATTTTCATATAATTTCAGTTAGTTCGACAAACCGCCGCGGTCCTAATTATACTGACAGAATGTAGCTAGGAGCCATGGCAAGGTTACAGCAGGAAAACATTCTGCGCGAGCGATGACCGCGCGGTCGGTGACGTCATCCATTCGAGGAAAACTGTTCTCTCTGGCCCACGCGGCGGCGCATGCCGCAAACATAAGCTGAAACAATTATTGAAATTTGCATCGGTTGTATGCCTAAAACAATATGACCTTGGATCTTCAAGACTCAAGTCAGACCTAGCTTATTAAGTAATGGTTCGTTTCGTTCTAGCTCTGGTTTCCTAACTTATTGGTAAGGTAGCTCTAGCAAGTAAGCGTTACAGGTCACAGGGTGATTTATGCTTAGACAAGTGATAGATAGGTACCAAGGAACCAAGGATATAGGTAATTCAATTCTTGATGGTTGGCTTTACCTGCCAGAAGATAAATAATTACGTTCTTCTCCATCTCATATGGTTATTCGTTCAAACGCTGTTTTCGTTATGTTCAGTCAAATGGAATGCTATTTTTCTCGTATGGAAACAAAATCAAGCAGGTATGTACCTACTTAATAGCGAATTTAGAACGTTGGGTATCTATGGCTATGATTATTATGATTTCTGAATTTAACTTCGTGCTAAGCTGTCAAAAAAAAAACACTACGGACTGGTTTTTTAATAAATAGTGTGGTGTATCAAACCTATACCACAGAACAGAGAATAGATAAGATGCGTACCTCTATACTCAGGTACACACTACATATTACACATTTATGATGTTTATTTTACTCTGTGCATTAATTAAATAGGTCACCCGATGTACGCTCATTTAGCTGTAATTTGTTCTCAAGACACACCACAATTAAATAAGTTTTAAACCTATTCCATTTCATCAACTCGTTTTATTAACAACCAACATCAGTTCTGAGAAGTCTGTTGACGTTATTTGCATGAGGACCTTGAATGGGGACACGTTGGCTTACTTCAAGGCAGTGGATTGTATAAGACGCGAAAACGGTGAACAAGATTGCGTTGTGACACCTGAATTATGTTGATTTGTTCTTGTTACAGGCTAGCAAAGATACCTTTTCATTAGCGTTAACGCCAAATGTATGGGAATGACATTACCTGCGGAAATACTCCAAATGTATGAGAATTACATTAAGGTGGAACGTTACACTAGCGCGGGAAATTCAAATTTTCTTGCATTCTTTCATTGGTTCAGCGACAAATGGCAATAAACCATTTTCTTGTTAGTTTTTCAGTCTATTGCCATTTGTCGTTAAACCAATGATAAGTAGGTGATACTTTTAATTGTCATTTATTCATACATTATATTTATTTGCGCAAAATTAGTTTTCATGTAATCACGTTGAGTAATTAAGCTATTATTATGGCAAAAAAACGCAAGAAAAATTGAATTTCCCGCGCTAGTGTAACGTTCCACCTTAACTGCGGAAAAGCGATTTGCGCAGGTTATGTCATTCCCATGCATTTGAGTTATCGTTTGACGTTAACGCTAATGGAAAGGGATCTTTGCTAGACCCCCAGTATCTTTTTCAACTCATCAGCTCGAACAGGAAGTTTTGCTGCTAATTTTGTTTCTGTCTCAGTGAGCAAATATGGGTTATGTCTTCAGTTGATTACTAACTTGTCACGTAACGTAATGTACTAAAATGCTTTTGTTCTTTCTGGAACGGCTTTCTTAATATTTTTCATAATTGACAGCGTCCGTGGTGTGGTGGTTGAGCAGGTCGGCACCCGGAGATGGCGGGTTCGATTCCCACGACAGAGTAAGTATTTGTGCACAGAAAAAAGCGCAAATACTTTTTCTGTGTCTGGGTGTTGTGGGACCATGGTCCTCGTAGTCTTGGGTCCCTAGATACAGGTAATCCTTGTTAGGGTCCTGGGTCTATGTATGTGATCGTTGGGCGTTAATTATTAATTGTTTCCGATTGTCGTGATTGGACTCATTCTCATCCATTTTCATGTCCAGAAAGGTTAGTATATCCATTTGTTCTTTCTTCCCCGAACACAACAATGGGCTATTTATATTTGCCTATTTGATTTGGTACAATTGTTATAACGGACATATTATTATGTTTCACTAGATCGGTAAACAGTATTCTAGAAAGGAATAACACGCAATATGTTGTCAGTGTGCAAACCTGAATTAGCAAGTCAATTAACACGGGTTCAAGTTGGGCAAGAACCCAGCTCAGTGTAAGACGCCCACTGTTTATTGTTGTAATAAATGCCGCTGTAGCCACAATATCAGTAATAGTTATTTATGATATCAGTGCGGTAATTTGGTTTTTACAAACGAGTAGACAAATGTAAGCCCGAGACGAAGTCCTCTCCCTATTTTACCGCATGCTCCGTTGTAATAGCGCCGTGCGTATCCTTTACGGTTTTTTTTTATTTCCATAAAAAATATATAAAAATTCCACCAAGGAGTTTCACATTACGAGAATAAGCTGAATGGCCGAAACTCCTTGGAAGCGCTCTCGCTCAATACGTGTCTAAAGAGAAAATGAAACTAAAGATATAGTTCTAATTTTCACCACACGCACGTCGCGCCAATTGCATTGTAAATGCGCGCTATTTTAGCCCATTTTCATATTAGATTAAAAACGTCAAAGATTGTTTGTTGCGACTTTCCACTAATAAAAGTTTGTTTCATTACCAATTGTACTGTTTTCTCGCAAATGTGTTGAAAAACGTTGTATGATACACGTGCGGAAATTGGTTTTTACAAACTCGTGACTATTGGTAAGCTTACATTTGTCTACTCGTTTGTAAAAATCAACTCACCGCACTTAAATAAATAACTATTAAACGTATCTATAGTTGAACTAAAGTGCATAAAGGAGCATTTAATATCCACCTTCAACAAAACTATGAAGTATGGTTATGGTTGATGATTCGGCCAGTATTGCTATTATTATGATCGATGTTGCAATATATGCACAATCTTGAGTAGAGACTACCATAATGATGAAACTCATGAGATGGGTCTCATGAGTCTCATTCATAAGGTAGTCTAGTACCTAGGGGTGGAGGTAGCTGTATAGGTAAGGGCTAAGTATACCCGCATGCGCGTGTATTTTCAAGCATAATAGTGTAGGTAGTGTCGAAAACAACTACTACGTACTTTTGAAATTCTCTGAAATATTTTGGCAACGCGACTTAAAATCCCACATATTGTAGGAATGTGGGATATTCCAAAATGCATAAAATATTTTTAGTTGAATCTAACGGATAGAGCTCGAATAAAATAAACAAATATCTAGACTGTCATGTAGTAGTCAAATCAAAGTATTTTTAAGTTATATATACAAAACTATACTTACGTTAGGTACTAATAAAATTATAAGGTCAGTCGGTCAAGCTTAGCTAATGAATTTCAATAAATCATAGGTAATACTTAGAGATCAAGCTTGGAAGGCAAGCATTGGGTCATGTAGATACAGTGAAAATAATTATTATTGTCTATTCAATAGACAATAATCATTACTGTCACCGTATATTATCGCGTATCACCAATAGACTGAATAGAAAAAAAATCAGGCATGTAGGAGTTGCCGTTGCACAAAAATTAAAATATTCTTAAGCATCATAATTTATAATTTGCTGTTTCCAAGTTTTCAAGATAGCGATACCTTTCATACTCATTGTCTGAATAGTTATTGAAGGTATATTACGTGTACTACGCTACGAACTTTCAATTCTCAAGAAATTCAACCATATTTTCCGGAATGCCATAAATTGTATATGTTTTCGTATTATAGGACATTGTGAGGGTTCATGCCCTTGAACTTACGAATAGGCGCTTACTATAGTAAATCATGTCATGACTGAGAATTGACCTAGTATGACTCATTTTATACCGATAAGTCCACGTAAAGATTTTCATCAAATTCATGTATTTCAGTAACTAGAAAAGATATAAAAGTCATTAATAACGGCTTAGTGTTTTTTAGCGATAATAGATAATTTGAAGTCTTTGGTAATTTTAATGATGTTTAAGACAGGTTTCTCAGGTACCTAATAATAGGTACCTAATGTTGCATAATAATAATGTGTAATAAGTATATTTAGTAATATTACATTGGGCCCATGGTAGCGAAGAAGTGAGGCTGATTGGGACTAACCCATTGGTATTAACTAATAGAATGTAGTAGACTTACATACCCTAGGTATCTATGGATATTAATAATTCTCAAATAATTACGTTGATGATTGTGAAACACAACAAATATTTATATCCAGCAAAGCTTAAAATCAGAGAAATACAAAATTATCTAATCTGAGCCAGCTAAACCGTAAAACCCGAAAATGTATAACTGTCATTACACTTTATCAAAGGAAGTCGACAACTACATCAATAAAAATCTAGAAAAGGAAATTACATCATTGTTTTCGGAAATACAATAAGGACATGAGGAGGAAAATCGATTTTACACGATATTTGTTACATTCTTATCGTACGTTCTTCAAATGCGAGTGGTTCGATGGAAATTGATAAGGTTTCGTGTTTTGCTATAGAGATGATGTCATAGTTGTAGATACTGGATATAGATATGGATATGATATAGATATTTACTAGGTGGTAGGACTTTTCTGCAAAGTTCGTCTAGGTAGGTACCACCGCTTTGCCAGTTATTCTGCCGCCAAGCAGTAGTGTGCAAGCACTGCTGTGTTCCGGTTTGAAGGGCATTGTAGCTAGTGAAATTACTGGGCAAATGAGACTTTATGATCTGATCACTCGGTCTAGTAATCTGATTACTAGACTTGGTGATGTCTCAGGATGACGTGCGCAGTGCAGTGTCACGCGAAACTTTATTGTTTTAAAGTTCCGGGTGACACTGCAACTGTTATGGGCGGCCGTATCACTTAACATCAGGTGAACGACTTGCTCGTCACGTCATTCAATCACATAAAAAAAAAAAAAAAAAAAAAATGCACGCATTATGTAAAGAGCACTAGCACGTGAGTGACGTAATAAAAGTTCTGTCTGCAAGATCAGACAGCGGGGGTCTTTGAGTTACTTGGAAAGTAAGCCTATGGCATGGGGATGACTTTGATCAAGAACTGCACTAATAAAAAATAATAATATATAGATATTCTATTTAATATTAAATGTTAAACGATTGCATCCTTTATGACCATTTTATATTTTACGATTGATTTTCAGTATTTAGAGGACGGTAGATACAAATGATATATTATAGAGTCGCGAACTATGTTTTGCCATTTTAGAAATATCTGTAAACATTTTTTATTGTATAGACAGTTTAATTTGTCACTAAGAATGATAAAAACCATCACGTGTGCATTTAATTACTTAGGTATAGGTATTGACTGACGTTTGGTCGTACGACTTGTACGTTGAATAAATCACGTAGTTGCATTGCTCTTTGGAGTTTGGATTTACCATAATCATTGTTATTGTTATTATATGGTTAGTGTTCAGTACCTTAAACAGCAGAGAAAGTGATTGTTTGCATTCAATAGTTTCTACGTATTTGTTTGAAATTGAGAAATATCGACCTAAATATCCAGATTGTAGAACTGGTCCATCGATCGCCACTTTGGATAAGTTGTTTATTGCAGTTAGCAGCTGCTGTTCCCCCACGATGGAAACCTCTATGGCTGGTCCTGTAGCAAGCATTAGTATTTAGTATAAATCTATAATCAAATGTATTTCAATAAAACTATTGAATATAGGGGTTGTGATCAGCATGATCATTGATTAGAGAGAGAGCTCTTTTTATTAGTAAGTTCGTACTTATTTATGTTTTTAGCATAGATTATATAATATACTTTCAGGTTTTTTTATTAATGTCAGAAGATTTCATGCCGAAATAACTTTCAAAACTTTTCATTGCTTTAAGACGTTCAACTTACATGTTATGTGACATTCTTGTCGGTAAATCCGATGTTCTTCGGTAAATATTTAAAGTGTCGCAAATGCTTCTATTATGCTGTTAATAGTCCCCTCAGTCCTTTGCATTTATCTTGTTTCAGCTTATGAATCATTGCATATAAATTTATTATTAAATTTGTTTATCGTTCTGCGGTCACATTTAATATTTATAATTTAATTTCAAAGCTTTGTTTGCTAGACACCTATTACCTAAGGATGGCAAGCGCCCTACTTCGCCATAGTTGTAGAGTCTATGCCACTTTTGTTTCAAATAAAACCAAATGTTGACATACATCTCAGGTTTCAGTTACAACTATGAGAGCAGCATTACAAAAATAATTTGGAGAAATCAGTTTGTCATAGCCATTTCTTATGTTTTTGGTTTTCTTTGCCAACTCCTCTGATATAGTTCGCAAAATATTTACATCTCGTGTCATGATAAAACTATTTATTGAATCATTCGGAGTTAACTTCAATGAAGGAGCTGTAAAAAATATGTTTGGCTCGGTTTGTGAATAGTTGGGATACTTGTTAGTACATAGGACGTTTTGGAGTCGGGTCGTCGTTTTGCGCGTGCGCGGTACACTCGCCGGCCATCATACAAAACCGGCTACCAGAGCGCGAACTGACTCAGTCTGATATAAAACATTCTAGCTACGCGTACGTCTACTCTGTAGAAACGTGTATGAGTCATACATACTCTTATCACATCGTGAATTGATACGCTCTTGTTTTATTTAGCAAACTCTTTGGTGAACTTTTGGTTTTGAGTGGATAGTTTTTTGGGATTTTTTTGTGGAAACCAGTCTTCATGTCTCAGCTGGTGCCATTCCACCTCTACAGCGGCGAGCAGGACGACAGTCTCATGTTCGCTACTATGTTTGAATACCAGGCAGATGATTATGCTAAGCCAACGGTGAGTTACAACAATTTTTTTACAGTTTCTCTAACTAATAGGTTAAAGTCCGTCGTCTGTTTCGTGAATTTGCTAAACAAACAACTTTCTGGAAGTTTGTCAAAGTTTTAAACTTATGGTGCAATTATCACTAAGTTGTCGTCACAGCTGTTTGCTCTTTAATTTCTTACCAATATGCCGAGTTGTTCAGCTAATCTAATATTACTATAAAGTGTTGTATCATTGTGCCATCATGTTTGACAGGAATGTGCTTACCACATGTTTACATTACTTTATTTGCGCAACTAAACATAATAAAGAACATTGAAAACAATATGCTTAAATTAATGTGACCAATCATATCGAATCCTGTCGCTTTTGATTGTGACCGTCGTCATGCCATTGGTTAATTTAAAGTGCGATAAGGTTACGCAGTACGCTCAGTATATTGCTTTACAGTAGTATTTTTCTTAAGTTAATTCTTACAGTGTTTAATCCTTTTAATACTTACAAGTTCATCGATTTTTATTCTGCAGTTACCTGTTACATATTATGTAAATGAGATATTCTAGTTAGCGCAAAGCTATAATATGCTATTTCCTAGAATATAATTAAATGATGACCTATTTCTATAACTCCTGTAGCTCTTATTTCATGTTTGTTCTAACATTTTGTCCTCAATGAATTTGACGCATACTTCTATTTTCTTGATGATAATAAAATAGATTATGACGTAATTTCATAGCCCGCCGTGTTTGCATACATTTTACAACTTCATAAAATTCTGAGTATCGCGCAAAGGTTCATCGTAGTGTCCATAGATGGCGTTACGAGTCATAGTATAAATACAATTCGTTGTTATCTTGACTCGTTGATATGTTAAAAACGAAAAGTGTGCGACGTATTTTTTTGGCTTTATACTAGATAAATTTAAACAATAAAAAGAAAGAAAAAAAACCTTACACTAGGGCTGACCACTTGCCTACAGGCTCTACACGAAAGAAGATAAAGAACGTAGGTACTGCTAAATTTTAACCACAAAACTATTAAAGTAAATAAGAATTCTCACTTTCCTCAGTGTAAAGCGCTCACGTCACAAGTGGCGTGTCGTGAGTGACGTCACCCGATGACGACAAAGAACTTTCTCCAGTAAGTTTGGAAAACTCGTCCCTAGAACTTTTCTGTACAACTTGGGCGTATTAATTCTGTTGCGTTATTTTTTGTCAGACATACATTTTTATTATCATCAACAGCTTGAAGACGTCTACTGTTAAACTTTGAACATATAGGCCTCCCCCATAGAGCGGCACTTTGAACGGCTGCTTGCCTCTTCATCCAAGGCTCCTCGCGGTATTGACCGCGGTTTGTTGTTTATGAACGTAAACTAAAGACATTAGATTAGAATGTATTAAATAAAAACAGGTGCATGGTCAAAATTATCATGATTATTTTGTAACATAATGGAATCATTTAAGTTGCGAAAATAAGGAAGGAAAACTATTAATCCATGTAATATTGTAACTACTTTAATGAGTAATATACATATTTCTTCAACGAGGCCACTGACACGTAGGAGGTATTCCAATCCAAACTCAGGTGAGAATATGAAGAATTGAAGATACGTAGGTAACGTAGGTAGGGTAGTCATAAAAAGCTGATTTTTAAAACTGAAAAAAATTTGTTTTTGCTAATAGATTTGGCAGCACTACTGGCAGTATCTAGTATGATATTTTATGTTCCCTTCAAATGTTATTTAGGGATGTATAATTTATGTATATGTCCAAGTTACTCAATATTTTATATCCTTGTTATTGGCTAGCAATCTAGCATTGAATTAGATTATTTCTCTTTAATTACCATTTTATGTAAGTAAGTATTAACATTATGTGTTAGATTATTACATTTATTACACATAAAATATGGCATATGAAATAATATGTACGTATTACATTGTTTTCGATTCTATCGTTGTGGTTTCTTTGGTATTTGTTATAAAAATATCCAACCTACTTATATATACATATATCTACAAGCCGAGATAAATAATTGTTTTTTCCATATAAATCGCTTCTAATTTACTGCTACAAATCAAATCAAACGTAGTCATCAACCGCAGACTTGTTTGCTTTCGAAAACATTACTAACGCTATGCATGAATGAAATCCTTGGATATTCCCAATGCTATGAAATTATATACCTATAATACCTATTCATTCATTCATTCATTTAATTCACCTACAATATATTGTTTATTATGTGGGGTTTGTGTCACGCGTGACCTGATAAATCTCTCGGTTTCTTCTCTACCTATTTAGTAAATGACGCGTCTTAAACCATAACTAAAGACACGCCCTTTAAAATAATAATACTATCAGCAATACTAGCTTGTTCTGATAACGATTATTATTTATCCCGCTGAAGTTATTGTTCTAGAAACTACTAATCTTAAAGGATCTGATAAACGAGACCTATCAGTTGCGCAAGAGCATAACCGGATTCGGTGCGTTGCCGCCGCACTAGTGAGGGAGGGGCGGCGATGGTAACCTTTGCGAGGCGAAAACGTCAAGTCCGGCTGTCTTGACCCACTTTTGGCTTGTGAAATTTCTCCACCGCCTGACTGCTTCGAGGAACACGCGATTGTTTGGGGAATCCCAAACCGCATACGTCTATATGTGTCTACCTGTTTTATGCAGTTTTTCTAGTTTACCACTACGTCCTTCTTTATTGTAAAGGGCAAAGTCGTATGTTGTGCCAGCTTTAGCTTAGACCTATAATACTCTTTTGCGCAGTTACTTTATTATACCCACAAGTCAACTCATGGCCTAGTTATTAATACTGAACTTAAATTACGCTTTGGTCTTTTGAACAACAAACATAGAGCAGATGCTCAACGTCTATTGAAATATAAACTGATTTTAAGTAATGATTGACCTTGTTAACTCGTGCAGATGGGTTTTATTGACTGACACCTATTAAGCGGTTGCAGTCAATACGCGCCGGATGTGGACAATTTGCTTTAATTGTAATAAACTTGGTGGTCTACTCTTCCTGTACATTGTCCAGTCCAGTCGTCGTAGTGCTATAAGGAAAACGAGCAATATATGTTGAAACTTCTAGCTAATGTTGAAAATTTTCGGGGAAACTCAGCGTACTAGCTGGTTATGTCGAGACGACATCGTTATTATCATCGGATCGCTATCATTATAATTCTACAGATTAGGTAATCCACAGTTCTCACATCACACTGCGGTTCCGAGAATCTTGTATGACTCATCGACGATTACATCGGAAGTTCTTTACAAACATATGTGACAGCTACGAGTGTTTCTTTACATTGGTGTTAATATGCTACGCTTGCTTTAGTTAGCGTTAGTACTACGGGTGGTTGGTAGCACTTTTGTTCTTATTTAGATCGTTTTTGAGAATTGAGTTACTGGCACGTAGTACTATTATATATGTTCTGTGCTGGTACTTACCCCGTTCCTCATAAACAATTTGGCTGGTATCCAAATTGAGCAAAATGGCTGTATACTTATGATTTTTTACTAGAACAGGATCCTTATATTCGCGAAGTGTTACGGCTGATGCAATTTCAATGTAGGTAAAAAATTTACGGATTGCACACCTGTGGACGGAATGACGTCATTCGGCACCGACATCGACAGTGAATGCTACACACACAACAAAGCCTGTGGAACTTGTACAGGCTTTTGTTACTTTTCTTCTAGGAACTATTAATTTTATTGATAACATAAGTCTGCAAATATACACTATTAACACTAATTCGATGACTTGACAATATATCAATCCTATATACCTAGGGCGCGTTAATTTACATACATATCAATCTGATCATTATTAACTCTGATCAAGAAAATTATATTAGATACTTATTATACCTGTACTACCGAAAAATGCAGAATTTTTCGAAATTGCTTTCGCTAGTAAACATTCCAAAAACCTCACAAGTGGCATCTCCATAAACCTGACCAAGCTTTTATTTTACACAGTGCATAAGTAGTGACAACAAAGCCCAACGTGGCTTCTTTATTGCCCTTCGAAGATAACACCGAGTGGCCATGTCCATTTTGGACCATTACATAAAGTGTCCCTTTGTCTACCAGCCTTTATGTTTATTGCTACAAAAGCTTCTGAACTCCGAGACAAATGAGGAGCGATAATGACAAAGCAATATTGTTCAAAGCCAACATTTCAATTCCAAAGTTATCTTTTGCTGCTTTTAGTAGTTTTGTCTTTGCTGATTTCAATTTCGTGACTTGTAATGTACTGTCTGTTAATAACCATGAAATTTTAAGTCAAGGTGATACGAATGTTGATTTTATCGTGATCAATTTTACATATTACTACTGCTTTTTATTACCTAACGTTACCTAGCATTTTATTTATTGCTACTTGGAATTGTTTGTATTGTTCAGTTCATTAAGATATTAATTAGCATGCTTTATTATGATGTTGCATTGGATGATTACGATGAGATACATAAGTATTAATTTACTTAGTTCATATTCAAATTCATAACAAAATATACCTAATTTAAATAATCATTTCACGTCCCTATTCCTAACTCATTCTCTGTTAAAACTCTTTGTCTAATAGACAGGGAGCCGTCTATCACTTAGGCCGTCACATTACTTTGTCAAGCTTTGTAAGCTGTCAACCGAGGGTACAGTACCATACCGTTGCGCGTGCGCTTGTCGCCATATACCACCTCCCACGTCGTCGTCGACATGCCCATCAAAACTGTCATAAATAACGAAAACCCGTGCAAATGTTGATTCTATGAGTTTTATATCGCTTTCACTATGCAAATGTATAACAAGTTTCGTATTTAACTTTATGAAAGAATAATAGTTTATGTAGGTATATTGTAGGAGCACAATAAAAATGATTGGCAGTATTGAGCTAGTAGTTTCTGGTGTTCTGGGTCACTCATTTCATTGCATAATGAAGATGGCCAATTATATTATGTTAATTATTTTGTAATAAAATAAATATAACATAGTGCAAGTGGTTAGAATTGTATTGTAGTGTATTGTAGAATTTTGTACCTAGGTCGTTGCCTATAACTGATCGTACCGTCACGTCATTATTTTAGTGTATAGAATGTGTACACTAGTTTTTGTTCTATTGGTTGTGTAATGTGTGGTAATATTATTTTGATCACAGTTGCTCGTAAAGTGGCTCTTCCGCCACCGCTTTTACAACCAAAATCCAACTAATTTCAGACGTGTGCTTTTTACTCTAAATTACCACAGACGTAACCCGATTCAGTTTGTATTTCACTGCAAGTTATACGTACATTTCCGTCGTTTCGTTTCGTCCTCGCAACTGTGATGAAAAATGTCGTATGACATGCGTGTGCAATGATCAACTTTGCACAGCTGTATCATAATGTACTATTATTCTAGTGGCTTAGGACATATTACGCTATAGGCAATAATTTGCAAGTTGTTAGCATTTTGCTTTGTAAGCAGTCTGATTATGTAGGGTTTTAAGAGCTTTAAATAAGGGAAATAACATATAGCATTAGTATAGGTAGGTACCATAGTAGTGTAGTACCTATTAGTATCATCATCATCATCATCATTAACAGCCTGAAGACGTCCACTGCTGAACATAGGCCTCCCCCAGAGCACGCCACCTTGAGCGGCTGCTCGCCTCCTGCATCCATCGGCTCCCCGCGGCTTTCACCAGGTCGTCGGTCCACCGAGTGGGGGGCCGGCCCACGCTGCGTCTTCCGGTTCGTGGTCGCCACTCGAGAACCTTTCTTCCCCATCGGTTGTCAGTTCTACGAGCGATGTGGCCTGCCCATTGCCACTTCAACTTACTAACTCTAAGAGCTATATCGGTCACTTTAGTTCTCCTGCGGATCTCCTCGTTCCGGAGCTTATCTCGCAGGGAAACACCGAGCATAGCTCGCTCCATAGCTCGCTGCGCGACTTTGAGCTTACTAATGAGGCCAACAGTAAGAGACCATGTCTCAGTTCCATAAGTCATCACTGGCAACACACACTGATTGAAAACTTTCGTTTTCAGGCTCTGCGGTATTTTGGACGAAAAGATAGGACGAAGCTTCCCGAACGCTGCCCAGCCGAGTTGGATTCTTCGCGCCACCTCTTTGTCGAAGTTGGACCTACCTAATTGGACAATCTGTCCTAGGTAGACATACTTGTCGACAACTTCGAGAGTATCATTCCCAACAATTACCGGTATAGGTGGAACATGAGCATTAGACATGATCTTTGTCTTGTCCATATTCATCTTAAGACCAACCTGCTGGGAGACTCTACTGAGGTCGTTGAGCATGGTGCTAAGGTCCTCGAGCGATTCCGCCATTATGACTATATCATCGGCAAAACGAAGGTTAGTGATGTACTCGCCATTTATGTTGATGCCAGATCTTTTCCACTCCAAGAGCTTGAAAACATCCTCCAATGCGTTTGTGAACAGTTTCGGAGAAATAACGTCTCCCTGTCTCACGCCTCTTTGCAATGGAATTTGTTCCGTACTCTGGTCCTGTAGTCGGACTGACATAGTGGCCTTACTGTACAAACACTTCAAAACTTCGATATACCTATAGTCAATTTGGCATCGCTGCAAGGACTGCACCACCGCCCAAGTCTCGATTGAATCGAAGGCTTTCTCATAGTCCACAAACGCTAGGCATAACGGCCGATTATACTCTTCGGTCTTCTGTATAATCTGGCGCAGCGTATGGATGTGGTCTATGGTGCTAAAGCCTTTTCGGAAACCGGCTTGTTCGGGAGGCTGGAATTCATCAAACCTGCGTGCGAGACGATTCGTAATGACTCTCGAAAACAGCTTATACACATGACTCAAGAGCGAGATGGGCCTATAGTTCTTCAATAAGGTGTTATCGCCTTTTTTGAAGAAGAGCACCACCACGCTCTTGTGCCATGCCTCTGGCGTTGTACCTTCAAGGATGACAGAATTAAATAACTTCTGGAGGACTAAAAGTACCGGTCTACCACCCGCTCTCAGAAGTTCAGTCGTAATTCCATCTTCACCTGGTGCCTTGTTGTTTTTAAGCTGTTTGAGGGCCATTCTAATCTCGTACAGGCTGACGTCCGGGATATCTTCGGTATAGTGTCGGACTAACTTGGCTCTGATGTCCTGAGCTGTGTTAGTAGCGGGCTTACGTGTCGAGGTGTATAACTGTCCATAGAAGTTCTCGATCTCTCTCAGAATCTCAGGCTTGGATGAAATGATGCTACCATTTTCGGTCTTCAGTTTTGTCATTTGGTGTTGCCCAATAGACGAATCCTTTGCGAACACTTTAGAGCCTTGGTTCCGCTCAATTGCGGCCTCAATACGTGAAGTACTAAGAGCACGCAAGTCGTGTCGCAAGGAACTCCAGATTCGTCTATTGAGTTCACCGTAGGCTGACATATCAACTGAAGACTGCAGCTTCATTTCGCTCCGGTCGGCCATTAGCTCAAGAGTTTTTTCTGAGAGCTTTTGAGTCTTCTTTCGGCGTTGGGTCTTAAAGAATTTCGATCCAACAGCTTGGACAGTTTCCACCAACCCGTCGTTTAGCTCGTCCACTGTGTTACAGTCGGCTAGGCACTGGAAGCGATTTTGGAGTTCCAGCTGAAAGCCTTCGGGGTTTTGGATTTGGACAGGATTTGGACGGAGCGTAGACTTCACCAGACGTGACCTTTCGAGCTTAACATTGATATTCAATGTGCCTCTAACAATACGGTGATCGCTACCGGTTTTCACCTTGCTGATCACAGAGACATCATCGAATATGTGCTTCTTGGTCGTCATGATGAAGTCTATCTCATTTTTAGTGGAACCGTCGGGACTTATCCACGTCCACTTCCTGGATGGCCGCTTCTCGTAGAAGGAGTTCATCATAAAGAGTTCCTCCTTCTCCATGAAGTCAGCCAGCCTCTGTCCTCGAGGGTTCCGCTGCCCGTATCCAAATGGCCCCACTCTCAGCTCATCGCTATTCCTTGTGCCCAACTTCGCATTGAAGTCTCCCATCACAACGGTGAAGTATGTTTCGGAAGTATGCATGGCTTCGGATATGTCCTCATACATAGCTTCTACTTCATCGTCTGAGTGTGCCGACGTCGGCGCGTATACCTGTATAACCTTCAACGAATACCGTTTGGTTATTCGGAGTACCAGGTACGCTACCCTGGCCGACACACTGTCGACTTTGACCACTACCTATTAGTATATAATATTATATTTATAGTATAATAAGTACATGTATTATATTTAATTATAATTGTTAATTGCTACACTCTAGGCAGGGATAATTTTTCTATACCAATATTATAAAGAGGAAAGATTTGATTGTTTGTTTGTATGTTTGCATTGAATAGGCTCTGAAACTACTGAATCGATTTGCTTGGGTGATATAGGCTATATTATATTTTCAAAAAAATTAGGGATTTTTTCTAAAACTCCAATAATGTGACCCAAGGCGTAAAAAAGTTTACTAAAATATTCCTTACATAGCGTGCGCTGCAATAACTATTATACCCGTGCGAAGCCGGGGCGTACCGCTAGTATTTTAATAAATGTATAACATTTTGTATGTAAATCTCAGAAAAGTCAAACCATTTAAATGGTAAATTGTTTTATCCTTTATTAAACGATTATGGTTTCCTGCTTGTCATTCACATAACGTATTGAGTCTGCAATTAATTTTAAAGTTTTTAATGCCTCTGTTGGTATATCTAATGCGGCTTTCCATACCCATTTAACACGACCTCACCAGTATTTTCCATTTCAGACTTTTGTGGACACTGTTTACAACTCTTTAAAATTACTAAATAAAATTATCTGCATAACTCAACAGCACCGCAAAATTTCACCAAACAACCTTTTGTTTAAGGTAACTGTTGACTTCAATTTCACAAAGTGTGGTCCTTTCATCTTCGTAGTGACACAATAGCATGACAATATGAAGTCATAAAACGTTGAAATGGGTGTTTCTGTTTACTGTTTACTCAAACATGCCGCAAAGGAACCTGTGTTAAAAGGCGTGTAGTTTAAAACGGTACTACCTACAATATAATGATTGCATCGTCGAGTTTCGAAGGTTTTTTTGCCCTTATTCCGTTAAGATCCCGGTGAGCTGACCAAGATGACTCACTGTATGCCCCAAAGGAATTCCAAACGGACATTCCCTTCATACCATCCATTATCTTCATCTTCTGATTAAACTAGATTACTTACCGGTTTCAATTTATGAAACAATTATTTTCCCATCCTATACAAAGGATTTATCTACATTTTGCGGGCTTTAATTTTCTTTGTACACGAAGTAATGATTATTACGTCATAATAGTAATAATGGTGGCTGATATTTACAACAGCTGCGGAGTCCTTGTTCCGATTATGGACAACAGTCGTGCTTGCAGCTCCGTAGATTACTGACATTTTCCACGTTTCCGCCTCAGCCGCCTTATTAAAAGATGTCATGCTTTAGTACGAGCGCACGTGCGTTTATCTTTGTGCGATACTTACCTATGCCTATCGTATGTATCGCACAAAGATAATTCTTTGGTGCCTATATGTAATGCAAAACCATTAAATTAATTTTATGTTATGATATCATGCCAAATTCTGGCAAGTTTAGCTTCAGTTCCGCGAAAGCTAAGCAAAATATTCGGAATTCCCTTCAAAGGATGTTCCTTTCCTTTAACATTTTCGGGTCATCAAAAATCACATGCTTGAGTTTTTAACAATAATGCACAGTAATTGAAATTTATCAGACGATCCATCTTATGATAAGACTGCTGTAACTCCAAAGATTCAAAGAATAATAGAGCTTTAACTGAGCCAAGTCCACTCCCGCCCACAAAGAAATTTTGTGATAGACGGGACAATAAGCACACACCAATATGAACGCCATTATTTAATGAACCCTCGTCATATGAAAAGGTCAAATTATTTGAAAAGATTAATCTCATAATTTATGTGGGCCTAACACGCCCTGCCAGATTTCTCGCTTGACGGACTTTGAGCTATATGAAATTGATTTTATGTCATGTATAAAGAAAGGACTCGTTTTTTCCCGGACCCTAACTCGTGTTGGTAGAATACGTTTTTTGTTGCCCTACTTAAAATATTTTGATCGCTATTTATTAACGTCTGGTCCAAAGATGGAGTTAACATAATCATGGAACACACTTCTTGGATGCATAAATTGTCGAAGGAGGATAATTTGCACGGGCACGCCAGCTTACCGAGAGTAATGCACTCGTAAATGTTTATGACGGCTGCGTTTTAACATCAGAGTTATTTAATTTTTTAAGGTTCTCTCATACGCTTTTGCGCATCAGCTTGATTTTATTGATGTCCAGTATATCAACTTTATGACCCCATTTTCGGGTCCTGCGAATATTGCCACACTGTTGGTAAAATTATGCGACGGGACCGCGACAGATTTGTAATGCACAATATTTGACTTTATTTATGACATCATTTTTAGTATAATTATTAAAAACATGTTGCTTTTGATATTATATTTATTTTATTTTGTTTTAAACTGAACGCGATTAGAGCGCGATAAGGTCGCGCATGGCCAGTAAACAAACTGAATTAATGAGTTTTGAACGACTGCTTTACTTGCCACAATTCTTCGAAACCAATTTTGTATTTAGCTGCTCCTACGCAGTTTTTGATTATGTTTGTTTGCAGAAGGTCACATCACATGTCATGTTGTTTTAATTTTCATTTCAGACTGTTTTATTACCATTTTACACGTCCAGTTTCCTCAACTTCACTCCACTTATTTGTATAATTACATTATGTCAAACTAAACTACGTGCATTTTATTACTTCACACTTCTACTGCCGATACTGCTGCTGCTTGTAAGTCGATCGTTGAACTTTGAGTACGGGTGATCAAACTTTGCAGGACGCTAAACTGCAACCTTCATGATTTATCATTTTAGGTGGTTATCTAACATATTTTAGACTTGCATTGTTTGTTAATAGCATCGTTGTCTTCATTCTTTATCCAGTTTCCCTTTCTATCATATCCCATTGCAGCGTAGTTAATAATGTTAAACTCTGTTAGCTTCCTATGAAGATGGTCTTAAATTTTATTTGTACATTAATAAGCATTCGTGTATTCTACGTGAGGAATGCGTTACGTAAAGTCGTCAAAGTTACTCAGTTCATAATAGGTCGGATTAAAAATGCGGGCCCTCGTAAATTTATACCCGCCACTTTAGGTCATATTTAGAAACATTAAAGTGGTTTACCTTCTATGATAGACATCATAAAAATGTTTTATTCCATTGAATTCGTTGTAACATGTTAGCTAGGGCATCAGTTTTATGTTTTGTCTTGATGACGTTGCTATGTTTGGTGGTTGACAGACATTCAGGGCCAATGTTCGAAACAATGCTCATCGTTGATGATTTTCCTTCTGACCTGACATGAGTGATACGGTTCTGATTTCGACACTCCTACTACATAGGTGGCCAGTGTTCACGGCAGCTCGTGCTCGACATGCCCGCACTAATTCAATTATTCCGTTTATGTAGCGAGCCGATCGCGTTGCATATTGAGTTTCTGCTGGTCGGCGTACCACCACCGGCCCAATTAGGAGGACACTAAAAAGGTTCTACGTTCGTTCGCGCCTCATTGTTCTCATCGGTATCTGGGCTGCCGCCATATAGTTTTGCAACTGCAAGTTTCAGTTTCCTCGTCTTTTTAAGGAGTCGAAAGTTGTTGATTTTGTGCATCGAATGTGGGTTCGGCTCGGTTGTGTAATTATGCGCGGGGGCCCGTCTGGTGGCCGGCGGTGTCGGGAGCCGAGGGGCGGCTGGTGGTGTGCACGGTGCACCGACGACGGCGCCGGCTAGTGGGGCGTAGGCGTCGCCGGGGGGCGTCGCGCCAGGCTTATCAGGCGGTGGCGGGGCTGGCGCGCGAGCCTCACTCCACGTTCTGCCGCTGGCCGTGCGCCTGTGTCGAGCTGACACCGGTTTTAGATAACAAAAACCTTTGTCCAGTCGTAGCAATAATATTTACACATTGCGCCGCGTAGTTTCTGAGGGGTTTTCCGACGCCGACCGCCATCTGTCAGCCGATTGTTTTCGTTGCGCGCACGCGTGTTTCGCGCCTGTTTTATCAAGTTTCGACAAGTTTTTAAAACATTATAATTGAAGTTTCCTGTTGGATGGTTTAGTGTATGTGTGTGTGTGATACAAATTTGGATTTCAGTTTTAGGAAGTCGTCGAGTAAGTTTTTCCAAATTCAATCAACATGTCCTATCAAAACTGTTCTTAATGAGTTTGTGGGAATCCCCAATGATTAGAATTGTTTTTGTCATTATCCCTATCATATTATTGTTATGTTCATGGACTACTTTATGATTTGTATATTTGTTTCATCTTGTTTCGTCATAATAAATCATAATAAAACTTTATCGCCCTTCCTGCCTATGCCTTCAGCACAAGGGTTTAAATAAAAACAGGTTGGAAGATTTGGAAGCTCGGCTAGGTTAGCCTTTGGTTTGTAAGATGATGGTCCGAGATCGGTATCCTCGTCCTCAAGTCCTGGCGGTGCGGTGGTGTGGTTTGAGCGTGTGCCGCCGCGACGCCTCGCGCGCCATACCCGTGTCATCGTTCGCGGTCAGTTGAACGAACCCTCTGCCGCCCGACGTCAACCTTGCCATAATCGCGATTATTTGCATTGCCATTGTATCCACTGTGGGCCGTAATCGTTTCTCTAATTACCTCCAACAGTTTTGACTGAACTCTGTCGTTCAGTTTGACATTGAAAAATGTTCAAACATCAAGTCAGACCAAGTCTTATGCTCCCTTAGTCAAAACTATTTAAAATGCGGTTGTGTTTAAGGGCGATAAGAGCGGAATGTTTATTTGTTTGGTTTACTATCATCAATAACATTGTTATTTAATTGATTTATGTTTGACATTCCGTTTCTATTTACATTACAATATCGTTATTCAACAAAGTAAGTAGGTATACTTAATGTGATTTCTCATATTTTCAAATGGAATTCAAAGAATCTTATATGTTATAGCATTACTACTATACTAATATACAAATATGAAAGTTATACCTAGTAAAGATTTTTGTAGCGGTATGATTCGTCTACCTTCCATATCGTAGGTGATTATGATTAGATAAAAACTAATAGGGCGATAGTATCGAAGTCTGTGGTTGTGTGGTTCCATAAATAATAATAACAGACAACACCACCTTTGTTTATTTTGCGATAATGTAGGGAATTTCAAAATTCCTTGTGTAGTTGAAACGTTTTGTAACTATTAGATTAGCGGACTTTTCCATAGGCTCTTATCTATTTACCCAAGGTGATACTATACACAGTACTTCCACAAATACAAGATTTACTATCTGAACTTCTGAAGTACTAGGTGCCTAGCACTTACTATTGGAATCGGTTCTATCTTACGATCGTTTCTGTGCTAATATTTTTAATAAATATTGATGGTGTCTTATGTTAGTAATTTGATCACAAGGTTAACACTAGTTATTTAATGGTTTGGTATCTAGATCTTGTATGAATATTGTAGGTCTCTATACGTTATTTTTACTGAATGAACACACTATGTAATGATTTATTAAAATACAATGCATCCTGTTGCGCTATTCAAATTACTTGTTTGCGGGGGATGCATTATTCTCTACGAGTTCAATAAATATGTTAAAAATCTTTTATAACATATGCGGGATTATTATTCCTTGTGTGTCGTCAAAATGTGCCTTGTCTTCTGATGAGATGCGCATAAGCTACGTATCTCTTAGGCACATCTCTGCAATTTCATGAAGGTAATATTTCATTATTATAGTACTTTGCACAGCAAAAAGCTGTTTTACTGCTTCTTTAAATTACACACCAGTGTGGTTAAACATGTATTTTGGCACAAATTACTTCATAGTAGGTACCTACAGATATTTGGTTGAATGCTGCATTTAGCACTAATTCAATTTAATCGGTTCTAACAACAGCGGCACAGTTAACTTGATCTGCGAAATTAAAATCAGAAAGAAGACTCTTATAACAACGTATTGTTTTTTTTAAATTAACATTGATGCAAATCTCGTTATCTTTTACTTTTTACAATAATAAACTAGGAGTCAAGAGATCACGTTGCCGTTGTTGATATCGTTATCATAATTTCCAACAAAAAATGCTGTGGTTGATTACGATTTTGACGTTATGAGACAAGAACTGTACTAATGATGATAACTTTATTCTGGATTGACTGCGGGAAATGTAGACATATTCCTAAGAACTATGAACACACGCGCTGGAGAAAACCTTGGACCAAAGCCAAATTGTTACAAGACCTTACACTTACGTTGAGTCGTTGACTTATCGTTTTCGTAGTAAATACTTAAACGGCTCATAATATCGATCTCACAATCACCATAAAATCACTTGCAGTTTTTAAAACTGTAAGTATAAGAAATGTGATACAAACACCAATAAACTGAATAACAGGTAAAATAACGAGGGTATCAGTAACTTCCCACTAAAGTGGTGTTTTCCAGAATAGCGCTCGTGAAATATTTGCGATAAATACAAGTGTTTGTACGCTTCATGGAAATGCGATAAGTACAGGTAGGTACCTTCAGACCTACCTAATTCACCAAGAGGACAGACGATTTGGGGGCCGCTATCTATTTTACACGAGATAATAAGTTGAAATGGATGGATGGTTGGTTGAATATTCACATATTCACATCCAGCTTGCACCAAAAACGGATTAATTATAAAAAGTATTAATTTGCAGGTGTTGTAACTGCAACCAATGCTAGGTACTAGGTGGTAGGACTTTTCTGAAAAGTTCGCCTATAGGTAGGTACCACCGCTTTGCCAGTTATTCTGCCGCCAAGCAGTAGTGTACAAGCACTACTGTGTTCCGGGTTGAAGGGTATTGTAGCTAGTGAAATTACTGGGCCAATGAGGCTTTATGATCTGATTACACAGTCTAGTAACCTTATTACTATACTGTGTGAAGTCTCAGGATGACGTGCGCAGTGCAGTGTCACGCAAAACTATAATATTAATTTAGAGTTTCGAGTGATACTGCAATCTGTTATGGGCAGCCGTGACGCTTAACATCAGGCGAATGACTAGCTCGTCACGTCAATTATTTACATTAAAAAAGTTTTACTTGTATACTTGTAAAAAGTAATTAAAAGCTGTTGAAACAAAGAAAATACAGTGAAACAATAAGACTAAGTATCACAAATGAAAACAAAATGAAACTGTTGCGACGATTTCTGGAACAATGTCAATTTATTCCGTGAAACCCAGTGAAACCCCGACTGATTTGGAATTAATCCAAACGACTAAACAGCAAGATTTAACAGATATGTACATAGTTAATTGTCACATTAATATGAAACTGCTGGAAATGCCATTCATAAATCTGAAAACAAATTGTGAGCGTATGGAATATTTCGGAATAAGCTTCAAAGTAGCGTTAAAAAGAATTTATTGTAAGTACTGTAGGTTTTTCCTCAAAGAGATAAACGTTGTTACATTGATGGGCGTTGTTATTATCTGGCGCGATGTGGTGCTAGGCGGTGCCAGGGACAAGTTAGCCGGCCATTCCGTACCCAGCAGATAAACCGAAATGCTTTCCAAGGCGCGCGCGCATCCGAGGTCATCCGTTTCAATTTCAACGTTATAAGCGGAAAACTCTGATTTTAGTATGTAGTTATTTATTTTTTGTCATTTTGTAGTTGTTATATTATATTCTATCATATATATCATTAATTTTATCCTTAGCAATTTTCTTTTCAAGCTTGGTTCTATCTTGTTTCAATACTTGAGCCATTGTTACGCTATACTTTCAGTCAGGAGAAATTTATTGAACAAGGTTGATGCTACATTTTCGGTCATCACATTTTCTGTTAATACCTCACTTCACGGCCAGTTAATTTTCATTGTTATTAGTTATTCATTGTCGCCGCAATTGTCTTTTGTTAAAATATTGCAGGCTGTAAAGCATTTGTTAGCCTGCTAAGGAAGGCAATGGTACCTCAAAAGAAATTAGCATAAGTGCCGCCAAACACAGCCAACAGGCGTCCGAGACAATGGCTTTGTCTGTCTATCCGTCTGCCCGACGTCGTCGTCGCTCCCTGGAGCTGTTTAGTATACAATTTTACAGAGTAATTTTAATAGGCACCGCTAAAGAGCATTAGTTTCAACATTTAGATTCTGACAGTGCGAACTATGTCGTATAACGTTGTAGAGTAGAGTGGTGTAAACTTTATTCTCGACGTTCCCCCCAGATCGTTTATTACCGACAAGCCAGTTGCTGCGAAAGTTAATGGCTTTACGTAGTTTATATTCTTTAATGCCCCTGCTAACCTTTTCAACTTTATTTAAATTAAATTTTCACTACATGTTATTATCGTGTCCCACATCTTTACACCCTTTGGATTATTATCTGAATACGGCATTTACAGTAACCATGTATTGTATGTTTTGTATCGTTTTGATGACTTTTGAAGTCCCTAAACGGGGTTTGAGTCGGCGTTCTCCGAAAGTTTCCGAAATCGCACGATTGTGGCTCCTACATAGCCAATTGTGGGCGACGCAATTAAAAAATTGAATAAAACAAGTAACACGTGTGTGGGTGGCACCCTCGGCCGTTGATACCTTCGAGGATCTACCACTAACAAGCATATCGTCGGACTAATTACTTATAAGGATACGAACAAAGAAAATCGGCATGCCAATAAATATACACGCATTATTATAGATTAATATTAATAAATAGTAATGTAGGTCTCTAGTTAAAACAATGGACGTGTCGAGCAAATAACCTATTGCTTGGTATCGCTTTGATTTAAGAATAATCGTGACGCAACTTCCAGTTAATTATTAGAGATAATGCACATAAGTAGACGTAATCTGACCATAATTATGAAGAAACGTAATTAACGTGCCTGTAAAAGGGCAATTCACATTGCCATTTGACTTGTTAGCATTATACCCTTTGTTTCTAATGCAGCTGCAGACTTATCGCAACTAGATTAAAAATAAAAATTTACATCATTTCTCGGTACAGATAACCCGCCTTCTACACCACTACCTATTGAATCTTAATTGGTTTTACTTCTCTAAATATTATAAACGCTTTTCTGTAGTATGTTGTTTAGTTCTACGAAAAATAACGACTATTATATTTTTTTCGATATTTGACCACATAATTTTCACATTAGTAGAATGTTTCCACACCTCATTCTAGTGTGCCATCATCGTAGAAACTGACTTTTTATCATTTTCACAAGCAACCGTTTTTCGTGGCATTTATGTATTAAACTATTGTTTGATAGAGAGGATTGAATTTTGTTCGACACAATTAAAAAAAACAGAACGTAATATTTTTTGTAGTATTTTTCGGCGAAGTCTGCGGCTTGGCAGCCGGCGGCGCCGGACCGCGCTGCGCGGAATTCTAGCCATTTCCGGACGATATCCGTTCTGCGCCTCGACGCCATTCCTACAGCTTTCAGATAACAACTTATCGTTTGCTTAAAAAGACAGTTTAAATATATCCAATCTGTATCATCTTTGATTTTTCAACAATAAAAAGAACAAACAGAATAGAACAGTATCGACCCACAAACTTGGTGATTTCCGTCATTTTACTAGTTTTACTTGTTACACTCAGCCGCTTCCTTATTGTTGACCTTCTGTCGTGTTTTCTCGCGAATACCTTTGCCTACATTACCAGTAATGCGAGCAACTAGATTAGCTCTACCGTTTAGCGCTTCGGATTTGGAACTGATATAATATTCAGTAGCGAAATTTTCTCCCAATGTCCAATGCGCTGATTCATAGCGCGAATGAATCACTCTAACGTAATCGAGTTTTTGAATTGTGCCTACGGCGAATGTAAATACGCGATCGTAGTGACCTGCGATAGAGAGCGAGTGACGGTGACTCACGCGGGTTTTCCGAGAAATACAGAATGGAGCGGTTTTCGTGAAAACGAAGGTCGGCTCCCGTCGAGCAGTCGATTTAATGACCACCTTTTTGTGCCAGCTACGGGTAATTTTCACGAACAATAAATAATAAACGAAACGAAATATTTTCCTGGAAAAGGTCATCGATAAGGAACACCCTGTCTACGTCGTAATTTACGGTAACCCGTTGTCCATTAGCCTCCCGCCCCGAGGTAAGCAAATCAAGGGGTGCAAAATGGAAAACGACAGTGCATCGATCCTCTCCTGAAGCGGGAATTCGAACATTTCAAAGTTATACCACCGACATCCAATGCTGCGTTGGATAATTTCACTTTCCGTGAACGGACCCGGCGCAGCAATGGTTTGAGCCAGTGTGTTAGTTTCGTGCAATAAAGGTGTAGTGAAGTGAAGGGACGTTGGCGCGGTGCCAGGGCGTCGATTTATTTTATTATTCGCCCAGTGGCGGTCAATGTCGCGACAGTGCGCCGGGCGGCGCGCGGCGCGGCGCCATACATTGCTTGCATGTGTTGCTCGCCTTATTACATTTTAACTCGTATTATACATCATTATGTTCTTTTTATGAATGGCTTAAAATGAAGCGGAATGGAAAGCCATTCATCGCTTCTTAGAAATTTTACTTAACACTTGACTGATTATGTAGAATGATTAACCTTTATTAATGTGGTTTAGAACGAAAAAGCAACTGATTATAATGAATATCTCAAGATTTATTAGTCCTATTGACTGTAACAAATTCTCATCATTAGCCTCGTTATTCGTCAGTTAACTGTTCCGTCCATTTGGGTTCCAAATGTCCGTAGCACATACCTACCATACGTTGCTTTGCGGCACAAGCAGATCTTTATATTATTTAGTTAGAATCAGTTCAAGGAATTTCGAAGTTGTCGGAGCGCGCATCGCTATTAGTGCGGGCAATTAGCATTACGTTAATGAGCTCCCAGATAAACCGTCCAGATATTATATACGAGGCCTTCTGCTCTTGTCCGGCGAGCCTATGACCACTTCAATTTGATAGCGTAATGTCTGAGAGTGCTTTATGGTGTTCGGTGCACTGTTAATAGGTTCCGTATTTCCATGGAATTGGGGTCGTTTTTCTCAGAGACTTATAAGCCTTGTGTGCTATGCTGTACGTGGGATGAATTTAAGTCTGCTACAGGCACTTTTTTATCTTTGCCTGTTATTTGTATTGATTACTTAGTGATTGTTAGTTCCGCGGTTTTCTTGTGCAAAATTTGCACATTATCATTTAACTTTAATATTATAGCAACTCGTGAACTACATCGCTGTACGAAACGATGTTACTGCTAAGAAAGTTATTTTCTATGACCATCTTTCATTTGTTAGAAGCGTGTCCTCAAATCGGACCATACATCAGATAATTTAGAGCACTACTGTCAACATCACCAGATAGTGGGCGTGTCTCACCTGCCGCACCACGCAACCACCACGTGCATGCGCACGCGCAATATACCACGCACACGACTTAGCGATACCACAAACGAATTTTCTCGAAAACCATGTAGCGTCTATAAATTATTTTATACTAAGCAAAAGCTAACATCATGCTCTAAAAATCTTCTGAAACTGAAAAACTTAACCAAGTCAGAAAGTAAACAAACAAGATCATAATACCTTATACCCGGATTAGAACGGGTTATAACATCAGACACAATCGGAATGATACTGCAAATACATTCAGTCATAACAATGACGATGGAAGAGGTTAATGACATCAAAACCTAAGTTTTAAAAGCCATGAAGTTAATTGTAGATACGGATAATTGCTGCCGTTAAATAATTCCAAAACTTGTGGAGACGCATTCAACGTAGAAAGAACAAGGATCTGTAAAAGTTCACCTCTAGATATGTTTTCAATCAATCGCCAAGAGTAAATTCCTCTTCCAATTCTAACGCTTACAGTTAATTTAAATTATTTTGCGTAAATAAAGCTGGAAACCGTTCGCAGATGAGCAGTATCGGGCATTGCTTCCTGAAACCCTCTGTGCAGAACTGATACGGAGCTAAATAAAGATATGACGAGTTGACGACTCTTGCTTCGGGAAAACGAGCGACAATCGTCTTTCATTTAAAGAATAATGTAAACAAAAGTTTGCTTACCACATATCGGCATTTGAAACATAATATTTCTAATTTTAATATATACAAGTACCTATCTACCTAACACCTATCTTATGTCTTCTATGTTTTCGTTTCATCGAGCTATCACATTATGCAGTCGACGAGGAAAACAACACACGTTTCTATATTAAAGTTATAAATGTTGTTGAATTCCTCGTGCGCGACCCATATTGTCGTGAATTTATATTTTATAACAAACTTTCCTCGATTTAGTACATTGTTAAATATTTGCACAATATAATTTCATATTGCGTTCTGTTGTGAAAGATTTATCTTCTCATACATTGTCCTGATATTGAGGTCGACGTCCGTGGTTTTCGAAAAGTGTCATGGAAATTTCAAGGTACGTACAGTATTGTTCTGTAAACAGTTCAATAGATAAGTCGGCGTGTGGACATTGGTCCGCTTATAGATTATATTGTGTAGGCGAGCACACGTGCGGATAACGGTCGCCTTATCGCCTGCGCCGATGTATTGCCCCGTTCTATCCACCGCCAGTACAACCACTTCTGAAATCGAGTATATACTTCGCACAAGGTGAGCGTACCGTTATAAAGAAACAAACAGCGCCATTGGAAATTCGGAGAAAGTACCTATTATCCAAGGACACCGCAATGTAAACAAGTGGACAGTTATTTTCCACATAAGGATTTCTTTTCGATAGCGTCGATATGTTTACCTACACGTATATACAGTATACAGTCAAGTCACGGTTAATCGTGGTGTCGTATAAAAAAATGTTAACAAAGAGTAATGCCATTATTACGGAGTGATCGTCGAGTGTGGACGTCACAACTAGATATAGTGGTGATCTCATACCACGCGGCGATAACAGTGATGTAGTAGTACGCGAGGAGGCACCGCACCGTCAAGGGCTTCTGCTTGCAGTACGCAAATTCTAAGAAGTGTTGAAAAAGTCCCGTTCGCAGCGATGACTCAATACCGACCCTTGGGAATATAGTTTTATAGTTAGAAAAATCACTAAATAATGTAACAATTGAAAACTACCTAAAATTTCTAAAATTATTAAGATTAAATTTGCGTGGACTAGAGCATCTGATGAAACTGGACCGTCCTAATAAATAAGCGTTAACAAGTAAGAATGCGAGATAAGTACATAGCAGTCGGTTAATTGTTAGGTAAAGCACCGTGACCAATTAACGTATGTTGGCCGCGAGGCAAAATGGGGCTTATTTGAGACGAATTTCATTTAAGCAATTGTGGTAATTGAGAGGGGCTTCCGGCGCCTTGCCCCATTGTGCTTGCGGTGCACGGGTTAAATTGCATAGATGATCTGTTGCCCTCTTGAAACACATTTTCCTGAGGAATCAGTAGCATATTGGAGCCGTTACCGTAAGATTCCTGATGAATTGTGTTACTTGTTCATAATACTAATGGATTCTTGGAAATTCCCTGCTGATATGACTAGGATAAGAATTTCAATGTTGCTTACTTCTAGAAGTGGTTCAGCAGTACATCATGATAATAAATAATAATAAATAAATAAATATGTGTGGACATTTCACACAGCGCCATCTAGCCCCAAACTAAGCATAGCTTGTACTATGGGAACCAGACAACTGATAGAATACTTAGATACTTTTTGTTTGTAAATACATACATAGAATACAATATAACACCCAGACACAGAACAAACATCGATGTTCTTCACACAAACGTTTGTCCTGAGTGGGAATCGCCTATAGTTCAGAAGGCAGAGCTACTACCAACTGAGCTAACAGGCCAGTCGATGATATGTCTGATATGTCTCCAATATCATCAGTTACTAAACCAAGATCATTTTAACGATGACTTCAACCTTTATTACGTAGGTACCGTTTTAAAATCAACCTGTTCTATCTATTTGGTCATAAATTGATTTCCTGCATACGATTTCATATGTCATAGTTCTATTGCCAAATAAGGCTGTATTGGCACGCGTCAGCTTTCGCCCACGGCCCGCCGCGTCCTTGTCGCAAGGTCCAGCCTCCCGCCCACAGGCTTTGGCGGAGTTTCGCGGGATGCCTCGTAAACTTGCCTTTACCATGGCCATTTTGAATAAACTAATGTCATGTTATGTGAATTTGGAACCTTTAGGTAGGTACCTTTGTCCTAGAAGTCCTACAACAGCGGCTTTTGTTTCGATTTGTAATTATTGGAAGATCAAAACTTCCGGTTCCAAATGCCAGCGATGAAACTTTCCGTGTGATCTCTTTGTTTAGGGTTTACTCGTAAACTTGAGTTACCTCAGATAACAGACCGCGCCGCCTGCGATGCGAAATGATGCGAAATATTTCCGGAGTTAGAGGAGTATTCTATTAATAAATGATTCGACGTCGCTCGTGGGCGAAGATTTCGGGCGAGAGCGCGGCGGCGCGGGCGCGGCAGTAGCGCGCGATACTCCGCGGCCGCCGCAGCCCGCGCGCGCAACGAACGAACGACCCGCACTCCCGCGCACACGATACCCCGCGATACGTCGCGACATACGACAACCGATCCGCCCTTACAGCTCTTGGACGGGCAACCAGCCTCCACCCCACGTACCTAAACACTCCAACCCAGTAACAGTAGTTGCACCGAAGGATCGACCTCATTGTAGTCAATACCTACTGCACTTTTGCGAGGGCGGATTATAACGAACAAATCGACTAACAAACTCGAACCGCACGAAGGTGTCGCGTCGCAAAAAGCGCAACACAATAGAGTAAGCGTCTAATTATAAACGTGGTTGAGTGAGCACCGCCGATATGCAGAACATAGATCCTCTGGAGATCGCGAACATCCTCGCCACGGAGCTATGGTGCCAGCAGGTATATGACCATGTAGCGAGCGCACGTGCTAGCTTCCTTCTAGCCAAGATGTTTCATCTTAACGGCAGAAACTGAAATCCTCAAAAAGCGTGACGAGTTTACAACCAAACACCGAAATACCTGAATCGCTCGTTGATTGTGGGGTTCTTTCATCAGGAGACAGTTAAAAGCATTAAAAAACTAACAGATAGAGGTACTTTATGTGAAAAGATGTTGGCAATACAAATTGCGTTATTTTGACGATCCACTCTGAAATACTTGCTAAACAAAATCTCTTGTTCATTCAGTAGATAAAAAGATTTCGTCTTCCTCCTTCCATCTAAATCTAAGACATACAATTAATGGCAAAGGTTTTAAGGAAATATAAAATCCCTTTATCAATTACTGAATTTGATAACAACACTGCATAATCTTTGAATCGTATCAATTTGTTATTATTAATGTTATTGTTGTGATACAGTGTTATGCAAATGTTTGCTAATAAAACTGCGTCGGAATGTGGAAGCAACGTCCACTGAAACACAACAATCAATAATTGTATAATTATAAAATGTACACTAGTATAGTAATGACTATGACTGCTACGAAGCAAGAACCTGCAGAAACTTTGACATCAGTTTCTTTGTTTTTTGCCATGATGCACCAATCGAGAACTTTTTGATTGGTTTTTGGAGATTTGTCTATAGCCAAATATCTTATAACTATTTCACCTGCCACTCTAATTACTGCCCACATTTTTCGTAAATAACCTTAAACACTACTTACTTAGAGCCTGGGGTTATTTTGTAACCAAAATAGAAATGCCAGAATAGGATCTACAAATAACCAACTTTCACATCTAAAAAGGACTTTTGTCATTCCTTGAAAATTTTATCAATATATCAGTTGAAATATACTGATAAATTCCATTCTTCAGCATGATCTAATGTAGTATTCTCGTTATTTCCAGTTGGCGAACCTCGAAGGCCTCCAATCGGGGGTCCCGACCCGCACCACGGCCACCATAACACCCACCCAACTGCGCAACTTCGAGCAGACATACATCGAGCTGACGAACTGCCGGAACGAGCCCACAACTCACGCGGGCTTCGTACCTCCTTCAGTTACGCACGCCAACACGTACGGTAAGGATTGCCATTATAGTAGTATTGAACAATGCAACTAACAAGATGTTTAGTCCTCAGAAACTTTACAAAAAGCCTGCCTGCATCCTGAGGCAAAGCGAATACTATTCCAAAATAACACTGAAATGACTCGAAGTGACCCACGCGCATGTCACCATCTTGATACTACAATCTGGCTTGATGTGAAAACTCTGTTCAGTTTCATACTTATAGAAAACACGAGGCGAATTCTCGAAAAAAAAAAACGTTTTCGTGATGACTTGAAATGTCTGATGACCAAACTACATGCAAAATTATAGTTTTCACTCGATATTTATATTTTTTGACTTCCTGATGATTTTACTTACGACCTTTGCCTAACAGTTTCTTCTACCATTATTACAGGCATCCTGAATTCGGTGGGGTATTGTGAGTCGGGCCCGACGACGGCGCTGCACGTGTCGCCGGGCCCTCTCTCCGCCAGCGGCGATAGCAGCAGCAGCCCTGGCTTGCCGACCCCCAAACGCCGCAACATGGGCGGCCGAAGACCAACTAAAGCACCCCAAGACATCTCCCCCGAAGAAGAAGAACGGAGGAAAGTGCGCCGCGAGCGAAACAAAATGGCCGCAGCGAGATGTCGCAAACGACGTCTCGATCACACCAACGAGCTCCAAGACGAAACCGACAAGCTTGAGGAAAAGAAACAGTGTTTACAAGATGAGATCCGCAAGTTGAACTCCGATCGGGAACAGTTGCAAGCGATCCTCGAAGCTCACTTACACTCCTGCCGGTTGAACAAGAGGTCGATAAGTCCGCCTGATGTGAAGCCCTTCCCGGAGCCCTATGTGTACCCCGATGTGCCTGAAGATGGTGTGAGAGTGAAGGTTGAAGTGATGGACCCCACGGTTGACCCGGTCCTGGGAATCAACAATATGTACACATCCGCGGCAAATGATAAAAGGTGAGGTTTTTCATATTTAAATTCTAATACCAAATACCGCATCTATAACAATCAAAGCTTCAAATAAAGTTTCAATGTCTGGTGCAATCGAGTCTTTCTGTTGTCTTTTGTTGATTGACACAATTAATAATTTCATATGCGTTTCGTAATATTACGCAACTCTTTTCAGTCTTCACCATAAATTACGGTTTTATCAATACATACATAAATAAACAATATTCTTCAAATTCAGAATCGGTCGTTGAGGTCAATCCCATGCACTTCATTTTAGCTGTAAACTTTAATGTAAGCAAATAAATCATTGAACCAAGATCCCATCAACACGCTGGAAGCTTTATCAACAAATGTTTCAAATAAATTAATCATGATTTTTTTTGAGGGAGCACCTTAACATAACAAATATTATACACTCATTTGGAAGAAAAGCGGCTAATCAACAGGCAACCAATGAGCGCTCGGTATTTTTAAGCTGACATGAGTTTAACTAACAAACAAATAAACGGAAAAAATGTCCAAAAAGTGGCTTAAATTGATCAACTGCAAGTTTTAAGCCAAACTGTGTGATTTTTAAACTTACGAGAAATCGGGGGCTAATGTCTCAAACAGAATGTCTACAGTTTTTTTCCTTCATAATAAGTACTTTACTTACTTCACGTATAGACAAGTTGGATTCAGAATTGCTAATCCGCCCGTAGGCTTCTGGTTTCGTGTAACGACTGTTGTCTCACCTACAATCGGGACTGACGGATGACTACGTACTACGTAACATTTCTATGAACAAGCGCGGTAACTATATAAAGAAGAGGGTAGATCGGAATCAAATCAAAAGTGCTCAAGAACACCATGTCGTCCGCAGAGGTTTTCTGTACTCCTATATAACCTAAGTTTGTTTGTTTTCAGGATAATGTTGTCAGCGGCTAACCCGGCCGTGGTAACGAGTTCGCCGCCCATCACGCTAGACACCCCGCCCGCCATCTCACGCCCGAACCGACCCAACTCCTTGCAAGTGCCATTAACGCTCAACCCCGCACAGGTAAATACCGTTTTATCTCTATTACCTGTAGTGATAAAAGTCCTAGTGTGATTTGAAGTGCTCAATTTAACTTGTATATGTGCTAAATCACCTTTTTTGTGTTTGGTTCGCGGTGTTAACGTATTTAGCCAGTTAAAGTTATCCAAGTATTCAGTCGAGTCAACGTCACGTCCTAGACTAGTTTAGTCATGGTCAAGTCAAAGTCAAGCTCCAGCAATAAAGTGGTAAATAATCCTATAGACTTGATTTTAGAATAGGTTGCGGAAACGTTATTGTGCTACCGTTCTCAATACTCTTTACAAACGTTAGAAAAGAAAAACTGTACCTTGCCCGTTAAACTAAAATAATACAATGCAGGCTCGCAATACAGCTTAGTTTCTAGTCTAAAGCGATAATCTGGTAATTAAATAGCAACTATCACGTTATGCAAACACCGTGATGAAGCCATAGCTTGGTCATAGGGCATTTTATATGACTCGTTTATCTAGCTATAGCTACCATCCTCAAGTTAAACTTTCAACTGTTATTCGTACGACAGAATGAGAGATGATGATGAGTAGTACACTTGTTTATTGTTCATCTATTATTATGCAAATTAATGTCATTCTATGGTTAAAAATCTGTTGCCAAGCACGGTGTATTCCCGCGTTAACACGTGAGAACGAGGCGCGGCGCCACCGTCGCCAATATTTTTACTAACCAACAGCTGAAATGTGGTCAGCCGCCAAACGCAAATGTAAAAAAAACTCGTTCACGTTACAACAAAATCGTTCTCTCCACAGATGCACAACAACAAAGCTCTCGGCAACAACAAGATAGCTGGCATCGAGATCAGCACTCCCAGCAATGGCATCCCCTTCAACTTTGACAGCCTAATGGAGGGTGGCACCGGACTCACCCCAGTCCACCCCCACCCGCACCCTTGCGCGCACCAACAGCGAGCCGCCCCTGACGTCACATCCCCTGACTCGCACAATAGCCTCGTCAGCCTTTGAGATCACCTTGACGCCACCTGTCTACTCTTCGAACCGCTGTTCGACATCGACCTACTGTAAAATTGTTACAGGTACGGCCAATTCTCGAAACTTTGTTCTGGGGAAATTTGTTTTAGCGCCATCTATTGGCGGACTATGACAAGTATCCTAATTTATCAATACAAACCCAAAAGATAATAACAGAACTGTCTCTCTTGACTGAACGGTTGAATAGCTTGCTTATGTATAACTCTAAAGGTTGAACCGATCTTGTGTAAATTTTGTACGCAGTTAGTTTGAACCTTGCTAAAGGCTTGATGGTGAAGATGGTAGGAAATAAGAAAGAAGTTGATGGGAGTTGGCCGTATTATAGTGTTGTCGATGTTACCGGTTGAGAGTAGCGGGCGGCGATGGCGGCGCCGGCCGAGCCGTGAGACGCGCCGGCCGCGAACCTAGTTCGAGTCGAGATTTCTTGACTATTCGGTATGCTGTATCATTCGCCGATCTTTACATTCTAAAACTTCCTTCTTTACCCTTGAATCTTTCTATCGCGCCTGAACGGCCCGTTCTCTTTCTATTTATTGAGCTCCAACAAGTAACATACTTGCTCACTTGTGCTTTGTATTTATATCGTAGTCTCGTCTTATAATGGCCTAGCGTTGCCAGCCTACAAAAGTCAATTTAAGAGTTTTTTATAAAAACAATCTATCTAAATGAGAATATTTTTATATGTAGATGTGTATTTCTGCAGTAAAATAATAATTGTGATCGAAAAAATAAAACAGAGTTTTATTTGAAGCATTTCAGGGATTTATTTTCGTGTTGTGCTTTATCTAGCGAGGCTAGACCACTAGGTGCGTTTAATGTAAGTGTGTTGTGTAAAAGATCTCTTTTACGATCAGAATAAAATTTTCGGCACAAAAATATTTTTTACTAAAGCGATTCTCGAAGTATCTTGTCATAATAAACCTAGTGCCATTTAGTACGTCTACTCTCAGGAATACAATAATTATGTAGTTAACTGTAAACTAACAGCAATACATTATTACATACTTAAAATAATTAATATATTTGATTGTAAGTTAGCTCAATGTTTATGTAACGTCTTACCGTTCCATTGGATTAGGTTCTGGTAGAGTATAATTTGTAATTGTAAGCCTTTTGTGATACGTCCAGTGATGTTCGGTCCGATATCGGACGAGGTGTAGTCTGTATTAACTCGCGCCATGGGGAGTTGTCGTTAGGAAATTTTATTTATGTCTTAACTGTATTTCCTATTTATTAAAATAATAAATGTGATTAAAATACAAAAAAATACTGGCTTAGTAGTTAAATTTTTAATTGTAAATTTTATTGTTTATACATTGTGTATAAGGAGGACCCGTGGCGCGAGTTGATCGATTTTGTATTGGCAAAGACCACTGGAATAAAATATTGTTAGTTTAAGGCAATAATTAGTGTAAGAGCACTAAACAATTAATTTTAATTCGCATAACTTAGACCAAAATATTATTTTATGTGCTTTATTGTAGTTGTAATTTAAAATCTAAGCCAAATATTGATTTTATGTTAGGTTTAGTTGTAGGATTCCCGTTAAAGTATTATTGTGTAGGCGCAGGACGGCGGAGACTATTTATTTACAAATGTATGTTTCAAAATGTTCACTGGGACTGCCTCACTCGTGTAACACTACTCAATCGAAATATTATACCTACGCATAATATTGAACATAGGTAAGATTTTTTCTAGAACATTTTATAACGCAAATGTAGTATAACATTTTGTATTTTTTCATGGTAAAATAGCAAAGCAATATATTTGATACTATATAAAGTTGTAAGCAGAATATAGCGAATTATTTAACTGTAAATCGGAAAATATAAATTTGTTTACATACACCTGATTTGTGGCTTTTATTTTTACATTTCCTTGTGGTAGTGGCCTTATTTACATAATAATCGTAAAAACGTTCGAGACGTAAACATGTTTTTAACAAAAATCGATATTGCGTTGTTAGCTCAGAATAGTCTAGACACGTGGAAGATAACAATTATTTTGAAGGAGGTGATCACAAATAGGCTTGTTATCTACGAGGAAAAGTATGTACCTATGCTGTTGAACGACAAATATGAAATACCTAGTAGGTATTGCTACTGACTGATATTAATTCAATTTAAGCCAGCGAGCTCATGATGGACTTTGAACGTGTATTTATTTTACACTGATATAGCAGCTAAAGTATTCTTGATTAGTTTAAATGTACCTAAAAGTATTTGAATCCCGTTTGTGATTGGAATTTTTCCTTTTACATTAAAATGAATGTTGTTTTATTTCAAGCAGGTAAGTATTTTTATATATTTAACATACATTTACAATTATATTAAGTGTAAATATAATAATGAGTAATTATCTATATTTATGTTTTTTATAGCAGAATCATCTGCTAAGCGTAATCTACAGATTTAATTAAGTAATAAAGGAAAAATTGGAATCACGCTAAGCTGTAAAAATCTACTATAAATCAAAAATCTCTAATACTTTTCTTGTAAACAATGTAGGTATATAATACATTTTCTTAATAATCTTTCGTTCAAAAAATAACGATAATAACAGCTATCTATCTATAAGTACTTTTAGTAATCGTAATCCTGCACGTATGTTCGTCGAAACTTCCGTCTGAAATAATTCCTGATAACAACGTATATGTAGAAGATGATTTCAAGAACGCTGATGCCGCTACAACCCAGACATAGCCCGAAAACACCGCCCATATTTGCTGAAACAAAAACTTATTAGGTTAATGTGCTTGAGAAGTTTTACTTTTAAAAAGTCATCTTAATATGGTTGTGGTAGGTACTATATAATTAATATGTAACTACTTATGATCACTTACAGGCGAAGCTGATGATCGACATGACAGTCTCCTGCTTCTGCTTTACGTATATTGGAATAGGAAAGTAGAAGTGCATGATGGATGAACTCTTGTTGAATTTTATCCCTTTGCTGAAACAATGAAGAGTATTAAATGGTAATCAAAGAGTTCTCTCAAAGCTTGGTGAAAGCCGCGGGGAGCCGATGGATGCAGGAGGCGAGCAGCCGCTCAAGGTGGCGTGCTCTGGGGGAGGCCTATGTTCAGCAGTGGACGTCTTCAGGCTGTTAATGATGATGATGAAAGAGTTCTCTCTAAGGGTAGGCAACGCACCGGCAATGCCGGCGGTGACCACTTACCATCAGGTGGGCCGCCTGCTTGTTCGCCACTTATCTCATTAAAAATATAAGTCCATGAAACAGCGATATTGAAAGATTTGCTCCAAAAAGCAGTACCTATGGCAGGCTTAAATATTTAAATTTATAGTATTATAGGGTGCACTTACTAAGGGTTGTAGATCAAATGAGGCATGGCGTCAAAGTTCCCGATTATCATCTCTACTCTATAGTTCCGAGACTCGCAGTCACGGGGGCAGTTGCAAGGAGCCAAGTTCGACCATTCGCTCATGTGCACTGCATAACAAAAGCAAAGTAAATATAGGGACACGCATAGACCCGTAATAGGTACAGAACAACGTGCAATTCTAAATCAGTAGAATATTATAATTTTATGAATGAAATCTCAAATTGAGCGCCGCATCATCATCATCATCAACAGCCTGAAGACGTTCACGGCTGAACATAGGCCTCCCCCAGAGCGCCTGCTCGCCTCCTGCATCCATCGGCTTCCCGCGGCTTTCACCAGATCGTCGGTTCACCGAGTCGGCCTACGCTGCGTCTTTCGGTTCGTGGTCACCACTCGAGAACCTTTCTTCCCCATCGGTTGTCAGTTCTACGAGCGATGTGGTCTGCCCATTGCCACTAAAACAAACTACTATTGCAAATTGTGCGCCTATCGACTACTAATAATACCACTTATATTATAGGTCACCGGGTCTGTAGCCACCGGCCTTCCCTAGAAGTAAAACCTGGCTATGCTCATAATTATGTGTATAGGAAGGAATACGTCACATCACATCATCAGAAAGAAGACGTTCACTGCTACACAGAGGCCTCCCCATAAAACGCCGCCCGTTCTCTGGATACTCCCTTAGCTGGCTCTTACGGCGCTTTTCTGGACTGGATGTATCGTGATGAAATAACGGTATAGGTAGGTCTGTATAGAGATAAATTGAACCTGGAGGAACGACATTATGTAGGTAAGTAAGTACCTGTTTATTAGCGTTGTAATGTAAAGCAGCAAAGCCGCGCTTTAGTTACGTGTATATGTCATAGACAAAGAAGGTCGATACGCAGTCTCTTCCTGGAATGACGGGTTTATCCTAGGTTTGACCAAGGCCTTCGGGCTAACCCCAATAACAACTTCCAATTTCGGCCTTTGACTAAAGTATTTATTTGACTAAAGTTAAGTTAGGTTAGGTTTTTTTACTAAGGTTAGGTTAGTTTAGGTTTGTTTGGGCTTTGACTAAGACTTCAAGTCAGACCTGAGGATTGACAACGTGTAACACATAGAACAATGATTCTATCCTAACCTTTAACGTCTATAATGCAAGGGATGCTAGTCAAGTTGCAAATCCTATCGGGCGTCAGTCGAGGCATAAAGAACAGGTTACAATGGCAAGATTTGTGGACAGCCAATGCGTAGCAGGTCATGTCACAATCAGAGTTGTGGTACTTCTGGAAGTATAGCAGCTGGTGTTCGTCTTCCAAATAACAATCGCGGCTTGAAAATAAAAATATTATGACGTAAAAATTTCCAGTTCATAGCGCTGGTAGGTAATTTTATTCTATGGCACTGGTGGCCGACGTAGCAGCTCTACATCACATCATCATGAGCCAGAAGACGTCCACTGCTGAACATAGGCCTCTCGTATAAAACGCCACTTTGAATTCTTATCATAGAGAGGCGGCGGGGGTTTGCCACACGCTTGGCAGGCGCCTTGGTGATGGCAAGAGATTTCAATGCACCAAGAATGCTTCTGCCCTTTCCCTGGATATTCCCCTAGCCGACTCTTACACGGTGCATTCTCACCCATCTTCCCACGGGAATGAGCTGCAAAACGCGTGCAGCTGAACATGCGAGTGTTTCATTATGATTTTATGTTAGCATTTTGAATGTGGGCTAATGTTCATCATCAAATAACTCCTAAATTCATCATCATCATCAACAGCCTGAAGACGTCCACTGCTGAACATAGGCCTCCCCCAGAGAGCGCCACTTTTCGGCAGCGTCGGTCCACCTGGAGGGGCAGGCCTACTCCAAAATTACTTTTTGTTTAAACTTCATGAGATTCAGCAGACCTACCTCCATTGAGGCAGTGCTTTGACATCTTCAGAGCAGTAAGTGTGCGTGGCGTGAATCTCATGGTAAGACTCCACGTTGGGCTCGATCAGGCTTGACTCGTCGTCCGCAGGAAACTCGCTGTAGTCCGTATACATAACCTGGATTTTAAAAGAAACACTATAGGCATCATGAACGCCACAAACCTAAGACCACTCGAATCATCTTCAACTAAGTATTCTGTAGTAGTACGTAGTACTTACTACTATGTAATCTTGAAAGGAATACCTACCTCTGTTTACAAGGGAAGAGCAGTTGTAATTTAATGAGATTTTGGGGAAAACAAAAACAATAAGTGCTTTACGGCTGGTTATCGTTTACCTTGGTTGCTCCAGCATTCAGAATAGTCCTATCTATGGCGTTTTCAGGGGTGTAGTCTGTTACCACGATTAAACCGTCTTGTTTACCTCCCAGCGTCACATTTTTCATGATAAAATCTTTGTTGTGTACGTTTCTGGGGAAAAAAACCCCACTTTGACTGACGTATCTGGCATGACTGTAATTTATCCACCGGCGGGGTTTCAGCTAGAAATCAGCGCTCAGTATTATCTATCATCATCAGCTCCAAGAGCAAGATGGATGCAAGAGGCAAGTAACTTCGCCACTCCACGTAAACCTTGTAAAAGTATAGAATAGAATAGAGCGGCTAAGCTAGCTGCTTGCCTCTTGCATCCGGCTCCACGTGGTTTTGATCAGGTCGTGGGTTCACTATTAATACATTAGGTATATGCTGAGATGAACATCTTTTCGGCACTTCGACGAAAATTGTGTTTATAATGTGCAGTAATGTACCTCACTACCTATACCTATTAAACATACCAAATAAATTAACAATCAACGATCAGGCCGTACCTATAGCATAGTAGTATTTTAGTAATCATATTAGAACCTGGCCCTAAGAAGGTAGGAATTCCCGCGAGAACCTCCAAGTTATGAGCCGATCTGCTTAACCATTTTGATATTGATTACTTTATTACTATTAGTGTTCAATAAGCACTTAATATTTGTATTTGAATACACGTTAATTTATTACTTTAGCATACCTTCTGTCTTTATAATGGTATATATTATTAAAGGCACAGCAAAGCCCATGAGACGTCAGGATGGGTGTGAATAGCTCCGCGCAGTTCTCGTACTTTTCGTTCTCGAAGAAACACACCTTCAAGAAGCTGTCACAGCTTTGTGGGATCGCTGCCATTAAATCGGACACCTGGGAGTTAATTCATTAAAATAACGACTTGATTTAAACTCATTGTCTCAAATTGCATAGATGTGCAAATATTTTTAACTGGCAAAAATTTGTTCTCTAATGACTCTTTCTATGCTAACTATACCGCCAAATGCAACTATAATAGTTGCACTAATGCCCGGCTACAGTAAAGTTTGACAGCTCGCTCTTATACCCCCGGCTCTTGTCGTTTGACTTATCTCTCTAGAGTAGGGACATACCCAAATGCGTTGCAGTAGATACGTCACAGAGGAATAAGTGCGACCTTAGGAGCAAGTCAAACTTTAGTGCAGACGGGCATTAGTAACTACCTAAACTGCCTTAGGTAGGTATCATTATCATCAACAGCCTGAAGACGTCTACTGCTGAACATATGCCTCCCCCAGAGAGCGCCACCACAAAAAGCTGCTCCACGGTTTTCACCAGATCGTCGGTCCACCGAGTGGGAGGCCGGCCTACGCTGCGTCTTCCGGTTCGAGGTCGCCACTCGAGAACCTTTCATCCCCATCGGTTGTCAGTTCTGCCAGCGATGTGGCTTGCCCATTGTCATTTCAACTTGCTAATTCTGACAGCTATATCAGTCAATCCTTCTGCGGATCTCCTCATTCTGGAACTTATCTCGCAGGGAAACACCGAGCAGCTCTCCCCATAGCTTGTTGCGCGACTTTGAGCTGCACAGTGTGTGTGGATGTAGGTAGGTATAGTTATTACATTTTATGCAGCTTACTGTATATCTGTTGAGATCCAATAGCATTTGAAGATGGTTCAATTCATTCTTGTCGATATCAGATACAATTTCGTAAAAGCCCAAAAGCTGTGGAAGTACTCTTTTCAAGTCGATGGTTAGGTTTCCATTGCTAAAACAGAATGAGTCCTTACTTTATTATTTTTCAACTATTTACCAATACGATTAGCTGATGAAGGAGCACTTTATGGTTAGCATAATCATCACTGATGAAGAGAATAAACGTTTTCGACGTCACTGCAACTTATTTTCTTATGGTCCAATCTTCCAGTGGCCGCAGTGTTCTCGATCCACTTCTCCCGGCAATGACCCAAGCCGAAGTTCGCACCCCATGCAGGGGTGCCCATAAGCTAGTTGCCTCTCACTGTTGACGGCTGGCGGCACGCATCCTGCAACCCGGTGACGCTGATGTAAAGGTCGGTAGAGACCAACATCAACTGACACAAATACCTCGCGGCGTGCATGCTGGCTCGCCGGCAGAACCGCTTTCATTGGCTTACAGAGTTTCTGACTGTATCTACCTACCCATCTTCAATCGGCATTGCCAATGATAAAAAACCTCCACCTCGCTAATTATAGTCAATCTCCAGTACAGGGATAATACTTACACGAGTGTTCTATTGAAATGCCTCATGAAACTTTCAGTTATCTGGTTCGGGGAGCACAATGTGATGGCAGGATAGGGCAGGTTCTGCGCTGGCTCGTACTGATTCTCGATCGTAATGCGCGTGGGCATCTCTTCGAAGCGAGAGTACAGTAGCCACGAAAGCAGGCACGCTAGGGATAGAACAGCGAGCATGTTTGCCAGCCAGAAACATCTACAACATAATGATGCCGCGGTGCCGCCGTAAGATGGGTCGTTAATTTCTGCAGCATTACTGACTAGCTAAACAAAAATCCTGACTGCAGCTCATCGCGGACCTATCAGATCAGGACCAAATTACCGCGGCATTTACAGTCGGAGTGATATCACGCGGAGTGCCATCTAATTTCTAATAGGTACCCTGGGTACTGTAATTTAAAATAATAAAACAGACTTCACAATCATAGCGTCAGCAGCCTAATAGCATAATAGGTACGTTCCCACTGCTGAGTTACGGGCCTTCTCTCACATAGAGAGAGTTTGAACCATAGATTCCCCTGGCCAAGTAGGTGGATGCCACAATCATGTTCTCTAATTTTGTGAACCTTGATATTAGTTTCCTCACGATATTTTCCTTCATCGTTGTTTAACTATATAGAGACGTCGTATTTTGTAAATTATGGAATTTTGATATTTTGTGAATCTGATATTTTTGTGAATTTTTATATTTGTTTCCCCACGATATTTTCCTTTACCGTTGTTTTTGTGAATTGTCTCGTTTGGCGGAGTTATTATATATTCTTTCCAAGCACTAAATAACAGCCGCACCATCAAAAAGTGTAAATACACTTAAACAAACCTTGATATGCGATCTGGAAACAGATAAAAATATTTAAGTCCTAAAATAGTGCTTTCTAAGCAGAACTTTCGCAAAAGGAACCGGAAGTTGCCTTTCATCGTTATGTAGGTACGCCTGCGACACAATAAACAAAACGAAATAATTGTGCTACTGTTTTAGATCACTATTTTAAATTAAATAAAAGTGGTTCAATTAAGTATGTATAATTATTGGCTATCATGGGAATAGATCATCAGTCTGTACACGACAGAATTGACACGCTATACTAATTAAAAATAGTAAGGTACTATATTAATTTATTTATACTTAATGGATTTTGGCATATTGGGGACAATGAATTAACTAGGTACCTACATGTATATTTAGCATAAATTACATTTAATTACAGTCGCTGTTTCCTCGTTGCCATACTAGTTTATCATACCCGTACGACCGCGAGGATATAATTGGACTTGTATGTACAAATTCACTTAGGAGTATATTGTCACTCATTTATTCATTTTTCTTAGGTTTAGGTTTTTTTTACAATATTGTTATATAAAAATACATTACATACAAATATATCGGACTTATCTAGCATTTGACTACGCTCTCACCTGATGGAAAGTGACGATGCGATCGAAGGTTAGCATGCTAGCTAAGTAAGTACCTATTCACTCTTATATAGTATAATATAGGTATGAGAGTTTTTCAAATAAATGTCTGGTTGCGTTGCCTCAACTCAATATTACGGTTTGGTCTGTGAGCATAGAAGTTAAAGTAGAACAAAACTCTATTGACCGCTGTGTGCGCTCCAAATTAGGCAATAATTCTGGAGTATATTTATTTTTATATGTGCTGTTTTGGTAGAAGTCAAGGACATAGGCACATCAGTTTCAGTCTGCCAATATGGGATGTTGCCATGCGTTTATATATACCTACATAATTATATGAATACGATTATACGTTTTGTAAGTACCCGAGCACTTATAATTTCATGCAAAAACAGCTATTTCTTACGTACGTATACCTACAAGGTGAGTTTGAATTGGTATGTTATCCCGAAAGGAGGGGACTGGACTGGGACCATGATAGCCCACAAGTTGTGAGAGCTTTACTTGAAACTGCGTTTCCAAACCTCTATACTAAAAAATAAATCCACCCACAAAATTGCACGTGCGACGCTACTACGAGAGTTAACAAGATACTAAAATAAATAAACAAATTCATTTCTAAACACAGGACGAAGTTCAACCACCCAGCTGCGCTAGGGCTATCTTCGAACGTAAACTTTACATGGTATTTCTTCAATGAAAAACTATTAATTTAGAAAAGTCGTAGAAGAAACATTGTCTACCTTAGGGAGTAGATTCACCCCTTTCGGGATAATATACCAATCAAACTCAGATAGTATATCAGGAAGGAAAAGAAAATTTCCGTCTCTAACTAGGTACTAGGGGTCTGACTTAACTATAGGTCTAATTAATAAAACGCGGTATTAGGAAAAATGTATAAAGTGATTTTATTGAGAACCCCTCCGCACAATCTTCACATAATTCAAGGTACAATCATTGGATTTGGAACAATTTTATTTCGTAATTAGTGCTAAGGCGTAACATACTAGTTAAGCAAAAAAATTTTGCTTAGGTTCTGGGAGAAAAACATATAACATGTGATTTCTTAACCGAAAACCATAGGAATTTAAAATCCTAACAAGAATAATCAGTATAATAATTTGGTTAGTAAGTTGGTGGTCTTATGCAAGATAGATGAGTACGTAGGTACCTACCTAATATTCTAGTACTTTCCTTTGAACTAAGTATATATATTTACGCAATGTGCAATTCGTATGAAATGTCCAAATGTCCACAGATATTTATTTATTTATTTTAATGAAAGAGAGGACCACTATTTAGTTACATAATCTTTTTTATTTATTTAAGAACTGTCTTATTTTTAAACGTACCTATCTGACGTTATATCCAGACGAGATGTGTTATTAATAAAATTATATACACCGTGGAATTGAATTCAATATTTTCCTGAAATGTGTGTATTATAGGTACCTACTCAGTCCATGCTCTAGAGAAGCAATTTTATTTATTTTTTATTTTTTTATTTAAACGAATGACGTGACGAGCTAGTCGTTTGCCTGGTATTAAGCGACACGGCCGCCCATAACAGATTGCAGTGCCACTCGGAACTCCAAACTAAAGTTTCGAGTAACACTGCGCACTGCGCACGCCATCCTGAGACATCACACAGTCTAAAAAAGTTTTCTAGACTGTGAGATCAGTTCGTAAAGTCTCATTTGCCCAGTAATTTCACTAGCTACAATGCCCTTCAAACCGGAACACAGTAGTGCTTGCACACTACTGCTTGGCGGCAGAATAACTGGCAAAGCGGTGGTACCTACCTAGACGAACTTTGCAGAAAAGTCCTACCACCTGGTAAACAATATTACAGCGTTAAATTAAAAAATAAAAGTAAAACAAATGCCTCAAAAATTAATTCGCCGTTAGCCGAAATGTCTATTTCACACTACATGCTGCGGGCAAATGTTTCGTAGGTGGCTTTAAAGAAAACACCTGCACCGCCCTCCGCTGTCCCGGAGTGCCAAATTATTACATGTCGTAGGCCTTTTGTTAAGAATTTGAATTTGGACTAATTTTATAGTACCTAGTTTCACGTTTTATACTATAGGTATTTTTGTGTTTAGCTTTAAATAAACATTCTAAAGCATGGACTGAGTAGGTAGGTACATACATTTCAGGAAAATATCGAATTCTAATTCACGGTGTATAAGCAATGGTTTTATAGTCGATACTATTGACTATTGACTATTGTCGTTGGTTTTTTATACTAATACAATTATAATATTTGAAATTCAGACAGATGATACAGCGTTTAAGTTTTATTGCAGCCTTCGATAAAACATTGTACCGAATAAGTAAGCTGATATAATATGTACGTGTAGTCAACTGGCAACCAAAACGTAAGTACCAACATATTAATTTGTCCAATTAACTGTAAATATACTCAATACTAAAACTCAATATATATCACCACAGCTTAATAAAAAAGATCATATAATAAATTAATAAAGAAGTACTTCAGTAATTTTTATGTTTTTATGATAAAAGCGCCAGCTGATTTACGGTCTAATAAATATTTTGAATGCTTTTTATAAAGGTAAGTATATGACAATCTATTTAAATATTTAAAATAATAATTAATTATAGATTAATTTGTAAAGGAAAAATTTGAATCACGAGCGGGACTTGAACCCGCATCCATCCGTCCCTAAAGCCGGGACATGCTTTACTTAAGCTACCGTGACAAGTAGTCTCATGTCCGAATTTATCCTTCACCTTTTACAACCAACTTCGGACATGAGACCACTTGTCACGGTAGCTTAAGTAAAGCATGTCCCGGCTTTAGGGACGGATGGATGCGGGTTCAAGTCCCGCTCGTGATTCAAATTTTTCCTTTACAAATTAATCTGTAGATTACGCTGAGCAGGCGATACTGCTATAAAATCATAAATAATAATTAATTATGTTTATAGTTATGTGTGGGTTCAGCTATAGGCAAATAGGGTAAAGTAGGTAGATACATTTATTTTATATCTTTGCAAACATCACTTTTAGGGTGTACAAGGGGAAACAAATGTATCTAATCTACCGTAATGAGTACCTAGGTATACCTACCTATATTCTTTTAATGGAACGAGACTTTTTCACTACTTTATGGAAAGCTCCCCACCTTTCCCCCAAAACTAAAATGCCTTATCCAACAGAGGGAGGGATTTTTAAGCCCCAGCTCTTCACTCTAAGTCCCGTATTACAGAACGACTCAATCGTTGATCGGTACTCAAGTCATAACTCAAGATTTAACTGACAAAATGTAATTTTCTTTTTAAATATTAATTAATTTATATTAAATAATTAATTTCGTAATGAAATCTCAACCTGATCACCGATTGAAGACTGAGCATCGTTCTGTATTACGAGCCTTAGTTTGCTTGGTTTTGACATTTACAAAATCTATAATCATAAAGCTCTATCTATCTCTACCACTATTTGCCTAAAGCAAACACTACAATATTAATTTAATATATTTTATAAAACCTATTCTGAATGAGCTATGCAGATCAAAACAATCTTCAATTATGTTACTTTTACAACATCAAAACCTCAAGTTCAACATAATGTTATTATACTATATATAAATAAATATTTGCGTAAGTTTATAATTTTGTTTAGTTATTTTATGTAGATATATAAATTCATATAATCATTTAATTATATGGAACACCACGGTTCGTGATTTAAAATACCTACTGTAATATAAAGAAGATAACTCATATTTTGCATTTCAGCAATAATAATTATTATTTGTATGTATAATAATCTGTGCCCCATATTTTTACTGAGCAATTCAGAAGAATAATGAATAAACATTTAAATACACGTAACATACAAAGACATTTAGACACTTTTTAAATAGTATTAATTAATCTACAAAAAAATATAAATACATTTCGAACTAAATGACGTAACGTCTTTCTAAACATTTATAAGAGCTATCTATCTATCTAATGGGATGGAAATCCACTATGTATACATGCATTTCAGCACGAAGCAAAGGCTATATACCTACATATATTATATCTGGTCATTCCATGACTAATTAATACATTTATTACAATTAAATATAACGAATTTATAGAAAAAAGGTAAATAATTTTATAAGTACTTATATATAGAATAGACTATCTGCATAACAATCTGAATTAATCACAAATATTAAATATATGAAAATAATTGAATAACATTACCTATTTTTCCCTTTTATAATGTATATAATATGCTATTATAGAGGAAATAGGAGCCAAAGCTAAGTATCAATATAAAACGAGTAAAAAACCGGTACCTACATATTAGAAATCTGTAAGCGTATATGAGATTGAGTGATTACGACGTTTTATTTTATTGGTAGATACAAATACAATATAAAACTTTAGCTTCCTACTTACAATTACGAAGAATAAATTATCTGCCAACTAGCATAAACTGGAGTGTACATAATACCGTATATTATATAATATATCCAGCTAGAACTATACTATCTCACATTGTATTGTGCGCTCCGTGTCCCTTCAACATCATTATATATATATATATATATATATATATATTTATCTTATACTAATCTGTTATAATTTTTCAATATAACCGTCATGCATCATCCATCATGTAACAGGTATTGAACAGGAAAATTCATTAAAATCTTACAGCATGATACAATTCCTGTAGACCGCATTCACTATCATTTTTAAAAGAGACGTTCCTTATTTTATTAAACTGGTTGTATTATGTTAGAATTAGAAATATTTTGTAGGCGCTATCTATTTTTCATAAAGTATTTAGTTTTATTGGTTTAAAACAAAAAATTGTAGTTTTACGTAATTATACAGTACCTATTGGCAGGCATGGCGGTAATTAAAGCGCCGCCATATTGATAATCTAGCCTAAATATGGATCAAATATTATTTTTTGAGCCATTAAAGAGTACAAAAATGCTAATTATGATTATGTTTCTTAAGTTATTGCAAATTTTCTGGTGTTTTTGAAGTTTGGTACACATAGGTGGCCCATTTGGGAACGTCTCCTTTCAGTAACATGCGCCGTTCCCTAGTATAATATACACAATACATTTTAGTTTTACGGATCCAAAACGTCTTCAGTCGAAATATATACATAAGTAGGTATACATATTACATATCAATACCCTCGTCTTATACAAAATTCATTCAGTGCTACACTCGCTTATAAAAAAGAGAATCGACAAGGAAAGCGAATGGTGCCATCACGAAAGCTTGCAACCGAGTGCAAATTGTCATCCTTGAGTCTAAAAAATACACACACAAAAAGTGCCATTGAATATCCTTGGATTTACGCACACACCGTGTAGCATTGTAAATAATATGTCAATCTTACACGATGAATGCAGTATTGTAAAAATCCATGAGTACATACACACAAAAGAGAGTGTAAATGTTGGTAAACATCATAATTTAACACACGAAAGAGTGTCACGCAACCCATAAATCTCTAACATCAAACATTTCTAGTCATTCATCATAGAACGTTTTGACTCTAAATCTTAAGCCACGGCTTTGTAAAGGTTTATACACAAATACACCAAACAGTGCTATAATTAAGTATAAAGATCCATTTACATCGCCAATAAATGTAACATTGTAAAGATCCTTGGACCATAACCAACAATTCACATCTTTCGTGAAAATTGTGTGCGCGCGGCTGACGCAGTCCAATGTTGGATCAACGTTTTCAGTCGCGCAGAGTTGGCTCCAGGCTGCAGGAGCCTACAAGTGCCAGGGGCTTGTCAGTGCCAGAGACCTGTAAGTGCCAAGAGACTGCAAGTGCCAGTGACCTTCAAGTTCCACGAGACTGTAAGTGCCAGTGACCTGCATGTGCCACGAGACTGCAAGTTCCGGGGACGTACATATGTCAAGGGCTTGCAAGTGCCATGGGACTGAAAGTGCCACACCCTGTAAGTGCCAAGGGCCTGCAGACGCTAAGAACTTGCAAGTACAATGAGACTGCAAGTGCCAGGCGTCTGTAAGTGCCATATGGAACTGAAAGTGCCAGGGGTTTGCAAGTGCCATGGAACTGCGAATGCCAGCAGGGCCTGCAATTGCCACGGGGCGAAGGAAGATGCTCACAAGTGCGCGCTCGGCGCACTACGTCAGTGACCGTCAGGGATCCAGCAGCACGTGCCAGCGTTGGACCTAAGAAATACGTTTAAATAACTTTAGCACTGTTTAATTTTTACCTATTTAGCTTTAAATAGGCTGCAAGAGCCAGTTAAGGGCATGCCCAGGGAAAGGCCAGCAGCATTCTCGTCGGTCTTGGACGAATGTTTACCTGATGGAAAGTGACGACGCGGTTCAAGCATGGCGACAATGCGCCCCAAATAATAGGCCAACTTTTGTCTGGTATGATGTTAAGCGATGATGATGATGAGGGAAATATAAATCATATATCTTTAGTAGGTATTTGTTTTAAACTATCATGGTCACTAACACTACTACAATATTGTTTATTAACGGGATATTTACCATGTATATTATTTGTTTTGAGTTGCCGATATTTCGATGCTGTTGCAAGCACCATGATCACGGACGGACGGACGGGGGGGGGGGGGAGTCGGTTGCATGATATCGGCAACTCAAAACAAATAATATACATGGTAAATATCCCGTTAATAAACAATATTGTAGTAGGTATTTGTTACCTGTTCGCCTTGCCGCTCACACAACTCCTGCCAATGTCGCTTCTCCTCTCGACCCGAGGAGCTCTGTCCGAGCGAGAACCACCCGACCATCTCGTTCTTCTTCACGCTTCGTCGCCAATATACCGATACCATTAGTGTCACCTCGCTCAGTTGGAACAACGCCACCTGATGAAGAGACCACGATATCTTCTTTTTATTGTTATGGGTTAGCGTTTGGCTTCTTCACCTGATGGTAAGTGCAGACGAAGCCGAAGATTGGACACGCTGACTACTTTACTTAACTTGAAATCTTTTAACTGAACTTTAGAATGGGGGTTGATCTGAGTTTCGGGTTTATTTTTTTTACATGTACCAATAAGTCACAGGTCGAAGAAATATTCGATGACGAACCGAATCGATTTGATTGGATAGCGTTCTCATATCGTAAGTTATTTTTGAGCAATTTTTTGACCTATAATTAAAGTTATAGTTAAAGTTAAAGTTAAGTTTCAGTTGAAAGAAAAAAGAAGAAACTATAGGTACTGGCAAAAAGAATTCAACGCTACGCTGAGACTTGAAGTTTTCTGGAAAGATTAGGGTGTTTCTTTTATTCATATAAGATTTCGTGGAGGTTTCAAAGTTAGAAGCGTTCGTGAACGTGCACAAGTAAAATAAAACAAAAAAGATAAAATTGGTAAACGTGTCGTTGCGTTTTCCTCTATTTATTATTATCTGTTTTGGGTAGGTAGGTACATAGTAAAACTTGATTTTTTATATAATATGAATGAATGCTAGCGTTTCACCACACTACACCTGATATCAAGTGACAATGCCACCTCTCCAATTTCATCATCATTACCAGCATGAACAGCCTGAAGACGTCCGCTGCTGAACATAGGCCTCCGCCAGAGAGCGCCACCTTGAGCGGCTGCTCGCCTCCTGCATCCATCGGCTCCCAGCTGCTTTCACCAGATCGTCGGTCCACCGAGTGGGGGGCCGGCCTACGCTGCGTCTTCCGGTTCGTGGTCGCTTACCAATTTAGGGCTGGATTACCCAAAAACATTATAATTATGTACCTAATAAAAACTATAGTATCGAAGCTACGGATCGAAGTTGTCTATTCTGCATTGTACCGGATTACTTGCACCTGTACCTGGTGGGAACCATAGATGGGAACGAGAACTTTTTTCCGATTCACATATGGTGAGTTTGTATTGACTTGTAAAAGTGCTAAGAATAGCCTATTTGCAATAAAGTATTTTGATTTTTATTTTGAACTTATATCTTCTTACTACTAGTTACTTGGTTGGCGGTACTTTTTTTTAATACCTGGAATATAAAAAGCTCCTTATAGAGGGGGTTGGAATGCGCGCGGCGCGTGGTGGACTTGCAGCGCGCCATCTCCATCCCAAGCGAGCTGACGAGGCAGAGCTTCACGTATGTGTCCGGCGCCTTGTTCGGGGACAGCTTGCGGAAGTGCGTGCCTTTTATCACCTGAGGGAGAGATGGAACTGCTTTTATCATCTCCTGGGTCAAATGGAACAGCTTTTAACAGTTAGAGTCGAGGCGTTAACTGCCTACACCTCAAGTCTCAGTCATTTATAAACCGGTATCAAATGAAAGGGCTTGCTGGAAAGAATACGAAAAAATAAAAGCTAGTTTTTATAAATATATTAATTTATTTAAAAGGACATCATATTATTTTACTAAGCACTCAACAATTTGATGTTTTTCATTTAGGAAAAAACTATTTGTGCGATTGAGACTACCTCATAATACCTGAGTTTTTATTCGAATAAACGTTATAATAGGTAATAACTTTACTCGCTGTTGGATATGAATATCATAGTTGTACCTATATTTACTGTAGACAAGCTCCGGAATGAGGAGATGGAGAACTAAAGTGACCGATATAGGCTAGCTCTTAGAAATAGCAAGTTGAAATGGCAATGGGCAGGCCACATCGCTCGTAGAACTGACAACCGATGGGGAAGAAAGGTTCTCGAGTGGCGACCACGGAAGCCGCGGCGTAGGCCCCCCACTCGGTGGACCGACGATCTGGTGAAAGCCGCGGGGAGTGGATGCAGGCGGCGAGGAGCCGCTCAAAGTGGCGCTCTCTGGGGGATGCCTATGTTCAGCAGTGGACGTCTTGAGGCTATTGATGATGATGATAATGATATTTACTGTTAGGGGTGATGTTTTTTTTTTTAATTTTTTTTTTATTGTTTATAGGCAAAGCATTTGACCACTGTCTCACCTGGTGGAAAGCGATGACGCAGTCTACGATGGAACATGCCTGCCTAGAAGATACCTGTTCACTCTCGTCTTGAAGACACCTAGATCATAGTTAGCTGGAAACAAGGACGACATGTGCTTGATTTCATATAAACTCGTACTAGGCCTCGATACTTGAATTTGAACAACAATAATTAATATCGATCGCAATAATATTCATTTAAATAAAGACTTTATGAAATTGATAAATTATTATCAAGCTTAAAATAGTGTCCACATAAAAAAGCTAACCATTTATTGTGCAGCACTATATGGACCATATTCATTTTTTAACAATAGGGCACATTACTAACTTCGACCGAAAGATGTCCAGTGGTAGAGTTATACTGCAATCCCAGCAGCAGTTCTGGTGCAGACCTGGTGCTGCAGCAGGAAGAAGCGGAGTCGGACCGCGCCAGGCTGCAAGCCTCGCCCGCGCCAGATCCTGACGGCATGGTGCCTATGGACGGGCTGGCTAGGATGCCTGACATTGGGATGCTTAGCTCTAGCTTTGGGACCTGAAACAGACAGAAACAAATAATAAAATTACAATCTACTCCACCGTCCATGCTCATTCATGTATCTCTGTCCATCCAAAGGTTGTATGGAAGAGATCGCTTTTTAGCGATAAGACCGCCCATTGTACCCTACTTGTAAGTTTTCCTGTCTTTTTTATTTTTGTTATCGTTGGTGTCAATAAAGAGTTTATCTATCTATCTATCTATCTTATAATTATTACATGTAGTAGATTAATAAATGATTTCATATCAATAGTGAGCATGATGTGGCAGGCGTGTGGCAGGCAAATTGTAAATCCAATCCACAGACCAACAGTATACCATACCATAATCAAGTAGTGGATAATAGACACGTGTGGAAATGGGACACGAGTCATCTGTCACTGTCACAGTCAACCATTCAAACAACTGACTTTATACTGGACGGCTTTTAAAGAAAATCCGACAATGGCGGTTGTAAATTGTGAATTTTTTACCAAAGCCTGTGTATTTATGAAATTTAATGTGTAATAAGGGTGAAGGGTGAATTTAATGTGTAATAATGTGTAATAAGGGATTATTATTCGTTAAGTGTTCGTGAACGTGCACGAGTGTTGGCAAATGGTTCCAAGTTTATATAACCATGCATTTTCGTTTTCTCTTCAACGGCTTTTTAGAGCCTTCAGTAAAATATCCACCATCTTACTGTTGGCATTTTGACTGACAAAATAGGACTTTGACGTGACATAACCGTACAAATTTTTACTTACTTGACATTGGCAGAATTATCGCTAAAAAGCGATAGAACGCCATAAACGAAGAAGAAGAAGAAGACTTTCTACTGTCAGATTTTTTGTTATAATTTGTTTTTTATTTGTTTTCTCTAATCTGTGTAATGTTGATACCTACTCTCAAGTTCGTGATGTCATGGCTATGGGTTCCGCCTGAAAATCAGTATTTAGGGTCACGTGCTGACCTTAATCACATGCTGAGTCGGGACCTGGTCATGACATCACACAACGTTACATGGATTATTTTTTTCCTTACTAGAAATTATACTGTATGTCTCTATTGTATTGTAATGTAATGTTGTGTGATGTCCTGAATAAATGTCTTTTCTTTCTTTATCATATTCTACAATTGGGGAGCCGATGGATGCAAGAGGCAAGCAGCCGCTCAAAGTGGCGCTCTGTGGGGGAGGCCTATGTTCAGCAGTGGACGACTTCAGGCTGTTGATAATGGTGATCTTATTCTACACAAGCATAGCTTATACTATGGGAACCAGATAACAGATATATAATACTTAAATACCTACTTTTTGTTTGTAAATACATACATAGAATACAATATAACACCCAGACACAGAACAAACATCGATGTTCATCACACAAATGTTTATCCCGGGTGGGAATCGAACCCACAACCTGTAGTTCAGACGGCAGAGCTACTACCAACTGAGCTATCAGACCAGTCAATGTTCTCGAATTGCCTTAATCTTCAACACTAAAAAATAAAAATTATACTATTAGGATAGTGGTGCTGGCGTAGGATAAGCCATTCCAGCTAAATAGATAGGTTATTCGCTCAGTCAGCCTAGCTAGACCCCTATCGGCGAGTGCTAGAAGCTACATTTAAAACAGCTATTTAATAATAAGTACATGTCTTCTAACGTATCTGTGTGGTTGATAGGCAGATGAACTGCTTGCCTAAGGAACTCTCGACATTTAATCTGCTTCTGTATACTCTTTTGAGGGCATGCTAAGTTTCTGACTCTTAAAGTCAAACTCATAAGGTCGATATTTCAAAGTGGCTCATACCTGCGCAGACGGCTGGTGGTGCCTAGCTTGCAGCTGCAGCCACAAGTTAGCTTCGAGTTCAAGGTTCAGCGCGGCAAAGCTAACCGCAGCCTCGCCTAGAAGTCTCTGACGACGCATGCGGGCGCAACCGTATATACGAACCCGTAAGCCGAGGCCGTGGACGTCCTCTGAAGGTACAAAGTAATGTTCTAATGTAAGGACAATAGGGCACGTTTTTGTCTGAAATAGTCAGTTGAGTGGTTGAGTCAACAACAGTCAGTTTTTGAGTTCTGAGTGTCACTACAACTGTTATGGGCGGTCGTGTCACTTAACATCAGGTGAACGACTAGCTCGTCACGTCATCCATTATCATTAAAAAAAAGTTTACGACCGCTACATGTCGTACTATTTTATTTATTCTGCGGCTCACTTTGCAAGTTAAAGCCGTGGGCGTTAGAAATACCCACTATCCAGCATACGAAAATGGTTCAATGGAACATCTGCAACCCAAGCTTCGGGTTGGACCATATTATCCAGGAGAAAAAAGGAGAGATTACATCCAACGGGCTCTCTCTTTCTCATTAATATGTGTCAGGTGATGACTATAATTAATTACAGCAAGATAAGAAGTAACAATTAACCTGGGTTTATTTTATGTAGAACAAAACTCTCCATGTACTGTGGGTTCTCTCCGTTGCGAATCTTCGACTTAAACTTCTGCTTCTTTAAGGGCAGAAGAACCACTCGAACCTGGACAAAAGATAATAGCACGTTAAAAAGAAAAACATTAAAATCTTTCAAAAATATTTTTAAATCATTAAGCAAATGCCATTGTAGAATGTGGGTTAATTGGGTGCATATGAGTCTATCTTCCAGTCTAAAAAAACAGAGCTTCGAAAAATATGGCCAGTTGCACCATCCCACTCCACGTTGCACAGAAACTCTCCACTTTGCACCAGCCGGCTCCCTACACGTTGCACCACTTTATCACATACCTGACTCTCTCTCACATACAACACCTATGGCGGATTCTTCTCAGCATATTATGAACTCACCATCCTACAAATGGAAGCTTAAAAAAATATTTTCATTTTCATCGACCCGCTCCACGTTGCACCAAAACGATTCACTTTGCACCGATTCGCAACGTGTTGCACCAATTTCACACATACCTGACTCTGCAACACCTGCGGCGGGTTCTTCTGCTGCAGACGGCGCGCTTGCAGCACATGCACCGTCATGCTACGCACCGGTGCGTCGTACAATATCGTCAGTTCTACCGAGCCGCGCTCCTCATTGGCACCACTGTCAGCGCACAGTAGAGATGTGTCCTGTGAAGGGTATCATTCGCTTGTATAGACTGACAGTTTATAGGCAGGATGATGGAAGATAATTAAAATTTGACATAAGTTTGGAAGAATAATCCATTGGAAAGGCGTTATTACTGGTGACTGAGAGCATCTGACATAGAGAGTTGAGAAAACGTAAGTTTGAATCGATTGATTGGGATATTTTATGATATGGACTTTCATATATGACGAAGACGAAGACCAAGCATTTAGATTCAAAATCTGTTCCCTTCTAACTTAAGTTCGTCGTCGCATTCCATTAAGTCAATGCACATGTTCTATCAAGACATTGTCATATAAGTTTACCCATAGAAAATTATTATATTACTATACCTAATGATGAGTTAGGATGCATTGACTCAGCAACTGTGTGAAACATGCTTTTGAAACGGGTAAAGCAAACTAACACCACAAATAATATAATACCTAATAGATATAATACTATTATCATCAGCATCAGACGACGTTTACTGCTAAACATAAGCCTCCCCCAAAGTTCGCCACTTTGAGCGGCTGCTTGCCTCCTGCATCCATCGGCTCCCCACGGTTTTGACCAGGTCGTCGGTCCACCTAGTATAGGGGGCAAGCCTACGCTGCGTCTTCCGGTTCGTGGACGCCACTCGAGAACCTTTCTTCCCCATCGGTTGTCAGTTCTACGAGCGATGTGGCCTGCCCACTGCCACTTCAACTTGCTAATAATTCTCAAAGCTATATCGGTGACTTTAGTTCTCTTGCGGATCTCCTCATTTTGGATCTTGTCTCGCAAGAAAACTCCATAGCATAGCTCTCTTCATAGCTCGCTGCGCGACTTTGAGCTTACTCATAAGGCCAACAGTAAGAGACCACGAGATAATACTATCAGCTGGTTGTAAAACAAATGAATAAGGTTCACACGAATAAGGTTCAAATTAACGTTACGATCGTTAGCATTAGCTACTTACATTATGGGCAATAACATCGCTATCCACGCTGCTCTGGGCCTCTAGAGTGTGAATGTATGTCTCTGCACGCTGCGGCACCACCTGTACCAAAGTTTATATCACTTCATATTCATAGGCAAGAAGGCATATTACAGCCCGACATGCGTACAAATTGGCGGTGCTGCTACGAACTAGTAAAAAGCTTCATATAAGTAAAGTAAATTTATTTCTTAATTTCTAGGAAATGGCAATTTTTAGTATTTTAACATCTTCATTAAATTAATAATCTTCTTCAGAGATCCGATTTCAATATCACTGCGACTTTTGTTTGCTCAAAACATCTTTGAAAGAAATAGTACTATGCAGCAATCTTTCGACATTTTACCTGAACTCAATAATTCTCTAAATCTTAAGAGTGGGTGTTTTGGTCCGTAGTTAAGGTAACAAATGGTTAAAAATGCTAACAAGTTCTAACCATTGGTCAAATTTTGTTAGCATTTTTAACCATTGATTACCTTAACTACGGATACAGATAAAAAATCAAAAATGGGTTTTTTATCAACGATAGGCTATCTTTGACCACGGTCTCGCCTGATGGTAAGTGAGGCCGCGGTCGACGATAGAGTATGTTTTTTATCCGTAGTTAAGCTAAACCATTGGTTACCTTAACTGCAGATCAAAACCCCACCCTAAGTCACAGCACAGTATGTTGTATTTTGTAGCTGAAAAGAGATGTTTTCATCGATTCTGGCTTTACTAAATAGCCTTAACATAGTCTTTATAAACACGTACCTCATCGATCCTGGTTTCCCTGAGCGTCGCCGCCCGAAGCGCCGTCTCTACCAGCTCCACCTCAAGCTTGACTGGAGGCGACTGATTCTCGTTCTTCTCCTCATATCGGCACTCCACCTCTTCCTTGTCCTTGAAACAGAAATAAATAAAAACAGAAACTTGCATTTATGGCACTTCGAATGGCAGTTATTCTCTAACTTCAAAAAGAGGTGTTCTGTGTTGGGCCCAATGACGTTATGTTTTGAATAAGTATCTGTTTATGAGGTGGAATTTATTTTATACACTTGACCCCCTAAGCATGCGCATACCGCGAGAAAACTTGTCGCTGTTGTTAGAGTGAGACACACTTAGGCGCTACCATAGTTTTGTCACGGTCTCTCACGAGAAAAAGTGTTAGAACTTAAATATATAAACACAGTCTCTATGAAAACCAAACCTCAAAAATGTCCCCACGCCAATGCTAACTTATACAGATATATACCTCTCCAGCTAATATAAAATTGTCCACAAGCGGTTGTTTCATTTTAATAATGAACCATAGCACCTTGTAATAGCGTTGTAAAACAATAATATGCGAGTTACATAACATCACTTTCATTAGGCGCGGTCAAACGTGATTGTGAGCAAAAACAAGGCATATGCCTTGTTTAAACGGTGCCGTTTTCGAGGCGGCATAGTGTATCTACCCTATATTTCATCGCAGGTCGAGGTATTTGTCGCGATGCGCATGCTAGGTGGGGTTTACTTCATCAGGGTATCAGGGTTACAAATACATAGATACTTTAACTTGTAAAACTTACAAATAACTTTGGGACAATATTTTACTTGTATTGTAATAACTTTAACTATTGTTGTAATAATCTAACCTACCTATATATACTTACATGCTTTGAATAGAATAACAATACATTCGAATACAAAACTCATGATTCTAATTTTAATAGGGTAAAACACAAAATTATAATGACTAGGCAAGGAATAAATAAATATAAATCTATAAATGCGCTCATCTAAGTCTATTAAATACTATGGGTTATAATGTTACATTTTCTACTTCTTGTTTTTTCACCTTTACCGGTTAACAATAGCGTCATGTACAGTATTATACACACTTTATACAAATTATATTATTGGAACATGCGGTGTTTGCCTGTAATAGGTTGAGCATGTAGTTTAGATATCATAAGCAAGATTCATTAGCGTTAGTTCATGTTTCTACTGTTGGCGGACCTAAATAAATTTAAAAAAAAAGAAAAAAGAAAGTCTAGTTCAGAATATTAATGCAGACACAATAGTGTGAAACCATTTTGAATGTAAAAATAGTGTACTTATAATGGTTACAAATGCTTTGATTAGATACATAGACATTACGCAAGTAGGGATAAAGGATCGCGTTTACACTATGTTAACAAATAAAGCAATGATAATAGTTGATACTCTCTTGTGAAATCGCACAATTTTATTGCACGTAGGTCACGTTCTGCCTGATTTTCAACCAAGTTCAAAACAGGAGTTTCTCAATTCGCTTATATTTTTTACTCTACTACGTACTATATTACTCCAAAGGTACCTACTCTGTCATTTACAAGCCATTTTTTTAGTGTTCCGTACCCAAAGGGTAAAACGGACCCTATTACTATGGCTCCGCTGTCTGTCTGTCTCTCTGTCCGTCTGTCACCAAGCTGTATCTCATGAACTGTGATAGTCTGTTGCCGCAACAAATACTAAAAAACAGAATAAAATAAATATTTAAGGGGGCTCCCATACATTGTTGTCGTGATTTTTTTGCTCGTTTTTATAGATAATTAATGGTACGGAACCCTTCGTGCGCGAGTCCGACTCGCACTTGGCCGGTTATTTTTTAATATTTGAAACGATGTTTCGTTTCAAGTCATCCATCATCTAAAGTATACTTTTGGATTGGTCTCATACAAATTTTACCAAAATCGTTTCAGTTAATTTGGTTATTAATCAAAATACACGAAGTCGGTCTCCTTTTGTTATAAGTATATTATATCGTTAGGTTTCGAAAGAATAAGCAAACGTGATGTGGCCGTTGGTTTTGCAACTGGCGTAAAACAAACCGAGGAAAGTTTTCAAGAAACCATAGCGAGCTTTTTACACAATGAGCTTTGTTGCTCGTTTGCGATCAACGTGATGTTGAAACATGCTATTTTTGCAAAACTTTATCGAGTTTAAGGATATAGGTATAGAGCTTCTCGAAAAATAAGAGTACCTACTACCTATAGTAAAGTTCTAAGCGCGGCTATAGATATCTAAGCAGATAATTTAGTAATTCTTCAGTGATTTTCAACAATATTTACTTGTGTATTACATAGGTTGAAAATGTTGCAACAAGAAGGTGCAAGTCCCTACTTTGTTCGTCTCAAAAATTTCTTTGGGTATTATAAATTCGTAAAAATCCACCGTGGCAGAAAAAATCCATAGGTGGCGAAATCTACTGAACATTTAATATCCCCAACCGCTTTAATTAATGAAACTGTCGCTGTAATTATTGATTTAGGGTCCAACTGGTTCACATGTTAAAATGATTGGTTGTATCAGTTTGTATCAATGTCAAATTTTACTAATAAGTTACGTATGACGAATAATAAATTCACAAGATATTCTCTTGACTCTATCAGATCTCAATAAAACCATCTATTTAGGTATAGCGATGTTGCGTGCCATTTGTTGTATTACTGCGTTTGTCGCTCACACTGTCGTGTAAACTGTGTCTCTCACCTGTTGTATGCGCAAGCGCAGCTCTTCATCTTCATCGGAAGCCTCGAACGTGAATATTCGTTCGGGATATTGGTTCGGTTTCGACAAAGCATCTATAACAACACAGATTTACGGACAACGTCAATATACATTAGGATTACTAGCCTAGAGCTTACTACGCTAGAAAACTACTACGATATCAAGATACCGAAACAGGCAAAAAATTTTTTTACTTTTAACTAAACTTCGTTTAAAAAATAATGTTTATGATTCAGAAGATGTAGGTAGTAGGTTTGTAATCAATCACTCAATTCAATTATTTCGATAACAGTTATAGCGTAAAATATCAAAAACCTTTAGGCACAATTAACCACTCATGGTCACATTAGACGCTGCATTAAAAATTGTAACAGTATTGTTTTCTTAGACAATGAATATCTTTCAGTGAAATAATAAGTTTCAGATTCGTATAACGACTCCATTATGCGTGTTTCGGTATTAGTATCCTACAATCACTGAATTAGCTAAACTAGTGGCTAAACTCTAAAAACATATGAAAATAAACTCCATGCTAAAGGTTAGCTAGTTCTATATATATATCTTATATAAGTCATAAACTCTATATGAAATACCTACGACAAAGGGCTATTCGGGGTGACGCACATTGCGCCCTTGACAACTCTATAATTACTCGAATACATAAATATTTATGTAAGTTAAGTACCTACGTAGTCTAGTCTACAATATTCAGGGGCGAATGTAGCATTAAAATATAGGCACCTACTTTAAATTGTTAGGCAATAGGTACCTACCTAACTACCATGTTTCTTACAAAGTATAACTACCATAATATTACGCTCGCTTCGCGAATTGAACCAGAGTTTAGTTTACCAAATAAAGATATAAAATTATAAAGCTGTTCTAAAATTGGTAATGTATTAGGACCTCCTAACTTTTTTTTTGTTATATAGTAAATTAGACTAGATAATACCTACAGCAGTTTACGATAAAACCATAATATGAAGTGACATGTGGACCGATGACTTTGCGCCACAGAATCTAGCAAGCAGCGGCTCTACGTGGCGCTCTATGGGGGAGGCCTATGTTCAGCCGTGGACGTCTTCTAAGGCTTTGCTAGGTAATTAATAATGAGAGGTATTGGTTCAACCACAGACACGCTCATATCTAATACTATGTGATGGTGATGGCTTTTCAGGTTCTGCCACAATGACGTTTTATATAAAATAATTCCATCAAATAAGACGAGCGGTAAGTTCACGGAGTGCCAAATTACAGCTTCTAACCTATAATTAGCTATACAGTAATGCAATGTGATGTGCCTAAACAAATCAGTTACTGATGTATAAAACTGTATGAGCCTAAATATCTAAATCTATGTTACAGTAAAAAACGGTACCTTAGCTTAGGAAAAAAGAAAGACAAGTTAGAGGGCAATTTAACTTACCAAACGGAGCATTGTCAAGCGGCAGACAGGAGTCGATCCGAGGGTTCACAGGGAGGACATCATCGCAGCACTTCCTGCTGAAGGTGGCGGAATGACACCACCTCCTGCCCAGGAATAGCAGCACTACCAGCACCACAACTGCGAACGCAACTACCGCGCTTATGTACGCTGTCGCCTCCACTGTAAAACGTTAAAATACTTGACTAGTACAAAGAAACAAAGGTTGAGTTCCTTTAAAGCCGATTCCAAAACAGCAGGAGCAAGTTCCAAAAGAATGCACAGCGATTAAATTAATATACAGGGAAAACAAATGACCGTCAATTCTCGACTTCACATTTTTATATCAGAATAACGAGGATAAACGCATGGCCTTAATACAATAACACTGGCTAAAAGCAAGGCTTCTAAAGACAATAGTGTTTGTTTGTTACCATTAGAGTTGATGAAGCCGATATTTGCCACCATCCTGGCTCACTGTACTCCTCGGGATTGCATCGCTGCGCGCACATGTAAGCCGCTGTCGTCACGAACTAGTCCACTGCAATCAGGCTGCTTATTTCAGTTTGTTAAACAATGCAAGGGAAGTAATTGGAACGTGTTGCCACGGTCGAGCTGTCAAAGAGATGGCCTGGAGCATGCGCCGTGCGCGGTAGGCTTGAAGGGGCGTGTGCGAGCCTTCGCGCAGCTATAGGACGAAGGGACAGGTGTGTAACTACAACATTTAGCTAGAGCTACGCATAGCAAGGACCCTGTCGTCAAGGCCGACACGTAGCCCGGCCTTGGGTGGCTTAGTATATTTGATTCGCTCCGGCAAACAAAATCGAAACTACATTAATATTTTATTCATTGGATTCCATTAGGACGTACGGTATTATACAGTATTAAATTAGATTGTGATAGGTACATTAAAGCCATGTTTCCAACAGTACCTACCTAGCCTACTTATAGGTGTACCTACTGCATATAATTATAGGTACCTATAGCTTAAATAAAATATAAAAGTAAGTAAGTACCTACATAATAAACATTTGCAACAATGTTGGTAGAGCCGTAAGTTTCCAATTAGGACATTGGATTGGTGCCAAAGATGCTGGAATTGTGTGTTACAAAACGGACTGTTTCATATCTAAGTACCTATACGACTTATGTAACTACACATTGGCACAGAATATAATGTAGGTACTTACCTACTCTAACGCGAAATTGGTATTAACTGTTTATGGTTCAAGAACACACACACACACACACACACACACATGGATGCACTTATAGGACCACTGAAATTAGGTAATAAGTGCAGGCAGTGCAGGTGGGAGACTGGGTTGCACATTGCACTATACACAGATAACCCCTATATAACAACTATCCAAATAACGTGATAACTGATAATGATAAGGTAACATTAACCTGTAGGTAGGTACCTATTAAGTATTATTTATTTTGTGCGTTTATTACATTATGTAAAAAATAATAAAGAAAACGCACGCTGGCTAAAAGACTCACAATTTACTTATCAGCAGTCTTACCTAAGCAGGCAAGACTGCTGATAAGTAAAAGTGCGAAATTAAAATATTAAAGGCTAGTTGGGGTGATCTACCCCGTAAGTTGGTTGGTGGTAAAAGATGAAGGATTTTGAACATGATATCACTTGTCACGGCTCAAATCTCGCTCGTGATACATTTTTTTCTTTTACTTTCTAATTAATCTGCTTTAATATAAGCGTTAACTCCCCCGTGTGGTCCCGGTTACGAATAGGACCACCCCATCTCTTCCCGTGGGTGCCGTAGAAGGCGGCTAAGGGAATATCCAGGGGAATAGGTCGCAGCGTTCCCCTCGGTCTTGGTGGTAATCAATCTTCACCTACTGCGATCACCAAGCCACCTGCCAAGCGTGGTGATTATGGCAAACCCCCCCCCTAATGACAAGCACAAATAAAAACGGCCCCCAGTCCCCGGCAGCTCTGCTACCTGCACCTATTACATGAGCGTGCCTAGCTTTTAGTCCAGGGGGGGGGGCAACCCGAACTTTCTTATGACGGGTTCCCACGATTTTTTTAGTACCACTGAAGAGACCTAGAGCCAAGTCATACCTTCAAATCAACCCTCTGGCGGCGGCGCCACCAATGTAAATTTGAAAGGATACCTTGGAAACGTGATGCTAGAGTAGATTTTGTCTCTTATTGTACAAGCGTGCTGGTCATGTATTAAAACAAAAGCACACCTAATTATTATAGCACGAGCGAAGCGAGCGCGAAAATTTTTGTGTATATTACCACATTTTATATTTCAGAAAATACGTTCAAGCGTGCTGGCCATGTAGCAAAACAAACCAGAAATATTAATAGCGCGAGCGAAGCGAGCGCGAAAAATTTCTGAATTTGCCACATTTTATATTTTAGGTTATACGTGCAACGTGCGTTCAAGCGTGCTAGTCATGTATTAAAACATAGCATAAATTTATATTAATAGCGCCAGCAAAGCGAGCGCGAAAAATTTTCTGAATTTGCCCCATTTTATAATTTAGGTTATACGTGCAACGTACGTTCAAGCGTGCTGGTCATGTATTAAAACAAAGCATAAATATTATTAGCGCGAGTGAAGCGAAGCGAAGAAAAAATTCGTTATTTTTCCATATTGTATTTCAAAAAATACGTACAGTATGGTCACTTGAGGAATTGATTCCACAGTGTGCAATTAAAGCGCAAAACGTGCATTGAAGTTTTTTCTCCATGTGTCTGGATATTCTGGAGCAGCCTCGAATGTAGCAAAAAGTGACTAAAGTTGTAATGTAGCCGATACTCTAAGGGTCAATTCACATAGAGCGGCAAAATGCTCGCGCATGCTCGAGCATGTTCTTGGTTCAATTCAGACAGAGCGGCAAAATACTCGCGCATGCTCGAGCACCCTCGCGCAACATCGCCGCCGCCGCCGCCGATGTTGCCAAGTACGATCGTGTATCCGAAATCGTATGTAGGTATGAAAAACATACGATCTTTTCAAATCTTGTAATCTTCGTAACAAAATAAAAAAAATGTAATAAACTACGTTCATTATGTCGAAAAGTCAATAACAACAGACTTGAAGGAACCATAAATTTCTTTGTGTTGGGTAGGTATTTTATGAACGCAACCAATAGTTTTGTTAAACTTTGTCCCACTTGCACTTTATAGGCACGCAGCGTACCTCGTCGCTGGTACGGGAATTTGTCGTCTAATCTGCTAGGCGAACATGTAACTTAATTGCAATCGATAGAAACACAAAATTGTATGGATTTGACAGTTTCCATTATACACTTTATGTGCATAGTTAGTATGGAAATTGTCAAATTAGGAATAATTTTTCTCCTGTTGCATTGCATTCAAAGTTCCATGACCACCCCGCTGTTCTTACCACCTTATTTATTTTATTATTTTACGTAATTGCTATTCAAAGTACACACTACGTAGTACGTATATTTCAATTTTATTAATAGTCGTTAATTCGGAGTTGTGTGATTTAAAAACGTACTGTTTTTTTTGCTTCGTGTGGATTTCCCTATGTAATTTGCCGTGATTCTGGTAACCAATGTTCCAGAAAATCATTCATTGTGTGTATATAAAATACTAAAAGTGCCTTTGCCCGTCATAAAATAAATACATATAAAAATTAAGAAATGCCAAATATTTGATATTGTGTACCCTAAAATATTAATTCGTAGTTATTATAAATTACGGTACTTATTTAAATAATTTGCCAATGTTTCATTGAAATTTCTATGCGTCTTTTTTTTCGGGATTCATATCAAATTACGATGTCAGCGTATCTTTCCGAATTATTAATTTTCCACATTCTAGTATTATCCACATTATTATTTTTCCAAAATCTGCTTTTTTCATATTCTGAATTTTCCACATTACTAAATTTACACATTCTTAATTTTACAAATTCGTAAAATTCCATATTCTGAATTTTCCATATGGAAGTACAATCGTGATAAAAATGTTATCAATATTTTTTTCTCGAACATGCTTGGAAATGTGAGTATTATTTTGACAACCCTCTTTGGGATAAATCGAAATTGCTGTACTGGCGAGCAGCGGCCGGCAAAAGTTGTATGAAAATCCATATCTGTCGTGGTTTAGTGGCCAAATAAATTACATACAAAACTCATATCAGTCATGTAATTTAAAAATTGAAAAAAAATCTTTCGAGCTGCCTTGCAAATAGAATAGATGAGAATTGAGGATAATAGATGAGAATTGATGATAATAGATGAGAATTGATGATAATAGATGAAAACTGATGAGAATTGACGAGAGTTAATGAGAAATGGTGATAAATAACGATAAATGATGAGAAACGAAGAAAATTGATGGGAATTGATGTGAACTGATGAGAATCAATGATAATTGATAAGTATTGATGGCAATTGATGAGAATAGATAAGAATTGGTGAGAATAGATGATAATAGATGAGAATAGATGGAAATAGGTGATAGTTTTAATTTCCACGCATTATTTAAGAAAAGTATTATACAAGCCTTGGCCACAACTAGCCATGGATGGACTTACGTATGTGTGCGCCCACATTTACACGTTCGTCCATCAATGCCTCTGTTGCCGGCCGCTGCACTAATGTACTATTGACTGCGGCTGGTATGGCCTACCTTAAAAGTGCTCGTGGTTTAACCAGGTGACCTGAGCAGGTGGAGCACGGGCAATGCTCATAGTAGGTAGGTATGCCTACTGTAGGTGTAATATACATGCCCTCATGCTCATACTGGGGCATTATATTTTACGAAAGAGGTTTTCCATCTGTAGATATACATACTTTTCTGCATGTTGACTTATGTACTACAGGTTCATTATAATTATGTAAATAGTAGGTGAAAATAGGTAGGTTAAGTACATATAATCATAGACTTCCTGTGCAAATAGGGCGAATTCTGTGCCTATAATAGATTATTACAGGAATATATGTTTATGTGTAATTTTGCTTTGTGTATGAAACTGTACTTGTTAGGAAAATTAAGAATTTGTCCAATTTCTAATTAGGAAAACAAAGAATGCGGAAAATTCAGAATTTGTAAATTTAAGAATTTGGACTAATAAGATTGCGTATCATTAAGAAATCGGAAAATATAGAATGTGAAAAAACCCGAATATGGAATTTATCGCTGACACCCAAATTACGATCTTTTCAACTGAAAAGTACGATTCCCTACGTAATAAAGTTGGCAGCACTATCGCCGCGGCACGCGAGCATGCTCGAGCATGCTCGCACTGCCGCGGCGACGATGTTTGAACACGCGCTCCTGTCTTGTAGGTAAGATTTTAATGTTGCATACTGTTTTCAGCTTTGTCTAAATGGAATAAGGTTTATATTCCAATAGCACTTAAAAATTGCTCGAGCATTTTGCCGCTCTATGTGAATTGACCCTAACTCGGCCTTGTCTAACTATCATAAATCCAATACCAGTAAAGCACGAACGGAGTGCTAAAGTTAAATACAATTCAGCAATTTTATAACCTATCAATCAAATAAAAAAAGAGGCACCTTTCAATTTTATTTGCTTAATTTAATTCAAACCATTTTTTAGTAATTTTAGTCCTACTCGAAACTATTGACTCTACCTACAACTACCTACTCTAAAAATCCTACTCTCATCATCAAAATTGTCTTAGCGCAAGCGAAATGAGCGCTTAAACACCACTTTTATTTTCGCTCCTTGCACAACCGGGTACCTAGACCCTGGCAGTTTTCGTCACCCATAAAAATGTTACCCGTAGAGGCAACGCTGCTGACTTGGCTGACTACATAAACAACGGAAGTGTGCCCACGCCCAGTGCATCTCAAAAGGTCCATCAAAATTTAATTTGTCATCTTGATTATATATTGTTTTTACCTTTTTTATAACTTTTTTCGACAACGATAAGTAGGTATCTGGAATCCAGGCCCCCCCTGCCCTCCCCTAGGTACGCCCATGTGTATGTGTGTAGCGCGGAAAGGAACCGTAGGCAGGGTTATTTCACAATTTTTTCCAAACTTATCTTGTGTTTCAATTTAAATGACACACACACACACACACGTTCGGTTTTAATTGTACTTTATAAATGTTTTTTATAAAGTATAATTTTTAGAGTTCTGTACCCAAAGGGTAAAACGGACCCTATTACTAAGGCTCCGCTGTCTGCCTGTCCGTCTGTCACCAGTCTGCATCTAATGACCCGTGCATGACCCCGTAATAGTTAGACAGTTGAAATTTTCACAGATGATGTATTTTTGTTGCCGCTATAACAACAAATACTAAAATACAGGATAAAAAATTCTATAATAAATGCAGTAGATCAACCTCTGCGGTAACAATAGGGGGGGGGGGGGGCATTCATGGAAAAAAATAAACTGCTTTGCAGTTTTAATTTTTATCGTCTTTGGCACTAATATAATAGGGTTTGAGCGCAGGGGCTAAACTATTACGATCCTTGTTATTTTGATCTATATGACAGGGATAGCAACATTCTTGAAGCTGTCAAACTAGATTTATTTTAAGGTTTTGAACAACAGAAACGACGCCTGTTCTTTGATAAATTAAACACAGGCGCCTGTCCCAGTATTTAATCATTTTTCTAGAAGAGACTTGTGATTTTGTGTTATTTGTGCGATTTCAACCTAAACAAATGCGTTTTTTTCGACCTTTGTGACCTACCCACTTATCGATTCCAAACCATCCTCTGCAATATTGAGTATTAGTTAGCTTGGACCTTAGAAGTAAAATGCTTTAAGTGTAACATGAGAGTAGGTGAAGTTTTTCACAGTTCACTTCACTTTTCTCTATACCTAATTTTTCTTATATTCTTGTTCTTGTCTTAACATTATTCTTATTTTCCAATATTTAACAAATAGTGCCTAATGTAAATTATACAGTAAAGGATAAAAAACTTAAATAGGTACAAAATAATACAAACAGTATACAATAAAACGCCATGCTAATATGTATTTTGAAAATGTTTTTTTTATTAACACTTACATTTTTACAGCGCTCCTAGCCAACAGAGTAGTAATACTATAAAATGAATCGGTGTAAAGAACTGTCGAACGCAAAACAATGTTAGTTCTACAGTGTACGATAAACAAACCGCATACAAATATCAGATCAATTACAAATGTTATACCTCCGGCGACTATCATCGCGGAGTACACCATTCTCAAACAAGCACAGAAGGTCACTCTAAAGAAACAAACTTCATTAAATCTATAAACATTTCATATAATTTAGATTTTATTAGTCACTATAATGTTATATTTTACTTTTGTAACCATTATTATTATAATGTTATATGTATTTGTTACGAAAAATTGTAATGCATCGGTCCGCTCGGGCCCTGACCGCGGGGCCGAGCGGCGACAAAACAAGACGCCTATAATAACTGTATAATTTTAAAAATTTCTAATTACGCGTCCCTACGTTTGTTATTATCCTTTAATTAAGAAATAAAATCTTACGTAATTACCATGAGCAGACTATTTTAATAAATTTGACGAAATTCGCTAATAATCTGATTATTTTAGAAAAGAAAAGCGTCGTGTAAGTGCGGCGGCGGGGGCGCCGCGCCGTCTCCGCCGCCGCCCGCCGGTGTATGCTTTACTTGTCTACTTTACGATTCAAAATACGGCATCAAAATGTCAACTACCTACCTAACAGTAAGCAGTAGTACACTAGAACTCAGGCACTCCAGATCGACCTCTCATACGCCACGCACCCGATCGAATCATCAACTAAACTTTATTCACTCGAAAAATTCAACTTAAATCTAAGTCACTTAAATTATAATAATAATAATAATGGCTCTTAATCGGTAATTTTACAACAAATGCTTTTCGTTGGGCGCCGAGCGCGCAGCGCGGCGGGCATGCTTCGCCACTCGATTCACGAACGATGAACTACCGCTAAACGATATTTTATTACTTATTATATAAGTATGTGAAAAACAATTTATCGGTATTACATTAACTCTATCTTATAATGCCACTTGACAGCGTCTGAGGGCGACTACAACGGTTCCGAGCCGGCGGCCGCCACCCGCCACAATCCCGAGACTCACACCCCGCATAATCAAACCATTACGATACAAAAATAACACGTTTCACAATTACAAAATAATATAATGCGTACAACAATAATATTTCTTTAATATCATCACATATATCAAAGTTCGTTCTCCGCCGTGCATATATACATACATAGTTCGTCGAAAAGAATGTTAAGGGGAGGGCGCGGCCGCCGCGCGGCGCTGGAACAAGCAGTGAGAAGCGTACACGACAGCGATTACACATATACCGGAACGGCACCGCAACCGACGTCAGTCTGTACAGAACACAAACGAACGTATTGTACGCAGCGAGTGGTGCGGACAGTGCGGGGTGTCTAGTAGTAAGTCTCTTGTTCCAGCCAACCGCCCGGGTTGCGGCGCAGGTAGAAGCGCCGGATCTCGTCGTAGATGAAGATCGACAGCATGAACGGAATCGCGGGCAGCCACCACACGAACCTGCCGCAAACGACAAACGTTACCACATCTTATACGCAAATATTATAAGTCTTCGACAAATTTGGCAATGGGGAACGTTTAATAACTGACTCCTGAAACACAGTGACCCTAGTTCAGGAATCTATGGATTCACTACATAACCTGTTGTAAAAATATGTATGTCCATAAATGAATTTGTATTTGAACTGGACAAATTCCACAATGGTTTTACCTACCAAAAAACATAAAGCATAAAGCCAATGAATTTTTTAGCAATGCATTACGTTCCTTATGACATTATGAACCATGAGTTGGCATGTCTTATTGCACGGTGCTCGTTGGAGCCAACACCGGCAACAACAATTTGCTCAAGAAATAGCCTGGATGACTGATTGCAGATGAAAAAAAGAGCAATGGATTATAAAAACAGCTGAACCTGCTGAACAGCTAGGATGACATACTGTTCTAAGATCTTTAATCATCTCAACGAAATTATAGCGTTTGCCAACTGAAAAGATGTCTGAATAATTCGGAATAATCTGGAAAGAGTCTCACTTGAGAGGGTACATCCTGAGTCCCTTGTCCATTCCAGGCGTGTACGAAAGGAAGGCGGCGAGGGCAGTCTCGAATAATATTCCGAAATTGAGGGCCCAGTTGCGCATTCCCTGGTGGATGATGGAGTTGCGGCGAGTCTTGCAGATGATCAGATCAGCCCATTGGACGACGACGATTGACACGAAGAAGGCGGTGTGGCATGTGAACTCGAGGGCTTTGCGGTCGCGGTACGTCTGGAATGTAAAATGTAATGAAGTTATATATCCGCATGGCTGGCTATACCAGTGTTCAAGTGTCAATCACAGAAATCGGAATGGCGTCAATCCCTCTACCCTACCCTGGACAGATACACAGAGATACTCTTTATTATACACCACAAGTAATAAGGATAATGGGCGGCGTTATCGCTAAAAGCGCTCTTCCATGGGATTAGGGTGCTTGGTGGACAATCCAAGAGTGCCTGTCATTCGATGGGATACCCTAATTAATTTTTTTACTAATTTTTTGATCCTGATTCTAATCATGCAATAGCTGGGCAAAACAATAATATTTTTTTGAACTTCCATCTTGTTTTCATTTTAGTAAGAAACTTTATTATGAGATAAATCACAAATATATTATTCCACCGTCATATTCAGTCAAGTTTTCAGCTGTTTGTGCAAGAGAGGGGTCGGGCAGAAACATTTTTAATATGAAAAATCTTTTCTTATTAACCAAGTTTCAAATATTTTTTTCTTGTTTCCAGCTTTATTCTCCTTTCTAAGACGGGGTCATATACTACCTTTTCCTTTAAACACTATTTAAAAATATTTGTTGGACACAAACTGCCCTTTGTATAATAATTATGGCTGGGCTAAGAATTTAATGACAACTTGAATCATTTTGGCAAGAAGAGTGAAGGGATATTTCTACATTCACGCCAAAAACTTGGGGAAAGTACTTCTTTACAAAGATTTCAGATATACGCACCCATTCCTGTCCATAAGAGTCAGTCAAGTCATTGACAGCCTTCGAGTCCCATTGCTTCCTGATGCCGAAGAGATAAAGCGGGAGGAATCCGTTCTCAGCCATGATCACGAAGTACACGAAGAATCCGGCGGCAGCTTGGATCATGCCGATCTGGCCGTAAGCCATGGAAATCAACCTGGCAACATCCATCGTCGAGTTTCAGTGGGTGGTCTATCCATTGAGTCAGGCTCCAACCATAGCAGAAACGGCGTCAGGGTTGTACAACTGACCAATCAGCTTAACTACTCTTTATAGAAATGATCTTGGTAGAATTCAAAACGACTCAACGGGCTTTATTTTACTCAATCAGCGAACGAGAACCTTTAAAGGCTATCACGTCATGTATTTTGACGCGTATTGGTCAATTTTACTTTGACATGCACTCTGCGTTTCGGCAGATGGAAGCCTGGATTTTTTGTAAGCGGTTGTGACTCGTGCAATTCTGTATCAATTTACTGTGAATTTTTTGGTAAAGGTACTGTGTAACTTGGAGATTTTGATAAATTTCTTTTTTCTAACAAAGGGATGGTTGTTTGTTAAGCATTGTATATATATAATACTATAAGGACAGAGTGGTAAAGTAGTATTCAATACATTTGTCTTGCAAAAATCAATAATCACGGGCGTACTGGTTGATATTGAAATTTCAAAGTAAATATGTTATACAAGAAGGTATATAAGACATAGGTAAAACTATTAAGTAGTAACACAGATATTACTTTACCATTATTGAGGCTGAGAAATGTGTCCTATTGTTGAAGACCCATTTGAAATTGTTTTTGGTAGAAACAATCAATTGGTGTAGCTGATTAAAAAAGACCCAGGTTTTCATCAAAAGGACAATATTGGGTCTCTATAAAGACAAACAAGGTTTGTTGGTGAAGGACCCTAAAACGATCTGATTCTTCATTGATTCTCAATAAAATGTAGGCAGCGCTTACATAAATTCTACATTCATCACAAATTGAGATTTTGACCAAGGATCCAATCAGACCGTCTTAGGAAAAGCATGTTACAGCGCTCATGCAAAAGGTTAGTATAAAATAGGCTAAGAAAGCTTCAAGCGGTATTTCTTTCGTAGGTTTATGCAGAGAGAAGTTTGGAAAAGAAGATATAAAAGAAACAAATAAGATAGCTCAATGTACAAGGGCCTAAATCAAGTGTTTTGTGTAAGTGAATACGCGTGAAAGCGCTATATTCAGCGTTGATAGGTGATATCAGAATCAGCATCGTGCTTCGATATACATAATACATTATAATATAATGTCATCTAACAAATAATTACAGCAGTAATAAACAAAAACATATTATTATTAACAGAATGATCCATGTCACCTATAGCATTCCTTCATACAAAATTAAAAGTTTATCCATTAGACAACAATGAACCATTGGTAAATGAAATCTATTCACTACTGTTCTAAAACGAATTCACACATAAAATTATAACCACTAGTGCTTTTTCTATGACAGACTCTAAATTGTCTAATTTGTTCTCTAGACGTGCATTTTTTTTTCAACTGTTCATTTTTGATTCAATCACTAATTTTGAAATATGGAAGAGTGAAGATTATAGGAAATAGATATAAAGGACTATTTTCTCTTCTAGAACTATTCGAAAATAGATATCTATTCTAATAAATCTTTAGTAATAAAAACAAGAAGCTTTCAAATTTGTACAGAAATGGGTAGTATGAAGATCTTGTTGTATATTTATTGTGTAGGTTCGATTTACATACTGGGGTCGGGATCGATACTACATTAGAGTCGAAGGCCGACAAACTGATGGCCGAGGGCGGGGGGTGGGACGGCATAATCACTCTTCCACATCCAGTGTCAAATGGTACTGTTGAATCACAAGTAGCCACACCGATCAAATTAACTTTTTTTAATTTAGGTTAGTATTGCAGGTTTTAATTGAACGGTAGTTTCATCAGTGGGCTATACATTGTGTTAACACCAAATTGAGCAGTATTATGCGTCGCCGCTCGCGACCGTAGCGGCGGCGGCGCGGTGCGGGGCCAACCTTCTGTTGACGAGGTTGTCGCGGTAAGGGTCCCGAGGCTGCCGCTTCATGATATCGGACTCGGGCGCCTCGTACGCCAATGATATAGCAGGCACCTTCGGTAACACCAAGCAATCAACAACCGGCACACACCACACGGTGACTTACACATAATAAATATACGTACACACCTCCGCTACGCCTCTCGTACATAACACACTACCTCTAGCGATAGAAAAGTTTCACAATACACTCTATTTCATTGCTTACTTAAAATATAAACAATAATTATTAATTAGCTAGTAAATACAAGAGTGGAAAATTTGCGTGATTAAGATTCAAAAGTAGCTTATTTTACCTTCATTTAAAAATCTGAAATGCTAAACTATGGTGAAGAAGTTACAAAATAAGCCCTAGTAGCGTTTCGAATTGGTATAATGTAATCGATATACTATGTAAATATAATATACATCGAGTGTGTCTGTTCCTAGCGGTGGTATACATGGAGCCCTGCGCTGTGTGAAATAGAATGAGACAGGTGGAGTGATGAAGCCTCTTATAGCGGAGAGGTGAGTACAAATCGAATGATAAACGATGTCTTCGATAAATAAATATTGTGTTTCATGTTGTGCATGGAAGTATGACAGATAAGAAATGAGAAATATAATAAAAATACAATACTTATAAAAAAAATATAATAAGAAATATAACACTTAATACGTGTTCGAACATGCTCGAGATAAAATGACAGAGACAGGGAGACACCAAATACTTACCTTACACGTACACGACCACTTACACCACTAGTAACATTAAGAAATATCAAAAAGAAGCATGGAACGAGGCGTTTGTCCAGATCCTAAGCCGGACCGTGGTAACACTTCGTTTCATCGCGACATCAAGCTACGTAGTTAGTTTAAAAGAAGTAGGAAAGTCTTTAGTTCAAGAAATATAGAAAAGACAACGCAAAGCAGAAAAATTAGGAGCGGTGCGATCGTCGCCTTCAATATAGACAGAGACAGCTATGGTGTAATACGTCCACACACAGCAGGCAACAACCAGACCTCAATACTGAAGACTAACACGTGGTAGCAAGCAAATAGCGGATAGAATAATATCATCGAACGAGCGGTGGTCGCTCGCGGAATTTACCTCTCGTTAACGAGTTTATCTGTGAAAGGATTACGCGGCTGTCGCTTCATAATGTCAGATTCTGCCTCCTCGTAAGCCAGGGAAATGGCGGGCACCTACACAAACACTAGCGATGTGAGCGCGGGCCAGCACGCGTGCCGCCCGCGCTCCTCACACAAGCGTGGTGCATCGTCACATGTGTACAACATCGAACACGCACAAGCGTTGCGACCGCACGCCACTTGCGTACCACCCGCTACCCTCTAATACAACAATACTTGCACTGGTCATCAATCTGGCGCCGCTGATGTTTTTGCAAATTAGATGCGAAGCCGTTAGGTGGCATTCATTGTCAAATAAGTTCTATGGCAGGTCGATACATAACGAAAAACTCTAGAATATTATGGTCACTGGTCTTTTTGGAACTGATACAGCCCAGTCCAAAAGTGACGGAATTACTTGTAGATGTATAGTATAATTGTAGTCAGCCGCGCCTTCAGCGTCTAAATAACGTACGAAGTGGCGTGTGCTTGCAACTGCTCGAAATTCTTAAAACTATACAAACAAAATTAGAACTAAAATAAAACATGTCGATCATGAAATGACTTCGGTCGTGGCCGATTACCATTTTTCTGGGATGTGTTAAAAACAAAATTTAACATGGCGATGATTTGAGTTCGGATCGGATGATAATTCGAGTGGTTGGTTCTAATTGGATGTATGATGATGAAATGACGATGGTTTACTACTTTAGTGTGTTGTGTCTGTTTAACTATGTAAACCTTTATTACGTTTTTATTTGGGACATCAAACGCGCCCTTAACTTCGTTGGCTCAGGTTGTAAAACATCGGGAGTATTAGTAGAACACACAGCCATTCTAAATTATTCATCACCCTCAGTATCTGTTGCAATCGTTAGTAACGGCTGTTACTCCTTTAATAGAATCATGCTCGACTCCACACTTTTGCTACATTATAACTTTCTTGCAATCACAACAAACGATATCTCCTCAAATGCGATACAATCTAGATTTTAGTAACTAGTATAACTACAATAAATTAGCGAAGAATTATCAACGTTATGATTACATGAAATAAGATTCACATTATTATATCAACACGCAGGCACTGGTCACGATATCGAGACAACATCGACGTTATGCTGTAAACTGTTATTTGTTATGGCAACACAGATATGCATAGAGACCTCTCGTTGACTAGTTTGTCGCAAAATGGATTTCTGGGGGGCCGTTTCATTATGTCCGCCTCAGCTGTTTCATACGCGAGTGCGATTGCTGGCACCTAACATTACATTGTATTAAATTTTTTAATATGTCAACCCTTGCGGGCTAAATTTTTAGTACACTGAAAATTTTAAGGAAGATAAGTGTTATTTTCTTTCACATCTGGTTTTCCTTTTCATCTTGGTGTCGGTTAAAAATTGATGTATCAAATTCGAATTCAGTAAATAAAGGAATAACAGATGCAAAAAATCCAGATATATGAATTTACCATCCATCAATAGTAACAATCAAAAAATTGAATAGTGTTAAAATGTTATTTTAGAAGTAGGAGTACAAGTTGACTTATGAAATCAGTTCAGTGCCATCATTCAGGCGTATACGGTACTTTTTAGTACATTCCCTTTTTACAAGAGTATGTACAAGCTAAATCATCAACATAACTTCACTCAATATAATCTCAACCATTATCTCTAGGAAATAAGATCGAACTTACCATGTCAGTTCCAAGATCGATGCAAAGGATGGTAACAGTGCCCAGGGGCAGTGGGATATCGCAGAGGATGAAGGCAAGGAAGGGCGAGATTTCGGGAATGTTCGAGGTTAGGGTGTACGCGATGGATTTCTTGAGATTGTCGAAAATGAGTCGGCCTTCTTCTACGCCCGTCACGATGGAAGCGAAGTTGTCGTCCAGAAGAATCATGTCGGCGGCCTACAAAAAGTTGCTGGCTTTAGTTTTTGTCCTCAAAATTACAAATGACAGAATATTCAAAATTTCGATCATATCAGAAGTTCTCAGAGTCACACCGTGGTAAGAAGCCTAATTAGCTTTTTGCTTCAACTTTTGAACAAACACAACAATTACGGTACTTTAAATGAGACAGAATTTTAATATTTATCGGAAAGAGGTATTTATTATCTGTGGGATAGGGTAGATTGACCAATTTACAAAAACATGAACGAGTCAGTATAATACAGCGATGACGGTAATGGGACTTCTGAAACTTAAACACAGTGTCACTTGCTCCATTGATCGCTTAGTTAGACTATTGAGACGAAAGTGTCAAGTATAGATCATGGGATAGAAGTTGAGGCTGAATGGATGGACGGAGTTGTTACCTGTTTGGAGACGTCAGATCCAGCGATACCCATAGCAACGCCGATGTCGGCTTTCTTCAGAGCGGGCGAGTCGTTGACCCCGTCGCCGGTGACAGCCACGATAGCGCCGAGACGTTGGCAACCTTCTACGATGATCAACTTCTGTTGCGGAGACGTACGCGCGAACACAATTTCGGTGTGGTACCTGAAGAAATGGGGTGTTTTAGAGACCTGTGGTTATTTGATCTAAGTTTTTGTCGTAACTGTTTTTTGATAAGACTTTATCAGAAACAAGAATAGTATCATATAGTATGAATGATAGTATGTATTGAATGATCATATAATATTTAAAACGTCATTAATAATGAGTATCTCAATAATTTTGAAATTGGTGTCATTGATTCTTTAAAGCTAGTTTTAGAAAATGCAACACAGTAACGTCTATTTTTTTATTCCTAAGAAAATTTTCCACGATTTTCAGTTGATATTTTGCGACATGTATTTTAGTTTAGTGCAACCAAGCTTATAAATTCAAGTGTGACACCGTTACTTCCATTTGAATAACTGGTACAGTATATATAACGGAAAAATACAGCAACCATAATTATTATAGCATGACCTCTAAAAACCTTGTGACACACCCTTGTAACACAACTCCTCCCAAACAAACCGACATCTTATCTCACAAGCTATAGATACAAAAAGTGGTACATACAACTAAGCGCTATCATGCTCCGGAGGGCACGTCAAGCTGCGGTCCCGGCTTGGTTTAAGACAATAGTCAAGTCAGAAGCCTTTGGGCGGCCTAAAATTTCTGACACCGGGGCTGAGCATTTACCTATATGAGCAAATGAAGATAAAGATCTGAAGATACTCACTTGAGGATCTCATCAAGCTGGTCCGAGTTGAGTTCCCTGAGCTCAGTTCCATGGACGACTGCTGCCTTAGCCTCGCGAGGGTTGACTTCAGATACGGGAATGTTAAGGCGGGCGGCGATATCTTCAACGGTCTCGTTGCCTTCGGAAATGATGCCGACAGACTTGGCGATGGCCTTGGCAGTGATGGGGTGGTCACCGGTCACCATGATAACCTGAGTCGAAACAAAGGATATTTTATAACAAGTAAAACTCCAACGCTTGTTATAACAATTGGTTTAGAATTAAAAGATGCACGCATGCCGTGCGTCCGACATTCCTTGAAGTGAACATAATTCAAACACATCATTAGATGTCGTGATGTGATGTTTAGATGTCGTTGTTAATTTTTGAGAAATTAGCTTGTATTAGCATCTTTTATCTAAATTAAGAAAAAATACTTTGTGTATTCTCTGATTGGATAATATCGATGTTCAGGATATAAAAAAAAGCTATACGACATAACGCGTTTTATATTTAAAAAAAAAAACAATTCTGACGACAGCAGGGAAATAATGTTATGCCATTTCCACTATTATGTCTAATTGTAGTGGGAGTGAGATAGCCATAAAGATGTCTGATATTTTAGGTCTTTTTTTCTATTGATTTTAAAGATTTTAATTCGTAAAAACGCAAAATTTTATTCAAATTAACAGTTTTTTTTAAATGGGCATTTTTCTCACCTTGATACCAGCAGATCGGCACTTAGCAACGGCATCGGGTACGGCGGCTCTAGGAGGATCGATCATGCTCATGAGGCCAACGAAGCGGAGGTTGTCCACGGGAAAGTTAATGTCGTCAGTATTGAACTTGTATCCGATCGGGTACTTGTCTGAAGGTAGCTGGAGATCGCAGAAACCGAGCACACGCTCGCCGAGACCCCCCAACTCGAGGTATGCGTTGTTGAACGCCTCTTTCATCTCTTCGTCTAGGACCTGGGGGGTTATAATGCAACATTAATATAAGATTTGAAACCTGTCATGGCCACTAACATTTCTAAAATATTGTTTATTAACGGGGCGTGTAGTTTATTTGTTTCGAGTTACTAATATCAATGCAACTTTGACTGCAACGCAAAGGCGAAATCAGAAGATGGAAAAAATGGAAGAAGTCTTATTAAAAAAAAACCTTACTGATTATGCACATAAGCTGCGTATTCAAACTGTCAAATCTATACAAAGTGTTCATATCGGTTTCAATTGACTGACGTAATCCCAGGTACTTGTATAGATTATTATATTATCTGTGGCCCAGGTAAGGTAGATTGTGACGTCAACTTTAGAGTAGCTCGATAGAATAGTTTTATTGGTCTAATAATGGGAACCTATGTAACAAACATGACTAATTCAAACTGGACTAGGCGCTGTCGTGAACTCGATGAAACTGGTGATAGTAGACCGGCATTTGCAGAGATTATTTCTATTCTGTTGTAATGTAAGTATCATTAAGCGTAATTGACAACAAGATATGTATGATTGTAGAACATTAGAAATATCGAATCGAATCTATTTGTATTTGTTCTCGAATTGCCATTAATGCGAAATTAACCAATCGTGATTAAACTTCGACAGGTTTTTACTTTACTTAAAAAAAAGTAGTACTCTAATGTCACACACAGACCTATGCTCAGTGGTAAATCGGTGCTCAAGACAAGATTTCATTAATCAAATGAACAATTTGTGAATGAAATCTCGACTTGAGCAGCGATTGAGGACTGCGCATTGTTCTGGAAGGCTGCGTTTGTACCAGAGATGTGTGAGGATGGGTAGCGAGGGATGCGTTTGTCAAGAACCAATAGAATCACTTAATTTACCTAGCCTAGCTCAGCGCAGGTCTAGTGGAAACAGCTCAGCGGAGCGAGGTTTTTGGACATGCAAAACAAGGGGAAAATGTGTGCGAGGGATGTGTTGCAAGGGGTGTGTGGGGGCAGAGGCACGCGCACTCCGCTCCCACCACATCCTCGCACCCTGCACATCCACGCACCGTTTCACAGCGTCGCTACGAATCCTCGCACCACTCAGTGGCCTAGCACATCTCCGGTGGAAACACTCACACCGTTTCACAGCCTCGCTACGCATCCTTGCAACGCCCAGCAGCCTCGCACATCTTTGGTGGAAACGTAGTCTTATACGGGTTTAAAATACAGAAGTTAGCTTTGAGAAACCCCAAATAGTTTGGTACCTTTTCCTTTCCGCCAATGAAGATGGTGCTGCAACGTTCCAAGATCCTTTCCGGGGCTCCCTTCATCACGAGCAGATGACGAGGATCGCTGGGGTCATCGCTCTCGTGGATCGACACCTGGTACTTATTGGTCGAGTTGAAGGGAATTTCGCACACTTTCTTGTTACGCTTCCTGATCGATAGGACATCCCCGAGAGCCAGTTCCATGCACTTGAGTAGAGCAGCTTCTGACGCATCGCCGGCTACTTCCTTCTTCAGGATTGGAACTCCGTCCTGACCACCTTTGAACTCAGCTCGGTTGCAGAGGGTAGCGATCTTGGCGAGCGCCTTGAATCCGGGGCTGGTGCGGTCTGGTGATACGAATCAGCGTTAATATTGACAGCACGATAAAATGATAAATAGATTTTTCATTGGCCATGCATTTAAAAATAATATATTTGTTCCAAACTATCCGGTTGTTCCATGAATTTGGCAATCTTTTACGTTCACCAAGTACCAAGTAGTCCACAGTAGAACAAAGGCCACTACTACAAGATTCAAGTGTTTGCATCCAACGGTTTCATTCATCAACAAAAATTTATCAACTTAACCTAATAACTGAAATCCAGCCAGAATCCTATATGATAATGATAACATACCATACTGTACTCCAGATTGGTCCTCAGTGGTATCGGCCTCGATGATCTGGTTATCAAACCACATATGAGCGACAGTCATCCTGTTCTGCGTTAACGTTCCAGTCTTGTCTGAGCAGATGGTGGATGTGGAGCCGAGAGTCTCGACAGCTTCCAAGTTCTTCACCAGACAGTTCTTGGAGGCCATCCGCTTGGCAGTCAGTGTTAGGCACACGGTTACAGTGGCTAGAAGACCTTCGGGTACGTTTGCTACGATGATACCTGTTTGGAATGTCAATGTCAGTTGGTCGTGGGTGTTTAACTGATTCAGCGTTATTGAAGTGGGTGTATGAAATATTACGGGTTTAGAGATTCACGCATGTAGACATAAAAATATAAATAACGTTGGTTCATTTGATTATTCATGTGTTTAGTAAACGCGCGCGTTTTCGATCTATATTTATGTTATCTGGTTTATAAATACTGATTTATAGAAAAACATTTTAAATTATGTAATGAGAGTTTATCTCTCGTTTAATAAGAACGCCATTGTTTGAATCAGGGGTACTATGCAGGACAGAAAACACAAACAAATGAAATGGCAGATCATGAAGGTTCTTTGTAAAAGGTACAGTTAAAAAGTTTAAAAAGAAATCCTCTGAAACCCAGCCCTAGAATATTTTCGCAACCTCTGAACAAAATAGTTAGAAACCAACGACTCTAAAAACACAGAACTCACCAATCAAAAAGATGACAGCGTCCAGCCAATGGTAGCCGAGAATAAAGGCGATAACGAAGAAGGTGACTCCGAGGAACACAGCCACACCCGTGATGAGATGGATGAAATGATGGATTTCCTTAGCAATAGGAGTCTCGCCCGTGTCCAGTCCTGACGCCAATCCAGCGATGCGGCCCATTACCTGCAGGACAATTTGTATTCAATGCCTCCCCGCAACCCTAGACAGATCGGATCACCTAAATATAAGACCATCTTAGACACCACCTTTCAAGTAATTGTTGCCATTGCCACTCAAACATCTTCTCAACAAGTCCTAACTAATGGCGGTTTTGCTACTATATCTTCTTAACTCTAATGACGGTTCTGCAACTATTTTTTGGTAACTGAAATATCTCTTTACTCCCAGTAACGACGGTTAACTATTTTTGACAACTTAACTCAAATATCTCTTTGTCCCAGCGGATGACGGTTCTGCAACCTTTTTTTGTTAATTCAATTCAATTCAATTCATTTATTCATGTAGGTACACAACACATTATGTAGGTACACTTATGAGAGTCAGATGATTACAGTAAGTTGCTTATAATAATTATTTACGTATATATAAGTATACATTTCCCAATATAAATAAATTAACATGTCAATCAAATTCAAATAAAATTACAGAGATATAGTTTTCCATGATCTTTTGTCCGCAAGGAATTCGTCAATTTTATAATAAGCTTTACGCTTAACATTATTTTTAAAAGCAGTTCCGTTCAAATTTTTAATGTCATTAGGTAAAATGCTGTAAAGCCTTGCGCAATTTGTGACGAAAGATTTGTTGACTTTTGTTAGCCTAGTAGTTGGTACAATGAGCATATCTCTATTTCTGGTATTATAATTATGGGAATCCCCACTGGTCTTAAACATTTTTAAATTTTTCCTTGCGAACATAATGTTCATGTAGATATAGAGACAAGGCATGGTTAAAATCTTAATTTCTTTAAAAATTTCTCTTAGGGAGACTCTGGGCCCGAGACAGTATATAGCTCTAACAGTTCGTTTCTGCAGAACAAAAATGCTACTAGCATCTGCTGCGTTTCCCCACAATAACAGCCCATATGACATCAGCGAATGAAAATAACCGTAATAAATAATACGAGCTGTCTTGACATCAGAACACTCGCGAATTTTTCTAACGGCGTATGCAGCTGAGCCGAGTTTGCCAGCGAGTTCAGTTATGTGAGAACCCCACTGAAGCTTAGAGTCTAACTTAATTCCCAGAAATTTAGTTTCATTTATAATGTCAATAGCTTTATTATTAATATGAATGTCAGGTGATGTCAAGTGATTATTTGCTAACGAAAATTTTATACATTTAGTTTTATCAGGATTTAACATTAAATTATTAACACTAAACCAATTATGAACAACAGAAAGTATACTATTAATGTCAACTGAATTACATAAATTTCTTTTAATTTGAAACAACAATGATGTGTCATCGGCAAACAAGATGATGCTGGTACTTTTCTCTACAATAAACGGTAAGTCATTTATATAAACTAAAAATAGGAACGGGCCAAGGATAGGTCCCTGTGGGACTCCAATAGTCACTTTACGAGCCTTCGAAAGTACACCGTTAATACTGACCGACTGTTCTCTTCCGTCTAGGTAAGATTTCATCAGTATGAGTGCATTTCCACGTACACCATAGTGAAATAATTTACTTAAAAGAATATCGTGGTTCACGCAATTGAAGGCTTTGGAAAGATCGCAAAATATGCCCAAAGCATCCATCGATTTTTCCCAGGCATCATAGACGTTCTCAACTCAAATATCTCTTTTCTCTAGCGAAAATAATCAAATGGCAACAACCAGACTACCTCGGATTAGTAACCAGCCCAGTTTTTATTTAAAAAAATAATGTCACTTCTAATACATCTTTAACGTCTACCGAAAGTCTGCAAGTCCTTACCGTGTTATCACCACAGCAGATCACAATTCCCTTAGCGGTACCCTCAACAGCGTTGGTGGAGAAGAATGCCAAGTTCTTGGTTTCCAGGGGGTTCTCGTTGGTGAAATCAGCTCCTCGGGATTGGGGTTCCGACTCGCCAGTCAAACTCGAGTTGTCGACCTTGAAACCTCGCGCTTCGATGATACGGATGTCAGCTGGGATGCGATCACCGAATTTTACCTGCAGAAATCGGGATATTAGAATAAATTGTTTACGACAATAAAACAAATAGTCTTGCCTCTTTCAGTTTTTCCAAGAATGCACTGCAACATCTGTCATTTTACTATTCTGGTATTAGAATATACGTCTCAATTTCAATGACGAAGACAATAAAATACAGAGTAACTACTTCAAAATACTATTTTAGTTTGGCAGCAAAATACTGTTATATTGCAACAGATCTCATATCACCAAGTTGATTTTTTGCAGTCAGTAATAAAAGAAGTGAAGACTAAAGAAGACTTGAAAGATAATCATAATTAAATGTATGTCTTTAGGATAAAACTGCAATAGTTGAAGATCTCAAAGGGTTAGTTTAAACATCGAAGGTGGTTACCTCAACAATATCACCAAGTACCAGGTCCTCGGCGCGCAGCGTTAACTTCTCTCCTTCACGAATGACGGTCGCGAATTGAGGCACCATGTTCTTGAAGGATTCCATTATTTTGGACGATTTGCTTTCCTGGTAGTATGAGAAGATTCCGGTGACGATGACTACAGCCGCCAATACAATGCCGAGGTATAAGTTGTCGTCTGCTGGTTCTTCGACGGTACTCGCCTACAATAAACAAAAGCTTGAGTTGAGACACTTGCTGGTGGTGCACTGTGGCTCTAGCTGTAGAAAGATGCTATTGAAATAAGGTAACCTACAAAGGCAACAAATCTAATTACGGATTCAATGTCATGTTCACGTTACGAATTTCAACGTGAAATAGAGCTCAATCAATGCCGTTCTAAAACTGTTTCAAATGGGTAATAAATTAACATAATTATCAACCAGCAGTTTCCCCGGTTGTCGATCATCAATTACTAATACTAACCTGAATACCGTAGGCAATAAAGCATAGAATAGCACCAATCCAAAGTAGTAACGCAAAGCCACCAAACAGATTTTTGCAGAACTTCACCCATTCTGGCGTCTGTTTTGGTGGTGTTAGTGCGTTGGGTCCGTCTCGTTCCAGGTTTTCTTTCGCTTTTGCGTGACTAAGGCCCTGTGGAATGAATTACAGGTTTAACCAATTTTATAAATGCCGTCTTGTTGTTCTGAATCTTTTACTCGTAAATCTCGTAATGCTTTAAAACAAGAATATTGGTGCTTTTGAGTGCTTATAGTTGTTGGGGGTATGTGCCAACTTGAGACAATACTGTCCTCAGATGTTCTACTCAAACTTAGTAGTTCGTGTTCGTCACTGTTACTGGTATGATTAAAGTTTAAGTGCAGTCCACAAGGAGTTCTGATGGCGTCAACAACGTCATGCTCACAGAGCGCGACACTTTCTAGAAGACTGCACGAAAATTTTTGTTCACTTACATTTTCGGGATGTGTCTGAAATCTTTGGTAGAGTTCTTCGGGTGTAACTTTGTGGAAATCGATGTCCAGCTCCTGTTTGAGATCATCTAAATCTCCTGGTTTCCGTTTCTTCGCGGGAGGTTTCCGGCGTGTCTGTTACATTTCAATATATAATATGAACATTATGTTAAAATAATAACCTGTAGTATTCACCGTCACCGCGAATAGCTTTTTTCTATAAATTCAATAGCATCGTGGGCATCTCCTGTAACTTTTAATTAATATAGCGGAAGCATTCTTATTGGCTAGGATTCGAACCTAGAAAACATAATTTCGACCATTCGGCAGCTTCGTCGATTCATATGTATATACTTATCAATAAAACATCCGCAAAATGCCCGATGAATCTAAATGCAGGAACAAACGATGCATCGAAAAGCATGCAATAAAAATAGCAACCCTTGCAGAGCGTCGCTCAAGCGAAATCCGCTCCACAAGGAGTCAAAAGATAAATAAAATGAAAGATGATAAATAAAAACCTTGAACTGTCCGTCAGCTGTTCTATTATCGTCCTTAATGGGTCCGATGGTGGCGACGCGGTACGAGTCTGTGCGGCCATGCTGCAAACACAACTAGGGGCTAGACACATTCTACTAGCCGGCCCTAGGGGCCATGCATCATGGATGAGGTGGGTGATATTAACTAGCGACGATATTGCATGAGTTTTATAGTTCAAGACTAAAGAAGAAAAAATTAATTCAAATATCAATAGTAGTAAATACCTATGCTAGTCTTCTTTGCTAACACTGTTGTTACTGGTGCTGAACACCTAGACATGCAATATCGGCACTGTTGAAAATCTCAAACAGTACATGTAAAATAAACAGGGAAGTGATATCAACTATGATAAATTGCTAAAGTAACTATGTTACTAAAACAAGGTATGACGTAGAAATAGCTTACGTACGTAGGCATAACTAATACTATTAACAATGTGTAAATCCTAAATAAAATGTAATAAATGGTGTTATGTAGGCAAAAGGTACAAAGCAGTCAATTTCAAAGCATTCAGGTCCACGTCTGCGTAGTATAGATATTATATACAGTGCGTTGTGTGGCATAACCTTGCTGAACGTATTCTATAGAACGAGGGTCCGATCACAGTGGCTCAATGGCGCTCAATTGATCTGAACTAGATGTAGTTGCGCGTGCGAAACTCAGCACAAATGGAAGGACACCGCACAACCACACACCTCCGATGCATGACCAGTTACATTATAAGGAAGCGCATTGCCGCTTTGTCAACTTCGATATGGATAAAGGTCGAAACGTTTTTATACTCCGGATGGAAACGGCTTGATCGCTAAGCGCCAAGGACCAAGTAGTATTACATGATCCAGAAACTAACGCACCGGAAACGTATTCTTACGTAAGTAATTCGCATTGTGTGCACGAGGGGAATAATGTCACAGAGTCTAAATGCGTCCGCGCTGCCGTAAACAAGCCGACCGTCGCCGTCGATAATTGATGAACGTTTTCATAGCAGGCCTCATTAAACCGCGCCCTGAATTCTCGCGAAGGTTACTGCAAAAATACGCTGAAAAAGCGACCGATCCAATCCAAAATTCCGAGCGTGATGGATGGTTTAATTACGCTGGAGGGAAACCTGATCTGCTGTTTTTTAGAAACGTGATATTCATCCGCGGCTGATCGATCCTCAATTTGAAATTAATAAGCTTGGATATGTGATAAACGTGCGTAGTACATAAAATGGATGTTAACATCAAAGCGGATCTCACTATCATTTAGAGGGCGGTTTTCAACACGCTGATGTAATTAATATTCATAAGGTTGTAAGGCAGGAGGAACCAGGGCTGACAAAGGCAGGATTGCGGCAATGGTGGACGCGCAGGTTACATAAGCGGCGCGCACATCGGGCATGCGCAGTGGAGAACGACCCCTCTATAGCTACCCTCGACATAAATAACTAAAATACAAGGTTGCCACCCCCGAGCCTTTGCGACCGCATTTATAATCTCTCTATAGGTTAAACCGGAATATCTGATGGAAAATCGAACTGGTCTTAGTAGACTTAAAACGGTCACGTCTCCGAAGGGATGATTAGACCCCTGACCCTTTCGAAATACTTTGTGAGCGACAATTACGTGGCCTTTAAGTGTCTATTGGGGTCAGCGCAAGCTCTTTGTCAAGGAAACTTGAAATATGTTAGAAGAGGGAACTTGAATACATTGGACGTACAGGAATGGCTTAGATCCTCGTATGTATCATCAAACGTTACGATGGCGGACACCTTGTGGAAACCGAACCGTGTCTTATCTTTGAAATCCATAAGTGCAGGGCATCGGTTATTAAGTCGCGGTGAGTAAACGTTGCAGTACGAATATAAAGCCACAGTAACAAATAATTTATAGTGGCTCCAATAACGAATTGATTGAAAGGGCTTTACATTTTTCAATAGAAAGAAGTTATATTGTGGTCCTACTTGCTAGATAAGGGTAGACAAGTAGACATAGACAGAAGCCACAGATAATGAGTGATATCAAGAATCGCTGTTAAAACTAAATGGTAAACAAAAGCAATGGTGTAACAATAACAAATGCTAGACAGCGCGTTTAAGATGCCTGAATCAATACTCAAATGTCAAAAAGCCAACAACCGGAGTGAAGATTCATTGTCACGGTCACTAAACTACTTTATACCGAAAATTTGTGGTTACTATCGTAGTGCGTGACGTGCTAGTGAATGAGACAATAAAATTATTTTTAACAGTAATGAGGCGAGACTGACGTGACGTAGCTGCCACGGTCCTATGACGACGACTGTGCGATTTGTTTATAATTGTGCCGACCGTTAATAGGTGAAACACTTTCACATCCAGACTGTTGCATTCAAGACGATCAAATGTAACATGTGCAATTGTGCAGTCATTTTGATAGTCTGTCTATTTTAAATCGTGCTTCAGGAGTGATAATTATTACCAGTCTGCATCTACGGGTAGTATGGAGTCACAGCGTCTAAAAAATGAGAGAACTTTCTGTTTCAAAATTTGAAATGCTATGTGGAGTATATTAAACAGAAATACGTCATAAACATCAATGTTTGGCTCCACGAATGCTTTTCAAGCCTATCCCAAAAACACAAGCGTTGTAAAAACAATGGTCTCTTACTGAAGCGGAGTACTTGGCCTTTCTCGTGCGCCGAATGTATATTGTAAGAAAACTTTTCTTGAAAATACGAGCGATCATTTTAAAAGTGTTTTGGCAACAGAGAATTATTGAGAGTTCCATAAATCAAGCAGAGCATTTCAATGCTACTCGAGTTCTTTTTAGATACTTTCAATCGAGTGTTTATCTTGGCGAGTAATTGTGGGAACTTCAACCCAATTGATATTGAGCTTTCAATAGGATGCATCTTCTTTATTGAAGACGGCTCGCACTCGTAGCGTCAGCAGATTTAATGTTATTAATATTATTGATGGGTTCGTACATGTAGTCAAATATATGTTTAATATGGCTTCATTCATTATCAAATAAAATAAAGCAGTAGGTCTCTATTAGTTTTGCTGCCTATGAAATAAAATTTCCCTGAGCCATAATCCGATATCGCTTATACTGTCTGTGCTATGTACAGAGCCCTTTTTCAGCTACAGTTTAATAGAGCCATATTTTAACACCAAGTATTATCCAATAAATATATCTTTTTGATAATTGATGTTGGCAAAACAGACGAATCGTTGAACTTGAGTTAGCTGTGATTAAAGAACACCAGTAAATTACGGTTACGTTTTGGTAACAGCTTGAAAACTGTGTTAGTTTCATTTAATACAACTGTATACGTTTGCTGTAATGTAGAGTTGATTGTAAGCATGCAAAAAAACTTAGTTCATTCAAAACAGTCATGTAAAATATAATGGAGCTGGGTGTACCTAAAGTAGCGCAAAATCATCTACATTCCAAGGAATGGAAGAAAATGTATGAACACAGAATAGGCTGGAATAAAAACAGAGGATGAAACTTTTTTGTATCCATGCTAGAAGAGCTCTTTAAAAAAAATTTCTAGAGCTTTTCCTAATGGGAAAGAGAAATAACGTGGTAATAATGACCACAGTAAATTCCGGTTACGCAAAACCCTTCAAATGTATGTAACGTAAAAAGTTACAACATGACTTATACTATATTATTATTTATATTAGTCGTAATTATGAATATTTTATAAGGGGTTATGTTATATTTATCAAGGCAAAGGTCACGCGACCTAAAGGCGTAGGTTAACGAAATTATTGATGGTACACTCGGGGAATAAAAGGTCTGAGTACACTTTAGCTTACACTTACGAGCGTTAAAAGTCTGTTGCTTAGTCTTTTGAAAGTAGCAAAAATATTCTAGGTCTGTGGTTTTACAGACTCCATCACGTCAACATAGTAAGACAACTTCGTGTCAATGTAACAAAACTGACTATGACCTACGCAACGGTCTACGCAACTACGTCCCAGGACGTAGTTTTAAAAGGTTGCTTGTGTTCGCCAATCACTTGAAATTAATTAATGTTAAAACTGACGATCTGTTTCGTATAGGCACATGGTCAGCTCTGGTGGCAGAATATTTAAGACACCCGAAGACTTCTAACTTGGCTTAACGACTGTTTAGTCGGGGCAGGGAAAATAATTTCGTTCGACAAGGCAGCAGCCGGGACCGACGACGGCTTAAGATGCTTAACCTTTTCATTCCCCGGGTCTACACGTAGGTAAATTGTAATCAGCCAGGTAAGAAATATGTATTACTCATGATTGTTTTAGTAGCTTACCTACTTTTCCGACTATATTTTGTTAAAGTTGTTTATTTTTACATCTTTTATTAGGTGGTTATTCATTTTTCTCGGGATAAAATTAATTTTAGAAATTTGAGCCATGGGAATAGGTATTTCAAAATATTGGGTGTAATGTGCATCCAAAAGTATGTTCGAAGTGAAGTAAAATCTTTATCCGGTAGGTACCCATTACTTATAAAAGTAAAACTGTATCTGTTTGTTTGTCTGGCTCTCATGCCAAAACGGCTAAACCAATTTGTATGAAATTTTTCACACGGGTTGCTTATATTATATTACCGGTGTCAACATGCGATACTTTCATCCCGGAAAATAGAGAGTTCAAGTAGCTTATAATTATTTCTGGCAACGTAGAATTCAATTTCTTTGACGGAACAATTGAAAAATGATCTGAATACCAAAACCAGCATCAACTAATCTGTTAAGCCAAATTAGAAGCCGTAGCATATCGTTTTAACAAATTAACATTAATATTTGTAGACCGAGGAGAATGACAAAACCAAAAAGAGGCTTACCTGGAAGTAGAAAATTACAAGCCGATGATGATGATGATGATAATTTTATTTTAAATGTAGACGATAACGGAGGAGTTCTATCAAGGTCATGATGAATTAGAAAGCAGTATAGTACGTTCCATGATGTGCGAATGTAAATTAAAACAGAGCAGAAGTCCAGAGGTAGAGTAGAATTATTACCTCATGTACACAATCTGGGCCGAAAGCATGAGGCACCCTATACCTACTTTTAACCCGATTTTCATCAGTTTGTTCCCCAGTTTTAGGCATTTTCCAAAATATCGCGTTGAACTAATACAATTACAGATAAAACCTTGTTTCTTTGATTATCTTAAATGATCTAAGGTAAGGCTTCTTTAGCATTGGAAAAGCAAACTTGACTGAATTTTTTTTTTTATTAAAACATCAATTAAGTGTTCAGCGTTTTAAATGACAGATGTTTTTTTTTTGCAAGGCACAAAAATAGGTTTAATAATTTCCTTTTTTGCCAAACTGGCTTAGCTTTAGTTGAAATCAAAATTGAAAGTTTTACGTCCTTTTGTATATCAATATTTCATAGGGTGCCTGATACTTTTGTTCCCTGACTTTTATAATTTAAGAATTACTGGAATTTTTAGTCAATCCCCAATTTCCCTAAACTTTATTGCTTTGATGATTGGCAAAACAAATATGATTTTTCTGTGAGTGATCCAATGGTGGGGTGGGTCTTTTGAAAGCTTTTTTATACCATTGCCATTTTTATACAACGTACATCTCCCGCAGTGCATGCGGTGATTCAGGCATCTCTGGAGATGCTCTACCTCTGGACTTCCGCTTGACACTAACTCCACTCACTGTTTAGCCAAGAAATTGGGCTTTTAGAATATCTTTCAGTGTTTTATGTTTCAATCTATAAATACATCTTGAAATATTTCTCAGCAAAGAGCGAAAAGACTTGATTAATATTGAAAACAAAAGCCGTACGAAACAGCCAGCGAATCATTGTAAAAATCCCAAGGATCACGTCTAGTATCCTAATTGATGCGTGCTGTCGTCATGAAGGATAAAGGAAATACTCCAATAAAGCGACGGTACTCTATGCGATTTAAATGACATAATGACGCGGCAATTTTCTAATAAACCTTCGGAGCTCTTATAGACGTGTCCGAAGTCGGGCGGACTCCCGCGACAACCTGTTATCTACTTCCTTCGGAACACCTACTAAGCAAGAATTTGTGCATCTGTGGTATGATTTTGATAAAATGACGCGTGCTTTGGATGGCATTACTAAAGACTTGCTTTTCTCTACCCGGCAGTAGCTACAGCTGGATAATGAAGGCGATAATAATGCATATATCATTCTCAAGAAATTAGCTTGCAACGTAATTCAAGTAATGTTAGATGATGTACGTGTACACGTGTAAAATGTACCACGGATCATGAAGATACAATATCAATCAGAGATAAAAAGATGCTGACTTCAATAAAATGCCTGACAAATGGAGAACAAACAAGCCAAGAAACAGCAACTGGGAAGAACAGGGCGACAATTATACCAAGCTGACATTTTGATTCTGGATCTGTATAACGAAAATATGACATCAGACTAGGTATATTTGGGGATTTCATACATTTTTCACTTCTATCATGGTGGTGCAGGTGATTTCTATTGAGAATAAAAAGTTTGCTTTTATAATGATATATGGTTCGCAAATCCTATGATTATGAGCTACTCCAGAACAATAGGAAACATGGAGCTCTACAACTACAAAGTATATAATATATACCTTCTGGAGAAACGTTCATATGAAATCACTAGGAAGTATGGTCAATTAATATTTCTCTACTTTATGCAGTTGTGGTCTTTAGGTATTGTTTAATAAGATTATAGTAAAGATGGAAAATGGATGGATCATTGTTTGTAATTTATCAGATTATTTGTACCTTTAACTAAATGATTTTTAAACTGAAAATTGAAGCTTGTGAAAAGCATCTGCATAAAGAAACTGGAGCGAAGAATTTAAACAACGTAGCGTCGCTGCATTTGTGACTCGGGAAAGATTGAACGTTATTGTTCCTACTGTACATGTATTTCTCAAATAGTAAAAATAGCAGAGTACTTTTGAATATTACAAATACTGTATGGGATTATGCGATTTCAAAGTACAAAAGATAATTCAATATTCTGAGTCATAATCGCCGGAATCTGAGCTGACCTACTTGAATTTAAAGCTGCCATCAGTACTATAGAAATAGTATTGATCTGGAAAAAAATTAAGTGAGAAAAGGGTTTTAGAAGACTTGAATTAAAGTTGCTCAGGTCATCTGATGATGCAAGAATTGGTTTCCGTGAATGTTTGATGATCAGGATGTAATAAGGAAGTGATTCAATGGTGGCATATGAGAGACGACTGTATGTCTCGCACCCGCACAGATCAATACGGTAAGTTACGCAACCCAAACTGGCGTCATCTTACACCGAATACTCCCTTTAAGTTTACACTTTTGACACCGTCCAAAAAATAAAGCTTGTAACAGTACAAAAATAAGCCGAACAATTGACTAATGAAATTGAAGTGAAGACACATAGTTAAACGAAAAATTTAAGCACAAGACTTGGAATTGCCACAATTTTATGGGAAACATGCGACAAATAATGGTATAGGTCCTGGTTCAGATTAATAATGGAGAGAACAAAGAACGTGGACGTGCTAATGAGTTCTCGAGTGAGACAACACAGGTAACATGGATTTATACTCGCAAGCACTACCGCAAGCGACGAGCACCGGCTGGCGTTCGCAGGTTTCCTTGACGTTACCTTCTGCACTCACTGGTGACATGCACTTGCACCTTCACGAATGCATTTACCCGCCGACTCTGACTACTGTAAACGCTAAGGACAAGCACTACTACAAGCACCGCACTCACCTCGCCCATTTTCTTTAGTCTTTATGTGTAAAGGCGGATAAAAAGGAACAAGCCGCCTCTCGGTCTCGCCTCTTTCCCTCTACGGAGCGGGGTGGGTTGTCGCTAGTTCTGCAACAACGGAGGACCGTTACGGTTTCCGCGTTCCAACGAAAAACTTAAAAATTGTGTGCGCTTTCACGTAGCCTCTTCACACGGCACTGGGGCTATGTCATCTTGGTACTAAACTAAAACCCGGTATGAGTGCACGGGGCGGAGGCGCGTAGGGCGCGACTTTCGACGGCCTGGTTCGGGCGCGGACTGACGATGGGGCCGGCGCGTATTGAGCCGACGGCGCACTGACGTCACACTGCGTCACGACGCCAGCGCCGCCACTGCCAGCGCCGCGCGCAGCTCACCGCGCCACCACCGCCCCGCCCCGCTGCTCCGTAGCCCCGTAACCTTCCACAACCGGTACGTTGACAGCCCCTGCTGATCGACAGCCTTCCCGTCGACGCACGCTCCGTGTATGCCCCGTGCCCGTGCTGCCTGCTACCCTACCCTGCAGGTTGCGGCCGATTATCGAATGACCTAATCTCGAAAAAAACACACTTTGCTTTAGCCTTGAATCACACTCAATTAAGCAACCTACATCTTAATACATTTATTTAATTTCATATATAGAACAATAAAGCTGTGGCACCAATTGTGCCACAAATTTTTTATTATGAAACTTTAAGCTACGCAGGGCGGCGCGTGAAGGCGGGCGGAAGGACGACTCGCTCAACGCATCATGCCTTCCTTCTAGTTTATTAGAAGCTGTATCTAAAATAGTTATTTTAAAATCAGATTCTGCACTGTTTGCTTTATTTTCCTTAACCACCACCACTTACCACAACCGTCAACACAACCGTCAATTTAGATCATCGGCTGGTAAAGCAATTTTATAGCCGGCAAATATAGTATAATATTTGAGTTTTGTTTTATTGCATACGCATTATGATAATTTCGTAACCTCAGAAGAAGAGCATAAATAAATTGTAGACATAAAATGTTTTATGGTTAGAGCAGGCAGAGCGGCAGGCCCAATGAAATCACGATTTCGATCTAGTAAATCCGCAAGTCTTGACTTCTGGTGAGCCGTGTATCCCAATTTATTACCTTAGGTCGATGTAGCCATTACAACCAATAAGGGTTTCATTTCAGATATATTTAATACAGATGTCATTAAATCTTTTGCTAGAAAAAGCCTAAACAGAGAATGTAAAGCTCTTGAAATAGATTTCAATTGCATGTTTGCTCTCGCATGGTTATTGTATTTGCGAAGGTTTTTTAGAGTAATAATGCTCACGCTTTATTAGGCTCAATTCAGACAGAGCAGCAAAATGCTCGAGCAGTTTTGAAGTGCTATATGAATATCAACCTTAATCTATTTAGACAAAGCTGAAAATAGTATGCAACATTAAAATAGGTAAGATTTTAATGTTGCATACTGTTTTCAGCTTTGTCTAAATGGAATAAGGTTTATATTCCAATAGCACTTCAAAACTGCTCGAGCATTTTGCCGCTCTATGTGAATTGACCCTTATTCTACAAAACCACACACGCAAGACGTACTTTCGTAAAAGAAACGAAAATCATAAAACGGAGTGTGCATCTATTTTAGAAAGCTGATATTGCCATAGAGTCGTTTGTGGTACATTTTTGCAGCGTATACAGCTGAAGCCTTTCTTGAAAAAAGAAGAGTTATCCTTTACAAACTGGCTACAATTAAAATCATTACGATAATATACTATTTGGTCTACGAATCAACTTCTCGTTCTCGGTGCTTTAAGTAATAAACCAGAAAAAACAAATATACAAACCTGATTTCACGGTTTCCAGATAAAAAGGCTGGCAATAGCAATAAATAAACGTGATTGAAGAGCGTTAAACATTTGATAAGCCAACTAAAACTACTTATAGGTAGGTATTGTTTAGACGTTAAATAATACTATATAACGCATTAAAAATTTCACTACAGGAATCAGCCTTTTTTTATCAAGATAGATAATAATGATGTTAGTCCCTATTCTAAAAAGAGGATTGAAGGCATGAAATGAGAATAACTCTTTCCTTGAAGCGTTTCGTCAAGTGGCCAGTTACGGCAGGTTTCCGGTGCGAGCTGGCAGCGCCACCTGTCAGATATTAATTTCCGGTACTTGAAGTTGAGGCGGCCCGCCCTGGGGTAATTGCACGTCAGCAAATATAGACGTATCGCAGTTACCAGCCTTTCTCTACACCACTTGAGCACGTAATCTCTTTCAGATAAAAATTGCCCTTTTACAACAAACCCTTGTTTTTCAATTTTGGGTCTATCAACTTTTTCTTAGCTTGTTATAGATTCTTAAACGAGCGATAGGTTTGGGTTCAGCTGGCCACATTTTTGTGGGAAACTTTAAAAACCTTGTCCATACGGGTTATTTTCCTAGTTCAATAAATAATAGTAACACTATATCAAGTATAGAAAACAGCATACTTAGTAAAAAAAAAACAGAACCAGGTACAGGCGAGTACTAAGATAAAAACACTAGCAGTGCTGGTCGTATTAAAATAGCAGCATAGACCGTAGTTAATACGGTATGTATTTAGCTTTAGAAGTCTAGGAAAAGGGGAGCCGTTGGAAAACCTCAGTGGTAAACCCAACGAAGCAACGGGGCCACATTTTATTCGCAATCTCCTACAGTCTATGCCTCCTGGCACAATAAAACACAGTTGCACACTTTTCAATTTCAGCGTCCGTGGTGCCCCAGCTTCACGTATTTTTCATTTTACCAGCCCTGGGTTTGAACAAAAGGATTTTTCTCATTGTTTTACTCGAACAAACGGTAAAATACTCATTTCCGTACGATATACATTAACAATTCTTGGCTTGCGTGAAAAAATAATAGCATGTTTTAGTAGGTGCTGATGTAATTTGTTATACGTGATTCTGATTAGTTACATCATTGGTTGCGAGGGGAAATGGCATTAATCATGGAAGACGGCGGCGGGACGGCGGACGTCGGGCGTCAGGTATAATAAATGTGGATCGATAGCATTGCAATATGTCAGGAATCACGAAACGAGGTGTAGCTGTAGAGTACGCATGCACCGACTGCGACCCGGGAGTTCCCAGGGGTAGGTCAGTTACTATGCTATCGCTGTACATTTTAAAGACGTCTCATTATCCATTTCCTTACGAGTTGTCGAGGGATGTCCCTAATATTTTGTTTTGCATTTTTATATTTGGATAGTCAAACACGATACAGCTTGATATTTGCAATATACCATGCTTTGATATGTATGTTTTAAAATCTAATGTTATAGGTTCATTTTCACCTCTTATTAGTTTTTACTTATACTTGAATGAAACGGATGGAAACATGGTCCAATAGGCGCCAAAGATTTTTTATATGTGGGGCATTTGAGCTTGCTCTTACAATGATGAAGGAAAAAACGAAGAAACCGGCCATTAGGGATTGCAATCCGGAAAACCGGATCCGGTAATCCGGCGGATCCGGCATCATTTTACGTCTACCGGATCCGGTACCAATGCACCGGATCCGGAATGCCAATTTTTGGTAAAATAATCGCACTGCTGCATGAACATAGGTTACTTTAAATGCATACCGGTGCGTAATATGATTAAACTTGATCTTAGCTTGGGTTGACAAAGTTATAAAATCATTTTTGTGATGATTGTGCCATTCATTAGACAGATTCATCATGATGCCTGTCATAAGAATGACACTTGTTAACATGCTCAGTCACATACTCAAATGCCTAATTATTGTGAATATCAGTAGATTAAGTAAAGTTGATTATGTTAAGAAGAAGGAAAGAAAATACATTTATTCAAGATATCACACCCAGCCATACGTTCAATACATATTTTTTTTGATTACCAAAAGTTTACAAATCTGGAAATATTTAATATGCATACTACTTTCAAAAAAACTTCCCAATCATGCGGAGAACATCGTTTTTCCCTACTAGATGTAGACCTAATTACTAATATATTACGTCATTCACAAACCCGCACGTGCCCAGCATGGTGGATTATAGCCCACACTCTCTGCGAGAAAAGGACAGTCTCCTAGCAGTAGGAACGTATTAGGCTGATAAACAATCAAATAATCATGCAGGAAAAGGTTTGGTTTTAAATTATCATTTCCGAGTTGAAAAAGGTGGTCAATGTTGCCATTCGCTTTGTAAGATCGGGATCTAACCGAGTCGTACGAATTACGCCCTATGCCAATTGCCAATCTATAAGTCTCATCCCAAGAAACATATTTCGATTAGGATTTTCCCCATTCAGTATCAAGCTACCTGGAAGGCTGCTCTGGGACGATTGTACCTAATCTCTCAAAGATAAATGTCAAACTGTTAATGGTTCAGACAAAGAGATTTTAAGCTCAGATAATTTTACGAGGGTGTTCATCATGTATTATGTAAAGGCATTAGTATTTGAGCCGCGGGCAAGCGGGCCATTCCTTCGCCGTGAAGGACCGGCTGATATGAAAATTCGTCGTCGAGCGGTCGGCGGGCGTGCGAGGGGTACCACAGAGGGGGTAGGGGCTGAGGGCGGAGGGATGCACGGAGGCTCTATTTGGGTCACCCCGGGCGTCATTCCCCACGATCAATAGCTGAGTCGGCGCGCGCCGTCTTGCCATCCCTCTCGCTCTCCGCCGGTTATCTAACGTATCTCGCACACTGCCCCACCAACATTAATTATTTTCCAAATTACCCTTATAATATGAGCTGTTTAGACAAAGCTTTGAATATCATATTCGCAAAGACGATGATCCCGTATTCAAGTGAGTTGCGAGAAGAAACTTTATCCTCGAATACAACGTCCGCTCCAGCTCCTTCCTAGAGCCTGATTTTGAGAAGTTACGTAACAGGGGCAAAAGACATAAAAGTAATCCACAGTAGACAATTGTATAGCGGCTTTATCGGGTGGGTTTTTCAGGAACGGCCTCCAGATATTCCGGCAGCGTTCTCGTTGTTGAATAGATGTGCAAATAAATTTTCCAGCGGGCTCTATCTCAGACGAGTCATAATTTTAAAACAACGTTGAAAGCTTATAATGAGGCGTTCCGAGTCGAGGAGCGAGCTGAAGTGGCCGCATAAATATTGCTGACGAGTCAAGACGATGAGGCGGCGAATGTTAACTAGTTCGGAAAAGTTTCAACGACAGTTGAGCGAAACTCACCCTTGCTCCCATAAAACGTTACCTGTACAGCATTATACAATTTTTCATAGCCAATCTAGGAAAGTGCGTTGGTATATTTTTGTTGCAAATTGTCAATTGGTGAAAACGATCCTATAATAAAGAATAATGAGGTCAGAAGTTCAAGAGTCAAATCGAACAAAACCTAAAGATTTGCATTTGACTGGAAATCATTCGGCGAACTTTTTACATCAAGCTTCATCGAAGGGAGCTTTGTTAGACGAAGTAATTGAATATTTCATTCTTTTTGTGCCAAGGCTTCGTACTTCAATCACTGAGACCGAGTGATGATATACTGTGAAATTCCAGATGAGCCTTATGTATTATATTATACAGTCTATAAGAATGTATCCAGAGATCAAACAGAACTGGTAAGTCAGCCATTGTTAGTAAAAATACCTAGACGCTAGTGTTTCATAAATAGCCATGGGAGTACCGTATCGAAATATAAGGTAACAATGTACACGTAGCTCGTCGGAAAAGTGACGTGATCAGCTATATTGTTGCCAACGTGAGCTCGTAAACCCTAGACCTTATTGACCACTTCAAACCGAGCCGCATTCGTGTTGCCACGAAATATCAAGGGCAAAGTAAGTGTACGTAAAACGGTAGTCTTTGTCGAAAACTCTGCGACTTTCAGTTGGCAACAATAGTTTTTGTACTCTTTATTAAGTTACGTAAACATATTATGCTAATAAATTACATACACTCGTAAAAAAAACTGTAAATTGCCTTAAGCATGTTTATAAAATAAGTTCCAATAATGGGGTTTTCTGTAAATTATTTATATGAATTTTGTCTGTTATGAGCGTAAATATAACACACCTCCACACAATATAATATAGAACATTGTAACAAAGAAATTTGAAATGTGTTCCGCAATAAACTTTCATCATTAACAGCCTGAAGACGTCCACTGCTGAACATAGGCCTCCCCCAGAGCGCGCCACTTTGAGCGGCTGCTCGCCTCCCGCATCCATCGGCTCCCCGCGGCTTTCACCAGATCGTCGGTCCACCGAGTGGGGGGCAATAAGCTTTATTTCTCCACTATTCAAAACAAAAGCGAGATAATGTAATTCAGTAACTTCGAGTAAAGTTGCATACAGCTATTACGATTATAATAAAATAAACACATCTTAGGCAGTAAAATCATTCTCTTCCTTTAATTTTGAATGTCTGCTTACATAGCACCAGAATAGTTATTGCTTCATTATAAAATTATTATATTTGTACACATAATACTAACTAACAGCTTCATTAGTCCACGAAAACAAATACATACATATTGTGTATGCATTACGGCAATTCATCAACTTGGCGTTTAGAAACCTGAACCCTTCTTACAAAATTAGGATTATTTACAACTCTGTCACTAAAGTAATTAAGTTTTAGTGCAACTTTTATGGCAGCGTTTGCTATAATGCCGGTGCCGTTAGCCCGGGAAAGCCGCGTAAACGGAAAACTCAAACAGCCAAATACCTCCTAACTTGTAATAATAGTGCCTACACCCAACTTACACAAGTACTATAATATTCTGCAGGTGCGGTTTAATTTCCGCCAAGTTCGTGAAACTTATTAGTTTACTTATTCAGTGGGGATTAGGCGGACGATTATAACAAAGTTATAATCATCAAATCTGAAACTCGGAGTCGCCGTCTGGTAGATTTTGAATCCAAGCAAAGTTGGTTCAAGTAAATCCGTCCCAAAGTCGGATGTAGAATGAGATAGTCCGTAAGATCTTGGACGCTGATTCGGATAAGTATTCATTAATTGTGTTATAATCAAAAAGATACCGCGAATAAGCTTTTAACTATATATATATATATATATATATATATCATAATGGTTATCGTAACCAGATTTAGAACTGTTCCTCAACTCGATTGAAATAAGATCTGCAGACGCTGAAACTTTGCCATTAAATAAACCACTTACTGAAAATAATAAAATATTGTTTCTTTCAGAACCGACCACGAGAATCTTATTGCATAAAATATTCCCCACACGTAACGAACGTGTTGATATCGATAGCATACTCCTAAGGGAGTGGAACGGACCCCAAATTATGCTTTAACATTTTAACAAGGTAACACGCCATTCCCCCTTTTGTTAAGTGGTTTATTGCCAGCGAATATAGATTTGTGTGTATATTGTCAATGTCATGGACTGTTAGATTAACCACTTTAACCACAGACTTTAATAATGAGTGTCGGTATTAAAGACTCAATTTACATGATGTAATTGTTACGGGCAGCCGTGACGCCTAACATCAGGCAAACGACTAGCTCGTGACGTCACATATGTTTGTATTATCTTATGCTCTCTAATACTATAGTTAAAATGGTTGTACCTATTTTGTGTCTTCTCGTATGTCTCCTAAAATAGATGTAATATGACAATAACAAATGAATCGTTCTAAAAAGTACTTCCAAACATAGCATCTAGACCGTGATTTGATAACGGAATGAAGTGGGGGATAATAGTTTTACCTCACCTCGAGCAGAGCGGCGACGAGGTCAAAGTGGATAAACCGTCGAGTCAATTTCCGATATTAGATTTGCCTACGGGTGGCAGCGGGACGGTGTTCCTGCCGGGGTCCGTTTTATCGGGAGTGTGTTGTTGACGGCAGGACTATCTTTACGAAGATACGTTTAAGACAGAACTGGAATTGAATATCTTTTCTTATTAATCAATGATACTGACATTAATAATAATAATAATAACATCTGTCGGGCATGCCGCCGTCCCGGAGAATCTCTCCGACATTTCATTTCCGGTTGTTCTCATCTTGCTAACGGAGAGTACTTGCACAGACACAACCTAGTGGCCAGGATCATCCATCAGCAACTTGCCCTTCAATACGGCCTTGTGGAGTCTGAGGTGCCGTACTACAAGTACACACCGGGGGCCGGTTCTCGAAAATGGCCGTGCATTGCTCTATTGGGATCGCTCTATCATCACGGACAGGACTATTGTAGCCAATAAGCCTGATATCGTGCTGGTAGACCGATCCCAACGCCGGGCAGTGCTCGTTGACATCACCATTCCGCATGACGAGGACCTCGTGAAGGCTGAGAAGGACAAACTCAGCAAGTACCTTGACTTGGCTCACGAGGTAACCGCCATGTGGAATGTTGACTCAACGAGCATTGTCCCGATAGTCGTTTCGGCGAACGGCCTTATAGCGAAGAGCCTCGACCAACACCTCGAGAGGCTCTTGCTAGACGGTTGGATCAAGGGTCAGATTCAGAAGGCAGTACTCCTTGATACGGCACGTATTGTCAGGAGGTTCCTCACTCTGCAGCTCTAACCACCGGTAGCTTGGGCCCTGCCCCGCTGCCGGCGGCACTCTAGGGTTAGGTTTTTTATAGTATTTTTGTAATTTATTTTTATATGAATATTGTAACAAAACCTAAATCTAAGAAAATGTAATAAATGAGTGAATAATAATAATAAATAATAAATATGTGTGGACATTTAACACATTGACATGTGATGATGATGAATCCTAAGAAGTATAGGAAATGTACTAGGTCACTGGATGAATCAGAAAAATTAACAAAGAAACGTAAGCACTGCCTTCCTTAATAAAATAATCTAATCTCTGAATCCATATTTAGACAAATTTAATAAGTGAATCTGAGATCGAACAATATCCGGATTGAAAGCACCGTCGAAATCTGAAGACTTCGGCCAATCGGCAAATCCAATAAAATTAACCCAAAAAATAAAAAGGCGGATATTGTATTAAAATTTGGAAAGCTTTTACAGGGACAGGATTCAATCTCGGAACCTTCTGGAAGGAGCACGTGGCCTTGCTGGAAAGCGTCTGTTTGGTTAGTTATCAATAATAATATATTCCATCTCATGCCATGAAACGTTTCAGTCAATGAAATTATTATAGAGTAAACAGAATATGAACATGAAGTATAATATAAACATTGGACGTCACGGCCGTTGCTACGCCCTGTTCTGTAGATTCACTCACTTCTCGCGTGTAAACCGAAGGTGAAGACGAAGGAAGTTTATTGGAATATGAACTAGATAATATTTATAGTTCCCAGAAATAGTCTAAAAATTACTCGAGTTTCGGCTTTAATGCTTCAGATGCTTTCAAAAGATACATATGATTCGGCTGGGATACACACAATCCCCGATATATCCGGTGGACTGGTAAATTCAATAAACACGATTCAATTATTTTAGCCTTAAACTATTTACGTCACAAGATAATAACAATTATAATCTTGTACATCCTTTATAATTATACAATACAAAATTCTTTATTGTCATGAAAGACAATCGCACAGAAAAATCCCTGAAAAAAATGTACTTATATAATCTATGTAGTTAATTACTGTTGGTAATTGTACATGTTTAACATTCTCGTTATGACATATTATTTAAAACTGCTAAGACTGATTTCACAAAAAACTGATTTCACAAAAAACTGATTTAACGAACATTCAACACTTTAAGAAGCCAACGAAGCGCTAAGTACCAGTAATACATAATGTAGACATGTGATACCAAACTATGACATCAAAGCCGAGGGTTGTAATGCATGGAACGCATCATAGGGGATTACCGATGGAGTCAACGACATATCGAACAAGAAAGCCCTTTGAAGACAAAAACAAAGGAGTTTCCACGAGGTTATGTAATACCTTACAATGAATAACATGACCAATGAAATTAGGCCAGACATTTGTTTGAGTTGATTTCGTAAGGGATTCAAGAGATTTGGGAAGGGGGATCACTTTTAGTAAACCTTTTTAAATTGCAAGAGGATTATCTTGAAATAAACATACACCTAGCGGTATCATGCAGAGTAATGTAAAATCTCATTAAAATGCAATTACTGCTGTGTAGTCTGGCAGCAGAGACAATCCGAGATTGAGGACATGGTCGCATATTGTGCTAAACAGCCCCCAGGGTATTCTATAAGTCACATAAATCATTCGTTAAATGCACGCTAAAATTGCCGCGCTCCATATAATTCAATTATGAACATGACAACTCCGCACAGATACGAAAATTGCTTCATATAAAAGCAAATTAACTCGAAGCGTTATGGCGCATAATGTTGTTAAATCAATCATGCAAATATTCGCACTGATTCGTTTATTAAATTGTTCTACAATCTCCAAGCGTCGTTGAGCACGAAATCGATTGAAATATAGGCGTATGGCGGTTGGATAAGCTAAATCTCAACAATTCCAATGTCAAACCTGATTCTAAAAAGCTAAGTCTTATAGAAGAAAACAAGAGCCAACTTTGGTCATAGGTTAATACATTTCCATGAAAGCTAACAATGCCATTGGACCCGAAGGATACTATTCAACGCGGGTCGATGTTACCTAAAATGTAAAGGACTCCAATGAAGCAGCTCGTCTGGCTGCTCTGCGCCGGTGCGAACCAGTAGGAGCAGTGCGCACTAGTCCAGCTGAGCGCGGGCGGTCCCGAATGATTTCCGTTCGTCCTACCGAAGCCACCCAGCCACCAGCCACAGTTCAATGCACCGCGTAAAATTCACTTATATATAAAACTTTACATTCGTGATTCTGAAATTTGTACTAAATCGTACCGATCAATATTAGGATTATTATTAGGAGGTATTCGTCATTACGGCTGCGTCAACTGGGTTGAAGATATTCACACATAATTATATTGAATTAGCATGTTGTTTGGGAACAGCAAACAGACATTGTATATGACTTTATATTGTAACAGTTCCTTTGGGCAAACATAATAATCGTGTACGAGTTCCCACGGTGATAGTCACAGGAGCATATCATAGAATCGGGATTTTTAAAAGGTGGGGCATGAATTTGGTATGAAGTTTCGCCCGACACGACGACGCCGGCAATTTGTAGAAATGACTGTGGAAAAGTTTCAGAGACGTTCTTTCCTCATTATATTGTAATCCGAGAGCGGCGGACAAATTGGGCGTGGGTGTGTAGTATGAATGAATTTCGCGCACAGTTTCCAGACATCACAATGGCCATTGGTGCCTGTACGCACCGGTTTACGTTAATGTCACCAATTCAGATGGATTACTGAAGCTTGGGAGGGGATGGAGGAAGGTCATTTGACAACGGAAACCCGATCAATGAATCACGTCACGTGACAGTATTTTATAGCACACTACAATAAAACTACTACAGTCATAATGGGGCCAATTTTAAAGGCTTTAGTTGACAGATCTAAAACTTCTAAAACTGTTGCTGTCCTTGTCAAATAGACGGCAATGTAAGAGACGGATATATTTTTAGTATTTTAAGGACTGTCAACTAAAGCCTTCTAAATCGGGCCTAATATACAGTTATAATTACTACTACAGTTACAAATTCAATTTAGTACGTTCAAGGATATTATATGAAGAGAGATCGTGGGCTAGTCCACTTATGCAGTAGTCTTTTTGGGGAAAAAATAAATCATTCAATAGCAAAATCAAATCAATCTTCATCTTCTATCTTCTTCTATATAAATAAAATTCTAAACTGATTTCAGGAATCAACGCACAGCCCAAACCGCTGGTCCTAGAGACTTGAAATTTGGAAGGTATATTCTTTATGAAGTGTAGGGATCCACTAAAAAGGGATTTTTCCAAAATCCACCTCTAAGGGGCTTAAATGGGGGTTTTACGTTTGTATGCAACTTTTTTTTCTGTGGATCGTTTGGTTCAAAGCTTAGTGTGTATACTCTTCAGTAAAAATAAAGTTCAGTTTGTGTCATAGATTTTTGAAAATCACCTCCTGTCAAGATCATACGGGGTCTCAAATCTATAAATCAATGCACAGTCTGAACCGCTGGCCCTAGAGACTTAAAATTTGGAAGGTGTATTCTTTGTGAAGTATAGAGATACACTAAGAAAGGGTATTTTGAAAATGCATCCCTAAGGGGGTGAGATGGGGGATTTTACGTTTGTTTTGTATGTAACTTTTTATTCTATGGAATGATTGGTTGATTGGTTTGGATTGGTTTGGTTGGTTGGTGATTGGTTGGTTGGTGGTTGGTTGATTGGTTTGAAATTCGGTGTATATACTCTTCAGGTAAAATAAAGTTAGGTTTATGTCATGATTTTTTGAGGATCACTCTCATCGGGGTCATACGGGATGTCAAAGTTTTTTCTATCGAAATCTATAAATCAATGCACAGCTCAAACCGCTGGTCCTAGAAACTTGAAATTTGATAGGTGTATTCTTTGTGAAGTGTAGAGATCCACTAAGAAAAAATCCACCTCTAAGGGGGTTAAATGGGGGTTTTACGTTTGTATGCAACTTTTTATGCTGTGGATCGATTGGTTCGAAACTTGGTGTGTATACTTTTCAGTTAAAATAAAATAAAGCACGTGTCACGGTTTTTTGAAAATCACCTCGATCAATCCCGCCAAGGTCAAACGGCATCTTAAAGTTTTTTTAATATTGCAATCTATAAATTACGCACAGCTTAAGCGGCTGCTCCTAGGGACTTGAAATTTGGAAGGCATGTTTATGAAGTATAAAGATCCCTAAGAAGGTGTTTAAAATACACCTCTGAGGGGAAGAAGTGGGGGTTTACGTTTGTATGTTTTTTTTATTCTATGGATCGATTAGTTTAAAACTTGGTTTGTATACTCTTTATTTAAAATAAATTGAGCGCATTTTAGGGTTTCATGAACATTACCTCCCGTCAGGGTCAAACTAGGTTTCAAAGATTTTTCTATCAAAATCTAAAAATCTACGCGCAGCCTAAATTGCTGGTTCTAGAGACATGAAATTTGGAATGTGTGTTCTTTGTGAAGCTTAGACATCCGCTAAGAAAGGGTTTTTGGCATTCCACCCTAAAGAAGGTAAAATGGGGGTGGCATTTTTTATGAAGTACTTTTATTTTCTGGGTCGATTGACTCTAAACTTAATATACATAGTCTCCCATTAAAATTATAAGATACGTGTAGCACAGTTTTTACAAAAATTATCCCCCAATGGAGTCAAATAGGGATTTGAAAATCCCACATAGATGAATGGGTATGTCCCCGTCTGCTCCCATGAACGTCCCCCACGCAGTGGCAGATGGTCTCTTTTACGGCTATACGCCCCCGCGGGGTGGTTGGCCATAGTAAAAAGAAGTTGATTAGATTTGATAGTGATCCGGAATATATTACCGTCTGCCCCCAAATCAACTTACACGGACAATCTAGAGCAAAGTTATAAATAGGTGCGACGACGAGCAAAGCGAGGAGGAGCGTTGGTCAACAGTGACCACACTACGCACGAGCCGAGAGAGCGAAGTGAAGCGTGGCGTGGCAGCGGCCGGCCAGTGCCAGAAGTCACTTATGCTTATAAAAAAATTAGCGGCAGATTATAATTAATTAGTGGCAGATGGTAATAACATATTCCCGTCTGCCCCCGTTTTTCATATGTAGGGGTCGATAGGTGTGACCGTCTGCCACCGCGTGGAGGACGTTCATGGGGGCAGACAAGAATAATCCACTGTATGCGCATGGTGCGCAGGATGGCGTAAATGCTTAACGAATTGAGATGAACGTAAGTAAAAAAAGAAGCTGTAAAAAATGACATATTTTCCATCCCGAAAAATCAATGATTCCTGTGGGATTGCACTATCACTCCATTCAATAATTATTGTTATTCAACTAATTTGGATGATATAATATTATAGTAACACTATAGGCTCTAACATGTACTAACAATCGAAATATTTTCCATCTCGGAAAACGGAATGGTCCCTGTGGGCTATAATCATTATTACGCAGTTAGTTGCCGTTTTTTTTTTGGGGTTGCTCTGTTTGCTTGGCCGCAAGCTGTCCACAAGAGCGCGTGTGTAGCGAAGGTGACTACGATAGAAGTTGGCGTTTTTTTTTTCAAGGGTGCTCTGCTCGCTGGGCCTCAAGCGGCCCGCTAGAGCGAATGTGTAGCGAAGGTGACCTGTTGTAGAAGTTGGCGTTTACTTTATTGTGAAAGTGATCTGAATCGTTAATATACTTTAGTCTCCGTTATTCTGCTTATAGGCTCAATTATGTCTGTTTACACTACAGTACTCTTTTTTTCAAGAACTATGCGGGCGAAGTCGCGGTATTTAGCTAGTCTTTCATGAACGAATAAAGCTACTCCTTTTCTATGTCAGATACTTTGGGTCGAAGAAACTAAAACCGAGGATATATTAGAAAAGGAACCTCATTACTCAAGTCAAAGTGAGAAGCGGTAAATCTAATAGGATTTATAAAAGCTCCTCTGCTGCAAAGCTGGCAGAATTAACTTTTCCTAGAGCGAAGCGAGACACTACTTTTCCAGCTCCTATTAAATCGAGCGGAATAGTTAAGAATTCCTGTAAAAGCGGAGCAGTATGTAATTCACTTAAGAAAATTGTCTTTCGAATGCAAATGTAACGCGGGAAACTAGAGAACCGCAAGAAACAGCTGCGGGTAAAACAAGAAACTACAAAATGCAAAATGTAGATAACAAACACTTTTACGCTACAAGCTACAAATATACGCGAAACATTTAATTTTTTTACACCAACTACAAAGTTGGTATAATAAGGTAATACTATTTTTAGGCGACCTAACAGGGTTACAATTTTAACAAAAACAAATAATATATCCCTTAAAAGTTACCACCGGATAACTATAACACCGAGTTTTTGGCGGGAACGCGGAAAAGTTCACGTCGGTGCATTGTATTATTTTACAAAACATATGCTTTTTCCAGTGTTAATGTTTAAAATTGGTGGTGTTTTACGCATTAAGTGCTGAATTACGAGCATGAGTGTGGACAAGTGATATAATGTGGTGAAACGTGGTTTTTCGTGTTGCTTCCAAAATTCCATAGAAGCCTCTAGTAAAGTTGCCACCACTTTACTAGGGCATGCCTTAGACTGGATTATGACTTAGACTAGACTATGACTACTCTGACTGTGACTATGACTTGACTTTAAGTGAAAATTTCCATAATACGATGAAAAATTACAAAACTTGACACTGGCTAAATACACTATGTGTGGAGCCAAAATATAAAGAAAAAAAAAAAAAAACTATAACACCCAACACCGGATAAAACATAGCAAATATAAATTAATGAAAATCTAGATGTACCCTATTAACCTCCAGCTGCACTCTTTAAAAAGTTTTGGCTAAAGCTTTAGATGTTGAGTACACTGTTTTCAAATCTTTACGCTCATCCATATGATAGCAATATCACAAAAAGGCTCAAGATTGAAACGAATGAAACTTCACTTCAAAATGGGCTATCAACGTTTGAAAACCACCCTTATCTAACAAGTAATTACGGGAGAGCATTCATGATTCGAATACACGTAAGAATACTATCACTAACTAGTTGGCCAATGAAGCGAAAGTTTCCTATAGGCTGATATGTTATACGCAATTAGACTCCTATTCCTTTATTGGTGGAGTTATAGGGTATGGTAAGGATGAAACGTTGTAGTCACGCGAATCGGTGATAATCCCTTACTCATACATACGCCAGCTATGTAATTATGATTTTAATTAATTAAATGTCGTCTCCAAATACCCAGTTTCTACTAGTGCTCTGCCTATCTAGAGCAGCGAACGATTGCAGTTGCCTACTGGTAGCGGCTTCGTGGAGTAAGTTTACCTACTGCATTGTTTTAAATTTTAGTTTTAGCAGATTTCTTTAAAGATGTCTTATAATTTCTCTTTTTCCCATAAATGGATACTCATCCAAGTTAAAATCCTTACACGAAAATTTACAAACCTCACAGCGGATTGCGATCTAAATCAGGTTATGCAATGTTACATAACCGTCGCATACATCCAGCAGACACAATGCGTTAGTCACAATCACAATACTGGTTAGCGGGCACACTGCAGTTAAAGCTGGATTACGTTTTGGCCTTTGAACTCAGTGTTGCCCAGATTAGGTTCGATAAACTTTTGTGGGAGATTTTTTTCATACTTACAATTTTTATACTTACTGAAACTATAAAAATGGAAATATAGCGCGTTACATTGCTGCGTAAGGTTTAGTAGATCGCGTGACAAACAAAGTTAGACTCTACAAATCAAATTTCCTCCAACTCTTTTTAAGACGTAGAAGTGCAAGTACATGTTCCTATAAAATAAACTCGTCGGCGAGTTACGACTTAAACTTCATTTATTTGTTGTTGGGTCTATTGGTCCAAACCAAACGCAGATTACCCGTTTTATTTGTAAATTCTTATTCTTCTATATTTTTGCCTTCATTCGGAAACTTGTGGCTATTACCATTTTTTTTATTCGCCTAAATAGTTCTAGTCTAGAATGCCTTCGGAGGGCACATTAAGCCGTTGGTCCTGGCTGTTGTCATAAGACAATAGTCGTCAAGCCAAGTCAGAAGCCTTATTGGGCGGCCTAGGATTTCTCACACCAGGGCTGACCACTTGCCTACAAGAGAAGTCTAGAATATTCCTGCTATGATCTCACATATAGATTTTATTTTTCTCAGACATCATGGCAACATTGACCGATTCACCAGGATGTTCAGATAACAGTCTGACTCAGAGGAAAAGGATTGTTTAGGATTGTTAATTTGAATTAGCCAAATTATCTAGCGCAAGTCTGAACAGAGAAGGTCAACAAGGAACAGAGCCTGCGCGGAATCCATATAAAATGAAACCGGCGAAGACAAGATACTGTCAACTATTTATAAATGAGTATTTACTTTATGCATTTTACTTGTATTAAAAGACAAGCATGATATACGAGGGTTTGTGACCCTGTTACTCCATCTCTATAGCAGTTTATAAATAACTCACTCGTATTTCGTTAAACAATAATAAAAACGCTTGTACACTTAGAAAACTGCTACATACACAGACTAGCGAATTTCAGCTTTGTGAACCAGCACAGTACGCAACTTTTATAAGGCCTGGACCGGGAAAATGATTACGGCTATTAAAATAGAAAGAACACGATAATGCTCTCCGTATAAAAGTTTAGCAAGCCACAAACAATACGATACAGAGAAATCAAGGACACGTTTAAGTACGCGGTGTAAAAGTTTACACGTAAAATTTGCCGAACTTATAAGGGTTCCTTGTAGTACTAGTTACTACGGATCCCTAATAAAGACTAATTTATATTTGTTGAAACTTGAGGTCTCTATTTAGATTAACTTTGTGCCAAATTTCAATTGAAACTTTGGAAATTAAAAATCATGTAAAGGATTCAGGCAGAAATGACGAACTTATAAGGGTTCCTTGTAGAGAACTGAAATCTAAAGCAAAAACTAAACTAGGAAAGTGGAACGAAACGGTAATCAAACGAACCCCTCACCGTGTTATCCCCAAACCCTTTTATAGAAACAAGTATTATATTATATCTTTTATGTAAAAAGAACTAACTGTTACCGTAAAAGAAAGGGGAATGGAATCGGCCCACTAGAAGTAGACAAAACTGAATTACAGACGGGTGCCGGTAACAAAAGTTCACATTCAATGCAATGTGTTTTAAAAGAGATATACCTATATCATTCGTACTCTCGCGCAATGCAGATGAATCCAGACAACTAATCCCTTGGATGTGCTTGTTAAAGCTCCGCTTTACGAGTTGGATTTTTTAATGCGGGACGAATGTGGAACGAATCCTTCTGAATAAATGGGTTCCACTGGCGAAAGGCTGAAATGAATTAGAGGAAGGCCCTGAACAATAAACGCCGAAACATGGAAAAGCAATAAGCACTTTTATGTGTTCCAAATAAATTCAGAACAAAAATTCAATAATAAAATAACATGATACACAAAGTCTAGTGTATTTAATGTACTACTAATATGTAAAGACCTATTCTAATACCTACACCTTTTACATAAAACATTCTCTAACTCGGATGTTCATAATGCTAAATAAATATAATGCCAAGGAATCCGGATAGGTCTCATATAAATATATAACATTTTTTTCAGTTCTGGACAAAATTTGGTGGCGATTTCAATGAACACAACTTGAGAAACAAGAAATGGCCATTTATTTAAGTAACACCCCGGAAAACTTACTTGGAACTTGTAAATTGGTTTCAACTCAAAGTTTATACGTTAAATTCTCGAAATTTCGATGAACGCAATTCGTTTATTTATACGCCAAATAATTCGCAAACAGTAAAGCTATACGTTGCTTGATTATTAATTATCTTAACTTACTCTCTTAAAACATTAAACATGATTGAATTAGAACCCATTATAATAAAACTCTTACAGTATACATAAGCAATACTCTAAGAATAAACCCGTTCTAAATGCACCATAGTTCATACGCAACAGTACATGAGATATTAAAAATCAACACCGTGGCTCAAGAAAATAATCAGACACCAGATAAATATAAAAGAAGCTGAAGCGGCATCCCCATGCTGTAGCTTCACAGCTAACAACACCAAGCTATACGGCACGCCTCAGAAGAAAGCAAATCTTGTCCCTATAAAAGAGAACAGTGATATAAAAAAAAGTTTCTCACTGGAGACCTCTGCCACTGATAGCCGATAGCAAAAGGCCAAATAAAACTATTGACTAGCAGTTGATGTCACGTTTACAGGTGGTAGGACTTTTCTGCAAAGTTCGTCTAGGTAGGTTATTCTGCCGCCAAGCAGTAGTGTGCAAGCACTACTGTGTTCCGGTTTGAAGGGCTAGTGAAATTACTGGGCTAATGAGACTTTATGATCTGATCACTCAGTCTAGTAATCTGATTACTAAACTGGGTGATGTCTCAGGATGACGTGCGCAGTGCAGTGTCGCGCAAAACTTTATTGATGTAAAGTTCCGGGTGACACTGCAACTGTTATGGGCGGCCGTGTCACTTAACATCAGGTGAACGACTAGCTCGTCACGTCATTCAATCACATAAAAAAAAAGGTTAGGTGGCCAGCACTAGCTTTAGGATTTAAATCATCTACTACGTACTGGTTTAATCAGAAACAAACGTTATTTCAAAAGAAAGTCACTCGCACACACAGCAACCCTAAAGAAAGCAACTACATTCTTATGGAAACTTTGAAAACCTATAGCTAAACTGTGTCTATAGCATATTTAGGCTCATAAATACTGGGCCATGTTTTGAATATTTCACGATAAGATCGAGCTTTAAAATTGAAAATATTTCCTCATAAACATGCAGAGCGATCGTTGCCAATTTAAAAATGTCAGGGGAATATAAAAAATATGCCTCATAATTAATTCATAGATGGCTTTATTCAAAAGCGGTTTCACGAGAGACTGGTGTTCAGCGCTCGAGGCATGATCCACGCCAGTGTTTCTCAAACGTTTGTTTTTCATTTTCCGATATTGGACATCGTTCTTTTACAAGCTAAGATAGGTAAAATCCACTACAACTTAAATATATTTTTGTTGTACTTAAATTTCTAAATGATGACAGTTTTCTATTATTAATTAAAACAAACACATAATATACCACTTTGGAATACAACCTGGCCAAAACCACGGGGAGTCGTTGGATGCAGTGGCATGGAGCCGCTCAAAGTGACGCTCTACGGGGGAGGACTATGTTCAGCAGTGAACGTCTTCAGGCTGATGACGATGATGATGATGAGTTGTGGCATTGTTCATCTAATTGTTTTTACACTTAACTATCACTCGATCTTGAACGCTATCTCCCTTAGCAACGCATTACCGCAAGGTTCTAATACAGTATTAACTTTGAGATCCGCTGGTGTAAGCTCAGAAATTAAACATTAATTACGTCGGATTAATGATTCCATGTTCATATAGTAGAGTGGCGTGTGTGCACACGGTGCGAAGTGCGGGTACTCACAGACCGTGAGCTGTGTGACTCGTGAGACAAAGTTAGCTCACGCCAGGCTGCATTGTAGGAGGCTTTCGTCTCTAACACGACCGGTGGTAAACATAATTACGTACGCCCGCGCCCTGTTGACTTTTCAGCGCTGGATGCGAAATTACGAACACGTAACGCTCTTAGCTTTCACGTCAGCGTTGCGAATAAACAATCGCTAAAACGCTGCTAATCGCTGTGAAATTGAATTCGAGAAACTTTGCGTCAGTTACAAGAGCATTTGTAACGCTGACGTTCCCTGTCACAGCTCGTGGCCCTCGTGTTACCGTTAGACAGAAAAATCTATGTATTTTCAGTTTCGGTATTGCACTAGGTGGTAGGACTTTTCTGCAAAGTTCGTCTAGGTAGGTGCCACCGCTTTGCCAGTTATTCTGCCGCCAAGCAGTAGTGTGCAAGCACTATTGTGTTCCGGTTTGAAGGGCATTCTAGCTAGTGAAATTACTGGGCAAATGAGACTTTACGAACTGATCTCACTGTCTAGAAAACTTATTTAGACTGTGGGATGTCTGAGCATGACGTGCGCAGTGTCACGCGAAACTTTAATTCAGAGTTCCGAGTGACACTGCAATCTGTTATGGGCGGCCGTGTCGCTTAACACCAGGCGAACGACAAGCTCGTTATGTCATTCGTTTACACAAAAAAAGTATTTTCTATAAGTAAATAAAAGGCTTTCTCCTGATTCAGTGACTGAATGACCGACCGGCAACGTTCAGCCCAAACCGCTGCACGTAGATACTTGTAGCTCTTAGATCATAATTATGACTGTGACGTACAAATGAATAGCAGTACAATCAAACTCATGGTTGCTCAGGCAACTGGAGAGAACTGATGTCTCGAATATATGCGGATCGTTTTTCTTCGTAGCGAATCTCTTATAATATAACCTTCAGTAAAAGTAGCTGAAACAGTACAATATTTTGTCTCATAGAACGAGGACGCCTCAGAAATGGGCAATGGCAGCTATTGTTGGCTGCGCAACGATACGGGCAGAGAGATTTTTGTTTTGCCAGGCGCGGCGTAGCGTTAAAAGTGTCCGATACCAGCTACGGGCTACGCCGTAGGCATGATACGCTTCTACGACAGTTTATAATAATTACTATGTAAGTACTTACGTAAGTTTTCAGGCCGTAGCTAAGTATGTAGATAAGTAATCCTATTCTTTTTTAATGTATAAAAACAAATTTGACCCTTATTTTTATATTTGACTAGTTGACCCATCCCGGCTTCACACGGGTTAGTTTTACGTCCTAACCCTGTTTATGGGTAAGAGGGAAGCGAAAGGGATAAAGATAGGGGAAAAGGATGAATGGATGGGACGGCATCAGAAGGGAGGCAGGCGAAGCCTGCCTTTCTTCTCTGCTCCGTCCGGGCCATCCTTTCCCACATCTTTTTCCCTTTCCTTTCATATTCCCTTCAACGGGATGAGTATAAGTAAATATACTAAAAAACAAAAAAAAACCTGCGAAAAATTACATTCTTATTGCGACGTGCAAACCGCACTTGGCCGTTTTAGTGAACATCAAGTATCTTAAATGTTATACTGAAAAATTAGCTACAACCGTACCAGATTTTAACGAAATCCGTTCAGTAGTTTCAGCGTGACGCGTGTTCAAAAGGACAGGAACAAACCAACAGATAAAAATTCAAAAAAAAAAAAAACTTCTATATTGATAAAGAAGAGTACCGCAATCCAAATTTCCAAAAAATATTCAATGTACATATTTATCCCAGTTACAGTTTTATTATATGTATGTATAGATATAGATAGTATGTAGGTATTTAAAATCGAGCTCTTGTACTATTTTCTTATACATGACATAAAGGCACCGCCTCAATAATATAGTACATACACATATTTTGCCAAAACTATAATAACTATACAAGATTGCAAGTTGTAACCTCGTTTCGAAATCTAGAACTCGCGGCGCACGAATCCACTTTGGGCTCGCTTTAGACGACCAATCTAATTTGTGCGGTATTTTCTCGTGTTCTCTATTTGCAACTATGTCTCGAATAAATCGAATTTCCATTTCAGTTTTCGCTGAAACGACGAATAAATTGCGATGTAAATGTAAGACACTCCACGTGTTCAGTTTATCAGTGCTTTATTTAAGTTTAGATACGTAGTGCTATATATCTATTCTGTGGTTTAGATATGAAACGTAGCAAAGTCATATCTAGTAGCGCCATAACTCTACATCCAATCTGCCATGTATAATACGACTGTATATGATTGACAGTGTCTCCCTACATTCAATTAACGTGATGGAAGTTGGAACACGAAGTTTACAGCAGTGTATAATGTGTAGTTTACACACGTTCATACAAGTAGATACATAATATATCGCCAGATCTAGCTGAAGTCATATCGTTCCAGAATCCTAACGTTCAATCGAAAAAATATTCAACTACAAAAGCTAAAGTGCATTACCGTTTAAAAACCAAATAGTTAAGTAGAATATTTCTGGGGAAAGTAGAGGATAAGAAAGAGGACAACAGTTACGCAACTTGGCAAAACGGCTGCCTGTTATCCGTGTTAGTGGATAAAGTTTTTCGGAAAACAGCAACGGTGGAACACATAAAAGTATAATCAATGTAGTCTTGCAGTAGGTACCCAGGCGGCAGTAGTCGGCAGTCTTGGTAGTGGGTGCGGACCGTCGCGTAGTTATGTAACATTCCAGCAGTCCTGATCAATACTCGCGGCGGGCACTTTGCAGGGCCAATGTACGGGCAAAAGCTCGGCGCGCTCCACTCTAGATATCTTGGCGCCCGTCTTGGCACTACCCCTGTCTGACGTTACCGTAATTTAACCCCACATTTTAACTTCATTCACCCAACTTAACCATCTATTTTCGCGATACGCCCGAAACTTTAATCCATCTTAAAGGAAATCCATCGAAAGGTTCAATACGTTTTGACATGACGATATAATATTTTAAGCTCGAGTTACGACTTATGATGTAGGAAACCGAATAAAATTATGCTACCAAAATCCGTCGCGGTTACCAGGGAATTAGTGACAATAAAATTTCGCTATACACAAAAAACTGCCAGCGTAGGTTTATGAAAATATTATGTAGTAATAGACGGATAAAACATGCGATTGTTTACATTTTATGAGCTGTAGGCAACCATATAGTGCAACTCACATTATGTGTAAAAGAGGATGTGATTAGTTGGTTTTGGTCATGTGCGTTGTTTCGGAAAATCTCTATTTCTTTCTCTATTAATTTAATAGATGGGCAATTTCGTGAGCATCTGTATTTGAATTGAGATAATTTTCCAGCGGATTAACGGATTTAAATGTTTGGTGGACGGACAGACTACGACGAAGGACTATTATTGATTCTGTGGTACGGCCGGGAAATGCACATTTATCTCGATTATTGAGGATGAAGGAGCGCTAATACCTGTCAGATTAAACTAAGCGTTAAAACATATTTTGTAATTTTTCTTCAAACTGGCAAAGCTTTTCTGCCATATGGTTCATGATACTCAGAGTTTATGAACATTAATTACATTACAAATTACGATACAGAAGCGAATTATTTCTTCGTAAAACGAAACAATCGCAAACTTAGCTCAAACTATAACTTAGTAAAAGTAAAAACGAAGCTTCTGAATTATGTAACGCGCTGAAATATATTCAGGAACATGTTTCAAGGAAACAAAGGTAGAAAAAAAGAGCACTTTTATTTAATTTTAGCAGAAATACGGGAGCCTACACACTTTTCACAGTCTAGTGATATTGACTCATAAATTCAAGAGTAAATTCATTTTGTGTTTGTGCGTACTTATAAGCGTAACTTTTGAAATATGATACTTTACGCCCAACGCTTAGCACAAGCAGTACTTTACTGATAATAATGTTGTCACATAATAATAAAAGATATTGAGGCAATTTAACTTGTGCCAGTAAACTCAACGAGAGGTGCACAACATTTTCCGAACAAGTAATCAGATTGACACAAACATCGTATGATAACAATTTCTGAACTGTATACGGGCCTCATCACACTCAGTGGAAAGGTAAGTGTGTCAACGAAAGGCGCAGGCGTAAGCTCAAATGTTTGCAAAGGATTTCCCAAATTTACTTTCAAGGGCTCTTTTCCTAGAAACCCCAGAGGGTGGGCAATATGGAGACATTAGAATGCCGGCACGCAACCGAACCCGCATATGCTAGCAACGCAGCGTACCTAAATACCTGGGGTTTATGCGAGGAGAATAAAATTAGTCTATAAAAAAACAGACACCGGCTGTCCTTACATTGTATAATCGACATGCTTGTATGTCCAGTGTGAAAAAGTATACACTGTGGTTGTATGTTACCAAGTAGTACCTATTCAAATCTACTGATCAAACTGGATCTTTGAAACTGAAATTTTCTTCATAATGTCTTGTAAAACGTATTTATTTCCACATCGTCCCATTTGTCATCGTTATCAGTAACATTTCATGTCGACAACGGGGATCTAAAAAGGTCGCTGGTGAATCAGCTTCCCGTATTTTATCTGGCATTGTTGCAAAGGTCTCTTTCAGATAGCAAGGATCCGAAGAGGATGCCATTATATCGGCATCCGATATCGGACATGTGAAAATGATCGTGCTACGATGACATTTGAGATAAGTAAGCTTTTATTCTTGCACTAACTTATCATACTCAACTAACCCACTATGACTTTAAATATTTTCATGTTTTTTTTTCATCCCTGTTTCAAACTAGTTTTTGCGTTGCATGGAGAGAGATGCGTCAGTGAGTTTATAAAAATAATAATAAATTATCATTTAAAAAAAATCTAATAATTTAAAATCCCTATTATAGAGGTCTCTAGTAAAATTGGAGTAGGTCGTCTATTTGATAAAGCTACTTTGGTGGGAGGAATTGCCATCTTGGGGTAGGTACCTACATAAATGGAATCTTAGTACATTTAAATTTTAATGTACACTTCGACGACGCGACTTTGACGACATTTTCCTTAGTATACTGTTAATAAAACATTTCAACTCACTAGTCAGTTAAAAATAAATGTATTAAGTAATGTATACATTATGTGTGTATTTTATACATACTTTGATATAAAATATACAGTTATATACTGTAGTTATCACAGGTTTCTAACAATCAACTTAAAACAAGAAGTGCAGTTGGGCAAAAGTAAGCACATCCGTAATTTAAAAAATAATGCATCTTTACCTTATTATATTAATTCACAATGATTACGAATTGTGTCATTATTTTTGTGATTTCAATCATGTATCCACCATTTACGAATGGGTATCAAAGTGTAATACATGGTTACGTAAACTGTCACAGTTATAATTATAATAACACAATTAATTATATTGGCGAGTTGTGACCATTGTCTGTTACGGTCATTCGGTGATATGATTTTCCATCTGGGCCACATTAAATACTGCAGCATACTTCCAGAGACGCAATCATTCAAGTTGACCACGATTTTATGCACTTCATTGTCATTTTTACACAACTTATCAAGCAATAATGTATTTACAATAATAAATGATGTCAATGCCATTGATCCACGAAAATATAACAAAATTGACGGCGGCTCTGAACTTCTACTGGGTATATTTTCGGATATATCTACTAAATAGGTAATGTGACATATTAAACTAAATAACAGAATATACAACCGTTGATAATGCTTCACATCTAATAATAGAGATATAAATGTTATGACTGACAAAATTATACATGGATAAATGATTATAGCTGCTGAGACAAGCCCTTTACGTTGTAGCTCGAAAGCAACCGTACCCCGTTTAACATTACCGATTGAACAATTATCACTTTGATAAACACGAAATGGTAGTAAAGACCATTCTGCGTTACCCTCTGGTAGCAGCGGAGTATATTCAGCTACATAATATATCGGTAGTACCGATTCACTTTCAATATTGAATGTCAGATTACAATACTGTCTATCATATGGCCAGTTTATCATATTTATTGAACAGCTTATATCCTGCATGAACTGGAGCCGACACTTCACTTTTCCATCATTATTCAAATTGCACGGAAAGTTTATTGCACCTTTAAAGTCGTTATCATATTCGTCCTCGACGAAGTTTAATTGCGGTGTCCAAATATTACGTGCTTCTATTGTAGTTTTGGTCAGATTGTCGTACTTCAAGGGATCCCATTTCAATCTTTCATCGGTCCATTCTACCGACAACCAGCTGATTATTGTCATGATTGATGTTTTAGAATTCATTTTATAATGCTCCAACATTACGTTGACCTTAACCATGGTTACAAGTTGTGGGGCTGTCCAGATGTCGAGACCGTCTTTCAATTCGAGGAACAAGGAGTATTCGTATACATTTTCTGTAGATCTGCGATCCAAACATCCTTTACTTGCACTCAAATTGATTATGAAAAACAAAATGGAATATGTGTTCAGATCCATATTTCGAACAGGACTGGCAAAGTTTGTGACGCGACTACGAATTTCCAATATGATACGGCTACGCCCCTCGTAATGGATCTATTCTTTTTACCAGAAATTTGAATTGAAACTATATATTGTCGATACATTAAAATTCAATTATAGATCCAAGTTTATGTAAAGTATACGTTAGGTTGTATGTATACGTGGATCGATATGAAATCAATTATTTACTTGAGTCGATGTGGTCGAAAGATACTCTCTTTGCACTCTTCTTTCTCACATCTTACTAGGTAAGTACCACCGCTGTGCCAGTTATTCTGCCGCCAAGCAGTAGTGCGCAAGCACTACTGTGTTCCGGTTTCAAGGCCATTGTAGCTAGTGAACTGGGCAAATGAGACTTTATGATCTAATTGCACAGTCTAGTAATCTGATTACTAGACTGCGTGATGTCTCAGGATGACGTGCGCAGTGCAGTGTCACGCGATACTCTATTTATATATATATTATTTTAAAGTTCCGAGTGACAGTGCAATTGTTATGGGCGGCCGCGTCGCTTAACATCAGGTGAACGACCAGATCGTCACGCCATTCATTCTCATAAAAAAACTAATTCGTGGCTACACCCTCCCGCACGCACTATTTCTGTTATAGGTAATACAATAAAGCGATTTCCTATATCACCCGAACTATCTTCTAGCTAAATTGAGGGCCAAAGTCGCAAGGATCCCTAGCTCTACAGATACGTCAAACATCAATCATTGAAAACACAACATTTAATGCAATTAACGTCGTGGAACTCTTCATGAATTATGAAAACACAGACAATATCCATTTAGCAAAACCTTTAAATATCAATGTATATTGAAATATTTTATAATTATATGTAAAAACGTAGTGTAAACATTTAATTATTTTAATAATAACTAAAATAATACACTATACATTATACGACACTGCAGTATTATTGCATACCGCAATCTCGTGGTCTCGTGTAAATTAGAGATCGTCTAACTCTAACTACAATAATAGTTTTTGTCTATACGGTGTACGGAGCTGCTAATTTACAAATCAGATGTGCATATAAGGCGATGGACATGAATCCGATATTCAACATAATTATAGAACCATATAAGCTAAATAGGCAAGTAAATACGTTACAATAACAAGGCTCCACCATGATAATAAGTAAATAACACACAGTACAACTTATGTGAGTAATCCCTAATCAGTATACGGAGTACGACGCGCAAACATTGCACTGCGGTAGTCAGTTGCATAACGGAATCAAGTCATTTGAATAAGATTAGACCATGCATGTCAAACTGAAAGTCATTGCTGGGCCGCATGGATGATGGACTGTAGAAACAGTGGGCCGCAAACCCCAAAAAAACTTTTTTGTTTCATGTTTAATTTTATGGCGTCTGTCTGCAAGCGATTGGAAACTTCATCGACGTCGATAGATAAAAGACCCGTATACAACAAAAAAATATCTCCTTGGAGCTTAAAATCTTGAAAACAGATTTCAAATTCTGCCTGAAGCCTCATTTTATCGGTATAATATACTTGTAATTTGAAATTGGGACACTTGGATTTCCTGAATCCTTTCAGGAAATCCAAGTGTCCCAATTTCTTGCTGCTGGCTGTTCTTAAAATTGGATCGGGCCGCTAATAAATGCAATAAGGGACGCATGCGGCTCGCGGGCCGCAAGTTTTGACATGCCTGGATTAGACTGTCTGCTTACTAGAGACGATCGCGAAACTCAAGCTTGATATCACGGGAGTTGTCACACAAAATGAGACAAAGAATAACGTTCCGCTAAATCCGCATTTCAATTTGTTATTGATCTGATAAGTGTTTTACTGGATTTTTCTAGCGAATATTTTGGACCAATTTTGATATCCTAGTTTTTTTTGCAATAGGAATATTAAAAGAAATATTATCTTATCATTTTAGCATATTATAACCATAGCCTAAAAAGAATCGGTTAAATTTGACCCTTGATTTTTTTTAATTTGATATTGCTAATCTATTTTTATAGATTTTAACGGATTTACGTTAGATAAGTATTCTATTTTCATTTTGTTGTATAGCTTTCAATATTTTAGTTTTCTAACACATCTGATAAGCAGAAAGAAGATATCCCATCTTGCAGTGACTTCGGATATAAGATCTAAAGACTACCCGGGTGCAGCAGATAATTAAACTCTACTAAAGTGTTCTAGACTAAGATAAAGTTAATTAAGCTGCGCAATGGGATTTCCAGATTCTAATGAGAAAGCTCTCGACGGTATAAGACTTGTAGGCACTTCAGATACGGTAGCTGATTTAAATCACTCGATGAAATCTGTAGAAGAATCTAATCTATATTACTGAACTTGACTATATGTACCTATACACACCTCAAATACATTGCAGTCGAATAACTTAGTTGAATCCTGCAAATTGTAAAAAAAATAAACGACACAATCTATTGTCACCGAATAATGATACCAATATTAAACAGCCATTATCTAAAAATAACGCTTTATAAATGAAACTCAACACATCCTACGCAACTAATTTCATTAAGTGCATTTTAATTGATATACGAGAAGTGGGAGCAACCGCGCCCTCTTCACATAGATTGATCATGACACCAGCACTTAGCTGATTCGGATCGATAGCGGAAAGAGGAAACACAACGAACCGGAGGACGAGCGCAAATGAGCCAGAAGGATGGCACTAACGAAGAGGCAGATGACAGGCACTTCACAGACTAAAAGAAACTGAAGTGCTAAGTGCCAATTAGGTGGCAAATGGAGCTACAACTCCTTTGACAGTCCCCCCGCCACCCCTTTCATGTAGTGAGTAATACTTTTCCGTGTGCTATTTTTGATTGCATAAACTAATAATATTCCTCAAACAATAAACTGTCGTGAAAAGAAAGTACCTCATTACTAAGCTGTGATAGCTTTACATGCAATCTCTTTGGCATGCGACGTCACAACGTGTGTTTTCATAGTAACAGTGGGGAGCTCTGTTTTGCGAGAAACGGACAGGTGATGCCCCGTCTAGAATCTTTAAAAGCTTATCACACCGTGATTCACTTACGGATTTTATTTGTTTTTTTTTTTCAATTATTTCATCCATTTTTAACCTACCTTTTGAAAAACATATATACTTGTTAATTTTTAAGACTGGATCAGCGGCTCGAGAAGAGTTTTGGAATAGCATTAAGTACTTAACAATAAAAAAGCAATTGCATACTGAAACCACACTGGTATGTGATTCCAACAATAAAAACTCGTAAAGACTATTATTGCAACCGCTTCACAATACTGGAGGGTAAATTGGCCGCATACTACTTGATGCTTGCTACTAGGCCTATAGCCTACTTGGCAATTATCTGCCAGAAATTTCTCAAAATATGCGCATAAAACCGGCATATAATTAATTGAAAAATATAAAGAAAGAAATATTAATGACCGTCGTATCCTTTCAAGAAAGTTATAACCAGCCTTTCAAAACAAAGAATCACGCGGTACGCCGAAATAAAGTGTCTCCTTCATTAAGTCCTTTGAAAAATGACTTGTTAGCAAGTTTGCTCAGAGTTATGTCAGCAGTACCTATTTATGTTTTGTTACCGGCACTCCTCAAGCGAAATTAATCGGGAGAGTAAACTGACCTTCGAACACTTAATTGCTTCCTTTTCTTCACAAACGACGAAGTACTTTGTCCTAGCAAACAAAAGTATTAAATGAGTCTCTATCTAACCTTTATGGAGCACGTAATATAATATAGAAACGTATCTCATAAGCTCCATAACCTTCAATTGCATTCAGGAACATTCTATTTCAGTGAAATGCCACGCCCAGTTCACCTCTGACCTTTTCAGAATACGCGAGCTCTCATTTGAGGAAACAACACTAGAGGGTACAGCAGCAGCCCGATTGTCTGTTCCTCTCTCGTATTTTCGTATTTTATCTCATCTAAAAGCTCAAATGGCTTGCGAAAAATAGGTTTTAGCTACGGTACTAAACAGAACTGGTGCGGCTTCGATCAATAGTGTACGGCCCATAAAACATACATTTCAGATCTCCGCTTTCGTGATGACCAATATCTTTTACTGCTTTGTGCGTCTAGTATTGTAGTCTGAAAGGATATTTATATTTTAAAACAAATATCAGTAGGTTTGCAAATGAAAAATATCACGTGACACGAACATAGGCAATTTGCAGTAAATCAAGTGTGGGCTTTGCAGTTCAGAAGTGAACAGTTCAGTGCGCGGCGCTGCAACATACACTAATAGCATAAGAGACATTTTTTTTAGTTTATTTATTCGTAACAAATTTTACATGGGCTTACATACTAGCACCAGTAAACCTCGCAGAGGATTGTCTTGGCGCTAGGGGTCCTCTAGGAAGCTATGGTTTTGTTTTTGTATGGTTTTGCAACATTATCATCATCATCATTATCAACAGCCTGAAGACGTCCACTGCTGAACATAGGCCTCCCCCACAGAGCGCCAGTTTGTGTGGCTGCTCGCCTCCTGCACTGCATCTCCCCACTGCGGCTCCCCGCGTCTTCCAGTTCGTGGTCACCACTCTAGAACCTTTCTTCCCCTCGGTTGTCAGTTCTACGGGCGATGTGGCCTACCCATTACCATTTCAACTTGCTAATTCAAAGAGCTATATCGGTCACTGGAAAATGTAGTACTTTATAGTATTTTTCAAATGTGTTACGGACTCAGTCAGTACAGCATCAGTCATCATCATTGGTCTATTAACATCTACAATAGATGATTCAAGTACCGTCCGTATTAATTCATCTCCGCTCATGACTATTAATCAGTAGCTTCAGCAGTATTATAGTATCGCAGACTTTATAAAAATACAAACACAATACGCTATTTATACAAACTTTTTCATTGATACAAGAGCAATTAAACCAACTTCAGCCGGTAAAACACCTCACTAACAATAAATAACTCATATAGTTATATGACGTGCGTGGAGACACCATGGCGACTCTACCAGCGATTTACAGAAATAGGGCACCATTTCTGCGAAAACGGCACGTGGCGGTGCCATGATTATAAATTTTTAATGATAATCGGCCTTGCCGGTTTTTGACAGCAAAGATAATGGAAAACGTCAACGCATTTTATAAGCTTTTATTATAATACTTCACAACGTATTTATTCGTACAATACGACAATACGATGCAATCGATTTTAGATTACGATCATCACGATTGGTTTGGAAGTTTCAAATAAAAGGACCTAGACGAGCAACATAGATAGAACGGAAACGCTAATTTAAAAAAACCGCGAGTCGAGCTAACCTAATTTAAAAGGAGGTCGTCCAGAGTAATAGCCCTTAAAACGAATTTAAGCCCAATTAACAAGGAATTAAGCAATTTGGATGGAGCTTAAATTCCAGAATTTTTATTTATATAAGGGTTGGACCAAGGGGTCTAGCAAAGATACCTTTCCATTAGACGAAACCAAATAGCTATTAGCTATGACATTAGCTGCGGAAAAGCTTTCCGCGGGCAATGTCATTCCCATACATTTTCAGTTATCGTTTGGCGTTAACACTAATGGAAAGGTATCTTTACTAGACCCCCAGGTTAGGTATAGGAAGAATACTGTGAGTTAGCCTCAATATGATGGATTTGATAATATTATGTTGAAAGATTGATGCTGACATTTCCTCCCGTCGTTGATGCAAGTTCACTCGGTACCTAACTAACCCATTTGTTCAAAGACTCCATATCCATTTATTATAAAAGAAAGTATCAGCACAATAATGAAATTAGATACCTACCTCAAAATAGACACTTAGTGTTTAATAATTATTATCAGTCTACTCAGAAATATAAATTAACTACCTACCCTATATTAAGGAAGAAACTGAATCTCACGACACAGGTCGTCCTAGTGTGGGATTCAGGGTTCAGCATTATTATAGTTAAAATTACTTTTGTACATAGTACATTCTTAGTTGTATAATTTCTGTGTGTTTTATTTTTATGTGAACAAATAAAAAAAAGAAAAGAAAAATATGTTTTTAATCCTTTGTTCACGAACCTTCTGTTCGTTTTCATAGGTCAAACGCTTTCTTGAGAGCAGAGATATGTCAATTTCTTACAGCTCATGCTACCCGTGGTATGCTGGTATGTCTATTTGGCGCCTGTGCACCTAACTTCTATGAAACTGGCGTCGACCTGCGCCGATCGATGTCCGACCTCTTTACCGAACAATGCACTAAGCAAACTGCCCGGGCACCGGCGTTGCACGCTCTATAATCATTGTTCCATATATTATGCACAAGAGCCACTAAAGTAGCCATTTCTATTCTTACACTCGATTTGAAGAGCCGGACTATATAAAGTAGGTATACTGAATATTTATTGATAGGAGACCTGAATATTTTACATCAGGGTAGCATTTGAAATGTCATCCAATGTTTATGTTGCGATTATAGTCGAAGCTACGCTTGCATTAGGATTATAAAGAACTGCCAAGTCTCAAATTCATTTGTCTTTTCAAACTCTTTTATGTCAAGAAACCCGGTATTTGTATTTCTATTTTACAAAAGAAAAGTATTACATAAGTACAAACATCGTAGCGCCATTATGTCTAAGCTTCCCAAACGGATGGGAGATGAGTATATACTTATGTATATTTTATTCAAACTCGTAAATAAAGATGAAGAGAAGGAGCCGCTTTTAAATAAAGTGAACAGTTTTATGCAATAGCTAGGGCGTCGACACGAGAGCAAAACTGCGGATCCCCTGCAAAGTTATCACGACATAGACTGGGAAGACTTTTATTGTAATTCGATACAAAGCCAAGCTTAATGGTAGTCTGTTTACAAAGTAAAGAAATATCAGACGAACAAGATAAAAGCAACCAGAAAATGGAAGCATTTTTATTTTTTCTTCCCAAGATCTTTTCTTAATATTATAGCAGTGAGAATAGTTTACTAACAAAATAAAATAACGAATCCTCCCATGTTCTCGTTTCAGATACGTCAGTTTAAAGTGTGAGTCACGGGGGGCTGGCTCAACAGTATTTGAGGGTCTAAGCTGTGACTGATCTTCGTTGTTGTTTTCTTTTATAAAGCAGTTTTACAGATAACCCAAGTTAAAACCACATTACAAACGCTACTACTATTAGCTATACTACTAGCTTACTTCTTTATTGTCAGCCTGCATTAGATTAGAAGTTAGAACTGCATCTTCCCAGTTTAGTCTACTTATACTTACTAGTTATCATATAGTTATAGATCAATTCGTGTATTATTAGACAATATGGCAATTATGATAAGAGCATTTTTGTTCGTGTTGTGTCTACAATATTGCTAACCAATTGTTATAAATAAGGCTCTTTCTCGTATGTTCCTCATCCGACCATTTTAAGGTTAAGTATATACGCATTTTTGGACCTTGCCAGATAGTTTTTCCAAGCATCCCCGGCAAAATAGAGTAAGTAAATTCATAAATATGGAACCGTTCCTGCCTTCACATAATTATGTAACGTTACGTTAAGCGGCAGGAAGGGGCCGTAAAGGCCGGAGTACGGTATGATTATAAATGAATATTGAATTATAGATAACTTAAAACGTACACTTTCTCTGTCTGGAAATTCTACGCTATATTTGCTACTGAAATATATTTCAAAATCAAATGGCTTGATAATAGCGAGTTTTCACCAGAACCCGAATAAGCTGCGGATTGATTTTAACCCAAGTTACTTAGTAATTATAACTTTCTACATTTGTGAAGTAAGATTCTATATGAAACTGTTTTAACTAATGGATAAGTCACGGCTGCATACCACATACTCAAGAAAATAAACTCGGTCGTAAACCCAGCGTAAACGACAACCTTGGAGATAAAGTGCCTTCTGTCATTTCGAAACTCGAGTCTATGTGACACATAACAAAGTGAAATTGAAAACATGTCTCGTCGTTCCTTGACGACTTTGCCATTTAGCATTTACTGCAAAACGTTAGGAGGCCGATATCAAAAAATCGCAGGCTCCAAACACTCCAATACATTTTATTCGGTGCGGATATTCAATTCGAGCGTTGCCCATCAGGGAACGTAATCGAAAATCAATAACGTGTTTAATGAAAATGGGCAGGTGTGGAAGGAAATTACGTGCGTTATTCCAGCAGTCGTTTAACGTTTGTAATGCATTGGATGTGATTAAACGTGCTTATAGCTCTAGTAACTAACTAGCCGTCTAACGTACCTACCACGCTAGTTCCCGAGAAAACAAAATAATTCTATTTTATATTTATTTCGAAATGTATTTGTACCTAATGTTTGTGCATATGTAACTAATGTTTGCTACCACTTTGCATTGAAACAGCCGAAGAACTAATACGTGTGTAAATAGATAAGTAAGTACTAGATTTACTACTACTATTGTCCTGGACTAACGTAGTTTTCATATGAAATGGCGTAGATATATTATGTAGATATGTAGATTGTATATCATTTTCCACGCGGTCAAAACCACGGGACTCCGCTTATTATATAAATGCGAAAGTTTAAAACAAATAATAAATGAATAACGCCCAACGATCACATACATAGATCCCGGACCATAACTGAGATTCCCTGTATCTAGGGACACAGGAACTACGAGGACCATGGTCCCACAACACCCAGACCCGGAACAGGTATTTTGTGTTATAATAGTAGGTATGTAGGCCGTGTGAGTGTAACCGCGGGGAGCCGATGGATGCAGGAGGCGAGCAGCCGCTCAAAGTGGCGCTGGTGCGGGAGGCCTATATTCAGCAATGAACGTCATCTGGCTGTTGTTGATGATGATGATGATGGTGATGATGAGGATGATGGTGATGATGAGGATGATGATGATAATGTTGATGAGGTATGTTTGTTACCATTCACAGCTGAAGCGGCTGAACGGATTTTGATGAAATGTTTTGCTTGGTAGTTACGACGACTTGCAATTCGTGGTTCTTATGTTCAAATCTCGTAATGAGCTTTTGGTGAAAGCCCTTAATGTTTCCTTTTTTTAACTTTTATCATTTGTTAGGCGATCCACCGTATAATAATTATAACGCACATATTGTGAAAATTTCAGCTGGCTACCTATTACGGTTCAAGAGATACACCCGTTTATAGATCAGACAGACAGACAGACACACTGGAGGCTTATTAATAGGGTCTCGTTCTTACCCTTTGGCTACGGAACCCTAAAATCCGGTAACATACATGGGGGTTAAATCGATAGGTGCCATACTTCCGTTAATTCACTTATCAATGTACATCCTGTGTAGAGAAGCTGAAATTTCTGTCAATTAGATTCATGCTACACATGACAAGTCAAGAATTATGTAACCCCAACTGTTGCTACGTGCTATAACATCGATTTTTCAAGTCGATGACATGTTTTCCAGCTAGGGTGCCTTGTATCAGCGCAAAGCGTAAGGGAGGCCCTATTTCCTACAACGAACGGCCTTCGCGAAATATTGCCGGAGCTTATCTGCGAGCACGCAACGTATTGTGCCTTTTCAAACTCCATATTACAGCAAAATTTCCAGCTTTTTATACACATTGAGTAACCCACTCTACCCCTGCGTTGCTTACGTAATACCTACAAGCTGGTACCCGGCTCACATGCAAACCTGAATAGCTTTCATGAATCTAGACATTTAGGCGAAATATTTTGTTACTTGGCATTCTTGTTTGTATAAGCATGCGGCACAAATTCATATTCGGTACAAGCTGCTCGTATCGTATATATAGATATTTAGAACAGTACAAGACTGATAAACCATATTATAAGAACTGTTAAAACATTTGTAATACTCCTAAATTTTTTACTTTTCTGTCTTAGGGCATGCATCTCACACTTCTCCCAACAGCAATGTTTGAAGGGAGCGAGGCCGAGACAAATAACCACGATACGCCTCAAAAAAATCCTTCGCTACTGTAGGTATCGTCAGTGGGTGGGAATGCCAATGAAAAATAATAAGCAGAACACATTTTCTCACTTTTTAAGAGGTAACTCAATTTATCGTACAACAGACATCTCTCGTTTCCTTTTTGCGTCGTTAATGACATAATAATATCAGACGCTAAGGCTTTCAATTAAAAAGTTAATGCAAGTTGACAAAGTCTGTCGTTAAAACGAGCATCTCGGTCGAAGTTTTGACCAAGTCGAGGGTAATGCGGACTCGCAAGTAATAAAATGTTTATTCGTCATTGTACAGAGTACAAGGTTGTAACAATTTTTTTATTCACCGGCATAAAATGAAAGACGGACATTTTAAATAGCGGTTTCATAATTAAATGCAATTCGCACCAATTAAGCGTGAAGAGACAACACACGAGATATGATAACAATCCAATTAAATTATAGAGCGGGATTTAATTAAATTAACGGCACAATCTGTCTAGTGTTTCGGCACTAACGAGGTGGCCGCCTACAGCGGTGTAATTAAATCGCAAAAGGCGCGCACCGCTGCTCGCGTTCAGACGGTCCTGAATAATATCCTCATTAGAGCGAGGAGTTACACAATGTCTCCGAGCGGAGCCACCCACGACAGCCCAAGAATTATGAGGACACGGTCTCATTCGCGACATCCTGCGGGATGCGCGCTACTTGCGTCAGCGTCGTGCTGGACCTTACACTCCACCGTACTTAGTCACTTGTAGACGAGCTCTCAGACGCCCTCAAGTGTGATATATGGCAGTGGCAAGTGCTGGCAGCCTTAGCTTCCCATCAAATTTGCAGAGAATCTGCGAGCGACTCTGTGAATATATCTGAAGCCTTAATATTACGATTCTATCTAGTTATTTTTATGTGCTCCGTCAATATCCGGATCTGCTATCCTGACATGCTGTCATATATGCATAATTTTAGTACCAGTTATGTAGATTTTGTTTCTACACCTACAGAATACCTATTCATGGATCATGGATGGACCTCGGCACAACGACGCGCTATGACTTATGACTTACCAAGCACTCGAGGCTCCAAAGATCTATGTACCCTATACACAGAAAATGGTTCAACCCCATTATCTCTGAAAGGTTTCTCATCTGGAGTACAGCCATACTATACCAATACAGTGTCAGTAGCGACAGTATTTCACGCAAAGCAATTTTCTAATTTCACACCCTGCTGCCTGTAACAAGCTTTACGACAACGGATTTTACTTTACTATACTGTCCTACACTGAAAGCTTACGAACGTAAATATGAGGGCCTAAATATGTAATGGCCAACCACGGCGATGATAAATCACGGGCTTATGGCCTCGAGGAAGTTCAGAAATATGTTCTTTTTACATAGACAAAGTACATACGGAAAATATAAGACACGTTCTGTGAAAAAAATACGTGAATAGACCGCAGGCCCTCTAATGACGATGAAAAATGATACGCACCGGAGCTATTCAAGCGTACTCATTCATCTCATGAATGCGAATGGTACAATGATGGGACGGGCGAGGAAGGTCGTCGTTATCCACCTATCGGTAGGGCCCTCTGATTATTCCCAGCAGGTTAATCAATAATAATGCACTTAGCTACCTACATTACTGCCCAGAATATACTACTCTACTATCTAACGAGTTCTCGATCAAAAGACAAAACCGAATCTAGGAATAACTCCAGGATTTCAGTAAAGAATTTTCTGTTATGTAATAACAAGTATACGTGATCACTGAACTATTTTTAAATATAGGGATAAGTAATCTCACACGTAAATACAACGTGAATAGGGATTTTCGGGTAGAGCTTGAAATCAGAACAATAAGTTAGTGCAAATTGCGAATAGAGAAAGAAAATCGTACCAATTTTTTTCAGCCTTAATTAGTGGAAGATAAAATAGCTTCACAAATATCATAATCGTAAAATAAAATAACTAAACGCTAACGATTGAAGTCCAAGCCACATCCAACTTGATGTAGCTGGCATAGAGACAACCTAATCCATCATAAAGTCCAGCCTACGTGAGTGGACAGCGGCAATTCTGGCCGCGGATGTGTACGCAACCTTGGACGCGATGAGCACGTCTTGGAGCGCGTGCTGTGTCCTTTGACACAAATGCGGATGCCGTCAATTGGAGACGTAGAAAATTATCGAACAGCGCTAAACACAGCAACTACCTTTGCTGTTTTTATCTTCAGCAATCGAACTTGAACTGGTAACTAACGACTATCCGCATGATAAAATGTGTGTTGGAAAACGCAACTAAGTTTTTGCTTAGTGCTGTTTCATATTTTTGCTAATACAGGACCAAGCTATATGAAATTCTAGAAAAACGGGAAGGTAGTTATTTCATTGTTTTCCATGGCCCCGCTAAACTTCAGCTTCTAATGTACCTTTTAGCCTGAAGATTTAAGGTCGCTGCATACGTAACGTGTTTTTTCTCGTGCCGGACGGAACGGGGCGATTTCTATACAGTGAAATATACAAATATTGATCTTGTTAACTTCATACAGCATCGAAATTCCTTAAATATTTCAAATCTGCATCAGAAATATTTTTTAAGCTTAGACTTATACAAGTACATAATACATGTATCTCTCTATTTATATATGTATTCTATTAGTTATCTGGTTCCCATAATACAAGCTTTGCTTAGTTTGGGGCTAGATGGCGTTGTCTGAAAAGTCCACACCTAAGGTCCACACACATTTATTTGTTTGTCTAACAAGAAATGTAAAAAAATACACTAAGACCACATTAAATAATATTGATATGTTATTGTTAAGTGATTACTTATTATGTAACCATAGTGGTAATATTTTATCTATTAAGAGACTAAAAGTAACTCAGATAACCTTTAGTGAATATTTGTGAGATAATTAATATATTATTATGCTGTGGATACTTTGCTTACATTCGTAAGGAATGTTATGAACACTAATGTAGACTGGTATGGAAATAGAAGGACATGTTTTCAGTAAAACTAACACCCCAGCCGAGGATTTGATACCTCTTTAACGCCCCTTGTAAATCCCAATAAATATCCACTTAAGATAAACACTAACAAATTAACCCAAAAATATAAAGAATATTTATTTATATTGCATTATGTAGGAGCTTTAATTTATTACAGAATTGTGTATGAAGCCATTTACTTCACTTTTTGATGTCAATTCTATTTAATACCTAGATATAGGCCTGAACTTCTTAAGTGTCCTAAAGTGTCCTAGTAGAGTCCACATCGGTCACTGCTACGATGCTTTATGGCCTATGCTATGCTGTGATTAAGAGTCAATGGCATGGCCATGTAGCCTAAGTCACTAATAAAATTCCAAAAAAAAGCCTAATACCTTTAGCTATGTTTAAGAAAATCCTGTTCCTGCTTGACAACTTCACAAATGTTATCCGTCTGTATGTTTGTAAATTTTATAGATACCATACCTTACCATACAATATATTATTACAATACAAAATGACATAATTACTATGCATACAACACTAGAGAGGTTTCTTGTTGCGGTTGCAGTTCCCTTTACCACCGGAAAACAATTGTAAATAATAAACTGCAAATATCAGTACATTATATAATGGATATTTAAAAAGTATATAACAGGTGTAAAAGTAGAACATATTGTTTGGGTGTCTGGATTGTTCGCCAAAACGGCTACGCCTATTTTGCTGAAATTTTCCACACAGACTGCAGACACTGCTGTGATCATTATAGGATAGGTAACTTAGAAGAAAAAAAAATTAAAATTAGAAGACGTAGGTAACTATTTTTTGAAGTATTTGAAGTACCTGCGCAATAAACTTTTCTTTTTTAATAATTCGACACAGGAATGCCGAAGATTACGTCTATTTTATGAATGAAAAATATATTTTTAATGGGTGTTAATCGTCTATAGATTACGTAACGAATGATATGTCGTAAATAAACAGTTTTATATAGTTTTGCTGTAAAATCATGGAAAAAACAACGAAATAATCAATAATATATTAAACCGACTGCAGGGGCGTGGTTTTTTACTGCATTATTTAAGGCCTTATGTGAATAGATCTGCTATTCTGTCGGTACAAATTCATAATATAACATTCATATTGCAATATTAATCATATATTGCCACTAACAACACAGAAAATGCCGTAAATAATTTAAAAATTAGTACTCACGTCTAGAGATTCCTTTGACGCCATCTTTCGCACACAAACAATTTGACGTTTCTAAAAATCGATACAAACAATCTGTCAGACTGTCAGGCAGTCAGTTTTTTTTGTTTTAAGTTTTGGCCCCACCTCGAGCTTACACCCAATAGCTTCACGGGCTCCACCACAGACACAGAATTTTTTCGTTACTCTTTCAAAGACTCATGAAGCGTGGAAGCGAGAAGTACAATTCAAGAAGTAAGTCACAATTTGTTTTTTTCTCTAATCTGTGAGTCAAGTACCGAAAGGAAAAGAGATAGTGAAATAATGGCGGATGTGTCAGAGTACTAGCACAAGAAGAGCACATATCGACACAATCTGTTTCACAACGAAGAGCATATTATTGATCATGTACTACTAGAATTCCATTATCAAGTGCAAAATACTATCTTTGGGGCTTTTACATCTTATTCCGTAAGTGAATGTGATGATGCAAAACATATACCCGAACAAATACACGTATCACAACTTACAATTGTTTCTTTGACTCGACTACATTTTTAAGTGCTTTGGCACGATTATGTAGTTTATTTATCTGCCTGTCTTTTTTGTGGGTACGCAATCTCTAAACTTGTACTTTGTATGAACATATTTCATTATACTAATTAACGGCGTTTTCGTGTTGGTGGGTCTTTAATCTAAGATTAAATAAAAGACATGTACATAACATAATTATTTTAAAACTGTTATTTCTAGTTTATCCTTTTCTCCGCGACTAAATAGGCAGCAAATATTTAGTGAGTATTTTTAACTGGAAACAATGCAAATAGGTCCTACAATAATAAAAATCGATATGGGTAGTTTTTCGCATTCTACATCACGTATGTATCGAGTATCGATAACATTCACAGGATATTTTACTTCCCAAGGTCCTGTCATAGTAGTCTGAAAATCTTAGAGTATAGACTAAAAGCACAGAGAGATACGATATTATATTTGTACTGCTCACACGTATCGCTAAGTCAGTGGCGAAGGAAAGAAACAAACATATAGTAATTAGCTACGCTTGCGAAAAGGCACCGTACTGCTTTTAGTCTATAGGTACTCTAAGGTTAAAATATTGGCTTATCATTTCTACTATAGTAAAGTCTACTTTTTATTATAATTGATGTCTATAAAGTCATAAACTTTCTTAGCGTAGCGCCCTTTGAGTCATTTGTTTTTTTGCTAATCTGTGGCGTAGCGTAGTATCCGTAGGCATGGAAATGATTATCTTGCTACTTTAAAATCATTGTCATTTCATCATATGATTTATATTTGCCACTGTGATTTCACCTGCGATTTTTCACAGGCTGTGATATGTCATATGCCTAATAAAAAGGTGATTGGCGGTGCTTTATGTAATGGAACACAGATGTGATTTAGGAGCAAAGTAGCGACCTGCTGCAAATGATTACTAAGAAATCTAACGCTACTCTCTAGATCAAAGTTCACCGCTACATCACACCCAGTGTTTATAAAGTCTACAGGTCTCAGTTTGTTTACTGAAGCATAAACAAAACTATATGTTTTGATATTTACCGCTGATATGCTACTCTCGTATTATGAAATCCGCGGGGTAATTACGTAAAATTTGCAACAGCAATGTGATAGCAGTAGCAAGGCAACAGCAGTAGCGAAGTATACATGCTCGACACCTCTAATGATGTATGACAGCAATCATCGCGCCATTTATGCCTGTTGCAAACCTTTTGCGAGTTAGGTAATACACCCGCCGAAGCCACGATTCATTAAGTGTGATTATCACACAGTGATAAGTAGCAGAGTGTGTAACAAATGGTAGCAGAGTGATTTATGTAAAATAAAATCATATGATTTTTCAACTGCTTCTTGTGAAAAGATCCATGCCTACATACATGCCTAGGCATGGTTGTAAGACATTCAGCATTCATATATTATAGTAACATACTCCTTGATTACATTACTCTTTGGTTTCATGTAGTAAATTAGACTTCAATTATATACTCTTTGTTAGACTCTACTCTTTGGTGTCGTGAAGATTTTTGTAATAATTTGTTATACATTTCATCAATTTTAATTTTCACAACGCAAAGCTTCTTCAGGCTTTCAGTTCGATTTCGTTCGATGAACTTTAATTTCTGTGATTAATATACGAGTTTTCGTGATCGTGAGTACCTATACATTGACGAAATAGTATTCTTTAGTTTTCATTATTTATCTGCTTGTGCTATTCGTTTGTATTTGTTTAACTCAGTAATTACAGCCTAAACTTCGTAGGTACCTACACTGAAATTGCTATTGATATTATTTTCCCTTTACTTACAACATTTTCAGTGCCATAACAAAATGAGGATCAGGCGGCTTTCAGCGGTGTTTTGGTCGACATGCATCATCGTCTTCATATTCATTCTGTACGTGGTGACTGACCTCAGCTTTAAATTGCCAAGCATAAAGCCTGCCGCGTTGGATCCTGAAGAAGTAAGGACTTGCTGCATGTAGTAGCACTATCTATGGGTTCTATGCATACCATTCTTGGGGCAAATGTAGGGGCGGGGGGAGAAGAACACCCCCTAAAGACGGGGGGGGAAATGAATAGTTTATGAGAAATATTTTATTATGTCTTCAATAATATTATATTAGTATATTAGTATAAATAAATAACACTTAATATATGTGGACAGAAGGAAGAAGGGGGGAGCGGAGAACACCCCCTGGACAGGAAATGTATAGTTTGAGTTATGATCTTTTTTATAATTTTGAGGCTGACTCTAAAAATGTGATGATAGATTATTACCTAATGTTTAAAACCAAAATCACCCTCTATTTCATGTGACTGGATACTAAAGCCAACCCCCATTCTTTACTTTAGTCCGAGTGTCTGTTACTCAAGTTCACGTTTATTAATTATGACTATTTGCTCTATGTAAACACATAGATATACTTGTAAACAGCCAGTTTCAACATCTTGTTAAAATTAAAGAAGGGTAGGTTATGGATTTAATTCCTGCAAGGAGATTAGTGTGCCATCTTTGAAGTGAAGATCAACCATCAGGTGAAGTTGCTAAATAACATGATTGATTTGCGGAAATCAGAGTTCTAGGACTTCTAGGAAACATATGACCTATAACCTAGGAATGGTAACCTAGGATTATTTTCGGAGTACCAAACCAAATTTATATGGTTGGTCAAAGTTTTAAATCCCAGAATACCAACAGTGTGAGATTTTGTATAAGTTAATGTGAGTACTGTGTTTTCGTTTTATGCACTGCTGGTATGGAGAAATTGCGGTGATGGTCAAGCAATGCAATCATTGCAGTAACACAATCTATCTGATAAACTTGCTGCTGCTGCAGAGTTATTCACACTCAAATAGAATATGCCAGTATACTACTATGATAAACCTTCCATTAATGATACTAACATACCCAAGCGACCCAAGGCTGTGCTCCAATATTTCAAAGAGTTAGGTTGGCTAGGGTAACTGAGCTGGCAGGGGGAATTGCACAATACACCCCAAGGTGGATGTCAGTGCAGGCCTTTATCACCCCACTCAGAATAAGAATAAGAATAAGAAGATACTAACATAAATCATCGATGTGTCATTTACAGAGCAAATGGTCAACATTTGAATTGAAACTGAAACATATAGAAAACGAGTTAAACCAACACAATGCCATTGTGGATGAAATCATGTCAGCAGTGGATGAGTTGTCAGAAGAGCGGGTACACGAGTTTCACCCTCCTCAAAAGAGACCGAAAGATTACCTGAAGGATTCAAAACTGAGAGAATTTAAAGTAGTTGGTGATGAGCCTCCAAGAATGCATGTCAAGTTTAATGAGTCCGCTTGTCCAATACAGAAAAAGTCAGTGCCTAAAACAGATGTACAGGTAATTTTAAACTTATTTTAAATACACATTTTGTGTGGCATGCAAATTCTGGCATAGGATATTATGGCTACTCTATTTCTAACGCAGATTATTAAATTATGGGTACAAAACCCCCTAACAACACATTGGGGGGCAATTATTCAGTCTATGAAAATTCCTTCATTAAATTATGGAAATGAAACCCCCCAAACAACACATTGTGGGCAGTTGCTCAGTCTATGAAAATTCCTGAGGACCTCAGGCAGGCAGCTGATTGTAAAAATAATCAATCTACTAACAGCATGACATTAAAGATAGGCCTTATTCTACTATAAACATAAGTTAAATTTAATCATTGCTATAAATACACTGTCTTTGTCTTGCTCGCGACATTTCATGCTAGCAAGAAGTAGACAGGATATTTTAAGAATTGATTTGTAATCTGCCACATGCATTCAGTAAACTTATGATGATTTCAAGTGTGGAGATTTTTTATTCCAAAGTATTGGGAAACATTTTCAGAAAGCTACTGTTTCCATGAAAATTACTTTGTAAGAACATCTAGAGAAATTAGTTATTATTATAAATTTTTCAGATGCTTTCAATGTATGAAAGAATAATGTTTGATGATAAAGACGGTGGTGTATGGAAGCAAGGATGGAACATAGAGTACAATGAAGACCAATGGAGTCAGAAGAACAAGTTAAAAGTATTTATTGTTCCACATTCACATAATGACCCAGGTGAGTTAATGAGGTTATTTATGTTTAACTCATGATCAACGGAAGATGTCCACTGCTGAACACAAGCCTCTCCCACAGAGTGCCACGTTGAGTGGCTGCTTGCCTTCTGCATCCATTGGCTCCCTGTGGTTTTAATCAGATCGTGAGTGTGTTTAAGGATGTGTAAACTAACTTTTACCATTGGTTAGAATTCGTTAGAGTGTTTAACCTTTGATAGCATTTTAACCAGTGGTTAGAATTCGTTAGTTTTTAACCTTTGATAGAATTTTAACCATTGGTTAGGTAAGGTAACCAATGGTTAAAAATGCTATCAAATTCTAACCAATGGTCAAAATTTGATAGAGTTTTTAACCATTGCTTACCTTAACTATGGATCAAAAAGCCCACCCTACGTGTAACCCCTAATAAACCAGAGGAATAGTTAGTTGTCTGTCGTTTCTCTCTATTTTACAAATTCTAGCTGGTGCACGGGGCCGCTTTGGCGGTCTACGAAACCGGAGCTTTGTAACCAGTTACGAACGAAGACTTTTCGTCCTTGTACGTTGTTAAGTTGCGATCAAAGATTTCGTAATATTTTTTCTAACCAGTTGCGATCGAAGACTTTTTGGTCCGCTTCACATGCGTAAACTAAATCCGTGATGAAAAATATTCTGTAGATCTATCTATGTCCTTAGAGTTCAAATTATCTCCATAACGAATTTCATCAGGATCTGTTAGTTGTGAAAAGTTAATAGACCACTCTATCTTACTTATTTACGACTAAATTGCCTTAACCGCAGATTTATTTTACGGATAATCAATTTGCAGGATGGCTTAAAACATTCGAAAACTACTACAAGTCCCAAACCAAAGCAATCTTCACGAACATGGTCGAGAAACTGAAAGAGAATCCAGGAAGGAAGTTTATTTGGGCGGAGATCAGTTTTCTGTCCCTATGGTGGGCTACCGACGCTACTGAAGAAGAGAAGACTGCTTTCCGGAAGTAGGTTTCATCATCATCATCATCATCATCATCATCAGCCTGTATTGTCTACCGATAGACCTCTGCCAAAGTTTGCCACCAAGCCCCATCTTGTGGTCTTTTTCAACACAATTTGTTACTCTGCGTATGTAATCGTTCACATTCTTTACTTCGTTAGCGGTACCATTAGTTTGCCCACAGTCTCTCGAGAAAGAAAAATAAAATTTTGAAAGAATTGAGTACTACGTTTCGGGGAATAAGCATATTGGACTTATACTTACTACTCATAAATCTTATGGACTCTTGTAACAACTTCTTGTGTTGTGTCTTGTTCCAGTTTACTAAATTCTGGAAAGATTGAAATAGTGACCGGTGGCTGGGTGATGAATGACGAGGCCAACTCCCACTGGTTGTCCATAGCTCAGCAGCTCACGGCCGGTCACCAGTGGCTCCTCGACAATTTAGGCTATATTCCTAAAAATGCCTGGGCCATAGACCCCTTTGGACATTCCAGCTCTCAGCCGTATCTGTTGAAAATGGCTGGGCTGGATAACTCGGTAGTGCAGCGAGTGCATTATAGGGTGAAGAAAGAGCTGGCCTCTAATAGGCAGCTGGAATTTAGATGGAGACAACTTTGGGGTAAGTGCTATACATAATTATTTATTTAACCCTCCCTTTACTATAGTAATAGGCAAGTATGGTCAGAATGTTAACGCTACCTCACGGCTTCTGATGTGGCATATCGACTGTTGTCTTACGATAATAACCGGGACCTACGGCTTAAGACTGCGCCTCAGAAAAATGTAGCGAAACTATAGCAGCTGATTTATGAAACAAAGATTGCTTGTAGTTCCCTCGACACGCAATGGAAGGTGAGTTTTCTAACACGGAACAAAAATTGTAGGAAGAGCCAAACGCGTTTTATGGGAATAAATAAAAAACTAAAGGTTTACGTAAAATTCCTAAAGCAACCCTCCAGCCCTATAAATAATTAGTCATCCGTTTTTTAGACCTAATAATTTTATTGCTTGTACATTAAAAAAAATTGTTTTAACCTCGTGATTGTTTTCTATCGAAGTTTCATTATTTTATGTTTTTGTTTAGATAAGACACTCGGAGTTAGGTACATTATGTACCTAATGTAGTTATCTAATCTAATGTATTTCTTTAATTTGTGACTGAATTAGTAAAACCTGACCGAAAATGGCAATTTTGGTTTACGCGCCCTCTTATAGGACACTCTGAAGCGCGGTAGCGCTCAATTATAAAAACCACTTCGGTCACTTCAGTACTTGTACTTAGATGGGAACTGTTGCTTACAGTTGCTTAGCATTACCGGTTATTTAAGAACGGGTCGACTGTATGAGCGATCAGCGTTTTATCTAATCTATTACTACAACTTTGTAATATACTAGAGTTGGTATTTTCAGATGGTGTGGGAAAAACGGACATGTTTACTCACATGTTCCCATTCTACTCATATGATGTTCCACATTCGTGCGGACCTGATCCTAAAGTAAGAATAACACGTATATTGGAACCGTTCAAAGAAATGTGTTGATCTGAAAAGTATGCTTATCTTTTTTCAGATTTGCTGCCAGTTTGATTTTAAAAGACTACCAGGTAATAATGTTTGCGTTTTTATATTCATTATTAATCAATCTCAATTATTGCTAAAAGCTTGCTAATAATCTCATGTTTATATCAAAAATTGCTTTGTAGTGTTTTGCTACCATAATTATAAAAAAAGGAAAACCTCACACGCGTCCGCTTTTGCTCATTCCGATCTCCAAAAGCTTTCATTTACTGGTTTCTAAATTCTACCAATAAAAATGAAAAAAAAAATTTAGTAAAATATTGTGTACAAAATTTAAATTTAATATTTGTAAAATTAACTGAAACAAAAATTCAATTCAAACCCCTGATCTTCATAGAGGTCAGTGATTCCATCCCTGCAAAACAAAAGTATGTGTATAGCACATAAATATTTTTTAAACTTATATATATTGTCAGGTAATGGAGTGACTTGCCCATGGGGTGTAGCTCCGAGAAGGATTTCAGTGAAGAACGTTGAAGAAAGGTAAGCTTCCATGGGGGTTAATCGGTCCTTCGGTCTTTCGGTTTGACCCTTTCACCTCATTCTCAATAGGCTTTACCCCAATAACGCATACACATATAACCCCTATAATTTCCTATTTGCCTATCTTTATAACCAAACACTTATAATATATTATGCAGTTTTGCTACTGTGCCGATCAGCCGAACCTTGAGCAAACTTATCTTGCTAAACCTTGGAAAATTCATATCAAATCAACTGATCCTGTCTAATTATGGAAAATAGGATTTTTAACTACCATTCCAAATTCCAACCCTGTTTTCAGAGCTGCATTAATCCTAGACCAATGGCGCAAGAAGGCGCAGTTGTACCGCAGTAACGTGGTCCTGTTTCCGTTAGGCGACGACTTCCGTTACGACCGAACTAACGAGTGGGATAACCAATATTCCAACTATGAGATGCTCATCGACCACATCAACGGAAAAGATGAATTGAACGCTGAGGTTAGTAGATTTTAAGTTTATATTGCAAGCAACATTTGAATTTGCTTGACAGAATCTGTTTTCCATTTAATGCTTATCGTACCTATGCGTTGTTATACTCTTCACACTGGTAAGACAGTGGTCGAAGAATATCAATAAGGCAATCAAGTCATGCCATGAAGTCATTTGGCTGGCAGATACAGTGGGGCCAAATTAACAACAAAACATTTTCTTTACGTTAGGCTTTCGAACTCGTGGACCGGGTCAATGCGGGTCCAAAAGCCTTTCGACCCGTATATGCGTTATGTTTTAAGCATATCAGCTATTTACGTAAAAGTTTACAAAGAGTGCATGAGAGTTGAGTTGTTGATAATGCGCGCCTCGGGACTCAAACTCTCCAAGTCCAATGCCGCTCGATCTGTACATTACTCATGATTTTAACTAATCTTTAAGCATTGATCAAAGCAAAAGACCCAGTTTTTAAAATAAATACGCCTTAGGTCGCATTCGGCACGCTAGCCGACTACTTCAAAGCGGTGCACGAAGAAATCAAGATGTCAGATTTCCCGGTACTATCCGGAGATTTCTTCACTTACGCTGACCGGAATCAACACTACTGGAGCGGATATTACACTTCTAGACCGTTCTATAAGAACATGGATAGAGTGCTGTTGGGATATGTCAGGTGAGTGTATAACTGAGTTGTTTTAGGAGAACCTTTATCTTCCTTCTTTTTAGTACATATTCCGAAATCGTTATAAACGTTAAGGACGTCCGAAAATCCGAAAAACAGTTCAGTCAGCTGCAGAGTATATGACCGCCTCGAGCTTTTTTATAAAATAGTATGCCAACAAAGAAGATGCCCCTCAGGATGGTAAGCGGTAACCGTCGCCTATGGCAACATTAGAGGTGTTATGAATGCTCTTCTGACCCTAAATGACCGTGCGACACCTTTTGTAAAGGTTTTGTGCAATTTGTAGTCTCTAAACATGCATAGTTGGTTTTGATTTCGTACGTCTCGCGCTTTCTTGCTGCGCTAAGATTGTCGACCCGTCTAGCCTTTTCGAGTTAGATACCACTTTTGGCACTGATGCCAGCGAGGAGAAATTAATCTTCTCAAACTGTCGCGACATTCGATAGGGGTGCTCTAAGGTGGCTAGTTGCCAGCAGCGCTATAGCGCTGCTGGCTGGTGGCTGCTATATATAGCAGGAGCTATAAAAATTGTCATAATTATTTCTTTTCTCTAGAATGCGTTTGACCAATTATAACGCAAGAAAAGTTTATGGCGTGATCCGGGTAATCGTTCATACAAACGCTTCCTCTGGAGACGAGGTATGTCGATTTTTATGATGCCAAAAATACTATTTTTGACATACCATTACAGGGCAGCAGAAATAATAGTAGCACAAGCGGTCGCATCAAACTCGGTCACAAAAATAATGTCGTTGCAACTACGCGACAGAGTGGAACAAGCAAGGCGATCGCTCGCGCTGTTCCAACATCACGACGGCGTAACAGGCACCTCTAGGGACGAAGTTAGAGAGGACTATGCTAAGAAGTAAGTTAAAAACACCATCTTCCTAGGAGAAGTTCCTATCTTGCATATCTAACTTCAAGTCTACACTTTGCTGTTCTATCCAATTGCACCAAAACATGGCGCAATTGAATGGTATAGTGACATATAATTGGTGTTAGAATTTATAGGCCATCAAGGGTTTTTGATTGCTCTGGTACTACTTACTTCCTAAATCCAGAGGGGGTTTTTGAGATGCTATTACAGGGTAATTCTAGCTTGGGTTCTATTGTTTCATAATCTTATTCATTCTATACGCCTAATGCTTATGGTTTATCATAACATGGGTATGCGAATTTTAATATTTTAATTAAGAAGGCCACCAAACTCACCAGAATTTAAAAAGACAGGTTTTTCAGTCAATTTAGTGGACAGATCTTCTACATTCCGTCTTTCTTTAAACTTTGTTTGATTTTGAAAAACAATACCTTTTTAGAATGCACACCGCGATTAAGTACTGCCAATCAGCAATCCAACAAGCTGCGTTCTATCTCCTGAAAGAACCGCCGATCGTGGAAAAAACCCAGGAGGATATATATTTCGAAGTGGATGACATCTGGCGGTCGCACGACGAAGTTCCCTCTAGGATCACGATAGCTTTGGACGTGGTGTCTTCTTCAAGAAGAATTGTTCTGTACAACGCTTTGTCTTTCAAGAGGCATGAGACTTTAACCGTGAAGGTGTCTTCACCGCATGTTGAGGTGAGTTCTATCAAATAATTTTGATAAACCCAACTAAAACGGTTCTGTAGTTTTCAAAATACGAGCTTGCATGAGTGTACACAAATATATTAGCCGAGACTGGCAACAACAAATTTGCTCATAGCCTCAATGGCTGATTACAGATGAAAATGAAAAAAAAACATCGTTAAATACATAAACTCCTTTAATATACTTCCCGAAATAATTTTACGCTGCGTAAAGTTTTTTCGTGGTTACCATGAACGGGAATTAGATTACAGATTTAAACAGTGGGGACTGGATTATTATTAGGAATGCATATGTGTTGAATTTATTTATGTGTAGTTACATAGATAAAATTACCGCAGCCAGGAACTAGTTGGGCCAGGAAAAGGAGTGGAGAGAACATTTAACACGTTTCTTCTAGCCAAGCGTGCTACATCTTCGACCATTTTACCACTTAACATAAGGTGAAAGGTATACAAAAAACGCAAGCATATATAAAAAAAGGTCACCGAATTGGGTCAGCAACAGCATCCCTACATTTTGCTTCAGGTGTTCGATCCAGAAGGCAACCCAATAATGGCTCAGCTGTCGCCGGTGGTATCCGGAGAGAAGCGCCTCGGTTTCGCAGCGAACAAGTTTCAGCTGACGTTCCCTGTCACTGTGGAACCGCTCGGCATCACCATTTATACTGTATCGCTGAGAGACAATATGAGTATCAACAAGTAGGTTCATATTCTGTACTATTCATTTCCCTGTTATGGAATGACCACTGGGCTAGCCCTCTTGTCAGTGTGTATGTTTTTTAGGCTACCTTAAGACTTCTTACTTGGACTTGAGTATTGTCTTTAGACAACATCCGGGAGCGACGCCTAAAACTGCCCTCCGAATCACTGTTATCAAAAGTTACTTATTAACAATAATGTACTGACTCTTGAAATCAGAGTGACGATAGCTGCTTTTGTAGCTGTCACCCATCAAAGTGAACGCTGCGAACGTTGCTAACTTTACCGCTCAGTTAAGAAAGACCTGTTAAGCTTCGCTTTGTTTTACTTAAAAATTAATAGATGTGTTATATTTTCAGATATACATCATACGCTCACGTGCGTGTTTACAACGCGGACTACTGGTCCATAGACCTGCCGAAGATGTTCCAAGTGGAGCAGCCGACCGCTCGCCTGATGGAAGACATCACATTCCAAGCTGGGAACAGCTCTCGTGTGGTCACCAACCTTAACGGTATGGTGAAGGCGCTTGTCTCTACTGATGGGGTCACCACGCCCGTTCATATGGACTTTGTGCAGTGAGTATTGCTTTGTTAAAAAGTGAGTTTTTTAATACTCAATAATAATCTTATCCATAAACACTCTCACATGCTATATAATATAAAGAATGTATTTTTATAGGTTTGAATCCTTTACAAATACAGGAAAACTGTCTTAGTTAGTGTTATTTGTATGAAATAAATTTTGCCATAATACAATTTTTGGTTTTGCAAGCATTGCATAAATGTTTTTTTTTTGCTTTGATTGACTCAGTTTCATAGTAACAGTTGTTATTGGTTGCTAGTAACATTTCACTATCATCTTCCGCCGGAAGACGTCCACTGCTGAACATAGGCCTCCTCCATATAGCGCCACTTTAACTGGCTACTTGCCTGTTGCATCCAACGGCTCCCTATATGTCCATGTAGTGGGCGGCGTCTTCAGGTTCGCCATACATTTCACCATAAGAGGAAAAAATCTGTACAGCAGAGGTCAAATAAAATAATAAAAAATGCCTTTTTATTGATTGATAGGCTTGCGCTTGACCACTATCTCACCTCTTCTCCCCGCAGTGACCAACAGCATTAGCCTGTAAAAAAAACTCAAATACTTTTTTTTTAATTGATAAAATATGTTTACTCTCTCATTGTACCTACAGATACGACACAGATAAAGGCAAGGACAACAACAGCGGTGCTTACCTGTTCATTCCCACGGGACCAGCGGAAGAGTTCAAGACGGACGCGTTCCCGGAGATGGTCGTCATCGAGGGGATTTACAAGGCGACCTTGTATACTGCTTTGAATGGGCCTAAAACTGCGGAGATTGTTCTGGCGGTATGTTATGTGTAAACTACTTTTCAATCCCATCTATTTGAAAAGAAGCGAAGGGTGCCACAATAAATGCGCCTAAAATGGGTCATTTAGGCGCACTTAATAACAGTAACAATATGACTTCTTATAGAGGGGGATGAAAAGTAGAGTTTGCCCTAAAAACATTATTATGGTCCCTTGTCCTCTATTATACTAGTAGAGATATTATACTGAGTTTGAATTGGTATATTATCCTGAAAGGGGGTGAATCTACTCCCCAAGTGAGACATTGTTTCTTCTACGACTTTTCTAAATTAATAGTTTTTCATTGAAGAAATGCCATGTAAAGTTTACGTTCGAAGATAGCCCATGCGCAGCGGGGTGGTTGAACTTCGTTCTTGACCGAATGCACTTAAATGAGTTTAACGACCTGTGTTTAGAAATTAATTTATAGTGTCGTGTTAACTCTCGTAGCGATCGCACGTGCAATTTTGTGATTGAATTTATTTCTTAGTATGGTAGTTTGGAAACACGCAGTTTCAAGTAAGGCTCTCACAACTTGTGGGCTATCATGGTCCCAGCTTTGGGGGTAAAATACCAATTCAAACTCACCTGGTATTCATATAATATAATTACTATACTGTTGTAAACTAGCCTTGGAACTAATTTTTAAAGAGAAACAATCGACTAGCTGAACTTAATAAAACCTTTAATTATCACAAACTAAACAATACAACGACAAGAGAACAAAAGTAAACTTAACAAGGTAACAATAACGCAAAATACGTATACGAAACCCTAATACGTTCAACACGTCCGAATGCCAGTGGAAAAGTGAGGAGCGCTGCTCAGCCCTCGCCGCAGGCGCCCGCCGCGCGCCGTTCCGGTCGAGCGCACACACCACCATCAGGCCATGCTACGTCATCAAGACGCGCCACTAAGCCCCGCCCTCTTGGCTGGATATTTATAACAATACCATTATCATCATTAACAGCCTGAAGACGTCCACTGCTGAACATAGGCCTCCCCCAGAGCACGCCACCTTGAGCGGCTGCTCGCCTCCTGCATCCATCGGCTCCCCGCGGCTTTCACCAGGTCGTCGGTCCACCGAGTGGGGGGCCGGCCTACGCTGCGTCTTCCGGTTCGTGGTCGCCACTCGAGAACCTTTCTTCCCCATCGGTTGTCAGTTCTACGAGCGATGTGGCCTGCCCATTGCCACTTCAACTTACTAACTCTAAGAGCTATATCGGTCACTTTAGTTCTCCTGCGGATCTCCTCGTTCCGGAGCTTATCTCGCAGGGAAACACCGAGCATAGCTCGCTCCATAGCTCGCTGCGCGACTTTGAGCTTACTAATGAGGCCAACAGTAAGAGACCATGTCTCAGTTCCATAAGTCATCACTGGCAACACACACTGATTGAAAACTTTCGTTTTCAGGCTCTGCGGTATTTTGGACGAAAAGATAGGACGAAGCTTCCCGAACGCTGCCCAGCCGAGTTGGATTCTTCGCGCCACCTCTTTGTCGAAGTTGGACCTACCTAATTGGACAATCTGTCCTAGGTAGACATACTTGTCGACAACTTCGAGAGTATCGTTCCCAACAATTACCGGTATAGGTGGAACATGAGCATTAGACATGATCTTTGTCTTGTCCATATTCATCTTAAGACCAACCTGCTGGGAGACTCTACTGAGGTCGTTGAGCATGGTGCTAAGGTCCTCGAGCGATTCCGCCATTATGACTATATCATCGGCAAAACGAAGGTTAGTGATGTACTCGCCATTTATGTTGATGCCAGATCTTTTCCACTCCAAGAGCTTGAAAACATCCTCCAATGCGTTTGTGAACAGTTTCGGAGAAATAACGTCTCCCTGTCTCACGCCTCTTTGCAATGGAATTTGTTCCGTACTCTGGTCCTGTAGTCGGACTGACATAGTGGCCTTACTGTACAAACACTTCAAAACTTCGATATACCTATAGTCAATTTGGCATCGCTGCAAGGACTGCAGCACCGCCCAAGTCTCGATTGAATCGAAGGCTTTCTCATAGTCCACAAACGCTAGGCATAACGGCCGATTATACTCTTCGGTCTTCTGTATAATCTGGCGCAGCGTATGAATGTGGTCTATGGTGCTAAAGCCTTTTCGGAAACCGGCTTGTTCGGGAGGCTGGAATTCATCAAACCTGCGTGCGAGACGATTCGTAATGACTCTCGAAAACAGCTTATACACATGACTCAAGAGCGAGATGGGCCTATAGTTCTTCAATAAGGTGTTATCGCCTTTTTTGAAGAAGAGCACCACCACGCTCTTGTGCCATGCCTCTGGCGTTGTACCTTCAATGATGACAGAATTAAATAACTTCTGGAGGACTAAAAGTACCGGTCTACCACCCGCTCTCAGAAGTTCGGTCGTAATTCCATCTTCACCTGGTGCCTTGTTGTTTTTAAGCTGTTTGAGGGCCATTCTAATCTCGTACAGGCTGACGTCCGGGATATCTTCGGTATAGTGTCGGACTAACTTGGCTCTGATGTCCTGAGCTGTGTTAGTAGCGGGCTTACGTGTCGAGGTGTATAACTGTCCATAGAAGTTCTCGATCTCTCTCAGAATCTCAGGCTTGGATGAAATGACGCTACCATTTTCGGTCTTCAGTTTTGTCATTTGGTGTTGCCCAATAGACGAATCCTTTGCGAACACTTTAGAGCCTTGGTTCCGCTCAATTGCGGCCTCAATACGTGAAGTACTAAGAGCACGCAAGTCGTGTCGCAAGGAACTCCAGATTCGTCTATTGAGTTCACCGTAGGCTGACATATCAACTGAAGACTGCAGCTTCATTTCGCTCCGATCGGCCATTAGCTCAAGAGTTTTTTCTGAGAGCTTTTGAGTCTTCTTTCGGCGTTGGGTCTTAAAGAATTTCGATCCAACAGCTTGGACAGTTTCCACCAACCCGTCGTTTAGCTCGTCCACTGTGTTACAGTCGGCTAGGCACTGGAAGCGATTTTGGAGTTCCAGCTGAAAGCCTTCGGGGTTTTGGATTTGGACAGGATTTGGACGGAGCGTAGACTTCACCAGACATGACCTTTCGAGCTTAACATTGATATTCAATGTGCCTCTAACAATACGGTGATCGCTACCGGTTTTCACCTTGCTGATCACAGAGACATCATCGAATATGTGCTTCTTGGTCGTGATGATAAAGTCTATCTCATTTTTAGTGGAACCGTCGGGACTTATCCACGTCCACTTCCTGGATGGCCGCTTCTCGTAGAAGGAGTTCATCATAAAGAGTTCCTCCTTCTCCATGAAGTCAGCCAGCCTCTGTCCTCGAGGGTTAGGGGGGGGGGGGGGGGGGGGGGGGGGGTTTGCCATAATCACCACGCTTGGCAGGCGGCTTGGTGATCGCAGTAGGTGAAGATTGATTATCACCAAGACCGAGGGGAACGCTGCGACCCATTCCCTGGATATTCCCTTAGCCGCCTTCTACGGCACCCACGGGAAGAGATGGGGTGGTCCTATTCGTAACCGGGACCACACGGCATGCACCATTATACTATTATATAAATAGAGTTTAGTGCTTGTGACATAATCTACTATTTTAACCTCCCCATTAAACAGGGTGTATATAAGCTTACCGTTTGTGTCTATGTGGTTGTCTGTGATATGGTAGCTCCCAAACGGATGATATGATTTAGTATTATTTATTTGAAAGGTAACTTGGTCGAATGTGTTCTTAGCTTTGATGTAAGAAAATCGGTACAACCATATAAAGATTACCCCTTTTTTAGTTGATGAAGGGAAAGTCGGGTTTTCGTGGTAGTTCTAGTAATAAAGTGATAGCCTTTAATTCGAGTCGTATCGTATTAGGAGCTGTCTACCTTTAGTGCAGACGGGCATTAGGTTATTTCACTTTTTTTTTTTTTTCATATGAATACAATTTTTTTCACCAGTATCCTTTATTGTGCGTTAATTTCCCAGCTATCTGTGTACAACAACCCGTCGCTCGCTCACACCGAGCTGGAGATATGCAACACGTTCCTGATAGACCATCAGGTGGATGACCTGGAGCTGGCCATCCGATTCTCCACGGGCGTGAAGAACGAAGACGTGTTCTATACCGACTTGAATGGCATGCAGGTATGACATATTGTAGCACAGATAATTATGTAAACACTCTTTACATTCCTATCCTCCTTGTTCCATGGTCTCTTACATTGCCGTCTATTCGACAAGAACAGTAACAGTGTTAAGAGTACATCTGACAGCTAAAGCCTATAAAATTGGCCCATTGTCATATATTAAAATAGTCCAAGTTAACTATGTTTTTTGTAAACAGATGATCAAACGGCGCTACTTGGACAAGATCCCGCTACAAGCGAACTTCTACCCGCTGCCCGCTGCCGCTTATATCGAGGACGAGAACACTCGGTTTACTGTGCTCACATCCACGGCGCTTGGCATGGCTGCATTGCAACCGGGACAAATTGAGGTATACACAGCGTAGGGCAACATGAGATACCATTGTGTCTCGCTGTAAAGGTCTGTACAGACCAACAGCATAAGCCCGTAAAAAAAAGAGATACCATTGTCTTCACATCATCAGCTGGAAGACGTCTACTGCTAATAACAGGCCTCCCCATAAAACGCCACTTTGGACGCTTATCATAGAGTTTTACCATAATCACCACGCTTGGCAGGCAGCTTGGTGATCGCTGAAGATTTTAATGTACCGAGGAGAATGCGGCTGCTCATTCCCTGGATATTCCCTTAGCTGACTTTTATGGACCCGCGGAAAGAGATGGGGTAGTGCTCTTCTTACACCAGGTCTATTGTACAGTGTAGGGAAATGTGAATGATACTCGAAACGTGAGAATGTTTTATTTCTCTCTTACTCATGTTTAAGTTTACTTATATCTATCCCTTTTACTCTTTCACACTGTTTAGAATAACTAAGTAGGTAAAAGATACCGATACAAAAGCTTTTACGTGCCAGTGTAAAAAAACTTATTTCTCTCTACAGATAATGCAAGACAGAAGACTTAGTAAAGACGACAACAGGGGTGTTAACCAAGGTGTGCTAGACAATGTGAGAACAAGGCACACATTCAAAGTTATTGTCGAACCTGCCAACAAGCCTTGCGCGGTAAGGATTATGATATAGTGACAGATTATTCAAAATATTTTTGACGTGCATTTGAAACCGCAATTATTTTTAACAAAAAAAAATTGATTCGTTGATTATGCTGAAAAAAAAGCAACATGCTACATAAATCGAAGTTCAGATAAAAGTGGACATTTCTATTGCAGTCTCTTAATTTTAGTCCCGCAAGATTGTTCACGCAGGTTAAACTGTAGGGCTGGGCTAGATTTATATCAAATACCTATTATAGGTAGCATTTGACCACAGTCGTATCACCTCGGGGATCGCCATATTGTTCGTCTATAGATCGTCTAAGAAAAATAATTATATGATACGAAAAATAATAATATTATTTATGATATCACTGGAGATGTGCTTAGGCAAAACGCACGTGTCCACCGTAATTTGTCAGCTGTTTTAATTGATTTCATAATTTCTAGCAAAAGCCGGCTGCCGAGCATCCGAGCGGCCAGCTAACGCTCGGCGCACATGTCTCCCAACAAATGTTCGTGCAGCCGATGATAGCCATGCACTATTCGGCGCGAGAGAACTCTGCTCGGCCTGCATACAGCCGGCCGGTCGCCGCCGCAGCTGATGTCGTGCTAGCTTCTTGCCACAGTCATGTACATGCCAAGGTAATATTAGGACCCCGTTTTATAAAGCTACAAGCCTACGCAATGGATAAAATATCAAATTTTTGACTCACAATTTTTACTGGGTTCCTTAAAAGTTCCTTGAAAAATAATGGGCTATTCCTGTCTGTCCCCACGCGGGGACAGCTAGGTAATTCTTACTTTTGTTTGTCACCGAATTTAAATATGAGGACAAACAATAATAAATATTTCCCAATTGTCCTCGAATTTAAATTGGTCGATGAATCATACTAAATTGAAATTAAGAAATAAGTATTATTTCATTTTATCGCCTTTATGTCAGTAGTCCATTGGTGGTATATACAAGTGACACAACTTTGTAGCATTAGTACCATAATGATGGAACTTTTCCACAGAGTAAAGACGGCTCTATCGAGGGGATAGGGTTGACGTTCCAGCGAGTTTACTTGGACACCTGCTATGGGAAGCCAGATATCGCTAATTGGTACCCCATGGGTGATGGTCAGGTGAGCACATTCTTTGTTTACTGTAAGCGAAGTTACATTTAATCCTCAAAATTGGGTTTTTATATTGATAATGAATGATGACTTGACGAGCTAGTCGTTCACCTGTATTATTATAATTTAGTAAAAAAAAACATATTTATATCAAGATTTTCTTTAGTAAACCCTTTCATTTGATACCAATATCATGGGCGTGCACTAAAAATAACTAGTCCGCCATCTTGGATTGTCCGCCATATTGGATTTAGAATGACGTCAGTCAGCTAACCGTGCACTGTCGGTCCAGGATAATTGCTTTAAAATTAAGCTGCAAGATTTGACCCGAACATACATACATACAATCATTGCAAGTTTAATAAAAGCTTTAGGCCCGCATTTGACCGCAGTCTCACCTGATGGAAAGTAAAAAAGCTTGTAAAAATACGCCTGCCCGTTTAGGGGCTGCACCAGATAATACTTCCAGCTGCTGGGTGACCAAACTTAACCCCCAGCCTGTGGGCACTCACTACGCAGATTATAATTACGTTACAAACCTTGCGGCAAAGATTCGTTGAAACCACTGTCCTACAAACCGGAAGACGTCAGAGATGGGGTGGTCCTAGGCTCTCACGGGGATTATCACTGTCTTATCGTGTTTTATTTCTGAACTAATATTTATATTCCAGGTACAACTATCGGATTACGTAGACACCCCTCCGGACCTAATATACGAGAGCTCACTAACGTATGTCAATATACAGAACAAAGTGACAAATGGAGTCCTAACACTTTGCCCTATGGAGATCCGCTCGGTCTTCATCAACCAAACTATGAAACACCGCTGAGAAAAAGGTCACGTGATTATTTTATAAGAGGAAAATCGACTGAAACTAATGGTTTAGATAAAAATCAGTTGCCATGATACAGCGTACAGAATAGAAAGCAATTGTCTGATTAAACATGAGCATTAATGGTTTTTAACCTGTCGAATGCTGGCGTTTTGCTTAACAGTAGATGAACAAATTGTTCATCTATTGTTATGTTCAACCTGTGCAATAGATGAACAATTACGACTGGCCTGATAGCTCAGTTGGTAGTAGCTCTGCCTTCTGAACTATAGGTTGTGGGTTCGATTCCCACCTGGGACAAACATTTGTGTGATGAACATCGATGTTTGTTCTGTGTCTGGGTGTTATATTGTATTCTATGTATGTATTTACAAACAAAAAGTATCTAAGTATTGTATCAGTTATCTGGTTTCCATAGTACAAGCTATGCTTAGTTTGGGGCTAGATGGCGCTGTGTGAAATGTCCACACGTATTTATTTTATTTATTATTTAATTTAAATAAGATGAACACATCGTTCATCTATTGTTATGTTCAAATTGTTCAATAGATGAACAATTTAAATAAGATGAACGAATTGTTCATCTATTGTTATGTTCAAATTGTTCAATAGATGAACAGTTTAAATAAGTACAAGTGTCGCACGTTTAATATTCTTTGGATTAACACAATGAATGGCCGCTTTCCGTAAATCTGTCGATTTCCAAGAAATCACTTATGTTATTTCAAAAAGGACCCATCCTGCTAGTCTAGTATGCGCACCGCGAGAAAACTTGTCCTTGTTAGATTGAGACACACTTAGGCGCTACCATAGTCTTGTCACGGTCTTTCACGGTAATTATTTATTTGACTCTTAAACAAACAACTGATTTGCTTGTTTGGAAACGAGCTCAAGACTGCTTTCTATCTATACGCTTATATGGCATTTGACACTCTAAAGTTAACTATATTTATTATATTACGTAGTGTCTCGGAGATATTCGCAACGTCGATGTTACAGTGCGTTAATTTTGTGAATTGTAATGTTAGGACATAATTTGTGAGCAGAATTATAAACCGCAACCAGATTCTCCGTCTCGTCAATCCTGAATGCAGATGAAGGAGATAGAAAGTGTAGATTTCGAATCGGAACCTTTCCGATAAACTCCTATGAGGGTGTCATGAACATTTTCTTTTTCGTTTTTTTATCAACGATAGGCTAGCGTTTGACCACGGTCTCGCCTGATGGTAAGTGACGACGTGGTCGACGGAGCATGTTTGACTGGAAGATACCGGTTCACTCTAGCCTTAAGAACTCCCAGATTATATTTGTCAGGAAGCAATGACGCTGGTAAGGTGTTCCATTCCTTTGCTGTCCGAATTATAAACGCTTTGTACGTATTCGAGGAATGTACCATATACGGATGCCGTGAACACGGCACATTACGAGAATGGCACGGAGGTACGAAACATGTCTGATGGTTTAACCCTATTAAAAAGGTTTTAAATACCTTTCCGATGGATCTTGAATCGGGGTACTGAACATACATTAGAAATTTCAAGTTATTTAAAGATATAAAAGTTAATAAATTTCAAAGTTTCGTGTTTCGCCGTGTAAGCGATGTAATATAAACTCTATCCTATCGCTATCGAGGTGAACGAGTATAGGTTATCTTATAAGATACGTCCTTCTTTGTTTGGCCTAAATGAACCCTAGTACTTAGTAATAAAATACATATTACTTTAAGCCTATGATTACTTTGTACAGGACCGATGTTTCAGATGCTCAGGATAAGAATAATATAACGATTCAATCGGGTCCAAGTAGCTGTTTAGCGGTTGACAGATTGAAATGGCGCTGTATGCAATCGTTCGCTCAAATATATTAAATCACATTGCGTGAAATGTAATACAAAATGTAGAATGTAGAAGTGGTTATCAAACCCCAAATTAATGGCACAACGGCATCGTGAAAAATTAACAAAAGTAAAATTACAGAATACTTCTCAAATAAAAGTAGATCTTTCTATTTGATACTCAAACCATATTGTTTAGCATTTTGCTGAGACAACAATGTTGTTTTTATCAACGATAGGCTAACATTTGACCACTACATAGTGCTTATCTATTTTTGTGCTATAGCTTACGGAATAAAAATAATCATATCAAACGGATAATACAGACTGGCCTTTCAATAGCATCCTTTTTTGAAGTCGGTTAAGAACCGCAACGTGGTTTAATTTTAAGAGTTCTAATTTATTAAGTCTGATCATCACATGTTTTGTTAATGTTAGATTCGTATAGTTTAATCATAGACTATTTAGTCTATGGTTTACTTTTATTATAGTGAGATTTATTTCTTCTTCATATTTTATTATTTAATATACAAGGTAATGATTATGGTTAATGGTAGGTTTAAGATAGATAATATTATAGCATTTAGGTATAATGTCGACAAATTTAAAAACTGTAGCGAGCCCAATTTATTTCAATTGGTGCTCTCACATTTAATTAATAATGATATATAATGTACTTAGTTATAGAATGTAGCACATGAAACCTTTCACATTCAGTTTAAGAGCATCAATATTTATAGTACTAAAATTATGTTACAATGTAAATTGACGCTGACTACGTTAAGAAATTTATTCTGCTGTGAAGTTGATCTCAACATTGAAGAATTTAATACAAACAATTATGTTACACAGTTATAAAACCTACGAAAAAACGCAATATATAAAAGGCCTATATCAAAGTCAGTTTTTGTAGATTTCTCGCTAAATCTACCTATTTAGGCACAATGTATGCGTTGTCGAGACAAAAACAAGCCGTGATCCGTGTGATATTTCCCCGATATACTTTACTCAAAAATGCTCGTAATGTGGTCATTATTTTGACAACTTTCTTTGGGCAAAGTCGACGTTACTGTGTTACTCGAAAAGGCGCCGGCAAAGTTGTATGAAATTCCATTGTTGGTGAATTGTCGAGTTTTGTTTCGTGAGATGAAATTGAATCAAAATGACCCAAAATGAATAAATTGAATCCAAATCAATCAAAATTACATTAATTATATATTTTTATATACATTACTAGCATTATTTGAGTGAAGCACTATACAAGCCTTGGTCCGCAATGACCACTGCTGGGCTCGCTATGATGGCCTCGAGCTTAGCTTAGCTCCGCCCCCGGCCTTAAGCTTGGTCATCAATGTAGTGCAGCCCTTGCTGTCCGCGCTATAAAGGCCTCGATCTTCGGTATCGGCCTTCCAGCTTGTCCATCAAGTTTTGTGTATTGGTGGAGGATACTGAAATACTTAATTGATAACTCAGATGAATAGTTTTTGGCTTTTATTACATTTCTCCAGCCACCCTATATCCAAACCACAGATTACTCAGACCGCTAGGGATGGGCCAACCCCGTAGGGATGGGACACCCTTACAACAGTCTGACCGCGCTGTGATGGCCTGGACCTGCGCTAAGCCTCGCTCTCAGCCATCATTCATCGCGGCCAGCAACGCAGTCATTACAGACCGCGGCAGCAATCTACACCACTATTATAAAGAGGAAAGATTTGTATTTTTGTATATTTGTAATGAATAAACTCAAAAAGTACTGTGCCGATTTCAAAAATTCTTTCAACATTGGAAAGCTACATTCACCCTGAGTAACATAGGCTACACCACTACACGTGCGAAGCCGGGGCGAGCCGCTAGTGTACTATAAAGAAAATATCACAAGGTGGTACCGGGAAAACTGCTGACGGTGAAGTCGCAGGCCGTCAATATTTCTATTTTGTTTTACAATTTTTCATCAATAGTGATTATTTATAATGTAAATACTTGTTCTCTTTTTGTAAATATATAAAACTTAATTTACGATGCATTTTTAATTCAATCCAATTAAGAAATATTGATGGTAATAATAAATGAGCGAAGAGGACTATATACCATGCCACAGAATATATAATAATAAACGTACGTAAACATAGATTGATCTATGTAATATCACAGAATTCACCCTATTTACATAGGGCAAGTCTATGTCTATGGTTGTTCCTGTTCGCCCCCACGGTGCCTAACGGGTACGTTTTCCCTCTTGGGGCCAACGTGAATATTTATTCCCTATTCACTGAACCATCGACAGTGGTGATGGTAGGGTGGTACAATTTTACCTAGTTATCACACATAGCATAGGGCTCAATTCAGACAGAGCAGCAAAATGCTCGAGCAGTTTTTAAGTGCTATATGAATATTAACCTTAATCTATTTAGACAAAGCTGAAAATAGTATGCAACATTAAAATAGGTAAGATTTTAATGTTGCATACTATTTTCAGCTTTGTCTAAATGAAATAAGGTTGATATTCCGATAGCACTTAAAAACTGCTCGAGCATTTTGCTGCTCTGTCTGAATTGACCCTAAGGTGGCAAACCCAAAAACTTTTTTTGGGTTCCTTTTCTCCCCACCAGCTTTGTCCACTAGTGCGAAGAAAGGGAAAAATAAACAATGTAAATGCCCCTTCTCCCCACAGGCAGATGATTACTGAAAATTAGTAGTAGGTATTACGTCTATTTTCAGTCGCAGGATGACTGATACTGCGCAAATATTTGTTAGTTGTACAGGGAGATATTTAATTTTCAAGGCAAGCATGTACCATCGTAAACTGCGTCATTACTTTCCATTAGGTAGGACAAAGCTCAAATGCTATGTCAAAAAAAAACAGAATTTTAAATTGTGTTGTGTGTTTTACTTAAATATAGATTTTACAATAATTCAATAAAACCAAAGTTTAAGTCATAATTCTGTATTTGCACTTTTTAATTTAAAAATGCATAACATTCAAATCAACAAAACCTGTTCCACAGCCAAACTTAATCTAGCGGTACATACATTATAAAATGCTTAATTATTATGCTTTATTGAATTTATTATTTCAAGTTGTAAGGTAGATAGATAGATCATAGATCAACAACTCTTGTATTTGACGAAACTTGAACATGGTTGAAATGGTCTACTACATTATGTAATAATACTTTTGTTTTAATCTGGTATTCGAGCTACCTCCAAGGCGACTAAATAATTATACAGTTTCGAGAGGATCTTGAGTGCTTTGATTTACAAAGTGCATCTCGCGCTGGTGTTTGAAATGAGTAAGTTTTTTGATTAGTAGTTAAGGTCTGTATGGTCAAAAAGTCTAACAAATTCTATACTTATGATCAAAATTAGATAAGAATTTTTAACCATTAGTTACTTTAACTGCGGATTAAAATACCCACCCTAACTGGGTTATATTCATCTCGAGAGAGTATAAAACAGAGGACGGTTTAAGTAAAAACATAACGGATGCATTTTTAGTGAAGTTTTCATATCAAGGTCCTCTCTAAGACAGTTAAAAAATCCGGGCCCTAGACTGTAGGTAACTTGTAACAAGCTCATAGAGATTATGAACAATGGTAAAGAAAGCTAAATCACAGCTGTCAAATAAATACAATGATTGAATACTGATTTTGGATCGCTAATACGAATAAGCGTAAGTATGCGGTAAATGAAGTTCTTTTGCGATGTCATTTGGCCCCAATTTTAAGTAATTTACTTATTTCCTATCTTCTGTTTCACATTTCAAAACTAATGTGTGAGAAAAGGACAAGAGAAGGGCCTAGATAGAGGCTGCAATATAAAGTTACTCACTCACCACCGCACTAGTAAGTATGCTTGTATTTATTTATTTCAACACAATGGTATCTATTTTATTATGTACAGCATTATATAAGGGTTCTGATGTATGGATCCACTAGGTATTCTTCCGAACAATAAAAAACTCATACAATACTAATTTTGTTGAAATCACATAAAAATGGAAATCAATAGTCGTGTCATTGCAAATGCTGTCCAGAATTGACACTAACTCGCGTCCTTAAAAACGATTCGGAAATAAGCTAAAACATCGTTTACTCACTCACACTACTCTATCCTAAAAGTAGTGGGAATAAGAAAGCTATAAAATGTCAGCTTTTGAATATCAACAAGCTTTACCAGCAAACGAAACTGCAAGTTTAAAAATAAAGTTCAGTATATACACACACTCACTACAAAGGTAACGCATAGCAAAAACATGATTTTAAATCCCTATGGGAACTCATGGCAATACAATATCACATAAATAATAAATAGGTACTAAACAACAACAAACACAATACAATCAGTAAATATTACAGACACAATGTAACTTGTGCCTTTCACTGCGAGGAAGGACATAAACTGGTTAACTTACACATATATGATAATATAATACTATGGGGGCGGGGGAAGCTGTTAATTAAATAATTTTCAACACATTTGCTCAAAAAATGCATTTACAAAGCCTGCAAAGTTAAATATTACGCACCATACAACGGAGCGTGCGGTAAAAAAGGTACTCTCACCTAAGTACATATTTTACCGCATCCTTTTTTGTATAGCGCCGTGCGTAACATTTACGGTTTTTTTTAATTTCCATAAAAAGTATATAAGAATTCCACCAAGGAGTTTCACCTTACGAAAATAAATAAGCTGAATGATCGAAACTCCTTGGAAGCGTTTTTGCTCAATACGTTTGTCTCACTTTAATACTAAATAGAGAAAGAAACTAAAGATGTAGTTCTAATTTTCACCACACACACGTGGCGCCATTTTAGCCTAGTATTAGATTAGAAACATCAAAGATTGTTTGTTGCTACTTTCCCACTAATAAACAAAAGTTTGTTTCATTACCTATTGTACTGTTTTCTCGCAAATGTGTTGAAAAACGTTGTATGATACACGTGCGGAAATTGGTTTCTACAAACTCGTGACTATGGTAAGCCCACGACTTTGTCGGGCTTACATTTGTCTACTCGTTTGTAAAAACCAAAAACCGCCCTAATATCATAAATAACTATTAATACATTGTAATACCATTAACAATACATAATTGTAATTGCATTTATATGTTTCTAACATTCCTGAGCAATTATATTACTGCATTTGACTTAGAAAGGATATATTCAATTATCTAATAACAAAAACATTAACTATTAACATTATGATTTAATTTTATTATGTCAGCTATTATAATGTATTGAGCCTTTTAAATGTAAAAATAAGGTCTCTTTACTGAGATAATCTTAAATGTGCCGCGAGGTATCCGAACATTCAATCGTTGCTCATAAGTTAGTAGTATCATTATTAAATGACTTCTTTATTATTACATTCGATTTTGTATTAGTGAAACTTTAACAATGATAGTTCCGATTTCTGTGTCGCATTCCCTAAAACTAATCTTAAGGTATGGCGGTACTCTTCTGATAAAGAGGAAATGAAAAAGACGGATATACGAATTTCGTTTTAAAGAAGGCGACACATAATCGATACCAATGCGGTATATCGAGTTTACCATTACAGGCTCATTACCAACCAAAACTTATACAACGTAACAGAGGTAAGAGCAGTGTCATTTTAAACAAATATTAACAAATAATTAAAGATATTTTCAAAACGAGTGCTTCAATTTTTTCAAAGTATTGGGCATTTTATTACAAAGGCAGAAATGCGAATTGGAGCCTTTTTAACGCTTTTCTGTCTATTTAAGCTAGGTTTTAATAAACAGATATTGAATAGACTGTCGATATATTGACATCTCGTTGTTTTGTTAGCTGCAATTATTGTACTGGCCAATCAAGACAACAAGGTATTTAATTTAGATCAATCGCCCTTTTCTATCCAATGATTGTTTATTGAAACCGGTTATTAGATCACTTAAAAGGTTGATAAATAACACTGGTACTGTCATCGAAAAAAACTACAACCTTGCTAAACATCTATGATCTAAAATCACAGTATTTCCCCGGCCGAATTCCACGCTGAATGACGGTATTACAGAAGTAACTAGACGGCGGCAATCGTCCATCACTTTTGGCACGAGTTGGTATGTTTGGTCTTCATTCCTGAAAGAAATACACAAATCTCTGACACAAAAACTAAGGGCCTGCAGAACGATGCTCAGTCGCCGATTGATACATTTTTAGAATCACAAATGAGCGTAGTGCAGGTCTATAAATACGGGCCTTGTAACAAACAAGCTAGAGCAGTAGCTTACGCGTGATTGGACAAGACTTTCAGCCAATTACAGCAGCTGTCCGATAATTGAGTAAAAAGTATTGCAAAATCAACACATCTTCAAATTTGGCTGCGTATTGTTACTGTTATGTGAATAATCAAGAATAAGTGAAAAACTGTTCCGGGTAATTGTTTATTTGATAAGTTTTTTGTATTGTTTTGATAATGTTTACTTACGTCTTACGTAAACGCGTTGACGCTTTCGAGATGTGGTGCTGGAGAAGAATGCTGCGAATACCTTGGACTGCAAGACTTGGACAAGGCTCTCTACCATCTGCCCAAAGCGAATTTTAGAGTACTTTGGTCACATTGCTAGGAAAGACGGAGACAACCTGGAAAAGCTAGTAGTGACCGGCAAAGTAGAAGGAAAGCGATCGCATGGACGCAGCCCGATGCGTTGGTCCGACCAAATTCGCACCACTTTGGACACCACTCTGTACGATGCTATACACATCGCTGGAAATAGGATAGGATGGCGTGACATCATAAGGAAGGTCATGGAAGGTGGAGGTCACGACCCTCAGACATGAGGTTTATGAATCAAGGAGGAGGACTTACGTTTTATGTTTGACCAGCGCGCCGGCAGCGACTAGACCTTGTAGACAGTTGGCGATCGCTTCTAGACTGAGACAGTACGGGTGACATCTACTCGACTCGACCGTTTGCTGGATCAGTCTCAACGCTACTTTGTGAGCGCATTTCACCCGCTGAAAATATATAACTAAATTCAAAATACAACTCACGACAGTGCAGTCTTCTTGTATTATACTCGTATTTATTCATTTATTATAATTATAACTTGCATAATTTTAAACACCGATATATCGCTTCTCTCGAGAAAGCGTTCGACCACTGAACGATCGCGCGGATCGCGTCATAAATCTTTTGTTGCGTTTTCATTTGTCTAACGCTTTCTCGAGAGAAGATATATGTCGATTTGTATAACTTATGCTAGCCTTGCTGTTTAATGTGGAACGTAACACTACCGCGGGAAGTTCAAATTGTATTGCATTCTTTTGCCAATAATAGCTTAATTACTCAACTTGATTACATGAAAACTAATTTTGCGAATATAAATATAATGTAATTACAATTAAAAGTATCACCTAGATATCATTGGTTTAGCGACAAATGGCAATATACTGAAAAACTAAGAAGAAAATTGTTTATTGACATTTGTCGCTAAACCAATGATATCTAGGAGATACTTTTAATCGTAATTTTTTGATACATTCTATTTTTTTCGCAAAATTAGTTCTCATGTAATCACGTTGAGTAATTAAGCTATTATTGGCAAAAGAACGCAAGAAAATTTGAATTTCCCGCGCTAGTGCAACGTCCCACCTTAAGTGGTATTTATGGTACTCACTTCAACCATGACGTCAGCACACTTGAGTAGAGTCGCAAGCGCCGGCCACACCGACCAACTCAGCAAGAACTGCAGTTTGCCGTCGGCACCGCTCGTGTAGAAATCGCCGTTATTCGAGATTACCCTATTTTGTACGCAATACTCTATCGCGTTGTTGAACGTCTGAAAACAGCATTCAATAAATTAAAGACTAGAATTTTGAATCTTTAGATTTGTGCAATATAACACTAATAAAAGAATAAAACTAGCTGTAGTGGACGGCAAGCCCAGCGAACATGTGGCCGGCCCGAGCGAGAGCGCCAATGGCTAGAATGGGACGGGAGGTGACGCTGCCATTGTTTGTGCGCGGGCGCGGGTATAGCGACACACGTGTTGTGGGTTGCGGACCGCATTAGACCTTAACCTATTGTTATAGAAATAAGGAATTTAGTAAGAATAATAAACGATACCAGTCAGTAGTGATTTGAACTATGGAAAGCGAACAAGAACGTGTTTTAATTTTACAGTCAACTTTTGACCAGCTACACTAGCTGCGCCCCACGGATTCACTCGCGTGTTAGCAAATGTTATTTAAAATATGCCAAGACTACTGCATGCTACTTTTCTTGAAAACATATTCAACCACTTCAGTTCACACTCATTACAACGGTAAATACTTACATTTTCTTCGGTCTTCTCCAAATGGAAGAACTCGTGACTCAATAGCTTCCTGATACATCGATACTCCGAAGCGAGCAGATCTGATAACAAAATCGATTCACGTGAAAACAAATTAGGTTATTGACACGCCAGAGGTGGTGCGATACACCGATAAGATAAGGAGTGTATTAGTTTGGTCAAACAATGTTTAGCACACGTTTAACTGTCATCACCATCAACAGCCTGAAAACGTCCACTGCTGAACATAGGCCTCCCACTTGGAGCAGCTGCTTGCATCCATCGGCTCCCCGCGGCCTTCACCAGATCGTCGGTCCACCGAGTGGGGGGCCGGCCTACGCTACGTCTTCCGGTTCGTGGTCGCCACTCGAGAACCTTTCTTCCCCATCAGTTGTCAGTTCTACGAGCGATGTGGCCTGCCCATTGCTATTTCAACTTTATAACTCTAAGAGCTAACTTGTTCATCATTAACAGCCTGAAGACGTCCACTGCTGAACATAGGCCTCCCCCAGAGCACGCCACCTTGAGCGGCTGCTCGCCTCCTGCATCCATCGGCTCCCCGCGGCTTTCACCAGGTAGTCGGTCCACCGAGTGTCGGCCGTCGACTCGCCTATTCATATTAAAATCGGCTAACTTGTTATTGTATTAAATTTGCGAGAACTGTTCTTTTCGGGACAATTCTATAGCGATCTCGGTAGTGTAAACAATCTGTGTGCAAAATATCATCCAAATCAATTCATTTTAGCGTAAATGCAGTACAAACAATGTTTTATTTTAGTACAATTAAGGCATTTCATTGTTTGTTAATTTGAGAAGTAATTTACCGCTTGATTTGTTAAAATGCCTGTGCTATATATATAAAACATTATCTTTGTAATCTTTTTTACTAACCTTTTGTAACGGCGCCTCTTTGGACAATAAGGCATACAATGGCTGCCGGAACGATGTAGTGCAGTATAGGGTTCACATACAACTGAAGCTGTATTACAGGTAACGCGACCGCCATCGTGTCCGCGTCTAATATATGCCCTGAAAAAAAAAACAGTAACATTAACCAGTCTTCCCAAACGAGAGCAGATAACATATTTCCAGAGGCTAGTGAGTTAGTTAACTTTGAGAAAGAATGCGAGAAACATTTTTTTTATGCGATTGAATGACGTGACGAGCTAGTCGTTCACCAGATGTTAAGCGATACGGCCGCCCATAACAGTTGCAGTGTCACTCGGAACTTTAAAACAATACAGTTTCGCGTGACACTGCACTGCGCACGTCATCCTGAGACATCACACAGTCAAGTAATCAGATTACTAGACTGAGTGATCAGATCATAAAGTCTCATTTGCCCAGTAATTTCACTAGCTACAATGCCCTTCAAACGGAAACACAGTAGTGCTTGGACACTACTGCTTGGCGGCAGAATAACTGGCAAAGCGGTGGTACCTACCTAGACGAACTTTGCAGAAAAATCCTACCACCTAGTGTATTTGTTTCACTCGCACATACACAGTATGCGTATGTGCGAGTGAAACAAATACTTTTTAATTGTAATTTTTTAACTGTGGTCAGGCCTATGGGTCGATCTATTCTTGTCAAAAGTATTACGCCAGATGGTATAAAAGTTATGCGGTACAAGGAGAGGCGGCTAGAACTTGAATATCATTTTATGCATTGGAAAATGAACGCGATTCAAACTTTTCCTTTACAAATTAATCTGTAGATTACACTAAGCAGGTGATACGCTATTGCCGACTTGGCAGGATGATGCCCGCTTTCAACCGAGAACACATCAAAAAGGAGGTAAGTAGTACTTTTTAAGTTTACCTCACATCTCGTCATTTATAAAACGTTTTGGATTTTTTTTTTGTTTTAAAGGGTATACTTTCAGATTGGTTGAATAGAAATTTCATCGAAATCTGTTATTAGTTTGGTTTATTAAAATAACTGAGAAACGTATAGATGATGGTATCATCCACGTGTTTCTCAGTAGGTATGATTATTATTAAATACTCATTTATTCATTTTTCTTAGGTTTAGGTTTTTTTACAATATTGTTATAAAAATACATTACAAAAATACTATCAAAAAATCCTAAACCTAGAGTGCCGCCGGCAGCGGGGCAGGGCCCAAGCTACCGGTGGTTAGGGCTGCAGAGTGAGGAACCTCCTGACAATACGTGCCGTGTCAAGGAGTACTGCCTTCTGAATCTGACCCTTGACCCAACCGTCTAGCGAGAGCCTCTCGAGGTGTTGGTCGAGGCTTTTCGCTATAAGGCCGTTCGCCGAAACGACTATCGGGACAATGCTCGTTGAGTCAACATTCCACATGGCGGTTACCTCGTGAGCCAAGTCAAGGTACTTGCTGAGTTTGTCCTTCTCAGCCTTCACGAGGTTCTCGTCATGCGGAATGGTGATGTCGTGATGTGATTATTATTATTATTATTGTTTATTTAAATTCTCGGGTCTAGCCCGGACATTTGAGAGGCATTGGTGGGGCCTAAGCTAACACCAAGAGGCCTTGAGTATAAAATTAACTACAACTATTACAAGGCATGGTATGGCATATTATAAACTATTTTGTATACAAAGGTTAAAAATAAATCTGGACTATTGTGGTGAACTTATGATGGATTGATGTTTGGTTTATGGAATGAGAAAACGGCCCCTGCCAATTTTGCCTCATGTCAAAATGTTTGAGGCAGGTGATGACTTGCCACCCACTAAATGGGCTCCCTATAGTGGCTACCGCATATTGGTGCCGAGGAAGCAACATTGGTGTGGGTGGCTTAGGGTGTCGAGAGGTGTGCTGCACTTTCACTGAGCGCTACTCGCGGCGTTAGGCCCTTTAACACTTCCACCCTGGAGCTTAGGTTTTAGCTCTTGCGACTTCCACCCCCGGACAGCCAGTTAAGGCAAGCCAGGGGTCAGGGGTCTCATTTAGCCCCTTGGAATCAGGTATTATTAGTAGGTATGATTTTTTATTCGTGATATTTTTTTTCATTGGTTACACAGCTTTTATTTTTAGCAATGTTACATCACACAAATGCGACGATTACAATGTGTTATTTGCATAGTACAAACTCTAATACAACAGATTATAATGATTAGATAAAATTAAAGTTATACTTCTATTCATGTTACCTGATAATAATGGTGATTGATTAGACTTAGAAATAATCAATAAAAGACATTGCCTTTAATTTTGAGTTATTCGTAATAAGGCAATTTTTATTTGACTGTTTTGTTGGATAGTTACTAAGTAAATGTGCATTGCACACTTTTGACGAAACATTGCTTTTGAATTTGGTTTATAAATATGTTAATGTTTGCAATGTATTGTGACGTTACGAAGTCAAATGATCTAGTGTGCAAAGTGCAAACATATTCGACAAAATCGGAATACTAATGATAATTAAAATATTTTAAGCAAATGTAATGCTTTTGTCAACTACACTTGGACGAAACAACAGTAAATTACAGTCATAATGCGAACAAGAAAACTCCGACCATATCTTCGTTTACACATGTAAAAAGCAAGGGATGAGACTTTTCTATCTTTTCGTGTATTTTTAAATAATCAATTACAATGTAAATACATATTAGAGGTTTGAAATCGTAAAATTTCAAAATTGAGACGATTGCTGTTTTTCTACTCGCCTCATCATCAACAGCCTAAACACGTCCACCGCTGAACATAGGCCTCCCCCAGAGTGCGCTACTTTGAGCGACTGCTCGCCTCCTGCATCCATCGGATCCCCGCGGCCTTCACCAGATCGTCGGTCCACCGAGTGTCGGCCGTCGACTCGCCTATTCATATTAAAATCGGCCATTATCTTACCTTTCATTTTCTTCTTTATATCGACAGAAACATCCATTACAGCTTCAACCACCAGCCTCAATCTTCTGTCCTTATCCAGCATCATCATTTTCTTATGTACAACTAATATCCTCTCGACGCTCCGTCTCACATCGTTCTCAAACACTTTCGCACCTAAATTCCTTAGAACTCGCATCATCCAGTCAACTTCTTCTACCACTTCTTCGAGAGACAATGGTTTGTTGTTCATCAGGCTTTGCATAAGGACTAGGGCGGTTAAATTCGATATTGTCGCTACTGTACATTCTTGTTGTTTTGTGATCACGTGATCAGCTACGCTTTGAATTTTTTTGAACTGGTCGGGGGTGATTTGCTGAAGGTCTAGAGGTTTTAATGTTTCTGAGGAGTGCGACGTGTCGTTATGTAGGTATTCTCGGACGGATATTGGGTCGCCTAGGTTGATGTATATGTTGCCAAAGTGATCATTCAGGCTGCGCAACGATTTTAGGAATCCCTGTAATGTAATTACGTAAAAATTTGTATTACCTTTTTTTTAACAACTTTTTTTAAGCGGTAATGTGTCTTTATTCTTTAAACTAACTATTACAATAACACGGTGCAAATATAGTAATCTCAGTAGCGGTTACATATTTGAAAAGTTTGGTGTTGTACCATCGGCCCGTGGGGACCGGGAGCTCATCGCGTTTTCCAAAGTTTATCAGAGCGCCTGGTTGATACCACGCATAACCAAAATGCTGGAACTTCACTTATTTGGCTCAACGAATCAGCATTGCAATTCAAGGAGGCAATGCTGCCAGCATGTTGGGTACGCTACCTACCGGTAGTGGTCTGGACTCTGGAGCATTTGGACAGTCTATCTATAGCATAGGCGATCGCGGCTAGTATACAGTCCTGTATTACCTAGGGTATCAATTATCTACTAATAGTGCAATGCGGAATGACTACCTAGAAAAATATAAACGCAAGAAAAATAATAAAAGTATGCAAGAAAGGCAAACAGATTTCTTTAATTTACTTCATACTGAGGCATAACAAAACAACGCTCCTGTAGTAAATCAAGGTTAAATTCATACAATTTGAGAACCGATTCATTACTTTAGGCGTGAATTTGTGTTATTTTATTAATTTAAATCTAATTTTATTACTTGAATCAATCAAAAATTATACTTACTTCGTATAAAGTGGACTGCCATTTTTTAATTACTATTTTCCTTTATATAATGTGATTACTAATTGTGAATTTTATTAAAACTTATTGTAAAATACTAATACTTATTGTAACATTGTTATCAAGAAATAAATGATATACTAAAATCATGCAAACATAATTTGTCATTTTGTTACATTTTGACTGGCCTAATAGCTCAGTAAGTTTGGTAGCCCTGCCTTCGGAACTGTAGGTTGTGGGTTCGATTCCCACCTAGGACAAACATTTGTGTGATGAACATAGGTGTTTGTTCTGTGTCTGGGTGTTATATTGTATTCTATGTATGTATTTATAAAAATAAAAAGAAGTATTCTATCAGACTTTATGTTCCCATAGTACAAGCTTTGCTTAGTTTGGGACTAGGTGGCGCTGTGTGAAATTTCCATAAATATTTATTTATTATTATTTCCACAAAAGTATTTATAAAAATGTGTGTTTTATTAAAATGTGTCCTACGAAGAGAATAAATTCTGCAAAGCTCTGGGTGCCGTTGCAGTAAGTTAGGTATGGGCGCTTTTCACATCTAATAAATATATTGACAGTTTTTTTATACGAGCTCTTTGAAGGTAATCTCGAAATAGCTTTCCGATACCTTCCAAAAACGAAATCTTGCTTGAAATTTTGTCCATTTAACAAACTACACAATTCCGAAAGATCTATAGCACTGTCAGTGAATATAGGAGGTTTTCGTTTTTCCTTACATCGTTTCGTCTATTGTTAGACCTAATTAAATATTTCATTGGACTCAAGGTTACTAATTACCATTTTTATACATGTATACTGATGACGCATTCCGTCGGACATAATAATATGTTGAACTTGAAATGTATACAATACAATAGGTTAGTTGCCCTCTATTAAAAATTTATAATTAAATATTATTTTCATAACGTAGGTTACATATGAATCTAATAATTGAAAAAATAAGTAAAATAGGTAAACGAATCGCGGAGTAAATAGCTTTAAAGTTTCTGGAGGGGGCTTTGCCTGTCCCTTTCTCGCAAAACAGAGATCATGTGGAGCTTCCCCACAGTTCCTATGAAACTCTATCAAAACACAAGTTGTGACGTCACATGCCGAAGGGATTGTATGTAAAGCTACCACAGCTTAGTAATAAGGTACTATGAAGGACCAAGAACTGACGTCACTGCATGTTTGAGCTGTCTCTTTCTATTCCTGTATTTTAAAATGCTTGTAACTTTGTCACTTTTTGAAATATTTAATTTTTGTTATTGTAATAAACAAACACAGTGAGAAAAGAAGTTTTTTTTTAATTTACATAATGTTTCCTTATTTTTAGGTAAGTAATTTATCATCTATACTCCTAATACTGTAACAGGTGCAATTCTGTACGTTAAAGATATTTTGATAATTTTTTTGGAGGTCCCTATTATCGATGCTGAAGCCAAACTATTTTTTTTTTGTTTTCATTTTTGTCTGTCTGTCTGTATCTTGGCTGAACATCACGCCGAAATTACTGAATGGATTCAAATAAATTTTGGCATGATTTGAGTTCATATTACGAGGTAGGCTATAGGATACTTTTAATCCCAAAATTCAGCACGGTTCCCGCGGGAGAGGGGATGAAATTAAAAATATGTACTTAGTTGTAATTCATTAACGCGTGGTCCGAATTCATTTTTTCTTTATTTGTTAGAAACGGGGGTGCTTTAAATTTGTCCCGTAAATATTTCAAGGTCGTCGGTTTTGTGGTTCAGAAATTACAGACATACATACAACCTTCATTGTTAGGTCCAGAGCCACTCGTACCTTGTACTATGGGAAAGAGAGAAGGGAGGGCGGAAAAGATAAGAGAAAAGGATGAATGGATGAAGGTGAATGGAGGCAGGTTCTGGCGCACCTGCCTCCTTTCGCCGTTTTATTCATTCATCCTTTTCCCTTATCTTTTTCCCTCTTCCTTTACACTGAGATAAGGCATAAAACTAATTAACTCATGCGAAGCCGGGGCGTGTCAGCTAGTTTCATATAAAGTGCCAACAATGCTATTTGAATTTGATGAGAACAGGAAAATTTATAATACATAATTTTTGTTACTTTTTATCATGTTTTTTCAGCCAAGCGTTCCCGCGCAAAAAAATTGTATGTCTGATTAGATTATACTTCACAAGAGGCGCCCATCCTGCCGTTTCACCTGTTTTCCCGTATTCAAGCAGGAACTTTCAATTAATGTCTATCTCAGTAGTATTAGCAATCTGTGTGCTTTGTGGTGCTTTCGTCCTAATCAATTTAGTTATCTTAGCTAGAAAGCCATACAAACAAATAAACAGACCTTTCCTTTTATGAATATTAGTTGGAATTAGGATAAAGTCCTATTCAAACCAGCGCGCTATTCGTACCGCTGTGGGTAGCGGTAAATACCGCACGGGATCACGCGCGGTATTTCGTATTGAAGTTCCGCGGCTAGAGGGAAACTTCATACAAAATACCCGGGCGGAATCCTGCGCGGTATACCACTACCCGCAGCGGTACGAATAACGCGCCGGTTTGAATAGGGCTTAAGTCATGGTTATTTATGGTGGTATTTATAATTATTGTTATTTATATTTAGTAACTAGCGTTTGGCCATGGCACCGTCCTGCTTGTACTGCAAAGTGCAAGATAAAATACACCAGATATCATAGTAGTATTTTCAGCGCGAACTCGAAATTGTTTTAAAATATATATCTCAGTACTCTGAGTCTCGTAATAGCACATAACGATGAGACATTCACCAAATTTTAAATTGAGAGTTTAGCAATCAAACATACCAATTGACATTCAATTCCGTCTAGTAGTTACCAAGCCTATAAATAACAGATAAACTTAGAAATGTAAGAGATAAGATAAATAGATAAAAGCTAAATAGACACAAGTTAATAGATTTAAAATAAATATATGTAAGATAAATATGGATTTATGATAAATAGATATAAAAAAAATAAATTTTGTTTATGATAAAAGTAGCAGACAAGCACACAGCCCTCCTGATGGGAAGAGGTCACCGATCTGATGGATGTAAAATAAATGGAAATAAAATGAATAGATTTTTTTTTTGATCAATGGATATCTCACCCCAGTTGATTCCTTAGGTTTGGGCACGCCTAAATGTTCATACGCGAAGAGGCCATGTTCCATCAGCCTATCATAGCTGATGTTGATGGGGACCACCGTGATGTCTGACACTTCGCGAGCGAAGAGCGGCATCAGCGTCATGGATAACATACCTGGGGAAGAGGAACAGCGTCATATACAGCATTTTAGGGTTCCGTATTAGTGTAAAAGAAAATGCAACCCTTAAAGACATCACTTTGTCTGTCTGTTTGTCAAGAACCATTTCTTCAAAAACCGAATAAATCTATGAAAAAAGAACCGCAAATATCGCAGCCGTATAGTATCGGTCTGACAACGGCTGGCAGATTACGTAACTCACAACAAATTTGCAACAGGCGTAAATTTCGCAATCATTGCTGCCAAACATCACTTTGGCGGATCACGCTAAAACGATCGCGTTTTTTGAGCCTTAGTATTTTGATTTGTTAAAATCAAGTCTTAGTTGGTCACCAAAATCAAGTCACGGTCTGTCCAGTCAACATTAGGGCTTCGCAGACGAAGTATCTTTACCTTTCAGTATTAACTGCTTTGCCCAAGTATTCAAATTAGAAATTGTACTAAGTTAAACTTTTCACAGTATTCATAGCGAAATAAAAGTACATTATATACAATATATACATTATTCGGTTCATTGATTATACATGGCTATGACGAAGTCTTGACGTCAAACTATTGTAGCAATATTACAGATGTTAAGAATTACTTCCTAATAAAATTGCTATGACCAAAAGTGGTCTGCTTTCGGTGTTTATAGCTAGCCTATCATTTGACACAAAATAAGAAAATTGATTTAAAAACAAAAGATAAATGATGATAATTATTATCTTTAACAAGATGACATGTCCAAGCTTCACACGGTTAATAGTACATTACTGCAGCGGCCAGCAGCAGAGGCATTGATGGACGAACGTGCAAATGTGGGCCGAGGCACACATACGTAAGTCCATCAATGTCTAGTTGTGGCCGCGCATTATTTGAGAAAAGTGCTATACAAGCACTTTTCTCAAATAATGCGCGGAAATCAAAACTAAGTCCCCCCGGGTAGCCATGTCACGACAGATATGAGTTTTGTATGTAATTTATTTGGCCGCTAAACCACGACAGATATGGATTTTCATACAACTTTTGCCGGCTGCTGCTCACCAGTACAGCAATTTCGATTTATCTCGAAGAAGGTTGTCAAAATAATACTCACATTTCCAAGCATGTTTGAAAAGATTCGTTTTACGTCCTAACCCTGTTTACCCTGTTGAAAGGAAGATACTTCAGACACAGATAACCCCCAATAGATACCGCATTCCGGGATTTTTGTTCGGATCCTAGCTCACCAAAACTGGCGGAAGGCGCGGGTTGCGGGGACTGGAGCCAATGCGCTATTATTGGCTGTTTCGAGTGATGCCCTAATAATGAACTCTAATAATTGGTCGAAACTAAGGCCGTGCTGCGAAGCGGCGATTTATATAGACCCATTTACGCCAATGCGTGGTGTGCGGTCGTCGTCTTTCATGCGGTATCTATTGGGGGTTATCTGTGACTTCAGACAAGACTTCCCTTGGACGAGATAAGTGGTGGCATCATTTTTGTTGCCCAATGCCTTAGCAATGTTTGATCGTAACGTGCGGATCGCCTACGTAGATAGCTGTACATAGCACTGCACTGTGGAGGCCGGCCGTATTATTATATACACCATGAAATCATCGCGAAGATTAAATTAGGTACTTTATACTTAAATAACTTACATAATTTTTCACCTTTTACCATTGTTAATTGTTTTTACTGTGTTATAAATTATATAAGTACAAAACAAATATAAACTTCTTGCATATAAACTACTTCCTTATTGCTTCGTGCAACACGTACTTGGCCGTTTTTGAAAACATAATATCTTTATGTATCATTTTGAAAAACTTGCTATAAAACTATACCAAGATTAACAGAAATCCGTCCAGTAGTTTCAGCGTGAAGCGAAGCGCATTCAAAGGGACATCAGGCAACAAAAAAATATGTTTTACTTTTAAATCGCTAAAGAAGTGAACAGCAAATATAAAATATTCAAAAAATATTCATTGTACGGGTTTAGCCCAGTGACTATGTACAATTGTACAGATCACTTCTAACACATGTTTAGATTATGCTTGCGCTCGTAACATATCTTACGTACGTATCTTACTGTGTTATTCAGTTCTGTGTGTGTGTGTAATCTAATATTAACAGGTGAAAGACCTGATTAAAGATGTCACACTGAGGAAGTAGGTTAGTCGGTCCGAGTTACCGAGGTTAAAACTACATAGGTGCTTGCGTTCATGCTTAGATCTCAGAAACCTGAATTGATTCTGTGTTACGTTTAGGAAAAGTTCAAGAGATTGCATGTATATGGCATATGCATTATGCAGCTTTTTTAACCCGATTAATTTTTAAGCTCCCGAAAATATGGATCAGTTTGGGATCACTTTGATGTCCGTCTGTATGTCTGTCTGTCAAGGCCCTCTTTCGATACAAATACGCAAGTCTGTCAACACATAATTTTGTAAAAAATATCGCGTTTCTATCTCTATTTAATAAAAGATATGATTCTGAGATTTAAACCCATCTTTATGAAACTCACGCCGCGCGTCATCAAAGTCTATAATATAGGCTTTGATGGCAAAAGAATATACCACATGCTAAAGCGTTGGGGGCTTGTTGCAGACAGAAGGCGCCGTTACGCGTTCGTATATAACGTTCCAGCTCTTTCCACCGTTTGCCGTAATACCATCTCACCATATTTCGGCGGCAGACTCTTGTTACTGCGACTTCTAGTGCCTTCCAGGAAGAACTCGACTGGAGCGCAGTGCTTCGCGACCACTGTCCTGACGTACTGTTTCAGAGTCGCAGCGTATAAAGGCGCTCCGGCTAAGGTGCGTCGGATGTAGAACGCGCATGTTTCGCGCATTAGCCGTCCTATCACTGCCATTGAGTAGAAGTCTGTAAGGAAGATTTTTGTGTAAAGACATTTTGGTTGGTTTTATTATTTCCTGATCCTTTTTTAGTGGCGCATTATAATAACACGGGTGGTAGTAACAACGGACTGGCAAACCGTTTATTGTAGACTTGTATGGGGTGGCCTATGCTGGTCAAAAACAGTACAATGCCAAAGATTTCAATCTTCAACTTACTGGATGGAGTGGAATAGTCTCAACATAACAAAATTACGGTGAAAAAAATATTGTTACAGCACCTCCCTCCTCTTTAATCCGAATCCGAAAATTTACCCCCCGTTCGGATTATAGTACATAGAATTTATAGTGGGTATGTTTCTTAAACTTCAAAGAAATCCAATGATTTAGTTTGTCGGGAGGTAGGTATTTTATGAGAAATAGAAAGCTTTGTCTCGCAATTTTCGTAAGAGTATTTTTCTGCCACAGCTAGGAATGTCCACTTGGTTAGCCCATTCAAGGCATGTATTTAGATTTAGGCGTGGTGTGGGGCGTTCGGATTACAGAGGTGGGTCGGATTAAAGAGGTCCTGCTGTATTTATGTACCTACGTATTTCTTTTTAGTATAAAATCGCAAATCTAGTACACATACATTATATTTAATACATTCTTTATTTTAGGGAAAAAAAATCAAGTGTTAAAGTCCAATATTATTAATATTATTATCACCTTTGTCATGCAAATGCATTATGTTCCATGTTAGGTAAGTGATGCGATAAAAATCTACATTTGAAGTAGTTAGCAGAACCATGTTTATGTTAAAGTACACATTATGTACTGTTCAAACATGTTCAGAGTAAATATTGAGGGCCTTGCAAGAACAAGTTCCAATGTTGCGTTACGACATTCTATAACCTATGTCATTGTCAATATTGATAGCTTCTAACAAATAAAAGATAATGCACCTACAGAGCACAGAAATACTTTTTCTACCATAATCTGCAGGCTTTGCAACCTTCGGTCAGTTTTCCTATGTGCACAGACATCGGAAGACTGCTGGTCTTCCTGCATCCCGATAGCACGGGCAGGTCACGGGTGACAAATAGATTTTCCTCCGTTTTACCTCCACATGAAGCGAGTAAAACAGGTAGTAAAATAGAGGGAAAACTATTCGTCTACAGTGCCATTTACGGGTGCTGGTAGACATTAGGTGGCAGAACTAAAACGCGTCACTTGATCGCGCAAAAAGGGCCGCAGTCCAGCCTAATGCGGAAAAGAGCCCGCAAACCATGAACCCTTAAAAAATTCTGACACAAGGGCTAACTTGAAATGAGGGAAGGATTAATAAGTAATAATGGTAATATGGTAAAGTAACGAAACATACCCATGCCAGCAGCGACGGTAGGGAAGTCAATGTTGTAGTGATAGCACAGATATGTCATCAAACAGAAATCAGCATAACTTCTGTGTGTAGGCAGAAATAACACTGGATTGGTGCCCATGATGGATTTCAGCTGAAAATGTACACTGAACTCATTCTAGTTTCTATGTGGTTTATTGTTTAATTCCGAAAACAATATGCATTACAGGATTATTTTGTCATGCATTTGTCTTTCAGTCTGCACAGGCTCTCTTTTTTATAAATGGCTGAAGGGATCACAATAAAATTGATAAATGAAAAATACTAAGACCACAGACTCAATCTTTATGAAATTCAAGCTTGTAACTTTAGTAAATTCATGAATGAAAGGCATGCTAATTTTGGTTTTATAGTTAAAAACATGTCTAGTATATGTATAGTCTATTTTAAGGGCTTGTGCAAGGCCAGCGCGAATTCAAGTCAAAGCCACAGAATAGATGTATAGTACTAGGCCAAAGCGGGGATGAGCCAGGGGCAGAGTGGTAGGGGCAGTCTAAGTTAAACTGGTTCCAACGCACAATAGTTTAGGTAATTTATTATTACACTGAATATAAAAGGCATTTTAATAATCCGCTATACATAAGCCCTCCATTATATTTAGTTCAACTACTACACAAAGTTTCATGATGTTATTTAAAGTATTCATTGAATAATCGCTGTTTATTTGTACGGTTTGGAGGTAACTTTGTAATTTTTTTCTATTGAGAAAATTTTATTAATTCGTGTTTTCACTATACATTTGCAGTAGCATTAGTCCTAAACTTTACCATATATTAATTTCAAAGTCATTGTTGCAATATTGTTGACAGGATACTGCTTCAAGCTAAGCCGTTTTAAGCAATTTGGCATTGTATTGGCTCTTAAGTGTCTCAGTCAGTTTGTTATTTATCTTTACACATCTTAGTACCTATTAGGTACATGTATTTATTCCTTATTAGTATCTAGGGACTTTGTGTTGTGTATACATTAAAAAATGCACCAGTTGTTATGACTATGGTTTTTTTACAACAGATGAGTAATCCATTTGATGTTGTTATAATAGATTTTGACCCTATTGGAGTAAAATCATAATAGTTATAGAATTAATAGTGTTATTGCAGATTATTCATAAAAATACACACTGATTGTATGACTGTTCAAGATATTTAAAACATAATAATATGATTTGCAATCATCTAAACAAGAGATCTATAAAATTTTGTTTACTACAAACAACAACCTATGATGTCAATCCAACCATTCAATTATTATTTATACACTAGCATATATGTTGTCTCTACAAGCTAGCCTTGAGTTCATAATCTCATAAAATTTAGAAATTCCATTTCTCCTGAATTTGAAAATTTTCTGGGTAATTTTTTATTTTGATTGTTCAATAAAACGCTAATTCAAACTATTTAGAATATTTTAAAACCCAACATAGCCAAGTCAGTCCAGCAGTTCTCTTCGTACACTTACTCTAACATACAGAATTTAAATTATTTTTTATATAGAAAGAGATAAAATATATAGATAGATTATTACGGAGCATTCAAAGCAGGTTTTGTATGTATGGTTTTCACATCAAAACAACTGATCTGATTTAATTGAAATTTTGCATGCAGATTACTTACGTTCCCGAGATCAATTTATGACACTTATTATCCTAGAAAATTCACTGTGGGTGGAATAGAATGGTAACTAGCAAGTGAAAATAAAGAGGACATCTAGTTTTATCATTATACAAGAAATCTGTTTCTAATAATATGCAGGGCAAACTGCATCGAGTAAGTGCATGAAAATTGTTTCTATCATAATTTAATTATTTTTATTTTTAAGTTCCCTTGTTTAGGCTTGATTGTTATATTTATGTCATGCTGTATACATGACATAAATATAACACACATTTTTATAAGCTGTAGTGGCTAACTTGTTCTGTTGTATTTGTGTTTATGGTGCCAATTTTATTATTACTTTATTTTTTATAGTAAAAAAGGTAACATACATACATACATTTTTTTTTTAATTTATTATTATTACCTTTAGAACAGCAGGCTCATTGATGTATAGTTTGATCTTCATCATAAAGCTGATATTCAAGAAAACAACTCCCATCCATCTAATGACATGAACTTTCTTTTCAAAACCCATTTCTTCTAAATAATTCACTACTTCTTGTTGTAACTTCTGTTTCCTTACACCAGTCCTAGCACACTCCTGTTGAATACAAAAAATTAGGGATAACGTATGATGCTTTTATGCCAAATAGACAAAGTATTGTGAAACGAAGATTGTCTGTGGGGTTTCGAATAGGAACCTTTACAGGACACAGTAATCGTTATAGATGATTTCATTCATTTTAACTCACAGATTCTATGACGGCATCCAAGTAGACAGAGTTAGCCACCATATCCTTTAGTTCTTGTGGGGAATGGTACCTGTCCAATTTAAGGGTCGTCTGTGGTTTCCAGCTCCTCGTCATGAAGCTGAATACCCCCGACTCGGTGTGCCGCGGCTTCATGATATCCACAAATCCCACATTATCACCCATATTTTTAACGATTTTATCTAACGCAAACAAATACAATAAACATTTCACCTAATGTATACTTATAAGTGGAGACCAATGGAAGACAAAAGCCAATTTATATTATTCTATATGAGGCCGATATTATTTTAAAACAAACTATGCACATACATTGCACACACCACTGGACTGGACACCCCACAGAGTACCTTTTTATAAACCCGCACCCGCAGTCCCGCAGTACCACAGACTAACTAAGGATACTACCAAAGAGAACTTTGAATATCTACGAGTAGAACCGTAGTATATCATTCATGGATAACAAGGAGAGCGCTATACATTCGGTACTAAGCAAAAAAAAGACGAACGTAATATCTTTGGTCCTTGTCACCGTTACCGGGTTTTTTTATTTGGCTTCGTTTGATCTAAGCCAAACAGAATAACAATTTTTGAAATTGTTGTTTTTTGTGAAATAATCCTATTTAAATGGTGTAGGGTGCGTGGCGAGGTTGCAGTGATGTTGAAAGATAATTGTTTGTTTATTAATTTATTCACTATTTTCTAAGACTAAAATGTTATATGTTACTGATGTTGATGTTAAAATGTTTTTTGGAGTTTTGGCGGGAACGTGAAAAAGTTCACGTCGTTGCATTGTATTATTTCACAAAACTTATGCTTTTTCTAGTGTTAATGTTTAAAATTAGTGGCATTTTACGCATTAAGTGCTGAATTACGAGTATAAGTGTGGGCAAGTGATATAATGTAGTGAAACGTGGTTTTTCGTGTTGCTTCCAAAATTCCATAGAAGCCTCTAGTAAAGTTGCCACTACTTTACTAGGGTATGACTTAGACTGGATTATGACTACCTGACTTAGACTGGACTATGACTACCCTGACTGACTGTGACTAAGACTTGACTTTACATGAAATATTTCATAATACGATGAAAAACTACAATACTTGACACTGGCTAAATACACTATGTGTGGAGCCAAAATATAAGAAAAAAAAAAATGTTTTTTGAATGCCCGTTCGCCGCGGTGGTCAAAAGTGCACTGGCGACACATTGAGTTTCCATAAATTAGCTCAATGCGTCGCGCGAATAAGGCTGATGAAGATGTTTGGTAATGCACCAAACAAATGGTGATATAGGCAATAAATATTTGAGAAATAAGGGTGTGCAGTGGGTGGTTGCAGCATTTTAAGCAACAGAAGTCGCACTGAGGCGTAAATATGAAGGAATAACATTTCACAAGTAAGTAGCCATTATTTTGTCTATTTTCCCTTTTTAGAAGTGTTTATTGTGAAAAATATAGATACATATATAATATATAAATATAGATATATATAATAAGCAAAAGGTTCGTCTAAAATAAAAATGAGGTTCCCGCCATGTTTATTTTTCATTTTTACTTCTCTAAGCAGTGTGCTCGCACAATTAACAAAATACTACTACTAATGAAAAACTTTGATATGCCATTTATTTTATTCGCAATCTTTCAAGTAAAAAAACACATCCATGTAAAAAAAATGACTAACTAGCCACTAAAAAGTATTTTTAATCAATTATCACAGTAAAATATACTAATTACTAATTACTTTTAATATTAAAAATTGTTAACTATTCCAAAACACAGACAAATACTACTAAACAAACACTAAAGATTTTCTTTTGCATAATGGCAACGTGCTAGACAAGGATAGATACCAACTAATCTGCTATCTCACGTGCCTCGATTTTCTACTCTGACATATTACAGACGAAAATAGTAGTAGCAGCACCTTAGCAGCACAGTAGCAGTATCACAGCCACAGAGTAACCATTTGTGTTTTCTCTAATCTGTGATCACAGCAGTATGTAGTAGCGTCAGAGTGTGAATTTTAATGACTAATAGATTCAACATCCTGATTACGTAGTCTGTAGATCCGTGACTATCACAGACTACACCATATATATATTATTTTTCTCTATGGACTACACTATACTCACAGACTACTATACGCTAAACTCTTTGAATATGTACGAGTAGAAATCTATTTCGCGTGGCCGCCTAGTTGTTTCTTGCTCCCACACAAGGTGTCTCCCAAAATTTTGGGTAGATAATGGGCGATTTTGTTAGCCCTATCTATGGAGTACTTTACTTTACTAATTTTATTTTTACAAATCATAATAAACTAATTAAAAGAAGGGAAGGGAGGCAGCCTATATCAATCACAGACAATGTAGTTGTCTAATAGTGTATGGTTTATGAATAAATCAAATCAGAACTTCCAAAAATTACCTCGAACAAATATAAACTTACAAACGACATTGTCCACATCTTAGGACATTACGGCCTAGCTTGAACAATCATTTATGTTGTGATGTAAATGACAGTAAAGCATCGTTCGAGGGTGTCGATGACTAATCATGGATTATCACGGGTCCCATGGTCTATCGTCCGTAGGTCTGTGAGCCAGGTTCAACTTTAGTGGAGGTATCACATTGTGACGATGTCATCCTCCTTCGTCATCGTTTCAGCTATTCACCTGCTTTCTTAGTTTTCGCATCAAATATTGGCCACTCATAATCTAGATTTAAATTCAAAATTAGAACATTAGTCACATTCCTTTCATTTTCCATACATTTTCGTCATTCTTCATTTAACCACCGAGGCGTACGGTTCTCGCTTGTGCTACACCAAATTTTAATATTCCTCTGTTTATACAATAATCAGTGCTCTATTCGAGCAGTTTTATTTTACGGCCGTTCGAGTCGAACGAGTCTACCATTTTATAATATATTCAGTGACTTCCAGGCCTTTAAACATACGAAATTATTGTTACATTTCTGTGAATAAACCCGTTCTCCCGAAGCCTACCGTTGTTATTCCAATAGTTCCGGATTTCCCAAACGTTACCTACGTGTTCCCGTGAGTGTCCTCCCCTTTCTGAGCTACCGGGAAGAAGCTTTGGGGGGACCTCCGGGACACTGGCGCCTACAACGTGGCTAACCTACCATTACAATTACATTCCACATCAAGATATCAAGATACATCCAGGATACAACTTCAAGATCAGTGAACGTGTGAAATATTTTAAGTCGTATTAATTTTTCAAAATTCAAAAAGGCATAATCGCCAACGTGAACAATTTTAAAATTTTCTTTCGGCAATAGGGACTCCGGATTTTTATTTTTTTACCATTTTAATGTGCGGCATACATTGTAATTTATAATAAAAATATTAATTTAACACATTTTTAAAACAGTTTACAGAGTAAGCACAAGCGAGGGTGAGTTGCAAAATATATTAGTATTTCATCATCCATTTGTATTTCCATATAGCCACATCCATCCCTTAGTGACATAATTAGTGTCATTGTCATTTATTTTATTTTATTTCATTAACATCATTCATCCGTAAATAGTTTACACACCAAACATTCATAACTCAATACAATAATACTTACAGTACTCACATTAAACATAATCACAGGCTACCCATGTGTAGTTTCACAGCCAACTGAAACCTGGAGTGTTTAAAACCTTACGGTCATTCCAGGTGGAAATTGGTACTGATTATACAACGTGCGTAGGGAGAGTATCCTTACGTAAACGTGCACGCAGACTTCCGAAGCGCGTTGCGTATACTTCCTAGGTCTTCGAGGCCGACTCGGAAAGTACGTGACCGTTGAGGCTGTCCAAGACTCCACACACATTACACAATACATACAATAAATCATATTAGTTTCATATTTCGTTTATTTCGTCTATCATTTGCCTTTACCATTTTCAATCATTTACTTACTTTAATCATAAATAATTAAGTACCTATCTAAGTAAGGTAAGTACCTACCTACACTTACCGCTTAATTTTTTTTTTTTTTTTCGCATCATCTCTACCTATATCGCACGTACCCCTTTACCGCCGCTATCCTACCGAGATATTTAAATAAATTTAGGTACCTACTTAATCTAATAGGTTTTCTGACATTCGTTCAATATGGATCCAATCCATTTAAATAAGCCTGAACTAATCTATGAACTAAAGTTAAGAAATGCGACAATTCTACCTACCCATACAGCAGAAGAATTGCGTTCACAGCTCACAGGTTTACTAGAAAGTTCTACGGACCAGGTACAGGGTCTCAGCCCATATTCCGTTGATCAGGACATAGAGGAACTTAAAAAATGTCTGACACTCATTTCTGCACGATTAATTTCTTATCCAAATCGTAAAGAAAAAGTGTCAACATATCTCATACATGTTAGGGATAGGTTAAATAATATGAATATCACCACTGATTTAACAGCTGACATTTTAAAGAGCTACAGAACTATCTCAGAACAATATTCAGAATACAACACACGTTTTCAAAGTTTAGAAAATCCAACACTGACTTCCGTCTACCACTCTTCAGAATCTGTGCAGAACTCTGCACCAGAGGTTCAAACGAATATTTTACCCTATTTCGACCTTTTTTCACAGAAACTTATGAATATTTCCGACAAATCATGCAATGAAATAAAACGTTTTACGTACAAAGGTGATACTTGTCCGAAAGATTTTATTATGAAAGTTGAGGAATTTGCGATTTCACGAAATCTTACAGATAACAAACTTTACCATCACATATACGACATTCTTACCAGGCCCGGGTCAGCTTTAGTACCGATGTCTCCACGAAACGCTCCTGTCACACGCATTCCGACATTTTCCTTGCATCAAGTGACTTCTATAATGTCAAAAGTCAATTGTGTTGTTGTCATGGAAATTATGTACATAACACAACCTAATTAATCGGTATAATTCGTAGTTTTTCTGGCTTTTTGTGTATAATTTCAAATTAATATATCATTATCATCATCTTCTTTGCCTTTTTCCCATTTCGCATTTGTTATTGGGGTCGGCTCCCAAGCTCCCAGTCTAATCTGTAGCGGCAAGCTACCAGAACTACACGAGCGACTACAGGATCGGACCGTGAGTTTGCCTAATTCTCAGCTGTTCTTGTTTTTCGTTAATCCTGATAGTTTCAGGTTTCGCACATTTCTAAGTAAATCTAGATAAAACCCGTTAAATTTCAGTGGGGGCTGGGGGCCCTTTATCTCCACGGCGCGCTGGGCTGAAGCTCAAATTGCCCTTATACAAGATCTGGCCCTGAGCGACTGCCATCTGATCTCACAACCCATAAGGAACCAGTAACAAGGATGGTTAGACCTGGTATCAGATTCTATCAGGCGTCTGACTACCCGTAACGATTGCCATAGATGGTCTTATGACAACCGGGACCGACGGCTCTCGGAGGCACGGATGGCATTGAAAACTGCACATAACTTACTAGATAAATCATCGGTGCAAGGCCGAGGATCGAACCTGGTGCCGTAAGATTGCGAAGTGCACATGTTACTGCTCTGCTACCATCGCTCTAACTTCAAATTATATACCAATTATCTTAATCAGTTGAGCATGGGCAGTGACTATGGTTATTGATCAACACTATGGCGACGCGAAAATGTCATGTTGAAGCTTGCAACTAATTAAACTCATCGCCTGTTAAGTATCCCAAGGGACGATAAATTACGAGAATCATGGTTGTCTTTTCTGATTCCTACAAATACTGAGCTCAGTGGCCTGTCTTAGTGAACAAACGTGTTCGCCAAAATCACTTTGATATACCCCCAATTTGATGGGATGGGTAACCGTCTTCTGCATGGATATCCTTGTTCACTGCAAATGAAGTGTTGCACGGGATTCCCTTGAGCTTATCTGGTGAGTAAACTTAATTTGAATAGCAAAAATAAATAATTAAAATAAAAATGGTTTCAACCCAAAAAAATGGCCTAAAAATGTAAAAATACAAAGCTTAGGCTAAGAAATAAAAATAAATAAAAGCTATTTCAGTCTCATTTGTTTCATTTAATCCTTATTAGCGGGTGCTTCATCTTCCTATAGTATTAAAATGTAATAGGTTAAAATAATAATAATAACTTCCTATGTAACTTCCATGTCGATATTTTTTTGGCGTGGCGCGTCACTATGGTATCGATAACGATATTTGAATATGGAGCTAGGTACATCACTATGGCGACACCAGCGTTACGTGGAGACACGGGAACTAATTGTCGATCATATAGAGCTGTCCTATCTGTCTTTGACTAGTATAGTAGATATCTGTGATTCTTACAGGGACACCTTTAGAATGGTTTCGAGCACGTAAAGATACCATTAAGGATTGGCAATCTTTCAAAAATAATTTACTCAAAGATTTTGAAATTACAGATTATGATTACAAATTAAAAAAATCTATTGATTCACGAAAACAAAAACAGAACGAACGCACAATTTTTTACTTTTCCGAAATGGAATCTTTATTTTCGAAGTTGCACGAACCATTATCCGAGAATGCGAAAATTGATATCCTTAGACGCAATTTACGCCCAGAATTTAGTAGACGTTTATCGCCAAGTGATCTTACTTCAGTTGTTAACTTATTTGAATCCTGCAAATGGTACGAAAGCTGTATTGAAATTTCAAATTCAAATTGCTCTACTTCTACCCATGATTTATCAATGCCGTCGACTTCAAAAATACAACGACAAGCACCTACCTATCAGAAAGAACCAGTTATACCACAATATCCGTTCCATAATACCAACCAATCTTATGCACATGCACATACACAACCTTACCCATATCCTGTCTATTACCCAGTTCAATCAATAAATACTTCAAAAGAAGTTTCAATGAAAATTCCTACCAAATTTCTTTGCCCACGTTGTAGACATAACAATCACACGTTGGATAAATGTAATTACAACTATAAAGTTTGCTTTGGCTGTGGTAAAAAAGATTTCACTTTTACCAACTGTCCTGTTTGCAATAAAGCTAACCAAAAAAACTAATTACTGAGGAACGTGAACTTCAAAATTCAACTCAAACTTCTAATAATTTTAATCAGTTCGAATGGAATGATTGGCTTAATACTATTAGCATATATTTTAAGGCATACAAAGTTTCCACGCTCCTCTTCGATGATTCTTCAGATTTTGAACGTCCATACCTACAAATCAATGTCAACGACTTGATTTTAAATGGCCTACTCGATAGTGGTAGTTCCATTACAATTTTAGGGAACAATTCCCAAAAGTTACTAATGAAACACGGTTTTCAATTGCAATGTAACCAAACAATTAAAGGTTCAGTTGCGAATGGTGAACCTATCTACTCCATTGGTACTATTAAGCTTCCAATAAAGTTCAAAAATAAGTTTTCTATTATTACTGCTCACGTAATCCCAAGTATTACGCAACCTTTCATATTAGGTATTGATTTTTGGAAAACTTTTAACCTTGCTCCAGATATACTTGAAACAATCACTATGCGTAAACATTCTAATGCACCAACATTCATTATTAACACTGAAAATGTACAACTACATACATTCGATAGTCTTACCGAGACTCAGTCTTTACTTGCAAACGCAATTATACAGAAGTTTAGAGACATATCTACTGATGTACGACCCTTAGGTAAAACACACCTCGTTGAACATCATATCGATACAGGTGATCACGCACCAATTCGTCAACGATGTTATCGTTTATCTCCTGAAAAGCAGAAAGCACTTCGTAACGAAGTTGACAAAATGCTTGAGCTTGACGTCATAGAACCTAGTGAGAGCCCTTGGCTTAATCCTGTAATCATCACTCCTAAACAAGATGGCACTTGGCGGTTTTGTGTCGACAGCCGTAAATTAAATGATATTACTAAAAAAGATGCTTATAAGTTGCCTTTTATTTCTGATATCATTGATCAACTTAAAGATGCTAAATACCTATCCTCAATTGATATTGCCAAAGCGTTTTGGGAGGTCCCATTGAGATTAGAAGACAGACCTAAGACAGCTTTTCACGTTCCAGGCCGCGGAACTTATCAATTTAAGGTTATGCCTTTCGGTCTTACAAATGCGCCTGCTACTCAACAAAGATTTATTGATAATCTGCTTTCTGACGAGTGTGACAACTCAATGTTTTCGTATTTAGATGACGTCATAATCGCAACTAATACATACGAAGAACACGTACGCTTACTTAACAAACTACACTCAAAACTTTCACAAGCAAACATAACTGTGAACTTTCAAAAATGTGCATTCTTTAGAAAAGATCTTAAGTATTTGGGCTATGTTATCGATGAAAAAGGTCTTCACACAGACCCTGATAAAGTCAAAGCCATATTAGACATTCCTCCTCCCAAGTCCTCACGAGACGTCAAGAAATTTCTAGGCACGGCTAGTTGGTACAGACGTTTTATACCAAATCTTAGCACATTAGCAGCTCCTCTCACAAAACTTACTTCAACCAGCAAAAAAGCTCCACCTTTCAAATGGAGTCAAGAAGCCGATGAAGCTTTTCATAAAATCAAAGAAGCATTAGTTTCTACCCCTATTTTAGCTTGTCCAGACTTTACCAAACCCTTCGCAGTTCATTGCGATGCGTCCGCATTCGGCCTTGGAGCCATGCTTACCCAAGAATTTGACGGAGTTGAAAAACCTATTGCTTACATGAGTAAATCCCTTACAGGTCCACAAAGAAATTATTCGATCACTGAACGTGAACTCCTAAGCGTTATCACCGCGCTCGAACATTGGCGTTGTTACTTAGACAATGGTCAAAAATTTACTATCTATACAGATCATTCTGCACTTCAATGGTTCTTACATTTAGACAACCCTACCGGTAGACTTGCACGTTGGAGCATACGTCTATCTATGTTTAATTTTGATATTAAACATAAACGCGGTAAGGAACATCTTGTTCCAGACACCTTATCTCGATCTAAACCAATTGATATTATTAATTATAACCCAGCAGTCACTTCTGACTCTTGGTATACTTCCGTGTACTCTAGGTGTAGTACTAATCCCAAATCTACCCCTGATTTTATGATACAACATAATAAACTTTTCAAGTACACCCGTGCAACTACTCCAACTCATTCCGAATACATTTGGAAAGAAGTAATTCCATTAGAATGTCGTGAATCAATTATACATGAAAATCATTCCCTACCAACAGCAGCACATTTTGGTACGTTCAAAACATACCATGGCTTAAAAGAAAAATACTTTTGGCCAGGAATGTACAAAGACGTAGCTACATTTATTTCCAAATGTGAGAAATGTCTTGCTTTTAAACATCAAAATCAAAACACTATTGGTCTGATGGGGAAACCCAAAAACTGTTCTCGTCCGTTTCAATGTATATCGATCGATCTGATTGGTCCACTTCCTATCACACATAAACATAACAGGTACATTTTCGTAGTCACATGCTGCTTTTCCAAATACTGCCTACTTTTCCCAGTCAAACGAGCAACATCTTCCGTAATCAAACATATCTTGGAAAACTTAGTCTTCATGAATTATGGCGTACCTGAAACAATTATTCTAGATAATGGTCCGCAATTCATAAGTAATGAACTCCACGAACTATTTACGTTTTACAACATTCCAAAAATTCACTACACTCCACGTTATTGTCCTCAAGTCAACACCGTTGAGCGTTATAACAAAACAATCATAACAGCGATTGCCACATTCGTGGACAACGATCATCGCAATTGGGATTTACACTTAAACAAAATACAATTTGCCATTAATTCTGCAGTAAATGAAACTACAAAGTTTACTCCTGCCTTTCTAGTATTTGGACGTGAATTGGTATCATGTGGTTCCGTCTATAATTCCGCAGATTTAATAGACGAACTTATTTTTGCTCCTCGCGATGTGTATGCAGATAATATCGGTTTGCTTAGTTCGTTATTCGCAGAAGTGCAAGCTCGATTGTTCCGTGCACATGAAATTAACGCCAAATCTTACAATAAACGTCATCAAAACATAGAGTTCAAACAAGGTGACATTATTTGGAAACGTAATTATCCGCTTAGTTCAGCTGACAAATATTTTTCTGCTAAGTTAGCACCCAAATTCATAAAATGCATTATTGCAGCGAAAGTTTCACCACTGATTTATGATTTAGTCGACTTAACAGGCAAACCCTTAGGACGTTGGCATGTTAAAGACATTAAACCTGTTCGACGTAACTGACATTTTAATTAGGTACTTTACAAATCTACACTACCCTTAACAATATTTTTCATACGGGTATACACTAACCTTAATAATCTTACACGAACATGAACTAGGGTAACCATAATAATTTTTTTCCCAGGATTTTAATCCACATTTTGCTTAAAATTTTATACTCATTGTTCATTAACTTTTTCGAAGTCATGATTGATTAATCGGTTATTGAATTTCATTTCTTTTTAATATTACATGGGTACTTTCCCATACTATCTTTCTTTGATAATATTCAAAGATTACCTTAATTCGTAGACATAGTTCTACATTTATAATTTATCTTATGTTTCTCAATTACCTACAAGTTTAATTGACTTGTACTACTTCTACTAGAATGGTACTACCTACCTGCTATAATACGTAGCCCGCATTAATATTTGCGTGCCGATCTACTTCTACTTATTATTATATTTTTCACTAAGTACCATAACATACTTAGACTCGTGTTTCCCACACGTGCGTCGTACGTTTGCTGTACGTAAAGTATTATATAAATATTTTCACTTATCACTTATTCAGCGGGTAGTGACTGCATAAATAAGCCAACACTGACCACTAACAACCATTGTACATAATCACTTCAACAGCGGGTAGTGACTGCGTAAACAAGCCTACACTAAATAACATTGTAAATATACATTATTCATCACTTCACCAGCGGGTTGTGACTGTTAAAAAAGCCTACACTAATTATACATTTGTTCCATGAGTAACCTGTTAATTATTAGGGTTCCTCTATACTAGGAGTTTTCTTTCCAACGATGGAAACAAGACTTAGAAAGGGAAGTATGAATGGTTGATTTGTATGGATTAGGAACAATATCTATTGTACATTCTCTTGTAAAAACCATCCCCATCCCCAAAAATAAACTTCATAATGCATTTCTTAACTTTAATTTAAAAAAAAAAAGTTTAACTTTAATTTAAAAAAAAAAAAACTTTAATATTTTGTTACTTAACTAACAACTTAAAACCTTTACAATATTTTTATGGTACCTAAACTTAAAAAAAAAATCATAACATGATTTTTTTTTCCCGGGGAAGCGGGGTATTGTGACGATGTCATCCTCCTTCGTCATCGTTTCAGCTATTCACCTGCTTTCTTAGTTTTCGCATCAAATATTGGCCACTCATAATCTAGATTTAAATTCAAAATTAGAACATTAGTCACATTCCTTTCATTTTCCATACATTTTCGTCATTCTTCATTTAACCACCGAGGCGTACGGTTCTCGCTTGTGCTACACCAAATTTTAATATTCCTCTGTTTATACAATAATCAGTGCTCTATTCGAGCAGTTTTATTTTACGGCCGTTCGAGTCGAACGAGTCTACCATTTTATAATATATTCAGTGACTTCCAGGCCTTTAAACATACGAAATTATTGTTACATTTCTGTGAATAAACCCGTTCTCCCGAAGCCTACCGTTGTTATTCCAATAGTTCCGGATTTCCCAAACGTTACCTACGTGTTCCCGTGAGTGTCCTCCCCTTTCTGAGCTACCGGGAAGAAGCTTTGGGGGGACCTCCGGGACAACATGTTGAGCGAATTGTCAAGCAGTGGTATGGAGTAAAGTGGTTAAAATAGGAAATTAAAAATTAAAAGTATGTAAAAATGATTAATTATAGGTAGAAAAATTCAATTTCGTGTAACATACATGTAAATGGAAAATTGGCACTGCGGACTTTTTCAAAATAGTCTTTATATTTTTATCTGTTTTACTAAATAAATCTTTATCGAAATGGATGGAGCATATACGTGAAGATTTTTTCAGAATCCAGTTTCGGCGTCCTGTAGCATCTATCCATTTTTGAAATATTTCTTTGTCATTTGGTAAGCTAAAATAATAAACAGTAAGTCAGGTGGGGTAAGTAAAACGAAGGGGTACCCACTTAAGTGAAACACCCTATCGTAAATAATAAACTACGCAGATAAGCTCTATGGTGCGAAATGGTTTAGTCAATTCTCTAGCACAGATGTAGACGACGTTTCTACAATGTTATATAATAAAAAAAGGAGTCTGTTCTATTTAAATTTACAAAACACGAATTGGCAAAGCAAGTTATTAGTGTTTATGAAGATGTGAATTTTACATAATGTATTAAAACTACATACTTTATGATTTAATAGTTTTATAAAACCTATAGAGAAATTAATAGTGAGGAGGTAGAAATCCTATCCAAAAAAGTCGAGTCCTTTGACTCGGGCCAAAAACCGACACCTATAGGAAGTATTTTGAGGTGAGGCGAGGTTGTACGAAGTTAAGTGAAGTGTTCTTCCACACTCTCATATTCGCTTGACTTCGTCCAACTTCGCGAGTAGTGTTGACGTCGGTGGACAATCTCTCATCATAGATAGCTTATTACAGGAAGAGTTACTGTGTTAGAGCTGTTTACGTAAAATTAAAAGTAAAGTATGGTCCACTTACCTCACCTGACCATATGAGATTTTTTTTTTCAAATAAAATCAAAGAATAAGAGATTCCTTGAATCCCTACATATAATAATGTGTAATGTCACATTATAATAACCACACGTCCTCATGTGGATATCGATATGTATAGGAGTTTTAAAAGGCCCCTTTGATATTGAAAAAAAGCACACCCTGTATTATTACACCATTCGATAGTGTCGCTAATAAGGATCGAGTTCTAGGAAGTAATGACTACGGCAAACTTCAGGAAAATGTTGGATTTTAATTAACTGCTTTAATTGTAACATCCTGTATACATACACACTCACGCATAATAACATACAGATACACTACATAAATACATACTGGTCATCAAAACCCTCCTTTTTGATTCGCCGTAGTTAGGTACCTTCAAACGTAATTAATATCTATGAACTTCTACCTCTTATATCTCATTTTGGACTAAGTTTAGAGATATGCTTCTTAAACAAGTTTTGTTTATTACCGTATACTGTAATAGAAAATCAAGGTTTGGTCAAGGGCCGCGTGAAAAAAAAAAGAAGCCACCTTCCATACAAAATCCGGCGTTGTCTTTTGTCTAAAATTACAACTAAGCACCGCACCTAGTATTGAAACTACTGAGCTATGTAACGTAATAAGCAATACTCAAGCAAAAAGATTTTGCCGACTAATGAACATTCTCAATGTAGGGTAACTGTGTCTATGGGAAATTAAAACTCAAAATCTGGCAGTACCTTGTCAATAAAATTGTATGGTTATGTTTGGTTATTTTAGCCATTAATTATTAATTTAGCGGTTTTCCTGTTTAGCTGAGGACTTTTTATAACATGAAATGTTACTATGTACTTATATTTTTCACAATAAAGACTCCCAAGGAGACAAAATAAAGGCTACTTACTTGTGAAATGGTATTCCTTCAATTTTTGACTCTGTGCGGCTTTTGCAACCTAAAATGCTGCAACCACCCATTGCCCACACACTGTTTTATAAAAACTTATTGCTTTTATCACCACACAAGTAAATATATTTCACAAAATACAATATTTAATAAAATTCTCAACTTGTTTGGCTTAGATGAAAACGAAGCCAAATAAAAAACGCGGTAACGGTGACAAGGACCAAAGATATTACGTTCGTCTTTTTTTTGCTTAGTACCGAATGTATAGCGCTCTCCTTGTTGTCCATGAATGACGTCATATACTACACTTCTACTCGTACATATTCAAAGGCTAAACTATACTTTTTGGCTGAGACCAGGCCCGGGTCAGCTTTAGTACCGATGTCTCCACGAAACGCTCGTGTCACACGCATTCCGACATTTTCTTTTTTTTTTTTTTTTTCTTTATATTTTGGCTCCACACATAGTGTATTTAGCCAGTGTCAAGTTTTGTAATTTTTCATCGTATTATGGAAATTTTCACTTAAAGTCAAGTCATAGTCACAGTCAGAGTAGTCATAGTCTAGTCTAAGTCATAATCCAGTCTAAGGCATGCCCTAGTAAAGTGGTGGCAACTTTACTAGAGGCTTCTATGGAATTTTGGAAGCAACACGAAAAACCACGTTTCACCACATTACATCACTTGCCCACACTCATGCTCGTAATTCAGCACTTAATGCGTAAAACACCACCAATTTTAAACATTAACACTGGAAAAAGCATAAGTTTTGTAAAATAATACAATGCACCGACGTGAACTTTTCCGCGTTCCCGCCAAAACTCCGACATTTTCTTTGCATCAAGTGACTTCTATAATGTCAAAAGTCAATTGTGTTGTTGTCATGGAAATTATGTACATAACACAACCTAATTAATCGGTATAATTCGTAGTTTTTCTGGCTTTTTGTGTATAATTTCAAATTAATATATCATTATCATCATCTTCTTTGCCTTTTTCCCATTTCGCATTTGTTATTGGGGTCGGCTCCCAAGCTCCCAGTCTAATCTGTAGCGGCAAGCTACCAGAATTACACGAGCGACTACACGATCGGACCGTGAGTTTGCCTAATTCTCAGCTGTTCTTGTTTTTCGTTAATCCTGATAGTTTCAGGTTTCGCACATTTATAAGTAAATCTAGATAAGACCTGTTAAATTTCAGTGGGGGCTGGGGGCCCTTTATCTTCACGGCGCGCTGGGCTGAAGCTCAAATTGCCCTTATACAAGATCTGGCCCTGAGCGACTGCCATCTGATCTCACAACCCATAAGGAACCAGTAACAAGGATGGTTAGACCTGGTATCAGATTCTATCAGGCGTCTGACTACCCGTAACGATTGCCATAGATGGTCTTATGACAACCGGGACCGACGGCTCTCGGAGGCACGGATGGCATCGAAAACTGCACATAACTTACTAGATAAATCATCGGTGCAAGGCCGAGGATCGAACCTGGCGCCGTAAGATTGCGAAGTGCACATGTTACTGCTCTGATCGCTCTAACTTCAAATTATATACCAATTATCTTAATCAGTTGAGCATGGGCAGTGACTATGGTTATTGATCAACACTATGGCGACGCGAAAATGTCATGTTGAAGCTTGCAACTAATAAAACTCATCGCCTGTTAAGTATCCCAAGGGACGATAAATTACGAGAATCATGGTTGTCTTTTCTGATTCCTACAAATACTGAGCTCAGTGGCCTGTCTTAGTGAACAAACGTGTTCGCCAAAATCACTTTGATATACCCCCAATTTGATGGGATGGGTAACCGTCTTCTGCATGGATATCCTTGTTCACTGCAAATGAAGTGTTGCACGGGATTCCTTTGAGCTTATCTGGTGAGTAAACTCAATTTGAATAGCAAAAATAAATAATTAAAATAAAAATGGTTTCAACCCAAAAAATGGCCTAAAAATGGCAGTAAAAATACAAAGCTTAGGCTAAGAAATAAAAATAAATAAAAGCTATTTCAGTCTCATTTGTTTCATTTAATCCTTATTAGCGGGTGCTTCATCTTCCTGTAGTATTAAAATGTAATAGGTTAAAATAATAATAATAACTTCCTATGTAACTTCCATGTCGATATTTGTTTGGCGTGGCGCGTCACTATGGTATCGATATCGATATTTGAATATGGAGCTAGGTACATCACTATGGCGACACCAGCGTTTTGGGCAGACACTGGAACTAATTGTCGATGATATAGAGCTGTCCTATCTGTCTTTGACTAGTATAGTAGATATCTGTGGCTGAGACGGGGCGGGGATATCCTGTGGGGATTTCCCAAATCATAGATTACATTTTATAGCTTTCCCAAATGAAATGACGAATTTTATTTTATTTAGATCACAATAGTGCACAATAGTCATCTTTCTCTGAACACATCTCGCTAAAAAGTAATTCATTCAAGACGTGTTAGAAAACCTTTACTTTTCTGTTCTACAAGTTCTACAGGTAAGTTTTTATGTATGTTATCTTAACAATTTCTGCCGGTAGCTACTTTAAGTTGTATGTAAATGTTATGTGAGAAGTAGGTAGTAAAGTACCCATTCCTTACAATGTAATGTAAAATGTTTGTCAGCACTCAGCATTAGTCAGCTCAGCACTGCACTAGCAGTAGGAGTAGTAGTACCTACATAATATCGAAACTTATTTCGCCGTCTTATGTAGGTAGGTTTAATTAATTAGGTATGTACCATGGAACAAGGATGTTCCATGTAGGTACCACAGTAGCGGGGCTGAGTAGAACCGGGTTGAGTAAGGACTGAGCTGATCCTACAAAAAAAGTGTATGTACTGTACTTTTTTTATAGCATCTGTGGTACTTATAATTTCAACTTTGTTCTATGGCCGGATTTCCACCTGCAAGAAAACTTCTGCAATAAGTGATATCAGAGTATTCAGACTGTAGCTTGAAAGTGTATGCTATTGTAGTTTACAGTTAGTTTACTAACATTGAAAGGTAATGCCTAGTTTTATAATTATTTAAAAGTAATATACTTACTATTGTGTCACCTATTAAGGGTGGGTTTTTGATCCGTGGTTAAGGTAACCAATGTTTAAAATCTCCAACGAAATTTGACCGTTGGTTAGAATTTGTTAGAGTTTTTAACCATTGGTTACCTTAACTACGGATCAAATAACCCACCCAAGTGTGTCACTTATTGTCTGATGCTCAATATTCACCATGACATTTTTAAGGTAGAATTTGTCCAGGGTTCATAAGCTTGACTCTCAACTATACCTTGTCCATTTTATAAATGGTTTTTTGACAGCTGGACAACTGACAAGTTAGTGATGTGCTAAAGATTCCCGAATGTGATACCATTCCGATTGTACTATTATAATTAATAGAATCAGGTACATAAACGTAATAATCGATATTGATTAATGTACATTTTGATTTAGTTTTGAAGAATTCCATGAAGTACAATATTATTTGTATGAAATGTTAAGCTAAACAATACAAAACTTCATGGGTGTGAGCTGTCAAAAAACCATTAATAAAATGGACAAGGTATAAGATGATATTACGATTCAAGCACGTTACTAAAATTGCACCAGTAACAGGCCTAACTAATAAGCTTAGTCCCCACTCACCCCAATTATTAATATCAAATATTCTACTACCAATTAGTATGATTTGTAGTCAGGCAAAAAACGTGTGAGTAATATTTTTATTTATTACCAAATCTTATCAAGCAAATTCGGAAATTGACCTGCACAGAGTCAGAGTTGCCTGTGATAGGTTAGAACACCAAAGTAGGTTAAAATACGAAGCCTTTTGTCTTCATATTTTTTTTTAATACACACTAAAACTGGGTAAAACTATACATTCTAGAAAACATCCATAAATCCATCATGGATTGATCTTTAAGTGTAAACCACACTTCAGTGTATCTATAAAGATATTATAGTTGTTAAAATTTAAATCTAAATTTATAATCTTTATAGATACATAAATCCATTAAAAATTAGAGTATTTGTTGAAGTTTACTTTTTTTTTTGGTGATTATTTTTTACTATGGTGGTAATTTAAACATACACCAACTTTTATATCGGACTGTGCATCAACTTTTTTAAGCTTGTTGAACAAGAAATTGTTGTGGAATAATTGATATTGTTATTTGGGCTGAGTAGAACTGGGCTGAGTGGGGACTGAACTGATTAATAGAGTAATAGCCATTAATTAGTTTAATTACACATAGAACCAACTAATAATATTAGGTACTGATAATGGATTTTTTAATGAAAGATAAATGGTAGGGTATTTTACCTGATTTGGTTACCTATATAAACAGAATTTTTCTAAATTTGGGATGGCATAATAAAATCAGAATATATTGGAGATACATGGGAACTGTCTTAGCCATCATTAGGTCTATGTTTAGGAAAATAATTAAAACGATACTACCGTTCCTGCAGTGCCCCATTTCATAGAACTATAGCAGACCGACAATTGTCAATCAACAAATGTTAGAATAGAACTGACTATTGTACAACAAATTTCATGACAAAAATGTTTTATGAAACCGAGATCGCTTACCAATTACCACGATTTGTAGAACCATGACAAATGTGACTGCCGAAGCTTTGCCCATCACTGGTTGGTCAATCAAAATCGTAATCACCATTGCAGTTACTTGTACTTATCAGGCATGTGTACAATAAGTATGACTGACAATCATCAGTTACGTTGTCATTGTTTGTTTATGAAATGCAGGTTTGGCGTATTTGACTGACATTTGTAGTGTTATTATGATTTGTGGCTTTATGAAATAGGGCACAGTTGTGTATGAGAAAACTGGGTATTACCTTTACCTACTTTTATGCAAGTGTAACACATTTTATATTCCTGACTATAGACTTTTAGTAAGGGAGGGGTGACATATGAGAGAGAAATCCCTCACATGCCCACGTCATCCTGAGACATCACACATTTATTTAATAGAATAACCACCCTTAGATGTGCGTAGTGCAGTGTCATGCAAAACTGTATTCACTTTGAGTTCTGAGTGATACTGCAATCTGTCAAAAAAATAGGTGTTACATTATTATGAGCCGTGACGCTTAACACGTCACGTCAATCGTTTACATAAAATAACCGGCCAAGTGCGCGTCAGACTCAAGCACAAAGGGTTCCGTACCATTATCTATAAAAACCATCAAAAAAATCACGTTTGTTGTATGGGAGTTCATGAGATACAGCCTGGTGATGGTCAAAAATTTGACTTTGACGTCTAGGTCATTGACCTTGACCTCGAGGTCAAAAATTTGACGTTGACCTCCAAGGCCATTAACCTTGACCTTGACCTCGAGGTCAAAAACGCCCTAATACTCCCACATCCCCGAGTCCCGAATGTATGTTTTTGCGTTTTTTTGTGGTGAAAAATTTCTTAGTCCTAATTTTCATAGTGCCCTGTTTCGTATCATCTGACCAAATTTTTTGAGTAAAAGTTGTCCTCATCCTGTTGAAGGGAAAGAGAAAAATATAAGGGAAAGTTTTCCCCTTTTTCCCTACCTTTTTCCCTTTCGCTTCTCTCTTCCCATGAACTGGGTTAGGATGTAAAACTAAATAAACCGTGCGAAGCCAGGGTGGGTCAGTTAGTCAGAAATATTTCGTTTTCAGATCCAGAGCAATGTTCTGCAAAGTTTGCGGGGACATAGACCCTGATTATGACGAAGGGCCTGATATAATACATAATGCAACCATCAAGCACATATGCAATACTATACTTGCTGAATTTGAGCAGCACAAGTAAGTGAATGTGATGCAATCTTTTACTTCTGTATATATTGAACAATGAACATTCACGCTTATATCTATCCTAATGTTGTAAATTCGCAAGTGATTCTGTTAGACTAGGTGGTAGGACTTTCCTGCAAAGTTATTCTGCCGCCAAGCAGTAGTGTGCAAGCCCACGGTCTACACTCCAAGAGCCGTCGCGTCCATACGTGCTATGTAGCTAGCCCCACTCCACTTCCGTCCCGCAATCACACCAACCACATCTCTCACCCCCGTTTTCCGCTTTATCCATTCGTTCCTTTTGCGGTCGCGCAATGTAATTCCAAGCACAGCTCTTTCCATCGCCCCTTGTGTGACTCTGAACTTTTCTGCTGCACGTTCAGTGAGAGACATGGTCTCTGTACCATACGTGAGTACGGTCATGATGCACTCTTCAAAAACTTTGGCGTTGAATTTAATTTATTTAACTAGTCTGTAGTAAATGAGTAGGTAAATAATTAAAAATATACATATAATTATATGCTGCCACCTACCCAGCCCATGCCCAAGGAGGCCCATGGTCAGTAGTGGACGTCTGGCTTCTTCTTCTTCTTCTCGTGTAGGCAAGTGGTCAGCCCTGGTGTTAGAATTTTTAGGCCGCCCAGAGGCTTCTGACTTGGCTTTTGTCTTACGACAACAGCCGGGACCGACTGCTTAACGACAACTACATCTGGCTGAGGATGTGGCTTGCCTGCTGCTTTATTATGTTTATTGATTTAGCGCTCATTTAAATATAAGTGTTAGTGTTCAACTTTGTCCAGTACTTATTGCTGACTAATGAATCCTGGCTGCCATCTGATCAGTAGCAAACATTCGTCCAATGTAGCAAAAGATGCTTCTAAAAATGTATACAATGCGAGGGAGACACGCGATACCGCCAGCCACTTGTACTATTATATATTCTATGCCTAGGGGTAAGAGTGCCATATCATTTTGCCCAGCTCAAAAAAAAGTATCTAGGAAAAATTGGGCGAAAAAAAAATCAATCAGAGAAACGTCCCAGAATATTAAAGACGCGGTTTCACCTGCGGATAAAAATTATCCTATGTGTTAAACCAGCGTCACCTACCCGCATTCCTAATTTCATCAAAATCGGTTCTGTAGTTCGGAGATTAATGGTAACAAACATTCACACATAAACTTTCGCATTTATAATATTAGTAGGGAGGATTGCAATTTAATCTTGTTTTTATTTCAGACGTCAATTTCACAAAAGCAATGAGGTAATAGTTATTGGTGGTGCCGAAATTCTAGACAGCAATGGCGCTACCACAGTGGGCACCGAAATGAAGGACCATCGCAAGATTCGGATCTATGTAAGTTATGTTATAGTTGCCAATACGTAAAAAAATCTAGCAACCTTCGCACTAAACGGTTTTTTAATTCGTGCTTATTCGAAAGTACTAAATCAGCTAGTGAAGTTACCTTTTATGATTCTACAGTTATTATAAAATTTAATGATTATTTTCAGATAAAACCGAAGCAAGAAGTCAAATTTGTTTTCAACATAAGTAATAACTCGAAAAAAGAGGATCTTGTGATTTTTGGCTTCCAGTTAGGTCATCCGCAGCCACAATTTGTAATGAACGACCATCCATATGTTTTCGGTGAAAGTCCTCGCACTTTAGAGAAAAGTAAGTAATTTTAAGACTTACCTAATGGTAAATATTGGGTACTTGTGTAAAACCAGTAATTTTTTTTTAATTAATTTTTTTTTTCTTTATTCAGTGCTCTTCTAAGTAAGTTGTAATAGAGCTCAAAATAGACACAATATAGTTGTTTATTCATCTATCCAAAGATTTTAATGTATTAGGTCTCATTGTTCCAACTTTTTCTAATTCATTAAAGTGACAAGAACCTAAATTAAAAAAATTATGATAAACATAAATTGAATACGTTTCATACAGTTCTAGAACGGTAGTTGAACAGTACCCACAGGAGGCCTACCGTCACCTTTTAGATTGCCACTCAGTTCCGAAGCAGTTTTGTTTAGGCAGCTAAAAATAATCGCATTCTAAGCTACCGCGACCTCCTAAAAGCAAGATTGCTACCAAAAAAGCAACTTTTTTGAATTGCTTTAATTGACAGTTAAGCGAGACAGTTTAGGATCAAATAAGAGATCACGTGAATGAACGAAATCACGTTAGCGATTCATTTCCGAGGCAGTTTAGGCTGTTAGTGGCTTTCATAGAAACAATTATGGCGACCACCCAAAATTGGTCCGCTAATACGAGGTCACGGTTCATTACGAGCGAGCGACTCAATTCCGAGCCAACTTTGGATCGCAATAAGAGCTGACGGTAGGCCTCCAGTTCTACTGAAATGTTTACTTTTGAGATACGTTTGTTTACCGAGAAGTCGTAGAACATATGCACAAGTTGCCTTAGAGCTTGTTCTTGTTAGCCATATCAATAAAAAAGGTATCTAATGCAGATATTAAACTTCTAAAAACACTTTCAGAATCAAAAATCCAGGAAGAAATATCTGTGAAGTTCCAAGCGGCAGACATAGGACAATACGAGATGCCGATTATGTTCACATTCCATAAGCTGAGCTTGAACAAGAACATTATAATTGTCAGAGAAATGGTAAAATATGTGTAACATTTTCACTCCCCACTCTACACGTGATTGTAAGCAGCATTATCACGTTTATATTTTGATTTCACGCCTTTTTTTGCATTTATTTGTATAGAAAGCTGGACGTCGATGTATCAAAGTCGAAGCATGGCCCTTAGAGCGGGAGCAAAGTGCAGTGTCGTTTTGCACCTTCTGCAGTAGAATTTAAAAACCTAAACAAAAGAAAGCTACTGCTCATCCCGTTTTCATTCAAATCGAACTTTAAGATATAATTTTCTTGTATAGAAAGTGGGTTGTAGGTCATAGTAGGTTTTGGTTCAGTTTACTTGTGTAGAATAAAGCATAACATTTTCTTTCGGAGTAAAATTATTCCGTTTTCAAATGCCAGCCCCTATCAAACAATAAAAAAAGGAAAATGTTTTTATATTCTGTGGGTGGGTTTTTTGATCCGTAATTAAAGTAACTAATGGTTAAAATCTCTTACAAATTTTGATCATTGGTTAGATTTTGTTAGAGTTTTTAACTGTTTGGTTACCCCACCCTCTGACTCTCTGGGAACCCTCCCCGTAGATTGTGGTTTCCGTCTGCAGCTTATCTATGCTCGTTTTCCTGCAAACTGTACACTTCTCCGAATATACTTGGCCAGGCGCTCTGTACGTAGTGCCTTTACATTGTATAGTAAATCGTGCGCTAGAAGCCCTTTCATATCGCATTACTGAAATATCATAGCACTTATTAGCTTCCGGCTTGTACTGTACACACCGTATAATGTGCCACACGAGTTGTCAACTCTTATCAGTCATTTCGCATCGTGTGAACTGGTGAAGGCGCGGTTGCACCTCCTACCCAGCAAACTGAAGCGACAAATTGAGTGACGGATTGTATAGTATGTATAGGGATTAAGAGCCTACTGAATGCCAAAATGCTTGAAATGGCTTAGCATGAGGCCGCAACAATGACATTGAAATTAATATTAATAATTAGGGTGTTTCATAGTGAAATAAGTCAGAAATGATGGTTACTCCACGCCCTTAACGGATCTAGCACAATTTTTCCTGTAACCCTGTATATATATATATTCTGTGGCTTTGGATTGGATTCGCGCTGGCCTACCACAAGCGCGCAGGGCGGGGCTAACGGCTAACTGCGGCTGAGTAGTTAGTAGTTCCTTTCGGTCATTACGACTGCATAGACCAGTGCTATACAGAAACCTGCATAGGGACGATCTTGCTTGTGACAACTCACCACCCGCGATCTTTATTTCTATTTCGACATATACAGAAGCCTGTCGGAAACGGTTTTGTAAGTTTTTGTTAACTGGCTGTGGCATAGTTAAAATAATTTCGTTATTGTTTTTGTTTTTGCCGAAACCGATTTTGTATTTGACTTTTGAAAGTTAAAGCTAATGGGGAAAAGAACATTGATAGGCGAGTTGCCATAGAGTTGAATCGAGAAACGTTTTGTGCGTCCGTTCTTCATCATTGCTTTGGACTTCTTCTTTCCGTCATTTTTCAGTGCGTTTTTTAAATGTTATATTTTATAGGTAGTAGTGGAAGTATATTATGCAAAATTCAACTGTTTATTCTTTATGTAGGTTGTGATGGTTGAAGAACAGCCCATGGCTCATGCGTTTCCTCGGAGCCCATATACCAATGAAGACCTGACGCGAGCTGAACATCTGGTCCCGTCGTTAAGTAATCCGTAAGTATTGGTGCTGCATACAGTGATGATATCTGGTGAGGATGGCTGCGCATTATAGCGTGGTCACAGTAACTGGGCACCTGGGGCTAATGACGTCAGGGCTCGTCGGGGAAACGGGAAGAGCGCGATTTGTTAGCGGGTTCAAAAAAAAATTGTGATAATATTATCCAAGTATTACTTACCTCGCTTAGGGTGGATTCGACCAAACGAGAGTAAGGGTTATACTTAGAACAAATCGCCAGTTATCCGAGAGTAAACCAATTTCACATTTTACCATCTACACTCAAGCCTATTCGAGAATAACAACTTATACTACCGTTTTTGGTGGAATAATAAACTATTCCGAGAATATTTTAATGGCGGCAGCGCGCCATATAACTCCAACATTTACTTTCCTGCACTATAATACGACAAAATTGAGTTGCTATGACATAAACTTGAATACCTTGGCGTTGTAGAACAATAATTGTTAGCTGGGTAATAGTTTCGTTCATCGTTCACTCCGCTATTCGCGTATAAGTATTCTATACTTTGTATTGCATGGTAAAACGACTAATGAGTTATTCTAGTTTAAGATCGTGGAATAGATATACTCGCGCATAAGTTTGGTCAAATCCACCCTTATTCAAAGTAGCTCAACGAACTATGGAGAGAGCTATGCTCGGTGTTTCCCTGCGAGTTAAGCTCTGGAACGCGGACATCCGCAGGTGGACTAAAGTGACCGATATAGCTCTTAGCAAGTTGAATTGGCAGTGGGCAGGCCACATCGCGCGTAGCACTGACAACCGATGGGGAAGAAAGGTTCTCGAGTGGCGACCACGAACCGGAAGACGCAGCGTATGCCGGCCCCCCACTAGGTGGACCAACGACCTGGTCAGAACCACGGGGAGCCGATGGATGCAGCAGGCAAGCAGCCGCTCAAAGTGGCGCTCTTTTGGGGAGGCCTAGATGTCTTCAGGCTGATGATGATGATGAATATGTCATTAAATGATTAAGTTATCCTTTGAATGTATACTTATTTGCTTGCTTTTCTGCAGCCTTCAGCATCATTACAAAATACCTCGACTGTTGAAAATCCTGTTGCCTCGAGGACTGGAAGAAAAGGCTCTTGAGGGTATCAAGCAGCCGAGGGAAATCATAGAACAGCTGAGGAAAGTGTTGATTATGACGAGGTGCGCACATAATTACTGTTTATTTTTTTATTGAACATGAGAAATGGATTTTAAATGAAACCTCAAGACTGTACACACCAAAATATCTTGCAAAAACAAATGACTATCGACATACATTTCGTGTCACATTATTTTATCAGGCATTCTAGCAAGGTACGCAAAAGTATGGTGATGATACCGACCACGTTACCAATATACATATATGCATGACTTAACTTTAGAATATTTAGAACATATAAGTTAATGCGCACGTTACCATTTCAGAGCCATATTTGACGAAGGAATTACCAAGGACAACTACATGATATATTTTCATCATTTGCTCTGGTGGGAGGAGATTATCGCCAAAATTAACTTGAGGGTAAGCACAGTTTTTTCTTTCATGATCTTTGCTCTATTCGTGAAGAATTTATACCCATCAGGGGTATTTAATGTGATAGATAAAATTTATGTTCACACTAGGGAGATGGTTTGAGCCATAACACTGGCCAGGTGCCGAATTAGTATGAAATTGAACCATGTTACTTAGGGTTGAAAGTCGACAAGCTTCCCACAGTACTCTCTCATTTCAGAAATACAACATGTCGGATGTGACTATAGAGCGCAGGGTCAAGCCGCAGGGAAGTGAGGTGTTCGTATTAGAAGTGCCCGGATTGGCTGAAAAACGTCCGTCTTTGCTACGCGGTAAGTAACGAAAAAGATTTCGTTACTAGATTTTCCTTTTTTGGTACCTCAAGTTGTAGAACACAAAAGCGTTTTTGTGTTGCAGACTCGCAGATGTGCTGGTGAGACTGGCTTATAATAATAATAATATAATTAGTATACAAAATAGTTTATTATATGCCGTACCATGCTTTGTCATAGTTGTAGTTAGTTTTATACTCAAAAGGGCCTCTTGGTGTTAGCTTCGGCCCCACCAATGCCTCCCAAATGTCCGGGCTAGACCCGAGAAGTGACCCGAAAGTGAGCGAGTCTCTGCTCTAATTCGCGAAATTTGCTTTCATCACAGGTCGCATATTTTAAAAAATCTTGATGAAACTTCGTATACAGGTTCTTAAAGTTCAGGGATTGTTTTGTCGTCGGCGATTTTTGTTTGGAAATGCATTTCCCCCAAAAAGGACGGAAGTTTGCAGCGGCGTCATTTACCTGCCTATTTTAATCATAATATTATATGGCACAAAGATTGGGTACTCAATTCTAAACAAGTATTTCAAATATGAGCTTAATCGGTCGAGAGGTTGTCGAGATATAAACACATGAGGTCTGAGTTCGGGACGTACTAAGTACAACATCATGCCGTATGGTTGCAAAAACGTTTGTGCTCTTGAGGTGTACCGTTCGCAAAACTACAAGTTATGTATATGTATAAGGTCCGAAGTCATTAGTGCGCCATCTTGTAGTGGGTGGTTTGGAATTGATAACCTAGAATGGTTCTCATTGGTCAAGGAAGAAATCGTTTTTTTTTTCGGTATATCGAACTGATGATTAAAGCAGTATAGAAATATATCGTGAGACAAAGTCTGTCGCACGCTGCTCAAAAGCACGGCGAGCATGCTATCTGCAATCCGGTAAATATTGGGTGTATGCTGTTCGGCTACAATAGGCTACAATGTACCGCCGCGTAGTATATTAGTACCGGAAAACTTTAATATTTTTTTCCTCGGTGATGAGATTTCGATTTCCAATCCCCTGCAATATTGTGCACTAATTAGCCCTCATTTACAATCGGTGTAAACAATGTAAACATAACCGCTTTTAGTGATTAAATATTAAATAATCTTTTAAGTATTCATTATTTTGACTGGCCTGATAGCTCAGTTGGTAGCTCTGCCTTCTGAACTGTAAGCTGTGGGTTTGATTTCCACCCGGGACAAACATTTGTGTGATGAACGTAGGTGTTTGTTCTGTGTCTCGATGTTATATTGTATTCTATGTTATCATGGAACAAGGAGGATTTACAAACAAAAAAAAAGTATCTAAGTATTCTATCAGTTATCTGGTTCCCATAGTACAAGCTATGCTTAGTTTGGGGCTCAAATATTATAAAGCCGATAGCTCGTGAACATAATTTCTCGTACAAACACGACTCACCTGCGCGGGCAGGGGACGAGGTAACAAAACGATAACGGAAGCTATACGAAATTACAAAGGACAGAGCAGGATGGAACAAAAGACATCAACGGGTTCCCGTGATTTGTATGAAAATAGTAGTGGATATACACTACTAATTTTCGTATGAGGGGAAGTTGTATCATTGGTCAACTGGATTTATAGTCAATGTTGGGGCTAGATGGTGATGTGTGAAATGCCCACACATTTATTTTATTTATTTATTTTTAGGGGACAGAGTTTTTCTACAACCGAAAGAGAATACGAAGTATATTTTCGAGTGTGTGGTCAATAATATAGAAGACAGCTGCGTACATTTGACTGATGTGGATCAAAGGTCAGTGCTTACAGAATTATTGTTTTTAATTAGCGTCCATTGTTTCTATCTCTAAATATACCCTAATTTCACACATCACTTTGTTTAGGGGCCTTACCATAACCTCTTAGCGCGGTTCAAATGAAGTCCTAAAGTGAATATAAGCTACAGTACAAATTGTGTTGCAGTTATTCACTTTAGGCTTTCAATTGAATCGCGCTCATGCCCGTCTGCACTGAAGTTTTTCAACGCCTTAGTTTGCATTTATCCTTCTTTGGCTTACCTATTGCAACGCATTTGGGTACGTCCTAGAGGGATAAGTGGGAACTTAGGAGCTGTCAAACTTTAGTGCAGACCAAACACCGATATGGTCGTTGGTTCAGGCATAAGAGGTGGCGGTAAGACCCCTGTACAAAATTATTGCAAGATATTGGTAAATAACCGGCCCAGTGCGAGTTGGACTCGCGTACGAAAGGTTCCGTACCATTATCGATAAGAAAGAGCAAAGAAATCACGTTTGTTGTATGGAAGCCCCTTTAAATATTCGTTTTATTCTGTTTTTTAGTATTTGTTGTTACAGGGTCAACAGAAATACATCATTGAAAATTTTAACTGTAACTATCACGGGTCATGAGATACAGCCTGGTGACAGACGGACAGCGGAGCCATAGTAATGGGGTCCGTTTTACCCTTTGGGTACGGAACCCTAAAAATGAACATGGTTTTGTTCGCTTGTTTCAGTTTCTACAACATATACACCCCGGAGTCGCTATTCGACGTGCGCTTCATAATGTCCCGAGTGCCGATGGAGCGGTCGCATGAGGCGGTCTCATGCATATACTCCTCCAAGCAGGACTGCCGACTCTTCCCCAAGCCTAGGAAAGGGGCGCCGGTCCAAGTCCCGAAGATTAAGAAGTGAGATTTGTATTTAACTAGCGTTTGCCCATAGTACGGCTAGGCGATCACGTAGCTTGATTGAAACTAAAATGTATCTGGATTTGAAAGGTTCAATACGTTGTTTACTATGGAAAATTTTAAAATTCAAGGAATGTTCTATGAACGGCGTAGGTGCACCTTCAACTGTTAATAAATTGTTATGCAAAACGTCAGAATTCGACTGGTGGTACGAAATTTTGCATTTTGCATGTCCTTCGTAAACAGAGACTAAAACAGCTCTTTAACCCCTAGGGACTAAAAGTGATTTGAATTGGAATGTGCATATTGTAAGTAAAAATTCCATGTATAAACAAGTAACAGGCTATGATATTGATAAATCACGTAAATCCGCGCGCGGACGCAAATGAAGAAAATGCACGTAATGCCTTCCGCCTTTGTTTTCTCAAATTCGGATTTTATATATATAGTTATGAAAAATGAATGTGTCATCCTCAAATAATGACAGGAACAAAGATGTGTTAAAATGTGCTCGGATGCTAAAAATGTGATACATTTAAGTTCATCATCATCATCATCATCATTAACAGCCTGAAGACGTCCACTGCTGAACATAGGCCTCGCCCAGAGCACGCCACCTTGAGCGGCTGCTCGCCTCCTGCATCCATCGGCTCCCCGCGGCTTTCACCAGATCGTCGGTCCACCGAGTGGGGGGCCGGCCTACGCTGCGTCTTCCGGTTCGTGGTCGCCACTCGATAACCTTTTTTCCCCATCGGTTGTCAGTTCTACGAGCGATGTGGCCTGCCCATTGCCACTTCAACTTACTAACTCTAAGAGCTGTATCGGTCACTTTACATTTAAGTTGCACCCTACTTATTTTCTCATAGGGCTGATGATGATGATGATGATGACCTCCTTGTCGGCTTTCGACAATGGCGACCCTTTCATCTACTTCCTAGCATGAGCCCTAATGTGGCTTGCCATACCAAATTGGGTTTTAAATGTGAAATCACATGCATTGCAGTAAAGTAGATAGAGAGAATAGAGGGTGATAGAAAGTAGAGGGTCCACCTCGGAATCCGGAGCAACACTGTTTTAACCAGTGATGTACTTTGAATTCCTCGCTACGTTCAGGATTCTACTCTAAAGTAGTTCTTTGAATCGTTAGCGAAGCGATGGATTCTAAAATCCATCGCTTCGCTAACGATTCAAAGAAACACTCGGCTTAAAAGTAGGTGTTTGCTCCCTTGGTAAACAATTTACTATTATCAATCTTGAGGAGAGGGCTCTTTTGAAATAATACCAATACTGAGTAGGTACTTCGTCATGACATTATCATCTATAACAACACAGCAGGGCTTATCGTTGTTGCCTAAGTAAATTATCGAACGGCAACAACGTAGCTGGGTAATTACGCCGAATTATAGCGTGGTTGGGGAATTACCGTATCGAAGCTATCGTTTTCGGTTTATTACCGAGTTCGACCTACGTGCAAGATAATGATTTCTTGGTTACTGAGTTAGTATAGGTACTAGTCCATTATTAATTACCATAAGATTATTATCAAATAGAATAATACAGTTTAGAAAAAGGGGATGGATATCGGGAGCTCGCTAAACTGCGGGTTTTGAATGTTAAACTCATAATGAACTTATGACATCCCTCTGTTTGCATGGGGTTTGAAAACAATATGGACTTACCAACATTTTTTAGTAAGAAAATGGTAAATAGATGATGACGGAAATACCTTATTTACCAGGTTCTGGAACGAGCTGATAAAAGCCAATGAGGAGCAGAGGTCAGCTGTAGAGCACATAGTTGCCGGGACTTCGGGGAAAGCTCCATACATCGTGTTTGGACCGCCGGGCACAGGGAAAACTATGACCATTGTAGAAGCTATCATACAGGTAAGCATAAGCTGGGTGGTGCTAGAATAGTATTAATTATAATCTGTGGTGAGGGTAAGATGTAGACGATTTGAGCTCTGCTCCGACACTTTATCAGCCGGAGGACCGGTAAATAGACCTCCCCATAGAGCGCTACTGTGAGTGGCTGCTAGCCTCTTGCATCCATCGACTCCTCGCGGTTTTAACAAGATTGTCGGTCAACAAAATTATTGTATACATTTTCCGATTTTTAAATGTAAATGAATGACGTGACGAACTATTCGTTCGCCTGATGTTAAGCGTCACGGCTGCCCATAACAGATTGCAGTATCTCTCGGAATTCTAAATTAATATAGTTTTGCGTGACACTGCACTGCGCACGTCATCCTGAGACATCACATCATCATCATCATCATTAACAGCCTGAAGACGTCCACTGCTGAACATAGGCCTCCCCCAGAGCACGCCACCTTGAGCGGCCGCTCGCCTCCTGCATCCCTCGGCTCCCCGCGGCTTTCACCAGGTCGTCGGTCCACCGAGTGGGGGGCCGGCCTACGCTGCGTCTTCCGGTTCGTGGTCGCCACTCGAGAACCTTTCTTCCCCATCGGTTGTCAGTTCTACGAGCGATGTGGCCTGCCCATTGCCACTTCAACTTATTAACTCTAAGAGCTATATCGGTCACTTTAGTTCTCCTGCGGATCTCCTCGTTCCGGAGCTTATCACTTGAGACATCACACAGTCTAGTAATAGATCAGATCGTAAAGTCTCATTTCCCCAGTAATTTCACTAGCTAAAATGCCCTTCAACCCGGAACACAGTAGTGGTTGCACACTACTGCGTGGCGGCAAAATAACTGGCATAGCCGTGGTACCTACCTAGACGAACTTTGCAGGAAAGTCCTATAGTCATCATCCTACCACCTAGTAAAGGTCTGGTTGGCTCATCATCATCATTAACAGCCTGAAGACGTCCACTGCTGAACATAGGCCTCCCCCAGAGCACGCCACCTCGAGCGGCTGCTCGCCTCCTGCATCCATCGGCTCCCCGCGGCTTTCACCAGGTCGTCGGTCCACCGACGACCTGGAACGACGGTCTCCTCGGTCTGGTTGGCTATTGTGTAATATTTTGCAGTGCTCCCATATTAGTGTATGGTTTCCAGCTGGTAGTCTGCAACAAGAAGAACCGCATCCTGGTGTGCACCGACTCCAACATGGCTGCTGACCATATTGCCCTGATGCTGCTCAAATATAACGCCATGCTCAATATCAACAACTTCATACTGCGCGCCAGTTCGCAGACCAGAGAGTGGTACGTACTACTACCGTCATAGGTTACCTTTGGTGGAAATACTCACCCAATCACAATCAATGATTAGAGGTCTTTATTTTAAGGTTTAGCCGTTTTGCGAATAGTTCCAATGTGGACTAAACCATTCGTATCAGTATTAGAACAGCTAAATACGTATGCCGTCATCCAGGTTTCTGGATAAGGCTGCTTTTACAAAATTATGCGTAGTTGCAAGGTTTTCGTCGTCAATATTTGATGCATAGCTTTAATGTCTATACTTAGCCATTATATGAAAAGTACCCTTCATTTCATCTTCTTCGTTAATGACGGAGCGAATTTTAGGTAATTTACCTATTTATTTAGTAATCATCATTCTTCTGGTTTCGTTTTGGCAAAAACACACAGAGGCCCGGTTTGAGAGCTTTGAATTTGCAAGTTCTAAGGCTTCAAACTAAATTATAACCCACTGAATACATCCCATACTTCAATGATGTCACAACAGATTTTCGATGGTTACCATTAAATCAGTAAAAATGTCAGTGAATTTATTGCATCATAACTACTATCCCGCTAGCTAGGTGATCATGTTATTTGATTGCAACCAATTGAACCTAAAGTATGGACTTGACTGTTTCAATACACAGATTAAGTGCAAACTATGGCTTTTATGTGCTCCTTCAGGCATCCTAGTCACTACCTTAAAGAAGTTATTATTGCACTATGTCTCTCGACTGCAGTGTATTCTGTCTTGTAACCAATTTCTAGCTTAATCTTAGGCTATATTTAATTGATTCTAGAACCATTCAGCAAGTAAGATTATATTCTAGTTATAAACCAGCTTCCTTTCCAAGCTAAAACATACTGTAATCCAGCGGGCTATGGTCAAAATTCCCTCGTTAATATTTCATGGTATATTCCAGGACCACGATGCCAGCGGCCCTAAAGCCCGTATCCAACGGTACCAGCTACGAAAACTACCAGTCGATGGACAATAATGCGGTCTCCACGTACAGGATCGTCGTCACCACGCTTTTGCACGCTGCGAAATACTTCTCGTAAGTTATTGAGAGCTGAATTGCACTTTATTGCATTGTAGCTTACACTTTCCATATACATTTAATCAAGCCTCTATTTATTTAAGGGTTCTGTGACCCTGTATTACAATTTACAACCCTAGCTGCCCCACCCCAGCTTTGTACGGTTTAATTAATTTTACGCCCTAGCATCCTTTCAATTCTTTCTTCCTATATTTTGTCTTTCCCTTCTCTTTTCCTGAAGGCACACTAGTGGCTTCATTTTTATTGACGAATGTACTAGCCATGTTTAATTGTAGCGTATGGATCGCATCACGTAGATACCTATATGTTGTAGAGCTATGTATATATTATATACATATAAATGTATATATATAAATATATATATAATATATACAGCTATACAGCTCTGAAATGTGGAGGCCGGCCGATTTACCTTATACCATGAAATCACCGCGAGCTATAAACTATATAACTTCACCCTTATTCAAGATATTGAGATAACTCTATTACCATTGTTAATTGTTTTTTAATGTTGTTATAAATCACATGCAAATGTAAAATTCTTGCATTCAAATTATTTCCTTATATCTTCGGGTAACTCGCACTTGGCCGTTTATGAAAACAAATGTACCCCTAAAATAATATAACCATACCAACATTCATCGAAATCTGTTGAGTAGTTTCAGTTTCAGCACTTTGAAAGGGACAGACAGACACAAGATGTGATTGCTTCAATTGATTGACTAAATTGATAAAGAAGTGCACCGCTTTCAAAAAATACGGTACAAAATTAGGCCAGTGGTATTTTTTTTATATAGAGATGACTTGGTGATGAAATAGTGGACAAACGATAAGAGAGGCCAAAGACACAAAAGGGGTGCATTGGCATGCGTCCCCACAACATTAATAATAACTCCCAACGATCACAAACATATGGGCTGTTCTCGTAAGTTTCAGTTGGGCCCTATGGGGGCAAAGACGTCCCCCATAGGGCCCACCTGAAACTTTTTTCCTCTTGGACCCCACGCAGAATCAACGGGAATATTTATTCTCGTTGGCCCCCACAAATGTATTGTGGAGATCCAGGTCCCAAACCAGGATTCCCTGTATTTGGGGACCCAGGAACAACAAGGCACCATGGTCCCACAACAGCCACTAGGTGGTAGGACTTTTCTGCAAAGTTTGTCTAGGTAGGTACCACCGCTTTGCCAGTTATTCTGCCGCCAAGCAGTAGTGTGCATGCACTACTGTGTTCCGGTTTGAAGGGCACTGTAGCTAGTGAAATTACTGGGCAAATGAGACTTTAGAATCTGATCACTCAGTCTAGTAATCTGATTACTAGAGTGTGTGATGTCTCAGGATGACGTGCGCAGTGCAGTGTCACGTGAAACATTATTATTGTTTTAAAGATCCGAGTGATACTGCAACTGTTATGGGCGGCCGTATTGCTTAACATCAGGTGAACGACTAGCTCGTCACGTCACTCAATCGCATAAAAAGAAAAAAAGCCAGACAACACGTACTTGCGCAATTTTTCTGTGCACAAATACTTGTCGCGAGAATCGAACCTGCTGCCTCTGGGTTATGAGACGACCAGCTCAACCACAGATGCTGTCAAATATTACTATTATTAATAACATTTCCATATCCAGTGCTCGCAGCCAGAGGAAATGCAAACTGAGCATGAGCCATCTATTCATCGACGAGGCAGCTCAGGCGTCCGAGCCTCACACTCTGGTGCCGATCACCGGGCTTCTGGCGCCTTCCGGGCAACTGGTGCTAGCTGGCGACCCGCAGCAGCTGGGGCCTGTTTGCATGTCCAAGGAGGCCTACGGCCGGGGACTGGGTAACTACTTCGTCCATATACTTCTTCCTAACCACAGTACTTCGTCCAAACTTAGTAGTTACAGAGATAAACGTCAAATATAATTTTCTACCGAATATGTAGCTCATTAGCTTATGAAGGATTTCTCTAAACACTACTTATACTATACATTGGCCAAAATTCCTTACTATTTTGAGACATTTCCATTGCAACTGTTTTTTTTTAAATTACAACCCTTTTACCACTAGGAACGTCTCTATTGGAGCGCCTGAAGCTGACCCACGACAATCTGTACCACAACGATTCCAACTACATCACGATGCTGCGCCGTAATTTCCGGAACGACCCCGATATTCTGCAGATACCGAACGAACTGTTCTACAACAATGAACTTGTGGTAAGAACTAAGAAAGTTTATTGCCAACCGGTAACCGGAGTTTTGTGCAATTTCAACTCGTACGGTAGACTCTGTACGTCAATGAGACTCCATTGATGCATAAAAATAAGTTTATCACTACTGGGTTGCTCTAACTATCTCTTTATGGCTTATTGTTGATTGTGATACCAAGTAAAAAAAAAAAAGTATTTTAATGGATGATTTCGTATTAATGAGGGGGTAGACATTTTTGGTTGCGAGTTTTTTTTTGGAACCCATCTATATTGTTGATATTTCATTAGAAAGCTGTTCAAAAGCACATGTTTTAAAAATAATTTACAGAAAAAAAAATTCATGCAACTTTTTGGGATAAATCAACCTTTTTGCCAGGGCCATGATTTTCGGGAAAAAATTGTTTCACGTTTAAGCACTGTTTTTAAAAACTATGGTTAATTATGGTTAAATTTAAATGTCAGTAGAATAATTGAGGTTTATTTTATGTTATTAAAATCAAAAACTGTTTAGTTATAACCCGTTCTTTCAGAAATCAGGGATTTAAAGTCGAAACGGAGAATTTTTCAAATTTTTACAAAACTTTCAATAACTCAAAAATGTAAAAAATTCGCTGAACTAATGTAACGCTTACAAGATAGCCCAAGGCCTGTAGAAACACACCCTGAAAGTGGTCGGTCTACGAACCAATCACCCTTTAGAACAGGTAGTGATGAAGTAGGGAAAGGGTGTTTTAATATGTTTTTTTTCAGGCTCTGGCCCCATTCGATCATCTCAGTAAGACAAGCATCCTCGGGCTGCCGGGCGGCGAGAGAGCGATCGTTTTCCACGCGCTCAACTCTCGGGAACAAAGAATGGGAAATGCACCCAGGTTTGTATTCTTTAATAGGCTATTTGACTACTACTAAAAATGAACGAGTAAATATTATTTTCTTAAAGTAGGTTAATAAATAATGTAAAATCAGTTAATAAGTCACGGAGTAATACGCTTTTAAAGTTTCTGGAGGGGGCATCGCCTGTCCTTTCTCGCCAAACAGAGAGTATGTCGCTTTGACGTTACGTGCCAGGAGATTGTATTTATGTAGACCTACCACAGCATAGTAATGAATACTATGAAAAATTATTTCTGACGTCACTGCGTGTTTGAGCTGTCTCTTTCTATACTTGTATTTTAAAATGCTTTTAACTTTGTAATTTTTTTGAGATATTTAATTTTTGTTTTCACGAGTGCTTTTTATTGAGGAACTTTATATATTTATGTAACAGTCAAAAAACCTATTATTACCTTGGTAATAAATACTCGTGTGCACATTGTGTCAGGCCTGGCTCACTCCGCGCTACAAGTACATGGAACCGGCCTGACTTATCGGGTCAGTCCGTTACGCGTAATGGATCAGAAGAGCGACGCTATAGCGATAGAAAGAGAGGCAGCTGTTTGGGGTAGGCTTATAGTGCTGTGCGAGATGAACTACACTTTATTGCGTTGTAACAAGAGCCGGTTTTTATTTAAGTGCCGTCGCGGAATTAATCTTCTTCTTCAGTGAAAGAAAACCTGAAGAAACCGGCATGTTCAACAAAATACGTGGACCTGATGTTCCATTCACCAAACTGCATTTAGCCGCCGTGGTGATGGGAAGGTTTTTTTTATGTAATCGAATGACGTGACGAGCTAGTTGTTCGCCCGATGTTAAGCGTCACGGCCCATAACAAATTGCAGTATCACTCATCATCAACAGCCTGAAGACGTCCACTGCTGAACATAGGCCTCCCCAAGAGAGCGCCACTTTGAACAGCTACTCGTCTCCTGCATCCATCGGCTCCTTGCGGTTTTCACCTAGTGGGGGGCCGGAGCTGCGTCTTCTGGTTCGTGGTCGCCACTCGAGAACCTTTCTTCCCCATCGGTTGTCAGTTCTAGGAGCGCGGTATCACTCGGAACTCTAAATTAACGTAATGGGCTGTAGTTGGAACGATTTGTTTATTATTTCAGTTTCTTCAATGAGAAAGAGTTGGACATGTTGAAACGCTACGTGAAGACGTTGATTGAAGTGCACAAAGTCCTGCCGGAAGATATCGGTGTGATTGCGCCTTACATAAGACAGGTGAGCCTTTACACACGATTTGTGACTTCAAGAAGAAAAAAATACATACAGTTGAACATTGAACCTCCTTTTTATTATTGAAGCCAATTAGAAATAAAGTTGACTCTTTGATAAAATTAAACAGAATATTTCCAACTCCCTAGGCTTGAGGGTTTAGGGATTAAAAAGCTATTTTAGTCCCTGATTCATCATCAACAGCCTGAAGACGTCCACTGCTGAACATAGGCCTCCCCCAGAGCACGCCACCTTGAGCGGCTGCTCGCCTCCTGCATCCATCGGCTCCCCGCGGCTTTCACCAGGTCGTCGGTCCACCGAGTGGGGGGCCGGCCTACGCTGCGTCTTCCGGTTCGTGGTCGCCACTCGAGAACCTTTCTTCCCCATCGGTTGTCAGTTCTACGAGCGATGTGGCCTGCCCATTGCCACTTCAACTTACTAACTCTAAGAGCTATATCGGTCACTTTAGTTCTCCTGCGGATCTCCTCGTTCCGGAGCTTATCTCGCAGGGAAACACCGAGCATAGCTCGCTCCATAGCTCGCTGCGCGACTTTGAGCTTACTAATGAGGCCAACAGTAAGAGACCATGTCTCAGTTCCATAAGTCATCACTGGCAACACACACTGATTGAAAACTTTCGTTTTCAGGCTCTGCGGTATTTTGGACGAAAAGATAGGACGAAGCTTCCCGAACGCTGCCCAGCCGAGTTGGATTCTTCGCGCCACCTCTTTGTCGAAGTTGGACCTACCTAATTGGACAATCTGTCCTAGGTAGACATACTTGTCGACAACTTCGAGAGTATCGTTCCCAACAATTACCGGTATAGGTGGAACATGAGCATTAGACATGATCTTTGTCTTGTCCATATTCATCTTAAGACCAACCTGCTGGGAGACTCTACTGAGGTCGTTGAGCATGGTGCTAAGGTCCTCGAGCGATTCCGCCATTATGACTATATCATCGGCAAAACGAAGGTTAGTGATGTACTCGCCATTTATGTTGATGCCAGATCTTTTCCACTCCAAGAGCTTGAAAACATCCTCCAATGCGTTTGTGAACAGTTTCGGAGAAATAACGTCTCCCTGTCTCACGCCTCTTTGCAATGGAATTTGTTCCGTACTCTGGTCCTGTAGTCGGACTGACATAGTGGCCTTACTGTACAAACACTTCAAAACTTCGATATACCTATAGTCAATTTGGCATCGCTGCAAGGACTGCAGCACCGCCCAAGTCTCGATTGAATCGAAGGCTTTCTCATAGTCCACAAACGCTAGGCATAACGGCCGATTATACTCTTCGGTCTTCTGTATAATCTGGCGCAGCGTATGGATGTGGTCTATGGTGCTAAAGCCTTTTCGGAAACCGGCTTGTTCGGGAGGCTGGAATTCATCAAACCTGCGTGCGAGACGATTCGTAATGACTCTCGAAAACAGCTTATACACATGACTCAAGAGCGAGATGGGCCTATAGTTCTTCAATAAGGTGTTATCGCCTTTTTTGAAGAAGAGCACCACCACGCTCTTGTGCCATGCCTCTGGCGTTATACCTTCAAGGATGACAGAATTAAATAACTTCTGGAGGACTAAAAGTACCGGTCTACCACCCGCTCTCAGAAGTTCGGTCGTAATTCCATCTTCACCTGGTGCCTTGTTGTTTTTAAGCTGTTTGAGGGCCATTCTAATCTCGTACAGGCTGACGTCCGGGATATCTTCGGTATAGTGTCGGACTAACTTGGCTCTGATGTCCTGAGCTGTGTTAGTAGCGGGCTTACGTGTCGAGGTGTATAACTGTCCATAGAAGTTCTCGATCTCTCTCAGAATCTCAGGCTTGGATGAAATGACGCTACCATTTTCGGTCTTCAGTTTTGTCATTTGGTGTTGCCCAATAGACGAATCCTTTGCGAACACTTTAGAGCCTTGGTTCCGCTCAATTGCGGCCTCAATACGTGAAGTACTAAGAGCACGCAAGTCGTGTCGCAAGGAACTCCAGATTCGTCTATTGAGTTCACCGTAGGCTGACATATCAACTGAAGACTGCAGCTTCATTTCGCTCCGGTCGGCCATTAGCTCAAGAGTTTTTTCTGAGAGCTTTTGAGTCTTCTTTCGGCGTTGGGTCTTAAAGAATTTCGATCCAACAGCTTGGACAGTTTCCACCAACCCGTCGTTTAGCTCGTCCACTGTGTTACAGTCGGCTAGGCACTGGAAGCGATTTTGGAGTTCCAGCTGAAAGCCTTCGGGGTTTTGGATTTGGACAGGATTTGGACGGAGCGTAGACTTCACCAGACGTGACCTTTCGAGCTTAACATTGATATTCAATGTGCCTCTAACAATACGGTGATCGCTACCGGTTTTCACCTTGCTGATCACAGAGACATCATCGAATATGTGCTTCTTGGTCGTCATGATGAAGTCTATCTCATTTTTAGTGGAACCGTCGGGACTTATCCACGTCCACGTTCGGAGTACCAGGTACGCTACCCTGGCCGACACACTGTCGACTTTGACCACGTTGTTGACGAGAGACTTGCGGACGAGAAACCCGACACCCCCTTGGGAGAGTTGGTCTCCCTCCCGGTAGAAGAATAAGTTACCGGAATTTAGGATTATCGTGTCCTGTCCCTGTCTTCGGACTTCTGACAATCCCATTACATCCCAGCGTAACTTACCCATCTCCGCCTCTAGCTCGACCATCCTTTCGTCAGCCTTCAGTGTGCGCACGTTATGTGTTGCCAGGGCCAGGGGTCGTCGTTGGGGTTGGTAGCCGGGCGTCTGCCGGGGATTCTTCGCACCCCTTGCCCTGCCGTTACCGTGGCCGCTACCGTAGCCACGGGATAGCAGAGCTGCCGGGGACTGGGGGCCGTTTTTATTTGTGCTTGTCATTAGGGGGGGGGGGTTTGCCATAATCACCACGCTTGGCAGGCGGCTTGGTGATCGCAGTAGGTGAAGATTGATTGCCACCAAGACCGAGGGGAACGCTGCGACCCATTCCCTGGATATTCCCTTAGCCGCCTTCTACGGCACCCACGGGAAGAGATGGGGTGGTCCTATTCGTAACCGGGACCACACGGGACCCGGGACCACACGGGACTAGTCCCTGATTGCGAAGAACAAACTAGCTCTCTTCGATTTTACTAGGTGGTAGGACTCTTCTGCAAAGTTCGGCTAGGTAGGTACCACCGCTTTGCCAGTTATTCTGCCGCCAATCATTAGGTGTAAGCACTACTGTGTTCCGGTTTGAAGGGCATTGTATCTAGTGAAATTACTGGGCAAATGAGACTTAAGAACTAATCCTTTTTAGACTGTGTGATGTCTCAGGATGACGTGCGCAGTGCGCAGTGTCACGCGAACTTTAATTTAGATTTCCGAGTGACACTGCAATTTGTAATGGGCGGCCGTGACGCTTAACACCAGGCGAACGACTAGCTCGTCACTTCATTCGTTTACATAAAAAAAAAAGCTCTTTTCGAATAGATGTGATAAAAAAATGTTATCAACATTCGCAGGTGTACAAAATGAAAGGATGGCTGGTTTCGCAAATGTACGACAAGATTGAAGTTGGTACAGTGGAAGCGTTCCAAGGGAAGGAAAAGCGAGTGATTCTTGTGTCCACCGTGCGAGCCAACTGCAGACTGCTGGACTACGACGCTAAATACGGACTGGGATTTTTGGTCGACGACAAAGTGAGTTCTCTTAGCTCATTTCGGCGCTATTCTCTGCCATTTCCTGTATTTTTTATGTTAGGAATGGGACCTCATCTCTTCCTGTGTGTTCTAAGGAATTTCGGACGTATGGATGCCTTTTATTGGTAACCGCACTTAACGTAGCGCTCATAGCGAAGCACGACTAGCCGTTTCTAACCGATCAGTAAAGTTTTGCAACGTTCGCTGCGTTCACTACTCTGATGGGTGACCGCTTCAGCAAAAAGTGGTGTTTACAACCGAGCGCTACCGTGCTCCGGAGGGCACGTTAAGCCGTTGGTCCCGGCTGTTGTCGTAGTCAATAGTCGTTAAGCCAAGTCAGAAGCCTTTGGGGCGGCCTAGAAATTCAGACACTAGGGCTGACCACTTGCCTACACGAGAAGAAGAAGAAGATTGTTAACCAAAATTGTTATGCAAAAAGTCAGCAAAGGACTACTAAGAAAACATCCACGGAATTTCATTTTATTATATACTAGCGGCTCACCCCGGCTGTAGTGGTGTAGCCTATGTTACTGAGGGTGAATGTAGCTTTCCAATGGTGAAAGAATTTTTGAAATCGGCGCAGTAGTTTTTGAGTTTATTCATTAAAAACATACACACAAAAATACAAATCTTTCCTCTTTATAATAGTGGTGTAGATTTTTTTCGCGATACAGCTAAATAATAATACTACAGACACATTTGTAATTAACTTAGGGCTACTTAAAAGTTTTCCATGGGCAGCAACTGTCTCCACGGTCTCTGCGTTATAATCTACTAAGATCACTAAGACACCTGCCAAACATGGTGATTATAGCCAATGGCAAACAGCCGCTCAGTGGCCACTGCATTAGGAGGCCTATGTTCAGCAGTGGATGGAGCAGAGCTATAGCGATAGAGAGAGATGCACATATTAAGGGTAAGCTTGGAGCGAGTGTGCGAGCTGAACAGCACTTTATTGCGTTGTTCCAAGAGTTGCTATTTATTTGAGTGGCTTCTCGGAGCGTAGCTTCTGTACCTATGCTATTAAGTATTTTGTTAACTCGAAAATACAAGATAATTAAAATGAAATCGATATCAGAACATTTTCGCGTTCCACCACAGATAATATAATACTATAGTACGTTCCAATACGCCGTCGCCTGTTTATGGAAACGTCTGGAATAGTCTATTAGAATTTCCTGAAGAGAAGAGTGGACAGGTTTTGCCTAATCGAGCGCGGTGCATCGTCGTCCACTTTGTCACAAAATTCTGTTTTCGCAGAGATACAACGTGACCTTGACCAGGGCTAAAGCCAAGCTGGTCATCATCGGCAACCCCGCTTGCCTCACACGCGACGTAAAATGGCGCAAGTACATGGGACTTTGCAAGGAACTGGAATCCTACTTCGGTGAGGAGAACCAGCAGCTGGAAAGAAACGAGGCCATGTTGACAGAAATAGCCAAAACTAGGTTCAACAAATGCGGACTTACTGAAGCTCTCAAAGAAAAGAAGAAAGAAATAGAAGAAAACAAGAAGAAGAAAGGGAATCGCAACAACAAAGGTTAGATGTCCAAAGGCGATATGCAACGTGGCGATAAGTGATAAAATTACCTCATAGTAGTGAGAAATGTTATATTTGTACCTGAGAGCTATAAGCTCATAGTTTTATTAAATATTATATTATAGTTCATTCTAATTCTAACAACATTTTCCTAATTTTTGGCGGGAACGCGGAAAAGTTCACGTCGGTGCATTGTATTATTTTTCAAAACTCGTGCTTTTTCCAGTGTTAATGTTTAAAATCGGTGGCGTTTTACGCATTAAGTGCTGAATTACGAGCATGAGTGTGGGCAAGTGATATAATGTGGTGAATCGTGTTTTTCGTGTTGCTTCCAAAATTCCATAGAAGCTTGTTACAAAGTTGCCACCACTTTACTAGGGCATGACTTAGACTGGACTGAGACTACCTGACTTAGACTGGACTATGACTACGACTATGAAACTGTGACTAAGACTTGACTTTACGTGAAATATTCTATCATTATGAAAAATTACAATACTTGACACTGGCTAAATACACTATGTGTGGAGCCAAAATATAAGAGAAAAAAAAAACATTTTCCTAACTAACAATAAATATCAGTCATAAATCTAGACTAGAGTTGTAGACTTGTAGTATTATTGTAATACAAATTAAAAATGTATTAATAATTTATTATAATGACTAGTATTCAATTAATGCAAGACTGAAACTATCTTTAATTTAAACCATTACCATATTGAAATAATGAATGAAATAGTTGAACAAAGACTGTACATATACATGTGATTATAACTCTTAGGTACAAATATATGATACGAGACTGTAGTACCCGGGATTGTAGGCATTTTTGTTTTTCATGCATTTTGTTTAATCTACGTTCATTAAAATGGTGCTTATCGTTACGTAGCTATTCGCATTTGAAGCCGGCTCTGTATTGGAATTTGATATAATATGTGGGTAGCTCTCATTGTCATTTCAATCGTATAATCGTAACTTTTTTTTCTGATGTAGAGGCGACCATTAGGTGATATTTAGTTTAGTATAATATTATGATGTTACGTAGGATTGTTTTTTGATAGATTTATAGCTATAAGGATAAGGATTTCTCATTACAGAAAATGCTTTTAAAACTTGATTCGGCTGACTTTATAAACTATCTGCCTACTTTAATAAATAATTCTCCTTCTGTTACATTTTGTATCTGTATACTCTTCTAAGACTCTATAAATTCATATTTTCTAAAATCCTATTCTTTTTCCATAAAGTCAGCGTGTTATTATCTATCTACCTTTTAGAACTACTAAGTTTCAAGAGCTATTTTTTTTTTTGTAAAATTGAATTTAATTATTTGTGACCGGGAATCGTCTGTCATATCACCGAGGCTATCCATTTTGGATGCTGATACGGGAACAGCAATGTTCTATTATACTCCTGTATTATTATTATCCTCCTCTATTATACTGTTTGTCTGTCCGTGTTATAAAAAAAAAAGAAAAAACTCGTATACCTACTCTGATACTTTGATCCTCTCTGCCTGATTCTTTCGTTTTCTGTCAACCCTCATTACAAAATCGTGCGCCATTGGTTTGTACAAAAAATATTTTTTCGTACTTAATTGTTCAAACCAGTAACTGGAAAAATTGGCCAAAGTACACTGACAATGTTGCCACTTTAAATGGCAATGCCCAATTTTGTCCCAAATATCAGTGTTTTGCCCACGTGATATTTCGGTCAGACGTTACCGGCATAAAGCTCCAGATTCCATTTCTCAATTATTTTGATTATTGAAAAAATATACAGTCACCGCCAACTTATTTTTTCAATTGAGTTTTCGCCGTCTCTTTTCTGACCATGAAGGGAATGATTTCATCAGAAAAAGTTGGTGGACGTGTTAGGATAAGAACCACAAGAGAGATTGTCCAAGACATTCCTATGTGTGCCATTGATTACAATATAAGTAGACAAGGATCGTAGAATTGTGCGATTTAATTAGTAATATAAAGAAATTGCTAATGGCTGTAACTTCACGTGCATATCTTGAAAAATTATGAATCTTCGTTAAACATATAGCCGTGGTACCACGTTAGTGTACCTGGTACACAGTGGTCCAACGCTGCATAGCAAATATTGATAAACAATATTATGTTACAGTATTACACGTTATTTTGACGTTAAAACCGTCCTTAAACTGTTAGTTAATAATTGGCTATCTTACCTTCAACTCAATAATAACAGGAAAATTAAAAAAAAAACTCTAAATAAATGATACCATTCAGAATTTTAAAAAAATATTTGGTTTTAAGCTAGCATTTTTTTGTAGGTCGTAGCTTTGTTTTAAAATATTTTTCTGTGATAAAACGTTTAAAACGGAGTGTGTAATTAAGAGTAAGATGTGCCTTGAATTTACAATATTACAATGTACTTATTGCATGGTAAATTGTTGGATGTGTTTTATATTTTGATATCATATAAATATACACTGATTACTGACTTGTTATTCGATCATAATGATTTTCTTGTGAATTCTTGTGAATTTGCATTGGAATTCTTTTTAACTATACCGTAGATAAAGTGCTATTTAAACCTGACTAGCGGCCTACTCATATATCAGTGAAGTATCAGAAACGAGACTCTGACTCACCTCCGGTTTCTCCTACGGTTGTTAAAGTTAAACTTGTGTCAACTTAAAAACACGGAACGCTCATTGGTTGCCTATTAGTCATCGACTGTCTTCAACCAATAAGCGTTCAGTAATTTTAAGTTAACATGAGGTTCGACGGGGGTGTGTCACCTATTTAGTGTTGCCTCATTACTAAAATTGGCGCTAACTTGGGAAATAATATTTTTTTATTGTATAAAAGCAAAGTATTTGACCAGTACCTCCGCTGATGGTAAGCAAAACTGCAAACTTGTACTACGCAGGTCACGTGTTAGGTACAAGTGGCTAGAGCTCTACTTATTTGCTCTTGCCATACAAACTTGTGTTTCTCGGTGAGGGTCCATTTTACTGGTTAGTGGTTCCTGATACTTCACCGTGTGTGGATTGGTTTCTATGTTGGGTAATTTTTTCTACTTACCATCTTTCATCATCTATCTCTCTCATTTTATATAAAAATGAGCATGTCATAGATCACTATCGTTTCTGTATGAAGCATCGTAATATTGATAAAGGGAATCAGAGTATTAATAAGAAATTATAAAAAAATAAATTTAAGTGTTTTTGATGACATTTTGATAGTCTTTTTTTACTATTATTAGAAATACTCGTATTACCAAAAATTTATAAATTTTAAAATTATTTTTAGTTTAACGAGATATCCTTTTTGTCCAAGGAATCTCGGTGTTTTCATTCGGCCAAAGCTTAATAAAGCTGATAAATCATAAAACTTAATATAATTGTAATATTGTTGATCATAAATAATTATTGTGCCGGTTGCTTGTTACTGTTTGTTTTTTGTCTGAAGATGAGGCAAAAACTCGATTTTATTTTTTTCGTAGCCATGTGGGTATGAATAAAATTGTTTTATAACATTTTAAGTTTGGCCAGCCGAAATGTGAAATCAAATTTGTTACGGTCCTTGTAATTGTTTAGTTAAGTTTAGTTACACATAATGATATACTTTTGATACTATATTATACGTAATTTTAGCAATCCTAAGTGTTTTATTACTGTAAATACCTGACCAATGATGTGTGTGTGTGGTTTGAATATGGTTAGAATGCCTTTTCCTGTTATATTATTTATTTTTAAATATTTTCTTTGTATTGTTTACATTTATGATATGGCAACACCGCGACATAATAGAACTCATGAATACTCACTTGTATAAATACAACTTATTTGTTTAAAATTATGTAAGTACCTACGTCATTTTGAAATCACTGTCTCAACTTTTTGATAAAAATTGGGACATTTCAGCTTCAGTAATTGTGAAAAATGTATATCATACAGTTTACTACATAACACCGCAATGTGTGGGTAGGTCTACGACGAAGTATAGGGTAGATCCACGATCGCCGCCTCGAAAACGGCACTGTTTAAACAAGGCATATTATATGCCTTGTTTTTCGTTTCAGTCACGTGTGGCCGCGTTTAATGAAAGTGATGTAACTCACACATTATTGTTTTACAACGCTGTTACAGGGTGCTATGGTTCATTATTAAAATGAAACTATTTTATATTAGCTGGAGAGGTATATATCTGTATAAGTAAGCATTGGCGTGGGGCTTGGACGAATTATTCGTCCAAGGCGTGGGGACACTTTTGATGTTTGATTTTCATAGAGACTGTGTATCTATAGTATATTTAGCTTAAGGGGTAGGTAGTTTAGAATGCACTGAGTTTAAAATTAAAATAATAAAGTATCAGTACAGTAACATAGCTGTATATTTATAAGATAAATATTTGAGATCATAACTATACATGACTACATTTTCTAAACTATAAAAATTGAGATCAAAGTTTTCAATATATTGGACTAGACTAAAATTGAGTTAAAAAGAGTATTCTAAACATAGATACCAACGTTCATGAAGCAGCATTATACTGTATTATGCTGAATGATGAACACAGAAACCTTAAGCATGGTTATTTCTACATACAAATTACAAATAATCGTCAATCGATTCATTAGTTCTTTCCGTGAGCCATTCGAAGTACCTATCTTGCTTTTTATTCAAACTTCATAATCTATATGATCGAAAAGGACAGTCGGCTTTTATTCAGAGCGGATGTAAGCGTTTTCCCCGATTCCACCGACTCTCCTGTTGGAGAAAGGTTTTAGGAGGTACTGAATCTTGCTGTCGAGTACATAGCCAACACCTGTGCAGATGCCCAGAGGCTTGTTGCAGTAGTAACCGGGGGCGCACTTCTGTCCATAGATGTCGAAGTCTTGCTTCACAGTGCACTGCTCGCCTGGGCCCTGGAGGTAAGCAATTTACAAATGAATAATACGTTGTTACAGTAAATTAACCCTTTTTAATATTTTTTGTGATCATCTATTGTCGGTCGATCATGTGTGTCTATTTGACGTTCGTGTATCTATTTAGTGCATTATCAGTTGTAATAAACTTTAACCTTGTTTTTTCTTACAGGCAGATGCGGGAAAATCTAAGTTGGGCAATTTCACCTCAAAGTCAGATGATGCAGAAGCTGCTTAACATAATATGTGAGTGATGGTGCGAGCAAAAAAGCCGTGAGCGTTCACCGTACCCTGTAGCAGTCCCGTCGGTTGCCGCACACCTTGTTGATGTAAGTACCCAGCGAGCATTTCTTGTACTGCTTGTTGTCCTTTGTAATCGGACACTCCTCGTAGCTTGGCATCCAGTGACCAGCCTCCTCGCACACCGGGCATTCTACTAGATCTCTGTGAAACGAAAACAATTTTAGTTGTTTTTGTATGCACGCAAACTTCTAGCACACTTTTCCTTATCCTGGAAATGATGACCCAAGTCGAAGGTTTGACCTGAAGCGTGCCCTGGCTATTATTGGAACCGTATCGCTATATGTCGGTAAAAACTTAAAAAGGCCAAAAGCATCTATAAAAAATAACCCATCTAACTATATCATAAACTGTCGGGTCGGATAGAGCTTGTCTGACTTTAATACTAGAACCGTAATATTGGGTCATTCCCTTCACTCAATATAACCGTATATTACTACAATACAATGTAGTGTTTGTTTAAACTGGGCATAACGTTTCCTAGGTCTTCGAATTGCGTATTTACACCGTTTTGTAGCAAACTATGAAGTGTAGTCAATCTTGCCAACCTCAAGTAAAACATTAAAAACTGGCTGCTAAGAGTTGCGACGTAATGTGATAATGTATTACCTATTATCGTCATTTGCGGGCTCTTCCCTCACAATAAGGTTGCCAGACTCGTATGCTTTGTAATGCGCTAGGCAGGATCCGCAAGCGACCAGCATCAGTAGTGTCAGTACCAGGGGATCCATATTTGAAGAGTTCTGAAAGCATTTTGGAAGAGTATGCAACATCTGTTAGATTATGTAATCTAAAAAAAACATGCGAAGATACGACTTACGCCTTTGCATTAAATGATGACAGCACAATTTTAATTACTAAACAGGATGTTTTTGTCAGTCCTGTGTTGGATGGTCTGATTTATCACCGCGGAGATTTCTGATGTCTATTTATCGAGCGTAGAACACATAGTTAGACACTCGCAGTTATCATACGTACCTCTGGGACCCCGAAACATAAATTTTATTATGGCCTTATATTTATGGCCTTGTAACTTATCAAGAAATGCGGGGATAATTATATTAGATAGTTATATAGGAATGGGATATCCACATCGTCCAGCCAACTCCAGCGTCTGGGGCTCAGGTATGTTAAAATATTTCTTTAATAGCTGAAGATACAGGTACACCTATCTGGTGTATCGGTACATCTCGTAGAGGCGAGCAGCCGCTCAAAGTGGCGCTCCAAGAGACCTATGTTCAACAGTGGACGACATCAGTCTTCAGGCTGTTGATCTTGTGCTGTTGACGCATCTTGTGGATTGGCAGATTAGAGTGGAACAAGTGATAGTGATATTGACTCGATCTAAAATCATGAGCCAAATAATATTGATGTGATATGATGATGGACGACTATTCGTCCAAGATGTAAGTGTAAACACACTGTTGTGTTGATTTATCGACCTTTGGACGTTCATGACTTTCTCTACACATTTAGGTACAATTGCCGCTTTGATTTTCCCCGTACCAAATAATATTTCTGTAACCGAAACAGTGAACATTCCAAGGAAGTTCTGAATAATAATCGTGTGTCATGGTAGAGACGGATCAGTGTTATTTTCCTTTTGTCTTAATCATGGGCTAATATTACCACCCACCGATATTTGAAGTGTTATGAATGAATGTATTTGTATTCGGTTAGCGTCATACAAAAGTAGGTGGGTCTGAAAGAGGATTAGAATTCCATTAGAATTGACTCATTCTACTATTTCTTTACGTATTGCTGATCATGTTTAGATGTAGAGACATTCTGACAAAGTCCTCTTGGATACATTTTTGTTTTGGTTTAGTGCCGTGTCGTTATATATTTTTTCAATATTAAGCCATGTTATTCTGCACGTAAACGTTCTATTTTCATGCTAATGTACCTAGTATCTATATATCACGGGATGAACAGAATATTTCGTAACAACACACGAGTCGCGAAGGTCGCAGTCAGTCATCACCCTTGCCATAAAGTTAACATTCATTCTTTATATTAATTTTACAGTTAGCCCATCACATGACAAGACTGACAAGGAGTTAACACAAGCGCGAAGCATCCATATATAAATTTATTTAAAAAAATGAACTTTGTCAGTATTAGCAACTTGAGTAGGTTTATATACTACTAATATCCTTAGCTGTTACCACCAAACGACTACAGAACACAGTAGTGAGCTTAGTGAGGGTTTCAGCCATTTTAACATACCTAACCAACTTTCATTTTTAGCCAAGCATTAATTACATCCGTATATGTATAGAAAACATAAGTGTTTCCGCTCCAAAAGTCAGTGACATGGATATTCAAATTAAAAACAAAACGTCATTGCATCGCGACGCGACGGTGGCGAAATGTTAGTGGAGAGAAAAATTCGTAAACGTGATCATTGCTGGCAATGTTCTCTTCATTTGTAAGATGATGTGAGGAAACAAAGTGATGTTTGAAGATCTTTAAAAATATTCAAATGATAAGATGTTTATTCGTTAGAGTCCGGGGGCGTATTCGATGTGCGCGAGCGCCGCCCGCCCTAGCATTTGGCCGCGAAATACGCATTCATGTGACACACTTCGGACAATACGGACCATTGAGATTTATTTATCACTGCACATTTTTCGAGTACTTTTGATCAGATATTTGAATACTTCTTGTTTGTGATTTAATTGAGTGCATCCGTTTACTTGAAGGATAATTTGAAAACATGGGCATGATATCGCGAGTGCGGGGCCGCATAAGGAGTGATTCTTTCTCGAAAATTCAGACGTTGAAATCGGAGGACAAAATCGCTAATATCGGTGAGTTAATGCAGATTATCGTATGTCATATTTTAACTAATTTACAGTTATTTATTACTTTATAGTGTTCTATTGACGTTCTCAGCTGATCTGCGTGGAATTTTGTTGTTTTTATTTGGCAGCTGTGTCTCATGTAGACACACATATTCTTTCTTCATTTTGCTAAATATTGCACAACTTTAAAGTACTGGCATCGTTATTAATATTGATAGAGATGTTATGTTTTCTTACTATATCAGTATCGTGATAACATAACAAACATCGCGTAGGTCCTACGCCGTAGGATGGGAAACTCTCTTGTTATTGTAAATTTTGGAAGATCTCTTTCTAGATGTTATTATTTACAAGCAGTGAGTCAGTTGTTTGTTATTGTGTGGTTAATGCACGTGTACGTGCGCACATGTGGCTGTACGAACTGCGTGGATGCAATGTTTTGTCGAAAAAGGCCTTTGCATATAGGGAACCTTCGCAGTTACCTAGTTGACCTAGTTCATTTGTTTTTAGTCCCTTACACAAAAAGAGCACATAAAACAACAAAGATAATATTATCAACCAATTTTTTTTTTGCACGTCTTTTTATTGGAGGTCCTTCGCTCCTACTCCTTTTATTTGTGCGCTAATATTTTAATTTTCCAAATATAAATATAAATAAAATAAATAAATATGTGTGGACATTTCACACAGCGCCATCTAGTCCCAAACTAAGCTTAGCTTGTACTATGGGAACCAGATAACTAATATAATACTTAGATACTTTTTGTTTGTAAATACATACATAGAATACAATATAACACCCAGACACAAACATCGATGTTCATCACACAAATGTTTGTCCCGAGTGGGAACCGAATCCACAATCTACAGATCAGAAGGCAGGGTTACTACCAACTGAGCTATCAGGCCAGTCATAAATATAAATAGATTTATGCACCTTATATTATCTTTGTTTTTTTAAACATCCACGCATTGAACCAACATTTATGCTGAAGGTATATAATATGCCGATTTACTTTTCATGAGGTAAGTATGTCTGACATTCAGCATTGCGTTCTTAACCCTGAGACAGCATCTCATCTGCCAGATATTTGGCTTAAGTCAACGCACTCGAGGTAATTCAATGCTTTTTCAGCTGACGATCGTGAGTAACGTTTCAAAAGCTCAGTCGTTTATCATCGAATAAAACGGAAAACGTTTCAGCATCCGATGGGTTTTATTACCATGTTGTTACAGTTCTGTACAATGGTTACATATCTTCCTCACATTGAAATTTAGCGGCGTGCGGAATATGTTTCTTTATCATTATTTTTAGTTTAGTGCAGGCTGTAAATATATATAAGACGCGTTATTTTCATTTTACGACTTCAGAGTAAAAGAATTTTTTGTGTTTCGTGCGTACGCAAAACATTTAGGTTGATAGGTATACGAAGTGGATCAAGGCGATTGAAAGATGCATAAAACGGCCAGACACACCGGTCAGGCAAATCAAAATTTTTTTATATATAATTCTAGTATTTATTATTATTATTTATTTATTTATTCGTATGAAATTTTACATGGGGTTACGTACTAGCATCAGTAAACCTCGCAGAGGTTTATCTTGGCGCTAGGTCCTCTAAGAAGCTAGAAAATAAAACTAATAATTATTATTACTTACCCATGCTATTTTACACTCACTTGTGTATGAGTAGATATTTATTATCGTTCTTAATAATTATTGTAAATAAAATACAACATACCAAATACATTAAGACCGCCCATTGTGACACTTAGTTTTTGATTATCAATTGTTCCTGTAAGGTGGTGTTTCAATAGAGAGTTTTATCTATCTACCCTTCGATCAGGTATTCTACCTAAATTATAATGTGCGACATTTGATGTCGATGAACTTCTTTGATGTGTTGGAGAAAATTTTATCTAAAACATTATTGGGCTGAACGCTTTCATTTTTATTTTTATGTTTGAACTTTATTATTAATAAACTGTTTACTGCCAAACACTATGTTTACAAAAACTGGCATCAAATATTTAGTAAATTTGAACAGGGATGGAGAATTTTTTGGCATCTAATTCCAAATGTTTGAGTAAATCTGAACTCATATAAAACAACAGCCTAGGGACAGTTTGTATCCCTTTTTTCCTTCAGCCTAGGTATGTTACCATTATGTTTGTTAAATCTTTTCTTTAGAAAAATCATTCATCCCTGCCGTTTATTTTTCTTAATTCATTTCGTACTTTAAATTAACTATTCGTGACGTCTTTTATCTAAGTAAGTATTATCTGCTTCAAATCAAGTCGCTCACTGCCTAATTGTATTTATTTTTGTTATTTAGCTAGAACTAAAGAGACTATATCAGCATTATGTAAACCACGTGTGACACACCATGCAAAAGTTGTAACGTCAAGAATTGTAATTTTTTTGTCTCTTTCACCATCAGCTGGAGAACGTCCACTGTTGAAAAATGGCCCATAAAACGTCACTTTGAACGTCTAATTTCCCACATTTTGGCCATTGGCAACTTGGGCATTTTGATCACCAAATCACGATATTTCTTTCCAATTCCAGTTTGGCTGTTATCACTGGTACTCTTGTTGCCGTACTGGGCTCCAAGAGGGCTCCTGGTGGCTCTTGGAGGCGCTTGGTTGATGGCTGCATACACCTGCCTGGTGGTGCCAGTCCTTATATCTGCTAACTACCGGTACCCAGCGCGTTGGTGGCCCGCAGTCGTCAAGCTTACACAAGGTACGGTGAAATAGACATATTAGCAATCCTACTGCATGGGTAGAGCAGTAGAAATTGACATAATATATTATTCGCGCTTTTGTTCGTTTTTATTGGTCAAATGCTTTCTCGAAAGAAAAGATTTTGATTTCTACAGCTCATGTTATCCGTACAGGCGCACTCCGCGCTTTAGGTACGAAGACTACGAAGCTACATAGATCCGTCTACTGGGCCGCGTAACGCGAAGTGCAGAGCGATATCGATAGAAAGTGAGCCACCTTTTTAATAGGCTTGTAGCGCTGCACTGTGCGAGCTGAACTACACCTTATCGCGTTGTAGCAAGAGTTGTTATTTATTGGGACTTCGTGGAGTGAAGCTTCTGTACCTGTACTACAAAAGTAGTAGTATTATAGTGACTGGACTATTATCTTCTGTGATAACACAAACATTTTCAATGTTGTGAACGTAATTGATGAGTTTCAATAGTCTCAGCGTGACGAGTGTGACCCAATAAAGTTTACTTTAGTTTAGTACCTATATAGCACTTCGATTGATAGAGTCATGAATACGTGTGGCGCTTTTCACTAGGTAAACATCAAAATCGTCCGGACATTCAATCGCAAACACAAATATGTTCTGGCACAAAAACATACTTTCAAAACGTAGGCTCATATTTATTTTGTCGCCCGTGAGTAATCAAGGGAAATATCACAAATATCGTTTCTTAGAAATGCTATTATTAATTATTGACATGGCGTTTGAAATCACAACATCCAAACCCTCCACAATAATAATGCCCATATTTTCAGCCATGTAAAATGACAGGCTGATGAAACCCACGCACGCGCAAGCCGTTAGACAAACAGCTATACGTCTTTAGGCCTAACTGAAAACAACACAACATAGCCGGAATACTTGGCACAAACAGCTGGGTGTGCGAATCTCCTGACCTATGTCCAACCCACGACATTTTTACGTTGCCACATAGTATAGGGAAAGACATATTGGTTGCAGGTTACAGTCAAATTCTGAATGAAGAATAGAAATAGTGGTAAAATTTTGGCTCTAACACCTCACTTCTTACCCACACGTTTTCACCCGCATTCTAATATGTCATAAATATTTTTTGTTTGTATATATACAACGAAACTAAAGCAAAAAAAAAAATACAACAGACATCTATTTTATTACACGAACAAACAAATAGAGTATGGACTATACTTCTGAAAACATACCTACGACGTAAAGTATATGATTTTTTTCCAGCATCATATTTAAAGCGCTTCAATTAAATTAAATCTTTTAAGCCAGCTGCGTTAATAAATTACTATGGATTGACCAACTCCGGACGCAAACCATTAAAACCGATGTTTTAAAACACTTTTCCATCGTGTATAAACTTAGATATAAACATATTTTTGTTGGAAAGTCGGGTCATTGTCGAAAGAGCTGAATGAAGCGGCGGAAACTGGCCTCCGTCCAACGAATTTGCGTCAGAGCTCAGAGGGCTTGCTTTCATACCGGTTAGCGTCCAAACAACGCATGGCACTCACGCCCCCCAAAATATACTGTTTTGAACAAAGAAATGTTCATTACTTTGTTGATCAATGCTAGGTTACAGCAAGGTCTATGTTAATGCGTAAATCCGCGTGCGGTGTCGTTATGTCAATTTCTGTCAAGAAATCAGATGAAGAGATGAGGTGCGGTGCGGCGCATGTCTTTTGTTATGAATTATTTTGGACAATTGAATATCGTTCATCAGATTGAAATAATATTCATTATTTTGAGTTGTTAAGTTAAAATGATATTAGTACAATTTCGAATCATTGCAAGCAAATCGGGCATTCTGCCCTCATAGTGAAGCACGCAGTTTTTGGCTAAATTGAGTTAGGTGCATATTCGGAATCGCCAGAAAAAATCTATACTTATTCTGTTCTTTCTCACGTATCAAAATTCCACCAGCTGGGTTAGCATGGACGGTAGACAAAATTGTCTTTCTCCGTTTTACGTCACTTTCTTCATACTTGCTTGGAGTAAAAAAAGGGGGGAAAGACAGTTTTGTCTACCGGCCGTGCTAACCCTACTGGAACCCAAAAACTCAGCAAGTAAGAATGCAGCAACTCGACTACTCTCGACTACTCGCAACTTTTGTTTTCGCGTTTTTCTCGAAAACATGTTTTACCTTCTGACTGCATTTTTCATAAGGATGACAGCATTATCATTCTGTGAATTTTTCCCGGGGTTTAAATTTTTTATTTTTGATAATATCTTTTTGTGAGAACATCCACGATATACCGCGTAATTGATGCGTGTGACATTTTCTTATGAAACGATTCTAAAACTGATACGTCGTAATATTAGTCCAAGAATTTGTATGAAGTTGCCCTAAACACTGACTAATATTGGTTTAACAATATGATTAGATTACAATCGATAACTCGTTGTTGACGCGTGAACAATGTATAAGTATGTGTTATTGTTATTTACCGGTAAACTAATGCTCTAGTGGAGGCCCATAACCTCTCAAAAATCGCCAACAGTAAAAACTTTATAGGCTGCTGATGATAAGGTCGACAATGGAGTACACCCGCCGCGGCGCCGTACCTATACTTATTCTTATTTCCAATAGTAATAAATCATGCAGGTACTTGAAGTAACTTACCAGAGTGCTGTAATGGTGGGTTCCTTTGAGTTCTTCTAATGGAAGTGAGCTCTGAACTAATATTTCCAGCTCAGGGTGGTTCTTTTATATGAAACATCGTCCTGGGGGATGCTGGTATCGGGGCTGTAACATGCAAGATGGAACGAGCAAAATAATTTAATTATAATAAGAACAGTTTTCTTTTAAGAATGAAACTATTCCAATCCTATTGCTCAACGCGAGCAAGAGTATAATTATTTCATTTTGAGTCTTTTTGATGCATCAGTAGACTCTGCTCTTTATATCGTATTCTCTTGTTTTGTTCTTACAATAACAGAGCTGGAACTTGGAAGAGAGAAGATAGTAGGATTAAAAGTGAAACTTATTAAAATAGAATCAGTCATATCGGCTTAACATGAGGTCAAAGAAATAAATGAAAAGCTTACAAGACAACAGTAAAAATTAGCGCATAATTAAACAAAAATAAAAATTGTTTTATCCTGTATTTCTCATCCATATTTTTATAAGAGTTTCACTTGTCTTAAAAATATATTAACGCTTCGTTAAACAACCTTATGCAAATGAGAGAAAAATCTTTGTAAAGGAATAAATGGGAACGATAGAATATGATGTGACAGGCTTGACCGTCCGTTGAATTTTCTATTGTTGCTGCCTGATGGGCTGGTGACCTTGGGTAATGATGATTCGAGTCTCAGTGACTCCTCCATGCGGATCTGATATGCGAATAAAGTACGTCTGTACCTATATATTTGTTAACACCCAGCCAGCGATGAAATGGCTCACTGATTTTGGTTTTAAAACACACCGTGTAGGTACAAGCATGGAATATCTTGTTCCATGGTACAAGCTACATTTTTAATGCCGGAAAATTGTGTGTTGTTCTATTTGTTATGTCTATCCATTAACATAATATGACTCAAAAATAGTATTCTTGTCTTAAAACAAAATAGTAGCAGGATCAGATGAAGTTCAATTTGCATGTTTTTCTTTGTTCTAGACGTTGCAAGAAAGCTACAAGTGCCATTTGAATGGGTTCTAAGAGTGTTCAAAGCTGCCTACGCGCCGCTCGATCGCTCGGAAAGACTGTTCCTGCAGATGAACAACCTTTCTACTATGATAAGTCAGGTAAGCAATTGTCATCATCATCATAATCAACAGCCTGAAGACGTCCATTGCTGAACATAGGCCTCCCCCACATAGCGCCACATTGAGCGGCTGTTCGCCTTCTGCATCCATCGGCTCCCCGTGGCTTTAACCGCGGCAATTGATAGAAAGCGAAAAAAATCTGTTCTGTGCTGTTCTTGGTAAGCACAGCTAAGACGGCTTCACTTGCATAACTCGTAAGTGGATCTCTACTATAAACACCTACAGGAAGATTAGTGGGAAATTTCCTTGTTACCTAAGAAAAATGAGGAGGCTCCCCTATGAAATTCACTTGTGCTTTTTTATCATCACCTACTTATAATACTTCTGGTGAAGTAAGCTAGTTTTCGTTAATCCACAACCTAACTACTTATGATGTGTTTTAAGCATTTTTACTGATTTACATGAAGCCTACTTGATCATGGACTCTTGTTGCAGCTGCTAATGTTCACAGCCTGCGACCGCCTATTCGTGGCACAAGGCAAGCTCACCAGCCTGTACTCACTAATGTTCTACAACGTAGTCACTTACTCCGTGAGCTATGTGCGAGAGATATGTACCAAGGAAGACTGGTCACCATACGTCAACGTCACACGTCATTCCCGCGTCAAACACCTCGCCATGTCCGCGACAAAGATCGTTCTGGAATGGACAAAAGCCGTCACATTCGTCGTCACCATCACCTTTGTTCTGCTTACGCTTGGTTTGGAGCAGGGGTTGGAGCATTATCGCCCTAACGCGATATACACCGCCATCACCGGGACTTACTATCTGCTTTCCGAGCGGACTTTCCTCGAGCTCTGGCCGATAGCTCTGACAGCGTTCAAGTTAGAACGGTTAGAGGGTATGGAAGCGTTGTATTTCAGCGCTTGGGCCCGAGCGGTGATCACAGCGCTGCCTCTGCCGTTAGTGCCACTACTCGCGTGGTACGAGCGGTGGCGGCTGGCCGTACTTCTAATGTACATATGCGTGGTCGTGAATGGAAGACATCGGTTAGGAGAGGCGCTCATGAAGCTGACAGAAGCTCGCGGCTCATTGGCCAGGTTCAGACGCGCGACGGCGGAAGAGTTGGCGATGCTTGAGGATGTGTGCGCAGTCTGTCTCGGGACCATGAAGTCCGCTCGAGTAACTCCGTGCGCCCACTTCTTCCATGCAGACTGCTTAAGGAAATGCCTCGCTAATTCCGACCGGTGCCCCATCTGCGTTAGAGAATACGTTTTTTGCTGACTGTACGGTAGTTAATTCTCGGATAAGACTGCTTCATCGCCGCTTCAAGACGAGATGAACTTGAACGATGATTTCGAATTTATGTGATTATGTTTAGGAATGGCTAAGTACCAGTGCCTCCAACTTATCTGTGCAGTTTAATACTCCGTCTCCTCTTTTAAAGGCCGCATTACCTGCACTATTAGAAAGAGATGGCGAAAAATCGACCGGATAGCCTAGCATGCGCACCGCGAGAAAACTAGTCGTCGTTGATAAAGTGAGACGACACACTTAGGCGCTACCATAGTCTTGTCACGGTCTCTCACGAGACAAAGTGTCGAGAATATTTTCTCGTGGTGCGTATGCTAGCCGAGCTGAACAGATAATGGTGCACTGTATAGATAAATGTGGCTTTCGGTTTCTGAAACGGAAAAACCTACCTATCTAGTTTTATTTAAGTGTACGATTTTTATTGTCTAGAATAAGTTCGACAACGGCCTATAAGTATTCGATTTGAAAATTAGCTGTGAAAAACACACTATTTCAATTTTGTAGTTCTTAGTTTTCGATGTAATAATAAGTATAAAGTCTTTTGCCTCAAGTCGTAATGCTAGATTTCTAAGGATTTTTATTTATATAGATCTATCGTGTATCTAAAAACGCTTATTTTGTTTTATATCAACCCAAACAAAGGGTCCAAGATTTTTAAATAAAATGGTAACAATTTGTTCTAAAAACTATGTTTTTTTTTTACTATCCTGGAGCGAATCCTGTGATTTAACAGTTACTATGTTTTGACTTTATTTAATTTGTAGGTATATCTTCCGCATCAAAAAAGGTCTGAAATCAGAGATGAGCGGTCAATTCTTTTTTTTCTTACTCCCTGAAGATTCATGCTCCCCACTACGCTTTTCAAAGAGTTTTGGAAGTGAGGGAACTCAAATACCTATATATATTTTTCAGCTTTCATCAGAATTGCTTCTTTATTGGCGCAAGTTATTAATTTGGTTACGTTTTCAGCGTATTGAAGTCCTTTATATTTAGTAACATTTATTGGTTTGCGGGGTTTCTCTTCGTGATGTACCTACTTACCTAGGTAGTACGGTGTAATGGTTACTGATAAGTAAAGATAAAAAAACAATAATGAACTAAAATTTTTACTCCTCGCGTTGCAGAGCCCTAACTTTTAGAGCATATTAAACTAATTAGTGTGCAACAAGTGTTAACCCTGGTTTTCACAGGCCCAGTAGCTGGGCGGACAGTGAAGGACATTAGGACAGTTACTGTCTGGCAGCTACTGGATCCGTGAAAACAAAGTTGAGCCAGTACTGACCGGTCAGTTGCGCTCGGCCAGCTACTTCAAAATACTGTATAGACAGCAGAATGTACAGTTGCTGACTACTGGGTGGTAAGAAACTGGGCCTGTGAAAACCAGGCTTTAGTCAACGAAAGGAGTTAGCTATCTGATGATTTATTTTCTATTCGTACTTAAGTATTATTCAGTCGAAATTGATGATGTGAATGATGATAAAAACACGTAAATTATTCATGTAGTTTATTCTCTCAGTACAATATTATTATCCCGCGGCGGAATTTCCGCCCCCATGTCAAAAACCCAAAATGAATTCATATTATACTAAGGAAGTCGCGCACATGGACCAATTTTATTATCATTAACATATTAACACCATAGAGTAACTAACTTGATACAGACTATCTAAGAATACTACACATGCTTGTAAGTATATTAATAATGGTCGTAACATTCGAGTAACGAAGAAATTAGCAGAAAGTCCGTTTCTTCCAAACACAGCCAGCTACTTACAACACTTTGTTGTCGCTGACCGCTGACCATTGTGTGATGCTGAAATAGATCATGACTTTTATCACAACAGTCATAGTCTATTTCAGTAGTGAATTACGGGCCGCTGCTGTGTTTGAAAACAAAAAGCCCGCTAAAACGTACCGAATAGCCGCACACATTAGCAAAGCAATGGCGGTCTTTCTCGGGGTTACCATGACATCATGTGGTTACGTCACGTAAACAAAAAATACAAAAGCTTTATAAAGAAAAGCTTGTGTAATATAGTTGTCCCTCTCTTATACAGGCCCATATTGCTTGTATTTTGTGGTCGTCTCTGTTTAGACCGAGAGTTTGCTTTTCGGCACCACAATAACAAAACGTCCTATCGCAAAATAGATTAGATTTGACAGTCGCGTCAGTCAGTCGACGCCCGGGGCCGCATGCGTGGTGGCATAGTGTGTCAGCACTTCGATTTATTTATTTTATTATTGTTTAGTCGTGATAAAATCGTAGTTTATCAATGAAAATGTGAATGGTTGCGCTGCAGTATATCTAATCTGTGTTATCGCTCTGCTGTCGAATGTTATTGATGAAAGGTAGGCGCATGCTTGATGCAATGTGTAATATTTAAAACAGTATAATATAACACATTCTATATTATCCTTTTACCCTGTTCAATTCAATTTTATTTTGATATGTCAATTACTCATATACCCTGCCTAGTTACATAATATCTGTAATTGTGTTATAATATCTTTATTTTATATTAGCATTGGTATGTTTTTATTAATTATTTACTTATTATTAGGTACTCATAGGTACAAATAATACCTACACTGTTAAACTCTTACGGCCTTATAGTTAGGACAGTAGTTTTAGAATACCTAGTTACTTTAGCTTTTGTCCTTTTTTGACATTTGAATATTGAAAGCGATCGAAAAAGACAAAAGATTGTGTAACTAATCAAATGCTACAACGCGTTTATTAATAAGGATGTTAAGCTTCAGTTAAACTACTCTGACTTTGGTTTAACAAAGTTTGTATTTTAAACGTAGGTATAGTTAGGTAGATTAATTAGTATACTAACTTATATTTCGAAATAATAATTTATTTCAATACAAGTCACACATTACCAATCTGAAATTGCATAGGTGCATTCGTACTTTACTATTTCTATATGGAAAGTTGACTTGGACGTTCTGAAAAACAAGGACCCAATTTTCAGAATATTTATATACCTAGGTACTATGTTATTTAAAACATAAGTTGTGTATGTAGGTAGGTATTATACCTACTTACATAAGTTCAAATTGACTGCCAGTGGAACAGAGATGTTTTTGAAACATGGAACACAAATATAAAAACCAAAAATCCTATTTTTTTTTTGTTTAGACGCCTGTAGTTATTATTGCCAGTGGCCAAAAAAAATTATTGAATTGAATTGAATCTTAGATAATGGCTTCTGCGGCAATTTCAAAAAAATTATAATTGCACATTATCATTATGACATTAAATTTTGCTCGGAGCCATCAAAATGGGATTGGTATTAGTATCTTTGGAAAGACCAAAATAATCGAAGCGCGGAGCGCCTTAGAGGAATGTGTATAGGTAAATCAATATGCGGAGCTCTTGCACAAAAAGATTACCCACTATTAGTTTACATAAGTATTAGGTATGGCCAAATTTGGGGATTCTATGAAAAATTATTAAATTAGCTGTAGTTCCCGAACTATAAAAATCGGGTGGCATACCTACGAGGGGTGGCTGATAATTACGCGGCCTAAGGTACTTAACGATGACTAATCACCTCGTTGTTGATAACACTAATTGAGAGACTCAGTGGTAGTAAAAATGACACTTTTTTTTAACCCATAAACAATTTACCTGTCGAACAAAAAACATCACCATGTCTGCCGAAACTGCAAATTCTTGTAATCTGGAGCACCACGCCGTGATTAAGTTCTTCGTTAAAGAAGGGAAAACGCCTAAAGATATATTTGACCATATGTCTTCGGTTCTCCACGATTCTGGGCCTTCCTATATTATGGTCAAAAAATGGGCTCGCTTATTTCAACAATGACGAGAGAGCTGTGAAGACGACCCCCGCACGGGACGACCGCCAACAGTCGTGACTGAAGAAAATATTCAAAAAGTGGAAAAATTAATACTGGCTGACAGAAGAATAAAAATATGGCAAATAGCAGAAAAAATTCAGATTAGCAAGGAAAAAATCAGAGCAATTTTGCACGCACATTTGCACATGAAAAATGTTAGCGCGCGTTGGGTACCGCGGATCCTCACGCCGCTCGACAAGCAGCGCCGACTCGAGAGTTGCAAGGAGTTTATCGAATTAGCCAAAGATGATGTGACCAAATTTATAATCGGATCGTAACTGTGGATGAAACATGGATCCGCCAGTATGATCCAGAGTCCAAACAAGAGTATGCAATGAATAAAAACTGGGGAAAGGCCGCTGAAGAAATTTAGATTGGAAAAATCATCGTCCAAGCTTATGGCGACCATTTTTTGGGATAGCGAGGGTATTTTGCTCATCGATTACCTGCCTAAGAGGACTACAATGAATGGTCAATATTATGCAAATTTATTGACCCAAGCACGTGAAGCAGTCGTAGAAAAAAGACAAGGGAAAATCGCGCGTGGAGGGCTGCTGTTGCAAGACAACGCGCCCGTTCACACCGCGCGGATTTCACGGGAAGCCCTGAAAAACACAGGGCTCGTAGAAATGTCCCACCCTTCATATAGTCCAGACCTGGCTCCTTAAGACTTCTCCTTTTTTCAAAATTGAAAAAAGACTTAAGGGGCCGAAGGTTTTTTGATGACACTGAGATGAAGGCAGCGGTAGAGAGCTATTTTCAGGACAAGGAGAATGAATTTTTTTTCAACGGGATGAAGGTGTTATATACCAGATCTGAAAAGTGTGTTAGTCTCGAAGGAGACTATATTGAGAATTAATTTTTTTGGCATAATTATGTATTATGTATTCTTTCATTAAGTACCTTAGGCCTCGTAATTATCAGCCGCCCTACGTACATCAGGGATAAATTAATATTTTTAGGACTATTATTAAAGCCGGAATAATTAATTACTATTTAACTTCGGTACCCTCCAACTCATATAAAACACATGCTTAGTCATGTAGGTGTAATTACCCTTCTTCATAAAATTTACGAAATAATACCAATAGGTCCTGGAAATATAATTAAGTACGCTATAGAAAATTGCTGAACAATATCAATCAATTAAATATGCCTGAAAAAATGTATGTCGGGCATAATTAATTTCTATTTAACTTAGGTACCTACTCATATAACTTACCTAGTTATGTAGGAGGAGCTTTATAAAGTTTCCGAAACAATACCAATAGATCCTGAAAATACTCTGAAAAAATTTTTTAAACCAAATAGGCAAATATTTTTAAATCCGGCATTAATAAGATTACTAGATTGAGTGATCAGATCATAAAGTCTCATTGGCCCAGTAATTTCACTAGCTACAATGCCCTTCAAACCGGAACACAGTAGTGCTTGCACACTACTGCTTGGTGGCAGAATAACTGGCAAAGCCGTGGTACCTACCTATAGACGAACTTTGCTGAAAAGTCCTACCACCTAGTTGCATGGCATGTCGGTCATGGACATGGAGACATAGATCACGTGCGAGCTGAGACTGCCACTACATTTTTTTTTCTGAATACCTAGCTAGCCATTGCAACCCCTGCAAGTAAGTACCGCTGGGTAATCCATTATTTACCCTGTACATAGGTAGTAGGGGGAATGGGGCGTAGGAGCTAACTCTGCGCTCCTGACTGAGTGCGCGTTATCGGGCGTGCGTATTTGTTTTGGGTTGAGTTCTGGAAGATGGAGCTTATTATTAGTACCTATGCTGGTCCCTACTTGGGTCCTGGTCACAGGCTTTACGGGCTTACCCTGTTGATCAAATATTTCCAATCGCGGAAATGCGTTGGATGATGGTTGGATAAATCGTTAGTTTTGTAGTTCAGATGGGTCAGTAAACAGGCAGACGTAGAACATTAAGGTGCCTATTAGTCGTAGATTATAGAAATGAATATAAGACCAACAGTAGTTACCAATGTTATACCTAATTATTGTAAACGTCTGTTCTGGCATATGTACCTACATAATTATATTTAGATCTGACTAAATGCTCTAATCAGATGTCAGACTTCAGAGGGTGTTACTAATTCCAGTGACATTGGTGAAAATTAGTTTCGAACTCGAAACATTGTGTTGGCGAAATCTATTCACATCTTTAAGATTTACACAGTCATAGCCGGTTTGTAGGTTTCCAATTGTTCTATTTATGGCTGATATTGACCGTGTACCGCTCTATCGGTTAAGTAGGTACCTACTCTACTGTTTCAGTGAAGTTCAAGTTGAGTTTTAAGTTGCCTTATTTGATAGTAACAATACAATACTCAAAGGAAGATGTGAACAACAATCGCCATTCCAACATTAACAATTTAACCTTAGGTATAGCTGGTAATTAGAATTTTCTGATGACAAATGAATTTAGATAGGTAGGTATATATACCTGCAGGTATATATTTATAATGTAGGTACCCATCTATATTATCTTATTAACTGACTTTGAAAAAAGGAGAAGGTTTTCGTCTTTATGTAGGTATTTTTATATACCTATGTAATGTACCTTCATCTTCATCGACATTTTAATCAACTGTGGACCGATTTTGAAATCTTTTAATTATTTGTGTGTACTTATGTAGGTCCCTAGTCCCTATACCTACTCCTGACGTAGTCCCATTCATAGAAAGGGAAATATCTGGAAGTCGGATTAGTTATTATATAAATGTTATGTAGGTAGGTAAAATTATATAATTACGTAGGTACCTACCTAAATGAATAAAACGATTCCAGCTTACTTCGCATGTGCACAAATAAGTAAGCTTATCTAGACGACGACCTTCCCACGCTTTGGACGATTACGAGTACAATTGCAGACTAATTTACACAAACTATATATTCACGAAATGAAGTGTTTAAAGTATAAAGAAAAAGAAAATAAATTGAAATGTAGTGCGAGTATTGATTCTAGCATCAATCAGCAGTTCTAATCAGCGCCACAGATTACTATATACTAGTCAGAGAATCAGCGCTGGCTGTTCATCTAGGGCTGTCAGGTCAGACGCATCTTCTCATTCGCGGCTTTATATTTAATTTTGTTTTTGTTTTTTTTTTTTACACCTGCAGCTGTTATTTCACTATAAATGTTGTATTACAAATAATAAGCCAATTAAAGGTCCTTCGTCACCGATAGATTCGGTTGTCTAGTGTTTAGGGTATGATGATCACTGCTGACGCGAGGTAATATATAAAGTTATCGATACTAGACTAGGTGGTAGGATATTTCTGCTAAGTCCGTCTAGGTAGGTACCACCGCTTTGCTAATTATTCTACCGCCAAGCAATAGTGTGCAAGTACTACCTACTGTGTTCCGGGTTGAAGGGCATTGTAGCTAGTGAAATTACTGGGCAAATGAGACTTTATGATCTGGTCTCACAGTCTAGTAATCTTATTACTACAAGTGTGATGTCTCAGGATGACATGCGCAGTGCAGTGTCGCGCGTAACTATATAATTTAGAGTTCCGAGTGATACTGCAACTGTCAGCTGTTATGGGCAGCCATCAGGCGAACGACTAACTCGTCATGTCATTCGTTTACACAACAAAAAAATAGAATAATAGCTTCATAAATATCCTAAAAATTTCGATGTAAGAATTTATGTCATTTCATGACCCTGCGGCTATAATGTAGCCGAATTTATAATCAGCGGTTACGTCACTTCTCTAACAAGATTACGCTACGCTACGAGATGTACGGTCTGATTTTGTCTGCTAATTTTATATGGGTTTCTGTGCTTACAGTGGAGAGTGGAAGGCATTTATTATAAATTTTCACCCGCTATTTACCTGTTTCCCGCAAGAACATAATTTTTTGCGATTAAAAATATCCTATATTCGTTCAGTACCTAGCAGTACGGATAGCAATCTGTTTGCAAAATTTCATCCAAATTAGTTCATTCTCCTGAATGTCACACATCGACATTTACTTTTTTCTTCTTCATCTCGTTTTGGCAAGTGGTCTTGGTGTCAGAATTTTTAGGTCGTCTAAAGGCTTCCGACTTGGCTTAACGACTATTGTCTTACGACAACAGCCAGGACCGACGGCTTATTCACTTATTGATTGTTTACATTACCTATACAAAAACCTAGGTACTTTATCTATTTTACATCCTAGAATGTTTGACCCCCCATACCACACAATAAAACAGGATAACATTGAAAGGAATGATGAGATAAATTTAATATAATTTTCTGCTTATAGAAATAGGACTTAAATTTTAGTACTTATAAGTACAAATTTGTATTTCAGTTTGAACATGAGTATATACCCTTCAGGTTCTGGCAGACCTTCGTTTTTGGGGCAGATTTAATCTGGCTGCTATAAAACAAGTACTAAAGTACAATGTTAACCTTATGGTTACACTTGAATGATGTTATAAAATAATACATTCCTCGGCCAGCTAATGCGATGATGTCATTTTCTTTAAACACTCGCTCGCTATAACTACAACTTGCGATATAATCTGCCGTGACCGCAGAAGCTGCATGAATAATTTATAGAGCTACAAATTAATATTTATTGAAGCATTGTTATTTGAAGTAACATCAGAACATCCAAGTGTTAGTGAAAGCAGGATATTGTGACAAAAACAGGACTTTATTGTGTAGCTGCTGCTCGCGGCTTCACAGCTCATTTCGATAAAAAGTAGGTACCTATCCCATGTCCTTTCATAGGATTCAAATTATTTCCGTACGTAATTTAATTGTGTACTTAATTGTGTATATTATACTTGTATTTATTTGTTTTTTGTGAGTGTTGAATAAATATTTTTTCTTTCTTTCTTTCTTTCTAATTTCATCAGGATTTTTAGTTCAGCTCTTTAGTCGTGAAAAATTTAAAAAACAGACGAGGAGACAGACAGAAATGCTTCGAATTTGTACCTAATAGTGTTAGGTAATAAATAATAATGGCAGGACTCTGGAATACAGTAAGTGGGTACACGCTAATAAGTATCACTAGCTAGTATCTAATATCTATGTGTATAGCCACTACATGACTACACCCACAACAAAAACACTTACCTCGAATATGCCCCAACAAACTCAACGCAACACCATGCACAAGTTTATGTTACGTTTTGTTATGTGTAGGTACTATACTATAGCTACTGCCATGACTTTATGACTTCATTATGATATTATTGTTATTCGTATTGTGATCGTATATATTCGATTTGGGACGATTTGGCATCTCTACGAGTTTTCACCGCAGATTTCACCCTAGCCGGCTAGGGTTAAGTTAGCTATAATTTTAGGTCTAAGTACCTACTTGATGTAACGTAGGTACATGTGCAGTTGTGCACAGAACAGACATATGTCTGTCACACTACAAAGACTTTAATTTTACTAGCTGCGCCCAGCGCCCCACGGCTTCACCCGTGGATATAAATATAAATATAAAGTAGGTAGGTACCTATTCTCTAGTTCTAAAAGTATATTAAAATATTAAATCAGAGTTTGACTATCTTCATTCCAAACATTCAAATCCTTTCTACTTATGCGATGCCAAGAGGGAACAAACACAAACTTTCACATTTATAATCATCGTGTACCCTAATAGGCTATCTTTAGATCGTTAACCGACATCTAAATATGTAAAAAAAAAATCAGGTCTGCCAGTTCCGATCCTGCCGGGTCATGGAAATAATTGAATTTTTTTGACTTATTTTTTTTATCTAAATTTACCCGAATGAAAGTTCTGGCAACAGTTAACCATTGATTAATTATGTAAAAAAAATTGGTCTGCCATTGCGCACCTTGCCAAAAGGTACCTGGCAGACCCCTAAGAATGTGCCCTTCACACTCTTTACATATCTCAGCGAATACCCCAATGAAACCTACGCCCAATAATAGCCAAGATGCCCCTGATAATAGATTAAAAGGTCTGCCAGGTCTAAACTTGGCGAAACATAGTATTCAGGGCATTTGAAGTTGGTGGAGGTGGACTATTTCCATGACCCGGCAGGATCGGGACTAGCAGACCTGTTTTTTTACATGTTTAAGTGTCGGTTAACGATCTAAAGATATTGGGGTACTGATGACGTAGGTATTTTTTTGCAGTGGGTTCTCGCACCAAACGTACTACGTAGGTATACATAGAAGTCTTTGTTTATAACATTAGTTATTATATTGCGCAGCTTCTTCGTTGATTTTTCTTCTATTCTACAGCTTCTCAGCGCATATGAGACCGAAAAAGATACTCCATAAAATGCACATCATGGCAGGGTCGGTCTGGCCTCAGGGCATACCGGGACTTTTCCCGGTGGGCCTGTCCCCCCTAGGACCGGTCCAGACCCAGAGCCATACACCTCTGTATTCTCTACATTCTAATGGAGAGGCGAGCCTTGATGAGTGAAGAGCTAATTATTATCTAATTACTTGCCTATAACTAACAAAAAAGTTACCAGCTGTTGTATTTTACAACTACCTAACAGAAAAATCTGCTAATAAAGAAACTAATTCAGGGGTTTTGAAAAGTTCAAATTCGGCTCAAGTTCAGATCAGACTTCAGTTCTTTTAGGTCTTTAGACTTTTTTTCCATTCAAGTTGGAGGAAAATTACTTACCTCAAAAATGTCTAGCGCTCGCTCCTCTCGCACATTTACCTATAGATATTCTTTTAGTTTACTTTGTTGACAACCCATCCCATCACTTGAATGTTCTAAATTACCCAAAAAATATCACAAATAAAAAGTAGTGTGGGCCGCATTTTGAAACATTTTCCCGGTATTTTCTTGGGTCCCAGACCGACGCTGCATCATGGTCATCATGCATGGATCTATCTACCGTTATAACACATCCACGTATACCGTTACCGTGCATGTGTGAAATTGTGAATATGGTTTAAATACATACAATTTGTAGTAGCATAAAAATAATAATAAAACAGATGATTTTCCCGTATTTTATCCTTTTCGTCGCCTAATATTGAGCATGAAATTAGTTGTTCAGCGCTCAAATTGCGTATGACTCAGTGATGTTACCTAAAATAACGACAACCTTTACAATGCGGGTTATGGTTTGATTACGAAACGTAAAATTGCGTTCACCAGCATATTATGCTATGCAGAATATATAAAGCTACTTATGTATGACATTACATAGTAACAATCAACCAATGAAAGCATTTGGACTGTCTAATTGTCTATATGCCATCGCGGCTAGTATACAGTCCAAGTGTTTTTGTATAGTAGATAGTGTAGCTAGTTGATTAGTTTTTATTTAGTAGTTTAGTTTAAATAATAAATAGGTACTTACTAAAATACGATACGACCGCATTGAAATGGCGGAAAATTGAAATAATATCCTATAGTTGACCAGTTGACACGACATGTTATCTGTGCGACATTCATGAGAATGGTCAACCACTGGTCACTGGTCAACCAATTCTTTAAAGATTTAGGTAGTAGTTAGGTATTTTACCTATAGGTACTATCGGCTATCCTACTTGACCTATTTCTTATCGCTAGGGAACGAGGAAATCCCACCTGTATGGGGCATTAATAATATTTACCTTTCTTGGTCTGATATCGCATTTTGTTATCCGTGTTGTAACGATCATAATTGAAATTCAGCAACATTCGCGACCCAGTTACACTTATAATTTATGAGAACTGTTCGGTGGCAGGAACTGGTGGGAATTATCGCCGTCGTAAATTTGTCAGGTTTATAGTCTCTGGGGCTTTTCGATGGCGGCGCCTAAGCCGATATGACTAATTACACTATCGAATGTTTTTAGCTAATTAAAGTAGCGGGTACACAATAGTTGCTACTGGCTGGGTACCACGGTAGTAGCTACGAACTATACGTACACAAGTACACAAGGACAAGTTGATTGCGATGATGACGCATTGCAGGATGTTGTTTTCTAACATAAGTCTATTTTATTAAATTAAAACTTTAATTAAAATATAAAACGCACTTACGTGACTGCTTAGTCGGTGAAACATAGTTATAAAGTTTTTCGCAGTCAGCGGTCATGTGACCATAGCTCAGTTGGCACAGCGTCTTTTAATTTTAAGAACTATACTTTCTTTATAGAGTAGGTAAACACTCTAATTTGCTGAAAACTAGCTAAACAATAGAAGGAGTCTATTATTTATTTGGTCAACTTGCAATTTACTTAGGTAGGTAGTATAGACTCAAAAAGACAACTGATTTAAAAACTGCAATCACGACATACTATGCGAATGCACATTCAAGTTTAAGCTACGGGATAATTTTATGGGGAAATAGCAGCGCTGCATCCGATCTTTTCATCATCATCATCATCAACAGCCTGAAGACGTCCACTGCTGAACATAGGCCTCCCCCAGAGCACGCCACCTTGAGCGGCTGCTCGCCTCCTGCATCCATCGGCTCCCCGCGGCTTTCACCAGGTCGTCGGTCCACCGAGTGGGGGGCCGGCCTACGCTGCGTCTTCCGGTTCGTGGTCGCCACTCGAGAACCTTTCTTCCCCATCGGTTGTCAGTTCTACGAGCGATGTGGCCTGCCCATTGCCACTTCAACTTACTAACTCTAAGAGCTATATCGGTCACTTTAGTTCTCCTGCGGATCTCCTCGTTCCGGAGCTTATCTCGCAGGGAAACACCGAGCATAGCTCGCTCCATAGCTCGCTGCGCGACTTTGAGCTTACTAATGAGGCCAACAGTAAGAGACCATGTCTCAGTTCCATAAGTCATCACTGGCAACACACACTGATTGAAAACTTTCGTTTTCAGGCTCTGCGGTATTTTGGACGAAAAGATAGGACGAAGCTTCCCGAACGCTGCCCAGCCGAGTTGGATTCTTCGCGCCACCTCTTTGTCGAAGTTGGACCTACCTAATTGGACAATCTGTCCTAGGTAGACATACTTGTCGACAACTTCGAGAGTATCGTTCCCAACAATTACCGGTATAGGTGGAACATGAGCATTAGACATGATCTTTGTCTTGTCCATATTCATCTTAAGACCAACCTGCTGGGAGACTCTACTGAGGTCGTTGAGCATGGTGCTAAGGTCCTCGAGCGATTCCGCCATTATGACTATATCATCGGCAAAACGAAGGTTAGTGATGTACTCGCCATTTATGTTGATGCCAGATCTTTTCCACTCCAAGAGCTTGAAAACATCCTCCAATGCGTTTGTGAACAGTTTCGGAGAAATAACGTCTCCCTGTCTCACGCCTCTTTGCAATGGAATTTGTTCCGTACTCTGGTCCTGTAGTCGGACTGACATAGTGGCCTTACTGTACAAACACTTCAAAACTTCGATATACCTATAGTCAATTTGGCATCGCTGCAAGGACTGCAGCACCGCCCAAGTCTCGATTGAATCGAAGGCTTTCTCATAGTCCACAAACGCTAGGCATAACGGCCGATTATACTCTTCGGTCTTCTGTATAATCTGGCGCAGCGTATGGATGTGGTCTATGGTGCTAAAGCCTTTTCGGAAACCGGCTTGTTCGGGAGGCTGGAATTCATCAAACCTGCGTGCGAGACGATTCGTAATGACTCTCGAAAACAGCTTATACACATGACTCAAGAGCGAGATGGGCCTATAGTTCTTCAATAAGGTGTTATCGCCTTTTTTGAAGAAGAGCACCACCACGCTCTTGTGCCATGCCTCTGGCGTTATACCTTCAAGGATGACAGAATTAAATAACTTCTGGAGGACTAAAAGTACCGGTCTACCACCCGCTCTCAGAAGTTCGGTCGCAATTCCATCTTCACCTGGTGCCTTGTTGTTTTTAAGCTGTTTGAGGGCCATTCTAATCTCGTACAGGCTGACGTCCGGGATATCTTCGGTATAGTGTCGGACTAACTTGGCTCTGATGTCCTGAGCTGTGTTAGTAGCGGGCTTACGTGTCGAGGTGTATAACTGTCCATAGAAGTTCTCGATCTCTCTCAGAATCTCAGGCTTGGATGAAATGACGCTACCATTTTCGGTCTTCAGTTTTGTCATTTGGTGTTGCCCAATAGACGAATCCTTTGCGAACACTTTAGAGCCTTGGTTCCGCTCAATTGCGGCCTCAATACGTGAAGTACTAAGAGCACGCAAGTCGTGTCGCAAGGAACTCCAGATTCGTCTATTGAGTTCACCGTAGGCTGACATATCAACTGAAGACTGCAGCTTCATTTCGCTCCGGTCGGCCATTAGCTCAAGAGTTTTTTCTGAGAGCTTTTGAGTCTTCTTTCGGCGTTGGGTCTTAAAGAATTTCGATCCAACAGCTTGGACAGTTTCCACCAACCCGTCGTTTAGCTCGTCCACTGTGTTACAGTCGGCTAGGCACTGGAAGCGATTTTGGAGTTCCAGCTGAAAGCCTTCGGGGTTTTGGATTTGGACAGGATTTGGACGGAGCGTAGACTTCACCAGACGTGACCTTTCGAGCTTAACATTGATATTCAATGTGCCTCTAACAATACGGTGATCGCTACCGGTTTTCACCTTGCTGATCACAGAGACATCATCGAATATGTGCTTCTTGGTCGTCATGATGAAGTCTATCTCATTTTTAGTGGAACCGTCGGGACTTATCCACGTCCACTTCCTGGATGGCCGCTTCTCGTAGAAGGAGTTCATCATAAAGAGTTCCTCCTTCTCCATGAAGTCAGCCAGCCTCTGTCCTCGAGGGTTCCGCTGCCCGTATCCAAATGGCCCCACTCTCAGCTCATCGCTATTCCTTGTGCCCAACTTCGCATTGAAGTCTCCCATCACAACGGTGAAGTATGTTTCGGAAGTATGCATGGCTTCGGATATGTCCTCATACATAGCTTCTACTTCATCGTCTGAGTGTGCCGACGTCGGCGCGTATACCTGTATAACCTTCAACGAATACCGTTTGGTTATTCGGAGTACCAGGTACGCTACCCTGGCCGACACACTGTCGACTTTGACCACGTTGTTGACGAGAGACTTGCGGACGAGAAACCCGACACCCCCTTGGGAGAGTTGGTCTCCCTCCCGGTAGAAGAATAAGTTACCGGAATTTAGGATTATCGTGTCCTGTCCCTGTCTTCGGACTTCTGACAATCCCATTACATCCCAGCGTAACTTACCCATCTCCGCCTCTAGCTCGACCATCCTTTCGTCAGCCTTCAGTGTGCGCACGTTATGTGTTGCCAGGGCCAGGGGTCGTCGTTGGGGTTGGTAGCCGGGCGTCTGCCGGGGATTCTTCGCACCCTTTGCCCTGCCGTTACCGTGGCCGCTACCGTAGCCACGGGATAGCAGAGCTGCCGGGGACTGGGGGCCGTTTTTATTTGCGCTTGTCATTAGGGGGGGGGGGGGTTTGCCATAATCACCACGCTGGGCAGGCGGCTTGGTGATCGCAGTAGGTGAAGATTGATTGCCACCAAGACCGAGGGGAACGCTGCGACCCATTCCCTGGATATTCCCTTAGCCGCCTTCTACGGCACCCACGGGAAGAGATGGGGTGGTCCTATTCGTAACCGGGACCACACGGGACAACGGGATCTTTTCATAGTTCAAAAAAAATTAATTCGTATACTAGCTAATATAGAACAAATTGACAGTTGTAAACCTTATTTTAAAAAGTACAAAATTTTAACTCTGCCATCTGTATACATTTTGGAAGTATGCAAATTCGTAAGAAACTTTTTATTTACAAAACCTACAAACTTAAGCGAAACAATTCAAGAAAAAAACCGTCTAGTGCTACAAATACCAAAGTCCCGATTAAAAATGCACTCTTCTAGTACATTACCTATGGCTATAAGAATTTATAATGGGCTATCAGATGATTTAAAGAACATAGAAAATTATAATAGGTTTATTCGTACTTTGAAACAGTTCCTCACTCAAAAGGCCTATTATAATGTAAATGAGTATTTAAACGAAAATAAAATATTATGTACAAATGAAAATTTAAGATAATGAATAGTATGTAGGTACCAACATTTGACATTAAAAATTTATATCATATTAGGTATTTAGAATCGATAAGAATGACATTGAATGATAATTAATCAGTTTTATATATATATATATATATTTATGTACTCCATTGACATTAAATTAATTAATAAATACAATTAAAACATTGCGAGTAAAATTTTATCATAGTCAAACTAATATGTTATTATTTTCTTTGTAAGTACATATTGACTCTTTTGTGAAGTCGTCCTTCTCTCTCCAAATTTGCTGCGCCCGACGGGGTCCATAATGAGCCTACTTAAATAATTTTATACTTATTCCACCTATGTACACTATGGAAGCAATAAAATATCTGAATCTGAATCTGACTACCCGATTTCACTTGAAATTACTTAATTATAATGTTTTACCGCGGTGAAAGGCGCGGGGAGCCGACGGATGCAGGAGGCGAGCAGCTGCTCAAAGTGGCGCTCTCTGGGGGAGGCCTATGTTCAGCAGTGGACGTCTTCAGGCTGTTGATGATGATGACCGCGGGAACTGTTAATTTTCCTTATTCTATGCCGTAGTATATGTAGGCAAAACGAAATAGAATAAAGTCTTTATATTATTAATGATCAAAGCATGTTCGCTTTTATTTTTCCAGGACTACCGTAGACATGGATTGATCGATACAACATGACTATTCTACTATATGACCATATTGAACTGCAAGAGAGGGCGTCAAAGCACCTCAAGTCTTGGAAAGGTGAGAATATATGACTATAATGGGCAGACCCTATCGCTCGCAGACCTGACAACTGATGGCGAAGAAAGGTTCTCGAGTGGCGATCACGTACCGGAAAATGCAGAGTAGGCTGGCCCCCACATAATTGGACCAATGATCCGATTAAAACCGCGGGAAGCCGATGGATGCAGGAGGCGAGCAGCCGCTCAAAGTAGCGCTCTGTATAGTGGAGGCCTATGTTCAGCAGTGGACCTCTTCAGGCTGTTGATGATAGAGTAGGTGTCAAAGTTTAATATACTTTTAGTCCTAGCCTAGTCCTGCATTTTATGTAAAAAATAAAGGTATCGTATTTATTGTAGACTAGCTGCGCCCCGCGGTTTCACCCGCGAATAAAAAGTAGCCTATGCTTTAATCCAGTATATAAGCTATCCATGTTCTAAATTTCATCCAAATCTGTCCAGCCGTTTGAGCGTGAAGGAGTAACAAACATACGCACATACACGCAAACTTTCGCCTTTATAATATTATATATATAGTGTGATAGTGTGATACCTACTTATGTACCTAGAACAAGACATTTTAAATAGGTTTGATTTACTTCACGCTAATAAAGTTGATTCGATTTCCTATTGTTTTACCGGGTACCCAAAAAGTAGGTATTCTGCTATTGCCACATAATTAAAGTGTCACTTTCGACAGGAATGGGTGGAAACGAAAACGAATAGAAAAGCTATATCTTTCTGCTCTTTTTAGAACTGTTCCGATCATTTGTCCTGTTTTGTACGTACAGAACATAACTATAAGTCACCTACGAGTGTTACCGACTCGTATAGTGCCCTAATGGGCTAGGTAACTTACACTATACTATAGGCATTAACTCTACCGGGCCGGATAAGCCCACGCTAATTTACTTAACCAGACCTCGGCAATCACCATAGAATTAATAAGGATGTACTTCCTGTTTTGTTGCCAATTAGCGAATATACCTCTAAGTATAGCCTGCAATAAAATTATAGTAATCCTTGCTTTCAGGCGATCTGAAAGCAAGGATTACTATAATTTTTACTGAGATGAAAACCTTGTAGGTTACCTACCTATAAGTAAGAAATGACGATTGGTACGGTAATATTCAATAATATACCTACTACTTTTTGTTTCAGTATGCCACCTGCTTCTGTATACGCTGGCCGCAGCATTCGGGCTTGTCAACTTTGTATTTTTACAAAACACAATGCAATTAGTCAACGAAAACTGCGTTCTGTTTCCAAGAAAACTTGACTTCCACGTGGTTGAGCTGCCCGTACCATTAGACAAACTGAACACTGCTCAGATATTAAACAATGTGACTGACGATGCTCAAGATTTAGATTCCGTCCCTGCAAATGAAACTGCAAGTGCTGTTGACGCTGAGAAAGTTAAGAGAGATGCGACGAGCGATGACGGAGTGGTCGTTGCTGATGCTGACGATACAAATACAAAGGACGGAAACGTGACCCTGTTCACTGGTGGGTTTACTGATAACTAAAAAAAACTACCTTATCTCTAACGTTACAACATAAGTAGGTACTTAATAGGTACTGTAATGTTTGGTATGCTCGTGGAAAAAACAGCATGCTATACTTAATACTAATACATGACTGGTCGTTAAAGTTTTACAGCCGATTAGTACCAAACTGTTGTAATTTTAAATTATCTATGTTTTATGATTAGATCCATTTAAATATTGCCGTTAGTTCTGTTACTGAAAAAAGTCTTATATGATCAATTGATCATCCATTGATCGATTCTAGATCCAGACTGTGGAGTAAGAATGATGATTAACCGTTTTCCATAGTAGGTAGGTCTCTATACTTTTGCTCCCTCGCTCGCCCTAGCATCCACCCATAGACTAGTATTGTATCATCCACCGCACCACCCTCGCAAGAGCCGCTCCAACCCTGATAACCCTCACACACGGTGTTCCCATTCGCACCTACACAACACCGCTCCCGTCTCGGAAATCGCTGCTGTTGCACCTTTAGGATTAGTAAAGAAGAGTAGATAAGACATAGATAAAGAAAATTTATAACATATTTTACGTGTGGTTTTAAGTTTCCTTTATTACCTCTTCAGGGAACATCACTCATCACTTAATGCTAGACACCACGCGGACACTCTTCGAGACTGACAGCAACTGTCAGTTCGCAGAGTTCATGCCGATCATGTCAACCATTTTCGCAGCTGTGTGGCTGACGCTGTTCACCATGTGTCCCGGAGGCGGCCATGCCAGATCTGGGTGAGGAGAACTTTTGTGGCATGTTCTTTAGTAAGCAACTTCTCTGCCGTACCTCCAATATGCATTTATGGATATGTTATAGTAGTTAGATAACGAAATACCACCAATACGTACTAACCGTTTCGACAACACTTTTCTAATAAGAACTGCGAAAGTGTGGAATGCCCTGCCCTGGTCGGTGGTTCCTGAAAAATACAACACGGGGTTGTTCAAGTCAAGAGTGAATAGGTATTTATTACTAGACAAGCGTGCTACACCTTCGACCGCATCATCACTTCCCATCAGGTGAGATTGTGGTCAAACGCTCGCCTAAAAAAAAAACAAAAAAAAAACATTTTAGATGAATATTTTATATGTTCTTTTAAAAAGGGTGCACCAGGGTGCAGCAGATATTATTACCAGGTTGTTTCCGTTGGCCCCCATACTCTTAGCAAAGCAGCCAGCCCTTTGGTATCCACCACACTGTATGCAGTAGAAGTGCTGAGAAAGATTGAAAAAGATTATCTACTTACAAAATAACACATATGTTCCTATACCTAATAGGTAGGTAGGTGCTTTTTTGCATTAGGTACCTACCTATTTTAAATTGTAAAATAGATAGGTACCTACACAATAGGCAATATGAATTATACACACTCTGCTTAGCAAATGCTATTTGACCTTCCCATAGTATCCCAGGTTCATGTAAAGACATCAATGTTCCAGGTTGCAGCAGCCATGGCGCATCCTGATGCCAGCGCTGCTCTTCTCTCTAGTAATGGTGGGCCTCACGGGGCATAGCTTCACTATTACGAACAAAGGGCTGCACGCATTCTGTGAAGCTTTCTTTTACGTCACCAATTCTAATACGTAAGCCTACAATCTATTTAGCTTAGGTCACCAATTCTACTATGTAAGCCTACAATCTATTTAGCTTAGGTCTTTAGCGGTCCCATAGTAAGATCTCCTACAACGTTATAAGTATCTACCGTATTTTCAATCCGTAGGTATGTAGGAACCGTACGCCGAGCTTGATAACATTTTTTTATGAACAGGCATTGTTAAATATCTACCTACTGCAGTACTTAACTTTATCGAACATATTTACAAAATTTGTGTTTTTGGAGATTAAGCCTTTAACATAGGCCAAACGCGTCTTTTTAAGTAATCATACTGAAGAACCTATGAATTCTACAGACATGAAAAAAATATCACCAATAAGATCATTCTGCACCTGTACTTATCAATTGAACAAAATATTCGATTACTAGGTACATTATGAATAAAAAAAATACTTTAAGAACGCCTTTCCAGTCACACAGTGTACAATGCCGCGTAAAGGAAGATTGCGTCATTAAATATTTTTACACCCTCGGATAGGAAATTTAAAAATATACAAGCTCATTTAATCATTTTTAAATTAGAAGTCTAAAACATCTGGGAGTTCCACCTCATGGCCTCATGCAATATGAGTATGGTCAATATGGTCCTTGCTGTAGGGTAGGTACCTACTCAGAATTAAATGACGTACTTATATATCTATACAGTAATTATCACCATCATCATCATCATCGGCCCGAAGACGTCCACTGCTGAACATAGGCCTCCCCCAAACAGCGCCACTTTGAGCGGCTGCTTTTACTTCCTACATCCATAGGCTCCTCGCGGTTTTGTCCAGATCGTCGGTCCTTCTACAAGGGCCGGCCTACGCTGCGTCTTATACAATACTATCTCTTTCAGTTGCTCAGCCGTAAACCCATACCTCGAACGGGGATGGAACGCCACCTGGGGTTTCGGCGGTCGTGTGGCGGCGACTCGCGCGGCCAGCGCCGCCGTGTGGGCCACGTGGGCTTGCGCCGCAGCGTTACTACTCGCGCGGTGTCTGGCTGCACCTGACTTTATTGTCAAGCGGACCGGAGTGTACCTTACTAAAGATCCACAGCAGGCAAGAATATTTTGGTTGGGCATACGTCTCATTTACGATTAAGTATGGCCGATAAGTATGACGGGGAGCCGATGGATGCAGGAGGCGAGCAGCCGCTTAAGGTGGCGCTCTGTGGGGGGGGAGGCCTATGTTCAGCAGTGGACGTCTTCAGGCTGTTGATTATGATGATGACGATGATGATGATGATAAAGTATGGCGCAAGCCTGCCTGCGCCATAATACTTAATCGTCAAATTGTCAAATCAAAATGCCGCATGGCACTTTAATTTATGGTCTTTTCCCTCTTTTCCCTGCTCTGTTTCCTTTTCTGCTACTACGGGAATACTACTTATTATCACGCCACTACTCGGGGATGTTGATACGTTTGGATCATACCTTATATTTAATAACCTAATCTTCAGTACCTAGCAGAACTAGCAGAAACTAGAATGTATAAGCTGAAAAAGTCACGATTCATATTTATCTGCTACCCGCAATAATAAAAAAATAACAATGAGCTGAATTAATTAGACTACCTACCTATGTTAATTATACTTGGGTGCTTATTTAATGTTTATCTTCCAACAGAAAATAATTCCACACCTCCGCCTGAAGTCCCCCCGCTCCTGTTCGTCCCAAAGTTCCCCGACGAAGCGCGACACGTTGTCGGTCCGGTCCGAGCCGACCGCGGTGACCGAGCTAGTCTCGGCCTCCGTGGAGCCTGACCACGACTCGGCGCCCTCTTCGCTGATGACCACGCCAATCCGCCTGCCGAGACACTTGGACTCTATTGAAATGACTTACAACCCGCAGGAAAGATTCCTTGAACAGCGATAAAATGGGGGTAGATTCACGTTAGTGTATGCGGTTTCTGATTTCTCGATCTTATATGCTCATTTCGTGCTCATTAATGAAAGATGAAGGCCAATATATAATTTACATAAACTATTGCAGCGCTTTTTAATGTACCTATATCGCGTCCTAAAAGGAATAACTTATTTAACTTAAATAATAGGAAGTAAGTAATGAAATGTTTATGCTTAGGCTTAAGACAAAATAATACCTGGCTATTACACATCAAGGAAAGGAATATGTACTAAGTAGTTATATTAACTTTCACCAATATGTACCCTAGATGCATTTGTTAAATAACAATGAACTGTTGTTCCAAATTGTGCGGGACAGGCGCGCTGGGACGGACTGGCTGTCCACCGAAGTCGGCACTGTGTGCGGCTAAGCGGACTGTAAACACAAAAGATGGTCTGGTTGCCGACCCCGGTTGTACCCCGAGTCACGCCTGTGCGTCTTGTCCCTGTTGCACACGTGCGCTGGAGTTGAAGGTGAGCCGAAGAAGGAAAAGGCGGGTGATCGGTTGAGTGGTCACCCAACCTGGCCTCAGGAGCTTGCCGCCTTGATTCTTGCTATACTGTTCTTGCTGACTGTTCTTGCTGACTTGCTTGTAGGTGTGTTCCGCTCGATTTCTCCCAACTGACTGAACACTGTAGGCCGGCACCGCTCGGTTTTTATATCGTTCCCGTCTGTTCGCGGCTCTACGGGCGCTGCTGCGCTCCGCGCGGCTGACTTAGCCGCGAACGAGACGGGACGATGGCGTGCGACAAAGAAAGCGGTGCCTGCCTTTGTAGAGCGGAACGCACCTTTGTCCTATTTTCTAACTGTATCTACCTATCTACAGCGGCGGGCAAGCTAATGAGTAGGCCTAGGTTGGGTACCGTTTATTTTCTATAAACATAAATACAAATACAAGATAATTAGTACGACATACAGAATAAGGAATATAAAGCTATTTACAAACCTAAGAATACAATTAATTACAACTCTACATCCTACTCTACGACTATCCTATGTACATGATTTTATTAGTAAATTAACGTTTCTAGAGCTGCTGTCCGGAACATTCTCCCGCCGTGCAGCGTCCCCCAGGTCGCTGCAGATCGGGTGTAGGGCAGCTGTCTGGTCTGTCTTCGTCGGGATCACGATGAGCTTCTTGACCGGTCTTCTCATGATGCCACCTCGCGTCTGGACGTCCACGACTCGTACGATGTTGTCAGCTCCAGGAAAGGTCGCGATCACTCTGCCTCGCGGCCAAGTGTTCCGCGGCAGATTGCTGTCGGCGATGATCATGACGTCCCCGATGTTCATGGCGGGCCCACGGCTGTGGGGCTCCCGCCGGTGTTGGAGCTCGGGCAGGTACTCTTTGAGCCATCTGGCCCAGAAGAGATTGGCGAGTCGCTGCGAGGCGCGCCAGCTGGCGCGGTCAAAGAGATCTTGATCGTTGAAGGTGCCCAGTGAGGGCACGCGGGCGGACCCGCCGAGGAGCAGGTGATTCGGCGTCAGCGCCTCGGGGTCCTCTGGGCTCACCGACACGTGGGTGAGCGGTCGGGAGTTAACAGTGTACTCGGCCTCCACAAGGAGTGTTGCGAGTACCTCATCAGTGGGGTGACGGGGTTGTTCTGTGGCTGCCAGCGCCGTCTTCACGGTGCGGACGAGTCTCTCCCATGCCCCGGCCATGAATGGGGCACCAGGAGGTAGGAAGCGCCATCGGATGGTCTTCTTTGTCGCCTCCTCTTCTGTGGCTTGGTCGATTGCTTGGCGTAGTTCTCGGTCGGCTCCTCGCAGGTTGGTCCCATTGTCTGACCAGATTTCTGTTGGGGCCCCTCGTCGCGCTATCATACGACGGAGGGCCATCACCGCAGAGTTCGTGGAGAGTGTCCACGCTGGCTCTAGGTGGATCGCGCGACTGGTCATGCAGACGAAGATCGCCACCCATCGCTTGTTGGTGGTGCGCCCGGTGACCGTGGAAATGGGGCCGAAGTAGTCAATCCCCGTGAATGTGAAGGCGCGTTGGTGATGGGCGAGTCTGCAGGCCGGCAGGTCTCCCGTGGATGGCCGCGGTGGTGCATCTTTCCTGATACGGCATGGGATGCATCGGTGGATGTAGTGCTGTCTGCACTCGTTGATCGTCATCTCTGCTCCGGCGTGATGAAGTCGGCGGTGAAGGTAGTCCAGCAGGAGCTTCACCTCGTGCCGGTTGGCGTCTAGTACCGGCGGCGAAAGGCGGGTGACGTCGACTCCTGTGACGTTGCTGATTCTACTCTTCAGCCGGAGCAAGCCGTCTTGATATGTCACGGCGAGGCGGTGGATGCGGCTGTGTCGTGCGACCGGCTGGCCGCGTTGAAGCAGTTTGATTTCCTCTGCGAACGCACGGTGTTGGCTGTGTTGCCAGATAAGCAACTCGGCGCGCCGCAGAGTGTCAGCTGGTATCTCGATGAACGGCGACGGCTGCGTGGCGTTCATCTTCTGTGACGTCGTCTTCTTCTTCTTGTTCTGGGCCGATGTCCAGGCTGGGTCGCTCTCCTTGTTCTTTCGCGTTCTCTTGTAGTGAACGCTAGCTCGTGTCCGCCGGCAGAGGTCTATGAATTGGAGGACATGGGCTGTCGTCCGTAAATAGCGCTCCCAGCGGCTGAAGCGTTCGGCCAGCGGAGTTGCGTCCTGCAACGCCGGCTCTGTAGTAGTGGTGACGGCACATCGCTCTTCCCCGGTTGGCAGGTCAGTTGACGGGGTCAGGTCAGAGGGCCAGCACTCCTCTGGCTGTCTCAGGAACTCGGGACCGTGGAACCAGCGATGGTCCGACGCAAAGTCCCTTGGCACGTCTCGTGTGGCATCGTCGGCGACGTTCATCTTCGTCGGGACCCAGCGCCACTCGGAGAGGTTGCTGGCGTCTTCGATTGCAGCGATGCGGTGCGCGACGAAGGGTCGATATGATCGCGACCCCGTCTTCAACCAGGTCAGGACGGTTCGACTGTCAGTCCAGTAGATCTTGGAGTCTGGCTTCCTGTCGTGCTCGTCGGTCACCGCTGCTGCCATGCGGCTACCCATCACCGCCGCCTGGAGTTCGAGGCGCGGGATGGAGGTGAGCTTCACTGGTGCGACTCGGGCTTTCGCGAGGACGAGTGAAATCCGCACGAGTCCGTCTGGTGTCGTCGCGCGCCAGTATAGCGCAGCGGCGTAAGCGGACTCACTCGCGTCGACGAAGGCGTGTAGCTGTAGATTCATCGCGTCGGTGTAGCCGAGGTAGCAGCGAGGCACGGTGACGTCACGGAGAGTGCGAAGGTGGCTCATCCATTCTCTCCATTGCTCGGAGAGGTCGGCGTCGATGGCGGAGTCCCATGGCGTTCCCCGGCGCCACAGCTCCTGCAGTATTTTCTTGCCTTGAACTGTGACGAGTGATGCGTGGCCCAGTGGATCGTAGATGGACATGACGATCCTGAGCGCTTCTCGTTTTGTTGGTGTGTCGTTTCATAGCAGCTCGGGTGAGATGCGCGCCATGTCTAAGTTGAAGGCCAGCGCGTCGGCGTCGGGTCGCCAGACTAGGCCGAGCACTCGTTCATGGCTCGGTCCCCCGGTGATGTTGACATCTTCCGTGGGCTGGTCCTGCGTCAGACTTCGCTGCACCTCCGTGGAATTTGACCTCCATTTGGTCAGCTCGAACCGTGCAGCAGCGTGTATATCTCGGACCTGGCGAGCGATCGTCGTGGTGGCGGCTTCTGTCTCGTAGCTCCCCAGGTAGTCGTCCATGTAATGAGAACGAAGTACAGCCGCGCTCGCCTCAGGGTGTGTCTCTGCGTATCTCATGGCGTTCAGGTTCTTGATGAATATCGCCGTGGCTGGTGAACTCGTCGCACCGAAGATGAGGGACGGCATGCGGTACTCTGCTGGTGGTGAGTCGTCGTGGCGCCCTCTCCATAGATAGCGAAGGGCGTCCCTGTCCTCGGGTCGAATCTTCACCTGCATGAACATCTCTCGTACGTCGGCAGTCACGGCGACGGCATGTTGACGAAAACGCATCAACACTCCGGGTAGAGACTGGAGCAGATCAGGGCCGGTGAGCAGGAAGTCATTCAGGCATTTCCCGTGCGTCTTTGCTGCGGCGTCGTGTACGATGCGAAGCTTGTCTGGCTTGAGTACGTTTCGCACCGCGAAGTGTGGCAGGTACCAAGTGCGGCCTGGTGTCTTCGTCGGTGGAGCGGGCTCGGCGTACCCCTTGGTGACGAGGGCTGTCATCTGCTGCTCGTACTTTTCCGCGAGGGCTGGCTCCCTCCGCAGCTTCTTCTCCACAGACAGGAGGCGTCGTAGGGCTGCATCTCGGTTCTCGGGCATCTCGTCGTCGTTCTTCCAGAGCAGGGTCGTCTGGTAATGCCCGTCTGGGCGCTGCACGGAGTTCTCTCGTAGCATTTCCTCGGCGCGTCGGTCGGGGTCGCTCTGTGGTGTCTTCGGCGTGACTGTTAGGCTTTCTAAGGCAAAGTGTTGCCTCAGTTGCTCCTCGATGCCGTTGTCGTCACGTGTTAGGTGAGTGACAAAATGGACCCCGTCGTCTCCATGTCTCGACGCGCCGTGGATCACCCAGCCCAGTGGGGTGAGAGAAGCGACCGGCTGGTCGCGTCGTCCTCTCTTCATTGCAGTTGTTGTGAGCAAATGCCAGTTGTCCTGCCCAATCAAGATTTTAGGTGTCCCGCCGCTCTTGATCAGCAGCGGAGAGATGTCTCGCAGATGTGCGCAGTCTTGGAGGTCTTCTTTCAGCACGTGCTGCGGTGTCAGGCGCAGCCTCTCGATGGTGCGCAGTTGAAGGCGCTGCGGGACCCCGGCCTCGCCGATCAGCGACAATGTGACGCGGCGAGACTGGGAGGCGTCGATCTTCTCGCTGCCGACCGTATTTATGTGCAGTGGGTCGACTGGGCCCGTAGCTCCGGCTTGATTCGCTACGTCGGCGTCGATTAGGGTGACAGTAGAGCCGTCGTCCAGAAGGGCCCACGTTGAGATTTCTCCCGCCGGTCCGGAAACGATGACGGGCACGATCTTAAGATAGGCGGTCCCGGTCCGGGTGGTGGAGACAGTCTCGTCGTTGCTTCCCGATGGGGTGTCCTTCGTCTTCGGCTCTTCCCGCTGCTTCTGATGATGAAGCATCCGGTGGTGGTGGTAGGCGCACCCGTCGATCTCACACTTCTTGGCCTTGCAGAAGTGCTTGTTGGTGCGTAGGCGGAGGCACCGGAAGCAAAGACGGGCGCGCTTTGCGATGTCCCATCTGTTGTTGACGTCAGCGCTCCGGAACTTGGGGCAATCTGGGGTGTCGTGGCCAGCTTCATCACATGCTGGACATCCGCGCTGCTGGGTTGCGTGTACACGCTGGTTCGGTCTCCTCGTCTGTCCTCGGCCACCTTCTGTTGCAGGCGAAGCGGGCTCGGGCTGCGCGAAAGGCGCGCAATAATCCGCCTCGATCTTCAGGAAGCGCGAGAGCTTGAGCAGGTCAGGCTCCCCGGCTGGCTGCGTGGCGGAGAACTCGTACCAGCGCTGGCGGATGCTGGGTGGCAGCTTCTCTGACGTCGCCGTGGTGACATCCGGGTTGTAGAGGTAGAACACGCGATCGAGCGCTCTGAGCGCAGCGACCGCGTTGGCGACCCGGTTGGCGAACAGCACGATGTCCCGTGCGCTGTCAGTAGGCTTCGGGATACGGCGCAGTCGTTCCAGCTCCGTAGAGGCGATCGCCTCCGGGCGACCGAAGCGGATCTCTAATGTGGCCATGATCTCCTGCGGGTCGGTGTAGTGCAGGAGATGGTTTTCGGCTGCTTCTCTCGCCTTCCCCCTAAGCGCTCGTCGCAGTCGCGCAGTGTTGTCTACATTTGAGAAGTTGCCGGCGGTTTCGTTGTAGGCTGCGCGAAATGGGAGCCACTCTTGATGTGACCCCTCGAAGATAGGCAGGTCCACGAAGTATTTTGTTGGCAGCGATGATTTTACTTGTTGTTGCGCGAGAGCAATGGCGGTGGCTAGCTCTGTTACCTCCGCCCTCGGCTCTGCAACTGCGCCTGGCAAGACCGGATGTGCAACAGCGTGAGCTGCTGCCGGCTCATTAGGCGCTGTTGCGCCTCAGCAGGTGCGGGCGCCAGCGGCAGTAGCGGCGCGGGCAGTGGCGCTACCTCGGCGGCCTCGTCGCGATGCGTCGCGATGGTGACGTGCGTTTGCTGTTCGGTGAGCCACGTGTTGACGCGCTGCGACTGCTCCTCGTCGGAGAAGGTAGTGCGTGCGTCCTGGTTGTCATCGGCCTCGACGATCGCTTCCGCTTCCAAAGTTGCGACGTGGGCGGTGGCTAGCTCGAGGTGGAGGCGTGCTTCTGTCTCCTTCGCACGCGCCAGTCGCAGCTGATTATCGATGCGCGTGCTGCGCCTCGATGCGATCGATCTTGTCCGTGTCGGCGGTGGCAGCCTCGCTCGCTGGTCGTCGCAGGGCTGAGCACGTGGCGGTGCTTGGGTCACTGTAGCCGTTGACGTTGATGGCGACCGTGGCGGCGAGGTGTGGACCATCCAGGCGAGTGGCCCAGGCAGCTGCGCATCTGTCGGATGCGTGGCGGCAGACGATGTCGCATCTTTGGATGCGGCGTGGGCGGCGCGCACTGGAGGCGGCACGGCGGCACTGCGTGCAGCCTCGGTGCGCTGTCGATCCGTGGGCGTTGGCTGTACGGCAGCCCTGGAGTGACTCGTTGCGCTGCTCACGAGGGACGAAGTAGGCTGCGCGGCGGCGCTAAGCGCAGCCCTGGCCCTCGTCTCGACGCCCGTGGCAGGCGCTCTCGGCGGCGGTTCCGTTGGTGACGGTGGAACAGACCGTGCAGACGACGTCGTCGCTCCTGCGTTGACAGGCCTCATGTGCGTGGACTTGGTGACCACCATCTTCTTTCTTCAAACTCGAAGACCCGGAGCAGGACGGTGACGATGTTCCTTCTTCAACTCGATGATCCGGTGCAGAAGGACCACGATGTGCGGGACAGGCGCGCTGGGACGGACTGGCTGTCCACCGAAGTCGGCACTGTGTGCGGCTAAGCGGACTGTAAACACAAAAGATGGTCTGGTTGCCGACCCCGGTTGTACCCCGAGTCACGCCTGTGCGTCTTGTCCCTGTTGCACACGTGCGCTGGAGTTGAAGGTGAGCCGAAGAAGGAAAAGGCGGGTGATCGGTTGAGTGGTCACCCAACCTGGCCTCAGGAGCTTGCCGCCTTGATTCTTGCTATACTGTTCTTGCTGACTGTTCTTGCTGACTTGCTTGTAGGTGTGTTCCGCTCGATTTCTCCCAACTGACTGAACACTGTAGGCCGGCACCGCTCGGTTTTTATATCGTTCCCGTCTGTTCGCGGCTCTACGGGCGCTGCTGCGCTCCGCGCGGCTGACTTAGCCGCGAACGAGACGGGACGATGGCGTGCGACAAAGAAAGCGGTGCCTGCCTTTGTAGAGCGGAACGCACCTTTGTCCTATTTTCTAACTGTATCTACCTATCTACAGCGGCGGGCAAGCTAATGAGTAGGCCTAGGTTGGGTACCGTTTATTTTCTATAAACATAAATACAAATACAAGATAATTAGTACGACATACAGAATAAGGAATATAAAGCTATTTACAAACCTAAGAATACAATTAATTACAACTCTACATCCTACTCTACGACTATCCTATGTACATGATTTTATTAGTAAATTAACGTTTGTAGAGCTGCTGTCCGGAACACAAATTAACGGATGTGTTTGATCAGTTTTGGGTGGTAGGTATAGATATCTATTTATGTACCTGTGTCGGATTTTAGATGAGTGGAGTGGAGTTCTGCATGTTTGTATGATGAATTCATGACTATAGAATCAATTTTTTTATAGTAATATATGTAGTAGATAGTAACAATTAAAACTTTTCTTTCGTATATTTTATTCGCCTCTTTTCATAAACATTTCACAATAAACTCTACTCCAAGAACCTGTGTTTTTATTTAAGTGTACCTAAAGCGTAAAGGCGGCGTTATAATAACAAACATAAAAAACAACCGAATATCAGAATTTTGAAGTCGGTGAAAATGGATATAGATCGACTTTAATCACCTCAATTTCAAACTAATATTAAGTGATAGGCATTATAAATATTTAGGTACTATAGGTAGGTACTACTAAATGCTTTTTCAAGATATCCAATCTGAAAGTACTTAAGTAGGTAGTTATAGCCTACCCTACAAAAATAAAAAGAATTTTCGAAATCGGTTTCTAAATGATGCAGGTAACAACAAACAAAAAAGAAACGTAAGTACCACTACCTACAACTAAATTGAAAACGTCCTCCTTTTTTTGAACCCGGCTGAATTTATTTCCATCGGACCAATGTCATTGATTTTCTGCGATTTTAGATTGTTTGTAAACATCCTAGAATAGAAAGCAGGAAAAAGGAAAACAAATACTGTCTGTGGGTGGTAGTGTGGTTTTTTTCTTTAATCTATGGGTAGAGTACATATTCATGTCATGAATGGAAAAATCCACAGAAAAATCTAATGCGTCTATCATCGGTCGGTTTTAGGGGATTTTCTGTCAGTTGAACGCAACGTAGTTCCACAGCTAAAGATACATAGCGCTGACGCGTAAGTGGTTATATTCTCTTTGGCGCTGACGAGACATGGCAATTTTTTTTTCACAATGTGGTTTTGTCTTTTGTCATAGCGCAGTGTCACTTTCACTTCACTCACCAGTAGGAATGTTTCTTACTTTGACGTCACATAACCGTACATTACTCACTTCGACATTGGCAGAATTATTGCTGAAAAGCGATAGAAAGCCATAAACGAAGAAGAAGAGATGTTTCTTACAGCGAGGACATGACAGAGAGTAGCTGTTTACGGTCTACGCATAAATCACAGTATTGTTTTTTTCTCTAATCTGTGGCATAAATCATCAGAACCACAGACACGGTAGTGAAAATTATTCACACCACATAAAATTGTAGGCCTGTGATTCGCGCCATGTCTCGTCAACGCCATCTAGCGGATTTAAAAAAAAATTTTTTTATAATTTGGCTGCCTGAAATCCTTTTATTGTCATTGTCAATGTCATCTGAGACAGGAATTTTTGATTTTTGTATTTTTTGTTTTGGTAATGGTAAGGTCACAGAATTCCCACTAGTAGAAATCTATTTCCCGTGGCCGCCTAGTTGTTTCTTGCTCCCACACGAGGTGCTGCCTGAATAAGAACGTCACCCAAAATTTTGGGTAGAAAATGGGCGATTTCGTTAGCTCTATCTATAGAGTAATTTACCTTGATACCTAGAATTTATGTTTTACCAGTCAGATGGGGTAAGTGAAACGAAGGAGTACCTAAGTGAAACCCTATCGTAATCAATAAATCACGCAGTTTAGCTCTATGCTATGTGGCAAAATGGTTTCAATGCTCTAGCACACTCGTCACACAATCTTTCTGCTAGGTCATAAAATAAAAAGAAATCAGCTATCTTTAAGTTTACAAAACACATGTCGGCTGATGCCATGAAGCAATTTAATAGTGTTTATGTACATTTTTACACGAAAATAATTCATGAAACGGCGCGTAATGTGGGGTTAGTATTTGCAGTCACAGACGACACAGGTAATAAAATCAATCAAATACCTACTACATTACAAATGTGAACAGCTGGAAAACATCTAGTGCTGAACACAGGCATGCCCATAAAACGCCATTTTAGACGCTGATTATAGGGAGCTTTGCCATAACCACCTCGCTTAGCAAGTAGCTTGTCATCGCAGAAGATTATAATGTACCAGGGAGAATGCTACTGCCCATTCTCTGGATAGTCCTTTAGTCTGCTCTTATACGGCACCCAAAGAAAGAGATGGAGATTCTCAGATTTCTGCGCTAATAAAGTGATACCTGGCAGCTATTATTATATAAGTAGGTACCTAATATAATGACTGCGGGTAACAGATAATAAAAACAAAACTGTCAATATAGTCAACTGCTAAATAGTCAAACGCCAATGTCAACCTACCGTCAGAATATTGAATCGGAACGTTTCTGTCAAAACCGTGAACCATTTTTGAAGTGATGTTTCATTCACGCAAATTGAGTTTTCAAAAATTATTTTCTTGAAAAGTATTTATTGCCGTCATTTGCCATGTCAGATTTAGGCTTTCTATGTGTAAAAAAAAAAATGCGTCCTAGCAGAATTCACAAAGTGGATAGATGTGCAAGTATGTTTCACTTACCCCACCTGACCTTAAATATAAAATGATATATTTTACTAAGTTAAATCAAGCAAATAATTAGCTAATATACGTACAAAAGGTTTTTTCCAACTTATAAACATTTGCAAATCAACATTGTACCTTGCTGGTTTTATGGGAAATTAAAAATCATAAACTGGCAGTACCTTGACAATTAAATTTTTTGGTTAGGTATGGTTATTTTATCCATTAATTAATCATTTAGCTGTTTTTCTGTTTAGCTGAGGACTTGTTATTGAAATGTAACGCTACATTTATAAGTTTCACAATAAACACTTCTAAAAAGGGAAAATAGACAAAATAATGGCTACTTACTTGTGAAATGTTATTCCTTCATATTTACGCCTCAGTGCAACTTCTGTTGCTTAAAATGCTGCAACCACCCACTGCACACACATTATTTCTCAAATATTTATTGCCTATTATCACGATTTAAATAGGATTATTTCACAAAAAACAACAATTTCAAAAAATTGTTAACCTGTTTGGCTTAGATCAAACGAAGCCAAATAAAAAAACCCGGTAACGGTGACAAGGACCAAAGATATTACGTTCGTCTTTTTTTTGCTTAGTACCGAATGTATAGCGCTCTCCTTGTTGTCCATGAATGACGTCATATACTACGCTTCTACTCGTACATATTCAAAGGGTAAGGTAATTTGGTTTCAAGTTGAAGGACACATTTGCAATTGCGGACACATTATATAAAATTAGGGAATAAAAAAGTATTGTGCGAGTATGTAAAATTATCCAGGTTGCGAGTTGCGACAATGATAAATCAGGTAAACAAAGTTTTATTTAGGCGTAATTTATTGCATCAGTTCTTTCGATATGTTCATAATGATCAGCCAACGTCAAAAATTTTATATCCATTGGAAAGTAGAAAACTACTTCGAGTAGCCGGCTCTGAAGCTGGTGTTTTCCTCCAGGGGCTTATCACTAACGATATGCGGCATTTCGATGATGGTGCTAAATCAGTGTATACTATGTTCCTCAATAACAAGGGAAGAGTTTTGTATGACACACTAATACACAGATGTGGAAACGAAGAATCTTTCATGATAGAGTGTGATAAGAACGTCATTAACCAACTGCAAAGACACCTCAAACTATTTAAATTGAAGCGTAAAGTTGAAATTGGAGATGTCAGTCAAGATTACAGGCTGTGGGCTTTCATCACACCACCAGATACAGTGCCAGAGCCAAATGAAGATCCTAAGTACGATATAAATATTTTCAAAGACCCTAGACTTTCTGAACTAGGCTCCAGAATCCTGTCATCTGCTTCTCGAAATGAAAATGATATTTGTGCCGTCATTGGAAATGATGTTACAATAGAAAACTCAGAAAAAGGTTATAAATGTTTGAGATACAAGTTGGGAGTCAGTGAGGGAGCTGAAGACCTGCCACCGGGGACTAGCTTTCCTTTAGAAGTCAACTGTGATTACTTACATGGAGTAAGCTTTCACAAGGGCTGTTACATAGGACAAGAGGTCACAGCCAGAGTTCATCACACAGGTGTTGTGAGAAAAAGAATAATGCCTTTAAAATTTAGTGAGGATGTAGAAAACTTGGCAGCTGATGCTGTAATCTCAGCTAGTGATAAACCAAAGTCAAATTTTGGAAAATTGAAAGGCTATATAAATAACTATGGACTAGGCTTAATCAGAATTAAAGAGGCTATGGATGCAAAAGCATTAACTGTTGGCAGGTATTCAGTTGAAGTGATCAAGCCTGATTGGTGGCCCATAGAAGCTCCTAAAGAAAAAGCAAATCTGAACAAGTTAGAATAACTACCAACAAGATGAACATTTTTGTTTGTTAAGTACTTTTGGCTGTATTATTTATGTATGTACCATATTTATAATTATAGTGTTTACTTTATGAAGGAAAAAAATATAATAACTACATAGTTTAATCAAAAATTGCTTGAGAATACAGAAGACCTTTTGACCTCCATTATTAGTTCATGTCGGTAATAACAATTCTTGTTTTCAGTGAAATATGGAGAAAGCAAAGAATAAAGAAGAACCAGTTCATACAATTTACGATTTCAAATGTTCTAATTGTGGAATGGATGAGAAAGCTCAATATAAAGGCACAAAACCTCCATTCTCTCGTAATATTGTTCTTAAACATCAAAGTTATGTAATGAAAGACCCATTCAGCCCACCTGGAAAGGGAGAAATTCTAGTACTTGGAGCAGATTGTGCTATTTGTGAAAATCCAATTTGTATAAGCAAGGAATGCAGCATGTTCTATAAGCAAACATACTGTTTAGAATGTGCACATAAGTGTGTAGATACATTTCCTGCTGAAATTAAAATGAAATTGTCATCAATAAATAAGAAATAAAATATACTTGTGCACAAAAACGAATATTGTCTATAATTTTAAATCAGGATTGATAAATAAAAGTCTGAATTACAAAATACTGTTTACTTTGGCTTTCCAGTCCGAGATACAGTATTTTTTTTTTATTTTTTCACAAATTATAATACAGCAACCCAGTTCATATTCCACTGAAACTGGTTTCAGTAAAATAAATACAGATTGTTATAATAGATACACAGGTTCCAAATATTTTTATATCTTTAGCTGAAACTAGAAATGAGGAGCAATGTGACTGCTCAATTATCATAAGCCTGTGTCACCATTACATTTGTTGAAACAAAATATAATCTTAAAATTAATAGAAAAAGATAATTACATACAGCATATTTATATTAAGATGTATAATATATTAATAAGCTCTAAAATCAGGACAAAACCAAATACACATTTTGTCTTACACACAGTCACTCCATCAGCATGATAGCACCACTTGACCCCAATTCACTTCTCCCTCATATAAAACTGTCCCGTGACTGCCCTGCCATCTCATTTACACAACAACTTTAATACAAAATCATTAACCACTGTATTCTTCAACTCATCTTCTGACTTTTCATACAATTTAATTATTAACAAAGTATACAATTATTATGATAAATTGAGACATCAATTATTATAACTCTTCAAATCATTTTATGTAAATTATTTATTGCTTTGTTATGTTCCTTCGGTGTCATCTACATTATTAGATAAGTAAATATTCAACAGATATAAAAGTGGTCAACTGAATGAATACTATAATAATGATATTCGAGGAATATTAAGATTTATCGAATTTATGTATATTAATTATTCTAGCTGTGAATCACAATATTAACTGACATCTATAAAAATGTCATAATTGTAATGGATTACATAAAGTGCTAAAAATGTATAAAATGGACAGGTTTCTCAAATTTTTCTATTTATTACATAATATAGATACTAATAAGAAAGTAGTCCTTATTTTTCAAACTCATGTAATTATGCAATTATAATCCTAGTTGTTTAGGCAGTGAGCTCTTAGTAACCACTTCTTAAACTGGCAAAGAAGATGCCAACCGATGGGTCATGCATGTTTCCTTGTCTGTACAGTAGCTATAATCCATTTTTATATAGCAAGTACCTATTAACTAGATCTAAACCAGAATGAAGCAAACTACATCGTATGACTAAACAAACATTTTTAGTAAATTCAGTGTGTTTGAGTGAAAAAGTACAACCACAACATCAAAGAGTTTATAAGTAATATAGGTACACATTTAAAAATAATATATTACGATATTTCTAAAGTATGCCTAGGAGGTATGTAGAAATATACAAGACATTTACTGGCCCTAATTTTTGAAGTACAATACAAGATCTGCACTCGCCTTGGACGGGTGAATTGAATTTTGGTTTTCGTTATTTGCCAAAAAAATACAAGCGAGAGACAATTTTACACCCAACTTACTACGAATTAAAATACAAAAGTTATTAAAATAATAAAACTGTCACAGCCTAAACGTAAAAATAATTTTGATATATCAAAAACGTCGTCCATACACTATGAAACATTTAAGAAAAGAGAACACAAATAATTTTAAGTGATATTCACTAACGCCTTGCTCTAACAAAGCACAATACTAAATGAGAAATGCACAACAATGATACATGAATGCAGAGCAAAGCCTTGTAGGCAGATTTATAGAATTTCTTTAAATATCTAGTTAAACAATATTATATTATTAATATCTTAACACTGGGAAATATACACACATATATATAATAATATAAAACTGCATACAACTACATGCAGCTAGAAGTTAAGACATTACAAAAAGGTTGCCAAACATGACAAAATTTTACATGGCCATAGGATTCTTAGTTACCACTTACAGCTGCAATCTTTGATCATTCAATTTCAAGTAATATTTTAGATCCAACTTTCAGTCAGTGTGTACTTTAGAATTTTTTAATTTTAGGCCATTTTTTCATTCAATGGTAGGTCTGCAGAGCTATTGGAGATGACACGGTACCAGTATGGAGTAATACATCTAATTCACTCAATTAAACAATGAAAAAACAATATTTGAGTGCCATGATCAAGAATACTACAGCCATTCACAAACATAGCTGCATAATTATAATTATCTTTCTCATACAGGATAATCAGTAGTTCTTTAAAATGTGCTGTGAGACATTTTGAAGTAGTACTGATAATAATTAATAATTACGAGTAAGTTAAAGTCGTCTAGCATAATTAGATGTTTTCGTTTTCCATATTAGTTTTCAAAATATATATCTTATATAACATTCAAAAGTTTTATATCAAACCGAGTCAATACTCGATTCGATCGGTATGTGCCAAGGATGAGTAAATAATATAGTAACCTTATTAAATAAACATAGGAACCGAAACTAAATAGCATGAAAATACATATTAAATTTCATTCAGGTCAACATTCGCATGTATTTTGACGTTTGCTCCCTCTCAGGGGCCGGGTATAAAAGACAGGAGGGAGGGTAGGAAAGGGCCATCCCTCCCATCTTTTCTACTTAAGTGATAATATACTGAGAAATTTCATCTGAAGATGTTTCTTTACTAGAACATTTTATTTGCGTCGACCTAACTTTTGTGCATTCTAAGTAATGTGATGTACTGCAATGGAATGTTTCTTTACAACATCTAAAGTCTATTAGGTTTATTTAAAAAAAAAACTAATCGTCATAAAATACATGCAGAAACAAAATAATTGTTAGTTTTACACGTAAAACGTACTTTTATTCTGATACCTAATTAAATGTGAAAATCAATGCCATAAAAAATACAGTACAAGCGAAACAATCCAGAACCATTCTACAAATAAAAGGTGGTAATTATTTCGTACAACAGCTAGGCATCTAATTTCCATTAAATAGACTATAAGTACACGGAAATACAGCACTAAAACGAAGGTAGAAGAGTATTTTACACGATACAGGCATATAACACTGAGACCGAAAACAAACGCATCTTGGTAGGTAGGTTAGGTACAGGCTTGAGCATTTGATTCACCACACACTTCACGATCTAAAACTGGTTTGTATGTTTGGAAATATTGCAAGTCCAGTATCCGCACACGCGTTACATGAGCGTTACGCCGGTGAGGTGGCGGCACAGCGCGGCGGATAACGAGAGAGCCGGCACCTATCCATCCGTCAATATCTGCAAATCGAAACGAAATCGAATCACTAACGAGTGGGTATGTCTTCTACTTACCCGGTTTTACCCTTTTAGGGAGGAATAACCTGCACGGGTAGCATAGCTTTAGAAATCGACATAATCTCTTCGCTCGAGAAAGATCATCATCATCATCGATCCGCGCGATCATTCATTGGTCAAACTCTTTCTTGAGAGAAGAGATATTAAGTCAATTTCTACAGCTCATGCTACCCGTGCAGATCGCGTAGCTGTATAGAGCTAGTTTCAACCCTGAAGAATGAATGAATGATTTATTTAAAAATTTACAAACATCTATAACAATATTATAAAGAGGAAAGATTTGATTGTTTGTTTGTTTGCATTGAATATGCTCCGAAACTACTGAATCGATTTGAAAAATTCTTTCACTGTTGGGAAGCTACACTATCCCCGGGTGACATAGGCTATATTACATTTTCAAAACAATTAGGGATCCTTACTAAAACTCTAACAATGTAACCCAAGGTGTAAAAAGTGACCTAAAATATTCTTTACCTCGAGTGCGCTGCGAAAACTATCATACCCGTGCGAAGCCGGGGCGAGCCACTAGTCTCTTGTAAATATAATAATTTACAAACAGTGTTGCTAGTCCAAAATTAGTTACACCTGGTACCCAAACTAGGATTAACATGTAGAAGGACACATAACACATTAAGCGCGATGAACTGATGGCCACGCTTGCAAACCCTTGGATATCAGCCAGTAGTATGGTTACCTGTGTCGCGGCAGCAGCAAGAGCAGCCAGCTCCAGGCCGAGCTGCGCGCGGTAGGCGGAGGCGCGCGGCGGCGGCGCGCTGGGGCAGGGCTCCGAGTCGGAGGAGGCGCCCGAGGACGAGCTGCCGGACCGCGACCCGCAGCGCCCGCCTGCGCCTGTGCCTTCCGTTTCAGAACTCTCCTCATCTATGAAAAAAGGGGGCAACCTCGAAATGAGAGATAACAAGCTGAAAACTCGTATACACTTGATTTAGTTGTCTGAAAATTGTCTAAAAAGTCTAATTATACCTCGTGTCTGCGTCGTAAGTTATTCAAGGTGACAAAAATCAGTATTTTGCAAATTATTTCGGTCTTTATCTGCTCCAGTAATGTTAACATCTATTATTAAATGGTAAAACATAAAGTGTGCGACAATTTTTGTTCAAAACATTTTTTCATGCGCTCTACCGTTTTTTATATAGAAGGCGGAGAGCGCGCAGTGTATGAGAAAGGGCATCTCTTTATGAACAGCAGCACGGAGCGTATACTGAGAATGGGAAGTGCTGTCCCTTCGACAGTAGGAATAGGAACCCAAGTGAGTGCTCCATCCTGTCGTCGCTTGAGTTTTAGGGTCAATTCAGATAGAGCAGCAAAATGCTCAAACACTTTTTAAGTGCTGTTGGATTATCAACCTTATTTCATTTAAACAAAGCTGAAAATAGTATGCAACATTAAAATCTTACCTTGTTTAATGTTGCATACTATTTTCAGCTTTGTCTAGATGGATTAAGGTTGATATTCCAATAGCACTTAAAGTGCTCGAGCATTTTGCTGCACTGTCTGAATTGACCCTTACTCTGGTGTGAAGTTGTACAGTCCGCTGCGTAGACGACGTCACGTCCAAATCCGTTACAAAAAAAAACTTGGTATAGGTAATATTACCGTTGTGATGCGGCGTGTGATGGTGCAGCACGGTGAGGGCCCGCTGCACCAGGCGCGCGGCGGGCGCCGGCGGCCGCGCGAGCGGCAGCAGCAGCGCGAGCGCCCGCGCGGCGCCCAGGGCCCCGCCCCCCGCCCCGCCCCCGGCCCCGCCCACGCAGATCTGCTCGGCTAGTGCGAGCGCACCCGCTGCACAACCGCCGCCAACCTGTAACCACATACGTTACAATCAAGGGATCAAATACAATATAGCAGTAAAATTATATTTTGTCTGAGGAGATCCGCAAGAGAACTAAATTCACAGACATCGCTCTTAATATTAGCAAGTGTAAATGGCAGTGGGCAGGCCACATCGCTCGCAGAACCGACAACCGATGGAGACGAAAAGGTTCTCGAGTGGCGACCACAAAGCGGAAGACGCAGCGTAGGCCGGCCCCACTACTAGCTTGGTAAATGAGTGCTCACAAGGGGGTTGTGGATGGAACGGTCGAAAGCAGAAAGTTTGACTTTAAGACTTTGTTCAGACTAGTTAGGAGACAAACATACTAAAAGTCCCCACATCTCCGAAGTGAGCCCTAGGGCAGGGGTCACAATCGTCCGTTTTTTATTTTTTATTTTTGTTATACATCTCCAAAACGATGCATCATAGAAAATTATGTTGTACTGCTGAAATCTGATAAAATTCTCCACTACTTTGATCCGATACACTTTTTTACCTATTCCCAATCGTAGTCATGATATGACCTCCGCTAAGGTATTCTCGAACCCCTCCTAATAGCAAACTGTTATAAAAGAAAATGAAATCTTACGCTTTTTGAGGTGGTATGGAGCGGAACAGAAGGAGACCTCTCATCGGTGCCAGTATTTTCTCCAGTCGATATCGAAAGTACCAAGCACACGTTCAACTGTCTCCACTGAACACACGGCTCACACTGAGGCGCCTTTGAGCGTGCACATTTACCAACTTCGTGTGGCTGTTTCTAGTAGCAGCAAGCCTTAAGCCACGGTGACACGATCAGTCTACTCGGACTGAGAGGACTCGGATATCTATTCGGACACAACTCGTATCGTTTCAACCGATAATCCGAGCGGACTCGGACGATTGTATCCGAGCAGTGTAGTCTCCACGCTCCACTTGTCCGAGTTAGCTCGTATACGAGTGTAAAAGTCTAATACAAAATCCAGAAAAAAATTCGACGTTGACTGTGAGCAGCAATGGAAAGTATGAAGAAAACGATCCGAGTGAGCTATGTCCTATGATAATGTCAACCGTCCCGGTACACTCGTACGAAGTCTACTCCTACGAGTAGCCCCCGGCTTCGCGGCACGGTCTTCACTTACTCAGCCGCGGGTCCACGCTTAGAAGGCTACCAGCTAATCTAAACCTGTGTGAAAGAGATGGCTATATGTTAAATAATTCGTTACCTTAGGATAATAGTGCTGCATGAACTCGTATATGGCCGGATCTTCCAGTGAATCCCGCTCGTCGAGTAGAATTGCATCTATATACTCCGTTGTTGCACTGCACTCGACTAACATTTCTTCTAGTTTCGCATCCGCCTGCAATATACAGTTAGATAACGCTTTAGGTTACTGTTTTAAAAAGCAAAGTGGTTGGTTACTTGGTTCAATGAGCAAACTAGAAGGTTGCCTTACATCTGCATAAAAATGTAAGTATATATAAACTACAAGCAAAATGCTTTCTTCTGGAGAAAATCTTCATTTCTTAATGACTGTTTAAAGACTAATAATGATTTTGACGTTTTCTTTAATGGGGTGTGTTCCATAAGGCAAAAACTGGCAGCTAAATTTTTCGGTTCTCAAACTTTATCTGTACTGTTTTAATTAAATTACACTATCGGTTAGTTTATTTACTTGCTTCATGTTAACTTCACTAGCTACCTACTACGAGTTCCTTTCGGACAGATTCATTATGGACTAGGTTGATTCGCTCCGCACAATATTGCAATACCCACGCAGGGTCATTATGTAACACCTCTAAATATGCTAACTAACACCTGCATGTAATGTTTGCAATAAATTATTGAGTATTGAGTTTCTTGTATATAAGTCTTTCTATAAGTGGAAACTTGTAATTGGCCTAGTTTCTTTTACTATATTATGTTTACCTATGATGAATAAATACATAAATAAAAATGAAATGGTGTCCGACATGTAGCTCTATATATTTGTGTGTGTGTGTGTGTGACTGAGGGTGGGATGTGTGCACGTGTACCGGCGTGGCGGCCACGTCCCGCCAGAAGGAGGCGAAGTAGTTGAACCGCAGCGGCACGGCGTCCACCGCGCACAGCGCCGACACGCGCACCAGCGCCTCCGACATGCAGCGCTGCGTGCGCGCCACTCGCACCATCGTATCTGCGCACACAAACATTACCAAATCAAATGTTTGCACGACTTCGACAACTCCAATTTGGCAATTTTCTTATTTATGGGAAATTGGCATGAATTTTAAACTGCGTGTCACGCTACATCCTATTTACTCCACTACACTAGTAGCAAGGTAAGTATGCAAGTTTACGTACGAAGGGGGGGAGGGCTTTCCTGACGCGTTCCGTGTAACGGATCGACCCTATAAGCCGGGCCTCTCCCATACTCCCTTGTAACGCACTCCACGCTTTAGGTATGAAGCTACAAGAGTCGGTACCTTGCAGGGGAGTGTATGCGGTGGTACGGACTTGGAGGGAAGTAGAGTTAGTGGAACACACACACTACGTACGCCTACGTATTTTATCATATGGCTGTTACCTATTGTAAAGGAGAGAATGGGAAACGGTTTCCTGTGCAGAGCTTGGAGGGGGGGTAAAAGTAGTGGGAGCACGCACTACGTTGTATCTCTGGCTTGTCTCCTATAGTATAGTAACGTACCTATAGAGCACAACGCTACAAGCCTGCCCTAAACAGCTGACTATCGCTCTATAGCGCTGCTCTCCTGACTCCTGAGGTTGAAGGCCGCTATGATGCTTCTATTATACATATTACATATCTGTCTCGTATAGTAACGTACCTATAAACCTGTGGTAGGGTCGGTAGTGCGCAGGCGAGCGCGGCGGGGCGTGCGCAGGCGCAGGCTCGGGGTCCGAAGGAGGCGTGGGGGGCGCGCGCGGCGGGCCGGGGGCGTCCCGCCTCACGCCCGCCAGTGGCACCAGCGCGCCTAGAGCCGCCGCGCCGCCTATGCGGACTATCTCACGGAGCACACCTGGAGAAACAAATACCACTCACTCAAAAAAATGGTTGTAATGTGGTCATTAGCTTGGTTGGTGATTATTGTGGGGTGTAATTAAGTTCGGCTACATTTGTTGTTTGTGCAATAAATCACTTTCTCTATCTATTATTTTGACAACTTTCTTTGAGAAAAGTTGTATGGCATTTCCTTCGATTGTTGGTGAGTTTTAGCCACCAGTGATTTCCTTTGAAAATCCAATATTGTCAAGTTTACGTGAGAGATAGAGAGAGCGATAGTTACCGAGCGCATGCGCTTGCAGATGTCGCGTCGCGTGTGGGAGAGTGAGCACGGCGAGCAAGCGTCGCGCGCACTCGGGCCAGTCCTTGCAGGCGAGCAGTAACGCTCGCGCTTCCTTAGCGTCGCGTCTCGTCCGCAGTGTTCGGCATAGAGCGCGGGCCCAACGCAGCGCGCCCGCTAGCGACCCGCTCGCACCGCACGATGTACCGCCGTTGCTTGATAGGTACGCTGAGTGGAGGCTTTGTAGTGCCTAAGGTAAACAGATTCAGGGTAAGAACTTGAGTTATTGGATCCGAAAGTAAGAACGAAAAGTAAGAAAACGGCAACAAGATTAATGTTACTCATGACCATAATGTTCCCCTTTTACGTCATTATTTTGGAAGTATAGTGGAAGTGAGACATCAATAGAAATGTGATGATGTAGTGAAACTACACTAATGATAGTTGATACTAGCGAGAGACTGATGTCATGAAAGCAGTTTTGACGGAAAGTAAAGAATTTCTTTTCTCTCCTTTCCACCTATGCATCGAATGTGTAATAAGAACGAGAAAGTCAATCTTTTCAAAACTAATAAAAGAGATATCGTAAAATGTTGTTTCAAATGTAGTCTTACCTCGAACGTCATCTGCAAGCCTCCATTGTAAACAACGTACAGCCGATCATCTTCGTTTTCAACGAGCGTGCAGAACGCAGATATTAATGTCGTCCAGCACGTTCGCCCGTTCAAACCTGAAATTTGACATATTTGTATTTAACGCGAACTAATAAAGTAAAGTATGGAAAGTACAATCACATTGTTCGGGCAAACTTTTTTGTACTCTCTGAATGTAGGACCGAGTGCGAAACTGCACACAGTTGATTGGTTTATGTTTCGCATGTGTTTTGTGTACAAACGTAGCACTCGCACTAACTCTTGGCACTGTGAGACGCGAGCACCCTCAAAGATCCTCCGCATCCGGCTGACATCTAAAATACGCGAATTCTACCTTTGCTTGCTTCCGAAGGTTCAAAATTTGTTTCAATTAACCCTATGCGCAAACGCTGTGTAGGTTGTTATTATTGTGGTAAGAAGTCCTGCACTAATGTTCCATTTATTGTACATTTTCCCCTGCGAACCCAGCTTGAAGTAAGGCTCTAAGCTGCGGGCACAGCTGCTCCAGTGGCACCGATGTTGGGTTTGGGAATGATGACGAGATTTCTAGATAGTGTTGTTACCTTGTCTCTCGCCCTGTAGATAGGCAGCGAGCGTGGTGCGGCGGAAGGCGGCCGCCTCCCGCCCCTCGCTGCACTCAGTGGCGGTGACGGAGGTGCTTGTGCTTGTGGCGCTCGTGGCGGTACAAGCGCTGTGAGGCGCCGTGTTGTTGTTGGTTGCGCCGCGGGCTGCTAATATCCGCGCCAGTCTGAGAGGATAATCAATTAGTTTAATTTAAAACCACCTTCAGTGCAGACCTAAAGTGGATCACTACAGAACAATTTTGTACTGTAGTCACTTTAGGTCTTCAATTGAATCACTCTAAAAAGTCATAGTACGGCCCCAGATCCTACGAAATGAAAACGCCTCAATATACAAAGTTCTATCATAAAACTACATTCAACGTCACACGCCATTGCCAACTAAGTTTTTTTAACAACAGTTGTTAACGCAGAAAACGCGTAGGTAATTCGAATATTTGAACACGACTCTTTTGCATTTTTGACAAACAAAGTGCTCTCCGAACAACGTAAAAACGTAATACTGTACATGAGCAATCAAGTCTGCGTATCAGCACTATTCAAATGACTAGCCGAAGTAGTGATGTAGCGGTAATTCCTAAGTTCCGTTTTTTACGACCGCGTGCAAACACACTTTAATATGGAGTAGGAAAACGCTCAATTTCGTTTAGCATATGCCATAAACTATACTTAACTAAGGCTGAAAAGATTTCCTGAAAATACCTGAGTAGTTCATCAGCAGCAGCAGGATAAAGGTGCGCGTGTGGCGCCACATTCCTGAAGGCCCAGTGTATGTTCTGGTGCTGCGCTAGCGCCCGAGCGAAGGCGGCGGACCGTCGGCAACATAGCCTCAGCAGTGCATAGTACGCGGGTAACATGGCTCGGTTGTATGCTACCACCTCGCCGTCTTCGTGGTCCGCGCTATTGGAACAACATGGGGAAATTACTTAACCCTCGCGGCGTTAAAAAAACACTGGTAAGAGCGGACATTTCTATTACTGTTTCAATCCCACTGCAGTTGTTTCGAATGGTGGGAGTAAAATAAATATCCTGTATATTTCGTTAAAACTACTTTTCGATCTAATATCCGAAGCTAATCAATAAAAATGCAGTTCTGACTCAAGCTAAAGAATATTATTGTTGTATTGTTTTTGTTTAGTTATTGGGAGTGAGATTTCAGAGCTTATCGTTAATGACATGAATAGTCTTAGTTGCCAGAACTTCTGGTTAAGTGCTCTGAGTTATGAAAACACCAAAATATTTAAAAAGGTTCCACTTCTCTGATTCACCATATTCGACCCTTTCTCGTTCATTATTAGCAACGAGGCTGGGTAAAAATTGTCGTTAGAGATACCTAAAAATCTATACAAAGTAGAAAAGAACAGTTTTCCATTCAAAAGTGAATAATTTATTACAGTGTAAAGAGGCTCGCTATTCCACTAGAAGTGATTGAAAAAAGATTATAGATCGCTGAAAAACACTGAAAAATCATCAGTAGCTTTGCGTCACCGCGCTTACACCTTCCATGACCGCGGTAGGCGCTATAGAGAGCAATAACGATGACGTCACACATTAAGCACGTCAATAGATAGATAAATAAAACACTTTATTGAAACACCACATTACAGGAACAATCGATGATCACAAATCAATGTACTCACAGTATGTAGTTGAATGCGATGTATTTTATGAAGCGTGGGTTGGACACCGCCAGTTGCACGTTTTCGGGACAGTCCACACACACCGCATGCCAAAACGTCAGTAGCGCTTGTTTGTTAGGTTGTACCGCCACTGACGGTTCCGATACGGCCGGATGGTATAGTTCCCAGAGATCATTAAAGTATTGTCCGAACTGGAAGGGTTACTACCATTTAGAACAAGACTAAATAAAGACCGAAGTAAGTAAATCAATGAATTTAACTGCAATCATAAAATAGTATTCAGAGACACCAAGAAATAATATAACAGCATCATCGTCAACAACAGCCTGAGGACGTCCACTGCTAAACATAGGCCTCCCCCAGAGAGCGCCACTTTGAACAGCAGCTCGCCTCCTGCATCCGTCGGCACCCCGCGGCTTTCACCAGATCGTCGGTCTACTAAGTGGGGGGCCGGCCTACGCTGCGTCTTCCGGTTCGTGATCGCCACTGGAGAACCTTCCTTTCCCATCGGTTGTTAGTTCCACGAACGATGTGGCCTGCCCATTGCCAATTCCACTTGCTAATTCTAAGAGCAAATATAACACAATGTAGATCAATTTGTTAAACAATAAATTAGCTAGCTTGTAACTTTAATGATTACAAAACCGTCAATCAGTTTTCAGCAACACTTCCAGCAAATTACTGAACTCAAAATCCCTACATGTATTGAAGTTCTCACCATAAGTTTTTCCACCCTGCTGACAACGCAGTAGGACATGACACCGAAATACGCAGTAAGCTTCATAGTACCGTGGACCGCAATGTCCGTGTACTTTCGTGCCGCTTTCAGTTTGCCGAGGAGCATTGTGTACACCTGGGGAAGGGTTGAATAACTTAGACATGATTAATCACCAAAAACTCAGAGATTCTGAGGATTTGAATCTTAAGGCCTCATGCTAGGCCAAGCCAAAGCCACAGAATATATATATAGTACTAAGCTAAAGCGGGGGTGAGTCGGGGGGTCGAGCGGCAGGGGCGGTCTAAGTTAGAATGCTTCCAACACGCAATAGTTTAGGCACAGATAATATAATACTATACTAGTAGTTTAGGTAATTTATTATTACACTGGATATAATGGGTATTTTAAAAATCCACTATACATAAGCTCTCCGTTATATTTAGTTTAACTACTACACAAAGTTTCATGATCTTATTTAAAGTATTCATTGAATAATCGTTGTTTATTTGTACGGTTTGGAGGTAGTTTTGTAATTATTTTCTGTTGAGAAAAGTTTATTAATTCGTGTTTTCGCTAAACATTTGCAGTAGCATTAGTCCTGGACTTTACCATATATTAATTTCAAAGTCATTGTTGCAATATTGTTGACAAGCCTCATGCTAAGCCATTTTAAGCATTTTGGCGTTGTATGTGACAGATAACACCGCGATATGGTTATAGTTTCAGCGTTGATCTGGGTATTTTTGATGTGATGTGATGGAAATGCCATTTTGTTTTATCAGATTGGACTAACAAATACAAAATTTTCGGTTGTCTCACTTCGCATCAAGTAAGTAAACACACTTTGTAAAATCTAGCAAACCAATCAATCAGTAAAACCGATCACATACCTGATGCAAGGTATGATGCGCAGTATCAGGTAGCTTCGCAGGATGGTGTGGCCTGGCGCGAGCGTACCCCGCCCGAAAGTGTTGCGAGGGCACCAGTGCCACCAGAAGCAAGGCGGCTGCCGCGCGGACTCTCGCCGCGTTGGCTGCTAGCAGCTGCGCTTCCAGCCACCGGTCCGCCGTGCGGAGAGCGAATGCATGCGCTGCTTTGTTGCGTGGCACCTAATGGTACGAATTAGGTAGCTAGAAACCTCTTTCCATCACTGTTGTGTTGTCTATGAGCAGCTGATTCCTAATATTCTGTAGAATTTCCAGTATTGAATTATGTTATTGGCCGATATCGGCTTCGCGGGGTCTAACTGTTAATCTATTACGTCTTCATTGCTGGGACTCTGACCTTCGCTTGAGTTTACCGCTACCAGAGTTGATGTATTGGGTTGTTCCTGATATCCCCCACATTTTCGGCCCCATGGAGGATAATAGGAATAAAAATTCCCGTTATCCCCCACAGGAATTCCTGTTGTCCCCCACTAATATAAGTCATATTCAAAATTATAATATGGTAAAAAAACAATAGATATATAGTTACATTACTATTATGTTATAGTAAAATCACACTTCACACTCTTATATAAAGTTTATTTAACACCTAGATAGATAGATAGAGATGTATGGTTGACACAATTATTGATATCGGCCGTCAGGCGTCGCGTGAATCCATTTTTTTTTTCAAATATGGAGTCAGGGGCCTCAAAAACCACCCGATGCAAAAAATCAGGCAGATCGGACCAACTTTCAAAACGACCGCCATCTTGAATCTGCCATCTTGGATTTTCATGACCACCATCGGAAAGCCCCCATCGTCCTTTATAACATTTGGTCGAACACCTCCAACCTACCTCTTACCGTTTCCGATTTATAAGCGTTTCAATTTTGTATGGAAACTTTTTTTGTATGGCAACCCTATTTTTTTATTTCTCTGGAAGCATCCCAGGGTTTTCTACAACTTTAGTTCTAACAGGATACCTATCCGACTTGTAGTTTCAGAGAGCCATTGGACAGTTCCATCTCGGAGACGACTTCCTGATGATGTTAGATTTTTCTGGTGGTCACGTCACACATACTTGGTTTTTACCCACCACGCCTGACGGCCGATATCAATAATTGTGTCAACCATACATCTCTATCTATCTATCTAGGTGTTTAAATAAACTTTATATAAGAGTGTGAAGTGTGATTTTACTATAGCATAATAGTAATGTAATTATATATCTATTGTTTTTTTACCATATTATAATTTTGAATATGACTTATATTAGTGGGGGACAACAGGAATTCCTGTCCGAATATGTGGTGGATATCAGGAACAACCCGATGTATTCCGTATTTTAGGTACGAAACTACAAGTACACCGGTAAGCCAGACTGTGCCGGAGCATGTTCGTCACGCGTCAGTTATAGGAAATATACATTACAAAAAAAGGCGACTAGTATTTGAATATAGGTAACTTTAGGTTCGTACACGAGTTGAACTGCACTTTAATGCATTGTAGCAAGAGTCGTTATTTAAACGTCTTTGCGGAGTGAATATTTACCACCTGTACTATTTAATTTTCTGTGTCGCTACTTGCATTAGTACTTGTGTAAGTACGTCGTATTACGTGTCTTTCTATTCTATTTACACACCTGCAATGCAAGCCACTCCAATGCAGCATGTGGCGCAGCATCAGCCCCGTCCCAAAGCCGCGCTAGTGCCAGCTGTGTGAAACAAGGCAGCCCGCCAGTCGCACCACTACCTGCTCCGCTACCCTCAACTAGCAGCGTTAGCAGCTTAAAAAACGGACCTGAGTTCTGTTGACAAAGGTTTACAAGCTTTAACAATTAGTGATAAAATAAAAAACCTTGAAAACGATATCGATAAACAAGTTTTGATTAAGACCTGTTAGAAAGTTCTAATAGAAAGTGTTAGAAATTTTAGCGTACCTCTGAGTGCTTAGATATCGCCGAAAAGATCATGCCGACGATTTTCTGTGCGAGCGGCTCGTTCCACCGGCACAGCGCGAATATCAGCGAGCGAGTTTGCTGCGGGTTAAGGCAGTCGCGCGTCTGCTGGTAGATGAAAGGAAACCCCTGCGCAATACGGACAGATTGTATAAGTACGAGTTTTGGGAATAAGATAAACTCAAGATTTCACAAATAAAATGACGAGTGCCAAAAAGCACAAGTGTTTAGTGTGAGCACTTACCATCAGGTGAGATTTGGCAATACGATAATCTATCTACATTTTTTTAAACCAGTACCTTGGCAAGTACAAGCGCGCGTGCGTCTTTATCATGTAGCGCGAGCGCAGCGTGCGCATCTCTTGAGCGTTCAGCGAGGCCGGCCACAAGCGCGACCATCTTGTCAAGCGCACCGGGACGAAGTTTGTCGCCGCACTCGGCTGCACCGCTACCACTGCCCGTGCCACCCGTGTTGCCACTACCACCCGCTTCCTCGCTACTGCACTCCGCCTACAAAACAGAGGCGAACCTTTCAGGCAGTTGACAAATGGAATTTAAGAAGCCTGCTCCGACCGGAAGTCTATTTGGACTGAAGCGCGTCACTTTATCACGCAAAAATTACCGCTGTTGTACTAATTAGTTGGTATAAGCGTTATTTATCCATGAGATCCTTTAATTGGCTTATTTTTATAACAGCTGTTGGTCTTATACACGGTGACATTTAATTGGTTCTTTTCCTTAAATGTACGTACTCAGTCCATGCTATAGAACGCTCCTATATAACTAAAACTATGGATTTAAAACTTAAATCTAGGTATTATCAAATTACTGCGAATTCAAATTCTAAAGAAAAGCCCTGCGACATTGAACAAAGGCACGGAATAGATAATAGTACAAAGTAATAAAACGCCCGACCGAATACTGGTTCAAACAGCGACCGCCGCGCCGGCGCCGCCCGCGGTGACCAATAGCACAAAAAGATACCCCGCCCCTTTCTTTTGTGCAGCGGATATGCGCGCGGGCCGCTTCCGAAAACAAGTACCAGTCTACCAGAAAATAGGTCAGTCGGTCAAAAACTTCCAGGGGCAAAACTTGTGTCCCGTTTACGCGCGCGCATCGCGATTTTGGACAATGGATTGACATTACAGTTATTCAAATGTTGGGTGGTTGGACATGGTGCGTTTTTATACGCTGTCAAGCTACAACTTAGCAGAGGCTAGGTGGATGTACGCACAGCCACAGCACTTGGACACTTTACGAGCACATGGCATCAGGGATCCACAAGTTTCTAACGTACCCTTTTGTTCGTAGCTGATTTTCTTAGTAGGTAAGTAATTCTGACGGTCCTAAGCCCGATAAAGTATGAAGGGAAAATTGGGAGTCTTTTTTAGCAAAGATAAGAGATAAGCCGCACTCGCGTTGTTTTTTGTCTGTGTGAGAGCGGGACGGGTAGCGCAGGTGTTTTTGTTTTATTACCTACCTACGAAACATTTACAAAGCGCTCAGCCGGTGCCCGTGCTGTGTGTAGCGTTAAATAGACATTTCGGCTGATATCCAGTTATGTAAAAAGGCATTAATTTTTTATTTTATTTTTTAATTGCACCTTGTACGATTATTCTATAGCATGGGCTGAGTACATACATTTAAGGAAAAGAACCAATTAAATGTCACCGTGTATATCTTATCTTAATCCGACTTTTACAAACATAGAAAGTACGCAAGCAAAATGTTTGGCAAGTAATAGCAACCCTACCAAATTCAGTAATGAGTAGGTTAAAAAACGGACTCGCTTCTTGCATCTAGTCGCCCTCAAAAGAAAATAAACAAAATTAATAGTGGTACAAATTACACTTATAACACAATGCTTTCTGTCTACAGCACCAACACAGTTAGGAAAATTACCCGTAACTTTTAATTTTTCATTGACGTTAGTTGTATGTTGTTCTTCATTCTTGCGTGTAGTGTGTGGGGGGAATAAAATCACGAAAATGTTACTACGAAAATATAGTTTCTACTCACCGCCATGGCATTTTGTCCCAGATAAAAATTTACCATGCTGCTAATGGCGTTTATTCGCAGCATGAACTTTCCTTCCTCTTCGCCCATTTTACTAAATTCGTACAACAAACTGAAGTACTCAGTCAAGTGCCTTAAATGAGATCGCGCTCCATTCTCCATCTGTGGAAATGAACACGTGTAAAGATAAAAAACACTGATGTCAACAGAACCATATGTAATAACTTTATGATTTATACCTGTCACCATTGCAATAGTTAGCGTTTTGGTAATACTGTAAGCTAACTATTATAAACTGAATAATAAATAAATAAATAAAAGATTATATAGAATTTCTTCACCAAATGTCATGCAATAAGATTGAGCAGAATAAGCCAGCGCCGCGGCTAATTCTGCTGAGCAGCTGAAACGCAAATATAGTAATCTCGGTAGCGGTTACATATTTGAGCCGTTTGGTGTTGAGACCCTGGGTCCGTGGGGACCGGGAGCTCATCGCGACCACCAAAGTCTATCAGAGCGCCTGGTCGATGCGACGCGTGACCAAAATGCTGGCACTTATTGGCCCAACGCATCAGCATTGCAATTCAACGTGGCAATGCGGCCAGCATGTTGGGTACGCTACCTACCGGTAGCGGGCTGGAGCACTTGGACTGTCTATAGGCCATCGCGGCTATTATACAGTCCATAAGTGTTATTTGTAGTAGGTAGTGTAGCTAGTTTAGTTTAGTTTTTATTATTGAAGTAGTTAGCTTGAGTAATAAAGGCACATTGCCCATTAAAAAAAAATATAAGATTGAAATTCATAGAAAATATTATTGGAGACAATAATTCCGCGACGGCGACGTTAAATACCACACTCAAATTAATAACAAATAACGCCGTAGATCGTGTACTTACTAATGATAACAACATCCTTATAAACCTAGTAACACAACTTGCTTCACCCAACTTGCTATTATCCTCGCCTTCCTCCATACCCTGCAGGTATAAGGCACAATGACTAGATCTGTAACAAAAGAAAAACGACCTTAAATACCTGAATTTAGGAACTCAAATAGCACATGTGTTAAAAATTGAATTACCTACCTGAGCCTCTGTATAACATGCATACAAAGCCTCTGAAACATTTGCCGGACCATCTGATTCGGACATTTAATTAATACCTGAAATACAAACAAAAATTAAAGTTATTTAAACATCCTGAACTTACTGAGTTGGTTTTAAGAATTACTTTATTAGTTTGAAATATACCAAATTAACATTTAAACTGGAAAATTGCAGTAAAACTGAGTAAAACTTCTAACATGGCAATTCCCTTGTTGACTCAAGTCAACGATTTAATCTCGTAAAGCGCTGCAGCGGATTATAGTTTAATTATACAAAAAATGCCAACTATTTGTGATTCCAATAGCTTCTCTAGTACGTAGTACATATACCTCTTTGGTTTGAGTAGATATTTTATGGCAGACTTACTTGCATCGGCCACCACGTGTCGTCAGCCATGTGGCCCAGAAACCATTCCGACGCTGCCGCTGACGCATTAAACTGCTTAGTTACTAACTCCACCCATGACACCATCGTAGGCTGTTGAGAAACATTTTATTGTAGTGTTGTTTGGTAAAGTTCTTCTATAGGGCAAAATCAATGGAGATTATCGAGTAACCGGTATCCTAGATGGCGCTTGGACTGACTGTGTAGACATAGATAATCTAAATACCAAAACATTTTTGTATCTACCTTGACACGGTTTGGGCATTATACCAGTGATAATTATTACAATAATAACCAATCTAGCCAAAGTCAAAAGCCTAATTCTATCAGGCGAACGACTAGATGGTCAGGTCATTCGTTACACGTTACATTAAGAAAACGTACCCTTAAAAATATTGAAATATTTTTAAAGTCGTTTAAATCATCTTTTTTGCGAATTGAACTTAATCAAATTGGTTTAACATTAAAATAAACACTGAAACGCCTTCAGGTCAACATCTGTACTACTCTAAACACTTTGTGCCAACATACCTTTTCCTTCGCATGTATAAAAGTTTCTATAAAAAACGAGGTAGAGAGACGAGCGGCGACCTCTGTGACCTCTGGCCTTAGGGTAACCAGTGACTGCGGCACCGAACTGCACATTTGACCCATGAACCTGAAACAACACGCGTACATAGTTAAAATTACAAACCACAACATTGTTTAAATTTTTTACGTTTTTGTCTAAGACATTAAATTATAATTGTGACGATGCTGTGGAAGATAGTGTTAGGCTAGTTATATTTATTATAAACTAGCTGACCCGGCAGACTTCGTACTGCCTTTATATGGGAAAAAGAAAAGGGCTGTTTTAGGGTGTTCCCGGCAATTATTCGAATTTTTCTCACCTTTTAAACCTTCCCTAGACCTCCACGAACATTTCAAGACCAAGATAAGATAAATCCGTTCAGCCGTCCTCGATTTTTAGCGAGACGAACGAACAGCAATTGATTTTTATATATATAAATGATGGAAACCGTTTGTATTTAAAGCACAATAATTACAATCGTACACTAAATTTATCAAGGGTTCTAAAAGCCCACACGAGTAGTTCCTCTAAAAAGAGTTCATTCCATCAATTTCCAGTATTTTCTTAGCAATTATATCTAATTTAAAAAAGGGTCAGTGAGTACTCACGTGAAGTACGCATGCTGGAATATGTTCTTATCGTGCAAGAACTGCATGTTATCATCCCATATCCACTGCTGCAGCTCCGGCGGTAGCTTGATAGCTAGAGCCGTGTCGCTACTGCGTCGGTCAACCGACGGTGTTGGACTGGATTCTCCCGCGGTTGACGACTGCACGGAACGAAATGTGCCAGTTGCAAAATCAAGATAGTGCATGGAACTAAAGACATCAATCAGTGGACAGACTACAAGTTCAAAGACATCGATGATCACGGGTCTTAATATGCTATTATTGTCAACATGCATTAGATCAATCGTGATAAACCGCCTACAGTTTCTCTGAAAGGATGTCAGAGTTCTAGCAGAAGGACATAGCAGGTTGATGATGATAGACGTCGTTCAGGATCACGGTTCGAGTAAATCTAAAATTACACGACACGATTCGAATAAAAAAGTCTGTTGATGGAGCAAGTCTGCAAAGATGATAAAGGTGCACTGAAGCTACCTAGATTTTGGCCCTTGGGGCTTTGTCGAGTAATCAGTCTGGCCCTTAAGCTAAAAAGTTTGGAAACCCCTGGCCTAGATGATTTAACTGGAAAGATTAGCCTGATCAAAGCAGAAGTTAGAGATACCTGTGGTTCTTCTTGCGTGCCGCTGTCAGAGCCGCGCTGCTGTCGTGGTGGACTTAGCTCGTAGAACAACATGTACGCGCTGTTTGTCTTCTCGAAGGAAAAGTCCATGAACTTGTCCGTCACAGAGTCGTATGTTTTACTCTAGAACCAAAACGGTTAGATTATAATGTCTATTGTCTAAAACCCAATTCAGTTATTTATAACAGCCTGTTCGCGTATAATATAATAATGCAACCGTGCATTATCGACACCCGACCAATTTCAATGCATATTCATTGCAAAATGTGTTCATTTATTTTCTAGTGTTTTAAACTCCGTGAACTTCTCATCTCGTACATCAATGGTCCTTCGAGCCGTAAGTTAAAGATTCTTTAACACCTTACATTGCATTCTTTGTTATATCAACAACACAGCATTTATTTTGTTACAATAATATGTACTAGGATAAGTAAATAACTAATACTCATTACTACTTCCAAAAATAAATAAAAACGATCTGTCACATTTACTGCCACACAACTGTTTTGAAAACTTCATATTTTCAATCACTTTCACACTCATTGAGCGTTATACAGGGCCTTTTATATAGTAACAGTTACCGTCATCTCGCCGCCGAAGCACTCGCTGGCGAGTCCAGCGGGGTCGAAGGTCTTGACCTCCGCATCGTTGAACAGCAGCCATCGGTCGTGGTGTTCGTGCTCTCGGTCGCGGATGAAGGAATAGTAGTGTCCACCATCCGCTGTGCCCGTATGTACCGTCACACCTATTAACTCGTACCTGCACGGATAGTATGAGCTGTACACACATCACACACATCGACATGTCTCTTCTATCAAGAAAGCGTTAGACCAATGAGCGATCACGTCATAAACCTTTTGTTGCATTTTCATGGGTCAAAAGATTTCTCGAGAAGATCAGATATGTCAATTTGTACAGCTCATGCTACCTGTATTGGAAGGGTGGTTATAGCAACATAACAGGCCTGGATCTAGAAATACGGGCAGTCACATACTTTTGTAATTAAGCTTATGCTCTTTTGCACTAAAGTTTACCTCTACAACCCCTAAGTTCGCACGTATCCCTCTATGAGGTACCTAGTGCAATGCATTTGGGTACGTCCCAAAGTAAAGTAAGTGGAAATTTACGAGCTGTCAAACTTTAATGCAGATGGGCATTAGACATAAAGATAAACAAGCTTACGGTTACGACCCTTCTGTTCGTATACAGTGCCAATGCCTTGCCTACATTTTATGCAAATTCATTTAAAAGTGCCAATATGTTTTAGCTTTTCGGAAAGATCTCACTGGATATTATAGTTGTAACTTGTCAATTGTCTTAAAAGTTCCTAGTTCCAGGATAATTAATTAATACACTGAACTGGATAGACACTTCAGTTTATTAGATAGGTACGATTAAATATCATAGCTACCGCTACGTTAACACTGCCGGTCACAGGGAGAAGACCCACCATAGACTGCCCATACAGTACGAATGTTAGTAGGTATACTACATAACTCATTACAAATTTTGTCTTGCAAGTACGTGGCAGGAATATAAAACTAAGCTTATAAGTTCACATCCTATACACAACAAAGAGTGGTTAGTATACAAATAATAAAAAACTTACTCGTAATGCTCTTCGAATTCAGAGTTATCTTCGCCCTCGGTGCTTGGACTGCTATCGCCTTCTTTCTTTTCAGCTGATTTTCGTTTTTCTTCTGAAAAGTCCCATAATCAACACATTAAATTTTATCGTTATACTTTCGGCTCGAAGGACCAAAAATATCACTACACTAAATACTTAAAACATGTTAACAGTGCTACAGCGCACGGAATACGAGTTGCGCTTTGGATGTTGCACTAAGTGACTTTGCAGTTTGCAGTACACAATTTTGCATGCATTTTAGCAATGAAGCAGCTGACGTGATTTCTCAGTATAGAGTGCGATTCATACTCAATGGCGGCTTTAAAGCCAGCGCGAAACGCTGCACAGTAGCAAAAATTAGACGTGCGCGTGCAGAGGTAAGCGGTGTGCGCAGCGTGCGGGGGGGCTTGCAGCACACTTCACAGCCGTCATTGAGCTTGAATCATACTCTACCACGCACTACAAAAATGTTTTTTCATTTAAACAGTGCACTTAAAGAAACAGTATCATTTGCAGGGCTGTACGGTATTTACATTGAATGTTAATAACAATTTGGTAATTGAACATGGTTTTTGATATTTTACACTAAAGAAAGTTATACTTAACTCTGATCTAAATGTTCCACTAAAACGAATACAATAAACACTATATTTTTATAGATCTCACCTTGATACTGAGCCGGCATTAGATGCTTCTCAACATAGCCGGACATGTCTAACCGCATCGGAAATGAGAAATGCGTGTTCACTTTCTCTTTTAGCATTGTCAGCATGTTGAATGTATATCTCATGGTGTTGAAGCATAGGATCCGCGGGAGTTTCTTGAAGCATGCCCTGTGGGTTAATAATTTAGTTGAAATCTTTGTCGAGTATAAAAACAACGATTAGATCTTAGAAAAGCTAAAACACGTTCATTGCTGAGCATACGTTTCTTCGATTGAGCGTTGCAACCAAGTCTCAACGAGCGGTTGCTAGTCATTTGCATCCAACGGCTACCAACAGTTTAGACAAACGACAGGTCATTCTCATTTGTCTCTTGTCAGGTTTCTCAAGTCAGTAAGGCTGTTAACATGCTTATCAGAGTCACGGGCCACCGTTGGATTCATTTTTTTTATGTAAGTGAATGACGTGACGAGCCAGTCGCTCGCCCGGTGTTAAGCACCACGGCCGCCCATTACAGATTGCAGTGTCCCTCGGAAATCTAAACTAAAGTTTTACGCGACAGTGCGCACGCCGCATTTGGCTATCAACCGCTCATTGCGGTGCTCAATGGAAGAAATCTATGTTCAGATATGCTGATCTGATTAGGCATTACTTGATCAAGAACTCTTGAGAAGATTTAACTTGCAATAAAAAATCGGTAACATGCAAAACATATTTTTCAGTGTTATCCATTCAAAATTAAAACGACATTAATCTAAACTTATATATTTTACTGATATCTAAGTTCTTTATTTATTTGTATCTTAAATAAATACTAATAAAAAAAACTTTTTGTGAAATGGGTAACGAGACGTTTAGCGAATGGGACCTATATGCTTCTCGAAGTATATACTGTACCGTTTCTCAGCGCGCACTTTAGCCGAACACTGCGAGCAGGTGTAGCAGTTGTCTCCCTCTAACGTATCTTTGACCGTGACCTCATCTAGGCTCTGGTGCAAGTTGCGCATGTCTGCCACTTGACACCGCACCGTGTAGAACTCTTCTAACGTTCTTGATACATGCGGACAATCCTAGAATACACATGACACGATATACAAAAACATGATCGAATGTAAAAATCTGATGATGCTAAAAAGGTATGCACTTAGTTAAGTAACTTGCCTTCCTCTCTCATCATCCCTGGCCTAGTTATGATGATAAGCAGTATATTTCCATTACATTATCTCACAGGTGAATCCCCCCCCCCCTTCTCTTTCTAATAAGGTCTTTCTCCGTAATTCATGCTTTCTGGAAAAAAGCTATCTATCATACTTACCAAAGAAACAACGTTATTACTGAGCACGCCGCAGAAGAGTGTCTTGACTAGTTTCTTCAACTCCGGCGTCATTTCCTCGAGTTTCGAGACGAGATCTATGAAGAACTCGGCCATGTCCTTCTGTTCCCCGGTGTTTAGAGGCTGGTGATCCATCTGGTATACTTTGCAGAAACTGCGCGGGTTATACGCCTTGCGCTCACTTTCCTATAAGTGACGAATGATGAATGAGAAATGTTTTGTATAAGTAATCATGAGACATTATATTTTCAAAACAGGATTTTTAAATTATTTTATCGGCAATCTACACGATACAGGGCACGTAAAAAGTAAGTATCACGTACGAATTGCAAATTGCGAGTTGGTAAGAGTTAAATTCGGGACCTGTTTATCTAACTACTCTGCAATATACTCTATAATTTTAGTGTAATAACAACATTTATTTACACGAGACTTTCCAACAAAGGTTCACGTAAAGTCCACAGGCCACAAACGTTCTCGCTCTGGCGACAGGAAAGTATAGTAGACTATACGACGCCATACAACCAGGGTACAGCACACACGTGCAAACTACATGCGTACGTACCATGAGATACGCGAACATCCGCTGCATCTCATGCAGAGTGGGCGCGTGTCGCGACCGGCGCGGATCTGCACGCAACACTGCTGCTCGCGCTTGCGGCATCATGTACAAGTGCTGCATACACGACGCCATGTAACACGTCGCACCCAAGTTCGTCAGTCCAGCGAACCCGCACTCCGAGCGCGATTCTTCCGCAGGCCAGTAGTCCCATGGGTACACTGACTGCCCGCCTGCGAAACACCATCAGCTGTGTGAATAATGCAGCTAATGGCAGGAATATTGCAAGTATATGATGAAGACCGTTGAGCGCACGGAGCGGCAACGTCGCTCACGAGTGTATCGATGTCAGCGAGTGAGTTTAAATGGATCCATATAGAATGCTATATGCTGTTGAGCTGATGAGAATGATTTATAATTCACCGAGTAGTTTCACCCTATTCTAATTACACGCGAATCGTACTATAGCAGTAACTTGATTGCGGCAGGCAAGTCTTTTCTAAATATCGCAATACATCAAGGAAAAAATATGAAAGAAAAAACCTATAAGTATTTGGAAAATATAGTTTGTACCCTACCATACCTGAGTACCTGCCATACTCACCAGGTTTATGATGTTCCATTAGCTTGTGATGGAGGACCATGTAATTTTCAGGCGCTCCGCGAACCATTTCCACGAGCAGATCGTAAGCTGCAGCGCGGGACTTCTGAGATTTGCACTTCGGTAGGTTACGTTTTTCCGGGTTCGGAACGTCGAAAAGAAAGCCAAACACCTAAGATAAAAGGAGGAAATACTGTTCAAAACCATAACAAAAGAAATAAATATTTGTGACACACAGCGCCATCTAGCTCCAGGTTTAGTTTCATCTTTTGTTTTCAAAACGCGGCTTTTTAAAAGTAGAAGACGGTGTTAAAAAGTCGAACTTACCATCTCTAAAGTCCTCGCACCCTGCTCCGACGTTTTGAACCTCAAAGGATGTTTCAACAGATGCGTCATCAGACTGAGCTGGCCATAGAGTCCGTCGTCAGGAGTGCACGGTTCGGATCGCTTCTCTATGATCTCTCGCTTCTCGAGAGACGATCGAATCTGTTCGCAGAGCTCGTTCAGATCAGTCGCGCCGCTGTCTTCAGATGTGGCACCCTCTATGCAAGGATTAAAGAATAACCCCAGTTTCTCGTACGCTTGTTATGGTTAAACTCGTATCATCTAAAAAATACTGAACGCTCATTGGTTGAAGACAGCCGATAATCAATAGGCAACCAATGAACGCTAAGTATTTTTAAGTCGACATGAGGTTAACTTTAACAAACGTACGAGAAACTGGGGGTAAGTCACTAAAACTAAAAACGTTTTGGGGTTGAAATAGATGAGCGGTATAGAGGTTGCTTACATTGTTTGTGTCTGCACAGATAAAGTATTTTCGCATGTAATAGTAGCTGCTGACACGCACTATTCCCAAAAGCGCATACACCTACAACATATAAGCCCAAGTAATATGAGAAAGAGATTCTACGGGCTGTCTAAATTACCCCTTTGTAAATTCTACAATTCTACACAAAAATACTTCTTTATGACTCTTCCTCTAAAACAGTCATATTATACAAAATGAATAGTTTTTACAGATATTTTTTTAGAAACATCACCTCTCATGCCGTTTTCAGCCTTATCATTAAAAATTGTGCTTTCTTTTTAAATCTACCTTTAAAAAAGTCCTCCGGCAAGCCATCAATGAGCCGGCAAACGAGCCAGAAGTAGTCCCGGCAGGCGGGCCCATACGGTTCCTTGCCCTCCTCGCCATGGTGATGAACCACCTGGAAGTAGAAGTACGCCTGACCTGCTCAGTTAGCTATCTGCTCAACAACTGGGTAGCCTATTTTTCATACTAGCATAAGCCAATTAGGTTTCTTTATACATATTTTTATACGTTTATAGGGATCCAGGTTGGAATAAAATGCTGTTCTGTGATTTGTTGCACTTGAAAGTAGAAATACGGCTGTACTCATTACACTGCTGCTGTTTTCATACAAGTTTGTCTGTCAGGACGATGAAATGAGAAAACAAAGGATCTGCCTGTCATTGCCTAGCATTGCTGTGATTGGACAGTCAACAACAACTAATAACCTATCTGTGTAGTTCTAAAGTTCTGGCTAAATACAAGGCAGACAATGTCCAGCGCGTTTTCGGTAATGAGAAAATGGTATTGGCGGCCACCTAGTATTCGTGGAGTATCGGAACATTGCATAACAATGAATTTACGAATGAAAACTCTGCGCCCGACAAGCGAGGCTTTTTTTATTACAAAACTGAAAAGATATAACACATTAATTTAGTAAAAATTATCATCATTATCATCATCAGCCGGAAGACGTTCACTGCTGAACATAGGCCTCCCCCATAGAGCGCCACTTTAACCGGCTACTTGCCACTTGCACCCATCGGATCCCTGGCAAAAAATTATGCATTGGACATATTTCCTGCTAGATGTAAACTTGTAGACTTTCATTGGTCACACATGACTGATGATGACGAGGATATCAAAAAAACAGTCCAGCTTGGCAGAAAAACCACCAAACTGCTTGATATGGAAGGAGCTCACCTCATGATGGTGATGCATGGAGTGCGCATGATGCGGGCGCATGTCGGCCGCCCGGGGGAAGTGTTCCAGTAGCAGTTGCAGCAGTGGCGCCAACACGGCTACTTCACCGCCCGCGCACAAACGGTAGAGGGCGCTACCGGCTTCGCGACGAACCTGGGTGGAAACAGTTTTAATGCAAAAAACAAGGAAGAGAAAGACAATTTAATTTTACATCATCATCCAAAAAGATATAATGTACTACACACTATTCAAAGTATAAATAGTTTAATTTTTTCGCTACGGCGCTTTACAAGATCAAATCGGGTGGGCTGCCTGTATTTGTATACACATATAGGTCTTTGTCATCAGCCTTTTTGCGTCAATTGCTGAATCCCTTAGAGGGAGGGGAGGGGGGAGACGTTTGTCATAACCACCACGCTTGGTAGGCGTAAAATATAATGCAGATCAAGGGGAATTCTGCTGCCCATTCCCTGAATATTCCCTTAGCCGGCTCTTACGGCACCCATGGGAAGTAGACCCATTCTTGCGCCGGGACCACACGGGTTTAGTTTTTTTATAAGATAGCAGTTTTGTTGCGACCAAAGGATGACGCCATGGTACTATTATAGTTCGGGAGCCGTTTATGATTACTCTTGGTCACTACACTCTACAGATTAATCATGATCAGCGCAACATGATTTGGCTGGGTTTGATAATCACGTAACGTCCCGATTCTGTCGTCGATTTGTTTATGAATGAATCGTTCTGTTGGCGAATCGTTCGTTGTCGAAAGGTTCTGTCGTTGAACTACTCGCAAATAAAACATTCTGTCGGCGGCTCATCCGGCAGAGAAACATTTGTCGGAGGTAAGTTTCAGAATCAATATAAAACCGTAGATAAGTGTGTTCCTTCATTGGCCGCACTGCCACTATTACCAGACGATATAGTGGTCAAACGCAAACCTATTCAATATGAGGACCTAGCGGTCGGATGCTACTTATTTGCAAAATAATAGATAAACAATCAAAAGCTCGTTCGTACTGCGGTACGAATAACAGTCGAAGTCTTTTTCCTTGGTACTTTAAGTTTCTGCAATGCCTGTTCGTATTCCTTCAAATCAATAAATAAATAACAGTGTATACATACAGCTGGGTCTGCGTCGTCAAGCAGTAACCTAGGCGCGGCCCGACGCAGCGACCACGCGAGTGAAACGGCGTCGCCACCGCCGCGCGCCCACCATACACACATACGCATTGCGTGTTGTACCACCTGTATTGAACGGCATACTTTACTTTACGAAGATACTAAGGGAAACCACAAAAAAACAGGTAAAGAGGATTACAGAGCAAAGAACTCGTGAATTCAACGGGTTGCCGAACGGGTTAATTCACGAGTTATTTGTTTTTGCCAGCTATTTACAGCTTGTATGTACAAAAAATGTTTCATACCTGTGCTCGTCCCCAAAAGCCAGTTTTGTAAGTGGTCGGCTCTTTAAGAGTGGCGGCTTCGCACAATATCGATATAAGTCTCTCCGTCGTCTCCTCCACAGTCATCAACGAAAGAAGAGACTGAAAAGGAACCAATAACTGATCAATCACTTTCGAGTTCAATAAAATACATTATGTTCTTAATAATTCATATTTATCGCAGTCGGACTCGTTAGGCCGCTTTCAACTTTAGGCGACTTTGCAGCGCGGCAGTAGTGCGCGGCCTGCGCGACCGCAGCGTGTGCTTTGCGTACCATACTGTATTTGTACCGTAATTTCATGTCCTTTTATGTTTCGTACGACAACCGTACGGTAATATTAAAATAAGAACTAATATTAACAAAAATGTACGGTAATTCAGATATCTAAACGTATATCCTAGGTTTCTCGTTTATTAGTAGTTAGTTACAAGGAGCAGTGGCTATATAGTACCTAAAATCCCTAATCATATTTTTTTATATTTATAATATGCAAATAGGCTACCACGTGCAGTAGGTACGGTATTTGTAGGGTATCATTAAGTGTATAAATAAAGTGCGCCACATCGATCTAACCTGCGCTGTCGCGCGGCTGTTCTTGTGATGTGAAGGCATCTGATTCTGCCGCGCGTCTGTCGTGCTGCTGACGCTCTAATGTGTAAGCGGCTTTACAGCTATCAATCACCAAATCTAAGGCAATATTAAACTTTACATTTTGAATACAGATAGATACATACCGGATGCAGTTTAGGTGTTTGGGAAGGATCCGGCGAAGGTAACGTTCCGATCCGGCATAGCATCTGCAGAAGCAACGCCAAGCAGTCTTGTCGCCACTCGCTATCGTCACTTCTTTGTAACACACCTACAAATACAATGACAATAGTACTCGAGAGAAAATAAAGTACTAAAATATTTCTGGTTAATCACATACTGAATCTTACCTGACATCATAATATCGTACAATATCCTTAGCCCTCCCTTCTTTATAAACAAGTCATTCCAATTCTCTGCTGCAGATTTCTCCTCTTCGTTTTTCTCACTGTTGCCAGCCGGTTCCTTCACATTAGGACCAGAGTTGCTTGAGCTCAGCTTGTCTATTATATGTAGGGAGTACATGAGCTTCTGTGGACTGGTCGGGTCGAGTAACTCCGGCAGTTTGCTCTCTATGGGGTTTTGGAAAGCTTCCAGTAACGTAGGGTTGAGTGGCACAGCTTGTAGAATGTCCCAAACACGGCGCGAGAGAAGCTGCGCTTTTGTATGGGCGACTGGTTCCTAAAAATTGTTTTTTTTTTGTTGTATAAAGCAAAAAAAATTATGCTACTGGCGCAGTCTTTAAGGATCACATTTTGAAATCGTATCATAGTGTGATTTTTTTGTGTGATTTTTTTTCTGTTTCCCTACAAAGAAATAGAACTCCAGAGATAAAACTTTATGAGTTATTTCAATAACTCGAAAATATATTTATTTATAGGTTCTCGCATTATTGATTTAGTTAGGTTCTAATGTCTATTTTAATTGTATTGTTATATGCCTTTTGTCAATAAATATTTTCTGTTCTATTTCTATTCGACATCCCAAAAGAGCAGTCAACTCACCCCATTAGCGCCCGGCTCCTTCATCTGTCCGAGCGCTTGCATCAGCGTGAAGAGATGATGGAAGTAGGTAGGGTCGAGCAATAGGAGAGTGGGCAGGCGAGCGCGGGCGGGCGCGGGTTGGGCGGACGGCCACTCCGCCCACGCTCCCCGCCCGCCCACGCCCACAGATACGAATACCAGCTGTGAACAAGTAAGTTACATGATCACCCCACATACAAGTACAGTCATAGAGAAATGCGTGCAAGCTCTAGTAAAATGGTTTAGCGGATTGAATTTTACATCTATTAATATCAAAATGATATAGAAATATAAGATGTAAATGTAAAACGTGTGATGGTGGATTTTGTATTTAAGATGAACTTCCGCGAAGTCACGCCTGAGTCAACTAAATCTGTTAATAACGTTATGTACGGATATTTCACAGGAAGATTCACTGCAGGACATGTTTCCAATCCTTAACTCTGCGATTGGAAATCGACGTCTACCATCTTCTAAACGCCAACAACATTAGCTAACATTGAATTTGCCGAGACTCGATATATATTATTTTATGTCAGATAATACCTTCATAGTTTAGCCGACGTAGCATAAGTTAGTATTAAGTTAGACTAGACAGTCATCATGTAGTAGCCGAACAATACACTTGTGCACCGCAACACCATCTTTCATTGCCAACATGGCCCACCATCAACCATAAGAGTTCCCACCACACCAAGAACCTGCAACCTTTATGTGGCAAAACCATGCCACATTACAGTAACATCAGCACCTAAAACCCTGATTTGTAAATTACAGCTTCCAAAGGGTCTAGCAAAGATGCCTTTGCATTAGCGTTAACGCCTCAAATGTATGGGAATGACATTAGCTGCGAACACTAGCTTTTCTCTCGTGATCGGTTTAGCTGAAATTGGTTATAAAAACACTGATAGATAAATATACCTTGCTTTAAAGTCACTGCATACCTGATTATCCTTAAACCCCATGTCGTAAAGCGTCCTCTCGTCATAGTCAATGGTCAGCTCCTGTCCTTGTGTGATCATTCGGAGCGGTCCGTCTGTTGACAGCGATGTGACGCCTTCTTCACCTTGTATCTGTGAAATAATCTAGATTAGCGTGTTATAACAGTCAACTAGTTAGAACGCTGGTGAGTTAACTCACAATTACATAATGGGTGCATTTTTTTTACTCTATTTTCTTTATCTTTGTTACTGCGCAAGTCAAGTGACTGCGCTAGTGCTCAAGATATTTGCATTTTATAATAGCAATATGAAAGCACAAGACTCACAAAAAAAGTTCCCGGTTCTTCCAACCCCAAATGCAAGTGCGGTAGACGCAATAAATTCAAGGGGTGGTAACCAAGCAAGTTCTCTCTCAAATACCTTAATGTATACAGCGCCCCGACTCTCGCGAATTCGTTCCCTACTATTATAGGTTTTGGAATAGAAACGAAAAGTACGGAAGTTAGGTTGAACATACGAGAATATAGGTCATGTAGTGAGTATTACGAATCAAGAAGGTTCATCGATACCAAAAATCCGGTCCAAAAGAGGCTCATTTTGGTGTATCTTTCTTACCTGTGAAAGGTGTGTACCTTTCCTTGCTTCCTCTCACCACACAAGTGTGAAAGGGACTGTCCACCCAAGTGACTCTCTCGAGGCCGTTTTTCCTTGCAACCAAATGAAATGATCAAAGGACGTTATTTCGTTGTGATAAGGATCATAATCCTACCTGCTTCTCCCACCAGACGTGCACGTGCGCGCGCAGGTGCGCGACCAGGTCCGAGTGGTGCAGCGTGAGGCAGGCGCGCGGGCCGGCGCCGGCGGGCTGCAGCGTGAGGCGCACCGTGCCCGGCCCCAGCGCGCCCTCCCACGCGCCCGTCTCCGCCAGCGCCCAGCGACGCAGGTGGTACGCGTATCTATCACACACAGACAAACACAGTCACAAGCTGTAGCAAACGAAACTTTGCTCCAGTGAAAATCACTGCACATTTAAACATCTGAATCTGCGAGACTTGTTGCAGCGCATTACTAAATTTCGGACACAAGGGGGGTGTAGAAAAGTCGAATCATATGGTAGAGACTTTGTTTGGAGTACTTAGGAGACGCAACATAAAAGTACCCACCTCTCAGAGGTGACCCCTAGGAGAGGGGAGAACAAAGAAGGTCACATTTTTCAGTTCTTTGTCAACATCTCGCAAACGATGCGTCAAATGAGATTTTGTTATACTGCATCATGAAAGCTGATGAAATTCTGTAAACTTTGATTCCATACACTTTTTACCTATTCCCAATCGTTGTCTAGATATGAGCTCAAAAAAAGCACTGACCGGTTGTAGCTCATAACATATTTACAACTGTTGTGATGCAAAATATGTTTTATATTAAAATTAACTTTACATATTTAGTTGTAGAGAAAAAAAACTTTATAGCGGTTATAGAATCGCCAACACCTGTACCTATTATCAAAATAATCTTACCTCCTTTTAAACGTGTCCAAATGAGTTTTCAACAGCAGCAGCGCCCTCTGTATGCACTGTAACGCAGCCTCTTCCGTCATATGTTCATAAATATTCTGTTTATCAACCACTTTCTCTTCCTTCTCTTCGCACGGCATGCTACCGTGCGAGCTTTCTCCTTCTTCTTTCTTTGAGATCAGTCTTTCAGCGGCAGAAGAGAGATGGAACATGCATTTGGCGACAAAGTCGTCTTCTTGTTGCAGCTGCTGCCCCATGTAGTAGCTATTTAAGTACTGAATAGCGCCCATTGATACATCTGGAAATTCCATGATTGTCTTTGACTCGTCGAATAAACAGCTGGAGTAGGAAGTGTGATGTTTCTTTTTGAAAAGAACAAGAGGTGACAACGTACAGCAATGAAATAAATTTTTTGATAACTTTGTTTACGTTTTTGTCTAGTAACCCAAGAGTGACCAAGGGAGCTCTTGCTCTTGCTTTTTTATTTGTCATAGAATGTAGTGACGAACTGGTGTTTTTACATAGATATTTCTTTATTTTAATAAATTAGCTTTACTTAGATTACATTAAAATATTATTTGTCGCTGAAAATATTGAGAAACGCGATACGAAAATTATTTCTTTGATGTTTATTTTTTCAATTTTTTCTTCTAGATTCCAGATAGATTTTATAAAACATTAATGCCTGATGGTAAACGGCACGGCCACCCAAAAAAGTAGCATATAGTTGTATTTTATTAATTTTATTTTTTGCACAGTTAGTTGGCAGTTGTAGATACTTAAACACCGCCCAAGTTACCAATAAAACCTCGCTTCGTCGTGTCAACTATAATGAAACTGACCGGTACTGTTGGCTCGCAGGGCTATCTTCCACAGGTGATCCATGGCTCGCGTGTGTGGATGCGCCGTGTCACGAAAGTCGCCGGCGCCAAGGGCCATCCGCGCTAAGTTACATAGCTGCTGGTATAGGCTTAGGCCCATTACGCTGATGTTCTGTACACAGGAGTAATGACAATCGATGTATTTAATGACAACCGGTAGAAGTTTATTTTTGTCTATGTTTGTTTTTGTTTATGTTTGTTTTTGTCTGCATGGGACCCAACGGATCACGTCGTCTTAGGGTCAATTCAGACAGAGCAGCAAAATGCTCGAGCACTTTATAAGTGCTTTTGGAATATCAACCTTATTTCATCAATGTTGCATACTATTTTTGTCTAAATGGATTCAAATCAAATCAAATCAAATCAAATTTTTTTATTGCAAATAGGCTATTTTTAGCACTTTTACAAGTCAAAACTAGATAATGTATTTTAAAATAATAAAAATTAAATTATTGTACATTCTAAGCAAGCATAATTAAAAAAATTTACACAGCGCTTAATGTCAAAAATGTCAAAATAGTATAATTATAACAAGCCCATTACAATAAGTTTGAAAAAAAAAAAGTTCTCTTCCCCACATCAGGTGCAAGCAATCCGGCACAATGTAGAATAGAAAACTCCGAACCGTAGCTTCGATTACATCATTAAGATTGATTAAGGTTGATATTCCAATAGCACTTGCCCTAAGGGTGAGTTTTTTGATCCGTAGTTAAGGCAACCAATGGTTAAAAACTCTAACTAATTTTGACCATCGCTTAGAATTTGTTAGTTTTTAACCATTGGTTACCTTTACCATACAAATCAAAATCCCACCCTTAAGCCTTTTGTTGCGTTTTCATTGGTCAAACGCTTTCTCGAGAGAAGGGAATATCGATTACTACTGTTCATGCCACCCGTGGTGGTTATAAAGGTAAACTAATGACAAGATAATCCTACTTTTTTATAATTTTTTTTTATTGTTAATGGGTCAGCGTGTGGCCACATCTCACCTGATGGTAAGTGTAGATGAAACCTAAGGTGGGACACGCTTGCCCAGAAGATACCTATTCACTCTGCTCTTGAATACGCCTAGATTGTATGTGGAAGGAAATACCGTTGCGGGAAGCAAGTTCCATTCCTTAGATGTACGGATTATGAATGAACTTCCGAAGCGATTTGTGCGAACATGGGGCACGTTAACGACGTAAGGATGGAAGGCTTCACCACGTCTAGTTGTTCTATGACGGAAACGAGAGGGTGGGATGAGATTATGGAGCTCCTGAGAACACTCTCCAAAATGCAAACGGTAAAAGACGGACAGACAAGCTACTTTTCTTCTGTGTAAAAAACAAAAATTAAGATGTTGTCTTTACTACTTCACACGAATATTATCACCAGTGAAAATTTGTGCGTTTGTTCACTCTTAACGTCGCAACGGCGTAACGGATTTAAGTGAAGTTTGGAATGGAGATAGCTTTGTTGGATTAACACTTAGGATACTTTTTACCCGCGGGTGAAACCACGGAGCACAGCTAGTGATTCTTTACATGACTATTGTCGCCAAAGTACAACCTGCCTGATTTTAATACCTTCAAGATGCGAAATTCTAAAAATCTAACCTGCCTTATCTCAAATTATATTTCACCCATTTTTAATTAACAAAATGTAATTAAGCATTAGTACCTCAGGATCCAAAGTGGGCATTTTCTCAACGTACAGAAACCTCAGCGCGTCTAAACCTAGCGCGTGTTGATCCGGTGTCTTCGTGTGTGATAGCAGCCACGAGTACAGGCAATCGGCACATTCTCCGCCCCCTTTCAACACTAAACACTGCCAGAGCTCTTCCACTTGTTCCACTGTCAAACTGTAAAAAAAGATGCCGATGATGATGACTTGCTGTTGGAAACCAAGAATTTATTGCTTATTTATTCACATAACACTCACATAAACATAACTGGACATCAATTTTGTAACATCATTATCTATTGACATATGTTTAAGCAAATAAATTTCATTTCATAATAATTAAGTTAATTTCGTAATAATTTCATTCACAAAATGGTCAAATTGTAAATGAAATATCTACTTGCATCAATCGACGACTGCGCATAGCTTTGTAATACAGACCATAGTGTCTAAAACTAAGGTGTGCTTCATTCAGCTTCATTCGCGTTTACTGCACGGGCAGCTCAAAATGATTTGCAAAAAATCTAACGTAACTTAGATCAAAAACGCGTTGCCAATGAATTTACAATTAAAAGCTGCACACATGGCGTGCGTCCGACATGTCTTGCAGTAACAAAGAAACTCACCGGAAATGATGCGGGGACCCGACCGGGGAGAATATAGCGGTGAGAAAATGTAGGCGCACAGTGATTTCTGTGATGTGCATGTAATGCGCCGTGTCGCCGGTGCCAATCCGCGTTTGTTGAATGTAATGCCGCAGGTCTTCCAGGAACAAACGCATCATGCCTCGTTCGCGTTCCGCCCACATCACCACCTAGGGAAATATAAGTACTTACTTATAAACAGCACCCCGATTCCCAACCCATCGAAAACGTTTCGATTCGAAATTTACGCTCTCCGTCTCCTTCATCTACATTCAGGATGAAGGAGACGGAGAGTGTAGATTTCGAATCGAAATGCTTGGATGGGTTGGAGATCGGGGTGCAGATCATAGTTCTGAAACTAGCTTGCCTCATTCACTAGGTGAAACATACCTGATGCATATCCATTCCACGTAGCTGTTGAAATGACGAGAACAACTTCGGCAATAGTCGAAGCGATACCGCCACAGATCTACAAAGGGACACAATATATTACAGTTACAGAAAAATAAAGGAATGTTTGTATTTTGAACACACCCACAAAGCCTTTGAAGTTTCAAGGTAAATACTATGTTGATTATTCTTACCTATGATTGGCAAGATTGTCAAGGCAACCCTCGATAAACTTGATTCTGATGAATTTATCGGTGCTGAAGCATAACAGCGCACAGAGAGCTTTCTCAGCTTCCAAGGCCAGGCCTTCGCCTAGTTGTTCCTGTTAGAAAACCGAACAATAAATTATCGTCTCAAACAAGTATGCAACAGTAAAGGCCGAAAAATATTATCTAATCGCGACCGATGCACTGAAACAGTGATCAATAAAACCCGTGAGCGAAACAATCGAGACAGAGTACAGTGTACAGCATTGGTATTTATACATGTTCAATAAAGTATTTTTGCATTGTAATGTACTGCAATGCACTGCTCTCCACTCCACTGCACTGCACAGCTCTGTACTATACTGCTCTGTATTGTACTGTCCTGCTCTATATTCCACTCCATTGAACTGCACTTTACTATACTGAATGGTACAGCTCTGTACTGTACTGGATGGCACTCCATTCCAACTCATTGTACTGGACTCCATTCCACTCCACTGCTCTGTACTGCATTGCACTGTATACTGTAGTGTAGTGTAGTGTACTAGTGGCGTGTGTCATACAACTCACAATGTTTCCGTCCTGCAGCAGGTCCCACAGCAGCGTGTTCCCCGCGCGACACACGTCGTCCACGTCGCACGGCGCGCCCGGCGACCGCCGCGCCTCCAGCGCCAGCGCGCCTGCGCGGTACTCCGACAGGCACTGCGCCTGTAACAACACCGCACACACCTTACATCTGGGGAGACTGTGCTGTGTCTATTCTGTACACCACTCACAATACAACAACAGCTGAAGACGTCCACTGCTGAGATCACATACATAGATCCTGTACTCTAAGATTCGCTGCATCTACGGACTCAGGAATTACGAGGACCATGGTCCCACAACACCCAAAAAGAACAAGTATTTGCGCTTTTCTTTCTGTGCACAACTACAATCGAACGTGTCACGTGTGAACGTGTTATGGCACCCACGGGACTGATGGGGTAGTTCTATTGTCACACCGGGACCACACGACAACTCTCACTAAACCAAAATATCTCGAACTTTTCATTTCCTTTCTATCACAAGAGTACTTTAAGTTTAGTTTTAGAGAAAGAGAGATAGAAACGACGCCAATTGTGTGCTCTACGTGGTCACTACTCAAAACACGAGCAACCCGGACAGTTATACCATACCCCTCATTTAATTAATCTCTTTCCAGGGGTTCTCTTGAGCAGTTACTTTACTTTTGACGGGCCTGTCCAAGCCAATCACGCTGTAAAAGTCAAGAACCCTTACAAAACATTAGCCCGTTACAAAAAAGAGCATTACGCGTGTTAACATTGACAATTCACCTATTTTGTAATAAAATAAATAAAATAATAAAATTTTTAAAAGGAAACCTATGTTTTTTTTTTGTATTAGGCTTACCAAGCTTAGTTATAAAGCTCACCTGAGCGGCGAGCCTGGCTAGTTCCTCTTCACAAGCTGAATCGTCCTCGTCAAGGTCCGCGAGGTGGGGATGCGAATGCGGCGACAGAGCTGATGATGCGCTGCCTTCTTCTTCGTCACCGCGACGTTTGTAACTCTCCATTAGGCGGAGCTCCATTATCCTCCTGAGGAATAATGAGCTTTAAATACATGTGGATATAATAAACAACAATTCAATTTTTTTGACAAGCAATTTTGCTTTTTTATTTGAAAAAAAGTAGATACGTATTTTTACGTTTATTTCTTTTAATGCGTTCCTTAAAATAGTAGTATTTAGCTAAATAAGAATTTTAGCTAGAAGCCAGAAATGTTGTTATATATAGTGAAGACTTTTTTCATTTAAATTAGGCTTCACATTTCGACATCATAAATCCGGACCTCGTTTTTAATAATAACTTGAGAAACTATGAATAAGTATAAAAGTCTGATATTTTTATATGAGCTCTTTAAAGGGTAATCTTGAAGTGGTTTGCAAGTTTTGGCACCTTTCAATTTGCAAACAATGAAATATTGTCTATACATGAACCAAAAAATTCAAGGTGACATCATAAATATGTTGTAAATAGCTCATTTGTAACTTGTGTAGGCTGACCTTGCATCATCATTTTCACACAGCAGTCGACAATGCGCCGTGTCACTTCCAGAGGACTCCTCTTCGACTTCCGAAACAGACTCGGCCAGATCAGCTGTTTTCAGTTGAGCGGCTACTGAAAGAAGCTTATCATTAGCTCATTAGTGTACTTGGGCCCACAAAGCATTAAATAATGACGCTTGGCATTCAGATAGAGGCGCCCTGTTGACATTAGTATGGGCTTCCAATAAAACCTTTATCAATTTACACAATATGGCAGATGACATTAGTATGCGCTATGCGCTTATTGTCGGCACGAAATTTCGTCTCTATCTGGGGGCGAAGCGTATATTTTTTCGTCCTCTGTGCTGGGGTCAAATTAAATACCAAACTTTGCATGTACTTTTAATTTGTTTTAAAAACCTCTTGACGATTACTGACAATACATAGCTAGTTTCTACGAATCGACCTATTCAGAGAGTTCTGGCTCACTTACAGGGAAAGCAGTTTTCAAGTATCCACGTAGCAGATACGTAGCAGATGAGTAGTAGGTAAGAGCACAGATAATATAATACTTAGTAGGTAGTAAGAGTAAGTAAATAATTTTGGTATAAACATGGTATGTCACAACCAAAGGGTGTCTTTTTAGTTTATGCATATATCAGGCATGTCTGCCTATATGAGAATTTGGGGATAATGTATAATATATGCAATGACGTAGAGTAGACTAGTTTTAATAACAGAATGCATGACTTTTCCATCCAAGAAACCTATTGTAAGATTTGTTTATGCTAGATAGGCTCGCGTTTTACCACATTTATTTTGGACAAAAACAAAAGAACAGATTAAAGGTATAGTAGGTATAAATGTATCGCAAGACCATGCACTCACGGAATCGCCGTGGCTTGCCAGGCCTGTGACGTTTCTTGTACAGCTTCTTCTTGCGAGGACGCAGGAGTTCTTCTGCGCCACTGCTTGCGCTACCACTGCTTCCCGCGCGTTTGCTGCGTCTGTTACACGATGGTACATTTACACAATTGTGCCTAGATTTTAGACTGTATCTACGTTCTAATGATGTAACCTTTTTGTCGCTCGGTGGGTCAACATAATCGGGAATCGCTCGAGGACCTTAGCACCATGCTCAACGACCTCAGTAGAGTCTCCCAGCAGGTTGGTCTTAAGATGAATATGGACAAGACAAAGATCATGTCTAATGCTCATGTTCCACCTATACCGGTAATTGTTGGGAACGATACTCTCGAAGTTGTCGACAAGTATGTCTACCTAGGACAGATTGTCCAATTAGGTAGGTCCAACTTCGACAAAGAGGTGGCGCGAAGAATCCAACTCGGCTGGGCAGCGTTCGGGAAGCTTCGTCCTATCTTTTCGTCCAAAATACCGCAGAGCCTGAAAACGAAAGTTTTCAATCAGTGTGTGTTGCCAGTGATGACTTATGGAACTGAGACATGGTCTCTTACTGTTGGCCTCATTAGTAAGCTCAAAGTCGCGCAGCGAGCTATGGAGCGAGCTATGCTCGGTGTTTCCCTGCGAGATAAGCTCCGGAACGAGGAGATCCGCAGGAGAACTAAAGTGACCGATATAGCTCTTAGAGTTAGTAAGTTGAAGTGGCAATGGGCAGGCCACATCGCTCGTAGAACTGACAACCGATGGGGAAGAAAGGTTCTCGAGTGGCGACCACGAACCGGAAGACGCAGCGTAGGCCGGCCCCCCACTCGGTGGACCGACGACCTGGTGAAAGCCGCGGGGAGCCGATGGATGCAGGAGGCGAGCAGCCGCTCAAGGTGGCGTGCTCTGGGGGAGGCCTATGTTCAACAGTGGACGTCTTCAGGCTGTTGATGATGATGATGATGATGGGTCAACATATGCCTTTTCAATATAGTATACGGCACAAAAACCATGCCGATAAATTAAAAAATGATTTGACCAATAAAATCACAAAGCATTGCGGCTATGAAGGTAAACAAACCCACACACATACACATAGGTTATAACTTACTTCTGACAACTCTTCAATGCTGGACACTCCTTCTTAGTGAGCTCCTCGCCTTCCCGCATCCAGTCTTGCTCAGCTGAAAACCAACAAACGCTCGTTATCCCCGTAACAGTACTGTGGTTACAGTGTTTCTATCAAGTTTAGTTTACCAGTAAGTTCACGCTGATGTTTACTTTGTTTGCGTGGAGTTGGACCGGCTTCCTCGCCTGATGTGCTTAGCTCCTCGCACTGTAGACAAAATTATAAAGATAACCATTATAACCATATGCGGCAATAATTACCACGACGACGGCATAAATCACTACAGAAAAACAGTCACTTCAGGTATATCTCGAAAAATAAAACTTTTGTTTGTCAAGATAATCAATCAACTCGAAAAAAGTAACCAAACTCACAGGGTCTTCGTCTGAATTAGTCTGGTCCATGCTCACGCTTGCCTCCGAGGAAGAGTTATGGTGAGGCTTGCAGGCGGGCTGCGGGGGGCGGAGCGCCGGCTCCTCCGCCAGGGGCGGCGGCGTGCCGACACCCACCGCGCTGCCGCGAGACCACATCGCTCGCATTAGGGCTGATGCCAGGTATAAGCTCTGTTGGATACAAACTCTACTTATAGGATGTCGAATTTAATGTGCTCTCTTGCAAATCATACAAATCGTTAGCTCTTTTAACTTTTAACGAGTTAATGCCACATCTCTCCATGTTTCCAACCAGAGCACAGATTAGGTAATCATTAATGCTGAGCTGCTAAAGCGACCAGATGGCCAAGCACGCGTATCACGAGAAAACTTGTCGTCGCTGTTACGAGTGAGACACACTTAGGCGCTACCATAGTTTTGTCACGGTCTCTCACGAGAAAAGTGTTGCATAAATCCAATCGCAGTGTGCATGCTAGCCGGGCTGGAGTCACACCCATATGTGATTACTCTGCTTGCATTATGCAAGGCGACAACACTAGGTAACAAAGTAACTGTCTGGAAACTCAAGTAGTAACAAGAGGAAGAATATGACTACAATTATGTACTGGAGTGGATGTGTGGAAAATCGTGACGTGATGTGGCTGCTCAAGTGCTTGTATAACCCCATGGATAATGTTAGTTTAGGTAGAGTATGTATGTATGTTCCATAAAAAGCTCAAATAGAAAGACATGGGTTAAATGATTACCCCTATCTCTCTGCATCTATGTCCACTATTAAAATATAGGAAATGATATTCATTGAACTCTCACCTGTTCTGTGTGATCCTTAGGTGGTAAAGAACACAGCAGGCTATACAGGTGCGCACATGGCTTGGGTGCTAGAGCTCTGATAAATCCAGGAAGTAGATCATACACTTGCCGCCCGCAATGCTTCAGCTGAGCAGCAGCCCATACTAGGTCCACATGGTCATTGGTCACTCGGCCTTCTACGGCCAGGAACTTCAGTATTAGGTGAGATTGTTTTATTACCTGCAATTACAAGAACAATCTTTCATCTATTATTTTTAATCCAAGTGAAATACAACTCTCTTCATTTGAGTTTTTATAATAACTCTATTCTATTTGTATTCTGAAATATGAAAGTAGAACATAAACTGAATTTTCGCATTTAACTGATTCAAATGTACTCACCTCTACATGCAAATTAGGCCCAAACAGATGTTCAATGATGCTATTGCTTGTCAACCAAGTTGCCAACTGTTGTCCTGCTAGCTCTGAATCAGCTGCTGGTTCTCCCGCACACAGCTCATTATGAGCAGCAATGTGTGCATTGATTTGTGCCACCCCAGCTAGTCTCATAGTGAGAGTGCTGCTGTTAAAGTACTTGAAGGCCAAAGCAAGCCCATCTCCATCGAAAGCCAGTGGTGCATCTAAAGGTTCCTTTGCTGCTCCCCACATAAAATCTGTTGAAAAATCTCAATTTATTGTCTGCGGTGATTTTATTTAATACTAGAAGGACCCTGCAATTTCACCCTTATCATACCTATTTGTCATGGGCAGTTTTCATTTGCTTACACAGGATATCTCTTATCCTAGAATACAAAACCTGTGTACTCAATATGTGTGCTAAATTGAATCCAAGTAAATCAATTATTATTGTTATTTTATTATTGTAGTAGTTAGCTTGAGTAATAAAGGCACATTGCCCGTTAAAAAAAAAGTAAATCAATAACTACCTCCAACTTTTTTATTATGATGTTATGAGTGTTTCAATAATTTTTCATATTTCTTATGCTAAGTTTTACAACTAGTGAGAACTTTTTAAGCTTGTGTGTTTCCCTCATTATGCTAAAGATAGTTTTTAAGCTGTTTGTTTTTCAAAAACGTAAAACAAAATAAAACAATGTGAAAGCCATACAAAAAACATCCAAACTAACAGATGACATTTCACTTTTATAATTATAAACAAAGAAGTAAGGATAAAATATTTCTTACCAGCCATTGACTTGACAGCTGGTACTCTAAGGTCTTTGTCCTCCAGCAGGCACATGAACTTCAATATCTTGCTTCTCATTGGCATGAAAAGCTGTGCCACAGCTCTGAAGTTCAGCCATAACTTTAGATTTCCTACAGCTGCTACTATGGCATGTGCCATTGACAATGACAGAGTGCTAGGTGTTCCATACTCAAACACAGCTGTCATTGAGCACACACCTCCCATCTTGCAAAAAAAGCTCGCATTTCTCAATAGGTATGCGGGAATTTCAGTATCATGCAGATCACAGTAAGTGCTTAAGTTAGTGATTTCTGGAGCTGTAAGATCATCCAACCGGCTCAAGGCAGAGTGTTTACATGCCAGATAAAGTGGGAAGTTGAGCAGAAATATTTTAGAAAGTATATGCATGAGTTTCTCCCTTTCCTGCATAGACCAAGGTTCTTTTTCATTGCTTGATGGCTTTGAATTAGCAATATTGGATGTAGAAGGCTGTGGTGTCTCCTCAGCTTTTTGATGTGGCGTCTCTGTTGATATTGAATGTGTAGGGTTTTCCATATCAGGAGAGGCTTCTTTGGGGCTGTCATTTTTGTTTTCCTGAAGACTAGCATCATCTGGATGAGTCTGTTCCTCAGGTTTACTTTCAGTGGAAGTTTGAGGTGATTTAGCTGCTTCAATAAGTTCTTCCTTTAGCTGCTTAAGTTGGGTTACTGATAGACACAGAACACTCTGAACTATCAGATAGAATCTTTCAAAGTTCTTTACATCTCGGTAGCAGCACATGCATTGCCTAAAAGTCGCGAAAAAGGTGAAGAATTGAATACTCATAATACCTTAAATCTATAGTATAATTGAAGTGTCACTAAAATAACTAAATACACTCACATAAACAATACCTCTGCAGAGCAGTTTTCATTATTTTTACAGCTCATTTTGTGATGATCACATGGGTTGTATTTGGCACTATTTCTATTTTTTCCCGATATTATTGAATAAAGCAGTAGTTTCTTACCTTTGTGGCCATTGTAGGATGAAGTTCAAGATTATATCTAGATCACACTGACCTATCGTTGGATACTGAGATACATCGTCCGACAATCTTGATTCACCTAAAACACGACCGAAATCAATAGCTTTATCAATAAATGTCACACTAAACTAATGAAAACAGTGCTACAGCTTGTATTTATCGTAATAAATTTGTGAAAGAACACTTAGAAGCAAGTGAGACTCCGAAATTTCGAAACAATGTAACTTACAATTCAATAAAAGCTGTGTAAAGTCCGAGCAAACATCACACATTCTTAAAGTTTTAAGTCACAAGTAGGCGAAATATTACAACAATATAAACGCAAAGGTTATTTCTTGTGAATTATTGATCATTATTGATAATTTTCATATCAGAAAACGAACACTCTTCTCATGTCACAGAATCCATTCCACCATTTGTTGACGATGCTGTCAAAATAGTTTTGTTATTTCATTCATAATCGGCTACGTAATGTCTGAATATATAATAAAAACTATTGAAAGGTTATTATTTACGCTTTCATTTTTAAATTTGATGGATGGTTCTATTATTTTTGAAAAAGTGCTCAGTGGAGTAGTTCATAAATATTATAAGATAAATAATAAGTAAGCCAATATACATGCAAGTATAAATGGACGTTAGCGTTAGCGTATAGTAGTCTGTGAAATGGACTAACAAAACGCAGAGCTATTAAAAAAAATCAACTCCACACCACAGGGCCACAGGCACAGACTACTATACGCTAACGCTTAGCCACAGATTAGAGAAAAAAACAATCTCCACAATAAAGGTATGAAGGCAGTGTCATTGTCTATAACACTTGGGGTAGCGGGTAGCGTCTCACGCTAACTCAAAAATGTATGGGAATGGCATCTTTGCTAGACCCCCTTGGTCTGTGACAGCCACGGCTCAAAGCTACATATAAATGATTCCATACAACCTAAGTTCTTAGCACGTTCTTTCTTAGGGAGCGGAATGCGGATAAAGCACAGAACTGCACTAGTGCGAGTTCTGTGGGATAAAGATAATCTTAACTGTCGGATGAAGCCCAAAATATGTATCGCCTTGCAGACTGATGCTTGTATAGAACGTAGTTTTTTCTTTTGTATGTTACCGATTGGGCGATGTGGGCCTCGTTTTATAAAGCTACTAGTACAAGCTAACAATTGTAGCAGCTACAAGAACAAGTTACTACAAGTTACTAGTTACGGCGTTTTATAAACAACAATTATCGATTACAAGTGTAAATTACAAGTATAATGCACATCACTATGAACGTCACTGAGGCCTCACGGCGGGGACCACAGACTAAGTAGAGGATAAAGTGTAGATTATGATATTACAAGTTGCACATCACTATGAATGAACGTCACGGTCAATAGCTTTTTTTAGTTTGGCACCCATTCATTAGTGAATTTAGCCGGTGTGAATTTTACATTAAATCCTTACATAATGGGTCCAATTATAAAGGTTTTAGTTGACAGATCTAAACCTTTTAAAACTGTTGCTGTTCTTGTCTAACAGACAGCAATGTAAGAGACGGATATATTTTTAGTTAGTTAAAGACTGTCAACTAACCTTCAAAATTGGGCCTAATATAGAAATTAAAAACATTATCTATTTGTTTGTTGTGGCTTTCATGCCAAATTGGATGACCTTTTTTAGATGAACTTATATTACCGGGATAGATGCGGTTTTTTTCGGAAATTCATGACATCCCGCGGAAAATTATGCAAGTTCTGGGTAAAATCGCGGGGCGTCTCTATTTTTAAGTAAAGCTATTTAAGTAAATAAAGTTGGGTCTAAGTCACTATTCTCATAATAGGTTTTGTAATATACAGCTACGCTCATTTTTCATGGGCTTCGCTCAAGCTGAATTTCTCATTATTTAAACATAATCAGTTCATATTTACTTAATTTAACTAATTGAACATTAATTAATACGTGACACGACCAATACAATACACTTTCAATAAATTTATCTAAACTTGTACTTCATTTTACCTAGCTCTTTAGTCAGGTAAAAAACTTTACAAGTTGTAGTTCCGTACACTTGTAATGACCAAAACAATTGTTCGATTTTACATTTTGTGCGCCTGTGTATGGAAAGGCGCCTAACGCAGTGCACAGGAAACTACCAGCTGGTATAATAATAAAAAGCGAGGCTTTGTAAATATACTTTATATATCGACCATGACGGGCGTAGAAGCTAAAAAGCAACCAGTAACCATAGCAATACATAACAACCGCATCAAAGACAAACGTTCTACAAGTAGATACTTCACACCCTCTCCTAATTTCATAAATTATATACAAACTAAACCACTTAATTAACTCCTAGTGGGCAACTTCCTACGTTACAAAGAGATTTACAAAATAACTTAACATCTCTTTGACATATCTACAAGACATCTTTGACATAATTCGGTTGACATGTCATTTATTAAATAATCATCTTTTTGACATATTGTCAACCACTCACTGTTTCAGCAAACCTACTATAGTCATGTACTGCCCTTACAATTTTATTTTTATGAAACTCAAACTTATTTTTAGACAACGGTTTCGTAAACACATCCGCAATTTGCATGGCAGTTGGACAAAACTCAATAATAAAATCCTCGTTAAGATATAACTCGTGAATGTAATGAAATCTAACATCAATATGCTTCGAACGTTTGTTAAAAACTCCCGTTTTAATTAACTGGATAGCACTTTGATTATCTACTTTTAACGCAACATTCACTTCAATACTGAGGTCCAACAACAGCGATTTTAAAAATATTGTTTCTTTACAACACTCTGCTGCTGAAATAAATTCTGCTTCAGTTGAAGACAAAGCCACAATAGGTTGTCTTCTTGAGGCCCACGAAATTGGTCCATCACCTAGTGTGACTAAGTACCCTGATGTACTCCTCCGAGTCTTGAGATCCCCTGCGTAATCAGAGTCACTGTATGACTTGAGACAAACATTGTCCTTTAGTTTGTAGAACAAACCCTCGCTCAAAGTTCCAGCTAAATACTTAAAAATCCTTTTAACAGCCGTAATATGCCGCTGCTCTGGCTCTTCCATATTTCTGGCAGCAACGCCTACAGCATATGCTATGTCTGGTCTTGTCCTAGTCAAATATAATAGACTTCCCACAGCCTCTCTGTAAGGAAACTTTGATTCTTTCCCACAATGTGTTTCTTCTATGCTGTCTGCTAAGCAAGGTGTTTCTACAGGCTTGCAACATTGCATGTTATACTTTTCCAATATAGACTTTGTATACGCAGTTTGAGTCAAATATATCCCTTCAGTCTTTTGTACAATTTCCATACCCAAATATGTTTTTGGTTCTTCACAAATTTTGATCTCAAACCTTCGGTTTAATTCTTCCAATATCCTTTTAATTTCTTCGCTTTTCTCCCCTATCATCAATCCATCATCAACATAAATCGCTAGTATGACCGATGATTCCACATTCTTGAAAACACAAGGTTCATTTCTGGTTTGCACAAACCCAAGCCCTTTCATAGTCATTAGAAATTTTTCATTCCATCTTCTGGGCGATTGTCTTAATCCATATAAGGACTTCTTCAGCTTACAAATCTTATTACTGTCATCTCCCAACCTTAAACCTGATGGTAATTTCATATACATAGTTTCATTTTCTTTCAATTCCCCATGAAGAAACGCAGTTTTAACATCAAAAGTCATTATTTTATAAATTTTCGCTGCAGCTATCGCAAATAACGTTCTAATAGCTGACATACTTGCTACTGGACTAAATATTTCATCATAGTCTATGTCACGCTGTTCATTTCCTCTCACAACTAAACGAGCTTTATATGTCCCATTGTCTTTTATACGAAAAACCCATATGTTTGTTAATATTTTATGACCCTTGGCTTCCTCTTTATCAACCAATTCCCATACATGGTTTTCGCGTATTGACATCATTTCTTCATCAATTGCTTGTTTCCATTTATTTCTATCGTGCGATTTCATTGCTTCTTCATAAGTAAGTAACAAGTAATCCTTAAACTTTTCTGGAACCTTTAGTATCCTTTTTCCTCTCCCCAGTTCTTCTTCTTGACTTTCTGTGTCAGTACTTTTTGCGCTTTCATAATCATCTATTTCCTCTTCTACACTATCTTGTACAGCTTCAGGTATAGTATTTTCGCTTTCTGTTTCTGTATTTTTTCCCTCTCCTATTATTTCACAAATAATATCTTCTTTTTCTAGATTCATAGTAACTGTACAATCACCTTTCTGATTCGCTAGATTGTTAATTTTCTCCTTTCCCGTGAATATAACATCTCTTTTGATGACTACGATCTTTTTCTTTTTTAGGTATACTCTGTAACCTTTAGTGCTATCTCCATATCCCATAAATAATCCTAGCTCTCCTTTGGCATCCCATTTCCTACGTAATTGATCAGGTACATGCACATAGCATTCACTACCAAACACTTTCAATTGAGATAATCCTTCAAATTCCTTACCAGTCCAGAGTCGAAATGGTGACATTCCGTCTACTGTGCTTGTACCAGTACGGTTAAGCACATATATAGCATTCGCAACAGCCTCAGCCCAAAAATCTTTCGATAAAGACGTTGCCTGCAGCATTGTCCTTGCTGCCTCTGTAACTGTTCGCATCTCTCTCTCAATTTTACCATTTTGTTGTGGTGTATAGCTTACCGTAGTTTCATGTTTTATACCTTTCTCATCAAAATAATGTTTTAACTTCAGAAACTCAGTCCCTCCGTCTGTTCGTATCTTGCTCACGGTCTGTCCAGTCTCCCTTTCCGCTAATGCTATAAAATTACGCACTTTTTGACAAACCTCAACTTTTTCTTTCACGAAGCAAACAGTTCTGTAATGTGAGTAATCATCTTTGATTAACAAATAATAGCGAGCTCCCCCTAAGGATTTTTCCTCCATAGGACCACACAGGTCAATGTGAACTAGTTCCAGTGGTCTACTTGTTTTTGTTGAACTTCTTTCGAAAGGAAACTTATGCTGCTTGCCCTTAATACAGTCTACACAAATATTATCTTTGTCATCAGTATACTTGATGTTTTGAGAGTCCAGTAATTTACGCACGTGACTGAAATGTTGATGCGCGAGTACCTCATGCCAATCTTTCAGTGTTGTGGCTTTGACTCCTACAAAAGCAGAACGTTTACTTACTAACCTGAACCTCATGTTGAACAGTTTACCTGCTCTCAGTGCATATGCTGCAACTGAGCCATCCTGTTTCAAGAAATAACATTTGTTGTTGTTGGACATCAGCATGTAGTTCCTATCTAAAGCACATGAAACTGAAAACAAATTAAATTTAATTTCTGGCACATACAATACGTTATTCAATGATGTTTTATTCCAGTTCTTACCATTATGCGCTTCTAACTCAATATTTCCGTGACCTTTAGCTGAAATAGTCTTACCATCACCTAAAGTAATAAGCCTAGGTACATGAAATCCAACATAATTTAAAAACAAGTCTCTGTTCTTACAAATATGTTCAGTAGCTCCACTATCCATTACCCAGTCGTCACTCTCACACGAACCGATCAATGCATTAGCCAAAAAAGCATTATTACTCTTCGACTGCTCCTTGTTTATTCTGAATTTACATTGCCGTATATAATGTCCAGGTTTTTTGCAAAAATAACACAACCTCTCATTATTACTTTGTTGTTCATTTCGACCAGAATTCTTTCTGTAGTTATTTCTCTCCTTAGCTACAAAAGCCGCCGACCCTGACTGTACTGGTGTATCTTTCCTGTTGCTCAGTCTTTCCTCTTCCATCAGTAATCTAGCTGTCAGGTCATTTATGTTTTGTTTCTCTTCATCGACTGATTCCCAAGCACTCACAAAATGTTTAAACTCTTCTGGAAGTGACATCAGAATTTTCGTCAACAGCATTTTATCATCAATATTCTGTCCGAGCTCTAGTAACTTGCTACATATATCTTGTAGTTTTGAAATATGTTCAGCCATCGTACCTCCTGCATACTCGTAACTAAAGAACTTTTGCTGAAGCATATGAATGCTAGCTGTTGACTTCAACTCGTACACGCTGTGTAATTTGCTCCAAATTTCGCATGCCGAGTTACAATTAACTACATGTACCATCACGCTCTCTGACATACGAGTCACTAAGACTGATTGAGCTTTAGCATCTTTTTCTAACCATTTTGTAAGTGTGGTGTCATTTTCCTTCGGCTTCTTTATCGTCCCGCATGTAACCTCTAACAATCCCAAGCTGTTTAAAATTATCCTTACTTGGAACTTCCAAATATTCCAATTCTGTGACCCTTCTAGACGTAGTACATTCGTGGCACCGACCGAAAAATTCGTTGACTCCATTCTGCGAAAAGAAGGTATGGGAGCAGGCCCATAACCTGTGCGCCTGTGTATGGAAAGGCGCCTAACGCAGTGCACAGGAAACTACCAGCTGGTATAATAATAAAAAGCGAGGCTTTGTAAATATACTTTATATATCGACCATGACGGGCGTAGAAGCTAAAAAGCAACCAGTAACCATAGCAATACATAACAACCGCATCAAAGACAAACGTTCTACAAGTAGATACTTCACACATTTTAAAAATGAAAACACACTATGGATTGTCTATGGTCTAAGAACAAGTGCTTGTAATTCATAGAGTAAAGCAATATATCGGGGGATGTAGCTTGTAACTTGTTGTCTTGTAGCTTTATAAAACACATTATTTCACTTTTTTTTGGCTGTGTTGCCAGGTTTTCGCTACAAGTACAAGACTTGTAGCTTTATAAAACGAGGCCGTGGTCACTAAGGGACAAAGCCCTTTTGTATTTAAAAAAAAAACTTTTAAGTCTGTGCTTTTGAGCAATTTTTTGACATTTAATTTGACAATGACAATCCAATGGTAAATTCATAAGTTGATAATGACAATATTGACATTTGTCCAGCTGATCCAACCGAAGTGCGATGGGGTGATCGTATTTTTCTTGTTGTTTATTTATTCAAAATGGTTCAGCTGATTTATATTGTGGCTAGCTTGCATACATTACTATGCCCATTCACGAAAGTCGAGGAAAGTTTCAATATTCAGGCGACTCACGACATTTTGTATCACCGACATAACCTATCTCAGGTTATTAGAAGATTCTAATTTTGGATTCTGTATGTTGTGTGCCATACGTTTGATAATAACAGTGGTTCTATTCCAGTACGATCATAATGAGTTCCCGGGAGTTGTACCACGTTCTTTTATTGGACCCTTGGCGCTCTCAGTGGTGTCGGCGCCGACTGTTTCGATATTCTATCTAATGGATATTCACAAGTTTTGGTCGCAGTATGTCGGTAAATAAACACACACAAAAAAAAAAAAAACAAAACAATAACAAAAAAAACACAAAAATACATCAATTTAGCATATTTCTTCATATTTTGTTTGAAAAGTTACCAACATCATCAGGCTTGTGTCTTACAAATAGAACTATCTCTAATTTACATTTCCAATACTTACTTACTTTAAAAAAAACAGGGCCTCTTCACCCATGGAGCCAGCATAACCCACCATGTTGGCCTAGTAGAAGTTGATGGATAGATGACACAGTAATGTTGTTGAATTGTGCTTCTTGAACATGCTAGTTGCCTCGCATTGTTTTTTTAACAAGTATCAATTAGATATTCAATACCAATTTATGTATAAAAGAAAAGTATGCTTTGGTATAAAAACCTGATTATAGATGAAATGTGGTCAAATAATATATATATAATGTATATAAAACAATATTCTACACTAAACTAAGCTAAACTAAGCTAAACTAAACTAAACTAGCTACACTACCTATTACAAAGAACACTTATGGACTGTATAATAGCCGCGATGGCCTATAGACAGTCCAAGTGCACCAGCCCACTACCGGTAGGTAGTGGGCTGTTTAGTTTTTATTATTGTAGTAGTTAGCTTGAGTAATAAAGGCAATTTGCCCGTTAAAAAAAAAAATATTTTACATCTTTCCTTATAAAAAAATCTTTAGTTTAAAATAATATTGTAAGTGCCAGCAGTACTGTTGTGTAGTCCATGCATATTAAATGAATAAACATTATTTGAATACACTTACTTTTAATTATTTTCATTAGGCTTATTAATTTAATTTAATTTTCTTACAGCTCGCTTAGCTTTAGCTCTGATTGTCATAGGAGCATGGATTCAATTAAAGAATACTTTAAAGAGACTGTATGGTAACTCATATGCATGGTGGTACACAGTAATCACAGCCTCACAGTACCATTTCATGTTTTACATGAGCCGTCCACTACCTAATATAATGGCATTACCACTCGGTGAGTTCTCAGCTAAGTACCCTCATATTCAATTTGAACCTGTTCCTTTTTTTGAACACTGCTAAAAATTAGAAATTCGGAAATAAATCAAAATCATGAAGTTGTGTATAGTGAAAATGGACAACTATAAAACATAATTTAAATGATTAATTATTGTAATTAAATATGTTTTGTATTCTCTTGATTCTTTGTGTATTGGACTTGGGGTTAAATAATTATTTTTAAAATGTTTGTTATAAACCTGTTTACAATATGGTTTATACTTTTCAGTTCTTTTGGCATTTGAAGGATGGCTCTCAAACAAGCATAAGCAATTTCTGATATCAGCAGGTGCTTCCATCATAATATTTAGATCTGAACTGGCAATGTTGTTTGGACTATTTCTAATCATAGATCTGTATTTCCAGAAGATTAATATTGCAAGGTAAATCATATTTTTAAATTATCAATATTTTATTTTTTAATGAAACTTGCAAACTGTGTAACTCTATAATACTGTATATCAAAATAAATTATTATTATTATTCACTCATTTATTCATGTTTCTTAGGTTTAGGTTTTTTTTATAATATTGTTATAAAAATACATTACAAAAATACTATCAAAAAATCCTAAACCTAGAGTGCCGCCGGCAGCGGGGCAGGGCCCAAGCTACCGGTATTATGCCTTAGGCAGAGACTAAATAGACAAAACATTGATTAACTATAATAATGAGAAACTAATTAGTATTTATTCCACAAAAACTTAAAAAAACATAATATAACTTTTTATAATAATAATTATTAAAGCATTTGAAATTATAATTATAATTATAATGAGAAATAGTGAGAAAATACTAATGGATGGAGATGTTACACACTGCCAACTTGCCGGAAATGATGAAATGAAGCCCATTCATTACGATTGGTTTAGACGGTAACCTCGCAGGTGTGCTCAAAATCCGGAGGCGGCGGGTTCCATTTCCGCGACAGAACAAATATTTATGTACAGGAAAAGTGGAAATACTTTTTCTGTGTCTGGATGTTGTGGGACCATGGTCCTCGTAGTTCCTGGGAACAGGGAACCCTAGATACAGGGAATCCTGGTTAGGGTTCAGTATCTATGTATGTGATCATTGGGTGTTATTTATTTATATTTATTTTATACCCTGAGTAGTTAAATAATTGTAACACTGTAATGGCACAGTCTATTAATCATCTAGATTGTGTGGTTTAGTATTGGTTGATTAACAAAGAATATTAAATTAAGACTTTTTAATTTCAGTTTACTGAAAATAGTGGTTCCAGCTGCCATTGGCCTGGTGGCACTGACTGTAGCAGTTGATTCGGTCTTCTGGGGCCGTCTCATGTGGCCGGAGGCTGAGGTCTTCTGGTACAACACCGTTATGAACAAGAGCTCTAACTGGGGTGTATCCTTTTGGGAAAAATATTCTATAATTGGTTTTGCGCGCAGAGTTCGTGCACCCTAATTATCCTTTCACACTTTAAAATACATTAAAACTATTTTAGGCTTGCTGTTTTATACACATACGTTATAGCGGAAGAAGGTGATGGTTGATGCACGCCTACATCCTTCTTTCTCAAACTATGTGTGGAATGACTGGTAGAAAATGCTTTAGCATTAAGTCCTCCTCTTGTACTCTTTTAGTGCAATAAAGAATTAAATAAATAAATAAATAAGATGTCATAGTATAGTTCCTAAAAATGGTAGCAACCAGCGGGTTTTGTATCCGCTTCTTCCAACTCAGCAGATGGAGTTAGACGCTCTCCTAACTGACGGAAGGCGCGGGTTCAAATCCCCCTTGTTACTAATTATATTAGTTCCTAAAAAAATTGCTACCAGTAGAGTGAAGATATTGTATATATATGTATCTTGAGTGTTACACTTTAAAATCCATTCCGTGATACATTATAGCGTCTTCATATCCTCCCATTCAATAAAGTTAACAGAAGCTTTTCGTCTTTTTCACACAAAATTATATTATGTTCCGAAAAAGATTTGTCTAGTTATATCGCTGCGTGCGGTACCTATTATGAAAACGTTAAATTCAAAGGCCAGGTAAAATCAACAGTCATAAAAGTTTTAGTAAAGATAAACTTCTATCGTAACGTTTTTGACGACGCATATTCATTCCTCTATAATAAAACTTACGATTGACATCAAAAGGAAAAATTAGACATGAGTTAAAAGTTTGTGCAGTGTAATTTACGTTTTGAGGAATATAACACTGCACATTTTCTAATTACACACATTGACATGTCTAGGAGCACACTCCTATTCTATACAAAATATGAATGAAGTTGGCAACATAAGTAGTAGGTATACGTGGCGACCATGGACCGGAAGACGCAGCGTAGGCCGGCCCCCAATTAGGTGGACCGACGATCTGGTCAGAACCGCGGGGAGCCGATGGATGCAGGAGGCAAGCAGATGGGGAGGACTATATTCAGCAGTGGGCGTCTTCAGGCTGATAATGATGAGTATTGCTATATACGCACATGGGTGTAGACAGAATCAACATCATCTAAAGGCATTTCTCAAACAATGATTGCCTGTTAAATTAAAAACTTACTTCAAACCCTTAACTCAGCCACAGACATCACCATTCTTATGGTACTTCTATTCCGCTTTACCTCGAGGCCTCGGGCCCACTCTGCTCCTAATCCCGCTAGGGCTGTACTTGGACAGGCGTATGGTCCAAGCCGTGGCACCGGCTTTCGTGTACATACTGCTGTACTCCTTCCTACCTCACAAGGAGCTAAGGTTTATTATATACGTATTCCCGTTGCTCAACATGGCGTCTGCGGCTGCCTGCTCTTATATGTAAGTATATTTAAACTAATATATATGTAAGTACTTAATATAATAATAATCATCGTCAGCACACTGTAGGTAATCTTCTGCTGGACATTAGGGCTCTCACAATGCACGGCATTAAGTACGATTTTCAGTTCTTCCAAGTCACTATCACTTCATCACTACTGTAACGTCTCGCCTTTGGTGTGCCAGCCCTTGCCCTATGTTCGGCGAAGCCCAGTCTAGCCAAAGATAAAACCCTAAGCACAGCTAAGTCCAACTAACTCTACCTGCCTTCCTTTATACGCCGAACCTTTCTGCCATGCTGTGCCGGTACAAACCATTCCATAGACATAGCAACTAGTCTATGGTGACGATAGTGTGCTATCTGTCTGTGGTCAATGGTAACGGATATATACTTTTTGATCGCCCCAAAAACAGATTGTAATTTGCATGGATGATTTTGTCTTTGTGAAGCGGAAATAAATAATTGTTGACCTACAATACATCGGCGTTTATATTCCTTGCCGTTTTACTACAGAACAGAATAATGAACAGTACCAAGCCACATTATTTAGTACCTATACTTTGATAATGTTGTTGTTTGTGTTGTAGAGAGAGTGGAGAAGTATTGGGATATACTTATAGTTGCAAGTCAGTATCGAATAGTACAAGTAGCCTAACATTAGTCGGATACCTATACGTGATGATACCATTAAAATTATTAGGATACCGATCTATAAGGTTTATGAATAGATAACAAAACGTAGGTACATTATCTTTATAACAGAGATCGTCGTGCTGAGGATCGTCATACCTACTTTTGTTGATATTTTATAGTAAAAAGTTAAAAACCATTTCATGTCTTGATATAAGTAATTCATTCGTGTACCAAGTATGATCAAACATAGAATAATATTGACTGGTTTTATTTGCAGATACATTCGAAGAACGAAAGCTCCTATTTACGAACTTATGTTTTGGGGACAGATCGTTATGATCATAGGCAACATTGCAATGACTGTGGCATTTACGTGCGTCGCTATGAGCAACTATCCGGGTGGAGTAGCAATGTCCAGGTAAATAATCAAAATTATTGTGTAAAAGGAGCCATTTAGTAGTATGTTGTTTCCATCAAGGCGCACAAAAACACGGCACTCATCATATATGGTTGAAATTCCATCAACCCGCTTTAAGCATTTGCTACGCACTTTATAGCGCGAACAGCCAATGATTGGAACAACTGGCCGGCGTTCTTGTTTCCAGCTGACTAATGTGGGAGCCTTAGAGTCAAAAATGAACAGATATCTTCTAAGCAAGTATGCACCATCGTAGACTGCGTCATCTCTTTCCACCAGGTAGAGGACAGTGGTCAAATAAACAATAAAACTGAAAAATTTCATAATTTTCCATTACGTTAGCGTATATTATTTTGGTCAGCATACTTTTGAGTTTTGCTCGCCCAGCTTTCTAGACTTTACTAAACATAAAATTATTTGCATAATTCATTCACATCTTGATTCTAGGTTTCACAGACTGCTGGCGCACGAGCCTTACGTTCACGTACATATCAGCAATTTGGCGGCGCAAACCGGTGTTACCAGGTTCACGCAGCTCAACAGTCACTGGAAGTACAGTAAAAACGAATCACTGGAACCAGAACAGTTGCAAGAATACACTCATCTGCTCATCGAAGCCAAGAGCCGGTATTCACCAAACATTAAAACTTTTGCTCACACTCACGAAGTTTTAGATAGTATAGAGTCCTTCTCTCATATAGCTTTAACCTACAAACTAATGCCGCCTGTTAAAATTAAAACTAGACCTGCTATTTTCATATTGGAAAGAAGTGACTTTCGCGAGTATCCATTTGGGCGTAACGTTCAATATTTCGAAGAATTAACAGAAAATAATGATAACGCAATCGAAGGTCAGATTGAGGAGCCTGTTATTAAGGACCCTATAGTAGAGGAGTTAGAAGACATTTATCAAAACGACGACTTTGCATATCTCGAAGAATATCCATCTACGCTTGATAATGATGTAAATATTGATGAAACCCTAAAAAATAATGATGAACTTGTAAATAATTTAGAAGAGAATATATTTGAAGAAGTTCCCGTGGAACATGAGGAAGTAATCATTGATGCAACAGTCGAAGAAAAAGTAGAGGAATCCCCAAAACCAGCGAAATTCAAAAAGTCTAAAAATAAAATCCCTGAAGCACTAAACGGAGAAACAGAGTCAGCAACTGCCCCAAAACTAGTCAAGGCCAAAAAAGCACTAGATGACTTAAAAACGTTGAGACAGGAAAGAAAGAAAAAAGCTATAGAGAAGATAAAGTCTGAAACACGTAAAGAAGTGGTGGCATCAGCCAAAGAAAAATTAAAAGAAATCATGAAAAGACATAAACATATCGCCGATGAGCTATCGGAAAATATCATATCAGAGAGACAAATTAATGATACTGAAAACGAAATAGATGGAAGAGGAGATGTACCTGATCACATAGAAAACGTAGAACAAGAAAAAATTGATGTTGTCGAAACACAACCACAAGAGGAAGAGACGTTAGATAGTATAATACAGATAAATGAAACATTGAATAGTTCGAACGAAAACGTCGATGCCATTGTGGAAGAGGTGATTGTTAGACTTATAGATAGAAAGATATATGATGACAAGACTAAGCCAGAGGATATCAAAGCAGAAGACAGACAAATGATACAAAAAATTGTTGAAGAAGTCCTATCCGAAAGAATGAACTATACCAAAACATCGTAACAGAATATTCTAACTACTTTTTGGCGCAAAGTCTACAGTGGTAATGTTTTAATGATCTAATACGATCTCCGAGTCCTAAAAACTGAAGTAAACAATTCATGCGGAGCTTCCGCGTAGAATTTGGCTGAAGTATATTCTAATGTTGTTTTGTATTTGATCTCGTAACTTGTTGGTTTGCAGCGTCAAACATTAGTGCAATACCAAGGGCTAAGTTTGTTTTTGTATTCTAATACAATTTTCTACTTCTAAATCTAAGTGATACTACATGCATTTCTAACTTTGCATTATTCTGGATTAGTCTAGTCATTAATTACAAATATTGTTGTCCTTTTCTAACTGTTAATAATATTACTACTAAGAGAAAATAAAATAACGTGTTAAGTTTATATTTGTTTCATTTAACCAGTAATGGAATAGACATTGCTTATAACAGCCAATTACTTATTGCGCTGCATTTTATTAATTTGAAAAACTGTACAGCTATTCTAATAATGTAAATGCGAAAGTATGTGTGTATATATCACAGATAATATAATACTACACTAGTAGTGTGTATGAACATTTATTGTATGCATGTCACGGCGTACAAACGGCTAAACAAATTTTGATGAAATTCGGTAGGAGCATGGGTCGTGAAACTTCTGGAGTACATGTTACTAGGGTGCTAGTTTTCATTCCAGAAAACAGAACAGAACTAGTTTATATTCTGGCTGTACTTGAATGCTATTTTCAATGTTGTTGTATTTACTGTAAGAACCGTAAAAACATTTGGTTTAGTTTAGTCACAGATAATAATTATTCTATAAGAGAGTGGTTTTATAGAAAATAAACAACAACTTGTAGTAAAGTATTAATATTTATTTACACAAACAATAGAACTGTCAAGGAATGCAACAGGCATTTTAATAAAATTTTGCAGGATAACATAACATCTTATAATCAAATAACTTTTATACTACTCAAGCTATATGACAACTATTTAGCCTCAAAACCTAATTGGTCACAAATCACAATCAATATTTATTTGCAAATAAGTACTGAATGATTTCTAATCGATCTTAGTTCCTGTCACAACACTTTCATGCAATCACGTAGACTTACCTAGAATTATTTTGCTTAATGTTACATATCAGTTCTATAAAAAAATAAATAAATAAAAACTTAACTCCTGATGGGCGTAGCTTCTATTCAATCAGCTACGATGTGGCTTGTTCTTATTTACTGAGAATCATCATTATAAGCGAATACACCAACAATATAATTGTTGTCATCATGACTCAACTCTCATAAATTGATCATAATTAATCAGAATGTCGATTTATCAAGACTGCCTTTTTACAAATCGGTAAAGTAATCAGCCTTATAAAAAACCGACATCAATGCTTGCCGCTGAAAAGAAAACGGTGTGGCAGATGCAAGTTTCCATTCTATCATAGCTACGCAGCATAGTATCACAGCACTTCACTAATTAAAATTCACAGGTTTTGTAGCATCCTCCAATCAAATCGTCCAGAACTGGAGTTGATTGACGGAGGACAGGGCGGGGGCACCACTTCGATGGGCTTGTCTTTCATAGCACCAAACGCACAGTATGGCACCCTAAGCAAATTCTTGCATATCTGGTACGGTTTGCGATCCTCTTCTGGTATTTCGCTGTTCTTTAAAGCTATCACTGATATGTCGAGGGTAGACGCGTGCCCAACGAATATGATATTGCCACCTGCAAGAGTTGAAGCAGTATTTAATTACTCGACAAAATAATTTGAATATTATTTAATAATAACAAATCTGTTAGCGAAAAGAACAAATATAGTAACCAAAAGCGAGTACAACACATTTCACTCATCTCTCCCTCTCTCTTTTTCTCTTTTTTTTTTTTAATTTTTTATTTTTTCATTTTTGTATTTTGCGAGTACATTACAATTTGATAAATAACAAATACCTTCCGCTTCAGTATCGTTGAGTGCAGACCGAACTACTTTCTCGTTTCTCTTATAGAATTCTTCTAAAGTTTCCGAAACATTGACATCCACTTCCGCATACGGTTTGTAACTGAAAAACAATAAATAATCTGACATATTTTTATAATACCACATCGTTATATTGCATTGTTTGAATAGTAGCTATCTGAGCTATGTTTAAAGTTTTAAGTCTCTAGCTTACTGGGAAGTTAGTTTATAATAGATTGAAAAAAATTATACCGAACAGACAAACATGAAACTGAAGAAGATTATATCAATTTGTCTTTCAATATCTTATTCCAACTGAGTGGGAATGAAACACTGGATCTAGACTTAAAAAGTGACCAAGAAACATCTAGTTGGATGAAACATCAAAAATAAGGTAAACTCACTTGACATCAACATTATAACCGGCTTTTTGTAGCTCCAGCGGCGTCATGAAGGGCGCCATACCTTTGGCCATGTGCCAAAACTTGTACTCGAAGAGTCCCGGCTCGACCTTTACCTTCACAGAGGGATCGGCTTGAAGACCTGAGGGTTTTTAAATAATTAAAAGGTCGAAAGGAATAATGCAACCACAAAGCGGTTTTCGAACCTGCAAGAATAGAAGATTCTCTCTGCAAGGTAAATTAAAATTCCCAAGAGCCCGTTCACATAAGCACTTTTTATTAGGTTAGAATATTTGAATCATTAGGTACCTACTATAATAAATAATAGTGTACAATGTGTTTGTTTGTCTGGTTGAGATGAACCGAGTTCGATAAAATTTTTGATTGAAAGCTGAGAGTTCCCTCGGGAACCGTGGGCGAAACCGCAAAGCGCCATCTTGTTTATGATTAGTTTTTGTTGCCTCAACTATGATTTCCAACTCCAGTCTAACTAAATATAAGATTTAACTAAATATTTCAGCCCTGATTTCTTACCTTCAAGGAAGGAATGCGCTGTCTCTACGCATCGCAAGGCGGCGGACGCATACACATGCTTCACTTGTATACCGGCGAGGCGCAGGCCTTCGCCCACCAGCTGGGCTTGGAACCTGCCCACGCGGGTTAACGGACTGTCCTTCATGTACGACTCTTTGCCACCAGATCTGGAAATATACAATAAATTCATCATCAGCGTTTTTGCGTCCACTGCTGATCATTGAAGCCTTCCCAATCAGGGGGTTGCCATAATCACCACGCTTGGCAGGCGCGCAATGCGGATCAAGAATGCTGCTGATGCCCATTCTCTGGGTACTCTCTTACGGCACCCACAGGAAGATGGGGTGGTCCAATTCTTACACCAAGAAAACATGGTTAAAATAATTTTCATGGATATTTCAGCTACAAAAAGTAGGTAACCAGTCTGTGCTAAAAGTATTGAACATTAGTCTCAAAGTTTAATTTAACTAGGGGAAATATTTCCGCAATGATAAAGTGGTGTTTCTCCTTTTTTGTACTAGTAGGGATTCAACATCAATCGATTTGATACTCAGCGTAGGACAGATAAGGGCTTTTGTTATGGTCGCACGTACCCTCTAACTAACAAAAATAAAAGCTATCTATTTTAAACTATTTGACAAGTGCCGCGATTAACAAGTTATGAATGAGAGTAAATGTGAATGAAAAGTTTGGCCATGTGGTCCCAACGATGTGAGAATAGGATCACCCCTCTCTTCGCGTGGGTGCCGTAAGTGCCGTAGCTAAGGGAACATCCAGAGAATGGGAGCCGCCTGAAGGTAGGGAGTTCTGTATTTTTTTTATGAGATGGGTGGCAAACAAGCGGGCGGCCCACCTGATGGTAAGTGGTCACCGCCGCCTCATCTGCAACTCCGAAGGCATTGCCGGTGCGGATTTAGTTATTAAACCCAGACAACATTAAATCGCGGAACGTTATCATCACGATAACGATGTTGATGACCCCACACTGTACGCGCATTATTTGCAACTATCATTGTATGACGCATCTGTATAAATATACGAGTGCTATGAAGAACTTGAGATTTCATATTTGCTATTTAATTTAGATAAAGTTCAATCAACTGAACTGGACAAAACTGTACTATGCATATATAAAGTTTTTATTAAACGACCCATTTCTATGCAACTGTTACCAACATTGGTTCATCACCCGGGGTTTGCCCGTACGGGACCTAAAATATCTATTAACCTAAATTTTCGTTCCGACGTTTAAGCTTGTCTATGGATAGGTTTTTTGGTCCGTAGTTAAGGTAACCAATGGTTAACAATGCTAACAAATTCTAACCAATGGTCAAAATTTGTTAGCATTTTTAACCAATGGTCACCTTAAGGCGAGACTGGCCCAAAAACGCCCTTGTAAGAACAGACTTTTCTCTGAGATAAACCACACTTTTAGATATGAAAAAAATATATGTTATTCTTAAGGATGTCTTTGAGTTAAACCATAAAACTTATACGTAAAAGGAATAACTTCACTCGATCGAAAAAAAATCCAAAGTCACCTCTATCTTACATTTTTTGAAATGACTATTCGACTTGTTTTATACGAATCGTATTATTTAAATAATTTTTAATGCATTATGTATTGATCAAAAAATTTAAATCATTAATAAAAATGTTAAAAAGTTAATACGGTAATTTTATATGAATTTATATCTTGGAGTCATGGCATCCGAGCGCGTTTTCGGGGCCGCCAGTCCGCTCGCAGAGCCCGTCGACGCCGGACGTATGCCAAATTTTTGCGCTCTACGACGCGAAGGTACGCTAATCGTAAATTTTAATTTATAAATAGAATAATTTAATTTAATTGTTTATTTCGAGTAACTTAACTAAGAAGTGAATAAAAAAAGATTAATAAAATGGGTAACAAATGTAATAAAAGGAAAAAAAAATTAAGTTATGCATTTAAAAAATCGTACGAGTCCAGCAGCAAACGACGGTTTGTGTTTGTGTGGGCAAATGTGGACAGGCGTGGGCAAGCGTAAGCAGGTGTGTGCAAGTGTGAAAAAGCTATGGGCAGGTGAGCGGCTGGTGGGGACAGGTGGGGGCAAGTGTGAAAAAGCCATGGGCAGGTGAGCGGCTGGTGGGGACAGGTGGGGGCAAGTGTGAAAAAGCTATGGGCAGCTGGGCTGATGTGGGCAAAAGTAGGCAGGTGTGGGCAAGTTTGAAAATGTGTTAGCAGGCATGGGCTAATAGGCAGTTTGTGTGGGCAAATGTGGACAGGCGTGGGCAAGCGTAAGCAGGTGTGTGCAAGTGTGAAAAAGCTATGGGCAGGTGAGCGGCTGGTGGGGACAGGTGGGGGCAAGTGTGAAAAAGCTATGGGCACCTGGGCTGATGTGGGCAAAAGTATCCAGGTTTGGGCAAGTTTGAAAATGTGTTAGCAGGCATGGGCTAATAGGCAGTTTGTGTGGGCAAATGTGGACAGGCGTGGGCAAGCGTAAGCAGGTGTGGGCAAGTGTGAAACAGCTATGGGCAGGTGAGCGGCTGGTGGGGACAGGTGGGGGCAAGTGTGAAAAAGCCATGGGCAGGTGAGCGGCTGGTGGGGACAGGTGGGGGCAAGTGTGAAAAAGCTATGGGCAGCTGGGCTGATGTGGGCAAAAGTAGGCAGGTGTGGGCAAGTTTGAAAATGTGTTAGCAGGCATGGGCTAATAGGCAGTTTGTGTGGGCAAATGTGGACAGGCGTGGGCAAGCGTAAGCAGGTGTGTGCAAGTGTGAAAAAGCTATGGGCAGGTGAGCGGCTGGTGGGGACAGGTGGGGGCAAGTGTGAAAAAGCTATGGGCACCTGGGCTGATGTGGGCAAAAGTATCCAGGTTTGGGCAAGTTTGAAAATGTGTTAGCAGGCATGGGCTAATAGGCAGTTTGTGTGGGCAAATGTGGACAGGCGTGGGCAAGCGTAAGCAGGTGTGTGCAAGTGTGAAAAAGCTATGGGCAGGTGAGCGGCTGGTGGGGACAGGTGGGGGCAAGTGTGAAAAAGCTATGGGCACCTGGGCTGATGTGGGCAAAAGTATCCAGGTTTGGGCAAGTTTGAAAATGTGTTAGCAGGCATGGGCTAATAGGCAGTGTGTGTGGTCAAATGTGGACAGGCGTGAGCAAGCGTAAGCAGGTGTGGGTAAGTGTGAAAAAGCCATGGGCAGGTGAGCGGCTGGTGGGGACAGGTGGGGGCAAGTGTGAAAAAGCCATGGGCAGGTGAGCGGCTGGTGGGGACAGGTGGGGGCAAGTGTGAAAAAGCTATGGGCATCTGGGCTGATGTGGGCAACAGTAGGCAGGTGTGGGCAAGTTTGAAAATGTGTTAGCAGGCATGGGCTAATAGGCAGTTTGTGTGGGCAAATGTGGACAGGCGTGGGCAAGCGTAAGCAGGTGTGTGCAAGTGTGAAAAAGCTATGGGCAGGTAAGCGGCTGGTGGGGACAGGTGGGGGCAAGTGTGAAAAAGCTATGGGCAGCTGGGCTGATGTGGGCAAAAGTATCCAGGTTTGGGTAAGTTTGAAAATGTGCTAGCAGGCGTGGGCTAATAGGCAGTTTGTGTGGGCAAATGTGGACAGGCGTGAGCAAGCGTAAGCAGGTGTGGGCAAGTGTGAAAAATCTATGGGCAGGTGAGCGGCTGGTGGGTACAGGTGGGGGCAAGTGTGAAAAAGCTATGGGCAGGTGAGCGGCTGGTGGGGACAGGTGGGGGCAAGTGTGAAAAAGCTATAGGCAGCTGGGCGGAAAAAAAATTGTTCAAAATTATACCTGCATCATGTACTTTTTTTAACATTATAACATTTTAATCGTACCATTCATCATTATTATACCTACCTACTGGAAATAAGGTAATTGAAGTCGTTATTACCATGGGACTGGGTAGGTATTACAATAATAATAATAATAACCAAAAATAGCATTAAAAACACGGTTGTATCTCATACGTATTTTTTATCTAATAAAATAACGGTAGGTTCACAATTATTATATTATTATGTCAATCCAGAACATAAACTAACTCTATTCTCAAAGCGACTTGATCTCCGCTACTGAGTTACATAACGTGGCTAACGAGCGAAACAAGTGCGCGCGGCGCATCGCACACAACTTTTGGGTCGCGTAAATGAATACGTCGTGCGTTCAAAAAGTGCGGGTTGAGGCAGCGTAAAATACCTAAAGATCCGGAAAAGCCTCGCCTTAACTATGGAACAAAAAACCCACCCTAAATATCTATTACAAAAAAAAAGGCTTCCAGTTTAGTCAGGCCTGGCTCACTCCGCGCTTTAAGGCTTGTATATTCATGGATCCTCAAACTCGCTCGCGCATTGCGACTTTTTTAAAGATATTAATGTAAATGACAAAACAAATCACAAAAGTTCAGCAAAAATATCATATTAATCCAAACAAGTTTTTATACCTAAAAACAGACAATAGAAAGAAAACCAACTTTGATTTCGTTGTATTTATGAAATTTTGGATTAATATGATATTTTTGTTGCATTTGTAATGTTATGCGTGAGGACATCGTTTAGTCAAACTTTTCGCAAGTAACAGTTATCATCAAAAACGTCGCTATGCGCGAGCGAGGTAAAGAATTCAGGGGGCGTACCGTGAGCTCTTAGCGCGTATCAAAACAGAGCCTATAGACATAGACATAGACATATTTATTCATAATATACATTACACGTCAAGAATAATACAATAATATTAATAACATTATTGCAGTCAATGCTCAGTATTATAAATTGAATTTTAGCACATAATAATAAAATCAAATATGGGATTTACATTGTGTAAATATAAACAATAAGTGTAAGGTTTTATTTGTAATCAATAAATTCTTGATACGAATAAAACGCCCGCCCTATAAGCCACTCTTTTAACTTACGTTTAAAGGTCATAAAGCTTGGAGCATCCACGATTAACTTAGGAATGTTGTTATACACATCAGGTCCCATCACATGGAGTGCTTTTGCAGTTTTTGCTTATGTGCGCGGAACGCTGGACAGTTTGTTTGCGCCCCTAGTATTATTGGATCGCTTTGTTTTTTTTGTATGGGGATTTTGACAAGCGAGCCAGTGTAGGCTCCGTTTTGAATCGCGCTAAGAGCTCACGGTACGCTCAGGACCCTTAGGTACGAAGCTAAGCTACAAGTAAATGGGACCGGCGCGTACGCGTTACGCGTGAGAAGAGCAGCGCTATACCAATAAAACGAGATGCAACTGTTTAGGGCAGCGAGCTGAACTACACTTTATTGCGTTCCAGCAAGAGTCGGTATTTAATTCAGTAACTTCACCGACTGAATCTTCTGTTCATATACTATTAAGTATTCTGTGGTTTAGTATAATATTGCGTACGTTACCTCTCCCCTAACTTGAGAGGCAAGTTAAGGTCCTTCCTGACATAGTTCCCCTGGTCGTCGAAACTGTGTTGCACCCAATGACCGTACGTCAGGTCCACGCGCTCGCCGTGACGCATCGCAAACACCCAGCGACGGTCAGACTTTTTCGTTTTCTACAAATACAATAGGCGTACTGTATCTCTTCATCCATACATGGCTGCCATCCCACCTATCCCCGCCAAGCGTTTCGATACGACCTTTATAATGCGAACGGCTAAGGAGTGGAACTCTTTACCAGCGTCTGTGTTTCCGAATAGCTATAATCTGTAAGTTTTCAAGAGGAGAGTGAACAGGTTTCTTTCTTCTAAGCGAGTCGACCGCATTATCGCTTTACATCAACCGCAGTGTGGTTAAACTATTTAAAAAAAACAATAAGGTTTTTGACGGTTACTAAATTAAACCATGTTTAACATGTAAAAGTGAAACGACCGTCGTCTGTTTGTTTATTTGTGTGACGTTCGCACACTAAAACGGCTGTGCCGATTTAGATCAAATTTTGCACTCAGTTTACAACCTAAGAAACCTTTTATCCCAGAAATCTAAAAATAGTTGCAGGCAATTTTTTTAGTACATAAATTGATAATATTCCTCAAAAAATAAGCAGCCGTGAAAACAAAAATTAAACATCTCAAAAAATGACAGTTATGATTTTAAAATACAGGAATAGAATGAGACAGCTCAAACATGCAGTGACGTCAGTTCTTGGTCCTTCATAGTACCTCATTACTAAGCTGTGGTAGCTTTACATACAACCTCTTTGGCATGTGACGTCACAGCGTGTGTTTTCATAGTAACTCTGTGGAAGCTCCACACGATCTCTGTTTTGCGAGAAAGGCACAGGCGATGCCCCTCACAGAAACTTGAAAAGCTTATTACTCTGTGATTTGATTTTACTTATTTATTCAATTATTGCATTCATTTTTTACCTACTTTATGAAAATAATGTTTATTTGTTAATTTTTAATAGCAGGTAACTAACCTATTATGGAGTACGATTAGTGTAGGATGATACTACCAGAAAAAAACACGCTTTGGAAATTAATAAAAAGTTAACTTACGTGGGCTGCATCACTATTTCCTTGGTGCGAATCCCAGTTAATTGATTGACCTGTAAAATGTATAATTTTGCTTTAGCCAGGTTTAATCATACAAGTCATACAAAAAAAAATACAAATCTTGAAGTTTCACTTGACTATTTAAAAGTTGCGTAGGCTCCAAACTAGATGGACCGACAAAACTGCGGGAAGCCGTTATAGATGCCAGAGTCGAGTAGCCATCCAAAAGTGGCGGTTAATGGGGGAGGCCTATGTTCAGCAGTGGACGACCCCCAGCAGATGATGATACTATACGGTACTACATATTATAGAGGGTGTTTCGTAGAGGGTTAGCCAAACGTGGTAGGCGTGTAGGGTGATCTATTTGGAAAATACTAGTTCGCGTAAAATCCACTAGGTGTAAAAAAGTATTAAGTAATCGTTTTTATTTTTATAGCATTAAGAGCTTAGAAATTATTATTTTGGTTTTGTAGGAATCTAAAAGTGCTTTGAGTAGACCAAACACACATCTGAGAACGGAGACAACAAAAAAATTACAAGTAACATGCACAAAATTTATAAAAAAAAACTAATTAATTTTTATATCATAGCGGCTTTTACGCAAACTTGTATTTTCCAAATAGATCGTGGTCAAACGTAAGCCTATGAATCAATAATTTAAAAAAAAAGATCCACCTACACGCCCACCACGTTTGGCTAACCTTCTACCAAACACCCTGTATAATAATTTTTTAAATAATAATACCATAAAAATACCACCCTTACCATAAAAATGTAGTAAAGTAAACAATATTGACCCCACCTTGAGTGACACTCAGTATGCCATCAGTCTTGTCAGTCTGCACAGCTGTCCAGTACTTCGACCATTCTTTGTAGGTTTCCTCGGACATGTCGCGCCCGAGCTCATGTGCGTCTTCGTGAGGGTAGTTACCGGACATCTCTATATCTGTGTTTGAATCTGACTCCGACTTACAGTCAACACCTGGAAATAATTATTTACATATTACTATGCCCTTAGGAAAATTGACATATAAAATAGTTATTTGTTATACTAGGCTGCAAAGTTGGTTTTTGGCGCGAGTAGTTGAATTGAAATCTGAGCAAGCGAAGGTTTCAAAGGTACGAGACGCAGAAAAACTTTGCTGCCGAGTGCAACACAAAACTTTTCACCTCACTACAGCGAGGAAAATGCAAGAAAACCAGCTAAAAGGCTAAGAAAAGATTAGTTTTTAGCTTATTAATTTAGCTATGGGTGGCGGTAACGCTTAACATCAGGTAAACGACTAGCTCATCATGTGATTCATGGAAAATTAAAGAAAAAGTGTTTTTCATCCATTTTCCATGCAGTCGCCGTGCTGGATAGCGTATTGGTTATATACTCTTTGGTGCTGGACAGTGCGATTATTCTAAAAATGAGGTTGGTGAACGAGAAAAAGATGGTATCTTTTAGGAGGTAGTCTGTGGTACTAATGAGTTTTCAGTGGACTGGCGATATCAAGAAAGTTAAATTCGGGCAGATCTGTGATTAAATCCTCAATTCTTGACGAGAAAATTATTAAATATAAACGTTCGAATTTTAAAAACACTTTCCACGCTAGCGATCAAAATGCGTTTTTGCGCCCAGATTTTGAATGACAAAGAGAACCTTTCCGAGCTAGTGAGGTGAAAAAGTAATTTTGCTACTAAAAAGCACCATCCCCTCTGGCGTTTTTTGGCGGACGCCTATGTTCAGCAGTCTTCTTTCGCAGATGAAAGAAGAAAAAGAAACATTATAATGCAGCACACGTTTTGTTAGGAATGAATAAACTTTCTACAGTCTTCCAATGAATTTGTCCAAAGATGGAATAATGAAGTTACCGAACATGCGCAGAAATTGTCAAGTAACTATTATCCCACATGTGGTTTTAAATTCATGGCTACTCCATACTTAATCTGTGTTTTCTCCAAACTCGAATTTTAAACGTTGCGTAGAAACTATGGTTTTCAGGCAAAGCTTTTACAGAGCACACTATAGAATATTACACTATAGAGATATTTTTTCCAGTAGTCATTTAACTGTATTAATACTCTAATAATGCGAAATATGTGTGTCAAATGTTTTACACACAGCACCGGATTTTGTTAAGGTGTATAACACACCTCTGTATACATCTACAATGATCTACATGTATATATATAGATATGTTTGGACCTAAAAATTTTTTAACTCAAGTGAAGCCGCAGTCTTCTACGAAATCAATCTAAACATTAATTAGGTTCGTGTGTCTAAAAAAATCTAAATAAACTCTTCGTATAGTAAACGATCACAAATATTTATTTTGGTAAATATTTAGTTAATGCGATTATGTACAAATTATTTTACTTAATCAACCAATCTTTCTAACTTACCTGACGTCCGTATAACAAGCAAATAATAAAATAACATCATTATTGTTGTTTAATTTAAATGTTGTCTGTGATATAAAACGACCGCGGATGAACTGTGGTAGCGAACGACAACTGAACCGTATCTAATGTTTATAAAAAACGGTGGGAACAACTTTATCGAATGTATGTGTGTAGGTGTTGCAGAATTGCAGGTATAGATGGATGAGAAAGAACATGTTGATTTTGGTATTTTTGGTCAATTAAAAGTATTAACAAGCGCGCAAGCTTGCAAAATTCTATGTACTTATTTGTTTGTATTTCTAGGATACATTTATGCTAGAATGTACAAAAAAATGTCAACTCAACTCAATAATACGTTTATTCATTATATTTGCATGTTGCAGAAGCTATGTTACTATACGAATACATTCACAAGTGGATGCTAGTTGTCGTATAATCAGACGCACATCAAATTGTTTTTAATTACAATAAAGACATTTTAAAATTGAATTGAAATTAAAAGTATGATGAATAATGATGGCATCACCAATTTAGAGAATTCATTTTTACTTGTTAGGACATACTTTAAGATTGACCCTATGGAAATTTTATCAAAATCGCTGAAAAATATATATAAGAATTGAGAAGGCGTATTAACTAATTTTTTTGAAGGATATTAATATCTAGCGCTCGTTTGGTAAAAACTACATTATATGTATGTACCACCCTATAGTTAGAAATCTGTCGCTAACTACTTAAAGGTGTTTTCTGGCTTCACTTGAGAGCCAGTTTCCAATCTGGACAACCCGTGGCGCCATCTTCGCTATATCACTTAACATCAGGTCACGTGATCCCTCAGCCAGGGCTCAGCTGCCGCTGTGATGTACCACCAAATACCAGTTAAACACTCACTATTGTTATTTCCTAGTGATATAGCTCTATGCAGCGTCCAAGCATCAGATTCGGCCGTACGACTCGTGCAAACCGCCGGCAGAAATCCACTGACACCTGCAACAACGACATCATTGTCACAACTAGCTGATGCATTGTTGTCATTGTTTATGACTCAGAATAGGCATTACTAAGGCTGCCCCCACATTGGGCGGTAGCGATATCACCGCGACATTTTACCATCGTGCGGCGCGTGTCACCGCGATATCGCGCGAAAATCGCTACCGCCCAATGTGGGGTCAGCCTAAAGCTAGGCATTTCGACGCAAGGCAGCCGGCGGTGCGGTGTGTTGTCAAACCGCTGGAAAACGTAAGTAAGTAAAGTATTTAATATACAGGACATCAGTTGAAAACAAAAATGTAGCAGGTTCTCTCTAATCTTAGGCTGAGCCTACATCCTCGAGCGACTTCGCGCGATATGGCAGCGACCCACCGCACGATGGTAAAATGTCGCGGCGATAACGCAGCGATATCGCTACAGCCCAATGTGAGGGCAGCCATAATGAGAAATAAATCCATATAAAACAAATGTGCAAAGATTAAAAAAAAAACACTACTTAATAACTAATTACAGATTTTTATTTTAGCCTGTTTTCAGGATTTTAATTATAAGATCGAGTAAAGTACATTAGGGAATAATTTAGGTATATCATACCTATATTTTTGTAAGACCGTTATTTAATAGTAAACACCTAAAACATTAGCACTAGGTGGTAGGACTTTTCTGCAAAGTTCGCCTAGGTAGGTACCAGCGCTTTGCCAGTTATTGCCGCAGTTGTTGCTTTGCCGCCAAGCAGTTGTGTGCAAGCACTTCTGTGTTCCGGTTTGAAGGGCATTGTAGCTAGTGAAATTACTGGGCAAATGAGACTTTATGATCTGATCACACAGTCTAGTAATCTGATTACTGGACTGTGTGATGTCTCAGGGTGACGTGGTGGCACTGCAACTGTTATGGGCGGCCGTGTCGCTTAACATCAGGTGAACGACTAGATCATCACGTCATTCATTCGCATAAAAAAATAACATTAAATTTGATCTAGCACATCAGCTTTTCTCCGCTTCGCCTCGGGAGGAACTAGCACCTTAAGGCATCGCCTCAAGTAGGGATTGCAATCCGGTGTCATTTTCAATCCGGCCGGATCCAGTCGAATTCTTATCGATCCGGCCGGATCCGGCCGGATTGATGAAACCAGGATAATTTTCCTTTTCGTTCCAAAAATGACTGTTTATGAGATAATTAAGTGAGTGTACATACATACATAATGAGGTATACATAGCTAAAAAATGATATAATATATCGTTTTTAGCTATTTATATGTATATTTACATATATGTGTAATCAACATTATTTCCGATGCTATAATTAGACAAACTATTAACAATCTACTACATTGTAACTATAGATAAATTTTAACATAATGGGTGGTTCAGGCTTCCAGTTTTCACCAATGAGAATATAATCGCTAACGTTTTCACAGATCAATTTTAGTATTTAACATTATTAAGTCTATCAGTCAAATCTATTAGTTTTAAGCCCATGATTATGATATTAAATTTATGCTGAGTTGGATCGGGACCGGGACCTATTCATGGCGTCACGCAGTCACGCAACATTATATTCTTATTTATCCTTTTTGTAATATCTAATTTTTATGTTTCAAAAATGTAATGTGTGTGTGTAATGATTTGAACAAATGTATTTTATTATAATTTTTTTCTAACATAAGTAATCAACTTTACTTGATCTACTGAAATCACAGTATTTAAGTATTTAAGCATACGCCTAGCCATGCTAACTGCAAGTTTCATTCTAATACTTATGACAAACATCATAATGAATCTGTCTAATGAATGGCACAATCATCACAAAAATGCTTTTATAACTTCATCAACACAAGTCAAGATCAAGTTTAATCAACTTATTCACTGGTACGCATTTAAAGTACCTATAGTCATGCAACAGCGCGATTATTTCACCAAAATATGGCATTCCGGATCCGGTGACCGGATCCGGTAAACGTTAAATGATGCCGGATCCGCCGGATTACCGGATCCGGTTTTCCGGATTGCAATCCCTAGCCTCAAGGCACTAGTTCCACATCTATGGATATTGTGGCCGTAATGTATACTAAAATGTCGAAGTATTTAATATTGTTTTGTCGCTAATCTGTGGGAAGGAAGCTGATAAACACCAAAAGACAAACAAATAGAACTTGAAAAAAGTTCTTTATTGTTGAACCACCATGGCTATTTCAAGGCTACTCTATGCGTATTAATCAACGATACTTACTACAATTATTGGTTTAGTATGAATAAACAAAATTTCCCACAAACACTAATATTTTTTTATTTGAAGGATTTTTTTTAATGTACACTTGGCGTATTTAAGGAACAGTAATTATGTTTGTCATGCTATGACACTTAGTCATAGCATGACAAACATAATAGGTATACAATACATGGTGTAACAACATTAAAGCACAGAAAATATTATAGCTTATAATTATTAATTATAAACTGTCAGTAAGAATACCTACAATGTATGTATGTACAATGTGTTTGTGTTGTTGTGTATATATTCGTATTTTTTGTAAAAACTGCATATCGTTTCCCTTGATGATTTTCGGAGAAGTGAATGATGCAATAGTTATAAAGACTACCCTCTTTTTATACCCACTTAGGGTGTTTTTTGATTGGTAGTTAAGGTAACCAATGGTTAATATCTATAACAAATTTTGACCATTGGTTACATTAACTGCAAATCAAAAAACCCATCCTTAGTGTAACCATACCTGCTCTATTATTTATTCAATATGGTATAACACAAACATTTTTCTGTAATTGCATTAGTACGTATAGCAAACAAAGTTTTAGTACACACCGGTTTTATAATAATAAATTTACGAACCAAGGAATCTGTACTTGGTAGTCAGAGGAAATGACCTTGATCTTTAAGTCTGTGATAATTATATACATACCAACCTTACCTTTGTAGTAGGTAGTATAGGTAATGGCTTTTAATACATAGTCGTTTTTATTATTGTAGTTTATAGTTAGTTTAAAAAATACAGGCACATTGACTGTTAATAATCTTACCTGAATACCTAAACTGTAACAATGACCAGCTGGTCAATAGTTATAAATATTTGTAATAAGTCGCTACCTACTAAATGATAAATTAACAAATGATAAAATGGAAATAAAAGCAAAACATAAATGAAAGTTCTATACCGTTGAAATATGGACAAGAATATCGAAGAAGTGCACAATAACCAAACACCGAAACCCGTGCCCGATACCGACTAGGCCACCGCACTACTAACCTGCGAATTTCAAGTTCACCGCACGCAAACTCTTTAATATAACAGTCATGATGACGTCAGCCTGTATATCTGTGTTGATAATGATTACGGATTCAGTACGCTCGCACACACATAAATCCACGAAAGCTCTATTAAATTGAAACAAATACTGTAAGTTACTAATGACTGTAAAATCTCTTTAAAACTACTGGGTGGCGCAAAAGTAAAGACCCTATTTGGTTCAGCTATAACATTTTTTCTAAATTAGAAAACTAGATTTAGGTTTTTTTAAATGTATATTTGTGCCATTAAATTTCGTACCATTAGGATTTAAAGATGATGTCTTTTAAATGGTGACCTCCAGAGTTGATACACATTTGAGCCCTATTTATGACATTTTGCAAGATGATTTTCCTTCAAAATTGGTTATGAGTGACGAAGCGCATTTCCATCTCTCAGGGCATGTCAATAAGCAGAATACTCGGTTCTGGGGCACTGATAATCCGCGCATTATTCAAGAAACACCTCTACACCCACTAAAAGTTACTGTATGGTGTGGCATCTGTGTTGACAGAGTGATCGGACCCTATTTTTTCGAAGACGCTGGAGGCAATGCGATAACTGTCACTGGAGAACGCTACAGAACCATGTTACGTGAGTTTTTGATACCCAGTTTGGACGAATTGGGGCTGGAGCACATCTGGTTTCAACAAGACGGCGCTACGGCACACACAGCGCGCGACACTATGGACTTAGTGAGGGACGCTTTTCCAAGCCGAGTTATCTCTCGTTTTGGCGATTTGCCTTGGCCTGCAAGATCACCCGATCTGACCAGTCCAGACTTCTTTCTTTGGGGTTTTTTGAAATCTCGGGTGTATGTGAACAAGCCACAGACTCTCGCAGCTCTAAAAGAAAACATTCGTCAAGAAATAACGAACATATCGCAGGAAGTGTTACGGCAAGTTATGCAAAATGTCATAAATAGGGCTCAAATGTGTATCAACTCTGGAGGTCACCATTTAAAAGACATCATCTTTAAATCCTAATGGTACGAAATTTAATGGCACAAATATACATTTAAAAAAACCTAAATCTAGTTTTCTAATTTAGAAAAAATGTTATAGCTGAACCAAATAGGGTCTTTACTTTTGCGCCACCCAGTACTATCACAAAGAACACATTTCCGATTCATAAATCACTTATCACTTCTTATGTAAATAAGACTTTAGACCGGCAATTTAAACTACAAGCGGTGGTATTTGGAACTATGATGTTACACTGTGTTTCGCGGGTCACGAAGACAGTGGCGCCACTGTCGTATGCATTATTCTATTTTTGCCTCACGTGTTATCAGACGTATTTTCTATGAACATTGAACAGCTGACAGAGGCAGGGCCGCGATTGGTTCTACGGTTGACGACAGAATCGTCCCTTGTGGGGATAAAGTTCAGCTGTATAAAGCAGCTGCGATAAAACTCCCCAAGCTTCTGCACCGAAACCCCTATTGACTTAGCCTTGAATCTACATTTAGCGCGACCTTCTATATTTACATGGACCAAACATCAACAAGTGTGAAAGAAGCGTACCTATGTGTAATTTATATTTTTTCTGTGTACACATAGTTTAAGCTACAATCCAGAACAGATTTGTTTGTATATTTACCTACTTGGAATAAGTCGTTGATTGTAATTTGTTTTGTGTACCTATATATAAATATATATATATATAAATAAATAAATAGAAGCGCACCAACTATTTATTTAAAATAAAAACGTAATTAGAAAACCATCAAGATTATGTAAAGTAGGTGCAGTACAGTTAAGGTAGGCCCGTCCCAATGTTCAGACTTGGATAAACTTGACACATCCTATAATTAATAGTATCTCATAAACGTCTATTTATATTTTGACTAAAGTCTACCTTATTACAAGTATGAGTAATAGAAATTTTGCCTCATTTCGTTCTTGGCTCTCACGGCTATTGTAGAATGTAGTAAATAATTTTTATAGACCATGATCTATTTCTATTATACGGTAAAATGTACGAAGGTAAAAAAATACTGCTACTTAAATAGCGAAAGATAGTCAAAAGAATCGCGAAGCCGATTTTGATTAAAAAAGTGCATATTATACAAAAATCCCAGCGTCAGGCACTAACGCCTTACGCTAACTCCATAAATGTATGGGAATGACATTAGCTATGACATTACCTGCGGAAAAGTTATCCGCAGGCAATGCCATTTCCCATACATTTTGGAGTATTAAGGAACGTTACACTCGCGCGGCAAATTCAAATTTTCTTGCGTTCTTTTGCCAATAATAGCTTAATTACTCATCGTGATTACATGAAAACTAATTTTGCGCAAATAAATAGAATGTATCAACAAATTACGATTAAAAGTATGTCCTAGATATCATTGGTTTAGCGACAAATGGCAATAAACAATTTATTTCTTTTATTCTCTTCTTAGTTTTTCAGTCTATTGCCATTTGTCGCTAAACCAATGATAAGTAGGTGAAAAAAATTACAGTTTTGGCTTCAGTATCGATTATAGAGAGCCTTCCAAAAAGTTTTTTCGGAATATCTTCAATGTACTGAATTGGACCTGTTACAGTTTTATTATAAACTAAGTATAGATTATTCCAAACGCAGATGTACCTATTTCAAAAAACCAAAACTAGACTGACTCACGCAGTCTTTATCTGTCAGTAGATCGACCGATCACAATAATTCGTCCACTAAAACAATGTAGTAACAATGGTTCGTCCGTCAGGAAGGTGAAAAATCGATCACTTAATAAAATCGTCGTTGACTTAGTGAAGTCTAATCATGATGGGGCAGTTTAACGATTTAATATTATGTCATTATGGACTTTTAGTTTTATTACAACCAACATGGATAGAATAGATGGTGGGTTTAATGGCTCTCTGTACTTCTTGTATGAATATATAAACAGATTTCCTAACCATCGCGTCGGGAGGCATATACACTATGCCTGGTAAATTAATAAAGTACAAGTATTTAATGTAAATTTACTTGCCATGGCAAATTCCTTAAGAACTTTCCTAGCACGATTTCTTCCTCGTTCGATACACCTCTATTGATTTAAGTTTAATTATTCTATTATCAATAAAAAAAATATTTTATATTATACTGTATTCTATAGGCAATAATCATAATACACAATACAACGCTGGTCAAATGCAAAACATGCAATCGTGTTTCGTGTTTCTTAAACAGGCTCACGATGTTTTCTTTCACCGTTGTAAGAGTGTTCACCGTTCACCGAGTGCGAAGTATTGGATATACTATCTGAGTTTGAATTGGTATGTTATCCCGAAAGGGGGGGACTGGGACCATGATAGCCCACAAATTGTGAGAGCCTTACTAGAAACTGCGTGTTACCAAACCTCCATGCTAAAAAATAAATCCACTCACGAAATTGCACGTGCGATCGCTACGAGCGTTAACAAGATACTATAAATTCATTTCTAAGCACAGGTCGTTAAACTCATTTGAGTGCATTCGGTCAAGGAGGAAGTTCAACCACCCAACTGCGCTAGGGCTATCTTCGAACGTAAACTTTACATGGCACTTCTTCAATAAAACTATTAATTTAGAAAAGTCGTAGAAGAAATATTGTCTGCCTGGGGGAGTAGATTGACCCCCTTTCAGCATAATATACCAATTCAAATTCACCTTGTATTTATTTTGGTCCGATCACCGATGATAATATTGCAACCAACACATTTCTACGAAATGTAATACGGCAGCGGCACTAACCTGTCAACCAAGAAGTACCATGGACCCATCCATCAGGCGAGCTCTCTATGTCCTTCTCTTCGATGTAGATATAATCGCCATGAACCAGTTCTAACTCATCATTCGCTTTCGGCGAGTACGCCTGCATTACCTTGTGCACCTACATGAAAACATTTAAATGTTAATTCGACTTTCCCACTGGTGACAAATGGCAAAAAACCCATTACTTGCCAGTGATGGCTGGGACGAACACTTCCCAGATGTTCAGTGGTGATGAATAGGAAAACGTTCCCATTCGTTGCCAGTAGAGTACCTATTATATACTGCTTATAGCAAATGGCGTAAAAAGTTGGCTGCACACCTGATGGCAAGCCGTTACCATTGCCAATGGATATTTAGGGGAGTTCCAAAAGTTGAAGGCTAATTGCCGACTTTTGAAGGGCGGAATGACGCGGCATCAGCATTGCCCCAAGGATTATCTTCATATTTTTCGTCAAAGTGTTTCACCCGTTTAATCCTAGTACATATATGACTATATGTATGTGCAAAATACCTATACCATACTGACTAAGCTATACAGCCGATTTCAGAACCTTCAAATCTGTTTTAAAATATACTATTAAAACAGCTCACCTGATGATTAGCAAATCGAGGGTCTCGCGAATACAGTCGCAACTCCCAACTCGATTCAGCTGGCTGCAGCTCATCGACCAATGTCTTCAGTGCATCATAGGCCGGAACGTCGAAATGGTACGCCAGCGTGATGTGTAAAGACTTCACGTGCGGCTCCAGGCTTACTGCTGGTTTGTTTGAATTCAAATCATAGATAAATAACAAATCTACTTATACACTACTGGCGCAAGCAATCTGACACAAGACAGAGAAGAAAACTCCGATCCAGAGCTCCGATTACAACTGTACCTAAAGAAGGAATAAGAAACATAGCAGTGAGGTAATTTCTGTTAAGATTCATACATAGACAGTAAGATCAGTCTCATCTTCAAACCGGAACATAGCAGTGTTTACACCGTATTGCTTGGCGGCAGAATACCTGGCAAAGTAGCGGTACCTACTTAGACGTCTGACGAACTCTTGAACCAGTAAATTCCTACCACCATGTTGAAGTTTTATTCGCTAAAGAGAATAAGTGCATTTTATTCGTACGTAAGAACCAAGCATAACGTATTCTGTGACAAGGACGACTTCTCTTTCGTTATTTTTGTTCACGTTCCATAAATCAATGGACTTCAAAGAAGCCAAAAAAAGCCGTAAGCAAAAGTAACTTACGAGCAATTAGCTTATTATATCTAAATACATACTATACAACATACAACGTACTTACACTAGATATACTTATGAGACATAGGTACTTGATAAATAAATTGATAATAGCATAAAATTCGTATTGTCATGCCGATGCTGTACTATTATATTAGGTACCATTTTGTAATGAAGGGATTACATTGCATATTCAAATTGGTGCTTGTAAGATTTCATGAAATTTGGTGATAAGTTTTATTATTGAGGAGAGTTCATTAACTATACAAACGCGCTAGATGACCCGCCCCGGCATCGCAAGGGTTCATTTACGCCCTAACCCTGTTTATGAAAAGAGAGAAGCGAAAGGAAAAAAGATAGCGAAAAAGGATGAAGCCTGCCTCCCTTCTATTGCTCTTCCCTTCGACAGGATCAGTATAGTGGCTTCACCTTCGTTGCCGGCTATGTTTTATCGCAGCGCATGGATTATACCGAAGGATTCATTTGAATAACTTCGTCATTTTACAATTGTTGTTGAAATGTATCCACGACACGTACCTATATTTTATCAAAAGATAAATCAAAAAAGTCAAAGGTTTAGGTATGGTAGGGTTAGTATCTTTCTTATCACCTTTCCGAAAAGTCATGACGGGAAGAATCATGTGATTGATTGACACACCTTTTTAAGATCTCCCACACATGCGATATTCGAACCGATTCGATAAGCAAATACACACAAGTCATCCGCTCATCTTGCTTGTAGGGAACTAACTACTACTAGGATGACCGACGCATTCTTTCTGCTGCGCTTTCGCCACACAAAATATTTTTCTCGCAAATTGTCGGCTGTTCTACTACGAGTCATACGTACGTACTTACGTAGACTACCATTTGCAACATCAACTGATTTTGTGAGACATTATCGGTTCAATAAATCCTCTACATCTGAACGTTGATTGGAATCTTTATCTTTAAAATAAATAAATAATAAAAATATGTGTGGACATTTCACACAGCGTCATCTAGCCCCAAACTAAGCATAGCTTGTACTATGGGAACCAGATAACTGATAGAAAAACTTAGATACTTGTAAATAAATAAATAGAATACAATATAACACCCAGACACAGAACAAACATCGATGTTCATCACACAAATGTTTGTCCTGGATGGGAATCGAACCCACAACCTATAATAGTACAGAAGGCAGAGCTGCTACCAACTGAGCTAACAGGCCAGTCAAGTCGGTTACTTTGCAATGATCCAAGTTACCTATTATTATTATTATTATTATTTTGTAAACTTTTATATTCCGGTGCACATCAATCTGTTTGTCATACTAAAGTGGTGTATCAGTAATATACCCACTACTTACATTAGCAGCAAAAAACAATGCCATTAAAATAAAGCATACTTATACAATTTCAGCATAAATAAAATGATAATTACCTTAAAAAGCGTGTAGATGCATGCTCAAGATCATAAATCTGCTATAGCATCCCTCAAGGCTACAAGATAACAAATAAAATGTAATGTTAAAATAAATTAATAATAATGAATACATGTACTTGTGCACTATGCAGAAATGATTATGAGAATCTTTGGACAGGTTGTTTGTACATAATAACAATAATACACATTGGTTGGCTATGGTCAACAAACTTTTAGCAACATCTATAGAAGACGCAGTAAGCTTAGTAACTCATAGCATAGGTTGTGGCAATTAAAACTAAGATAAGTTATATGATCACAAAAAAAGATACGTAATAGTAACACAAACTACTCTTACATTTAATAGGTTTCTCTTGCTGCATTGCACACCAAGGGAAACATGTTCCCAGCACATCCAAATGCTCATAAGTATCCACCGTAACACCCACTGTGTAAACATTAATATATAATTATATAAATATAGTATGGAACAAATTCTAAGAACTACGACATAGGCTTTTATTTTAAAATACGAAAAAAGGATGGATATACATAGAAAAAATTGCCAGATTACAATAAGTACTTACATGCTGATGACACCTGTTTCACATACTGTATAGCAATTTTCTTCAAATAGTCTGCATGTTCTTCCGATACAAACAGACCCATGAAGTTATGAGAAATGTATGGCTCCAGTTTCAACGGACTAGCAGGTGGGTCACCTACATTCTCAACCACATGTTTCACTGCTTTTGCTAGCTGCAGTGAAGTGTCATCGGGAGCCTGTCAATAGTTTTTAATATTATTATATGTATTAAGTAAAAAAGATATTTTCACAATAGAACTGGTTTCTGGTAAGAAATAAAATGATAGCAGTTAAAAGGTTCTAAAAGATATTTGATCATAAAGCAATTATCATAACCTCTGCTGCAAAAGTCTGGGCGAAATGTATCAGCCTATTTGCAATAGATTAGTTGGATCAATTTTACCTTAAAAAACGACACCAGTGTGATGTGGGGCGGAAAGTTGTGGGCTCCATTCCAGCCAGCAGTTGCTTTTGACTTGTCCCAGAACTCTAAAAGTTGCGCCAGCAGTGGCCCAGTAGGGCTCGCATAGAAAATGTATTCCCGTGGCTCGTCAGCGTCGATGAATGTATCATTCACGTGCGTCAACAGCCAGTCGGAAGCCAACTGGACGCTGCGATTGCCAGTAGCAGCCAGTGCTTTAAGTCTGGACAGATGAACAGCGCAATAAAAAATCATAAATTTAGAACGATTTTGTAGGACAAGTTTGTATATGGTTGTAACAATATTTAAATTAACAATATCTAAAATCTATCTTCTATACATATATCTATCTATAATACATAATTATATATAATAAAACTGTAACTAGGCTAAATCTGTACATTGAATAGTTTTAGAAAATTTTGATTGCATTAGACTTCTTAATGTCCTTATTATGTTTAGGACGTCTATTCCTAGGAGGATACCTACATTCGGAAATCTGAGCTTCATGAACGCTTTCACTCAAACCAGAATCAGAAGCATCATAAAAATCTTCTTCCGGACTCAACAATAGATTTCCTTCTTCTGGGATGATCACCTCTTCAATGTTTTCATTTTCATCATAAACTCTATAAAAACTAATTGGACATGAGTAGCCCTCAAAGGAACATCAGGTCTGGTATGCTACTCTCTGTAGGACCAACTCCTTCACCACATAACATACATCTTCGTGCATATCAGTGATCGGAAACATCACAACAGACGGAACAGTCTCTCTTGGCTGAACAATTGTGTTTGATGACACAGGAACATCTGCCTGAGCCACTTTCTTTGGCTGAGCATTCATTGCAAAGAACTTTGCATCTCAAGCGTATGTAACCTGTGTATGTTTATGAACCTGTAAGCCTTCTGATCCTCACAGTAGTCTGTCATAATCATTTCGATAGTCTTGCAATCAGACTTTCGCCGATTATTATCTTTCACCAATACCTGAGCTTTACATCCAAAAGTCTTAAAATGTATCAAAAGTAGCCTCGCCTCATAACCTTTTGTCCAGATCAGCATCTTTCACCACACACGCCTTTTCAGTAAGGTACGGTTCTTATAGTCCGTTCGGCCACACCATTCTGCTGTGGCATGTGTGGAACTGATCCCTGATGGACTATCCCATGGGCTTTTAAATAATTTGAAATTTATTACTTGTGTATTTAGTCCCGTTGTCACTACGCAATTTCTTCAACTTTTTACCGGTTTGGTTTTCAACTAGCGCCTTGAATTCCTTAAATTTAGAAAAAACTTTTGTCTTGGACTTCAATACATAGCTAAATGTTTTTCGGCTATAGTCATCCACAAAAATCAGATAATATCTGTTTCCGCCCCATGAATCCACTTTCATAGGGCCTGCTAAATCAGAATGCACTAGTTTCCCTGAGCCCTCTTAGCATGTTTCATCCTCGGAAATTTCTTCACACACTGCTTGCCTTGGCAACATTGCACACATGGGTCCTTGTTCACCTCCCTGAATAAAAGACCATCCATCATGTCTTTCAGCTTGACCATCAGTGGTCCACTCAAGTCTCCTAACCTCCTATGCCATAATTCATATGCACCGGAATCACTCAGAGTGTCTGAAGGAGTTGTGACAACCATTGCTGCCTCTTTGGGATATAAAACATACAACCGCTGTCTCAGTGGTGCTGTAAATAAAGGTTTACCGGCTAGGGTTAAAGAATTTTTCACAAAAACCTGATAACATTTGTCATCGAAGACAGTTATACAACCGTTAACACACATTTTACTATGATTAGACAGATAGCAAATTGGTAATAAGATCCGGTAACAACATCACATCCTCAAATTTAATTTTACGCTCCATTGCAAAATCATCCCCTTTTAACTTTTTTTTTAATCTGAAGTTTTCAGGGATTTTTAGCCTATACATCCATGTCTTTTTTTTTTATTGAATACTGTCCAACTGAGTTATAATAACACACCAACCTTACCATACTAACCTATGTTAGACCTCAATAATGTATTAGGGCGGGGAAGAGGACAACAGGTCCCCTAGAGGTCAATGACTTTTGAACTTGAGGTCAATGACCTTTGACCTCGAAAGGTCATTGACCTCAAGTTCAAAAGTCATTGACCTCTAGGGGACCTGTTGTCCTGTTCCCCGCCCTAATACCTATATATATATATATACCTATAACATTCAAACAAAACATTCAATCAAAAATGGGAACACCCCCCGGATCCCGAATGTATGTTTAGGCGTTGAAATTCGTGTTTTCGCTTTCGCTTCCCTCTTCCCATGAACAGGGTTAGAAGGTAAAACTAATTAACCCGTGCAAAGCTGGGACGGCTCAGCTAGTTATAAATAATAATCCAACAATAGAAAGATCAACTTACGCCCGATGTCGTGGAAACCCCATCTGGAGCAGAATTTGAAGAGGAGAAGCATCTTGTTTGGCCTTGTTGGAAGTTGAAATTTTACGAGGGGGTAGATTTGCCATATTGCAATATGGGATAAATTTAGGATTAACTATGTTTATCAATATACGCCGCATAAAACTAGTTTTCCATTTTCTTTCACAATCACGAAACAACAACAATCAATCGCAACTAGTCTGTGGCCACTTCACACCCAACCAAAGAGTAGGCCAATCAAAGAGTATGTATTTAAAGCTACACAATTGTTTTTTCTCTAATCTGTGGCTGAGCGTTTTCTAAAAAAAGTGTACCCCTCATATTTGGCCTGTCCCTCGAGTTTGAAGCCTAATAACAAGTAAAATTCGTATGTGGCTAATTATTTTAATTATTCAAAAGCATCAAATACTTTATATACTAGTTAGATTCAAAGAATAGATGTATTAAAACTGCGGTATATTTAAATAATAGCTATTTTTAAACACCAAAGTGTCACTTTTCGACTTGTCCCCTGCTCAAAATCCGCGATGTTAGAAGCTATTCTGAAAACTTTTTATACTGGGGTAGCATGATATTTTTCCATTTTTTGACAGTACTCGTTATCGCATATCGTTGCCGGTAGTTTATAATTTAAGTCTTACGCTCATTTAAATGCAGATTGATTTCAAAAAATATCATAAAATGTGGTACCGACCGGACATGTCAGTTTTGTCACGGATAAAACTGCCGTTTTAATATTTACCACACACTATTTAAGTATTTTAAATGGTATATAAATATATAATCATTACGTCACCGACCGCCATTATAAAAAAAGCTAGTTTGTTATGATAGGTTTTTAGAAACAGACACGTTTTGTGTGCGTGCTACGGACGTCAAGATTTCTTCTGTCGTATTTGAGACACATTATCTACTGATTCAGGTTAGTTTACATAATTAACTATTTTCGTAGGTTTAACAATATTCTAGTGTAACGTTATTTACATTTGCTATCAAACGTAGGTATATATTTTCGTCAGAATATAATTTTGATAATAAAATGGAAACAAAGCGTCACGTCGGTTTTGCGACATTTTTCTCTGTGACCTACAAGCTGACCAACAAAGTCGCAAAATCGACACTATAAGGCAGGGACTACATTAGGGCTCAATTGTATTTTTAGGTTTCATAATGCCACCAGTAAGCTAGTGCAGAAAGACCTCAAAGGTATAGAGAAAAATTGAAACGAAAAAATCCTGAATTGTAGGAAGCCCAGAGACTTTAAAATTTGCAAAGAATAAAATCTAAGAAAAAAAATCTTAAATGACAGAAGAAGAAGCTGAAAAAAGGAGGAAAGCTTGGCGTAAAGAAAAACAAGCTAGCAGACAGAAACAAAGAAAAAGTGAGCGCACAGTACATAATGATATCTCGTTTGAATTTGTAATACTTTCAAAAAGTTTTTTTTTAAATTGTAATTTAATTAAGGTTTCCAATCAAAAAATTACTCTCGAAGTAACCGTCATGACGACTATGTACTCCAAGAGTTATTTTTGTTATTGTTTTGGATGATATACGGGTAAGTACCTACCTATACCCCTAAGTATAAGAATATAATTGTGACTAAAGTTACCTATGTAATCTCAGATTTAGCCTTGATCTCAAGTTTATTGTGTATTTGTAATATATTTAATATTATGATGACTGAAGTACAATGTTAATATAAAATATGTTACTAATAATGTCTCATAGAAATTTAAATAAATGTGACTATAAAAGGTATTATTTCTGGTTTCAGTTTTCGATTATGTGTGTACCCAGCCTTATAATAATTCGTCTGTCGATTTTGCGACTGTCCCTCGTTTTGCGACGTGGAAATTTTTAGTTTTGACCAATTTTAATATGAAGGTATACTAGTAATTTGAATGCATTATTTGAAATGGTTATAATGTTCTGGAATATAATTATAACTTTTCCCGTTAAGCCACATTTCGATATTGTATCGTAAAAGTAACGGTTACTTTGATATCAGCTGTAACAAAACGGAACTTAAAACTTAAAACAAAACAGCATAATTCATATTTTATTAATATGACGACTATATTGGCGATTTATTTAAATAATATCTATGATAATCTTCATAACAAAGTTAAAATAATTTGTTTTTTCTTCATATTTAGTACAAAATAAGCTTCTATGATAGTCGCAATACTGACATCATTTTTTCTACAGTGCCATTTTAATTTGATGATTCTCGTTAAACAGATTAATCTGCCAAGCCAATAAATGTTTTTTCGTAAACTATCTGCTATCTTTATAATATCTAAAATAAAAAATACCAAAATTATGATATTTAAAATATAGCCATGAATTTAGACATGGTACACTTTTTTTGGAAAACGCTCGGTTACGCTAGACCCACATCCACAGGTTAGAGAAAAAAAAAATGAGACGTTTTATTAAAAAAAAGAAATGGTGTTTTATGTATGACCCAATAGATGGCGCCAGTTGTGGTTTTACCAAAATCTGTCACTGTCACTGTTTCAAGCATTCACCACAGGTTATAGGAAATGTGTCACGATATTGACTGCTAACTCTAAACTGTTGCGTTTGTTTTATTGTCATTGCGCGATAGCTCGGCTTTATTTTGGATCATAAATTAAAGTTTATCGGTCTTGCAGTTCTGCTGCACTTCAATTTACGAAGAATGCACCACAGACTACTTAGAAGATACTATGGACATAGTACTCGTGGTCCACTCAACTGAATTTCTAAGCATTTTCTTATGTTTCAACTACTCTGTGGTTTGAAAGGTTTATACTATTACTTACTGCGCCATCTAGTAAAAGAAGTGGAACTAGTTATTTTTAAATATAACTCCTCATTGAATATAGTATCGATTGATAAGTATCGATATCGGTAAAATAGCATCTCATGACTATTTTTCAAAAAAAGGTTTATAGTCAATTGTTTTTTTCTCTAATCTGTGTACCATACGCTAACGCTTGCTAGTGTCAAGTTGGTGGTATCGGCGGGTAATTGCGTATAATTTGCAACAGGCGTAAATTCCGCAATCATTGCTGTCAAACGTCACTTTGGCAGAGCAGAAAGCGATCGAGCGTTAGATCACCGACTATCAGACAGTCGTTGAACTAAAAAGTGTATTATTTTGTTTCCGTCTATTGCTGTCATATTGCTAGTGGCGCTAGTGTCTAAGGCCAAATGCATTCAGCGACAGGCGAGCAGCGTTACCAGATGCACCGCTTTTCCGCTTTTTCCCCGCCTTTTTGACATAGGATCGGCGTTCCGCTATAGACCTACGTGGTTCCGCTTTTTTAAAATCTGCATGAAAACCCGTTTTTCCACTCATGGTGGTGGTTAGTCAGCAAAGCAAACAAGGATAAAAAGCTGCGATCAGTTGAGCCGCCCAATGATCAGCTTGATCATCGGGCGACTAGCTGGTAGATATAAAAAATTTCGCGCTCGCTTCAATCGCGCATTTACTGTTTTTGCTGTAAGTATTTTGTTTTCTAGCAAGCGCTTTTGTACTGACTGACATGTAATTCAACAATTTTAATAAACATGAATTACATGTCAGTCAGTACAAAAAATATACCATTCGCCACGTATGGCTATAATAACCATACGTGTTTTCTGAAACACAATACGGCAATACATTCTTTGCGCTTGCTTCGCTCTCGCTTACTTAGGTACTTACATGGAGAGCTGATAAAATTAGTAGGTATAAAATATATCTGACCGCACAACTCCTGCGGAAGATTTGATGAAGAGTACATAATCACATAGTATTGAAGCTGAACCCCCCCTCTCAAATTCTAATTTTTTTTTAAATTGATTTTGTATTAAACTTTAATTTGTTCTAATAAATTCCGCTTTTTTTATTGAAATTCCGCGTTTTTGAAGCAATTCTACCGCATTTCAATTTCCTCATCTGGCAACACTGCAGGTGAGCAACAGGCGGTGGATTTTTGGCGGGAACGCGAAAAAGTTCACGTCGTTGCATTGTATTATTTTTCAAAACTTGTGTTTTTTCCAGTGTTAATGTTTAAAATTGGTGGTGTTTTACGCATTAAGTGCTGAATTACGAGCTTGAGTGTTGGCAAGTGATATAATGTGGTGAAACGTGGTTTTTCGTGTTGCTTCCAAAACTCCATGGAAGCCTCTAGTAAAGTTGCCACCACTTTACTGGGGCATGACTTTGACTGGACTATGACTACCTGACTTGGACTGGACTATGACTGTGACTATGACTAAGTAAAATATAATATATTATAATGCAGACTTTGTAGACTTTAATATTGCGACTGAAGGACTTTGTATCCAGGTCAAGAACTAATTGTAAAAAAAAAAAAAGCAACAGGCGGTGAGTTTTTGGCGGGAACGCGAAAAAGTTCACGTCACTGCTTTGTATTATTTTTCAAAACTTGTGTTTTTTCCAGTGTTAATGTTTAAAATTGGTGGTGTTTTACGCATTAAGTGCTGAATTACGAGCATGAGTGTGGGCAAGTGATATAATGTAGTAAAACGTGGTTTTTCGTGTTGCTTCCAAAACTCCATAGAAGCTTCTAGTAAAGTTGCCATCACTTTACTGGGGCATGGTTCTACGAGTGATGTGAGTTCTAAGAGCTATATTGATAACTTTAGTTCTCTTGCGGATCTCCTCGTTTTGGATCTTATCCCGCAAAGAAACACCGAGCATAGCTCTCTCCATAGCTCGTTGCACGATTTTGAGCTTACTAATGAGGTATTTCATCCAAGCCTGAGATTTTGAGAGAGGTTGAGAACTTCTATGGACAGTGATACACCTCGACACGTAAGCCCGCTACTAACACAGCTCAGGACACCAGAGCCAAGTTAGTCCGACACTATACCGAGGATATCCCGGACATCAGCCTGTACGAGATTAGGATGGCCCTCAAACAGCTTAAAAACCTGTTTTCGAGAGTCATTACGAATCGGTTCCCACGCAGGTTTAATGAATTCCAGCCTCCCGAACAAGCCGGTTTCCGAAAAGACTTTAGCACCATAGACCACATCCATACGCTACGCCAGATTATACAGAAGACCGAAGAGTAATAATCGGCCGTTATGTCTAGCGTTTGTGGACTATGAGAAAGCCTTAGATTCAATCGAGACTTGGGCGGTGCTGCAGTCCTCACAGCGATGCCAAATTGCCTATAGGTATATAGAAGTGTTGAAGGGTTTGTACAGTAAGGCCACTATGTCAGTCCGAGTACAGGACCAGAGTACGGAACAAATCCCATTGCAAAGAGGCGTGAGACAGGGAGACAGGTTATTTCTCCGAAACTTCACAAACGCATTGGAGGACGTTTTCAAGCTCTTCGAGTGGGAAGGATCTGGCATCAGCATTAATGGCGAGTACGTCACTAACCTTCGTTTTACCGATGATATAGTCATAATGGCGGAATCGCTCGAAGACCTTAGCTCATCGGCAAAACGAAGGTTAGTGATGTACTCGCCATTTATGTTGATGCCAGATCCTTTCGAGTCCAAGAGCTTGAAAACGTCCTCCAATGCGTTTATGAACAGTTTCGGAGAAATAACGTCTCCCTGTCTCATACCTCTTTGCAATGGGATTTGTTCCGTACTCTGGTCTTGTAGTCGGCTGTCGGACTGACAAGGTGGCCTTGCCGTACAAACAGTTCAATACTTCGATATACCTACAATCCATTTGGCATCGCTGTAAGGACTGCAGCACCGCCCAAGTCTCGATTGAATCGAAAGCTTTTTTATAGTCCACAAACGCTAGGCACAACGGCCGTTTATACTCTTCGGTCTTCTGTATAATCTGGCGAAGCGTATGGATGTAGTTTATAGTCCTAAAGCCTTTACGGAAACCGGCTTGTTCGGGAGGCTGGAATTCATCAAACTTGCGTGCGAGACGATTCGCAATGACTCTCGAAAACAGCTTGTACACATGACTCAAGAGCGAGATGGGCCTGTAGTTCTTCAGTAAAGCTGAGCAGCAGCCGCAACAGCGACGAAGAAAGTGTCAGGAGTATTGAAACTCTAATGGAATAGTAAATACCTGGCACAGCAATACAGCCCTATTGTCATCATACCTGGATGAGTTCATCATGCCACCAGACAGCTCAAGCCAAAGAAGGGCATCCCAGGTGCAGATAACATCGGAAATGCATCACTGCGCCAATCACCATGTAAAGCAGTAGCCAGACTGCACTGTGGGCATTTCCCACACTCCTGGAAATTGCGGGACGTAATTATGCTTCCAAGGCCGGGAAAGAAGAAGGCCTTCAACAGACTTTGGCACAGCGGGTCAACTAATAGAAAGAGATATAGAAGCTTGCTTCACGCTTTCCTGAAGGAGGCGATTCCAGTTGCGGGTGAAAGGAGTGCTGTCCGAAAGGTACCCGATAGAGGTGGGCGTGCCACAGGGTATCTACTTGTATCTAGTCTGTTATGCTGCCGACACGGATGATATCCCCACGCCAGAAAGAGCAACACTTGCCTTGTACGCGGAGGATGCAGCGTACATGAGGGCTTCCTTTCAAAATACACCATGCTGTCACCAAGATACTGGGCTCCGGACGAGCTACCATCGCGGAGATCGCGAAGTAGAAACTGGTGGTGCACATTCAGAACACTTAAGCACTTTTGGTGACGAAGACTAATTAATAGCCGAGACAGCCCGGGCGCTGAAAAGTCAGCCAAGACGTTGGTGCGTTCATGGCCCACCACCACAACTACTGCTCCCAGCCGGAAGGGCAGAGGGAAGCAACTAAGTTTACGTTCTAACCCGACCCGGCTACAAACCACAGCCGGCGAATTGAACACCACAGGAGAGGGCAAGGCCCGGAACCGCATCCCCCTAGGCAGCCAGCCCAGGAGGAGACAGCATGGATGATTGGCTTCGGAGGCTTAGAAGTGGCCTATCAAGTGTAAGCATGTGTAACTGTATTTATAAAAATATCCATTTAATATCATTATTTAGGAGAGTTTTGTTAAAAATAATGGAAGACCTGACATTATTTTTGTGATCTTTGGAGTCTAATAACTCAGCTCCGATATTGTTTAGATAGGAACTGCTTGGACAAATTCTGCTCACTATTAGTGTCTCTTTTAAATAGAACTAGTTCCATTAGTGGGCAGTAATTTTGAAAACGACGCCACTTTTACCCAAACCCCTTTGTTTTATAAAAACTATTAGTTAAACATGGCTATAGTTAGGAGGGCAGTATAGTACTACAGTGTAAATCAACCTCCATGGACCCTTCAGGGATTGCCAAGGGAAAGTCCAAGTCCAAGGAATGTGAACAGGAAACCATGTAACTACAACCTAGCTGTTAAACTCATGGTTAGTAACCATTGGTTAGGGTTAAGGTTCTACTACCTTAAATTTTAACATAGGTTATAATATGCAGCGCTGTACTCAAGCTGCTCACACAAATTGGATTGCAGCAAACCAGATGGCGCTGCTATGTAGCTAGGTATAATTAAAACAATAAATATTTGTCCTTAAACTATAATAATACTAAAATGTAACTTAGTGGATAGGCTCTGGCTGTTGTGTGATGAGAAGTCCAAATCTTTTCTTGATTATTATTCTCTGTCGAGAGTACTTGTCTTCGGGTGAAAACCGAGCTGAAAATAACAAACTAATAATGTTAGCAAATAAATAGTTGAATACAAATGATGTTTTGCAATAGATTAACAGTTAAAATCCCTATGAGTGTTATAATGTCTGACATTCATTGGGTTAATATTTAAAAATTAAAAACCAATAACACAAGTTTCCCTTTCTTTTGAAATAGCAAACTCTCATTTTAAATGAATACATTTTTAAGGCCTTGTCTTGAGTGACCAACTGACTCACAGACTGACAAGACAAGACAACATAGAGCCCAAACCACTAGACCTACATCTTAGGTCCTAGTCTTGATATTTGGAGGGTGTCTTCTTTTGATGACATATATATGTATATAAACATAATATATATGTATAGGTCGACATATAGATAGGCATAGGCTCTTTGAAAATCTAAGGGGTCAAATGCGGGTATAAAAATCGTAAAGAAACAAAGTTGAAATTGCAGTCTAATCCATCAAGTAAATATAAAAAATGTGCCAATAGACTGGGGACAAGTCTGGGAAGAGAATTATATAATTATTAAGGAAATGTAGCTTGTAAAAATGGTCTTACCAGGATGTGCTGATAGTGTAGGTTTGCCACTTGGATCCATGGTCTGGAATTTAAGAATTTAGTAAATCATTTTTGGATAAATCGATAAGTTTGAAAGTGGCCTTTTTTTTTTTTTTTTTTTTTAATGTAGTTTTTTACATACATACAGCTGGGCTTTGGTTCGCGGGGTGGCTGTGAGGCCGCTGTTCATTCACTTAGAACCTTTCTCAAACTAAATTGTGGTGAAGTGTTGCTAAAGGTGGATGTTAAAAACGCTTTTAATTCTGTCGACAGAGGCGCTCTTTTGACACAAGTCAAGGATAAAATTCCCGAACTATATAAATTCCTTTATCAATGTTATGGCAATCCAACAAAATTAAATTACCAAAATAACGCGATCCTATCCTCAGTCGGATGCCAACAGGGCGACCCTCTAGGTCCGGCCATTTTTAGCCTTGCCATCCATCCAATTATTCAACGTCTTCAGTCCAAACTTAATGTTTGGTACTTGGATGACGGAACCCTAGGAGGCGACGTGAACACTGTTTTTAATGATCTAGGTATCATTATTAACGAATTTCGCGACATTGGTTTGGATTTAAATTTTTCTAAATGCGAACTTTTTGTTTGCGATACTTGTCCTGATAAAGATTTGGTTTTTGAAAAGTTTAATAGTCTTGCTCCGAATATCAAATTAGTAGACAAGCGTTCTCTTCGCCTTTTGGGTTCGCCGATTCTGGATGAGTCTATCTCACCTTTTGTAGAAGAAAAAATTCAAAAGTTCAATAACGCATCAGACAGGTTACTCAAAATTAACGCCCACATGGCTTTTACAATTATTCGTTTTTGTCTATTTGTCCCTAAATTTACTTATATTTTACGATGTTGTCAACTGTGGAAACACAGTGAGTTCCTTATGGGCTTAGACAACATTGTAAAAAACACTCTGGTTTCGGTCTTGAATGTTGATATGGATGACAGGACGTGGTCGCAAGCCTCTCTACCTGTGCGCTTAGGAGGTTTAGGGATACGCAAAATTTCGAGTGTTGCATTACCGGCATTTTTGTCCTCTGTACATGGTACACATAAATTAATAGAAAAAATTCTTGCTCCATCTTTAGGTACTTTCGAAGTAGCCCATTTGTCTGAGGCCAAGAATGCCTGGGGGTTGGCTTGTCCAAATTCTGATTTCCCGGTGGTTCTTTCCTCACAGAGGCTGTGGGACCGACCGCTCTGCGAACTAGCACGGAAAAATCTTTTAGATACGTGTCCTAGCGTCGCTGATCGTGCTCGGCTTCTCGCAGTCTCTGTGTGGGAGTCAGGACTTTGGTTACAGGCCATGCCTTCTTTCAACACTGGTAACCTTTTAGATCCGACTACTTTTCGTTTAGCTATCAGCTTACGTTTGGGCGCAAGATGCTGTGTGGCCCATCACTGCCAGTGCGGTACCGCAGTTGACCAGCTCGGTCATCACGGTCTCTCGTGTTCAAAAAGCGCTGGTCGAATTTCGCGCCACGCTAGTCTTAATGACATCATTCGCCGGGCTTTTACCACCGCCAATGTTGCAGCCATTCTCGAACCGAATGGTCTCATGCGTGACGATGGTAAAAGACCCGACGGAATGACTCTGGTTCCCTGGAAGATGGGGCGGCCTTTAGTGTGGGACGCTACTTGCGTCGATACTATGGCGCCGTCACACCTTCCCGAGACACACGTTAGGGCCGGCGCCGCGGCTAATTCTGCTGAGCAGCTAAAACGGCGCAAATATAGTAATCTCGGTAGCGGTTACATATTTGAGCCGTTTGGTGTTGAGACCCTGGGTCCGTGGGGACCGGGAGCTCATCGCGTTTTCCAAAGTCTATCAGAGCGCCTGGTCGATGCGACGCGTGACCAAAATGCTGGCACTTATTTGGCCCAACGCATCAGCATTGCAATTCAACGTGGCAATGCGGCCAGCATGTTGGGTACGCTACCTACCGGTAGTGGGCTGGAGCACTTGGACTGTCTATAGGCCATCGCGGCTATTATACAGTCCATAAGTGTTCTTTGTAGTAGGTAGTGTAGCTAGTTTAGTTTAGTTTAGCTTAGTTTAGTTTAGTTTAGTTTAGTTTTTATTATTGTAGTAGTTAGCTTGAGTAATAAAGGCAATTTGCCCGTTAAAAAAAAGTGGCCCAGCAGTATAGATAATACTACCGTATTTTGCTGCATACTGGTAAACGTGCGTGGTGGTCTACGTGAGGCGTAAGTGCACTTTTTGCAGTTATTTGTATCAATCGCCCCATTAGTCCCCATATCTAAATATCAATAGAGGGGTTGTACTTTGTGTACCCAATATTTATGTATTATTTTGAAACCACATAGCAGCAGAGTACTTGAGAGTACATTACTACATAGAATTGAAGCACATGGGAGTTATTAGAGTAGAGGTTACGAGTTGTGTTGTGTAATGAATCAGTAAAACTTACAGCTAAAGTGTACTGTCTTTCACCATTCTCGTTTAAATAGTATCTGAGATACATGTTACTTTAATTAATTATCTTGTTTTCTCCGGTACGTCGTACGACAAGATTTTTGCGTATGATCACAAACCAAATAGGGGATACTACGTCCACAGATCAGTAATATGTAGCTAGCTCACAGAATTCCCACTAGTACATATTCAAAGAGCTAGCCATAGAGAAAAATAATACATAGCTAAATAAATGATCAGTCAGTGTCTAGCTCACAGATTAGAGAAAAAAAACAAATGACTAAACAGATGGAGCGAACTTTGACTTTTGCGAACACCAATGCGTACCAGGGTCGGTGCAACTTTGCAACATTGCAACCCTACCAAGTGAAGAAATTGCACGAAGTTTTAAGTTGTTTTGTTTCTCCGGTGTCATTTTATTTAGTCGTCTTACGGGCATGCGTAGTTCCTTCAATGATAGAAGCAACTACGCATGCTCGTTCAATGACGTTTCAGTTGATGTTACAGAAAACTATGTTTTTGTGGTTTTTTTATTATATTTTAGTGTTTAGTCAATAAATTTAACAAAATACTTATTTAAAATAAAGAAATTGACGTGTAATGTGTTTGGAATGCATATTCCAATACTCAAGAAGATTTACACAGGACAAATTATTCAGTTTCTATGGTGCAAATACTTTTCGTGTTTACGATATATTTTTGTGAGTAAGTAGATTTGCGTTCACATAAAACATACGTAGAATTTTGTGCAGGATTAGAATTGGGTGATTTGATTGCTGCTATTAAATTAGATTTTGAATTTTGGTACATATCGTAAATCCACAAGAAGGTTATCCAGTTGTTTACATTTCGAAATTAGAGATGATTTTACAGGTGTCGATGGGTTATCGATAATTTTGATATATGTATAATATGTAGATAAACCTAACCAATAACAGGTAGTACCTACTGGTTCAATCCTTAGAGTATAGACTAAAAGCATAGAGAGAACTTCATTATCTGTCAAGCGTACCACTTTTTTGAACACTTTTTATATGAAGTGGACACTTTGATGTGAATGAGTCTGACAGATTTGTATAGAAAAAACAGTTGACTCGAGTAGAAAAAATGGTACGGTGATTTTTTGCAAGCGTAGCTAATTACTAAATGTTTGTTTCTTTCCTTCGTCACCAACGTAGCGATACGTGTGAGCAGTACAAATATAATATCGTTATGATTGATCTCTCTATGCTTTTAGTCTATACTCTAAGGTTCATTCAACTCTTTAGATGGGCATATGATTGAAATTTGATAATAATGACACAGAACAAATAATAGTAAGTAAAACTACTACTGTTTTAATGAACAATGTTTTAAATGAGAATTTAAATAAGGTTTTGTTTGTTCACAGATTCTGCCAACCGTCATGACCACCTTTGACAAACCTACTTCAATGAACTTTTTATTTAGGGCAAACCTACTTATATTAATAATTTGTTGTTTACAATAGCTATTTTGAAATAAAACTTTAGTAAAAATACATTCTCTTTATTTCTCATTAATCTTACTTTACATTCTGGAATAACGTAAGGCCGTGGCCGTAAGGCAATAAATTAATTAGCTTAGGTTAGAACGGAATAATTTCGTGGTTGACCACTATCTTACCTGGCGATAAGTGACATGCTTACCTATAGAAGATACCTAATCACTCCCGACTTAAAGTCACTCAGGGAAAAAAGATCCCAGTTAAAAGCTTTAGTGCGCATAATAATATTATATAGGTATTATTTTTCTTTATGTGCATAATATATGGAATATCAACCATTTAGTGACGTTCAATCGCTAGTCAATCATAAAATGATGATGGAAATGATGTACTAACCAAATTATTAGGCTCTATTATTTATTTCTTGAACTAGCTGGGCCATACAGTCATGACGCAAAAGAAGTCTGTTCTAGTTATCAGCTGGGTTACCATGGACAGTAGACAAAATTGTCTTTCCCCGTTTTACGTCACTTTCTTCATACTTGCTTGGAGTAAAACAGGGGAAGGACAGTTTTGGCTACCGGCCGTGCTAACCCTATTGGGATACCTAAAATTTTTTCTTCCGGACAGCGAAGATAATTGAGCTTTCCATCATCCCCCCACAAATTAGAGAAAATTAGCTCTGTTTATTTTAGGTGTCAGGCTTTTATTAAAAATTAAAACTCTGTTCAGTGAAGTATCGATATCGATAAAATAGCGTCTCATGACTATTTTTCAAAAATAGGTACGAAAATAATACACTGATGCTCCCTCTGGTTACTCTGTGGTCTAGCTACATATCACAGAGTACCTTTTTATAATCTGAAAGTATATATTACTGATCTGTGGTCAGTGTTAGACTTGGTACTGATCTGTGGTCAGCAGTGTTGCCAACGGTTAGGGATGTTCCGATACCACCACAGAGTACTTAGTAACATACGGAAATACCACTAAAGTATCGACACCTGCTCATATGAGTAGTACTCAAATAGGGGATTTTCTGACAGCTGGATGGCACGTAGTTCTACATCCAAAGGTAGGTGGCGCTACTGAGATATGGCTTCTTTTTTTTGTGAGGTGGCTTTGATCTCTGTCATAGTGCAGTGTCACATTCACTTCACTCACCAGTATGACAATTTTTGGCAGATTTCTGCCATTTTGGCAGATTTGCCCTTCACATTTACACTGTGACACAAAGTGCCACAGTGTAAATGTGGCAGTGGCTACTTAAAAATTCTGACAAATTTTGTTTTTTTTTTATTATTTTGAAGTAAAATTCAGAAATATAGCTACGAAATTAATTCATTGACTTCGATATTTGGTTGGAATCATTGTTACTACACTGATAGCTCCTGTCTTAAGTCAGTAAAGTATGGTCTATGCATCCAATTTACAATTAATATTATAATATTTTTTTCACAAGGTGGCTTTGCTCTTTGTTACAGTCACTTTCAGCTTACTCACCAGTGTGACTATAGTTAGTTTATACCTATTTGTAAATATTTTAATTTATCATAGTTAATTATTCAGTATTATAAATTATGTCTACAAGTTTAGTACACAAACATAAAAAAATTGTGGTGGATTTTGAACTTTTTATTATTTTGGAGTAAACAGAAATAATTAGTCACGAAATATTAATCCACTGACTTCGATATTTGGTGAAAATCGTTGTTACCACCCAGATCCGCAGGAGAACTTAAGTGACCGATATAGCTCTTATAATTAGCAAGTTGAAATGGCAATGGGCAGGCCACATCACTCGTAGAACTGACAACCGATAGGGTAGAAAGGTTCTCGAGTAGCGACCACGAACCTGAAAACGCAGCGAAGGCGGGCCTCTGGTAGGTAGGTATTACCTACTCACCTTAGTCCTTATTCTGGGATTCGTTGAACTCTTTGATTAAAGGGTTTATTTTATTTACTAGCAAATTACAAGCTTGTTTCACCCTCAAGCCAAGCAAAGACATGATTAGAAAAAATATGAATGTAAAATCCATGTATGATGAAAAAAAAGAGGAATATAAATCTAATGTTAAATTAAAGTTTTTAGGTATAGTTTAGTTTTTAGGTCTAGTATAGTTAAGTATATTATTATATGTTATTTAAATTTGTGTTTTTGAAAATATAAAACTACAAATCTAATGTTGATTTGGTGATTAATGATAATTTTCCTAATACTATTAAAAATATTTCTATAATTTCCCTTATATTATTAGTATTATAAAAGACGAGGCATATTTCTGAAAGATTTCAAAGTATGGGCAGATTTTTAGTCTATTTAGGGCAGACTCTGCAACGTACAGATGGTCACACTCACCTGTTTTTGGTCCATGCATAAATCACAGCATTGTTTTTTTCTCTAATCTGTGGCATAAATCTTCTGAACACAGATATGGTAGGTCTGTGATCTCAACCATATCTCGTCAACGCCATCTAACGGATTTTTAGAAACTAATTTTTTTTTAATTTGGCTGCCTGAAAACCACTTATTAGGTAGATCCAACTTCGACAAAGAGGTCGCACGAAGAATCCAACTCGGGTGGGCAGCGTTCGGGAAGCTTCGACCCATCTTTTCGTCTAAAATACCGCAAAGCCTGAAAACGAAAGTTTTCAACCAGTGCGTGTTGCCAGTGATGACTTATGGAACTGAGACGTGCTCTCTTACTGTTGGCCTTAGCTCAAAGTCGCGCAGCGAGCTATGGAGAGAGCAATGCTCGGGGTTTCCTTGCGAGATAAGATCTGAAATGAGGAGATCCGCAGGAGAACTAAAGTCACCGATATAGCTTTGAGAATCAGCAAGTTGAAGTGGCAGTGGGCGGGCCACATCGCTTGTAGAACTGACAACCGATGGGGAAGAAAGGTTCTCGAGTGGCGACCACGAACCGGAAGATGCAGCGTAGGCCGGCCCCCCACTAGGTGGAGCGATGAGCCGATAGATGCAGGAGGCAAGCAGCCGCTCAAAGTGGCGCTCTTTGGGGGAGGCCTATGTTCAGCAGTGGACGTCTTCAGGCTGATGATGATGATGACCAGTTTTTACGAAAGGAAATAATGTATAATAGCAATTGTTATCAGTAAATAAGCAGACAATTATTAGAATCAACAAGTCAAAGTGAGTTTCGAGTGATCACTGACCACGTATCTTATAGTTCCAGGTAAGTATAGTATACCCCATCGTAGGGCACATCATTGCTTAACAACATAAGGCTAGACAGTGGTCAAATGCTTGAGCCAAGTGCAACTAGTAATTCTGCGAACAGTAGACCTCACGAAAGGCGCGGATTCAGGAATTGGTAACCTAAACCAAAACCTGGTTGTCCAAATAAAATAAAAATCCTGGTTGGTCCAAGTTTCTGAAACGACAGTGCGAGTGCAGCGAGCGCGAAAATTCACCTAGGTAATCAGCGCTATAGAAATATAATATGTAGAAATGAACACCACTATAACACAAGGCACATAAAGAGAAACCAAATTAATAAGAGCGAGCGGAGCGAGCGCGAAATATTTTTCAATCACACCCTGACGGAATTTGCCAAATTTGAACTTACTAAAAAGACGAGTTATTGACTTTTTTGGTTTTATTTTGGGAAACTGTTGGGCTAAAGGGCCATGATTGGTTGATAGGTTGGTAGTGTTGGTACCATCAGCCAATCATGGATGGTTCCGCTCGAAGAATATTGAGTTTGCTGGGGAGTCCAGCTATTACGAAAATGTCGAAAAAGTTTAATTCCCGTTGAGCAGCAGTAGCGTCAAGATATTACACTTACTAGTATTGGAAGTTTGTATAAGAAACAACAAATATACATAATGGAAGATGCAAGAAGAGTTTTCATTTCAAAAGTAAAGTAGAAAAATACGAATGGTGTGTTCATAAAACATTTTAAGCTACAGCCTGGCTATAGTTCTTTCTGCGAAATAAACAGTTATATTGACTGCCCAATAGCTTGTAAAAAAGCATCATGGGCTTCCATGTTCGGTATTTCTCGTAATTTTAGCGTTGTTCTATCACGCAAGATGGCATTTTCTGGTAAGTTTTCACAAGCACGTCCTAGTAACGACTGATTTTGATTTTGACAGCTGAAAATCAATTACACTAAAAGTCGTGTATACGGAAATGCCTTACTTTTTTTTCGCATTTGGGGTCTGGATACTAAAGTCTTTGGGAAAAAGGTGAATGAATAGACGGTAATAAAAGGGTGTTTAATTTGTTTACCTAGTATTTGTATTGCTGACAATGTTAAATCAGTGCAGGCATGGACACTCTGGTCTGGATTGGCACTAACAGAAGTAGATCAGATCAGAAAGAGAGAGAGAGAGAGAGAGAGAGAGAGAGAGTAGATCAGAGTGGTTGGTTTCTGAAAACAATTGCCATTATAAGAACAAAAACTAAATATAGAAACCTGGCGGAAAACTTATATAATTATTTTACACACTGCCGGTACCAGGTTGAATGGTTCGTAAATGGTAAAGTTTATCTGTTATCTATGAGGTAGACTTACCCGTCGTTATACAGCCAAATACACGGCGATTGATGTTAGTGTTTGACGGCATGGTATTTTATATACAGTAACTAATAGCGTCCAATCGCACACATAACAAGTATAGCATCACAAGTCTACATTTCACAGTCTTCACAATTTCTTCAACGGGCAGAGCTGTGATGTATCTTCAGCGATAAATACTTAAGACTACTATGAGCGACAATACGGAGGAACTAATGCTCAACTTGACTCGGCGTATTTTCGACAAAGCGCACAAATCGTACACAATTTGCACGTAACCAGATTTAAACACGAAACCAGTACATAATACTTTACAATTTGTGCACGAAACTGCAGGCACGAAAATCGAAATCAAAAAACAATAACTGAAGTCTGAAAATTTAAAACGCTGTTTGGCAAATTCAAGGATGTCACTGTCAATGTCAGTCGTCTAACGTAGACTTTTCTCTTTTTTTTTGAGCGTTTTTAAGTGGACATCTAACATGGCGCTACAAAATTCTGATATGTACCGTTTGTTCTAAGTTTCTCACCCCTGGGTCTATGCTTGAAACAGTGACAGTGACAGATTTTGGTAAAACCACAACTGGCGCCATCTATTGGATCATACATAAAATAAATTTCTTTTTTTTTTAATAAAACGCCTCATTATTTTTAATACTAGTAGAAAAAAATTGATTTTTAATAATCATAATAATAGAGTTGTTAAAAATCAATGAGAATTTTAGCAACTCTATTAAGATGGAGTTCGGTGTGGATAAGCGTGCGGTTATGCATGTATGCATGTATATAAAGAGAAAGTTGTAAATGCCACGAATTTGCAACATTCCGAGACTATGACTCTCAGGTCCCTCTCCGAGTCCGAAACCTACAGGTATCTTGGTATGTCAGAGTCGATGGGTATTTCAGTAGGGGATGTTAAGCGGACGGTGAAGGAGCGCTTCTTCTGCCGTCTGACAAAAGTTATCAACAGTCTTTTGTCGGGTGGTAACAAGGTGCGCGCTTTCAACGGCTGGGTGATGCCCTTACTGATATACTCCTTTGGCATACTAAGATGGACTCAGACCGAGCTGGACGCCCTGGATAGAAAGGTCCGTCAACTGCTTACCTCGCATCGCATGCTGCACCCGCGCTCGTCTGTTATGAAACTGTACATTCCGCGGAAATGGGGGGTCGAGGCTTTTTAAATGCCAAAACCCTCCATAACCGTGAAGTGTGCATGTGGTGGCAGTTGACAAGGGCCTCACGCCGCTCTCCTTGGCAAATGAGAACTGGCGTAAACCGGTGGTACTTAGCACCGAGGACCGCAGAGACGTATGGAAAGGCAAGGAGCTGCACGGGCGGTTCTATCGGGCTTTGACAGGGCCCGATGTGGACCTGCATGCGTCGGTGAACTGGCTGCGATTCGACAACCTCTTTGGGGAAACCAAGGGTTTTGTCTGTGCAATTGCGGACGAAGTTATCAAGACGAACAACTACCGGAAATATATCATGAAGGACGGTACGGTCGACATCTGTCGGGCATGCCGCCGTCCCGGAGAATCTCTCCGACATATCATTTCCGGTTGTTCTCATCTTGCTAACGGAGAGTACTTGCACAGACACAACCTAGTGGCCAGGATCATCCATCAGCAACTTGCCCTTCAATACGGCCTTGTCGAATCTGAGGTGCCGTACTACAAGTACACACCGGGGCCGGTTCTCGAAAATGGCCGTGCATTGCTCTATTGGGATCGCTCTATCATCACGGACAGGACTGTTGTAGCCAATAAGCCTGATATCGTGCTGGTAGACTGATCCCAACGCCGGGTGCTCGTTGACATCACCATTCCGCATGACGAGAACCTCGTGAAGGCTGAGAAGGACAAACTCAGCAAGTACCTTGACTTGGCTCACGAGGTAACCGCCATGTGGAATGTTGACTCAACGAGCATTGTCCCGATAGTCGTTTCGGCAAACGGCCTTATAGCGAAGAGCCTCGACCAACACCTTGAGAGCCTCTCGCTAGATGGTTGGATCAAGGGTCAGATTCAGAAGGCAGTACTCCTTGACATGGCACGTATTGTCAGGAGGTTCCTCACTCTGCAGCCCTAACCACCGGTAGCTTGGGTCCTGCCCCGCTGCTGGCGGCACTCTAGGTTTAGGTTTTTTATAGTATTTTTGTAAATTCCTTTTTATACAAATATTGTAAAAAACATATTCTTAAGAATTGTAAATAAATGAGTGAATATCAATTGTATCAATAAAAATCAATTTTTTTTTTAACATCCCTACTCCTATTGCGATAAAAAAGTAATAAGATGCATGGGGTTTTTTGGCGGGAACGCGGAAAAGTTCACGTCGGTGCATTGTATTATTTTACAAAACTTATGCTTTTTCCAGTGTTAATGTTTAAAATTGGTGGTGTTTTACGCATTAAGTGCTGAATTACGAGCATGAGTGTGGGCAAGTGATATAATGTAGTGAAACGTGTGGTTTTTCGTGTTGCTTCCAAAATTCCATAGAAGCCTCTAGTAAAGTCGCCACCACTTTACTAGGGCATGCCTTAGACTGGATTATGACTTAGACTAGACTATGACTACGCTGACTGTGACTATGACTATTTCCATAATACGATGAAAATTTACAAAACTTGACACTGGCTAAATACACTATGTGTGGAGCCAAAATATAAAGAAAAAAAAAAGATGCATAGGGGAGTTTTGGCGGGAACGTGAAAAAGTTCACGTCGTTGCATTGTATTATTTTTCAAAACTCGTGCTTTTTCCAGTGTTACCTAATGTTTAAAATTGGTGGCGTTTTACGTATTAAGTGCTGAAATACAAGCATGAGTGTGGGCAAGTGATATAATATGGCGAAACGTGGTTTTTCGTGTTGCTTCCAAAATTCCATAGAAGCTTCTAGTAAAGTTGCCACCACTTTACTAGGGCATGACTTAGACTGGACTACGACTACCCAGACTGTGACTAAGACTTGACTTTACGTGAAATATTCTATCACTATGAAAAATTACAATATTTGACACTGGCTAAATACACTATGTGTGGAGCCAAAATAAAAGAGAAAAAAAAAGATGCATGGGATTTTACTCATTTTACGATTTGTATTGTTGTACTCAGGCCCGGGTCAGCTTTAGTACCGATGTCTCCACGAAACGCTCGTGTCACACGCATTCCGACATTTTCTTTGCATCAAGTGACTTCTATAATGTCAAAAGTCACTTGTGTTGTTGTCATGGAAATTATGTACATAACACAACCTAATTAATCGGTATAATTCGTAGTTTTTCTGGCTTTTTGTGTATAATTTCAAATTAATATATCATTATCATCATCTTCTTTGCCTTTTTCCCATTTCGCATTTGTTATTGGGGTCGGCTCCCAAGCTCCCAGTCTAATCTGTAGCGGCAAGCTATCAGAATTACACGAGCGACTACAGGATCGGACCGTGAGTTTGCCTAATTCTCAGCTGTTCTTGTTTTTCGTTAATCCTGATAGCTTCAGGTTTCGCACATTTATAAGTAAATCTAGATAAGACCCGTTAAATTTCAGTAGGGGCTGGGGGCCCTTTATCTCCACGGCGCGCTGGGCTGAAGCTCAAATTGCCCTTATACAAGATCTGGCCCTGAGCGACTGCCATCTGATCTCACAACCCATAAGGAACCAGTAACAAGGATGGTTAGACCTGGTATCAGATTCTATCAGGCGTCTGACTTCCCGTAACGATTGCCATAGATGGTATTATGACAACTGGGACCGACGGCTCTCGGAGGCACGGATGGCATCGAAAACTGCACATAACTTACTAGATAAATCATCGCCAAAATCACTTTGATATACCCCCAATTTGATGGGATGGGTAACCGTCTTCTGCATGGATATCCTTGTTCACTGCAAATGAAGTGTTGCACGGGATTCCCTTGAGCTTATCTGGTGAGTAAACTCAATTTGAATAGCAAAAATAAATAATTAAAATAAAAATGGTTTCAACCCAAAAAATGGCCTAAAAATGGCAGTAAAAATACAAAGCTTAGGCTAAGAAATAAAAATAAATAAAAGCTATTTCAGTCTCATTTGTTTCATTTAATCCTTATTAGCGGGTGCTTCATCTTCCTGTAGTATTAAAATGTAATAGGTTAAAATAATAATAATAACTTCCTATGTAACTTCCATGTCGATATTTTTTTGGCGTGGCGCGTCACTATGGTATCGATATCGATATTTGAATATGGAGCTAGGTACATCACTATGGCGACACCAGCGTTTCGTGGAGACACGGGAACTAATTGTCGATCATATAGAGCTGTCCTATCTGTCTTTGACTAGTATAGTAGATATCTGTGGTTGTACTAATGTAATTATTGTGTAAATCACGCCACGCACGCTCACAGAACTATTACATCTTTAATAATATGTCATACACGAAAGACGATCTGAAAGTGTACTGGAACAAAACGAACTACGCTTTTCCAATACTCAACGATTCTATTTTCACGGACTGCACAATCGCAGAGTATGAAGAAATTCATGAAATTATTGTCGGCTTCGGCATTCAAGTGAAAATTCGCGATCTCGTACTTATTCACATTGAGAAGTATCTCAGGCAGCATGTGGCGCCCTTATTCTGGTCTAAGTTTACCCGCGTCGAAGGCGAAATTAAAGGATTTCAGCTTTTCAAATCTGCTGTCAACGATCTTTACGAATCATTGGCCGGCTTCTCTCCTATGCTCCAGAGACTCTCTGTTTTGAACAATAGCTGCGGCGATAACAGACCAATCTATGGAGAAAATGATGTTTTATTAGGATTCAAACAACTAGTGCGTGCAACTTTACTCTCTCAACTGCCGTTGGATTTCCATGTGATTATAAATCATTTCTACAAAGTATCCTTCAATGTATTTGATAATGAATATGAGAACTCTGATATGGGAGAAGATGTGATGTGCTCAGGCTGTTGGAATGATTTTTCCGAATGCAACTGTGCTTACATTGTAAAAGTATTTCATGATACCAATAGAAAACTCATGGAGTTTCAGTTGCTTGAGCGATTGGCTGGCCAAGTGTTGACAAATTTCATACAAGTGAGGATTGAATCTCATATACAGAAACTATGCACTGGTACATTTGATGTCTCACACATAGGATTTCTAGAAAACTGGCTTGAAACCACAGTAGTATCGTGGCTGACAAGAATCTATTGTGCAGGCTCTTCAAAGCCTCCTCCAGATGATAGAAACATTCAAAACGCCATATCAAAGTTCAAGCAAAAATTAAGCTATTTCTTATATCTCAGTTATACAAAACTGAGAATAGATCAACTATTTAACATAATTATTGAATACCCAGACTCCCAGCCTGCAGTTGATGATATCAAGCTGTGCTTGGGTAAGACGGATTTGAGGCCTACTCTCTGTAAAAAACTGCAAAATGCTTTAGAAACAAGACTCCTTCATCCGGGAGTAAATACTCCTGACATTTTGACAGCTTACATATCCACTATTAGAGCTTTGAGACATTTGGATCCATCGGGAGTTATACTTGAAACTGTCACAAAACCAGTAAGGAATTATCTGAGAAATAGAGAGGACACAGTAAGAAGTGTTGTCAGTAGTCTCACAGAGGAAGGTGCAGGCAGTGAGTTGGCAGAAGAGTTAGCCAAGTTTGCAACTGAACCTGATGGAGACCAGGATAAGGATGAGGACTGGGATGAATGGATGCCTGATCCTGTGGATGCTGATCCTAAAGTCAACTCCAGTGACAGGAGAGCCAGTGACATAATATCAATGCTGGTCAATGTTTATGGCAGCAAGGAACTGTTTGTTAATGAATACAGAACTCTACTTGCAGACAGACTACTTGCTCAAGCTGCTATTAACACAGAAAAGGAAATAAGATACTTGGAACTCTTAAAGTTAAGATTTGGGGAGTCTCAGTTACACTTTTGTGAAGTAATGCTTAAAGATATATCTGATTCAAAGCGAATAAATGCACTTATAGAACAAGATACAACTATTTTAGAAATTAATAATAAAAAGTTTGCAGCCAATGCAATGATACTATCAGCTCAGTTTTGGCCACCATTTAAAGATGAAAGTCTTGAATTGCCTGAAGAAGTTAAACAACATTTAGAAGCCTACACAAAAGCTTTTGAAGCTTTGAAAGGAAACAGGACTTTGAGTTGGAAGCCACATCTTGGTAATGTTAATATTGAGATTGAAATTGGAGAGAAAAAGCTAGACTTGACGGTATCACCATTCAATGCCACTTTAATAATGCACTTCCAAAACAAGCCAGAATGGTCAATAGATGAGTTGCATCATGTTATGAAGGTCCCTGTTACAGTATTGAGAAGGAAAATAACATATTGGCAGTCAATGGGACTTATTACAGAGAAGAGTCCTGATCATTATGTGCTGGTGGATGATTCAGACCCTAACAAGGGCTCGGTTTCAACAAATCAAGTACAGGAAATGATATGTGAAGATGATGAAGCTGAGAGTGCCATGGCATCAGCACATGACCAACGAGAAGGGGAATTGCAAGTCTTCTGGTCTTATATTGTTGGAATGTTGACTAATCTAGACTCTTTACCGCTTGACAGAATCCACCAAATGTTAAAAATGTTTGCATCTCAGGCTCCTGGCACAGAGTGCAGCCTTCAAGAACTTAGGCAGTTCTTAGACACTAAAGTAAAAACCCATCAGCTAGTTTTTCAAGGTGGAATGTATAAATTACCTAAGAACTGAAACTAATATTTGTTTTATTATTCTATCCCATTATATTATTAAAATTCCACTCTATTTTAAATGGTCCAGTTAGTTCAGCATACTCATGATAAAGTACAATTTCATCCAATAGGATTAGTTGGTCCTCTACTAATTTAGAAGTTATATTGAGATGAGGGTGGACCAACGAATGTGGAATAAAAGTAGTATAACAAAAGTCATTCAGGATTTGCATTTTTATGTGTAGCTGTAAATTGCGTACTGTACGGAAATTATACACCTGCGAGGTGATCACGGAACTTGGATTGCAATGCAACAACAAAAATTTCATTCCGAATTTGAAAATTTCCATAGTAACTGCACATAATTTTCGTATTTTGTATTTCGAAACTGTCAAATCCATACATTTTTGTGTTTCTATCGGTTGCAATCAAGTTACATAATCACCTAGCTGATCCTGGACACTGAAGTTTCACTAACAACATCCACGAGCTACACCAACGCCTGCCAAAAGTACATATTCATACACAAAGCGAACAACAATAATTCAGATATGTTAATAGAACATACCTACATTCACGAGAAAAATATGCTTATTACCTAAAGAAAGAAGCCAAATATCCCAAAAAAAAGGAGCTAAGAAGCTAAATACAATTTTTTAGAGCTGCCGATGTGAAAAAAGTGCTAAAAGCTCTAAAAGAGCTGATTTGGCAACACTGCGTACAAATGCCGTCATGTGAATGCTCCAACCGCGCAGCTTCGCGCGTTCATGTGAACTTAGCCTAGAACAGGGGAAAGACAATATTGTCTACCGCCCGTGCTAACCCAGCTGATTTATCCCACTAGACTCATCGTGTTGTCTTGTGGTGGGACAACTGCCACTATATTTAGACAAATGACATCAAATTCGGACCCACTTTAGTAGTAATGTAACACTGGACTGGTTGTAAAAGAAACACATTGGAAAGTTTAACAAAACTTTATTACTCCATTTTGAATATAAAAACTTGGTTACATTACAGTATGTCTGATTTAATAACCAGATTACTTGTTGTTATAATGTGTGACGATTATTCTGAATATGAAGCTGTTATGTATTGCAATCAACAATTAATAAATTAGCTCAAAATAAATTATAAGTAATACCACCACATTGTTTAATAAAATTATGAATAACAATTTAATACTAATAAGTGAATTCAATACATATTTTCGTGTCAGTCTTAATATCTATCAAAATACTGATTAAAATTAAAAGTGGAAATAAGCAATGTTAGACACTAACAGTAGAAATAATTTAAAAACTAGGAGATACTGAGGCGATAAAGATTCTTCAAAAAAGCAATTAATGGAATGCAAAATAGTGGATAAGTCCAATTGCAGAAGGCAAACCATAAATGCATTAAAATATAAAATAAATATCACTAAGTAATAGTTTTAATTTCAGAAATGTTTTATTTGAAAGCAAAAGGGTGCTAGGTTTCAAGGAATATTTTAGTTTGGAATGTGTCTTGATGATAGATAGTAGGAGAACCCAAGGTAAAATACTTACACTATAATTCCCACCTGACAAAGGGTCGTATTACTGTTCAGTAATTACGGCGTATCAGTAACGGCGACGCTCACGAATCTTTAAGAGTTTAGAGTTAAGATTTTATTATAGTGCTGTGCTCGAGTCGTGATCCATTGTTCAGATTCATAGTTCACCTGGTTCATGTGGTCGGGACTACGCTTGAGAAGAGACATTACCGGGTACTTAATTGAATTTGAACACGCGGTATTTAGGCTTTGAAGTGACGCTGACTCAACTTTCTTAAACATTTTCAACATGGATATTTTTTTTAACTTTCTCTCTTTTAAGTTATAAAAGTAGCACAAACATAGTTCATGAACAATAACAAATCTCCGTTTATGGCTCTATTCAAATGTAGATTCAGGTAAGTAGTGCTTGAGCACTGTTCTGTAATAAGAATGATAACTGAGCTGAGCCATAGATTCTATTCTAATCTAAAGTAATGGTCAAATGATCGGAGATCAAGCTGTAGTCGAGGCTTGTTGTGTAATACGACCCTGAGAATGAAATAGCTTACTCGATATTATATAATAATGGATTGAAGGGTTCAAAACTCTTAAATTGAGTATTCACACTAAACTAAACAAAAGCAAGGAATATAACTTAGTTATCACATTAGGCTACTCGAACTTTAAGCATATAAGACCATAAGATAAGATTTTCATTTCTAGATCATAATTAATTCAGTAGAAAAGCGACATTCCTATAGAATTAGAAAATACTTTTGTAAAAATCTATTCAAAATAAATAAATATTTTTATAATCATATCAATCATAGATCAGATTTAGAAATATTGGGTAATACTAGAATTCAAATCCGCAAATAAATAGTTACATGTATAGTATAACAATTCTACGACAGTTAAAGCTCTAAATCTAGTTTACAATATGTACAGAAAATAAAATATGTGATGTTACACCATTCAAAATTCATTTCAGACTTTCATGAAACTTTAATTGTTAAGATATTCTGTAATGAGGCAACACTACATATTTTAGAAAGCTTACAAATTATTAAGTACATGAAATCATAAGTCCACCCACAGCAGGGCTTAAATCTCTTTTGGACGAATTAAGTGGCGAGAGATTGAGCCACTTTTTGAATAAAGAATTGCAATAAAAAAAATCTCATATACACTGCATAGTTTGTCTTAAACATCTTTGAGATAAGTTAGCTTGTAATTCTCAATTTAAGAACCGGCACTATGTATAGGCATGGGGTATAAAACACCAGCACCCCAATTCCCATCCCATCGAAAAAGTTTCGATTCGAAATTTACGCTCTCCGTCTCCATCTACATTCAGGATGAAGGTGACGGATGAGAGTGTAGATATCGAATCGAAACGTTTTCGATAAGTTGGGAATCAAGGTGCTGAGCAATAAAATGAATTACGCTTCGCATCCAGATAGTGGCGCCGTTTTGACACTCCAATAAAACCTCTCAATTTACCTACACAAACCGCAGACATCTAATCCGTAAGCAGACTTAACATAAGAGAAGTATTGCGTGCCACTTTTTACAACATGCAAATCTCACGCACAGTGACATGCACATCAAAACTTACTGGTGAAAAAATAATTCGGGTGTGTTCCTATATGGATCGTTGCCACACAACGATGTTTCCATGGTAACATGATTGCGTTTTGCGCACGCGTTCCTTTTTGTCCATGGGTGCGTAAGTGTTGCAACAGCAAAAAGGAAAGAGATAAAGTTTTCAATCAAATTTTCAAGATTCAATTTTAAGATCAAATGTTATTAAGAGTGAAAGTAATAGATATATCATTTATTCTCGTCTAAGTAGTAGTGAAGACAATGTTAGGTCTGCTTACTGTATAGTATTAGATGTCTGTGACACAAACAATAGACAGATGACATTAGTATGCGCTATGCGCTTACTGTCGACACGAAATTCATGTAGAATTGTATCTATCTGGGGGCGACGCGTATTTTTTTCGTGATCTGTGGGTATAAATGACTATCACCATTATCTTCAGAATTTTTCTTGTAGTTAATGTTTTGGTAATAACTCTCATTACATAATTTATTAGTGCTCATTTTAGGGTGAGTTTTTGACCCGTAGTTTAGGTAAGCAATAGTTAAAATCTCTAACAAATTTTGACCATTGGTTAGAATTTGGTAGAGTGTTTAACCATTGATTACCTTAACGACGGACCAAAAACCCCACCCTTAGTATTGCTTCATTTACACCCCATATAAAGTTGTCTTAGCCTTTTGATGCATCTGAAACAAGTTTGCAGTGATGCAGCTTCCTAAAGAATAATACCTAACCGGCATTTCAAAGTCAGCATGACAACATGTTTCTTCCATAAATGGGCAAAATAATCCTTAGATAAGGGAATAGACTTTTGTGGCGCATCCTTTTTATTCCCTTATCTAAGATATGATCTCGGTAGCTTACAGCTGGCACTAATGAGTCATTTGACTACCCGCATTTTTGAATGTTTTTGTTGAAGTAATAACAGATTTCAATCGTTGTATAATAATTAGGTAGAATCTATTTTTTGTTTGATACTGATTGTTGAAAATACGAAATATTACAAACAACACTTATTAATTAAATAATATTAGATAAAATATAGTGATTAAGGGTCATAAAAAGGTAAGAATTTGAATCAAGCACCATAATTGAAAGATTTATCAGACTTGAGACCCAAATTAAATATTAATTTGTATTAAAATATCTGTCTAATCAAACAGGTCCATAGAAAAACCAAGAGCTTTAGTGCAACTCAACTGAGAATAATATAAATCAGCAAAGATAAGATTATAGTTCTTAAAAATTTAAAAAATCCCATTTTAGAACCATAATATTATCTTTGTACATACATTAAGTTCGGTTTACACTCAAAAAATCCATTCCATGATCATATAAATCTGTGTTATATATATTATAACGTACTATACACGTTTATATTGCCGTTACAAATCTCTATAAAAGCCTATATCGTTCGGGGCTTACGTCTACATTGAGGAAAAGATACATTAAGCCGACTATAGTTTTCTCACTCCCACTTCACTTCCACCAAGATTGGTAGAAGTGAGCTAAAAATAATTTTCAGCTTTTTCTTTCGAGTTATAATTTAGTACCCCTCATCGATTCTTGCGTGGTGCGGGCGAGGGTTGTATAGCGAGCGGGGAGGAGGTGATGGGTGCGGAGTGCGGGGCGGGGGTTCCGTGCGGCGGCCGCTTGAACGGCCCGAGACGTTTCAGGGGACGCGGTGACACGCTGTGGGGCTCGTTTGGGCCGCTCCATGCACTTGCGCCGTGATCCAGGAGCGCCGCCGCTAGACGACCCGTGGTTTGCTCTGTGAATACGGTTGTTTATGATAGGTACGTATAGGATAAAATATGTTAACACGGTAACTGAACATCTCTAAAAGTATGTATCAAAAAAATTAATTGGATACTTGGTGATCGTTGTATGATGTACAGGAATAGTTAACTAAAAATTACTCCATCATCAAAATGTTACTAGTTTGAGGGTTATTTAACCACAAAACACAGGGATATATTATGTAGTAACAAATAACAAAATGATAAAAAGAAATCTTACGTCATCTAAGTGAAGGAAAATATTAATTAAAATTTTCAAATCCACGATTATGCTAAACTTAATCGTTTTCCAATAAATTAAAATAATATATCCGTTATGAAAAATGTGCGAGTGAGTATATGAAGGTGTGCGAACGAGACAGCATATTACCTGTAGCCTGAGTCCTCTCACTAGGCACAGGGTCCCGCACCCGCTGCACGAACGCCTCGAAGGTGTCGTGGTGAGTGTGCACTTGCACCAGAGAGTCCAGCGCCCGCGCTCGCTCGCTGTAAGCGTGCTGGTAGAGCGGCAGCGTGGCTCGCACCGCGCGCCCGCCCGCGCCGGCCGCGCACCGGACCAAGGCTGCGGCGCTGCGCACTCCCACCACCATCTCTTCCCATATCGGACCGAATATACACACCTGCGGATAATAAGTTAGTTTAAAATTTATTAATCACATAACCTCTAACCAGCTGAAAACTGCTCATAAAAAAGTAAATTAAAATGGGATAATAGTTAGTAATTTTTTATAAATAAATCAGTCATCAGCTCACAGCGCAATCTAGCTGCGAACTAAACAGAGCCTTGGGATCACAAAACTTGGTTGAAATTGCTGGACACTCAAAGAACATCGGCCAAGATTCATACTAATAGCATACCTACACCTGACATGGTGACGAGACGAATAAGAATAAGACTATTGTTTCTAAATACATCAGTGTCCCTACTACACGTAAATAAAAGGGAAACTTTGTTTATTTATTTGTATGTTTATGCGTGGCTATCATTCGAATACTGCTAAACCTAGATGACATTTTGCACGCAAAATATTAATACTACCACGGAACAAGGAGTAAAGGAATGCCAATACACCAAGAAAACAGCGCAGATCAAAAATATGCCTAAAACTAGATGGCGTTGCAAAATGAGCGGGTTATAAGTTGAGCTCAGATCAGAAATATGGCAAAAAAATTTAAACCTGGATGGCGCTGCAAAATGAGCGGGCTATACGGGCAGCTACGGCGGGTTAGGTTAAAAACGGGTTTTTAGCATATTTCTGATTTGCGCTCAACTTATAACCTGCTGATTTTGCAACGCCATCTAGTTTTAGGCCAGTTTTTGATCTACGCTGTTTTCTTGGTGTATTGGCATTCCTTTCCTCCTTGTTTCATGATACTACGGAGATCAACATCGAGTCGAATTGGCTTTATCGTTTATATTCGGTTGTTTTCAGGGGAACTACGTAACAAGTAACAGTGGCACTAACGTCCGGTTTCCTGGCCACAGTGCAGCGCAGCAGGCCGCCTGGCAGCGGGTAGAGGACGATCAGAACGTCGCAGAACTGTGTGGGCAGCGTGTCGCGCTTGTATGGCCGCCAGTGTTCGCTCCACACAACGTGAACTTCGTCGTTGCCCAAGTGCCGCGTCTGGAAGGATACAATTTGGATAGTAATAACGCTTCAATAGCTGGAAGAGGTCCACTGCTGAACATAGGCCACCGCCATAAAACGCCACTTTGGACACTTATCTTAGGTGGGTTTGCCATAATCACCACGCTTGGCAGGCGGTTTGGTGATCGCAGATTTTAATGTACCGAGGAGAACGCTGCTGCCCATTCTCTGGATATTCCCTTAGCCGGCTCCTTACGGAAATGGAGTCCCATCTGAACTGTATACGCTGACACAAATATATGAAAAAATGGAGTTATAGGTCATTAGAATTTTTAGAAACAATTCAGAAGATACCCCCTAGTACGAGTTTATTCAAATGTAAATTATTGTATCGAGTATCATAAAATATGAAAAGAGTTCTGCAGATTTCCTCTTTTTAAGTTGCGATATGACATCTCTAGATGGCATATATCCTTCTGGTTGGAGCTTGTCTTATAATGGTGTGGTGTGGTGTATACCTACCTGACCTCTCACACAGAACACAACCAAAAAGTTAGAAACCTTTGAGATATGCCATCATATCATGAAAATCTCATGACGTGACTGCTTGACCGAGTAAGCAATATTAAAGTTTCATATGGGTACGCTAAGGATGGAGGTGGAGCTCATGAACACAGAGCGTAAAATGCTGTCATACTTCGGCTCCGTCATGAGAAACGATAAATTCAAAAAGGTTTCTCCTCATAGGCCACCGTGCTACACCTACAAGTGCATCGTCGCTTATCTTTAGGTGAGTTGCAGTCAAACGTTGGTCTATTCGTATAAAAAAAGCAAGCTTCTCTAACTTATTATCCAGGGGAAAATCTCGGGGAAGAAAAGTGTGGGCGTCATTCCTGGCAAGAACCTGCAGAAGTGGTTTGGCTGCAGTACCAATCTCTGTTTAGAGCGGCAGCATCGAATGCAAGGATAACGATGTCCAACCGCTAATAGGAGTGGAACTAGAAGATACATACATACCTTGTTGAGTATGTATCGGCCGCCACTGAAACCCACACCCACGTGACTCTCTAACTGTACCTACATCAAACATTACCCTCCTCCGCTTTCGTTACTGCTGCAGCTATTACTGTACGAGCTGCAGAGCCGATGACCGCGATATACCTCTCCCGATTTGATAACAACACGCCGGGATCAGATGTCATCCAGTATATCAAAGAAAGGTGCCAAGGGCGGATGCAGACAGAAGCCGATTGGCAGCTGTCGAGGCTGGAGCCAACGAGGACGACGAACTTCAAGTCTTTCGTCATCCGGTTTCCAGCTAAACAAAGAAAAACTCCTTGATCCTGGCTTTTGGCCAACAGGCATCGTGTTCCGACGGTACAGGGAGCTGACCCGAAACAAGAAAGCTCCTGCGATGCTGCACGCGTAATAAATAAGCCAGTTTAGTATAAAATATGGATGTTGGTCTGTAAGGTGTTTATGTATGGGCTTGTTTATTTTTAAACTGCAGTTGCCTGAAATAAAATGCTTATTATTCAGGCGCGGATACAGAGGGGGGGGGGGGCGCTCCCCCCTTGGCGCAGGCAGTCCAGCACCAAATGCGGTAATTAGGTAATGATTTGCGCCCCCCCCCCCCCCCTTAAGATATTTCTGTATCCGCGCCTGTTATTATTACACATGTTGTGGTTCGTACCTTGTTGAGTATGGTGTCGGGCGTGTCGGCGGGCATGCGCGTGGCGACGTGGAAGAGCGCCTCGAGCGTGAGCGTGGCGACGTAGGGCGCACTCACGCCGCCGCCGCCGCCGCCGCGCAGGCCGCCGCTGAAGCCCACGTGACTCTCCAACTCTACCTACATAGATAGAAAATTATTATTTGCAAAAACAACTAAAATAGTAGGTACATAATCTAACTTAACGCTATACAGCCACTGACCTCTATTATACTAGTGCGCTGAAATTCATAATGACCAATACTGACTGAACGCATTTGATTTTCGCCATTTTGGAGCTGACTTTGGCTTTTGGTTAGAGTGACATCGTGAGCGTCCTCGGAACTAATCAAACCAACCAATCAAAACTATAGATTTTCAAATTAAAATAAAAAATCCGTGTGGAAATTTCACACAGCGCCATCTAGCCCCAAACCACAGATAATTTAATACTATACTAGTAACTAAGCATAGCTCGTACTATGGGAACCAGATAACTGATAGTACTGATAGATACTAGATACTTTTTTGTAAATACATACATACAATACAATATAACACCCAGCCCAGTCACCGGATGGTTCCGACACAACAGCTGCGTTGTGTCGAAATGATCCACCTCACCCTTAGTGACACTCCCTAAACTCCTCAAAATTTAATTTTAGTATACCGTTGTCATTGGGTACCCATCGGCAAAGCTTGTGGTTTTGCCGATGGGTGCCTACATTCATTTGCATGTCTCGGTAGTGATTGTGTAATTTATATTTTTTCTGTGTACACATAGTTTAAGCTGCAATCCAGAACAGATTTGTTTGTATATTTACCTATTTGGAAATAGTCGTTGATTGTAATTTGTTTTGTGTACCTATATATATATATATATATATATATATATATATATATATATATATATATATATATATATATATATATATATATATATATATATATATAAATAAATAAAACAAACATCGACGTTCATCACACAAATGTTTGTTCTGGGTAGGAAGCGAACCCACAGCCTGTAGTTCAGAGCAGGCAGAGCTACTACCAACAGCTAACAGGCCAGTCATTTATATTTCCAGCCAGTCAATTATAGTTCTCAGGACGCTCGGAGTGGCGCTTCGAATCGGCACAAGAAACTCTCAATTTTTGTACGATATCGTCTATCCATCGTACTTGTATAACAGAGATCAGTGTATAGAGCATTATTTTCCAGTTAACCCCGGTGTATTGTGGCAGATTTAATGTATATAATTTGTACATTTTGCGTGTTGTACATTATAAGCCAGAGCGTTCCAAACCTGGCAACGTGCCCATAATGCTGGCGATCGCACCAAAACATAACGCCAAATCCTTATCGAAGGCACCCCGCCCCCTAATTACTTAATTTGCGACAGGCGTAAATCTCGCGGTGATTGCTGTCATACATCATTAGTGGTGTAGCGTAGCATACATGCTCGACACCACTAATGATGCATGACAGCAATCACCGCGAGATTTACGCCTGTCGCAAATTAGGTAATTAGGGGGCCGGTCCCCATGGCCCTAGCGTCTCTACGCCAAATGGCACAAATATGAAGCTTCTGTCAAAGCTAGAATAGTTGCGCTGCTTCGCGGGTTCCGCAGGCGTAGCAGCGCCGCCTGCAAAACTTATTGAAGTTTACCTCCCAAGCCAGCGCGGCAAGAAACGCTTCATAAGCGGGGCTGCCGCATCGGTTTGAGAGGATCTCATTCCGGGTCTCCTGTCCTTTCCCGACGTATATCACCGCCACTTTGTGGGTTTCACGGCATCTGCGGAACGGTCGCGTTTTGTTACCTTCTTTAGATAGTCAATTAAGTTAGCACTTTGACAGTTACATGTAGGCCTGGTAGACCCGCACAAGTCCGGCTAACGCATTTACTTTGTTGGGTAAAAAAGTTGGGACTGCACGGAACAATTTTAGCGTTTTTATGGGGACTGTCAAAATGTTAAGAACATGCAAAGAACACTTTAGTGAAACAATGGTGGGTATCGAGTCAAGTTAACTACCATACACAATGTAATCAATGTGTGTTTCGAATGCTGATGATACGCATAACAATAAATTAACAAATAAAAGACGCACAAGTGTCGCACGTCCAACATTTTAGTTGGATTAAATACACAAAATGTGTACAAAGGTGGGCTTGCGAACAGTGGTCCACCAAAGCGTGCAGGAAAAAAAGTAGTTTCAGCAGTGTCGCTTCCCAACTTACGCGAGGCGCGTATTTTCACCTATATGGACTTAAAAATTTTTTAACATTAGATGACACAAACGGAAAAAAGTATAATAAATTATTATATCTGTGGACACGTCAAAGCGACGTCAGTTAGTAAAAAAAAGTAATTAATTAAATACTTCATTAAATAAATAATTAATTGAATACTTTCGTGCATTTAATTTCAAAATTAAATTAACTGGTATTCTAAATAACCCGTACAAACCCTACCTGTGCGCATCCAAGTTCTTCAATTCCCTCAACAGCCGGTCGGTTCTCTTCAAGAGATGCGCATGGTTCCGTCTCGCAGGCGCCAACACTCCCATCTGCGCCGCCAGTTGGCGACAATGGGCGAACGAACTCTTGGTCTCTTCAGCGCACCACGGGACTTGTTCTTCTTCTTCTGTGCTGTACGACAAACGTCGAGGGGAAAAAATTTAAATGATTAAACCAGAAAAAGAAAATCTTGAGGTCTCAGAGTTACAAACTCTCTATGAGAGTTAAAACAGTTGTGTAAAAATATTTAGAGATTACTCAATGAGCATCCTGTTCTGTGTGGAATTCTGTACATTTCTAAGAATACAATTCAAAAGATTAAGTTAAAATGTAGCAAAATGCAATACAATGCCTTTTTTCAGTTCGTCTAGGGGGCTACCCCCACTTATTCTGCTAGTTGCCAGTTATTCTGCCGCCAAGCAGTAGTGTGCAAGCATTGTAGCTAGTAAAATTACTGGTTAAATGAGACTTAATGACCTGATCTCACAATTAATAATCTTATCACTAGATTGTGCTAAGTAATCTTTGTTTGATTGTCTCAGGATGACGTGCACACTGTAGTATCATGCGAAATAAACTTTGTTTTAGAAACTAACGTGAGTAGTAATTCATAACTACAACAAGTAAACGGTTACATGACTAAAATTACGTGAGTGAAAGCCGTTTACTAGTCGTAGTTTATATTTCAGAGTTCGGAGTGGCACTGCAACATACGACGCCGTTCGCCGAACGAACGATTAGCTCGTCACGTCGTTAGACGTGTACTGACTAACCTGGCAGCCTCGCGGCATTGCCTGCCGAGTGCAGAGGCAACGTGCCGCCAGTATACCTGTCTCTCTGCGCCAGGTAGTGCCGCTCGTGGTTCCGGTGCGCCACGAGCGCGGCCACCAGCTCGCCCTCGGCGCCGGGCGCCAGCGGGGACGCGCCCGCCTCGTCCAGCCGCCGCCCGCACGCCACCTCCGGGGACGTGTGCCCGATGTACGCTAGCACCTGGACATACCTTGCTATCGGTGCCCAATAACACCACAAGCCGATCTGGGCCCTAAACCTGTATGACCTTACTATTCCTTACTTCGAAACCACGCGAATTCCTTGTCTTACATAATAAATCTGCAATAATCTATTCTTTACGAAATGAAAACGAAACTGCGCGAAATTAATTTGGAATTGGCGCGATTTGAACTGTCAAAAATCATAATGTTCCACTGAGACGCGTTCCGAAATATCACATCAACACGTCAAAAGTTACCACTTATGTCAACATTTATCCAAAATAAAAACAACTTTAATGTAAAGTGAAGGTATTTCTAATACTGTGACACGATATGAACAAGACCCTCCGTGTCGTAAGATAAGGACGTGTTTTCGTATCGTGCGGAATCTGTGTTTTCATACAGAATTAGGGCCCTGGACAGGTTTAGGCCGGGTTTCCACTTGCAAGAAAACTTCTGCAAGAAGTGTCCTACCGTCTATTAGACCGTAGCTTACAAATGCAAACTAGGAAAACATAACAGCGTACACTTTCAAGCTACAGCAGTCTGATAGACAGTCGGACACGTCTTGCAGAAGGTTTCTTGCAAGTGGAAACCCGGCCTTAGTCCGTTGGACACTTGGGTCCCTAGAATGCGCACGGAGAAGGGTGTGTCCGTTTGACACCTAAAAAAATGGCACGGTATGATCCACTAACGTATTAAGACATACAAGTAGCTATAATGTAATACTTACATGGTCCAACTGGTGTTTGTCAGGCGGTGAGTTCTTGTAATCTGGTAACAAGTCTGGAGGCAACGGCGGCGGCAGGGACGACAGCGTGTTGTCTCTCGGACTATCCACACTGGAGCATAAATTTACGTTAGCAAAGATATTAGGTGCTGCTTTTCATCTCAGTCAATACATCTGGCTCCAATAAGAAAATAAATATAGGGACATCTGAAAAAAATAGGGCGGAGTTTTTGAAGTTGGCTGAGCCACCAAATATGTTTAAAATTCCAAAAGTTTTCAAAGTATATTTCCAAAGTGTGAAAAAAATGTTGTAATATAAAAAAAAAAATCAAGTTGTCATTCTCACCTATCTGGCAAAGGCAACGGTTCCAAAGGTTCCTCGGAAGCGGTGGATGGGTCATAGTAAAGTGCGGACGCGTCCCAGCACGCTTTGCCAGCGATATCACGCAGCAATACTCTGACTTGACGGTCCGATGTCGCAAGACCTAAGAACAACATTATAGGATCAGGATTACATGGCGAGGACCTTTTTAGTATGTTTACCTCGGAAGTACCCTATACCCATCCTTGAAGTCAAAAATTCTGTCCCCCTCCATGCACTCTATAATCATTCGTTAACTGGATTATATTATATTTTCATATTTGACCTTAATCGGTTTATTGCATGCCATTTCTACAAATCACAACTTTTTAAAAACATAGCATATAAGTGACTCAAACATCTACAAGATGTTTGAGTCACCTATAGCAATGTCTTTTATTTCTTAAACAATTTTATCTACCTGGTGTGGTCCCACCGGCAGGCGGCATATCAAGTGCGGGTAGTTCGATGAGCGACGCCAGTGTAGAGTCACTGAACCGCATCAGCTGTATATGATTGGCCGTGAGTACCGCGGGGCCTAGCTCCGGGCCTAGAGATGGACTGTCATGCTGCTCACACACGCTGGATGAGAGCTGGCAACCGCTCCAAAGCGGCCAGTGGCCTAGGAATAGCACCAGTTGGGTGCATATCTGTAATAAATGGGAATATGGATTAGTAAAATAAAAATTGTGATAAAAATATAGCTGTATGTAGATAAGTACTTCTTTTCTTTTTGAAATTTTGCCTCGTTAATCTTTACTTAAAACATGGTGGTCCAAAAACCTGACTACATCTACATCTCTGTATGGACTACTACTGCTAGCTGTATTGGGCATCGAAGATTTACTCTGAAACTAAAATAAAAATAAACTTCGAGATATGAGAAATAATCTCAAAATAGCCGGAATTAAAAAACGTTGAAATTGTAAATAAAACGCACCACTAGCATTGCACCGGATGATGGTGTAACCACATCTGTATCATAGCATTAATTGCACCAACTTGTGTTACTTGAAACATTTTGACAGTTCACGGAAAAGTCCAATGGCAAAAAGTAATATGCAGTAAAATATTACACTTAATAACTAATGCTAATTCACTGATAGAAAACATGGAGAATGCTATTGTATGGAAATTATAAGAAACGTATTTCAAAGTCTCGCGCAATATCAAGTCCTACTTACCGTCTGAGCCCAAAGTTTCACATCTATGGTCGACGCTGGTGATGACTTCGGCCCTAAATTGTCCAACTGAACATTCGGGTCGAAATCTTCATCAACCGGCAGAGAAAGCCCTTCTATATCAGATCCGTTAGTCCCTTTCATGACCGCATACAGCACCTGAAATGTTTAAGCGAAATCAGCGTGTAAATATGACAAGGTTAGTGTCAAAGTTCAAGGCGGGACTCTTACTATCGCGTGAGGTTATGCAAGAAGAAAATGTTTCGTAATAGAATGACGCAGAATAACTGCATTTTGTACATATTAAAATAGAAATTGTGTCCTTAAAATAACAAAAGAATGTTAAATGGAAAGGTAGAAGAAACCGTTCGTGACTCAATTTTTTCCTTTACATGAAAATTAATCTTTTGAATACGCTAAGCAGGTAATACTGCTATATGAATCATAAACTTTATTTGCATTTAATTTTAATGTTTGCATGTTAAAATCTACTTTATATTATAACTAATTATTATTATTTTTTTTTTTTTTTTTTTTTTTTTATGTTATTGAATGACGTGACGAGCTAGTCGTTCACCTGATGTTAAGTGACACGGCCGCCCATTATTACTAGAACTGAAAAATATTTATATAACACGAAAGTTTTGACTAGTGATTAGGTCATCGATCATGATATTATAAAGTACCTCTGTCATTTATACTGCACATTTAATTATGTGAACGAACCTTTGCATGTTCATACAAGATACATTTATAATCCGAGCAGCGCAGGAATGGAACACTTTACCAGCGTCTTTGTTTCCCGATAAGTACAATCTGGAGCTCTTCAAATCGCGAGTGAATAGGTATTTTCTAGGCAAGCATGTACCATCGGTCCATCGTAGACCGCGTCGTCACTTTCCATCAGGTGAGATTGCGGTCAATTGCAGGCCTATTCAGTTATAAAATAAATATTCGGGTCATCTATTTCATCTTCGAGAAAGTGCACAATTCGCATAGATAACATGAAAGAAAGTACTGCTTTCTACCTGCGGCCTATATACCTATAACATCAGCACGCAGAACTTGAAAAAACCGTTAACAATATCACCTATACATTTTTCGCAATAAAACAAACACTTACGCAAGGTCCACCGCCAAATCTCATTTAGTGGGACGGCCCGCCTCTTTCTATTAGCACTATATTACGCGCATGTAAAATAAAGTGTTGACACCAATTAGTGGCTGCATTTAAAAAGGTTGGTAGAAGCCGAGATGAGCACAGTCAACTGACAACTTCAGTACCGTAGTTACCTACTTACACAAACCCCACGCACTTCAAAATGCATAAATTCGTAAGTGAACATTTTAAGATAATTTTGTGTAACGCGGTTGTGTTAAAAAAAATAGTAGAGAAAACACGTACTTAGTTTAAACTATCTTGGAAATATAGAATCCAAATGCGTCTTTTCAAGTTGTTCTAAAATCGGTTTCCAAAGTAAAAAGTTTGACATCCATTTACGAATATAACCACAATAATTAAATAATTCTCAACTTAATTTTAAGCACCATTCGAGTTTAAATTTCTTTGCACCGTTGTTTTACTCTCATCAGGCATGAATCTTGCCACTAAGTTTGCAACTTTACCCTCTACAACATAAGGTCGTATTCCCCAGGTGTTGGTTTCCCTCGCCCTATTCGCCGTGGCTCTGGCGGCGCCGCAGCCCCAACAGCAGCCCGAGCAGCATCCAGTCTACATCCTCAAGCAAGATTCTGACATCAACTCGGAGGGATACAACTTTGAGTGAGTATTTATGTTTGTAATGCAGCCTTTCTTCAGTTTTTAGAAAATAGATTGTGTTTAGTAGACCCGAAGTGGTTTTTGGTCAAGACCTGGCGATGCAGGTCTGCCTTTAGGGTTCTTATTGCTACGTTTGTTTGCCATTGCACTTGCAGTGCAAAATTGATCTTCTTAATTTAAAATATTCAACAGAATATTCAGTACTTGAGCTAATTAAATTAATTCAGACATCTTAAAAAAATCTGTTTAGCAATAAAACTACCAACTTTTATCATAAAAATAACACGTAGACGCATTTCCCCAGTTTTGAAACTAGCGACGGCACCGCACGCCAGGAGAAGGGCACACTGAAGCAGATCAGCGAAGACCACAAGGCTATCGAAGTCCAAGGCAGCTACAAGTACACCGGCACCGACGGCCTGATCTACACCGTCACCTACACCGCTGACGAGAACGGTTTCCAACCTCAGGAACATGTGTCACATCAACAGTAAACATATCAACGCGTCAGCAAGTTAGTTAATATCGATGAGCAATTAATGAGCTTATGAACTGCAGCATTAACATCTGTGAGCGAATGCGTGGACAGTTGTTTTTTGGTAACGATTCATGCGTCTTTTGTTTTGTGAATCAATGAAAATAAGCCTACGTACAGTGAAATTCAGATCAACATCAAACTAGCTAAATTGTATAATGCTTCAACTTTGAACATAAATAACAACAGAATACAGAGCATTTTAGCTGATCGATGATGAAACAACTTGCGGTGCCGACATTAGTTAATTTTCCGCGGTAATGCCTACTACACAATGACACCAGCACACGCTCAAACTATTAGTGCTGATTAAGCGCAGTATTCTGACGTAAGTGTCGTGTGTAATAGGCGTTATTAGCGTATTGGCATGACGATATTCCGCCCTTGCGGATACGTCGAACACGAATAATGTATTTTGAAAGTTTGTGTAGGTTTTACTACACTTAAATTGTTTTTTTACTTAAGTTTTTAATTTTTTGTATGTGATATTTCTATATATTTGAAGAAATAAAATTGTTATAATATAAACTGATTTTAATCACTACCCTACATACAATAACCAGTTGTCACGTTTTATGACAATAATAATTATTATAACTATTTTTTAATTAAAAATCAGTATCATAATATTACTGAAATGGTTTTAAATTAGGTACATAAAATTGTACATAGCAGGATAGAGCTACTTATAAAGCTGTTCGCGTGCTAAATCGAGAAAACAAGTGATGAAAAATCATTAGAAAATTATGCTTTTTTAAAGTACATACATATAACCAAAGCTTACCTGGACCCTAATTCTGTATGAGTAATTTACGATTCCTTGCTTCGAAACCACGCGAATTCCTTGTCTTACATAAGAAATCTGCAAAAATCTATTCTTTATGAAATGAGAACGAAACCGCGCGAAATGAATGTGGAATTAACTGGGATTGGCGCGATTTGAACTGTCAAAAATCATATGTTCCACTCAGGCGCGTTCCGAAACATCGACCCGTTAAAAGTTACCACCACTTATGCCAATATTAATTATTCAAAATAAAACTAATTTTAATGTAAAGTGAAGGTATTTGTAAAGTTTTTCTGTCAATTTTTAATAATTACCCATGGCTTCGTTATATCACATAAATATATAAGCCATTCCTTTATTTAATTTTTTTAGTGGTTTTGGGATGAGAAATCCTTTAGTTCTAATTCGGAACGCACTCGAGGTATCCAAAACCATAGATAATTTGTCTTAGATTATACAGAATACAAAAATTGTCGATTCCTTGCTGTGACACGATTTGAACAAGACACGATAACGACGGGGTTTCTATATCGTGTGGAATCTATGTTTTCATACAGAATTATGGCCCTAAAGACCAAATTAATCGTGTCGTGCACTTAAAAGTGGTACGATATCTAAAAAAATAAAAGTGAACAGAACTGGCGAAGTATAGGGGAAAATTGATGATTGTTGATCAAAAAGGTACCGCAAAGATACACCGAAATAGCGTTTTTTTTTCAACTTCAAAAGGACATGACTTTGCTGATAGTAATTTATAATACTCGCGTAATCATAGAAAAAAAATTAAAAGCAGACCTTTCTATTGCCGTGTCGCTTCGACTGCACCTTCCACATAGTGGTAGGAGTGAGAAAACAATATCTCATAGATCTTTAGAACCCTTCTTCAATGGCTCGAGTGATGTTAGCATTTTACCTTAAATATCATAAGTAGTAGGGTCTGTTCGCGGTCCTTTTCCTGCATAAGGTAGGCGGGTCCACATCGCACTGCAAATTCGGCTAGACACAGCAGTAAAGACCCCGCCAGAGGCTTCACCGAGTCGCGGGAGCTACTTGACGATATCTGAGCGAGGCACGCGCATATCCATTTTATTATTTTACCTGTGAACAAAAAATTCATGTCTTTAGACTTTACAGTCTCACTCGACTAATAGCGCTAATAGGCTACTAAAAATTAACAACTTAATATTAATTTTATAAAGTAGGTTAAAAAAAATGCAATAATTGAAAAAATAAGTAAAATCGGTAAATAAATCACGGAGTAATAAGCTTTTAAAGTTTCTAGAGGGGCATCGCCTGTCCCTTTCTCGCAAAACAGAGCTTCCCCACAGTTACTATGGAAACGCACGTTAGTGACGTAACATGCCGAAGAGATTGTATGTAAAGCTACCACAGCTTAGTAATGAGGTACCATGAAGGAGCAGGAACTGGGCCATAATTCTGTATGAAAACACAGATTCCACACGACACAGAAACCACGTCGTTATCGTGTCTTGTTCAAATCGTGTCACAGCAAGGAATTGTCAATTTTTGTATTCTGTATAATCTAAGGCAAAAAAAATCTATCTATGACAGGTTTTGGATTCTTCGAGTGCGTTCCGAATTAGAACTAAAGGATATCTCATCCCAAAACCGCTAAAAAATTAAAATAAAGGAATGGCTTATTTATGTTGTGATATAACGAAACCATGGGTAATTATTAAAAATTTACAGAAAACCTTTAGAAATACCTTCACTTTACATTAAAATTAGTTTTATTTTGAATAATTAATATTGACATAAGTGGTGCTAACTTTCAACGGGTTCATGTTTCGGAACGCGCCTCAGTGGAACATATGATTTTTGACAGTTCAAATCGCGCCAATCACAGTTAATTCCACATTCATTTCGCACGGTTTCGTTTTCATTTCATAGAGAATAGATTTTTGCAGATTTCTTATGTAAGACAAGGAATTCGCGTGGTTTCGGAATTAGGGTCCTGACGTCACTGCAAGTTTGAACTGTCTCTTTCTATTCCTGTACTTATTTTAAAATACTTGTAACTTTGTAGTTTTTTGAGATATTTAATTTTTGTTTTCACAACTGTTTATTTTTTGGGAATATTATTAATTTGGGCAATAAAAAAATAGCACGACACAAACCAATTGGTTCGAAAGAGTAACAATAAATTTTATTGTTCTTACCAGCCAATCCAGGGTATAGTTCTACGATTCTATCTGTATAGTCTGCTAGCACCAGTATACAATCACTAACCACTTTGGCAATAGTCTTGTTTTTCATCTGCAAAGAAAAATAAAACATTATTAATCAGAATCAAGATTTTAAACTATTATGGCCATAGAAATAGGAATAAAAAGCGAATGGATCATTCTATTAAGTTTTTTAACCCGGTACACAAACTATCTTTGTATATACTTCAGAACTAGAAACCACATACTAACTGAATTTAAATTCTCTAAGAGAAAGAAGCAGGCAAGTTACTGTTCCCTTTCACTTCTAAAATTCACTCCTTTCACTTCAGTCTGATAAAAAAAAAAAAAAAAACCTTAATTTTTCATTTAGTCATTAGGTATCATAGTTACATGTTTACAATGCCTTGGAACGTTTTATATTATTGAATCTAGCTACATTTCTGCTGTCATAGTGAAGAACGCAGTAACTAACGTTATTGGCAAAATTGAGTTAGATCCATTTTCGGAATCGCCAAAAGAAAATTTATATTCTGTTCTTTCTCACGTATCTAAATTCCATTTGTATCCCAAAAACTCAGAAAGTAAGAATGCAGCAACTCAACTACTCGCAACTTTTTGTTTCTGCGGTTTTCTCAAAAACTTGTTTTACCTACTTACTGTATTTTTCATAAGGACAGCAGATTTATTCAACTTCTTTCCACAGCAAGCAGGAGCTTGCTGTGGAAATTATATGGAATAACACACGCTTTCCAGATGCACCACTTGCGGTGCTCTAGCATCCCATACAGGTAAAAGTAAAGCTAATAAAGACCTTATCACTTCACCATAAGCATCTGTAGCAGGCAGATGACGTAACTGAGTAGGCCGCTCGAATGTGAAGCGAATATGAACCATCCCGGCCAGCATGCGCACCGCGATAAAATTTTCTCGACACTCGTGTGATACTGTGACAAGACTATGGTAGCGCCTAAGTGTGTCTCACTCTAACAGCGACGACAAGTTTTCTCGCGGTGCGCATGCTAGGCCATCATATCACGTTATCATAAGCATATGTAGCAGGCAAGGAAAATGATATAGGTAGACGGTCAAACGATCACACGTGATCGCAGATTAACCCCCGGTTTCTCTTACGTTTGTTAAAGTTAAACTCAGGTCAACTTAAAAATACTGAACGCTCAATGGTTGCCTGTTGATCATCGGCTGTCGTCAACCAATGAGCGTATAGTATATGGTATGATTTTGATAAACGTATGAGAAACCGGGGGTAAATTAGGCGTATATACGTTACCATAAGCATCTGCAGCAGGCAGGTGACGTAGCTGGGCAGCCGCTCGCAGACCACTCGCTCGTCGAGCAGATGCGCAACATGCGCCAACAGTGCGCATGCGCCGGCGCAGCGCGCAGCCGCGCTGCCTTCACGTCTGCACACTCGCACCACTATGTTTAGCACGTGTTCCTGATACAAAAGAAGTTTCCTTACTGATTCGGCCATAAAATAAGAGAAGAGTCCTTGTACAGCACAGCAGATATACTAATAATAGTACACACAAAACGACTACTATCGGCCTCATTCCGAGTCGCGGCCCCCCCGGCGCAGACAGTCCAGCACAAAGCGCGGTAATTAGCCAATTTACCAGCAAGGTATAGGTGCATGGAATTCATCATTTAAAGAAAAGAAACAGCACAAATTGGTCCTGTATCATATACTTATGTGTTTTACCACCATATCCTCAACTCTCTTGCCCCCCCCCCCCCCCCCCCCCCCCTTAAGAAATTTCTGTGTTCCTTATAATATCTCAAAAATTAAGTTTATTGCTTATCTTTCGTTCAGAGGTTTACGCGTCATTTGATAGTACTGTCAAGAAATAAATACACTACTGTAGCATAGTAATTTCGCCAGCAATATTAAGTTAGCTATATCAGTCTGTATTACAGTAGTTACCTTGAGGTCAGGGCAAGAGACCGTATTGTACTGATGTGGGTAGGGCTGTAACATCGGCGCGTTCATTAGCCCGTCCGGTAGAGACAGCAGCGAGCCCAGGAATGTTACAGCGGCGGTGCGTGGACACTACAACAAAGGAACTAAAGTGGTAACAAGGTAACAACCCTGAAAGGCCACTATATAATATTGTCTTTCATATTGTCTACGCAATAAGCTCATTGTTGAACACTGGACAGACAGACAACCATTTGTACACAAAAAAAAAGCGCAAATAAGTACTTGTACTATCTGGGTGTTGTGGGTCCTCGTAGTTCCTGGGTCCCTAGATACAGGAAAGTTAGGGTCCAGGATCTATGTATGTTGATCGTTGGACGTTATTATTTATTTAAACATTTATTACAGCATTTTCTATGTTCATCATTAACAGCCTGAAGACGTCCACTGCTGAACATAGGCCTCCCCCAGAGCACGCCACCTTGAGCGGCTGCTCGCCTCCTGCATCCATCGGCTCCCCGCGGCTTTCTCCAGGTCGTCGGTCCACCGAGTGGGGGGCGTTTTCTATGTTACAAGGGCGCAAACAAGCATACGGCCTGATGGGAAGCGGTCACCGTATGGTAGCATATTGACATCTGTAATACAGGTTTTCATACTCATTTCTTGACCATTAAATAATTTGTGCCAAAGATACAATTCTACAGAGAGCCGGACGATTTATAGTTTTTTAAATATATGTAGATACAGTAGTACCCTTGCCATAAGTGTAGTGTAATGACTGAGAAAATAATAGAAAATCTGCTCTTATCAAAACATTTCTAACATTTCGAACGACTAGCTCGTTAAGTCATTTGTTCACATAAAAAAATCTTTGGTGCGAGTTATAAGTTAGGGAAAAACAACTTGAGATCGAGCGAGTCCAGCTGGGTTAGCATGGACAGTAGACAAAATTGTCTTTCCCCGTTTTACGTCACTTTCTTCATACTTTCTTGGAGTAAAACAGGGGAAAGACAGTTTTGTCTACCGGCCGTGCTAACCCTACTGCGTGGTACACGGTTGATAAAATAAACTTCGGGTACTTACCGAAGGTCCCATATCAGATGAGTTGAGCACTACAGTGGAAGCGTGAACAAAATCCAGTAGAAGGAGCGAGTAGCCATCGAGTGCGAGCGAGAGGTAACGAGGCGCGGCGTATTCTACTAACACATCTACTACCGACCGATCCTCGCCGGTCAGACCTGGAGAAAATAAACCTTATTAGTATTATTTTGCTGTCTTTGCCGATTGCTGTCTTTCGTGCATTTGTATCATGGTTTTGGTGATACTAATCTGTCTTCACGGAGCCAAATAGTAAAATCTATATTATAATATATTTTTGTTGTACATGCAAACTCATGCAGAATAGTGTAGGTACAGAAGATTCATTCCGCAACGACATTCAATAAATAACGAACCTTGCTACATCGGAATAAAGTTCAATTCAGCTGATATAGTTTTGCGAAATTATATTCACCTTCACGCTGCGTCTCTTTCTAACACGTAACTTTTACCTTCAAAGACGTTACAAGCCCAGACCAGCCTGCCGATGTACTTTTAGCTTCATACCTAAAGTGCGGAGTGCGTAAGGTCTGGTATTGCACAGAAATATTTTGCTTACCATGGTGCAACGCTCGTTGGTAAAGGTGCAAGTGCGCCAAATGCAATCGATTGTTGCATGAAGAAGGAGCGCCGGGGCCCTGCGCCTGCGTCGATTCGCACAGTAACCGCAATGCCAGTAGCTTTCCCGCCCTGAATGGAAGACGAAATAAATCATGTAAAAATAAATACATAATATCAATCACATGCTTCTTAAAAAGACATATTACAGTGGATTGCAAGTGCTGAGTAAAACCAGCCTGTAGGCGACGCCCTCTTCAGCTTAAATTCTTAAAAATAGTATTTTTACATCTAGTATGACTAAGTCTGGCAATGGCGTTACACGAAATACACCTCGTATCCTCGTATACAGTTTTTATTAGTTTTGATATACATATACTCATTAATTATTATTCTTAATTTAATGACATAACAATCATATAATATAATTGCAATTTATTGCAAATGTATACCAATAGAATTATTTACTGTTAAATAACTAAATAATGATTATTCTTATTTTAATGGTATATGTATCAGAATTAGATTAAGATATAATTCTCTACTGATAATGTTAAATATATGTACTGTTGGTGTTTCTATAAATAAATAAATAAATAATATAATATAATTTAAATTTGCAAGTGTATAACACCAATAGAATTATTTAAGTTTATTTGAAAATTGTATTATAGTATTGACCTAAACCTAATAATAATTTTCACATGCCACAAGTATAGGCTAAATGGAAGAACTACTTACTAAATCCTAACACCTACATCTATCTCCATTTATGTGAAATAAATTTCATTTCATTTCATTTGCTGCTAAATATAAGATTTTCCTAGGTAATAGACCAACATCATTTATAGAGCCTAAACACGAAATACAAATTAAATCATATTATTACGTTTATAGTGTAGCGCTCATAGCGAAGCACGACTAGCCGTTTCTAACCGATCGGTAAAGTTAAACAACGTTCGCGGCGGTCACTACTTTGATGGGTGACCGCTACGGCAAAAAGTGGTATTTACAAGAGAGCACTACCGTGCTTCGGAGGGCCCGTAAGCCGTCGGCCCTGGATGTTGTCGTAAGATAATAGTCGTTAAGCCAAGTCAGAAGCCTTAGGGCGGCATAAAAATTATAACAGCAGGGCTGACCACTTGCCTACACGAGAAAAAGATATAGTCAGCTGGACTACTTCACTTATTATTCCAAGTAATACAGCGAGTATTAATTACTATGAAGTACAAACCTGTGCGAAGGCGGTAACGCCTCTGCTTCGAGACACCATCCCGCAACCAAGTTGAAAGGCACGTGGATCTCCGTGTTGCCATTTAAGGTCTGATTAGCACTTATCTGGAATCACACAACAATATGTCATCATCACCGTCAGTCATGTTAGAGCATAAATACAAAGACATTTATATGTTGCTGAGGAAATTACATATTTTAAGACCTCAGTTCCTTTGGAAAGAAACAAGGAAGAGAAAATATTTTGCACCTCCTCCTCTGCTGTACTAACGTTTGTTTGTTTGACTGGTTTTCCCACCAAAAGAGCTGAACTAATTTGCATGTAAAGAGACGTTCCGTTGTACAATACGTAAAAAAAAAGAAAATTTTTAATAACTCAAGAGTAATAATTTTATTGAGCACTGTTGTACTCTTTAGTAGCACAAAAAATATTTGACCAAAATTTAGGCTAGATTCCATGCCTGCCAATAGGTATTGTACACTCTTCGATGCTCGTGCCCACCATGATGGTTTTGCGGTTTAGCGTTGCGAGCATTACCATATATTTTCTGATTAAAGCAAAAAAAACTAAATATTTTATAAAAAATGAATACTTAGTACAAAACGTTTCTAACATATCATAAGCATAACTGATTTTATAATGGAATAAGGCTCCATACATTTCTGGAATGTCTCTAAATATAAGATGTTAAACTTCCATAGTCACTAACATTACTAAGACTAGTATCGTCTTTAAATGTACACATATTTCTCACACTACCGACATACAACGTAAGGTACTTGAGTTTTAGGTTAGGCAATAAAAAAAGAATATTAAAAAAAAAATCGCGGAAAATTAAGTGTTCGCGTGGGAAAGGGGGAAGATTACGGGTGATACCGCTGAGCTCGGTGCCTCTAGTTAGAACTACAAGTCACTAAAAATGTTGCTTCACGCGCCATTTCGACGAAGGTACTACCTTAAGAATCGGAATAATAACCTCTTTATGATCGCACTTTATAAACACATTAGTTTGGGAAATATTACAAACATACACGGTGTTTCATTTTCAAATCCGTAGACTTATTGAAAATAAGGCAGTTCAAACAAAGTTTGACTATATTACACGCAAAATATGACAACCACACGCTTACAATTCCGGCCTCAGACCCATCACTATTCTCTTCGTCATCACTCAATAATCTTCGTTTATCATCACAAAAACGTTCTAGCACTTGGAAATCCATATTCAATCACCACAATTCTACTACAGCAACAATCTAAGCCGCACAGAATTGAATTAACACAAAATTGAAACCACACGAAAATAATCAATTACGCGTGAACAGCATTCGCAAAGTACCCACATAATATTTATAAATAAAAACAGTAAACAAACACCTCGTTATGTTTTTTTCGGCGGCGTAACAGCCTTCTTTTTCCTGGTCCTCTTTCGCATTGGCACTCTTTGAAAACCTTCGAATTTGACAACAGCGCGCACAATTTCAATAGAACCATTCATAGGCACGTTTGCACTATGAATTTTACAATTAACCGAATCAATCTTTATTTATGTGAAACAATAATGAGTCAATGAGATGAATCTCGATATTTTTACCGATCGAGCCATCTGTCAAACATTGAGATATCGACTGATAAGAGTGTTTGTGATAAACATTAACATATGGCCAGTGTGTTATAGAAAAATGTACGATATAGCATTATTTGGTTACGCAAGTGTTTGTATAAGGTACCGTTTCAATTTGAACTTACTAAATGTGGCCGATTTCATGTAAATGTTTGCTTTGTCGTGGGTGGGTAAATGAACTGGCGCGTTGAATGGGCGAGTGTGGCGTAATTTTTGCGATTGGGAAAGAATTAAGATTTGTACTCAATACCTATTTACGTTGAAATGACGATAATTTAGGAATTATTAGAGTATTGATCCTTTTTCTCGTGTAGGCAACTGGTCAGCCTTGGTGTCAGAATTTTTAGGCCGCGCAAAGGCTTCTGACTTGGCTTAACGACTTTGTCTTAAGACAACAGCCGGGACCGACGGCTTAACGTGCCCATTGACACTGATGGCCGTCCGTCCTTGTTTGAGATAACCGAATTTGTAATAATTTTTGGAACTTTAGTTCTTAGGTTTGGGTTTGTAATGTGTATATAAACAAATCGTGAAAAACGATCTTTTCCCACTTCATTGCGACCAAATTGAAGCCAATAAAAATTGTAATCATACAAAGTTTTGATAACGATAAACTGGTATATTGAAATTAGAAAATTGCAAAAGTAGATGCTTCCTGGAGGACCAGTTAAACTTTTTGTTATACACTAGCTGTGCCCGCGGTTTTACATACGTTGCCATAATTTTCCAGGATAAAAGCGTCTTATTTCAGGAACTAAACACAACACAAACACCCGTGTTTCAATTTTTAAAATAATATGACAGACAGGTGCGAGTAGGAAAACCCTCAGAGGTACGGTACGTATAGTTATTCGCGTTTATGATGATGATGGAGTACTAGAGAAATAATATAACGTTGAACCCGCATCGTAGGCACGCTTTGGTGGTGCAAGCTCAGATTAGATGGGATAAGTGTATACACTTATCCCAGTTGTAAATCTCTGATTTACTGTTTTTTTTGTTTACTTGTGATTAGAGACCATTGTGCATTTAAAATATTAAGTCAACAGAGTTGGAGTACGAGTGCAGGTAACGGGACGCTTCGATTTTCTTCGCTGCTTCGGAGACATTAATAAGAATCTAAAAGTTTCTGTCTGATGTCACAAACTTATTTACTAGTCTACTTAGGTGTCATTATATTGTGTAAGTGTAGAACGAGTTGTTTATTGCTTACCATACAGGAGCGAGCAAAGCGAGCAAGCGGTTTTAATAAAAAAACATGGCTTCCTGTTTTGCATACCTTGAGATCAGTATATTTGATATCAATTTCAGCTAAAGGGTCTCAAAAGACTGGCAGACAACACGATCATACATGGATACACAACAAATTGATCCAATAAGGGTGCCTTTTTATCGTTTCGAGTCTTTGCATAGCTTAAAACTGAAAGGCATTTTTTTACATTTTCAATCCCCTTGTGGTATCCATCGCTGTCCGCGTCGCGATCGCCGCGGACAGCGATGGATACCGCACAGTTTCGCGTTGTTGACGCTGCCGCTTCTCAGACGCACCGGGCGGCGTGGCTGAAACTTAATGCGAGTGCAGTAATGTGAAGTAGTTACCTTAAGCAGCGTAGAGTTGAGGTGTATAAGGTAGTTGTAGAGGTGCGCGTGCGCATGCGGGTCCCGCAGTAAGTTGGGGTCACCCAGGGCGGCCAGCATGCGCCTCCACAGGGCGGCCGCCACGTCGGGCAGCCAGCCGCGCGCCCGCCCGCCCATCACCACGCCCACACCCGCCTCGCCCTCGCTCCACTCTACATCAAACGACATGGGTCGGCTATGCGCTTCTATACCGACTGAAAAGAACGACACTGACACTTTTAATGAGGCGAATGTTGTGTAATTTCGATGTTAGCTTCGCAAGCCCCGAGCTATATGCATGACCTAACGTGAGCTATAAATATTTACCGAATATCTTCTCTTGAAAGAGTTTGACCAGTGAATGATCACGTCATAAACATTTCTTGCGTTTTAATTAGTCAAACGCTTTCACGAGAGAAGAGATACTGTCGATTCTTATATCTCATACTAGACCTGCCGCAATGATAAATTGTGCCACCGTGTCCTTTGGGTTTAGTACTGGCTCGCAGTAAGTGCTTGGTAGGCTCAATTTTGAAGGCTTTAGTTGACAGTCCTTAACTTACAAAAATATATCCGCTCTTACATTGCCGTCTATTTGACAAGAACAGCAACAGTTTTAGGAGTTTTAGATCTGTCAACTAAAGCCTTTAAAATTGGTCCCAGTATATGTTTGAACATTTTCTCGTAATAGCGTTATCCTAAATTGAATTTAAACAGTCCATTTTTTCGTTAAATTGGTGGAAAAGAACAGTTCTGCAGGCTTTATAACTTGCTAGTGTATGTTAGGTGGAACGTAATTGACTAAAGGCGTAGGTAGCTAAGACGGCATTTTTTTACTATCCTATAGCGGCTGGCTTGCAGCTCCAAGATGGGGTGTTGATCTCCTATCCTTTTCCAATGTCAAATAGAAGAAAACGACAGGTATTTCATATTCAGACACTCAACAGTACTATTTTTCAATTACATTATTATGTGTAAGCGAACCCCTTCCTATTAGGTTAGTAGATGTGATGTCGAAGGTTAACACCCGATACCTAATGACGTAGCTCTTCAGCGCTTCAAAAGCTTCACAATTGGCTTAGATCTGTTCCTTACCGACGTTTCCACCATCAGAAGCCAAATCTATCTGCAGAGGAGAATCTTTTATCGAACTGCTCTCTACGCCACTAGATGGCGCTGGAGATGGAGATCTTGACCCTATAAATAAAAATAGCAGTGATAAAAGTGGAGCTAAGACTCTCATAATTGTTTGTGCCATATATTATAATATCGTTATTTCACTTAGGCCCGATTTCACCAAACTAGAATAAATTTTATTTCAGGTATAACTTTCCGAGAACAACCGAGTTACGCGAATATAGCCCTTATACCACCAATTTTGTGAAGGAATAAGACTTATTCCTTGGATACAATCAAAATGACGTCTTTTTTGTGTAATTTCATTTGTCAATTAGCTGTATCCAAGAGTAACGGATAGCCGTATACTTGGAATAAACCTTATTCTACTTTGGTGAAATCGGACCTTAGGGTTGTTTTTTCACCAACAGTTAGGGTAACAAATGGTTAAAAACCTCATACATAACATATTTTGACCCTTGGTTAGAATTCGTTAGATTATTTAACCATTGGTTACATTAACTATTGTTGAAGAAACCCACCCTTAGTGGTTCTCATTTCCTCCCTCTCGCTCTCTTTTCGACGATCTAAGGTATTAACAGATTAACGATTGCAAAATGTTTGAGAAAAAAAGAGAGGCAGTCAGCGAATGAAATAGCAATAGTAGAATTTGGATATTTATTTCAAGTGTGGGATTCAAGTGAAGTTACATCTAAGAGTTTTAGACCATGAGAAGATGTACCTACATCATAACACACAAAAAATAAAACTAAACATGATAGCAGTCTGCACTAAAGTTTGACAGCTACTAAGTGCACGCTCATCCCTCTATGACGTACCTACTGTATCGCATTTGGGCACGTCCAGAGATATGTGCAAACTTGTGAGCTGTCAAACGTCAATGCAGACGAACATAAATATTGTACAAAGACAATGTAATGCAATGTCTATTAGAACAGTTTTAAAGGTTATATCTTTTGCCGGAGCAGCAGTGTAATAGCTTACCGCTAGCCGAGTCCCTTTCTTCATTGCTCGACGAGTGACGTAAGGAGTCGAGGGAGTACCATCTTCTGGTGGCCTGTAGCTGTTTGTTGCTGGCGGCTTCTTTGGTTTCTTCTGTACAAATAGAACACGACATGAAGATATTTCATTCTGACAAAAATACATTTGCTTAGAAAAAAGATGGTAATACATAAATATGTTTCGGCATATCATATCATATGGTTGTTTCAGGGTCGCAATAAAGCACAATGTAGACAGGGCCCTAATTCTGTATGACCACTTTACGATTCCGTACTTCGAAACCACGCGAATTCCTTGTCTTACATAAGAAATCTGCAAAAATCTATTCTCTATGAAATGTAAACGAAACCGCGCGAAATTAATTTGGAATTGGCGCAATTTGAACTGTCAAAAATCATAATGTTCCACTGAGACGCGTTCCGAAATATCAACACGTCAAAAGTTACCACCATACCTATGTCAATATTTTATTCAAAATTCAAAATTTTATTGAATGTAAAGTGAAGATATTTCTAATGCTGTGACACAATTTGAACAAGACACGATAACAACGTGGTTTCGTATCGTGTGGAATGTGTGTTTTCATAGAGAGTTAGGGCCCAGCATCCTGAGTCCCAACCCATCGAAAACGTTTCGATTCGAAATCTACACTTACCGTCTCTTTCATCCTGAATGTAGATGAAGGAGACAGAGAGCGTAAACGAATTAGAACTTTTTCGATGGGTTGGGAATGGGGGTGCTGGTCTTCTGTATAGAACGACACGTGAATTAGTGCTAAAGTAATCTGAGATTTTATGAGGACAATACAACAACAAACAAATACAATAGTTACAATACAGTTGATTTTAACATCACACTAGTCTACCAAGATTACTCAAACTTGTTAGAAACGCAAATTGATTAATAGCACTTTTACAAGTCACAATCAGAACACTAAAATAATGTAATAGAAATATATTGATAAAATAGAGAGAAACGAAGTTATGCTAAATGCTCCAACGAAATAAGCAGCGGCAAATAAAAAATCAATACAGGACCACCAATATTATACCATTTTTATTACCATTGTTTGATGAAAGTGCGTTTTTGGATAAATGCGGATCGCTGCGACATCTCGTCAACTGCCGTCGGGTGCTGCCTTGCTCTTTCCGCGGGTGAGATTCGTGAGTCAGTTTTGGTGATTTTCCTGAGAAAAGATTAATTGATAATATTAAAATACATATCTATTATCCAATGGGCAGTGTCGTCGGTAAAAAGCGAGCTACCTCTTCTATTAAACAAACTTTGGATAAAGAGAAAAGAGTGATGATAATATTGTAACTACAGATCACATAGCCAATGGTGACTTATATTAAGTTGTATTAAATTTAAAAGTATGAATAACGGGAATTTGAGTATTCTTACTTTGTTTTTGTTTACACAGGACATAGTCGCGCTAAAAATATTTTTTGGGTTCCATACTTAAAGGGTAAAACGGACCCTATTACTAAGGCTCCGCTGTCTATCTGTCACCAGGCTGTATCTCATGAACCGTGATAGTTAGACAGTTGAAATTTTCACAGATCATGTATTTCTGTTGCCGCTATAACAACAAATAAGTTTAAGGGGGCTCCCATACAACAAACGTGATTTTTTTGCTCGTTTACCAGATGAGTCATAGATGGCGCTGCTTTAAATAGTACTGCTACTCAACACTAGATGGCAGGGATAGATAATGGTACGAAACCCTTCGTACGCGAGTCCGACTCGCACTTAGCCGTTTATTTATTTACCTCGGCGTTTCGACTACAGTCCACGCAAACGGCCACCACGGCCAATGCAACTTGGTCAAACCATCGAGGTAAATAATCATAAGTTTTAGCGCGCTTATATAAGTCCTGTGTAAACAAAAACTTTTCAAATCGCGAGAATTTAAGATTGAACCTATGCTTAGTTTAGAGCTAGATAACGCTGTGAAAAATTTAAACCTTACAAAGAAGATGAACTTACCCGGCGTCCGTCCCTCGGCAGCGCCAACGGCGGCGACGCCGTGGTGTAGCGGCGCGGGGCGGGGATGCGGCGGCGGAGCGGAGCGGCGGCCGCGAGCGTTCGTCGCCGCCTCCGATAGGTCGAGCGAATACACGTGGCGCGCCAGCACGCGGGTTAGCGTCTCCATTGTTTTCTAACACACAAGTATAACAGAATTGAAACATTTTGCTGTAATACATAAACAGACAGAATGGACAAACATCGAAGTGTAACCATAAGGGTTATAATTATTAACCGTCCGGCTCGAAACGACAGACATATCAGTAGTCGATTCTCCAACTTCAGGAGACCCCTATTCATATAAAAATAAAGCCCGAACAGGTATGGCGCGGTAAAATTAAATCACAATTAATTCTATTAGTGTTTACTACAATAGGTGATAGGATTTTTCGGCATAGTTCGTCTAGGCAGGTGTACCACCACTTTGCCAGTTAATCTCCGCCAAGCAGTAGTGTGCAAGCACTACTGTGTTCCGGTTTGAAGGGCACTGTAGCTAGTGAAAATACTGGGCAAATGAGAATATGACCTGATCTCGCAGTCTAGTAATCTTATTGCTATATTCTATTCCTGAATCTTAGATATTTTATGTAAACAAAGTAATGTCACGAAAAGTCACTGTCAAAGTGACATGCCAGTTGCTCAAAACATTTTTTACTTGTGAAAAATACTTTTATTAAATGGAGTAAAAGAGTATCAATCTTACTGATTAACAAGCAAAACTTTGCATACACAATATTAGTAGGATGAAGTAGAATTTTGTTAATTAAATTCTAAAGGTAAAATTTTAGGAAGACGTAATTAAAACATTAACATACATTACTTATGTTTTTTAACCAACCAGAAACCTTATAAATTATTCTGACAATCATTCTATTATTTTAAATCGAGAGATTTATTGATATTTGATCAATTTTTTTTTACTTTTTTTATAGTGTTGCTATTAGTGGCAACTTCATTGGTGTATGTATTTCTAGATAAAAATGTATTGTTTATGTATATTGTAAACTGTTTGTGCCTTAATAAAATAAAAATAAAATAAAAATAAAATAAAATAAAAAAAATCAATAGATATTTAGTTTGTAGCCTGTTTTTTTATATTTTACATACTTTTCATCATATTTCGAAAAGTGCACGAAAGTAGCACCATGTGTCTTTGAAGAAAATATGGCATATAATGGTATGATACCATCATATAAATCCCAGAACGAAAACGAGAAAATGTTTAGATCCTCTACAGTCTTACCAGTCTATTAAAATATTTTCTGCCAAAAATCGATTTCTTTATCATAAAATTTTATATATCAGATATAACGTTAAAATAGATAGTACAAAACGATTTTTATTTTATAATTAAGCAGTTTATGACTAGACAAATAATATTTAATATTTTTTTGGTCAAATATAGTAACCTACCTTTATAAAAGATGTTTTTTGCACTGTTATCCCCTTTGTTTACATAAAATATCTAAGATTCAGGAACAAGATATAGACTGCTGATGTCTCAGGATGACGTGCGCAGTGCAGTGTCACGCGACACTTTATATTTTCCAAGTGGAACTGCAACTGTTATGGGCGGCCGCGACACTTTAGCATCAGGTGAACGATTAACCCGTCATGCCATTTATTAACATAACAAAAATGATACTGTACTTCACACACTTATACAACATTATCACATTAATTTTGTTCTATTCAATTCATACAGTGTCAAAATAAAACATTTGCTACAATAGGCTTGTGTCGTGCTATCTTTTTATTGCACAAATTAATAACAGTCCTCAAAAAATAAACAGTCGTGAAAACAAAAATTAAATATCACAAAGTTACAAGCATTTTAAAATACAGGAATAGAAAGAGACAGTTCAAACGTGCAGTGACGTCAGTTCTTGCTCCTTGATAGTACCTCATTACTAAGCTGTGGTAGCTTTACATACAATATCTTTGGCATCGTACGTCACTAACGTGCGTTTTCATCGTAACTGTGGGGAAGCTCTGTTTTGCGAGAAAGGCACAGACGATGCCCCCTCCAGAAACTTTAAAAGCTTATTATTCCGTGATTTATTTACCGATTTTACTAATTTTTTCAATGATTGCATTCACTTTTAACCTACTTTATGAAAAAATATTAAGTTGTTAATTTTTAATTGCAGGACACTAGCTTATTTTTGCCCCAAATTATATAATTAACCTTTTTGTTTGTTTTTAGCGGTTACACTAGATAACCTTGTATCATTTTATATCTTGGGTTCAACTACCTTGAACTATACACGCTTTCTACTCACCGCCCATTCAGTAATAAGATCTTCCCAATGCGTCAGTCTTGTAAGAAGCTCCATGAAGCTCTGCCACAGCTCCGGTTTCACAGCCACATTCAGGTTGGCTTTGATCCACGTCACTATCAGGGTTTGGAACAACGCCGGCGCTAGAAAACCACCTACAACATGTTATTTCAACAATACTTTGTTGGATGGTGGCATTGAGGTAGGCAACCAAAAAACAAGGTGACGTGTCTTAAATGTTCCCTAAGGAAAATCCTTGCCACCAAGTTATCGCAAACCATAGAGTATTTGTTAGAACATGTTTATTTCAACAATATTTTGTTGGATGGTGGCATTGAAGTGGCAAACAAAAAACGAGACTTGCATGATGAGCCTTATACACTCCATAAGGAAAGTTCTTGTCACCAGGTTATCGCAAACCATACGGTATTTGATGGCACGCGTAATGCCTTCCTTTGATCTGGATAGTAACATGTGAATGAAAATGATTCTGAGACATTTGACTGGTACATTTTAGTCTTTTGCTGATGGGATTCGTTCAGTCTTTTCTGGTTAAATCGAAACTTCCAATTTAATGTATGTCATAAATTGTAGAAGGCCTAAAGGGTCTAGCATAGTCCCTTTCCGTTAGCGTTAACGCCAAAAGATAACTCAAAATGTATGGGAATGACATTACGGATGACATTAAACTAATTGCCTGCGGAAAACTTTTTCGCAGGTAATGTTATAGGTAATGTCATTCCCATACATTTTGAGTTATCGTTTGGCGTTAACGCTAATGGAAAGGTATCTTTGCTAGACCCCCAGTTCTATCACAATATGGCTTTGTTATGTTCTATGAGCAATGATTGTGTTCATATTTCACTTACCCAAGGTATCTTGCTTCCGTTTCGGTGGTACTTTCGTCAACACTAATGATGTTATTTGCAACAGTACCAACAACAGCTGTTCCCTGCAAATAATAAGATATAAACACACCGAAGATGTAGCCATTTCTTAGTGATTATTACACCATGTCACAGAATACTTAATAGTACGAATACAGAAGATTCACTCCGCGAAGCGAAGTCACTTAAATAAATAACGACTCTAGGTAGAACACAATAAAGTGTAGTTCAGCTCACACAGCACTACAAGGCTACCCTAAACAGCTGCCTCTCTTTTTATTGCTATAGCGCTGGTCTTCTTATCTTCTAACGCGTTACGTGTAAGGCGGCCCCTACACGATCAATTTAATAATCTTTGATGACTGTGCTATGTTACTGATCGTGTAGGGCTAGTATTGCGCAAAGTTTTTCGGTTTACTGTATGGAGAACACAGTGACGTTAATGAGTCGTCAATTTAATTGATCGTGTAGGGGCCGCCTTACAGACCGACCCAATAAGTCGGGCCGGTCCCATGTACTAGTAGCTTCCTACCTAAAGCACGGATTGCACCAACCCTGGCCAAAAAAATAAACCCATAGGTTTATTTAACAAAAAAAGAATTAAATAAATTTAACTAAACTACTATTTACTATTACTAATATATTTTTTAAATTTAATTAAATTTTGTTGGTAAAATATTTGAGTTGGAAGTCCAGTATTCTTACTCAAAAGTAAGAATACTGGACTTCCAACTCAAATATTTTTTCAGGTACTCACCAAGAGTTAGCATCCATAGCAACATGCATGACCATGTATCTGTATATATTGAGCACTCGTTTACAGGTGTCCGTCTGTTCTTCCAACAGCTGTTGTTGGCTGAGGGCGCCAGGCGGAGCCACGGGCGATGGCGAGGCTAGGAACACGTTCGCAGCTTGCGTCATGAACACTTGTAGCACATTCTGGAAAAAGGAAGGAAAGAAATGAGGTGTGCAGCTTGAGGTTGTTGAAGAGATGAGAATACAAATGTAGGGGATTTAGACAAGTCTGCGTTATTCATTTATTGACCGAGCGAACGAAGCGAGCGAAAGTCTCCGCTTCAACTCGCCTTTTTTGCTTTCGTCTGTCCGGACGTACTCGCGTATCGCATGAACCGTGATAATTAGACAGTTGAAATTTTCACAGATGATATTATTTCTGTTGCCGCTATAACAACAAACACTAAAAAGCAGAATAAAATAAATATTTAAGCGCACAAAAAACGTGATTTTTTGCTCGGAACCCTTCCTGCGCTAGTCCGACTCGCACTTGGCCGGTTATTTTAAATTAGTCTCGTAACTCCCTGGTTTGTTGCAAGTTTCGGTTTTAGTTGTAAGTGCACAAAACAATTGAAGATAAAGAAATAAATCTGTGAGCAAATCCAAGCTTTTTTTAAATGAGCCTACAGATCTCACCTGCATGCCAGCCCGCACCATGATATTGTCCCGCCCGATGGCCCCGAGGTAGGAATCGTTCCGCAACCGTCGCGGCGGCACGGTCGGCTCGCCGCTACCCGCCAACTGCTGCTCGTACGTGTTCTCCACTAGGAAGGGAGGAATTTCCGCCACCTGTACCACAATAATGTACCATTTCAGTTATCTGCATTGGAGTTTGTAGAGACTTACATAAATACTAAGTTGTAAAGATTCTTGACTCCTGTTTATTTTTGAACTTAAGTACCCTTTTTATAACATTATTGTTTTTTGTGTGTACTAGTTTTAGAACCTCGAGTGGATGGATTAGGAAACTGTAATGTCCACTCGAAGGTATGACATTCATTCAAATAATTAAATAAATCTGGATGATCTAGATCCCATACTACATGTTTTGTTTAGCATTTCATAAACTTTTGCGATTAGACACATGGTTATTTTTTAAACTTAGCTTAGTCTTGTGCTTCGTGAAATGTCCATAAATATTTATTAATTAATTTTTGTACCGAAATGACTACATTCGAACACTCAACGTTCGTAAAAACCCTTGTTAGAAAATATGAGCATGATCTATTCTTATACGATTTATTTATTTGATTCTCTTCTTGCCATAATACTATTATAGCCAATTTTGGTATTTAAGCTGATGAGATTACAATTTTACTCTTAAATTACACGAATGCCACTCAGACTTAATAAATTATTGCCAATTGCGACTAAAACAAGTATTTAAAGTAATCAAAAAGAGCTCACATTCATCTGTATCCAGTCCTTATAAAGCGCTATAACCCGTCTGACCGCGGCTGCATGAGAGAAAGGCAGCAGGAAGGCCTGCCTTAGCACTTCTATCGTGAAGTCGACGTGTTCTCTGGACGAACAGCATAGCACGTCGCGCACTACTTGCTCAGAGCTCAGCTCTTCGAATACACCCGAACCTGAAACAACCAAACTCTTACCCCCGGTTTCTCGTAGGTTTATTAAAGTTAAACTCGTGTCAACTTAAAAATACTGAACGCCCAATGGTTAAAGACAGCCGATGATCAACATACAAACAATGAGCATTCTGTATTTTTATGGCTGACATGAGTTTAACTTTAACAAACGTACGAGAGACCGGAGATTAATCAGTTAGATAAATAAACATTTTATAGGAATAAAAAACTACTATAACTTTGCACCCCAGTCACCATCTAGTCACAAAGACGTCCCATTTCACATTATGCATTTTCTACCATCATCATCGTCATCATAATCAGTCTGTGTTAGTACACTGCTGCAGTCATGCTGGGCTATTTTATTCAGCAACGCTAAAAGTACTACGTCAACAAAGCCAACAAACCTGATTCCAAGCTAGGATGCGGCGTGTTAGACGCAGAGTCATGCGACGAGGCCCGACTAGAATCTGACGGATGTCCGACAGTGAAGGAAGTTTCCTCCTCGTGGTGAAGTGAGGCGGCCGGCGTGGGAGTGTTGGAATGAGGAAGGTGAGACCCCATGCTTGTCATAGAGGAAGGCTGTCCGCCGTCACTCCCTTGCTTCTTCATAAAATGCGCGTAGTTCGCCACCCATTTGATGAGCGTCACTCGGCAGATTACGAAGTCGTCTTCTAGAATGTTATGCTGGACCGGCAGCTCTGCAATTTTATGCTACTGTGTTAAAATTAGCTTGGAATACGTTTTTATTGGTAACCAAAATAAGTGCCTATGGCGGTATATAATGTGTGTACTATTGGACTGTGATAATATTCATATTTTATGATAATAATGTGATTGAAACTCATTGTAATAATCACAAATACGTCTGTGTACATTATTATCCTCATAACTGATTTCATAACTAGTAAAGTGTATACAATGTTACAACAGCCTATTGAAAAACGTTATTATCTTATAGAAAAACAAAAGGCTAAATCACTTACCAAGGTTAGGCTTGTACAACGAGTTTTTGGCTATGTACTGGGGACAAATCACTGGCAGGTAATGTAACTTGAACCGTTCCAATAAAAATGCAAAGCTTCTCATCGCTTTCCCGTGAGATCTGTCCCGCCAGTGTATCTTCGTTACTGACGTCGCCATACCATCTAACAGTATCTCAAAAAAATACTTGGTTTCATTCTCGACAGGCTTCTCACTAGCAGTTGGCGGCAGCAGCGGTTGTATGTCTATACTCTGGACGGGGTTCAACGCGTTTGTGTCGTGGAATATCGAAGCTGAAACGTTAGCTATCTTGCCCATGATCCCTGTGGGAGTTTGTTCTACAACAATCTTTTTTGCGTTATCAACTGCAGTTGTAAAGTTCGGATGCTGCATGATTTCTTCCATACTAAAATCGCCAGTTTCATTTGCGTTAGTAACATCTAGGGATTTAGGCTTCAGTGGAGACCCGCTGGATGTAATATACGGCTCTGGCATCCCAGGGACCAGGGTTGCAAACATTTTATGAACTTCCACCGGAGCATTGTCGCCTAGCGCTTGATACCACAACAAGAAATACCTAAAAACGTTAATTTTTTTATAGATAAACTAATTAGGTTTATCAATCTATCGGAATGACTACTCACGTAAACATACGCACCTTATAGCCTCTGCTCTTAGCTTCTGTGAGTTACTGCTATGGAGGAGCTTGGAAAATATTCTCGTCATGGAGTGTAATTGCCATCTTTTTGCTATCAACTCGGGAAGGAGGCATAGGACTTTCTCTAGAAGGGACAAAGCCCCTTCTAACTCTTCTCTACCCGCTTTGTGGACTAAAAACAACTTGAATATTAGTAATAGACATAAATATTAATTTCTGTTAGTATTTCGATGAAGCAAGACAAATGGGTCATTAGAAAACTATTAAGTATTTTATGTCCAGACCATGAGCAATGAAAAGTACATTTTAATGGGCATTAGTCAACCCTTTCTTATTGCACCATTGTATATGTCTGCCGCCATTATTAAAACACCTTTATGGATCCCGTTCCCGGACTTTTACAGTTTTTTTTAATTTAATGCCTGTCTGCACTTAAGTTTGACAGCTCCTAAAGATAAGTACGAACTTAAGAGCTAACTAACTTTAGTGCAGATGGGCATAAAAATTATTATGTTATCCTTAAATAAAAAACCCCAGCCTAAAAAACGTTTAGCAAAATTAAGATAAAAAGCAGTCTTCAAAAATTATCATGATGACATGCTGAGTAATAATAAATGACATTTTTCAAACTACATGATAAGTAAAAATAAGTTTAAGCGCGATTAAGTCCTGTGATGGATGACTACAAGTTATTAGATTTATGTAAGTATGTAAATCTTATTTCGAGATGAGATATTCCAGGCATAGGTTACATGTAATCAGTATATCCATTTGCACACTATAAAAGTACTTGCTTGTTATTAGATGGTATATCATGTAAAATCTAACGCCACAACACTGGATAAGCATTATAATCTACCCAAACTGATAAGATAATGACTGTCCATAATCTACAGAGAGTACGCAGCTTTGATGGACTATGTTAAAATGATGCTGGAATGAGTAATGTTTGAAATATTTGTACTATAGTATATAAGGGACAAAATAGTTGTAGTGGCAATCTACATAAGCTGCGCAGCTAAAATAAAATGAAAAAATCGAGTCAAACTCGCGTCCTGAGGGTTCCAGGCAGACCCACATTGACATAGCACAAAATGATATAACTAGGGGTTTAGTTTTTCTAAGAACTTGTTTGCCCCTCAATACATATATTTGTAACATAGTAGGTAGAAATAGTTCATACACTACTCAGAGAATAACAAAATGTTAAAATAGTGTTTTAAGGGAGAGAAGAGTGCATTCAAATTGACTTCTAAACACCCATAACTCACCAAGGTGGAACGGAAGTTCTGTACCGCAAAAACAGAAAAAGTATAAGTAAATAACTATGCTATCTTACAATTTACAAAAGTTGATAAAAATAACTATACATATGATACAGCCCTACAGTGGGGTTGCGCTAATGAGATTCTGTTTGTAAAATTAGAGACTTGCAAACTCATTTGCAAGTCTCTACTAACCTAACTCATCTGATGCAATATCCTGAAAGATAAGCTCCAGTTCTCTATAACATTGTATTTAGTCAGCTAGGCTGGCATGAGCTATAAAAATCGACACAATATCTCTTTTATTGAGAAAGCCAAGGAACGATGATGCAGATCATGCCATAAAACATTTCTTGCGTTTTCTTCTTCTTGGTCACAGTTTCTTGACAGAAAAGATAAATTATGTCATAGATTTAGTCATCAAGTTGAGATACATTATATTATGTTATTAAATCTGAATCTGCTGTTACAAATGTAATGGCATTTGAATTGTGTAAGAGCTAATTGTTTAACACCACCCCACAATAGATAATAAAGCTATGGTGTCAGTTTAAACCTATTCACATCAACTATCAAAGCCTGAAGAGAACCCCTGTTAAATTTAAATAATACAAGGTTATTGAAGGTGTTCTTATAGAGGATACTGCTGGGTTAGCATGGACGGTAGACAAAATTGTCTTTCCCCGTTTTACGTCACTTTCTTCATACTTGGTTGGAGTAAAACAGGGGAAAGACAGTTTTGTCTACCAGCCGTGCTAACCCTACTGGTGTGAATGAGTTTAGTTAACAACTGCTGAAACATAAAGCTGAAATTATTAACCAATGTTTCTAAATGTGTTAGGGCAACTAAGATGAACCCCTAATAACCAAAAATTTTGAAACAACCATTGGTCTGTGGTCTATCTACTTTCTATGTTGAAATTAACATTCATTTATAATAACATTTTATTCAGATCTGATTATGTTCATAAAATTAAAACTGCTTCAGCAATCGTTGCTATTAAATTAAGCTCTATATAAGCTTCCAACATATAGAATACAAAACCTACACCTAAAATATCAGTGAATGAGTTCTATGAGCCCACATAATGTAGCTAAATGACACTAATGACAGGTAAATTGAACTCATTTACAGATAAACATGTTAATATGGTTATATCTTAACAGCATTAACATACCTCTTTGTCGTAGATTGTTTTCAGCTTGTATGAAATTGTCGTACAAAATGAAGTAGACATGGCTAAAATTATTTTCGAAGTATGTTTTAGCTTCATCCAAATCAAAATGTTCTGTGAAAGTAACATGAAATATACATATAAGGAAAAAGATTAAACTAAAAAAGCAGCCTAAAGTGTTATTGATCAATATTGGCCTTGTGCTGCCCATTCAGTTAAAAAAGTAATAGGTAATCATGTCCTTTAAATAAAACTCTAAGGGCTAGATGGTGTCTTTCACAGGTACTTTTTAGCATTTATTTCATTTTCACATTATTAAAAGTTCCCTGCTCATTATAGTATGATATTGTAGTACGCACAGAAACTAATACAGTAATCTAATAAACTTTCAACTTTTTATGTACTTTAAATATGAATCATTAGTTTTTTTTATATGGGAAAATTTTGTGAAAGTATAGTACCAATCCAACTAGTCAGTTACTTCCAAAAATAATTATTTGTACATTAACTTCTGCAAGTGGCGTTTTCATATTATGATGACCGTCAGCTCTCTTCACAAAATCACAGTCACACTAAAGACAATCAATAAATGTTAAAAAGACAAACACCAAGTTTCACAAGCATCATAAGACATAAGATTGAAAAAATTTAGCATGTGATTATATTGTATCGAGAATAAACTAAGTTGTAATTACCAAAATTTAAGTAATCTGTTGTTTGTAATATCTTACTTAGAGGTTCATAATTAAATTCTGTTCAGAGATTTAATATGTTAAATATCAGAGTAGCTATCAGTTATGCATTTTTACATGCGATCGAATGTAGGATAACATAAATACAGTAATAGTTATAAGTTCAAAACTGTAACTTGAACTTCTTCAACAATATGTACCTAATATTACATCTCATTCTCCGGTAAAACAATATAAGTAGCCAAAGTAACCATTTCATTAATTAAATGCGGACTTCCATCACATAATAAACAGTTGCAAGCTGTGGCTCAGTAGGTAGGTACAGTTAGACTTAATTAGCATGTATGGAATGTAACAGAAAAGTCCTACGAAATTTTATTTTAAAAATGTCTGTATTTTATTAATCACTAGTATTTTAGTGATAGCGTTACATTAACCACGTATTATTACTCACCTAACACGATTTTTAGATGTTTTAATCGGGTTGCAGAATCCTTCTTTGAGTCTTGAATTTTAACCGATGATTTCTTGACATCTTGGTGAGATTTCTTTGTGAACATTTCGAATATTATTTTAAGAGGTCATTACGCAGAATAATTCCATTCTTTGAATGAAAATTACAGCAATTTCACATTGTTTTCTTCAAGTTTTTACTCCCATTTTGACATTTCATTTCACCAGCAAAATCTCAGTTGACGACGTTGACGTAAACACTAAAAACTAAAAAGTTACTCTATGTCTATGGTAAACAGTTAAACACTTGGCTACGCATAGTGCTGAACCAACAATATTAAAATCTATCAGTCGATAGTATATCGATACTGCTAATGAAAACTAATTAATATAAATAGTAATATTTCCGCATTGTTATGGTATAAGTAAGTTTTTGAACTGACTCACACATACTTGCAAACGCCCTTCCAGTGGTCTTGCAAGGATCCCTTTTCATTAGCCAAACGATAACTCAAATCAAAATGTATGGGAATGACATTACCTGAGGAAAACTTTCCGCAGGTCATAGCTAATGTCATTCTCATACATTTTGAGTTAACATTTGGCGTTAACGCATTGGAAAGGTGTTGATGTTGGAGACCTAGAGGATGTGTTTTCCTTCATTAAAACCACATTTACACGCCGGCTCGCCGGCCAAAACAAAAAAAACTATTCTTTCGCAGTGAGTCTGGCCACTCCATCCCACGTCTTTACGCACACACGCACAACAATATCGGTGGCCGGACGAAACAACTATGATGAACTATCTAACCTCGAGTGACGTACTTTGAATCCATCGCTACGCTTATAATTCACTTCGCTCTGTATTCAAACAATCACTCTCACCCTTAATATAATTATTATTCTAGTCCCTTGTGAAAATCTACTATTTTACCATTATCGATATTATAAATTCCAAAGTAGATAGATGATCGATCGATCGAATACTTGAACAGTCGATAGTTTAAGAAGCAGCACTAAAACTTTGACCATAGAGTATATTACAGGAATATTTTGACTTTGACTTTGACATTTCTGATTTTAGTGCTCAGTGCCACAGGGGTTTCTTTTCTTTCTTATATTTTGGCTCCACACATAGTGTATTTAGCCAGTGTCAAGTATTGTAGTTTTTCATCGTATTATGAAATATTTCATGTAAAGTCAAGTCTTAGTCACAGGCAGTCAGGGTAGTCGTAGTCCAGTCTAAGTCAGGTAGTCATAATCCAGTCTAAGTCATGTCCTAGTAAAGTAGTAGCAACTTTACTAGAGGCTTCTGTGGAATTTTGGAAGCAACACGAAAAACCACGTTTCACTACATTATATCACTTGCCAACACTTATACTCGTAATTCAGCACTTAATGCGTAAAACGCCACTAATTTTAAACATTAACACTAGAAAAAGCATAAGTTTTGAGAAATAATACAATGCATCGACGTGAACTTTTTCATGTTCCCGCCAAAACTCCCGCCACAGGGGTTAAAAGATTCCACAGCCTAAGACCCTCCACACACGATCAATTTTATTGATCAATAAAATTGACGAGACCACTTCCGTCAATGTTTTCTCCATACTGTAAACCAAAAAAACATTGACTAATACTAACCCTATACAGTATACACGATCATTAAAATAAGACCCTCCACACACGATCAATTTTATTGATCAATAAAATTGACGAGACCACTTCCGTCAATGTTTTCTCCATACTGTAAACCAAAAAACAATGACTAATACTAACCCTATACAGTATACACGATCATTAAAATTTATCAATCACAAAGATTGATCAATAAAATTGAACGTGTAAGGGGGCCCCCCATACACTTTCAATTTTTTTGAAATTGTATTTATGTAAATTAAAATTGTAAACGTTAATACTGGGTGGCGCAAAAGTAAAGACCCTATTTGGTTCAGCTATAACATTTTTTCTAAATTAGAAAACTAGATTTAGGTTTTTTTAAATGTATATTTGTGCCATTAAATTTCGTACCATTAGGATTTAAAGATGATGTCTTTTAAATGGTGACCTCCAGAGTTGATACACATTTGAGCCCTATTTATGACATTTTGCAAGATGATTTTCCTTCAAAATTGGTTATGAGTGACGAAGCGCATTTCCATCTCTCAGGGCATGTCAATAAGCAGAATACTCGGTTCTGGGGCACTGATAATCCGCGCATTATTCAAGAAACACCTCTACAACCACTAAAAGTTACTGTATGGTGTGGCATCTGTGTTGACAGAGTGATCGGACCCTATTTTTTCGAAGACGCTGGAGGCAATGCGATAACTGTCACTGGAGAACGCTACAGAACCATGTTACGTGAGTTTTTGATACCCAGTTTGGATGAATTGGGGCTGGAGCACATCTGGTTTCAACAAGACGGCGCTACGGCACACACAGCGCGCGACACTATGGACTTAGTGAGGGACGCTTTTCCAAGCCGAGTTATCTCTCGTTTTGGCGATTTGCCTTGGCCTGCAAGATCACCCGATCTGACCAGTCCAGACTTCTTTCTTTGGGGTTTTTTGAAATCTCGGGTGTATGTGAACAAGCCACAGACTCTCGCAGCTCTAAAAGAAAACATTCGTCAAGAAATAACGAACATATCGCAGGAAGTGTTACGGCAAGTTATGCAAAATGTCATAAATAGGGCTCAAATGTGTATCAACTCTGGAGGTCACCATTTAAAAGACATCATCTTTAAATCCTAATGGTACGAAATTTAATGGCACAAATATACATTTAAAAAAACCTAAATCTAGTTTTCTAATTTAGAAAAAATGTTATAGCTGAACCAAATAGGGTCTTTACTTTTGCGCCACCCAGTATTAAGATCCAAAATAAGGCTGAGCTATCGCGCAACGAAAATAAAACAAACGAAACAGTGTAGAGTTGTCAGTCAGTATCGTGACATCGTGACACGTTTCCTATAACCTGTGATCACAGAATTCCCACGAGATTCTGTGCCTGTGATCTTTGCTTGAAACAGTGACAGTGACAGATTTTGGTAAAACCACAACTGGCGCCACCGAGACTGGCGCCCTCTATTGGGTCATACCACAGATTAGAGAAAAAAACAATGTCACTCTTAGAGTGGATTTGACCAAACTTAGAGTTATGCGCGAGTAACTATACCAGAATAAATCTATTCCACGATCTTAAACTAGAATAACTCATTAGTCGTTTTACCATGCAATACAAAGTATAGAATATTTATACGCGAATAGCGGAGTGAACGATGAACGAAACTATTACCCAGGTAACAATTATTGTTCTACAACGCCAAGGTATTCAAGTTTATGTCATAGCAACTCAATTTTGTCGTATTATAATGCAGGAAAGTAAATGTTGGAATTATATGGCGCGCTGCCGCCATTAAAATATTCTCGGAATAGTTTATTATTCCACCAAAAACGGTAGTATAAGTTGTTATTCTCGAATAGGCTTGAGTGTAGATGGTAAAATGTGAAATTGATTTACTCTCGGATAACTGGCGATTTATTCTAAGTATAACCCTTATTCTCGTTTGGTCGAATCCACCCTAAATCTATTCCACGATCTTAAACTAGAATAACTCATTAGTCGTTTTACCATGCAATACAAAGTAGTGCAATACAATCCATAAGTGTTCTTTGTAATAGGTAGTGTAGCTAGTTTAGTTTAGTTTAGCTTAGTTTAGCTTAGTTTAGTTTAGTTTAGTTTTTATTATTGTAGTAGTTAGCTTGAGTAATAAATACATACAAAGTATAGAATACTTATACGCGAATATAATAGCGGAGTGAACGATGAACGAAACTATTACCCAGGTAACAATTATTGTTCTACAACGCCAAGGTATTCAAGTTTATGTCATAGCAACTCAATTTTGTCGTATTATAATGCAGGAAAGTAAATGTTGGAATTATATGGCGCGCTGCCGCCATTAAAATATTCTCGGAATAGTTTATTATTCCACCAAAAACGGTAGTATAAGTTGTTATTCTCGAATAGGCTTGAGTGTAGATGGTAAAATGTGAAATTGATTTACTCTCGGATAACTGGCGATTTATTCTAAGTATAACCCTTATTCTCGTTTGGTCGAATCCACCCTTAGGGTCATACATAAAACACCATTTCTTTTTTTAATAAAACGCCTCATTTTCCGGTCAGCATTTTGTGAAATTCATATTCGGCTCAGCCCCTGAGCACGGACAGATTTAGCAGCGCTGCTGCAGCGCAACTGTCGCTCAAGTGATGTCAAAATTGTATGAACTTTGACATCACTTGAGCGGCAGACGCGCTGCAGCAGGCAGTCTGTGCTCATTATGTGATGATCGGTAAATATCGTATCATCACATCGTCAATTCGTCATCACTTTCCCTATATACCAATAAAGTACTCCGTGGTCATCACCATCAGCCACACACAGAATTCGCCCTATTTACATAGGTCCAGTTGTTTTTTTTTCTCTAATCTGTGTCATTAGCCCAATACGTTCCCACTGCTGGTACCAAAAAGTATACCTACCTACTAGGAGGGTACACGGGCCCCAAAGAGAAATATAACCGATGGGGTTAATAAACAGGGTCCTGAGTGCAGAACTGTACATATTTAACCCACCACAATGGCCATGGCCAAGTGCGGGTTGGTCCTAGAGCATTTATGCCTAAATGCTCGAAGAGGTTGGTTGGTGGATGACTTGTGTTCTCGAATTTTGTGTTTCTTGAATGTCGGCGGGCGTATTACCTAACTCGCAACAGGTTTGCAACAGGCGTAAATTGCGCGATGATTGCTCTCATACATCATTAGTGGTGTCGAGCATGTATGCTTCGCTACTGCTGTTGCTTTGCTACTGCTGTTGCATTGCTGTTGCAAATTTTACGTAATTACCCTGCGGTTTTCTCACAATGTTATTCCTTGTTTCGTTGCGAGTGCAAATTCCGCACTCTAACTTGAAAATCGTTAGGGCAGCTAGCCGAGGGCGGGATTTGCTATAGTAGCTGGGTCGATTTAAAATCGCATGGGTTACCGCTGAGCCACACTCGGCCACTCGCTCATGTAGGTATAAAAAAGTAGGTAGGCATCTATATTAAACTATAAAATAATATTTCGAGATATACTTGGGTAGGCCCCACTGACCTCTATAATATACTTGTATTATAGAGGTCAGTGGTAGGCCCACAGAATCATTTGTTTTTTCTTTAATCTGTGGGTAGGCCTACTAGATTTATACATACATATACTTTGGTACCTACTATAATCAAATAAGGTAGGTAATGTTTTTTCAATGTTATTAAGTCATAACGACATCTGACTGTTTGTTGGGAATACACTAATTTAATTTATATTCGGTAAAAGTTCAGTAAAATGGGAACATTCAATTTTTTTGAGGGAGATTTTCTATTATTTTTTGTATAGAGCTATATTTATTAATCTTGTATTTGCGGTCATCACGAACGATTTAATGAAATTACATGATATATTAAATTCAAAGCTCTAGTTACGCCAGGAAACGTGCCAAAAACACCTTGTTTGCTCTACCCGTCAATAAACAATTTTCTTCTTAGTTTTTCAGTCTATTGCCATTTGTCGCTAAACCAATGATAAGCAGGTGATCATTTTAATTGTGATTTATTGATACATTCTATTTATTTGCGCAAAATTAGTTTTCATGTAATCACGTTGAGTAATTAAGCTATTATTGGCAAAAGAACGCAAGAAAATTTGAATTTGCCGCGCTAGTGTAACGTTCCACCTTAAGGGAGTTTAGGTAGGTACCTACCTAGCTAGAGTATACATATTTTGGTACATATATATAAATACTGGGGCCAATTTTAAAGGCTTTAGTTGACAGATCTAAAACTCCTAAAACTGTTGCTGTCCTTGTCTAATAGATGGTAATGTAAGAGACGGGTACATTTTTAGTAAGTTAAAGACTGTCAACTAAAGCCTTCAAAATTGGGCCTAATATGTATCTAAGTAAGTGCCTACCTAAGTTTTCTATTTATACCTTTTTATTACTCACTTTATTTTGTTTTTAGGCATAGTGTAATTAATATAGGTTGTATAATTTAGATTTAAGTACCTATGTATGAAGGTAACTAGGTTATACCGGTTAGGTTCTGATTATTATACCTAAGTATTACCTATAGAGGTAGCTATACCTACCCGCGCCACGAGACGTCCAGTAGCAGCATGATTAATTTTGAAATGCAAGGTGTCACATAAATTATTTAGGTTGGAGTGTTACCTTTTGATAGGCATACTACCTACATCGTATCGTATCGTAATATAGATAGGTACTACGTGCCTTGAGTCGCCTCGTCCCGCACCGCATCGTGACGCAACCAAGGAAATCCCAAAATCATTCCTACCAAGTTTAAAAACCCCCGATACATAAAACCTCTTTCTAAGAATACACTTTCGATCAAGTCAAACCAACAAGAAGCGACGCCATTATTCCTCGAATGAGGAAGGAAAAAAAAAAAAAAAAAAGCAACAAGAAAATAACATTATCGGTCCCAAACGGCTGGACCGCTACATAGAGTGTGTAACATAAACATATCTTTAAAAATGTCTTTATAGATACACATATAACTTTATAACATATAATATATCTACTTATTTTATGAGATTTATTGAGATATACACGCCACGGTTCAACTCAGAACCTCTCAGCTTGGACGTTAAAAATCATCATCATTATCATCAACAGCCCGAAGACGTCCACTGCTGAACATATAGACCAGATCTCCCCCACAGAGCGCCACTTTGAGCGGCTGCTTGCCTCCTGCATCCATCGGCTCCCCGCGGTTTTCACCAGGTCGTCGGTCCACCTAGTGGGGGCCTGGCCTACGCTGCGTCTTCCGGTTCGTGGTCGCCCCTCGAGAACATGATGAATATTCCGAAGCAGAACATTTCATATTTGGAAGCGCATTATTGACGCCCTACCAAACAGAGGGGTGTTGGTTTTTTACGCGACATACTGCAGGCTTTTTACGATGATGAATACTACTTGATGATGAATATTCCAAACCAGAATAGTTAATATCATTGGAAGCGCATTATTGACCCCCTACCAAACAGAGGGGTGTTCATAATTATAGTACCTACTTAGTATGGCCATAGCACGGCTTTTAGTTTTTTTACCTCTATTTTTCTTTACATTAACTACCAACAAAAAAAAAACTATTAACTACTACTAAAACTACACGACTGCTACACTACACTAATATCTATTAAAATAACTTAGACTTGCGCATGAAGGGTTCCGTACCATTATCTATAAACCGGGGAAAAATAACACGTTTGTTGTATGGGTAAATATTTATTTTATTCTGTTATTTAGTATTTGTTTTTATAGCGGCAACAAAAATACATCATCTGGGAAAATTTCATCTGTCTAACTATCACGGTTCATGAGATACAGCCTGGTGACAGACGGACAGACAGACAGACAGCGGAGCCTTAGTAATAGGATAGGTTCCGTTTACCCTTTGGGTACGGAACCCTAAAAAACACGGACTTTAATTTATTCTCTATTGGCGGTTGTCTATCTACATTAAAGAAAATCAGTATTTCCAAAAGGTCCCTCACATTCTTGGTGGTGGTTCTTATTTTTGGCATAAGTAGAAAATCTTATTTTTAGGAAAATCCATGACAAAGTATAAACAGGAAAAAAAATTGCATGGTACCTATGTTCATCATTAGTTATCGAACTACCCACTACTTACCTATTTTGTAAGCCCCCTCGGGCTCGATCAGTGGGTTGAGAAAAATGATCAGTTTTCCAATTATCGATTACGTTGTTGTTAGTTTAAAAACTTGCAAAGTAATTATTATGACATGAGAAATGACCTCTCGGCTTATCGAAAACTTGTTTTGATTGACGCGGTGACGTCTGGGGGAACTTTGTCCAGTATCTCGGCTCTGCTGATCACAGTCGCTCTCGAGATTTGTATATAATAACTCGTATTTACTTAACTACGTTATGTTTTTGTGATAATCTAGTCACTAAGTCGTATTTTTTATGATACTAACAATATTATTCTACAAGAATTTCATTACGGTAAATTAGTCAAATCACAATGTGTTCGTTTAAAAGTGCTGTTATAGTGAGTTTATTAGTTTTTGCGTCGAATGCGAAAAATAATAATAAAGATGTGATTGGATTCCCCGAGATGGAGGAAAATCCTGACCTAAAAAACAAAGATGTAAGTTTTTTTCTCAGTCATAGCTTATATTTGAACTTCTAATTACCTATCTTTATTAGATTTGACGTCATGTCTATTGATGGCTTTACTGTTTAGCTACATAGAGGTAGATTAGTAGATAGGTACTTAATATATATTGATTCGTCAGTTTATGAGAGATGATAATATGATTTTTCATCACAGTTGCTCGTAAAGTGGCTCCTAGCCTACTGCTTTTAGGATCATAATCCAAGAAGTTTCCAACGCGTGCTTTTTACTTTACACTGCCGCACGTTGTATCTCACTGCAAGTTAACGTACATTTTCGTAGTTTCGTTCCAGTTTACGTTGCAGTTCACGTTGCAGTTCATGTTCCAGTTCACGTTCCATTTAATGTTCCAGTTAACGTTCCAGTTAACGTTCCAGTTCACGTTCCAGTTCACGATCTAGTTCACGTTCCAGTTCACGTTCCAGTTCCAGTTTTCGTTTCGTTTCATTTTGGTCGAGGTCGATTTTGTTCGCGCCATCAACACTGTTTTTTTCTGACGCTGCGTGAAAATAAGAAGCCTGCACAACATTTAACAGTACAACTTTGTATTTTTCCTCGCAACTGTGATGAAAAACGCTTACATCAAAAATCATTACACTCTTGGCTCCCATAATGTATATTACCGCCTTGAGTGTAATGATCAATTTTGCACACTTATATCATAATGTACTAATAATATGTAAGCCTACAGTAGGTAGGGTTTATTATATCTAAAGACATTTATCTTAGATCATTTCTATGCGCACCTACGTATGAACTTACCAGCGCAAGCATTACTAATTTCATACAAGTATTTCGAATTTTCGAGTAAGTAATTAAAAAGGTAGTAGGTAAATGTTCCTTCCTCATGGCACCGCCAAAGAACACGGCCCGCACCAGGTGTCTCATGGGGAATCACTATTCCCAGTGAATAGTGACACACCCGATTATTAGTTAGTGATGGTTGTTGGAAGCAGGTAATATAGGTATAGGCTAAAGAAGTTGAACGTATACTCTAGATATTTTGGCGGTGCGCTTTTGGTTTCTAAAATACATGCATTACCTATTTTGAAATATCATAATCATCATCATCAACAGCCTGAAGACGTCCACTGCTGAACATAGGCCTCCTCCAGAGCGCGCCACCTTGAGCGGCTGCTCACCGCCTGCATCCATCGGCTCCCCGCGTGTTTCACCAGATCGTCGGTCTACCGAGTGGGGGGCCGGCTTACACTGCATCTTCCGGTTTGTGGTCGCCACTCGAGAACCATTCCTCCCCATCGGTTGTCAGTTTTACGAGCGATGTGGCCTGCCCATTGCCATTTCAACTTGCTAATTCTAAGAGCTATATCGGTCACTTTAGTTGTGCTTTAGTTCTCCTGCGGATCTCCTTGTTCCGGAGCTTATCTCGCAGGGAAACACCGAGCATAGGTCTGTCCATAGCTCGCTGCGCGACTTTGAGTGTACCTTTTTTTTCTGAAAGATAATAATTATAAATGCTGATTATGAAATATAAAACGCTCACAATAATAATATTATGAGCGTTTTATATTTCCCAATTACCAACAAAAGTTCGTGGATTATAGAATACCTACTCAAAAAAAAGTAAACATCTCACTTTTATGAAGATTAATATTACCTAAATACATATAATAAAAAATCTAAGATTCATACTAATCTGTGCATGCTCTATTATTTATTCTGTAGCATGGTTCACAAGACGGCGAACCCACGAAACCGCATATTTAGAATTAGAATTGAGTTACACATCTCAATCAATCGCACTTCTAACCTCTGGACTTCCATATAGTCACGGTATCGGACTTCCGGTTATTGTTATTCCATTATTATGCACAAGGGCGGTATTCAATGAATTAACCGTCACTCACTTGACGGTTAATTCATTTGACGACACGAAGTACCTACCTCACACCAAATACTTTATGTAAATAGGGCGAATTCTGTGCCTCACACATTGACAATTGCATATTGGATCGTCTCCGAGCTTTGTTATATTTATGTTTACTAATCCAATTTTGATAAAATTTTGCATAGGTACGACGAGATCAACATCATGCAATACGTTTTGTCCAGAAAACTGGTAAAACGCGGGTGAACCGTGGGTCGCCTCCATAGTAGAAAATACAGAGATGTTCCTAAAATAGATTAACGAAGTACCTACCTAATAATATATAAATATAATGTAGATATAATGCCAATGGATCCTAGGCTAAGTCAAGTATAGTCTATCTATCGCACATCGGTCGGGTGGAACGACTAGCAAAAACTGGGACCTATAATAAATAAAGCAAAAAATATTGCTCTAAATCGTATAATAAACAGTAAAAAAGTGATCATGTCATCGCACTCTGGTACTGAGAAACGGTACTTTACCTTACGGTAAAGTTGCCTTAGACCAAAAAATCAATGAACACAACACACACATCTCCTTTCTAACAAAAAAAGAATGAATGAAATCTTATTCAGTTGTCGTATTTTGTTTCAGGATCGACAGCCCATGTTCTTACCAGCCGTATGCCCTTCCAACGAGCTTTACTATCCTGGGGATCAAAAAGATGACTGGATCTGCGATTGTCGACCATGTAAGTAGAATTACATATTATATTTTATTGCTTTGTATATTATAATATACATAACAAATGAAGAAAGTTAGCGCTCTTCAGCGATCAATTGTATAAGCTGAATATTTCAGCTCAGTGTCGTGGTCGGCTCATAACCCGAAGGCGGCGGGTTCGATTCCCACGACGCGACAAGACCTACCCAGAAAAAGAGCACAAATACTTATTCTGTGTCTGGGTGTTGTGGGACTATATAATGGTTCTCGTAGTTCCTGGGTAGATACAGGGGATCCTGTTAGGGTCTAGGATCTATATATGTCATCGATGCGCGATATTTATTTGTCTCCGTATTAACCGATTTTCACAACGCTTATGATAGAAACACGTCGGAGATATACTAACGTGCATCCGATGTGTCGGAGGGCTCATGATGTTGTCGCTCGGAATTAGAACAGAAGCCTTCTCAGGCGGCTTCATATATTGAGCCACTTGTATAAACTTACGAAGAAGGATCTTACTTCCTTTACGTAAGTTTATATCCTTATCGAGATATGTAGATCAAAGGATTATAAAGACCCGACCCTACATCTATGGTGTTTTCTTGATTTCCAGCGTACATATATCACCCTCCAACCGACAGCTGCTGGCCAACCTATATGCGTGGGCCCTGCGCCGCCGGCCAGTACCTGGTTCTCCCGCAAGACTCCGTGATACCAACCTGTGAGAAGAACCCATGCAATGTCGACGGTTTTGTCTTATGGAACGGCATATGCGAAAGGCTAGGCACCATGGGACCTTGCAACTCCATGTTTCCTATACAAGCCATCTTAGGAGTCAATGCAACGTCGTTGGTAGTGAGCTGTGTGAGGCTCACTGTGGCAACTAGGTTTGGGGAGATACGTACACAAAGTGCATGTTCTACTGGCTCCAAGAGGAGTTATGGTGGAAAATGTGTTCCTATTTAGGTAGTACTTAATAAACATAATTGTATTTATTTTGCATCTTTATTATGTCAGGTATCTCATGCGCATAAACCATATTTAGGTAGGCTCTACATTGAAACTACAGAACTTCGTATTGTAGATGGTTTCCTATGATGAAATGGGGCAATTTCGAAACAAATCGACACCCATTTCGTAAATTGATCTATCACCCTCCAAAACTATTCCAAAAGGTAACCTTGCACAGTGTGGCACCGAGGCAGACTGTCCAGGCAACCATGGCGTCTGCGAGGTCTCCATGGTGACGCGACGCGCCAGTACGCCACGTTACACCCGTCACACGCGTTTATTTACCAATTAATACAATGGAAATAGCGGTGACCGGCCACACGCTTTTGACATTAGTGGTGATAAAGATCGAATCTAACCATTTGAACTATCGATTGTGGTACACAGTTGGAACCGAAATGTGGCTTCACTTCAGTCAGTAGTATGTCATCGGAAGGTTAAGGTCTAGTGACGCTACTGCAAACACAAAGTTTGCGTTACAAGTCAGCCCTGCGATAAGTGCAGTGTATGTTTCTGCGAAATCGACTTTACATATCTAGGGCAGCTACATGTGGTAAGTGCAACATCTATACCTACCTACTTACAATAACACTGTAACAGGTCCAATTCTGTACCTACAGGAAGATATAGAAGATTCTAAAATTTTTTTAGAGGTCTATAATCGATGCTGATGACAAAAGTATAACTTATTTCATTTATGTCTGTCTGTCTGTATCTTGGCTGAGCATCACGCCGAAACTACAGAATGGATTCAAATGAAACTTGGTATGATTTGAGTTCATATTAGGTGCGAGGTAGAGTACTTATAGAGTACTTTTTAAATCCCGCTAAGTACTTTTTAATTCAGCACGATCTCTTCGAGAGAGGGGATGAATGTTAAAATGTGTACTTTGCCTTATTCATTAACACGCAGTCCGATTTAATTCATTCTTTTCTGTTATTTTTTTTTAATTTATTGATAGGCTTGCGTTTGACCACTATCTCACCTGATGAGATGTGACGATGCGGTCTAACACGCTTGCCTAGAAGATACCTGTTCACTCTCGAAAAGATGTATATGTTAGAAAGGATGTATGTATTTTAAAGATTATCTCATAATGTTTTTTAATGAGATTAGTGGCAAACAAGCAGGCGGCCCACCTGATGGTAAGTGGTCACCGCCGCCTATGGACATCTGCAAGACCGAAAGCATATTGCCGGTGCGTTGCCTACCCTTATAGAGAGGACTCTTTTAACACTTTTCTTGAAGCTTCCCATACTGTAGTTATGAGGAAAAACCTCAGAATAAAAATATTTTAAGGTCATCGGTGGTCATCGGTCCAACCCTCGGCATTAGGTCCAAATTACTTAAAACCCGGAACGTAGAGGAGCCTTTAAACGTACGGCTCATCTTAAACAGGCTTCTTTACTTTATTGTATAGGCTTGATGGTTTATTGTCAAAGTCAGACCATATTGTAAGTTCGGTGATTCATAGTGTAAGATAATACGGCTGGCATACAATGAATATATATAATATAGATAGATACTTACGTAAGACGTGATCCATACGCTACGATAAGACAAGACATCGTTGGCAACGAGGAAGAAGCCACTCCTATCCTAAACTATGGGAAAGGGAGAAGGGAGGGGGAAAAGATATGGGAAAAGGATTCATACTTTTCCCTTATCTTTTTCCCCCTCCCATCTCTCTTGGGACTCGAATAAAGCGTAAAACTAATTAATGCCGCAATTACATTACACTAAATTCAGTCGTCTAGTTAGGATTCGGGAATGGAAGCTTACATGCTACCCAGCTAGTTGCCTAATTAGGGAGCGATTTAGCAAGATGTAATAAGTAGCATTTAGTTTAGTGATGACTAAATGCTTCCTAAACTGGTTTCTAATTAGGAACTAGCTGGGTAGCAAGTAAGCTTCCTTTCCCGCATCCTAACTAGGCGACTGAATCTAGTGTAATGTAATTGCGGCATGACCCGTGCGAAGCCGGAGCGGATCAGCTAGTTGTATAATGAAACTTTACAAAAAACCTAGGTAGGTAAATATTCTGTGACAAAAATTTCACGATGTGTATTTATAATAAACTGTGTGATGGGATAATACAGAAAAATAATGCTTCACCTCAGCAGCTATAGAATATAGGCCGCTTCAAGAATCTAAATTATTGTAATGTACCTAATGCTTAATCCAGTAAAGGGAGAGCGTCACCCCGGCATAGGTATACGTAGTAGGTACCTACGTAAAGGGTGGCGCAGGGACTGATCGTTTAATTTCCATATAATCGCAAACAGGCAAGCTTTCCCTTATCGCGATTGATCGCTGACCCACTTCACTGACCAGCTCGCTTCGATACAACTACCCTCATTTTGCGAGCTGACCTGACGCGTGCCCTTCGCCGATTTTATTACGTCTACCGGTCCACTAACAAAATCTTATTTCCTACCAATCTAAGCTTGGATCGTTTTATTGTTGCCTCTACCAAGCCTCTACGTACCTACACGTAACATAATTTTTTATAGGTTCCCGTAAGTAAGTTCATAAGGTTTTATGCTAACTGTTTATAATAATACTCTTTCAGCAAGAGCTTTTTCTTAAAAGTAAAATAATAATTATTCATAAATTATCTACAATTTATAAGTAATGTTTATGTAAAACTGAAGAATATTCTACTTATAATATGTTCAGCACAACACATAAGTCATGTCTAAGCATCCTACCTACATTAACAGTTTATCCTTTCACCGCTCTTTACAAAAAGTAATTAATTTGATTCAATTCATGGCAAAGTATTTCTCGGAACACTGCCAGTACAGATGAGTGCATGGCATGTGTCACCATTCTACGTGGTATGGGTTTAGTTATCATACTCTACAGGTAGAAGGTATAAACAAACTCATTTAATAAATGAGTTTATATCATACGACATTCATAAATCTGAAATCTCATTCACGGCTACCCGTATTATATTGTTCATATTATATTGTAGCTAGCGTTCGTAGTGTATAGCTAGGTATTCTAGGTGCACATTGCGAGTTGTCAAGCTTCTTGACAGCTCGCAATGTGCACAAAGAGTACCTAGCCCCTATTGCAAACATCGAGTAGGTATTATCAGCTAGTCTTCTGTGGTATTGTGGTATGGTAAACATGCTAGGTCAACTAGTGGCCTACATAATATCTCATTTATGTTACCTTGCATTTATTACCTGGGAAATTATTATATTTAGCATTATGGTAAATTGCATTTCTCGAAGAATGTATACCTACTCGCTGGGGTAGGTGAGTTCTTGAGTGGAGACCACTTTTAGGCGCACGTTCCGTAGCGTAGAATAGGACGCCCTGTGGCCAAAGACGACTCGTGTAGTGCGAAGAGCTGCTGATAGATCGGTAGAGACTGGATGCAGAGTTGAAGACAGAGCTCAGTGGCGTGCTATTGGAAAGGCCTATCGTCTAACAGTGGACAAAGAATAGGCTGACGTTGATGACATTTATTAGTTTGTTACGACAAATCCATCTTCAAAACAGAGAGGGTGGTTTTCTTGAGAGGTTGCCTATTTTATTCCAATTTCTAAGGTAGGGGGAGGCTTCATTCCTCACGATACAAATAAATATAAAACCGTTAGATTTGGAAAATAGACAATAATATTACCTATTCTTATCTCAAACAAATTAGAAAAACAATTAGATATCTAAGTAGGGTCATTAACAGCCTGAAGACGTCCACTGCTGAACATAGGCCTCCCCCAGAGCACGCCACCTTGAGCGGCTGCTCGCCTCCTGCATCCATCGGCTCCCCGCGGCTTTCACCAGGTCGTCGGTCCACCGAGTGGGGGGCCGGCCTACGCTGCGTCTTCCGGTAAGTAGGGTAATTAATCATAATAAAGATAAGGGTACCTACGTATTAAGACAATTTTTAATTAATTGGAAAATGATTATTATGATTTATATATGTACGATGATTAGATATTATTGGAATAAGCAATTAAGCACAATCCTAGTTCATTTGCTAAAATGAAAAAAAAAAACTATGTATTTAATTTATGAATTATTCATAGGGACTAGCAGGATGTAGGTAGGTGGGATGTTTTACTTATAATAAAACTGTAACAAGTCCAATTCTGTACGTTGAAGATCATCATCAAAATAAAATAAAATAAATCAGCCTGAAGACGTCCACTGAACATAGGCCTCCCCAAAAGGCGCGACTTACATACACACCATCGAGGAACACACACACGATGAAGATATTTTGAAAATTTTTTTGGAGGGTTCCCTATTATCAATGCTGTAGCCAAAACTATAATTAATTTCATTTTTGTCTGTCTGTCTGTCGGTCTGTCTGTAGGTATCTTGGTTGAGCATCACGCCAAAACTACTGAATGGATTCAAATGAAACTTGGCTTGATTTGAGCTCATAATTATTACGAGGATACTTTTAATCCCGAAATTCAGCACGGTTCCCTCGGGAGAGGGGATGAAAGTAAAAATATGTACTTAGTGATAAACATCCCACCTTCAGTATTAAGTCCAAAGCCACTCCTATCCTGTACTATGAAAGAGAGGGAACAAAGAGAGGAAAGAGAAGGGAGGGGGCAAAAATAAGGGAATAGGATGAATGGATGAACCGGCGAATGGTTTCACCTTCATCTATTCATCCTTTCTCTCTTCCTTTAGACTGAGATAAGGCGTAAACTAATTAGCCTATGCGAAGCCGGGGCGGGTCAGCTATTATCTAAAATGAACCTGTTCATACATACATTAATGCATCTGGAATATAAAGATTTTTAATATTAGTAGATATATTAGTACATAACGCAAGTACTGTACCTAAATGACATTAATATGCTACACTTTTCATTTAAAAAAGCTCAGACGGCACCATTATTTAGCCGTTTTATTTTGCCGTAATCGAGGGCAGTGGGTCAGCTCTGTTCAGATCAAGCGAAACTACGGAAAATCACGGGAGTTTGCCTTCGAACTGGGCCACGCAAAGCTTGCGTGAGAAAACATAAGCAGGTTTCCGTACATAAGCCGTAAATAAAGTTGCTTGGTCAACTGCTGTTAGTCCTGGAATATCCACTGCTAAGAACTTTGTATACAGAGAATGAATTTATCAAATGGGCGTGGTAGGCCAAATATGAAACTATGAGGAATATCGAAAAGTAGGTACGTAAAATATTCATGGGCCCAATTTTGATGAAAACTAAAACTATACACCGTGGAATTGAATTCGATATTTTCCTGAAATGTATGTATAGGTACTTAGTCCATGCTATATCCAATATTACATTGTTAAATAAAAAAATAAAAAAAAATAAATGCCTCAAAAAATAATTCGCCGTTTGCCCAAATGTTTATTTCACACTACAGCTGCGGGCAAATGGTTTCGTAGGTAGCTAAGATACCTGCATCGCTCTTCCCACTGTCCCGGAGTTCCAAATTATTACATGTAGGCTTTTTGTTAAGATTTTGAATTTGGACTAATTTTATAGTACCTATAGTTTTAAGTTATACATTATAGGTATTTTTGTGTTTAGCCACACGTTCAGCTTTAAATAAGCATTCTAAAGCATAAACTACTGTCCATTTAGGTAGGTCCAACTTCGACAAAGAGGTGGCACGAAGAATCTAACTCGGCTGGGCAGCGTTCGGGAAGCTTCGTCCTATCTTTTCGTTCAAAATACCACAGAGCCTGAAAACGAAAGTTTTCAATAAGTGCGTGTGTTGCCAGTAATGACTTGGAACTGAGACATGGTCTCTTACTGTTGACCTGAACTGAACTGACCTGTTGAGCTCAAAGTCGTGCAGCAAGCTATGGAGAGAGCTATGTATGCTCGATGTTTCCCTGCGAGATAATTAAGCTCCGGAACAAGGAGATCCGCAGGAGAACGAAAGTGACCGATATAGCTCTTACAATTAGCAAATTGAAATGGCAACGGGCAGGCCACATCACTGACAACCGATGGGGAAGAAAGGTTCTCGAGTGGTGACCATGTGCCGGAAGACGGAGCGTAGGCTGGCCCCCCACTCAGTGGACTGACGATCTGGTGAAAGCCGCGGGTAGCCGAATGGATGCAGGAGGCGAGCAGCTGCTCAAGGTGGTGCGCTCTGGGGGAGGCCTATGTTCAGCAGTGGACGTTTTCAGGCTGTTGATGATGATGATGATGAAAGCATAAACTGATGAGTACATATATTTCAGGAAAATATCGAATTGAATTCCACAGTGTATAATTGGATTTTTGAAAAATCAATAGTCCGAGCCAGGAATCGAACCCGTTGATTTTGAAAAAAAATACACACCTGTGTACACCATTTGAAAGAGTCGTTAATAAGGATCGAATTCTGAGAAGTAATGACATACGGCAAACTTAAGTAAGGTAAGGAGCTCTTTTTAAACAATACATAAATATCTACAATCTCGTAGAGTATTGCAGCATCGATAATTAAATCACTAATAAATCACTCAAAATATATAAGTACCTAATAAAATAAATGATGGAATAAAAGTCGCATGGACGGTGGTTTTCTTTTTTTGAACGTGCTAATGCTGTTGGTCTCTACCGACCTTTACAGCGTCACGGGGCGGGAGGACAGGCGCTCTAGACGCCCAGCCGTCAAAAGTGGGAGGCAAATAGCTCAACGGCGCCCCTGGGGTACAAGCCTGAGCTTGGGCCGTTGCCGGAATAAGAGAATCGCTGGATACGTCCACTGGAAAAGTGACCCTATGGAAAGTCGCGACCGTTCTAGCTAACCTTCCCGTCGACCTCGCCGGCGGGTTCGGTGTCTGATTGTGTTACGCTGGTATCCTATACCGTTACCGAAAGTGCTAGACTGGTCCGGTGATCCTAGCGCAGCAGAAACAACGGCTGCTGTAGGATCATCCGGGTCGCTCAAGACGTGTCTTGGGCGGCGACGACAGGGTGATGGATGGTGGTAGGTACCTACCTATGTACCCACAGCGTAATTTTCCTGTTTTTGTCAATGATATTTTGCCTGGTTTTTGTGTAGTTTATCAGCCACTCGTAATGACTATTGTTTTAATAATTAAACTTTATCTTTATACCTACTAATCTATATAGGATGGGTATAGGTTTAGAGTATACATACCTACATAAGCAAGCTAATAGGTAATATTATTTTCAACACATTTGCTCAGAAAATGCATTTACAAAGCCTGTTTACATTGTTCGAAAGTTAAACATTACTCACCATACAACGGAGCGTGCGGTAAAATAGGTACTCTCACTTATGTACCTATTTTACCGCATCCTCCGTTGTATAGCACCAAGCGTAATCTTTACGGTTTATTTTTAATTTCCTTAAAAAATATATAAGAATTCCACCAAAGAGTTTCACATAACGAGAATAAATAAGCTGAATGGTCGAAACTCTTTGGAAGCGTTTTTGGTCAATACATATGTCTCACTTTAATATAAAAGAAAAAATGAAACTAGAGATGTAGTTCTAATTTCCACTACATGCACGTGGCGTCATTTGCATTAGACGCACGGAAACACGGCATCCGTATTATGGTAGAAATTCCTAGAATACGTACAAAGCGTTTTGATTCCTCGTTTATAATTCGGACAGCAAAGAAATGGAACACCTTGCCAGCGTCATTGTTTCCTGACAAATATCTGGGAGTTTTTAAGGCTAGAGTGAACCGGTATGTTCTAGGCAAGATTACCTATTGTATTGTTTTCTCGCGAATGTGTTGAAAAACATTGTATGATACACGCGCGGAAATTGGTTTCTACAAACTCGTGACTATGGTAAGCCCTCGACTTCGTCTCGGGCTTACATTTGTCTACTCGTTTGTAAAAACCAACTTACCGCCCTAATATCATAAATAACTATTGTAAGCTATTATCGTAGAGTTTTTTTACCTCCTCTACATATTGTATTTTTTTTAAAACTTGATCTATGTATGTAGCTACTTAATACCTATATAGATAGTAGGTAATACTTACATTACACCATCGTTGTTCGTCTAAAATGTCGTGCATGTAGTATAGCTTTTTGACAGTTATACCCCCGGTTTCTTGTACGTTTGTTAAAGTTAAACTCATGTCAACTTCAAAATACGGAACGCTCATTGGTTGCCCGTTGATCATCGGCTGTCTTCAACCAATGAGAATTCAGTATTTTTACCGAGAGTATTGAATTGAATCTTAGTTAGTGGCTTCTGCGGTAGTTCAATTTCGCTAAATTTAAACGTACGAGAAACGGGGGGTTTTCTTGTAAAAGGTTCAGACGAACAGACACAGCCGACATGACACACTTGTTAGGGTTCTATATTGTACTTATACCTATACTGCGGAAACCTAAATACCACGGAACATACCTACCTACAAGGAATTCGGGTGTCCCAGGAGTTCTCTGGCTGGATTTCAGCTTGAAATAAATTCTTGTAAATTAATAAGTTAATCAAAGGACGCCAGGTGGCAGGGCCAGTACCATTTTTATATTATAGTTTGGAAGCTACTATTTTTTATCATTTTAGTGAATTCCCAGAATTTGTGATAACCTTATTTACTGCGGCTAAATGGCAGCATGATTCGTTTTGTATCAGCACTCCGATAACGAGAGGTCTTTTCAAAAGAATAATTAGCATTACCTACACATTTTTTTTTCTCCTATTCCTAGAATGCCTTGTTAGACACTCTATTTATATTACAATCTAGCCATCTATTTGACTAATGAGTAATTTTAATTTAACCTAAACTTCTACAATCAAATTATCTGAGAATGTGTCCAATAACACATTTCTTATTGTCTCTATTAAGGCGAAGACACATTGTTCTTGTGTTCTTTTTAGGTAGCACTTGTTTGTACTATACTAACATTTAATACACTATGACACTACACTAACTCAAATGGTTTTGTTCTTTTCAATCTTCTAACTATATCCGTGTGATCGAGCAGCTGGATTGCCTCGACGTTCACGTGATGGTGAAGTCTGTAATGATGACTTTCTGCGTATTACCTACACATGGCTCCAAAAAAAATGTTAAAGGTAGATGTTTTTTTTGTGTAAGTAATTACTTCAACTAGTGCTTCATTATGATTACAATCTAGCCATTACTACGGCTAATAAGTAATTTAAGTTTGACTTAATCTGCTACAGTAGAGTAATCCTAAGAATGTGTCCATTAACACTTTTCTTAACGTCTCTATTAAGGGGAAGGCACTTCGATCATGTGACCTTTTTGAGCAAACTACACTACGGTTCAATGTCACTATCACTAAACTAACTAATTAGAAAATTGATTAATTTTTAATACTGCTATACAAATCAGATCATAAACTAGAAAGCTCTTCAAGTGCTGGTTTCTTCTCGGTCTTTAATTTAATATGTTTGTGGATTTATAATATGTTTATATATCGGATCGTGTGATCTTTTTGAGCAAACTACACTACGGTTCAATGTCACTATCAATAAACTAACTCAAAAGGTTTTATCCTTTTTAGTCTTGTCACTATATCCGTGTTATCGAGGAGCTGGATAGCCTCGATATTCACATGGTGGTGAAGCCTTCGTTCATGAGCGGCACGGCACCCACGGGATGAGGTGGGGTGGTCCTACTCGCAAACCGGGACCACATGGCCTGCAGTCTACGTTTTTCCAATATTACAAAATCGTTTCACACATGTCCAAATGTACTGGGCCGTATGGCGGGGCAGCCCCCTACCCAAGCTCTATATAAGTAGGTTTTACAATTTTTATACCTATTAACTAGTTAGGTAGGTATTACAATTTTTTAACGTTATAAATTATAGATACACTAGGTAACTAGGTAGGCGGGTAGGTACTAGGTACTAGGTAGGGATACAAAGTACTAGAAGGTCCTACTGAGTCCTACATTGAGAAAGCTTTACATTGTCTATAATATAGCTTATGATGATGTTTGAACACGATCGAGGACTCTCGCGTGTATTCATTTTACCTAAGTAACTTTTAATGAGTGCTATTAAGCATTAAGTCCTTGGAAACTCCATATCAGAACTGGAATCGGGCGAAAAATCATCTGTAACTTGTATAAATTATGTTAGGCCGATAATAATCCGACTAGGGTGGAGGTAGCCAAGTGGCGCTGACGTCACGCGTCAATCTCAACCCCACCCACACCAGAGTGAGCTTTTATTATAAGCTAATGCCCTATATTCAGCGTTATTTCGTGTAAGTAAAATAAATGCTATTGATATTCGACGACAGGTCACATCCCAAGGTAGAAAAGCTCTTGTATGTCTTTTTTATTCTCAACTAGCTGCTGCCCGCGGCGTTGCCACGCGTGGACTACGTTACCTATAGTAATAGTTATAGGTACTTAGCCCCGATGCAGACCGGCCACCGTCCACAACCACCGATGGCTGCCACGCAACACCGCCACTTTCGCAGCAGTAGCGGTTACGCGCGACAGCCACTGGTATTTTTGGAAGCTGCCACATTTTATGCTGTGCAGTCTCATGCTTCTGAATAGTTTACGTGTGTCAGTGTAGTCTTTGAGCTGCATAGTATATATTTCCTACCTGCATTGCACAGGAATGAAAAAATGGCTTTATTTTTAAATCCACAGGCCAGAACCTTTTAATTCGAAAGATTTCATAAAAATTTAAATTATGTAAGCATTAATATCTTTTGGTACGTATCTTTTTTACTCCTAAAACGCCAAACAACCTGTAAAGGCATAAATAGAAAAACTATAAAATAGATAGGTAGCAAAAAGGTTAAATTCTCCATTACTTATTGTATCTACCTACCTCTTAGAGAAGCCTCTTTGGTCATAGCCTACACAGAGATTTTTTTCTTTAATCTGTGCCTCCAGATAAAGTAGGCACCAAAGAGAATATAACCGCTTACGCTGAGTAGGCACCAGCTAGGTGACATAAAGTTACCGTCAGTGGCCATAAAAAAACTCACCATCTCACCAAGAAGCGGCCATGTTGTTTATAATTCAGTTTCGTTTCATAATGAAAACTTAATAATTATGACGAAAAAAATTATTGAAATTTCAATTTTAATATATCCTATTTTAAGTGCCGGTTATTTCTAAGCATATTAGTGAAACCTGCATGAAAATCAGTTCAGTATTTACGGAGTTCAGTCATAACAAACAAACAACGACACATCACTGTCCCTAGATGGCGCTGATACAAATAACATTTCATAATGTATGGAAAAAGGGCAAAAAGCCGCGGGCCTGCATCGCGCAAGCGATATTTTTTGAACAATAGAACCTATGGGATAAATTACATTGGACATAATTATGTGTGTGTTCCGAAGCATTCCAGAACTTCACATTTTATTATATGTAGGGATGTAGGGATGGCCGCTATCATGGTGGCAGGCAGTTGACAATTAGAATGAGTACCTAGGTGCAACCACCACCAGTGATGGGGACCCGTGTTTAAGACCCCTCTCTATCTCATAACGTGGGTGCCGTAAGAGCCGGCCAAGGGAATATCCAGGTAATGGGCAGCAACAATTGTTTCGGTCTGCATTATAATCTACTATGATCACTAAGATACTATCAATGCACTCACAACTGTAGGTAGGTATACCTAATTCACCCGGCTAATTTCTGTCTCCAAAAAGAGACTTGCGTTTTGGTCTGCCTGCCCCAATAGTTCCTCTTCTTTGAGTAAGTAGAGTACGTGGAGTGGACGACGGTGGTTTTCACTGCGTAGTGAGTAGTGACTGAACCATTAGTGATTCACACAATGGTGATTCGCGTCGGTATAGTTCAAGGGTATTCAAATTATAAAGGGCAAATTGTTAAGGGTAAGTTGATCACAGGATTGGTAATCAGAAGTTATTTAATTCTCTTGAAAGTACAACGCCAGAGGCATGGCACAAGAGCGTGGTGGTGTGCTCTTCTTCAAAAAATATTGAAGAGCTATAGGCCCATCTCGCTCTTGAGTCATGTGTATAAGCTGTTTTCGACAAAATACCGCAGAGGCTGAAAATGAAGGTTTTCAATCAATGTGTGTTGCCTTATGGAACTTGAGACATGGTCTCTTACTATTGGCCTCATTAGTAAGCTCAAAGTCACGCAACGAGCTATGGAGAGAGCTATACTCGGTATTTCCCTGCGAGATAAGAGCCGGAACGAGGAGATCCGCAGGAGAACTAAAGTGATCGATATAGCTCTTAGAATTAGCAAGTTTAAATAGCAATAGGCAGGCCACATTGCTCGTAGAGCTGGCAACCGATGGGGAAGAAGGTTCTTGAGTGGCGATCACGAACCGGAAGAAGCAGCGTAGGCGGGCCCCCCACTCGGTAGACCGATGATTTGGTGAAAGCCGCGGGAAGCCGATGGAGGCGAGCAGCTGCTCGAAGTGGCGCTCTCTGGGGGGGGCCTATGTTCAGCAGTGGACGTCTTCAGGCTATTGATGATGATGCTGTTGATGACGATGATGATGATGATGATGATGATTAATAAGGCGTGACCTGAGTACCAAAGTACTTTAAAAATACTTGAAAGTTCCTACACACATCTACTGGCTTAATAACCGTTTTAATACTTCGCATATGTGAATCTCTAATAGAAAAGTCTAAAATTAATTCGTATTGAAAATGGTGTCAATGTGTCAATAGCGGCATTCAATTCGTAAATTCATTAAGTATAAAAAGCATAGAGGATTGTTATGCTATGCCTAAAAGCAAATCCACATAATATAGAAGACTGCTTTGCGCAAGTTGATAGATTAGGTTGGCGCTGGGCGGGCGTTGCGTGTCGCGCCGCCCAGCGCTAGCTCTGTCCGAGCGGACAGCCGGCCCGCAGGCCAGTCGGAGGCTCGCGCCCTCCGCGCCCGCCCGCCCTTCGCGAGACGCCGCGGCACCGCCGCTGGCCGAACCTATTCGATCTCTAACCGACTCTGTTATGGAAAAGCGTGTGACCAGCGGCAAGGGGGAGCCCATCCCGAGCATACTCAAGAAACCCAAGAACCGGCACAAAGGAGACCTCCTGGATAAAAAGTTGAAGATTAAGCGCGAGAGAGTGGAGGGCTCCAAGAAGGGTGGCGATGTGACCGCTCCACTGCCCCAGGGATGCACACCACTCATGTATGCGTGCCAGCAGGCTGACTACAAGGGGGTCGTCGAGATACTCAACAAGGACGTGAGTTATTCACCGTTAAAATCAAGAATATTGCACCCCAAAACCATTTATTGCTTAATGGTGAACACAACTCATCAAAAAATTATTTCACAGCTAGGGCGAAGACATGACTGTCTTCGCAAGGTGAGCGATTATAAAATAAGAAAACCCATAGTTTCAATGGCCTGACGCGAACACGCGATGTTACGCTGGTGGTGAGAGGCATTTACTTTCCTTGTAAACAATCGCTCGACACCATTACATTCTGAAGCATACCGCTAAATTATTTTTTATCGTATCAAACATAAACTCGCAAATACTTTTTAAATCCGTTAAAATAATAAACTATCAAAAAAAAATGTAAAATTATCACACACCAGATGTATAATATTCTTCTTCTTCTTCAGTGTACCTAAATGGTTAGACCTGCTAAAAATTCTTTAGCCACCGCAATAGCTTCTGAGTTAGCTTAACGACTATAAGTAGTCCTACAACCATAGACGGCCAGGAACGAGGGCTTAACTTAATAATAGTAATTGTATTAGTTAGTCGTTTCGGCGAACGGCCTTATAGCGAAGAGCCTCGACCGAGAGGCTCTCGCTAGACGGTTGGATCAACGGTCAGATTCAGAAGGCAGTACTCCTTGACACGGCACGTATTGTCAGGAGGTTCCTCACTCTCCAGCCCTAACCACGGGTAGCTTGGGCCTTGCCCCGCTGCCGGTGGCACTCCTAGGTTTAGGTTTTTTTATAGTATTTTTGTAATTTATTTTTATAGGAATATTGTAAAAAAAACATAAATTTAAGAAAATGAAATAAATGAGATAATAATTGTATATAGGATATTCATTGGAATGCATGCTACACCATCATCACATCTGTTCACTCTGCGTCGATTCCGATTGTTGAACATCTCAAGGAAATGCACCTGCCTTCTGACGGGGCGCGCGGCGCGGGGAGAAAGTCAATCAATAGGTGATTCGACTGGCACACAACGGGGAAACATTTCCACACGTTAAGGTAATCGAGTATAGGTTGAAAGTTGGCCGGTTGGTTGTCAAGTAACACGTGTCGTGTTTACCGCATCAACCTGTTTGACTCGTTAAGAATTGACGAGGGTGGCTCCCGGTCGAACCCCTTCAAACGGATCATTATTCATTGTAGACATGGGTACACGTTTCTATTAGCCGGCATTCATCAATATTTCACTTTTTACTTTACCATAAATACAGTAGGTAGGTCAACTCTTCATCATTTATCTTTTCTATTTACTGTTTGCCGTTGATTGCCATTTGTGAATTTATTCGAAAGCATGCATTATTTTAACTATGTGTTCTCTTCAAATTGTAAATATATAATACCCATGATTGTTATTCTGATGTAGCCATCCACCGTCCGCGTGCGTGACCGCGGTTTCCGTTGCGCGCTGCACTACTGCTCGTCGAGTGGCGCAGGCGCAAGCCAGGCTGCACGAGCGGCGTGCGCGGACCGCGTGCTCATGGCTGCTCCAGCGCTGGCAGACGCCAGAGACGCTGACGGACTGACGCCGCTGCATCTGGCTGTCGTTCACGGAAATGTCCCTCTTGTGCAGACTCTACTAGCGGCTGGAGCCGATGTGAATGCCAGAGACGACGAGCATCATACTGTAGTTCATTGGGCCACTGGTAAGCGCGATTGTCCATTTTGACGCTACAGTAACGTGTAGAAACCGTTATCCGTCTCGTGTGTTTGGGTCCTATTTTTTCGGATCGTAGTAATGTAATAAGGTTACTCAAAAATAGAGGTCACGGAGCGATTTGTTTCTTAGATGTATGGCATGTAGTTGGTATCATAGTCTATATTTTTATTCTGTATCATAGTCATAGGTCATAGTTACACCACATTAATTATAATTATACAATACAGTTTCCGACTAAAGGGACCGATATACTTAGCTCTTCGAATTAGGATTTTGAAATGGCAATGAGCAGGCCACATCGGTCGTAGAACTGACAACCGATGGGGAAGAAAGGTTCTCGAGTGGCGACCACGAAATGGAAACGTAGGTGTCACCCACTAAGTGAACCGACGATCTGCTAGGCGATCATGTAACTTGATTGCAGCCGATAGAAACACAAAATGCATGGGTTTGACAGTTTCAATACGCAGTTTATGTGCATAGTTACTATGATCATTTTTAAATTCAGAATGAAATTTGTCCTGTTGCATTGCCATCAAACTTTCATGATCACCCCGCTGGTAAAAACCGCGGGGAGCTGATGGAAGCAGGAAGCGAGCAGCCGCTTAGAGTGGCGCTCTTTGAGGGAACCCTATGTTCAGCAGTGGAAGTCTGTTGTTGATGAATACAGTTTCGCATAAATAAATGTAAAATCGTGCAGAATGTGCCTATACCTACTATAATATGAGAGGGGAAATAAATGATCAATCTAATTCTCGACCGCAATCACTCAGTGTCTGAGCGGGAAACAGTGCGTTCCTTCGCAGTTCTCATCGACCCTTCGTGCATCGCCTGCTATAAAATATAAAACCATATCCATCACAATTTCTTAATAGGTATACAACCGCTCAGTTTTACATATCACGGATACCTAATATAATATACTTTAACTATTCTAAGCACTACGCGTTTTTATTCTCTGTACAATTTAAGTCGTGAATTGACAAACTATAAATAAGTCTATTAATATCCAGATCATAGAACATCAGGCAAAAACTGTTCAATCTATCTTTAATCTTGAAATCTAGTATAAAAGATAATGAAGCAAGAGTATTGTTGTATTGAAAAATAAAATAGCAAAGATATTCCTCCTAACGGTCTGTAGTGGGACCGAAGTTTGTAATAATTTTGCCGTGTGTCTTACCATTCTTGTGGTTATCAAGAAACAGTAGCAAATTAAAACAATCTTCAATCCTAACTGCACATCAGTTAGATTAGCTAGTCCGATGTCTGTAAGCCTAGAGTGAGTTATCTAAGGGGTGTCACTGCACCACCTGCGGTTATCGCGCATCGGTTGCGCTGACTGCAGACGGCACGCTACCAATTAGCTACCCTCGTTGCTTCGTGTCCATCAGCGATGGAAATGACAGCCGTATGTCGTATTCATTTGCGTCATGGTCATGGTCTATTAAGATTTGTGTAGTTTTTCCCAAAATTAACTCAGTGAGTGACCTTTTCTTGATTGCATTCTGGTAGATTTCCAAGAACTCAATGGTGTTATTGACTGATATTGGGCTCGCGTCCTCCAACCGCATAATCTCCAGCCCGTGGTATTTTAGCGCCTTCTATATATTCAAATATAACTACCAGAAAGTATTTAACTATATAGATACATAGGTAATTATATTTCTTGGAAATTTCAGTCATAACTTCATGATAAGAATTTCCTCAATGAGTTGATAATAATATGATAAATGAATGGCACTTAGACGTAAGTACAATTATAAAGACTTGACTGTGACTTGTTTGGGAATACCAATTACCCAGATTACCCTATAGGTATGTAAATGTGCGCCGATACTGCATTCGCTTATCTAACATGCTACATGGCACATGGCACAACATGAATGTATATGTTTTAGGTGGGTTTTTGCATAACCGATGCCTATGCGATATGCAGCGCCAGTTTTCGAGGTCGCGTTGACTTCCGTTCCAGTTTCCGATGTTTTGTGCCGATCTACGGACGGACGTCCAACAGCTTGACCTTCCTTCTAACTCAACGGAACTGGAACCTATAGCCCTAGATAGTTGTGATATTTAGTAAAAACAAAGTTCCACCCATATCGTTGACTGTTTGTAACGCTACGCGGCTTTCGGCCATCCCGTGCACGGATTTGCATTCACGAAACGCGAATCCCGCATTCACCACCAAGTAATTGACAAACTTCCACCCATATCGTCGACTGTTTCTAACGCTACGCGGCTTTCGGTCATCCCGTGCACAGGCTTTTTTAAAAATCGTGAATCCCGCATTCACCACCAAGTAATGGTAACTATAGTCACCATGGTATACCATTACTTACCGACGCGCGACGGCACGATTCGGAATGCGGTGAATGCGAGATTGCTTTGCAGGATCATACATATCGTTCAAAGGTGACTCTGTGCAGGTACGAGAAGTTATGCGATGTGGCCTTCTTTATATCTTGTTTTCTAGACAAAGCCCACCTTCTTCGTGTGTGGTGTGTAGGTACGTAGGTATGTGTAGCTACTACGAGTCAGACTATATTATACTAAGCTCTATTTTTGCATTTTCCTGCTTGCTTCTAAAACGAATGATGATCCTCTTGCTTTAAAGAGGAATTGGGCTCAAAACTTTCACTTGCCATGCAAGTTAAAACGCTTGGCTGTTTGAAAGCAGAGACTTTCGTTCACTTCGTTCGCTCGGTCAATAAGTGATAAAATAAATACCTACCTATTACATATATACTATAGCAAGTCGTAAACTCAATTATGCGTGCTATTTACTTTTTGCGTCCAAACAGGCGTAAGAAATGCGGTAAAGCACAAATACCGCATTATAAGTTATGAGGAATTTTGTTGTGGTTACGGCAGCTAGTGACCATGCCAGTGTCGGTAGGGGGCGTCCGGTGACCGATGGTATTGAGCGGCGCGCAAGGTCCTGCCCTTGAACCGAATAGACCACTGGCTATGGCTATAGGCTGATTTACTAGGAGTAGGTAGGTACCTACTAAGGCTTTCAGTCTCGCTACATTTTCGAGTCCCGGGAAAAAATATCGAGACTCAGGCCGGTCTCGAAATTCCACACGAAAAACGAGACTTTCGAGACTACATCAAAAATAGGTTCCATACCTTGAACTAGGTGTTTAGGCAGCAAATACAAGCTAATAATACTGTTAACAATTCAAATACAAGCAAAATAACAACTATGTGCTAATTTTTTTAAATTTTTATTCATAATTTTTTCATCTGTTAACGTACACATCGCAGCCATTAATTTCCCACTTAATGGCTGCGCTCACCTAATGGTAAGTGAAGAAGTTTTCTAAGGTGGAGCACGTTTGCCCATAAGGTGCCCGTTCACTCTTTACTTGAAAAGTCCCAGGAAGAAATACTATTGCTGGAAGAGCATTCCATTCCTTGGTCGTTCGGACTATGAATGACTCAGCAAAACGCTTAGTGCGAACTGGTGGTACACTTATGGCGTAAGGATGTAAAGAATCACCAAGCCTTGTAGTTCTAAGCCAAAAGACGTTCACTGCTGAACATAGGGCTCCCCATAAAACGCTACTTTGGATGCTTATCATATGAAAGGATTTGTCATAATACATAACATACACTTGGCAGGTGGCTTGGTAATCGCAGAAGATTTTAATGTTCCAAGGAGAATGTGTGGACCCTCTCTAGGGGGAAAACATTAAATAAGTCTTTTAAAAATTAAATGAAAGTAAGGATTCCTACATAATTATAATATTGTCAGATATACCGCTTGCGAGGTTATGTGCCACCAAATCAGCTTGCAGCTGGTAGCTTGCTTCTTCTGTGTTGAAAGCCATGGTTAAAAGACTAGTGAAAACCCTTTTAAAATTATTATTTTTAAGCAGCCGCCTAAAGTGGCGCTCTATGGGGCCTATGTTCAGGAGTGGACGTCTTCAGGCTGATGATGATAATGATGATCAGACCTTAGATTATTATGTCTGTGATTAAGACCTTCAGACTCACCCTAAGACTCTTTAAATATTGTATCAGTATCAAAGCTCAGACTAAAAACCATGCTAGCAACCTATATTGTCAAGACGTATGCTATTTTTCAAAAGGGCTAGTTGCAATCTTTGCAGTTATCCAGTTAAAAATAAAAAATACTGGTAGTTTAGTACATTTTTGAATAATTTGACTTAAGTCTCGAAAGTCTCGTTATTCCCGGGACTAGAGGTAGCAGTCTCGAGTTTCGAAAATACGAAAAAATCGTCGAGACTCTCGATATTTTCGAGACCGAGACTCCCGGGATGAAAGCCCTAGTACCTACTATGGTCGACAACAAAAGGTTACATCGGATTGACGGGCTAATGTAATGACTAATGCAGGTTTAGCAGGTCAAGCGTCTTGGCCGTCTAAGTAATTAAGAGCCAATACAACGCCAAATTGCTTAAAACGGCTTAGCTTGAAGCAGTATCCTGTCAACAATATTGCAACAATGACTTTGAAATTAATATATGGTAAAGTTCAGGACTAATGCTACTGCAAATGTATAGTGAAAACACGAATTAATAAAATTTTCTCGATAGAAAAAAATTACAAAGTTACCTCCAAACCGTACAAATAAACAGCGATTATTCAATGAATACTTTAAATAAGATCATGAAACTTTGTATAGTAGTTGAACTAAATATAATGGAGGGCTTATGTATAGCGGATTATTAAAATACCCTTTATATTCAGTGTAATAATAAATTACCTAAACTATTACGCGTTGGAACCAGTTTAACTTAGACCGCCCCTGCCGCTCGGCCCCTGGCTCATCCCCTCTTTGGCCTAGTACTATACATCTATTCTGTGGCTTTGACTTGAATTCGCGCTGGCCTTGCACAAGCCCTTAAGAATGAATAAGTATTGATGGCTATTTCATTTAGTTGTTGACATAAGTATATGATCTTGCCAAGCCAATACCTAACGAATACTTATCTACCAAAGTAACTACTCTACAAACCCCAGGTAGCAAATCTTCGTCATAAAGACGTCTTTATCAGGCCATTCTGTGACGTAAAGGCGTCCTACAATGACGTCTTCGTAACATCAGGACTTAAAAATAACGAATATTGATTGATGATAATTTTATATTATTTTTAATATGACATTCCAAAAACCAGAGGATCCCATTTAAGGGAAGAGGGGGTTAAAATAGGCAGTTAGGCAGGAAGGAATGTTACTTACTTTGTAATCGTAAGTATTAGTAAGTAAATCTATATATATGGTTTCCAGTTGGTATGGATTTACTTTCGTTTACAGATAACGTAAAGTCCCTGCAGGCGCCGGCCTGCCTGGTGGTATTGACATTGAGACTACAGCAATGAATGAGTCGATATGCGTGCGTGAAACGCTTGCGTGTGCTAACTTGCATGCTGGCGCCATCTAGTTGTTTTGTGGATAGTTTCATCATTTGAAACTAGATGGCATGTTTAACAATAAACTTAAATGACCTTAAAATGACGACATTGCGACGTACACATGCGACGAGTTCCGCACGTCCTTAAAATACCTTAAAATGACGACATTGTGACGTACACATACGCCGAATTCCGTACCGACCCTAAAATGACCTTAAAATGACGTCTTTTTTCGTCAATGACGACATTTTGCTACCTGGGACATTATCGTTTTTATACTTACTTAAATGTATTTTCGTACATAAAATGTAAAGAAAGACTCAGTGGTCCTAATTTATGATTTTGAGTAAGAATATATATGTAGGTATTTTACAAAACTTCAATCTTGAATATTGCACTGAATATTAATGGGTAGGTAAAATAGAAGATTCTGATGAGTGGTATTATATTAACTCCTGGAAGATGAACCCACACAATTACCTGCTCGAATGACAGAATATATAATAGTACCTACTGCTCGAGTCACAGAACTTGAAAGATGTATTAACATTTGCAGTGTGTGGAGAAGTGGGGGCACTACGAGCAGTGCTGGCGGCGGGAGCGGACGCAGCGACACCCGACCAGCACGGGGGATACCCGCTGCACTACGCCGCGCAAATGTGCGGTGCACCGGCGGCGACGGACCACCAGGTAAATAAAAATACCTACTACACACAAGATAAAATTTTCAGGACTCTACGAACAAACACTCACCATACTTCTTAGCAAACCAGCTGCACCATTAAAGAGCTCCTTCCTTTACAGAGTAGAGGTGCAGCGTTAGAAGTTCTTCGTGCACTTGTAAAAGAAGGCGGTGCACGCGTGGACGTGAGAGACGCTGATGGTCGTACACCCTTGCTGTGGGCTGCATCTGCGGGATCTGCTGCAGCTGTGCTGGCACTGCATCAAGCAGGAGCCAAGGTTGACGATGCGGACAGGCATGTATAATAAAGTCAACATTTCTTGACTCTATAACCGAAACCGAAACCGATATTAGAAAGCCTACATAATTATGTAAACGACAATTAAAACATATTATAGACAAGGTTATATTTTAATACAATTTGTTAATCGCGTGATGCTTTTTCAAACAGCTGCAACGACGTAAAATGAAAAAGAAATAAATAAGTAAAATCATCAAGCTTTTCACAATATTTTATCGTAATTTGCAGGGATGGTCTTACAGCATTGCACTGTGCAGCTGCTCGAGGTCATACTGAAGCATTAGAAACATTGGTGGGACTGTGCGGGGCAAAAGTGGACGTAGCTGATTCACATGGATGCACACCGTTACATTACGCAGCAGCACTAGGTCATGCAGATGCAACCGCCGCGTTATTAGATCACGGTGCCGATTCCCATCGTCAAGACAAAAGAGGTCGCAGTGCAGCTCACACTGCAGCAGCCAAAGGGCAAATCGAGACCGTCAGGATACTCGGTATGCAACCTTCCAATTAGAGAAGATTTGTAGATTAATCAAACTATTAACCATCGATGCTTATTTCAGGTGCCAGAGGAGCAAATCTCTGGCTTAGAAACTCTAAAGGTGACCTCCCTTTACATGAAGCAGTAGCTTCGGGAAGGCGTGAGTTGGTTAAATGGCTACTAGATGGAAGACCATCACAAGTTAACGCTACGAATCACGAAGGCCGCACACCATTGCATATAGCAACAGCAACAGATAATGCTGACTTGTGTCGTCTATTACTCGATCGCGGTGCGGAAGTTAACCCAGTAGCGAGGTCATCGAAGAATGATCCACTGACACCTCTAGATTGCGCGACAAGTCGAGGACATCGGTCGACTGCTAAATACATTCAAATGCATGGTGGTCTACCGGCGTCAAAACTGTCGAATACACAAATTATAATCGATGGGGCACCAATCACAGCCTTACCAACGCGTAAAGTAACGAGTACAAAAATTGATGTCCGAGATAGAATACGAATAGAAAAAAGAGAGGTAGTAGAGCTTTCTAGTCCAGTTCATGAAAAGCGACGTATAAAAATTAAAACCGATAGTGAAACCACTAACGGGTCATCCTCTGATTCTAGAAAAGCGTCGAGAAGAAAATCAGAAAACAAATATTCTGATACGCATCGCGAGAGAAGAAAAAAGTTGATACAAGTACAAAAAAGTTTTAGTGACGGTTATGACAGCGAATATGATGGTAGCAAAGGTAGTTCCAATGACAGAAAATATAGAAGATCAACGAAAAATAGATCTAAAAGCGAACCTTCACGACGACATAAAGCTAGCGCAAGGCATCGTCGCAGGCGTTACAGATCAGATTCGGAAAGTTCAGACTCCGAAAGTTATTCGGAGAAAAAGAAAAGACACCGTAAGCGTAGCAAAAGGAAGTATACGTCAACATCTGAAAGCAGTAGTTCAGAATCAACAGAGAGGCGTAGTACGAAACGGAAAGGAAAAAAAACATCAATACACATAGAAAATGACGACGAAAAACAAAGTGTAAATATAGTAAAATTTAAAAGTACTGACCAACCCGATCGTTCACAAAGCATAGAAAAAAATGAGACTGTTGCTGCAACAACCGACAGTGCAGTAACTGCTGTTCAAATGGAACCATACATTGAAACGATTCAAACAGAAAAAAGTAGAGCTCACAGTGAAACTGAGACCGACACTATGTCTGTAAAAACAAACATGGTCGTTACAGAAGCTCAAATTCACATGGAACGTCAGTCTAGTCAACAAGGTAATTCAGAAATAACAGTTACACTCGACTCATCAAACAACGTATCAATTGAAACGGCAAATATGTCAGTAACACATAAAGACTTAACAGAGGAAACTAAATCTGACACAGATAAACCTGCTGAACCCTTAGCAGCTCTTGAAGTTTCTGAAAAAGATGGAGAACAGGAATTAGCTCCAGAAACTGAAAAACAAGATGAAGCTGCTGCAGCTGCAAGCAGCTCTATAGTTCAAGACAGTTCTGAAGTTACTTCCATTAAAGGAGAAAGTGAAAAAGAAACATCTGAAAACAAGACACTAAATGAAATCGAAAATAAAGCTCAAACTCAAGATGAAACTAATGAAACTTTAACACCAAAAGAAGACTCAGAAAAAGAAATAGCAGAAGATAAAACAGATTCGCCGGGGTCAAGCAAGGCTGATCAAACTGCACTAACTCCAGAAAACGCTTCAAAGTCACCAAGCCCTAGTTTAGAAGCAACACGAAAAAGATCGTTTCAAATATTGTCAGGACCAGATGAAACATTAGACCAGAGCAAAAATTTTTCTGACATGAAAACTAGTTTGGATGCCACAAGTTTAGAAAAAACTGACACGCAAGAAAAAAGTCTTTCTCCGGTAGTATCTTTTGCTAATAAAGATGAAATTTTCGAAAGCAAAGATTCAGATAAGCAATCCGATCAACTTATGGGAGAAGAAGTACTTCACAGTGAAGTTGGACATGAGACGACGGAACAAGCTGAAGAAAATTTACAAAAAGATAGTAGTGAAAGTCATATGAGCTCAGAAGACAAAGGAAAAGAATATGCTACTTCCACCACTGGTAGCAGCGCAGAAAAAGTTGAAAAAGAAATTTTAACAGTACATAATGTGGCTGCTGAAGATCGTGCGGTGCAGCAAGTCATCATGGAGAATCTTTCAGAAGAGTTTGATGTTAATTTACCATTGTCACAGTCCACACCGAAGCGTACTCGAAAAACTTCTCAACAAAGTCAAGGAAGTAGTAGGAAAAGTAGTATATATGAAACAGAAAGCTATAAGGTTCTATCAGATGTCGCGAGCGGAGAAGTCACTACAGGTATCTTGAAAAAATCTAGTAAAACGGAGGACGGTTCCTTGGAAGATGATCAGGAAATTCATGCAGGAAGTTCCCTTCTCAAAGAGGGTAGTATTTTGGGTAGAGTTCCAAGCGTAAGCGATAACGAAATATACAGTCATAGCGAAGCGAATGGGCGCAGAAAACGATTTCGAAAGAAAGGTAGGACAAAAAGTCGCACAACTATTAGATCGAAAAGTGAGAATTCTGAAAGAGGATATGAGTCTAGTGGTTTAATGGATTCAGGGTTTGAACCGAGTCCCAGAGCAGTTCAGCGTCGCATTACGAGTCCGCGCTTGGCTGCGTACTACCAGCAAAGAAATGCCAGTGGAAGATATTCAGGGAAATCTGACAGCAGAATACCGATTAGAAAGCCAGGCGATAAATATGCAGTAGATATGAAGTCAGTCACTCAGCGCATTCAAACCAATATGAGACGGTAAGAACAAACATATATTAAATATTGTTGTCTTTGAATTTAAATGCAATATTTTCTATGTTTCAGATATTATTGCGAGCGGAAGATATTTCAACACCTGCTAGAATTGAAAAGATTGCAAATAAGAACAAGCAAAGCTAACGAGGCTGTACTAGTGAAGCGTGCTATCGATGAATACAATAAATCCAGCTTGACTAGCGTCGGACTTGGTCCGTACAACAATACTGACTTGTCATTCAGCAGCTTTGAAAAATTTCTTTATGAAAGTCTGAGGAAACTTCAGAAAAGCGGCAAGAAACATTTGGATAAATTGCCTGAAAGACCTATAGATTTTGATTATGGAGAAAGTGAGCTTTATAAGATGAGTTCTATTCCCGACAACCCTTGTCTTTGCACTAGTAAGACCCATCGATGTTTTCACGCTGTTCACGCGTACACGGGCGTACCTTGCGCTGCTTACAGTAAGTTTACAGATTTTAGGCGGAATTCTGCCTACAGTTAGTAATTTAAAAACTATTTTTATATATGATTTGCACAATTTCTTTATTTCCAGTACCTTTCAAGTGGGATCACCATACGATGCCGAAGCCAGCTACAGCAGGGCCTACAGCTAAATCAAGAGGTTTTCTACCTAAGATCAATTCGAAACCACCTTCCAGCTCAGGAAAAGCTCACGTTACCTTAGAAGTGTCCCACGGCACAGAGAAGCAGTTGATAGCCTTGCCAGCGGAAAAATTGGACAAAAACAAGAGATACTACGTCACGTTTACGGTTAAAGGTTCTGAACCTACCTCAGATAATGATAATGCATCGAACGCCGCGAGTTTGAAGACTAAAACTGTATAAATTGAGAGTACATTTATAATTTTTGTATTCTAAAAATGTTACAGGAAATAGTAAAAAACTTTCACTGCCAGATTGTTAAATGGCAGTACCTACGTTTGTTGTTGGTAGCAAGAGATTGGACTGATCGAAGCCGCCCGAATGTTAGAAAAGATTATTTTTATAACTGTAAAAAGATTGAAACACTACTGAAAGGATATAGTTAAACATTTTCTATTGTATCTGATAATGCTGTTGAGTAGTCTTCCTTTCGAAGTGTTATAAACTAATGCACAGAAATTAAAAACGAGAAATATATTTAACCAGACGTTTTCTGCACTTAATTATGTTTTCAAAATACTCAGAAATGTGTAGAAATATGTATACCTAATTATTGTGATACGATACAAGCTAAGAATTCGTCTTTATGGCTTTATTTTTTACCCTTAGAATAACTATATTCTAAGTTTTTTACCCTTTTTTATGTAATAATGCACTACCTTTGAAAGATATCTATTCTTGAAGGATACTCCGAAAGTCATAAGCCTTATTCATAACAAAAATCATTTATTAATCTAAGAATCGAATCGAGATCGAATATAAATAATAATAACAATGCATTCACAGAGAAAAACTACCGATCTAATAACTACTAAAGCGAAACGTAAGTCCAAAAGACTAGAAAAAGTACGCTAGCAAATTAGGGATTAGAGATAGCTAATGGATCATAGTCATAGTATTTAGACTCCGAGCAGTAATGCGACTCCGGCAAGCGTCCAGCGAGTCGGCTTTTCCCTGGTCTTCAGATTGAAAGTCCACACGAAAGTAGGACCACGCATCCTGCAACAAAAGGAAGCTGTATAATATTGCTACTTGTTTGTGATGGTGAAAAGTTATTGTAAACAGAGGTACATACCAAGCCCAACATAGGTAAAGGTAAAATTACGAAAAGTGTTTACTGCAGTAAGTGAAATATAAACATTTAGGCTGAAACTTTATAAGAACTTTCAGTGATAGTAACTACGTAAAAGACCATTCAAATTAAAAAACTGGAGTTTGGTTTAGTTTCTAACTTCTAACCATAAGTACAAAAAAAATATTTGACTGACCAACGACGGTGGTAGAAAAAAAAATTGGGACGACAAATATCACGAGAAAAAAAAATTCTGTTAAAAAACATGCAGAAAATCAAATTCGGTCGATTGTGTCGATTGAACGGTTGGGACTAGGCATCGTAACATAGACAGTCGTACGAAATTTTAAAGCTCACAGATTTGAGTAGGCGAAGTAGTGCAAAGGGACATTTTGGGAATAGGAATAATATGGACCCGGGGAGCATTTCTAGATAGGGACATCTTAAACTCAGTTACCGGATCTTGTAGACGGGGCACTCGTACACGTTCCTGACATCCTGCTTGTCCTGTGTGACCGCCTTGACGTATATGACGGGCATGACGGGGAATAGGTCCATCATCCGCGACTCCACTATGCCGCCCACGGCCGTGTCCCACCGAGCGCCCTCCATGTATAGGCCGTGGATGTTGGCGCCCTCGCGCGGCGGAGCGCTACACAACGACGGAAACCACGGTACTTAAAACCACTGAATACTTAATAATAGGCACAGGAAGATTCACTCCGCAAAACATAATATAATAAAACAAGGAATGGAACTGGCTTCCTGCAACGGAGTTTCCTACTTCATATAATCTAGAATTAATCAAGGGCAGAGTGAATAGGTCTTCTGGGTAAGCGTGTCCCATCTTTGGCTTCACCTGTACTGACCATCAGGTGGCCAAATGCTAAACACATCTACAATTTAAAAAAGCTACCTTTATAGCGAACCGGTAATCTAACAGTATTTTTTTTTTTATTATTCGATAAACAGTTATCCGAATTGGTTTTCTGAAAGGAAATATTAATCTTTATAGACAACCTAATCTAACAGTAAGTTTTTTTCCTGTTTGACAGCAAGTTACCTCCTGATTGACAGCCAGTTATCAAACTTGGTATTCTAACGGGAATAAACGACTTGAATAAATAGGTAGCGGCTTGCTGCAAAGCAATAAAGTGTAGTTCAGCTCGCACAGCGCTACAACCCAACCCTAAACAGCTGCCTCCCTTTCTATCGTTATAGCGCTGCTCTTCTGACGTGTTAAACGTAACGACCCCCCGGTAAACGGGCCGTTCCCATGTACTTGTAGCTCCGCATTTTACCAGGCAAATAATTGTAGGACATCCTATTAAGATTCAAGCGAGCCCCCTATGCTATCTTATAAATTTAAAAGCCACTGTGTTAATGTGATTTTTCTGGTAATATATAAGCACCAATAAAGCACTCGTAACCAACTTTTTTGTTCTCAAATGGTGTATACTATACCGGGAAATCTCAAGATTTTTTTGTTGAACCGCAAAGTGTTACAATTCTTTGTTTGCGCGTTACCAATACGGGTTTCCCGAGAAAAATAACGAAGACAAAGTCCGACAAAAACCAACGTGGTTTGCACAAAACAAATATGACATTGAACTTACCTAGTTGGATACGCAAAAGTTGCAAAAGTATGGCTAAACTGAACTGCATGTGGTACAGCTCTGGGGAAAGACCGCAGGTAGTAGCAAAGTGAGAGGAAAGTGTATAAATCGAGTCGAATATGCTTTCCACAATTCAGTAATGCACAAAACACACTATTGAATGCTTACTTGAAGTCTCCTCGGTTTTTCTTGGTAACGTCACAGTTGAGGCACATCTTGTCAAGCGGCCACTCGTTCTTGCGCGCCGTCTGCTGCATGATGGCCGTCAGGAACGATTGCGGGTTGAAGAAACCGGCCAGCCACACCGCAGGCGGAAGCTAAGGAACGAAAACGTGAGAATAATAGCTTGTAGGATAGGTTCCTATGGTTAAAATAGCCTACGGGTACGCTTGCGATAACCGATAAGAACTAACACTAGGAGATATAATCACAAAACAGATATATCGTTTTGGATGATATTTTTGACATAGATGCGCAGTGCTTACTCAATCAACTTTTTATCCAGGAACATTCGGGGCGATTGTGGGTGAAACCGCTTGGCGCCTCTAGTACGAAACATTCCAATAACGGTATTATCTTTCTAAAGTAATATTAAATATATGAAAATGTAACATATGGAAAATTGAAAATAGAAATCATTATCGGCAGCAGCACTTACAATAAGTTACATCAATATTCTGAAAAGACCATTTTTCGTCTCCTACCAAAGTTTTAACATAGCCAGAAAACAATCTTCACCTTTCATCAGAACAGTTTTTTTGAGTTGAGTAGATAAGGAGCAAAAAGTTGAGCTTGGCGAGACCTGCATAGCACACACTTAAGCAGTTTTGCTACTACTCAGGTAACAAGGGCTCAGCTAGTTAGCCTACGATATACCCAGACTAGTTTTAGACCTGATTTGGAAAGCTGCGTGCTAAAGTTCCCGGACCATAATCATAGGTACAAGGTACAAGGAAGTTGAGCCCTGGCAAAACCTACACCATATTGGTGATGCACAGTTTACTTGGTTCTTCACCAGCGCTGAGCTTGTTATCCCCATGGTATACTTACATTAAAGTCCCCGGACCAGTTCTCCAGTTCTGTAAGCCGCATGCAAAGGTCCGCAAACCAAGCGGCGAGGCCGAGTAGGCTGGGATACGCGAGCTTAGTCCACGCCTCCGGCACTTTGTCCATAAACAGACCTTCCATTAGGTTCTCCATGTCGCTGCTGATAGTTAGCTCGCCCTGGGGACAAATGGCACCGTAACATTGACTGTTAGGGAAAATTTTGCGGTGGCGGCCAACAATTCCCGAGGAGGGCCGAAATCAAAGAGTTGCCTGTTGAAAAAACTGCCAAATCTGATCTGATGATCTGGAGACAGGCTGTACCGACCCGAAGTAGTGTGATAACAAATAAGCTGAAGAAGTAAATAAAACTTTTTCTTTTTTTTTTTCACTTCATCATCATCATCAACAGCCTTAAAACTTCCACTGCTGTAAATAGGCCTCCCACATAGAGCGCCATTTTAAGCAGCTGCTTGCCTCCAGCAACCATCGGCTGCCCGCGGTTTTAAACAGATCGTAGGTCCACCTAGTGGAGGCTGGAGTTGCGTCTTCCGGTGCGTGGTCACCACTCGAGAACCTTTCTTCCCCATCGGTTCTCAGTTCCACGCGCTTTGTGGCCTGCCCAATACCACTTCATCATCATCATCATCAACAGCCAGAAGACGTCCACTGCTGAACATAGGCCTCCCCCAGAGAGTGCTACTTTGAGCGGCTGCTCGCCTCCTGCATCCATCGGCTCCCCGCGGCTTTCACCAGATAGCCGGTCCACCGAGTGGGGGGCCCGCCTACGCTGCGTCTTCCGGTTCATGGTCGCCACTCGAGAACCTTTCTTCCCCATCGGTTGTCAGTTCTACGAGCGTTGTGGCCTGCCCAATACCACTTCATCATCATCATCAACTGCCTGAAGGACGTCCACTGCTTAACATAAACCTCCCCCAGAGAGCGCAACTTTGAGCGGCTGCTTGCCTCCTGCATCCATCAGCTCCCCGCGGCTTTACGCAGATCGTCAGCCAAACACCGAGTATAGCTCTCTTCATAGCTCGTTGCACGACTTTGAGTTTACTGGCCCACCAGTAAGAGACCAAGAGACTACGTTTCAGTCTGTTTTTTTAATTTAACATTCATATACTTAATTCTAAAAAAAATGATTTACCTTGAGCCCTAACTCCAGCTCCTTCAAAGACCGGCGTATCTCCCCCATGAGTTTGTTCATTCGCTCGCACTCCTGGAAGGCGACTATGATGAACGGTGTCAACTCCTCAACCTTGCCCATCAGCTCGATCAGATTGAACGGTTCCGGTACGCGGTCTATGATATCATCCAGGATTACTCGCACCTGAATACGGACAAGTTGATGACTGAAGATTTTTATAGTTCTGTGAAGCGAAAACTTTTTTTTTTTATTGCAAATGGGTCAGCGTTTGGCCACATCTCACCTGGGCCATAATTCTGTATGAAAACACAGATTCCACACGATACAGAAACCACGTCGTTATCGTGTCTTGTTCAAATCGTGTCACAGCAAGGAATCGTCAATTTTTGTATTCTGTATAATCTAAGACACATTATCTATGACAGGTTTTGGATACCTCGAGTGCGTTCCGAATTAGAACTAAAGGATTTCTCATCCCAAAACCACAAAAAAAAAAAACAAATAAAGGAATGGCTTATATCTATGTGATATACCGAAGCCATGGGTAATTATTAAAAATGGACAGCAAATGGACAGCATGTTTCGGAACGCGCCTGAGCGGAACATGATTTTTGACAGTTCAAATCGCGCCAATCCCAGTTAATTCCACATTCATTACGCGCGGTTTCGTTCTCATTTCATAGAGAATAGATTTTTGCAGATTTCTTATGTAAGACAAGGAATTCGCGTGGTTTCGAAGCAAGGAATCGTAAATTGGTCATACGGAATTAGGGTCCTGATGGTAAGTGTAGATGAAACCTAAGGTGGGACACGCTTACCCAGAAGATACCTATTCACTCTGCTCTTGAATACGCCTAGATTGTATGTGGAAGGGAAAACTGTTGCGGGAAGCAAGTTCCGAAGTTGGTGTCCGACTGGGGTGACACTAATTTAGTCAGATTCAATGCTCAGAAGACTCAGGTTTGTCTCTTTAGTGCAAAGAAAGACCCATTAATAGCCACTCCAGTCTTTCGAGATGTGGTGGTACCCTTCAGAGACCGCATCGAACTTTTGGGAATGCAAATCTCTCCCAAACTTAATTTCGGTTTTTCTATTGAGTCCAGGGCAAAGACCGCTGCGAGAAAACTTGGTATTCTATCTAAAGTCAGGCGTTATTTTACTCCCACACAACTGCTGAACTTATACCAAGCGCAAGTGCGGTCTTGCATGGAATACTGCAGCCACTTGTGGGATGGTTCAGCAAAGTACCAACTGGCAGCCAACTTATATCACTATATTTTTTTATGTTAATACGTGACGAGCTAGTCGTTCACCTGATATTAAGCGTTATGACCGTCCGTAACAGTTACTCTTACTGTTATGGGCGGCCGTGAAACGCTGTTTTTGTGTTCCGAGTGGCACTGGTCAGGTCATAGTCTCATTTGCCAAGTAATTTTACTAGCTACAGTGCCCTCTAAACTGCACTGTATTGTAACTGTAGGTAATGTTCAATAATTAAAAGTATATACCGTCTCTTCTTTAGTAGCCCCACCCCCCGCAGCGGCGCCCGCATCTCGTGGTTGCATCTCAAACACCACCTGTGATCAAATGTTAAGATAAGATAGGACTCTTTAGAGAGACTCTCTAAAGAGTTCTTAAGTTAAGAGAGCTAGTACATGTCCAAACAGGGGGTCTAGCAAAGATTTGCAATTTGTTTGTAAGTTGGCTACCACTGTAGGGTTAGCAGGGCCGGTAGACAAAACTGTCTTTCCCCTGTTTTACTCCAAGCAAGTATGAAGAAAGTGACGTAAAACGGGGAAAGACAATTTTGTCTACCGTCCATGCTAACCCCGCTGAGGCACACTTTACTTCCACCAAAACATCTGGCGGTCTAGCAAAGATACCGTTCCATTAGCGTTAACGCCAAACGATAACTCAAAATGTATGGGAATAACATTAGCTATGATATTAGCCGCGAAAAAGTTTTCCGCAGGTAATGTCATTCCCATACATTTTGATGATTTTGAGTAATCGTTTGGCGTTAACGCTAATGGACAGGTATCTTTGCTAGACCCCTAGATGTTTTGGTGGAAGTTAAGTGTACCTCAGTGGTAACCAACTTACAAACCCACACACCCTGCTTAGAATCTTACTCAGCAACATTCACATGTGCGGAATTGGCTTTCGCTTACACTTTCTCCCTGTGAGAGAGACAGACCGAGCAGCAAGAACATATCGGGCAGATAAAGAATTTTTCTTATTTTCTAGCAGACTTCAACTATAAGTATAGAGCTGTCTGTAGTTAGACGTCTCGGATCAGTAGAATTCTCTGCAATCGTTAAATCTTCTTTTTACTGCCATCCCTAGAACCTGAACGTAAGCTTACCGTTGACCATGCTTTTGAGTTTTGTGTGTAGAGAACTTGTGTTCTATTCGCGGATTACAGGTATCCACTTTCACTTTAGGTGTATTCTAGACAAGGTTACCTTAAATAATCTCTCGGAGACTGTAGTCAAATATCCGATCTCCGCGTTGGGGTGCAGTCCGTAAAGATAAGGTGTCTCATCGGGGAGGAAGTCATCGATGTACTGGTGGTAGCCCACGTAGTCAGAGTTGGGGGGAGATATAAACCCTTGAGCTAGAACCGCTTCGCCGTCCACCTAGGGTACAAATTTTTTCTTGAAAATAAACACTGAAATTGCTTTAAAAAAACATACAACAAAAGTATGGGTAAGCCGCCAAACCCTATGGAATAATAAGTATCACGCTATTATTTCTTAAGTGGAACATTTAAAGATAACCGTATTGAAAATGAACTTCTTTGGACAATCAAAGCCTTGCATGGCTTTCTTAGGTACTAATGTGACGGTTCGTATAATGAATATGGAAGCACATCGTTGGAATAAATAACGTTTTGTGCGGGATTTAACAAATATATTGAACCTTTATCAGCATCATCAGTTACGATCCGGTCCATCACAAGTAATAAGCCACATTTCTCTTACATAACACAAATAAGACCTCGCTTTCATGAGGCAATCTTAGCCAGGTGAAAAGGTTTTCTAACATCGTGATTGGAGCAATTTCATAGAGCTTTGTAAATTCTTATAGCTCACCAGTTCCGGCACCATATACTCCAATAAGAAAGTCCGACACAGCCTCCTATCCCAGTCGTCGGTGATATGCCCCCCATACATGATCTCTCCGAATAGGTACCGCAAGTCTTCCCACGGCACGCGAGGGTTTGCCTCCAGGTAGTTGAATAGAACGAACACGCAGATCGTCAGATCGCCGAAATTGAATGGGTACACTCTGGAAAACGCATGGTAGTGAAGAGAACTGAGAAATGTGTATGTGCTCGACTGATATTAGCACCACAATATAGTGCACTTTTAAGTGGCATCCAAACGCCTTAAGATGTGAATGATAAGAAATCAAAAAAGTTTTATAAGATGGTGTTAGAGTCTTTGTGCCACAGAAGTACGTTAGCTATATAATTCTATTCTTGGTGCTGTGTACAATGTACATGTCACAAATCTATTTATTTTCAACTCATGCTAAAACATTGATACCCACCCAGATCGAGTAAAAATTAATTAACAATGATTTCAGCATGCCCTATGGTACGGTATGGTCATATATGTCAGACCTTATTGGATAAAATAATATGATACTATAGTACCAGGAAAAATACGATTAATTCTATTCATAGTAAATACTAAAAGATGTAGCAGCTCCGTACCTGTTCCAACCTTGCGGGCCGAACTTACGCCTTTCAGCTACCACTGCGTGGAAATAACACAACGCGAAGAGAACCGACTTGAATTCAGCTTCTTTGCTACACATTTCCAGTGTTTCTTGACTGAAGTTGTCCAACGACTGAAAATATAAATTTTTGTTTGGGGTTATTACTCAAGCCTACGTTGAACTGACATATTTTCAGACGTATATAGGAACTAAATTCGAATCATAAGGACGTCTTCTCAGTTCACGTCATGTCTATACCTTATGTAAGTTAGCCCACATCCCAATAGGCGGCTCGTTGGTGATCTTGATGGCAGATTCCAGAATCCCTTGAGGTATGACGTGGTATGCCGGATCTGAAGCCGGCTCAGCGCTAAGGAACAATCTATGCAAAACATAAGCAACAGGATAATTAAAATCATATCGATATATACACTTTACAGTTCGAAACAAGAACAGTGCATATTAACGGATGGTTCATAAAATCATGACGCCACGTTATTAGTAGCATACCAGCACCATGCAAAATTCAGATGCAGAGGGGAGTTCGAAAGTGCAAACCATCTCCGAACTCCCTTAACTCCTGACTGAGTTGAAACACGCAGCACAAATACCTACGTCTAAAAAGGACAATGCGTATTCATTAGACGGTTATTTCTTAAAACGTGTGTTAGCAAACATTTTATCCAAATTACCTGTATTCCGGTAAAGGATTATCGAAAGTCTCCTCCATTTTCTTTTCCAACTGTGCCAGCCACTTTGCTACCAAATGTATGTTCTGTAATATGACCCAATGGCCGTGAGCGGAGGCCACGCTCATGGCCTCTTCGGCAACCACTTCTTGACCTTGTCCGAGCGAGACTATGTGGAAGTTCTTCTTGTCCGTTGAATAACCTATCTTGCGACCAAGCTTCTCTAAATCCTGTAAAATATAACTTATAGCAGATGTTGTATTTCGTTACTCTACGGGTTTTTTTGTAGACCTAATGAATGTAGTATCGTGGCGTAGTGTCACATCGGAAGCGTATAAAATGAATACAAACAATTCAACAAAAGATTCTATATCGATGCCTTCTATCTATAATACACTGATGAGATGTGAAATAAAATACTGTAGAATGAAAACGAAACGATGGAGGTAATTAAAAATCGACAACAAAATTCAGTTTTATTTCGAAAATTCTCATTGTAGCAAAAAATGTTTACGTGTATTTACAATTTACAGATGTCGCTACATTGTTGGTACGGTCCGTATAAGATACCTTGAGAGGGTCAACTCCGGGCGACAGAATAAAGAACATCGCAGTAGTACAGTTACTCTCCTGGAAGGACTTCTCTAGAGGTGGTGTTCGGGCCTCAACGTATTTCGTACCGAGATTTTCTTCGCAAAACGCACTAGCAAATGATACACAGAAGTATTGTAAAAATATTAAAAATTATGAGAACCATCAAACAGTATTGTAACTTAAAATGTGCGGGAATGTGGTGGAAGGAATGGCCAGATAGAATTTATTTGAGGGCTCCATCTATCCTAATTTCCCTTTAATTTATTGATTTTGTTGTATCTTTTTTCATCATAACCTCGACTTCTACGCATATAAACTCATTCGTAAATACCAAGTACCATCAATAGGATAAGAGTATTTTTAGGAAAATGTTTTAGACCTCAGCCTTTCTATACAGAGGTATAAGTAGTATGATATAATATACTAGATACTAACCTGGAAGCGTAAGACATTCTGTCCGGTCTCAGTGCACGCATAATGCAAAGCCTTTGGAGTGCCGTCTTGTTCTTCCACTCCCCAGGCAACTTATCTCTCTCAGGCGCTTCGCCGTCGGTGTACTTCTGCCATCTGGTGAACACAGAGTTTTATATCTAATTTTTCAAATTCTGATGACAGTTTTGTTACGATGGTAGACTATTACGCATAACCAAAACTTTATCATCATCCAACCATGTCTTTTAATGTGTTTATGATCATGTCGTTTGAAGCAGAACCAATATTTCAGAAACATCACAAATAATTAATAAATAAATATTAGTGGCCATTTTACACAGCGTCATCTAGCCCCAAACTACGCAAGCAAGGCTATGGGAATAGAATACACAAATACTTTTTGTTTGTAAATACATACATAGAATACAATAGTATAACACCCAGCGACAATATTTCGTTTATTTACACAAAGCGACATTTTGTTTGAGCAGAGGCGTTAGGCCCACGTTTAGTACCTTTTAGCGGCACCCTCAATATCTCTATCGAGATTCTCGAAGGCATCCATCTTGGAGAGCGCCACGATCCCTCCGAACGAGTTGTTGGAGAGCCACGAGTACGGCGAGTGCTCCGGCGCCACCGCGTACTTCAGTAGGAAGTCCAGCTCGCGCGGGTCTATCTTACCCTCTACTGTTAACACCTGGACAGTAGCAAAAATGACGGGCCTAAATACATCGAATCGGAGGTTCTGTATACATCGAGTAAGAGGGCAACAAATACACGAATGGGCAGACCGTCAGATGACATGCATAGTTAAGATCGCAGGAAAGCAGTGGCTGAGACTCGCACAGAATCGGAACAGATGGCGTGAAGGAGAGGAGGTCTATACCCAACAGCGGGTTAACACTGGCTGGAATAATGATGATGATTATAGATTATACAAAAATATCTAGCGTAACTCCACTAAAACAAATAAATGGGTTACCTACAGTCGGTCGAATTCAACCCGAGTCTTCTGCTTCAGCGGGCGACGCCAGCACTAATGCTTAACGCTACATTTTTGAAACTACAACGAAAGGAAACATACCTGCAGCGTGATCAAAAACAGGAACACCAGTTTGTCCCTCTCAAATAGTCCGCGGCTAGTGTAGACGAAGACCGCGTAGGTGATGCTATCAAGCAAGCTGCGCACTCGAGACTCCAAGTCTTCCGCTTCTGGAGCCGCCGCTAGAGCTTCCTTGAACACTACGCTGTATGCTTTCAGTGAGAACTGGTACATCGGGTTTATCTTGTAGATGTCGTTTAGGATGAAGTACAGTAAAGACGCGCGGGTGGCTGCGCCCCTGTTGAGCAACCGAAAATACACGGATTCTTCTCAGTTTAAACTAATTTTTTATTTGCATTCCACAACGTTGTGCACATAGATAATGGTTTTATTTAGACATTTTATGATGGACTTAGTCAGGCACGTTAAATTAAAAAAGAGAATAAGACATGTCTAGTCAAAGTATTTGTTGAGTAAAACCGCATGAAAAAATTTGATTACAATTAACAACATACCTGTATCTTTCTCGAGCCTCGTCAATCTTCACCGACGTCACCTTTCCCTCTTCGACCTTTATTTCGATATCACCAGCGGTTTTCTTTGTCGTTTCCAAATTAATGACAAGAGCGGAATCGCTCAGAATGTCGGGTCCGGCTGAAGACAGCCGCTTCAGGAGATCGTCTTCGAGCGTCTTTAGCGTGATTTTAAAGTCGTTCTGTTGCTTGGTGAGACCCGCTCGAAGACTCTCTAGATCGGGCCTCTCGGATTTTACTACTTCGCCTAGAAGTTGTTCTTCCAGACTGGAAGGTAATGGAATATCATTAATATATATATATAATTGTATATGCGCTTGCACCTAAAGTTTTTTATTTTGTGACGTGTTATTCTAAAAAAAATACGGTATACATGTATAAACTATGTGAAATTCATTCGGAAAAGGTGCTCATGTGTGTCCGCAGCTAACTGTATTTACGCATTGAGGAATCATGGATAGACGTTCAGCAATAGTCGAGTCAAGTAATTTCACATAATAACGTTTTCGCTAAAATCATTTGAAGAAGCTATCAATCTGTCACTAACAAAATGTCTGCGCACTGTATAGAGCTTGTTATCATAGCTGAAATCTTTACATACAGTGTATAAGTCTCACCCATCTCTCGTGACAGTGAAGTTGATCAGCGTACACTGCGCCTGCATCTCGGGCTGATAGTGCGGGTTCGCCAGTTTTGTTTGGAGAATGAAACGGAAGTGCGGGTGGTAATCTATTTCTCTGTCACCGATCTGGAAACAATATACAGACGTTTCTTTGAGCGATACGATCGCTAATTGTATAACGTTACGTTTTCATCGGATATTGTGGTCATTACTGATTTATTAAACTATCGACGAAAACTCATCGTTAATTTCGCAACACTACCATCTAATTTATTTGTTTCGGATATTTTAGAAATGTTTGTGACCATGACAGTTTAATATCTTATACTATTAGAATACCTCTTACCTTCAACACTTTCCCCTTGCGTATAAGCACGCGGCCCAACAAAGGCTCAAGCACAGCGTCCACAGTCTCACCAATATTCTCCAGTAGAACAACGTCTCCGTTCGACACCGCCCTCTCGATGCGGTCCAAGTAGTTTCGCTGTGTCAGCCGAATGGTTACCAGTGCGTCGCCGTAGCGCGACTTGATCCACTTTATACCTTGTCTGGGAAGTTATTTAAACCACGTTACTTAATTTTGTGGTAACAAGTGTCAATAAGAACCAAACGACCGATGTGTTTAAATGCCATTCATTGGTGGCATGAGATAGTCTCAATAATTATTAGACAAGATTACGGCATAGCCATCTTGTGCTGCTCCCAAGTCTGAAAACACTGGAGAGACTATAAAAAAATCAATATACCACATTTCATTTCAGTTGAAAAGTAGGGCAGCCCAAGGTGTGCACTAAATGGATTTGGCGTGTAAAAATGTGAAAATGAATGATTAAGTATGTGCGTACAGTTGCGGGTCGATCATGAGCGGCCATCGCGCCGAGTTGGTGAGAATGGTCGCGTTCTCAGTACTCATGGTGTCTGAAGGAAGCCCCTCGTTGTTCCAACATGCCACTTGAGCGTCGTCTGTCAACATCGATAACGGATCCAGGCCTTCTGTCGTCTCGATTTTGGGCTGCAGAAAAATTAATTGCTTGAACGAAAGGGATAACAACATATCTGCATTATAGTAGTCTTGGAAATAACGAACAGCGCGATTTCAGCACGAGAAGGGATCCTGCTTGTAAGCTTGCACAATATGGAAGAAGCTCTCTATAAAAATGTTACAAAATGCCTTGAGGAAAAGTACACATGACAATAATTTACTGCACGCATTAACATGACCGTCAGAAAACGTAATCAACGTCCTATAGTACGCATAAGAATGATCTTACAGATTTTTTATGAAATGAGCAGGCATACATGTAGATAGATAGTCCACCTTATGGTTAGTCATCTATAGACACCTGCAAAACTAAGGGAATAAACTTGTGTCCTGCTATTTTTTATAGCATAAATTAATAATATTTCTAAAAAAATAAACAGTCGTAAAAACAAAACATTAAATATCTCAAAAAATTACAAAGTTACAAGCATTTTAAAATACAGGAATTGAAAGAGACAGCTCAAACATGCAGTGACGTCACTCATGCTCCTTCATAATTACTAAGCTGTGGTAACTTTATATACAGTCTCTTTGGCATGTCACTTCATAACGTGCTTTTTCATAGTAACTGTGGGGAATCTGCTGTTTTGCGAGAAAGGGACAGGCGATGCTCCCTCCAGAAAATTTAAAAGTTTATGACTCCGTGACTTATTTACCTATTTCATTTATTTTTTCAATTATTGCATTCAATTTTAACCTACTTTATGAAAACTATATTTACTTGTTAATATTTATTATTTATTTATTTATTGTGATAAAAACGACAAAATCAATTACAATTACCACAAAACATTTCATACAGAATAAACATGTCAAAGTATTAAATAATAAAAAATAGGTACAATGGATTATTACAAATGTCAAATGAAATAAAGAAATAAATAAATAATTTTTACTAGCAGGCAACTAGCCTATTGCCGATGTGTTGGCTACCCTAAAAGATAAATCAGCTAACTCACATTAGTTTTCGCCAGCTCAGGCACCCAGTCATCGTTTATCAGCTGCAATCGGTACTTTCTCGTGAAGCATCCGACGTAAGAAATAAAGGCCGTTACTAGAAGCACGTCTCCGGGAAGCATCACGCCCGATTCCTTTAGGTTCACCACGGTGGCTGACCAGCTGGAATGGTAATACTCGTTGGATTCAAGAAGTTCGGAAAAAGCCATGCATTTCTATAGTCAATTTCTACTACACTTTCAACGAGTGGTGGATGAGAAAGCTGAAACCAACCGTATTTTCTCTGAGGCCAGTCCGTTGACTAGTCTGTTAGCCAAGTCGATGGTAGCATTGGTAGCATCGGCTTCCGCCTGGCACTTCATTTTCTCGTTGACGGCATCTTGGAAGGCTTGTAATAATATTTCTAATTTTTCCTCGAGTTCCTATTAAAAACCAAATAATAATGTTTATTTCATAAACTTAGCTGTATATTTTAAAAAAAACACCGTATTAATATTGAGACTCATTTTAATCATGTCAATTAAATGGGTCAACCTTAGCGTGCGTCTGCGCATATCTCCGTTGATTAGCCAATCAGAGCGTATGATCAGTGGACGAAACTTGGAAGACTTATAACAAACCAAATGTTATGACAATGGCTCCTAAGAAGCTTGACGCTCTATGAAAGAAGAAGAGAAGAACAGTTTTGTGTGCTCTGGCAAATACCTTAGCCGACGGCGCTACGGTTATGCTAGGTTTTTTTTTAATGCGAATGAATGACGTGACGATCTAGTCGTTCACCTGATTTTAAGCGACACGGCCGCCCATAACAGGTGCAGTGTCACTCAGAACTATAAAATAATAAATTTTCGCGTGACACTGCACTGCGTACGTCATCCTGAGACATCACTCAGTCCAGTAATCAGATTACTAGACTGTGTGATCAGATCATAAAGTCTCATTTGCCCAGTAATTTCACTAGCTTCAATGCCCTTCAAATCGGAACACAGAAGTGCTCGCACACAACTGCTTGGCGGCCGAATAACTGGCAAAGCGAACTTTGCAGGAAAGTCCTACCACCTAGTAGTATTACAGAAAATTAAAGTTACATGTATCTGATCAGTAAGGAAGGAGAGCTTGTCTCTGGCAGCCTGTAACTCCGCGTTAGCCGCGTTGAGAGCGCGTCTCTTGGGCTCCACAACTACGTAAACTTCGTAGAACTTGCAGATGTTGATGACCCAAGCGCAGAGGCCGGCCGCAGCCGCTGACTTTGACATTATGAACTCCGCATTGAACTGCGGATCCTTTATGTATGGTTGTACCGCCTGGAATATAAAATATTATAATCTATAGCCCAGAAACAAAATACATCTATATATATATATAAAAATCAATTGCTGTTCGTTAGTCTCGCTAAACCTCGAGAACGGCTGAACGGATTTATCTTCAGCCCTTTTCTTTTTCCCATATAAGCAGTACGAAGTCTGCCGGGTCAGCTAGTTTTATATATAATTTTATGTTGTTATTTTAATAAATTTATGTCCGGTTATACGTATATTATATTAATTTTTACCTTGATTACGTCAGGGTGAATGTTTTCTTTGTCGTAGTACACCAAATCGTACAGGAATTGATCTACCTTTGCCATCATCAACTGTAAAATAATGTAGGTACGTGTAAATTCGTTGATGCAAATAAATTCATATTCTCTTAAATACAGTTACGAGAGTCTAAAAATATTAAAACATAAGCAAATATAACAACTTTTACTTGATTAACCTTGGTATAGATTATAGATAGAATCAAATTTTACTTTACGAAATAATGTAAACGTTAAAAATGAATAATATTTATCTATATTATTAGGCAACAAAACAACCCCAACCATACGCGAACCAAACCGCCCATGCCTACAACTTGGTAAAGGTTCCGTTATTTTTTCAAGCAATTTTTCCCTTTCAACATTAAACCCAAACGAATTGGATAACTGCATACGCACCTTGCAAGCCTTCCAAGATCTGTCCTTAGGTATCTTCCCCTTCTTAGAGAACAGCACAAGTACGGCGGCCGTCACGTTGACGACGGCTTCGGGTGGGGAACCGAAAGACTTCAGCTCAGTCAGGTTGTTCTTATTCAGGGTATTCAGCGCTTCTTGTGCCGCCATTAGAGCAGGCTCTGCTTTAGCGAGATCGTCAGCGCAGATCTTCGCTTTTATTGTCACGTCCTCTTCTATTACTTTTACTTTCTTTTCCTCTTCCGCGGCTGTGGGGAGATAAAGAGTTATGGAAAATACAAAGAGGTATAACGTACTACGTACTAGAGAAGCTATGGGAAGCACAAATAGTTTCCATTTTTGGTATAATTAAACTAAAATCCACTACAGCGCTTTAGGAGATCAAATCGTCTAATCTCAACACGCAGCGCTAGTGCTTGTAGGTTGTATTGTTCGGTCAGTGTTCGTTCTCTCATTACACAGTTCAAGTTTTTAGTACAACAATATGGGAATTTGTAATCCAATAACAACGATTACCTAAAGAATCTTTGTTTGGTATGATCACAGACCTAGAATTTTTTCGTTACTCTCAAAAGACTCACGAAACGTGGGAGCGAGAAGTACAAATCAAGTACACGCTGCCCGAGAGGAAAAGAGACAGTGAAATAATGGCGGATGTGTCAGAGTACCAGCACAAGAAGAGCTCAATATCGGCTCAATCTGTTTTACGACGAATCATATTTGATCGTTTACCATAATTCCGTTATCAAAGCGCAAAATACTATTTTTGCGGCTTTTAAATCTTATTCCGTTAGTGAATGTAGTGTTACACAACATACTAACTCGAACAATACACGTATCACAGCAAATTTATCACTTTGATTGCATTATTAATAGTGATATTTTATTAATTTTGGTATCTCGATGTAAAACCTGTTTATTTTGTAGATTAGGAATGCTCCTTCCGATATATCGCAATATTTAAGTGTTTCAGTTTTTTATTATTTAGCAATTTTACTCCAAAAGTTTGAAGGATCTCAGTAAATAAAATGCCTGCTATTTTTTTATAAATATATGGGGGCCTATAGGTAGGTTCAATATTCAGTAAATACTACAGTTAACTTGTCTAAAATATTCAAGATCTCAATCATATTAACAGTTTTTAACACAAACAATTTCTTAAATATCTTGTTCCATTTTTAAACTGTCATTGGTCTTGTACATACTAAGTATATGGGTATGACTTACCAAATGCTTTCTCCTTGGACACTTTGTCACTCTCGGCACCAACAACATCGATAAGTGCCTCGGCTGCTTTGTTCTTCTCTTTCAGTATTATCTCTTGTTCAGCTAACGTCACCTACAGATAAAATATATTACCAACATTATTTTTAGGAAAATTCAGATAGCTCCTTCTGTTCTGCTCGCTGTATCATCTTTCATTTTTCAGTGACAAGTGATCTCATATCCAAATTCACCCATACCTTTAATCACCAACCCAATCCAGCTCATAGTTCATATTATATTTTACATCTCTCATATTCGGTAAGTAGGTCCTTATTACCCCCAAATAGGGCTGGTAGCAACCAATTAGCGCTCTAGGGTAATAATGTAGCTAGAAAATCCCTAGGGCGGTAAGTAATTAAAAAAAAAACTTCATTTTTTCAAAAAGTTCGCGTACATCTAACCATCATACTGGCAATAGACATCATGCATTCAGCCCAATGACAAAAGGGGTCGCTTCGCTATTCAGCCTTGTCTTCGTATGAGTATAATAGTCATCAATTTTAAATATCGAACGGCGAAGCTCAATTTCGTTCTTGAATAAAAAAAATTAAAAAAAAGATAAAAAAGGCGCTCACAATCGAGATGTAAAGCAAAGTAGTTAGCTCGGGTGTAAGCATCAATTGCACCCTCGAACTATAAATATCTCGGGCCGCAATTGATGTCTTACAGCCCTTGGCTACTAATCTACTGTAACGATACAGGCTGTCTCGTCACATCACAAATATTATAAATTTTACCTAAATTATAAAAATACTGAAATAATTTCATTGAAGCACTTTATGCTTAAAGACTAGTTCAAAAATAAAGGAAATAGCCGTTGGCATCGCATTAACTGATAGAGAAAATGTAGAGATAGGTGTAAAAGTGATTATCTAAAGGTAAAATAAGGTAATAGTAAAAGAAATCAAACCTTCTTTATATTTAGTTTTACTTTTTTACCTTTCTACCTTTAAAGTGTTTTTGATATATAATAGGATTTTGAGATCTGTCAAGCTGTCAAACGCGATCAGTTATGAAATCATTCACGGGGTTCGCAAGTCGAAACCTGGTAATAAAAATGCACATAAAATTTTCGGTTAACTTCTTAGACAAATTCGCCCTCTCAATTAATTCTGGATCTGGGGGGAAGTATGCCTCGGGTCCAGGAACTCAGTAAGAGATAAGTTGAAACAGAGCAACGAAGCTTGTCTTCCCTTATTTTGCTTAGGGCATGCAGTTCGCGTGTTATGTGGAGACCTGCACCAGATTTTGCCTCCGTTATAGGATCTGGATCCACCTTTTTGGTTTGGTTTGCATTCTGGCTGAAAGGAGGGCTGAAAAGATTAACTGTCCCGTCTTCGTGTATACGATACCCGGATCCTAAATGCAAATTAAGCTGAACTGTCCCAAGTGATAGGGTTTTGTCTTGTATGCTGCCCATGGACTGCGGTCCCGCATGCAAGATAAAAATTAGGTGGCAATAGGTTTTAGCTTTGGAGAGCTTTTGTCACAGCTCGTTCTCTCATAGGGTTAGATCAGGTATGTTCTCATTGCACACACCGAGAACAGACATGCACGTTTAAAAGTAAATGAGAGATTTGTAGCAATCTCTAGTGTTTGGGGGTACACACTAATGTATAGGGAAAAGCTATAAGTCGAGGAATACACACGTAGGAGGGGATAAAATATTGAAGTTTGCGGAAAAATAATAGTGTTAGGGAAATAGATAAAATTCAATAAATAAATAAATAAATTTAAAGCGGTATAAAATACATTTAAAGATAAATTCAGTATGATAAAATACTAATAAATAAAAGTGCAAATAAATACAATACGTAAGTGATCAAAATTATAAAAATATAATCCAAGTTTTCTCTAAGGTTGAAGCTGTGGGTGTTTATTGTAGGGCTAGTTTGTCGTGGACCTTGCTTTTGACGGAAAGCTGGGTGATCACAGAAGGTTTTAATGTACAGAGAACAATACATAATGCTATAAATCTATTTTGTGGTAAAAGTACGTTGTACTATTTATCTATTCTGTGGTATAGGAAGATATTTCTTTAGCTGGTCTTGCGATGATCTACGAAGGATATGGGAAGGTTCTATTCCTACACGGTGATAGTAAACGCTGATACAAAGTTCGCATGAACAAGTTATGACACTAGTAAGAAAATATTATTCTGTACTTCATTCTGATGTACAAATTCAGCATAAATAAATAGGTATTTTCTTAGCGAATTCTAGGTGGAATTTTACTTAGGAGAGTTGGAAGGATCATATTCCTGCAAGGAAACGAACGTTTTGTATTCTAGTTGCGAAATAGGTAATGCTTGATTGATAGTTAAGAAACTACCGGGAATTAGTAACGACTGGGAATTTATTCTTTATACTTACATAACTATCGGGAATTTATTCTCTGTTTGGAATCATTCGCGAGTAACTTAAATAAAATCGTAATTGAGTTTCACTCTAGTACGAAATATGTAATGCTTGTACGATAGTTAAAAAACTACCGGGAATTTATTCATAGTTTAGGGTTGTTCGTGTTTGTTTCAAATAAATGACCATAGATCAATTTAGTGGAATTCAGGTTTGAGTTTGTTTGATTGAATTTTCAATAAGAATTTTACTATTTATTCTATAAAAACATTTAAAGTACTAGTGATAAGAAATTGTCCTTCATGTCTTGGGTCAAGCACAGCAGTACCTGTTAGTGATCTCCTTACCAAACGGATAGGGGTAGCTAATTTAAAGATTCGAATGAGAATATCTTGTTGTTAGGAAATAGCATCAAAAATCTATAATATTATTTGAAGGAAACATGTCCTTATCGTATTTCATAATAATGAAACATAATACCTAAATTATATAAACGGGTTTTAGATTACTTTCAATACAAGTTCTGGAAAATAGAGACAACCTGAATATCACTAAACAGATCATAGAATTCAAATAAATATTTACAGTTAAAATTAATACTACTGTTTAGTCCACTGCATGCTGTTGATATAGAATCTACGATAATATTGATAATCTTTAGACGAAAACTAGGAGATTTGAAAGTTGAGCTATTTTTAGAGTCTGTCATATACCGAATGTAGTACGTATTAGATAGACTCACAATTAACTAAGGTGATGTCTATTTTGTTAGGATTTGGAAAAAAATAATGTCCTCTTGTCCCTTGCACCTTTTGGAGTCCAAACTAGATAAGTAGATAAGAATAGGTAGATGGGGTACCTGACGTACTGACTTGGGATAAATAGAACAAAATTTAGTAAAATCAAATTTCTCTTAGTGTGGGGGAATTTCACACACGGTACCTCCGTGTGGGAAATTTCAAGCACTAAATAGTGGAGGGTTAACCAGCCAGGTAGTCGAGACCCACAGCATTGGAGCGGTGGCGGGGCTCCTATGCCAGAGTTATGATAAACAAATAGAGTTTACTATGACTTTGCTATATAACCAACTCAAACTCAGTTAGCAATATACTTACTTACGTTTTATCTATGTTTCACTTTCCTATCTTGTTAATTTCAACATACGTTCGTCATGAAGCTTTAATTTACTTTCAGTTTTGTTTATGACTAGGAATTATAATGTTCAATTTTTTGCAGGAAAAAATTATTCATTCCTACAATTGAAACCTTTCGAAAATATAGTAGGAAATATATTGATTGGTGCATAATATGATTTTATGTGGAAATTTCAGTTCGGTTACTCAGAGTATAGGAATAGTGTTCACCAGGGGATTAAATTGCAACTATTTGTAGGACGATGAATATTTTAAATTTATTTAATATTATTGAATAGGTTAGATGTTAGTTAGGTATTGTCTCATTACTTTAAAAGGATTTGGATTACTACATTATCACAACGTACGGTTCTACCATTTATAGGAGACGATTCACAAGGCCATAAACATTAAAATAGGTAGTCCAAAATAGTCAACAAATTTTGCTAATATTTTAGCGTCGTAAGATGGGTTAAGAATATTCGGTAATCCGGTGATTTTATTATTAATTTATTATAATTAGGTTAAGAGAGGGTTCTTTTACACTACTATTACCATACGATCTCATTAATTCATTCGTTCATTCATTCATTCATTCATCTATACTTTACTTAGTCAGCTCAACCTGACGAAAAAATCACCTTCAAGACCGAGACATCAGCGGCACAAGACGCCAACTTCTCCAACCCATTCTCAAGTCTCAGGATCATCATTTTCAAGTTCTTTGTCTTTTCATTAAGCAGTTTGCTGTACAGAGCAATCTGTTCGAGGAAAGTCTTCGGCGTGGTGTAGTTATACCGGCGTTCGTTCTGGAAGTATATCGCTGACATCTGGTTCACGCTCTGGTGGACGTGTGACATGAACGCGGAGACCGGTTCAACTAGATCCAGCTGAAATCGAACCATACAATGACCCTAATCAGTTTTTGTCTAATATTGATAATATTAGATCATTTCCTATGAAATTGCCGTTTTGTACAACTAAATTAAGAATACTTTTTATGTAAGCGCATTGGGAATTTACTGATCCCCTTCTTGAAGAGATCTGCTGGTAGCCAGAAAAAAACAAAAGGTGTTAAATAACTTAAATATTTTAAAAACGCTTTCAAGTGAACCGGTATCTTCTAGGCCAGCATGCTCCATCGTCGACCGCGTCGTCACTTACCATCAGGTGAGACCGTGGTCAAACGTTAGCCTATCGTTGATAAAAAAAAGTGTTAGTGCGCGTGAGAATACATCACAAACTGTTTCCTTTCTGTATTGGCGCAAGTCATACGTTAGTTACTACACTGTTCTAATGACCATTTTCTTACAAGGACAGCAGCCGGCGCGCGGTAGATATCTACTTCGTCACAATCTTAGAATGGAATTCCGGTCGCGTTATGTTGGTACCTATTTTCTTGCTTTATTCTGGGTGATTCGGGTGTTCGTTGGCACAATTTTTTTTCTTTTAATATGGACTTAGGAATCTGGCTTTGTATGATAAAACGACATAACTATCTAACCGGCAAAGACTCCACTTCGGCTATGAATCGCTTGGACACAGATCGAAGCGCCTCCCGCGGCCACTCATGGAACCAGTTGATGGCGGTACAGTTCACGAGCGATGGGAACTTGCGCGCTCGGATTCGTAAAGTTGCGCCCACGGGTGAGAAGCATAGCACCACCTGCCATGTGACAATAAAAAACTAAGTTTAGAGTTTGCCAAGTATAAATGATTATATGCAAAGTAAAAAAACAAGGAGAACAATTTTAGTTAATTTTTTTTTCATAAAAGCTCGACATACCATTAATATCCGGTGGAATACTGACGTTTTGCATAACAATTGATTAACAGTTAAAGACGTACGAGGGTCCGTACGTCCGACATTCCTTGGATGTGCGTGGAATAAAGCTATTAACTAAGAACCATCCCGGCCACGTTGCTTTTATAGGTATTTTACAGCTTTTTAATCAACCTAATTTCTATTGTATTAAAAAGCTGAACTTATCTAAAGATTTAAAAGGTACAAAACCTATGGGATATATTATTTATTTAGCATTATTTTGTGGAACATTGGGAGTCATGACATACCTTCAGCATTGTTCTCACGCGGTTTATAAAGAATTTCCAACAGTTTTCCCGAGTGTCGGGGACGCCGGTCGCTTTAGTCTGAAACAATAATTGGTTTCCATTTTGATTCTACCATTTAGAGCAATTTTGGAACAAACTTTTTGACAATGCTCGAAAAAAATAGTTAGCAACACATGATAAATCATACACCCCTGAGAATCAGCCTATCCATTGCTTTCGTATTCAAGAGCAGAGTCAAAGATATCTGAATAAGAGCGTCCCATCTTCTGCTTCATCTGAACTTACCATCAGGTGAGATGTGGCCAATGTACAATAAAAAAAACGAGTACAGGCCGAGAAAAAATCAAAGAGAGATTGACTATTTTTTTCTTAGTGGGAGACTTATGTTATGTACTAGAGCTATTCTGACCTCTCCCCGCACTCCGTTGATAATGTTTTCGGTTTCATCATCAGCCAACAAGTCAGGGATCTCCCCGGAGGCCAGCAGATCGTTGATAAGCACCAGGAACCGCTCGTCAGCCACCTGGGCGTCCGTCATCAGGAATACGTTGCCAATGTTCTTGAGACCAGCCTTTATGTACAACCCCGCTGGAAACACAATCATATTACCTTTGTTAAAAGATTTTAATCTACACCCACATCTCACACACACAATCACCAACCGGAAGACGTTCACTGCTCCTCCATAAAACGCCACTTTGGACGCTTATCACAGGGGGGAGTTTGCCATAATCGCCACGCCTGGCAGGCGGGTTGGTGATCGCAGAAGATTTTAATGTACTGAAGAAAATGCTTGTCATTAGGGGGGGGGGGTTTGCCATAATCACCACGCTTGGCAGGCGGCTTGGTGATCGCAGTAGGTGAAGATTGATTGCCACCAAGACCGAGGGGAACGCTGCGACCCATTCCCTGGATATTCCCTTAGCCGCCTTCTACGGCACCCACGGGAAGAGATGGGGTGGTCCTATTCGTAACCGGGACCACACGGGAAGACCGAAGAGTATAATCGGCCGTTATGCCTAGCGTTTGTGGACTATGAGAAAGCCTTCGATTCAATCGAGACTTGGGCGGTGCTGCAGTCCTTGCAGCGATGCCAAATTGACTATAGGTATATCGAAGTTTTGAAGTGTTTGTACAGTAAGGCCACTATGTCAGTCCGACTACAGGACCAGAGTACGGAACAAATTCCATTGCAAAGAGGCGTGAGACAGGGAGACGTTATTTCTCCGAAACTGTTCACAAACGCATTGGAGGATGTTTTCAAGCTCTTGGAGTGGAAAAGATCTGGCATCAACATAAATGGCGAGTACATCACTAACCTTCGTTTTGCCGATGATATAGTCATAATGGCGGAATCGCTCGAGGACCTTAGCACCATGCTCAACGACCTCAGTAGAGTCTCCCAGCAGGTTGGTCTTAAGATGAATATGGACAAGACAAAGATCATGTCTAATGCTCATGTTCCACCTATACCGGTAATTGTTGGGAACGATACTCTCGAAGTTGTCGACAAGTATGTCTACCTAGGACAGATTGTCCAATTAGGTAGGTCCAACTTCGACAAAGAGGTGGCGCGAAGAATCCAACTCGGCTGGGCAGCGTTCGGGAAGCTTCGTCCTATCTTTTCGTCCAAAATACCGCAGAGCCTGAAAACGAAAGTTTTCAATCAGTGTGTGTTGCCAGTGATGACTTATGGAACTGAGACATGGTCTCTTACTGTTGGCCTCATTAGTAAGCTCAAAGTCGCGCAGCGAGCTATGGAGCGAGCTATGCTCGGTGTTTCCCTGCGAGATAAGCTCCGGAACGAGGAGATCCGCAGGAGAACTAAAGTGACCGATATAGCTCTTAGAGTTAGTAAGTTGAAGTGGCAATGGGCAGGCCACATCGCTCGTAGAACTGATAACCGATGGGGAAGAAAGGTTCTCGAGTGGCGACCACGAACCGGAAGACGCAGCGTAGGCCGGCCCCCCACTCGGTGGACCGACGACCTGGTGAAAGCCGCGGGGAGCCGATGGATGCAGGAGGCGAGCAGCCGCTCAAGGTGGCGTGCTCTGGGGGAGGCCTATGTTCAGCAGTGGATGTCTTCAGGCTGTTGATGATGATGATGAAGAAAATGCTGCTGCCCATTCCCTGAATATCTACACTCGTATTGTAATAATCAAATTATGAGTTTAAAAATAGTCGAATAGTGCACATTTGCCTGCAGCAAACGTTTATCTGTAACTCAGTTATATCTCTGATCTGTTCACTAACTGGAGATAGCCGTCTTGTGACGTTACAAGATTACCTAAATCAACTTTTAAGTCATTGATGCTGTATCCTTTCCTCAGTTGTATCTGGAACACTTCCAGCGAAGAGATGAAGGCGCTTAGCCTGGATAGAGATTGCTTGCCAGAACCACCCACGCCAACTAACAGCGCGTTGCCTCTTGGAGCTTCTAGGATACGGTTTATTCTGAAAATTACATTTAGGCTGTATGATCTAAATCTCTTTGCAATTAATTTAAAACCTAAGAGGTGTCCTTGAGTAGTTGGCTTCCACTATTGACGGCTGCGTCTTATGCGTATAAGCGTTATGCGTATAACGACGAAGCGACGCAGACGCCCGCGCTCTCACCCTGTGATGCTGCAAAAGCTTGACTATCTGTTCTTAATCCATCAGTAAAGTTAAGCAACGTTTGCTGCGACCATTACTTAGGTGGATCATAGGTGGACCAATGCAAAAAGTTGTATTTACATCTGAGCGCTTATGTGTTTAGGAGGGTGCGTTAAGCCATCGTTTTCGGTTGTTTTAAGATAACAGTCGTTAAGCCAAGTCAGAAGTCTCCATGCCTAATAAAATTTACATCAGGGCTGGTTAGAAGGAGCACTAATTTAGGAATGACTAACTATCTTACAAGAAAACATTACAAGTGCTTCACCTGCAAATATGATACATGGCATCTTCAAAAAGCACTAAGTTCATAGTGGCCACGAGGTCGTTGTACCCTGAGAGAGATTCATCGAGTAACTTCTTGATGTGCAGCCAGTCTCGGATGGGGAAGTACTTGGGATCGCCCACGCCTTCCGCGAAGTGGCAGTAGATCAGTGGCTTCTCGAACACTAAGTTCTCATCGTAATCCTGACGAAGGTTAGTAGACACTTGTATAACGTGCACGCACCATTGGGAACGCTACAGAATGCTGTTTTCCGACCCTCGCCATTATGCCCAAAGCCCACCAATACTAGTACCACCGCCAGCGTATACCAGGGGGCGTACCGTGAGCTCTTAGCGCGATTCAAAACTGAGCCTATATTGGATCGCTTTGTTTTTTTTGTATGGAGATTTTGACAAGCGATCTAGTATAGGCTCTGTTTTGAATCGCGCTAAGAGCTCACGGTACGCCCCCAGGTTGTGAAACGCTTTGCGGTATCAGTACCCTGCTACACATCGCAACTGGTAGTACAACTGGTTACTGGACCCGCCTAAAGCGTAGTGGGAGCGAGACCGCATTAGAAAGTTGTTTATTACTCACCCGAATGGACTTTTTAATAGTAATTGTGTGCAGACGTTAAGACTTATGATACTTTTAAAACTAGAATAGGTCCAGGATAAACCCTCGAGGCGTAGCTATATAGTGTTATATTCTGCAATTAGCGTCACCCACAGCGTGAAAGACAAATCTGGCTAAAGGATACAAGCATTCGGACCAACCTCACAGTGTTTCTTGATGGTTTCGCCGATAAGTTTGGAGAAGTTTTCATTGTCCACGGAGTCGACCAACTTGTCTGAGTAGACGCGGGTCGCCTCGTGCAGCCACAGCCGGATCAACTCCGAGTGGACCTTGATGGCGTCACCGGTCGTAAATAGAATGCCCTGGTCGAGGATAAGCCAGTTAGATACATCGCACATAGAGCTGGGTGATGGATTATGCAGTAGTAAATCATAGTACGACAATAGAACTACGTCAATAGCTGCGGCACAAGAATGTGCACTTACCCTACACGTATATTTAACCGATAACATTTATAAAAAATGTTATTGATTCAAAACCCTTTAGACGGTCATATTATGAAAAGCGGCTAAATCAAACAACAACAACTGAATGAACGTTATGCAATGGTTCAAAAAAACTTATGAAATGGTTAACAAGCATTGCTAAAGAAAAACTGACAAGTACGAAAAAAATTATGCTGGTGCCAAGTTATGCCACTGTCATCTCACCTGAAAAACTTATGAGGACATGGTCATGGTTAAAAAACACATTATCAAAAAAAAACTATAAAGAACACAAATAATTAAGCTAAGAAACTGTCGCCAAGCTATGCCACCATCACCTCACCTGGAAGATATTAGACAAGTCCCTCAGGTTGAATATGTAATGGAACTTGATGGCGGTAGGCAGGAAGGTGGAAGACAGCTTGCTGTGAAGGCTGAGCGCCGCGTGAACCAGCGTCTCCGCGTACCGCTGCACCGGCGGACCGAACTTGTTCAGCGGGTTGTTCAGGTGCTGAGACAGGATCTGCTTGTAGATGTGGTGGCACGCGTCCAGAGCTGGAAAACTGGACGGTTTTATGTGGTTAGCGAGTTAAATAAATCATAGATATTATAATTTCGAGACTGAATGAGTATCTTCTAGGCAAGCGTGATACATCCTAGACCGCACAGTCACTTACCATCAGTTGATATAGTGGTCGAACGCAAGCCTATCAAACAATAAAAAAATAGATAAATAAAAATTAAAATAAATGTCATAGAAATAATGGTGAAAATGAGCTTACGCATGGCTAGCCCATCAAGCTGCATCCAATAAATCCTTAAGAACTTAGCGGTAAGCTTAGACCTCACGACAAAAAATTAGTTAACAAAACTTTGGTCGCTCGTTCCATACCATTTTATTTTTTGGTGAACGGGAACACGGCAAAGCAATTTTAAACATTAGTTATGTAAGCTAGCACGCAAATTCTCGTCACTTGTGTTTCACGTTTTTCGGTCTTTATTACGGAGACTAGCATAAAATCCATCCTCTTCTCGTGAATAGAATAAGTGAACTAAAAACTAAAGTAAAACGGCAACATTTAAATTTACGTTTGTAACATATCAGCTGTTCTATAAATGCCCCAGTAGTTACCTGACAGCGAAAGTGCAGAAGTGCCTCTGCAACCGTGAGTCAATGGTGAACGAGCCAGCCGTCGGATTCATGCACGCCACGAACATGCAGTTTGATATGTCTTTTAGCGTCAGCTTCTGTCTATCGTACCTGCAACCAATGTCGTGGAAGTACAATTGAAAGATTCGCAAAAAGCTCACACTAATTTTCTAACATATCATCAGAGTTGTCGCGACGGGCAACATCGCGATTTTAAATATTACATATTAGATTAAATATGGCAATACAATATTAAGTTCAAAATTGGATTGCGAAGTCTGTCACTCGCGGTTTGTCTATTTAAATGTCATAAAATATAAACTGAAAACACAGAAAATTACATAATTAAAAGAAATAAGGAAAGCAATAGTACCTATTGATGTGATACCATGAACCGTGAGTACATACGAGCTGTAATCGTAGGTAGACAATGTTTTCTATGATTAATTGATATCATTTCTAGTACAATTTGGTAGCGGTCTCAGCCGAGGTCTGAGATGGCAGTGTAGTGATGAACACATATGATCGACGAACTTGTGCAGGTGTAGGTATCCCCTCGGTAGTGTGCCAGCTAGCATGGTGACACGTAGAGGGACTTACATTTGCCACGTCGGCGGGATGGGCGTATGCGGTTGGCTGGAAGGCTATGGCTGTGGGGCTATGGTCTAATGAAGGCGCCGGCTTAGTTAAATATGCATATCTAACCTCGATAAGCCCCATCTGCGGTGATAAATTAATAGTAATGGTGCGGTTGAAAGTGCAGGCCCTAGTTTGTGGGCAGTTAAGTGTGGTAGAGATACCACGTCGACAGTCATGAGATGGGCTAAGCGACTGGCTTGAGGACGTACGGTCCGAGAGCGCGTGGGCTTGGTTAAATATCCATCAACCTTAAAGTTTACTTACGTGTTGCAGTTCGTTTTGTGCTCCTTGTGGTTTTATAATTACAGGCGTTATATGCGATCACATGGAAGAGATTATGAGGGGTTCACTATGAAATACAAGTAAACAATCCTACTATAACGGCATATACAATAAAGGCGAAGCAAACTACGTATAATTTTAGTATCAATGGTTTCGGTGAGTGACTTTATCTTATTCACATGCTCTCTTATAACATTTTATGGAGACAATCATGGACCACGAACCCTAGGTTAATACTTTCATATTGAATATCAAACTATAATAAATCTAATATCAGCCACAACGTCCCCAAAGAGATACTTGGTTGAGATTGTCACCATAAGAGTGGTCGACTCTCCAAAACCATTCAACAAACATAGACACACGTATTTAGGTTTTTAATTTTAATAGGCAAAAATGTATGTTTGTATGGGCATCAGATATCACGACATAATAATGTACCATTTCTTGCTGGATATTTTTCCGACAATTTTGATCCGGGTGTGAACTGTGAACACATCTTTACACCTATCGGATGGATTTGACAGTTTCACTTCACAAATTATGTACATAGTTCCTATAGAAAATGTATTCTATTATGGTAAGTGGTAGTAGCTAGTGGTTATATTATCTGTGGTTATACATATAGTTACCAATGTCCATAGTTCATGAACTGGCGTATAAGCGTGTGCGGCTGCACAGTTCCGTATGTATCAACCTCGGGCATGTTAAGATCGTCCACGAAGTAGATCATGAACTTGCTGCCAGGCGGGCCGAAGTTGCGACCAGACTTCTTCTCTAACGGTTTCTCCAGAACTTTCTGCATCATTTCTGTGAAAGAGATACATATTTTTTTGATTATGATATCTGATGCAGTGGAGATAAAAGACAGACTATTTAGGTATACTGTCTGACGTGTTCTCATTGACATCATAGGACATTCATTTCTCTTTATAGCGTGATAATGACAAACCACATACATAAAAAAAATCAAGCGAAGCGCCCAAAGATATTAATTAATCCGCGTATTGTCTGGTGTCTTTGTAACATGACAGTATAACATCACAGTATCGTCCTTGTCAATTGATATGTAAACTTTTTGAGGGGTAATTTTTAATTTCCTTTTCCAATTTTGTCCTTTCCACTTTGTCAATTAAATTTAAATTAAATCCCACCTGAACTAGTATAAAAGTTCAATGGCACGTTGGTGATAGCATAAGAATCTGACAGCGAGTTGAGTTTAGCCGCGACACTGACGGTCTTGCCACTGCCAGCGCTTCCTACCAGCATCACCGGCTTCTGCTTCGCGATCAGAAGATCCATGAAGAATCGGATGCGAGTCGTCTCCGATGTGGAGACTAGGCATGACTGGAATAGATTGTGTATATTCAGTAAAAAACACAAAAAGAGTTTATAAGCCATCGTATCGGATGGGTAGTTTAAAAATGTAATGCAGCTGCAGCAGCAGTGCAGTGTCAAACTCTAATTTAGAGTTCCAAGTGACACTGTATCTGTAATGGCGGCCGTGACGCTTAAGACCAGGCAAACGACTAGCTCGTCACGTCATTCATTAACATAAAATAATATTTCTCGCTGGCTCATCTAACGAAGATTTAAGCAGTGATCCAAAATTAGTTTCCTTAAAAACATGCTCAAAAAAAGACAATCTCTAAAAAGAAGTCACCTGTAAAGGCAAATCGGGGTCCAGTTCGAAACTCTCCACCTTCTCCGACCAGGGTAAAAACTTCTTCGTCTCCGGGTCTATGAAGAAGCTAAACACGGTCCCAGTGGAGGGGAACTTGATCTGTTTGAACTCGTTACTGAACCACTTGCTGAACTCATTTCGCCAATCTACCAGCTGGTCTTGGAACAGGCCCGAACCGAAGCCCCATACTATCGAGAATACGAAGTAAGTTTCATACCTGGAAATACGGTGTCTTGTAAATAGGTGGTGCATTTCACGTAGGAAAGGATTTAGGTTTATTGGTGTCTCATTGTCATTTCAGCCTGTGCTAGGTATTAAACCCAATTTTTTTACGCTTATGGATAACAGTTTATCAGCACATAACGCCACGGAAATATACTTAACATTGCTAATTGTTTCTTGGGGGTAACCTGAGCTTTTTCAGTTTGTCTGGTTACAGCAATTTGTCTGGAGCCTTATTTTCTTTCCAGTCACAGCTACTTAACAAAGTCAACAACGGGCTGTTGGTTTGCCTATCAATGTATACTCGAATTGGATTTTTCTAAAACGACATAACGGTCCTCGTTTTTAATTACTTACCATTCCCTGGGACACTCGCTCGGGAGCAGAGACTTGGTCATAAAACACTCTAACAAGTAGCAAGTCAACTGAATTTGCTGCAGCTCCGTTAGTGGTGTGATTCTCTTGTATTTCTTGCACGAGTCAAGTAGGGAGGGTATGTATTTGTCGAACATCACTGTCAGCATTGCTTTCTCTGATTCGTCGTCCCGAGTCGTGTCTATCCATGATGCTACGAAGCTGGAATTTTACATTCAAATTTGTAGTAGCTGTTAACTAAGTAGAATCCTACAGATTACGTTCCGGACACATTCCACTCAGGGTATTCGCACACATGATGTGTGTACAGTGTGGGTTTCCTGCAGCACATCTTGTCGTGTCCGACCTCTAAAGAGGCCCAAATGATTTACGAGCTGGCGACACCCTGTCTCCAGCCCGTAAGTCATACTTAAATTACTTGTATATACTATATGTTTGTTGTATATTTTATTTTTAAGTAGTGTGTTTATTAGGTTACGATGGGGCTGGCATAAACACTGTTTAAAAGCCTCTTAAAAAAATAGATTTAAAAAAAAAATGTAGAATTCTGGCAAAGGCACTGCACAACTTGGGTATGTTCTTGGTCATGCTCACTTATGCAAATGAGACGGAATGCAAGACATATTGCATTGGATTGGTTGATGTATGTCAGCTGTAAGCTGGTGACGACAACCCTTTTACTCCCGTCCATATTGGCTTGGCATAAGTAGACAGGCGGGCACGAATGACTTAACCTAATTTAGACATTTCAAGACAAGTGCCTTTATGGGTGCAGATCATTAACCACAGTTGCCATTTCTCTAATGTTGACGTTTTGCATAACAATTATTGACTAACGATTAAAAGCTGTTCCTCGGACATTGCTTGAATTAATAATACTCACGGGTTCCAGCCTAAGTCTTGGGGGTTGATATACAGGATTCCGGCACGTGATACGGTGGCAGGCGTGGCCGTACGTAAGGTGGCAATTTCGAATAGGAGACGCATGGCCTTTGTTAGAGCTATTCGTTCGTTACTGGCCAACGTTAATACCTTTAAAAAATATGATTTCGATTCTCAGTAAAATGATTTCTACGGAATTGCCTAGCGTGAAAGTGCCTACTCTAAAGTAAGTCGTGCACCAGACAATGTCAAAACCTCGAGTAAAAACTATGAGATATGAAATATCTATCTCTTTGGATAATTACTTCACTCAAACAAGCTATAAAGATCGCACCTTATTATCGTCCATCAAAGTGTTCAAGCTCTCGATCCACATCGGGTCGATATCCCCGTCGAGTACGATCCACTTGGGCCCATCACCCGGCATGTTAGCCATGTCACGCATTATAGTAGAGAAAAGGCCGTCTTTCCACTCGCGGGTCGCGGGGTTGATTATCCCTAGACAAATAATGAAAAAAAATAGAGGAAACCTTATGCATAGCAAGGATCTGCAACTATATAGGTTGCGAGTTACCTAGCTTTCTCAGAAATTGTCGATGAATAGAACTGCAAGTAGACTTTTGGGTTTACACATGTCTGATTTGTCGTAACACGTAAGCAATTTATATTTCGTTCTAGGTATGAGTTATGTTATGTTATTAGAGATGCTGGAAGCCATCATTCGATGTGGCGGGCAATCCAGAAGGACAATGTTCAAAACGACATCTAACTGGTGATAGTTGTCGATCACTATACGTACCAAATAGCTCGTCGTTAGTAACAGCTTTAGGGTCCAAGTCATTATAAAAAGGCTTCTGCTTGAGCATGTGATAGGTCCTGTTCAGACACTGCCAGACCATAGATTTGCCGGTGCCAGAGAAGCCAACGATGAACACCGAGTGACGCACAGCAAACAACTCCACCAGCTGCACCATCTGAAATGTCATTTTCATACGTAAGACTTTCTTATACGTAAAAACCTCTGTTGCTCAAAGACAAGAGTAAATCCCACCTTCAAGATAAAGCCCGGTTCAGGCTGCAGCTTCATAGAAATCGCAGCATCGATCAGATTCTTCTCAAAGTCCATGTCCCGTTTTCTAGGCACATCTAGCGCTGGGAACAGGTCACCGATCAACCCCATGAAGACTGGAGTGTCATCTGTTACAATCTTTGGGATGTTGAAGTCTCGCAGCGCTCGCATTAGTACTTGATCCTCGGGTCTGAAGCGGTCTCCTCGCTACGATACATGTTGAAAGGATATTTGATATTGTAACTAAGGTTTTAGTAGGCATAATATCGTCGTAGATAATGCACCAAAGTCACTCATCCAACAAACCTACCTTCAAGGAGCCAGCCACAACCAGCACAGATTTGATAGCCCTCAAACCCCAATCGTAGTGGTCTTGCTTAGAGAGCAGTTCTCTGCACAATGTGTACAGTGTGATGAACTTCCGCGCCAGCAGTCGGGCTTCTTGGAAACCTTCAGCCACCAACATGATTTCACAAATCAACTCGAAGTCTGGCACCACCATGGCGCATGGCCTGCATAGGGACAACCGTTTAATGAGGGCAAGCGAACAATAACGATTTACATAGAATAGAAATCAATATACATTCATCATCATCATCGTCTACCATCGTATAAGTCTACCAGTGGAATTGGCCTCTCCTAAGTTATGATCTTAAATCCGATCTTCGGCTCTTCTCATCCAACTAATGCCAAGCATTTGACAGAAGTCGTCGCTCCACTTCATCAGAGAGCATCTAGAGCATACTACGTTTACCGATTGCCAAAAATCAAACAAGGACGAATGAAGTTATTACCTAAACAGCGCCTTCAAATTCTCCGGCAGCTCAGTCCTTCCAGCATACCCCGGGTTCATAGTGATGAACATTCCGACGGTCGGTATTAGTGTTATGAACTCTCCCATAAAATCAAACTTCTTTTTCTTGGCCTTGATAGCGTCAAGCACACTTTTCACTTGTACCGATACTACGGAGAGCACTTCAACTGAAATGCGGTTGAACTCGTCGAAGCAACCCCATGCACCGGTTTGGCAAAGACCTGGGAAATGTGTTATAGTCAGTGGTAAGAAGTTTATGATATGTTACTACATTAGAAAATTTTTATTTTGCACTTCTTCAATACATTAATTCCAGTCTGTAATTAAGTTTGATAGCTCTAACTTCGAACTTACTCTCTAGGATGTCCCCAAATGCGTTGCAGTAGATAAGTCATAGCGGGATAAGTGCAAAATTAGGAGCTGTCAAAATTTCATGCAGACGGGCATACATAACATACCTTTGTAGATGTTCCCGCAGGACTTGTAGTCCATTTGCTCGGAACAGTTGAACACGTAGACCATAACACCGAGCGCGCGGCCCAAGTCCTTAGTGGTCTCCGTCTTACCCGTGCCTGCCGGCCCGGCGGGCGCCCCGCCCATTATCAGGTGGAGACTCTGATAGATAATTGACTATTTAGATCTTGGATATGGAGTAACACTGGTATTGATACTGTTGTATAAAAAATGTTGCCACTCCTTTAATCGATAAATCGAAGTAACAAGGACCGCGATAGTTTAAAACGTTCAAATTGATTTAGGATTTTGCTATTTTAACATTAGCATGTAAGCATTATCTTCAATATTGCCTGCCGTTTAGCAAGGTCAGCGCGGATATGTTGACTTGCGAGTTTTGCGATCGACAGTTATCGAGTTAGAATCTTGAAAAGGGCTTGTGAGTTACGGTAAAAATACAATTTCTTGATATACCATAATGATTATAACGTAGGGAATTTTGTAGTACTCGTTTGGCTTACAACACCGTCAAAGACAGAATCTGTCACCAAGTACTTCAAACTCACAGGGTGCTCCGCTAGCCTCACATAGCCAGGCCAATCGTAGCGTGGCGTGCTTTACAGTTTAAAATACACTTAAAACTTTATAGATGGATTAGAATGATGGCTAAACAATAATGTGTGTATACCTGTGTCAATGTAATGTAGCATCGATCGGTCAGAGGTGTGATGACAAGACGAGGGGTGTTTCCTAAGTACTCGTAATCATAAAGGAACTGTGCATCGCAAATGTTGGCATAGCAGTTGTTAGCGTTGATAGACCAGCGGTGCCTGTAAATATTCCAGTAATACTATTAATTGAAGAGCTTGGGCCAATTTAGATTATATTATCGAAGTTATTGGGCTGAAAATTGATTCATGATAGATTTTTCTTTTGCTCCTATTATCTGACAAAAAGGTTTCGTTTAGTCGATATCAATATTCTGCTCTTTTTTATTTCAATTTTAACCAACATCTGTTTCGTACTTATTGTGCTATTTTGTCCTAAGACAAAAAAAGCACGTTATCATAGTCATACCCTGTTGTTTACCTTAACTGACTCTGCCACTGGAAAGCGTTAGAGTTGTCCACTTTAGCCACTATGAGCTTGGCGACGACATCTCGCGAGTGTACATCGATGGTACAGATAGTCATGATCTTTTGTCGGTCGCCGACTGTCAAGTCGCCAAGTAATAATACGATGAGTGCGTTCAATTGAGCAATCTGTTTCTTTTGGTAATCCTTCAGTGCGTTTTCATAACCTGCAGAATAAAATAAAGGGTTGTTAAGTTATTATTGACAAGGGCTGGTCGACGACGACTAATTATTCTCAGTAAATATACTAACAAAGCTAGGTGGAGTATCGATAAAGATCATCAGCCTGAAGACGTCAACTGCTGCACATAGGCCTCCCCCACAGAGCACCACTTTGAGCGGCTGTTTTTGCTTCCTGCATCCATCGGCTTCCCACGGTTTTGACCAGATCGCCGGTCCACCTAGTGTAGGGCTGCGCCTTGCGGTTCATTGTCGCCACTCGAGGACCTTTCTTTTCCTTCAGTTGTCGGTAGTCTTCATGTTTTCTACGTTTTTACAGCTTAGGCTTGGATAGATGGAGAAATAAAGGGGTTGGTCCGATCATTATTTACAAGGCTATGAGAATGCTACAATAATTCACTGTATCTAAGTTCAGATACGGAGCGAACACCTGCTGTTTCTTGACGTTCACAGAGTTTCTTTGACGTAGATATCAAATTCCCGTATTCCTTACGCTATGTATAAAAGTTGCGTCTAATAAAAAATACACTGTATGATTAGAACTGTATAAAATTCGGACCTTCCTCGAGTTTCTCAAAAGCCTGGTTTGTCTCTGTGGTCCACCAGATCTGCGTGCCGACAAGCGCGGGCTGCGCGGGCCAATCAAATACCCACTCGTCACGAGGCTTGTCTTCGTACGACTTCACGCTGTGCTCGAATATGTCGCGTAGAGTCAGTCGCATGCAGTCTGTCACGCGGTTCAGCCATATTTCCACCTGGAGAATAAGCCACTTTTTTATCAAACAGCTCAATTGCAGGCATTTGACTCACACATTTAAGTATTTAAAATATTTTAGACTAAATGTGTTTTTCTAAAATTGACTCGCAATAAAATAGCTGGTAAAACGTAAGAGTGCCATGTAAATTAACTATTATCATAATATTATGGAAACTAACGTGAGTAGTATTCATAACTACAACTAGAACACGGCTAGCACTCACGTAATATTAGTCGAATAACTCGACCGGTGTTTAGACAATAAAGATGGCCATCTTCATGGAGTTTGCGCGGCCACGACGGCGGCTCTGCGCTGCCTGCGGACCAGAGGTCGCGGGCCGCGTCGGCGAGGGGGACGCAGACCGCGGCGACAGGTGCTGTCGTTGGAGCAACGGCGCACACGCGTATGTCAGTGTCTAATATTACGTGAGTGCTAGCCGTTTTCTAGTTGTAACTATTATCATGTTCATAAAGAGCTAAAAATTTCGGCGAATCAAAAGCACAACCATGGCAGTACAGCTTTGCAGTAGGCCAATCGTCCCTCTGAAGTTTAAACATGTGTCACCATTTAAATTGTATTCTTGGGAACTTGCTCGAGAGCCAGTTTACAAGGCGTGTGGAGCTCCCGTCACCAATATCGTTACTCAACATAACCAAGACTGACTGTTAAAATATAACAAACGGTAATGCTAACGACACAGCCAATCAGAATTATAACAGTCAAAAATTGGGGCAGACACGCATCGTTTACCTTCCCAGAACAGTCGCAGCAGGGAGCTTTAAAAGGCACATGCTCCTCGTTCTCCTTGGATATCATCTCGAAGGCCTGTTTGCTGCCCGCTTTAGGGAACACTAGCTTGGCAAGGTTGTCATACAACTTCGTCAGGTGACGACACACCGCTGGCGGATTGTTACCATTTGATAGGATGTCTGTAAATGAGCGCGCACATTACGTGATTTGCAGATGCAAACAAAAAGTATGGGTTAATTGTTTATTGATTTCTTTCTAGTTGTCATTATTGACGTTGGATATTTCAGGCGTTTCATGAGTTTATAAGACTCTTCACCTTAACTTCTTTCTCTTGGCAAATGTCAGAGCATAGCAAAATTAAAAAAGGTGATCGAGCTAAATATATAATTTGAGGCAATATTTTCTTTTTAAGCAACTTTTTGAATAAGTATTACAGAACAAATTATGAACAATAATTACCGAGCAAATCGGCCGAAGATACGAAGTAAAACCGAGGGTACGCAAGCCGCTTAGTCTCAAGGTAGTTGTTAAGCGCCTTTTCGCAGAGGCTAAGCGCTGCCATCAATTCCTCGAGTTTGTCCAGCAAGCCCGGCTTGTTCGTAGCCACCACAACATTGGGAGTCGTGCCAATGTCTCGTAACAACTCCTAGAAGTTCATATCAGCTGTTATTGCTGTAAATCAGCAATGAAATTCGCTTTGGCAATCAATAGCGTCTGACTCGAATATCCTGATGGAGACGGGTATGATATGTACTTGAGTAATAGAGATACTTGCCTTGAAATTTTTATCTATGTTATCGAATCTCTTTGAATCGTCAGGCAGCTGCGCCCTGATATCGTCGGAGCCCACGAAGATGCTCTCTAAGTACTGCCACTTCCTCTGCACTTCAAACCAGAGAGCGATCACCGCGTCTGCAGTGCCAAGCTTTTTCTGCCATTCCGTCACCTCCGCCTCGTAGAAGCCGATGAACTTCGATGACATCATGTTTTGAACTTGGTTCTGAAAGGTTATGCAACTTTTTAAGTTCGTTCGTTGTTTGTTGAGTCGAAAGGTCAGAGCTATTATTATTGCATGCTATTGAGTACGAGCAAACAAACTTCAGAAACTAATCAGTAAGAATGCCATCAAGAAACTGTGCAATATATCTCAGATAAATGATCATTTTACGGTTGATAAATAATCATAATTCCTACCTGGTTATCCTCTAGCGTCTCAACCAGCTCCTCACTAGCTTTCGGTAGTTTGATGCCAGTTCTTTCATGGGGCATGTAGTCGAACTCCATCATTGACCAGGTAGCTTCCAATTCCCTAAAAACCTCATTTTTATAAGACCAGGATCATCTTATTATGCAAAAGGGTCTATGTTAATTGCGACTCATTTAACATCAAATAGACGTAAAACATAATGATTGTATAGTTTTGAACTCCATGTAATTTACTCTAGCTACATTTTTACCTGAGAGTCTTCTCCATAGCGGCCTCCTTGACGGATTTATCAACGATCGTTTTCACCTCCTCTTCATACTTGTGTAGGTTGAGTGCCAATAAATCAGCTAATGTGGTGTCGTCATCTATGCTGAACTTCACCTGAAAACCAGAACCATTCATGATTAAATAAATACACAGATTTTTTTATTTATTGATAGGCTTGCGCTTGACCACTATCTCACCTGATGGTAAGTGACGATGCGGTCTAGGATGTAACACACTTGCCTAGAAGATACCTGTTCATTCTCACAGATAGCATGGCCCAAATAGTTTTAGAAATAACATAATCATCATCATCTTCAGTATTATCAACCTGAAAAGATCTGCTGCTGACCATGGGCCTTCCACATAGAGCGCCACGCGTCTACATGCTACATTATATGCCATAACAAAAATAATTAAAAAAAATAAACAACATCATCATTCATCATCATTCATTTATTTATATTTGTTCAAGACGTTTTTATGCAAATGATTTAGCAATGAGATAATCGTTGTACTTACTTCTATCCAATGATTTAAAATGATGTCTAAGTATTTACAGTATTTTACACTATTTACAGTAATTGTCTTTTATCTACAGAATGAACTCTGACAGAAGTAAAGCTCGATCCGAAAACTTTTGCTTTGACATTCCATTCATAGGTTTCAGTTCCAAACCTTTCTCTTTCATCTCTTGCAGCGAGTACGATCTATTTAATTTACTGAACTTGCTTCTACTGTGATTTTCTTGAAACTTTGGCCTTCTGTAATCTTGCAACTGTAAGTACTTCTTATATTCTTTTTCTACTATGTTATCATCCGTGGAGGATACGGATAGTTCAACTGTAGCAGCGAGATTTTCTAAAGATTTGAAGTCTTCCAATATTTCCTCGAATGATACTCGACTTGATGGTTTGTGTATTGATGGAGTGACATGCTTTGTTTCGATGGATGTGAGATGTGTATGAACAGATTGCTACATGTAAAAGAAAATAAAGGTAAAATGTATGTATTCTTCAAAATTAACGATAATGTATGTTGTAATCATGACTTTTATTTTAATGTGAGTACCTTAGTTGCCATCATTAGTTCGATCCAATGCCTGTCCTTGATGGCTGGGTTCTGCAAGTCGGTCACAGCTCGCAACGACGTCATTAAATTCTTAATAGTACTTTCTACGACAATGTACGGCTCCCTAAAACACAAAAATTAAAATCCGCTACTAAACTAAAGTACATTCAGTTTTTACACGAAGGCTATAAAAATATATGCAACATAGATCTCACTCCAAACCTGGAAACTTCTCTAGAGAGAAGTTGATATGAAAATAATCAAAAAGCCTCACCATACTCTCATATCCTTGTCAAGTTGTCTAAGATCTTTAGTGAACCGCTTGCATTCCTGGTCCATGCCGTCTGCATCAATCTTCTTCCACGGAGACTTCTTCCAGAACTCTATGGTTCCCATCACGAGGAAGTAATAATCCCACAGTTGCTATAACACAAATTACACCATTACAGAATATATCCAAAAATGGTACTTCACAGATCGCAGTTGAATAAAATGAGAGTCTGAAAAAACATAGAGGGGATATCTAGATCTAGAGAGACAAAAATATCTATGATAAAAAAGGGACCTTATTACAATGCGGAAATGTCTATTATTCAATTGAACAGCTATAACTCACTTTAACAAGCTTTAATTCCCGACGGCATTGTTTCAAGTTCTTTTCGTCAGGTGGTTGAATATCAAACAAGGCACAAGAGGTCTTGAGTGTATCAACAATATCTTCAAAACCCTTCAGCTCAAGATGAACCTTATCAATGTGCCTGTAAGGCTCTTTGCATGATTCTAGGAACACCTAGAAAAATATGTTCACTTAAGCAAATTCAATCATAGATTGGTGTGAAAAAGAAATGAAATGCTGAAACAACATTTGTTTCACTTGACAACGCGACCTATGATAAAACATTCTTCCCACATCATCAGCATCCTTCCGTTGTCTTCGATCATACTCAAATGTAGTAGTGCTTGTTTGTACTCTAGCAAATCGGTTCAGTCAGACCCTGGACGATGACCAATTATTTTAGATTTAGCGATATATATACAGCATGCGCCATAATAGTGAGTTGCCGCGAGCTACCGCTAATCATGGAGGGGGCCAAGAGAGAGATGATAAAAAGGTTTGTACACTGCAAAAAGTTTAAGGTTAAACATACCTCCTTGTCCTTGAATTGGTCCCGGTACATAGTAAGCCTTAGGTTGATGAGCGCGACTCGCTTGGCGATGAGAGCTGCCTGCGCAGCCTGTAGCGGTGCCACGTTGTTCTTCATCACCGTTGCTAGCTTCACTAGGTTGCGCCACTTCTCTGGCAGGACGTCCAGCTGGAAACGGAAGAATACGGGCGTTTCCAGCATTGCATCTCTTTCAGATAACAAGAGTCTGGATAGGGATGCCAATATAATCGGCCTCTGATATTTGATATAAGTGGTTCATTGGTCTTCGTCTATTTCAGACAAGAACGTTCTAACAAGGACCAACTAGCATCAGCTTTAAGGTATAGTATGTGTCCGAGTAAAAGATTACAAGGCCGTGTTTTTCCACGCTGCCATTGAGGGTCAGCAGATATCACTGGGACACCAAGTGATGCTTCGACATGCCGATTTTCCAGCGATGTTTTACTTGCTAGTCAAGTAGTCATATCAATTCTGCACTTTAAAGTAAATGTTGTAGGCCGAGATGGGTTTTAAACTCGGTATACGCGCCTTGTATCAACGCGTTACTATTCAAACGCTCCTGCTAGAATAGACGCCTGCCTAGAAAATAGTCTGTCAAATCTTACCAAGGTGTGAACTGAATACTGATGTTGATCTTGCGGCAACTCCTAGTCACATTCCAAAGTATGCATGGAAAATATACAGTTAACATTAAAATAATATAAAAATCCATGGCAGAATTCCAGTTCAGTTTGGAGGAAGAACCCCAAATACCTACACCCTTACCTGTTCATAGGTTTCTTCAGGGAAGTCAACACCATACTCTTTCAAAACGTCAATGATATCTCTCAATGGCTCAAACATGTTGTCAGTGCCAGCATCTTGCTTGGCTCTCACTTCGTTCAGCACTCTCATAACCTGCAGGAGACCTTCGTAGTCGTCGTCTGCTAGCTCCACTGATAACTCTTTTGTAGCGTACTTGATGAAGTTTTCGAGATCATCGAGGCTATGAACCGAAATAAAATAGTATATTATAGTCGAACCCATCTCAAAAGCGGGGTTCCTGGAGCCCTGATTCAACAATAAGCTTTATAAGTACATGTTGTTTTTACACATTTTCACAAACGATGCGACTTACCTCTTTATCACGTGATCCTTCAGATTCTGCTTAAAGAGATTGCTCCACTTGCAGATAATGTTCATGATAGCCTGGTTCAGCCGCTTGACGTCCAGCTTCAGCCAGCCGTTACAGAGATAGTCACCCGGCAACGCTGCCACTTCATCATACATTGCGTTGTATTTATCGATCTGGAGCATGTTTTTTATGTTAAAGGGTTCAAACCGTACCGTAGCTGTATTGGTATTGCCAATACAGCTACGGTAACCACTTGTTATCGGGTGGGCCGTACGCTTGTTTGCAACGCATTAGTGATACCTCCAGTGTTGCATCTGCAACACTGGAGGTATCACTAATGCGTTGCTAAAAATAAACAAAAAGTCTGTAACTAATCGTGCAAAGCTAGTAGTTTCAGTTTGATTTGGATCAAAAGTAGGTCACTGAAATGGTTTAAAAACTTTTACAGGATTAGAACTCAGTATCAACGGAGTAAGTCTTGGTCAACTAAATCATTAATGAATTACCTCTTTCTGATACTGCTCAAGAGTCGGTTTGACCTCTGGCGGTTCGCATCCATTTTCGTACTTGTACTTGTCGAAGTCCTCCGGCAGAATGACGCGGCCGTACTTCAGAAACGCATTTAGGACTTCCTGACGATCTTCCATCCACAAATGGGTGTATTTCTCATATTTCTAAGCAGCAAATAGAAAATAAAAGATTATTGAAAGTTCTGTTTTAAACGAGCATTTAAAGTGTTTCCGTAATGGCAGCTATGAAGTGTGCAGCAAGCCCCCGCACGCTGCACTCACCACATACCTCTGCCCGCGCACATCTAACTTTTGCTACTGTGCAGCGTTACGCACCGACTTCACAGTTGCCATTACGTTTGAATCACACTCTGCTTGATGTTAGTACTATTACTAGATAGATACTGCTGCCATCATCGAAACGAATGCCACTTGGAGCAGTCGCGGTCAAATTATATAGCGGTTGCGATAACGAGAGCGGACTTGCTTATAAACTTGTAGGTACTTAGCAATTTCAAAAACTATCTATCTAAACATTTTAAAAACTCTGTTTCTTCCACCTTATTTTTAAATCTTTACCACATATTTGTCAAATATGAAATCAAAAAATAATTGAATTATGCAATGATTATACATTGGTTTCTGTATTTTTAACTAATACAAGCTTAGCTTACCGAAGCGTAGGCCACAACATCGTTGATACTGTTTTCCACCCGCTTATTAATCTCATGGTACAAGTCAATCATTGCATCTTCTTCAACCAAGTCATCTGTGAACAATTCGTACCTTTCATAAACACTGCCTTGAAGACAACCGAAGGTGCAAAACTGGTCACCCCAACACAAAATCCTTTTAATGGCCTGAATCTAAATAAAAACATGGATCACCTTCATATGAAGCGATGGGGATCAATGGATCGATCCTCGGGAACAAAGTCGATTGCAGAAACATGTCTTTCATCATCTCACGGAGAGTGTCGTACAAGCCTCCGTCATCGTGGATGTCCAGTGACGGAGAGAAAAATATATCTGCAAATAAATTATTGTGGTATGAAATAAAAATGGGACCAATTTTAAAGGCTTTAGTTGACAGATTTAAATCTCCTAAACAATTGCTGTTCTTATCAAATAGACAATAATGTAAGAGACGGATATAAGTAAGTTAAGGACTGTCAACTAAAGCCTTCAAAATTGGACCTACTATCCACCTAAAAACTGTTAAGACTAACTGTTAACTAAGATCTCGCGCCGTTACAAATATGGGTACAACCCTCGATGTACCTGGATCCCGTAACTCTGCAATGACTTCCAAGAACGCGACCCGCGGTCCCTTCTCCAAATTAGTATTTTTCTCAAACAGATCTAAGCTTGACTGCACAGCTTTCATTACTTGCTTTGAAACCTGAAAATATGGTTTTTGATAACGCCTACTTCAATAATAGATATTAAAAACGCTTACAAATAACAGTCGCCTAACCAAATAGCCTAGCGGCAAGTTTTGGAACACAGTTTTTTGTATGCAATTTACTATTTTACTCAAGCAACACTGTCGTTGCGTTATCGCGTTCTACCCACGAAAATCGCACCCCACTGATTTTGATGTCAAATATCGATAGTCACACTATCGATAGTTTCAGAACTCTATCCCACCCGGTACTCACAAGACTGTCAACGTATTCGACGTAAGCAGGCCATCGCTCGGCTCTAAACGCCTCTTCTTCCAACTCTCGAAGCTCAGCTTCGATATCGGCAAGCTCTTCAGGGTCTTCGATTACTTCTTCTTCTTCAGCGGGCGAGTCTACTTCTTCACCTGGATAAATAATTTCTATTTTTGTCAGCCACTAGTATATCAACTTTAATCTATTACGATTGAAAAATAATTTTCATGCCAAATAGGTACTTTGAAAAATATAGTTATTTTTTGGAACTAACGAAACATTTCTCAAAAATACTATTTTAAAGATACAAGTGCAAAGACACTTCTGACGCGAGGCCACATTAAGCCACTCTAAATTTTACAAGAATTTAAGGGTTCTGGCTCCTTCTTCAAACTATTTGGCCATTTCTAGTCTCGCTGACAACACTGACATTATTATATCTATACATATAATAAGCTCTAGATACCCGCATCTCTCTTCGCCTGTCGCTCTGCCTTCTCCTCCGCTTTAGCTTCTCTCTTCAGCCGCCTAGCTTCCCTCCTCTCGAACTTGATACGAGCCGCTTCATTTTTGACCAAATCACGCTCTTCCTTCTCCAGTCTCTTCACTTCCCTCATCTCCATGATCTCTGCTATTTTAGCGTCACGGGCTGCTTTCTCGTCCTCATCTAGTGTCGATTCATCGACCTCTTCCAATTCTTCCTCTTCTACGTCGGACTGGAAACAAGGAGTTCGTTTAAAATACTGAAATAATACCTGTACTGTATAATGGTGCTGATAAGTGAATCGAATGGATTCTCATAACATTTCTTAAGCATTGAACCGATATTTTAAACTTTTTGTGACTTGATACATTATGAGTGAAATAACAATAGGTAAGGCCCGGACTCGGATGATGTACGGAGATGTGTTAGAAACAACCAATAGGATTTCATTATTTCCACATCTTGTGACATGATGTTTACGAGATGTGGAAATAACGAAATCCTACTGGTTGTTTCCAACGTATCTCCTGTCGCCTCATCCTATGTCCTCCGTCCTAAAAAGTAGTAAATACATATGCAAGTGTATACAAATCAAGGATGTCACTTATTACCTCCTCATCTTCGACAATATTGAAGAACAGGCGATAATTAGTTTTCAGTATATCCTTAAACTCCGCATGACTCTCGAGGATCCTATCGCGCCGTCTGACGAATCTCTGGTGCCTCTCATTGACCGCAAGCAGTTCCATCTTGTCGGGGTTGTCTTTCCTGTTGTGGAGAGGCACGTTTCCCCACGAGGCGATGTAGGCGAGGCCACGTTTTACGTTGTTCTGCGCCGTCAAAACTCTCTCCTGGAGGGTGTTGATCGCTGCGTACACTTCAGCCATCCAATCCGCGACTGTGGGGGCAGATTATTTAATAGTTACTTCGTAACTTACTTTGACTTAATACTATTGTTCTACATAAATGTCTGTATCTATATCTGAAACAGGGCCCGTGGCCCAGTAGTGGAAACGTATTGGGCTGATGGCGACTCGTAAGTTTCCGGTCATCAGATCCTCACCAAATTGATACAGGACTACCCTGGAAGTACACTTTTAATCAAGACATGTTCATCGAAATCAGTTTATTGGCGGAGATAAGTATGAAGTAACATATTATATACAAAACAACTTACAGCCGAGGATTAAACCCCGTCTCCTTTTGTGAAGTCATTTAAAAGTTACGTAGGTACCCTTTACCATTACTGGTGTTAATCCGGCACAACACACAAAAGTAACCTCGAATCCGGAGCTAATACCCATTTGCACTAAAGTTTGATTTGAGATTTTAAGTTCGCACATCTCCCTAGGACGTGCCCGAATGCGTTGTAGTAGGTACGTAAGAGGGATAAGTGCAAACTTACGAGCTGTGAAACTTTAGTGCAGTCGAGCATAAGACCCGTAAAAAAGAAGCAACAAGAAACTATGTAAAAGTAATTTGGCCGACATACAGTCATCGTTCCAGGTGAGTTCTTCAACGCCTCTTCCCAGCAGAGTGTCGATCGCAAAGATCTCCTTTTCTATAAGAGCCACTTCGGTTTCGTGGCTTCCTTCACGGATGGCGTTGTACCACGCGATAGCGCGGTTCAACCGGTTCATATCATACTAGAATATAACACCGTTCATTTGCTGGCTGGTTCATGGATGTATGCAATCAGTTTCAAGTTTATTTGAAACATTCAACTTACATGTAAATTAAGTCCAAAATACATAACTTATCTCTTTTGTTGTCGATACAATAGTATACGATTGGTGAGTCTTTACAAGTACGTGAGTCAATTAGTCTCTCGCCAGCACGAGTAGTTTGAGCTATAGAGATCGACATATCTCTCGATCAATGAACGATCACGCAGATCACGTCATAAAACCTTTTTTTGCGTTTTCATCGGTCTAACGCTTTCTTGAGAAGAGATAATTATGCTGATTTCTACAGCTCATGCTACTCCTGGCTTCAAATTTGTTGCACCGTGGTATCAAACGAAACAATATAAAAATAGGATAATGTACCCCTTTTTTTTAAACTGTGTTATAAATTCAACGCTTTCTTTACGTTTTTTTATGTAATATACTAGATTACACTTTCATATGGAGCTACCTGCAATTTTTCATTCCGAGCGTACAGCTCGAGCCCATCGGATGGTATCCCTTGCTTGTCCAAGTATTTCATGTAACGTATTTCACGTAGCAACATTGCCAACTGTGAACAAAACATGCTAAATTCAGCTAGTTTCATTAACGAGTTGCCAAACAAATAAAAGGATTGTCAGTAAGTTAGATTAGAATCATTGCTAGCAAGCAGTCACGTTGGTAACTGAACAAGCTGTTTGTACAGCATATTGGTAAGTGGAACAATTTGTCAAAATATGAAAATTCCTGGAAAGAATGGAACACTCTACCAGCGTCTTTGTTTCTTGAAACATATAATCTGGGATTTTTCATGGCAAGACTGAACCGGTATCTTCTAGGCAAGCATGCTGTTCTATCGAAGACGTTGTCGCTTACCATCAGGTGAGACAGGTTAAAAAAGAAGTATCAGTATCACCTCGGCAACGGCTGCCCAATCATTGATTTACCGAATCTGTAAGATACCTAACACCCACTGTAGTCCACTATACCTTGAGAAAATTACCACATTTAACTTATATTACGTTTAATAATAGAGAGCACGTTAAGCCGTCGGTCCCGATTGTCATAAGAACATAATTATATGGCAATCGTTACGGGTATTCAGACACCTGATAGAATTTGACACCTGGTCTTACCATCCATGTTACTGGTCTCTTATGGGTTACGAGGTCAGATGGCAGTCGCTCGTGTAATTCTGGTAGCTGACGCTACAGGTTAGATTGGGAGCCGACTCCAACAACAAATGGGAAAAGGCAAAGAGGATGATGACGAGTCATCATCATCATCAACAGCCTGAAGACGTCCACTGCTGAACATAGGCCTCCCCCAGAGCACGCCACCTTGAGCGGCTGCTCGCCTCCTGCATCCATCGGCTCCCCGCGGCTTTCACCAGGTCGTCGGTCCACCGAGTGGGGGGCCGGCCTACGCTGCGTCTTCCGGTTCGTGGTCGCCACTCGAGAACCTTTCTTCCCCATCAGTTGTCAGTTCTACGAGCGATGTGGCCTGCCCATTGCCACTTCAACTTACTAACTCTAAGAGCTATATCGGTCACTTTAGTTCTCCTGCGGATCTCCTCGTTCCGGAGCTTATCTCGCAGGGAAACACCGAGCATAGCTCGCTCCATAGCTCGCTGCGCGACTTTGAGCTTACTAATGAGGCCAACAGTAAGAGACCATGTCTCAGTTGATGACGAGTATTATGACGAAAACCAACCTCAGGGCTAAAGTTGTTCCTCACAAACGGCGGGTCTCTGTATATGAGATTCTTGGCCAAGTGCACTTTGCAAGTGGGCGTCACAGTCGCGCACCAAGTCTTGAACTGTCGGTCTTCTAGAACATTCAGGTACCCGAGCATTTCGTTGTGCTTCTGTTTCATGTACTGCGCGTATTCTGCTTCTATTATACTGGAGAGGAGATTTTCAAGAGATTTTTAGGAGATTTTGTGTTTTCAGTATTGTAGATGGAAATTAGGATGTCACACAGATCAACGGCCGGAAGACGTCCACTGCTGAACATTAGGCCGCTCCCATAAAACTCCACTTTGGGCGCGTATCATAGGATTGCGATAATCACCAGTCTTGGCAGGAGGAGAATGCTGCCCATTCCCTGCTGGGTTAGCATGGACGGTAGACAAAATTGTCTTTCCCTGTTTTACGTCACTTTCTTCATACTTGCTTGGAGTAAAACAGGGGAAAGACAGTTTTGTCTACCGGCCGTGCTAACCCTACTGGACATTCCCTTAACCGGGAGTTATTGGGTTATTATTACCTTGCACGACACGTGCCTGTTCAGCTAATTTGGAAACCATTCCAGTTTCATTACCACACAGAGACGATCTATATTACAGATCCCCATAATAATAACATCACATAATAATCACATAATAATAACCTCTAACAATAGGTACATTAGCTATGTACATTACAAATATACCTCTTTCCGCTCCCTGTATATAACTACAGCGTGGAATGAGATATCAATATCTCATTCCACGCTGTAGCTATATAAACTTTACGCACACATTCATTTCGTCATTTTGCTAATGTTTATAACCGTAGTAATATACTAATATACTATCTACGTTTCAATACTTACGGATCTTCAAAAATGATAAAGTCTTCCATCGGCGCCTGGAGCCTCCTCCTCAGTTTGTGGATCCACCAGAGGACACCGGCCACCGGCGGTAGATACGGGTCCACCATCGGACGCTCCGGACCTTTCGTTAACTTCTGCAATAATAAATACTCACAGTTAACTTAGAAATGAATATTTCAAAAGTAAATAAACGGAGCTACATGAGTATTTAGTAGCCTTCTATTGTCGAAAAGATAAAGAAAACTTTGGTAGGATAAGTTTAAAAGTCAATAATGTAAGGCTTAAATACTAATTTGAACCCTATGACAAAACTTACAGCCATTTCCTCGTCAAATATTTCTTTAACATCATCCAAGTTTCGGTGCATTAGATCCAACATTCTTGTCAGTTTGGGCTTCAACTCTTTCTTTATAATGGGGCGGTGAAACAAATCGCCAATGATTTGGAAGAACTGCAATAATAAATTATCATTTAAGTACTTATAAATATGTAGGTGTCCCACGGTGTCACGCGCTAATCTCTTATTTTACCACAAGAATTAAATTTTATGGGTTAAAGTGCTTTATCCTATATCTAGGTAGTTTAAGCGATCTGTGTGCAAAATTGTATCCAAATCACTGCAACCATTTTGGCGTAAAATCTATAATACACAAACCAAACAAACAAGCGACTTATCATCCGGGTTAGTTGGTCGTATATAAATGTTACCTTCCATCTGTCATAACCAGCCTACCTTGAAGAAATGTTCCAAGTTATGGCATTCGTCGAGCCCCTGCGAGAAGAGCGAGGCAAGCCTTCGGTCTACGTCTTCGAGCACGGCGATATGCTGGCTGTAGTCCGGGATGAACGAGTCATCTTCCGGGTCAGCCGGGTCGTAAGATATGTTACCGAGGTGCTGGTACTTTATGGTGTACTCTTCAAGTACCTGCAGAAATAGACGCGTAAATACCGCGGCAGAGATTCTACTCAACCATCCTAGTGCTCGCTTTTTCATCATCAACAGCCTGAAGACGCCCACTGCTCTGAACATAGGCCGCCCCCAGAGAGCGCTACTTTGAGCGGCTGCTCGCCTCCTGCGTCCATCGGCTCCCCGCGGCTTTCACCAGATCGTCGGTCCACCAAGTGGACCAAGTGGGAGGCCGGTCTAAGCTGCGCCTTCCGGTTCCTGGCTTGCTTTATAAAGATTATTTTTCAATGTAAAAAGTTTGAATCAAGAACGAAATTTAAACTTTTCCTTTACATTAAAAATTAATATGTGGGTTACGATAAACAGACGATATTGCTATGAAATCTATAAATCATAAATCCTTATGATTTTTAAATGTCATGCTTGTGGCCTGCCTCACGATAAGCCTTAATAAGCGTCTTCAGGATCCTTTTTTAGTGGAACAATCGCTCCTAGTCGACTGTAGTTGCGAACTACATGTAATACAACAAAGTGTCCACAAGCAGGTTTAATAAAGATAAAAATGTGCCTTATGAATAAAATTATAAGATTCAAAAACCACTAACTTTCATACACTCAGTACTCAACGTCTTCCCTCTAAGCCCGCTAAACTCCACCTTCTCCAGTTTCAATATCTCAGTGGTAGCTTCTAGAATTTCCTCGATCATCTTCAACCTTTTGGTGTATACGTTGAACCGCATGAACACGCGGTCGAAGTCGAACGACCATCGCACCGGCATCACGCCAGCCGGGAAGAAAGTGTGAACTTTATCACGGTTTAGTGCGTACGTGTCCCTGAAACGTAACGGTTTGATAGAACTGACCACAGTATTATTCTGAAGAGAAACGTAATAAAGAGCCATCTATTGTTGTTATGAGTACAAATTGTAGTGACGCAAGGCATCGTTTGCCTAATCATTCTAAGAAGAGAGAAAAGAATCATCTCTGCAGTACTTATTATACAGACAAAGTTACACAGCAATAAAATATGCTCGTCAATCTCAATTAGGTTATCAGCTCAGCTAGTCATTTAACCTTGCATTGTGCTTAGTAACACGTTTAATAAAGGCTCTATTCTTACGTGAAATGATTTAATATGTTGATCGCCTTCCGTAGCTTGAGCAGCTGTTCATCCGGCTCGCCCTGGAATATAGAGGCGGGGTCGATGGAGTTCGTGCACTGCATTATGACAAGGTTGCACAATTCGCGGAGTAGAGCTGGAAAATATTCAAGCATTTTTGTATGTCGATCTTTTCTCTCTATTCAGACCGAAAAACTAATAAAATCATGCTACAAAATATATGAGAAAATTGTCCACAGCTTAAAATTAACAAAGTCCCTAAGGCAAAAACTAATATAGCTATCATATTATTGACTAGCTGACCCGCCCCGACTTCGCACGGGTTTACTAGTTTTACGCCTTATCCCATGCAGTCCCAAGGAAGAGATAAGAAAGAGAGAAAAAGATGAAAGATGAATGGAAGATACGGCAAAAAGAGGCAGGAGAAGGTATAGGTACGAGTACATCATAGTAGATTGGTTCCAAGTGCATTCACTAAAATTGGCGTGGAAATAGGTGGATGGGTGATCCAATAAATACGTTTTGTTCTCACTATCATGCATTTCCGGAAAATACATATAGATTCGATATCAGTCTATATCGATAGTTTTCTAGATCTACATTATTTTGTTCTTAAATAATAAGTGCAAGTTAAAATATTGTGAAAATATTTAAAAACACTAACGGATCAATTTCTCCACGTTGCAGTAGTATCTAGAGTTCCCCCACAGTAGACCGATGCAGTGGAACATGGGCCGAATGAGCGCCTTGGCGTCCGCGAAGTCGGTCGCCTCAAACGTTTCGAAGTGATACAACAACGGCTTCTGGTAGACATAGATGTCGCGGCACTCAACGATCGCTGGTAACAATACTTTTTTATTACCACTTGAAGTAACATAAATATGAGTTGTGATTATGGCAAATCCCCTCTATGATAAGCGTCCAAAGTGACGTTTTATGGAGGAGGCCTGTGTTCTGCAGTGGACGTCTTCCCGCTGATAAAGTCAAGTACCGTCTAGTGAAATTCTCGCAGCAGTAAGCTGAATGTGAAAGAGAGGGTAGTAGGGTAGACTCACCAGCAACGACATTGGTAAGCATCGACTTGAAGCAGTTCAAGTAGACACTGCGAGTGTCCTCGAGATAGTGCGCCATCCGTTTAACGCGCGGGTCGCGTAGTTGTGAGTAAATGCCCTCGAGGTTGCGCAACCGTCGCGCGTAGAAGTCAACGTCTGCGTTCGGCAATGGAAACTTCGTTCGTTTGAAAGCTGTAAATAGAGGAAACAAGTTAGAATAAAGACTTCCCGGGTGTTTCCGAGTCAAAATAATGAAATGGGCTATAGATTTCTATATATCAAACAAAAATGATCACTTGCACCGTTCGTTTTGGGAATGTGTGAGCAAAAGTTGCGTTTTTAACTGTTTTCGTTCACCGTTCGGATAGCTTATAAACAGTCAAAAATGCCACCATGAACTGCTAATTTTGACCCACCTGCGGAGGTGGTTTAAAAGTGATCGTTTTCTGACATTAGAGATTGACGTAGAATTTTTGGCGCGGTTATCTAAAATTACTGATTTTTATTGTGAAAATTGTAGTTATCGTAATGATATAGCACGGAGAAGTGAGAAAGAAGACGTAAGTTTACGTGTGTAATGTAAAATTCCGCCAATTTGTTTTTGACATTTGAGATAACAAACCGCATTTGGTTATTTTGCGTTCGTTTTGGGTAGTGAGTAAAAGTGGTAAAAGTGGCATTATTGGCGAAATTCTCAAACCAAACGGTTTACAACAACGCTAATTTTGCAAATGCCAAAGACGATACCGATCCCAATCCGAACGCCCCTATTATAGAACGACGCTCAGCCGTGAATCATGTGATCAAGTCAGAAGACAATTTTTTTTGTCTGCACATTTTTTATGAGTGAAGTTTCAACTTAAGCCCCAAGTCACAAACAAACGATTTTCTAAAATACCTAAGGGCCTAATCATTTACTCATTACAATAGGTACCTAAGAATTACAGTGCTTTGTTCTTATAAAATATAGGTACCTACAGTCGTAAAATGTTTGTTGTCACAGCTACTTACCTTTATAATGGTTTTCACTGTATAATTATATTATAAGCCAGGTATTGAGGGCGAGTTTGTTGTGATCGCACACTTTGATTCGACACACAGGTATCGATGAAGTAAGTTGGATCATCACTAGCGTATTCCGCATGTAACGTGCCTGTCTGTGTGCGGGAGCGGCTCGCTCGCTGTGACGTGTGTCATGCAACTACCCCCTATTGTAAAACTAAAAATTGTTGCCTAGGCTAGATATGCTATACGCAGTCATACAGGTAGTCCAATCATATAAGAAAAATTTGGCTAGTGAAATAACTTATTTTATGAAGTTAGTTTATTTTAATTATTATATCCTATCACAATCAAAAGTTTTAACAATTTCTAATAAAATAATTATATTATAAAATAATATTATTATATTACTCATACATACTCATTGTTTTTCGGAAGCTTAGCAAACGTAACACAGGGTAACCTAGTACGAATGCTAAAGTACTTTTAGATAATCTTATGTAAGTACTTATAATTTAATTACCCACTTATGTTAAAATTGTTAATATTAGACCACATAATTATACCAGCATAAGATTGTAACTTATATTTGGCAATAAATTATTATTACTTAAAAAAAAAAATAGGTATCATTGTAATGATATGAAGTTAATAACGTGTATAAATAAATACCTACCAAGGTAGGAGTCCTCTTTCAACAGGTCATGAACTTGCTGCGCCCATTTTATGACAGCACCTTCTATGTTTGTTTTCAGGTATAGGTCAACATCTTCACCGTCACTGTGGAAGGAAATCGAATGTTTAGCATATCTAATAACTTCAAATGTCCAACCAATTTGAAAGATGAGGTTTTCAATTCAATTGTATTTTTTTTTCTTTTCGTTTTATGTTGCATGCCTCATATCAACCAATTCGGAAAATTATTTTTTTGTTCAAAAAAGACATACTTTCAGATTAATCCCATAGAAGTATCAAAATCGGTTCAGTAATTTGGTATTTAAATCGAAATAATCGAAAAAAATATATAGATTCAAGTCGATTGGAGGGTAGGTACACAGATTACTAGGAGATACGGTAGGTAGGGCACAATAATATCATCTAAGTTTTCTCAGTATAAAATTCGAAAGATAGATAAACTATTTATTGTACACACCAAACATTAAGAAAAAAAAGTTACAAAGAATACATTGATATACAAAAAGTGGGGAACAATGGGCGACCTAATCGCTAAGAGCGATCTCTTCCAGGCAACCTTTGGATGGAGAGGATTCATCGAAGTCGTAAAAATTAAGGCACTTGAAGTCTGTTTACCCCCTTTTTAGTAGGATGTAGGATACAGGAACTTTGCTTATGTTAAATCAATTATGATTTCTTCCTGACTCACCTTTCTTTAAGTCTAGCTTCAGCATGATAGATAGTTTCTACACCAGCTGGCATGGGTAACATAACTTGACTGGACATTTCACCCTTTAGCTAAAACAAATAAATACAACAATCATAATTTGGAACAATTTCAAAAGTGATTGTCACCTTTACTTTAAGCTCCTCAGTTATTACGCAACACAGACCTGATGCATCAAGTTCCTCAAGTCATTGACATGCTTTTTCATATCATTCTGAACAATCTTGGGCCATCCTTTCTGGTTTTCAGGGTTGCACAGTAAGGGGCCAATCACCTCATCAGCCATCACACTGATATCCATCAACACATTACCAGATATTTCACCAAGTGTCAGTATCTGAAATTATTCAAGTGTGCATGTGAAGCCAAGTTTGCTACAAGTAAAAATATTTTATTATAATTAAATGGTGTGCCAGTCCGGAGGCTTTTGTTCACTTATTTAAATGCCCCCTTTCACAGTTTTTACGGATAATGCAGCAATTGTAGAAAATATTCGGACATTAAAATTTGTTTTTTAACACAGTAAGAGTTAAAATTAAATTTACCTTACGAAAGTTACCCATTGTGATTTTCTCTTCACTATTTCTCAGGAAGTATACCATTTTTCCCCTGCTTATAGGGGGGAAGCTGGTTGCACAAGTGAGTAGACCTGCAGTGTTCACGCGAAACACAAGGAGTTCATACTTTGGTGTATCAAAATATCGGAATAGGATGTGCTGTAATAAAAGTATTTAGCTATCAAAACACACTAATATTATAAAGGCGAAAGTTTGTGTGTATGTGTGTATGTTTGTTACTCTTTCACGCTCGAACAGCTGGACGGATTTGAAGGAAATTTGGTATGGAGGTAGCTTATACCCTAGATTAAAACATAGGCTACTTTTTATCCCAATAACGGGAACGGTTCCTGTAGGAACGCGGGTGGAACCGCGGGGTGCTGCTAGTATGTGAATAATTTGAGTCAATATAGCCCAGCAACCATAATGGCCAAGGCTAAATAAGGTTTTAGAATTTATGCACATAACATAGATAAAGAGGCAGTTTACTTGCTTAAGTAATGCTTACTAAGTAAGTAGGTAATAGTACAAGTATTGAAGACAATTTTTCCAGTAAGGAAATCATTCACATTTACCTATGGATGTTTTAGCTAAATAGAAAATACATAACTTATAAGGAGTGTTTCTAATATTTTATACCAAACTTACTCTTTCATCTCCAGTGATAAACTTAGTCCATTTATCAACTTTCTGTTTTAGTGACTTAAGTAGGTATTCACTAATAAATTCTAAGCGGAGGTCAACATCTTCTTTCTGGAATTAAATCATGAAGTCAGAATAACTATAATAGTATGTAACAAACAGTAAGTATACTAAATACTATATAGGTACCTACCTACCTACCAACCCAAAATAATAATAAATAGTAGGTATGCAACGAATTCAAGATAAAGTCAGTTAAATGTAGGTAGATACAATAATCTTTGTAGAAGTAGAAATTAGTGGTCTACTTCTTTGCTGCAAAAAGTGTGCTATTTCTTTTCTTTAGGTACAGCAGTTATTTATGTCGTAAGTCGTCATAATCCAACTAGCGATTATACAGTTAAATTATTTACAAGCTAAACTCATGTACTACCTCTATCAATTGATAGCTTTCATAGAAGAAGATCAAGAAAAATCAATCAAAAACATGAACTTACATCACCCATTTTTACGAAGTTTTAGAGTAAATCGCGTGTTTCACTACCTATGTATATCCTATATCCTTTCCATATTTATTAATTAACACGGTTAATATTTAAAAACTAATGGGTAAACATCAATTTCTATGTACTCTCTATAATACTGAACAACTTCAGCTTTGACGAAGTAAACAAAACATGAAAACAAACAACAATAGACGTCAGACAGACGGATGGATAGGGATGTCCGATACTAGTAAATACGAGTAAGTACTCGATACTTTTCTTTCGATACCATACCAAGTACTTTTAGCGTCGAATCATTCTTGCGATACCTACTTGGTATCGGAAAGATAGTGCTAGTATTGAATCGACTCAGTGCTGCCAAGTCAAAACAGGATAAAGCCTAAAACTCAATGCCAAGCGGCCTTTTACTAGGTGGTAGGACTTTTCTGCAAAGTTCATTTAGGTAGGTACCATCACATTGCCAGTTGTTCTGCCACCAAGCAGTAGCGTGCAAGCACTACGGTGTTGCGGTTTGAAGGGCATTGTAGTTAGTGAAATTACTGGACAAATGAGACTTTATGATCTGATCACTCAGCCTAGTAATCTGATTACTAGACTGATTACTAGACTGTGTGATGTCTCAGGATGACGTGCGCAGTGCAGTGTTACGTGGAACTTTATTGTTTTAAAGTTCCGAGTGACACTGCAAATGTTATAGGCGGCCGTGTTGCTTAACATCAGGTGAATGACTAGCTCGTCACGTCATTCAATAGCATGAAAAAGCCTCAATTTATATTTTCTTAGTAGCCTAATATCACCTAATTTTAATTCTCGCAATTAAAATGACTCGTTCATTTAGGTAGGTACCACCACTTTGCCAGTTATTCTGCCGTCAAGCAGTAGTGTGCAAGCACTACGGTGTTGCGGTTTGAAGGGCATTGTAGCTAGTGAAATTACTGGGCAAATGAGACTTAATGATCTGACCACTCAGTCTAGTAATCTGATTACCAGACTGACTACTAGACTGTGTGATGTCTCAGGATGACGTGCGCAGTGCAGTGTCACGCGAAACTTTATTGCTTTAAGGTTCCGAATGACACTGCAAAAGTTATGGGCGGCCGTGTTGCTTAACATCAGGTGAACGACCAGCTCGTCACGTCATTCAATAGCATTAAAAAAGCCTTAATATATATATTCTTAGTAGCCTAATATCGCCTAATTTTAACTCTCGCAATGCCTACTCGGTATCAGAAAGAAAGTACTTGTATCGAATAATGTCAATTAAAATATCCTGAACCCATCCTAGTGCTCTAATGTCTGATTATTAGAGCCAAAACACTTGGAAATTACAGTGAAGTCAAAGAAACAACAAAACTTTACTAGAATAAGATAGATATGTAATAGATTAGATTCACTTTTTTAGTTAAATAAAAAATGTGTCGATATGAGTAGGTATCGATGATATAGGCTACTCATATTATGAGTAGTATCATATAATGATTTGAGTACTACTCATATGGATAGGTAGGTGTCGATACTTTGGTGGTATCGGAACACCCTACGGACGGACAACGGCAATGAAGTGAAGTTGACATAACGCGTTACTATAGCAACGATCCGAATTGTTTTGAATTTAGAGCAAAAATACAAAACTGTCAAAAAATCTCTGCCATACCCACAGATTAGAGAAAAAAACAAAGCTCCAGCCCCTTTGAATATGTACGAGTAGAAGCGTAGTATATGACATCATTCATGGACAACAAGGAGAGCGCTATACATTCGGTACTAAGCAAAAAAAAGACGAACGTAATATCTTTGGTCCTTGTCACCGTTACCGGGTTTTTTTATTTGGCTTCGTTTGATCTAAGCCAAACAGGTTAACAATTTTTTGAAATTGTTGTTTTTTGTGAAATAATCCTATTTAAATCGTGATAATAGGCAATAAATATTTGAGAAATAATGTGTGTGCAGTGGGTGGTTGCAGCATTTTAAGCAACAGAAGTTGCACTGAGGCGTAAATATGAAGGAATAACATTTCACAAGTAAGTAGCCATTATTTTGTCTATTTTCCCTTTTTAGAAGTGTTTATTGTGAAACTTATAAATGTAGCGTTACATTTCAATAACAAGTCCTCAGCTAAACAGAAAAACAGCTAAATGATTAATTAATGGATAAAATAACCATACCTAACCAAAAAATTTAATTGTCAAGGTACTGCCAGTTTATGATTTTTAATTTTCCATAAAACCAGCTAGGTACAATGTTGATTTGCAAATGTTTATAAGTTGGGAAAAAACCTTTTGTAGGTATATTAGCTAATTATTTGCTTGATTTAACTTAGTAAAATATATCATTTTATATTTAAGGTCAGGTGGGGTAAGTGAAACATACTTGCACATCTATCCACTTTGTGAATTCTGCTAGGACGCTATTTTTTTTTTACACAGAAAGCCTAAATCTGACATGGCAAATGACGGCAATAAATACTTTTCAAGAAAATAATTTTTGAAAACTCAATTTGCGTGAATGAAACATCACTTCAAAAATGGTTCACGGTTTTGACAGAAACGTTCCGATTCAATATTCTGACGGTAGGTTGACATTGGCGTTTGACTATTTAGCAGTTGACTATATTGACAGTTTTGTTTTTATTATCTGTTACCCGCAGTGATTATATTAGGTACCTACTTATATAATAATAGCTGCCAGGTATCACTTTATTAGCGCAGAAATCTGAGAATCTCCATCTCTTTCTTTGGGTGCCGTATAAGAGCAGACTAAGGGACTATCCAGAGAATGGGCAGTAGCATTCTCCCTGGTACATTATAATCTTCTGCGATGACAATCTACTTGCTAAGCGAGGTGGTTATGGCAAAGCTCCCTATAATCAGCGTCTAAAATGGCGTTTTATGGGCATGCCTGTATTCAGCACTAGATGTTTTCCAGCTGTTGATGTGAAATACGTGATTTTCGCCCACGGGACACACACGACATTTGTAATGTAGTAGGTATTTGATTGATTTTATTACCTGTGTCGTCTGTGACTGCAAATACTAACCCCACATTACGCGCCGTTTCATGAATTATTTTCGTGTAAAAATGTACATAAACACTATTAAATTGCTTCATGACATCAGCCGACATGTGTTTTGTAAACTTAAAGATAGCTGATTTCTTTTTATTTTATGACCTAGCAGAAAGATTGTGTGACGCGTGTGCTAGAGCATTGAAACCATTTTGCCACATACCATAGAGCCAAACTGCGTGATTTATTGATTACGATAGGGTTTCACTTAGGTACTCCTTCGTTTCACTTACCCCATCTGACCTTACATTTTAGTTTTTACAATAAAGAAGCAGTGAACACTGGTAAAACATAAATTCTAGGTATCAAGGTAAATTACTCTATAGATAGAGCTAACGAAATCGCCCATTTTCTACCCAAAATCTTGGGTGACGTTCTTATTCAGGCAGCACCTCGTGTGGGAGCAAGAAACAATTAGGCGGCCACGCGAAATAGATTTCTACTAGTGGGAATTCTGTGTCCAGCCCACTACCCACAGAGTACCTTTTTATAAACCACTACCGGTAGCGGTAGGTAGCGTACCCATTAAATATTGATTATCAGTGTCAAATTGATTTATAAGTCAATGTTGTTTTCACATATTTTGTTTTAATTTAACTGTTACTGTCAGTCAGTGTCAATGTCAATGTCAAATTTACGCGCCAGAAGCGGGAAGTTAAGAGCTGCTGAATGAATTTGGAATTTGCTTAATTTATTTATTCAACACTGAAAACAAAGCCTTTAAAGTTATTCACTAGTTTTTCAACAAACAATGGAAGGTTTCGATGATCCAGGAGTGTTCTTCTCTGACAACTTTGGTGTAGAGGAAAATGAATCTCAAGATCAAGTTAACCTCCAAGCCGTGAAGAAAAAGTTTAAGGAATTCATAAGACAGTTCCATGCAGGAAATTTTAATTATAAATACAGGTAATATAAGCAGTATTACCTTGTTCTCTTCCAATACAAAATATATTTACAATCGCTGTAAATATATGTAAATAATCGCAAGTACGCTGCTGGTGAGTATATTAATCCGATACTCGCTCAAGCATTCCTGGTTTGCTCTTCCAGAGACGCCTTGAAACGTAACTACAATTTGGGACAGTACTGGGTGGAAATAAACATTGAAGACCTATCCAGTTTTGATGAAGTTCTGGCCGAAAAACTTTACAAGAAGCCAACTGAACATTTACCAATTTTGGAAGAAGCAGCTAAAGAAGTATGTTTCAGTTTACCTACCTTAGTTCTTTATTTTTCACATCTTAAGAATAAAACTTGTTACTTGCAACATTTTGTGTGCTAATGAATAAATAAACAGTATTTTCTGCCACATAATTAAAGTATACAATCTAGAGTAGCAGAGTAAATACCTAGGTATCTTCTGTGCAAGTGTCCAACCTTTGGGTTGATCTACACTTACTAACCTTACTATCAGGTGGAGATGTTGGCAAAAGCCAATGCCACCTATTTTTATTTTTAGGTTAAATAAATATATGAAAACCTATATTCATACAGGACATAGTATTACCCAGATGATCTAGTGGTACAAGTTAAATACATTGGTATAAGTGTATTTCTTTAGAGACTTTTGGACATGGGCTTTGTTTTATTATTTTAATATATCATTTTTGTAGGGGGTCAATAAATAATTGTGCACTCATACATAATGCCCCTTTTACCATATTATTATAAAGTTCTAGGAGAATTTAGTTTAATTTAATTTTTATTTCTTGAGTTATTTTGAAGAATAATAATATATATTTTACAGTTAGCGGATGAACTTACAGCACCTAGACCAGAAGGAGAGGAGAAAGTGGAAGATATACAAGTGCTGCTCTCCTCTGATGCTCATCCTGCTAACTTGCGTGAATTAAAAGTAAGATTGCTTTACTTCTATCATGTAGTTTCCATAAAATGTAATAACAGTAACTTAGCACAACTACACTTATATCAACAACAATAAAATAAAATATTTTTAATAATGTTAAAAGGAACTTTCACAACCATCCAGGATAGGGAATTTTTTTCTGCAGCCCAATTCACAATCTGCCAGAAAAATACAGATTCAAAATATACACTCTCTGTCACTTCCATATACACTGAGGATAAAGGAGATGGAAAGAATAGGTTTTCAATTGCAGCTCAACTCCAAACCCAGTGAAAGTAATAAACAACTATCTAAAAACATGTTATGTTCACTTCTAGTGTTAACGAATTATCAAGGTATGGTCACACTGTAACATCGGCTAACATCTTATTGTTTTGCTATTTTTCAGTCTGAAATAGTTTCCCGCCTAGTCAAGATACCAGGCATTGTGATATCAGCATCGGGAATAAAGGCAAAAGCAACAAAAATATCAATCCAGTGCAGGTCATGTCGTAACATCATTCCAAATCTACATGTCAAGCCAGGGCTCGAAGGTTATGTTATGCCCAGAAAGTGTAACACGTAAGTTTTATACTACTATACTAATATATGTAAATGACTGTTAATTGTACACTTAATTGTTCATCTATTGTTATACAAACTAATCCAACAGGATATTATAAATTCGAAAGTTATACTGTCTGTTTATATTACTTTACACTACTAAATGGGTGATCAGATCTTGATGCAAAATGGATGTGGATAGCTTGACCCCAGGGAAAGGACATGGGAATCTTTTTATCACAAGAAAACTTCTTAAATTATTTTTGTTTTCAGAGAGCAAGCTGGTCGTCCTAAATGCCCTCTGGATCCATACTTCATCATTCCAGACAAATGCAAATGTATAGATTATCAGGTATGTACTCTTCATTTTTTTGTATTTCCATAAGTAAGTTCACTATAATATAAAGGATTGTGCAGACAACAGCAGCCACACAGCTTATTTGTCTGTGAATAAAGAACAATAACGTTTGTGGCAGATTGAGGCTTATATGAGGATCCGTTACTGCGAGGAGCTGTGATGGCTCGGGTGGGATGGAGATGCTGGCAGAGGGAAATGAGCTGCATAGAATGCAGGACTTATCACCCGCATGTAGAATAAGATAAGAATCATCTGTTACAGGTACTAAAACTGCAAGAAGCTCCAGAAAGCATCCCACAAGGTGAAATGCCGCGTCACCTTACTGTTTACTGTGAACGTGTGCTTTGTGAGCGAGTGGCGCCGGGCGCGAGAGTAACTGTGCTCGGCATTTACTCCATCAAGAAGATATCTAAAATCGGGGTTTGTTTTTCATTTAATTAATTAATTACTGCACTAAAAATAATACAAACAAAACTTAATTCTAGAACATTTTTTTACCAGCAGTTGCCTACTTCATCATCATCCATCAACCTGCTATGTCTCTACTGCTGCGGCTCTAATCTTCTCTTAGAAATAGAGTAGCTAGTAGAGGCTGGTATAAGTAACCATACTTAAATTATTAAATAATGTTTTGACAAGAATTACGTTGTGTACCCTAATGGAGAGTGTTATTCCGTCCATTTTTAGCTCCTAAAAATATCGCTTCGCAATTTTGCATAGAAAATAACTATAACAGCTCTGCTATGTGCACTTTTAAAATAAAATGCTCGCCGAGGCTACGCCCTGATGCTCAGTAGAGTATGGGGAGTATGTGCAGCCATGGCCTTGTAACCCATAATAAGTTGAATAAATAATACCCACAGAGAGAAGGTCGCGACAAGGGCTCGGTAGGCGTGCGCTCATCATACCTCCGCGCCGTGGGTCTAACAGCGGAGGAAGGCGTCACTGGAGGCCTAACGCCCTTCACAGCTGACGAGGAAGAACAATTCCGACGATTAGCTGCCTCCCCGGACATATATGAGCGGATCGGGATGTCGATAGCGCCTAGTGTATTCGGAGCTACTGATATGAAGAAGGCTATCGCTTGTTTGCTGTTTGGAGGTAGGTTTTGTCCGGGGCAAATAAGTTGGGCCCTAGCCAACCTAGCCTAGCCAAGATACCACGTGACCTATGTAGCACATGATCTATACACTCTCTCTTACGTGTCTCGCATGGAAGACAAATAATAAAATCCGTAGTCAATTTCGCTTATATACACTTCTAGTATTGTAGACATTCCATGCGTCTAGCGCACATCGCTTCACCCTCTGACAGCTTCTTTATTTTCATGTTATTGTTTCTACTAGCTACGCCCCGCCCCGCGGTTATACCCGCGTGCACAAGGATTATATCTATCCCACGGGAACTACATAACTTTCCAGTATAAAGATCAAAATCCGTTCAGCGACTTTAGTGCTGTGTGGTAACCTACCAAAACCTACACTTATATTAATATTAGTAAAATAAGATTTAAGATCTCGAAACTTGTTTATATCTGTAATGGTACATAGGACTTGGATACTAAACTTTTTATCGCGGAATATTCTAATCGCGTATAACCGCGAGGGTCTATTCCGCATTAATCCACTGGAACGATCCACTATAAAACCAATATTTAATTTAATTATATCCAATATTTAATTTTATTCCAGTTTCATTCACCATTTTTTTTTTGGATCGACAAGCAGTATCAATAAGGGATCGTTACAAAGTTGAAATATTTATTATATCACTATTCTGGTGGGATCCCTTCAGACTTTCTGACTTTTTTGGTACTGAGGTGCAGAAATGATTGACGCACATTGTATTTGTTTCATTATAGGGTCCCGCAAAAGACTGCCAGACGGGTTGACCCGCCGTGGAGACATAAACATCCTACTCCTCGGCGACCCGGGCACAGCCAAGTCTCAACTGCTCAAGTTTGTTGAGAGAGTCGCGCCAATCGGGGTCTATACGTCTGGGAAAGGATCAAGTGCGGCTGGTCTCACTGCCTCTGTTATTAGGGATCCGGGAAGTGTAAGTATATTTGGCACATTCATAAGGATCAAAACTGAAAAGCTTTTTTTAAATTTTAAATTAAAAAAATACTCCTTTTTTTAAAAGATATTATTAAAAGCAATCTTTGACATTAAATCCACCAACTGGGATGATCTTACTGAAGATCACGATCAGTGGAGAAAAACTACTGCAGATGGTCTAAAAACCCACGATGATGCATGGTTGGAGGTGCCGGCCCAAAAACGTGCACGTAGGCATAACTTGAATAACAACTCCGCACCCATAGACTCTCATTTCGTATGCCGATCGTGCGGTCGCTGCTGCAGCTCGCGTATAGGCTTATTTAGTCACTAGCGGCTCGCCCCGGCTTCGCACGTGTAGTGGTAGCCTATGTTACTCAGGGTGAATGTAGCTTTCCAATGGTGAAAGAAATTTTGAAATCGGCACAGTACTTTTTGAGTTTGTTCATTACAAACATACAAAAATACAAATCTTTCCTCTTTATAATAGTGGTGTAGAGGTGTAGATGAGCGGAGGTGTCGCTCTAACTCTTGATGCTGTTTTAATCATCTGAAATAGATGTTGCAAGGCCTGTGATGATGAATTGTTGTTTGCAGCGTAACTTCGTGATGGAAGGCGGCGCCATGGTGCTGGCGGACGGCGGCGTGGTGTGTATCGACGAGTTCGATAAGATGCGCGAGGACGACCGCGTCGCTATACACGAAGCTATGGAACAGCAGACCATCTCTATTGCTAAGGTACACTGAGTATGAACAAAAGTGATCTTAGATCACATATCTGTTATTATTCTGAATTCTATGGTTAATATACTCTTGCTTAGTCGCCGCACGAGGCGCGTCTTTAGCGACTCGGATGTTACGATCGCCAGAACGTCTGGTGGTCTGGTGCAGGTACCGTTTTCGGCGAAGGTGATGACTATAAATGTCGAAACGACCACATCATGGTCGATTCGAAAAAGCATACTGTCCTAGCAACTATTGTTGCGAGCAGTACTTGGACGGGTGACTATCATAAGCGGCAGGTATTAATGTCGATATCGACCTTGCGCCGCTCAACTGGTTAAGCCACGCTTAACTCATCTGTACGCACCCAATGTTTGACTTTCGCATCACATAATCAGGCGGAACAACTCACTGCTGAACATAGGCCTCCCCTATAAAATGCCACTTTGGACGCTTATCATAAAGGGTGGGGTTGCTGTAATCATTACGCTTGGCAGGCGTCATAGCCGGCTCTTACGACACCCACGGGAAGAGATAGGCTTTTATTTGGGAGTGTCAATTGTAAATCTCAGAAAGATAAATGAGAGTTTGTGTCTGCCGACAAACTGCTTAGCAGTTTGGCAGAATGTTGTATATTTAAATTAAGATGATTTCTGTAAAAAAAAAAATGGGGGCACTATCCTCAAACCGGGACAAAGGCTCTGGGTTTTACCACAGATAATATAATATTTCACTATATTACCGTTGGGCGAGTCAAGCTTCGCTGAGATTAGTGGCATGTTCCTTCCAGGCCGGCATAACGACAACCCTTAACTCCCGTTGCTCTGTGCTCGCGGCCGCCAACTCCGTGTTCGGTCGCTGGGACGATACGAAGGCGGATGACAACATCGACTTCATGCCCACTATACTCTCTCGCTTTGACATGATATTCATTGTCAAGGATGAGCATGACCAGAACAGAGATATTGTGAGTACCTTTATTATGCATGATGGGACGAGCTATTCGTTCGCCTGGTGATAAGCGTCGCTCTGCTGCCCTTATGGCTATGGCAGGGTGACGCTTAACATCATAGGCTCTTTAAATTTAGTGTTTTAAATGACACTAAAAGTTATAGTTGCATCTTGAGACATCAGCATCATTGCAGTCTTGTAATATGATTTCTAGATTAGGTCAAGTCTCGTATTATGCTTGGTTATAACATTAGTACAGTGCCCTTCCATTTAATACCGATTATGGGAGTACCATTGTTTTATAACCTATTATCAAATTGTATTTCGTCAGAAAAATAACAGCCCAATATTTTATTCCGACGAAAGCGGAATCTGACCTAAGTGAACCAAATCATAACTATATTCTATTCCTGAATCTTAGATATTTTATGTTAACAAAGTAATGTCACGAAAAGTCACTGTCAAAGTGACATGCCAGTTGCTCAAAACATTTTTTACTTGTGAAAAATATTTTTATTAAATGGAGTTAAAGAGTATCAATCTTACTGATTAACAAGCAAAACTTTGCATACACAATATTAGTAGGATATGAAGTAGGATTTTGCAATTCCAAAGTTCTATAGGTAAAATTTTAGGAAGACGTAAATAAACATTAACATACATTACTTAAGTTTTTTAACCAACCAGAAACCTTATAAATTATTCAGACAATCATTCTATAATTTTAAATCAAGAGATTTATTCATATTTGATCAATAGATATTTAGTTTGATCTCGAAAAGTGCACGAAAGTAGCACCATGTGTCTTAGAAGAAAATATGGCATATAATGGTATGATACCATCATATAAATCCCAGAACGAAAACGAAAAAAAGTTTAGATCCTCTACAGTCTTACCAGTCTATTAAAATATTTTCTACCAAAAATCGATTTCTTTATCATACAATTTTATATATCAGATATAATGTTAAAATAGATAGTATAAAACGATTTTTATTTTATAATTAAGCAGATTATGACTAGACAAATAATATTTAATATTTTTTTGGTCAAATATAGTAACCTACCTTTATAAAAGATATTTTTTGCACTGTTATCCCCTTTGTTTACATAAAATATCTAAGATTCAGGAACAAGATATAGTGTATGATTTGGTATAATGGTTACACACTAAACTTGCCCTTTACCAATAAACACAGTATAACAGTGGAATAGCTACTCAGTGTTTAATCTTGTTTTATCTTTGCCCATTTCAAACTCAACAGAGAAAGACAAAATACTAAATAACTATTCTTCCGCTACACAATGTTTATCGTGGGAAATATGTAAAGTATCAAGTGTGTAACCAATGGTAACTAACCATTATCAATGTTAGTTTCACCAACTGCGATGCAATGGGGTAGATCCATGATCGCCGCCTCGAAAACGGCACCGTTTAAACAAGGCAACAAGGCATATGCCTTGTTTTTGCTCTCAGTTGCGTGTGACCGTGCTTAATGAAAGTGATGTAACTCACATATTATTGTTTTACAACGCTATAACAGGATGCTATGGTTCATTATTACAATGAAACAACCGCTTGTGGACTATTTGATATTAGCTGGAGAGATATATAATAAGTAAGCATCGGCGCGGGGACACTTTTGAGGTTTGATTTTCATAGATAGTGTATCTAATTATCTATAGTATATTTGATTTAAGTTCAGCAAGCATTGACACAGTAACACGTTCGTCCCCAGACGCTAGCCAAGCACATAATATCGGTGCACATGGGCGGCAACAGCGCGGAGCGCACGAGCGCGGCGGGCGAGCTCCCGCTAGCGTTGCTGAAGCGGTACTCGGCGTACTGCCGCGCGCGCTGCGGCCCGCGCCTCGCGCCCGCCGCCGCCGCGCGCCTGCGGGCGCGGTACGTGCTCATGCGCACCGGCGCCTTGCACCACGAGCGGCAAGCCGACAAGCGCCTCTCCATACCCATCACTGTCAGGTACATCCTCTGCTCGCCAACAGTGCTTCCCTTAGCGTTACTTTGCGTGCACGCATTGCACTGTGCGCAGCGTCATGTGGACTGGGGCATTGCACCATGAGCGGCCTGTATCTGTACTCGCGAGCAAAGATTCCGGGTCGGTAGCAATAATATTAATATCTCCGGAAGTATTCACAGTATGCCGAACCGCATAACTTCGGTGCGGACAGCGGACGGAGGTAATCTAAGTAATAAAATGCTTAAAATTACATTTTTGTATCCAAAATACAATTAAAACAATATTTCTCATAACAATTTACCAATTCGCTATAGTGAAACATAATAATCATGATTTTTTAAATGATAAGAATAACGCCCAACAATCACATACATAGATTGCTGGATCCTAACTAGGATTCCCTGTATCTAGAGACCCAGGAACTACGAGGACCATGGTCCCACGACACCCAGACACAACAAGTATTTATGCTTTTTTTCATGTGCACAAACACTTGTCCTGTCGCGGGAATCGATCCCGCTGCATCCGGGTCATGAGCCGACCTGCTCAACCACCAGACCACACAGACTGTGCCTGTTGCTGAGATAAAAATAATGCGAACGCAGTATTATACAATGTGAATAAACTCGCGCGAGAAATATCTGCGCTGCGTGCGTATTGTATTCTTGATACCTATTTTTTCTCTTCAAACTCAGGCAATTGGAAGCCATCGTGCGAATATCGGAATCCCTGGCTAAGATGCAGCTGCAACCGTTCGCGACTGAAGCCAACGTTACCGAAGCGCTGCGCTTGTTCCAAGTGTCCACACTCGACGCCGCCATGACGGGCAGTCTTGCTGGTAAGGACCTATGTAAATAATTTGCTGTGACCCACGACTGAAAAAAGCTTTTGAAAATTTTGAAATGCTTCATAGAATCCTTGTATTTCAATAGGTAGGTTCAGCAGCCGATTCCCAATTTACCATTAGGCTCTTTCATTCTGAATGTATGTATATGCAAAAGACTGACAGGAAAAGAGCGAAAAAAAAGAGAATAGCGTAGATTTCGAATCGAAACCTCTTTTTTTAACTCCGATTTAAATCACAATCGTTTGAATGCCATTTCATCCATTGTACCAGTGCTGATATAGTGTTCGATAGCTTGCAATATGCTGAGCCGATGCGATGGCCGTTCAATTTTACCATTCTACAACATTAGAAATCATATTAACTTCAAATCAGTTCAACTTTAGAAACGTATAAGCCATAGCTGAGTAAATTATTTCTATTTATACTATCAGGAGTTTTAAACATTCACGATGAGTCTGGAACCGTTGAATCAGGGTGAAGTTTTCAAGAGGGCTGGTTCAAATTTTTAGAGAAAACGTCATTGAATTTACGCTTGATTGTTGCTGCGGACAGCCTGTATATATTATGCTGATATACAATTCATTGCGCAGGTGCCGAAGGGTTCACAACGGAAGAAGACCACGAGATGCTCTCCCGCGTAGAGAAACAACTAAAGCGCAGGTTCGCCGTCGGATCGCAGGTCTCCGAACAAACCATTATCCAAGACTTCCTGCGACAGAAGTACCCTGAGAGAGCGATCCTCAAGGTCATACACACCATGATCAGAAGGGGAGAGTTGCAGCACCGGCTTCAGAGAAAAATGCTGTACAGACTTTCATAATCTGAGAGAAAAGAAAAGTTAAAGTCAGACTAGAAGAACTATGTGACACGGCGACGCAGCGCTTAAAACTGGAAAACCAACGAAAAACCGATGACTTCCAGACTTCCAACCCGTATTATTATCGACTGACGATCTAGCAGCGGTATCTAATACGTTTACGTTTAAACTCCCAATTAGAACTAACATAATGTGGATGGATTGATCTGACTTCGTGATTTCTTTCTTTTTCATAGCGTGGTAGCCTATATTATTGTTCTTCCGAATAATTTTGTATCTTAATTAGGTTTGTTTCAAAATAATTGATTAGCGGATTAGTGATCATTGGAAAACTTTATCTAATAATAACTAATCCTCGTGTACCTTGCGTTAGTTTTAAGTCTAAAAACTAAATAAAAAACGAAATTTAAATAAAAAACATTGTTTCACTTTGAATTTTATTCATTCAGCTACATATGAAAATTAATTATCACAATAGTTGGCTCAAAGCACTAATAAACGAAATTTCCAATCAGTTTCACTGATTGCAGGGCACCTTAAGCATTGTAAAGTCTTGTTTCTATTGATATCATTGGTCGATAACAGAAGTACCACTAGTGTCGACCTGTTACCGGACCAGCACAGAGGTAGTAATGACTAGAATGTTGAAGTTTAATATTAGAATAAAGAGTTCTTTTTATTCCTTTTCGGCGACGAGCTTCTTGACCGTCTCGAACGGATACTCTGGATGGTTCTCAACACCTTTCCAGAACAAAAAGTTGAAGATACGACCTTTTTCTCCTTTGTCTAGTTTCTTCAATCGATTCATTTCTGGCGCCGGCAATTCAAAGTCGTAAATACTCATGTTTTCCTAAAATATAAACAAAATAATTTTGTATCCTATTACATAAGCTGAAAAGATGTTGCCCACTTAAATATATTTTGTACCTTTAGTCTTTCCTCGCTAGTACTCTTAGGAATGACTACAATTTTTTGCTGGACCAAGTAGTGCAGTAGAATTTGCGCGGGCGACCTTCCGTGGCGGTCAGCGATGTCCTTGACATCTGCGTGTCCTAGCAAATCCGGAAAAACTTCAGGACTAAAAAAATAACACCTACTATAAAATCATAGCAACTTTCGCTTGTGAACATACAAGGTGAAAAATTAAGCTGTCTTAATACCCTACCGAAAGACGCTGCGTAGGCGGCCCCTAACTAGGTGGACCGACGACCTGGTCAGAACCGCGGGGAGCCGATGGATGTAGGAGGCAAGCATCAGCTGCTCTATGGGGGAGGTCTATGTTCAGCAGTGAACGTCTTCAGGCTGATGTTGAATACCTACTCCCATCACCTGTTGTGTGTGAGTGAGAAAACAATAGCAATGTCCAATGTCAGTATTTTTTAACTTATTTAATGGTGCGACTATTAAATACATCTAATTCGGTGAATGCGTGCGTCGTTATAGCTAGTAGACGTATAACCAAGCCAACAGAAGTCCGTACCTATAGTTATACTTATTAACAAAATGCTCCTTAGCCCCAGGGCTTCCCAGCGGCGCATACGCAGTCACCACTATGTCGTTCTCCGCGCAGAATTTGCGCAGTTCCATCTGCTGGAAGTAAGCGTGCAGCTCCACCTGTAGCACCTGCGGTTTTAGTGTGGCAGAGCTCATGATCCTCGCTATTTGTTGCTCGTTGAAATTCGATAGACCAAGGTTGCGGATAAGACCGTCTTTCTGGCATTCTTCCATCACCTGTAATAGTTTTATGTTTCAATATGTCTACACTTTTAAAAGTTGAAATTCTACTGTGCATTTTAAGTGGTCGTATCCAGAACTATAGGAAAAAGCGGAAAATGCTCAGGACCCGCCTAGACGGAAACTGAATAAAAAAAAAACAAAATACTTAATTATTTTTCTAATTCGGTTTCCTGGTTATTAGTCGATTAGTACTAACCTTCCAAGTTTCAACATGATTGGTTTTCATATCCAGCTCATAATCTCCACGATCGTTGACAAGCGGTGTCAATTTATCAGGGTCGCAGACGAAGCCGAAGGGCACGTGGATCAGGTACAAATCGACATAGTCTAACTGTAAGCGTTTCAGTTGAATATGAAGGAACTTCTTGACATCTGAGGCGCGGTTCCCTACATGTGGAAGCTACAACAAATAAAATAATTTTTGAAGGTCAGGTAGGACCCTAATGAATAGGTATTTGGCTATAATGCCTGTGCAACTTAGAGTCTAATATTAACAAATCAATTTAAACAGATAAAGGTTAAAATCACCAGCAATGGATCTCTACTCATACTTCAAGTAATTTGAAATAATCATCAAAAACAAGTCCTTACCTTGGTTGTAATAAATAAATCCTGCCTAGAACCCTTGCCGTCTTCTATCCATTTTTTTATAGCCTTGCCGATAGCTTCCTCGTTATTATAATTAAAAGCTGTATCGATATGTCTGTATCCTAAATCAAGAGCTTTATACACAGTGCACTCCATAACATCAGAAGGTGCCTGAAAGTAAAGCAAAAAAAGATAAGTTAAAAAGCTAAAACGTTACTTTTTTCACATGAGATGAGACATACCTGCCATGTACCCAAGCCAAGAGTAGGCATTGTAGCATCAGTTTGTGATAGTCTTATAGATTTCATATTCTTAATATTGGTGAAATAACTACGCACAGAAACCCTGAAAATTAAACTCACTCGCGTACCACAGCAGTACATCAGCTGTAACACTAGCAATCAATGCAGACTTTACAGACAAAAATATTGGCAAAGTGCCACAACCTACTATTATTGAGCGCTTCTTTCTAGATATAATATAATTCTATAGGGCACTCTCCAAATTTTTTTTAATGTAATCTAGAAATGTATTTCTTCACCGCTCTTCTATATTTATTGATTAATGACGTAATCAAATCACCCAATATTCAAATAATTCCGCGGTAGATATTGGTTTCCGTTTCCTGTTACTCTGCGCTGTTGACCATAGATGAAATAAAAAAACATTCCACCATAGAGCAAAAAAGTTCTAAGAGCCATGTAAACCGTGACAGTGTTGTATTGCATTTTCTGTCAGCTGGATGAACGTAGTTCTGTAGCCAAAGATAGATGGCGGTGACGAGACATGGCAGACATAGCAATTTCTTTTGTTCACAAGGTGGCTTTGCCCTCTTTCATAGCGCAGTGTCACTTTCACATGGTCTACGCATAAGTCACCGTATTGTTTTATTCTCTAATCTGTGGCATAAATCTTTAGAACCGCTGATATGGTACTGATAATAGGGGATTTTCTGACAGCTGGATGGCACGTAGTTCTACATCCAAAGGTAGATGGCGCTGGCGAGATATGGCTTGTTTTTCTTTTGTGAGGTGGCTTTGCCCTCTGTCATAGCGTAGTGTCACTTTCACTTCACTCACCAGTGTGACCATTTGTTGCAGATTTCTGCCATTTTAGCAGATTTGCGCTTTACAGGCTACTAGAAATTTTGACAGATTTAGGAGTTTTTATTATTTTGAAGTAAAATTCAGAAATATAGCTACGAAATCTTAATTCAGTGACTTTAATATTTGGTGGGAATCGTTGTTACCATACATCCACAGGAGAACAAGTAAAGTGACCGATATAGCTCTTAGAATTAGCAATGGGCAGGCCACATCGCTCATACAACTGGCAACCGATGGGTTAGAAAGGTTGTCGAGTGGCGATCATGAACCGGAAGGCGCAGCGAAAGCCGGTCTCTGGTTGGTAGGTACCTACTTACCTTAGTCCTGATTCTGGGCCATGTATGATGAAATAAAGAGGAATATAAATAACGTTGATTAGGTGATTAATGATAATTTGCCTCCTATTTTTCATCATTTCTATTTATGAATTTCGGATTCCTATTTAATAAGTCCTTGATATTTTATTTATTTATTTATTGAAGAGAAGATCAACAGCTAATACAATTGATACGTATTATACGTAAGTTAAATGACAAAAAAAAGGCCAATAACAGAACTTCCTTATTACTTATACATGTTATAAATTATGTTCATCTCTCTAGCGAATGAGTGATTGTGAAGTGTGAAGTGTAGGGGTGAGCGTATGTATGTGTTGTGTGTGAGTGGGGATGATTACTTTGTAAAATTATATAGGGAGATATGCTCTTAACGTAATGTTTATATAAATGTACACCAAAAGTGTATTTGTGAAGTTATTAACGTCTTTGTGTGTGATTGCGCTTATTGAATAGAGTTACAGTTGCATCTTTAAGGGTCTTCGAAATCTGGTACTTAAATGAGGTTTTAGAGGTGGTATAAGGGTCTAAATGTGAGAATTTGTTATTATAAGTTTTAGATAATCTATTAATGACGAAATTATTACTATAATTAGTTTTGCATGAGGTTTCATTTAGTAACTTGGTTTGCCTTGTTCGATACTTAGGAGTATTATATGTTAATCTATTAACAAGGTTCGGACAGGCAACACTACTGTTAAGGATATCATGCAGAAAAGCCATTTTTTATCTAGAAGTGTCCTGCTATCTTCTAAGCTCATAAGATGATGTAGTCGTAAGTTATCGTTATAAGTATAATTTTTAGTTCTAGTTTTGTAATTGACGAATTTAATGAACTTACACTGAATATTCTCTATTTTTTCTTTATGAGTGATATACTGGGGATTCCATATATGGCTTGCATACTCCAAAATGCTTCTTACGTATGTCATGTATAAAAGTTTGATACATACTGGTTCATTAAAAACTTTACAGGTACGTTTAACAAATCCAAGGTTTCTATTAGCTTTGCCAATCATGGTGTCCAAATGAGATGTTATAGTTAATTTTTTGATAATATATATATAAGTAAATACTAACGAAAATATTTCTATTATTTCCATTGTATTATTACTATAACAAGACGAGGCATATTTCTGGGAGAATTCAAAGTGTGGGCAGATTTTTAGCATATTTAGGGCAGACTCTGCAATGTACAGATGGTCACACTGTCACAGCCTTCCCTGCTTTTGCTTCACGGCGTGGGCATAGATCATGCAGAGAGTAGCTGTTTATGGTCTATGCATAAAGCACAGTGTTGTTTTTTTCTCTAATCTGTGGCATAAATCTTCAGAACCACAGACATTGTATTGATAAATTCACGCCACGAAAAAGTCTAGGTCTGTGATTTGCAGCCATGTCTCCTCAACGCCATCTTACGGATTTTAAAGAACTTTTTTTTTAATTCGGTTGTCTGAAAACCTCCTATTATTCTCGCCATGTCTCGTCAACGCTATCTAACGGATTTTTAAAAACTATTTTTTTTTAAATTTGACTGCCGGAAAGCCTTCTATTTGCGGATTGTTCACTTTTCGTTCTCTGTGGTTTATACTATTTGTATGTAGCGAAGGGTTGTACCAAAGCCAAAGAGTATATAATATGGGTTATACTTGTATACTCTTTGGTTTTCATTTCGGTTTTCTAGGGTTTTCTGCGCGGGCAAATTTCAGTAATTTTTGAAGGGTTTACTTGATTTACTTTACGTAGCTGTAGATATTTCCTAAATTCTTATTGTGCTTGTAATAATAACACGATTTACTATGGGTGTAAGTTATAATAATAACAATACTCACCCGCTCCATATTCCACGCTCAAAATTTAGTCAGAGTTATGTTTTCTAATTTGTTTATTTTTTGTGTTTATTTGCAGAAGAAAACATTAGCCAATGTAAACAAAAATAAAGAAAAACGCCAGGCTAGAAAGCTGGAGCAGCATCGAATAGCAGATGGGATGGCACATGTATCATCAGCTAATAAACTCAAAGACATAGCGTCTCTCTGCAAAGAGCTGCTTTTATTCCGAAATTTAGACCTTGAAGTAGACATGTACATCCAGAAAGTCACCGAACTTGATAAAGATGTTTTGCAGTGGGCCATTGATTTAACCGAGAGAAATATGAAAACCTTGTAAGTATAGTACCTACCTCCATTCTTACTGGAACATAGTGCCTATCTTGAACAACTTTTCGTCATAAGTCATACTGTCATAATATATTTTAAAAGCTAAGCCGGTTTACACTCATAATTATTACAAAAATTGCCTTTATGAAGTGAGTTTCCAACACTGGAATTGTGGATATAGCACATCATCCACATACACACACACCATCACACATCAGCAGTAATGCTGCTTGTCTATTATCAAATAATAATTTATCAAAAGATCAATCCAAAAAAGAGAGTATAGGTATCCTGAGAATGATTCACTCTTCTTTATTTTATTTTTGATAGTAGGGTACTCTAAAGAAAAAATATATTAAGGCGAATTTTTGGTGACTATCCTGTTTTGACTTGGCAGGACGGATTCAATATGATACTAATACTTTTTTCTGATACTGAGTAGGTATCGCAACAATGATTCGATTCTAAAAGTGGATACTTGGTACCTATCCATAGAAAAGTATCAAGTACTTTTCTTTCTCACTCATATTTAATAGTATCGGAACATGTTGTTGATTTCGTCGCTGTTGCGGCGCCGTAGTATTTTTGCGGTACCCCACAGCCTGTTGTGGCGCCATAATAATAATAACACCCAACAATCACATACATAGAACCTGGATTAACTAGGATTTCCTGTATCTAGGGATCCAGGATCTCCGAGGACCATGGTCCCACAACACCCAGACCCAGAACAAATATTTGTACTTTTTTTTCTTATGCACAAATACTTGTCCTGTCGTGGGAATCGAACCCGCCGCCTCCGGGTTATAAGCTGACCTGCTCAACCGCCACACCACAGAGGCTGTCAATAATATAAAAGTCTTACTAAAATGGCAATGCCTCTAGTTGTGCATAGGTGCTGGTTACTGCTTACCATCAGGCAGGCTATCTCCTTATTTTTCACTCATATAAAAAATATATTTATAGTCAAGTATAGTGTTCATTTCCAGAAGCATTAATGAAACTGTTCAACTACTTAATATAAAAAATAATTAATATGTTTGCAGATATGAAACCTGCGCTTGGGGTTGGAACAAGGAACGGAAAGTAGAAGAGATGATGGAACATGATGCTTGGTATCTCATAGCTAAGGAGAAAGATGGGAAATTCCTTGCATTCTCCCACTTCAGATTTGATATGGACTTTGGAGAACCTGTGCTGTACTGGTGAGTATGAGAAAGGTTTGACAAAGTTGTATTCTATCACATTTTTCTATAACAATAGGCTAGTGTCCTGGTATTTTTTTATTGCATAAATTAATAATATTTCTCAAAAAATAAATAGTTGAGAAAACAAAAAATAAATATCTAAAAAAAATTACAAAGTTACAAGCGTTTTAAAATACAGGAATAGAAAGAAACAGCTCAAACATGCAGTGACGTCACTATTGCTCTGTCATAGTACCTCATTACTTAGCTGTGGTAGCTTTACATACAGTCTCTTTGGCATGTGGCTTCACAACGCGCGTTTTCATAGTAACTGTGGGGAATCTCCTGTTTTGCCAGAAAGGGACAGGCGATGCCCCGTCCAGAAACTTATAAAGCTTATTACTCCTTGATTTATTTACCTATTTTACTTAATTTTTCAATTATTGCATTCAATTTTAATCTACTTTTTGAAAATAATATTTACTTGTTAATTTTTAATAGCAGGCAACTAGCTTATTATAAATTCCGTATTGGACAAGATTTTCGCGATACAGTGACTACACACTAAACAGCACTATATTGCGTTGCATACAACCTGCATCTCTTTCCTTCTCTGATGTTGCCCGATACCATTGATTAGATTTTACTTATATTGAAGCAGTAGCAATGCTACAACGCGAGTGTATGTCTACCGCGTCGCTTCTCTCGCAGGCAGCAGCGGGTGGCGCCGTGGCGTTACTACATTATGAATTCGCGTGTGGATGAAATGCGGTACTAATACTATGGTAGGTATTCACATTTAAATTGGGTGTATTCTATTCGAAATCTACAATAGTCTCCTTCATCTATATTCAGATCGAAAGGAGAACAAAACTATTTGAATTAGTGCAGTGTCATAGTGTATTAAATGTTAGTAGGTATTGTGTAGTGCAGTGCAAACAAGTGCTACCTAAAAAGAACACAAGAACAGAGTGTCTTCGCCTTAATAGAGACAATAAGAAACGTGTTATTGGACACATTCTTAGATAATTTGATTGTAGAAGTTTAGGTTAAATTCAAATTACTCATTAGTCAAATAGATGGCTAGATTGTAATATAAATAGAGTGTCTAACAAGGCATTCTAGAAAAATCTACATTCAGAGTGAAGAAGTCAGAGAGTAATTTTCTAATCCTGACCCTTTCTGGATTCCGGGTGGATTGTTATTTGTGAATCGGGGTGCTTATCGTCGCCGGGTCGCCGTGACCTATTTCTGCCCGTGGCCACCAGGAACTGCATGAAGTAATCAAAACAAATGCAAAATCACATTTATTTCATAAATATCTTACAGTAATTATTTACACCTAAAACAATATAATACAACAATTAACTCCTTCTAATGAAGGCACTGGTCAATTGGGCTTCATCTTGTACCTCCACAAGAGGCACAGTATAAAACTTATATTTTTTCTAAATAATCTCTTTTCAAACACGAGCTTCTCTTTCGGCCACCAACTAATGCACCTTGTACATAGATATCTGAAGAGTTTGTGAAGGATATATGTGGTCATGACAGTGGCTACTATACTTAGAGCTACAATGTCTAGTAATAGGTACTGGGGTAGAGAAAGATCCAACGCTGGTGAACGCAAGTGCGTCGCGCCTTTGTGGCGTAGCACATACTCAATCCAATATACTCCCAAGTCGACCGGTTTCATAGGTCTATCTAGGAATATGTCCTTCAGTCTTATTGAGTTTTCTTTGTACCTGAAACAGGGAAGTATAAAAATCAACAGGCACATAAATTTCGATCAAGTTGAACACTGAAATAATTATATACAAGGCTTTAAAGTTATATTCACCTTGGGTTTCGTAGCAAATCGTGAAGTGCGTTTCTCCACTCGCATTCGTCAGACTTCTTGAGCTGAACTATCTTCGCCACTCCCCGGTCGAGCATCGCTTTAGCGTTCAACGCTTGATCGGCATAAAGTGGCACCATCAACATCGGGACCCCACAGGCCACTGCCTCCTGAGTGCCGAGTAGGCCACCGTGAGATATGAAAAGCTTAACGTTTGGGTGACCTGAAAAATGTTTAGTCTGTTAACACGCAGTCATATACTGGTGGCGGTATTCGGATGGCTTGTCTCGTATTCCATCATCAGATCCGCAAAAGCAGTGCAGTTTAGTGCTTAAAAAATGCGCTGCTGGTGCTGTATACCGGAACACAACACATAGCCGCGGTAATTCTTAAAACGTATCAAATGTGGCGAACTTACATAATGTGGCATATTGTGGAATCCAATCCATGGTATAGACATTGTCTGGTACAGTCAGGTTCCTCGACAGTAACCTGCGGTCCATCTTCACGAATACAGTCTGCGGCAGCTCCGATATTACCTCGAATATCTGAGACAGCTTGTCGCGTGGTATAGTTTCGATTCGCGACATTGAACCGAAGCTCCAGTAGATAACGCCTTCGCTTGATGCGTCTAGAAGTTGTTTCATTTCCTGAAAAAATGTAATAATAATAAAATAATGCATAAGCAAAAATCTGACGTCACTATATGTTACAAATTAATAAACCGGCCAAAAGCAAGACGTATACCCACGCACCGGGGGTTCTCTCACTGAGTGCTTTTTATGTGTTTTTTTTAATATTCGATATAGTACTTAGGCTTGTGCTTGACATGTGCTCGACGATGTAGCGCGCTGTATGATCAAGAGAGAATTTAGGAGTTGAATGCAAAGTATCATGTATTAGGCAAGGGTAGGCAGAACTTTTCGATAATCATAAGTCCTAACTGTGAACCGTCCATAGAAACTGTTCGAGGAAATCAAAAAACGAATTATACATGTATTTTAAGTACTAATTTGGCACTAACAGCTTGATTCATGTGACGCTATCTGAAGAGTCAAAGGGCCCGGGTCACGGCGGCGATAGTCCGTTTCCCTATTGTGTTGTGTGAAAAGTAGGTTAATGTTCTAGAGTTCTAGGTACTTGTTGCTATAGACAGCACTTTATCGTAAACAACGTGGAAGATATTGTTGTTTTCACACAACTTTATTTACTAGTTGTGAGATGTCAAGGACTGGACCTTCAGCTCTTAAGATTTTTATAATAGGCTTGTTGCCTGCTATTAAGAATTAACAAGTAAATATTATTTTCATAAAGTATATTAAAAATGAATGCAATTATTGGAAAAATAAGTAAAATCGATAAATGAATCACGGAGTAATAAGCTTTTAAAGTCTTTAGAGGGGGCATAGGGGAGAGTCCCTTTCTCGCAAAACAGAGCTTGCCCACAGTTACTATGAAAACGCACTTTGTGACTTCACATGCCAAAGAGATTGTATGTAAAGCTACCACAGCTTAGTAATGAAGTACTGTGAAGGAGCAAGAACTGACGTCACTGTATGTTTGAGATGTCCCTTTCTATTCCTCTATTTTAAAATGCTTGTAACTTTGTTATTTTTTGTGATATTTAATTTTTTTTCACGACTGTTTATTTTTTGAGCAATATTATTAATTTATGCAATAACAAAATAGCAGGCAACTAGCCTATTGCTTCTGCCTGCGGCTTCACATGCGTGCATTACGTTTATCGTGATAAAAAAATTTCTGTGTTTTTCTCTTTAGGGCACCTATTTATTTACCTAACCGTTAAGGTTGGTTTAGCTGTTTACATGTGAACGGTGACAAACGGAAACAGATTTCTTTTCTAAATAAAATATTCGCATACATGTTAGTATTCTAATATTCAATGTATATTAGATACACACATAACATATAAGATGGGTTATGTAGAAGCGACTTTACTATTTATGTAGGTATATACCTAACCCCTAAAAAATCTAGCTAGATGCAAAAACGCTTTTAATTCAGTAATAATAATTAAGACTGTAATTATAAATTACAAATTATTTAAATTATTCAAATGCCATTTCTTAAGCTCTTGAAAGTAGGTAATAATAGTTCGATTAATATTATCACTGTATTTAAACGGATAATCTAAAGTAACAATAGGGAGCTATTTGGAGCGGTTTCAACTCTGTTATGTTCCCGTCTGCCCCCACGAACGTCCCCCACGTAGTGGCAGACGGTGTCAGTGATCTCTAATGCCCATCTGCACTAAAGTTTTACAGTTCTTATTAAGTTCGCACTTACTTCTCTAAGACGTACCCAAATGCGTTGCATTAGGTATGTCTGTCATAGAGGGATTAATGACTGGGCGGCCTGATAGCTCAGTTGCTAGTACCCTGCCCTCTGAACTGCAGGTTGTGGGCTCGAGAATTCGATTCCCACCCAGGACAAACATTTGTGTGATGAACATCGATGGTTGTTCTGTGTCTGGGTGTTATATTCTGGGTATTGTATTCTAACTATGTATTTACAAACAAGAAGTATATAAGTATTGTATCATTTAATATCTGGTTCCCATAGTACAAGCTTTGCTTAGTTTGAGACTAGATGACGCTGTGTGAAATGTCCACAAATATATATTTATTATTATTATAAGTATGAACTTAGGAGCTGTCAAACTTTAATGCAGAGGGGTTTTACTGTAATATTAATACCACTTACGACAAAGTAATTAGAAAGAAACACGCAGCCTGCATGACCCAGTGACTCGAGGACGATATGCACAGGCACACCGCATGCCGCCGAGCGATATATGAATGGAGATAAACGCATACCACCCAAGTACTAGATAAACTATCACAGCTGTAGGGAAATATCTAATGTCAGTAAACTGCCCTCGAGCTAAATCGAACATAATTATATTGTACTTTTGATCCTACCAGTGTTCTGAGAACGTTATCGCGCGGTGCGAGTTGTATGGCTCATTTCTTTTGTAAATTATGTTTTAGTTTTCTTAATTTTTCTGCTTATTATTTATGTTTTAAATATCCCTTCATGATTATTATATGGATGTTTTATGAATGCTTTCTGACTTATCAGTGAAACAACTGACTGTGTGTATATGAGCCCAAATTACAAACTCACCTTAGGCAGTGTCTGGGATTCATCCAGGTGTAATCCACCAACTTCCACCAGAGTAGGCACTAAAGGCCGTATTTCATTTATGCTAAAATGACTATTGGACAGTACTAGGCTGTAGTTTTGTGCCAAAGACTCCAGTTTCGGTCCAGGGCCAAAGAGACGATCAGCTATTAACTGAAATGATTTACATACTGTTTAATAAAGATTATCGCAATACATTTAAATAGAGTACAATAGATTGATTTTATGTTACCAACCTGTGAAGGCACTTGAGACTTGTATTTGTACATAATCTTGGCTACAATAATTGCGAACGTGTTTGTAAATCTTTCCCACATCGTCATCCGCTGTCCATAGCCCATCATATAAGACGAAACATACGCGGCTGCTTCTGGGTTCCCCAATTGCTCGTTCACCCATGGCAATGGAACGCTTGATAGAAAACCGACGACAGGCGCTTTGAATCGTCCTCCCAGCGGAAGAAAGCATTCCGTTCCGAATACTTCAACTATGACCAAATCGAAAGTTTCATCGGAATTAATCAGTGCTCTAAGCGCTGGTATCTGTGAAACCGTATCGCAAGCGTGCACGCATTCTTTTATTATCTGTTCCAAATTCTGGATCAAGTCTGGTTTCAGAGAGTCATGTTGTGTCGTGAGATTGTTCCTGATTTCTGGTATCGTTCCCGCTAAACTAATTTGTTGGATATTTTCCGGTGGGTTTTTCTGGAAAAGATATAATAGATTTTATTCTTTATAACTATATGCAGTGGAACTCCTTATAGGGGAATAACTTTTAAAAACCATTTCTTAGTACACTCCTAACGCAATAAAAAGAAAGACACCCTCCAAATTAGTCCCTAGGTCCAGCAGCGGTTTGGGCTGTACGTTGTGTGTCAATCCGTGCAATCTTAACATGAATCATTCGAAGACATTATACCTAACCATAAAATAATACCTATTTGAAATGAAATAATTTATTTGTAAGAATTTTGGGTTACTATATTGCAAAGATGGATCAGCACATAATTCTTCCAACAAAATTCTGCCCATAGGTGCAGGCGTACAAATATTCGTAGTTGGATCTAATTTAATTGTGTCAGTATTTAATAATGAGATTATAGTTATTATTTTTGAACATTGAGTTATTATTTACAAAACATTAAATACATTGAATTAGTCAAACTAATCTATATCTATAAGTACTAATCGAAGCGTCATTTAAAAAGTCTTTTACAGAATAGTAGCATTTATCCAGTAGGAAGTCAAATATTTTTTTCTTAAATTCATTAATGTCAATGTAAAGTATCGCATGACGGTTATACGATTTGTTATATTATTAAGGCGAAACTGATAGCAATTTCTACTACTTTGTGTGGAGTTATTGCATCGCAGTTTCTCAAAGTCAGACATAGTCTGTCGGGGTTGCTCGTGCCGTGAGATACGCCGCGCGCGTGCCGAGTGTATGCGAGGTAATTGATTTGATAACCAACGAGCTTGTGGTAAGGATTTATCTATTATATCTATTGTCTTTGTTTGTCTATTTAATATATATGGATATGGATTCCAGGGAACCCATATCCTATATATTAAATAGACGAGGGACTACGAAGACCTTAGTGTTAGGGTATGTACGTGATAGTTTATTATTAATCATGAATTTGTTGATATTTTAGTAATGTTGGTGACCATGGAAGTTTAAAATGTTATATCATCAATTTAACTGATCAGGAATATTTGGTTTTTGTTTACACTTTTTATACAAGACATGCAGTTGATGCAGTGCTTGTGGGGTAAATGTTCAAATGGCATTATCCTACCTCACGATTAAAGAGCACAAATAAACACAGTGATACAGCGAATGAATGAATTGACCTGATGTATTTGCTGCCCTTGGATATAAATTAATAAAATCGGTACTTCGTTGACATGACCTTAAATAATATTATCATAGAGCACGCAAGTTGTGCTATCTATACATATAATAAAACTGTAGAGATAAAAAAGTCTGTAATTGCAAGATATCAACAAAAAAATTACACAGGTTGGCTTAAAATTAGCCGCTGATCACGTTAAGCCACTTTTTAAACACTTTGTCTGTTTGTTTGTTTGTTTATTTGTTTGTTTGTTTGTTATGACTGAACTCCTAAAATACTGAATGGATTTTCATGCGGTTTTTACTAATATGCTTAGAAATAACCGGCGCTTAACATAGGATATATTAAAATTGAAATATCGTTTAAAATAATTTTATGACAATTATTAAGATTTCATTACGGAACGAATCGGAGTTTTAAACAACATGGCCACTTGATGGTTTTTTTTTTGGTTACTTATAGTAAGCATAGAGAAAATAACCGCTTACGCTAAAGAGATGGGACTCCCATAGAGAAAAAAGTTAGTTGTATGAAACGTGCGCTACACGTATAAGTGTAGCGCACGTTTCATACAACTAACTCTTCTCTGTCTATCAATATTTTTAAATGCGTTATTGAATGAATGGGAAGGTTTTAGGTACGTTACTAAGTTAGGTTTTTAGGTAAAGGTTTTAGGTAAGTTTTTTTTTAAGTTGGCTACTGTTTCCGCCATAACGGTAAGTTGTAAGCTGTGGTTGTAAGTTACCACATATTGTCACAGATTAGGAAAAAAAACAATCGACTACACTCTGTGCCACATGTTTATCTGGAGGCAAAGATTAAAGAAAAAGACTGTGAATGGATATGACCAAAGAGTAATATTAGTACCGCTACTCTAAGAGAATCAAAACATTTTATAGGTTTCCTATTTATATTTTTACAGGTTTGTTTAGCATTTTAGAAGTTAAATAGATACATATACCAACAAATATTAATAGTGTGAAAGTAGACGTTTTTTTATTTTGGCATTAGACGACATTTGTACTTAGCCAATGATACGAAATATTTTATGAAAAATGTTTTAAAAGGGTGCTTACTTAGAGTATAGACTAAAAGCATAGAGATATCCATCAAAACGATATTATATTTGTACTGCTCACACGTATCGCTACGTCAGTGGCGAAGGAAAGAAACAAACATAAAGTAATTAGCTCATCATCATTAACAGCCTGAAGGCGTCCACTGCTGAACATAGGCCTCCCCCAGAGCACGCCACCTTGAGCGGCTGCTCGCCTCCTGCATCCATCGGCTCCCCGCGGCTTTCACCAGGTCGTCGGTCCACCGAGTGGGGGGCCGGCCCACGCTGCGTCTTCCGGTTCGTGGTCGCCACTCGAGAACCTTTCTTCCCCATCGGTTGTCAGTTCTACGAGCGATGTGGCCTGCCCATTGCCACTTCAACTTACTAACTCTAAGAGCTATATCGGTCACTTTAGTTCTCCTGCGGATCTCCTCGTTCCGGAGCTTATCTCGCAGGGAAACACCGAGCATAGCTCGCTCCATAGCTCGCTGCGCGACTTTGAGCTTACTAATGAGGCCAACAGTAAGAGACCATGTCTCAGTTCCATAAGTCATCACTGGCAACACACACTGATTGAAAACTTTCGTTTTCAGGCTCTGCGGTATTTTGGACGAAAAGATAGGACGAAGCTTCCCGAACGCTGCCCAGCCGAGTTGGATTCTTCGCGCCACCTCTTTGTCGAAGTTGGACCTACCTAATTGGACAATCTGTCCTAGGTAGACATACTTGTCGACAACTTCGAGAGTATCGTTCCCAACAATTACCGGTATAGGTGGAACATGAGCATTAGACATGATCTTTGTCTTGTCCATATTCATCTTAAGACCAACCTGCTGGGAGACTCTACTGAGGTCGTTGAGCATGGTGCTAAGGTCCTCGAGCGATTCCGCCATTATGACTATATCATCGGCAAAACGAAGGTTAGTGATGTACTCGCCATTTATGTTGATGCCAGATCTTTTCCACTCCAAGAGCTTGAAAACATCCTCCAATGCGTTTGTGAACAGTTTCGGAGAAATAACGTCTCCCTGTCTCACGCCTCTTTGCAATGGAATTTGTTCCGTACTCTGGTCCTGTAGTCGGACTGACATAGTGGCCTTACTGTACAAACACTTCAAAACTTCGATATACCTATAGTCAATTTGGCATCGCTGCAAGGACTGCAGCACCGCCCAAGTCTCGATTGAATCGAAGGCTTTCTCATAGTCCACAAACGCTAGGCATAACGGCCGATTATACTCTTCGGTCTTCTGTATAATCTGGCGCAGCGTATGGATGTGGTCTATGGTGCTAAAGCCTTTTCGGAAACCGGCTTGTTCGGGAGGCTGGAATTCATCAAACCTGCGTGCGAGACGATTCGTAATGACTCTCGAAAACAGCTTATACACATGACTCAAGAGCGAGATGGGCCTATAGTTCTTCAATAAGGTGTTATCGCCTTTTTTGAAGAAGAGCACCACCACGCTCTTGTGCCATGCCTCTGGCGTTGTACCTTCAAGGATGACAGAATTAAATAACTTCTGGAGGACTAAAAGTACCGGTCTACCACCCGCTCTCAGAAGTTCAGTCGTAATTCCATCTTCACCTGGTGCCTTGTTGTTTTTAAGCTGTTTGAGGGCCATTCTAATCTCGTACAGGCTGACGTCCGGGATATCTTCGGTATAGTGTCGGACTAACTTGGCTCTGATGTCCTGAGCTGTGTTAGTAGCGGGCTTACGTGTCGAGGTGTATAACTGTCCATAGAAGTTCTCGATCTCTCTCAGAATCTCAGGCTTGGATGAAATGATGCTACCATTTTCGGTCTTCAGTTTTGTCATTTGGTGTTGCCCAATAGACGAATCCTTTGCGAACACTTTAGAGCCTTGGTTCCGCTCAATTGCGGCCTCAATACGTGAAGTACTAATAAGTAATTAGCTACGCTTGCGAAAAGTCAAACAGAAAAAACAGTTGACTCGAGTCGAAAAAATGGTACGGTGAAATTTCGCAAGTGTAGCTAATTACTATATGTTTGTTTCTTTCATTCGCCACTGAAGTAGCGATACGTGTGAGCAGTACAAATATACTATCGTTTTGATGATCCCTCTTTGCTTTTAGTCTATACTCTAAGGTTTTTCTATACAAATCTGTCGAGACTCATTCACATCAAAGTGTCCACTTCTTATAAAAAGTGTCCAAAAAAGTGGTACGCTTGACAGATAATGAAGTTCTCTCTATGCTTTTAGTCTATACTCTAAGGGTACTTAGATATAGGTAAGTATAATTATACTTTATGGTAAGATCCTCGAATTAGCAACATGGCCGTGTAACGTTCGATTTTGATTTCTTCTTCTTCTTTCACGTAAGTAAATGAGTTTTAATAGTTAAAATATTTTAGGTCTGTGGGCTTTTCAATGAACAAACTAAGCAGTTATATTCTATTTGGGACAAACCACAGGTTAGAGTAAAAATTATTGGTTGCTCGGTTGCTCCAAGAAGGCTAATTATATCTTTGGGTGTATTTATGCAATCAGAATGTAAACTTCTTTTTTCTTTTTTGGTGGTAATTGCTTGGCTCTACGGACAAGTTGTAAAGTTTATTAGAATTTGGCAAGAAGAAGAAAGGTTTTTGAAAGTGGACGTCTTCAGGACGTTGTTGTTAATGATGATGATTATGATGATGATGATGATGATGATGATGATGTTGATAGCCGTATTTGAATTAATTGATCATATATATCAATTTCAGCTTAATTCTTTCCGTTATTCCTAAAATAATAAATAAAGTAATGGTCTCGACAGATATTTAGAAAGACAAACAGACGGACAACAAAATGATCTTACCTCAAATTCATATTCAAATTCAAATTCAATTTATTTTACAGTTTGTAACATAACAGTACAAAAAAGCGTCTAAGGCGTTACAAATAAAATATTTTAAAAAAAAGTCATTTAATGTATACAATATAAAAACAAATAATAAAAAAACAGTATTATCAATGTCATATTATTAATATTATTAGGTAAGTACAGTTACCTATAAGGGTTCCTTTATTTTAAAACTGTTACGGAACCCTAAAAATGGAACATTCTTTGCAAAAGTGAATCTGATTAGAGCTTTGTTCACATGTTATTTTCTCACTCCCACCACTATGTTGAAAGTGCAGTGGGAATGAGACAACGTGGTAAATACCGGACATAATATAAATGTCAACTCTTTTTACAGTGGCGTACGTAAATACTTGTGATTTCTAATTAGTATTAACAAAACTAATTAAGTACGCATCGTATAGGTTAATGCAATACTCCAGCTGTACAGTAAGTATTATATAATCTTATTATTGACACTGGCTAAATACTCAATTCGTATGGAGTCAAACTTATGAAAGTAAAAAAAAATATGTGGTGAATGCAACAAATATACTTTTTGGAACAAAAGCGCGCGGATGTGAAAAACTGACCAATGTGTGTTTGTTTTGTATTTTTCTAAACTGCCTAAATAATAGGTAAGTACTTAAGTAGGTATACCTACTACCTAAACAAAATTTACTGGAACCTCTTATCAAGACTTGAACGGTTTTTATGGTGAAAACACAAGAACAATCTGTTGAAGTGAAAATGACAAGGAAAAGATCGAACGTATCACTGGTATGTAGGTATACCATAGAAGTTTTATTCGTTAGATGCCTAGATCTACCGTATATTTAAAAAAACTAACGGCTAAGTATAAGGTAGGTCTAAGTAGGTACATACATATGATTTGCAGTTTCTAACTGACTATTTTATCAATGTGTAGGTGATCTGATGACACGGGAAAAGCCATACCTACCTACAACCTAAACAACATTTTTACACGTGTGCTACCTAATCTGCTAATACGTGCTGAGCTTCGAAAAAGTTTTGTGGATTTTGTGATTTGGTATAGAGAAAATGCAAGAACTAAGCTATTATTAGACTACCTAAACGTAGAAATAACATAATACATGCGTGCGAAGCCGCGGGCAAAAGCTAGTAATCTATAAATGTTTCTGTTTGTGCTACCGCCGTGCTTTAGTTAGCTTTGTAAATCCGATGGAGGGACAATTTTTACTCGTACGTCGTACGTAGCTGGGTGCAATGCAGGGGAATTCTCACGAAACCGAAGTTTACGAATACAAGTCAAATTCAAATGCGAGAAGGACTTGTTGCACTCTGTGCTCATGGTTTCCTTTCGTATTATCATACTTGGTTGATTAGCTTTTATTTATTGTTCTAAATGTACGTAAAAGTCTCCCAAAGTTATTCAGTTTTGGGAATAACTGGATGCCCCTTTTTCAAATGGATTTTTGTATAGACAGGACAACATCGTGTCAGCTAATTTAATCTAAATAAGATTTAACGAAAATGTAGATTAAAATCATAAGTTGGGTTTTCCCTAACTATGCTAGTTAAAAATATGTAGGTACCTATATAGTGATGGAGGTGCCATTGTCACAAGACAGAGGTTATAATTACTCCGCTCTAAATATTTATCGGGTACGGCTTCAGGGGCACAAAGGAGGTAGGTACCGAAATCTTCAGGGAGCAAGTTTCATTCGCTTTATGTCCTTGTGTGTGTTTTTGTGTGTTTTGTCTTTTTTAAATTATAATGTTGTGCTGTTGCTGGGTGTTTAGATCATGATTCTCCTAGTTCTTGATTCTACAAATAAAGGTAAAAATTACCAGGTACACAAGATTCAGGATTCAAACACCTTTACAATTATTGTAATCTGTCCTGTGTACCTATTAAAAAATGTACTTAACCGCTTAAAAATATTTATAAAATACTTTGTCGTGGACAAGCAAGTGCCCAGTAGACAGTAAAAATGCAACATAAATCATAATTAGCTATTCTGTTTTAAGAATAATATAATAAATTATATTAGCATCATAATTATTTTATCAGCGGTTAAGACGATAGAGAAAGTCAATTCATGGTCAGTTCGGTGAAAAAGTGCAGTGCACCTGTTGTCATTAACAATGTCACTTGTTTAAAATATTTTAATATTAATGCTCGGAAAAGTAGGTACCTAATAATAATCAATATTATTTTCCTTGAGATGGCAGCACGGTATTTGTCATCAACATACTTTGATTTGGTATAGATGAAAGCTCTACTGAAAGAGAGCTTCGCACCACTAATAGTAAATAAGCTACAACTCAAGACCTTGTAGATAATCTGAACTTGTAGATGGGACTGGTATTGCGAGTTTATAATAGATATATAATAGAATAGAGAATAAGGGAAAGGGATACCCCTTGCGTAGTACGGACAAGCATACCAATTCTTCTTCTTCTCGTGAAGGCAAGTGCAATGGTTACTAGTCAGCCCAGTAGGGTTAGCACGGCCGGTAGACAAAACTGTCTTTCCCCTGTTTTACTCCAAGCAAGTATGAAGAAAGTGACGTAACACAGGGAAAGACAATTTTGTCTACCGTCCATGCTAACCCAGCTGGTGTCAGAATTTTTAGGCCGCCCAAAGGCTTCTTACTTTGCTTAACGACTATTATCTTACGATAACAGCCGGGACGGCGGCTTAACGTGCCCTTCGAAGCACGGTAGCGCTAAGTTGTAAATACCGCTTTTTGTAGCGGTCATTCATCGTAGTAGTGACCGCAGCGAACGTTGCCCGATCGGTTATAGGAGCGGCCGTCGGTCCCGGCTGTTGTCGTAAGATAATAGTCGTTAAGCCTTTGAGCGGCCTAAAAATTTTAACACCAGGCTGACGACTTGCCTGCACGAGATGAAGAAGCATACCATTATGAAAGTAAATATAACGTATTACCTAATTTCTCCACAAGCGTCTAAACTAAAGTAGCCATAAATGGATGTTGCCTATAAGATCTAATTTACAGTACACCTAATAACAATTTTTAAATGTACTTTACAATCACCGAATGCTAGTAAATGTATAAATGAACCGCTGATAATCAGAGTACTATTACGAGTACGATACCAAAGTAAAAATATAGGAAATAGTATTATCTGATGAAGAACGAATGAATTGGTTGTATTATTTCAGACAAACATTAACCTTGTAAATAGACTCGCATAAAATAGTTTTGGTATTATGATAGTTATAGTCATGCTCTATTACTTGAAAATTTTAAGATGTACATAGAATATTGTAGTGCTATTTTTATACAGCTAAAGTTCTTCACATAGATCTATGGTCTGCGGTGTGATGTGACACCATGGCAAAATATCGGATATTATAAAAGATAAGTATTTAAAATAAACAAATTAAGCCTCTATATTCTCTAGCGAAAATTTTCTAAATGACAAATAAGACCGGGTATTTTTTAACACCGTAACCATACTTTAGCCTTACCCTTATCGTCAATGCTTAAAATGTACCCTTACAAATTCCTAAAATTGTTTCACGGTCATTTTCTGTAATATATTTATTAGGACTCGTCGATTTTTAAATGTTGCGCCTTCTTGCAGAAAAACAATATTTCTAAATAGAAATACGTACCATAGGGTAATGTGTGACAAGGGTGATATTGTGGTTCTTTTTGGCGAGAGCGTCGATCAGTTTCCCGTACATGGCGTAGTGGCTCTTAGTGTTTGTGGGGAAGACTGCAAGCAGCCGCGCCGCATCCGCTGCCGCTAGACACACTGCCAGCCACGCCAGCGCCTGCATCTCTCTGCTGTTCGTCTCGGTGTGAACCCGACAGCCCGTCTGCTCCGCCCGCGATAACTAACTGGTGACGAGTGACGACCATACAAGCTGATTACGCCGGTATTTAATGACCTGGATGCACTCTGAGAGCCTTCTGTGTTTCTATTGTCTGTTTAGTTATCTCATGGAGTTTCCAGTGCGTGAATAATCAAGACGTTACCCGTCGCGGGCATCTAACGCGTTTCTTTGAGCTTCAGTTTAGTGGTCAAAGCGAAATAGGGTGTACAATAAAACTGGTACAGCTTTTGAGCTTTTCACGTACCTACTGCATGCTCATTCGGAAAACCAAAATTAAAAATTGTGCTTGATTCTAAACTTAAAACATGTTTGTGATCTGTGAATTCAAATAAACAATGAAACCGACGTTTTATCGTCTAATATGATCCACTCTCTTGTGAACCTGTATCCAATTTATTCAAAACTATTTTTTGTAACACAATGACAAGAAGTATCAAAGCATTTATCTTGTCTAGTGATTTCGAATGGGGGTGTTTTGGATATTTTCTATTTGTTACTGGAAACTGGTTATACTCGGTGTTTCCCTGTGAGATATTGATCCGAAATGAGGAGATCCGCAGGAGAACTAAGGTGATCGATGTGCGATGTAGTTCTTAGAATTATTAAGTTGAAATGGCAATGGGCAGGTCATCCATATTTTTTTTATGCTAAAATGGGCATACGTTTGACAACAACTCACCTGATGGTATAGTGGCGAAGATGTCTAAGGTGGAACTCGTTTGCCCATATAGGTAAACAAACAAACGTTTCTTTTTTTATGAGGTACATAGTAGAGATGACACAGTCTATTTATGACTCCATTGTTTTTTTATGTAAACGAATGACAACGAGCTAGTCGTTTGCCTGATGTTAAGCGTCACGGGTGCCCATAACAGATTGCGGTGTCACTCGGAACTCCATAAATTAATATAGTCTTTCGTGACACTGCACTGCGCATGTCATCCTTCACACAGTATACAGTAGTAGTGTGTTGTATTAATGATCATGTGACACCCGCGTGCTTACGTTCATTTCAATGGATGCAGTCACCGTAAACAGGACATTTATAGTGTGTACGTACGCACTGTGATACAGTGCATTGAAATTATTTATTTATATGCATTTGATTTATCCTTTCACAGTTTTCATTCATAAGTCTATTGTTATGCTGCACCGAGGTAAATGTGGATTTGTTATCTTGAAGAAAGCCCCTCCAGCAATTAAGTTTAGTGAAGTTTAATATCCACAGAAAACAAGTACAACTAGATATTCTATATTCTGTAGAAATAACCCTATCATTGGGCATTCCAAATCTTTCATAAGACCCAGAACCAGAAAATATTAAAAAATATATCGTTTATTCCATCTAGTCCAGTAGGACTAGATGGAATAAACGGTAACGGTATTAGTAAATAGTCCGAGGATCGAACTGTTCTACGTGACAGAACTCTGTGATCATAAACTACCAATAAACATAATTGAATAAACTTTTGAATAAAATTCAGCAATCTTGGAACACATACATTTTCATAATCATCATTAGCTTCCGAGTCCTAAATAATAAACGTTAGCCGTTCGAGATTTTCGGAAAATAATGTTACTTTAATTATTTCTGCCATTTACTAGGGAACGGCACACGAACGGCATCTTCTTGATGAAGTCGTTAAAGTGCAATACTGGCAAGTGCCGTCCTTATCAGGTAATTAAGCTAGTTCCATTACAACGAACGCATCTTGCTATCGGAGACAAGTGATGCACTCCACTGCTACATATTATTATCTTTATGTTGAAAGAACAAGGGTCAAAATGTGTTAAATTGTTAATAGACTGTTCTTTTGTTTATACGTATACTGCCAAGACGTAGTCGTAAGAACTATGAAGTAATTATATCCACTAACTATGCGCTGACCTATTTGAGGTATATGTATTTAACACCGTAATGGTAATTTTAAATTACTAAAAAATATACTATTATGGTACAACTGCAACCAAGGTAAAGTCGGTAGTGGGCTGGAGCACTTGGACTGTCTATAGGCCATCGCGGCTATTATACAGTCCATAAGTGTTCTTTGTAGTAGATAGTGTAGCTAGTTTAGTTTAGTTTAGTTTTAATTATTGTAGTAGTTAGCTTGAGTAATAAAGGAAAAAAAAGGGTAAAGTCTGTACCTTTTTAACAATTTTACGTAATATTATGTAAGTAAGTACTTATATGAATTATTATGTAGAAGATATTTTAAAATTATTATTTATGAATTACTGAAGTTTTTGCGCTGGCTTCGACGTGTTTTATCAAGATTTATGCAAATTTTGGCGCAAACTATACTCGCGCATTGTTATCGTCGGTGCCTGTCGTCATAATTGAATTCATTATAATTTAGTCATGAACTAACTGATTTATTTTCGCGCTGCCTTCGCATGTGTTTTTATGTCAGTCAATTCATCAAGATTGGAAGCTCTTATTTTGAAAATAGCTGGAATTTGACGTGATTTATTTCGATTTTCATATAAATGTGCCAAACTTTTGGCGCTCGCTTCGCTCGCGTATTATTGTCCGCTGCATCGTTCGTCGTAATCGGGCTTCTACATTTCATTATGAACTACTGAAGTTTTTGCGCTGGCTTAGCATGCGTTTTTATGTCAGTCATTAAGATTGGGAACTCCTATTTTGAAAATGGTTGAAACATTACGTGTTTTATCAATATTTACTTAAAAACTGAAAAATTTGAGATTGAATGTTCTGTTAGCTTCAATGTATTCATTATACACTGCGTTATTAGAACTCAACGTACGAATAGTCGTTAGTAAAGAGCGAGCATTGTTAACTGAGTACATCAGGTAAAATATCATTGACGTACATACTAAATCGCGACTGCCGTTCGGCTCATGATACTGGTAACCATTAAGTGTGTTCTGTTATTGCGCATATTGCTGCGACACCGGCCCCGCCCCCTTTTCATATCTCCTTTAGTTTCTGAGATCTGTGGTTAAAACATTGCAGCATTTACGTTTTTATCTGTCTCACGGAGAGAACTCTCCTTGTTTACAGCTACGAAGTGCAAGTGGAAGCGGGAGGACGGCGGCGCGGGCTCGGCCAGCGGGTGCTGAACGTGCTCGAGCGACTCGCGAACGCGACCAAGATGCGCTGCGTGCGTCTCACTGCGCTCACTCACAACCCCGCCGCGCAGGCCTTCTTCAGGGCTTGCGGGTATAAATAGCCTTTACAAATAAATGAATGATATCATCAGCCCATAATTATGTTCCCACTGTTAGGACACGGGTCTTCTCTTACAGGGCGAGAGTAATACAGATTCGCGCGGAAGTGCGGATTGGTGGATGGTATCTACACTCGAACCTTGTGATTATTGAACATTCCGGTGTCCTCACGATGTTTTCCATGGTCGAGTGAGTGCAAATTCAAATAGAATGGAAAGTCATTGGTCAATTAATTCGGATTCGAACCATGGGTCCGTAGGATTGAGTTAGTCTTGTCGAAAGTGAGGAAATGTTTCCACCGATGCTGAGATGTATCATTTAATTTCAGTTCCCAAAAGTTCTGAATCATTAGCTTTTGAACTGCTGAACGCCAGCCTACTAGCCTATCAATACTATCGTACCTAATATTTTTATTCTCCACCAAGTTTCAAAAATCATAATAGAAACAAGTGATGGGAAAAAACTTAAGTATATAGAAATACGAGCATAAGTACCCATAAGTCCCATAACAACTAATGTTAGTTCTAATCATGAAATCTCTTACACAGATATAGCCAGGACGAGACCAGTCCGGCCAAAGAAGAAGCTGCACACTACGAGATCCTCAGCAAGTGTACAGTAGAAAACCCCGAAGAAATAGAAGGCGACAGTCCCACAGATGGCTTGGCCTCACAGACATGAGGTCACAAGCTCACAAGTGATCTAGAAACTATAAGTGAAACTGTGTAAGTGATTTTGTGTGTTATTTATACGTGAACGTGGCGAACTTGAATCGTAGGCTCTTGGCCTACTTTAGTACAGAGAACAAAGATATTGTTGAACATTTGGATGCAAAACTGTATTGAATTTTATTGTGATTTTGAATACATGGATGTATGTTTTTCATCTTGCCAACGTGTTACTGTAGTCTTGTCACTAAAGAAATGCCGCGTATAAGTAGATTAGTAACATAACATGCCAAGCTGACCAAGTAACGTGCAATGCAATATTTCCTATGTATTGTTCGTTTTATCTACAACTATACTCATTTTAACATTTTTTGTGCGCGCAGTACACTTTTGACGTTGGTTCTCTACGGAACCGTTCATATAACATTACATGTTATTTATTTATTTATTTATATATAGGTACACAAAACAAATTACAATCAACGACTTATTCCAAATAGGTAAATATACAAACAAATCTGTTCTGGATTGCAGCTTAAACTATGTGTACACAGAAAAAATATAAATTACACAATCACTACCGACACATGCAAATGAAAGTAGGCACCCATCAGCAAAACCACAAGCTTTGCTGATGGGTACCCAATGACAACGGTATACTAAAATTAAATTTTGAGGAGTTTAGGGAGTGTCACTAAGGGTGAGGTGGATCATTTCGACACAACGCAGCTGTTGTGTCATTATTTTTAATTACCTAAATTTTTAAATGAATCATCGCTAAGGTGATCACCTTATCGATTAGGTACTTTATACGTGTCACGTGCCATACGTTGGCTTAACTTAATCACTCAGGGCGTAGACCTATTTAGTTGTAACCTGACGGAATTCACTGATGTGTCGATAAGGTGTATTGAAAATAGCGTTAAATCATAAATAAATATTTAAGATTAGTTCTATGTTATAACATCGCATTGGGAAACTGTAATGGTGTTATGATTGAGTAAATAAACAAATACGTATACTGCAAGAACTAAAGGCAGCGCATTGCCAACGCCTAAGGTGTTGCATTGCAGGTGCATAGCGACGGTAACGGCTTGCCAACAGGCGATTAGTGGGCCTTTGACTTTTCTTTAAGTTATGAAAATATCCTGCGGGATCGCGAAATCTATAGAATTAGGTATAGCAGCTGTTGTTTCTTAAACTGATATGCATAATATTTAACGCAAATGCATTCCACTTTTTGATTAGATTCATTTTAGGTCTTATTTTAGCAGTTTTTTTTTATACTTCATTGTGTTGTCTTTTTGTCGTAATAGATCGTAACAAATAGACTATGTAGCTATAAGTCTAACTTCTTATGTAAGTAGGCATAGGTGGTATAGGATAGGGCCCTTTTGATTGACTCTCGAAGATTAGAAGCATTCAAGCTTACATTACCTCTATATATGTATAGTGCCAATATTTTGTACGAGTTCTGATTTTCCAATTAATCTTTTTATTATGAACTCTATTACCATGTCAACTCAATTTGACGCTGCGGTCAAATTGACTCGTATAAAAGAAAACACACGAACGTGCAATATATTAATTTAAAACTGTGTAAACTACATTGTGCAGTTATCAGTGCATCATTAATTGGACTGTTAATTAAAATTTGCACTTCAACTAAGAAACCGCGGAGGGGTCATCTCGTAGGTATCAAGTGGACTATCGTACAAATAGTTACTATGGGAAAGTATCAGTGGATAGGTACTTGTCGACCATTAGGGTCAATTCAGACAGAGCAGCAAAATGCTCGAGCACTTTTTGAGTGCTATTGAAATATCAACCTTATTTCATTTAGACAAAGCTGAAAAGAGTATGCAAAATTAAAATCTTACCTATTTTAATGTTGCATACTATTTTCAGCCAGCAAAGTGCTCGAGCATTTTGCTGCTCGGTCTGTATTGACCTTTACGCTGCACTGCACTGTTAACAATCATAAACTATTGAATTTTATGACATTTCTTTTTGTACGTGTTTAGAATTAAAATAAGTACATAAAAATAGAAGGTGTTTTGAATAATCAAGATCTGGAACATTTACCGTAAAATTTACCCATTTTTTACAGTCATTAGGTTTAGTTAGTACTAAAATGTCTTCAATCCCATTTGCAGTTAATTCTGAAAATTTTAAAATAAAAATTAATGTTTCATGACCTCTATTATCGTCAAGTTCATACTTTTATAGCAATAGACTAAAAATAAACTATACAACTACTTACTTATAAAAAAAATATGTGTTGTTAATTATGTAATCTATACATATAATAAAACTGTAGAGATAAAAAAGTCTGTAATTGCAAGATATCAAGAAAAAAATGACACAGGTTGGCTTAAAATTAGCCGCTGATCACGTTAAGCCACTTTTTGAATACTTTGTCTGTTTGTTTGTTTGTTTGTTTGTTATGACTGAACTCCTAAAATACTGAATGGATTTTCATGTGGTTTTCACTAATATGCTTAGAAATAACCGGCGCTTAACATAGGATATATTAAAATTGATATATCGTTAAAAAAAATTGATGACAATTATTGAGATTTCATTACGAAGCGAATCGGAGTTTTAAACAACATGGCCGATTGGTGTTATTTTTGGCTACTTACGACAGAGAGTTACGACATGTCACAGACTAGAAAAAAAAACAATCGACTATTTTTTTTATTTTGGCTACTGTTTCCGCCAAATGCTGCACAACTTTGCCACTAACCATGAAGGTATAGTCACTCATAAAAAGGGGGGAGATTACTAATGTTTTGGATATCTTACACTCTGTGCCACATGTTTATCTGGAGGCACAGATTAAAGAAAAAAGTCTCTGTGAAGAATGTATACGACCAAAGAGTATTATTAGTAGATACCGGTACTCTAAGGCGTGATTTTTCAATCATCAGATAAAAGTTGTTCATTAGGTAAAACAAAACACTGTAAAAATAAAAAAACGAATTTTTTAAACGGAATACTGAAAATTGAAATGTTTTTGTTTTAGCTGGTTTATAATTTATTAGTCCCGAATAACCGTTATCCAGCCATTGAAAAATCAGCAATAAGAGAATCAAAACAATTTCTTGGTTTCCTATTTATGTTTTACAGGTTGTTTAGCATTTTAGAAGTTAGACAAAAAGCAACAAATAGATAAAAAAAATAAAATAAAATAAAAGCAACAAGTAGATGTTTTTTATTGTAGCATTAGACGACATTTGTATTTAGCCAATGATAAGAACCATTGATGATTCACCGTATGGTCCCGGTTTGCGAGTAGGACCACCCCATCTCCTCCCGTGGGTGTGGCTGAAGGAATATTCAGAGAATGGGCAGCAGCATTCTCCTTGGTACATTAGAACATTCTGCGATCACCAAGCTGCCCGCCAAGCGTGGTGGTTATGGAAAATTCCCCCCTATGATAAACGTCTAAACTGTCGTTTTACGGGGAGGCCTGTGTTCAGCAGTGGATGTTTCCGGTTGTTGATGATGAATGATACGAAATATTTTATGAAAAATAATTTAAAAGGGTACTTAGAAATAGGTAAGTATATACATTATGGTAAGATACTCGAATTAACAACATGGCCGCGTTTTGGATTTCTTCTTCTTTCATGTAAATGAGTTTTTTAAGGTAAAATATTTAAGGTCTGTGGGCTTTTCAATGAACAAACTAAGTGGTGATATTCTCTTTGGAAGAACCACAGGTTAGAGCAAAAATGATGCAATGAGGATTATTATACTTCCACGGAGTAGGTACATATAGTCTGTACATCCGTGCTTAAATCTTCTTAACCTGCGTTCGGATAGCCTACTGGTGGCAAAATTAACAGTTAAAAACGATCACATGCACCGTTTGTTTTGGGTATGTGTGAGCAATAGTTGCGTTTTAACTGTTTTCGTTCACCGTTCGGATAGCTCAAAAACAGTCAAAAATGCCATCGTGAACTGCCATTTTTGACCCACCTGTGGAGGTGGGTTAAAAGCTGTGGTTAAAAGTGATCGTTTTCTGACATTAGAGATTGACGTAGAATTATTGTCGCGGTTACGTAAAATTACTGATTTTCATTGTGAAAATTGTAGTTATCGTAATGATATAGCACGGAGAAGTGAGAAGAAAGACGACAGACGTAAGTTTACGTGTGTTATGTAAAACTCCGCCAATTTGTTTTTGACATTTGAGATAACAAACCGCATTTGGTTATTTTGTGTTCGTTTTGGGTAGCGAGTAAAAATGGTAAAGTGGCATTATTGGCGAAATTCTCAAACCGAACGGTTTACAACAACGCTAATTTTGCAAATGCCAAAAACGATACCGATCCCATTGCTTGGCTTATTTCAAAACTTTTACGGAACCCTAAAAATGAAACATTGCGATTCTGATTTGAGCTTTGTACACATGTTATTTCCTCACTCCCACCACTATGTTGAAAGCGCAGTGAAATGAGACAACGTGGAAAATAGTGGACATATAAATGTCGACTCCTTTTACAGTAGCGCACTTAGGTACCTAAGTATTTATAATTTCTAATTAGTATTAACAAAATTAATTATGTACGCATCGTATAGGTAAATGCAATTTACATGTGTGCTAATACGTGCTCAGCTCCGAAAAGATTTAGTGGATTTGTTGTTTGTTATATAGAAAATGCATGAAAATGTATGAGCTATTATTAGAGTACCTAAACGTAGAAATAACACAATACAAGCGTGCGAAGCCGCGGGCAAAAGCTAGTTGTATAATATATTAAACTCCCAATATTGTTTAGGTAGGTCATGTGAATCTTTATTTGTCATCTCCCGGTTTTGGTTTTGTAAAGGTTGTACCTATTTTGCAAAATCTAAGTTTATGAGGAATTATATAAATGACTAGCTTAATGCCCGCGGCTTCGCCCGCGTAATTCTTGAAAGAAACAAAGAGTATTATAGTGTAAACAGAGATAATTGAGCCTATAAGCAGAATGACGGAGACTAAAGTATATTAACGACTTCACTTTCACAATAAAGTTAACGGCAACTTCTACAACAGGTCACCTTAGCTACACACTCGCTCTGGCAGGCCGCTTACGGCCCAGTGAGCAGAGCACCCTTGAAAAAAAAACGCCAACTTCTACTTTAGTCACCTTCGCTACACACGCGCTCTTGTGAACAGCTTGCGACCAAGCAAACACAGCAACCCCGAAAAAAGACGACAACTAACTACGTAATAATGATTATAGCCTACAGGGACCATTCCGTTTTCCGAGATGGAAAATATTTTGATTGTTAGTACATGCTAGAGCCTATAATATGTCATCCAAATTAGTTGAATATTAATAATTATGAAGTTGAGTGATAATGCAATCCCACATTATTTTCCATCCCGAAACATGAATGGTTCATTCGGGATGGAAAATATGTCATTTGTTACGCCTCTTATTTTGCTTACATTCATCTCAATTCGTTAAGCATTTACGCCACCCTGCGCGATGCGCATGCAGTGGATTATTCGTGTCTGCCCCACGAACGTCCCCCACGCGGTGGCAGACGGCCACACTTATGGCTATAAACTCCTACATAATTAAACCACTACGGTTTATCAAATTTAAGAAGTCCACTATGAAGTTGACATGATTAGTGATTGACACTGTCAGATTAACTGGTCTAGAGATGTGAACTAAATAATCGATATCGGATAAACCCGATTTTAAAGAGTAAAGGATACTGATTCTACATATTTATTCAATAATCGTTTAGTTTTTTCATATGATATGATCTCAGTAAGAGAACTAATGATTGTTGCGAATAAGAGTGTTGCGAAAATAAAGGATTTCACTTTCACGCGATAGCTTTCTGCGCCCATCGATGCTGCGATGCATCGCTGTACGCGGCCACATGAGCGTTCAACAGCGAAGATTCGCTGTTGCTCCGCATGTCTGGCCGCGCCATAACACCAAGAGGCCTTTTTGAATACAAAAGATAACACGGTCACACTATTCCTATACTTGACGTCAATGGCTTGCATTTCAGCGAGGACAGCTAGACAAAGTGACCGAGTTGTACTATTTATTTCTTACATGTTGGCATACCTATTCATAACTATTTTGTTTAATAAATGAAGGTAAAAATATCTGGGCTATTGTGGTGAACTTTTGATGGATTATTATGATCTGGTTTATGGAATGAGATAAAATTTGTCTCATCATATCAAATTTTTGAGGGAGGTGATGACTTGCCACACTATAAATGGGGCACCCGTAGGGGCTACTGGCTACCGAGGAAGCAACATCGGTGTGGGGCGGCTTAGGGTGTGGAAAGGTGTGCTGCACTTTCATTGAACGCTACTCGCGGCGTTATGCCCTTTAACATTTCCACCCTGGAGCTTTAGGATTGTATACTATATAATTATTATAATTAAAATCACCCTTTCAAAGTAGATAATTAGCGAACTGCACAAGATTATATCACTGAATTATGCTCGCCCAAAGATTTGATTCGATTAATTACCTTATACGAAAATTTCACCGATTAATCGAATGTGTAATAGTCGCATCACTATTGTTAGAATAAAAGTGCTGCCAGTTCCTAAAGATTTTTTTCCCTAGATAACTTAAATCCCCTAAAAACCCCTAAGCTTTTTTTGTATTCCTAGCATATTCATTGTATGTTGCAGGTATATAAGTATTTGAAGCTCATAAAATAAAGCAATAATTATACAATGTTTCTTAATAATATCTAAAACGCAATAGTCGTGACACGGTGACCTCAAATCCTTATGCTATAGGAACATTTGTAACATGAAATAAAAATGAAAGATTTTCTCTATATGGTTATAGTTTTTATATTCTTTACGTTACTTCCTCATTTATAAACTGATTTGAGAAATACATAAATTTTTAAATTAGTACCTTTATCTTTTCTTATTCTTGAATGCGTACTGCTTCATGCGTCATCATTAAAACATGTTAACACTTATAGTTATATATTCATGTAAAAAACAATTTGTTGACCACAGCATGAACAACAGATGTATATTAGGTGATATACATCGGTTGCATCGCCTGATCGCACGGATAATTTTTAATAAATAGACTTTTTTCCTTCTCATGAGATGAATAATCTTAAAGTGCGAAGATTTCTGCAGCAAAAAAACGTTAAGCAATCTTGCCATCAATTTATTATTATTATTATTATTTTTAATCCCCTAAGAACCCCCATTCCTCTTTTACCTCAAAATTTAGGGAAAAAATCTCTAGCTTGGTATCCCTCGAAATGTCATACTGTACCTATTAAATTTGATAAACTGTAATTAATTATAATCTGCCGAATTTTTTTTGCAGCAGATTATAATTGTTAACTGTGTGGTCCCGGTTTGCGAATAGGATCACCCCCATCTCTTTCCGTGGGCGCTGTAAGAGCCGGCAAAGGGAATATCCAGGGAATGGGCAGCAGCATTCTCCTCGGTACATTAAAATCTTCTGTGATTACCAAGCAAAAAAATCCCCCCCTATGATAAGCGTTTAAAGTGACGTTTTATGGAGGAGGCCTATGTTTAGCAGTGGACGTCTTTCGGCTGAAGAAGTGAAGTGCCGCAATTTTTTTTATATAACGATGGTGGCCGAGCGGTAGCATGTGCGCTTCGCAAACTTACGGCAAAGGGTTCGATCCTCGGCCCTGCACCACTGTTATGTGCAGTTTGTGATGTCCTTGTCTGCGCTCTGTGTCTTGGGGAGCACTTTAAGCCGTCGGTCCCGATTGTCATTAGAACATCTATGGCAATCATTACGGGTAGTCAGATGCCTGATAGAATCTGACGCCTGATTTAATCATCCCTGTTACTGGTACCTTATGGGTTGCGAGGTCAGATGGTAGTCGCTTGTGTAATTCTGGTAGCTCGCCGCTACAGGTACGATTGGGAGCCGAACCCAATAACAAATGAGAAAAGGCAAAGAGGATGATAAAGCATAAGTGACTTCTAGCACTCGCCGGCCGCTGCCACGCCACGGTTCGCTACGCATTGCTTTGCTCGCTCGTCGTTGCACTTATATATTACTTAACTCTAGATTTCCCGTTTAAGTTGATGCTGGGGGCAGACGGCAATATATTCCGGATCACTATCAAATCAATTCATTTTTTTACTATGGTCAACCACCCACGTGGGGCACACACCTGACTTAGTGGATGTCTAAGCTTCACGAAGATACACCCTCCAAATTTCATGTCTCTAGATTATCCAGCGATTTAGGCTGCGCGTTGATTTATAGATTTCGATAAGAAAAACTTTGAAACCCAGTTTGACCCAGACGGGAGGTGATGTTCATGAAACCGTGATATGCGCTCAATTAATTTTAACTAAAGAGTTTACACACCAAGTTTTAAACTAATCGATCTACAGAATAAAAAAATTCATACAAACGTAAACCCCTATTTCTTCCCCTCAGAGGTGTATTTTAAAAAACCCTGCGTAGTGGATCTTTATACTTCATAAAGAACATGCCTTCCAAATTTCAAGTCCCTAGAACCAGCAGCTTTGGCTGTGCGTTAATTTATAGTTTGCGATATAAAAAAACTTTGAGACGCCGTTTGACCTTGACGGGATTGATCGGGGTGATTTTCAAAAACCGTGACACGCGCTTTATTTTAACTGATAAGTATACACACCAAGTTTCAAACCAATCGATCCACAGAATAAAAAGTATCATACAAACGAAAAAACCCAATTTCATCCCCTCAGTGGTGGAATTTCGGAAAACCCCTTGTTATTAGATCCTTAAACTTCACAAAGAACAAAGCTTCCAAATTTTAAGTCTCTAGGACCAGCGGCTTAGGCTGTCCATTGATTTACAGATTTGAGACCCCGTATGATTCTGACGGGAGGTAATTATCCAAAACCATGACACAAACTTAACTTTATTGTAACTGAAGAGCTTACACACCACGTTTCAAACCAATCGATCCACAGAATAAAAAGTTCCATACAAACGAAAAAACTCAATTTCATCCCCTCAGTGGTGGATTTTTGAAAAACCCCTTGTTAGTAGATCCCTACACTTCATTATGAACACACCTTCCAAATTTCAAGTCTCTAGGGCCAGCGGTTCAGGCTGTACCTACATTGATTTATACATTTGAGACCCCGTATGACCCAGACGGGAGTTGATTTTCAAAAAACCATTACTCTAACTGAACTTTATTTTAACTGAAGGGTATACATACACACCAAGTTTCAAACCAATCGATTCACAGAATAAAATGTTGCATGCATACGTAAAACCCCCATTTAACCTCCTGTGCGGTGATTCCTGAAATCAGTTTAGAATTTTATATATATAGATAAAAATATGTAAGTACAGGGTGCCCGCTGGCAGATTTTACAGTTTGAATTGAGCTAAAGGCGCGTAGGAAGACTGCAGCGGGGAGAACGGGGTATCACTCGAAGCGGGAGTGCTGCTGGTTATTTAGTAGCCATGAGTCAGTGGACACTGGACAGGAGCGCACCGCGTTTTTGCGGTTGAGGCTATTTCACGAACAAAATAATTCGTCCAATGTGGCGAGGCGTCGGTTTTGTTCTCACTTTGATATCCGACAATTGAAGGATGGTCCGTCTAACCAATTGATATGGGCGTCGGTACAGAAGTTATAAAAATTGACGCGAGATTGCAGCTATCAGTCCAGAGCTTTGCAAGCGAGTTTTTGCCAATATGAAGGATAGGTTGCAAGAATGTTTGCGGCTAGAAGGACGCTATTTGAGTGGAGCGATCTTTAAAAAGTGAAATCCGCAACATTTTTATGTAATATAATAAATAAACAACTTGATTGCATTCATATTTTCATTTTATTTTATTTTTTTAAGTATAAAATCTGCCGGCGAACACCATGAAGGACATTAGTAGCCGTGCTAGGTCATACCTGTGTTACAGCTGCCAATATCTTATAGAGCAGTGATGGTTAAAATGATTTTATAGAGATAATTTAATTTGGCTTTTGTAAGTATTTATGTTTTTGTATTGTACAGGCAGTACTGATCTCTCTAGATTTCATTATCTAAGTATTACGTGACATTGGACAACTCCAATAACAAATATTGACTTCGCATATAGGTCCCGATTCAACACTCGTTAATTTTATATAATTAAGTTGCGGTTAAAACCACTATGATCCGGCATCGACAAACAATGGAAGGGACAAACACAAAGGCATTGGGTAGTAAGATGCAGTCGAGCGTGCATCCCGATATTGAAGGCTATTTAACCGCAATTACTGATAGCATCTTTGGCAAAAACGGAATAATGGAAGATACTTTTAATTGTATTTATTTTGAGAATTTGCTGAGACTCCTTCGTAAGTATTTATGTCTATTGGACACCTTGAGCTTTGAAAAGGTGCTAATACAATCTATTGAAACCTGTTATAAATAATGGCAAGGGATATTCAATGATCCGGTTGTATCGAGATTACATATAAAAGCCTTACATAACTGAAAGAGGCCATAGAATCAAATTACAGCTTCATTTCGATAATTGTTTTAATTAATTAAATAAATAGAATTTAAGAGTATATCACAGTAAAAACACTCCACGCTTTTATAATGTTAATTTTTAAGTATTTAATCGTCAACTGTTTCAATATCCAATGGGGTGCCAGGTCTATCTTCAACCTCCCTAGAATCATAATTTGATATTGAGCTGTGTTCATCTAATCTTTCTACACCACCACGAGGAACCATAGACCTATGTGTTTTAAACTGGCTACACGAAAGAAGATCAGGATGTGCACTCGCCACAAAATTTCCAGGTTCGTTGAATCTATGTGTTATAAAGGCTTGAGCACTCCGAGTGATGCCGAGGTTTGCTTGAGTCCAGGTGTTCATAGGAAACCCACTAGCTAATGTGGTAGGCGCAAGTGTTATTCCTTGAGGTGGAGCAATGTTAGTACTTTTTTCTCTTCTCTCTCGAGCACGACGGTTTTGAAACCAGATTTTAATCTGTAACCAAAATAAATAAATGAGAGAGAGCGTAGGTCTTACCGTAATCCACCACGCTGGTCAAGTGCGGGCAACGTTAGACATACAGACTTGAGAAATAACGTAACATCTGCGCGATAAGAGACATAATAAACGTAAGCCCTAAAAAATTTAATCGTAATAAAAAGCAATAGGTAGATTTAAAAGTAATGTTGTCCTTTTTGTGCGAATCCTCTGGAAAGTGTTTTATAAAATCAACTTCTCATTTGTCAGGAAAGTTGATGAGACGCGGTACGTGATAGCGCCTTCGACAGTTCAGCAGTCAAACATCGGGTGTCACCGCCTATATCCAAACATTGCTATTCTCATTTTGTACTTAAATACATTCATCACCACCCACTTCATTCTGACATCATTACGGAATTGATGAATCTAACTGATAACACGCATTCAGACAAAACAAGCATTATTTAGTAATCCATCATTAGCCATTAGAATTCAGACATAATTGTATCGTATACAAACCCTATCATCTCTGAGCTGCAAGGCCGCAGCTAGCGCCTTCAGCGCAGGCGGTGCAAGATAGGGGGCCCGCGCATACGCAGCCTCCAGCGCCGCCGCCTGCGCCGCCGTGAAGGGCACGCGCGCGTGGCGCCCCGCGCGACGCACGCGGCACACGCTTGCTGCACCTACCGCAAAAAGCGAAGGTAGGAATAGGAAGTGTTAATCAAGCGAGGTAGAGGTCATTTGGTCGCCTGAAAATCAGTTTATTTTTATCGCCCGATAACAGCAGATTTAATTTTAGAATAGACTAGGATTTGCATTACTTAAACGACTTTAGGTGTTATTTATGTGGCGCGCATATTTATCCGATGCCCGAGTTCCTTGGGCTCATTTTCGTCATGAATTTTCAGTTGTTTTCACTTTTTTTTTAATGGGTTGCGCTTATTGAGAAGACTACCTCCACTGAAAGCGATGGATTGTTTCGCTGGCATCCTGTGCTAGTGGTGAAAACGGTACCCGGTGCCTGAGCTAAGAGCTAACTGATCCGATGCTCCTAGCGTAGCTGATACGACCGTCGCCGGCTACGGTAGGATCGTCCGCCCAAAACGTGATACAGCCGGCGCGGGCGCCGACAGGGAGGAAAATGTTCCACCACGTCCTACGTCCGAATATTTTTCGAAGTCGGCTTTTCGGGTCAATTTTTTTTTTTATTACAAAACTTTAAGGAACCAGGAGAAAACTATTCTTAAAAATTTAAACACTAACGTGGTAAACGAGGCGGGCGATATCGCGTGCAGCACAACCACTCTGGAACCTCTTCACTTTCCTCGCGAATGTCCTTCTTGCCGGCCAGTATCCGTTCGATACTGAAGTCAGATCCGCCGCACTTCGAACCCGACTGCATCGGAGACGCGTCCATATTCACAATAACAAATGGACACATATCTTTCCGAAATATAAACCCCTGTTTTTGCGTCATTGGCTTCCCTTATAGGTGGGCTTATATCAGACCACGCCCAGGAACGAGGAACGAGAGCATCCCCAGAGATTGTATCAGTGACCGCTATCAATGGGGAGCACGCACCAATGGGCTCACGAGTGTTGTGACGGCGATTCATTCATACGTTCCCTTTGTAAAAAGATACTGTTTGTACACAAAAGGATGTTATTACTTTAAGGGTATGTGGGAAAATTAATTTGTAAGTTATATTGTGTTGCGGCTATTCGGGATTAATGGATATGTAATATGATAGCGGTTTGGAAGAATCAATTAAAATTTAATAATGTTTTGCGTTTTGGACTTGGAGTGATGAAATAACCTATATACGAGGGATCTAGCAATTATCAGATTTTGAAACCTGCAAAAAATTTTAGAGCCATATTTGTTGATTTGCCATTGAACAAGTAATATCCTAGATTTTTTACCAAAAGCATTATGTAATATCTGGTCGCACGCCACGGTAGGAATAAATTACCACGATGTAGACTGCACAGAGGAACGCACCTTTGTAAAGCCGCGCCTACTTACATCTTGCATTTTATCCTAAACAAGGTGTCATTGGCAGATTAAATAATCAGATTAAACGGTAGCATTGTACGACTATTGTTATACTTGAGCCAAAGCTAACTGAGTACCACATCGTTTTATTGTTGAGTAAACTGAACAAAGCCTAGTTTTAAAGACTTGCGTTTATGGGACCATGGGGCCACTTGAGAACAAAAGCTCACCGTTGGACATTATTTGGAACGCTGCTGTTTATCTTTGAAGATCAACCGCAGCGATACGATCTCAATTACAAAAGTTACATTTCGTTTTGCATCATTTAGAAAATCATGCGGTTGAATTCGTGGGGAATTTGGTTTCCAGTTACATTACGATCTTTATTGTGGTCATATTTGGTCTAAGAATTTTAGAAAAATGATTTGAAATACCAATTAAAGTTCACATTTATTTATCGTATAAGTACTATATAGGTCCTATCGAAGCGTTATAAATTTCTTCGCCAATAACCTATAAGTAGTTATAACAAACTTACTTATTTTTAAAATCGCGTGTTTACAAGTATGTAAGTTTGATGTCTCGAATAATGAATAACGGAAGGGAAAGGAAATACAAATAATTGAAATATTTATCAAATATCCCATATCCTATAGGTATGTATAAATTATAAATTAGTATTATTTTAATTGGTCGAATAAGATGAACTGTGGTGACAAATAAGTATGATTACAATAATTATATACGAGTACCTACCGAATAATAAACTTCGGTAGGTACTATTTAGAGCCCAATGTCCCACAACAAAGTAGGTATTATACCACACAGCCAAAATGTCCAAACATCTGACTAAACGGTACTTGAGACCGGCGAACCGGTACCATGAGCCGCCTACAGCCTGTCTGTGCTATGCTATAGCTACGTAGTATTGTATAACATTATCAGCGCAAACGCCAAGGCTGCTGCGCGCGACGATCTTCGCCGGCGCGCCACTCTCCCGCATTGTGATTCCAATTGTAACACTGTGAATACTAAGTACAGAACAAACAAAATAAAATAACATCAAGAAAACACTTATTGAAAGAAACAATGCCGATCCCGGAATATTACATACTGGAAGGAGGCGATCGCATGCCCCGCATCGGGTTTGGAACTTGGCAAGTGAGTATCAAAACTTAATCACCAATAATTTTCCTCGTTTTATTTGGTTACTTATTCGTAATTTTATATGGTGAAGTGAAGGCATTATTTCCCAATTTTAAGGCGAATGAACTCGTGAGAGCCTTCGGTTTTATTGTTGGTTGTTTGAATTGCTATTATTGTTTTGTAACACTTCAATTAGAGACTCGTTTTGAATGGGTGTTTTGGGTTTGTCTTTCTTCTCTTTTTTGCTCTTTTTCCTCTTCCTCGTAACGCTTCTTTTAATAAACATTTTGAATGTCTTCCATTTCGAATTACGGAGCAATGTCGAGGAATCAGCGATTGAGCACGGTCTCTCGGGAACGTAGGGCAAAGATGCACATGAACATTGTTCGCTACAGAACGTGATATCACTAGCATCGCAGTCTCCACTAGATAGTGACGATAATCCTCTGGAAGTAGACGCACGGCAGTTCCCTTCGTGAGACCACTTCTTGATCTTCGGGTTGCTGTTGTAAGAAACTACTGAACTTTTAGCGGTGACTTCCTCTTCAGCCATTGCGAGAAACGTAATTTAATAAATCGTGTTCCATTGTATCTTCGAGATAAAAAGAAGTAGGTAACTAATAATAAGTAATTTATTAAAAATATTAGAAAAAACATAAATTGCGCCGAAAAACGAATTGACATGCCGCATGCGTGATGAAGTCAACGTCAATTCAAGGCATCAATGGTTTTTTCTCTAATCTGTGAGTAAAGGTGAGTATTTGTGCAAAAAGTATACAGTCATTCATTATTATTTTTATAAGACGGCTATTCGTGGTGGCAAAATTCTCTAATACCCGTCTGTACCTAGGTACCTACTTCAAGCCTATCTAGATACAAGCCGGACACTAAGTCCCGACCTAGGTATGCACTATAACATCCTCTACACCAACCAGTCGGTGTAGTAGAGTTGTGATAAGTTTATAATAACGCCTCGAATTTAATGCAAACATTACAACCATTATCACAATAATTGACGTTTTGTTTAAATGAAAAAGTAAATGTGAAAATTATATTTCAGGCTTCAGATGAAGTACTCGAGAAGTCAGTAGAAGCGGCCCTGGAGGCGGGGTACCGTCACTTCGACACAGCGCGTGCGTATGAGAACGAAGCAGCATTAGGGCGGGCTCTGAACAAGTGGATCGGTGGCGATGCTGCCAAAAGGAAGGAGTTGTTCGTGGTCACCAAACTGCCGCCTGGAGGTTGGTCATTGATACTTTTACGAGTATACTTTGTAGTTTTATCTTTACCTATTCAAAAAGAATGCTGGTATTACAGTTACAATGTCAAGAAATATATTTTCTCAAAGTAGGTACCTTATTTTATCTCTTATTTTTTTATGTTGCGTCAAGTTGGATAATTTTTGAATTTTGCGAATAATTTTGAGACTAGTAAGTATATCCTATATCATGTGGATGCTGTAAGTACCGGCTAAAGGAATATCCAGGGAATGGGCAGCAGCAATTACCTCGGTCTTCATTAGAATCTACTGCGATCACCAAGCCGCCTGGCAAGCGTGGTGATTATGGCAAGTCCTCCCTATGATAAGCGTCCAAAGTGGCGTTTTATGGGGGAGGCCCATGTTCAGCAGTGACTCGTTATATTTTCTCTGGAGTTTGGACGCTCTCGCCACGTTTTGCGTTACTAAATGTTTTTAGACGTTTTAGGTTTTTGAGTAAATTTACTTATATGTATTTTGTCCAAAGGCAACCGTCCCGACCTAGTCCCGGAATATTTCGAGGCGTCGTTCAAGGACTTAGGGCTGGAATACATCGACCTATACCTCATGCACACTCCGTTCGCTTTCGAGCACGTCCCTGGCGACCTCCACCCGAAGAACCCTGATGGAACCATGAGGGTGGACCACTCGACCGACCTGCTTGCTGTGTGGAAGGTAAAAGTGACTAAACTATATTCTCTTCACTCTATAGGTATGTTCTTATTTTTTCAATTCACTGTTTCCATGTAAAATAACAGATAACTAGTTGTCGTTTGGATGTAGGCTACTGGGCCGTACTTTTGGGGATTATAATTTCTGTGCTTTTGGGTTTCGATAAATAAAATTGGAATGGATTTCAAAGTGTAAACCACACCTACAAAGTTAGTTATAATATAGTTCGTAATTTTTTTGAAACCAGCGGGGTCTGAACCCCCGCAGTCCAACTCGCCGGATTAGACGAGACATATAGCTCCGTTGGTAGAGCATCTTATCCGGTGAAACAAGGCGCAGTTTCAAACTTACCAAACTGTTAGCATGATCCTATTCAAAATGAATAGGAATCAAATGTTTAATTATTTTAAGTATTAACTGCTATTTTTACATTATTATATAAAATTTAAAAAAAATTAATAATTGCTTTCGTGATTCTATTTATTTGTCAGTCAAATTTTTAGTTATTTTGCGTATCTGCTGCCTCTTCACATTCTTTAACTTAATTTATTTATTATTTACCAATCAAATCTTTAATTATTTTGCGTATTTATTGTTTGATTTTTTTAATTAATTTTTATAACATTGTATATTTGACTTGCCTAGTGTAACGCGTTTGTTATAAGGCCAATAAAATTATTCTATTCTATTCTATTCAAATCTCGCTGGTTGCTAAAAAATAATAATATACCTAATAAGCTAGTTTTGGATAAGTAATTTTTGATATAAGCCTTTAATAATCAGAAAGAACAAGCAGCTTAACCGCAAGTGGGTACCATATAATATATGTAGTATTATACGTACATATAACGTATGTCATTAAAAAACGATTCTGACGAAAACAAGAAAATTATGTGGAAAATATCTATTTCCCACTTCCCACGTTAGTAAGAGGGAACGTTAAACTAGCGCGGGAAATTCAAAATTTCTTGCGTTTTTTGCCAATAATAGCTTAATTACTCAACGTGATTACATGAAAACTAGCGGAAATAAATAGAATGTATCAACAAATTACGATGAAAAGTATCTCCTAGATATTATTGGTTTAGCGACAAATGGCAATTAACACTTTTCTTTTTAGTTTTTCAGTCTATTGCTTGTCAAAATCCCCATACAAAAAAAAAACAAAGCGATCCAATATAGGCTCTGTTTTGAATCCACAGTCATTTGTTTTTTTCTCTAATCTGTGTTTGAATCGCGCTAAGAGCTCACAGTACGCCCCCTGTAGTCAAATGCACTTTTTTTTATTGGCTACTGTTTCCGCCAAATGCGGCGCAATTTTGCCACACGCGCGGCGTAGATGTGTCAAATCCATAGAGTCGTCCAAAGAGTATGTAACGCTACGCTAAGAGTCATCGTCGTCCTACTCTTTGGTCGTCACAAGGTACTCTGTGGTCGTCACTTTTTAAGTCAAATAGTGGTCAAATAGAAATGGAGTAACCTCGGAAAAATACAATTATATTATTATTTTGGTTGATCAACAGTTTTAAATTCAAAGTAATGTACTAGTGACTCAGACTTTAGCATTGACTTTATTAAATCAAATATCAACCACGAAATCAATTATGGTTGTAATTTACACGCAGAATGACACAGCAAACCCCCACCTAATGGATAAATTCAAGGAAGTAAAAGATATCAGCAAAAACTCAGCATTTCGCAGTGACGCAGTATACAAAGACTGTTGCTACAAACTAAACAATAACTCGACGGCAAAGAAGGGAATCAAAGAAGCAAAGAAGTCAACAAAAGTAATACCGTGTCTGGAGAGCCAATTTTGCTGGTCCAAAGTATACAAATCGCCTTTATGTGGAAGACACGATGAATATAAACACCCAAATATTGTAATTGACAACAGCGTGGTTGCCCCCGAAGTGAAGCATTTCCAAAGCCCAGAGGATTATGATAATCTTAACCCGCCTAACGAGCATCAACAGCCTGAAGCTTTAACTCAAACAATCGGGACGTCCGTGACATCAATAATTAAATCTAAACATGCCAGAAACCAACACAGATGTAGACTATTAATGCCGAAACTACTTTGTCCCTGTTGTTGTGGTGGTGACGATCAAATAGAAGCTTACCAAAGTGCTGCAGAATCCTACGAAACCATTGATCTAAAAAACGCTTCTAATCCATATTTACATTTGTCAGATTTAGATGCTTCGCTGATGAGCATCATACAGCTTCATGAGCGGTTGAAAACAAAACGAACGACGAAAATTTACATCGGTATCATAAAAGCTATTTTTCGCAATACGTATAAGAATGCGATATCCTTTTTAGACCCTCACAAAGTACTGTAAAAGATTTAAGTGATTCATTATGATTAAAACTCTTTACATCCATTTTGGCTTCGACAAATTATGGGCCGTAGAAACAATGTCAACCTCAAAGATGTGTCAACAGCAGGCCGTGATAGAACACTTCAAAACACAAAATGTCAATCACAAAAATAAAATCCCTCTATTTTTCGTTTTTATAAAAACAAAAAATGTAAATAATACATACGATTTCCTCCTTGTATAGATTCGACTGTTATTATATACTTAGGGCAAGAGGAAATGCGTCCTAATCATGTACCAGAACAACCATGCCAGCGGCAGTAAATGCTCCAGCAGCATGTACCAATCATTGCGTAGGATGCAGCTACTCACGATGTCCTAGCGGTAATCCGCAATTGAGAAAATGTGAATACTTCTGGAAGTATGTATGCTGCTGCGGCTGGTGTTACGATAAGTCCCACCCCAGTCGCGAGGATCGCCCGAAAAGAATTACCAAAAAAGTGCCATGCGTAGATTACGTTAAAACTAGAGTCAGTAAACATAGAACTAGTACTTCGGAATCGTACCAACAAGAACCTCATGAGATTGAAACTAAGGCCTATTTTGTTACAGTCAATGCATATTTTACCCCTGCAAAATGTCTCGAACACCAGCCCATAAATACGATACATATGACTCCATCCAAACATAAAAATTATAAAAGCTTTTGCGAAATAATTCAAGAAGAAAACGACCCATATAAAAGTCTTTGCGATATAATCCGAGAAGAAAACGACCGAATGGAAGTACCATGTTACTACAATCATTCCATGGGTAAGGATTTGAGGAAACTGTATATCACCACCCGCGCATTTGGACAGTCTTATGGAGCTCCAATAGGAAATGATTATTCTAAGACTGCGCCAGAAGAAAGGAAATGCTTTCTATCAAATATATTATTCTGTTGTTCATGGAATAAACGAAAAAAAGAAGGTACTGAGTTGGTCAAGGATGTGCCTATAAAAAATGTAATCAAAAACATAGAAACACACGAAGTGAACATGTGCACTTTTAATACGTATAATTTTGGATGTCAATATAGCTTGAACTCCAATCACAGTCTAGAAATAAATTCTCATTCCCTGTCACGATCCGTTTCACAACTTTCGACTCGAGAGAGCGTTGTTAATTTGAAGTGGCGTAGAAATTTCCGCCGGGTCAAAAAAGAACCTAACGTTCTTCAAACCATGATAACGACGCTAGTTCGAAAAATGAAGCCTAAAACTACTAAATCGCCGAAAAACAAAAATACCAGCTTAGTCGTTCTTCACGTACCGGATAGATACAGCAATACGTCTTCTCCGGTGCTGCATCGCACAAAGCGCAATAAATGTCAACGTCCTTTGGTCGTCAAAGACAAATCTTTTGCTGAATCTGTCGATAACTATGCTGCCTATTCAAAGATGAACAATAATATGTGCGGACCTGGAGAAACATACGTAAAATAATTGAACCTGCGAACAACCAATACTATATATATGCGGATAGGTTAGTATGAAAATGATTGAAACACTTACATTTTTCAATTGTCTTAAAAAGTTAATCAAACAGCTACCTATAATTTACTTTGACCCCAACGCGTATTAAGTTTTGTCTGTTTTTCTTAAAATATCGGTATGCTCAAAATGGTCCTCCCTCGGACTGACTCTCACTAACGCGCGCTCAGAGGGGCTCTGAGTACCATTTAAATCTATCACCTCATTGGTAACAATCACTGTTCTCCCAAACATTACATTACATGGATTTGTTTATGTAGTTTCATGGTTACCGGTTACCACTACAGTTTAACGCGTATCTCATATCAGTAGAAAATGGTCCGCCTATTGTACCACCACGCTAGGCAGATGGCTTGGTGATCGCAGATTTTAATCAAAGAAAATGCTGCCCATTCCTGGACCCCCTAGCATGCACACCGCAAGAAAACTTGTCGTCGCTGTTTGAGTGAGACACTTAGGCGCTACCATAGTCTTGTCACGGTCTCTCACATGATAAAGTGTCTAGAAAATGGTGTTGCGATGCGCATGCTAGCCGGGCTGCTTTGTTATTTACTATAATATCCACCTTAAGAACCGGCTAACGCTTAGCCGGTTTTTACGGCACCCATGGGACGAGATGGGGTGGGCCTATTCGCAAACCAGGACCACACAGTCACATCTAAATTCTAAACCGAGTGATACCTATTTAAAAGTCTGCGAATTGAATCTTATGTAATACCATCCAGGCCCATTTCGGTCACGGCGATCTTTTTCTGTTAATTTATTTAGGAGCCTTGGTGTTTAGCTCTACTATGACTAACATACCCTATTTTTGCGGCAAATGTACGCGCACAGTGAGTACACGTTACGGTACCGTTGACATAATGATGTTGGATATTTGAAGGCGGTTTACTCTTAAGTTGGTCTCGCTTAAAATCAAGATCGCGCCTTCTTTCACTTTCAAATGCGTTTACATTACGCTGCACCATTCGACGCAATTCAGGGCGGTTTTCCGTGTGCAACTCCCAGCAAGAAGGGTCATTGTTGCATTTCTTGTGCCTTTTTTGAACATCCTTATATCTTAAGAACTGTCCACTGCGCTTCCGCTTACTTATTGAATCTTATGTACTTGTACTTTCAATCTGTAAGGATTGTGATGAATTGACACTGTAATTATAGGCGCAATTATGCAAACCTTTCTGTCTCAACATACCACGCCACAAAAAAAATAATAAACATTCCAGAGCCTAATAAAGCTGAAGGAGTCTGGGCGAGTCCGCCACGTGGGCGTGTCTAACCTGAACGCGGAGCAGTTGTCTCGCGTGTGCGACGTGCAGCGGCCCGCATGTCTGCAGGTGGAAGTGCACGCGCTATGCCAGCAGGCGGCGCTGGCAGGCGAGGCTCAACGCCTTGGAGTACCCATTGTGGCTTACTCGCCGCTCGGATCCAAGGCGCTCGCTGATGCCCTCGCTGAAAAAACTGGGTAAGTTGGTGTCATTTTAAATTACTATAATTCCGACTGTTACTCACGAATAGTGTGTCGAATTTCGAGCATAGCTTCAGGAGGCAAATACCGTTAATAAGTAACCCACAATGCCCGTACCGTAAATCGTACGCCGCAAAAAGCTACTCCCGTATTATTACTAGATGGCGCTGACCAACAGCCTGGGAATGTTTGTTTCGGCTCTTGAAAGCGATTTTGAATTATTGTAATTATCATCTATTACTTAACTAGTATCTCTTTGCGACGATTTTCTAAAACAAAATTAGGATGGCCACCATTTGGGTACTGTATGTTAACTGGTAAGTAATAAAAATTTTACACCCGAGACCTTGAAATAAAATTTTATGAAATTCTGTGTAAGATATGTGGGTAGTTTCAAGATTCCACGTTATACCTACATTCGAAATTCCAATTAACCAGGCGCGAGTATCCGGACTTGCTGCAACTGGACGTAGTGAAGCGCATTGCGCAGGCGCACTCTCGCAGCCCCGCGCAAGTGTTACTGCGGCACAACGTGCAGCGCGGCCTGGCAGCCATACCCAAAAGTACGAACCCTGAACGAATCAAACAGGTAAATATACTTACGATTAAACGAAGTACTCTTTACAACCGACGTCAAAACAGGAGGAAGTTCTCAAATCGGTTGTTTTGTATTTGAAACGATATACTTTCAGATTGGTCTCATAATTTTTTAATCTAAGTCGGTTCCGTAGTTGGTTTTTAAAATCAAAATAACTTGAAATAATAAAAAAAGAAAATAATAGAATACATAGTACCTATGACCAAAAAATGGACTTAGATTGAGGTCTTTGACCTGAAGGTTGCTGAATTCATGACCTGCTGAATTCATCAGTGACAAACGGCCCATGTATCGCAATCAGGGTTGTTGAACTGCTGAGGTACTTATTAGTCAATAGGAGCCATGACCATTTAAAAAATTCACGGTACTCTTCAGTGTGAAATTAAAACGATTAAAAGCGCTTATACACTTAAAAATGCTTATAAAATAAGTAAAAAATTATACTTTTTGCTGGACCATGTATTTGACTGGCCTGTTAGCCAGTTGATAGTTGCTCTGCCTTCTGAACTATATAGGCTGTGAGTTTGATTCCCACCCGGGACAAACATTTGTGTGATGAACATGGATGTTTGTTCTGTGTCTGGGTGTTATATTGTATTCTATGTATGAATTTACAAACAAAAAGTATTTAAGTATTGTATCAGTTATCTGGTTCCCATAGTACAATCTATGCTTAGTAGCCAATGTCCACACATATTTATTTATTTTTATTTCTATTATATTATAAATCAAAGCTATAATTATCAGAAAGAAATAGTACCTCAACTTCATTAGCTAACTCGCTTAGCTTCGTTAGCTTAATAACTTTAATTCGGAGGTCTCATAATTGTTTCAGAACATATCAGTTTGGGACTTCGAACTGACTGCTGAAGAGATGGGCGAGCTGGCTGCGCTGGACCGTGGCGAAAATGGACGCATCTGCGACTTTTCCTTCTTCATTGGCATCGACAAGCACCCAGAGTTCCCTTTTAAGAAATAGGCCTATCTATATCGTATAGTAATAAATCTGATGTTTTTTATCTTATGAAAAAGTTATTAGGGTTCAGATGTTAGTCACAAAATCATAGGTAAGTTCTATTTACATTGAGTAATGGTTTAATTTTTTTGGGTATTTCTGGTTAAAGGGAATGAAGTAGATTCATTATAGAAAAAAAAATTAACGAAATAAATATGCAATTATGTACTGAACACAATCTTTCTTTTCCAAAATAATAAACACATATATAACCTAAGAATCTTCTACTAGAACTATACCGCGGCAAATTCAAATTTTCTTGCGTTCTTTTGTCAATAATAGCTTAATTACTCAACGTGATTACATGAAAACTAATTTTGCGCAAATAAATAGAATGTATCAATAAATTACAATTAAAAGTATCACTTACTTATCATTGGTTTTGCGACAAATGGCAATAGACTGAAAAACTAAGAAGAAAATAGTTTATTGCCATTTGTCGCTAAACCAATGATATCTAGGCGATTCTTTTAATCGTAATTTGTTGATACATTCTATGTATTTGCGCAAAATCAGTTTTCGTGTTATCACGTTGAGTAATTAAGCTATTATTAACAAAAGAACGCAAGAAAATTTGAATTTGGCGCGCTACACGTTCCAACTTAAATTGTATGGACTAAACTTATAAGAGGTTCATTTTCTTGACGCCAACAAAAGAAAAAAATAGTCTCTTAAAGAGACATGGTCTCTTACTGTTGGCCTCATTAGTAAGCTCAAAGTCGCGCAGCGAGCTATGGAGCGAGCTATGCTCGGTGTTTCCCTGCGAGATAAGCTCCGGAACGAGGAGATCCGCAGGAGAACTAAAGTGACCGATATAGCTCTTAGAGTTAGTAAGTTGAAGTGGCAATGGGCAGGCCACATCGCTCGTAGAACTGACAACCGATGGGGAAGAAAGGTTCTCGAGTGGCGACCACGAACCGGAAGACGCAGCGTGGGCCGGCCCCCCACTCGGTGGACCGACGACCTGGTGAAAGCCGCGGGGAGCCGATGGATGCAGGAGGCGAGCAGCCGCTCAAGGTGGCGTGCTCTGGGGGAGGCCTATGTTCAGCAGTGGACGTCTTCAGGCTGTTAATGATGATGACAAAAGAAAAAGGATTTGAATTCATTGTGATCATGAAGATGAAGATAACAGAAGAATAACGAGTTCGCGTGTATAAGCTTATTTAGTCGTACAATATCAGCATAAAGTCGCAATTTTTAAAACTTCTACAAGTCAAAAAATAGCACTGACAGTTTCGGGTACGACATGTGGTTCCCGTGGAAAAGGCGCACAAGTCCGGGTAACACATGGGCCCCACGCTTAGCTCACACTGTTGAAAGACTCCACGGAACAAGCCCGCTCATTTTGCAGCGTCATCTAGTTTTATAACGGTTTTTAGCATATTTTTGATCTACGCTGTTTTCTTGGTGTATTGGCTTCCTCTTTTACTTGTTCCATAATGAAATCAAGCCACAAATGGTGAAAAAATTCCAGGGGTTTTATAATGGAACTACTGTAATACTGGAAACAACGGAAGTGGACGTTGGACGTCTGAAGTAGTTTTACATCATCATTGCATTAGTATACAGACCTTTGACCATACGATTAACATTCCGTGCATGATACCTTACTACTACCAAATGTTGTTATTTGACTGTTTGTAAAATAAAATATTTCATGCGCAGAGTTGCGCCTGATACCTACTTACCTATACCAAATTTTTTGTCAGGCCTAATACCTAGTTCAGTTGGTAGTAGCCCTGCCTTCTGATCTGTAGGTTGTGGGTTCGATTCCTACCCAGGACAAACATTTGTGTGATGTACATAGGTGCTTGTTCTGTGTCTGGGTGTTATATTGTATTCTATGTATGTATTTACAAACAAAAAGTATCTAAGTATTGTATCACTTATCTCCATTCCGGTTTCCATAGTACATAGTCCGTTTTGTGAAATGTCCACAAATATTTATTTATTTATTTTACTTCCATCCTAAAATGCGCCACTTTTTGCATATTTTTATAATAAGAACCCCGCAAAGTAATAAAACTAAACAAGAAATATATTGGAACTGCCTAAAATTGCAAGCAAAGTACCTAGGCATCGCCGGGTGGCAGCACAGGTATAATATGTACCAGGGTTCATGGTTACGTCGGAGTACCGTGCGTGGACTCTGCGTTAGTTTTGAGTTTTTAAGCAACGAGCGCAGTATGTTTTGTTGTTTGCCATTTCCTTAAGTTTCTGAATTAAGACACAATAATGTCGGTCATTCTTAAAAGTTTTGTGAGGGCTTACTACTTCTTCAATGAAGATGTAGCAGGTAAGTACATATTCTTGAGTCTGAATATTAAGCAATAACCCGGAGTTTTTCTTGTTCTTATGGTAGAAAACCGGGAATTTGTTGTGCTGTTTTATAATTTTTTTCTTTATAGAGGTAAAGGTTATTAGATCATTTATAATTCATTATCTTCCTACTGCAAATTAAACTGCCCTGGCACTGGAACACACAGACTAGAATTGATTCATGCATGTACTGTATATGTTGATTGATAGCTACTACAAAAAAAATAAGCACGGTCCAATTAAACGGATTACGCAATCGTGTTATGAGAAATGCGTTATTAAGTTTGAACACGCATGAATTACAGATAATTTTTCATTACTTTTCTTCACCTTGAATATCTGGAAATTAATTCCAGATCAGAGAACCCAAGAATGGTTCCTAATGAGGACACCATGGCCTGGCCTGGGCATACTGGCGCTCTACCTCATGACAGTATTCAAATGGCTTCCGGCATACATGAATAAAAGACCTGCGTATGACTTGCGCGGGCCCATTGCTGCGTATAATGTGCTTCAGATTATAGGATGTGCCTATGTGGTTTACCAGGTAAGTTGGAGTTGATGATATACAATTTTAATTACGCTCAATTCGCACTAGTGCTAGTTTATGATTCGCCCTGTAAGAGCAACGCAGCTGCCACTATGGACACAGACAAATTATAAAAAACAAATGCTTTAGGTATATTTATCATATTATGAAAACTGTTTCATAATTTAGATTGGACGCGAGTATTTCTTAACATCTCAAAAATATATTTCTTTATCTTTTCAGAGTCTTGTATTAGGGTGGCTTAGTCATTACAAGTTTATATGCCAGCCGGTAGATGAAGGGCCATACGACTTGGAATATGCCTGGAGGGTCTGCTATGGCTACTTCGTATTGAAACTCACAGATTTGTTAGATACGGTAAATATCGATTTTAGATCTTATAACAAATCGTATCATGGGCCATAGTTCGTTCGTTTCGCATAAGTATAATATTAGCGAAACAGTGTAAGAATAACATTAGTGTAATAATGAGCGAGTGTGACGCTCCGTAGTAAAACTTCGAAAACGACTTTGAAACCGACGCACCCTAAATCACCCTTCGAATCCCGTTCGGCCCGGCATCAATTATTTTTATGTTACACTTCCACTCGCTCTTACGTGCTCAAGAATCACAAAATTCGAGATCATAATATTATGTCATCTATCAACCCGCACTTGAATAGCGTGGTGGATTATGGGATACCCTCGCTCCCAGTGAATGTAGCCTGTAGGCCGGTATCCCAGTAGAGGAACTCGTAAGTTCGACTCATGCGAACAAACGGCAGAATAACTGAACAATAAGAACAAACTATTGACGTATTATAAACTAGTTGACCCGCCCCGGCTTCGCACAGGTTAATTAGTTTTACGTCCTAACCCTGTTTATGGGTAAGAGGGAAGCGAAAGGGAAAAAGGTAGCCGGGCTATTACCGTCCGTCAATTCATCCTTTTCCCTTTCCCTTCTATCTTCCCTTCGACAGGATGAGTATAAATAAAAAAATAATATACAAACCAAAAAAATCTTGCATAAATATTACATTCTTATTGCTTTGTGCAACCCGCACTTGGCCGTTTTATAAAACATAAAGTATCCTAAATGATTATTCTGAAAAATAATCTATACCATACCAAATTTCAGCGAAATCCGTTCAGTAGTTTCAGCGTGATGCGTGTTCAAAGAAACAGACAGACAGACAAAAAATTCAATAAAATTGTTTCCACTTTTATATCGATGAAGTAATGCAATCAAAATTTTCAAAAAATATTCAATATATAGATAAAAGAGCAAATCTAGATCTAGACAAGCATGTACCATCGTAGACCGCATCGTCACTTCCCATCAGATGAGATTGCGGTCAAATGCGGGCCTATTTAGTTGTAAAAAAAAATTGTTTATGAAAGAGTGATACTGCGTCGTACCCACAAGAAAAATCACTTGACGAGAATACACAGGAGAAATATTACAAGAGCCATTACAACTATTATGTATAGATGTTATAATCATTATTATTACTTAAATTACAGATATTCTTCTTATTGAGAAAGAAAGAAAACCAAGTCACTTTCCTACATGTCTACCACCACTTCGGAATGGTCGCTGTGTCCTGGGGAATAGTAAAATGGGTTCCGGGTAAGAAATATTTAAGGGAAACTTGCATGAGTATTTAGCCAAGCTACTTGCCAGTATAGTAGGTATCTGTGCTACTTGCTGTAGCACAGTCCGGTAAATCAACGAGTAACAGTGGTGCATCCTGTTTGACATAACGAGATACATCGCAACTTGGGCTTAGCGAAAAAATCCAGTATAAATGATAGCTACATTCGCAACCGCTATTCATAAAATATGTTTTCAGAATAGGCTAGTGTCCTGCTATTGAAAATTAATATTTTTAATATTGTGTTTTCATAATGTAGGTTAAAAATGAATGCAATGAAGACAATTTTGTCTACCGTCCGTGCTAACCCAGCTGGAGGACTAGTAGATAATGCTATTTAGCATTAAGTTCATCAATGTACACCTTTGTGCTAAACTATTAAATAAATAAATGCAATAATTGAAAAAAATAGTATAATCGGTAAATAAATCACGGAGTAATAAGCTTTCAAAGTTTCTAGAGGGGGCGTCGCCAGTCCCTTTGAGCTTTGAGCTTCCCCACAGTTACTATGAAAACGCACGTTTGTGACGTAACATTGCAAAGAGATTGCATGTAAAGCTACCACAGCTTAGTAATAAGGTACTATGAAGGTGAACGAACTGACGTCACGCACGTTTGAATGGCAGTTCAAACGTGCGTGACTTCAGTTCAGGAATAGAAAGAGACATATCTCTTTCTATTCCTGTACTTTAAAATGAAAAAAAAAAATGAAAATGAAAATTATGTTTATTACCAAAGAATACACATTAAAGTTTATACCTATTTTGCAAAATCTTATTAGTCTAACAAATATAAGTAGGTATAGCCCATGAGGAACATTAGCAGCCGTGCTAGGTCGTACCTGTGTTACAGCTGCCAATATCTTCCTCCTGTGTAGTAACAGTACAGGAATAAACAAAAATTAACAAATAAGCCCCTACCCAAAAAAAAAAATATTTCAATGGCCATTAAAGATGTCAATTCAACAAAAAAAAAAACATGAATTATTTGCTCAAGAGATTCTAAAAATATTTCCGGCAACCATACACTACGAAATACTGTTTGGGGTAAGCCGAAATAAAAGTGCGTGGAAATAAGTACAAGGCCTGTAGGGTAGCACGGCCGGCAGACAAAACTGTCCTTCTCCTGTTTCACCCAAAGCAAGTATGAAGAAAGTGACGTAAAACGGGGAAGACAACCCTGTCCACCGTTCATGCCAACCCAGCAGCCGTGAGGACACAGACATGCGCCCAGCACGGACGGCTGCGATATTGGAGTAGGTATTTCAACATTATGTTGTGTATTGCAAGTTGCCTTGCAATACACAACATAATGCTAAACAAAATGCTTGTAACTTTGTAATTTTTTTGAGATATTTAATTTTTGTTTTCACGGCTGTTTATTTTTTGTTTATTATTAATTTGTGCAATAAAAAATAGCACGACACAAGCCTATTAATCTGACAACCGGCTCTAACCAGTAGAACGTCGACACGTTGCAACACAATGAAATTATGAATGAAAACTGTGCACTCGACAAAGTTTCGATTTGATAACAAATGTTTTGTATATTCCACAGGTGGACACGGCACATTTATAGTGACTATAAATTCTTTCGTACATATAATCATGTACATGTATTATCTGCTGACCGTTTGGGATGAATCTTACAAGAAGTCTTTATGGTGGAAGAAATACGTTACGCAAGTGCAGATTGTAAGTACCTACCCAACAGACACAGTAATAGCATGGAACAAGTAGGAGAGGAATGCCAATACACTAAGAAAACACCGTTTATCAGAAATATGCCAAAAAAACCCGTTTTAAGTCTAAGACTAACTCTTGTCATAGGTGTATTTCGTAGATCATTATGGCACAAAAATCCAACAGCATCTTTACGTGAAAAAATGTAATTGTGCTATAAAATATAAACTGTATTTTGTGACTCAATAAAGATTGATAAAAGAAACTACCTTCAACAGCAATCCTATAATAACCACCAAAGAGCTGCTGTGTACACAGCGCTGCAGTAGAGACGATGTTGGTTAACTTTAAGGCAAACGGTAGGGCAAACAAGGTGTTTTTTGGCACGTTTCCTGGCGAAATTAAATCTGGGAGTTTTTAAGGCTAGAGTGAACCGGTATCTTCTAGGCAAGCATGCTCCATCGTCAACCGCGTCGTCACTTACCACCAGGTGAGACCGTGGTCAAATGTTAGCCTACCGTTGATAAAAAAATTAGAGCATGTGGAGCTTTGAATTTAATATATCATGCAGTTCATATCTTTAAGTATGCCGCGATGTCCGCAAATACAAGATAAATACATTTAGCTCGATAGAAAAAAATCGCAATCTTCCCTCGATAAATTTGAATGTACCAATTTTACTCAGTTTCTATTGAATATATTTTAACAACAAAAAAAATTGTGTATTCCCAACAATCATTCAGGTGTTGTGATGACATCGTAATTCTGAAAAATACTATATAAACATAATTAATTAAAACCAGTCTCAAAATCAGTCATTGCGTGCGTTGTCTTTGTCGAAAGGGCCGCGCTGAAGTTCAGACTGAATTGATATTTAAGTCTACGACGTTAAGGTCGCTGTTTATTTGAACGGATTTTGATCTGCTTATCTGGCCCTACCCGGCGCCTTAACTTGATATATGTTACTGTTTTCAGATCCAGTTTACAATCCTGCTGATACATTTCATAATGTTAGCGGCGGCGCCATCCGATTGCGGCTTCCCGCGACAACCAGTATTTATACTCATCCCCCAAAACTTATTTATGGTTATATTGTTCGGAGACTTCTACTATCGCTCTTATATTAAAACTAAAAAGGCCTGATTCATCAAAAAGACTAAGGCTAGCCTTCATCTATAAAATAAAAGACTTATTAAAAAATCAGTTTTATTTCAGTTCTAATATAGGTATTATACCAATGCTTAACTTATAATACTACTATGACTAATAGAATCTACTAAATAGATAATGAAAGGGGTCGCTTCACAGCGAATTATAAAATCACTTGCTTATTATAATAGGATACAAACAATGTGTGGAAAAAATCTGAATAAAATACAATCATAGGTTCACGGCAAAGACACACGCGGTTACTTAATAATATAATTATGTACTTGGATTGGAAATTATACTCATAATGGAGATTGACATGATGATGATACAAAAATACGATACATAGATAAACTTTAATAGTTATTGTAATTGGTAAAACGTTCCGAGTAGTCCGCTTTGTATTATTAGACAATTTCTTACTACTTCAGCTATCCGCAAATAGACTCAATATTTTATACAAATATGAATTCAATTTGCTTATGTTCAAAATTTACGCTTGATATCAGAATCTACTCGCATGCTGTGTATGAACAAGCTATATGCAATTGTTTCCAAACCAACCTTTGCCATTTTTTTTTAATTATTATAAACGTACCTTGCATTCGTATATTTATAGCCACATATTTATAATTTAGTTAGGCTCTATCTACTATCAATATTAAATTTAAAATATTGCTGTATACTTTAATATAATAACGGAAATATGTACCTACTTGCTATATAAGTATTAATATCACAGTATAAGCAGTAAATACTAGTCATATTTTTTACTTTTATTTTAGTCTATGGGAAACATAATATATCATTTAATATATTTAGTATTTACCAACCTTTCGAAGGTTGGAAAACACACAGTACAACAGGTTTAAATATAGACAAGTATATTTGTGCAAAGAAAGAAGAGTAAGTACTGGTTTTGTGTGTTGTGGGTATAATAGAATCTACGTATGTGATCGTTTGACGTCATATGATCGTTGCATCATAAGTTTTAAGTATAGCAAAATACAAGTAACATGAAAGATTTAGATTTTTACCGCATAATTAATGTTATAGGTACGTCGGTCGCATACTACAAAATAATGAATTGTCAACATTATTGCGTTAATGAGTGCCCATTATTGGATCAAAGTGACTTAGCAAATATTATGTTCCTCAAATTGAAATTATGCATTATTGTCGCCGTCATACGTCATACGCCGATATTAGTATCGTCACAGTTACACAGCAGTTTTTGTTTCCGTGTAGCGTGTAGTTAGTATACCTACCTACTTACTATTGAATAAATATTTTTGACTACTTATGCGAGTAGATAAAAGTGCTTTAATTTTATTTTTGGAGTTATATAAGACAGATGTACATAATAGTTACTAGGAGAAAATAATGAACAAACCACTTGGAAAAGAACACTGGGTTAAAGCTGTTTTAGGTAGTAGATTGAATATAAATTTATCAACCTATAATATTAAATAATAATAATACAGATAATTTTATGTACTTTATGACAACAGTATGTACTTTATGCCAATACGATAAAGTTGAAAGTTGCCTCTACTCTGATCAAAATAAATGTGTTATATTAGTAAACGAATCAAACGGGTCACCCTGCGTAATCTTGCTATCAGTAAATCCTATATTCTGGGAAGAAAATTCCTAGTGGTAGAGTACTGGCAACGACCCCACTCTTTGCCATCAGATTTTACGTTGTAATGTACTCACAGTTATTGCTGATATAAACTGTCAACGTTACGATTCGTAATATTAAATTATTAGTAGACAAGTATGCTAAATACACAAACACACAATGAGTAGTAATCAAGTAAGTAGTAAGTAGTAAGTAGTTTACTAGGTGGTAGGACTTTTCTGCAAAGTTCGTCTAGGTAGGTACCACCGCTTTACCAGTTATTCTGCCGCCAAGCAGTAGTGTGCAAGCACTACTGTGTTCCGGTTTGAAGGGCATTGTAGCTAGTGAAATTACTGGGCAAATGAGACTTTATGATCTGATCACTCAGTCTAGTAATCTGATTACTAGACCGGGTGATGTCTCAGGATGACATGCGCAGTGCAGTGTCACGCGAAACTTTATTGTTTTAAAGTTCCGGGTGACACTGCAACTGTTATGGGCGGCCGTGTCACTTAACATCAGGTGAACGACTTGCTCGTCACGTCATTCAATCACATTAAAAAAAAAAAAAAAAAAAGTAGTGCACTAAATACTTACATTGGTTACATTTATATTGGTGTCAAGTCTGCAAAGCGGCAGAATTCGCTAAAACTTAATATCACATCACCAATTGCCGTGTTTTCCTCCTAAACTGAAGATAATAAGCACATATTATAACTATATACAGCAATGCCGTACTGAATTAACATATCTATCCACTTAAGTTATTATTATTGCCGCATGTGCTACGGATACCTATTGCATGACGATTGTTGAAAATTTTTACCTGTTACTATGATGATTACTTATGAAAAAAATATACCAAATCATATGATTTTCAAGAGATTCACATGCCATCAGAATAAACGGGCTTTCATCAAAAACAAAATCTTAGGCATTAGGATAAACTTCCGTTTTTGCCGTAAAAGTGTGTGAGAAGGTTTAGGTATGTATCCATAATCGCCGTAGAAGTGTCGCATCGCTGCTAGCTCAAGCGCGACAACAGATTTTCTTTGAAGAGGTCTATGACATTGCTTTGGCAAAAAGAATTTATAACATCTTTCGTCAAACAAATAGAGGTGGACACGGCGGAGCTATCGACTTCGTCATCTCGAGGCGACCTCGTTTCATTCACGTAACGTTTTTTGTTATCCTCCAATAATTTAACAAGTTCTTGTCCGGTAATTATAGGAGCTATAGCCATCTTGTTCGCCGGGTTGTCTACCAAGGCCTTGAGATCGTATTCAACGTGTACCGTGTCTGGGGTTGATTGGTCGTCCTCGACAGTTCTCTGCCGTTTAATGCGGTGCGTCTTGCGCTTTTTGTCTAAACACTGATCGGCGGCTGCTTCCAGTTGTAAGAACAGCACTGCCAGTGGCGTATCCGGTAAATCATCCTAGAATGACAATATTTCATATTTAGATAACCTTTTGGAAACTTATTCAAGAATTATATGACACTAGCTGCATCCCGCTTCTTCACAGGCGTGCGCATAGACTACAGTTTATGGCGATAAAAAGTATACCATGCCCCTTTACAGGGTTCAAACTACTTCAAACTATTTTCAAACTTTTATTGCCCTGTGCCGACGTGTTCAGGTCATATAAATGCAGGTTCCTATACAATAAATTGATACTGTTGAGTCAGACAACTCAGAGATGTGATCATCACCCATAATAAATGCATATAAGAAAGGTCAATCGAATGTGTAAGAGCATTTATAAAATCATAATATCCTATTATATGCGCTAAGGCTCTGATCAGAAAGATGTTAATAGCACATCGTCAACGGACAGCAAAACAACTACAACTAAATAAATAGATTGCCTTACATCATCCATCACGTTTACTAAAGATGACTTCATTAGTTTAATTGTTTGCATGATCTGTGGTAGGTAAAGCTACTGAACCGATTTTGTAAATTCGACTAGAAAGCTACATTAGGTATTCCCAATATTATATTATGCTGATTTATTGTGGTTACTAGTTTGAGCCCGCGGCTATAGGCCTCCCCCACAGAGCGCTACTTTGAGGGGATGCTTGCCTTTTGCATCCATCGGCTCCCTGCGGCTTTAACCAGATCGTCGATCCACCTAGTGGGGGGCCGGCCTACGGTGCGTCTTCCAGTTTATGGTCACCACTCGAGAACCATTCTTCTCCATCGGTTGTCAGTTCTACGAGCGATATGGCCTGCAAATTGCCATTTCATATTAAAACTAATATACTTACTTCGGTGGGGTTGACGATCTGTTTAACAGTTTCCTGGGGAAGGTCCTTGCATATTTGCGCGACAAAAATCTTGACGGCTGCTTCGGCCAACCGAGACGATTTATCTTCTTCCTGTAAACAACATAATTTTCATTCGTTAGTTATTTTCATTAAAATAAATTAAAAACAGTTGCATATACTAACATGAGGCAGCCACATGTTAAGTGAGATGTTGACAGGGTCTTCATTCTGAACGTAGTGCCACCATCCATGGGGAACCACAAGTGCATCGCCTGCTGATAGATCCACCACACGGGCCCCGGTCAAACCTTGAATCAAACAGTTACGTTCACCAACAATTCTTTATTCTATGCCGAAACTTAAACGCTTCACCGAGGGAACTCTTAGCTCACATGTTGGGTGCACAGTTTTCATTCAGAAATCTATCGTTATGCAATGATGTGTTTCAATACTTGAGACTATATTAAAAGCGAAATAGCACTACCTGGGGCCGTACCGTAACCTTTTTTCCCCATCATACATTCATAAGTTATACCTAGGAGGAAATAAGCTAAGCTAAGCTTACATAAGCTTTAATTTATTCTGTTTCACCTCTTTATGGGAATCCCGAAATAAGTGTGCGTCTACATTATAAAAAACTATTATAAACTATTGTCCATGTCCATGTTTCACGTTTTTATAATTAAAGTAGTTTTGGCCATTGATTTATCATCAGGACATTGCCTCCAGACTGGTACAGGGTAATTGAGGATAATATTTGTACGTGCGTCTAATATGCTAGGTTTTATCATACGGAATAGTAAAATCTTCAAAAAAAACACACCAAAATTCTTCTGTACAATACACTGGTACGTAGTGTGTTAGAATATTGTCCAGTTGTCTGGAGGCCTCACTACGCCACACACACGCTCAGATTTGAACGGATTCAGAAAAGATTTATGCGTCATTTATGTTATGTTAGCAGATTACACAAGCGCAAGATGTCATATAATGAAAAACTGGATCACTTCAAAATATCATCTCTCGAAAAGCGTAGAAAATTTGTGACCTAATTAATATTCTTGTATAAAGTTTTAAATAACCATCTAGATTGTCCTCAGTTGCTAAAACATTTTAGATTTCGGGTACCCCGTGGAATACCTAGTCGCGCTGTCTCATTGCTTGTCCCGCCGAGCCGCACTACAGTGTATGGCAGTAACTCACCGATCCCTAGGCTATGCAGATTATTAAATGAATGGTTTAGCAGTGGACTAAAAGATATTATCACTGTCAAAATACACCATTTTCGTGAGCATTTGCTCAAGAAAATACCTAATTAAAATCTTCAAACTTATTACATTTCTTTTAATATTTCTTTCTCTTCATTTAGTTACTGACTTCTCCTTGCCGAGAAGTACTGTACTCTCATAACTTTTAATTATTATTTTTTTTTAATTTAATTGTTATTCTTTTAAAGTGTTTAAGCATGCAGTGTTTGCCTGTAATTAATTGTACATTTAGTTTTATTATGGTCATGTTTGTTAAGCTAGTTTTAGTGATATGATTGTTGGCAGACCTATGAAATAAAATAAAATAAAAATAAAATAGACTATATTAAAAGCGAAATAGCACTACCTGTAGGGTTAGCACGGCTGGTAGACAAAACTGTCTTTCCCCTGTTTTACTCCAAGCAAGTATGAAGAAAGTGACGTAAAACGGGGAAAGACAATTTTGTCTACCGTCCGTGCTAACCCAGCTGGGGCCGTACCGTAACCTTTCTTCCCCATCATACATTCATAAGTTATACCTAGGAGGAAATAAGCTAAGCTAAGCTTACCTAAGCTTTAATTTATTCTGTTTCACCTCTTTATGGGAATCCTGAAATAAGTGTACGTCTACATTATAAAAAACTATTATAAACTATTGTCCATGTCCATGATTCGCGTTTTTATAATTAAAGTAGTTTTGGCCATTGATTTATCATCAAGACATTGCCTGCAGACTGGTACAGGGTACTGGTAATTTGAGGATAAAACAAAACCACAAAGCATTAAAAAAATGATGCTTCACAAGCATAGTTTTTTTTCGTGCCCTGTGCTCACCACGTAACTCTTGAATGTTGATGGGGCAAAAGAAATTCAATTCACTGTAAATGCTAGACTCTTCATAAGGCACCCTAGAAGGCTTCAGCCCTCCACTTTCAGGAGGAAACAAAATCCAACGTTTCCTAAAACAAAACAAGGCACTGTGATTAGTCTCCAATTTTTTTATCAGCCCTTGTAGTTTCTAATCAGTGATTAGAGTAGGTAGGTAGGTACTTAGAACTATTTAAGGTCAATTACCTTAATTGTATAATTAATTACGTCAATATTATGGACATACGGCTGGGATGCCGGGATTTTTAAATCGCCCATCGCACTCGCTCACTCGCTCTATAGCCCAACGAGACAACTATAGGAACTACACACTCACTTCTCGCCAACTCGCATCTAGTTTCTAGCTCTAAGAGCCTCGACAAAACCTTGTTTTTAATTCTAGTTTTAGAAAACTAGAATTAAAAACATAAGTTTTAAGGTTTGTTATAGGTCCTGTAGGGTTAGCACGGCCGGTAGACAAAACTGTCTTTCCCCTGTTTTACTCCAAGCAAGTATGAAGAAAGTGACGTAAAACGGGGAAAGACAATTTTGTCTACCGTCCATGCTAACCCTGCTGCTGTAGGGTTAGCACGGCCGGTAGACAAAACTGTCTTTCCCCTGTTTTACTCCAAGCAAGTATGAAGAGTGACGTAAAACGGGGAAAGACAATTTTGTCTACCGTCCATGCTAACCCTGCTGGAGGATATGAGGCATGTCCCGCTAGGAGTAATAGTTGTTCTGTGGGCATGTCCATGAACACAATAATTATGTTGCAAGAACCAAAAATTGCTCTACCTAATTAATAGTAATTATTAATTAATAACACAGGCAAGAGAATCAGATCTTGTCTATTTGTGCCTACCTATGTAAGTCATGTCATAATATTCCATTATTGTAAATAAATGAACATATTCTTCATATTGTAATTATGTAGTGTAGTTTGTAGTTATAGGATATTTTTCTTTTGTTTCAGATACCCTAAATTCAAAATTCCGTTTTTATTATTATTTCTCTTTTGACACGACGCTGGCAAAAATGCGGTAAACAATTGCCATAAAAAAACTCTTTTATGGTATTGTTCAAATTCAAAACTATAAATTTGAATCTAGAATGGATTTTGAACTTACTTTCCATGCACTTGAGTCACAATATTGACCCCATATGTGTCTCTGTGAACTGGTGTGTGTGCACCAGCACTGCCAACCCAGAGGGTGGTGTCTGCTGGTCCCTTGTCTGCATACCCAAACCGCTGCCATGATACTTCCTGATAATTTAAATTATACACCTATTTTGAGTCCTGTACTGGGATAACTGAGCCTTAGAATAAAATAAATTAATTTCAGACACAACACAAACATAAATATTGTATAAAACTTACGGATTCCACATGGCCTATATGCAAGTGAAGCACTAGGCAAGCATGTATAATGTATATACCATCATAGATCACGTTGTCACTTTCCATCAGGTAAGATTGCAGTCAAATGCAGGCGTATTTAGTCATAAAAAAAAAATATAAATAAATGATATATGCTTATTTTATTTCCTTGCAAGTAGGTTCATAAAAATATGATGTTATGTATACATATAAGATACTAATTAAGTAGGTAACTAACTAAAATTACAACTTTTAATTATTAGGATCATCATCATCATTAACAGCCTGAAGACGTCCACTGCTGAACATAGGCCTCCCCCAGAGCACGCCACCTTGAGCGGCTGCTCGCCTCCTGCATCCATCGGCTCCCCGCGGCTTTCACCAGGTCGTCGGTCCACCGAGTGGGGGGCCGGCCTACGCTGCGTCTTCCGGTTCGTCGTTGGGGTTGGTAGCCGGGCGTCTGCCGGGGATTCTTCGCACCCCTTGCCCTGCCGTTACCGTGGCCGCTACCGTAGCCACGGGATAGCAGAGCTGCCGGGGACTGGGGGCCGTTTTTATTTGTGCTTGTCATTAGGGGGGGGGGGGGGGGGGGGGGGTTTGCCATAATCACCACGCTTGGCAGGCGGCTTGGTGATCGCAGTAGGTGAAGATTGATTATCACCAAGACCGAGGGGAACGCTGCAACCCATTCCCTGGATATTCCCTTAGCCGCCTTCTACGGCACCCACGGGAAGAGATGGGGTGGTCCTATTCGTAACCGGGACCACACGGCATTATTAGGATACCTAAGTATGATATTTGCAAACCTGTGTTGCAAAGACTGATGCCTGATGTAGTCGTAAACAGCCTGTATCACAGAATTCACAAATGAAACAAATGTTGAGTTTTAGGGTCAATTCACATAGAGCAGCAAAATGCTCGAGCAGTTTTGAAGTGCTATGGGAATATAAACCTTATTCCATTTATTTGTTTTTGGACAAACAGCACAGTTGGTAAATAAGTTGCTAAAATACCAAGTAATATAGTAACAATAATGAACCGAGCATAGATAACTTGAGTTATTGTCGATGTCAATAATTAACACAGTTATCGTTATTACAATAGGACTTAAATGACGAATTTAACATAAAATGGTGAGTCAGCAGGAAGCAAGTGGGACAAACAGAGCACAGTTGGTAAATAAGTAGGTAAGATAACAAGTAATGTAGTAAAAATGCTGAACCGAGCATAGACAAAATACTTCGGGTCATTGTCTAAATCAATAAACACAGGTGTAGTCGTTGATAATGCATTAAAACGAAAAATCCAACATGGTGATTTAGCAAGTAAACTGTCATTGGGTAGGTACAGTACTATAGAAACTTATCATAAACAATATGTCGAGTGTCAAATGCCACTTATAGAGGCCAACATACCACAAATAGAGTGCATAAAATGATATGTTAGTAAAATAAATTGATTTAATTTTTTTTCACCCCTTATCTATCGAGTGTGTGGGGTGTGTGATATGTCAAAAAGTAGTAAATAATATGGACATTAATAGTACCAGAGGAAATAACCGGCACTCTCTCGAGCCCAGAGTTAAATGGGATTTAAATGGCATTAAAACGAGAAATCAAACATAAAATGGTGATTTAGCAGGTAAACTGTCATTGGGTAGGTACAGTACTATAAATAAATAAAATAAATAGAGTTAAATGAGATTTTCTGTTTTTTCCATACATTTTTATTTTCAAAAAAATATTTAAGCGTCAGAATCGCCCAAGGAGCGTAAATATGATAATAGTGGAGCTTCTATAACGATTTGCCGTTGACTTTTGCAACGAAAAACAATTTTTTTTTCAGATGGCTAAGTCTATGGAACCATGATTTTCGACCGTGTGCCGTAAGTTTTGCGAAGCGCACATGCTACCGCTCGGCCACCATCGCTCTCACTGTTACTACAAGAGTAAAATCATACCTTATAAAGTTCGTTATTGGCCGAAAACCACTCGTGAAGATATTTATAATCAAAATACATCCATTCATCACTGGAAGTCACCGACTCAAGAAATTTTTTAAAAGTCATGTTCTTCACTTTGCATTTTCTCTCCCAACAAGGTTCATCAGACTGAAAATCCTTGTTCATACAGCGAAATGGAAATTCCTTGTCTCCAAATGTGTCTGTCCACTTTTCCACGCTCCATCGGCACAACGCCCAATTGTTAACGAATCCATGAAACACTACCGGAACACTAGCCTTTGCTATTATAGAACGAGCAATTTCATCAGTGATGGTAGACATTTATTTCAACGACCAAGTAGACAGTAGAGAAATTTATATTTACGCTACGTGAGTGCTAGCCGGTTACTAGTTGTTTAGTTATGAATACTACTCACGTTAGTTTCTATGATATTAAATTTATATTTATTAACAAAAAATAGTTTCTGTTAAAAAATTACAGTAAGAGAAATATTTTCAAAGTACAAACGCAGCGCAATCAAAGAGTATGTAACCACAAATATCTACTATACTCACTGACCTCTATAATACACTTGTATTATAGAGGTCAGTGACTAGACTAGTCAAAGACAGATAGGACAGCTCCATATGATTGACAATTAGTTCTCGTGTCTGCGCTAAGCGCTGGGGTCGCCATAGTGACGCACCTAGCTCCATATTCAAATATCGATATCGATAGCATAGTGACGCGCCACGGCAAAAAAATTTAACATGAAAGTTACATAGGAAGTTATTATTATTATTTTAACCTATTACATTTTAATACTACAGGAAGATGAAGCACCTGCTAATAAGGATTAAATGAAACAAATGAGACTGAAATAGCTTTTATTTATTTTTATTTCTTAGTCTAAGTGCTTTGTATTTTTACTGCCATTTTTAGGCCATTTTTTGGGGTGATACCATTTTTATTTTAATTATTTATTTTTGCTATTCAAATTGAGTTTACTCACCAGATAAGCTCAAGGGAATCCCGTGCAACACTTCATTTGCAGTGAACAAGGATATCCATGCAAAAGACGGTTACCCATCCTATCAAATTGGGGGTATATCAAAGTGATTTTGGCGAACACGTTTGTTCACTAAGACAGACCACTGAGCTCAGTATTTGTAGGAATCAGAAAAGACAACCATGGTTCTCGTAATTTATCGTCCCTTGAGATACTTCACAGGCGATGAGTTTTATTAGTTGAAAGCTTCAACATGACATTTTTGCGTCGCCATAGTGTTAATCAATAACCATAGTCACCACCCATGCTCAACTGATTAAGTTAATTGGTATATAATTTGAAATTAGCCACTCACGTGCCACGCTCCGCGCGCCGCTATCCCTTGTGTGCCACCTGAGATTTAGTAATGCGCGGCAGGGCGTCAAGTGGTAAACTAATCGGTTCTAACTAAGACACCTAATGACTATTTACCTATTGAATGACTGCTGTCTCAAGTGTACAAACCAGGCTTTAAATTGTAATTAAGTTGATTATTCTAGGTGATGTCATTATTTTTCAATAAATAGTTAAAAAGTTAAATAGGTTTTATTTTGAAATCTAAAGTGACAACACTACTTTTTTTCATATTCGAAATAAAGTTTAATTCAATAGCTTTAAAATGACACCAAAATATTTAATCATGTCCTAGAAAAAAATTTAACGGCAATCGTAACTATATTGTGCCGGACGCATGTTCGAACACGCTCAGTTGGCGAGAATTCATCGAGCATTTTAGGCCGTTTACAAACGTTAATTTTATTCCATTAAATTCCAGTTCCGAATTCGATTCCGATTATGCAAATAAGACGAGAGAGGTATTATAATTTTAATACTTTTATATTAATAGTCGACATTATGCTACACTAATCACAGATAATTAATAGTTATAATAAAACCAGTACTACCATCACTACCACCACTACTACCAGTACAGTTACACCATTATTATAATAAAATTAGTAAATATTTACCATAGTTAAATTTATCAATAATTAAACAATGACTTTACTTAATTATTGATGAATTAATTAAGTGCTAGATGAAATAATATTTTAACTGACCGAATTTAAAATTAATAATATCCTTTTAAAAACTGACTTTAATCCGCTAAATTACATACTGAGAAAAACATAGATGACAATTTTTTTTCTAGTGTTTTTTTTTTTGAAAATCTAAATTACTGAGCCAATTATGATGAAATTATAACTGTTCATTTACTGCCTTTGTTATGTTTTTATTTAGTTTGTGCAGCTTTATTGATTGTCTACAAAAGTAATTTCATACATAGTTACATAGTTAACAAAATGAAAAAGTACCAATGTAACGTAACCATTATTTAATACATACATTATTATACATACAAAATCCCTCAAGTGCCGTCACTTGTTGAAAGCACTGGCTCTCTCAAGGCCACTGGCTGTATCTGCCGCTCTTCCATATTTGCTAAAACCATTTTATAAAGTTAGTAGAAAGCGCATGCTTTATTTAATTGCTCACCTAACCCGAACACACAAAAAAAATGAAAAAAGTTAAATACTTATTTATTCAAATTATTAACCTAATACTTAATTTTTTGCGAAAATCACGTAACCGCCACCCCCTCCCCCCCTTTTTGTAAAGGAAGGTTCCACTCCCCTCTCCCATCTCCCCCCCCCCCCCCCCCCCCCTAAACTTTATATAACACTCACTTAGCACCACTAAAGCAAAGCCTACCTATATAAATTATATCCATACAAAAACTGAAAAATGTTTGTTTTTTTTTTGTGAGCACAAAAAAATATATTATAGAAACTTAAAGTTTTACAAATTATAATTTCTTGGAGAAAAGCAAAAACAAGACTAATATGCACATTCATTATTAACATCATTTTTGGCGTCTGTTGCGAGCCTATTTCGTAAAAAGACCCGTTCCACGCAAGTTCAGTCGTACTGCCGTCACCAAGTAATGTTCAAATAAACCCCTTTCCGTGATCTTACACCATAGGATACATGTTTTTGGTATCAATTTGTTCGTAAATAAACACTCTAGATAGATATCTAATCATAAATTCTTTAAACTAATAATTTATGAAGTAGTATTTAAATGAAGACAACTAGAGCCGCATTGAATTTTTTTCCTACAAGTCTTTTTACTTGATACATCCAACTTATTATATACTTACTCATCAAAAAATTATACCATTCGAAAGAACATTAAATTACGAACAAAATGATGTATAATTACATTAGAAAATATGGACCCAATCTACTCACAGTTAATATTTCTGCTGCACGCACTACGTTGACACAATCACGGAACAACAATTTTATTCTCTTTGAGCACAGATCTTGCAAACTTCGATAGATTATTCACAAAGTACCAAGAAAAGCTGGTACCAGGCGTTTATACTGTAGCTAATTTCAAGACCTAGCTGTCAAGGTCAATATTTTCATACCATAGAGCCAAATCCGTTATATTTTACGGTTTTTAGGTAGGCCCGACCGACCGACCAGTTTTATGGTCCGTGGCACATAAGGTTTTGCAGGATCCGCCAGTTTACTGGCGCGTGGCACGTGAGTGGTTAGAGCGATGGTGGCAGAGTGGTAACATGTGCACTTCGCAATCTTACGGCACCAGGTTCGATCCTAGGCCTTGCACCGATGATTTATCTAGTAAGTTATGTGCAGTTTTCGATGCCATCCGTGCCTCGGAGAGCCGTCGGTCTCGGTTGTCATAAGACCATCCATGGCAATCGTTACGGGTAGTCAGGCGCCTGATAGAATCTGACACCAGCGGGGTGATCATGTAACTTTGATAGCAATGCAACAAAACAAATTTCAATTCAAATTTGAAAATTTCCATAGTAACTCTGTACATAAGCTGCGTACTGCAACTGTCAAATCCATACATTTTTGTGTTTCTATCGGTTGCCAACAAGTTACATGATCGCCTAGCAGGTCTAACCATCCTTGTTACTGGTTCCTTATGGGTTGCGAGATCAGATGGCAGTCGCTCAGGGCCAGATCTTGTATAAGGGCAATTTGAGTTTCAGCCCAGCGCGCCGTGGAGATAAAGGGCCCTCAGCCCCCACTGAAATTTAACGGGTCTTATCTAGATTTACTTATAAATGTGCGAAACCTAAACTATCAGGATTAACGAAAAACAAGAACAGCTGAGAATTAGGCAAACTCACGGTCCGATCCTGTAGTCGCTCGTGTAATTCTGGTAGCTTGCCGCTACAGATTAGACTGGGAGCTTGGGAGCCGACCCCAATAACAAATGCGAAATAGGAAAGAGGCAAAGAGGATGATGATAATGATATATTCATTTGAAATTATACCCAAAAAGCCAGAAAAACTACGAATTATACCGAGTAATTAGGTTGTGTTATGTACATCATTTCCATGACAACAACGCAATTGACTTTTGACATTATAGAAGTCACGTGATGCAAAGAAAACGTCGGAATGCGTGCGACACGAGCGTTTCGTGGAGACATCGGTACTAAAGCTGACCCGGGCCGTATGTAACTAATGCACAGAGCAATATCCAATCCCCCGATACTTATACTACTCTATGGCACAGTGTACCTTTTTATAAACTGAAATAGAGGCATGTTTCCACTGTGCTACAGGGAAGTTTAAAAAAGGCGAAGAAACTAATGCCATCTGTTCGGGGGTTTTGACGTTTAGACTCTCTACGCTAGTGTGCGTCTTTACGTTAATGTGGGTATACATATACGTATACACCTACATACATAAAATATTAAATACCTATGGCATAGATTCTAGATAAAAGGGTAATTTTGAATATGAATTATTGTATCATACTTATTAAAATTCTCATTATTGAATGACTATGATTGTATATTATGAACATCAATAAGAATCGCAAAAAGTTAACGATACATATTTCATATTCTGAACTAATGAGCGCAAAGCGCAACGCAACGCAATCTTCAAACTGACATTACACAGAATTCCCACTAGAAGAAATCTATTTCGCGTGGCCGCCTAGTTGTTTCTTGCTCCCACACGAGGTGCTGCCTGAATAAGAACGTCTCCCAAAATTTTGGGTAGAAAATGGGCGATTTCGTTAGGTCTATCTTTACCTTGATACCTAGAATTTATGTTTTACCAGTGTTACCTGCTTCTTTATTGTAAAAAATAAAATGTAAGGTCAGGTGGGGTAAGTGAAACGAAGGAGTACCTAAGTGAAACCCTATCGTAATCAATAAATCACGCAGTTTAGCTCTATGCTCTGTGGCGAAATGGTTTCAATGCTCTAGCACACGTGTCACACAATCTTTCTGCTATGTCATAAAATAAAAAGAAATCAGCTATCTTTAAGTTTACAAAACACAAGTCGGCTGATGCCATGAAACAATTTAATAGTGTTTATGTACATTTTTACACGAAAATAATGCATGAAACGGCGCGTAATGTGGGGTTAGTATTTGCAGTCACAGACGACACAGGTAATAAAATCAATCAAATACCTACTACATTACAAGTGTCATTGTAAATGTCCGATGGGTGAAAATCACGTATTTCACATCAACAGCTGGAAAACGTCTAGTACAGAACACAGGCATGCCCATAAACCGCCATTTTAGACGCTGATTATAGGGAGGTTTGCCATAATCATCTCGCTTAGGAAGAAGTTTGTCATCGCAGAAGATTATAATGTACCAAAGAGAATGCTACTGCCCATTCTCTGGATAGTCCCTTAGTCTGCTCTTATATGGCGCCCAAAGAAAGAGATGGAGATTCTGCGCTAATAAAGTGATACCTGGCAGCTATTATTATATAAGTAGGTACCTAATATAATGACTGCGGGTAACAGATAATAAAAAAAACTGTCAATATAGTCAACTGCAAAATAGTCAAACGCCAATGTCAACCTACCGTCAGAATATTGAATAGGAACGTTTCTGTCAAAACTGTGAACCATTTTTGAAGTGATGTTTCGTTCACGCAAATTGAATTTTCAAAAATTATTTTCTTGAAAAGTATTTATTGCCGTCATTTGCCATTTCAGATTTAGGCTTTCTATGTGTAAAAAAAATTAGCGTCCTAGCAGAATTCACAAAGTGGATAGATGTGCAAGTATGTTTCACTCACCCCACTTGACCTTAAATATAAAATGATATATTTTACTAAGTTAAATCAAGCAAATAATTAGCTAATATACCTACAAACGGATTTTTTCCGACTTATAAACATTTGCAAATCAACATGGTACCTAGCTGGTTTTATGGGAAATTAAAAATCATAAGCTGGCAGTACCTTGACAATGGAATTTTTTGGTTAGGTATGGTTATTTTATCCATTAATTAACCATTTAGCTGTTTTTCTGTTTAGCTGAGGACTTGTTATTACATGAAATGTAACGCTGTATTTATATTTTTCACAATAAACACTTCTAAAAAGGGAAAATAGACAAAATGATGGCTACTTACTTGTGAAATGTTATTCCTTCATATTTACGCCTCAGTGCGACTTCTGTTGCTTAAAATGCTGCAACCACCCACTGCACACACATTATTTCTCAAATATCACTATTTAAATAGGATTTTTTCACAAAAAACAACAATTTCAAAAAATTGTTAACCTGTTTGGCTTAGATCAAACGAAGCCAAATAAAAAAACCCGGTAACGGTGACAAGGACCAAAGATATTACGTTCGTCTTTTTTTTGCTTAGTACCGAATGTATAGCGCTCTCCTTGTTTTCCATGAATGACGTCATATACTACGGTTCTACTCGTAGATATTCAAAGTGACATTACGATACGAGTGCTGCCACTTTTCATGAAAAATAAATAGTGGTGGGTAAAAAAGATACAGTTCACTGATTTATTTCAGTTTAGTGATCTAATCCATTCTTTTATACTCTGTACATTTCCTAACATGATTGATTTTGATTTACATTAATTAGCGACATGTAAAAAAAATGGAATATACATAAATAAAATATGCAAAATTAACGAAATAAAGATAGGGATAAGTTTATTTGTTCAAACATGTGTATACATACTAGTAACATGCAAGACATTATAAGATTAATAGATCAACATGTTTTGCCTGACAAGGAGTCCAAAAACTATTACGATAATTATAATTTAACGCTTACTATCATAAATCAGAATTACCATGTCATGAATAAATTATACTTTGAGTTTCATGAAGATTACAATAATGTCAACAAGTTATACATAAATAATAAAAATAGCAAGAATAAATAAAAATAAAACAAGTAAATAATTTTCGCAACTTAATATTATTCAATATAGGAAGAATCATCTTCACTTTCTAGCACCAAACCAATAAGGTGTCGGCGATAGTATTTAAAACTAAAATAGTGGGATTTTATAAAATGGCAAATTATAGTTTCGCTCTTTTGAACTATGAGTTGAATTAGATTATCACTGTGATTTAGAAGTTGGCAGCATTATTTTCACAAATGACATTTCGATCTGTCAGTTTACTTCGACTAATTAAAAAATAGCGTGTAGTCTAGTCTATATGCTATGTACATTGTACACTACACATCATTGAGATAACATAGACTTCATCTTCTATGCTGCTTATATATATGCTGCTACTAGTACTCTCTTTCGATACCAAGTTAGTATCGAAAGAAAAGTATCGAGTACTTACTCGTATTTACTAGTATCGGAACAAACATCCCTATTTGCTACTTTCGCTAGGTGATATCAAAGAGTATGTAACTATAATATATTATAACCTGCGTTCGGATAGCCTACTGGTGACAAAATTAACAGTTAAAAACGACAGAAATGGTCACATGCACCGTTCGGTTTGGGAATGTGTGAGCGAATGTTGCATTTTTAACTGTTTTCGTTCACCGTTCGGATAGCTCAAAAACAGTTAAAAATGCCATCACGAACTGCCAATTTTTACCCACCTGCGGAGGTGGGTTAAAAGTGATCGTTTTCTGACATTAGAGATTGAGGTATAATTTTTGGCGCGGTTATGTAAATAATATTGATTTTCATTGTGAAAATTGTGGTTATTGTAATGATATAGCACGGAGAAGTGAGAAGGAAGACGTAAGTTTACGTGTGTAATGTAAAATTCCGCCAATTTGTTTTTGACATTTGAGATAACAAACCGCATTTGGTTATTTTGCGTTCGTTTTGGGTAGTGAGTAAAAGTGGTAAAAGTGGCATTATTGGCGAAATTCTCAAACAGAACGGTTTACAACAACGCTAATTTTGCAAATCATCATTCATCATCATTAACAGCCTGAAGACGTCCACTGCTGAACATAGGCCTCCCCCAGAGCACGCCACCTTGAGCGGCTGCTCGCCTCCTGCATCCACCGGCTCCCCGCGGCTTTCACCAGGTCGTCGGTCCACCGAGTGGGGGGCCGGCCCACGCTGCGTCTTCCGGTTCGTGGTCGCCACTCGAGAACCTTTCTTCCCCATCGGTTGTCAGTTCTACGAGCGATGTGGCCTGCCCATTGCCACTTCAACTTACTAACTCTAAGAGCTATATCGGAGCTATATAATTTTGCAAATGCCAAATACGAAACTGATCCCAATCCGAACGTAGGTGATATTAGGGATGTGCCGATACCACTAAAGTATCGATATCTACATATGAGTAGTACTGAAATCATGATTCGATACTACTCAGATTGAGTACCCTAAAAGTATCGATACGTACTCATATCGATATTTTTTTTTATTATTTATCAAGGCCGCAAAAATAAACAAATTGTACCTTATTGCAGCAAAGTTTTGTTTTTCTGACTGTACTACATTCTCAACTGTTTAGGCGCGAAAAATCACACATACGTACACTATGAATGCGTTTAGAATTTTTTATTTGGCAATATTCTATGCAAGTACTTTCTTTCTGATACAAGAACTTTCATTCTGATACTGAGTAGGTAATGCGAGAATGATTCGTGTTTATTTAATTTAATTTAATTATATTAATAAAGTATAACAACTACCTTAACTGTACTGTGTGTGTGGAGGTGTGTTTGTGCGTATTAACTGTATTCAACGCTTTAAATTAAATTTACATTCGATTTAGTCCTGCTTAAATTAAAAAAGGGGTTGTTTTAGTCGTAACTAGATATTAAAAAATCATCTCTATAGGCTACTTGACTTAAAGTTAGGCCATACATGGCCGTAGGCAGGGGGGAGGTTTTGGGGGTTCAAACCCCCTTGAAATCTGCGCCGGTCCAAGGGCAGAGCATGAATGTATGAATTATATTTTCTAAAATACAATAAGGCATATATAAAAATTTTCGCACTCGCTGCGCTCGCGCTTTTAATGTTCCTACTGTATTTTGTTATATAGCAATCGCGTTTGTACTGACTGATATGTAATTCATGTTTGAATTGCCATACGTATTTACTAAAATACAATACAGCAAATAAAAAAAAATTGCGCTCGCTTCGCTCGCGCTTTTCATGTTTCTGCTGTACTTTGTTATATAGCATGCGCGTTTGTACTGACCGATATGTAATTCATGTTTGAATTGCCATACGTGTTTTCTGAATTATAATATGGCAAGTATGAAAATGTTTGCGCTCGCTTCGCTCGCGCTTTTAATATTTCTACTGTATTTTGTCATATAGCAAGCGCGTTTGTTCTGAATGACATGTAATTCATGTTTGAGTTGCCATACGTGTTTTCTGAAATACAATACGGCAAATATGAAATTTTTCGCGCTCGCTTTGCTCGTGCTTTTAATATTTCTACTATAAGTGTTCTTACCGCTCGAGTACTGCGAAAGATGTCATACTAACCTTATCAGCTCTCCATACATTTACGATTAGGTGGGTAGTATAAGAAGCAACCAGCCCACTATGTGGACCGACGACCTAGTCAGAACCGTAGGGAGCCGATCACCGATGGATGCAGGAGGCGAGTAGCTGCTCAAAGTGGCGCTCTTTGGGGGAGGCCTATGTTAAACAATGGACGTCTTCAGGCTGATGATGATGATGATAAGAAGCAAATTATTTTTTTCTGAGTGTTTAGGTATATAATTATGGTAATCAAGTCGAACCCCCCCCCCCCCCCCCCCCCCGAAGTGAATTCCTAGCTACGGGGCCTTGAGGCCATACTATGCTTTTTTGAAGAAAAAATATATAAAGGTGAAAAAAAGCTGCTTTGCGTTGAATTTTTAGCGATACTATCCTGTTTTGACTTAGCAGCATTGATTCGATTCGATACTAGTACTTTCTTTCCCATACCAAGTAGGTATTGAATGAAATGGTTCACTGTCGAAACTCATAAAATCGTTTGTCATAATTTTGTTACAAATAAAAATGTTACTTATAATCATCATTTCACATAATGTGATTTATTATACTTTCACTACATCTAATTTTCTTTATTATAAATCAAAATTAATAATAATCCAAATTTATAAGAATGAAACTCATAAGGCGTATATAACATAACAGTACAAATTTATAATGTTCTTTTACCATAACTAACTTTAAGCATAAAACAAAATATCAATAATACTGTAAATTAATGTGACTGGAACTGTTGATTGTTATATATATCCTAATCAGTTATAAAAACGTAGTACGGCAAGCCAATTTGCTCTTCAATCTATGCAGGCACTTCATCCAGTCAAAACAAACAAAATTAACGTGTGGACTGTGGGTAATTGTAAAATAACTTATATTTTCTCATGTTATGTTGATTTTGGTGTTGTTGGTGAACTTTGTGCATTATTTTAATAAATAACTTGAAATGTCTAATAAAAACACGTGTAAAATATTTAAATCAAATAACGGTAACCTGAAACTTAATATAGATGGTTTCTGTAATTTTTTAATATAAGGATAAGTGACTTCTGGCACTTCGCCGGCCGCTGCCGCGGCACGCTCGCTACGCTTCGCTTCGCTCGCTCGGCTCGTGCGTCGTGTGGTCACAGTTAACCTAACGCTCCTCCTCGCTTCGCTCGTCGTCGCACCTATTTATGACTTTGCCTTAGACTAGTATCTTAGTATCTTTAGGGTATACATGCATATGTATATAATGATTTAACTACCTCAAAATTATTATTATGTTAACTAAAAAATATGAAAAAGTCATTATGAACAATACAATTATGAATGCTGATTATTATGAAATTATAAGTAATGAAATTTATAATAAAAAAAAGTATGATAAAAAAATTCTTAACATTAACATTATAACATAATTTTTAATAAATTTAAACATTATTTGAATAAATTGTATAAGAAAAGATCAATATAAAAAGTAACTATTATGAACAAAGTTATTTATAAATAACCACCATTATAAATTTCATCATTATTAAAAATGAGGTATGTGAAATGAAATTATGAATAATGAAATTATTAGTACAGACGGTATCCCGAATGAAATGTATCGAGTATTTACTAGTATCGGAACATCCCTGGGTGATATTCAAATTCATCATTCATTTCTGATTTCATGTGTATTGTTAACTTTGTTATTATATTATTAACTAATAGATTTTGATTCTTGATTTATGTGGTACGTTGGTGATAAGATGCATTAATTAAATTAACATAAAAAAGACTGAGGGGAAGAACCATAGATCTCTGGAAGAACCTACCTCAGTAATAATAATTATGAAACCAGCGTTTATTGTTGTGTTGTTTTGTTTGTTCTTGTCTTATTGTGGTGAAAAGCCTCTTGATGACTCAAATTACTACTAGTTGAATTTTACAAGAGAACACCATAGCTCCTATTTGAAGACGAACCTACCTTTTTTGTATTTTATTGCAAGTAATTTATTTGATACAAGTGTATACACTTACAGTTATATATGTTGTTTAGCTTGATATTGTACTCTGAAGAGGGAAATTCATTGTACGTATAAGATAATATAAAAATAAAAACGTTCCGAGTGAATGGTTAAACTCTATCCAAATAAACAAACACAATGGAAAAAAAAATTGTGTCATCGTTCTTCACAAATGCAAATCAAGCAGATACTGGAAATATAAGTGATGACCTTCTTGATTTAGTTGATGGCTTAAATATGGCCCTGGAACAATTTAAATTACCACCAATTATCCAATGTGTGTACAATCCTACTATTTATGCTCGACAAACATTTGAGTTGTATGTCAGAAAATATTGTAACACTGTAAAGCCAATTTTGTATTTTGGGATGAATCCTGGACCTTGGGGAATGTCACAGACTGGAGTAAGGCTTTTTGGATCAACCTTTTACCATAGATGACATAGCCTTGCATGTAAATCTAATATTTAAAATTGTCTTCCATTAGGTAGATAAATACAGGCCGATTGGTTTGTAGACCATATCCTTTCAGAGTGTGCTCATCATACAGGTTTTGGGCTATCTTTTAAGTGTATCATTAGTTCATCAATTTTTGTTTAGTTTTGAGTTATTCAAAATTATGTTAAGATTAGAAATAATCCCCATTTTCAACCTTAAATCACTGATTTTTGAAAGCACCGCTTTTAATTAATAAGTTTCAGATTTTAATTACATAAAAGAAACCTTAAAGACTCAACTGACACTTAAATTTAATCATAACTAACCATATTTTTTAATGGTGCGAGAGCTCACTGCAGAAATACCTATGTGATTGAATACCCCAATAGGCTATCTTTAGATCATTAACCGGCACTTAAACATTTAAAAAAAATCAGGTGTGCCGGTCCTGCCGGGTCATGGAAATAATTGAGATTTTTTGATGTATTTTTTCGTCAAAACTGTGTGATAAGGTACCAGAATGAAAGTGCTGGCAACAGTTAACCGTTGATTAGTTATGTCAAAAAAGTTGGTCTGCCATTGCGCAGCGTGCCGGAAGTACCTGGCAGACCCCTAAGAATGAGCCCTTTTGGCACCCTTTACCTACGTCATTGAGTACCCCGATGACAACTATGCCCAATAATAGTCAAGACACCCCTGATAATAGATCAAAAGGTCTGCCAGGTCTAATCTTGCCGGAACTTGGTGTTCAAGGCATTTGAAGTTGGTAGGCAGCATAATCTGTAAATATAAAATCAATGCACAGCCTAAACCGCTAGTCTTAGAGACTTGAAATTCGGAAAGTGTGATTTTCGTGAAATATAGGGATCCACTAAGAAAGGAATTTTCGAAAATCTACCTAAGTCTATCTAATCTATCTAAGTTCTTTATTACGTTTGTATGAAACTTTTTATTATGTGAATTGATTGGGTTGAAACGTGGTGTTTTTACTCTTCAGTTAAAATAAAGTTAAGCGCGTGTGACGATTTTTTTTTAAATCACCTCCCGTAATTGTCAAACGGGGTCTCAAAGCTTTTTCTATCGAAATCTATAAAACAACGCATAGCCTAAACTGCTGGTCTTAGAGACTTGAAATTTGTAAGGTATGTTCTATGTTAAATGCAGGGATCAACTAAGAAAGGAATTTTCGAAAATCCTTCCCTAAGGGGGTGAAATAGGGTTTTTACGTTTGTATGAAACTTATTATCCAAACGTAAAAACCCTATTTAACTTATATAATTATATCCTATTTAACTTTGCAAAAGAACGCAAGAAAATTTGAATTTACCGCGCTATTGGAACGTTCCACCTTAAGAATGATATTACAGCCGTTCAACAGCAAAATTGATAGGTACTAAGGCTTTCAGTCTCGCTATATTTTCGAGTCCCGGGAAAAAATATCGAGACTCAGGCCGGTCTCGAAATTCCCGGGAAAAACGAGACTTTCGAGACTACATCAAAAGTAGGTTTCATACCTTGAACTAGATGTTTAGGCAGTAAATACAAGCTAATCATGCTGTTATCAACTCAACTACAAGCAAAATTAACAACTATTTGCGATTTTTTTTTAATTTTTATTCATAATTTTTTTATTTGCTAACGAACACATCGCAGCCATTAACTTCCCACTTAATGGCTGCGCTCACCTGATGGTAAGTGAAGAAGTTTTCTAAGGTGGAGCACGTTTGCAGTGTTTACTTGAAAAGTCCCAGGAAAAAATACTATTAATTTTTGGAAGAGCATTCCATTCCTTGGTCGTTCGGACTATGAATGACTCAGCAAAACGCTTAGTGGTGAACTGGTGGTACACTTATGATGTAAGGATGTAAAGAATCACCAAGCCTTGTAGTTCTAAGCCAAAAACGTTCACTGCTGAACATAGGGCTCCCCCATAAAACGCCACTTTGGATGCTTATCATATGAAGGGATTTGTCATAATCACTGCGCTTGGCAGGTGGCTTGGTAATTGCAGAAGATTTTAATGTTCCAAGGAGAATGTGTGAACCCTCTCTGGTGGGAAATTATTATTTTAAAAATTATATGAAAGTAAGGTTTCCTACATAATTATATTGTCAGATATACCTACCACTTGCGAGATTATGTGCCACCAAATCAGCTTGCAGCTGGTAGCTTGCTTCTTCTCTGTTGAAAGCCATGGTTAGGAGACTAGTGAAAACCCTTTCAAAAATATTATTTTTAAGCAGCCGCCTAAAGTGGCGCTCTATGGGGGAGGCCTATGTTCAGCAGTGGACGTCTTCAAGCTGATGATGATAATGATGATCAGACCTTAGATTATTATGTCTGTGATTAAGACCTTCAGACTGACCCTAAGACTCTGAATATTGTATAAGTATCAAAGCTCAGACTAAAAACCATTCTAGAAACCTATATTGTCAAGACCTATGCTATTTTTCAAAAGGGCTAGTTGCAATCTCTGCAGATTATTAACCAGAATATAAAATACTGATAGTTTAGTACATTTTTCAATCATTTGACTTAAGTCTCGAAAGCCTCGTTATTCCCGGGACTGGAGGTAGGAGTCTCGAGTCTCGAAAATACGAAAAAATCGTCGAGACTCGATATTTTCGAGACCGAGACTCCTGGGATGAAAGCCCTAACAGGTACATAAAAGTATGTTTACGACTACTTGATCTTGATTGCTCTAGCTCTCGCTTTATGGCTTAACGTTGATCGAAACACCAAGTATTTACATGGATGATTTCGTGTGTCGAAGGGTGGGTACTGGGTAGACATCTTTGGTTTTGAATATCTTTGGAACTAAACAATATTTTTTTAAAACAATTTACAGAAAAAAATATTCAGACAACTTTTTGAGATAAATCAACTTTTTTTTTTGCCAAGGTCATCTTTTTAGGAAAAAAATTGTTTTACGCATAGACCTAATAAAAAAAGAAGGACGAAGTCCCAATTGATCCCGAACCGAGGTATCCATAGGAAGTCGGAGCGCTAATAAGTACGAGTGGACACGCACACACTCACATCATAGGAAGTCTATCGCCTGCCTTTACTGCTCGGCCCCCTAATTACCGAACTCGCAACAGGTTTGCGACAGGCGTAAATCTCGCGGTGATTGCTGTCATACATCATTTATGATGTATGACAGCAATCAATGTATGACTTTATGATCTGATCACTCAGTCTAGTAATCTGATTATTAGACTGGGTGATGTCTCAGGATGACGTGCGCAGTGCAGTGTCGCGCGAAACTATTGTTTTAAAGTTCCGGGTGACACTGCAACTGTTATGGGCGGCCGTGTCACTTAACATCAGGTGAACGACTAGCTCGTCACGTCATTCAATCACATAAAAAAAAAAAAAAAACATTAGTGGTGTCGAGAATGTATGCTTCGCTACTGCTGTCGCATTGCTACTGCTGTCGCATTGCTGTTGCAAATTTTACGTAATTACCTCGCTGAACCTCGCCCAAGACGCATAGAAAAAAATATTATAAAATGGCGTCTTGCGTTGTGAAAAGTTGTCGGAATCATAGTGGTTTGATAAAAAAAAGTCAGGGGGATCACTTTTCACAAGTAAGCTTGTTAATATTTCGCTAATTTCTTGCTTTTTCGATAAAACTATTGAGATGCAATCAATACACAAAACCAGCTAGTGTTACCAACAATCAAACTTGCAAATTACCCGGAAGCGTGGGAGAATGACCAAATTATGTTCGAATACAACTTATTCACCTATATTGATCATAATTAGAGATCTGACTATATGCAAATGCATATTTCCGTTATGCATATGCATGTGCTGGTCTTTGCAGGTTAATAAATATTGTACCGGTAATGGACCTACTAATCGTGCATATTTGTGCAGGTTTTCTATAATGTAGAAAAAGTAAAGTAACGTAGAAAAATACGATTTATGTGTTCATAAAACATTTTAAGCAACACCCTGGCTATAAATCTTTGTGCCAAATAAACAGTTTTATTAACTGACTGGCTGACCCGACCCGGTTAGTTAGTTTTACGCCCTAACCCTATCCAGAGGAAGAAAGAACTGGGAGGGGAAAAGGATGAATGGAGGCAAGTGCGCCTCTCTTCACCGTCATACATTCATCCTTTTTCCCTATCTTCTTCGCTCTCCCTTCTCTGTTCGCTATAGCGTACAGGGTATATTCCCAGTTGCCCCCACATGCTTCGCCCCCGGGTGGCAACTGGGAATAAAATTCCCGGTTGCCACCCGGTGGAGACTGGGAAGCTATTGCTCCCACTTCATTCGCCGTACATTGCTGCGTAGATCGCCAACCCCTTCATTACTGTCCAAATGTAATCTATACATGGTCCTGGGGGGGAGGGGGGCAAGTGCGGGGGGAGGCAGGGTAAGCAGGGAGGAGCGGACTAAGTGAGGGGAGGTGGTGGCAAGTGCAGGGGGTGGTGGGGGAGGTGGGGGCAAGTGTGGGGCAGGAGGGTAAGTACAGGGGAGGCGGGGAAAGTGCGGGGGCGGACTAAGTGAGGGGGGAGGGGGCAAGTTCGGGGGGACGCAGACTAAGTGAGGGGGGAGGTGGGGGAGAGGAGATTGCAGATTCCTTTATTGTGCGTGCGGCTAGGGAACGGAACTCACTTCCGGCGTCGGTATTTCCATCCACTTACAACTTAAAGTGTCTTCAAATCAAAAGTAAATAGGTTAATTCTAGGTAGGCGTGCTCCACCTTCGACCTCATCATCACTTACCATCAGGTGAGATGTAGTCAAACGCTAACCTATCGAAAGTAAAAAAAAATAAGGCATTCAATTTTGACTACCGTAAAATGGGGTAAATAGGGACGAAATCAAACTTTGAATTGATTTTTTACAGATACCTTTGTATAAACCCCAACATTATTCTGCATCAAAATTTAAGTCTTGATGGTATTTAGACGACAAACTACGGGAAATACCTGTAATTATTGAAATCTCATTAAAAAACGTCAAAATAATGCTCATCCCAATTTATACTGAAACTGGGGTAAATAGGAACGCGGCAAGGCTAAATAGGGAAATTTGTCAGGGCTGTCACCTTCCCAATGCTATTAAAATAGATAGATAGGTAGATCTATTGAGACTTTTCACTTAGGTACCCACTGAAAGAAACTGAGAGTATTTATTGGACTGGAAATAAAAACGAAAATTGTAAACAATCAGTCAATGTTTGCATGTTGGTACACATTTATTAATCAAAGTACATGTTTAAGTTCATGTTGTTTTTAAAGCGTTTTATTCCAATGCCCATTCTGTCAAGGTAACCTTTAATTAAAAGTCGTAAATCATATGTATCAAGTGGGTAACCCCACTCCGAACAGATATTTAAATATTGGATTATATATAGTTCGGTTTTCATCATCATTATAGTTTCAAACATTTTGGTCTACCATGAGGTCTCATTACTCGTGTTATATGCTTGTGTAATACAGATTTATTTATCTTATATTTCTCTGCTATTACTTTTAGCGATATGTTTGAACTGCTTTCGTATTCCGCAATCGCAGTACGTATTGATTCAGAATCATTATTTTTAAATGGGTTATTTCGGCTTTTTGTATATGTTCGTGGCATTTCTCTAAACAATCGACAAATCATTCATGAAAAATATCAAAAAGATCAAAATATGCCACTAAAATAAATCATTGGTACCTACAATCATTTTTGGTGACAACCCTAGGAAGTCAGTGCATTTAACACACTTCTCGTTTCTATTTTAACAATTGTCGTCCCTATTTAGCCGTACCTGTCCTTATTTAGACTGTTTACGTTCCAATTTCCCCCAAAATAAGTCAAATTTTGTAGCTTTCAAATTATCCAATAAAAATAATACAAAAAGAAAAGATACATACCTGATTCTATGTGAACATGTTCTCAGAACATTAAAGCACACAATTAAATCGAAGTTTTGCAATAAATATCGGAAAATAACTCAACATAAAGTTTTGACGGCAACCAAAGCACCTCTGTCCAGAACGTTACTTTCAACTGAGTCTGACAGCTTTTAGCGGCTAACTTAACACCTATTCAGTGTTGCCATATTTTATTTTGTTATTTTACTACAAATTAAAATAAAACACGCCAAATATTGTAACGAGCATACTTCTATATTGCCATTTGAAAAATCTTTCCGGGTTTTGTCCCAATTTAGACCTGGATCCCTATTTACCCCATTTTACGGTACTCTGTTATAATAAGCTCACGTAGCTTTTTGGTCATACGAAAAGTCACACCAACAACAGATTTTTCTTGTCGGATTCGGGTAATTTTCTTCACATGGCAATCCTTTAATCAGTCACACATATTTAGGGTTTTTGGCGGAAACGCGAAAAAGCTCACGTCGGTTGCATTGTATTATTTTTCAAAACTTGTGTTTTTTCCAGTGTTAATGTTAAAATTGGTGGTGTTTTACGCATTAAGTGCTGAATTACGAGCATGAGTTTGGGCAAGTGATATAATGTGGTGAAACGTGGTTTTTCGTGTTGCTTCCAAAACTCCATAGAAGCCTCTAGTAAAGTTGCCACCACTTTACTGGGGCATGACTTTGACTGGACTGTGACTGCCTGACTTGGACTGGACTGTGACTGTGACTATGACTAAGTGAAATATAATAATGCAGACTTTGTAGACTTTATTAATATTGCGACTGAAGGACTTTGTATCCAGGTCAAGAGCTAATCCAAAAAAAAATCACATATTTATGCGGCCGCCATTGCTGTACGTCAGTTCGATGTCAATCAAGATTCACTCCTGCTTTTTTTTATAATTCTATGGTTTCACGTTTAAGCACTGTTTTTAAAAAGTAGGTATGGTAAGTCGGGTCATTGAGGATTTTTTATGTAATTTAAATCAAAAACTTATTATTTAATACCCGTTCTTGTATAAATCAGTGATTTAAAGCTGAAAACGGGGAATTTTTCCGATTGTCACAAAATTTTGAATAAAATCGTTGAACTAATGTAACACTTAAAAGATAGCCCAAGACCTGTTTAAGCACACCTTGAAAGAATACCGTCTACGAACCAATCAACTTATAATATATACTTTCGTTGCACTGTAATTGTCATGGCTAATTAATTATTATTTGCCTAACAATAGATAAACATTTAAAAGTGGACTGTCATATGAATTACATTTTGAGTTTGAGAGCTAATGGTGTCAATAAATTATTTCAGGTACCATTTGGAGAAGTGAGCTCTGTCAGAGATTGGTTGGGTATACAAGGTGTTGTAAATAAACCCACAAAAGAAATTGCAGCTAGACCGGTTAAAGGATTTGATTGTACCAGGACTGAGGTAAAGTAACTTTCTGGTTTACAATACAAAACTCTATTGAAGCCTCTTTGTTTAGTCTTTTGATACTACTTATTTACATAATTATATTGGTATGTATTTAACTAAATTAGATTAAACCTGCACTTTCACCTATTCCCTCATACAGTCTTTAATTCCCCATAAGAGATTGAATTTTCTAAAACACTGAATAATCTTTTTTTTTATATATATTTTGGCTCCACACATAGTGTATTTAGCCAGTGTCAAGTTTTGTAATTTTTCATCGTATTATGGAAATTTTCACTTAAAGTCAAGTCATAGTCACAGTCAGAGTAGTCATAGTCTAGTCTAAGTCATAATCCAGTCTAAGGCATGCCCTAGTAAAGTGGTGGCCACTTTACTAGAGGCTTCTATGGGATTTTGGAAGCAATACGAAAAACCATGTTTCACTACATTATATCATTTGCCCACACTCATGCTCGTAATTCAGCACTTAATGCGTAAAACACCACCAATTTTAAACATTAACACTGGAAAAAGCATAAGTTTTGTAAAATAATACAATGCACCGACGTGAACTTTTCCGCGTTCCCGCCAAAACTCCCTGAATAATCTTTTCCCTCAGTAAAAACTCTTGAACTGGTGGCAGACCGGCGCGAAATAAAAGTGCAGTCTTCAGTTGATATGTCAGCTTACGGTGAACTCAATAGACGAATCTGGAGTTCCATGTGACACAACTTGCGTGCTCTTAGTACTTCACGTATTAAGGCCGCAATTGAGCGAAACCAAGGCTCTAGTGTTCGCAAAGGATTCATCTATTGGGCAAAGCCAAATGACAAACTGTAGACCGAGGTAATGGTAGTGTCATTTCATCCAAGCCTGAGATTCTCAGAGAGCTTGAGCACTTTTTTTTTTTTATAACACGGACAGACAATAGATAGATGTATAGACAGTTATACACCCCAACACGTAAGCCCGCTACTAACACAGCTCAGGCCAGCACCAGAGCCAAATTAGTCCGACACTATACCGAAGATATCCCGGACATCAGTCTGTACGAGATTAGAATGGCCCTCAAACAGCTTAAAAACAACAAGACGCCAGGTGAGGATGGAATTACGACCGAACTTCTGAGAGCGGTTGGTAGACCGGTACTTATAATCCTCCAGAAGTTATTAAATTCTGTCATCCTCGAAGGTATAATGCCAGAGGCGTAGCAAAAGAGCGTGGTGGTGCTCTTCTTCAAAAATTTTTATAAAAATAGGCCCATCTCGCTCTTGACTCTTGTGTAAAAGTTGTTTTCGAGAGTCATTATGAACCGTCTCGCGTGTTTGATGAATTCTAGCCTCCTGGACAAGCCGGTTTCCGAAATGGCTTTAGCATCATAGATCACATCCATACGCTACGCCAGATTATACAGAAGACCGAAGAGTATAATCAGCTATTATGCCTAGCGTTGGTGGACTATGAAAAAGCCGAACAATCAATCAAGACAATCGAGACTTGGGCGGTGCTGCCTTTAATAAATTAAGGTGCTGCAGTCTTCACAGCGATGTCAAATTGACTAACGAAACGACGACGACGATTGTATATCGAAGTGTTTATTCAGTAAGGCCACTATGTCAGCCCGACTGCAGGACCAGATCACGGAACAAATCCCATTGCAGAGAGGCGTGAGACAGGGAGACGTTATTTCTCCGAAACTTTTTACAAATGCATTGGAGGACGTTTTCAAGCTCTTGGACTGGAATGGATCTGGTATCAACAATAAATCACTAACTTTCGTTTTGCCAATAATATGCTCATGATGGCGGAGTCGCGCGAGGACCTTAGCACCATGCTCAACGACCTCTACTGAGTCAGTAGTCTCCCAATAGGTTGGTCTTAAGATGAAAATCATGTGTAATGCCCATGTTCCACCTATACCTGTAATTGTTGGGAACGATACTCTCGAAGTTGTAAACAAATGTGTCTACCTAGGACAGATTATCCAATTAGGTCACTTCAACAAGGTCACACGAAGAATCAAACTCGGCTGGACAGCGTTCGGGAAGCTTCGACCTATCTTTTCGTCTAAAATACAAAGCCTGAAAACGAAAGTTTTCAATCAAAGAGGTATATGTATAGAAGACTAGAAGAGTCTTTGTTTTCAACCAGTGTGTGTTGCCAGTGATGACTTATGGCACTGAGACGTGGTCTCTTACTGTTGGTCTTATGAGTAAGCTCTGAAGTCGCTGGTCGGTTTTTTCTGAGTTTTGATACCCTCGAAAGAGGAACCTTTGTGGCATATCCATCGACCACCATTTAGATTTATTTAAAACTAGCTGCGCCCCGCGGTTTCACCCGCGGATAAAAAGAAGTCTATGTGTTAACTCATCGTATACTATTTCTATTTAAAATTTCATTTGAATGTGTTTGCACCGTCAAGCAAACGGGAATAAACTTACGCGACAACTTTTGAATTTATATATTATTAGGATTATCCGCGGCTTCACCTGCTTTGATCTTAGGAAATAATAGTCGCTGATAGAACAGAGCAGCCACGAAAAAAACGCCTACTTCTACTATAATTCACCTTTGCTACAAACCCACTCTCGCGGGCCGCTTGCGGCCCAGCGAACAGAGCAACCTCCAAAAACAACGCCAACTTTTACCACAGGTCATTATCGCTACAAACCCACTCTCGCGGGCCGCTTGCGGCCCAGCGAACAGAGCAGCTTCGAAAAAAAACCTGTTTCTACCACAGGTCACCTTCGCTACATACTTGGTCTCGCGGGACGCTTAGTACCTACCTATTAGTGGTATCCCACAGGAAACATTTTTTTTTTCGGGATAGAAAGTATTTTGTTTTTTAGTACGTGCTAGAGCGTATATTGCCCTTCATATCATCGAATTGAATGTTGAGTGATAATGCTATCCTACAGCTGGGTTAGCATGGACAGTAGATAAAATTGTCTTTCCCCGTTTTACGTCACTTTCTTCATACTTGCTTGGAGTAAAACAGGGGAAAGACAGTTTTGTCTACCGGCCGTGCTAACCCTACAGGAATCATTTATCTATCCGGAATGGAAAGTATTTCATTATTAGTAGGTACCTGCATACTGCGGCCTCCGATTTTCCTAAATTTTGACCATTTTAGTTGCGTAATGTCGAAGCTAAGAAAGAACGTTATCCCACAGGATCTATTTATGTTTCTAGGATAATATTTTTTGACCGTTAGTACATCATCATCATCATTATGATTTACAAAGTTGAGCTTACAAAGCTTTCCTACGGGAACGGGTTAATTTTCCGGGATAAAAAGTATCCTATGTGTTAATCCAGTACATAAGCTATCTATATTTCAAATTTCATCCAAATCCGTCCAGCCGTTAGACCGTGAAGGAGTAACAAACATACACACATACACACATACAAACTTTCAGCTTTATAATAATAATAATAATATATATATATTATTAGTGTGATTTAATGAAAATAGGTATACCTACAGAGTGAATTGCTCAAGTGGGTGTGGAATAGTGTGGATGTGGATGGCTAAATTCGAAACTATGAGGGATTCTGTTGTATTCAAATAGTACTGACCATCTCAGGACTCACGACTAAATCCAAATTTTTTAATGTACCTACATAATATGTTTGATCTTTTTAGATCAGTGGGGTGCGATTTTGGGGACTGTTCAAGAGTTTGTGTGGAACCCCTAATAAATTCTTTCAAACAAGTTTTGTCTACAACTATTTACCTCAACAATGGATGAAAAACAATGGCTGTAATGTTACCCCTAGTGATTTAAAGGTAACAATTATACCCACTTGACACAATTTTTGTGTGGTATACGTATGTATACTTATCATGAATGTAAATTAAGACATTAAAAGTAAATTGATAAAAGTTTTGTTACCATGCATAGAATTAAAAAAAAAGCTCTTTTTTATTAGGTCCACGTTATCATGATATCATAACCTAGCTACTACATACACAGTAATTATAAGTACTGAAGTAGTACATTAAATTAAAATTAATAATTAATTAAAAGGTAACATGTTTTATCATTTAAATTAAAAGTATGAAATAAATGCCCATTGACTTCATTGGAGTTTAATGAAAATATTGACACTTTCATACCATTAAAAATTTCAGGCCAATGAAGTACAAGAACTGTACAGTATCTGCGATCCATGGTTTGCAAAAGTTCTGGAACTGTATGAAGTCGAAAAAATTATTGCTGTTGGAAAATTTTGTGAAACCAGGGCAAAAAAAGTTTTACAGAAATATCCACCATCAAAATCTATTCAGGTAATATTATATGAGGTATACCTAGTCATTATTTATATGAGGTCACAGACCTGTGGGTAATGTCAATGGTGTTGTTAATTATTTTCAGATATTATACATGCCCCACCCAAGCCCAAGGACTGTCAACAACAACAACTGGGACCAAAAAGCAATAAAGTTCATGGAAGACAACAATCTTATTCACTATTACATATAAGGTGTAGGATCCGCAGAAGATTTTGTGTCAATTGCAATAACAAAATAACTCAATTATATGCTAATAAAACCATTGATGAAAATGGTTGACTTTATGACAAGAGCCCTAGAATTGGCAGATGAAGCCCTTGTTGCACAAGAAGTGCCGGTTGGTTGTGTATTTACTGTTAATGGAAAAATCATTGCAGAATCCAGGAACCGTGTGAATGCCACACACAATCCAACAAGGCATGCGGAAATTAATTGTATTGATTTAGTTTTAGAACATTGCAAAGCAAATAATGTTGACCATCAGACTTACTTTCATAGCATAGTAGTGTTTGTAACTGTTGAACCCTGCATAATGTGTGCTGCTGCTCTCAATAACTTGAAAGTAAAAGAGGTAATCTTTGGTTGCCCAAATGACCGATTTGGAGGCAAAACTGTTCTAAATGTAGGTAATTTGTATGAAACAAATTATGTTTTGATTGGAAACCATTTAGCAGACAAAGCAATGGCTTTACTCAAGCAATTTTATAAAGGTGTCAACCCTAACGCGCCAGGTTCTAAAATAAAGACAGAAAAACTGTGATTTTAATATTCAAATAAAACTACTTTCATGTATCTATTGATGTTTATTCTGCTTATTTTACTCTGCTAGCCCAGACGTGGAATATTTTTTAAATATACCTAAAATATAAACAATGACAGCATTACATGTAATTTATGTGGCTATCAGCCACACATACAACCTACAGTAATACATTATTATTCCGTAAGGCATACATTCTATATAATGTGTGACTTTATATTTTAATACTATAGATCCCTGTTACAAACATAAATAAATCATACACATCTCTACAAAATACCTTAACACATACAATTTAAATTCAGTTATGAACACAACCATGGAACAAGGAGGAGAGGAATGCCAATACACCAAGAAAACAATGTAGATCAAAAATATGTCAAAACCCGTTTTAAACACCTAGATGGCGCTGCAAAATGAGTGGGCTATAAGTTGAGCGTAAATCAGAAATATGCCAAAAACCCGTTTTGAACCTAGCCCGCCTAGCTAGCCGTATAGCCCGCTCATTTTGCAGCGCCATCTAGGTTTATACCAGTTTTTTTCATATTTCTGATCTACGCTGTATTCTTGGTGTATTGGAATTCCTTTCCTCTTTGTTCTATGACAGAACTAAAAAAATAAAACTATTATTTAAATGTTGATCATCCCACATTTTCTCTTAATACCTACCTACCTACTTTAAAAATATATATGAAATGTGATGTCATGAAATTTTTCATCACAGATTTTTAATAGTGCTCAATGGCTCAAGAATGGTTATTTGAATTTACAATAAGATGTCCCATATTAATTCTACTGCAAAACTAAATAATTGTTTAATTTTTGTACAAGCAATATTTATTTATTAGAGCCAGTATATTATGTAAAACTAAATGCATAATACTTAGTGGATAAAACTGTAAAACAGAATGTACTTACCTATACTACTGTTACTATTAATAGTTAATGTAAAGACAAATTATATAATACCTACAAGCTACAGTAAACAAAAACAAAATACAGCTTAAATAAAAAAAAAAATTATAAAAAGCATGAGTAAATGGCAATATATTAATTCTCAGGGCTGTGGAAACCATTGACCAACTGCGGTTCAGGCACATTCTGTTCATTTTGCCCATTGACATGAGCATGATTATTTTCACCATTTACATTGTTAGTGACATCTTCAAGTGATACATCTGCAATACTTGAATTGGAACTGCTGTCACTATCAGATGATGATGAACTGTCACTCTCTGAATCCTCACTGGAAGATACGCGAGACCTCTGGTGCAAGTTTTCATTTTCGAGTCTCAGTTTTTCGTTGGTTAGCTGAAGCTCCCGCAACTGCTCTTCCTGTTCATTCATGCGCCGTACCAAATCAAGATATCTTTGATCTTCTACCACACTTGATTCCACAGAAGTTCCTGAAGTATCTCTTTCTGTTAGCATACTGTCTTTGTCTGTAACTGAAGTTTCCTTATCACTCTCAAAGGAATCTTCATCAATAGGTCTGGTTTTGGAACGTTCGGTTCTTTTCACGAGGTTATCATATTTAGCCTCAAGAAGAAGATATTCCTGAATAAGTTCGTTTTTTGACATGTTTGCCAACCGTTCACTTTGTGCGTCTTCATATACGCTAGAAAACTCTTTAGTTAGATATTCTTCTTCGTCTTCCGGTAGAGAGTAAAAATAATTATCCTCCGAATCAATGCTAAAACTTGAATCGCGAGTCCGAGCCGATGGAGTACGCATGATATTAAAGGAGTTTTCGGGTTCTGGTTTATGTATTTCCATAAGAAACTGGTTGTTGTTAAAAGGTGCTTGTGTTTTGGCTAAAACAATTTTACGAAACCGATTATTTCTCTTCGGCTTATCATTCTTCCACCTGTCTTGCCACGGAATTTTACCAAACGGTTTCGTTATTTTACGTTTATATTTCCCGCGTCTTCTCTTTTTCCTAGTTCCTTCGAACTTGGGTTTTGTTATGTCTCCGATAGATGGCGTTTCAACACCCTGAAAATGCGTCGGTTCGCCATCTTTTATTACACTAATATTTTGATCCATTACAGTTTTGTTAGAGAATCTATTTTTACGTTCACTGTATACAATATTGGATAGTTTAACTTACAGTTTATCAATGTTCGTATACTGCTTTTCACCTCAAATGTTTTTTGCTAAGAAACACTGCGCACGACGCACAACTTGTATTACCAAATCCGCCATTTTTTCCTTATTTATTTGACGTTAGGATTTATTTTACGTCATAAAACGACACTTCACAATTCACATGTATGTACAAAGAGTATATAATCACTTGTGTATGTACACAGATTAGAGAAAAAAACAATTGACTATGTAGCCACAGACTAGCGAGACTCCCAGAACCCTATTCTCACGAATCGAGATGAAATCTCGTCTCGGAATAAATCTCGAGACTCGAGTTTTCGGTATTCTCATGCAATATCTCGATTGCTAGCGCACGAGATGACTCGAGTGATGGAAGCATTAGCGTATAGTAGTCTGTGGATTGGAGGCAGTCGAGAGATCAGAACGAGATAACGCTATACGTAAGACAGCGATCACAAAGTCTATGCTCAGAATCAAGAACTTGAAAATTGACACTGGAACATGAATCAAACTATAGAAAAAACAAGTAAGTTGAGTTCATAGACCTTATAAAAAAAAGCAGGACTGAGTCCCAATTGATCCCGAACCGAGGTACCCATAGGAAGTCGGAACGCTATAAGTACGAGCGGACACGCACAAACTCACATCATAGGAAGTCTATCGCCTGCCATTACTGCTCCGAACCTCGCCCAAGACGCATAGAAAAAAATATTATAAAATGCCGTCTTGCGTTGTGAAAGTTGTCGGAATCATAGTGGTTTGATAAAAAAAAGTCAGGGGATCACTTTTCACAAGTAAGCTTGTTAATATTTCGCTAATTTCTTGCTTTTTCGATAAAACTATTGAGATGCAATCAATACACAAAACCAGCTAGTGTTACCAACAATCAAACTTGCAAATTACCCGGAAGTGTGGGAGAATGACCAAATTATGTTCGAATACAACTTATTCACCTATATTGATCATAATTAGAGATCTGACTATATGCAAATGCATATTTCCATTATGCATATGCATGTGCTGGTCTTTACAGATTAATAAATATTGTACCGGTAATGGACCTACTAATCGTGCATATTTGTGCAGGTTTTCTATAATGTAGAAAAAGTAAAGTAACGTAGAAAAATACGATTTATGTGTTCATAAAACATTTTAAGCAACACCCTGGCTATAAATCTTTGTGCCAAATAAACAGTTTTATTAACTGACTGGCTGACCCGAGCCAGTTAGTTAGTTTTACGCCCTAACTCTATCCAAAGGAAGAAAGAACTGGGAGGGGAAAAGGATGAATGGAGGCAGGTGCGCCTCTCTTCACCGTCATACATTCATCCTTTTTCCCTATCTTTTTCGCTCTCCCTTCTCTCTTCGCTTTAGCGTACAGGGTATATTCCCAGTTGCCCCCACATGCTTCGCCCCCGGGTGGCAACTGGGAATAAAAATTCCCAGTTGCCACCCGGTGGAGACTGGGAAGCTATTGCTCCCACTTCATTCGCCGTACATTGCTGCGTAGATCGCCAACCCCTTCATTACTGTCCAAATGTAATCTATACATGGTTCTTGGGGGGAGGGGGGCAAGTGCGGGGGGCGGACAAGTGAGGGGGGAGGTGGTGGCAAGTGCAGGGGTGGGGGGAAAGTGAGGGGGAGGTGGGGGCAGGTGTGGGGGAAAGGAGATTGCAGATGCCTTTATTGTGCGTGCGGCTAGGGAATGGAACTCACTCCCGGCGTCGGTATTTCCATCCACTTACAACTTAAGTGTCTTCAAATCAAAAGTAAATAGGTTAATTCTAGGTAGGCGTGCTCCACCTTCGACCTCATCATCACTTACCATCAGGTGAGATGTAGTCAAACGCTAACCTACCGAAAGTAAAAAAAAAATAAGCCATTCAATTTTGACTACTCTGTTACGCTCACGTAGCTTTTTGGTCATACGAAAAGTCACACCAACAACTGTTTTTTTTTTGTCGGATTCGGGTAATTTTCTTCACATGGCAATCCTTTAATCAGTCACACATATTTATGCGGCCGCCATTGCTGTACGTCAGTTCGATGCCAATCAAGATTCATTCCTGCTATTTTTTTATAATTCTATGGTTGAGTTATTGTGATTTTCTAGTGTTCGTTATGGAAAAACGGTAAAACTGTGCAAAATGCTATAATGGTGCATCCGGGTGGGTCAAGGTTGTGTCAAAGAGTGCGGTCGTTTTGGCAATCTTTTAAATTGAAAATATCTTATATGTAGAGTATTTTGTGTAAAATATTAGTGTAAAACTTGTAGATTAAGTTTTTAACATCATTCATTGGTAAGTTTTTGTAAATTTCTTTGCCCTCATTTTTATACATAGTCTTCATTTGTTTTAGTCTCTTTTCTTCCGTGAGTTGATGGAAACGGACCCTGGAGGGGGGGCTGGTTGGGCCCCGAATAATAACCAACCAAAGCAAAATGATATCATTTTCGCAGATAGTTACTCTATTCCCTCGCCGGTTGAATTTGTTTCGATCGCGTCGGATTCTTCAGATGTTGTGGAACGTTCCCTTCAGCAGAGCAATGGTACCACCAGTACCATTAAACGCAAAAAGCATTCAAAAAAACACTTAAAAAAGAGCAGAGATGAAAAACAGTCTCAGGATTCAATCATACCTTTGGGTCAAGCTGTACCATCATCAAATTCAAACCTGGATTCCCAAATCACCGATTCTCTTGCCTCTCCGTCTGCTACGGTATCGCAAACTCCATCTATTCCCCCTTACATCCCCTCAGGTAGACAGATTTATAAATCCACAGATAAAGGCCCATTTGTTGTGCATGTACAAAAAATTGAGCCTTCTCCGACTTCTGGCTTTGTCTTACACCCAGTGATCTTTGGCCGGTTTCTGGTGAAAAACCGTATCTGCAATATAATAGATGGCAGCGTTCAAAGAATTGGGCGCAACAGAATTTCCTTGACGTTTAGTGATGCAAATTCAGCGAACAATTTTGTTTCAAATGATGTCTTAACGAAAAATGAGTACAAGGTGTTCATCCCTTCGTTTAGCACAGTTCGTTTAGGTCTTGTGAAGGGAATTCCAACTGAATGGTCAGAAGAGGAAATCATAGAAAGTATTCATGTCCCTGTTGATGGTTGCCCGATAATAAAAGTGCGTCGATTAAACTATAAAGTGGTCATTGATGGGGTTCCTGTTTATAAACCATCTCAGTCATGTGTTCTTTCTTTTGATGGTCAAGTTCTTCCTGCGCGGGTATTTATGTGTTTCAACTCTCTCGTTGTTGAACGGTATTATTATCCTACAGTACAGTGTTTCCAATGCTGTCGGTTCGGTCACACAAAGAACAGCTGTAGATCAAAACCACGCTGCTATAAGTGTGGAGAAGGTCACACTGGCGATTCATGTGACGTTGAAGAAGGCTCTTCCCCCTGTTTATCTTGTTCGGGTCTACATTATTCCACAAGTAAGAGCTGTCCTGAACTCAGTAGGCAAAAGCAAATTAAAATCTCAATGGCAGAGAAAAGTATGTCATACTCCGAAGCATCTAAATTGCATCTGCCTATAAGAGGCAAAAGTTACAGTGATGCAGCTAAAACATCTTATGCCAGTGTTTCCGTTCCCTCTGTACCGTTATCTTCTCCCAATAAATCAGTCTCTCAATCTTATAGGAAGACAATATTCGTCAAACCCAGACCTCCCCCATTACAAAAACAAGGCTATGATCGTTATGCTCATCAGGCTATAATTAATAATCCAGTTATGCCTAGTAATAATGGTGTTGCTCTTAATCATCATAATAATGACTCCTCTCCCTCCCCCAGTAGCATTTTGGAGCTTATTCAGGCTCTCACTAGGCTACTTAACTCTCCTGCTTTTGTACCGTCCAACGCTGCCCAAGATTCCTCCACTTCTGTATTACAATCCTTCCATGATGGCGTCCTCTCTAGGGCTGCAATGGAATTGTCAAAGTCTTAACAGTAAAAAATCTGATCTATTGTATATTATTAATAAATATGATCCATCTATTATTGCCATCTCTGAGACTTGGCTTAAGCCTGGTTCCTTTTTTAAGGTACCTCGCTATCTTTGTTTCAGAGATGACAAAGCTGATGGGTATGGCGGTTCAGCCATACTTGTCAGAAACTCTGTAAATTCTCATCTTGTAAATATCCCTTCTCCGTGCATTGTTGACAACCTTTCAGTAGTTGCTGTCAGGTTAAAAAATATATCATTTGTTTCATTATATATCCCCAGACCTTCATTTGATATATTAAATAAAATTCTCCATATCGTATCCCATATGCAAGGTCCATTTATCATAATGGGTGATTTTAATATTCATCATCCTGCCTGGGGCTGTCAGGCCTCTGACTCTCTTGCCAATCACATATTTAATATTATGGATAGTTTAGGGTTGTGTTTACTGAACACTGGTTCTCCCACGCGTCGTACAAAGCCGAATGAACGGGTTAGTGCCATTGACCTGACTATGGTGTCAGCAAGTCTAGCTCCTTCAATGACCTGGAAAACCTTATCATCATCCTTCGGTAGTGATCACTTTCCAATTCTCCTTAACCTCCCTTTTTCCAAAATCAAACCACTTTTTTTTTTTTTTTTTTTTTTTTTATGTGATTGAATGACGTGACGAGCTAGTCGTTCACCTGATGTTAAGTGACACGGCCGCCCATAACAGTTGCAGTGTCACCCGGAACTTTAAAACAATAGTTTCGCGCGACACTGCACTGCGCACGTCATCCTGAGACATCACCCAGTCTAATAATCAGATTACTAGACTGAGTGATCAGATCATAAAGTCTCATTTGCCCAGTAATTTCACTAGCTACAATGCCCTTCAAACCGAAACACAGTAGTGCTTGCACACTACTGCTTGGCGGCAGAATAACTGGCAAAGCGGTGGTACCTACCTAGACGAACTTTGCAGAAAAGTCCTACCACTTCCATTCAAACCATTATTAGAATATAATTTAAACAGTAAAACTCAGTCTGATGAATGGTCAAAATTTTCATCACTACTTGAACATTCTGCTTCTGATCTTCCTGTCATTCTTCCTGATTCTCTGAACAATTGTCTTAGAGCATTGATAAATTGTATTCATTCTGCTGCTAAGCACACATTCCCAGCAAAGGTACAAAATTTAAAGCATAGATCCCCTCCGTGGTGGGGTCAAGAGTGTAAGGCTGCTGTTGCAGATAGGCTAAGTGCTGAAAATATATATTGTGAGAACATGACAAATGCAAATTATGACAATTTAATCACAGTCATGTCTAATACTAAACAAATTCTTCACTCCAAAAAGTCAGAGGGGTGGGAAAATTTCTGCTCTACTATTTCCCCTAACGTTCATTCCTCTTTTGTGTGGAAATCAATCCGAAAGTACCGTGGTTCATATAGAGAACCATCCCCTCCATATCCTAGTTATGAGGGTTGGTTTGAACAATTTATGGATAGACTGGCTCCTCCCTTTGTTCCTGATTTTGTCAATACTATGGCATCTAGTTCTTCTGTTTATGATGCAAGTTTTACTCCTTTTTCGATGCAGGAGTTGCGTCTTGTTCTATCTGCTCTTAAAGATTCCTCTCCTGGTCCGGATGGGATCCCTTACTCTTTTTTGGTTAAAGCTGGAGAAAAAGTTTTAAGCTATTACCTTGAAATTATAAATTTGATGCTAGATTTAGGGTTTGCTCCAGCTGCAATGAAAACTCAAATAATTGTTCCAGTTTTAAAGCCCGGCAAAGATCCGGAAAGCCCTGATAGTTATCGTCCAATAGCTATGTCTTCTGTTCTGACAAAGATTGTGGAACATCTTGTAAAAAACCGACTTGAATGGCTAATTGAATCTAGAAATATTTTGCCTGAATCACAATATGGTTTTCGAAAAGGTAGAGGAACTTTAGATAGCTTGTCCATTTTTGTTACAGATATTAGACTCTCTTTTTCTAGAAATGAGTCCATTGTTGCTGCATTCCTCGATATATGCTCTGCATATGATAATGTTAATCTCTCAATCCTCAAAAATAAGATGGAACATCTGTGTCTTCCAAGGAAAATTATTAACTTCATACTTAATCTTTTTTTAGATCGTACTGCTCAGCTTAGAGTTGATGGTGAGATAAAATGTTCAAGATCGGTACATAAGGGTTTGCCTCAAGGCTCTGTTTTAAGTCCTCTCCTCTTTAATTTGTATACTTATGACTTAAATAAGTGTGTCTTACCTTATTCTAGAGTACTACAATATGCAGATGATCTTGTCTTATATGTGGCTGATTGTGATATATTAAGTGCTGCCAACAAATTATCTCAAGCTCTCGAGTCATTAAATATTTGGCTAGGTCATAATGGTCTAGATGTAGCCCCACTAAAAAGCTCCATTGTTATCTTTACCAGAAAACGGTTGAAACCGAGACTTAACATACTGCTTAATAAAACCAGGATTCCTGTAGAAAACGAGAAAAAGTTTTTAGGTCTTGTTCTAGACAGCAAATTAAACTTTTCTTCGCATATTAACTATGTTTCAGTTAAATGCGAGAAAAATCTCAATATTTTACGATGCTTGGCTGGTGTTTGGTGGGGTGCTCACCCCTATTACTTAAAGCTCCTTTATAATGCTATAATCCGTAGTGTTATAGACTATGCTTCATTTTTATATGAGCCAGCTTGTAAAAGAATGCTCAATGCTTTGGACTTAATTCAGGCACTCTTGCCTTGCCTTTACGTATTATCATAGGAGCAATGAAGTCTACCCCTAAAAATGCTATGCAAGTGGAATGTGATGATCCTCCTTTAGATCTGAGACGTCAATATCTCTCGGATATGTTTTTATTTCGTTTGTTTCAGTTTTCCTCCCATCCTCTATTTCCAAAACTGCAGCTTTTGTTTAGGTATATTTCTATGCCTTACTGGAATCATAAAAAGACTCCTTGTCTAGTTACAAGTTATGCAAAAATTATTAACCTTAGATTCACTACCCATAGAACTCTTAAACTTCCCTTATTTGAATTTGATTATCAAACTATCTTATATCAACCCTCTTTACATCTTAATTTAGATTTGATGAAAGGGGATACCTTCGCCAATAAACACTTTCTTCGGATTAAAGATAATCTTTGGCATGGTTGGCATTGCATTTTCACAGATGCATCTAAGCTAGATCAAAATGGGTGTGTTGGTGTTGGTTTATTTCATCAAAACTATAATATTGTTCAAAAGATTAAGTGCCCCCCTGAAACATCAGTTTTCGTTGGTGAATGTAGGGGTATTATGGAAGCTATCAACTATATATTGTTGTTCAAATTAAATAAAACCGTTGTATTCTCTGATTCATTGAGTGCTCTTCAAGCCTTCCAGAGTAATCCTTTTAAAACAGGCTCCAAAAACTGGATCATATTTAAATCTAAAAACTTGCTGTTGAGATGCTCTAATTTAGGCTATTCTGTGCACCTAGCTTGGATCCCTGGTCACAGCAATATTACTGGCAACGTAAAGGCTGATGAGATTGCCAAACAAGCAGTCATCTGTGGGGATAAAGTCCCTTTTAAAAATTACCCCCAAGACCTTTTGCTTTTGCCTACCCGTGACTTAAAATCTAGATGGCTGAATAGATGGTTGATAACTAGTAGACGGACAGGTTCAAATTATGCTAAGTATCAACCCAACATTCAAATTAAACCGTGGTTCTTTAAATTTAAATACAATAGAAGAGTATGTTCCACAATATCTAGGTTAAGATTTGGCCATTGCTGTTCTGGCGTACATTTAAAAAAACTGCGAATAACAGACTCATCCATCTGCGAATGTGGTATGGACGAAGCTGACTTAAACCACATTTTCTTCGCTTGCTCTAAATTTGACCATAATTCATTATTCAACTCATTAATCCATTATAAATTTCCATTCCCAGTTCACATAGATAATATTTTGTGTAAAATAGACCCTACTTCAATAGATATATTATCATCTTTCATTACTGAAAATAATATTAAATTGTAATCAATATATCTTATAATGTAATTATATTCAATGCTCCTATGTAAATCCTGTTGTATCCCATTATTGTAAATAAATAAACATATTCTTCATATTGTCATTATGTAGCGTAGTTTGTAGTTATAGGATATTTTTTTCTTTTGTTTCAGGTACCCGAAGTTCAAAATTTCGTTTTTATTTATCATTTCTCTTTTGACATGACGCTGGCAAAAATGTGAAAAACAATTGCCATTAAAAAAAAAAAAAAAAAAAAAAAGATGTGAACGTGCGATTCCACAGGTTTTCTCTGCCTGGCAAACATGGATCTTTGAAGTAAGTAAGCCTAATAACCTACGCAAAATCCAAAAAGGTATAATGTACTACGTACATACTTAGAAGAGAATACTTTCTTAAAATCACGCTGCTTACACCCGATTCTCACTCTGTAGATTAAATGTTTATTATTTATTTTTTTCAGGGCATGATCATGGGCTGAATACTGGTATCCAGCTGGTAGCTATACTTCTGAGGAATCACTGAAACAACTACACCAACAGCATATAGGTATGCTATATGCAGTAAGCACCTTGTTGATAGTTCATTAAACCAGCAGATTTATGGAAACAAATTTTATAATCCCAACCCCGATTGGAGCAGTAGGTGTATTGTTGAAGTGCCGCCAAGAAAAATGTGCAACTTGTAACTTCACCTATGAATGTGTCGGGCTCAAACCTTCAAGTAAGTTAGTTTCAATTACCTGAATAAAAGTTTTCCCAGGTCGTGAGGCTATGGACCGAAGTTGATGGAAGTATTATGTTAAATCAGATAAATCCTGTGACTATGATCCTCAGTAATGAGGAACCAACCAGAGAGAGAGAGAAATAAAAGTACGTTAAAATCCAGTTCATAGCAATGATATTGACACAGTTGCCAGTTGGATTTATTTTATACCAAAGGATAGGGGAATATGAGGGTTCCCATTTCTTGAGTGGGAAGCGAACCACCAACCTACAGCACAGTTGATGGAGCTGGCCTTAAGGCTATCTAAATAATATTTTCTTTTTTGCTTCAGGTACTCAATGAAGGCTTCTAGGCTGGTGTTACTATTGCTACTGCAATAACTACATCTTACTTACTGTAAAGCTTCCGGAACAATTTTCTGAAAATGGTGTGAATGTGTGTTGTGATAATATAAAGTCACAGAAGAATCTTAAATCGCCACTGTATTAGACAGTGAGTGACTGTCTATATTACCATCTTCATCATCATCATTTCCATATGTGCGACTGTAACTATTACACCAGTGGCCCTGAGGCTGATTTCGTTGGTTTAAAATTATTGATGTAAAAAGTAAAAATAAAGTTGAAATAGCCATCTTTGCTTTACAGCATTATTTTACAACACTTTTAATGGTGGCAGGATTGTATTTTGAGACTGCATGTTTCTTCATTTTATGTATTTGATAATAATAACTTTAGAACTAAACTGGGCCCAATTTGGAATAGTCTGCATCTTAGTCATCTGTAAGATGAAGTGGGTGCATAACTAACTAGCCCCCTCATCAAAATATTCTTACTATGACTGTTTGCTTGCATGAGTCTAATTTTATCATGATGCCAATTTTTCAAGCTGTCATATCATAAAAATCATGATAAAAAGTATTTTTAGTAATAAAATTGTAGTTATTATGTATTCTGATGACTGCTAAAACAGTTTTTATAATGATGGTGCTAGTTGTGCACCCATTTATTTTAGTAACTAAGTTTAGGTGTGAAAACAAAGTTGTTACCTACTCATATAAATATGTATAATATAATGTGATTATTTAAGAGTTGTGGCTTTTATTTATTATGGTACCTTTATAAGGGTGGGTTTTTTCACCCGTTGTTAAAGTAACCAATCAAAAATGCTAACAAATTCTAACTAATAGTTAAGATTTGTTAGAGGTTTTAACCATTGGTTACCTTGAAGTAGTGTCTGTGGTTTATTCCATCTGTGATAAGGATAATCACAGATTAGAGAAAACAACAAAAGGATAATAGCACAGGATAATATAATAGTGTTCTGTGCACCACAGAGTATTTTTATAGCTGTGCATACCATAGAGTAGTATAAGTTGGTGCCACAGATTGTTTTTTTCTCTAATCTGTGGTTGGTGCACTATACAATGCAAAACACCATATTATTTTTTCTAATTTGTGAAAACACTATTGGCAAACAATGAGCAACTTCGTTTGATTTGATAGGCACGGAGCAAAGAGTATATAACACTTAGGGATGTTCCGATACTAGTGAATACGAGTATGTACTTGATACTTTTCTTTCAATACCAAGTACTTTTTACCATCGAATCATTCTTTCGATACTTACTTGGTATCGGAAAGAAAGTACTAATAGCGAATCGAATCAATGCTGCTAAGTCAAAACAGGATAGAACCACAGGATAAAAATTCAATGCCAAGCAGCTTTATTTCGCTATAATATGTTTTTCCTTAAAGAAACATAGTATGGCCTAACTTTAAGTCAAGTAGAATAAAAATGTGATATTTTAATGTATACTTAGGGTTAAAACAACCCTATTTTTAATTTAAGTAGGATTCAATGTAGTAGAAAATTATTGTAAAGGTAAAAATACATGTAAAGGTAGAATGTAAGTAGGATTTAACTTAATTTAATTGTAATTCAAAGCGTTGAATACAGTTAATACACACAAATAGTACAGTTAAGGTAGTTGTTATACTTAATTAAAATAATAAAATAAAATAAAAACAAACCATTCTCACGATACCTATTTGGTATCGGAAAGAAAGAATTTGTATCGGAAAGAGTACTTTTATCAAATATCGTCAAATAACATATCCTTAGTGTTCAAATGTCCGATTCTTCGCGCTAAAACACTTGAAAATGTAGATCAGTCATAGAAACAAAACTTTGCTGCAATAAGGTTAAATTTGTTTATTTTTTTCCGTATTGATAAATAAAAAAAAATGTATCGATATGAGTGGGTATCGATACTTTTAGGGTATTCATATGAGTAGTACCTATCGAATCATGATTTGAGTACTACTCATATGAGTAGGTATCGATACTTTGGTGGTATCGGAACATCCCTAATAACGCTTGGCATGGCAAAAAGTATAACTATAACTTCTGTCGCCCAGACAAACTAACCAACGAAGAAAAAAGTAAAGAAAAGAAGAAAAAAGTAAGAAGACAAGAAAAGACAAGAAGAAAAAGAAAAGAAAGAAAAAACGAAAAGAAGAAGAAAAGTTTTCATGCCATTAGCTTCAATGTCAATAAAATGGCAACAAATGAGCCTAAAAGTAAAGGCAAAAGCGCGTCTCATGGTGGTCTCGACTGCCTCCGACCACACGAGACATCTCGTGCGCTAGCAATCGAGAATATCACAAATTTGAAGCTTGAGTCTCGAATTTCGAGATTTATTGTGAGATGACATTGCGTCTCGATTCCCTACGAGCCATCTCGTGCGCTAGTCAATCGAGAATATCATGAATTTTAAGCTTGGGAGTAGAGACAACTCGAGTCTCGAGATTTATTATGAGATGACATTGCATCTCGATTCGTGAGAATAGGCGTCCAGAACCACGAAGAAAAAATGTGGAAAAGATTCAATATAGTAGGCATACGTCTACCAGAATCTGATCGCAAATAGGGAAAATAAAATTTGTAATAGGCAGCACCGGATATAAAAAGATTAATATGTCTTGATACTTCCTTCACTTCCGGCCATCTTGGCAACTAAGTTTCGCAACTTTATCAACTTTTAAGTCGTATTTTTCTGTTGTTCATTGGATCAAAACAAAAGGCAGTGAAAATAAAGTAAAATTTATAAACATTACTATTATGAGTATAGTAGTGTTTACTTTTTTTTGTAGAAATGAATGACGTGACGAACTAGTCGTTCGCCTGATAGTAAGCATCACAGCTGCCCGTAACAGATTGCAGTATCACTTGAAACTTAAAAATTCATATAGTTTTGCCCACAGACCTACAATTTTTTGTTACTCTTGAAAGTCTCACGAAGGGTGGGAGCGAGAAGTACAAATCAAAAACACACTGCCCAAGAGGAAAAGAGATCGTGAAACAATGGCGGATGTGTCAGAGTACTAGCACAAAAAGAGCTCATATCACGACGAAGAGCATATTGATCATGTACCACCATAATTCTGTTATCAAAGTGCTAAATACTATTTTTCTGGCTTTTAAATCTTATTCCGTAAGTGAATGTGATGTTAAAAACATACTAACCAAAACAAATGCACGTGGTTTTGCGTGACACTGCACAGCGCACGTCATGTTACAGAAACAATATACAGTTTTTATTATGACCTATAAGTAAAAATAAAACCATGAATATAATATAGACTACTAGAACTAGGTATAGCTACTTTAACTTTTTTCTTTATTTTTTCTTTATTTCTGAACGCGAAAACTATTTGGTTTCATCAGATAATGATGAAGATTTAAAGAGGAATTTATACTAAAGAACTCTTCTATAACATTTTAATTAATCCGTCTAAGTTGATTTTCTTCTTCACCCATTCCTCTTTCACAGGGGTAGAAAAAACACGCCATTTTATGACGTGCCTTTACCTTTAATTCAGCCATAAAGTGGCAGGTACTAAAACGTCTTTAAAGAAAAAGAAGTCACAATTCAAGTGCGAGAATTCAAAAGATCACTACGTAGTAGTTTGTAGCTAGTAAAATAACTGGGTAAATGAGACTTTATGATTTGATCACACAGTGTGGTAATCTTATTACTATACTGTGTGAAGTCTCTGGATGACGTGCGCAGTGCAGTGTCATGCAAAACTATATTAATGTAGAGTTCCGAGTTATACTGCAATCTGTTTTGGGCTGCCGTGACGCTTAACATCTGGTGAACGACTAGCCCATCACGTCATTCATTTACATAAAAAAAGTATCCTCTACTTGGTCTACGGAACAAAAAACCGAAAGTATCAAAACAACGTGGTCAGTTGTCAAATTGATTTGAAAGATGAAAATTTGGTATTGCCGTATGAAAATCCTTTTTCTTTTTTTTTAATTTTGTGCCATGAGATTCTGGTAGACCTATACCTACAAAATAAAGCGACAACTTGTATTTTCCAAGTAGATCCACCTACAAATACCATGTTTGGCTAACTCTCTACCAAACACCCGTATACCTCAGGATTTAGTGTTCTGTGTCTGTGTTATGTTATACAGGTGATTCGTTCATAGACCGCATCCTTTCAAGGCTTGAGCTATCTTTTAAGCGTAACATTAGTTCAGGGATTTTTTTTTTTATTTCGAGTTATGCAAAATTTTGTGAAAATTGGAAAAAATCCCCGTTTTCGACCTTAAATCACTGATTTTTGAAAGCACTGCTTTTAATTAATAAGTTTCAGATTTTAATTACATAAAAGAAACCTTAATGACTCTACTGACACTTAAGTTTAATAATAATTAACCATAGTCTTTAAAACAGTGCTTATGAGTGAAACAATTTTTTTCTTGAAAATGATGACCCTGGCAAAAAAGTTGATTAATCTCAAAATGTTGACTGAAGTTTTTTTTTCTTTAAATCGTTTTAAGAACATATGTCCTTTTCTACGGCTTTCTAATGAGATACCATTTATCAAAAAATATTGATGGGTTCCAAAGATACTCACAACCAAAAATGTCTATCCCCTCATCGACACACGAAATCATCCATGTAAAATACTTGGTATCACGATTAACGTTAAGCCATAAAGCGAGAGTTAGGGCAACCAAGCAGTGATATACTTATTTTTATGTATCAATAGCCTCTCATTGATACACAGAGCCTACCGTACGAGTTGAAATTGGACAAAATCCCGGGTAAATAACACTTAATATTGTTGATGATAATAAAAATGAAAGTTTGCTTATTTTCTTGTTTAATAACTCAAAACGGCTGTAATGTTATTCTAATCCAGTAAATTGTAGATTTTCATGTACATTTGTAAGGTTCCGTGCTTGAACTTTAACCTGAAATACTCGTTTTATGGTTTTTATCATCTTTCCCTAAAATATAGTGCAATAGCTAATAAAAAACTGAAATTGAAAGAAAGTTATTTACTATTAATGGATATTTATTTATTTCAGAAATATTTTTTCAGAAATATCACAATTCCTCGCTCGTCAGGCGCGCGGTTAACACGTTACGCGCATATTCATCAAATAGCATCTACAAATAAAAATGGCAAAGTGTTTGCAGTGTAATAAAGTGGTTACCAAGAAAGCCCCTGGGCTAGAGTGTAACAGGTGTAGCAATGTGGTGCATGCCAGCACGGAATGTACTCTGCTTTCTGCTAAACAGCTAAACTTATTGCGTGCAGCCGATAATCTTGAGTGGACCTGCAATGACTGCTCAGCCAAGTCACCAAAAAGAGGCTCGCGAAGTTTCGTGGCCCCAGACGACGATACGGCAGAAGAGGAAGACGATATTACGGGCAGCAAAATGGGCAATTACCCTTTTGACGTTAAGAAGCTGGTGGCAGATATCTCCACGCAGATGGGTAAAGTTATTAAACGGGAATTGAAAGAGACGAACCAAGCTCTTCAATATACCAGCGACAAGGTAGACGAATGTCTTGATAGCATTGAAGCATTTAAGACGAGAATTAAAGATCTCGAGAAGAAAAATGCCGATCTTATCAATAGGAACAAACATCTTGAACGGAGGCTGGATGCTCAAGAGCAATATATGCACGAACGCGAACAAAAAGATTTAAAAAAAGTAGTAGAAGTGCAGGCCATACCCACATTAGACAAAGAAAACCTCGAAAATATAGCCAAATGTCTTGCGACAAAGCTACATATAGGCTCGGATAGTGTGAAAGCGGTTCAACGCATACCTGTTAAATCAGGAAAACCAGGAACTTTATATATTAAGTTGCAAAAAGAAGAAATGAAGGCAAAGTGGGTAGATGCGGCCCGCAACACTGACCTGGTTTTCTCTGATGCAGTACCTAATTGTGACGCTACACTAAAGAACAACAAGATATTTATCCGGCAGGCGTTAACCTTTCATCAGAAAAACTTACTTTGGAAGGCAAAGCAAGAGCTTCAAAATGTATGCAAGTATATCTGGTGTAGAGAGGGTAGGGTTCTTATTCGCAAGACCGAAAACAGCAAAGTAATTATTTTACGTTTTGAGAGTGATATAACCGATCTTGCCTCATCTTAAACCCACTTACCTTAAACGTAGGTATATATCAACCTAGTAATCTCATAATGGATGACATCCAAGATAATATTTTAGAAATAAGTGATTGTCCCAACCTTTCTTACTACATGAAACAAATTCCGAAGTATAATAATTGTGGTGCAGTAACTTATTTGCATGTAAACATTAGATCGATAATTAAAAACTTTTGTAAGCTCGAACTTCTATTATGTAACGCGAAGCAGCCCGTCGATGTTATAATATTGACAGAAGTGGGTATATCGGACTGTGTAAGCTCTTTATTTCACATACAAAACTATAATATGCACACAGAACTGCGTAAAGACCGAAAGGGTGGTGGTATTATTATTTACACGCGTTCATGTCACAAGTTTATAGCATATAAGAAGACCATGAAGCACTCGGAGAGTGTTATTGGTAAGATTACAACGAACTATAACTCCACGCTGCTTCTGTGTGCACTGTATAGACCTCCATCACATAGTAAAACACTGTTTCTTGATGAACTAAAGGGTATCCTTGATACTTACTCCAGGCAAGATATTTTAATCATAGGTGATGTAAATATCGATTTAAAGGCGAAAAGCCACATTCAACAACAATATTTAGACCTTATGTATGAGCACGGACTTGTGTGTGGGATCAGGGATTACACCAGAATCGAATTTAGGAATGAATTAATAACAAAAAGCTGTATTGACCATATCTTTGTACGATCCCGCTCACAAGATGTGTACTGTGCGGCGCTTGGCACCGTTCTGGCGGACCATCGCGTCACTGTAGCTTCGTTTATAAGCACAGCGTGTATACAGGATGTTGCTAAATACGTGATTCGATATGATAGTAAAATACTTAAACTAGAATTAAACGCTTTGGATTGGAATAGTGTAAATTACATGACCTGCCCTAATGATATTTATAGCGAGATTAAAACTAAGATAAATAACTGTTATGAAAAATCTATGTACAAAACAAAATTAAAACAATCGGGTAGAAATGTAAGAACTTGGATAAATAAAAATGTAATGAAAGCATGCAATGATAAGGATAAAATGTTTCTGGAGTTAAAAAATGATCCTACCAATAAAATACTAAAATTAAATTATACTAAATTACGTAATAAAAGCAATAAAATAGTTGAAACATCTAGAAATAACTCGTACAAAAAAGAAATACATACTCATAAAAATAACACGAAAAAGTTATGGCAGATTTTAAATAATATGACTGGTCGGATAAAAACATTATTAGATGAAGTAATACTAAAGGCATTCAATAACAGCAATCTATCTCAAAACGAGATAGCTAATCATTTTGCTACGCAGTTTGATAAAACGGTTAAAGAGATTATTCCAAAATGCAGAGAACCATTACTAGACCCCAAAACATATACACAAGAATCAGATGCGTCTGTATATGTTAAAAAACCTAATCCGCGAGACATACATAGAATTATAAATAATATCAGCACGTATAAATCACCTGGCATTGATAAATTACGACCTATTGATATTAAAGAAATATCTGCTAAAATAGTTTTTGCTATTACTAAACTAATTGAAACAAGTATTAAAACAGGTACCTATCCTGACGAACTCAAGAGAGGTATTGTTAGACCGATCTACAAAAAGGGGCCTATGAATGAATGCAGTAACTATAGGCCTATTACCATACTACCAATTGTTGATAAAATTGTAGAAAAACATGTTTGTAATGAAATCCATAACTTTTATAGAAAACATGAAATATTATCAGATAAACAATACGGGTTTCAAGCTAAAAAAAGTACAAGTCAATTGCTTTCTAATTTCACGGATTTTGTTAATAGTAGACTGAATGAAAAGATGCATGTTTTAATGGTCTTCATTGATTATAGTAAAGCGTTCGATACCTTAAGGCACGACACACTGTTGCAAAAACTAGATCTCAGTGGCGTACGCGGACCATTGCTGGCGTGGTGTGCAGATTATCTAAGAAACCGGTCTTATCAGGTTAGGATAGAAGAGGAGATGAGCGAGCCTATAATGGTCACAGATGGAACAGCGCAAGGTTCAGTTATAGGCCCGCTGCACTACTTGACGTATGTAAATGACGTAAATAAAATAATTACTAATTGCACTGTCTACCAATACGCAGACGATACTTGTCTTATAGCCACAGATCGAGATGTAACGAAAGCAATTAGATACCTGCAAAAGGACTTTACACTAATATCTAAATGGTCGCATGACGCTGGTTTGGTATTAAATTCACAAAAAACTAAGTTATTACATGTGCACTCTTCATATAACAGAGCCCAGGCAGATGTAAATATACAGTTAATCACCCACGATCACGATTGCCTTCATGGAAGGAAGTGGCCTTGCGATTGTAAGCCTATAGACCAAGTTTATCAAATAACATACTTGGGATTGACAATTGATAGTCGCTTTAACTGGTGCGCACATGTAGACGTAGTGTGCAATAAACTGCGAGCAATTTTAGCAAAATTCTACATTCTAAGGTACAAAATACCCTATTCTGTTCTCATTGAGATGTATAGAGCACTCGCAGAAAGTATTATTTTATATGGTATAAGTAGTTATGGACGTACGTTTGACACCTATCTTAATAGAATATATAACCTTCAGTTGCGGCTTTTGAAAGTAATCGTACCGAAAAAACTAAACAAGAATTTCGCGATAATCCAGAAGGACTATTTAAATATTGCAATACTATTCCTATCTACGATAGAGTTAAACTGAGTTTACTGATAGAAAACTATTTCAAGTATGACGACTACATGGCACATCCAGTTACGACGCGACAAGTGTCCAACAAAAAACTAAAAACAATAAATGCGAAAAATTTCTACGGTACACGAACGACTGATTTCATTATCCCAAGACTTATTAATAACATTCCTAAAGAAATTAATGACAAAATAAACCCCAATTAATATTAAATCCCTACTTAAAAAGCATATTTTAGATAATCCATTTTTATAAATGGAATATCTGAAAATAGGTCTAATGTTAAATATCATATCTAAGGTAGCTACTTGTAATTTGTAATTTGTAGCTTATTATATAATAGAGGAACAAAACACGGAAGTCAAACCTAATTTGGTTTAATCCGTGTTCATAAACATGTTTAAATATTGTAAAGAATTAAATAAATTAAAAAAAAAAAAAAAAATTGTAACGACCATAATTTTATTTTATATTTCACTACCTCGCTTTTATTTACAAATAAAATAACATTTGTAATTTTGCTGAAACATTTTTTTTGGTAACTATTAGAGGTATAAATTACCACTAACCTTAAATAACTTTATTTTGATCTGGGTTTTTTCTTTGCTATTGCACCGTATCTTAGGGAAAGATGATAAAAACTCCCAAAACCGTAAAACGTGTATTTCAGGTTAAAGTTTAAGCACGGAACCTTAAAAATGTGCATGAACATCTACAAATTTCTGAATTTTCGAATAATATTCCAGCCAATGTTTATGATTTTGATGGATGTGGGTTCAAGTCCCGTTCGTGATTCAAATTTTTCCTTTACAAATTAGTCTGAATGTTACAGCCGTTTTGAGTTATTAAACAAGAAAATAAGCAAACTTTCATTTTTATTGTCATCAACAATATTAAGTGTTATTTACCCGGGATTTTGTCCAATTTCAACTCATACGGTAGGCTCTGTATATCAATGAGAGGCCATTGATACATAAAAATAAGTATATCACTGCTTGGTTGCCCTAACTCTCGCTTTATAGCTTAACGTTAATCGTGATACCAAGTATTTTACATGGATGATTTCGTGTGTCGATGAGGGGATAAACATCTTTGGTTGTGAGTATCTTTGGAACCCATCAATATTTTTTGATAAATGGTATCTCATTAGAAAGCCGTTGAAAAGGACATATGTTCTTAAAACGAATTAAAGAAAAAAAACTTCAGTCAACTTTTTGAGATAAATCAACTTTTTAGCCAGGGTCATCATTTTCAAAAAAAAAACTGTTTCACTTTTAAGCACTATTTTTAAAAACTATGGTTCATTATTATTAAACTTTAGTGTCAGTAGAGTCATTAAGGTTTCTTTTATGTAAATAAAATCTGAAACTCATTAATTAAAAGCGGTGCTTTCAGAAATCAGTGAGTTAAGGTCAAAAACGGGGATTTTTTTCCAATTTTCACAAAATTTTGAATAACTCGAAAAAAAAAATTGCTGAACTAATGTTACGCTTAAAAGATAGCCCAAGCCCTGTTGAAAGGATACGGTCTACCACAGCGGTCTACGAACGAATCAACCTGTATAATTATACTCTTGTTGTACTAGTACTAGGTTCGTGGTTCATCCAAAGCATTTCCGTTTATAAAAAGGTACTCTGTGCTGTGATCCAAAGAGAATATAACCGCTGATTAGTGATTACCGCTGGTTCATTTCATTTCATGATTTGTTTATTTGTTTTTCAATTTCGATTTATTCATAATGGCTGATGATATTGTGTTTGATTTACTACACTCTGAAATTATAAATTATGCTCTAGAACAGTGTAAGGATAATGTTGATAAAAAGGTAGTATATTTTTTACTCCTCAATACAAATTCTCCCACCCGCCACGCTAATTCTTTTATAATATTTTTACATTCTTACAGGAAGTCGATTTATCAACAGTTGAATATATTGGATTTGCTGCTGGCTATAAAATAATGGAAAGATTAACAAGAGAATGGCCGCGTTTCAAAGATGAATTGGACACAATGAAATTTATTTGCACAGACTTTTGGACTTGTATTTACAAGAAACAAATAGATAATTTACGTACAAACCATCAAGGTGTCTATGTATTACAGGATAATGCCTTTCGCTTTCTTAATAACTTCTCTAATGGTCATCAGTATTTGGAATATGCTCCCAGGGTAAGTTGGCATTCTTTCCATTATATTGTGGTATTAATGATAATCAATATGTCAGCTATGTTACCAATGCACAGATCATTATAGGATCTGTGTACCAACGATGCTTTCTAAAATAAGCCAAAATCGAAGCTCAGAATGAATTTCTCGTAGTGAGATTTTTTTCCATCTGTTTTATAAATGACAAATCAACAAAAAGTTACCCAAAGTGGTTTTAAATTGCAGTGTTAAGTCATATAGGCAAAAACAAATCTTTTTATTTTGTGTTTGAACACAGTAAGTGCTGTAAGTGCAATATCAGTTGTTCTGAGTCTTTGTCAGCGCTCAAAGTCTATAAGTGTGATATATGAATTGGTATCAAATTATCAATGTGAATCTAATGAGTGATTGTAGTGTGTCTCGGAAAGCACCCTATTAGTTCATTCATTTGAATTAGAGAATAGATGACCACAATATATAGAAATATAAGGCTTATAAGGTGTAATTCCTCTATGATTTGTTAAACCACTAACCCTATTTTGATCAAGTGACCAACATAACATTTAACATTTTGTTTATATTGACTGCTAAGAGGTTCAATAAAATTATACATACACATGTCGATATATTTTTCCATCACAAATTATTCAAATAAAATTGATTGTCTTGTTTCAGTATGTGGCATATACTTGTGGTCTCATAAGAGGAGGGTTGGCCAACCTTTGCATCAACAGTGTTGTAACAGCTGAAGTACAATCGATGCCATCATGTAAATTTCATATCCATGTCCAAAGAACTTAAATAGCTGCTGTTAACCTTTCAAATAAAGTTAGAAGTGATTGCCTAAAATTATTTTGATATCTGTGTATATCTAGTTTATTCTTTGAATAGTCACATAATTTTACAATTCTCATTGCCTGTTTGTGAAAGCGAAGGGTCCATGTGAATATGTCTGTGATGGCAGTGTTTTTAGGGCCTTCTTTGAACACAAGGCATGAAGTCAATCAATTTGTGGTGTAGACCTAAAACCCGGATGTTCCCGTTGTCCCCCGCATCTTCGCCCCCATAGAGCCCAACGGGAAAACGGGAACTTGCACACCTGCCTCCACTCAAACGAGAATAAATATTCCCGTTGACCCCGCGCACAGATATCTACTATACTAGTCAAAGACAGATAGGACAGCTCTATATGATTGACAATTAGTTCCCGTGTCTGCGCTAAGCACTGGTGTCGCCATAGTGATGCACCTAGCTCCATATTCAAATATCGATATCGATAGCATAGTTACGCGCCACGGCAAAAAAAATCGACATGAAGGTTACATAGGGAGTTGTTATTGTTATTTTAACCTATTACATTTTAATACTACAGGAAGATGAAGCACCCGCTAATAAGGTGTTATTTTAACCTATTACATTTTAATACTACAGAAAGATGAAGCACCCGCTAATAAGGATTAAATGAAACAAATGAGACTGAAATAGCTTTTATTTATTTTTATTTCTTAGCCTAAGAGCTTTGTATTTTTACTGTTTTACTGGGCATTTTTTGGGGTGAAACCATTTTTATTATAATTATTTATTATTTATTTTTGCTATTCAAATTGAGTTTACTCACCAGATAAGCTCAAGGGAATCCCGTGCAACACTTCATTTGCAGTGAACAAGGATATCCATGCAGAAGACGGTTACCCATCCTATCAAATTGGGGGTATATCAAAGTGATTTTGGCAAACACGTTTGTTCACTAAGACAGACCACTGAGCTCAGTATTTGTGGGAATCAGAAAAGACAACCATAATTCTCGTAATTTATCATCCCTTGGGATACTTAACAGGCGATGAGTTTTATTAGTTGCAAGCTTCAACACAGCATTTTCGCATCGCCATAGTGTTGATCAATAACCATAGTCACTGCCCATGCTTAACTGATTAAGTTAATTGGTATATAATTTGAAATTAGAGCGATGGTGGCAGAGCGGTAACATGTGCATGTGTCTTACGGCACCAGGTTCGATCCTCGGCCTTGCACCAATGATTTGTCTAGTAAGTTATGCGCAGTTTTCGATGCCATCCGTACCTCGGAGAGCCGTCGGTCTCGGTTGTCAAAAGACCATCTATGGTAATCGTTACGGGTAGTCAGACGCCTGATAGAATCTGACACCTGGTCTAACCATCCTTGTTACTGGTTCCTTATGGGTTGCGTGATCAGATGGCAGTCGCTCAGGGCCCGATCTTGTATAAGGGCAATTTGAGCTTCAGCCCAGCGCACCGTGGAGATAAAGGGCCCCCAGCCCCCTCCCTGAAATTTAACGGGTCTTATCTAGATTTACTTAAAAATGTGCGAAACCTGAAACTATCAGGATTAATGAAAAACAAGAACAGCTGAGAATTAGGCCATTTGTTGATATAGTTAGGTATGCCCCGTAGAAGTATTAGCCCAGGCCTAGGGTAAACAAACTCACGGTCCGATCCTGCAGTCGCTCGTGTAATTCTGGTTGCTTGCCGCTACAGATTAGACTGGAGCTTGGGAGCCGACCCCAATAACAAATAGAAAATGGGAAAATGGCGAAGAGGATGACGATGATGATATATTAATTTGAAATTATACATATACACAAAAAGCTAGAAAAACTACGAATTATACCGGGCAATTAGGTAATGTCAATTTCTTGGGTGACAAATATGTCCACAAGAGGGCTCTCTATCCCCCTATACTTATTACTTATACTACTCTATGGGTAATGTTATGTACAAACCTCAGACCAAGGAAGTAATGGTACAAACTTACGTACATCGTCTCCATGACAACGACACAATTGACTTTTGACATTATAAGTCACGTGATGCAAAGAAAATGTCGGAATGCGTGCGACACCAGCGTTTTTTTTTTTCTTATATTTTGGCTCCACACATAGTGTATTTAGCCAGTGTCAAGTTTTGTAATTTTTCATCGTATTATGGAAATTTTCACTAAAGTCAAGTCATAGTCACAGTCAGAGTAGTCATAGTCTAGTCTAAGTCATAATCATGCATGCCCTAGTAAAGTGGTGGCAACTTTACTAGAGGCTTCTATGGAATTTTGGAAGCAACACGAAAAACCACGTTTCACTACATTATATCACTTGCCCACACTCATGCTCGTAATTCAGCACTTAATGCGTAAAACACCACCAATTTTAAACATTAACACTGGAAAAAGCATAAGTTTTGTAAAATAATACAATGCACCGACGTGAACTTTTCCGCGTTCCCGCCAAAACTCGACACCAGCGTTTCGTGGAGACATCGGCGGGGTAATTACGTAAAACATGCAACAGCAATGCGACAGCAGTAGCGAAGCATACATTCTCGACACCACTAATGATGTATGACAGCAATCACCGCGAGATTTACGCCTGTCGCAAACCTGTTGCGAGTTAGGTAATTAGGGGGCGGTACTAAAGCTGACCCGCGGGGTAATTACGTAAAATTAGCAACAGCATTGCGACAGCAGTAGCAAAGCAACAGCAGTAGCGTAGCATACATGCTCGACACCACTAATGATGTATGACAGCAATCACCGCGAGATTTACGCCTGTCGCAAACCTGTTGCGAGTTAGGTAATGAGGGGGCCGCCCCCTAATTACCTAATTTGCGACAGGCGTAAATCTCGCGGTGATTGCTGTCAAACATCATTAGTGGTGTAGCGTAGCATACATGCTCGACGCCACTAATGATGTGTGACACTAATGAAGTGTGATGAATAGGGGGCGGGCCTGACCCCGTGTTTGCACACATAAGTCAATATGGCAATATAGTACTCTTTGGTCAATCATTATCTCACAGATTAGAAGAAAAAAACAAAGTTACTCTGTGCAATATCTCAACTCAACAAACACTGACCTCTATAATACAAGTACGCTGGACTTCATACTCTCGGATGTAGTGTTGAGTAGGACATACGTGATGTACTTCATTTGTCACATTCATTCACTCAAAAATGTCCCGGTCCTCACATTCAATCCATGTCACACTTCAAAATTTTTGTCACACTCCTCGCCGCCGCCGTCGCGCGTCGGTGATGCATTCGAAGAATGAAGTGAGTGAGCGAAGCACAGCGTAGAGTAGAGTAGATTCATGTAGAGGTGAGGTGAGATGAGGTGAGGTGAGATAAGGTGAGGTGAGATGAGGTGAGGTAGTAAATGAGGCGAGAAGAACGACATGACGTTGGAGTTTATGTATTTTCACGCAGATTATTTAAAGCGGAAGAGTAGGGTAATCAAGGTATTTTTTGGCAGGTTTCCTGGCGTAATTAGAGCATGTGGTCTAAATTCATTTCTTTAAGTCTTTTGTGATTACCGCAAATACAAGATTAATAAATAAAGCTCTACAGAAAAAAATCGCAAACCTTAAAAATTTTGAATGTTTAATTTTACTGAGTTTCTATCGAATATATTTTTACAAAAAAAATATTTGTGTATTCCCAACAAACATACACATTCTGTGATGACTTCATAATTTAGACAAAATACTATTATAAACACAGATATTAATTAAAAACCGTCAAAATCAGCCATTCCGTGTGTTGCCTTTGTCGTAAGTGCCGCGCTGAAGTGCAGACTGAATTGGTATTTTAAGACTGCGATGTTAAGGTCGATGTTTCTTTGAACGAATTTGGACCTGCTTATCTGGCCCTACCCTTCACCTTAAGTAACTGAGATATACAGTATAATATTTTACCGTGATACTTAGAATAACTAGTTATTCCAAGCTGTGATATCATTATGATACTTTTGATTTCGGAAAGTTAAGATGTCCCACCACGACTTATCTTCGACTGTAGTGCGATTTAACATCAGTTTTCACAAAGTACTTTTCTACGTAGGGAAACAGTTGAGTGTGGTCAAGCGCTTGTCCGTCCTACATGATTTAATTCAGCTAAGTTCCGAGTAACACTGCAGCTGTTATGGGTGGCCATGTCGCTTAACATAAGGTGAACGCCCAGCACATCATGTCATTTCATATCATTAAAAAAAATTATCCACTGCCAACCTAGATACATAATAAGAAAAGGTAAATCAATAGCTTAAGCTGTGTAACATACAATCAAGTCTAACATACAAAGTAAGGCCTCTTTCATCCCCGCCTCAATCCATGTATTCATGCGTGACCCGATGCACTGATCAAGTAAGACTGCGTCCAGCTCTTGTTACAAAATTGTACTGTATGACAAATGAAGAAAATGAGGTATCAGTACCTCACAACATGACATGACATTTGAGGCATGACATTGTCACACCTCACGAAATAGAATGAGGGGCTCATACAAACTCATTTTGAAACCTTGTCCTACCCAACACTACTCGGATGTTATGAGAAGCCATTTGATTTTCGCCATTTTGGCGCTGATAGCAGTGTGAGGGTCCATGGAACTAATATTAGGGATGAGACATAACTTTCGATGAAAATACGATATCGATATCACTACAGATTCAGGCAGTTATTTAACTCCATGTGCATATACGGGTACTGAGACAAAAAAAACATACCTACTATACATACCCAGTAAAATAAATAAGGGTTTTTTTAATATATTTGCGTTTAAGAAATCTACTTAATTATTGTTAACCAGCTGCACTCTGCGTTAATCCAGCATAATATGTGTCTATGTGCCTATGTGTCTAGGGTTTTAGGTATTCTCAATTTCCGAATTCCATCATAATCAGTCCAGCCGTTTAAGCGTGAAGAAGTACGTGATGTGCACACAACTTCTTTAAAATATTAGATTGATAGTCCGATTTCATAAAGCCAGTTTTCCTTGTTCCTGTTGATTCAGTACTAGTAGGGGTAGGGTACTGGGTAATAAAATAAAAAACGCAGATAATAACATAACATTTATATTTTACACTAGCTTCTGCCCGCGGCTTCGCCCGTGTGGCCAATAGGAAATGAATGGCATATTTTTCTGCAGAAACAAACATTATAAATGCTCTCACTCTCTCTCGATATATTATACAAACTGACAATATCCCAAATAATGCGATAATATGAAATTTTCCGTAAAAAACCTCTGGGATGAGAGTAGTATGGTTTTTACAGAACTCAAAGCGTGTGTGAATAGATCTAATTATGGAGGTCCCACAGGTCACTTTCGCTACACAGTCATCGCTTGCAACCCAGCGAACAAAGCAACCTCGAAAAAAATCGTTAATTTCTACCACAGGTCACCTTCGCTACATAGTTGCGGGCCGCTTGCGACTTGCGACCCAGCGAACACAGGGACCTCGAAATAAAAACGCCAACTTCTACCACATGTCACCTTCACTACACAGTCGCGGGCCGCTTGCGGCCCAATGAACACAGCAATCCTTTTTCATATTTTCCACCCATAATAGCTGCTTAGTAAGAGTGTCAGTGGGAAACCTAAAAGCACAAAGTAAAACTTAATAAAATATACAAAACAACATTATTAGTACTAGCGAGTGAAATATTTAGTTTATATTAATGAAAAAAAAATTTGGAGCCAGATATTCATCATAGATTATTCTGTACCTACGTACATTATTGAGCATTGCCAAAATTCTGCTAGTTACTCACTGTCGAAGAACATTATCGACACATTATCGATATGAAACATTAACAACCTATGTACCTATTGCAATAGTATGAATTCATTGAATAACTAAATCCTACTTACATTTAAATGTGATGAAACTAAATAAACTAAGTATAAAATAGTATTAAAAACCTTCAGACATACAATAAACATAATAATGTAGCATTTTTTTATCGTGAGGTTCACTTACTTGTCGAAGGTTATTCCGCTGCCTTTTCGGTAGCAATTTGTACAAAATACGCATAACTTCATCACATACATGTACCGTAATCAAACGCCAAACACAAAAAGTAGCCTTTATCATCTTATTTTACGATTTTTCATCAGAGACGCAGCAAACTTACCAACATCCACTATGAAAAATGTCAATTTTAGTACCCGAGACCCTCAAGAGGGGCGCTTTGAATCGGCACAAAAAAGAACTGTCATTTCCTAGAGAATATTTAGTCCAGCGTACTTGTATCATAGAGGTCAGTGTCAACAAACTACTATGAAGGGATGTTCCGATTCTAGTAAATACGAGTAAGTACTCGATACTTTTCTTTCGATACCAAGTACATTTTAGCCTCGAATCATTCTTTCGATACTTACCCAAGTAAGTTGATTCGATTCGATACTAGTACTTTCTTTCTGATACCAATATCAGAAAGAAAGTACAGTTAATACACACACACACACACACACACACACACACATACAGTGCAATTAAGGTATTTGTTATACTTAATTAAAATAATTAAATAGACCAAACGAATCATTTTCGCGACACCTACTCGGTATCGGAAAGAAAATACTTGTATCGGAAAGAAAGTACTTTTATCGAATATTGTCAAATAAAATATCCTAAACCCATCCGTAGTGTTCGAATGTCTGATTGAAACATCGATGATGTCAATGAAATGAATTGTTCGCGCCAAAACACTTGGAAATTTAGTTCTCAAAGAACCAATAAAACTTAGCTGCAATAAAGTTGTTTTTTTTTTCTGTTTTGATAAATAATAAAAGATGTACTCATATGAGTAGGTATCTATCATATTACTGATCTGTGGTCGCCATCGCCACAGTCTATAGGTATAGACATCGTACTATTATTTAGCACATTTTGGTTTGCTGATATAACCACAACACAATATAAGGCGGAGATCCGTAAAATATTGTACGAATCATCATCATCAACAGCCTGGGCCCCGTTTTATAAAGCTACAAGTACAAGCTAACAATTGTAGCAGCTACAAGAACAAGTAACTACAACTTACTAGTTACGGAGTTTTATAAACGACAATTATCGATTACAAGTATAATGCACATCACTATGAACATCACTGAGGCCTCACGGCGGGGACCACAGACCAAGTAGACGATAAAGTGTAGATTATGATATTACAAGTTGCACATCACTATGAATAAACGTCACGGCCAATAGCTTTTTTTTAATTTGGCTCCCATTCATTGGTGAATTTAGCCGGTGTGAAGTTTACATTAAATCTCTACATAATATATAAATGGAAAACATTATCTAATTGTTTGTTGTGGCTTTCAAGCCAAATTGGATGACTTTTTTTTAGAAGAACTTATATTACCGGGATAGATGTGGTTTATTTCGGAAATTCAAGATATCCCACTGAAAATTATGTATGTTTTGGGTGAAACCGTGGGGTGTCTCTATGTTTAAGTAAAGCTATTTAAATAAATAAAGTTGGGTCAAAGTCACCATCCGTATAGTAGTCTGTGGTCACCATTCTCATAATAGGTTTTGTGATATACAGCTACGCTCATTTTTCATGGGCTTTGCTTAAGCTGAATTTCTCATTATTTAAACATAATTAGTTCATATTTACTTAATTTAACTAATTGAACATTAATTAATACGAGACACGACCAATACAATACACCTTCAATATATTTATCTAAACTTGTACTTCTTTTTTGCCTAGCTCCTTAGTCAGGTAAAAAACTTTACAACGTGTAGTTCCGTACACTTGTAATGACCAAAACAATTGTTCGAGTTTACATTTTAAAAATGAAAAAACACTATGGATTGTCTATGGTCTAAGAACAAGTGCTTGTAATTCATAGAGTAAAGCAATATATCGGAGATGAAGCTTGTACACTTGTTGTCTTGTAGCTTTATAAAACGCATTATTTCACTTTTTTTGGCTGTGTTGCCAGTTTTTCGCTACAAGTACAAGTCTTGTAGCTTTATAAAACGGGGCCCTGAAGGTGCCGCCCGCCACTTTGATTTGAGCCACAGATATCTACTATACTAGTCAAAGATTGAGCGCCTGAGCGGCATACATACATATTATATACTCTTTGTATCGTATAGTCAATTATTGTTTTTATTTGATTCTGTGGTCTGTGGCACAGAGTACTTTTTGTCTGTGGCTCTTGCTCTTGCTCTTTCTTTCTTTTCTTCTCTTTCAATTTAAAGAAAATGGCTTCCGAAGAATTGGTGACCGAGCAATTTCAATTTTTTGGCATTGAAATTCAATCGGAAGTTTTAACAAAATGTGAGTAAACGCCTGTGTAACCGACTAACCATTACAATTTTTGGTATTCATGAACACAACTCTCATTTCAACGACGTTCGAAGGCATTGTTTTAGCCGCTAAAAAATGAATGTTCAAGGTTGTTACATTTTCTTTCAAAAGGCGTAAGATTGTGCGAAGAATACGATATCGACGCGGAATCGTTCATCGAACAATGGATGGCATTTAGTTTGAATCACCTAAATGGGGCGTCGCCAGATTTAGAAAATTTAGATGTATTTGCAAGGAGGGAATTTTCTAAGCTAGCGGTGAACAGACATACCACTGCCGCTAAAGATACCGTCGCCGGCGCAGGTCTGTCGGTTTATGGAGCACCGGTGTTACTTCAGTATCCTTTACAAATTCACGTGTTCTTTTCTAGAGTTAGTTATATCCTACTCTGTTGATAGAACAGCGTCATTGTTCTATGTTTATTTTGGACATTGCAAACTGTGTATAATAATTTACCTGAATTTCATTAATTAGATCGGATGCCGACGTCCTCTCAAACTACATAGCTGTAACACCAAAGGTCTGATTTATTATTCTTATTGTACTTGTCGTATGTACTTACATACTCATAATTCCGCAAATATGTATGTGTAAGTGTTTGTTTGTTAGGTTATCTTGTTGATATCAATCAAGGCTAGTCTAATGTCAAGCAACATACCTATAAAATAGGTACTTACGAGATTGTGGTTAGTAATAAATGGGAATTTAATATTGCATATGGATCAGTGAGACAGTGGTCAAATGCTTTGTCTTAAAATTATACAAAATATTTTTTTATCAAATCGTAGTACAAGATATGTTCACAGCCTCCATACAAATGTTCCTTGTAAGTCCCACATATTACTTCAATCTCTATGTCTTGTTGTGATTTCAAAATACACTTAAATACAATAGGCAGTAAGTATCTTATTATCATGAAAATATCAGAACTTTCAAGAGCTGTACTTAGGACTCCGCTCCACTCAAAGACACACTCTCTGGGGAGGCCTACGTTCAGCAGTGGATGTCTTCAGTCAATTTTTAAATGAATTTCATACAGAGAATGGCCTCACACGGCCTTTAAAATTCAGGTAGTAGCTTACAAAAAATAGAGGCCAACCTTAGAACTACAAACTATAAAAATATTCTTTTAAAATGAGGCTTCTTCTAGACAAGCATGCACCATCGTAGGCTGCGTCATCACTTACCATCAAGTGAGACTGTGGTCAAAAGCTATGCCTATAAATTGTAAAAAGAAAAAAAGGGGGTTACACCAACTTAAATTAATAAAAAAAAATTGAACAATCTAGGGTTCTTAAAAACTTTAAAATCATAATTTTCTAAATTGGTTTATAAATGACTAGCTGATGCGCCCCGGCTTCGCACGGGTTAATAATTAGTACTACAACCCTGTTCATGGGAAGAGGGAAGCGAAAGGGAAAAGGATGAATGGATGGGACGGCAATAGAAGGGAGGCAGGCGAAGTCTGCCTTCCTTCGCTGGCCTCCTCTCTTCCCTTCGATAGCATGAGTACTTATAGTGGCTTCATCTTCGTTGCCGACTATGTTTATCGCAGCGTATGCACAACGTCACAATTACACAAGCATGAAATTCTTGCATAAAAATTCCTTCCTTTTAAATTATTGCTTCGTGTGACCCGCACTTGGCCGTTTTTTAAAACATAAAGTATCTTAAATGTTTTCTGAAAAGTTAGCTGTAACCATACCAAATTACAGTGAAATCCGTTCAGTAGTTCCAGCGCCATGCGTGTTTTAAGGAGCAGACAGAAAAAGAAAAAAAATTGTGACTACTTCCATATCCATAAAGAAGTGTAATGCGAAAATTCAAAAAATGTACAGATTTAGCCCAGTTACAGTTTTATTAAAATATATTGATGGAAGTTATGAGTTGGTTTTGGCTACATTTTTAATTTCACCACTGAGTTATGTCTACGCACTATGTATGTATAATCTATGTGTGTATTAAGTATTGTGTGGTATAAATTAGATTTCACTAGGAAACGTCGCATAATTTGAAGTCCCAGAATTATAAGAAGGAGGTGGAAAGTGCTCGTAGAAGTATGAAGAAATGAAGCAAGTAACTAATAACTATTTACATTTGATGGGTTTAGGTCCAGTGGCACAGTGGTACATCCTGTGACTAGATCTACACTCATTGATTGTTTGTAGATATTCAACTCCCAAGACCACTGTATTTAATACTGAAGAATCAAGACTAATCAAATAAAATGAAACATACATATTATACTCCTCAATTCTACTAACTCTGATTTCAATTGGCGCACTCCACTGTTTATTCATAACTTATGTTTCTTTCTTTTTACTAGGTGGTAGGACATTTCTGCATAGTTCGTCTAGGTAGGTACCACCGCTTTGCCAGGTATTCTACCCCAAGCAGTAGTGTGCCAGCACTACTGTGTTCCGGTTTGAAGGGCACTGTAGCTAGTGAAGTTACTGGGCAAATTAGACTTATTTACCTGATTTCACAGTCTAGTAATCTGATTACTAGACTGTGTGATGCTGATGTCTCAGAATGACGTGCGCAGTGCAGTGTGACGCTCAAACTTTATCACTATTACTACTACTACTTTTTACTTTTTTATTCTTTTTTTTGTGAGTGACACTGCAACTTGTAAGGGCGGCCGCTGGCCGTGTCACTTAACATCAGGTGAACGACTAGCTCGTCACGTCAATTTTGATTATTGAAATTGTTTATAGAAGAAATGAAGTAGCACTGCACTATACATAATTATATGTAATTTCAATGTAACTTAAACTTGTCAAAACCTAACTATCTATGAAAAAATTTGCCATCGATACGCTAAGAAGAAGAAGTGTTATAGGACACACCTATAACACTTCTTCTTCTTAGCGTGTCGATGGCAAATTTTTTAAATAGTTGCTGCCCAGAACCTGGCCACGTCTACTGCGTTATTTGTGGCCTCCATCACTAGAAGACACTTTGTTATTGTGTTCTTTATATATGTACGTAACTGTACTCTTACTGCACTGCGCTGCATGATACCAGCACATATTAAAAAATAAATTGTTTTTTATTAGTTCAAGAAGACGACGAAAAGGAAGAAGATATCACCCAACATTATGCGGATCATCTCTAAAAAATTTTACTTGATGATATTTGTGGGCGAGTATGCTTCTGGTGCATGTTTGTTGCAATCATGACTAGATCCATACTCGTCTGCAGCCATCAACTAAACCAGAAAATAGCGAACGAAAAATGTTATTATCCAATAATAATGACATAAGTAGGTTGAATGAATGGGAAAATCAAGATGATAATAATAATATATCTTTAGTTAGTAAACTGTTTATATAGCAGGTTTCAATTGTAAATCCATTTCTTATATCCATTGTTCTTTATGCAGGTCTAATCAACTTGTTAATTAGTTTTGAGCCATTTTTTATTGTATTTGTAAAACTACCCACAGTTGCTATTGTTTACTATTACTTAGCATGTTCTAATAAATTTTGTATGTAATTATCTTGATAAAATAGACAATAAGCCAAACCAGTACCGTTTGTACCATTAAAGGTACTTACTGGTGGGACAATTCGGTTCCAACTGTACCTCCAATGCTACATCTGCGACGGCGGCATATTAGGTACTTAATTTTACAAATATAAAAAGAAAGTAAAATCTATTACGTAATACATTGTTTGTATATTGCAGAGAGAAAAACTAGAAATAGAATCCAGTGATCAAAATGAACTATGTCCAGCCACATATTCTCCAACTGTGTGAGTATTTCTTTAAAATTCTGCAATCGTTCTTCTATGTAGTACCTCCGCTTTGCCAGTTATTCTGCCCCCAAGCAGTACTGCAAGCTCAAGGTAGTGTCTGTGGTAGTGTTCCGATTTGAAGGGCACCGTATGTACTGTGTTATGGGCTGTCGGGTCGCTTAACATCAGACGAACGACTAGCTCGTCACGTTATTCGTTTACATAAAATATATATTGAGTTAGGTAGGTACATCATAATCAACAGCCTGAAGACGTCCATTGCTGAACATAGGCCTCCCCCAGTTCCCCCACAGAGCGCCACTTGAGCGGCGGCTTGGTTGAGGTAGGTGCTCATTGAAGTTGAGAGTGAATGCTAGCGCCACCCTATCTCGCCCCATTCCGGCGGCGGACGGATCACGGGGGGTTTTAGTGGGTTCAAGTCCCACTTACCCTGCCATCACCCCCGTGGTGGCAGGGAAGTGCTAAGGGGAAATTACCCTCTCAAAAAAAAAAGGTGCTGATTGAAGTAAGTTACCTCTCTTTATATAAATTTTGAAGAGTTGTAGGTACTAGCAGCAATAGGAAAGTAAGCAGTAAACAAAAAATGACTGCTGACATTCGATTATTAAGTCGAAGTTCAACTAATTGGACCACGAGCCTTCAGATACTCGAAGGATGGGGTGGTGATCTATTTTTATATTTACTGAAAAATAGTAATTTCTGCATGTTTGATATAATTATCTGGACTTATTTCGATAGTTCTCTTTATTTCAAATGACAGAATACTCATTTTTCAAGCTGTTGCTGTTCTTTAAGAAACAATTTAGCTAATATTGGGTTTTCAATAATGCAACAAAATACTTGCGATTATTTATAATCGGCTGTAATTTATTTACTAGATACTCTGCTATCATTTTCCGGGAGTTCTAGCTGCCTCTATATTGTTGGTATTGGTGCACACGCTGTGCTTACGATGTTCCACCAATCAATTTAGATTAGACCTTGTAGTGCCAGCGACGGACAAAATTTATTCCTTACTGAGAAATCATATAACAGGTATCATTTACTAGGTGGTAGGACTTTACTGCAAAATTCGTCTAGGTAGGTACCACCGCTTTGCCAGCTATTCTGCCGCCAAGCAGTAGTGTGCAAGCACTACTGTGTTCCGGTTTGAAGGGCATTGTAGCTAGTGAAATTACTGGGCAAATGAGACTTTATGATCTAATCACTCAGTCTAGTAATCTGATTATTAGACTGTGATGTCTCAGGATGACGTGCGCAGTGCAGTGTCACGCGAAACTTTATTGTTTTAAAGTTCCGAGTGTCACTGCAACTGTTATGGGCGGCCGTGTTTCTTAACATCAGGTGAACGACTAGGTCGTCGTGTCGTGTCATTCAATCGCATTAAAAAAAAACATAACAGGTATCATGACATTTCAGTGCATCAACTAAATACGCTTCGAGAGCTAACGCCGGGACAGTTGTACATTCCTATGGAGACGAGAAGTTATTGCAATTAATATCGGAGCCCAACGGACCAAATAGCACATTGAACTGCAGAGTGACACAAATTCCCAATGACGATGGGGATACATATACAAAAGCTAAGTAAGTATAGTAGTTTATGAAACTGTTTTCTGCGTAAACACGGCTGTTTACTGCCCATTAATTATTTTAGAGGTGAGAAAAAGGTATATTTATTTTGTCCTGTTTCTTTTCACTCTTCTTCGTAATGGGTAGAACAAAGCTGATCTCCGTGAATCTAACTGAATGGCTACGAACCTAACTCTTCTAATTTTCTGGCACTTATGGTGGTGCGGCGTCACCATTGCGTGAATAGAATAAAAACCAGTCGTGAAAAACGCCCGAATTTCTGCGTCTAGATCCTTCTTTGTAAAGACAATTATTATTATAGATATTAGTCCAATTTTTTGCGATGAACGGGCGATTTTGATACTATTTTATCCCACTACAATAGTCCAATTCGGACAAGTGTTATATAGGTACAGTTTTTTTGGTTTATTTTCGCCCCACTTGCTTCCCATTGCAATTTAACCTTGGATCTATAACTAATAGTTGCTAAGTGAGCTTTAGACCTCACGAGTCTCTACAAAGCTTACAACCACTTAAAACTGAAAAACCATTTTTTACATTTTCATCACTCGCTCTATTATTTTGAAAATTTTCCAAATACTGAATCGACATTGACTAAAAAATTCAACTAAGTATAGAACGAATCATGAATCGGTTGATGGGCTATAAATACCATCAACCTATTCATTTGTTTAGAGTGCATCGAGGCTTGAGATTGAGATGTGTACTTTTATAGGAATAAGAAGTAAGGTACCACTAATTTATTATATTTTCCAGGTTCGGCTTTGAGCTATTACACGAAAAAGCCGCAATTTATGACAACCACATTCGCTATTTATCTCAGTGTATTATGAAAAAAGCAAACATCACAGAATCAACATCGGTTAGACATAAATCACAGGTAAATATTTCCATTTCTTTTTCCATTTTAAAATTAGTCTAATAACTTATTAAGTGGTTTTCTATCATTGTTATGTTATGTCTCTCGAAGCTCAGACTTTATATTGAATCTGGTTACCTCCGGAAGGGTCTACCTTTCTCCCCATTTAGGTTTGTACTACATGTAGAAGGCAAAAATTGATTATGCCTACTAAAAATGCATAAATACCTGCGCATGCTTTGCGCTCTACGATAACTGAACTGTAGCCAGTCCTACAAAATAAAGGTGAACCTTCCAGACAGAAGTGGCAGTGGCGGGTCGAATAGAATGCGATGCCGACGCCAGACTCAATTCAAAATGCGTGGTGCTGCAAGGGACGTGGGAGCAGTCCCTCAGTCAAGCCGTGCCTGTTGACATAGACAAGTATACTTTATCACTGCTAACTTACTGTTAATTTTTTGTTATAACTAGTTCCAATTAAATTTTAGAAGTTATATGTATGAGATTATAATGTAGGGCAAGGCCACAGATCTCAGAAACTAAAGGGAGATATGATAAGGGGGTGGGGCCGGTGTCACAGCAATATGCTCAAAAACAGACCACGGTCTGTAAGCAGTTATTGTAGCATATTGTATGTAATCAGTTTACAATGCTCTATTAGAACTTGGCGATCGAATAGCCGTTAGCAAAGAGTGCTGACTACTATTCGATGAGCTTCTAATGCGACACCAGTTTCGTACTCGGCGCACGGGAGTGGCATCTCTCTAGGTCTCTATGGGTAAGGCATATAAGTTCAGCGTTTTTCCTACTGCGCAGGTCATGTATTGCCTAGGGACCCAACTGGATAATTCTCAATAGATCCAGGTCAGATGATCAATAATTTTGATTTGTGTGGCTAATTATAATTGCCTATCAGATTACAACTTAAATCATTTTGTGAAAGAGGAAATAATTGCTAATGTTATATATAGGTAATACCTACTGTGAGTTGGTAATAGAAGACTTTTTAGACCCCAGACCCCAACCAGACCAAAGTATGGATGGTAAAAAAGTAAATATACATTTTGCGACAGCCTGAAGCAGTATTCCTTATTCCCGGGACAAGTGGTGGTGATGCGCGGAGTGAACCCGCGTGGGGAACGGTTTATAGCACATGAGGTGCTCAGCGACGCTGCGCTGCCACAGTTAGACCACCAGGCTGATATCATGAACACTTTGACAGGTCAGTGAGGAAAGGAAGTACAGGGAAACGGTGTGAGAAGAATGAATAGCGAGAAAGGTAGTTTCTTTCGTTTCTGTATCCACCAAAGAGACATGCGTAGTGATTGCAGGCCAAGCGGTTGACTGCGGTTGCAGTGCGTTTGTATGGATATAGACTAAATACGCCGTAATCGCGCTATCTCACTGCCAATGGGAAAACGATCTTAATGCCTTAATAATAAACACTATTTAACAGCGGACAGCTCAGTTTTCTTTTGCTCATTTCATACACATTAGATAGAGACAAAGCATAACATATTATACTTTTCTATACATTGTTTATTAACAGTGTGTTACAGTATATAGAAAATAAATAATGCCTTTACATACACAACACGTTACACAACTACACTGTTGTTAACAGCATTGATAAATCGCAGATGAAATAAATTTGCACAAAAATGATTATGTAGGTATATTCCCAGTTGCCCCCACATGGTTCGCCCCCGGATGGCAACTGGGAATTAATATTACCAGTTGCCACCCGGGGGCGAAGCATGTGGGGGCAACTGGGAATATACCATTATGTATTTCCTTAAAATAAGAACGTCATGGTAATGACGAAATGGTTTTTCTCACAGCTAACTATCTTCCAGGTACATTGTCGATGGTGGTCGCAGCCGGTCCTTACACGACTTCAGACAACATGTCCTACGAGCCGCTCAAAGACTTAGTCTCGTATATCAGCGTTCATAAGCCTCACGTAGTCTTTCTTACCGGGCCCTTTATGGACAGTGAACATTCCAAAGTGAAGGACAATACAATGGCGGAGACTTTCAGATCGTTTTTCGACAAGTTGGTGGATAGTTTAGGCGAATTGAATGCCACTTGGTGAGCATCTTTTGATACATTTTATGTTTAGTGAAACTTCCTTGTAAAGTAATACACTGGAAGTTTCTATAAAAAATTTTAAACACACTTTTTTTGATAGTTTTTTTGATCTATGCTCTTCTAGCAAAGATGCATGGAATCTTGTCGATGTCGTACAAAATCCTAGTTCGACACTTCTCTAAAATGATCGCGGTAAGTAAATACTGCCTAGTATTAGACAAAAAAATACCTAGTCGATTTCAATTTCATCTGTTTTTCCTTAAAAATATAAGAGAGATAGTTGTGTTTACATTACACAGGTTTTAATGCGCCAAAAACATATTTTTATTCACCTCAACGTTTCGACCAAGTTGCATTGGCTATGGTCACTAGTTGACTGGAGATACGGTACCCGTGCCAGAAATAACGAGTTGTTTTAACAAATAGCTATCTATGTGTTCAGATCGCGAGAATTTAATAAATATTTATAGAGATGTTATTTTCAGCCCATTTACCAAAATTTATATAGTGTCGAGTTTGAAAGACGCATTCCACGTGAACATTTACCCGAGCCCGCCGTACCACAGTCGCAGGAAACACCCCAACATACACTTCATGCCGGATCCTTGCACCTTGAACATCAACGGCATTGTTGTAGGAGTCACTAGCACGGACGTCCTCATGCACATCAGCCAGGAGGAAATATCGATGTGAGTTCACTTGCGAGTATAAATAACGAATTGACTAGGTGGTAGGACTTTACTGCAAAGTTCGTCTAGGCAGGTATCACCGCTTTGCCAGTTACTCTGCCGCCCAGCAATAGTGTGCAAGCACTACTGTGTTCCGGTTTGAAGGGCATTGTAGTTAGTGAAATTACTGGGCAAATGAGACTACGAACTGATCTCACAGTCTAGAAAACTTTTTTAGACTGTGTGATGTCTCAGGATGGCGGTCGCAGTGCGCGGTGTCACGCGAAACTAGTTTGGGAGTTCCGAGTGACACTGCAATCTGTTATGAGCGGCCGTGTGTCGCTTAACACCAGGCGAACGACTAGCTCTTCGGGCCATTCGTTTACTTAAAAAAAAACCCAAAGTTTATTTTAAAGTTGTAGGGTTACCTCTACGCCCTTGGTGCTTGGTAGCACGCCTTTCTTGCTAGATAATTTCAATGTTCATTAGTATGTTATTTTATGGTATTTAGCTTTCCATGTTGTGTTTTCTTCCATTGTAATATATTCTAGGCGATCGCTGGAGGCCCTTGGAATGATTTAATACATTTATTTTACCTGTAATGATCTACTAGAGACGATAGGTACCTTTTTATGTTTTCTTGGTTATTGTACATAATATGTTGAGCTCTAAAATTGTGTTTATAGCTTTTATTATGGGTTACTTTGGCAGTGGATCGATGGATACAGATCATAGGAACACGTTACGTGTTGTTTCTCTAGACCTTTCACGCTATTACGAGTGTTTTGAGAGGAAATAACTTTTTCTATTTACCTCACAGATCTTCACCAAATTCGCCCCACGTTGGGCGCCAAACTGTAGTGAAACTTACAGTTAACAGAATAAAAGACTTAGTACAGATTAACAATTTTATTTACTAGCCCGTCCTAGAAGAAACTTGGCCCTATCATACAAACTTTTGCTCTACGATAAACCCTACTTGACATAATTATTTATAGCCTACCTACTCTTTGTTTTCATATCCTATGATTATCTATGATAACGGTATGTATTCCTTAGGGCAGTTACTACTCTTTGACCGTATTGACATTTACCTAATGAATTTCCTAAATGGGACCACGAACACCAACAAACTTATTAAAGAAACGAACGTAACTTTTGTGATTGATCCGCCGGGGGAAGCATTCGCCTCGGTGAACAGCGGCCGCCGATGATGATCGGAGACACGGTGAACCGCCTCCTCGAGGGACAGGCTTCGACAGAACGCAGCCACAGAGAGCCGGGTGCACGGCAGGCGGGCACTGCCTCAGGCGTAGGTAGGGGACGCCCGGAGACAGCGGCGAGTGGCCGTGGAGTGCCTTCCTAAGGCACAGACAGGTCCTGGCTGGACTCAGCCGAGGACAGCACAGCAGGTAGGCGCTGTCTACGGCGTAGGTGGGCGACGCCTGGAGACTGGCGCACCGCCACGGAGCACCTCCCGCTTCGCAGCACAGGCCTGCACAAGGGCCATCCGAGGACGGCACCGTGGGTAGATACCGCTTCCGGCGTAGGTGGGTGACGCCTGGAGACTGGCGTACCGCCACGGAGCACCTTCCGCTTCGCAGCACAGGCCTGCACAAGGGCCACGGCAGCACAGAAGACTGAGAACATACGAGGTGGGGCCCCTTGGGGAAGCCCAAAGAGGCCTGAACTACCTCTTAGGAAAAAAAACAATAAAGAGTTCACCGGTTATTCTGGAGTCAGTTTTCTTAGTAGTAGATAACGCGCGACGCCTGTTAGGGCTTACTGTAAGCGACTCGCGGATTACCCAGGGGTAGGGCACTAACAGATAGGTCTTCAAGACTGTTTCGCTCTTTTCGAGAGCACGGGGAAGATAGTTTCTAGGTAGAATCCAGATGGAAAACTGAATTTTTGTGTGGCCATGTCCCGCTTATATAGTCTGCGGTGGCCACCACGACATCAGTCACAATCTTTGAAAAACGAAAGAAGGAATTTTGAAAATCTGTCATAACTTTATGAACGGCTAGCATCAAATACGCGTAAAATCATGTAACCTTTCGCGAAGAATCTCATTTTAGGGGTTTGGCAAAGTCAAAAGTGACATGGAAATGTAGGGTTACCTCTACGCCCTTGGTGCTTGGTAGCACGCCTTTCTTGCTAGATAATTTCAATGTTCATTAGTATGTTATTTTATGGTATTTAGCTTTCCATGTTGTGTTTTCTTCCATTGTAATATATTCTAGGCGATCGCTGGAGGCCCTTGGAATGATTTAATACATTTATTTTACCTGTAATGATCTACTAGAGACGATAGGTACCTTTTTATGTTTTCTTGGTTATTGTACATAATATGTTGAGCTCTAAAATTGTGTTTATAGCTTTTATTATGGGTTACTTTGGCAGTGGATCGATGGATACAGATCATAGGAACACGTTACGTGTTGTTTCTCTAGACCTTTCACGCTATTACGAGTGTTTTGAGAGGAAATAACTTTTTCTATTTACCTCACAGATCTTCACCAAATTCGCACATGAGTTGAAGCAGATTTTATTACGAGTTTTCATCGTATTTTCATGCGGATTCTTCCATTAGTTGCTCTAATATATCGATTTTAATGTTTGTTTACTTTTTTGACAAATGTCACTTTTGACTTTGCCAAACCCCTAAAATGAGATTCTTCGCGAAAGGTTACATGATTTTACGCGTATTTGATGCTAGCCGTTCATAAAGTTATGACAGATTTTCAAAATTCCTTCTTTCGTTTTTCAAAGATTGTGACTGATGTCGTGGTGGCCACCGCAGACTATATAAGCGGGACATGGCCACACAAAAATTCAGTTTTCCATCTGGATTCTACCTAGAAACTATCTTCCCCGTGCTCTCGAAAAGAGCGAAACAGTCTTGAAGACCTATCTGTTAGTGCCCTACCCCTGGGTAATCCGCGAGTCGCTTACAGTAAGCCCTAACAGGCGTCGCGCGTTATCTACTACTAAGAAAACTGACTCCAGAATAACCGGTGAACTCTTTATTGTTTTTTTTCCTAAGAGGTAGTTCAGGCCTCTTTGGGCTTCCCCAAGGGGCCCCACCTCGTATGTTCTCAGTCTTCTGTGCTGCCGTGGCCCTTGTGCAGGCCTGTGCTGCGAAGCGGAAGGTGCTCCGTGGCGGTACGCCAGTCTCCAGGCGTCACCCACCTACGCCGGAAGCGGTATCTACCCACGGTGCCGTCCTCGGATGGCCCTTGTGCAGGCCTGTGCTGCGAAGCGGGAGGTGCTCCGTGGCGGTGCGCCAGTCTCCAGGCGTCGCCCACCTACGCCGTAGACAGCGCCTACCTGCTGTGCTGTCCTCGGCTGAGTCCAGCCAGGACCTGTCTGTGCCTTAGGAAGGCACTCCACGGCCACTCGCCGCTGTCTCCGGGCGTCCCCTACCTACGCCTGAGGCAGTGCCCGCCTGCCGTGCACCCGGCTCTCTGTGGCTGCGTTCTGTCGAAGCCTGTCCCTCGAGGAGGCGGTTCACCGTGTCTCCGATCATCATCGGCGGCCGCTGTTCACCGAGGCGAATGCTTCCCCCGGCGGATCAATCACAAAAGTTACGTTCGTTTCTTTAATAAGTTTGTTGGTGTTCGTGGTCCCATTTAGGAAATTCATTAGGTAAATGTCAATACGGTCAAAGAGTAGTAACTGCCCTAAGGAATACATACCGTTATCATAGATAATCATAGGATATGAAAACAAAGAGTAGGTAGGCTATAAATAATTATGTCAAGTAGGGTTTATCGTAGAGCAAAAGTTTGTATGATAGGGCCAAGTTTCTTCTAGGACGGGCTAGTAAATAAAATTGTTAATCTGTACTAAGTCTTTTATTCTGTTAACTGTAAGTTTCACTACAAAGTATTGCGTAAGTTATAAAAGCGAGAAGTTCTGTTATTATGACACTAGGACATTTCGGAATAGAAACTCTACTGAATAAGCAGTGGTGTCACAGTCACACACACCACACATCAAGTGAATCGCGAGCACAGACCATGTAGAGGATACTAAGTATATCACGAGAATGGCAGCGGAGTCTTCATCATCATCAAATATGTAAGAGTAAAAGAGACACATAGTCTCGCACTTCATCTGCTATCGAATTGAAAAGCTGTGGAGTCGATGACAATTTCAATATTTTTACATGTTTAAGAACTTTAATATACATATTATCATCGTTATCAAAAACCGTGAGCCTTCTCCACTATGTCTCCAGCGCTGGATGTCAGGAACATCCTGACATCCAGCAATATGTTGAGCCGAACGGCCATTCAACACTGACCCAAGACATAGTATAACAATGTAATTAACCGGTGTTGAATAAATGATTTCCTCCATTCTATTCTATTTGTTAATTATCCGCAGGGGTACGGTCGGCGACAAGTTGTCCCGGCTGGCGAGCCACGTGTTGTCGCAGCAGTCGTACCTGCCGGTGTGCGGCGGCGCGGCGCCGGCGCACGATGCGACGTTGTGGGCGGCGCACGCGCAACTATCCGCCACGCCCCACGCGCTTGTACTGCCATCTAACTTCAGATACTTCGTCAAGGTATATAACTGCTGCCATTGAACTTCAGATACTTCATCAGGGTATAATAATATGTATAACAACTGCTGCCATCCAACTTTTAGATACTTCGTCAGGGTATATAACTGCTGCCATCCAAATTTACATACTTCGTCAGGGTATATAACTGCTGCCATCCAAATTTATGTCATCTCATGGCGTAAATTCTTGTTTCAGGAGGTAAATGGCTGCATGGTCGTGAACCCGGAACATTTGACGAAGGGAACAGGTGGAGGCACTTTCGCTCGTATCTTGATGTCCGCTGATAAAGAACGGTTGAATCTCGCTGCGCAGATTGTACGCATTTAACTAAATACTATTTTTAGTCACTTGACATTGGCAGAATTATCGCTAAACAGCTATAGAAAGCCATAAATGAAGAATTTTTTTCAGTATAATTTTTCTTTTATTTTATTAAATTAAACACAGCCGTTTACTTGTTGTAATTAAACACAGGGATTTATTTTTGGGTATGAAATGAAATAGTTATGTAGGTAATTATTATTTCCATCGTTTCCTTGTGGTCATACTAGTTTTACCAGTATGACCATAAGGATATTTCAGGATATAAGAATAGTTTTCAGCATGTTGACTGAATAATTTTGCAGAATAGAGGAATGTTAGAGAAGTAATAATTTTCACTTACTTTATTTATCAGGCTCACATGCTTATAATGAAACACTATCGTAAATTACTAAAATAGAAAACAATAACTTTATTTTGTAACTGGAATAAAATTAATAAAAAAAACTGGGTAAAAATTAGAAAATCTACGAAAGTGGCAATAGGGTTAGGCCAACATTGCAATATTATTATGCCAATTCACCCAAGGAACGAATGTCTGCCCTCTTGCCATATTTCTCGAGGTAAATTAAGCTGCATAAACAGGATCGTTGAGTGAAATGACACCACCAGCGCTGCTGCGAAGCGCCATCTGAAGCCCCATGCGCGGCGAACTACCTGCGGCCTTTCGCTCCGCTGGGTCTAGGATTTGGCGGTAACTGCAACAATGTTTTCCTTCATTACCTTCGGGACTACCAAGCTGCACCAATAGTGTCACAGAGAATCAGGCAATATAAAGCTACATAGATGGATGGCCGATGTCGAGGAGCTGATTAAAGGACTTTTCTAAGATGAGTAGAGTGGTTTAGAAGGTTTGGCTGGATGAGCAATGAGTTTCTTACTTGTTCAGCGTTTGCAGCGGTTCTCTGTTGCTGTTACGTACACCGGTTTCAGGGTCGATCGTGGTCAGGATACATCTACAATAAAACGTATTTTTAATCACAATAGGTATCTGAATACTATCTGAGTTTAAATTGGGGTATTATCCCGAAAGGGGGGACTGGGACCATGATAGCCCACAAGCTGTGAGAGCCTTACTTGAAACTGCGTGTTTCCAAACCTCCATACTAAAAAATAAATCCACTCACAAAATTGCACGTGCGATCGCTACGAGAGTTAACAAGATACTATACAATTCATTTCTAAACACAGGTCGTTACCTAGGGCTAGGGCGGCTATCTTCGAACGTAAACTTTACATGGCATTTCTTCAATGAAAAACTATTAATTTAGAAAAGTCGTAGAAGAAACGTCTACCTTGTTCGGGATAATACCTCAATTCAAACTCACCTTGTAGAAGTGTAATAACGTTTAACTCTTTGCTGATTTTGCAAATCAAAAAGAACTTGAGCAAAAAGTTGCCATCATGCTCCTCAGAATCAGAACGACCTGATAGCTGACCTTAATTTAACATGTGGCTGTCTTCAATTCTGAGTGTTACGGCAACTGCTATAAGCAGCAATCGATGAGGTAAGACAATCAAATAAAAAGAGGTTGGGGCCTCCCTCGCAACCGAATTTCGCAAAGTAGTCTTACCTAGTACACGGCTTGATAATTTCAAAAACGTGATCTCCAATTTTAACGAATTTCCAACTGTCCTCATCGTATGCTTGTGCTCCTTTTAACACAAAGTTGGGCCTAAAGTTTCGGTGCGACACCTGACAGTCCTTAAGTCTGGTGTTCAGGTCTTCGATCGACGCCTCGTTGATCAAGTTATAGGCGACTTCATCGGGGAATATGCCCTGTAAAGAAGTTTACGATGCAACAAACTACAAAAACTCTTATGCATCATGCGGTGACGTCTATGATTGGCTGGTTTACTGATGTCAACTAAAAATACTCAACGCTCATTGGCGGGTATTGCCCGTGGTCCACCTGCTCAGTTCACCTGGGTGGACCACGGGGATTTTTTTTGTCCGTGGTCCACCTCAATATTTCTGGGTGTACTACGGCAGCCGATGAGCAACAGGCAACCAATGAGCGTTCCGTTGTTTAAGTTGACATGAGTTTTACTATAACAAACGTACGAGAAACCGGGGGTTTGTATCGGGATTCATAAAATACGTTTAAAACATTACATTATATTGTATGGTTGATTAAGTGGAAATGTCACACAAAAGGTGCCCATATTCGCACGCCGCAATATCGCGCTGGATGGCCATGGCCCGTTGTGTCCAATAGGGGCGAAGACTTGGGGACTAGAGCCCTAAATATAGCTACATTTTTCATCCACTGGTTTGGGCGTTCTACTTAGTTTATTTAATATAAGTATTTGTGACTGAAATATTTTACCGAATCCACTTTGGTGAACTTATAAAACTTGCTGTATTCTCTAATCGCTCGTGGTTTGTAAGCCGCGTAGTAAACCAGTCGGAAGCTCCTGCCGGGACGGTGTAAGAACCTGCAATTAAAGTTTTAACTAATTAATGTATGGTAAGAATTGGATGCAACCGTCACCAGGTGGTGGCCGTTTTGGTGGGTGCCGTTGGTTAATTCCGAGATCTCAATGAAGCTGTTTGCGTATACCTACACTCCCACCGCTATATATTTGGACGACGATTTCTTAAAATCGGGTTTTAGCTTAACCATTTTACTCCTTTCTTGGATCATACAGCAACAGTTTCAGCTGGATTCTATAACACTTCACACGAATTTATGTTCTATTTTTTTTTTTTTTTTATGTGATTGAATGACGTGACGAGCTAGTCGTTCACCTGATGTTAAGTGACACGGCCGCCCATAACAGTTGCAGTGTCACCCGGAACTTTAAAACAATAGTTTCGCGCGACACTGCACTGCGCACGTCATCCTGAGACATCACCCAGTCTAATAATCAGATTACTAGACTGAGTGATCAGATCATAAAGTCTCATTTGCCCAGTAATTTCACTAGCTACAATGCCCTTCAAACCGGAACACAGTAGTGCTTGCACACTTTTGCTTGGCGGCAGAGTAACTGGCAAAGCGGTGGTACCTACCTAGACGAACTTTGCAGAAAAGTCCTACCACCTAGTAAACCTAGTAGTAGTAGTGGTAGTATTATTACCTACTTTGTGTAATTCGATTCGTTATTTTTCGGTCTGGAATTTCCAGGGAGTTCACACGCAAGATTCGGAACGAATGAACGAAATAAAACCTTACGGATAACATGAGACACCTTCTAGCTACATACATAGGTATCTTCTGTGCTGTGGTATAGGATGGGTATAGGATTGTTGCGTTAGGAGGGCTCGATTAGAAAAACTATTTCGGAAACTGTATCAGCCTAGCATGTGAATGGAAAGGCTGTCTTTCCTTTCACATGCTAAGATTGCCTTTCAATGGCAATCTTGTCTGCCGGTGCCGCCACTGCTCAAAGAGGTATATTTACTCGTGCTAGACAGTAGTGCAGGGAGACGGACTTATCTCCGCAATCATTAAGTAAGTCCTACCCAATATTACTTACCTACTGTTATAGATCTACCTACCGTGCGTACGTAATGAATGTGCTATGTGCGTCTTCATAAAATTAAATAAATTATGAAATGTATGCGACATACATATAATTATAATCATAGGGTGATAACATGATAACGAAGGTCAATAAAGTTGTTGAAGAATAGCTTTTATTTATTGTAAGTGTATACGGTACGTATTAATGTCAAGTTTGATAAGTGAATTGTGTTATTCCTAACCAAACCATATTCGGTTAGGAAAAAACAAAATGATGTCGTAGTTTAGGCTCCATACTCCATACCCGTTATAGAAAAAATGAACCCCTTTCTGTTATCACTTCGACTGGTAGGTAAATAAGTTGCTATAGAATATTATAAGCTAAAACAATAACTTTTCTGTGGTAAATCAGTGTGTAGTTTTATAAACTTTTTTCGTATCGTTATTTGTATTTTAGTGTGCAATGGTGTTTTAATATAATTTTTTACAAATAGATTTTTTAAGTAGGTATCCTAATTAAAAATGTATTTGTAAAAAAATATGTGCTTATTAGACAAGAATCTCTACCACAGCTAGTGTTTGTTCAAAACAACTTTCCTACCGTTCGTTCGCCACTGGTACCGAGTATTAGCCACTAGAGCAAATACAGGCATGGAACTAGTATTAAGTAGGTATAGATACTTACATATTATCTATTCTATATATACATATAATAAAACTGTAGAGATAAAAAAGTCTGTAATTGCAAGATATCAACAAAAAAATTACACAGGTTGGCTTAAAATTAGCCGCTGATCACGTTAAGCCACTTTTTAAACACTTTGTCTGTTTGTTTGTTTATTTGTTTGTTTGTTTGTTTGTTATGACTGAACTCCTAAAATACTGAATGGATTTTCATGCGGTTTTTACTAATATGCTTAGAAATAACCGGCGCTTAACATAGGATATATTAAAATTGCAATATCGTTAAGAAAATTTGATGACAATTATTAAGATTTCATTACGGAACGAATCGGAGTTTTAAACAACATGGCCGATTGATGGTTTTTTTTTTTGGTTACTTATAGTATGCAAAGAGAAAATAACCGCTTACGCTGAAGAGATGGGACTCCCATAGAGAAAAGAGTTAGTTGTATGAAACGTGCGCTAAATGTATAAGTGTAGCACACGTTTCATACAACTAACTCTTCTCTGTCTATCAATATTTTTAAATGCGTTATTGAATGAATGGGAAGGTTTTAGGTACGTTACTAAGTTAGGTTTTTAGGTAAAGGTTTTAGGTAAGTTTTTTTTTTAAGTTGGCTACTGTTTTCGCCATAACGGTAAGTTGTAAGCTGTGGTTGTAAGTTACCACATATTGTCACAGATTAGAAAAAAAACAATCGACTACACTCTGTGCCACATGTTTATCTGGAGGCAAAGATTAAAGAAAAAGACTCTGTGAATGGATATGACCAAAGAGTAATATTAGTACCGCTACTCTAAGAGAATCAAAACATTTTATAGGTTTCCTATTTATATTTTTACAGGTTGTTTAGCATTTTAGAAGTTAGTAAATAGATACATATACCAACAAATATTAATAGTGTGAAAGTAGATGTTTTTTTTATTTTGGCATTAGATGACATTTGTACTTAGCCAATGATACGAAATATTTTATGTAAAATGTTTTAAAAGGGTACTTACTTTGAGTATAGACTAAAAGCATAGAGATATCCATCAAAACGATATTATATTTGTACTGCTCACACGTATCGCTACGTCAGTGGCGAAGGAAATAAACAAACATAAAGTAACTAGCTACGCTTGCGAAAAGTCATACAGAAAAAACAGTTGACTCGAGTCGAAAAAATGGTACGGTGAAATTTCGCAAGTGTAGCTAATATCGTATGTTTGTTTTTTTCCTTCGCCACTGACGCAGCGATACGTGTGAGCAGTACAAATATACTATCGTTTTGATGATCCCTCTTTGCTTTTAGTCTATACTCTATGGTTTTTCTATACAAATCTGTCAGACTCATTCACATCAAAGTGTCCACTTCTTATAAAAAGTGTCCAAAAAAGTGGTACGCTTGACAGATAATGAAGTTCTCTCTATGCTTTTAGTCTATACTCTAAGGGTACTTAGATATAGGTAAGTATAATTATACTTTATGGTAAGATCCTCGAATTAGCAACATGGCCGTGTAACGTTCGATTTTGATTTCTTCTTCTTCTTTCACGTAAGTAAATGAGTTTTAATAGTTAAAATATTTTAGGTCTGTGGGCTTTTCAATGAACAAACTAAGCAGTTATATTCTATTTGGGACAAACCACAGGTTAGAGTAAAAATTATTGGTTACTCGGTTGCCCCAAGAAGGTTAATTATATCTTTGGGAGTATATATGCAATCAGAAATTAAACTTCTTTTTTCTTTTTTGGTGGTAATTGCTTTGCTCTACGGACAAGTTGTAAAGTTTATTAGAATTTGGCAAGAAGAAGAAAGGTCTTTGAAAGTGGACGTCTTCAGGATGTTGTTGTTGATGATGATGATTATGATGATGATGATGATGATGATGATAGCCGTATTTGAATTAATTGATCATAGATATCAATTTCAGCTTAATTCTTTCCGTTATTCCTAAAATAAGTAATGGTCTCGACAGATATTTAGAAAGACAAACAGACGGACAACAAAGTGATCTTACCTTAAATTCAAATTCAAATTCAATTTATTTCACAGTTTGTAACATAACAGTACAAAAAAGCGTCTAAGGCGTTACAAATAAAATATTTTTAAAAAAAGTCATCATCATCTTATTATTGACACTGGCTAAATACTCAATTCGTATGGAGTCAAACTTATGAAAGTAAAAAAATATGTGGTAAATAAATGGTAATAAAAAGCGCGCGGATGTGAAAAACTGACCAATGTGTGTTTGTTTTGTATTTTTCTAAACTGCCTAAATAATAGGTAAGTACTTAAGTAGGTATACCTACTACCTAAACAAAATTTACTGGAACCTCTTATCAAGACTTGAACGGTTTTTATGGTGAAAACACAAGAACAATCTGTTGAAGTGAAAATGACAAGGAAAAGATCGAACGTATCACTGAAGTAGGTATACCATAGAACTTTTATTCGTTAGATGCCTAGATCCACCGTATATTTAAAAAAACTAACGGCTAAGTGTAAGGTAGGTCTAAGTAGGTACATACATATGATTTGCAGTTTCTAACCCACTATTTTATCAATGTGTAGGTGATCTGATGACACGTGAAAAGCCATACCTACCTACAACCTAAACAACATTTTTACACGTGTGCTACCTAATCTGCTAATACGTGCTGAGCTTCGAAATTTTTTTGTGGATTTTGTGATTTGGTATAGAGGAAATGCATGAACTAAGCTATTATTAGACTACCTAAACGTAGAAATAACATAATACATGCGTGCGAAGCCGCGGGCAAAAGCTAGTTATCAAATAATTTATGAAGGATATTAATTTTCTCACCTCGCCAGCCACTCGCTGGCTTCCAACCCACAATCATATACTGGAACTGGCACGCCCCAAACGGTCGCGGTTTTAGGTTCGACTCCAGACTCGATTATCTGAAACGAGTTAGAAGACGAATATTGATATTACAGTTCCGAAGATTCAGATTAACGTTTATAGGAGAAAAATAGAATTACCTCTGCTAAATTAACGACCAAAGGATCCATATCTGCATGCTTCAGCGTCAGAATGGAGCTCTTCACGGATGGATGCACCGTCAGCATTTCGGGATATGCTCTTGCAGTAATGAAGTTGCTTTTGTCATCTACTACCATCAAGATCCTGAAAGTAGAAACTTATGAAACAACGACTTGTATGCTTGTTTGCTAACCATAGCATAAAAAAAACATTCATCTGGTTTCGCCAAATCGTCACCTTCACCCTATACCCTGTCCTAATTTACACGCTCACAAAAATGAAAGCCTGAGCTAGGTACCCCCATTATATTTAGTTACATCAAATACTGGGTGGCGCAAAAGTACTGGCACTAAAGAAAATACTTTTATTTTTTTTATATGACATTTTCTGTCATTCTGTTGTTGAAAATTGTGTAGTGAACAAATGTAAAATACACTGAAAATAAACATGGACCGTTTTACTCCCCAAGAACGTGGAATAATTGTGTCAATGTTCTTACGGAATAATTCATCAGTGATAAGAACACAACGTGAATTTCGTCGACGATTTCCCCACCGTCCGGCACCGATTGGTCGCACAATTCGACGCTTTGCCACACGCCTTGAAGCAACTGGCTCAACATTGGATAGACCTAAGTCTGGGAGACCAAGAACAGGCCGTTCAGCTGAAAATATCGATGCTGTGCGCGAAGATGTGGAAGAGTGTCCAGAAACATCAACAAGGCGACGTGCCACGCAATTGGGCATTTCCAGACGGACCCTGCAGCGTATTTTGGTGAAAGACTTAAAGATGTTCCCGTATAAAACTCAAATGACTCATCAACTGCTGCCTGCTGACCACCGAGCTCGTCTAGATTACTGCCAGCGCGTCATAAACCTCAACCTTGAAGAGGATGATTTTCCTTCAAAATTGGTTATGAGTGACGAAGCGCATTTCCATCTCTCAGGGCATGTCAATAAGCAGAATACTCGGTTCTGGGGCACTGATAATCCGCGCATTATTCAAGAAACACCTCTACACCCACTAAAAGTTACTGTATGGTGTGGCATCTGTGTTGACAGAGTGATCGGACCCTATTTTTTCGAAGACGCTGGAGGCAATGCGATAACTGTCACTGGAGAACGCTACAGAACCATGTTACGTGAGTTTTTGATACCCAGTTTGGACGAATTGGGGCTGGAGCACATCTGGTTTCAACAAGACGGCGCTACGGCACACACAGCGCGCGACACTATGGACTTAGTGAGGGACGCTTTTCCAAGCCGAGTTATCTCTCGTTTTGGCGATTTGCCTTGGCCTGCAAGATCACCCGATCTGACCAGTCCAGACTTCTTTCTTTGGGGTTTTTTGAAATCTCGGGTGTATGTGAACAAGCCACAGACTCTCGCAGCTCTAAAAGAAAACATTCGTCAAGAAATAACGAACATATCGCAGGAAGTGTTACGGCAAGTTATGCAAAATGTCATAAATAGGGCTCAAATGTGTATCAACTCTGGAGGTCACCATTTAAAAGACATCATCTTTAAATCCTAATGGTACGAAATTTAATGGCACAAATATACATTTAAAAAAACCTAAATCTAGTTTTCTAATTTAGAAAAAATGTTATAGCTGAACCAAATAGGGTCTTTACTTTTGCGCCACCCAGTACTTACCTACTCCGATTTTATCCGTGATTCTGGGCCTGTTTGCAAGATTTTAACAGAATAAATTCTAGAGTTGACGCAGACTCGAGAGGTTTTCGTAGTAAATCCATTTGAAGTAGTTTTTAGCATAAATATTAGATTTAGGTACAACAACACATTCTCACCTATCCCTAAGCCATCCTTGTCTCAATCCCATAATAGTAACTTCAGCCCGATCAGCGATAACAGGACCAATTGACTTGATTGGATAAACGTAGAGGTCACCCAGAGTGCCAACCTGCTTCCATTCTGTAGGAAGTTTTGGCTTCTGGGATTGGTAAAGCTTGTAACCAACATATGCGGTACCTAGAACGCCTACGGCTGCAATCGCCGCAGTGGCGTAGTTTTGATCTGAAATAAGCATTAGTTAATTAAATAGCTATATCCTTAAATGATTTTAAACTTGAATCCGGCGTAGAACTTCTAAGATAGATCTTACCCATCTTAAAAATTCTACGAAAAAAACTCCTCGAGGAATCTTTCCTTCTTCTCTTCTCAGTCTGGTAGGAACTGCTATGAATTGTATCCTAAGTAGGTATAAGTGGAGGTTGTACTACCAGACATTGCATAATTTACAGCATCACCGGACGGGAAGTAGGTATAGGGATAGGGCTAGGTAAAGCTAAAATCCCGGGGTTACGGGGCTAGTGTTTTTTTATAACAGAATAGACCGCATTTTATTTGGCCACGATCTCACCTGATGGAAAGTGAAGCGTTCTACGATGTGTATAATAAATGGACGTAGTGGCTGGTGTTTTTTTCAGTTTTATTCATAAATCTATTGCTATGAAGCTCGTCGACATTACTGGTTATTTTACAAGCAGTGGACGTATTCCGGCTGTCGATGTGGTAGGTATTACATTTATTATGACAATGAATGACCCTAATAGTTTAACCGCATCTCGATAAACAAAAAGTAGGTAGGTACTACTTATTGATTTTATTACTGTAATATTTTATAATTATTTAAATTTTAATAAATCACTTATAGTATCCGGCTTAGGTAAATCATCAAGGCGTAGGCACATAATAAATACTAGTAGGTACCTACTACAGATTAGGGCACGCACAACGTACCTACCTATCTACATTTTATAAAAAAAACTATAGCTGTTTGCCCGTGGTTTTGCACGCGTGGACTACGATTTAACGTGATTATGTATGTCACTATGTCCTTCCGCAGGGTTAGTTATCTCCGTAAGTCCGTCTCAGCGAACAAAGCGTAAACTTTCGTGGTCAAAATACTCAAAATGAATAAAGTTTATACTTACATTACTTACTTACATAATATGTTTAGGTATCGGTATTTCCATTTTTCATATTCGTTATACCTGTGTATAAGCAGGTAAGTATAGTATTTTATAATCAAAAGTTTATTGGTATTATATTGGTAGGTACCTCGCTGTCTATTTACCTAACTCCGCAATCACATTATAAATTAATAGGTATGTACCTAGTTAATAAGTATAGAGTTAACGCAAACGTTATTTCGATAATTATTAGCTATTTTTCAAATAAATAGCAAGATAAAGTATTATAACTACCCTCCTAAAAATTTATTCTAATTTTAAAATACCTAGTAACATGGTCGTAGTATCACCTAGTGTAGATGGGACGTACACGTACACTAGCCTACCTACTTTAATGACCTTAAACTATGTAAATTATATAGCTCCAAGTAGCGGATTTAACTTAATGGTAGGTACTAATATTGAGACCACCATAGATTAGTTAGGTAAATAATGTAAACAACTGCTTGCGCGGTCGGTTATACGTTGAGTCGAAGGAACTTTACGTTACGAACGAGCCCATGGATAAGAATTTACTTCCATTGGTTATTTTTTAATTATTATGCTTAGGTATAGGTACTTACCGTAATGTAGCATAATCGTAGTTAACGTACCGCCAACTTATTTACGTACACCTTACGAAGCGCAGTTTATGTACTTATATGTGGTCTACTTTGCGTTTCTATCAACGAACTGACAAGTGTGAGTTAGCTTGCTACTCAGCGTAAGCGGTTATTTTCTCTATGGCTTGCTACCTTTGCTACCACAGAATTCCCACTAGTTTGCTACATATAACTAATCTGTGGTGTGTGAGTCCACCACGGCAGACAATAAATACACTTCCTATGCGTATTCTACGTAAGTATAAGACTCGAAGACGTATACTAATTATGTACCCTTCGACCATATATTCTGATAATGGTCGAAGAATATCTTTGTTCCGCTATTTACTTGTACATATAATACTTTATAATTTGTGCCGCTATTTTTTATTTTGCTTTTCCTTTGATGACCAAGAATGAACAAGTTTAACGGAGCCACTTTGAGAATCTGGTAAACAGACTCCGGAGCGCTATTATACTACTCGAGCGTTAGTTAGATATATAACAATCGTATATAAACTATTTATGCCCGTCTGCACATTGACAGCTCCTAAGTTCCCACTATCTCTGTGACCAAATGGCATCGGTGGGCGTGGCACTCGACCCGCGGATATACACGAAACGAAAATATTTTAAGTCTGTGGCAGACACCTTAATTGGCTCAATATTATTTACTACATATGCTTGGGGCTATTTTTTAAAACCAAAACCTTCCAACATGACACGTTTCTGATAACTGTCAACTTCAATCAATGTCATGTCAACGTGTCCGTCCGTCGAGTCGGTTTTTGTGAACTTTTGTGTTCGTGTTTCTGTTTTGTGAGAGTTAATTTTTGTCTTTTCTCGTAAAATGTTTACTGTTATGGAATAACGGGATAGGGTCATAAAAAGCTCCTATGATTAGAAAAACCAATTTAAGTGACAAATATGGTTTTGTTAACAAATGATGAGGTTAATAAAAATATTAAAGCTACAACTCACGTTTCTGTTTCTGCAAATTGGATGAATAACTATTTTGTTTTTACAGTTTCTAGTCGAGCTCACTAAATTGTTTCAAAAAGCTCGCGCCGAAGGATCTATTACAATGACAATGAAGCGATGTAAGTTTTGTGATCATGATAGGAATAAGTTGTATGGGTATATTCTAGGAATTGCCTGACCTCAACATGCTTTAAATTAAACCTCAATATTTATTTCAGATGATGGGAGAACAAAACCACATCCCCGTGATGGTACTCCAGCAGTAACAAACCCTGAATATAAATGCTTAATAAGGGCACAATCTAAAAGTAAAAAAATATCTACAGTTGTAGAGCAAAGAGAAGTAGAAAAGTTCACAACTGCCTATTCTAACTTATTGAAAACCAGTGTGAATGGGCTAAAACGGCTGAAGAAGCCAAAAAAGAAAACTATGGCTACACAATAATAAAGTTTTAGTTGTGACAATGTGTCAAGACTGATAGTTATGTGCGCAATACAAGTGTGATCTGAGGTGTGTGTATGCATATGCCGCTGTCAATGTCTTAACTGTAGGGCGAGGTCCATTGAACTGTGCTCTTCTCTCTTGTTGAGATTGAAGAGTTGGAGTCGTGCTTTCAGTGCTAGTAATGCGCTGTTATCGTTGACCATCTGTCCAATGCACCATATTTTATGTTATGTAACTCCTCTAAATAAAAATTAAGCTGGCAACTGATAACTTTGTATTTGTTTAAATATATACTTTATAGTTCATGTGCTTGGGCTGCTGATGTAAGTCTTTTTGGCAATATTCACTGTAGAACTAGACAGATTGTAGAGTTAGGGTCAATTCACATAGAGCGGCAAAATGCTCGCGCATGCTCAAGCTAGTTTTTGGTTCAATTCAGACAGAGCGGCAAAATACTCGCGCATGCTCGAGCAGCCTCGCGCAACATCGCCGCCGCCGCCGCCGATGTTGCCAACCATACGATTTAAATCGTATTTATACGACCCTTATGGCCCTGGTACGAAGTACGATCGTGTATCCGAAATCGTATGTATGCAAAACACGGTCTTTTCTAATCTTGTAACAAAATAAAAAAAATGTAATAAATTACGTTCATTATGTCGAAAAGTCAATAACAACTTAAGGAACCATAAACTTCTTTGTGTTGGGTAGGTATTTTATGAATGCAACCAATAATTTTGTTAAACTTTGTCCCACTTGCACTTTATAGGCACGCAGCGTACCTCGTCGCTGGTACGGGAATTTGTCGTCTAATCTGCTAGGCGATCATGTAACTTAATTGCAACCGATAAAAATAAAAAATTGTATGGATTTGACATTTTCAATATGCACTTTATGTGCATAGTTAGTATGAAAATTTTCAAATTAGGAATCCTGTTGCATTGCAATCAAAGTTCCATGACCACCCCGCTGTTCTTACCACCTTATTTATTTTATTATTTTACGTAATTGCTATTCAAAGTACACACTACGTAGTACGTATATTTCAATTTTATTTTATTTTATTTTATTAATAATGGTTGATTCGGAGTTTTATGATTTAAAAACGTACTGTTTTTGTTTTGCTTCGTGTGGATTTCCCTATGCAATTTGTCGTAATTCTGGTAACCAACGTTCCAGAGAATCTGTTGTTAATTTAAGCTATATAAAGAGCTAAATACAGTAAACAACGTGTATCCACAAGTAAAGTTTATTTTGAAGTGAAAAAATTATGAGTTATGTCACAGAATTAAATATTTAAAATTTAAGACAAAACTAAACATGAAGGTTAATATACAACACAATCACTCTTTTTTTGTATATAAAATACTAAAAGTGCCTTTGCCCGTCATAAAATAAATACAAATAAAAATTAAGAATTGCCAAATATTTGATATTGTGTACCCTAAAATATTAATTTTTTTTTTTTTTTTTTTTTTTTTTTTATGTGATTGAATGACGTGACGAGCAGGTCGTTCACCTGATGTTATGTGACACGGCCGCCCATAACAGTTGCAGTGTCACCCGGAACTTTAAAACAATCAAGTTTCGCGTGACACTGCACTGCGCACGTCATCCTGAGACATCACCCACCCAGTCTAGTAATCAGATTACTAGACTGAGTGATCAGATCATAGTCTCATTTGCCCAGTAATTTCACTAGCTACAATGCCCTTCAAACCGGAACACAGCAGTGCTTGCACACTACTGCTTGGCGGCAGAATAACTGGCAAAGCGGTGGTACCTACCTAGACGAACTTTGCAGAAAAGTCCTACCACCTAGTAGTAGTATTCGTAGTTATTATAAATTACGGTACTTATTTAAATAATTTCTCAATGTTTCATTAAACTTTCTATGCATCCTTTTCTTTCGGGTATTCATATCAAATTACGATCTTTTCAACTGAAAAGTACGATTCCCTAGAAAATAAAGTTGGCAACACTACCGCCGCGGCAACGCGAGCACGCGCGAGCTTGCTTGCGCTGCCGCGGCGACGATGTTCGAACACGCGCTCCTGTCTTGTAGGTAAGATTTTAATGTTGCATACTGTTTTCAGCTTTGTCTAAATGGAATAAGGTTTATATTCCAATAGCACTTAAAAACTGCTCGAGCATTTTGCCGCTCTATGTGAATTGACCCTTATGGATGATATGTACTCAGAGAACCAGTATCAGCACAACAATGCCAATTGTTATGTGGAATAACAATAAAATAGGAACACACTTCATAACAATTTAATCTAATTTGATTTAATACCACAAAATTATAAGTATATTTACAGATTACAGGATATTACTCTTTGATATATCACAATATGAGACCAACATAGTTTAACAATACATGCTCTTAAGGATCTATGTTACATATAAAAATATATTCTGCCAATAAAATAATTTTATTCCAATACAAGAAGATTAGGTTTACTTGTAATACTGGTATCTTATTTATTAGATTATTCTTGTCTTATTATTGGGTTAGATTTTTGAAACAAGGATATTTTTTTTTACGAGACGAGTGGCAAACAAGCAGGCGGCCCACCTGATAAGTAAGTGGGTACCTGGTAAGTGGTCACCGCCGCCTGTATAAATCCTGCTTGTAGGTCTTCACAGGCAGATGATGTTAATGGATTCAGGTGTTCCATATTCCTTGAACTGCACTGCATCTCATGGGACAAACACTGACTACTCCACTCTGCTCTATAAGCATTCTGACAAAATTAAACTACCAAAAGTGACCAATGGTATGCTTGGACGCGACCACATGTGGTTGTTTAATTCATTGAATACCGGCCCTTCTGCATAATAATAGAATAACAATAACCGGATGACATGATACCGCAACCATGAGAGTCCACAGGTTAATGCAATGACACAGAAAATGTCTGAATATTATAATACAAACTTTCGCCTGTATAGTATTAGTGTGATAATTTATCATTGTTTCTAATTAATAAATGGTTGCAAAAATCAACAGTACCACTAAAGTTTAAAAACGTATCAAAACAACCACTTAAAATAATAAATCACATTTTAGATTCCATCAGATCATAATCAAAACAATAATATTTTAATTTTATAATCTAAAACCTAGGTAATTTCAAATAGGGTCGGCAATCTCGATTCCCTGAAGTCTTTGGAAGCCCATTCACTATATTGCAATCTGATTTACTTCCCAGCACCTTTTTAACAACAATACTAAATCAGTGTTCCGTTTACAGAGCTAAATGCATACTAAATAACACATGATAGAGCTCAGCTGTATTAATATCGTAATTTCGTGTTTGATCTTATCATGACTAAAGAACGGCCAAGCCAATCTTGATCATATAACAATATGAAGATAGTTTGAATTCTGGAGTAGGAATTAAGATACTTACCCAACACTACCCGTTGGTAGTTCATGATAAAGAAATTCGTTTCATTACCGGTACTGCATCTTGGTAGTGCCATGCGTAATGAACAATAATTTTTATCGCAATAAACTGGAGTCCACGCGTGCTAGTAGGATGGATGTACCAATAATATCCTACATAACGTTTTTGGAAGTGAGTCGTTTAACACAAGCACTCCTGACTTGGTCGTTGCCGATTCGTTCCGCTTCGTGAAGCACCCGGCGCAAGTCGTTCGTGCGGTCGTTTCTTGCAGCAAGTATATACGCACTGCTAACGTTTCTACACACCAAATAGCATGAGATCTGTAAGAAAATAGTGCTATCATTTAGTTTTACATTCAACTACGTACTAGGCTTAATCATAAACAGATGAAAAACTAAAAACAATCAAATAATACGAAAGCAACATTTTGTTAATTTGTTTAAATTGCTACATTCTAAACTTTATAAAATACCATCGTTCTTCCCACAAAGACAGTCGAATTATAGCAAGTTAATGAGTTCGACAAAAAAAGAAACTCGGTCTACCGTAAGACCTTTTAATTCTCTTGAGGTAAAGTACCCTATGATGGTCTTGGTAGCGTAAACATGCAATATTTTATCCAAATCGATTCAGCCGTTCCTGCGTGAAAGCGACACAAACCGACAAGACTAACCTCACAGCGCAGCTGGTTGTAGCTCCTCCGAACGAAGCAAAAACAGACTTCAATCGCCTCAATTTTCAACTCAGAAGTATATGGGTAACGTATTTTCATTTAAAAACCAAACTACTAAACCGATTTTGACGAAATTTCTACGGAACCAATCTGAAAATACCTAAATTATCGTTTCAAATAAAAGTAAATCCAAAATCAGTAAATAAACGACGGAGTTCTAAGCTAAAAATATTTAAAAAAATACTACCGAATTGTGAACCTCCTACTTTTTTGAAGTCGGTGTGTAAAACAAAAAGCGTGTCACCTTGATTGTGACGCTGTGTATATCCGCGATGAGTATCTCGGCCTGCTCGTCGTGGAGCTGCGCACGCGCCTCGCACCGCGCCACCACCGCGCGTACGCCCGCCTCTAGCGCCTGGTCGCTCATCAGGCTGTTTAACATTTGGACATTTCATTTTTTGTAAGGCACCGAAATTCGAAAACCATTAGAGGTTTATCCTTATCAGATTTATATATTCAGTATATCTTAAAATTTTGTAATAAACAATGTAATGATAATGGATGTGTCAAGTTGGTGTCAAGCCTAATTTGTGGCATAAAAAAGACTTCGATTCGAAACAAAGGCGTTGAATTTTTTTTCAACTGCACTTAGCCTCATAGGTCGTACCATAATCACCACGCTTGGCAGGCAGATATACGCCGGGTATGGGGTGGTCCTAACACGGCCACATAATTTTTTTTAAAATAAAGTATCCTAAATGTTATTCTGAAAAATTTGTTGTAACCATACCAAGTTTCATAAAAATCCGTCCAGTAGTTTAACCGTGATGGACATTCAAACGTTCAATGCTTACCTCGACGCAGTTTCCTTGGAGCCGCGGATGCATTTTGCTAATGCCTTTACTTCCATGAACCGGTCCGTCTGCACGAGGAACCGCGCCACGTGCGTGTATATATTCATCGAGTCTAGTTTTTGTTCCGTTATGACCCTGAAAATATTACACTTTTTTTATTTTAACAGTGTTAGCCTTTGACCACATTTTCAACACATGGGGATGTGGCCGTGTCACCAAGATACGGCGGGATTGGGAACTCGCTATTAAGGTGACGGGTAGGGCCAGATAAGCAGGTCAAAATCCGTTCAAAGAAACATCGATCTTAACGTCGTAGTCTTAAATATCAATACAGTCTGTACTTCAGCGCGGCGCTTACGACAAATACAACGCACGAAATGACTGATTTTGACGGTTTTTAAAGATATATGGTATTTTCCAAAATTATGAAGTCATCACAACATCTAAATGTTTGTTGGGAATATACAAATTTTGCTTTTGTAAAAATATCATCGATAGAAACTCAGTAAAGTTGGCACATTCAAATTTTTTGTTAGCAATTTTTTTCTATAGAGCTATATTTATTAATCTTGTGTTTGCGGACATCACAAAAGACTTAATGAAATGAATTACATGATATATTAAATTCAAACCTCCAAATGCTGTAATTACGCCAGGAAACGTGCCAAAAAACCTTGTTTGCCCTACCCTTCGCCTTAAATGACGCTGCCGTAACACACTGTTAGAGTGAATATTGTCTAATCAAGCTATGCTGTGCTCGGATAAGGTAAATGTACTAAACAAAGCGCAGCCGCAGCACGTTTTGTTTGTTTCCTTTCCTCATTATTAATTACAAAGCTCAAAGTCGCACAACGAGCTATGGACGGTGAGGGCTGTGCACGGGGTTCCTTGCTTGATGTAATACAATACGAAACGAAGAGATTCGCAGGAGAACTAGTCACCGATATGGCTTTAAAAATTAGCAAGTTAAAATAGCAATGGGTAGACCATATCGCTCGCAGAACCTACAACCGATAGAGAAGAAAAGTTTTCGAGTAGCGATCACAAACCGGAAGTCGCAGCGTAGGCCAGCTTGGCTACTTGCCCCTTACCTCCTAGCTGGATCAAGGGACAATTAGGCGGTCAAAGATGTGCTTGCTCTACACGGGGGAGGCATATGTTCAGCAAGCGACGACTTCCGGCTGTTAATGATGATGAATGAGGAACGGATCGGCTAAATATACCATAGACCATAATATAGCCTTCCATTAGGTGGCGTCCGCAAAAATTCTTAATTTAACCGGCTTGGCGAACACTAACAAACCACTAATAATGCCTCACAAATATTCTCATTAAACTCTATTTTCTTTGCCGTCGTACAAATAAACAGCCAGAGCACTATAAAAAAACTTAATTTGTAATAAAAATGATACTATGACAGGCTCCATTGTACTCACTTCAAAGCCAACTCGAATCCGCTTTCGACAGTTTGTCCACCTACGAGTATAACCGCTACCAGCCGCATCTTATCCGTGTTCGAGCCGAAAAGTGTAAGCGGCCGCACCATTTCGCTCTCAGACTCCCTCCGCGAACCTTGGTAAGAATAACAAATTATCTTTACAACCAATCTAAGTATAACAAAGACAATTATCCAGGAGATAGGCAGCAGCATTCTCCTCGGTACATTGAAACCTTCTGCGATCACCAAGCTGCCTGCCAAGCGTGGTGGTTATGGCAAATCCGCCCCGATGATAAGCGTCCAAAGCGGCGTTTATGGGGGAGCCTATGTTCAGCAGTGGACGTTTTGCAGCTGATGATGTGATCTTTACAACAGTACTGTTGAAATGAAGGCATCCTGGGTGGGTAGTTTACCCAATTAAAGGCGTCCTATCACGGCCGGTCGCCATGTAAAAGTATTCTGGCAAGGTAGCCATGAGAAGGTGATACGCTAGAACTTCAATAGTTGTTGAAGGAAGCAAGGTGCATATAGTCCATGGTGGTGAATGCAAAGAGTTCCCATCCGGTGACGCTGTAAAGGTCGGTAGAGACCAACAGAATTGGCTTGTGGAAACAAAAAATGGCAAAATGTGTACACAATATGTATTTGTATAGTATCTGTACTCTATTACTACAAGATTTCTATTCCCTACAAACGAATTTAATACTAACGTATGCATGTCGGTGTCGGCTCTATTAAGTAGGCATGTTAACAAGTTATAGAAAAAGGGAAAATTGACTTCTGTAACCCAGAGTTACGCCGAAATTTCTTGATTCCTTTTTTCAGCTTAGTCCATGTCCCTATAAAACTAGCTTTGAATAAATAAAACCAAATACCTTGTACAGGCATTACGTCTTCTAGAACCTTCTCCGTGAGACGTCCGGTCGCCTCGCACGCTGCTAAGTACTTGGCGACCTCGATCTGACGAGTGATCGTCGTCATCAGGTTGTCTATCGTCGGCTTGTCCAGGTTGAAGTTGATAGACTTGGGATCGGTTGATTCTGAAAGGTTGGGACTTGATATTCAACGCTGTTGTTTTTATTACGTTGTGTATTTCAAATATATTTGAATTGATAATTATGCAATGAAAAGAAAAGTAGAGACAGTAGGGATGTGATCACAAAAGATTTAGAGAATTTGATAAATTTTTATCATGTGATGTCACGAATTGGTAACTTCATAGTAGCAGTGAGATGACTCCACACGATCTGTTTTACAAAAAAGAGGCAGGCGATGACCCTTCAAGAAAATTTAAAAGCGTATTGAGTATAAACTACCTACTTATTTTTTAAATTATTACGATCCTTTTAAACTTGACTAGTTATAAATAGCCTACTTATAAATTGTTTTTTGAATCAGTTTTTATCATAGGCTTCGCTTGTTATACCTAAGCCACAGAAAAAATATATAGTACTAGTAATACTCACAACGTAAAATCGTTTAAATAAATAGTGACTCTTGTTCCAACACAATTAAGTTAAATTCAGGTTGCAGAGCGATACTGTTACTGATCTACCTTTATATTCACCTAGAAGTTGCCTTTCTTTCTTTTCCTGCCTACCACTGCGCCTAGTGCCTGCCCCGGCAGGAGCGCGGCTGAGCGCACCTGAACTTCGGAGTGAGACCCCTTGCCTCATAAGCGCTGTTCTCTCGCCCTGAGCGGTCTTCTCGCCGACGAGAAGTGTCACGCGTGAATGCGAGACAAGATGTTGAAGTAATGAGCGCAGCGCTCCGGTGCTAGTGCCCCGCGGTCCCTGTGTGTGGGTAGGTACGTACTGTGAGCGGTGGCGACGGGCACGCAGCGGTGCAGGTGTCCCGCGGCGGCCGCCAGGTGGTGCTGCCTCGCGTGCAGGGCGGCGGCTAGCGGGCCGCGCCCCGCCGCCGGCCGCGAGTACAGCAGCGCGCAGGTGGCGGCGGCGCGCGCGTGCTGCCCGCTCCCGCACTGCACCGCGTACAGCGCCTCCAGCCGCTTCGATATCTCCAGCGTGCGGCACATGTGCATTATGTATTCCTGCGAGGGTAGCATGAGCTACAGATTTCTTTTTTCCCAACAAAACAAATCAACATTAACAACATTATCTATTCTCTCAAGAAACCGTCGTCAGCACCAATGGAAACGCAACGAAAGGATTATGACGTGATCCACGTGATCGTTTATTGGTCAACCGCTTTCTCGAGAGAAGATAATATTATTTCGATTTCTTTATTTGCTTATATCCATCAGACAAGTTGCCAATTATTCAACAATTTAAATAATAAAAAAGCTATTGTCGGCTACACTGAGGCAGTGATATACCATACAAAATGAAGATTAGTACAGAAATTATAGGGATAAGTGCGATACGAATTATACTTCTACTGATAGTCTGTTGAAGATCTAGAAAGGGCTCTACTTAACCTAATACTGCAAAATATTTGTGTACGTTCGAAAGAGAAATGAGAACTTAAGAGCCGTCAAACTTTAGTGCAGATGAGCATTACAGTTCTTGAACTCACCTCCCACATACCCAATGAGCTATCCATCTCACTCATCGCCGCCAACAGCTCACCAACTTTATCCTTCTTCAAACAATCCATGTAAACAGCCTCCGTAAACGTCTCCTTATCAACCAAATTCTCGTAACAATACCTGATCACTTCACTCATGTTTCTGTGCTTCATATAAAAAGATATGTTAGCCGTGTGAGATCCATAGTTGCTTAGATAGTAAACGCATTCTCTGTAGAAGAATGGGTCGAGACGTTTGCTTAAATCTGGCTTCGGTTCCGTGATGTTATTGTTCCTGCGAAGGAGGCCCTGTGCTAAGCTTTTTTTGGGCTGGACAATGGCAGTTTGGAAGTCGCTGTAGTCGCCTGATTTTATCTTTTTAACGCTGGCCAGTGTATGTATGATGTTGAGAGCTGGCTCTGTTAGCGGGATCTTCTTTTTGCTAGTGTTCATTGAGGCTAGCTTTTCGTTTGTGATCTAGAATGTAAATCTTAGCGTTATTTGAGTTTCTCAATAAGGTTGTGAAGCTGAAACTGCAGTGGATCGTAAGAAACAGGCAGTTTCCTACGTTTTAGTTTTCGGGAGGTTTCGGTACTTACTTTTTCCAGGACAAGGATTGGCGAATGGCATTGGTGATGTGCTAAATTGCATAGGTTTTACCTGTGTATAAAGTATGTTGAAAACTTGTACTTTATGCACTGACCTAGATCAATTTCTGTGCTAGGCCAAATGTCTAGGTAGAAGCCGTGAGTCGCACCTACTTTGCGTGTAATAAGTTTTACTTTTGCGCCAACTAGAGCGCCGCCTCATTCAGTCTGACTTCGGTCGAGGTCTGTGTGGTCTAGTATCGGACCGTATATGTATAGTCTACTTTTATAAGGAGACACTTGTTTATATTATATCATCATCATCACCATTAACAGCCTGAAGACGTCCACTGCCGAACATAGGCCACCCCTAGAGCACGCCACCTTGAGCGGCTGCTCGCCTCCTGCATCCATTGGCTCCCCACGGCTTTCACCAGGTCGTCGGTCCACCGAGTGGGGGGCCTTTCTTCCCAATCGGTTGTCAGTTCTACGAGCGATGTGGCCTGCCCATTGCCACTTCAACTTACTAACTCTAAGAGCTATATCGGTCACTTTAGTTCTCCTGCGGATCTCCTCGTTCCGGAGCTTATCTCGCAGGGAAACACCGAGCATAGCTCGCTGCGCGACTTTGAGCTTACTAATGAGGCCAACAGTAAGAGACCATGTCTCAGTTTCATAAGTCATCACTGGCAACACACACTGATTGAAAACTTTCGTTTTTAGGCTCTGCTGTGTTTTGGACGAAAAGATAGGACGAAGCTTCCCGAACGCTGCCCAGCCGAGTTGGATTCTTCGTGCCACCTCTTTGTCGAAGTTGGACCTACCTAATTGAACAGTCTGTCCTAGGTAGACATACTTGTCGACAACTTCGAGAGTATCGTTCCCAACAATTACCGGTATAGGTGGAACATGAGCATTAGACATGATCTTTGTCTTGTCCATATTCATCTTAAGACCATCCTGCTGGGAGACTCTACTGAGGTCGTTGAGCATGGTGCTAAGGTCCTCGAGCGATTCCGCCATTATGACTATATCATCGGCAAAACGAAGGTTATTGATGTACTCGCTATTTATGTTGATGCCAGATCTTTTCCACTCCAAGAGCTTGAAAACATCCTCCAATGCGTTTGTGAACAGTTTCGGAGAAATGACGTCTCTCTGTCTCACGCCTCTTTGCAATGGAATTTGTTCCGTACTCTGGTCCTGTAGTCGGACTGACATAATGGCCTTACTGTACAAACACTTCAAAACTTCGATATACCTATAGTCAATTTGGCATCGCTGCAAGGACTGCAGCACCGCCCCAGTCTCGATTGAATCAAAGGCTTTCTCATAGTCCACAAACGCTAGGCATAACGGCCGATTATACTCTTCGGTCTTCTGTATAATCTGGCGCAGCGTATGGATGTGGTCTATGGTGCTAAAGCTTTTTCAGAAACCGGCTTGCTCGGGAGGCTGGAATTCATCGAACCTGCGTGCGAGACGATTCGTAATGACTCTCGAAAAAAGCTTATACACATGACTCAGAGCGAGATGGGCCTATAGTTCTTCAATAAGGTGTTATCGCCTTTTTTGAAGAAGAGCACCACCACGCTCTTGTACCATGCCTCTGGCGTTGTACCTTCAAGGATGACAGAATTAAGTAACTTCTGGAGGACTAAAAGTACCAGTCTACCACCCGCTCTCAGAAGTTCGGTCGTAATTCCATCTTCACCTGGTGCCTTGTTGTTTTTAAGCTGTTTGAGGGCCATTCTAATCTCGTACAGGCTCACGTCCGGGATATCTTCGGTATAGTGTCGGACTAACTTGGCTCTGATGTCCTGAGCTGTGTTAGTATTAGCTGTGTTTTAATTACTTAAACAGTTCAAATTAAACTAGACCAAAACTGTATCAATAAGTTTCGCTTCTCTTAGCAACCATATATAAGGGCCAAGATTATCGAGGCACCACACGTTCTTGCTATACCTGCGGGTAACATACCTTTATAGACTCCGCCTTGTGCAAGATGTCCTGATTGACGGGATAGTTCATGTCTTCGAGCATGGTGACGATCTCATTCAGCAGCGGAGGGTTGGCTCGGGGCCGACCGTCCGACTGCACGCTCGACACAGAGCTCGAGCGCTCAGTGTATCTCAGGTTTTGTAACCTCCTGTGCAAGATAAATGTTAATATTTATTGTTATTTAGTTGCGATGAAATCGCAAAAACAACGCTTACTATTAACACTCAAAAAACAAGGTGCTAACTACTTACTTAGGTTCTTTTTTATTTTATACATTATTTTTGAGTAAATAACGGAGCACGATTATTAGAAACTGGAAAGTCCTCGATAGATAACAATCGCTATTTGGTTATTGTAGGTATTGAAAATCGCTTAAGAAAAGCTAATTAGAGACATTTGGCATACAGAGAAATTCAGCAGGAGGATATGTGAAATATACCCCAAATGGGACGTCAGTGTAGGCTTTATAACAAAAAATAAGAATAAGTGCATTATAAAAAATGAAACAAGCCTTTTTAGGGATAGATTATTGTGGTCGATCTTACCTATTAACAAATGTGTCTGCCTCCTTCCCAAACTCGTAATCTTCCGTGACCTCAGCGCATATATTCAGTGCACTTTTGAAGCAATGTGCGAATTTCTCCCGCGCTTGCTTGAAGCATCCCGCCTTGAGGCACGCTTTACCCCACGCTGCGAGCACGCTGTTACGCGCCAGACCCGATTTGGTCGCTATTTCTAGCGCTAGCTCCCACTTTTCCGCTTCAAGAAGCGAGCGGACGATTTGACCTGCGATGATTTTGCTAGATTGTATCAATACGGAAGTAAGCTATACTTTTACGAGTACTGTTCTATTATATATATAGCATTGAGTATTTTTTTGTATACGTTATTTTACAACTTCATAAGCAAAATTACGTACGAACAAGCTTTTTTGCGTGAGTATTAATGCTAACTGGGGGTTCACATAAGTAGTGTGCACGGGTTTATGCTGTCTGGAGGTTTACAAAGTGTGAACGTGTTATGCTGACTGGTGGTTTAAATGAGTATAAAGTACCTACTGTGCAATTTGTGCACGTGTGTGAATACCGACTGAGAGTTTACATAAGTACTGTGTGCAGGCTGGAATAATTGACTGGGGATTTTCATAAGTAGCGTGCACATGTGTATATTTAATGACTGAGGGTTTACATAAGTAGTGTACTCAGTATGTATAATGACTGAGGGTTTACATAAGTAGTGTACTCAGTATGTATAATGACTGAGGGTTTACATAAGTAGTGTGCGCAGATGTGTATACTGATTGAGGGTTTACATAAGTAGCGTGCGCAGATGTGTTTACTGACTGAGGATTTACATAATAAATGATTTACGTAATGTCAGCGTGTGTAATTGTATACTGACTGGGGTGCGCGCCCTGGTGTGGCACTAGGTGATGCACCTGGTGCTTGACGAGTGTTGCCATCGCATCCGCGTGAGCGAGACAGCGAGCGGCGTGAGCCGCGCCCATCTCAGCTACGCCGCGCGTGCCGCCCCACCCGCTGACACGGAAATTTACGATTTATATCTTACTCCAGTATGGTTAATATGATTTGGCAAGCTGGCAGATTTGGGTAACCATTTGTCTATGCATGAAGCGTTCAGTTTAAAAAAGTCACAGAACAACTACAAACCAGAAAGTAGCAAGAAATTAGAATACTTTGTATTTATATTGACTCTTCAGATTTTTTAACTGTGGACTCGATGTGCAGTTAAACTGTTGCGCTAAAAACATGAAAAATACGTTGAACCAACTACCACGCAGAAGCTCTGAAAAGAGTAAACATTTTTTCTAAAAAATATATTCTTCAGTTTTTGTCAGAACTGGGGCTGGGGCCTTATTGGGGCAATCGTGATCGTGTGCTCTCTTGCTTGCACTCACAGACTTGTTAATGGGTGCGTGCAAGATGGCAGGCGATGTTCATTACCAGAATGGTTACGCGGTAGGGGTGTTCATCACATCACACACACATTAACTGCACAGGCTCACTGATGAACATAAGCGCCATAAAACGCCACTTTGATCGCTTATCATAGGGGGTTTGTTATAATCACCACACTTGGCAACCGTCTTGATGATCGCAGAAAATTTCACTTTAACGTACCAAAGATAATGCTGCTGCCCATTCCCTGGATATACAGAACCAGTTGTCCAGAACTAAGGCAGATCTTTTCTTAAATGTTTTACGTACTTGCTCTCATGGTGCGTTCGCGAGTAGAGCTCTGCCGCGGCCAGTAGAAGGGATCGCCTGGCGCGAACCAAGAGCCGCGCGTCGCCACCGTTAGATAACTCTCTGGCTACTTCGTCACTGCGGTCCAGGAGAAATCTGCAGAAACACAGTTTGGGAGGCTTTTAAAATGTCTGCGAGTGTTTTTCCTCATTTTTAGGCTGCTGTGAACACGTATCTCGATTTGTTTCTTTTTGTAGAAACTATACAAATTGTATTTTCTTATAGTTTGTCAATTAAAGTACTTCCTAGAATTTGATCTTTATGATAGCGACATTATGCCATAGAGTTTTAGTTTTATCAAAATCGACCCCAAAATTCCGAATAGCATTTATTGCTGCTTCCCTTACTTTCAGATTTGACCATTCACCATCAGTTGAAAGATTTGTAGAGCTCATAGCGAAGCACAACTAGCCGTTCCTAACCGATCGCTAAGATTAAGCAACGTTCGCTGCGATCACTACTCTGATGGATGACCGCTACAGCAAAAAGTGGTGTTTACAACTGAGCAATACCGTGCTCCGGAGGGCGGGAGGGCACGTTAAACCGCCGGTCCCGGCTGTTACCGTAAGACAATAGTCGTTAAGCCAAATCAGAAGCCTTTGGGCGGCCTAGAAATTCTGACACCAGGGCTGACCACTTGCCTACACGAGAAGAAGTTGAAAGACCTTGTATAAGTTGATACATGACCACAGTGAATTATTCCAAAATTTTACATTTATCATAGTTTTGTTTTTTACTTACCGTGGATAGTCCAAATTGATAGAATGCATCTTCATAATGGACAGGCATAGAGTGACGTTAGGTGAGAACTCAAAGCTGAACTCTGCTCGAACCGCGTCGTTTCTAGCCGCGTTAGTGGTAAGGCACCAGTCGAGGCAGGTAATGCCGCTGCCGGCCGACTCTGAGGTACTACTCATCATAAGGTTGTCGTGGTAAGGCTTCGACTTGCGGTTTGTGGTTTGGGTGTAGCAGTCATCGCAGACGCGGAATTTCACACCGCTTGGATATGTCGGCACCTGGAGATAATTACATCACATTTTTGGCCGAGACTGATGAACATACCGCGGTATATTCCCAGTTGCCCCCGGGTGGCAATCGAGATTTATATCCCTAGTTGCCACTAGGTGGCGACTGGGAAGCTATTGCCCCCACTTCAAATCGCTGTACACAGCTCCGTGGGTCGCCAACGAGGAGGCTCATTGCTGCATTGCTGTCTGTCTTACGGCCGTGATGAGAGGGTTGGCGGTCAGACTTTTTTTAAATTGGTTTTTTTGTAGATAAGTGATATAGTTCTTTATCTATTTCGCCATAATCGTGTGGTCAGTACAAGCCAGGGAAACGCTGCTGATTCCTGGGTTTCCTTTGCCAGTTTTCACAGCACCCAACAGGATGATGAAGGGTTTTCTCAACCGATTTAAAAAAATTGGATGTTCTCAATTCGGCTGCATTAGCACTTCCTTTTTAAAAAAAAAAAATTAGTTTGTTGTCGTCAGATCTTCGTCATTTAAGACCCGATTTGGATTTTTTTTTAAATTTATTTTATAAGGACATAGTTTCAGATTAGTACCATTAAAATTACATTGCAATCGGTTAAGTAGTTTAGTTTTTAAATCAAAACAACTGGAAAAAATATTTAGATGATAATGTTGATAAACAATGCTTGCCACTATCTGAGACGCATGACTAAAATTATGCAAGCCAAATAAGTAATGTGGTAGGTACTATGCATTGTAAAAATATGCAATACTTTTCTATATACTTAACTAGCTTCTAACCTGCGGCTTCGCCCGCGTGGACTACTTATCTCTCAGGAACCGTTTATATTTCCGGGACAAAATTACCTTATAACTAACCTTTTTGGGAGGCGTTTGAAAAGTCCTATAGATACCCAACTAAAAAAGGTTACCTTTAAATCTTTTTAATCTTAAGTGGCCTCGTGCAGTGATTTTTCATGGTGGCATTATGAGAGGCAGGGATGAAATATGTAATTTTTGAGATATCTGGTAGTAATTGACATCAATATTTTATGTAGGAACCTATAGTTTGACACTAAAGCGAAAAATTTTAAAATACATCGCCCACATTTGTTCCTTTTCAACCCACCTACCTAATAATAACCGGTTTTACGAACGTGACTTCGAAAATGAATAAACAAACCTTCCTTCCTTTTTTACCCCTTCAAATCAACCCTGGCAAAAAGTATTACTGTAGCACGATTATGTTTTAAAAACTATATACAATGCCAATTTTCATCACTATAATTTAAAATACAGTTTTGTCCCTTATTTCAACCTTAAAAAATGTAAAGCAACATTTTTTGTATTGATGGAACTATCCAAGTTTGAATACCTACATTACAATAATTTTTTTTATTTACAAAGCTTAACCACTGATTTCGGGGTTGAACTCCAAACAACAAAGAAAACCCATTTCATTTTAACTCGTTTGTATGGTCCGAGTTTAAAAACGATAACCTACCTACGTTAAGAAATAAAGATTTTTTCATACAAAGACTTTTTACCCTTTCCACCCCCTTAAGGGGGTTGAAAGGCACCCCTATGTAATGAAAGTATTCGAAATTTCAAAATTTTAGCTTCAGCGCTTAGGCCGTGCGAGCGTTTTACGATGGAACCTTATTCTATATTTTTTAACCTCTCCGGGGATGAAATGTAAGAAACGCCGCGAACCGTATCTATTTATTTTGTATGATTTTTACACATTCCGAATTTCAGTACGATACGGTAATTTTTTTTAATATTTCCATACAAACTTTAACAATTTTTTTAACCCCCTTATGTGTCGAATTTCGAAAATCTAAAAGGTACCATTTCTTTTATTTTTTTACTTGTTTGTATGTGTTAAGTTTCAAACCGATACGTCACAAAATGTAGGTTTTTCATACAACCATTTTTAACTCTTTTTCACCCACTTAGGGGTTGAATTTTCAAAAATTCTTTCTTAGCACGCGCTTACATCATAAAAGGCACCCCCCCCCCCCCAAATTTCAAGTCTTTACGTTCAGTGGTATTGGCTGTGCGTTGTCTGTCAGTCAGTCAGGACAAAGCCTTTTATATAATAGATTTACAAGTGTTTTTATCAATTATGTACTATTTTACCTGCATCCTATTTCTTGAACAAGCATGACAAATGAGCCTGCCACATCGCCGACAATGATGCCGCCTGATAATCATGGAGAATATAGATGTGTGGCACATCATACATCTATCCACGGAATAATCTTCAACCCATTGCTCCTTTGAAGGCACTTGTTCGGGCATTACGAAAGGCTTCGTCGCCGCCTCTAAGTTAATCGAGTCTATGGACTGCAGTAAGGCATCGTCGGAAAGTTTTGGTGGTGTCATTGTGCGCGGGTTCTTCATATCCAAAGCTTTCTCAGCGTAAAACCTCAGCAAAGCGTCCACAGCGTTCCGCGATATAACAACACTCTCAATAGACTTTATGTTGTAGTACAGCTTGTCTCCGCCCGGGTCACTCATCAAATTCGGCGAGATCTTATTGATGATTTTAGACAATGTATCCAGTTTGGAATTCATTAGGAACTGTTCTATCATTAGCAAGGGATTTTCGATCAGTTCCCAGAACAAGGGACGCATATTTGGGTCGATTTCGAGCATAATTTGAAGGCCTATCTTGATGTTTTCGAAAGTTTTCCAATCGAATGAGTTTTCCGCTATGAAATCGACGCAGACTTGAAGAATTTCGACATCTCTCACAACGGATATTTCGTCCTGTATTAGGTCCATGGCTTGTGTCGCGGGGAGTCTTAGCAAAAGGTCTTTGACTTGGGCCGGAGTTGCTTGGTTTGTGTATTCAAAGAGCTGTTTTAAGAGATTCATGACGATTAGATTTTTCATGTTCTCTGATACTTCGTGTACGTCTGCCCACTCTAGACACAGTTTAAACTGTAACATAAAGTACATAGTTGTGCTGAATTATTACCCTTTCAAAGCAAATATTTTTATTGACAAAAAAAACTAAACTTTAATTTTACCTGCTGACTGTCCATCAACAGTTCAATGATGTTTTCTGGATTTTCAATTGATTTCTCAAAAACGGTGAACCAGTGGCTTGTCCCCATTATAGATGCAATCTGAAAATAATGTGTTTTATTACGCACAAATATTAATAGAACATCGCTTGACTTTACTCAATTTATAAAAATAAAATCACCTGGTCGTAGAGGGGAATTTTGACCATCCAATCAGAACATCTCTCATACAAGCCTTCCTCCAAAGACCCCTGGTTCAGCAAGAACCGTAAATAGTCCAAGACTTCCAAAGCTCCTTCTGCAGACCAACTGCTCAAATTGTTCAAGATAAGATCTACCTTCAACTCAGGACACTTGAGGTACTGACAGTATTTCCAGTTGTTAATCACCTTCGGATTCGTCGCAAGTTTGAATAAAATCAAATCTCTCAGGTTGTTTAAGTTAGCGCTGCACATCAGCTGACGTTCCGATAAAGAATCTAATAGATTCAAGCATTTCATTATCTTCCCTGATTCAATCAACTGCGGCATGAACGAGAACAGCTTGTCCAAATCAACCGCAGTGTGAAGCGATGCCAAATATTTGTTCTTTCCAAACAAATCTTTTGTGCAGTCAAACCTTTCTAGCTCCATGTAGTTGTTAAGACACCTTGTGCGAGCATCCATACTTTGTTGCAAGCTGTTCTCGTCGGGTGATGTGTGGATCTTTTTGATTATATGCGCCAACACCCAGTTATGAAGTACGACGTACGTCAGACATTGAGGATCTGGCGAACGCGGCAGTGGAGCGAAGTTGGCTACAGGGTCTATAAACAAGTTCTCTTCTGGATTCTTGAAATCGTATACCACGTGAAGAAGATTGTTGAAGACAAATTCACTTGCTTCTTTATGTGATCCAACGAGCGTTATCGATGGGCAAAAGTTGAGAATAAGTTTTGGTATCAAATTGACATTCAGCTTCTTACATATTGGCTCCAAATTGGTCACTGGAATCTCTTTGTTGTTGAGCATATTTCCGAATATGTCGTGAAGTTGCCGTTCCAAAACCGCGAAGTAGGGCAAGTCTGCCAATGAATCAGTAGATCGATTCTCTTCTTGTTCCAGCTGTGACACAGTTTTGCAGTACATGTAACACATTCTCAAGTAAGGTGTTCTTGTTTTCTTTACGCCTTGACGGGAGACTTCTCCTACATTGCATATGTCCTTATCCGAAGCAGCGACGACGTTCATGTAGATCTGATGATATTTCTGAAGCAAGTTTTGATCAAGTTCCTTGCTTTCAATTGGACTTACAACCTCTACCAAATCTTCACAGGACTGTCTCAGTTCCTTAGAGAGCTGGTTCAACTTACAGAATTCCTTGTGCTTGATCGGAATACGGCAGTCAATTAGTAATCCGCAAACGTTATCGACAAAGTTAAACGATTTTTCAGTGTTTCCGAAAATTTCAAAGGTGACGCTTGCAATGTCTTCGACAAAACGAATGTAGTTTGTTTTCTTTACTGCACCGATGTCAGTTGAGCTCCTTACTTCAGCTAGTTTTCTTTCAACCACGTTTATTAGACCATAGGTAATCTCCCTGTTAAGACCGCTGCTGAGTAGAATGTCGACAGCGTTCACGAATGGAGCGTTTTGATGGTTGTACAGATGGAGATGAGGGTGTCGAGCTCCAAGCTCCATTATATCAAATGAATTTGGTGCTCTATTTGAAGCCAGGAAACCTTCAACAAGACCCATGACTTCAGTGGAGACCACCGATAAAGCTGATAGTTCTTTGGTGGGGTACCGAGTGTCATCTCTGTAGTAAATTATGTTCTTGATTTTGGCGACTAGGTTCCGAAGTTGCTCGGTGAATGTTACCTCTGTTGCTATTTCAGAGTCGGCCAAATCGAACATCTGTGAATAGATTTTTTTATAAAAGTTCATGGAAAACCATAGTATAATATTTGAAATAGTACCACCCCTGGAGAATGCGGAGCAAATCAAAGACACCTAGCTAAAATAAAAAGTGCCTACCCTACTTAAAATTATTTTCAAGAACCTACGTGAATATTGACATGATATTGACGTTTTAAAAAGCAATATGTCAAGGCGTTGATTATTCAATTCAAAAATATAACAACTGGAACTTGAAGTAATTTTAATTTTGAAATGTTTCTATGTTTTGCTAGTGTTATTTTCCTATTTTTAACAGTGTTGGGGGAAAATAACAGGTATGTCCTTCAAGAAGCCCATGTGCACAAAAAAGAATACGGGGACTTGAGCGTAGACCTCATTATTAATGATGAAGACTATGAGATGATTGATGACCATGAAATGGATAGGTAAGCTGAACAAATATTTCCAGGACAAATATTTTCAAGAGTTAGACAAGTCAGTCATACACCATGTATGGTGTACTGCATAGCGATATTAATTATGCTATAAATAAATGTTGTTCGGTTCGGTTATCGCTTTTTGCTTATTTTCGAAAACTATTTCAATGTGGTTATTAAAATATATCAGCTCATTAACTTGCTGTTGCAGGTTTGAAAGCAAACAACACGAGAAAGTAATGAAACCACACTGCAGCGATACAGAACGGGTTAAGGGTCAGAAGTCAAAAGTATATGCGGAAATTGATAACAGGTCTACGACTAAAATAGCTGCCACACGGCCATCGGTGAGCTGTATTCTAAATCGATTATTGCGATCGAAATATTGGACAGATTTACATATGTACCTACGCGTAAAAATATACCCAATGATGGCAAAATAAAACCATCAGTTTGGATAAAACAAAATTCATTTATATCAATAATCTTTTGAAAAATAGTAATGTAATTATATGGTTATAATTAGACTTAACTTCGAACACAAAATCTTCGTATAAAACATATTTTTGGTAACATATCTACAGACTCAGATCTTTGATTACATGACTCTAGCTTAAATAATATAAAATGAATCATTTACAGTTTTATCTGTCAATTGTTATCAAACAAGAATTTAAAGTTAAATGACCTATGAGTAACTGATATTATTCGGTCTATCTGTTAATTATTGAAACAGCTGTTGCTTTGCAAGCAATTAGTGATATAACGAAAGCAACAATAAGAGAAAAATTATTTATAGAAGTTAACATATTTCTCTCACTTCCTGTGCCACCATCCTACAATAAAAATATATGTTTTTAAGCTTTCCTTTTTTCTTGTATTATTATTGTGCACTAAAGGCACCCCGCGGCTCAGAATAGATATATAGTATAGTACTACGTATCCGCGGTTTCACGCTATTTGTTGCTACAAAAAACAGACAAACAACGTTTCACTTTTACATGTGGTGTAGTGTAGTTATGGGTGTGAGAGTATTACAGGCTGGAGCTGAATTGCATTCCACTAACTTTCGTTTGGACTACCGAGACTACCACATCACGGCTAGCATGAGCTGTAAAAGTCGACATGTCTGTTCCTTCGCGAAAGCGTTTGACGAATGAAAACGCAACAAAAGGTATAGGACGTAATCCGCGTGATCTTTTATTGGTCAAACGCTTCTCGAGAGAAGAGATGTGCCGATTGCTGCTCATGCTACTCGTGCTAGTAAGGTTGCCACCAGAATCAAATTTTTCCTTTAGAGCAAAACTTTATCTGGGAACACTTTTAAATTTAGAAAATTAAGAGTTCCTGGGGCCGTATTCCACCAGATATCAGGAGAGGATGTCTGTTTATTGTGTGTGTGAGCGAAACTGCTATGAGTGCTATGTATGGTATGACCTACCTCTATTTAAACTTAAATGAAAATTATATTTCCGTTTCTAACTTTTTAGATTGATCCGCAAAGAAAAAAGGAAACAGAAAGGGTAAAACCTTTGCCCGAAAGTCAACATTATACCAAAGCAAAATTCATATCTGAAAATCCTAATTCAATACGTGAAAAGGCGTATCACCCTGTAAAAACAGGTATGTTACGTGCGTACATTTGGGTTAGTTCACCTGTTTCATTTTATTACGAAAAAAAGTTTCTCATCATTATACATGTAAAATAATTACCTAAAATAGAAGCGTCAGTCAATATACAAAATTTAAAAGCACTGTTCTGGTTTATATAATAATGGTCACCATATTCTCTAACAAAGTATAATTATGTGCCATGCTCCGTGATACTACGGTAACGGTTCAAAGTAGATGGGTATACTAAAAACTATGGAGTAGAGTACATTTGACTGTACTTTTTTAATCTCTTTTTCATCACTATCTACCAAAGTGAACAAACGATACTGCCATCCCACTGCTTTTTTACACATAACATGTGAACGGAGTGAAATAAATGTAAGTATTATATAGCAAAACTGATACACACAGTAATATTGTTTTTTAGGAAAGGTCGAGTCTAGATTCAGGATCTTAGACTGCATAAAAGAAATAGTCTGGTTAGATATGGTTACCAACTGCACAATGGAAGATGCCAACGGCATTGGATTGACAGCTATCAAGTGTTTGTTCATAGACTACCAAAAAAATAAACAGCCATTCAAAATCTTGGCGATCCGATTTTGGCGTATTGCTGTTGTATGGCTCATTGTGTATCTTGTCGTGGCTATCCCGTTATGGTGTACTAAAGGTGAATTCGAAGTGTAGAACTGTGGCATTATAAAACATAATACATAATATTATCTATATTGATATTAGCAACGTCATTTATAATTAGTTAGGCGATAACAGCAGTTGTGATGGGCATATTCAAAAAAATGAAAAGCTAAAAGATACTACTCACGACTGTTTCTAAACAGGGTGGCGGTCATGATAATTACGTTTCCGAAATATAAGGAATTTTAGAATAGCTTCTTTTATTCTAGGCTGGTGCTGCTGTTGCCTTTGCTGCAAGTTCTTCAAGCCACAAGAAACTATACAAGAAGCCAAGAGGTATTTACTATTAAATCCTCCAGGAACACTGGTGACTAAGAGAGGCGGTATTATTCATTATGAACCGACAGAACGTGAAATAGACTGTTACGAAGAATTCGGCCATTTCATAAGGACTCTATAGTTCATTCTGTAATGCTATTAGCTGTATACAATTTTGTTACGGTAAGGTTTTTTTATTTTTACTCCACAAATGTTTTTTATAACTACCCCCGCTTACTGAAAGAAAGTATGGAGTTAATGGCTGACGATGTGTGTGTGCTATATGGGAAGAGCTTACCTCCAAAATCTGGTTAGCTTTTGGGAAGTCATTGTGGTAGAGCGCCAGTGCTACCAAACATGTCGGTTTCGCCAGCATGATCGAAATAAAATCGATGGTACTTCCGGGCGATGATACATACACTGAAACAAATATTGTATCATTACATTAAATGCTCGTTTCTTGTATTGAATCGATTTGTAAAGTTGGAAGTCAATGAAAATATACTAACTGTCGTCAGTGACAGAAACCGTAGACGTTAGCATAGCTTGCTCCACATCTTGTCTCGTGTGTCGTCTTCTCGTTTTGGGCTTTTTTCTCAGTGGCTTTGCTTCCATTTCTTTCGTTTCGTCTTCGCTGCTGTCATCTACTTGTACATAGTCCAAGCAAAGCTTTAATAACAGCGGAGTTGTGTCAGGCGAGAGTGTTGACACTAGTTGTAACTTCCATACAGAGTGGTTCACCACCTTCACCAAATGTTTAAACCTCAAGTTCACGCTTAACTCTAGTTCCTCAATATTAACATTCTTTTCCAACTTTTCCAAACAGAGTTTCAAAGTATTCAGAACAACTTGCGTGGTGTATGAGTTGCACATGAAGCCTGAGCTGTTGTTGTTCACATTTGAGCTTTTAGCTTGTTTCTTGGAATAGAAATATGAACATTCCGAATGGGCCCCACATTGCTGGACATCCTGATTGTTGTGTTCTTGGCATGCAAGGTACTCATATCTTAAGAAGAGGCACGAGAATATGTTCTCGATGACTTCTAGGCAGCTTTGCAAAGGCTGTATTGACAATACTAACCGTTTAATCTCATCTAACGATGACGACGACGTCTCGTCCGTATTTTCGACACCTTCTGCCGAGTTCAATATTGTGTCGATTATCTTGGTTATTGCACAATAGCTGTTGTATGTCAATATATCCCAATTAGCACCATTAGATGGCTTTCTCTTATTGTCTCTTTTACTACTTAAATTCATGAGCTCACTAATAAAATCGTTATTGGTATTTAACAGTTTTGATACTTTATACCTGTCGACTTTTGAAAGGCGACAAACTTGCGATATCACAGCTAAAGCACTCTGCGTCAACACGCGACTAAATATTGAAGTTGTCATGATTTTGCAGTTGTTCTCTAAGCAGAACTTTATTATTGTCAACTCCCTTTTCACCTCGGTGATATAAAATTGCAGCTGTTCATCTTGGGTCGCGTATGTATCGAGTATTGAAAATATATTTGTGAGTTGATGTACTAGAGATGGGAGATCGTAAGTTTCAGGACTATTTGTAAGGTCAATCAACACCATAATCAGTATCTGTTTTGTGAAATTATTTATCTTAAAAGTTACATTCTTCATATCTTGAACCTGGTTCTTGTAAACTTGTGCTGCTTTTAGCAACCAATGCGTTTTTTCTTGGTAACATAGTTCCAGCATATACTCTGGTGTCAGTTTGAATTCATTTTGAGGGTCATTCCTGTGCATCATTTCTGTAGCTGAGTGCAGAAGCTCAGGTCTTTCATGAGGCACAAGACTTAAAAGGATTTGCTTTCTGTATTGTTTGTAACTCTCTTCTGTGATAGGTTTGAGAAGGTGGTTGACAAACTGTGGCACAAAGTTGTCTTTCCATTTTAATAGAGACAGCAACGTAACCAGTTTATCAGTGCAATTATTATCAGCCAGTTCATTTTTTAAGGCTTCTAAGTAAATTGTCTGTATTTTATTTATATTCTGGCTACTTGTGGTATGTTTTTGTATAAAATCCAGGATATAAGCTGTTGTGACAGGGTTACTCTTGAGATTGATTTTAAAAAAATCAAGTGTTTCATTATTCAAATCTTCGAGTTCTTTGGATTCTTCAATATTTGAGTGAAATTGTAATAACTCCTGAAAATGCAAAACAAATAAAGTTGCAAAAATTCATCCTATCCATTCTTCCCCAGGGTTCAAAATTTTGCCAAAACTTTTATCAAGATTGGTCAGCTGTTTAATTGTGAAATGGTACAAACAGACAGACATTAGGAGTTACTTTCGAATTTATTATATCAGTATGAAGTATTATAGTATAAAAACGCATAACTAAGACAGACTTGCAAATCTATACATATAATAAAACTGTAACTGGGCTGAATCTGTATATTAATTATTTTTGAAAATTTTGTTTTTATTACACTTCATAATCGAAACAGATTTTTGAATTTCTGTCTCTCAGTTTCTTTGAACATGCATCACGCTGAAACTACTGAGCGGATTTCGCTGTAATTTGGTATGGTATAGTTCTATATTATCTGTGGTATGGTTATAGCTTATTTTCAGAATAGCCTTTAGCATACTTTACGTTTTCAAAAACAGCCAAGTGCAGGTTGCACGAAGCAATAATTAAGTAATTTTTATGCACGAATTTTTTAACTATAACTAGTAAACAGCTAATTTTACACTCACGTAATTTTAGTAAAATAACTCTACCGGTTTTCAAGAATTTTTTGTTTGTTTGTAAAAGACAGTAAAACACAATTAATGATGTTAAAATAATTATTACTAACCTTTTTTATAGGATAGCATTAGACATTAATTTTGTTCAGTGTAAGATCCTATGCTGGATGATCATTTAAGTTTTAAGAAATACTATCTATCTTCATGATCTCTACCTAGTATAAAAGATAATGTTTTAAGGATGTGCAACTTAAAAACTCTATAGCTGGTGTTATGTTAAGTGAGGTGGCTACAGTATCTTCCATGGCACTCTAGCAAAAACCATTCAGTATGGCCTACTTCATCATCATCATCATCATTAACAGCCTGAAGACGTCCACTGCTGAACATAGGCCTCCCCCAGAGCACGCCACCTTGAGCGGCTGCTCGCCTCCTGCATCCATCGGCTCCCCGCGGCTTTCACCAGGTCGTCGGTCCACCGAGTGGGGGGCCGGCCCACGCTGCGTCTTCCGGTTCGTGGTCGCCACTCGAGAACGAGTGTTCTACGAGCGATGTGGCCTGCCCATTGCCACTTCAACTTACTAACTCTAAGAGCTATATCGGTCACTTTAGTTCTCCTGCGGATCTCCTCGTTCCGGAGCTTATCTCCGCCTACTTACTTAAAGATTATTGTAATAAATCCATAAAAACCTTTGTTAAAAAACTCAAATTTACCTTAAATATTTCTTCAGTCAGGTTATCAAGAAGCCTCAAGATGTATTTCAGCTCTTCTTCCTTCATTTTGGTAAATCCTCCTTAAAATAAACATACACTAATATTGTTATTAAAACTTTTACAAACCAAGTTCATAGGTATATGTTTTAACCACTAACAAACTTCTACAATTAAACTCCTACCGGCGGCCGGATTTTCGACAAACCTAAGGTGACGGATAGAGCCAGGTAAGCAGGTTCAAATCCGTTCAAAGAAACATCAACCTTAACGTCGTAGTTTTAAATATCAATTCAGTCTGCACTTCAGCGCGGCGCTTACGACAAAGACAACGCACGAAATGACTGATGTTAACGGTTTTTAAGTCATCACGACATCTGAATGTTTGCTAGGAAAACACTAATTTATTCTTTGTAAAAATATATTCGGCAGAAGCTCAGTAAAATGGGAACATTGAAATCTTTTGAGGGAGGCGATTTTTTTCTATAGAGCTCTATTTATTAATCTTGTATTTGGTCATCACAAACGACTTAATGAAATGAATTGCATGATATATTAAAATCAAAGCTCCACATGTCCTAATTACACCGAAACATACCAAAAAACACCTTGTTTGGTCTACCCGCCGCCTTAAATCAGCGGGGTTGCCGCCAGCCGCGTGACGCTATCGTACACTTTAATTCGACTTGGAATTTTATTGATTTCTTGATAGCATGACTTTTAGAAATTTATTGGCAGTATATGTTGATACACATTGAATAAGAGAAAACAAGAATCTTTCTTTTTTTCTATTGTGTAACTTTTGTTAGAGATAATAAATCATTTCATTTCTATTTACCGGCTAATGATGAAAAGTGAATGAAACCTATCTATAAATTGTTTACGCTAACCAATAAATAAGTTTCTGATACATACTTAGTTATTTGTTTTGATATTTCGGGATTATTTTATGTGTGTAGTTGAAATATAGGTAGGTATGTTAATAGGACAGGCCACATATAAATTTTATAGGACGAAACATTGAAGTTGTAAATGTGGGTATCAGCTAGTAGGTATGAGTAGGTACCTATATAGTATACATATAAATTTTAGTAATAGGCGTACCACAAACTGACTTTTAGTTCAGTTAATCAAAATTAAATTATATCATGGTCCTCCAGGATGGGGGCCTCAGGAATTGGGTTACTGCAAGAGTAACCCGCCACGCGGCCGGCGGAGCTGTGACAGCCATTTTCTTAGGAAGTGATTAAGTAACATATGCAGTAATCTGTGCCCTCACTCAGTTAAGGCGGGGATACACATGCCAGTAAATCGGAAAAGTAGCTGGTATGAAAGTAACTGGCATGTACGAGTAACTGGCATACTGCGGATACATTTGCAAGTAATACTGGCATGCGTACTGTGCCCTTGCATGCTAGTATTACCATCGCATATAGACAGGACAGTTCGTGAGAGTATTTCGTAATTCTTGCGCGTCAAACATGGATCACCGAAGAGAATTAAACAAAATTGTATTGTCACTAGCAATTGAATGTGCAACCAAAATAATAAGAGAAAATAAGAATTTATTTATTTTTAATTTCTTTTTCAGTCAGATTTAATTCTTGTTGTATTTTGCTGTAGGCATTGGAACGTGCTATTTTGTTTTTGTAAAGCGAGCTGGTCGGCTTCCAAAGACATTCGTATTCTCTGTACAAATGAATGAACTGTATAGTTCTCTCATCTCCCCATCGTGCCATGTTGAATGCAAAAACCAACAAAAGAAAAACTTGACCTTCAAAATCATAACAAAAAACATGCGCCTGCGGCCACAACGAGTCGGCTACTGGCATGCCCGTAGCTGTCGCGTCTGTTCACACGTGCTAGGTAAGCAGCCCCCCGCGTCCCCTCCCTCAACGGGCATGCAAGAAAATCAAATATTGTGCTAGCTACTTGCAACAAGCTAGCTTCCAGTTACAGGCATGCCAGTTAGCGAATACACATGTCTGTAACTGGCACTTGCAAGGAGCTGGTATGCTAGTGTGCAAGCTACAGGCATGTGGATCCCTAGCTTTAGTCTTAAGAAAATAAAGAAAATTAGAGAACTAAGTTTTGATAAAATCGTCTTTGGCTGAATAATTAATATTGATCCAGCTGTAATATTTATTTATTTATTTATTTATTTATATATAGGTACACAAAACAAATTACAATCAACGACTTATTCAATTTATTATTATTATTATCAATAATAGGCAATTAGACATAAAATATTGTATATTCACTTTATACACTGGATAGAAATCAATGCATTACCTACCAAAGTAAACAGATACTGATTTGTGTCAACTTATCTATCTCATTCTCCATGTTGGGGTCACAAGTCTGACTTACCTACATTGTGTTAACTTGTGTTACAATGTAAGTATTAAAAAATAGCACAGAATTCACCCTATTTACAACTAAGTCTATGAATATATTATTATGTATAAAATGTGTTGATAGTCTATAGATAATAGCTATATAAATAAATTATGTAGGATAGGAATGTACAATTGTATATAGCCGATTGTTTTACTACATTAGAAGAGTTTATTTTATTTTATACATATATATTGTTCACATTCCATCGCAAATCGGATCAGAGAGAGTAGTGTATTTCAAATCGAAACCTTAGCGGGTTCCTGAACAAAATTATCGTTATTTTCGTTTTTTACGTTCACATTGACTGGAACGATCATATGTGATATGGCCTTGTCTGGGTAAAAAGTGGCCTAATTTCGTGGCGTTTTATGGCGTTTTTAGCAGCTACTGGAACCCACGATCTAAGGAGCTATTGTATGGTTTAGTATTGAAATAGGATGGCTCTACAATCAGGTTATTTAGAATATGTACTGTTGGTTTCCTATAGTATACATAAAATCAGAATAATTATTCTGTGGAGGCATAAATGTTTGATTATATTACATATTAAGTGGACGAACGAACAAAGATTGCTAGGTATTCTACTCACATTTATTACGCTGAGTAGTTTGAAACAGTGGGATTTTGAATCGCTCGCGATTTATAATAATTATTTTTAGTTGAAAATGCAATGTTCATTCTCCCATTTCAATTAAAATCCCCTGTTCCTGATTCCCTGTAATAATAATGTAAAAAATAAAAAATCAACAATCACAAAGGCTCTTCTTCTTCTTTTATGATTCTATTCCCTATTATATGACAAAGTACTCTGCAAAGAGTATGTAACTATAATATATTATAGTCACAGAATTCCCACTATATCTTGTTCCTGAATCTTAGATATTATATGTAAACCAAGGGGATAACAGTGCAAAAAATATCTTTTATAAAGGTAGGTTACTATATTTGACCAAAAAAATATTAAATATTATTTGTCTAGTCATAATCTGCTTAATTATAAAATAAAAATCGTTTTGTACTATCTATTTTAACGTTATATCTGATATATAAAATTTTATGATAAAGAAATCGATTTTTGGTAGAAAATATTTTAATAGACTGGTAAGACTGTAGAGGATCTAAACATTTTTTCGTTTTCGTTCTGGGATTTATATGATGGTATCATACCATTATATGCCATATTTTCTTCAAAGACACATGGTGCTACTTTCGTGCACTTTTCGAGATATGATGAAAAGTATGTAAAAAATAAAAAAACAGGTCAAACTAAATATCTTTTGATCAAATATGAATAAATCTCTCGATTTAAAATTACAGAATGATTGTCAGAATAATTTATAAGGTTTCTGGTTGGTTAAAAAACATAAGTAATGGATGTTAATGTTTTATTTACGTCTTCCTAAAATTTTACTTTTAGAACTTTGGAATTGCAAAATCCTACTTCATATCCTACTAATATTGTGTATGCAAAGTTATGCTTGTTAATCAGTAAGATTGATACTCTTTAAATCCATTTAATAAAAATATTTTTCAGAAGTAAAAAAATGTTTTGAGCAACTGGCATGTCACTTTGACAGTGACTTTTCGTGACATTACTTTGTTTACATAAAAAATCTAAGATTCAGGAATGGAATATAGTAGAAATCTATTTCGCGTGGCCGCCTAGTTGTTTCTTGCTCCCACACGAGGTGCTGCCTTAATAAGAACGTCTCCCAAAATTTTGGGTAGATAATGGGCGATTTCATAAGCTCTATTTATAGAGTCATTTACCTTGATACCTAGAATTTATGTTTTACCAGTGTTCACTGCTTCTTTATTGTAAAAACTAAAATGTAAGGTCAGGTGGGGTAAGTGAAACGAAGGAGTACCTAAGTGAAACCCTATCGTAATCAATAAATCACGCAGTTTAGCTCTATGCTATGTGGCGAAATGGTTTCAATGCTCTAGCACACGCGTCACACAATCTTTCTGCTAGGTCATAAAATAAAAAGAAATCAGCTATTTTTAAGTTTACAAAACACAAGTCGGCTGATGCCATGAAGCAATTTAATAGTGTTTATGTACATTTTTACACGAAAATAATGCATGAAACGGTGCGTAATGTGGGGTTAGTATTTGCAGTCACAGACGACACAGGTAATAAAATCAATCAAATACCTAATACATAACAAATGCCATTGTAAATGTCCCATGGGCGAAAATCACGTATTTCACATCAACAGCTGGAAAACGTCTAGTGCTAAACACAGGCATGCCCATAAAACGCCATTTTAGACGCTGATTATAGGGAGGTTTGCCATAATCACCTCGCTTAGCTAGTAGCTTGTCATAGCAGAAGATTATAATGTACCAAGGACAATGCTACTGCCCATTCTCTGGATAGTCCCTTAGTCTGCTCTTATACGGCACCCAAAGAAAGAGATGGAGATTCTGCGCTAATAAAGTGATACCTGGCAGCTATTATTATATAAGTAGGTACCTAATATAATGACTGTGGGTAACAGATAATAAAAACAAAACTGTCAATATGGTCAACTGCTAAATAGTCAAACGCCAATGTCAACCTACCGTCAGAATATTGAATCGGAACGTTTCTGTCAAAACCGTGAACCATTTTTGAAGTGATGTTTCGTTCACGCAAATTTAATTTTCAAAAATTATTTTCTTGAAAAGTATTTATTGCCGTCATTTGCCATTTCAGATTTAGGCTTTTTATGTGTTAAAAAAGTTAGCGTCCTAGCAGAATTCACATAGTGGATAGATGTGCAAGTATGTTTCACTTAACCCACCTGACCCCAAAATATAAAATGATATATTTTACTAAGTTAAATCAAGCAAATAATTAGCTAATATACCTACAAAAGGATTTTTTCTGACTTATAAACATTTGCAAATCAACATGGTACCTAGCTGGTTTTATGGGAAATTAATAATCATAAACTGGCAGTACCTTGACAATGAAATTGTTTGGTTAGGTATGGTTATTTTATCCATTAATTAATCATTTAGCTGTTTTTCTATTTAGCTGAGGACTTGTTATTACATGAAATGTAACGCTGTATTTATATTTTTCACAATAAACACTTCTAAAAAGGGAAAATAGACAAAATAATGGCTACTTACTTGTGAAATGTTATTCCTTCATATATACGCCTTAGTGCGACTTCTGTTGCTAAAAATACTGCAATTACCCACTTCACACACATTATTTCTCAAATATTTATTGCCTAGATCACCATTTAAATAGGATTATTTCACAAAAAACAACAATTTCACAAAATTGTTAACCTGTTTGGCTTAGATCAAACGAAGCCAAATAAAAAAACCCAGTAACGGTGACAAGGACCAAAGATATTACGTTCGTCTTTTTTTGCTTAGTACCGAATGTATAGCGCTCTCCTTGTTGTCCATGAATGACGTCATATACTACGGTTCTACTCGTAGATATTCAAAGTTTATAGTAGTACTCAGTGGTGGCGGTCGGGCGGATAGATATTATATACTCTTTGAGTGGCTACGATCAATCTTTGTTATTGATCAATTTTATTGATCGTGTAGCGTGTAGGGTTAGTATTGGTCAATGTGTTTCGATTTACAGTATGGAGAAAACATTGACGGAAGTGGTCTCGGCAATTTAATTGATCAATAAAATTGAACGTGTGTGTATGGGGGGCCTTACATAGTAAACTATATACTCTTTGCCTTTTACATACGTACCAAAGAGTATGTAACCTGTTTACCTGTATATGTATAGATAGAAGGAGGCGGGAGCCAGAACAAAAAAATAAATGTCTGCATTTGCCTACCTCAGAATGGCAGCCTAACGAATTTCTCGAAGGCTATCAATACTACCAACCTAAAGAAGAGAATAGTGATAAGCAATACTTTAATATTATCGATATCTATAAATGACTTCCTATACTGGCCTTAAAATGAATACCACATAATTATCGCCTCGCACACAAGGTGATAAGACACTGGTTTAGTTTAGTGGTGTTATGAACAATAAAAAGGCCATAATTATGATAATAGTAAATGATTTATTTCTACATACCACAACCCAAAATATCAATTAAACATATTATACAGGCCTGCAAACCTTAAGATAAAAAGCTGAAATATTCATCTAAATTAAGATATTTACACTGATTAATATTTGTAAAGAAATAATTTTTATCACGAATCAAATTTCAACCCGCATCCATCCTTTCCTAAAGCCGGGACATGATTTACTTAAGCTACCGTGACAAATGATCTCATGTCCTAACGCACATAATTATATTGTGTAGGCTGAGCAGGCGAGACTGCTATTAAAATTATAAATATCTTTGTTGCAATAGTACATTAAGCAGTACATTATGAATTGATACAAGTGAGCTTGGTTGATCATTTCACTTGAGGCAGCATTACTTCAGGTTTTCTGACAAAATTGTTGATTTTTTATCGAAAATTAAAGTGAAATTGTGTGCTTATGGGTTATTAGCACGTGATGTTGCTTCTAAAAGCTTGCAATTATTAATTAATTAAGACATTTAGTATAAAAATGAGATTTCCTCTGGGTGATTTTTGGTGAGTTGAATAACTGTTCATAATTTAACAGTACTTATGTAATTTCTAGAGTAATAACAACATAAATTCGTCAAATTCCCAAGCATAATCTTTTGCATTCAAATAATGTGGGGCAACTATGTGTTTCTCTTAATGTCTTAGGTGTAAAAATGGGTGAAAATGACTGTGAATGAAGACTTAGATTATAATTATACTAATCGAAAAACTTCATCAACTAAAGTTTGTAGGCGGAAAATATTTTGTTACACTGAATATGCAAATTTGAGCTCTCAAATCATGACTGTGTGTTTTTACCAAATCGAACACAAGAAGAATGATGATCACTAAATAAATAAGCAAATTACCTAAAATTCGCTTTGTCATTACATAAAACACCCTTCACTTCATCTTCTTCAGTAATACAAATTTTAGCTGATGAAGTTTTTTCATAGGTATATAAGTTAGGCAAGTCTTCATTTCCTGGCAATTTCATCCATTTTTACACCTTTAACGTAAAAGTATCGTATATCGAAAAAGCCGATATAAATACAGTTTGTATAACACACATATTTTTGGGAATTTGTTGAATATTATGTTATTATTAAGCTATAAATATATTAGAATTGTATAATTATGAACAGTTATTCAACTCACCTATATTCATTCAGAGGAAATCTCATCATAAAATACCATGATTTGCCGTTTTCACAATGGGATTAGAAGCTACATAATTTGCATTTTCTATACTTTATGTCTTAATTGATTCCTATCACAAGCTTTCATTAGTAACACAACACAACGCGCTAATAAATCCGTAAACACACAATTTCACTTTAATTTTCAATAATAATTACAAAAAAATCAAAAAATTCGTCCGAGAAACCTTTTTTTTTGGGGGTTTAAAAGCCTTCGCATTTCCCTGCCGCCACGGGGGTGATGGCAGGGGGTGTGTGGGACTTGAACCCACTAAAACACCCCCGTAATCCGCCCGCCGCCGCCGGAATGGGGCGAGATAGGGTCGCGTTAGGAATTACTACCTCGTCCAGCCGGTAGGCCCTTTTGGGCCTCTGCGCCAGTGGATCGGGAACCTTACACCTCAGTCACCCACCAGACGTGTGGGGCCATGTGAGCACGGTAGAGAGTCCCCCGACTCTCCGCCGCCAAACCCACTATGGAGGATAGAGAAGGCACACGAAACGCCTCCTCCATCCCCCGGTCCGTCTGGCTGGAGGGTGTAGATGTGAGATCATCCTCCCTGACCGGCTCCGCAGCCTCCTTCTCCGTCATCAGCGCCTCGCAGAAGGAGACCATTGCCTGCCACGCTCTCTCGCTGCCAAGCATGGCGTTTACCACGCTCAGCAACGAGAGGTCCTGGCCAACGACCGCTAAAAGTGTGCGTCGCTCAGAATCCCAAGCAGCGCACACCTCTAGCGTGTCGTCAGAGAAACCTAAGTAAACCACAGACCAAGATGAACATATCATATACTCTTATCTATGAGGTAACCAAACAATGAGAGAACAAGAGGAGTGCGGGAGTGAGAAAAATAATAGTCAGCATGAATGTTTATGAATGTTGGTACGTTCGTGGTAGCCATTTCTCATGCATCGTTTTCGTTTTAACTAAATTTACTTAGTGGCGACAGACTGGTGCGTAATTTACCACCGGTATTTTATTTCGCTGCCACTATTTGCACGCAGTAATATGTCAATGTCAAAGCCGTATATAATCTATGAATACTTTGAATTTATTACCTGTGGAAACTTGTATAGATAACATATATATTCAACTCTAAATGAGGGCGTGAATAGGATGCTTTTCATGGTCATCAATTTCATTTTCCGCCAACGTAAATCACTTAAAACCTCAGAAAAAAATTGCAATCGTAAATTTTAAACATTCATATAATTTTTAAGCTTTTAGTTCATTTTGATTTGCTTATTCTACCTTCTGTTTTCTGTATGGATCTAATATGCTAAAAAGGTCCGCAAATGTGCTAAGAACGGTTAAATTATTAGCTCATCTACTGGCCGCACACCCACACACACTATTTAAAAATCTATAGAAATGCGAGTATAGTTCATTGATAAATTTCACGATTTTGTCTATGTGTGCCACTGCGTGTCCAATGTTTATCTTATTTTCACGCAGTACCAGCATAAAATGAGCTCTGCTACGATTGCTTTCTCTTTACAGTAGGGGTCTAGGCTACTGGTCATTAGTAAGTGTGCTATGCGTACAAGGCTCTTGTGTTGTACACACGGTCGCGTAGCGTAATCAGCTGATCAATTGTTCATTCATCATTGCCTTTATTTACGCAATTATTGTATATATTTATCTAATGTCGAGTTAACATTTTGTATTAAAATAACTTGCCAAGAGCGTGTCTACGCTTTATTATTATAAACAAAAATAGTCAGCCCTATTAGTTATTATCATTTGAAAATCTTGAAAATGCTTATTGTTGACTTTGAACAAAAGCTATGATTACTACTATACCTACTTGGTACCTAATCATATAAGAAAAAATACATGTTTACGGAAGAAAAGGTCAATAACTATTCAAGTAGGTACCTACCTGCCTACCTACTAGGAGACGCGTATAACCGTTTAGGTAATAGTTTTCAGTTTTTTTCCACTTAGGTACCTATCTCTAATTATAATCAGATTTTGTTTGAAATACACCTAATTATATTAAAGTTTAAAAGATAAATAGATTTTACTTAGGTCTACCAACAGGGCAACAGGCCACGTAATGCATGGCATGAGGAGGGACACTTTTTGTGGACACTGGAATTAGTGTCAAGAAAATCATATGTAGAGTACCTACCTAGGTACGTAACTACTAGGGATGCGCCGAATATGGGTTTTTTAACCGAACTGAAACGAACATTATCGGTTCAGCGCCCACCGAAACGAATATTCGGCTAAATTATTCGTTTCATTAAACGCGAGCTTTAGGTACCGTATTACATGTATTAATTCATTAAAACCATTTCTTTCTCGAATTGGGTATTGAAATACCTACCTAACAGGGAATAAAATATTTTTTGTAATTTATTCCTACTATTAGGTACCATGCCAAAGTAAGTTCTTATGTTTGTCCCTCCTATAAGTATACGCTATTATCCTCTTATCTTATACGTTTTGCGTTGACTGGCCTGGTAGCTCAGTTGGTTGTAGCTCTGCCTTCTGAACTATAGGTTGTGGGTTCGATTCCCACCTGGGACAAACATTTGTGTGATGAACATTAATGTTTGTTCTGTGTCTGGGTGTTATATTGTATTCTATGTATGTATTTACAAACAAAAAGTATCTAAGTATTGTATCAGTTATCTGGTTTCCATAGTACAAGCTATGCTTAGTTTGGGGCTAGATGGCGCTGTGTGAAATGTCCACACATATTTATTATTATTATTTATTTATTATTATTGTTTTACATAAACGTACCTTAAAATTAAAATTTATTTACCTTTATTTATTGACACTATAATAATTGTACAATAACAAAAATCTCATACACGTATGAGTAGGTACATGAACTTAAGAACATGATAAAATATCGTATGAAACAAACCAGGCTATTCTTGTGCTACTGCTACAAGTTTATACTGTGACGTAAAATCTGCACTGCGAAGTTCATTTGAAATGCGCGTTCACGCAATTCGCCGGAGGTAGCACTAAATACCTACTGCGCACGAATATAGGGGCCTTGATAGAGCCGAAGACCACGCTCAGTGACGTGCTGTGGAGAGGCTTATATCCAGCAGTGGACTACTATAGGCTGGTCATGTGATGAAAGGGTATATAAATAAAATAAAGTAAGTTTTTATTATACAATTTTATTAAAGTAAAACCAGTCATAAGTGTCATATAAGTAGTAAAAATAAACTGTTTTTGTAATATCATAAAATATATCAATATTATTAGGGATGCGCCGGACATGGGTTTTTGAATCAAACCGAATAACACACTAATCGGCTCAGCGCTTACCGAACCGAATATTCGGCCGAACTATACACTTATCTTTGGCGTACATTAAAAGCCATAAAACTTCAATAAAAGCTCCACTGCAAGGGATCTATTTTTTATTTTAGTCCACTATCAATAATATGAACATTTCCTTTAAAATTTTAAATTTCATTAGTGAATTGATTTCAAACAAAATTAGAATAACAGATTTCTTGGAAACAAGTGTGAAACTTTGCATTTTGCGTATTTTTGTACTGTGAATGCAATTACCTAAATAAATAATTTAGATATTGAACAAAATCGCACCCTATGACATGACGCTCTATAGTTCGGTAACAAAAATTACCATTATTTATTAGTGTCCTGGTCATTTACAAAAAATATTAAAATCTTGCGAGAGTTCTGATCATCTTAGAATTAGTGCTTACCCACGATCAAATATTTAACGGAAATTATTTAAAAGTATATTCGGTAATTATTCGGCAATTTTACCGAATATTTGGCTGAAAATCGAACATGAAAAATAATAATGCCCAACGATTACACACACATAGATCCTGGACCTTAACTAGGATTTCCTGTATCTAGGGAGCCAGGAACTACGAGGAACATAGTCCCACAACTCCCAGGCACAGAACATGTAGGTATTTGCGCGTTTTTTTCATGTACACAAATACTTGTACCGTAGCAGGAATCGAACCCGCTGCCTCCGAGTTATGAGCTGACCTGTTCAACCAACAAACCACAGAAGTTGTTAACAAACATGCTTTACGTTACGAATCATCATCAGTAGGAATGTTCCGATACTACCAAAGCATCGATACCCACTCATATGAGTAGTACTCTAATCATGATTCGATACTACTCATATGAATACCCTAAAAGTATCGATACCTATTACGTACTCATATCGATACATCTTTTATTATTTATCAAAACCGAAATAAATAGATAAATTTCACTTTATTGCAGCAAAGTTTTGTTGTTTCTTTGACTGAACTACATTCATAAGTGTTTTGGCGCGAAGAATCAGACATCGGAACACTAAGGATTCGTTTAGGATATTTTATTTGATAATATTCGATACAAGTACTTTCTTTCTGATACCGAGTAGGTATCTGGAGAATAATTAGTTTTATTTTAATATTTTAAATAAGTATAACAACTACCTTAACTGTACTATATGTGTGGAGGTGTGTATTAAGTGTTTTTAACGCTTTGAATAAAATTTACGTTCGATTTAATCCTGCTTAAATTAAAAATTGGGTGGTTTTAGTCCTAACTATAAATTAAAAAAAAAACACATTTTTAGGCTACTTGACTTAATGTTAGGCCATACCATATGTGTAATAAATACTAATAGTGGGTCAACTCCTTTGTTATACCGCAAAATACCTACAAGACCGTCTCGACGTCTAGTCCCTAAAAATAAGCAAGGGTTGTCAGAAAAACATTTTCTTAGATAATAATTTTGTGTTTCGTAATAATTTATTTTTGTCACAGTTGTTCGTACAGTGGCTCTTATCACACTGCTTTTAGGTTCATAATCCAAGATATTACGGACGCGTGCTTTTTACTTTACATTACCGCACTACTGTTTTATGGTGGTATCTCGATTCAGTTAAGTACTCAGTATTTTACTGCAAGTTATACGTAGACTACGTAGTATTATCATGATCGGCCTGAAGACGCCCACTGCTGAACATAGGACTCCCCCACAGAGCGCCACTTTGAGCGGCTACTCGCCTGTATCTATCGGCTCCCCGCAGATTTCACCAGATTCTACGAGCGATGTGGGTTGCCATTTCCATTTCAACTTGCTAATTTTAAGAGATATAGCGGTCACTTTAGTTCTCCTGTATATCTCCTCCTTAAGTCACGATCTCATCTCGCAGGGAAACACCGAGCATATATGCTCGCTGCGCATCTTTGACCTTAGGTATTAATGAGACCAATAGTAAGAGACCATGTCTCAGTTCCATAAGTCATCACTGGCAACACACACTGATTGAAAACCTTCGTTATATAGTTATTCGTATTTTGGACGAAAAGAAAGGTCGAAGTATTCTTCTTCTATTCACGTAGTACGTTCAATATACGTATAATAGAAGAATTATTAATTCACTGATTCAGTATTATACTAACAAAGAATTTTTATGCGGCTAAAATTGATACATAAGTACATACACATTTTCTTGAAGTAGGATCTAGGTAGGTACTTCTTAGTAAGCATTCAATTTTATCAAATTTTAGGCAAACAATGTAGTTCCATAGTATATTCTATACTAACGGATCGCAAGAGTAGCTTGAACACAATCCATGCAACTTGTTCTGTGTAAGCGACATGTCTGAACAGGCGTACCGACACGCAAGCGAAGCCGGTCGGTACTACCGCTGACGTCGCGGGCAGGGGGGGACCTCCGCTCTCCTTCAAACCGGACCCCATCGTTGCTCCGTCTAGCCGCCGAGTTGACTCACTATTAGTATTTATTACAAATATGGCCATACTATGCTTCTTTAAAGACAAAATATATAATGGTGAAATAAAGCAGCTTGGCATTAAATTTTTGGTAATTCTATCCTGTTTTGACTTAGCACTAGCAGCATTGATTCGATTTGATACTAGTACTTTCTTTCCGATACCATGTAAGTATCGAAAGAATGATTCGATGCTAAAAAGTACTTGGTATCAAAAGAAAAGTATCGAGTACTTACTCGTATCGGAACATCCCTAATCATCAGCCTGACGTCCACTGCTGAACATAGGCCTCCCTCAAACTATCGAATATTCGGCATGTCACTAATTATTATACTTACCTACAGTATTGATTTAGTAAAATTAAAATATTACTACTTAGTTTATTATTATCTTAAATGATAATCTGAACTAGGTAAATAAATAACCTACCTAGGTACTTATAAATAAAAATAAGGTATATTCCCAGTTGCCACCCGGTGAAGACTGGGAAGCTATTGCCCCCACTTCATTCGCCGTACATTGCTGCGTAGATCGCCAACCCCTTTCATTACCGTCCAAATGTAATCTGTACATTGTTCTTGGGGAAAAGGGGGCAAGTGCGGGGGGAGGCAGTGCAAGTGGAGGGGGCGGACTAAGTGAGGGGGCAGGTGGCGGCAATTGCAGAGGGAGGCGGAGCAAGTGCGCGGGGGACAGACTGAGTGAGGGGCGAAGTGGGGGCAAGTGTGAGGGCTTTCCCTCCGCCCACCTCCCTCCTCACTTAGTCCGCCCCCCTCCCCCCCCCCTGCACTTGCCTCGCCTCCCCTACACTTGCCCCACCTCCCCCTCACTTAGTCCCCCCCGCGCTTGCCCTCACCTCACATAGTCCGCCACTCCCCACCTCCCCCACACTTGCCTCTACTTCCCCCCTCACTTAGTCCGCCCCCCGCGCACTTGCTCCGCCTCCCTCTGCACTTGCCGCCACCTCCCCCCTCACTTAGTCCACCCCCTCTACTTGCACTGCCTCCCCACGCACTTACCTCCCTTCCCCCAAGAACAATGTATAGATTACATTTGAAGGGGTTGGCGATCTACGCAGTAATGTACGGCGAATGAAGTGGGGGCAATAGCTTCTCAGTTGCCACCCGGGGGCGAACCATGTGGGGGCAACTGGGAATATACCAAAAAAAACAACCCAAAGAAAATTAAATCTTGAACTAGGTATAGATTGGAAAAGGTCTAGATAGTTCAATCAAATCAAGCAATCCGTAGAATCTGCCTACATGCCCATAATGCTGGCAGCGTTGCCCCTCTGTATAGCGAGGCTGATCCTTTGACCAAAGTAGATGCCCGCGTTCTGGTCACATGCTGATTCCACCAAATGCCCCGCTAAATCCTTATCCTTACCACCATAATAATAGGTACTTTTTAATGCTACAGGAGTAAACAAGCCTACTAGGGTCCTCCTGATGGTAAAAGGTCACCATAGCCACAGATAATATTTATCATACTACCTATTTTACTTGTATCATAGCTGATAGTATTCATTTATCATAATACTTTTATCAATAATAACATGCCATTAATGTGTTGCTTACCCGGTGATAAATAATACTGTTACATATACAATGTTTTCAAATCACAGTATCAATTGGAACATTTAAACTTATTGAGATGTAGGAGGAAGCCATGCCGGGCCCGTGACTTCCCTGGGGATGCCACGGGAACTTGGATTCGGACCTGTGGCACCCCTAGGTTAATTAGTGCAATGCTTTTGAATGTATTATTATACTTTGTATTAAAACTATGTAAGGACCCACTTAGACCTTCACACAATTAAAGCAATGTATGTGTGGTGAATAAAAGAAGCTTATAGGTACTACTTTTTATATGAAGCATTAACATGAGCCGCAATGCCAATTTAACACAGTTTCCAAGGTATCATGACAACTTTATTCCAAAGTTGTGGGTATAAAAATAGCTAGGTATATAGAAGGTAGTAATGTTTGTGCCTTCCTCCTTTACCCGGGCTGAGGACTGGCATCATAATAATTGTATTCAACATATGAAGCGGAGTTACACAAACATTCATCCCTTCCCTTCTATAATATATAATTATTATAGATGTAAAACATTATTGTTTCTTGCTTTCATGCAATAATGCAAACAGATTTAGATGTTTTGCACACTTACTATAAATCTTCCCGAGATCAACAAAGTATTGGACTGATTATGTTTATTTGAGAGATTAGATTACCTTGGGAGCAAGTGAAACCCAAACCTGTATAAGAATACAGGTTTGGGTATCACCTGCTTTCATGTCACCATTTTTTTTACATGTATAGGTATTAATTGTAACGGTCGTTGTGCGATTATACCATCACGCAATCGATGCCATGCCTAGAAATAGTTTTATATACAGTGAACATTGTGCATTCAGGTAAATAGGTACTTACAACATAACACAACGCTAGTTTTGAGCTATTGTAGAATGCTTAGAGTCCTACGTTAGATATGGGATTGGACATGACGTACGCACACAAGCTAGTTCTGAAACAAACAATTTATATTAGCTTTCGCCGACCGAATAAACGGTAACTCTCGGAATGGAAAAGATCCACAAAAGATCAAATGAAAAGAAAAGAAACGAATTAGCTGAAAAACCACAATCAAATTCAAAGAGTATGTAAATCAAATTGAAGATCCACAGACCATTGTAGAAGATTATAAAGCATCGTATTCACGCTTCTTGGCCAATTTTACGCGTATTAATATGGTATCATCCTAGGTTGGCACTCGGGGGAATGAACAAATCTAGTCAGTCTGTGTAAAATTTTGACAGGATACTGCGTGAAAATAACGCTTGCCATTTTATTTTGATTTCGACGACTAATGTAATTATTTTGTCAATGATAGGTATTTACTTAAAACATTCAATATTTCATGATAAATTACAGGTATCCCCTACCTGGTCTGTGAATGAGAACAGGTAATGCAGCATGCTTTTTTGAGTGATATCCAAAGGGGAAGCGCTCCTGAAAGAATTATGAGATTGCTGACGAGGTCTTGTTTCTTGAAACATATCACAAATATATACCGAGGCAGTACAATACACAACCATAATGTGTTCATTCGACGAAACATGATAATTCTTTCAAATAACCATCACGTTCAAAAATATGATTTTGAAAGCACACCTGCAATATGCTTTTATTCATCAGACAATAAGAAACAGTTTATTAACTTTGAGAAGAAAGCTGATGCTATTAAAGATGCATTGGAGCATAGAAAAGAACAGATAAAAGACACAGAACAAAGAATTCGACTAAAAAGTGAAGAGTTAGTTAGCAATTTAAAGCATCAAAAAGAGATAACAGGAGAAAAGTTTAGAGTGAGGAAAGAACATTTAATTAAAGATATTCTTGAAACTAAAGCAAAAGTTAGGGAGAGACTTGAAGAAGTTGTTGAGGTATGTTATTTATTTATAATTATTACAAACTTAGATAAATAGTGCACAATCTAGATAGGCCATCAGGGGTGGTTTGGAATCAATAACTGTTACAATAAATTTTAATGTATACTTTAACTTTAAGTCATGTAGTCTTTAATCTATCTTAAGCCCGATTTCACCAAACTAGAATAAATTTTATTCCAGGTATAACTTTCCGAGAACAACCGAGTTACGCGAATATAGGCTCCCTTATGTCACCAATTTTGTGAAGGAACAAGACTTATTCCTTGGATACAATCAAAATGGCGTCTTTTTTGTGTAATTTCATTTGTCAATTAGCTGTATCCAAGAGTAAGAAATAGCCGTATACTTGGAATAAACGTTAGTGAAATCGGGCCTTAGTTACATTAGCCATATAAGGACCTGTCAAACCAGTAACTGAAGAACAGAAATGCCATAGTCAATAACGGCTAGGAATAATAATAGTCATAAAAAATACCAATTAATATCTTTTTATTTTCAGAAAGAAAATATATTGACTGTCCCTAATGTGTTGTGTGTGGCGAGAATTGTTATGTCTCCTTATCTGGGTTATGTTATAATCCAGAGTGATTACAACTTAGCTCTTGGACTGTTGGTGTTTGCTGGTATTACAGATTTGGTAAGATGTAAATAGGTACATACTTTATTTATAGTATTCCTTTTATTTACTAGGTGGGTTTATTTACTTTTTTTTTACTAGGTGGTAGGAATTTCTGCAAAGTTTGTTTAAGTAGGTACCACCGCTTTGTCAGTTATTTTGCCGCCAAGCAGTAGTGTGCAAGCACTACTGTGTGTTGAAGGGCATTGTAGCTAGTGAAATTACTGGGCAAATGAGACTTAAGAACTGATCTTATAGTCTAGAAATCTTTTTTAGACTGTGTGATGTCTCAAGATGACATGCGCACTGTGCAGTGTCACGCGAAACTTTAATTTAGATTTCCAAGTGACACTGCAATCTTTAATGGGCGGCTGTGTCGCTTAACACCAGGCGAACGACTATGTCGTCATGTCATTCGTTTACATAAAAAAAACAGCATTCGAATTAAACCTAATAATAAAGTGTAAGACAGACAAGTAGCTCAGTCTTTTTTTTATAAATGCAGTGCCATTTAGCTTATGTGATTCATGTGAATATTGTAAACAAATGAGTTAATTATGGATAGAAAACAAAATACATATTAGTTGGGAATTACAAAAACAGCTATAAAAGTGTACAACTGGTTGATATAATTACAATTTTTTTCCAACAGCTGGATGGATGGATAGCACGTAACTGGGAAGGCCAATCAACAAAAATGGGTTCATTCCTAGACCCATTGGCAGACAAAGTATTAGTAGCTACACTATTCATATCCCTGACATACCAAAACCTGATACCTCTTTCATTGACACTGCTAATAGTGTCACGAGATGTGATATTAGTTATCTCTGCTTTTGTCATCAGATATATGAGTTTGCCCCCTCCTGTAAGTATCAATTTTGCTTACCTATATAATTTAGTAAACCAATTATTATTATTGTAGCTAATTTTTTTTGGCCCATACCTACTATAGCCCACCCTATTTAAGAGTATGGCCTCAATCTTCTTATTCTTCTCCTTATACCAACTCAGCTAATTAATAGCATATCCAACCACAAATCAAGATTAAAAAAATTAGATCCACAACTCCAATATTTATCAGGATTAAGATACAGTTTATTTTAATATCTAACTCTGCATAATTCCAATTATTATTGTAACACTATTTAAAAAGTGGTATAACATAGTCTTTAGCCAACTTCCAAAAGAAGGAAGTCATGTTTATGATGTCTGTATGTAAGTCTACGCTTATTTTCATTTAGAAAGCTGTTATAGTACCTACGCAGTTATGATGTACCTTAAAACATTATGTTTAGTATAATTACCTGGATGAAATTTTTTTTATTCATTGTATAATTATTTTATCTGACAGTAGGTTTGTTTGTAATAAAAGTTGTTTTTGTTCTAATTTCAGAGAACATTAAGCAGATATTTTGATGTGACACATGCTACCGCACAACTAGCCCCTACATTCATTAGTAAAGTTAACACTGCCATACAACTACTCTTTGTAAGTTCTGTTTATAAATACATCTAACATGATTTTGATGGATGAAGTTGTGTAGAGGATAAAGACATTGATTTATACTATTGGTTATTCAACCTAATGTTAGCCACTCATTGGATGTTGACCTTAATACACCCACTTCACTCATAAACTTTTATGGCCAAGAAGGTTAGTCAAATCTATGAGAGATGGAATGGAACTCTGAGGGCCAGGATAACAATAATAGCTAATTACTTAGTAACTTTTGTTAAGATTATTGTGCTCAATGTTTAGTTAAAGTTGTGGCTGACCATTGTCTATACTACTCAAATTATAAATTCGAATGTAATTAATAATTATGCCTATTTGTTAACTTTTCATAGCAAATGAAATATTCTAGGTGCCTTTACAGTTAAATGGCTGAATCAATATTGACGAATCCTGGTATCCTAAACACTGTTTTTTTTTAAATTTGAACTATTTTATCTCTATAAACTGGTTGTCCACACATCCAAAGCAGATAAGTACATTATTATAATTTCCAGGTTGGCACCACATTGGCATCTCCAGTATTTGGTTATGTAGACCACCCTGCCTTGCAAGCCCTGTGTGCTGTGACAGCCATCTCAACTGTAGCCTCTGCAGCAAGTTATTTAGTTAGTAAGGACACTTATAAGTTTTTGAAAAAGAAATCCTGAGTCACACATAGGTACTTTCAATTTGTATCCATGCATATTACCAGTCTTCCATTGTAGAATTCAATGTCAAGAAACACTTGTAAATATATTTATTAATAAAATTGGGCATTTTTATATTAAAAGAACCTGATATAAGTTCCAAGTGTAACAAGGATTTTGCTTTATTTATAACTTATCCTTGTCCTTGTTATTAAAGGTTATAAATTGCAACTTAATGGGCTTTATGATGACTGGCCTGTTAGCTCAGTTGGTAGTAGCTCTGCTTTCTGAATTATATATAGGTTGTGGGTTCGATTCCCATCCAGGACAAATATTGTGTGAACATCGATGTTTGTTCTGTGTCTGAGTGTTATATTGTATTCTATGTATGTATTTACAAACAAAAAAGTATCTAAGTATTCTATCAGTTATCTGGTTCCCATAGTATACAAGCTATGCTTAGTTTGGGGCTAGATGGCGGTGTGTGAAATACCCACACTTACTTATTTTTTATTACTAGAGCAAGTATGGCACAGCAGTAACCCATACAACTATCAAACCGACGCACCCAGGTTCAAATCCCATTCAGCCCTGCACCATTGACTTTTTTAGGTAAACATCATGAACAAGCCCAAGGTTCAAGAATCCAAAAATATTCCCACGTTTGTTTGGCTATGTTGAGGCCTGTGTCCCATCAATGGGAAGTGGGATTGTATTGAACTGACAACCTATTCATATTATTTAAATAATATAAATTGGCTATTATAAGTAGACAATGACTTAGGGGGCAAGAAAACACCACTTGATACAAATTGAACTGGTTTATTTTTTTTATTCTATTCATGAATAAATTGCAGATAATTTAAAAGAAAATTCGAAGATATAAAAAATATTGTATTAATATTACTAAATTATACTTATACTAGCTGAAACATTATAATGGAGTACAGCTTCTGAAATTCCAAATAGTATTTTTTTGGGACTGAGTAGGTACTTATGCACGCACATACTACTTGGCATCTTGGAAATAAAACTGGTATAAGTTTTAATAAAAATAATGAAATGATGTGGAATGTCGACTTTGTGTTAAGGTTTTAATTTTATAATTATCAAAGAATACTGACATGTTTTAGTAAATTAATAATTTTCTGATTTCTTATTCCAAAAATGGTTCTCTAAATTATGAATACTTACTATTTATTTACTTAGGCTCCACATTTATTGTTATTACAGGCCATCAAGTTCGTTGGTGATACATACTATGAACAGACAGTTTCCGCAAGTTACATGAATATCAATTTAGAAAACTTTACCAGTTGGTTATTTTGTGAATAGAATACTGCACTGTGCTTGTATAAAGACTTGAGTATCGTCCACGAAGTTGACAGTCCTATGTTATGGTATCTCTAAGGTCTGTGCTTTGGACTGAAGTAAATGGATGGTGAAATTTGCTTTAAAGGCACATCTAACAACTATTCACGCTTCAATAAGGATATTTACAATTATATAAGAGTTAGAACATGAACTAAAATAAATAGGAAACATCGTTTGCTGTAATAAATGAAGAATGCCGTTCAGGAATTGAGTATTTATAGCTTGATACAGCGCAATTAATTCGTATCGCGTGATGTACTTATACAGTGCCATAACAACTATATACCAATCATGGTATCCATATCTTCACGACATACTTTATTTATTTTTAACAATAAAGATATACATATAATACCACTTTCTCGGTGTGATCAAATGTAAACCGGAAGGTAACATACACGTAAAATGATCACGAAATAATATTGCGTATAATATTTCGTTTCAGTAAGTATTACTTAATTTTAGAGAATATCAGTTTGCTTTACAAAACAATGTTTGTAGCTATTAATTGTTAGGTATTTAAAAAATACATACTTATTAATAATTAATTTAGTAGGTCAAATATTGCCCATGACCCTATATCTAAATAGTTAGTGAAAATCCTAATATTATTTGTTTTATAATCAAATGAAGCACAGTATGAAAATAATGCCTAAGGGGCATACATATTCTCCAACACACCAGCCAGACTAGATAGTAGCCTTCTAGTTTTTGTTAATATTCTCATTGGTACCGCATCTCCTGCTAATGTTTTTCCCAAACATTACACAAAAACATCTACACAAAGGGGGGAAATGCACAATACACCCCAAGCGGGATGTCAGTGCAGGACTTATCACCCCCACGTAAATTAGAGGGCCATGGCCATACACATTTGTCTAGTTTTTGGCTTCCAAGGTGCATAAAGGTGAATTATATATACTCTTTGGATGTTTTTGTGTAATGTTTCGAATAAACACAAGGAGACATGGCTTAATATATATCTAGTTTAGAGCAACCACATCTTATAACCCATTTTAGCCTGAAATACACATGCTACTTGGTAGCTTAATAGAAAAAGTCCTATTTGTACTACTTTTAAAATTACCAAGCAATGAAATAATATACGTTTGGTTAGTAATACATTGCTTTGCTAATGGGCAGTATGTGTATTTTGGCCATCACACACTTTCTATACAGAATTAGATCCATACACTTATAATTTCTTACAAAATTAAATACATATATGGCAGCTAGGGTAAATAGAAAAAAAAATGAATTCAAAATAACATTTCTATTATAAATAATCTTTTCCAGTTAGTTCTAAATCTCAATAAATACATAGAATCTTTTACATTGATCTCAATCATCTTTGGATGCATAGTAAAACTAACAAGTATAATAAGAATCAGAAAAGAATCCTAACTATCTCATTAGCAATTACTGATAAATCATAATGAGTTCCATTTAACAGTCTATAAACATAACTGCAAACATAAGTCATAATCAAGTATCAGTAAATTAGAACAATAAAGGCAAAAAGCATATTAGTCAAGCCATAGTACTTTATTTATTCTAGGGTCCAGCACCTAGCCAGGCATACAAATCAGAAGTTGCTTATCATGATGCTCAATAAAGTATTCACAGCTATATACATAATTTTATAATGGATAGGCACCAAATGACACTAAATAAGTAAATACAGATAACAATACAAAAAATAAAAAACTGAAACAAAGGTCAAAAAGTCACAAGACAGTTCAACATAAGTCTTGTTTTAAAATTATAAAACTTGTACAAAAGTAAAAAAAATTGACACAAGATGATTGCACAAACATTAAAACAATTACAGTACATTTCTATTGAAATTGATTGCAATGGTAACACTACAGACCTCAATATAATATTATAGCAAATCCAATAATAATGCTCATGTTTGTTTGTGATTCAATAAAGTATTGTATCTGCAACTGCATATGAATATAAAATGCATGTTAGTAAATTATGAATATAATGAGTTTACATTACTTAGAGTACTTCAACCAACCTTGTTAATCAGCTCATCACAGATGGCTGTGAGCTCCTCATTATCTTTAATCTTCTGGGCAAGTGATTCTTGCAGTGATGAAGCATGCACTTCGCTTTTCTTAAGCATGGCATTCAACTTAAGAATATCACCCTGATGTACTTTTTTCACAGAATCTAGTTCAGAGTTTGCTTTATTGAGTTGTTGCATGGCATGCTGTCTTAGAGTTTCATATCTTGCCTCCAACTTCTGAATAGCATCTGTGTTTTCTTCTACAGTCCTCTTCAAAGTTTCTTCATTGCTTTTATAGCCTTGAATAATAACTTTACATCTTTCATATTTTGTGTGGACATCATTAAAAGCATGCTCCATCGATGCAAGATGAGCTGCAGCTTCATCACGCTCTCTTACAAGAGTAGATCTCTCTTCTGTCCATCTCTTTGCTTCTGCTTCTCTTTCTCCAATGAGAGATGAAATTGTACGCTCATACTCTTCCATGACAACACTCATCTGTTTATTGTTTCTTACTTTTTCTGCCACTCTTTGTGAGAGACTTTTTTCTTTTTCTGCATACTCATCATTTTGTTCAGCCAACTTTTTGATTTTTGTCTCACATTCTTCTAGCCTCTCACGCAGTTCATGGTTGAGGTCTCTGAGGTTCTGTGCCTCATCCTCTTGGGCTGTTAGCAGTTCTTTGACAGCCCGCAACTGTTCTACTGTATGGGGGTCCATATCTGAAGTTCTCGTAATTACTGGAGGTGGAGGTGGAATATTAGCCCCAAGACTGAGTAGTCTATCGATAGTTGCTATAGCAGGAGAAACAGAATTTGGTTTCACTGGTGTTACTTTGGTAGCTGATGATGGCTGACTTCTATTCACTGCAGGAGTAACCACCTGCGTAGGTTTCTCAGTCAGAGCGCTATTGCCTGGCTGCACAGATAATTGTTGCATTGAGTTCACTATATTCTGCTCTGTACCAGACATGGTACTGCACACTAGTTTCACTCTTCTAAAATATGACAGTTTTGCCAGAAATATTCTTTACATGGTCTCACCTGAAATGGAATATTGCCAATGACTAATACATAAATATTCACGCCAGTGTATTCATGAACATAAATACAATACGTCAGAGAACTTGTAAGGTAGTGGAGTTACACAGATGTAGTAGTAAGGTCAACATTTCCAGATATGGTAAAAATATAGTAATATAAGTAACATGGTCGATTTATATAAAAGGAAAGTAATTTAGTGGGTCTAATGCAGTAAATTTATGAAATGATGCATCCCAGTCCCACGCAAAGACAGGAATGCTATGAGCAGAATAATTGCGTTGGTTGAGTTACCGTAGGTACGTACCGCAATGTCCTCGAGGCACTTGTACTAGGACGAAATATGTGAAAATTATTTATCACAACAAATTCGGCTATCTTTGGCAGCAATTCCTTTTATTTCAACGCTTATAAACCCACCATATATAACAAGGTACTCTGTGAAATCCACATTTGCAACTTTTAAAATAAATTTTTGATGTTAGATGAAATGAAATGATTAATACGCTGATGACATCAGTCAATTTTTGAAATTGACTCAAATACTTAAATGTCATTGTCAAAAAAGAAATGAGACAAAAACATAGAGATAGCAATAGTGTAATCAAAGAGAATATCGCTTAGCCGCTTACGCTGAGTGTATTGTCGAATAACTATAGTCACAGAATTCCCACTAGTAGAAATCTATTTCGCGTGGCCGCCTAGTTGTTTCTTGCTCCCACATGAGGTGCTGCCTGAATAAGAACGTCTCCCAAAATTTTGGGTAGAAAATGGGCGATTTCGTTAGCTCTATCTATGGAGTAATTTACCTTGATACCTAGAATTTATGTTTTACCCACAGATTAGAGAAAAAACAAATGACTAAACAGATGGAGCGAAGTTTGACTTTTGCGAACACCAATGCGTACCAGGGTCGGTGCAACTTTGCAACATTACTACCTTACCAAGTGAAGAAATTGCATGAAGTTTTAAATTGTTTCTTTTTCCGCTGTCATTTTATTTAGCTGTCTTACGGGCATGCGTAGTCGCTTCAATGATTGAAGCAACTACGCATGCTCGTTCAATGACGTTTCATTTGATGTTACAGAAAGTTATGTATTTTATGGTTTTTTTTATTATATTTTAGTGTTTAGTAAATAAATTGATCAAAATACTTATTTAAAATAAAGACATTGACTTGTGCTGTATTTGGAATGCATATTCCAATACTCAAGAAGATTTACACCGGACAAATTATACAGTTTCTATGGTGTGAATACTTTTCGTGTTTACGATATATTTTTGTGTGTAAGTAGATTTGCGTTCACATAAAACATACGTAGAACTTCGAGCTGGATTAGAATTGGGTGATTTCATTGCTGCAATTAAATTAGAATTTGAATTTTGGTACAAATCGTAAATCTACAAGAAGGTTATCCAGTTGTTTACATTTTGAAATTAGAGATGATTTTACAGGTGTCGATGGGTTATCGATAATTTTGATATAGGTATTATAAGTAGATAAACTATACACTAAACTAAACCAACATATTACATGTAGTACTGGTTCAATCAACTCTTTAGATGGGCATAGGATTGAGATTTGATATAATGAAAATAAATAATAGTAAGTACCTACTACTGTTTTTAAATGAGAATTTAAATGAGGTTTTGTTTGTTCACAGATTCTGCCAACCGTCATTACCACCATTGATGAACCTAATTCAATGAATTTTGTATGTAGGGCACACCTATTTATATTAATAATTTGTTGCTTACAATAGCTATTTTGAAATAAACTTTTGATAAAAATACATTCCTTTATTTCTTAGTTGCGCCCCACGGTGTTACCCGCGGATAAAAAGTACCCTATGTGTATACCGCGTATAATATATCAGCATTCCAAATTTCATCAAAATCGGTTTTAGTAGTTACGGAAATAAACTTCACACTTCTAATTTTTTATTGCGAATAATCTATTTTTTAGCATTTTTACTAGTTAAAACTAGACTAATGTGTTTAAAAATAATAAAAATTAAATTATTGTACATACCAAGCAAGCATGATTAAGCTAAATTACATAGTGCTTAATGTCAAAATATTATAATTATAACAAGCATATTACAATACGAGTTTGAAAAAAAAATATGGTAACAAACATTCACACACACACACACACACACACACAAACTTACGCATTTATAATACACCGTGGAATTTAATTATATATTCCTGAAATGTATGTACTCAGTCCATGCCTAAGAATATTTACAGCTAAAAAAACGTTACGGAATAACGTTACGCCAATAAATTAATTAGCTCAGGTTAGGACGGAATAATTTCGTGGTTGACAACTATCTTACCTGTCGATAAATGAAGATGCGGTCTTTGATGAACATGCTTACCTATAGACGATACCTAATCATTCCCGACTTAATGTCACTCAGGGAAAAAAGATGCCAATAAACAGCTTTAGTTAGCATAATATTATATATTATTTTTCTCTATGCGCATAATATATGCAATATCTACCATTTAGTGCGTTCAACCGCAAGTCAACCATACAATGATGATGGAAATGAGAAATGATATACCAATCAAATAGGCTCTATTATTTATTCCTTGAACTAGCTGGGCCAAAAGAAGTGAGTTCTAGTTATCAGGGGTAGTACCTTGTTTGACACTAAACCGCAAAAATATTTAAGTACACCCCCGTGATAATCTAACGGCCTTATATACTTGAAGAGTTGACCTGTATATTCCATTTCACACCCTCAGGGGTTGATTTAAAAAAAACTAAGATATACCTACCAACATTTATTTTTATACTTGTATTTGTCAAGTTTCAAGTTTGAACGGTGGGGGATGTAATTATGTTTCTCTGTCAGTCAGTCAGGATAAAGCCATTTAGGTATATAATAGAGAAGTTAGAAAACAATTGTTATTTTATAAACATTTATTATTTATGTTACATTTTTCTATAGTTACGTCAAGTCATCCAGGAAAATGACACCTTTCATTTATATGTGTTAAGCTAATTAGAATTATGTTGTCTTTGCCAATGATTAGTACCTTCATAGCTAATAAATTTAGTCACCTCCCATTGCACAGCGTTCTTTGATTACATTTTATTTATTAAAAATCAATTAATTAGCATTTCAATATTTTTCATTAAATTTCACTAAGTACAACAAAACAATTAATAGCTGAATGAATAGTATCGATATCGATTAAAATAGCGTCTCATGACTATTTTTCAAAAATAGGTATGAAAATAATACACTGATGTTCCCTCTGGTTACTCTGTGGTTTTACCAGTGGTCACTGCTTCTTTATTGTAAAAACTAAAATGTAAGGTCAGGTGGGGTAAGTGAAACGAAGGAGTACCTAAGTGAAACCCTATCGTAATCAATAAATCACGCAGTTTAGCTCTATGCTATGTGGCGAAATGGTTTCAATGCTCTAGCACACGCGTCACACAATCTTTCTGCTAGATCATAAAATAAAAAGAAATCAGCTATCTTTAAGTTTACAAAACACATGTCGGCTGATGCCATGAAGCAATTTAATAGTGTTTATGTACATTTTTACACGGAAATAATGCATGAAACGGCGCGTAATGTGGGGTTAGTATTTGCAGTCACAGACGACACAGGTAATAAAATCAATCAAATACCTACAATACAAATGTCATTGTAAATATCCCATGGGCGAAAATCACGCATTTCACATCAACAGCTGGAAAACGTCTAGTGCTGAACACAGGCATGCCCATAAAACGCCATTTTAGACGCTGATTATAGGGAGCTTTGCCATAACCACCTCGCTTAGCAAGTAGCTTGTCATCGCAGAAGATTATAATGTACCAAGATGTATGAATGCTACTGCCCATTCTCTGGATAGTCCCTTAGTCTGCTCTTATACGGCACCCAAAGAAAGAGATAGAGATTCTGCGCTAATAAAGTGATACCTGGCAGCTATTATTATATAAGTAGGTACCTAATATAATGACTGCGGGTAACAGATAATAAAAACAAAACTGTCAATATAGTCAACTGCTAAATAGTCAAACGCCAATGTTCTCTAATATCTTACAATATGCTGATGACCTGGTTCTTTATTCTAAGGGCCAGTGTGTTAATACAATTTGTGATAGACTTTCCAACTCATTAAATTACTTGAAAAGCTGGATGAACAAGAACGGTCTGAATGTCTCGGCGCTCAAAAGTTCATTGGTTCTCTTTACTCGGCAACGTGTTCCCCCTTCTATAGCGATATGCTTTAATAATCATACTATCCCAACAAAAAACCGGGTCAAATTTTTGGGAATAGTTTTAGATTCAAGACTTACAGGCGTTCCACATTGTGAATATCTGGTGGAAAAGTGTGAAAAACTACTTAATATGATGAGATGTCTATCGGGCGTTTGGTGGGGTGCACATCCTTTTTCTTTGAAGCTTCTCTACAACGCTCTGATACGAAGTGTTCTCGACTATGGGACTTTCTTACTAGAGCCTTGTAGTGTAACTGCTCTGAGAAAATTGGATGCCATCCAATCAAAGGCTCTGAGGATAATTGCTGGAGCCATGAGGTCTAGTCCTATTAATGCACTACAAGTAGAATGTAATGAACCCCCTCTTTATATAAGGAGACAGTTTCTATCAGACCGCTTATTTTTCCGCGTTTTACAATTTTCTAATAGCCTTTTAATTTCTAAACTTAATGAACTTGCAAACCTTGTCGAATCATCATCGTATTGGAATCATAAAACTCTCCCATGCTTAGTGAAAAGTTATATGAAATATAAAACTTTACATTCACCAACACACAGATCCCCAAACATAGACTTTTTTAAATGTGAATATAAAGCTTTGATACAAATGCCAACCGTTATTCTTAACTTAGATGTTGATAGACCTAATGCCAACTCTCATTTTAATTCTATTGTGGCAGAAAGGTGGCCTAGGTATAATCATTTATATACAGATGCATCTAAACATTCGTCAGATGATTGTGTGGGTGTAGGAGTATACCATTCACAGTACAATATAGTTCAGAAGATTAAATGTCCTTCTGAGACAACAGTATTTACTGCTGAATGTCTTGGCATTGTTAAGGCTCTAGAATATATTTTACTTTTTAAGCTTAGTAACAACTTAATAATAAGTGATTCTATGAGTGCCTTGCAAGCTCTATTAAAATATCCATTCACATCGAAACCGTACTTTACTCTGATAGCAGAAGCCAGAAGTAAATTACGTGCATGTTCTTTGAAAGGGTTTTCAGTCACTTTTATTTGGGTACCTAGCCATTGTGGCATCAAGGGCAATGAAAAAGCCGATAGACTTGCTAATGAGGCTGTGATGTGTGGAGACCATCACCCCTTTAAAAATTACGCTCATGACTTGATTGCTCTTCCCAGGCAGTATCTTCAGGACTCCTGGAATAGAGTCTGGGAAGAAAGTAGCCAAGTAAAAGGAAAACACTACTACAATATTCAGCCACAAATTCCCTTAAAACCTTGGTTTTCTTTTATGAGACTTGGTAAAATCGCTACGACAATTTTGATCAGAATGCGCTTAGGGCATACCACTTGTCCAGCTCACCTTGCAAGGTTTCATATCGTTGATAACCCGCAATGTGAATGTGGACATGACTTTGGGGACCTGGACCATATATTTTTCGCTTGTCCTAAATATGACCATGCTTCCTTTTACCATTGTTTAATATCCCTCCGTGTGCCTCTTCCTACCAACATAAATTCTATCCTTCATACTAACAATCCTAATATTTATAATTTATTATCAGATTTTATTTACAGTAATAATATTAAATTGTAAATATGTACATATTTATATTATCTAATAAGTTTCTAAACAGTAATTTACTTATTATATCCTATATATAATTTTTATACATTGAGTCTCTCCCTGATCCTATGATTTAATTACCTACATAAAACCCGGTTTAATAAATATTCGCGAAATATATATACGTTTCCCCACTTTTGTTTTTAAAAATTACCACCTGCTAAAATAAACACACCAAACGAATCCACAAGAATTCGCAGAGTTGAAGACTCATGAACATGACGCTGGCAAATGCACAAGACGTGCGGCGCCATCCATTCCTCATACGAGGACAGAAGAGAAAAAAAAAAAAAAAAAAAAAAACGCCAATGTCAACCTACCGTCAGAATATTGAATCGGAACGTTTCTGTCAAAACCGTGAACCATTTTTGAAGTGATGTTTCATTCACGCAAATTGAGTTTTCAAAAATTGTTTTCTTGAAAAGTATTTATTGCCGTCATTTGCCATGTCAGATTTAGGCTTTCTATGTGTAAAAAAAAAATTAGCGTCCTAGCAGAATTCACAAAGTGGATAGATGTGCAAGTATGTTTCACTTACCCCGCCTGACCTTAAATATAAAATGATATATTTTACTAAGTTAAATCAAGCAAATAATTAGCTAATATACCTACAAAAGGATTTTTTCCGACTTATAAACATTTGCAAATCAACATGGTACCTAGCTGGTTTTATGGGAAATTAAAAATCATAAACTGGCAGTACCATGACAATGAAATTTTTTGGTTAGGTATGGTTATTTTATCCATTAATTAATAATTTAGCTGTTTTTCTGTTTAGCTGAGGACTTATTATTACATGAAATGTAACGCTACATTTATATTTTTCACAATAAACACTTCTAAAAAGGGAAAATAGACTAAATAATGGCTACTTACTTGTGAAATGTTATTCCTTCATATTTACGCCTCAGTACGACTTCTGTTGCTTAAAATGCTGCAACCACCCACTGCACACACATTATTTCTCAAATATTTATTGCCTAGATCACGATTTAAATAGGATTATTTCACAAAAAACAACAATTTAAAAAATTGTTAACCTGTTTGGCTTAGATCAAACGAAGCCAAATAAAAAAACCCGGTAACGGTGACAAGGACCAAAGATATTACGTTCGTCTTTTTTTTTGTTTAGTACCGAATGTATAGCGCTCTCCTTGTTGTCCATGAATGACGTCATATACTACGGTACTACTCGTACATATTCAAAGACTATAGTCATTTGGTTTTTTCTCTAATCTGTGCGAATAACGTGTGTAAAACGAACACAGATTAGAGAAAAAAAACAACTGACTATAAAAACGAATAACTGCATGCTAAATATACTAATACTGTAAATTATTCTACCTTCATGGTTTATTCACAGCACAGACTACTAACTTTAATACGTATTTCATGTGGTGTTCCCAGATCGACCTGTGGATCCGCGGGGTACGTAAAATTTGCAACAGCAAAGCAACAGCAGTAGCAAAGCAACAGCAGTAGCGAAGCATACATGCTCGTCACCACTAATGATGTATGATAGCAACCATCGTGTTTACGCCTGTTTCAAACCTGTTGCGAGATAGGTAATAAGCCCGCCGGATATCCGGAATGTTTCGGGCTTCAGTAGTGATGCGGTAAAGTCATTTGAGAAGCTGAATCGGTAATAGATTGTTGTTAGACCACAGATAGCTGTTCTTTAGATAGATAGATTGATAAACTCTTTATTGGGGAGTTTTGGCGGGAACGCGGAAAAGTTCACGTCGGTGCATTGTATTATTTTACAAAACTTATGCTTTTTCCAGTGTTAATATTTAAAATTGGTGGTGTTTTACGCATTAAGTGCTGAATTACGAGCATGAGTTTGGGCAAGTGACATAATGTAGTGAAACGTGGTTTTTCGTGTTGCTTCCAAAACTCCATAGAAGCCTCTAGTAAAGTTGCCACCACTTTACTAGGGCATGCCTTAGACTGGATTATGACTTAGACTGGACTATGACTACTCTGACTGTGACTATGACTTGACTTTAAGTGAAAATTTCCATAATACGATGAAAAATTACAAAACTTGACACTGGCTAAATACACTATGTGTGGAGCCAAAATATAAGAAAAAAAAAAAAAAAAAAACTCTTTATTGAAACACACAAATCATTAAAAACTAAGTGAACAGAATTTAACAAAAGTGTAACAATGGGTGGTCTTATCGCTCAAAGCGATCTCTTCCAGACAAATTTGCACGGAAAGGAATAACGTAAAAATATATGGACGGTGGTTTCCCCAAAAAGCTATTCATAAACGTACGTAATAGACATATAATATACAATAAACATCATAATAAAAACTACATAAACGTAATACATACATATTCATAATAGACATACCTACTATATACTTATATCAATGAAAATAAATATTATATTTCTAAATTATTTAGATAATTATAGGAATAAAAGGAGCTAAGTAGACAATATTATCCTAGAGCGAAAGATAGAACTGTTTAACACGATCTTTAAAAATGTTCAACGAAGGTGCTTGCTTATTGTCTGTGGGTAAGGCATTCCATAATCTAACAGCTTCCACAGTAAATGAGCAATCATAATACTTTGTAGAGTGTACCTACTATGTACTATGTTTAGCATCAGGTTCTCCGATGATATCAGAGAACGTGAGTGGCTGGTGTGAAGGAAGTTAAATCGTTCCTGAAGGTAGCGCGGGGAAGAAGGATTGAACAGAACACTGTAGAGAAGAGATAGTATATGAGCATTCCGGCGACGGCGAATCGGGGGCCACTTGAGCTTAGTACGAAAATCAGGAACATGGTCATATAAAAAGCCAAATATAAACCTAATGCATACGTTTTGGAGACGCTCAAGCTTATTTAGCTGGTCCTCCCTAAGGTCAAAATAGCAGGCGTCAGCATAATCAAGAATGGGAAGTAAGAGAGATTGTGCAAGCGCAATCTTAGTGATAGTAGGAAGAAAGTTTCGTAGCCTGCGCAACGAAGCAGTCGAAGCAAATATCTTGCAGCCGGGTATTGCCCGTGGTCCACCTGCTCAGTTCACCTGGGTGGACCACGGAGAATGTTTTTTCCCCGTGGTCCACCTCAATATTTCTGGGTGTACCACGGGTAATTATTTTTTTCCGTGGTCCACCTCAGTTCACTGGGTGGACCACGGGCAATTTTTTCTTCCCGTGGTCCACCTCAATATATCTGGGTGTACCACGGGTAATTATTTTTTCCCGTGGTCCACCTATGTAGTTAATTATTATATCGTGTTTAGAATGTATTGCCCGTGGTCCACCCAGAAAATGTATGTAGCAAATGGAGTGATTTTTTGCGATTCTGAAAACAAAATTTGGAAGTACCCACAAGGTAATTTAATAATTGCTTTAAAATTGCTAATTTTTTGATAATGAAGTACCAGGGCTTTGAAGTATTTTTAATGGTCATGTGTTCACTGTTCAGGGTGACTTCAGAAAACTTCGAAACCTGGTCTTCCGTCTCCCATCACTTGGAAATAAAACGGCCTGGCAAAACCATACGATATAGGTCATATTATTATATGCGTCTTGAGGTATGCCATAGCAAACCCTAAGACGATATTAAACAACAAAAAAAATGATGGATATAAATCCGCCATGCAAATTTTAACCGTAAATGACGGCAAAACTATGAAACTGACAGGAAGATGGCGATTTTTTTTAACAAAATGATGGTAAATTCGGTCGCGGCGGGAAAAATATTCTACGGATAATAATCGATAACTGGGATTCCCCAGGGATGCTAATCAATATTCTGGAATCAAATTTTGTATCCGTCATTTTTCAATAGGGCTGCCATACAAAGGTAGGCTTTTATCGAAATATCAACTATGCTTTTTTTGAGCCTCCGTTACGAGCGTTTAGAAAAATCGTTCCTGGGGACTGAGTATAGATGTTATAAGGGTCAAAATGCAATAACAGCAAAATCGTTTTTTATTAAGATGGCGGATGTAGACATTCCAACTCACAGTAAAAGTTATCGGCGGGGTAATTACGTAAAATTTGCAACAGCAATGCGACAGCAGTAGCAAAGCGACAGCAGTAGTGAAGCATACATTCTCGACACCACTAATGATATATGACAGCAATCACCGCGAGATTTACGCCTGTCGCAAACCTGTTGCGAGTTAGGTAATTAGGGGGCCGATCCTTAAGAAAATAAATTTGTTACCCTCTGGCTCACACGCGAAAAGATTTGTCCGCGCGGCAACTTCCTACCGCTGGCTCACATGCGAAAAGATTTGTCCGCGGCGGCCGTGAAGAGACCGAGTACGATATTACACCAGATGGTACTGCCGTCCTACTTTTTCAACCTATATAATGTATGGGAAAAACAGAGAGGGCAATATGTTCATTCGTTTAGTGCACAATCCATATTTCAAAGTATGGTCAAAATATAGTATGAACAATTTGCAATCTGTCGTTTTCACTCGTGTACTTGACCTCGTCAGTGACGCTGTATAAAATTCTTTTTGTGCTCTAAAAGTGAACACTTTGTGAAATAAAGGTAAGTAAACGCCATAATATTGCTAGTAGGATGTGTATTAGTCACTGACCTCTATAATACAAGTACGCTGTATTATAGAGCACAGATATCTACTATACTAGTCAAAGACAGATAGGACAGCTCTATATGATCGACAATTAGTTCCCGTGTCTCCACGAAACGCTGGTGTCGCCATAGTGATGTACCTAGCTCCATATTCAAATATCGATATCGATACCATAGTGACGCGCCATGCCAAAAAAATATCGACATGGAAGTTACATAGGAAGTTATTATTATTATTTTAACCTATTACATTTTAATACTACAGGAAGATGAAGCACCCGCTAATAAGGATTAAATGAAACAAATGAGACTGAAATAGCTTTTATTTATTTTTATTTCTTAGCCTAAGCTTTGTATTTTTACTGCCATTTTTAGGCCATTTTTTGGGTTGAAACCATTTTTATTTTAATTATTTATTTTTGCTATTCAAATTGAGTTTACTCACCAGATAAGCTCAAGGGAATCCCGTGCAACACTTCATTTGCAGTGAACAAGGATATCCATGCAGAAGACGGTTACCCATCCCATCAAATTGGGGGTATATCAAAGTGATTTTGGCGAACACGTTTGTTCACTAAGACAGGCCACTGAGCTCAGTATTTGTAGGAATCAGAAAAGACAACCATGATTCTCGTAATTTATCGTCCCTTGGGATACTTAACAGGCGATGAGTTTTATTAGTTGCAAGCTTCAACATGACATTTTCGCGTCGCCATAGTGTTGATCAATAACCATAGTCACTGCCCATGCTCAACTGATTAAGATAATTGGTATATAATTTGAAGTTAGAGCGATGGTAGCAGAGCAGTAACATGTGCACTTCGCAATCTTACGGCACCAGGTTCGATCCTCGGCCTTGCACCGATGATTATCTAGTAAGTTATGTGCAGTTTTCAATGCCATCCGTGCCTCCGAGAGCCGTCGGTCCCGGTTGTCATAAGACCATCTATGGCAATTGTTACGGGTAGTCAGACGCCTGATAGAATCTGATACCAGGTCTAACCATCCTTGTTACTGGTTCCTTATGGGTTGTGAGATCAGACGGCAGTCGCTCAGGGCCAGATCTTGTATAAGGGCGATTTGAGCTTCAGCCCAGCGCGCCGTGGAGATAAAGGGCCCCCAGCCCCCACTGAAATTTAACGGGTCTTATCTAGATTTACTTATAAATGTGCGAAACCTGAAACTATCAGGATTAACGAAAAACAAGAACAGCTGAGAATTAGGCAAACTCACGGTCCGATCCTGTAGTCGCTCGTGTAATTCTGGTAGCTTGCCGCTACAGATTAGACTGGGAGCTTGGGAGCCGACCCCAATAACAAATGCGAAATGGGAAAAAGGCAAAGAAGATGATGATAATGATATATTAATTTGAAATTATACACAAAAAGCCAGAAAAACTACGAATTATACCGATTAATTAGGTTGTGTTATGTACATAATTTCCATGACAACAACACAATTGACTTTTGACATTATAGAAGTCACTTGATGCAAAGAAAATGTCGGAATGCGTGTGACACGAGCGTTTCGTGGAGACACCGGTACTAAAGCTGACCCGGGCCTGTTATAGAGGTCAGTGATATTAGTGTTTTACCTATGTAATTTGATCATTATATTCTAAAATGCAACAAATATTAAACGATTTTCAACGTCATGGTTGCAATAGCTTTTTTTTATTCAAGTATTTTGTAGGTGGATATTTGATCAAAATAACGTTTCATTGCAATTGGTATACCGTTCAGATTCATGATAGTATATTACTTTATTGTATTTTGCATATATTTTTGGTCAACGACATGTTTATTTACACAAAATGTTTTTGGAATGGAGATATATTATACGCTGGATTAAAATATAGGATATTTATGCATTTTATTCGCGGGTAACACCGCGGGGTGCAACTAGTACATTATACAAATAATAATAATATAAAACTGTAACTGGGCTAAATTTGGTGATTGAATATTCTTTAAAATTTTGTTTGCCATTACACTTCTTTATCGATATAGAAGTAGATTTTTTTTTGTCTGTCTGTCTGTTTCCTTGAACACACAACACGGAGGAACTACCAAACGGATTTCGCTTAAATTTGGCATGGTTATAGCTAATTGTTCAGAATAACATTTAGGGTAATTTGTTTTTAAAAACGGCCAAGTGCGGGTTGCACAAAGCAATAGGGAAGTAATTTTCCTGTGTGTTTATTGGTGGTTAATTTATTACTTTTGAGATGGAAAAATGATTATTTTTCCGTTGTATAGGTACTTTATTGTACAAATCAATTTATATGGTGCTAAGAGTACGGGTTATTTTTTAGATGTGGAACCCATCGCAGTCCGCCCTGCCTCCCAAGGAAATGATGGACGTCCTCCACGAAGTGAGCGATGATGAGCCCGATTCGAGCGGGGAATTCGCGGAGGACGTCTACGAAGACGCCGGCTCTGAAGTAGCTTTGGAGCTTGGCGATCTCGACGTTAGTATGACAGTATTTATTATGCATACATAATTTTTTGGAATGCATTTGACTGTAATGCCTTGTATTTTTTATATTAATTTATTCAGATCATTCCTGGGAGGTACGTCGTGGCGAGCGGTGGCTCGCTCGACCACGATGGCGACGATGACGGTGGTGACGGTGGTGACGATCGCCACGGCGTAGAATAGTAAGTATTATGACTACAAAATAATGAAATACTATATAAATTATACATAGTATTTTATTACTTGTGTGGCATGTTTTAAAATTTGTTTTGTTATTGTTTACAGTTTGAGCAATTCCGATTCCGAGTGGGAGAGTGAGCGGGCGGAAATGTTGCGCGCCGTTAGCCCAATGTAAGCTATTTTATGTTAGCTTTTCTTTTTTTTAAACCCCGATGTAGTTTGAAGCTCAACATTTTACTAGTAATACCTTATTTCACTTTACTAAAAGACTACTAGATAATTTATAAAGTCCAATGGTTCAAAACACTCATAATGTTTATACACGGTGACATTTAATTGGTTCTTTTCCTTAAATGTATGTACTCAGCCCATGCTTTAGAATAATCGTACAAGGTGCAATTAAAAAATAAAATAAAAAATTAATGCCTTTTTACATAACTGGATATCAGCCGAAATGTCTATTTAACGCTACACACAGCACGGGCACCGGCTGCTGAGCGCTTTGTAAATGTTTCGTAGGTAGGTAATAAAACAAAAACACCTGCGCTACCCGTCCCGCTCTCACACAGACAAAAAACAACGCGAGTGCGGCTTATCTCTTATCTTTGCTAAAAAAGACTCCCAATTTTCCCTTCATACTTTATCGGGCTTAGGACCGTCAGAATTACTTACCTACTAAGAAAATCAGCTACGAACAAAAGGGTACGTTAGGAACTTGTGGATCCCTGATGCCATGTGCTCGTAAAGTGTCCAAGTGCTGTGGCTGTGCGTACATCCACCTAGCCTCTGCTAAGTTGTAGCTTGACAGCGTATAAAAACGCACCATGTCCAACCACCCAACATTTGAATAACTGTAATGTCAATCCATTGTCCAAAATCGCGATGCGCGCGCGTAAACGGGACACAAGTTTTGCCCCTGGAAGTTTTTGACCGACTGACCTATTTTCTGGTAGACTGGTACTTGTTTTCGGAAGCGGCCCGCGCGCATATCCGCTGCACAAAAGAAAGGGGCGGGGTATCTTTTTGTGCTATTGGTCACCGCGGGCGGCGCCGCCGGCGCGGCGGTCGCTGTTTGAACCAGTATTCGGTCGGGCGTTTTATTACGTTGTACTATTATCTATTCCGTGCCTTTGTTCAATGTCGCAGGGCTTTTCTTTAGAATTTGAATTCACAGTAATTTGATAATACCTAGATTTAAGTTTTAAATCCATAGTTTTAGTTATATAGGAGCGTTCTATAGCATGGACTGAGTACGTACATTTAAGGAAAAGAACCAATTAAATGTCACCGTGTATAATGATCGCAAACTTTTCTCGCAGCCCCTCGAGTCCGTCCGAGTGACACTGCAACTGTAAATTAATAAATTTTGTAAAGGGAATAGGGTTTTAATCTGAAGCTATCTAATAACATAGATAATCTATTTTATAGTACGCCCCGCGTGCTGTCCCCGCAACCTGGTGGCAGCCAAGACGTGGGCCCTGTGCCCAGCACCAGCCGAGGGCCGAGGGCCACGGGCAGTTGCGTGCGTGGGGCAGCGGCGGGCAGGGGACGTGGGCGCGGTCGTCGTGGCGGCGGAAGGTTAGTGGGTAGCAGGCAGAGGCCGTCTACTTGGACGCGCGGGGAGCCCTTAGTTGAACGTGGTCGTTCAATGGAAGAGCTTCCCGCGCAGTTGCGAGCGGACATTGAACGGACGACGACTGAGCGTGATGCAAGGGAAAGAACGATGCGCGCAAGGAGAAGAAACACTGAAGTGCCAGAAAATGAAAGTGATGGAGAGGATGACAATGAGGATTTCGTTTGGATGAGTACGGAAGGATGGAATGGAGAAAAGGAGACGTTTCGTTGTGAAGATTCTGGGCCTACTCGGCCATTTAACGATGGCTATGATTCGTTTCGTAGCTATTGGGACGATGGTTTATTGTCCCATATAGTTGACGAAACGAATAGGTACGCTCAGAATATTCAGAGCGAAACGTTTAAACAGACATGGTATGATACTAATATACATGAAATGCTAGTTCTGTTCGCATTTTGGATGTTGTTGGGCATTCATAAAATGCCCACCATTAAATCTTGCTTTTCTAACTTGCCAGAATTGCGAACAGACATATTTCGGTCCATGTTCAAAGAACGGCGGTATTGGAACCTGAACCGAGCATTTCATCTTGCCAATGGCTCACGCGATGCAAATGACCCAAGCAACCTGTTATATATACCCCATGGGGCCTGTTTTAGATGTTTTGAATCTTAAATTCAAAGCAAACTACAAGTTGCATCAGGACATCTGCATCGATGAGTCATTGACACTGTGGAAAGGCCCACTAGGATTCAAGCAGTACATTAGAAGCAAAGCGGCCCGGTTTGGTATTAAAACGTACCAGTTGTGTGAGTCTTCCACTGGGTACTTGTGGTTGTTTTTTGTCTACATTGGCCGCCAAACTACCACCTCCACCCTGCCCTCGAGCAATTCAACAGTAGTCAGACTTGTGGAACCTCTTCTGGACTTGGGTCACGTGCTTCACATGGACAACTAGTTCAACTCCCCTGTGCTTGCGAGGTACCTCAAACGCAGGCACACGGATTGCGTGGGAACACTCCGCGCTTGCCGTCGAATTCCTCCATTCTTATCATTTTCCTTCTTATTTTCCTTCCTTATTATCCTTATCCTCATATATCCCTTTCCTTATCCTATAACTGCCTATCCCATTCCTTAGGTTTCTGGTCCATTTGACTAAATTTTTGGTTTTTGTTTGTTTTTTTTTGTTTTTTGTTTATTTTTTTATTTATTTTTAAATTGCATTGTTGTCGGTTTTTTTTTGAACGGCATTGTTGCCAATAGAAGGTTTTTTTTAATGGTTTTTTTTGGAAAGCAAGAAATTTTTTTTTTTGGGATTTCTTTTGAATGCAAGGTGTTTTTGTCATTAAAAGATTTTTTTGTTGTTTTTTTTTTGGAATGTTATTTTTTTTTTACTTTTACACTGCTGAACCCCTATTCACTCTTGCCTTGATGATACCCAGACCATAGTATTGAAGAATGTAAGTTGATATTGCTGTGAGAAAGAGTATGACAGATTAGCAGTGGGCATAAAAACTTTTTGTATTTTTTGTTTTTGTTGGTATAAACTAGCTTTCTTTGTTTCTGTGTTTTCATTCATTTTATGTTGCTATGAATTTGCTTTACTTATACTGAAATATGGATAAGTATTGTTCACATCACAATTGTGTTTTTATACAACTGTGTAAAATTATGTTATGTTTTCCACGAAAACTTGTTCACTATAACATTGATAGCAATATGATTTATTGTACAAAATGATATTATATTGCTATAACTTTGCTTTACTTATACTGAAATATGTGTGAACATTGGATACTGTATATATAATGAATATAATTTTGATATTGAGTGATTTTATTTTGCTCTAAGACTTGCGATTTTTTCAAACTGAGGTACGTAAACCATCTAAGACCCACAGGTATGAATATGAGTGAAAGAGAATGAATAAGAGTGACAAGGGCGAGTCTCTGACTGCTATCCACACCACTGCTGAACATAGTTTTAAATCGGATATTGTATAACGTCTATTGTTAAATTGTGTATTTTTGTGCTTTCTTTGTTTTCATTCATTTTATGTTGCTATGTATTTGCTTATTTATACTGAAATATGGATAAGTATTGTTCACATAACAATTGTGTGTTTTTGTTGGTATAAACTAGCTTTCTTTGTTTCTGTGTTTTCATTCATTTTATGTTGCTATGTATTTGCTTTACTTATACTGAAATATGGATAAGTATTGTTCACATAACAATTGTGTTTTTGTTGGTATAAACTAGTTTTCTTTGTTTCTGTGTTTTCATTGCTTGAATTAACAAACACGTTGAACAATAGTGTTTTTATACAACTGTGTAAAATTATTATGTTTTCAACGAAAACTTGTGCACTATAACATTGATAGCAAAATGATTTATTGTACAAAATGATTTTATATTGCTATAAGTTTGCTTTACTTATACTGAAATATGGAAGTATTGTTCAGATCACAATTATGTTTTTTATGTAAACAGCGGATATTGCATAACGTATATAATTTTATGTTGCTCTAAGTTTATTATAACGTTCAAATTATGTTTTTGTCAACAACAAAGTTTAGTTTCACAAAACATACCTATGCAATGTAAGCCAACAATAATAAAAAATTTATGTGTGGACATTTTTATTTTATATTTTACTAGGTGGTAGGACTTTTCTGCAAAGTTCGTCTAGGTAGGTACCACCGCTTTGCCAGTTATTCTGCCGCCAAGCAGTAGTGTGCAAGCACTACTGTGTTCCTGTTTGAAGGGTACTGTAGCTAGTGAAATTACTGGGCAAATGAGACTTTATGATCTGATCACTCAGTCTAGTAATCTGATTACTAGACTGTGTGATGTCGCAGGATGACGTGCGCAGTGCAGTGAGGCAAAGGCCTCGCTCGTCACGTCATTCGATTACATTAAAAAAAAATGTTCTTCACAATAATATTTTACTGTTCCTTTCCAATTTTTACATTGTGTTTGAAATTCATCACCTAAATTCATTCCGTTGCGACGGAATTCATACTTAGGCATTTTATCGATAATCGACAACCCGGTATGTGTTAGTACATCTCTATTGAGTCTATGATTTTCATACAAATCTGTGATGACTTTGATGATTATTTTCTTATGTTTTTTGTACGTATAGCTGTAATAATATATATATCACGTGAATATACATATAATTTACTACAACAACCTTTGTTTCATTTTATGCAAAAATCTCTCAAAGTACGAATATAGGTAACAAGAAAACATTGTTCGAAATAGGTGCCCTATCACATTATTTTCCAGATTTATTATTTCCTTTTGAATATTTTTCTAATTTGGTAGGTATTTCAATAAAACAGGTATATTTCCTTCATATAAATGTATTTTTCATATCATTTTAGCTCACGATTTTAGAATACTTGGTATACAAATCTTCAACATAAAATGAGCCGACCGGAAAACTTCGGTTTTTTCTAGTGCATATTAGGCAGTCATCTTATGTGGAACATAATAAAACTAGTTACACATACTTTTCAACAATATATTGTAGTACACAAATAACATAACTCTTACTAAATAGCATAAAATAAAAAGCATTTATTATTATTATTATTTATTACTTCCCAAGCTGCTTTACTTTCTCTAAAATATTTTTTTTTTACATCAGGGTCTACTTTTTACCGTACGAGAATTTCTACGCAGAAATAAATATATTTCGGAACGGTAATTACAATGAAATATAGATGAAATATATTGTAGCAATATGATTTATCATATTCCTATTTACATAACATCGCAGTCTTTGCTAATTTCTACGATATTTACATTTATGTAAGCGTCCGCGAATATCTGCCGACGGCGGCCATGACACGTGCGAGACAACTGATGTAACGAGTTCAGTACTCAGACCAAGGAAGTATATTATTAGCTCAATGGTTCAGTAGGTCACGCGAGTTGAAGGGTGACAGATGTCAGTTTGACAGATGCCAGTTTGACACAGATGCCAGTGGGCAGGCTACATCGCTTGTAGAGCTGACAACATAGAGAAAAATAATATATATAGCAGCTGACAACCGATGGGGAAGCAAGGTTCTCGAGTGGCGACCACGAACCGGAAGACGCAGCGTTGGCCAGCCTCCTACTAGGCGGACAACCAATCTGGTCAAAACCGTGGGGAGCCGATGGAAGCAGGAGGCAAGCAACCGCTCAAAGTGGGGAGGCCTATGTTCAGCAGTGGACGTCTTCGGGCTGATGATGATGATGATATAATATCTATGGGACGGCCTTTAGTATGGGATGCAACTTGCGTCAATACTATGACACCGTCCCATCTTCCCGAAACTAAAAATCAGGCTGGTAGCGCTGCTGCTAAAGCTGAAAACCTCAAACGGCGCAAATATGGAAGCCTTGGCAGAGGATACATGTTTGTGCCGTTTGGGGTAGAAACCATGGGACCGTGGGGACCAGGTGCTTTTGAAATATACAGGGACTTGGCAAAACTTTTGGTGGAGGTGAGCAGTGACCAGAAGGCTGGCTCTTATTTTGCACAAAAAATCAGCGTTGCCATACAGCGTGGCAATGCAGCCAGCTTTCTTTGAACACTCCCCTCCACCAACGGTCTTTTTGATAATTTTTGACTATAAGATTATCTATATCGCCAATAAAGTAAAATATATTAATATCTACAATACAGGTGGACCACGGAAAGAAAAAAATGCCCATGGTTCACCCAGGTGAACTAAGGTGGACCACGGGAAAAAATAATTACCCGTGGTACACCCAGATATATTGAGGTGGACCACGGGAAGAAAAAAATTGCCCGTGGTCCACCCAGTGAACTGAGGTGGACCACGGGAAAAAATAATTACCCATGGAACACCCAGAAATATTGAGGTGGACCACAGGGAAAAAAAAATTCCCAGCGGTCCACCCAGGTGAACTGAGCAGGTGGACCACGGGCAATACCCGCGGCTAGTAACGGCAATCTGAGGGTCCCAGGTTAACGACCGGTCCACAGTTATACGGAGCTTTTTGACGGTATCACTGAAAGGTATGGTGACACCGTCAAACACTACTTTCGGAATTAAGTCCCAATCAATTTTGCAAGTAGTCCGGGAACTACCTAAAACAATAACGCGTTGCAATGCGTTTTGAGAGGATTAACTTTCAGACCATGCGCCTTGCTCCACTCTGTAATTTTTCACAGGTCATGACATTTAACAGGTCTTTACACGTTTTGTAAGTTTAATTAGCTTTTTGTTGGTAACACAGGAAGGATGATAGGTCAAGGAGAGAAAATCCTTGAAAGTTGCTGTAAATATACTCTTTGCCTATGTGGTTTTTCTCGCGCAAACATTATTATAGTAGTACATAATTACCTATTTGCTTTTATTTTCACGTACGATTTATGTCTTGTTTTAATTAAGTATACATAAAAGAAAGAAAATACATTTATGCAGGACATCACACAAAATTACATTCCTAACATACAACATGATTATAGAACAATAATGAATAAATAATAGGTATCGTACAAAATGTAATGTTACGTGACGTCATGATATAGGTCCCGACTCAGCATGTAATCAAGCTCTATGATAAGCGTGCAAAGTGGCCCGGTTTAAATAGGCCTTAAAAATAAAAATTAAAACTAGTCAGTAATAAATACGATAACAATTTTATTGACTTATTATATAACTATTAAGTTTGTACATAAAAAACAACTAAACGCCTACTATAAATTTGTCAGTTTTGTACATTTCGTAGGCGAATTCTTCTTCGTGCGTCGGATCAAACTCCAGTCCTGAAATGAAGAGGAACGTTAATTTATTTTCTTTGTATTTTAAGTATATCCATACCGACCGAACCAAACAATATCAAACAGCAAAGGAGTCATGTTGTCATGTCATGCTTCATATTCTCTAATGATAATGTCATATGTATGACAGTACGCGCCAAGTAATATTACTTTTCTGATATTACTTGCATTACCTACACATGTCTAAAAACTAATAAACATTGTGTAGCGGAAGAATACTTGTTTGTTTTGTTTCTCTCTATCAAGTTTAAAATAGGGAAAGATAAAACAAAAGAAAACACTTACCCCCGGTTTCTCGCACGTTTGTACCTGTTAAACTCACGTCAACTTAAAAATACGGAAAGCTTATTGGTTACCTGTTGATCATCGGCTGTCTTCAATCAATGAGCGTTCAGTATTATTAAGTTGATTGACATGAGTTTAACTTTGACAAACTTACGAGAAAAGCTATTATTCCACTGCTATACAATGTTTATTATTAAGGGGGTTAAGGCACAGATTACTGAATAATATGTTACGTTATACGTACTATATATCTATTCTGTGGTATATCTTAGGTATAGGTTTTTTAAGAACTAAAGTATCATATCTTTGTAATCATCTTTGTACGTACTTAGTTAGGTGCCTACCTAATTCGTATAGTATTTTTTAAACTATCGATCATATGACATTTGCTTGTGCGGCTTTAACTCTGTCTGAATGGCTCAACCATCAATGTTGTTAAGCAGTTTAGGTACTTAGGTCATTTGTTGACAGAGCGGCTGCAGGACGATGCAGATATAGAGCGTGAGCGGAGAGCCCTCGCCGTCAGGAGTAACATGCTCGCTCGCCGATTTTCCAAATGCAGTAAGGACGTAAAGACCACTCTTTTTAAGGCATATTGCTTATGCATGTATACTTGCCAGATGTGGATATAGTTTACCCGGAAAGCCATCAACACAATTAGAGTCCAGTATAATGACGCATAGCGAGCGCTCATGAAGCTACCGAGGTACTGCAGCGCGTCGAGCATATTTGCTGAGGCGGGGGTTCCCGACTTTTTCGCCTTTCTACGATCACGCATAGCGTGTTTTTGGAACCGTTTGAGCCGCTCTGGCAACAAAATACTGAACGCAGTATATGATGATGTTCCCCACAGTCCAATATTTGGGCAGTGGATATCTGTTCATATGGACGAGAACCGGAAATGACGAACCGTGTGCTGTATAGTACAGTTTTAATTAATTTAATTTCTTTTTGCGTTTTCGCTTAATTTGTAATGATCGTGTTCTATTTTTATTTTACTTTTGTGTTTTTTTTGTGTTTTCTATGAGTTTATTGCCTCGAAATAAATGACTTATTATAATTTATTATGACTTTATTTAACGCCGAAACAACTGAATTGATTTTGATGAAATTTTACACGTATAGATTGATTATACGACCGAAATCAACATGTGATACTGTTTATCCTGAAAAATGTATAATAAAAGGATTTATACATAAAGGATTAATTTATGGATAAAGGATGGATTCTCACCAATATACTCTACTTCTAAGTTAAATCTACCCTCGATTTTGTCGCCGCAAGATATACCGAAGTGCGTCACTCTGTCGAACCGGAATCTATTCTGCTTATCCTGAAGGCGGCCTTTAGATCCTAGCACGAACTTGGAGAATGGAATCTGAAACATGTAAAGTTTAAAATAACTGTTGCCATTGCTACAATTTGTTACAATTAATAATAGCAAGCGAATAATATGTGGGCTGTAGAGTAAAAGATGGTAAAGTAAAAGTTCGTGTGACTTATGAAGTATGAACTTCGATTTCTGGCGACATTCGATTACGTGTCGGCCACACCCAATGACATTTTTTTATGTAAAAGAATGACCTGACGAGCTAGTCATTCGCATGATGTTAAGCGTCACGGCTGCCCATAATAGATTGCAGTATCACTCGGAACTATAGTTTTGCGTGATACTGCACTGCGCACGTTATCCTGAGACTACACACAGCCTAGTAATAAGATTGATGTCAGCGTATCTTTCCGAATTATTAATTTTCCACATTCTAGTATTATCCACATTATTATTTTTCCAAAATCTGCTTTTTTCATATTCTGAATTTTCCACATTACTAAATTTACACATTCTTAATTTTACAAATTCGTAAAATTCCATATTCTGAATTTTCCATATGGAAGTATAATCGTGATAAAAATGTTATCAATATTTTTTTCTCGAACATGCTTGGAAATGTGAGTATTATTTTGACAACCCTCTTTGGGATAAATCGAAATTGCTGTACTGGCGAGCAGCGGCCGGCAAAAGTTGTATGAAAATCCATATCTGTCGTGGTTTAGTGGCCAAATAAATTACATACAAAACTCATATCAGTCATGTAATTTAAAAATTGAAAAAAAATCTTTCGAGCTGCCTTGCAAATAGAATAGATGAGAATTGAGGATAATAGATGAGAATTGATGATAATAGATGAGAATTGATGATAATAGATGAAAACTGATGAGAATTGACGAGAGTTAATGAGAAATGGTGATAAATAACGATAAATAATGAGAAACGAAGAAAATTGATGGGAATTGATGTGAACTGATGAGAATCAATGATAATTGATAAGTATTGATGGCAATTGATGAGAATAGATAAGAATTGGTGAGAATAGATGATAATAGATGAGAATAGATGGAAATAGGTGATAGTTTTAATTTCCACGCATTATTTAAGAAAAGTATTATACAAGCCTTGGCCACAACTAGCCATGGATGGACTTACGTATGTGTGCGCCCACATTTACACGTTCGTCCATCAATGCCTCTGTTGCCGGCCGCTGCACTAATGTACTATTGACTGCGGCTGGTATGGCCTACCTTAAAAGTGCTCGTGGTTTAACCAGGTGACCTGAGCAGGTGGAGCACGGGCAATGCTCATAGTAGGTAGGTATGCCTACTGTAGGTGTAATATACATGCCCTCATGCTCATACTGGGGCATTATATTTTACGAAAGAGGTTTTCCATCTGTAGATATACATACTTTTCTGCATGTTGACTTATGTACTACAGGTTCATTATAATTATGTAAATAGTAGGTGAAAATAGGTAGGTTAAGTACATATAATCATAGACTTCCTGTGCAAATAGGGCGAATTCTGTGCCTATAATAGATTATTACAGGAATATATGTTTATGTTCCATTAATTTTGCTTTGTGTATGAAACTGTACTTGTTAGGAAAATTAAGAATTTGTCCAATTTCTAATTAGGAAAACAAAGAATGCGGAAAATTCAGAATTTGTAAATTTAAGAATTTGGACTAATAAGATTGCGTATTATTAAGAAATCGGAAAATATAGAATGTGAAAAAACCCGAATATGGAATTTATCGCTGACACCATAAGATTACTAGGCTGAGTGGTCCGATCATAAAGTTTCATTTGCCCAGTAATTTTACTAGCTACAATGCCCTTCAAAGTGGAACACAGTAGTTCATGCACACTACTGCTTTACGGCAGAATAACTGGCAAAGCGGTGGTATACCTACCTAGACGAACTTTACAGAAAAGTCCTACCACCTAGTAATAGTAGTACATGTTACGTAATCCGTAATCAGATTAAAAAAATTACGTAGTCTGTACCTCCGTGGTGCTACCAATGTCAAGGAGTACTATCTTTTGAGTCTGAATACGACCCTTGATTCAAACGCCTAGCTATAAAGGGAGAGCCTCGCGGGATATTGGTCGAGCGAGGCTTTTTACTATAAGACTGTTCGCCGAACCGACTTTATTAGTCTCCGTTTTATGTGCAAAAGTGATTTCGTATGTCTGTCCGGCTGTTCTCCTATACAGCACCCCGATTCCTAACTCATAGAAAACGTTTCCATTCGAAATCTACACTCTCCATCTCCTTATCCTGAATGTAGACGAAGGAGACGGAGAGCGTACATTTCTTTTTCGATGGGTTGGGAATCGGGGTGCAGGTCGCATTTTCTCAACCGATTCTCGTGTGTTCTTTAGATAGATAGATAGATAGATAAACTCTTGTGAGCAGTTTCGTAAAATATAAATGGATTTTTTCTGATAATTCAGTTTTTAGAAAATTTTCAAAGTCCACTCAGAGCTACTAGGTTATGAAAACGGGACACGGCAGCGCGACGACCATGAAATGATATAATATAATACTATAGTAATTGGTACCATCTAGTACTAAGGGTATTTTATTAGGTTGTATCTTTTTAAAAAGAAGGTGACATACCTTTGCCACCTGCCAGTAAGGGCCGCCTCTTGTGTAAAGCACGTAGTGGTAGATATCGTTCCACATGATGTCGTGGTAGCCCTCGCAGGATATATTCAGTAGATATGATCTCCCATCACCTCTCACTTTCAGGACTAACGTATTGTATAGGTGCCAGTCGTATGTAGCTGCGCGTTTGAATGATTTCTGGAAAACACTTAGATTTATTTAGAGACAATAGTAGAATAGAAAAGTTGTCATAAGTATAATAATTATTGCGGTATGCGTGCACGCAGCAGATCTATCAGATATACTAATTAAAACTGTAACAAAGCCAATTTAAAGATATTTTCGGTTAAAATAACTAGGATTTACTAGAATGTAGTGTGGTCACTACATAGTAAATCCTAATATAGGTAAGTAGCACCTACTATCTACCTATGTCTATGTCTACTCTGTGCCAGAGGTAATTGTACCAGCCTAGAATAATTAATTTTTATTTTTACTCCATATGCATTTATTCTTAACGTAATAATACAAAGGCAAAGATTTATTTATTACACAAAAAGTAGTACTTGATAGTATTAAGTACAACTTTTTCTACACTATTCTCATTGTAGATAGACTTTACTACTCCCCTATTTCAGGAAGTGAACAAGTTTGGAAGTGGCGGCTTTGGAAATTGACGAGATAGGATCAAGACAAATTAGGAAGATGACAATTTTGGAAATAGACAATTTAAGAAGTGGATCAAACCGACGAGAGCCGTATAAGGCTTGCACCTTGAGAGACTGACTGACTGACAGGCAATGTACAGCCCAAACCGCTGGACCTAGAGACTTTGATATTTGGAAGTGTCTGTGCCACAGAATAGATGTATAGTACTGTGTACGTACAGAAGGGTCACTCCACGAAGTCACTTAAATAAATAGCGTCTCTTGCTACAACGCAATAAAGTTTAGTTCAACTCGCACAGCGCTACAAGCCTTTGCCTCTCGTTCTATCGCTATATCGCTGCTCTTCTGACGCATTACGCGTACATGGACCGACCCGTCTAGACACCCGATCCTATGTACTTATAGCTTCATACCTAAAGCGCGGAATGAGACTGGCCAGCCCTTACAAGTATCAAATAGAGTGTTAAAGATTGAATTTTGACACATTATACCGCGGGATACGAGTGCCTATACCTCTAGTTTACGCCATGTGTGTTCTTAAGCGATGCAGATGAAAGCTAGTGGATATTGTTGTCCCACTTCTACCATTACCGTCAAAAGTGTTGTGGAAGTGAGACAGCAATAGAAATGTCTGCCTACTCATTCAGATCTTTCCTAAAATGACGCGTATATAACCAATACATACCCTTAACCTAATCGACCTCATGCCAGCATACCCAGCGTTTTTGATCCTCCCATCTTTGGGCACTCTTGTGTCCAAATATCCTTGAAAAAGGCCGCGTCCTGCAGGACTCATCTCAAACTTGCATTTACTGAACCCTTCATTGTGATCGCTGTCACAGGTCGTCACAAACTGGTTCAGGGCTTCAGGCTTATCGAAGCACCAGAGCACGTCAATCTCACCTGGAACAGAATGGATGATAATTAATATCTAGGTAACCCGCAAGAGTTGTGAACAGATTGCTTCCTTAATTCTCATCCAGCATGCATCCTTTAATAGGGCCGATGACGATAGTTTAGAACGTATTTTAGTTTCCTGGTTGGAGTGGGTGCAATATAATATTAGTGATGTGTTAAAATATTGCTGGTCCGTGCAGTTCAATGGTTTAAAATTAAAATGTTATTTAAGCAAATGTGGTTTATGTACCTATTATAATTAAAATGTAATAAGTATATAATAATGCATTTTTATTAGTCGCGTCACAGTAGGTTTAATAAACTGTTCATGTAGGTACCTATTATAGAAAACAGATTAGAAACGACACCTACAGATATATACCAAGATAGGACAATGTGGCGTAGCGGTTGCCGGTGTGACTTTGAATCCGACGCACCCAGACTCGAACCCCGGTCACGGCTCGACCCTGCCCCTAGACTTTTCAAGTTATGCTGTTACTTGAAAACACTGTGAGGAAACCAGCATGTTTTATATCATCCTCCAACCCGCGGGGTAATTACGTAAAATTTGCAACAGCAATGCGACAGCAGTAGCAATGCGACAGCAGTAGCGAAGCATACATTCTCGACACCACTAATGATGTATGACAGCAATCACCGCGAGATTTACGCCTGTCGCAAACCTATTGCGAGTTAGGTAATTAGGGGGCCGCATTTGTTGAGCGTGGTGGTCGTGTGTGAGATGGTTACTATCCCAGCAGTGGAAGCTTGGGCTATTGGTCTGGAGGACGCGCGTGTGAGAATAGAAACTATATTATTATCCTATCATGGTAGTTGTTCCCTTTCTGGGGAGAAAGGGAACAACTCCTACCATGATAAGCTTTGTCCCACCAGTGGGGGCAAAAGGGAAAAATTATAAAATGTTTGCCCTTTCTACCTACGCAGGAAGTCGTAGCTTCCGTAACTAAGCGAGATAATTTTAGATGTGTTGAGTAACATACATTTTAAATGTTGCACACTGCTCGGGTTTGTTTACCAATCGATCGGTCAACGCAGACACTCTACACTACACTATCTTCTGTGGTAGTAAGTTATGTCCATTCCCAGTAGTTCAAAATTATCTCTCTTGAGGCCTCACCTCTGGCACCCGCCATAGGGGCTGGTAGATTACACTACTGTATGAAATAAAATATAATAATTGGGCAGGGCACATCGCTCGTCTGACAACCGATGCGGGAGAAAGGTTCTAGAGTGGCGACCACGAACCGGAAGACGCAGCGTTGGCCGGCCCCTCACTAGGTGGACCGACGATCTGGTGAAGCCGCGGGGAGCCGATGGATGCAGAAGGCAAGCAGCCGCTCGAAATAGCGCTCTCTGGGGGAGGCCTATGTTCAGCAGAGGACGCCTTCAGGCTGTTGATGATGATGTTGAAATAAATACCAAAATATAAGTACAAGTCTTCAATTTATTTTCTTGACAAATACAGCTCAGTCTAAAGTACAGAGAGTAAAATATCACTACAATAACATTACAGTATGTTATAAACGTAAAATGGCTCATATTTATAATTATTTATAGGGCAAAGTATACAAGACTATGTTTTTAACTTGCCATATTTGTTTAAAATAGATGCCATCTTCTTTTAAATAATCCACAACCTTTAGTTATAATAATTGAAGGCACACAATCTAATTTAAAGTAAGTCTATCGATAATTAAATATGTTTTTAATTATATAAAATATACATACTGTTTGAATCTTGCAAATTTTCAAGTAAACAAAATAATATTTATGGTATATACAAGATTTTCGGTGGTGCAACTATTATTTTATACTATGGCCATATTCAGCAAGGATTTTTGAAATGATAGACCTAATGTTGTATCTAATAAACATAACACTGATGATCTAACCTACGCAACTAGTTGCAACTACGGGAAAAGAGTTGCAAAGGTTATAACTACCTATTTTATCTCAGTAGAGCCCAGGGTCCGAAACAGATCAAGTAAATTCAAAACTTCTATACTAAGCTTGGCCAAAGTATAGGATATTACAATTCTTATAAATGTGATAAAAATGTTTGCTAGACATTGTAAGAACCAGGGGCAAACTGCTTGCAAATGTCAAGGTCTATAATCTTTATATTTAATTCTGCATAAGATTAGACTTAGAGCAGAAACTTATAGTTGAGACCAATTCCATAACAGTAACACTGTTCACTGTGAAGCACCAAACTAAAAATTGGGGCACACATCAAGCAAGATTTTCACGCTACAATAATTAGTGCCAGAGGTACTTAAATATAATAACTTATATTATTTACATCTAAATGCTGGCAGGATGATGACAATGAAATTATTAAACATAAATACATAATTATACTATAATACTGTTGGTACATATTTATTACCCCTGATTTAGATTAAAATAATGGCTAACTGGTTTAAAAGTTATTTTACAAACCCAAAATTACTATCTGTGATTGAGTCTTTGTTATCTTACGAATTATGTGATAAGACTATAAATAAGTATTTAAAATAATATCAAACTTTTCATAATTTTGTTAATGTCAGTAGATGCATGGAGGGAAAATGTCAAAACAATCACAAACAATTAAAAGTAGTTAAATACAATAAAATAAGAGATTCATCACAGGATTTACACACAAGAGACAGAATAGAATAGCTTTAAATAACTCCTAAAAACATATTAAAATATACTAAAAAAGCACCAAATATGCAGATTAACTTGAAATAAAGAATATTGTGTTGGCAATAAAGCTAACGGACTTCGTTGATCAGCTGATCACATATCCTTGTTAACTCTTCATTTTCCTTTGTTTTCTGAACAAGTGACTCTTGGAGGGACACTATTGTTATTTCATGCTTTTTGATTATTGCATTCAGTTTAGTAATTTCAACAGTATGCTTCTTCTTCAAATTGTCAAGTGTTTCATTTGCATTAGCCAAGTTATCCGAAGTTACTTTTTTTATGCTGTCATACAGTGATTCATATTTCTGCATGCCAGCTTCATATTCAGCTAACTTTTGCTCATATATTTTTTCTCTATCTTTAGTTTCGAGAATTAAACTCTTACATCTCTCATATTTAGACAGAAGATCATTGAATGAACTCTCCATACTAGAGAGATGAGTTAATGCCTGTTCCCTTTCATAGGTTAAATTTTCTACTATTTCATGTGTAACAATTTTTTCTCTCTGTTGATCACCAATTAGAGAAGATATAGTTTTTTCATATTCCTCCATCACAATACCCATTTGTTTGTTGCTGAGGATTTTTTCATTTATCTGTTGGTACAATTTGTTTTCTCTTTCCAATAAATTATCTTTTTCTTCAGTCAATTTTTTCACCTTGGATTCTAAGTCCTCAAGTGTCCTCATATGTTTGTGTTGATCATCCTGAAGTAATGATTTAAGCTCTCTGTTCTCCTGTCTTAGAGTAAGTACTTCTTGATCTTGTTTCTGTAAGATCACTCTGAGTGTTTGCAGCCTGTCACCTTCCTGTAAGCTGTATGTGCTATAGCGAGGGCTCCTTGGGGCTGCTGTTGGAGGGGTACTGCCAGAGATACTGATGAGCCTCTCTGTAGCCACTTGAGTAGGAGTGAGGATAGCTGACACACTGCGAATGAGGGCTGGAGTACTACGAGTTTGACTTACACTTGCTTTTACTGCTTCCGAGTTTACTACAGGTGGAACTACCTGCATTGGCCTGTCCCTTCCATTTGAGAGCATTGACCCCACAGACATTGTGTGTTTCAGAGGAGCTACATCAGTGAACTCAGAGACAGCACTGCCCGTTTCATATCCCCCATCAGCTTCCGTAGAATCTGATACTGACTCTGTATGTGTTGAATTAGAATGTTCTAGCTTTCTTGCATACAGAGGATCAAACTTCACAAATAAGCTTTCCTTGCCTCTGTCTATGTGACTGTGATAGCGGTTAGATTCTGCGCACTTTACGAGATAGTCCAGGCTTCCCGAGTCGATGAACATATCATCGTACGTCGGCACTTCCTGCATTGTCACATCACAGATACTATCAAACTCTGCGCCAGTGAGAAGATCACTGGTGATGTCCGATTGCTCCACCATTTCTTTCTTCGGTGACAGTGCCATAAGATCGCCTACTGAGGACACGGGAGTAACGAAACTTTCGTCCGACGCAGCTGTGCTTGCTCTCGCAGACAGCATATCTTCCTTTTGGTCACGTAAGGTTAGCGAGCCGCGTCCTAGGAAGTTTTGAAATTTACTGTATATAGTCTTCAGGTTGCTGTTTTCACGAACGGAGGAAGAATCGAAGTTGTTTGAAAACATAAGACAGTTCCACTGCAGATTCTTTTCTTTTAATAATTCTAGAAAAAGTGCGCACTGTTGCACACGCACCTAGTAGGCAAACTAGTAGAAGCGGACAAGCGCTCTGGGACTCGAGCTAATGGTTATTTTAGTAGATCGGACATCAAAAAGTAAAACGGAAAAACGCAAAAAAAATATTCAGGTTTCCAGTCACCAACGGACATTTTATTTTAAATGGTAAGTGACATTTGTCAAACATATGACATTGGTAAAAAAAAAAAAACTATGCGGCGGGTGCGGCTACCACAGTTTACCAAACGAACGAAATTAATCGACTACGGTGAAATCGAAATTACAATAATCGACTAATTTCGACACGTATTACTAAACTAGCGTTTTCCCGCATTTTTGCCTGAGTGAGGCAAAAATGAATCAGGTTTTCCAGATTTTAAAAAAAATTATGTAGAGCTGCGGCATCCATGATGAACTCAAAAGTTGTCTATTGAGCCATTACATAACATATAAAAACGCCCACAGTAATTTTGCTCTTACAAAAAATTCTATTGCTAAAGTCGAAAAAAAAAACACTAAATCGTTGTTTTCTCGCGATAATGGTTTTGTAATTTTGTTAGTTATCTAATTTCCCCACTACGCCCTCGATGTATAATTTATTAAATTGTCAGCTGTTACTTGCGGATTGATAATTTGGATGAATGCATCCAAATCATTGGGAATACTTTCTAAAATCACACCTCAGATATGAGCCTAATATAATTTCTCCCCTCACCTACCCAAAATACCTACTTTTAAAATAGCCCCGAAATAATAACCAAAAAACATGGAATAAGTGCCCCCCAAAATAATTTAAATAAAGAGATCAAAAACTAAATCTCATCTCAACTACTGAAAAATCACACTTTAAAAAGTGTGAAATAAATAAATATTCTCATCTGAAATTGTTATGTTTTATTTTGAATGACCGGCCTTCTGCATAATAATAGAATAACAATAACCGAATGACACTATCAAAACCATGGGATTGCAGGGCACTTATAACCAACAATATTAGGGTAGGTACTGATAATCAACTTTATGAACTTTCTAATGAATGATATAATGTACATATGAATGAGCTTACTTACAGTATTATTAATACAGGATGTAACATTGACCTGGGTCAGGATGAAATGGCTCTGAATCTGAAACTATGAGAGCTAGAAACTTTGTTGTTGATAAAAAACGCATACTTGATCATTTTGAAAAAGAATACCATCATTATACTATACTGCAGTTTTAATTGAGTGGGCTATTATTAGGTCCGACGAAGGGAATTACTAGACCTGTGGGCTGAGTCGCGAGTAGTTAGATATCAATTATATTATAACAAAGAAAGAAAACTATAGGCCGATTAAAATGAAGAATAGTATTTAATTTAGAATAGATATAGCAAAATTACAACAACAAATATTAATAAGTTACGGAGCGAAAACATTAATCGAGCGCGTAAGGTAGTCGCCAATAATATAGTGACGGCGGTATCCGCGGCCTGCCGCGCCCGCTAGCGGGCCCGGCTCGAACAAGAAACCAGTCGTCTTGGGGGCTGGCCCAAGCGCAAAGTAAGTGGCGATGTAATCTTAGTATAAGCGCTGGTCCAAGTCATCCGCATATTACGACACAGACCAAACAAGTTAGCTTAAAAAAATTGAGGGCAGCATGGAGCTGGATATTGGTACATAAATATGTTGGGAACAACATTAATATGAAAAGTCCCTACCAAAATAAAACCAAGGTCAAACAGAGTTCACAAAAATATGGGTTTGAATTTTTTAGCTGAACAGTAAGTTTATATATATTTAAAAAAACCCTATTCCATTTTTTTTCTTATATTTTGGCTCCACACATAGTGTATTTAGCCAGTGTCAAGTATTGTAATTATTCATCGTATTATGGGATATTTCACGTAAAGTCAAGTCTTAGTCACAGTCAGTCAGGGTAGTCACAGTCAGTCAGAGTAGTCATAGTCCAGTCTAAATCAGGTAGTCATAATCCAGTCTAAGTCATGCTCTAGTAAAGTGGTGGCAACTTTACTAGAGGCTTCTATGGAGTTTTGAAAGCAACACGAAAAACCACATTTCACTACATTATATCACTTGCCCGCACTCATACTCGTAATTCAGCACTTAATGCGTAAAACGCCACTAATTTTAAACATTTTATTTATTTATTTATTTAATTCTTTATGCACAAAACGTGTACAAAGGTGGACTTAATGCTAACAGCATTTTCTACCAGTCAACCAAGGTGTACAGAAAAGAAGTAGATTAGGCGTGCACAAAAGGAGATAAGCAAAATTATTAATCATACAAAAAAAATAAGTACTTAAAGTATTAACTACTAAGATACAAATGTATACATATAATTGTATGAATTTAATAAAATACAGACAAAATTAAATAGTAATGGTTATTTTAATAAATATAAGTACTAAAATAAATATACTACATATACTAATAAATAAATCAAATCAAATCAAATCATTTATTTTGTGATACACAGGTCATAAAACAGATGTTACAACAAAAGTATATAGTTCATACTGCGATCAGCCGCAACGGCATACAAAATTACAAATAAGCCAAAGCTTTTAATATAAAAGTGTCACTTATAGCATTATGAAATAATTAAATTAATCAAATTACATCACAGATAAAAGTCAATAATTAATAAATAGGTCCATGTCATTGTATTATATTATAGTCAATTACTTAGCAAAAAATTCATTAAGGGAATAAAATGTATGGTCGATTAAATATTGAAATAATTTATGCTTGAAAACATGAAGGTCACTGCACCCTTTTATATGGCTTGGAATTTTGTCATAGATTCTTGGCCCCATTGTAAATACACTTTTCTCGTATAAAGCAGTTTTATGGTTTACTTTATTGACACAACACAAGAAAGTCCGATTTCGGGATTTGAATACTATTTTAAATAAAGATGGATGTTGTCTAATAAAGAGAGCTAATTCAAATATGTATAGTGAGGGTAAAGTAAGAATTTTTAAATCTTTAAAATATGTTCTACAGCTATCGGTTCTTTTCAGGCCACACATTGCACGTATACATCTTTTTTGACCCCTAAACACTTTATCCCAATTTGTTGCATTGCCCCAAAATATTATAGCGTACCTTAATCTAGAGGCGACATACCCATGATACGACGTGAGTACCGTGGAGAGGTTTACTTTTTTTGCTAACATAAAGAGACTATAGGAAGATTGGGCAAGCTTTTTACAAACAAAGTCTATGTGGCTTTGCCACTTTAGGTTATTATCTATGTATAGTCCAAGAAATTTGGTTGTGATAGTGGTGTCTACTGTCCTACCATCATGTTGTATTTGGGCACCTAGAGTTTGATTATTTCGTTGTTTAAATTCCATTATCTTTGTTTTATCTATATTTATATTCAGATTATTACCTATTAACCATTGTACTATGGATGCTAGGTTAGTATTTATGACATTTTCATCATTAAAAACCACTGTGCAGTCATCCGCAAATAATATCATTGGGCTATTAATTGACTTAGGCATATCGTTGATATATATTAAAAATAGTAGAGGTCCCAGAACACTGCCCTGAGGAACTCCAAACTTTATTGATCTACATGACGATTTGAACTGTGTTTCATATTTAGTTTTTAGAGATATCCTATTAATACTGGTAATTTGCTTTCTATCACTTAGGTATGATTTGAGTAAATTTAGAGCATTACCCCTAACGCCATAAATTTCAAGTTTCTTTATAAGAGTTTCATGGTCTACAAAGTCAAAAGCCTTTGACATATCCATGAAGAGCGTGTAGACTGGTTTTCTTGTATCTACTCTGGGGTATATCATAGCAAGAAATTCATAAATCGCTAAGTTAACTGAGTTATTTTTCCGAAATCCTTTCTGTTCATGTGCAAATACATGCATGTGTGTGTATTATTACTCTCAAAATAATCGTATAAATTTCTGTAGACAATTTTTTCCAAAATTTTAGAGAAGATTGGAATCATCGCTATTGGTCTATAGTTGTCCATACAAAAATTGTCACCTTTTTTAAACAGAGGTTTAATTATTGTCGTTTTCAGAATTGATGGAAAAGTGCCCTGCTCAAAACATAAGTTAATAACATGCGATAAAATAGGAGCAACAATGTTAGATACATATTTTAATACTGCGACACAAATGTCATCAAAACCTGTACTTCTGGTGTTTTTTAAACCCTGAATCGTTTGAGAAATTTCAGTCGGGTTAGTAGGTTTTAGAAAAAAAGAGTTTGGTGAATTATAGCTGCAAGTGTGAATTTTATAATTATTTATATTTAAAGGTTTAGCCAAGTCTGCATAATATTTCTATATTCTACTATATCAAGTTCAGAGACTTAAGTAAATGTTCTTTTACCTGGCGTTTAAAACTGTCCTTTACGTTACACCTCTGGATCTCATCTGGTAACGAGTTCCAAAGGTGAACCGCTGTGACTTGAAAGGAGTTGTCTAAGAAAGATGTGGTATGTCGTGGGGTTGCAAGAACAAGGGTGTTTGAAGAGCGGAGCTGTCTTTCATGTGTGTCTGATAGGTAAGTGAACGTGTTTTTCAGGTAAGTCGGAGAATTTGGGTCTTTCAAGATAGAATAAAGGAGGCAAAGAATTCGTAGATTACGTCGCTCGCGGTTGTGAGCCATTTAAGCTCGGCACGGAATTTAGAGACGTGATCATACTTTCTGAGACCATAAATGAAACGAATGCAGTTATTAAGTAAACGATCGAGTTTGTTTAGCTGGTCTTCAGTTAGATCCAGGGAACAGACATCGGCGTAATCGAGGATTGGAATAAGAAGCGAGTTTACTAATGAAATTTTTGTGTGAATGGGGAGAAAGTTTTTGAGACGAATAATAGAGTGGAATGATGCATAGAATTTACGAGAGATTTCCTTGATGTAGGGAGTCCAATTCAAATTTGAATCAATTAAGATACCCAGATCTTTAACTGTTGAAGAGAAAGGAATATCAATGAAATTAAAAGAGAGGGGGAGAAGATTGGAGGGGTTGATTTTACTCAGCCGACGTGGGCTACCCACTATGATGGCTTGGCATTTATTGGAAAAAGCACAAGTTTTGTAAAATAATACAATGCAACGACGACGTGGACTTTAAAAAAACTATTCCATATTTCATGATGGAACGCCAAAATGCCAAATGAAAATTTTAATGGTCTAGTTTGAGGGGCGCTCTAGTGGCTCTACTTTGGGCGGATAGCACCATTGTCGTGCTTTTTCATAATACGATTTTGGGTAATTTAGGCATTAATGAGGTTTTTTAAACTGCTTACTTTAGTTTTTAATACCTGGCTATATACATTGTTTACGTTAGGTAAGTAATTTGGTGTGTGTGTGTGTGTGTGTGTGTGTGTGTGTGTGTGTGTGTGTGTGTGTGTGTGTATGTGTATTTTTTGCGTATTTTTTTAGTTGAAATATGGGTACGTTAATAGGACAGACCACATCTAATTTTTATAGTACGAAACATGTACGAAACATTGAAATTGTAAAAGCGGGTATCAGCTAGTAGGTACGAATACCTATACAATAGGCCCAATTTTGAAGGCTTTAGTCTACTAAAGCCTTCAAAATTGGGCCTTGGTTTGGCCTTCCATATTTTTAGTAAGGTAAAGGCTGTCTACAGCCTTTACCTTACTAAAAATATATCCGTCTCTAAAATTGCCGACTATCTGACAAGGACAACCACAGTTTTAGGAGTTTTAGATCTGTCAACTAAAGCCTTTAAAATTGGCCGCAGTATACGAATAGTAATAGGCGTACCGCAAACTGACTTTTAATTAAGTTTATAAAGATTAAACTAAAGCGTGGTCCTCTGGGGCGGGGGACCTCGAGGATCGGGGTATTGCGGGAGTAACCCACACATGACGGGCGCGCACGTGCGCGCTCACAGTCCGGACAGGTTCAAACATGCCAAGTATTGTTCACGTGTGCGCCGGATTCCGCGAGCTTGGTGCATCACCTCAGTACAGTACTTTTTTTGTCTGAGTGCATCGGGAGACGGTCATATCATCTTACGCGCGCTAATTACCTACCGTCATTTTATTATATTACATATTCAATAAATATGTAATGTAATAAATAGTGTTTTATTATGTACCTACATCAGATACCGTGAAATAATATTTTTATTGACTGAGGCATCCCTGGCTTTGTTTCGTTGGCTTCAAGGCTACACGGCCGCGCAGAGCTGTAACGGCCGTTTTCTTAGGAAGTGGTTTATCTGTTACGAAGTAACATATTCGGTAATCTGTGGCTGAGGCTCCATTTTGCGAACAAACGGGAAGAAATTGATCAAACTTAAAAAAAAAACCGAACAACAACAAAATAAACACTAATAACAATAACCAACTAGTCTAACAACAAATCACAATAAAATTGCACAAACGCAGAGAGTAGAGTTTTGGTGGGAACTCGAAAAAGTTCACGTCGTCGTTTCATTGTATTATTTTTCTAAACTTGTGCTTTTTCCAGTGTTAATGGTTAAAATTGGTGGTGTTTTTTATGCATTAAGTGCTGAATTACGAGCATGAGTGTGGGCAAGTGATATAATGTAGCGAAACGTGGTTTTTCGTGTTTCTTCCAAAATTCCATAGAAGCTTCTAGTAAAGTCGCCACCACTTTACTAGGGTATGACTTAGACTGGACTGTGACTAAGACTTGAAGACTTGACTTTATACGTGAAATATTCCATAACTCAATGAATAATTACAATACTTGACACTGGCTAAATACACTAATGGCGGCAGAAAATTTCTGCCGCCATCATTTAATGTTCTCTTGAAAATGTTTAGAACTTCTACAGTCTTACCAGTATAATAAAATATTTTCTATCAAAAATTGTTTTCTTTATTGTAACATTCTACAACAGAGAACCAAGAGAACAGATATTACACTAAAATTGATCAGCTAGGCGATCATGTAACTTGATTGCAACCAATAGAAACACAAAATGTATGGATTTGACAGTTTTAATACGCAGTTTATGTGCATAGTTACTGTGGATATTTTCGAATTCTGAATGAATTTATTTTCTACTGTTGCATTGCTATCAAAGTTCCGTGATCACCCCACAGATTATAAAAAAATAATTAAATGTTGGTTTTGTCAATAATAATAGTAATGTACCATTTTAAATGATAATATTTCTTGCACTGCTATCTCCATTGTTTACAATATCTAAGATTATGGGATAGAGTATACATATATTATATAATTTTTTTAACAGATGTGGGATCAATGGCGGACTTTTCACAACTCATTTATAATGGTGTTCCTAACATCTGTACCAATATTCAGCTCTATGCAAAAATAACATATTCTGAAAAACCTTTCAGAGCAACCCCTGGGTAGGTACCCTTTAAACTTAGGAAAATGAAGGAAACCTATATTGATGGATAATTCCTATCTGCTATACTGCCACTGAAATAAGTAGTGCTGGCTGCCATTTGTCTGGGTATGTTAATAATGTGTCCAGGCCAGGCAGGTGAAACCAAGAAGCAGAGATGGGCCATAATTCTGTATGAAAACACAGATTCCACACGATATAGAAACCCCATCGTTATCGTGTCTTGTTCAAATCGTGTCACACCAAGGAATCAACAATTTTTGTATTCTGTATAATCTAGAAAAAATATCTATGACAGGTTTTGGATCCCTTGAGTGTGTTCCGAATTAGAACAAAAGGATTTCTCATCCCAAAACCGATAAAAAATTAAAATAAAGGAATGGCTTATATTTATGTTGTGATATAACGAAGCCATGGGTAATTATTAAAAAATGACAGAAAACCTTTAGAAATACCTTCAGTCTACATTTTAGTTTTATTTTCAATATTTAATATCGACATAAGTGGTGGTAACTTTTGACGGGTTGATGTTTCGGAACGCGCCTCAGTGGAACATATGATTTTTTACAGTTCAAATCGCGCCAATTCCACATTCATATCGCGCAGTTTCGTTCTCATTTCATAGAGAATAGATTTTTGCAGATTTCTTATGTAAGACAAGGAATTCGCGTGGTTTCGAAGCAAGGAATCGTAAAGTGGTCATACAGAATTAGGGTCCTGGTTGCTATAATATTCCATCCTTTATTTCAGTGTTATTAATAAATAGTAAAGAATTAGAAGGACACAAATAATTAAAAAACATACTAGAACCAAAGATGTTTCAGTCACTATAAATTCATTAAAACGGAGATGGACAGGTCACATAATAAGAGGAAGAGAGAAGTGCTGCAAAACAATGATGTACTGGTACCCAAGGGACAGGAAAATAAAACGGGGCAGAACATTTAAAAGGTGGGCTGATGATGTTAAAGTTGTGGCTACTGGGACCTGGACCAGGACAGCAGGTTACAGAGGATTATGGAAGCAGTTGGAGGAGACCTTTGTCAAAAGAAAAACGGACGAAGTTGTCGAGGCAAAATAATAAAACATCAAAGAGACCAGCGTTAATATATCATAATAATATCTACATTATCAGTTTGTATTGTTAATTTACTTTGTTTGAAATAAAGGTTATATTATTATTGTAATGAATCAAGTTTCTTACCTGGTCTAGATATAAGAATTGGATCAGATTCGAATAGTTCTCTGGCTTCGTAGTAAAATAACTTGAACTCATGTTTGAGCTCCTTTATTCCATGTTTTAAATGTTCCCAGTTCGAAATTTTCTCTGAAGTGTTATATCCTCCTTTCCTGTGTCTCTCCCAAAACAAATAACGTTGTGTACTAATTAAAACCGGCGATATATTATTTTTCTCAACAGCTCTAATTGACGATTTACATAACGCCGAGAACTGCCGTTGAATATTGAGAAAATTAGTCACAGGGTATTTTCTAAATAGCGCCATTTTTGTCATACCTATAAAAATGCAGTTTTAGTACATTTTTCTAATTGGAAACAATTAGAAATATTAAAAACCCCCAAACATAACCTCCACTACAACAAAACAATCAAAATAAAATTTACCCACAGATTATTAAAGGTGCGTTCGGGTTGTGATCGGCGGCGTTTTTGGCATTTGCTAAATTAGCGGTGATGTAAAGCGTCCGGTTTGAGAATTTCACCAATAATGCCACTTTTACTGACTACCAGTGTTGCCAACTCTGGTTCGTCAAAGAGAGCTAAAGTGTCTCAAAAAAGAGCTAAAATTATGTAAAAAAAGGAGCTAAACCAAGAAAATACCAATTTCTGTCACTATGAAAACGGTTCTGCAGCTTTGACATTCTTTTTGCGCTTAATGATTCAATAAATCAGCCCTCTCGGGCTTTAACTCGCAGCGATAATAACTACAGTAGGTATGCTTTAAGCTTTTGATTAGTTACTACTTTCAACCAATCTTACAAAGGCGCCTATGAAGGCCATTCATTACGGAAGTTTTTACTAAAGCGCTGTATTTTGACTAATATATAACACCACATCTCAGATAATATTCAGGTGATACAAATTTAATTATAAAAAAACGAACAAAAGAGATCGGAGTAGCGGAGTTCGGCTAAAAATGTACAATTCAGGATTTTCCACATTCTATATTTTCCGAATTTTTAGTTGTTATACAAAATCTTATTTGTCCATATTATTCTTAATTTTCTGCAGTCTTAATTTTCCTAATTAGAAATTGGACAAATTCTTAATTTTCCGGACAAGTACAGATTCATACACAAAGCGAAAAACAATAATTCAGATATGTTAATAGAGAATACGTTCACGAGAAAAATATGTTTATGTACCTAATGAAAGAAGCCAAAAAAAAGGAGCTAAGGAGCTAAACACCAGGTTTTAGAGTTGCCGATGTGAAAAAAGAGCTAAATTTAGCTCTAAAAGAGCTGATTTGGCAACACTGCTGACTACCCCAAACGAACCCAAAATAACCAAATGCGGTGTGTTCTTTCAAACGTCAAAAACTAAATAAACAATTTGGCGGCCACACGTTAATGGTATTTGAAACTCGTTTCATTTTTGCTGTTTATCCTCGTATATTTAATATAATTTCCCCTGGACGTTATTTAATGTTCTGTGCGGTATATTGAATATAATACTAATATTTACTATCATAAAAAGCTCGCTCCATGATGAAAACCTATTTAAAATAATTATATACATTTCAAATCTGGGTATGGTGTGTAATAGTCAATATTTATCGGGTAGCCTGGGCGGAATTTTACATTACACACGTAAACTTACGTTTTCTTACTTCTTCGTGTGTCTACTTTTATGAAAACTACAAATTTTACAATAAAAATCAGTAATTTCAACATTACCACGCCAAATGATCCATGCCAATCTCTATTATACGAAAACGATCACACCCATCTCCGGTGATCAAAACGAACACTGCTTGTGAGCATTTTTGGCATTTTTAACTGTTAATTTTATTTTGTAGTACGAAGTGATTATATACTCTTTGAAGAGTGTCAAACAAACTCAATGGCAGCTGTGAAGTGCGCTGCAAGCCCCCCGCACGCTGCGCACACCACTCACTTCTTCCCGTGCATATCTAATTTTTGCTACTGCGCAGTGTTTTGCTTGACAATTTTCTTCTCATCCCAATCGAAGTGAAGTAAAAAAACGCAGACAGTGGCGATGGGTTAAAATTTTAAAGTATAGGCTAAAGCACAGACAGATCATCAAAACGATATTATATTTGTGTTGCTCACACGTATCGCTACGTCAGTGGCGAAGGAAAGAAACAAACATATAGTAATTAGCTACGCCTACGATAACCACCATACCATTTTTTTCGAATCGAGTTAACTGTTTTTTCTATACAGATTTGTCAGACTCCAAAGTGTCCACATCATATAAAAAGTGTCCAAAAAAGTGGTACGCTTGACACATAATCGAGTTCTCTCTATGCTTTAGTCTATACTCTGATGTTAAAATGATTGTTCCAGTCACACTTTGACGTTGTGGGTATGGATTGACCATTTTTACCACAGGTAACCCCCTGTGATGTTGACTTATCGCCTGCCGTTTTTAGCATTGTTAATTCCACTGGAACGTGAGAGAAAAAGAATACTGTCCAAAACGTTGACAGTGATCATTTTCAGTGCGAGTATCCGCGACACCGCGGACGATAGTGAATGAAATTTTCAAGGTGTGGGACACAGATTAGAGAAAAAAACAATGTGGTGTGGGATCAGTGAGTCTGTGGCTAACAGCTGATCACCAGCTGATTGTCTGTGCGATATGTCAAATTATGCTAACAGTCAATTATTTGCATAGGGACTTTTGTAACAACAGTCAACTTTTGTAACCTAAGGGGTGAAAACCGACTTTTTAACAATCTTTTTTTTGGACGTAAAATATCGATTACCCAGAAATCAACTTTTGAATAAAATAATCCATTTATTAAAAAAAACGTTTTTTGGCGTATTTCATGGAATAATAACAAAATGAACAGATTAAATCAACTTTTTTGACAGCGTCCATGGTGTGATGGTTGAGCAGGTCGGCTCATAGCATGGAGGCGGCGGGTTCGATTCCCGCGACAGGACAAGTATTTGTGCACAGGAAAAAAAGCTTAAATACTTGTTCTGTGTCTGGGTGTTGTGGGACCATGGTCTTCGTAGTTCCTGGGTCTCTAGATACAGGGAATCCTAGTTAGGGTTCAGTATCTATGTACGTGATCATTGGGCGTCATTACTATTAATTAGTAATTATTTGTTTGGAACGTGAACGAGTGACGTGATAAGCTAATCCTTTGCCTGGTGTTAAGCAACAAAACAACAAATAGACTTTTTTTAGCACTTTACAAGTCAAATCACAGCCACCAATAACAGTTTCAAGTTGCAGTGCCGCTTAGAACTCTAAAATATAAAGTTTCACTGCAGTCGAAAGTCCAAACTCTTTCTCGAAACAAACTTGAACAAACTAAATTAACAGAGAGCATAAATATAGCCACTATGTCAAAGACCAAAGAGTATATAATTATAACGCTACGCTAAGCAGAAACATTAATTATAGGTATGCTTAGCAGTAGTGGTGGTTAAAAAAGCACAAAGCATCCAAAGCGGGTCCGCTTTTGGCCCACAACGTACAACGCCCGCTTTCGTGGCTCTCACTTGGCGCTTTTTATATCGCGCAGCGCCTAGACTTAGAGCGTTGTGCATCGCACGCGCTGCGTACGGAACTACGCGGCGCGAGCGCAATGAGCGAGTAGTAGGTAAAAGCACCGCGTTTATTAAAGCGGAGCTGCTTGTGCTTACCGAGATATCGCGGCAGCGGTCGGGCAGCCAGTCATCGCTTGCTTTTGGACGCGGCACGCTTTCTACGACTCCCGCGCGAAAGCGTGAACTCAGGCCGGCTCACGTAATATACACCTACGCTTACTTTGGTACGCTTTATGTTTTTTGTTGTGCTTTTGATTACAATCTGTGATAGGACACGCAATAATATTTATTTTGAGTGTTTAATGTTTATTAATTTATATGTATTATGGACCCAATATGTCTGAAATAAATGAATATTTCATTTAATTTTTAATACAATAATTATGTGGTTGTGTGATTTGTGAATAAGTGGACCTACCTTAGTTTAAGGGTGAATAAAGTGAACATTTAATGAAAAAAAAAACATATTTTTTAGTGGAGATTTTCCAATATGGAACTATTACCGATGACTTAAGTTCTCCTCGTTATAACTTAAGCACTTAAAAAAGCGTGCTTTTAAAAAAAAGCACAAAGTTTGTACCACGCTTTTGACATTAAGCATTTTTGAACACCACTACTTAGCAGTACGTTTGTTTCATAAATGCACGGAACCATAGAGTAATTACAGCGCGGTACTTGAATTTCACAAAGTGAATGAAAGGGAATACAAATTACAAACACTTAAAATCTCTGCATTGACTTATAATACTCTTATTATTTATTTTTTATTATTGTTTATAGGCAAAGCATTTGACCACTGTCTCACTCATTTGTTTTTTCTTTGATCTGTGACCTAAAACCACTTAGGAATTTGGTAGCAGTGTTGCCTTACTATTTTTAATACAAGTAGAAAAAAATCGAAAATAAAAGAATTAAATCGTTTTTGATAAATAATTATCGATCAATAAAAATCGATTTTTATAATAACATAATCGAACTTTTAATCATCGATTATTTTTTAACATCCCTAATTTTGCATTGAACATTGAAGGCATAGTTGAAGGTTAATAATTACTTTACTTTCCCTTTTATTTTTTGCAATATATCTTCTGACGAAAGTCAAATTCCAGAGGCCACGTTGACGAAGTGGTAAGCAAGTGAGCAGCAGCTGCGCCTTTATTTGATTTGAATAGCATTCTGCCTGCCTTCGTGGCTAGAAGTGGCAAGTGTTCTAGCGTTATTTTATTACTGTGCTTCTGTAGATAAACATGAAAAACGCATAATAACAGTTTACAGCAACAATGGGAATGGAAAAGTATAACACGAGTGAGGTAAGTTGAGTGTTTGTTCGTATTTTAATGAAAAACTTCTCTTGTTTCTTAGAATCCTAAAAATAATATTTTTTATGTAGGTATATGAATAACTTAGCCTTTTATATAGCAATATTGTTAGAAAACCTAGTCAATTCTTATTAACACCGTGACCGGCTTATCAATTTAGCGTAATTTGCTTTTTACCACCTATGTCATAAAATAAAACACATTTTTATCAATGCACCTTTGGGCTTGTGATTATTTATATATAGACAACAAAATACTAAACAAGAGAGTATACATTGTTCCTTTTTTATATGGGCAATGTGCCTTTATTCTTTTAACTAACTTCTAAAATAATTGTTCCTTGGTGTTAAACTTATCATAAAACTGCTATGTACATATAGATAAGATTGTAAAAGGATTTGCTGATAAAGGTAGGTATAATGTTAATTTTTTTCAGCTGAAAGCTTTTGTTTTAGTTGTAGGGTGTGTGGTCCCGGTTTGTGAATAGGATCACCCCATCTCTTCTCGTAGGTGCTGTAAGAACCGTCTAAGGGAATATCCAGGAAATGGGCAGCAGCATTTTCTTCGGTAGGTACATTAAAATCTTCTGTGATCACCACACCAACAAAATGTTTTTTGTTGTAGGTAGTGTAGTAACATTTAGTAGTAGTTATGGTAGTTACATTTGACAGTTATTAAAAACAATATTAAACAAATATAATTATATATTACTGTACATTTACAAAACATTTAAAATAAAAGAGAAAGGTCCTTTAGGACCTTTCTCTTTTATTTTAAATGTTTTATCATTCCATAATGTGTAAAACTAATACACAGTGACAACATTTTTTTTCAGAATGGGAAGCCATCAGAGTATCTTTATCCCCCAGAAATACTACAACAGCTAAACTTTAGCAAGAGTCCAGCGGTGTTTAAACCTAAGATCAGTGCTGCTCAGCCTGGTGAAGACTGGATGGTTGTGAGGCCTCTGCAGCGCTCAGACTATGATAAAGGCTTCCTCCAACTACTTGGGCAGTTGACTAGTGTTGGAAACGTCACACGGAAGCAGTTTGATGGTGCGTTAATAATATTAATATACATTTTTGTTAAGGATTGCTTGAGAGTTTGGTGCTTGATTGTAGAGGTGTTTTAATAGAGGTAATAAATTATAAAGTATTTGTAATAAATACTGTATTAAGCAACTTACTTCTCTGGGCACTTACTGTGAAACATAAGGGTATGTTGGAAGACAAATAAATACACAAAGGTGTCATAGTATATCGAATATACTATTTCTTTTATGCTAGCTATCCTACATAGTAGACCAGTCTTCTGAGAATGAGGTGGTAGACATAGTTTAAACAGATTCTGTTTTTTATCTGTGTCGGTAGTGTTTCCACAGGTATAAATCATCAGTATAAATACAGCATGTCAGTTATTTTGAAATGTGAATTAAATTGAAATTTGTTCTTGGAAAAGATACTACTAACTATCTACATTTGATATTTTTATCATGCTTTTAGGTCAATTGAGAATATCCACATTATTACAACATTAAGTAAGACACTATGTATAGAATTAGGTTTTGATCAAATTAATATTCAACAGGCATTTGTAACCCACAATAATACCTATATTAATTTAAAGTAGACACTTTATTAACAGGTTTCAATTAGTATTTTATAGAACTGGTAGATCCTACGATAAAAATGGTAGGATTTTCTTATTGTGACATGATCAGTTACTTGCTATAGTACCTAGTTTAAAAATCGTAGTCAATAAACCGGTTGTGCGTATGGAATGCTAAACATTGGCATATAGTTATGTGGGTGACCTTTGCAAAACCTGTGCTGTGTGATAATGACCTTTCTGTTGTCTTGTTCCTGATCTTTGTATATAATAATTAGCCTCTGTGGTGTGGTGGTTGAGCATGTCGGCTCATAACCTGGAGGCGGCGGGATCGATTCCCACGACAGACAACTATTTGTGCACATGAAAAAAGAGCGCAAATACTTGTTGTGTCTGGGTGTTGTGGGACCAAGCTCCTCGTAGTTCCTGGGTCCCTAGATACAGGGAATCATGTAATAAAATGGTTAAATACTGGAATGAATTAAATAACTGCCCATAGTTTAGCCTTGCGCATTCAACATACATAATAACCTTTCACAAAAGCAAAAATTTCTATATTATAATAATTTAACCGCTCCGCGAAGCGCGACAACATACATTTTTTAAGCACCCCCACACACTCAGACATGTATTTGTACATATACATCGATGCACCCACTATACTTTAGTCTGATCTTGAAGTTGCTAAATCAAATATTACAAAACTGTTAACTTAGCTGTAGTGCCATCATCTACAGGTACCTCAACCAAAACATCATTCCTTGTGGACTCCATAACAATATCCACGCTTCTTGAAACAATACATGGGTATGAAAAAGAAGTCTTGCAATATTTTCTTAAGCACCAACTTCGTAGGTATCTTTCTTTTGGAGTAGTAAGATATAATGGAAACACCACTTCAATAAAATGAATCTTCAATAGATCCTTGCATCAAAAACTTTGCAAGTTAAACCAAACCGAATCAGGTTGAATTTTTTCAGAAAGGTTTACGAAAATGAAGCAGTCTGGCGGGTACTACGTGACCGTGATCGAAGATACGCGCATATTGAAGCTGATAGGTGCTGCTACACTCACTATTGAACAGAAGTTCATCCACGACTGCTCTGTGGTAAGCATTAAATAAATAAAATCATCAGATTCCTTTTTCGCTAATCTTTATACATTCCAATACTATATTAGTACTATTAGATACTTATAATAATTAATAAGTGAACAGCTTTCACTTTGGAAGTTTTGCACTTAATTGAGTTTCTACCGATATAAACATCAATTCAACATAGATATCGTTTATCCCGGAAAATTATGTGCCATGGGGAAATGAGTACACTTTGGGGCGCCTATAGTAGTAGTAGGTAGTAGCGATGGTGTCGTGGTGGACTGTGTGTTTGTGATGTTCGGAAAAAGAACATAAACGATTTGGATGAAATTTTGGAGACTAGTTACTTGAACTCGGAAACCCAGTCCAACGTCCAACATAGGCTATTACTTATCAAGCGTATTGTAAATCAGCGGAAAAAATAATAATATACAAATGAAACCGCGACACCTATCCACCTTCACTTCATCAGCCGGAAGACGTCCACTGCTGAACACAGGCCTCCCCCATAAAACGTTACTTTGGACACTTATCATAATCACAACGCTTGGCAGGCGGCTTAGTGATCGCAAAAGATTTTAATGTACCGAGGAAAATGCTGCTGCCCATTCCTTAGATATTCCCTTTGCCGGCTTTAACGACACCTACGGGAAGAGATGGGGTGGTCCTATTCGTAAACACGGCAATGCTTTCTACCTGTTTTAGTAGAATTTTAAACGGCATACATGTGGGAATCTGACTGTACCACAAGCACATTATGGTAAATGTACAATCATTTTACCATACAATAGTACATCTTATAACGGCGAAGGTAAACGTCGTGGGGAAACTAGGATGTTCAAGGATCACAAAAAGGGTGTCATCCGTCAACCCGCACTTGGCCAGCATGGTGAAGTATGGCCTACACTTCAGCGAGAGAAGGCCAGTGTCCCAGCTGTGGGAATGTATTGGGCTGACGACATAATATTAAAATTTTAATTGACTATTCGTTATCAAGTGCAGTGCAGGCTTCTTATGTCTTTTCTGCCTTCTAAAAATATGATACCATTTATTTTCAGCGCGGTCGGCTAGAAGACGTCGTAGTCAATGATACATACAGGGGCAAGCAGTTAGGAAAATTGTAAGTTCATTATTCTTTGTTAGTTTGCATTATCAAGCTTATTGGCTTACAAATAAAGTGTAATATCATTTCAACAATTTACAGAATAGTAGTGACGGTGTCGCTGTTAGCTCAAGAGCTGGGTTGCTATAAAATGTCGTTGGATTGCAAAGACAAGCTGATCAAGTTTTATGAAACCCTCGGTTATAAGATGGAGCCTGGCAACTCCAATGCTATGAACATGAGGTAATAAAATAAATTATTTTTATTTTTGTATGATTATATTAGGTTATAGTATCCTAGTTTCCTATGATATGATGAAAATGGGTATGGCAAAAAGGTATGCAAATGTTGAACCGTTAAATAGAAATAACTTCGCTGACAAAGGCTACTGCACGAATGCGTAGCGGGAAAATGCGACAAGAGTATCAAAAATAATTAATTTATGATACATTTGAAACTGTGTCTATTGCCTTTTCACGATAAATGCAACCGATCTTGATGAAGTTTAGTATATTATACTTGTAATAAGTTAAGGACGAGATATTTTTTATCGCGACATATTGTATTTCTCCTAGTTTCCTAAGTCGAAAATAGATACCGCAAAAATGTATGCAAATGTTGAACCATTCAATCAAAATAACTTCGATGAGTGGAAGTTTCAAGCAAAGCAAGACTTACAAAGGCACGAGTGCTTTACGAAAAAATGCAACAAGAGTATTAAAAATAATTAAATTATAATTATGTTTGAATTTGTCTGTTGCCCATGTTGCCTTTTCAGGATTAATTGAAACCGATCTTGACGAAGTTTTAGTAATTATAGTGTCTATAGTATATTTTTTATCGCGATACACTGTATTGTTTATTTATTTAAAACTTCAATTTTAATTCCAGGTTCGAGGATCCATCCTGACAATTAGCCGCTGGGACGTCCGACCTGCGCTCCAAACTGTAAGTAGACAAGTAGCCGAGCCGACATCACTGCACTTGCCTCCGCCAGCCATCACATCATCACACTATAGGTTTAATTATCAAACCACTAGCAAAATCGATTACTATTATAACTATAGGTATATATTTGTACTTTTACTTATTCTGTGATTAATAATGTCGTGTTTTGATTTTATCGATGTAGCCGATAAAATAAAACGATAACGAAATAAAGTGCAAACGTCGCATATAAAAAATTTAACGTTATATTTGCGAAATATTGAAACGAAATTTCTCTAAGTATTGATACGTTTTTAATGAAAATATGCGATTTATTTATTTACACACGCTCGGTTTCCTGGTTCGATTTTCGAATTCGGACACCCGAATGTCGAATCAGGAAACCGAACGTGTGCGGCCGGAGACTTATGGTCATTTTCCACTTGAAAAAAAAAGTATTGTTGTATTTATGTATTAGATCTAGACCCAGTTTTATTACGTTTAAATTATTTTAGCAATGGCGCTAGTTATGCCTTAAACGCCTAACAGTATTATCACATTCTAATCTATCTATTTATATAACTAAAAACCTCGGTGATTATTAACTTTAATCAGTGAGTGACCGTTTCCTAGAATTCTATTGTGTTTTGGACTCACCTATACCGCCGCCAACCGGCTAAGATTACAATAGTTTTACGTTTAATGTATCAGTGGCGCCATCGTTTGTTCCAAAAGCCTAAAACAAAAGGCTAGTTTCTAGTAAATCATAGTTTGTTGTGTTGTCCGGTAGTGACCACTCAAAAAATTAACACAGATTTTTGTGTTCTGTCATGGAACAAGTAGGAAACAAACAATATTGTATAAACAATATTGTAGTAGTGTTAGTGACCATGACAGTTTAAAATCTTATATTAAGTAGGAGAGGAATGCCAATACACTAAGAAAACAGTGTAGAACAAAAATATGCTAAAAACCGTTATAAAACGAGATGGCGCTGCAAAATGAGCGGGCTATAAGTTGAGCGTAGATCAGAAATATGCAAAAAAACCGTTTAAACCTAGATGGCACTGCAAAATGAGCGGGCTAGCTACGGCGGGCTAGGGTTAAAACGGTTTTTTTTGCATATTTCTGATCTACGCTCAACTTATAGCCCGCTCATTTTGCAGCGCCATCTAGGTTTAAAACGGTTTTTAGCATATTTTTGATCTACGCTGTTTTCTTGGTGTATCGGCATTCCTCTCCTACTTGTTCCATGGTTCTGTAAAATGATGTCTTCTGAAATGTAACAAATACTTTTACTGTAAAACTTGATAAAGTGTACTTGCATGTATAAACTTTTTGTTGATGTGTGTGTTGTTTCATTGAAGCACAATTTTTATGCGATATCTGCTCGGTTGTTTGTACGAAAACAGATGCAGGGTCAATTTTTCTATCTATCAAAAGCTGAAATCAACGTTTTTGTGTGAAATCTCCGTTTGATAGGGTGCTCAATTGATTATGGATGTCCTAGCACATAAGTTTAGAATTGTGATAAGCCTTATTTTTAGCTTTGCTTGCATATATTGTGTTATGTAAAAAGAAAAACGCTTTTGTTAGATTGCTATTATTTTTCATGAAAATATTTAACGTTAAAAAACTAACAATATTATATTTTTGTTGCAACATTCTTGTTAATTTTTTAAATGTCTCATGATGTACCTAACATTTTTTTTGCAACATTGTGTTGTGTAAGCAGACTAACATTCATTTGAAGCTTATTAAAACGTTTTGTGCTTGAATGCGTTTGTTTTATTTCTGTGAATAACTGTAAATATGACTCCCTCAAGTCGGTTAGGTCCGCTTTTTAAATTGTCTAAAAATTGTCCTCTTCCTGACTCGTCTTGATCCTAACTCGTAAATTTCCAAAGCCGCCACTTCCTGATTAGTCATCTTCTTATCTTGTCCATTTTCTAAATTATCCACTTTCTTGCATAAGATATCTTCATCCTAATTTGGCAATTTCCAAAGCCAACACCTTTCTTAATATGTTCACTTCCCTGATTCACCCTCTTCTTATCTCGTCTATTTCCTAATTTATCGTAGGAAATGGACCAGGTAAGAAAGAGGACGAATCAGGAAGTGACCCAAGTCGACCGGAGGGCTTGGCACGATCTTGTTGGTTTTTTTTCACTATACCATATAACACACGTTGGTTACTGTAAGGGTCAATTCAGACAGAGCAGCAAAATGCTCGAGCAGTTTTTAAGTGCTATTGGAATATCAACCTTATGCCATTTAGACAAAGTTGAATATAGTATGCAACATTAAAATAGGTAACATTTTAATGTTGCATACTATTTTCAGCTTTGCCTAAATGAAATAAGGTTGATATTCCAATGGCACTTAAAAACTGCTTGAGTATTTTGCTGCTCTGTCTGAATTGACCGTAAGTGGTTCCAATGCCGATAATGATAATGATCGTAGCTTTGTATAGAGACATATTATATGTATAGAGATATATTAGACAGGTTTTTTTTTCTTGCATTGATATCTCAAATATATGGGTAAGTATTATGAATGATAATCATTTTAATAATCTTAATAAATAAAACATCTTAAAACTAAATACTTTAAACCATTAATAAAAGATTTTGTATTTGCCATAAGAATGCTATATTTATGTCATAGAATATCAAAAACACCGATTTTAATTTACAATCTAGTCCGCCAGCCTGATCCATCATATTCCATAAATAATTTTAATTTAATAATCATAAGATTCATTTTTACAATACAATTTGAAATTAGCAGCGGCATTACTGCGTCTGACTAAAAATATTAAATAGTAAAACAATTTTTGATGGCAGAGTTTGAGGATTTCATTAACAGGTATCTAAACGACAAAGCGGCTAAAGGATTATGCAAATTGGTATCAAAATAATCTAAGGAGTTCATTTAGTTCTATTGACAGAAGTATTGTTAGAACATTTACGCCAGAAGCTCGAAGCGTACCAAATAGAAATTGAAAGACACTGAATTTCATAGCGGCGTCTATTTAATATTTCCACTCAGATAAAAGACAATAATAGAAGAGCTCACATCTGCACCAGTCCAGCGGTTAAAAGGGTGGAGGCGCGGTGGGTATCTTAGTTCCCAGTTTCATGGGGCCTTGGCCACGCGCCGACCGTCGCGCCTCCATCTCACGTTGTCTCTGAAGCTTCCGCTCTTCGCGCTTTCTTCTCATTTCGTCCATTTTCGAAGCGTTATTTTCTGAAAGACGAAGTCGATTTAGTCACAGGAAATTTGACCAGCTTCGATTAAATATTCTGACCAGTTTAGGGTTTTATCATGTCGGTGGGTAAATGTGTTTGGAAGGTATAGGTGGCGTGATGGATAAAATTAATGAAAGCAGGCAAAATTTGTTAATGCAATGTGAATCTAGGAGTGTTTACTGAACAGTTTGTGATTGACACTCTAGGGCAGGGATAGCGAACCATAAAACGTTGTGGACATACGAAAAATCTATTTTGCAATAACAGCAGTGACAATGCAGGGTACAAAATATACCCGTTTGTTTATTTTCTAACATAAGACTTAGATAAACGATGGACATGTGCAAAGCTGTAACAACCAACATTTGTTTAATTTATTATGTGACTATCTAATAACCGGTGGTTTTACTCTATTATTTTTAATTAAAAATCTTGAAATTACATTATTATTTATTAAAGAGTGCACTGGTGTTACGTTTTTGCAAATTCTTCAATATTCACGTAATAAATATAAAAGCTTCTAAAAAATGTCAAAGATACATTTTGATATCTCTTGAAATTAAAATATAAAAAAATAAAAGGCACAAGCGAAGCGAGCGCCAATGAAAACAAAATGGATATGGAACATCCAAATCTTAACAAACTGATATACTACTGACACTGGTACAAAGGCGCGAGCGAAGCGAGCGCGAAATATTAACAAATGTTTCAAATTTATTCTCACCAGACTTGAAATTCAATTAACGTTAAAATTGGTATCCAATTTTAATTGTTGCGTGCCGACTTTATTTCTCTGCACGCCACTTGTAAAAGATCGCCATCCCTGGCCTAGGAAAACATTAATCATGTTATTACAGGCATGAAGTTTGGTCTGAGCGGAGCGAAAAAATAAGATATGATATATGGATGAACGACAAGATAGATTATTACTGATTAGATGAGGACGACAAAATGATGAAGGCCTTTGTATCACCAGAGTCAACTTCACGACTAACCCAACTTTATAATATAAGACAATGTGTTTATAAGATCAATTAGAACTTGGTCCAGCGCGAGAACAATATATATGAGCCGAATGGTATGATTTTGCGATTTAGTTTTGGTTTTTGGCTTTACTAGAACTGACTGCGTGCGTCCATCTACATGTCACCTACCGTCAACATTTTCCTCGATCGGTTCGAACTCGCTATCCTCCCAGCCGCCGAGAGAGTCGTTGCTGTTTTGGTGTGCAGCCGCGGGTCGAAGTTCTGGCCGCGGGGCGTGGCTGATGCTTCTTACATAGGTGGCGTTAGCGTTGTTTACCACCGGGTCGGTCCATTGACAGTTGTTCCATGTTTCTGATGGACTGACTAGCTCCGCTTGTGCACCCTGGTGTTATCAAGATTTTTAATAAACATTTTGTTATCGCCTTTAAAAACTATATATGTCGAAATATTATGAAAACTATTCGAAACAAAACGAACTATAAAAGTTGTTTTTTTGTCATTGATACAACATATCAAATAATGATTGAATGCATTATTATCAAGCAAACTTTTTTAGAGGTAGGTCGAGAATAGATGTAGAAAGTATGGGAAATTCAATGCATTACAGGTATCTTCTAGGCAAGCGCGTTACATCCTAGACCGCATCGTCACTTAACATAAGGTCAGGTCAAGCGCAAGTCTAACATTCAATAAAAAAAATTATACTATCCTTCATCTATTCATAGCCATATACCTACTTCCATTAATCCTATAGGCACTAATATTGTAAATACGAAAGTGAATCCATCCGTTTGAAATGGGAAAAGTCCCTGACGAAAGACAATACATATTATGGCATGCATTTTATCGCGATAACTGAAGTATACGCGTTAGTAGCCGCGGCAGCTGCTATTATTGCAATAACCGACCAAGTGCGAGTCGGACACGCGCACGAAGGGTTCCGTACCATTATTTATAAAAACGAGCAAAAATAATCACGTTTGTTGCATGGGAGCCCCCTTAAATATTTATTCTATTTTTTAGTATTTGTTGTTATAGTGGCAACTGAAATACATCATCTGTTAAAATTTCAATTGTCTATCTATCTCGGTTCATGAGATACAGCCTGGTGACAGGTCTGCCTGGTGGGTATGTCTGGACAAACCTAACCTAGGTTTAAGGCATGTTTTTACCGAGTATAAGTTTTGTTTTTTGATGGTTAAATAATAAAAAAATGGACAACAAGCGGACTGCGGAGCCTTAGTAATACGGTCCGTTTTACCCTTTGGGTACGGAACCCTAATAAAAAGTAATATCGACCTGTTTTACTCAGTCAGATAGCGCCACAGTATGCCTGGTTAAGGAATAACTGTTTTTTTTTCCGGAACGCATTTTTTTCTCTCACCAAAACCTAAGGATAGCGCAGGGCTTGAACTCACGACCATGCACTATATCGTCGATTCATATTATCTATTGTGTGTTCATTTATCTATTGTGTAAAATACGATGTTAAAGTACCGGGTTTTCCTGCAAAGTGCCCCATTCCTCATTGTCCCACTCATCCTCGCAAAGCGCTGCCAAAGACGGCGCCTGCGCACTTCCGCTGCTCGGTGGAGATTTCGCGCTGGCTCCTGTACCTATACGAAAACCAGAACTTGCATCTCAAATCCAGCAAAGCGAAAATTTATACAAAAGGCACTATTTCTTAGAGAATAAATTCACAATTACAAATTAATACGGTCAACAAATTAAAAAAAAAAACACCTTTTTTCAGATTGCCATCATCAGGCTGTGAAATACAAGGTGAAGATAACAAGCAAGACTAGCACACAGTATTACAATATTAAGGTATCAATTATTAATAGACCAAACAAATTATGTGAATTGAATAAATGTATTAAATCAAGTCATGGTTCGTTCATAATTATTTAAAAAATACCTACTATTATTTTATCTCTACCGATGTTTTACATTTCAAGCATACTTATAATTTTCGGAATTAAATTGGTTGAATTGTTTTTTTCTGGTTGGCAATACTGACTGGCGCTTTATTGAGTAAGAGCGTAAGTCAGACGGTCGAGCAGAAAAAGCGAGCAATCTTACAATCCTTGGCTTGCTACTGAGATGTATATTGAAGAATGAAGAAGAAAGTAAAGTTTAAAAGGTGCCCATTTTTTTTTTAAAAAAAGCTATGTCAGTGTTGCCAATATTAAGTTATACCTGCGCTTGAGTCGATCTCGCCCCAAGCCGCCATATCCCAGTGTTCCGGATCGTAGTCTGACGCCGATTCACTGTGCTCTAGTGACGTCATCGATGTCACCGATGACGTCGTCGTTGACATGCTGCTTGATGACGGTTGTTCTGCAGAAACAAAAAATGGTAACTTTGCCGTGACGTCATTCGTGGAAAGAAGTGAAAAGTAAATCATATGAAAACGTCAGTGTAAGAATAGGACCATCCCATCTCCTCCCGTGGGTGCCGTAAGAACCGGCTAAAGGAATATCTAGGGAATGGGCAGCAGGGATCCCCAACCAGCGTGGTGATTATGGCAACCCCTCCCCCCCCCCCCTCTAATATTGTTCAACAGTGGACGACTTCCGGCGTAGAGACAATAGTCCATGAGTGAATTTACCTACATTTTAGCGTGTCGGGCGCCAACGGTGGTAACCGTTGGCGCCCGACACGATAAAATGCATGTACGTCTCGATTTTTTGTAAACATGTTTTTTGTTTTACAGCAAAAATTTGCAACTTTAGGTGGCTATAAATACGAACACAATGTAAAAACTTAAAAAAGGAAGACGTACAAGCATAGCTTTTTTACAGGATAGACAACATGTAAAAAAATCATCAAAATCGGATAACATTTAGAGGTTGAAAAGCGTTGGCACTTTTGTATGGACAAAAAGAGGTGGTACACGCTTCCCTTAATTTATTTTCTATTTCAATATTTTTCCTAACTTTAAAATGAATCATCATAATATAATACAAGAAACTAACGTAGGTATAGTATTACGCACATACTCCATGAAGATGGGCATCTATATTGCCCGAACACTGTTCGAGTTTTTTCGACTGAATCTCGTGATTGCTAGCCTTTAGAATGTTTCAAACGTAATGGCGGTTGTGAAGTGCGCTGGAAGCCCCCCGTACGCTGCGCTCACCGCTTACCCCTGCCCGCGTACATCCCATTTTTGCTACTGCGCAGTAGGCATGGATCAAATCACAAGGAGCAGGTGAAAAATCATATGATTTTATGTTTCATAAATCACTCTGCCACTTTTTGTCAGACACTCTGCTACAAATCACAGTGTGATAATCACACTTAATTGAATCGTGGGTTCGGATTTCATAATACGAGAGTAGCATAAGCGGTTAATATCAAAACATATAATTTTATTTATGCTTCAGTAAACAAACTGAGACCTAGAGTATAATTTTATTAACATTGTGGTGTAGCGGTGAACTTTGATCTTGTTTAACTTAAGAGAGTAGCGTTAGATTTCTTAGTAATCATTTTTAACAGGTCGCAGCTTCACTATGTTGCTCCTAAATCACATCTCTGCTCTATTTCATAAAGCACAGCCAATCACAATTGATCATAAATTCATTAGGCATATGAAAAATCACAGTAATAAAAATAAATCATATGATGAAATGACAATGATTTTAAAGTAGCAATCATTTCCATGCCTACTGCGCAGCGTTTCGTGCCGCTTTCACAGCCGCCATTACGTTTGAATCGCACTATACTAGTTGTAATTAACAAGTGTATAGTTACCGAGTGAGCCAGGTTTGGAGAGCACAGACTTGGTGTGTTGAACTCGTGCGGTGTCGGAATGCGAGCGGTAGAACTTGGAGGTGACCGCGCTTACCGCCCAGCCGGCCCAAGTCGCCGCCGCGTTGCTCAGCGACGGCGTAGCGGTGTGGACGTCCGCCTCTACCGTATTTATTATTTAATGTATAATAGTTAACCAAAACAATATTAACTATTTTACAGGCCTGATAGCTCAGTTGGTAGTAGCTCTGCCTTCCGAACTGTAGGCTGTGAGTTTGATTCCCACCCGGGACAAACATTTGTGTGATGAACATTGATGTTTGTTCTGTGTCTGGGTGTTATATTGTGTTCTATGTATTTACAAACAAAAAGTATCTACGTATTCTATTTATCTAGTTCTCATAGTACAAGCTATGCTTAGTTTGGGGCTAGATGGCGCTGTGTGAAATGTCCACAAATATTTATTTATAAAAAAATAAAATCGTTGACAGTAAGCCCGCTTGTGTTTAGCCGACCATGTGTGGTCGGTTCTTTGATGTGCCTTGAAAAACCAACAAGACAGTAAGGCAAATAGCCAAATATTTATAATATTTCGGCAAATTCAGACGTGGGAGATGTTTGTCAAATACTCAAATTGCCAAATACAAATATAGCCGCGTGTGGTGCCAACATAAAAAAAAATATTCAAACATTGAACTTATACGGCTGTACTAAGGATCCCTAAAAAGGGTCGTAAAACAAAATCGTACTTACCCATTCCCTCTTTCAGGCTCGGGTCTTCCGAAACCTTTTCCAATTTGCCGAGGAAGCCTTTTATAGTTCTAAATGCAGCATCGCGAACCTACAAATATAAATCAGTCAATATAAATTGATTTATTAGAATATTTCGAGAATAACGTGCCAATCCAGTCATTAGCCTGATGGCAAGCGCCACGGGAGCCCCTAACAATGACTTGCCATTTATTTCTGTCCGACGACTAAGTCGTAATCAAGACTTCTAATTAAAAAACCAAATGAATTTGCTTCCTATTCATAGGCACTAAAAGAATTTACAATAGATAACGTGCTGTTTTTTTTTATTAGAAAGTAAAAGTTAAATAGAGTACTGCAAAAAAGCTATTTTTAGCATGAATCAAGATCAAAATACTAACAATAATTTGAATCATTTAAAATTATTACAAAGTGCTTAATGTCCGCCTGACGCATATGTACCGGCTTATAATTTAAAAATTGCATTACCTACCTGTTTTTCCGGATCAGCGGTGAGTGGACAAAGCGCCGGCAGTACTCTGTTAGCGACTTCAGCTAACAAGAAGTACTGCTGTGTAGCTGCCAAAGCCAACACGCCGGCTTGTCTCGCCGGCGGGAAGGCGTCACGGGTCGCGCGAACAAACGCCGAAACTAACACTTTCTGTCGGATCTGTGGATGGAGGTGAGCTGCTATCTTGCCGAGACAGACTGTTGTATTGGTCCTGGAACATTTTATATTAAAGATTATTTTACCACATGTTACCGTGCAGTCCCGGTGTGAGAATAGGACCACCCCATTTCTTCTTGCGGGTGCCGTAAGATCCGGCTAAGGGAATATCCAGGGAATGGGCAGCAGCATTCTCCTCGGCATCTTCTGCGATCACCAAGATGCCTGCCTGCCCGTGTTGTGCATCTATGTGAAATGTTCAGCCAGTTTGACGCGAATTTGTCCAGTAGTTTTCGTTCCGAGCCTTGGTAAGAACATGGAACAAGGAGGAGAGGAATGCCAATCCACCAAGAAAATAGCGTAGATCAAAAATATGCCTAAAACTAGATGGCGTAGCAAAATGAGCGGGTTACAAGTTGAGCGCAGATCAGAAATAAGTATGCCAAAAGTCCGTTTTAAACCTGGCTGGCGCTGCAAAATGAGCGGGATATAGGGGTAGCTACGGCGGACTGGGTTTAAAACGGTTTTTTGGGTTATTTCTGATGTGCGCTCAACTTATAACCCGCTCATTTTGCAACGCCATCTAGTTTTAGGCATATTTTTGATCTACGCTGTTTTCTTGGTGTATTGGTATTCCTCTCCTCCTTGTTCCATGGTAAGAAGCAAATATATCAAAAAAAAATAGAGTGGAGCTGGAGTTGAGTGACCTATAAGTAATCGATCCCAGTAACCTTAACAAAATTGTCTTTAATTTACGAAATGGATTCCGTTACAATTAACTACCTAGTATACGTGTTTATACAGATATTATTATAACAGCCACTCCATTAGTATTAATCGAACAAGCCGAACGACTCAAGCCTCGAAATGGAACGAAACAATAAAAGTGAATATATAGAGTTGACCTAAATTGGATTGTCCTATTTGCTTCTTACATTTAGTTCAATGGCGATTAACATTTACAAGCTTTTAATTGTATACAATACTGTTTTATTGTCATTGAACACATTGTCCATTTCATAAAAATGAAGCCCAGTGAACACACTATTCTATGAATTTAAATGCAAGCAAGCTCACTGCTTTTTAGGTTTACATTTAAATAAGTACTCTATTTCAACAGATCTTAAGGAGTATTTCCATTGGTCAGCAACTTTTGATTTGTAGAATAAGCTTCTATCAGAGCCATCCGTTCTAATGCGATATACGATAGCTAATAAGTAAACAACGCCTAAATTACTAGGTGGTAGGACTTTCCTGCAAAGTTCGTCTAGGTAGGTACCACCGCTTTGCCAGTTATTCTGCCGCCAAGCAGTAGTGTGCTAGCACTACTGTGTTCCGGTTTGAAGGGCATTGTAGCTAGTGAAATTACTGGGCAAATGAGACTTTATGATCTGATCACTCAGTCTAGAAAAGGTGATTACTAGACTGTGTGATGTCTCAGGATGACGTGCGCAGTGCAGTGTCACGCGAAACTTTATTGTTTTAAAGTTCCGAGTGACACTGCAACTGTTATGGGCGGCCGTGTCGCTTAACATCTGGTGAACGACTAGCTCGTCACGTCATTCAGTCGCATTAAAAAAAAAAAAAAAACGCATCAGTATCACTAGCGCTGCAAATGTACAATGCAATGGAGAAGGCCATAATGAAGCCAGTCGAGTCACCTTTAAAAACTTGCCTGTATAAAAAAGTTCCCCCAAGAACAGTATATTAATATTTGAATCAATAAAACACAGTTACCTTATACCACCCTGTTCATCTTTAGCTTGCAACCGAGCGAAGTGTTTGAGCACCTCCACATTGAGGTTGTTGTAGTTGAGCTTAGAGGCGAGATGCACTATAGACTTCACCGTTTGCTCTCGAATTATAGGGTTGGTGTCGAGGAAGCCATGCACCACTTGCGGGAAAATTTGGTCGTTTACCTGAAAAACGTGGCAAGATTATTTTTAACTCACGCGAGCAGTTGTTTCGTCAAGTAACCCTAAAAGTACTTACTAACATGGACAATGAAAGAGAAACAAATGAAAAGAGGGAAAAAGGCAAGGATATTGAAAGAAAGAGAGAGAGAGAGAGATAAAATAAAGGAGAGGGTAGACATTGGAGAAAACGGCCCCCTAATTACCTAACTCGCAACAGGTTTGCGACAGGCGTAAATGTCGCGGTGATGGCTGTCATACATCATTAGTGGTGTCGAGAATGTATGCTTCGGTACTGCTGTCGCGTTGCTGTTGCAAATTTTACGTAATTACCCCGCGGCTCTTGGTCTTTTGACTGACAGAAATAGAGGGAGAAAGAGAAAGAAAAAGTTGAGACACAAGATGTGAACTTCTTACTGCTTCTACTAGGCTCCCTCCACTTGTATCCACAGCTCGGATCCACATTGTATTAAACATTAATACATAAAACGACAATAGTTAGTGACACACTGCTTTAAACATTTCTTGTTCACACAGTTTATATTATATAGTGGTGGAGGTACATCGTCTACCACATTATCACTAACATCAAGAGCAAAATGGTCAAAACCAAGCTTATCTAATAAAAAAACACTTCAAGATGTTTAACAAAATATTATGTATTGTTTATTATCCACTTGCAAGAGCAGGCTAAGGGAATGGGCCGCAGCATTCTCCTCAGTACATTTAAATCTTCTGTAATCACCAAGCCGCCTACCAAGCGTGGGATAATGGCAAACCCTCCCCCTATGGTAAGCATCCAGCACTAATTTAAGTGTTGTGTTAATAAAAGATTAAATTGAAGAATAAGTGTAGCGTACGATTTCTAAATACTCACAGTATTGTTCTGCAGATGCATAATGAACTGGTCTAGTTGTTGCAACAGTCGCGACCGCGTCGTTCTGTCGTTTGACGCGAACAGTTTCACCACACATGGCACTATTTGCTTTTGGTATTCAGCATCTTCTAGTAATTTACCTAACTGTATTGGAAAGATTTTATTAGAAACTTTCACTAAAAATATTGTGTATATTCTTGTCTTGTAATTTTCTAGAAGCCATCAATGTATTTTTTTAATGTATATGACTAGCTTGATGTAGTCTTACAGGATATATAGACTTTTTGAATCCACTGGAGATGGTCCTTTTGTATTCAACCGCTACAAGTGAAAACATTTTTGTGTGGCTTTCAAATGGTTTGGATGAAATATTTGCACACTGATCACTCACTTCTATTATTACTAATATCAAGACAAACATAGTATAATCGCGTCTCTAGATAATAATAAAATAGATACCTAGTGAAGACACATCAGTCATACACAACTTGCACTATTATTTTATTCTGTGACGAAGACTTGTACTATTACTATTCTGTGGTAAAAAGTAGTACCTTAAACATAGGTGCTAAAACAGCAGATCCCGCGTCGCCATAATGATATGCAGTGAGCAGCTGCGGCAATATCTTATGAACACAGACTGCCTCGGGGAAATTATCTAAGTATGCAATCAGAGTGGAGAAGAATTTTCCCTTTTCCACTTTATCCTTGATCTGTATCTCTTCTAGGAACAGCATTGTGTCTATGAGATCATTTTTGAAATATCCGCCGATTTTACGACACCTGAAATCGTAAAATGAGTACAGTATAAATATTGTGTAGCTAGTGAATTTACTGGGTAAATGAGACTATATGACCTGCTCTCACAGTGTAGTCATTATTACTAGATGCTGCTGATGTCTCAGTATGATTATTTTAGAGCTCCTAGTGTTACTGTAACTGTTTTGGGCGGACCATTCAGAACGATTAGCTCATCACGTCATTCGATAACATAAAAGTAAAGTTTTAGAAATCTCCGAATGATTATAAGCCACCTAAAAGTAAGCTAAGTACAGCTATATTTTTGGGGAAATTATGGTTAAACTGCCGCAAAAGCGACCAAATAGGACTTGAAGATGGAAGCTGTTTTTTTTTTTGTTAGTGATAGGCCGTTTCAGCGTCAGTGGTACTGTATGTACGTGTGACTTGCACCCAAAAACGACTGCACTGATTAGGATGAAATTTTGCACATGGATTGCCCAAGTTACCGGGATAAACAAAGGACACTTTTCTTCCCAGAAAATTAAAAGGCTCTTGCGGGTAAATGGGTTGCGGGTGGATTTGCAGGGGACTTCTGATACAAAATAAATTATGATGCCATGAGGCCGAAGAGTATGCCAAAAAATTAATCATCATCATCATCATCATTATTCATGACAATAATGAAATTTAAAAAAACTAATCAATGTATTTAGTGTAAAACTTCACCTTGTGATAATATCAGCAGGGTTTGGCCTGGAGCCTGGATTAGCGCTGACCAGTTCACAGTACAAAGTGACCAGTTGCTTAGGAATGTATTCTGTAGTTTTGAGCGCCGGCTGAGTCTTGAGAGGCCCATTGAATGCTTCCCAAATGAGGCAGCCAAGGCCCCACATGTCTGTTGAACTGAAAACATGAGAATGGTTAGAGATAAATCCATATATTCATTATAGCATTGAAGTTTCACCAGTAATATCAGAGCCTAAATTTGGTAACCTTCAAATTAATCAGTGGTGCTACCATTTAAATAAATCGCAATTCATGATTGGGCTTCATTTGGTATGGTAAGTAGATATTGTGTAACATCCATCGTATTTCCTCACTATTTCTTATTATTATAGTTAATTAACGTCTTGTCTACTCAATTGTCTGCTTTAGGGCCAGCGGGGTGATCATGTAACTTTGATAGCAATGCAACAAAAGAAATTTCAATCCAAATTTGAAAATTTCCATAGTAACTCTGTACATAAGCTGCGTACTGCAACTGTCAAATCCATACATTTTTGTGTTTCTATCGGTTGCCAACAAGTTACATGATCGCCTAGCAGATACTGATGGATGGAGATGTTACACAACCTGAAATGACCAATGAAGCACATTCGTTGATTATGATTGACTAAAAATAAGTACTTTTGTATGTTGTGTAAGTTCACTTGCTTGGTCAATTTGAATATTACTCTCCCCCCCCCTGGCTACGCCCGTGAAAGGTTTTGTTGCAGACTACAGACAGATCACAAGCATTAATGAAGCACAGCTGAAAAGTGTCTTTCAAAAAGTGGTTGGAAAAATTATACTTTACAAGTTTACATTATACATATACCTATTATTACGACTTTTTGTGCCTTGTGCAAGCATTTTATCATCTGACCTCAATGCTAGATATTTCATATTTCCTGTATTATGACATTTATTACAATTAGAACAATACACTGTAATCAAATGAAATCTAATAAAAAAGAAACCTTATTATGTTGAGGAAGACTATGATGAAATCTGAAATGTAAACTAGGCACATGTACAAGTTCAGTACTCAAAGGTATATATATATACCTTTGTTTAAGTGAGTTTATTGATATCATTAAACTCACTTATCTGAGTTGACTCATAGTGATTTTAGCTGTTGTTTTAATGAAACGGAAGACTAGCCTAATTATTTGAGGATGATGATACTTTTCCAAATTAGTGAAATAATAGTGCAAACATTAATCTAATTACTACTTTTACTTTAATAAACATTAATGTTATTGATTAATAGAATGAATGCTTTCTATTGATAAATAGAATTTGTTCAAAACATTTTTGAGTCCCGCATTCATTTGTGTAAACAGATATTCAGTCCTACTAACACAAGTGTTTAATTTTTTTGTTACAGAATCTTACCATTGATTGATGATCTAATATAATAAGCAATTAGCTCTAGAATATTAGTTGAAATGACACATTATTGTTGATCAAAGTCCATAGTAAGTCTGTCTGTAAACAGTCCAACAAAAAAACACTAAGTAGATACCTACTAAAATAAAAATATTACACAAATTACATTAAAAATACCTTAGCTAGCACTTTGAGTACTATTAATAAGAGAAACTTGATTAGTGCTTTTTATTCCGTTTTAGCACAGTTTACATTTATAGCAATTATGTCTCTTTTTATAATAGTTTTATTGGGGTGAAATAGACAGCTCTGTAAAACAAGGGGTTTTTAACTCACCACTTAGTGACAGCTTTTAACTTAGCTGAATCCTTCTTTTCTGGAGGATCATAAATTTCAAGTGCAGGTAATATCTTAATTGGAATAGGGCTAGAAGTCTCTAGACCCTGAGATGCAAGGAACTCAAAGCCCCCAAGTTTCCACTCTCCTGCGAGGGTGACGAACACAGAGTACAAGCACACATTATTGTGTCGCATATTCCCATCATTGTTTAAAAATGATAAGGCTCTCTGAAATCATATTTGTATTGAAGTATGCAAATGTATTCAAAAATAAAAGCCTATAACAATAGTCTATAAAATTATGCTTAAAATATGTAGGTACTAACAGTAATTTGAAATATCCCCCACGCTAGAAACAGGTCCTTCTGCTGTCCCTCTAATTTTATATCTTCTGTGTGTGTTGCTAAAGGTTCTACATACTCAGTGGCTACATACAAAAATTTTTCAGTTTCACAGCTATCTAAATAATGTAATAGGCTAGGGTGTCTCATAGTTTTCAGTCTCTTGAGAGAGGCCTTCGCTATGTCAAACTGAGTCTCCGAACTCTTCTGTACATCAAACAAGAATATGGAGACTTCATCTTGAGTTCCTCTTTTCTTTCCTTTGTGTATGGACCACACGCTTTTATCCTCCAGTCCAGGCACAGGGTCCCCTACCTCGTAGGGAAAATCCTTCGTCGGATCCCGCGAGAAAAACGACCACATTGTGGGATATTATAAAACTTACAGTCTGAATATGTACATATTTCACAAAACAATACACATTTATAAAACTGTATCAATAACGGTCCTCATCACAAAGCACTTCTATAAGTCTAAATACAACGATAACTACAAAATTCTCGCTCGTGAAAGTCAATATTGTTACAACTCGTAAAACTCACACAAAATGTAATGAGAAAGAAAAACTAATTTTCAGATGATTCAATTCGATTTCGCAGACTCCGCATTTCGCATGAAGTCAGAATTAGTGTGACCATCTGCAAATTTCAAATTCTGCCGTAAATAGGCTGGAAATCTGGCCAAACCAACTTGAAAGACCGAAACATGCCCCGAGTTCTGCATAAAGCTTCAGCCACACCTACATGGCATGTATGTATGCGAAGTCGCAGCGACAACAATGCGAAAATATGTGGTACCTGCCATATATACACAGACTACCAAGGGATACTACGTATCATATTATATTATTTTCTCTATGGTGGTACCCATCACATGGCTGGCCGGTGGCCGCAGCGGTCGCAGGGCGGCCGTTCACGACCACGGGCAGCGATGGGTATAAGCAACGGCAAACAACTCGACCCATTTACTCTATGCCCATGGCCTTGGATGCGCAGTAGACGGTTTTAATTAGTTTATAACCAGAGCGCACCCTATTGACATAATTATTCTACTAAAAAGCTTGTTACAATTATATAATGCTCGCAGCAGTGGCACTGCTCACCCTAAAGGCTACTTACAATAGATTGGTAATTATTATTTATTCATTATCATCATCATCAGCCTGAAGGCGTCCACTGCTGAACATAGGCCTCCCCTAGAGCGCACCACCTTGAGCGGCTGCTCGCCTCCTGCAACCATCGGCTCCCCACGGCTCACCAGGTCGTCGGTCCACTGAGTGGGGGGCCGGCCCACGCTGCGTCTTGCGGTTCATGGTCGCCACTCGAGAACCTTTCTTCCCCATCGGTTGTCAGTTCTACGAGTGATGTGGCCTGCCCAATGCCCACTACCATTTCAACTTGCTAATTCTAAGAGCTATATCGGTCACTTTAGTTCTCCTGCGGATCTCCTCATTCCGAAGCTTATCTCGCAGGGAAACACCGAGCATAGCTCTCTCCATAGCTCGCTGCGCGACTATGAGCTTACTAATGAGGCCAACTATGGGGTTATTATTTATTAAGAAATACAAATTATGAGACCTGAAAGCGTTGTCGTGTTGCCAACCATAGGACGCTGAAAGACAATCTCGCTCCACCCGAACCCAGGGCTAGGGCCGGTGCTGCCCATTTCATTTTTAAGTAATTTCTATATGATTATGTTTTGAACACAGATTGGAGAAGAAAACAATGGTTTTGAACGTTTATATTTTTAGCTTTTACCCTCAGACACGTTCCATGTGAAAGCTATAGCTACGACCATGTAGATAACTATGATATTTCTACATTGGATTGGATGCACAGCCCGATTTTAACATCAAAATAATATAAAATCCCAAATCTGCCACATTTTTAAAAACGTTTATAATGCACTATTTGCCACAGTGTAAATTTGAGCATCAAAACTGCAAGGAAGGCAGAAATCTGGCACAAATGGTTACACGTAGATTTAGTGAAATTGATTGAAAAATGACAATGACGTTGACAAATATCCAGGTCAAGAAATAAATTATAAAAAAAATATATCAGCTATGGATAAAAGTATTCTGTGGTGATCACAGAGTACTTTGTAGTGTGGGTTCCAGTAGCTGCTAAAAACGCTAAGAACGCTACGAAATTATGTTTATGAGCGTTTTCCAAAAAAAGTGTACCATGTCTAAATTCATGGCTATATTTTAAATATCATAGTTTTGGTATTTTTTTGTTTTAGATATTATAAAGATAGCAGATAGTTTACGAAAAAACATTTATTTGCTTGGCAGATTAATCTGTTTAACGAGAATCATCAAATTAAAATGGCACTGTAGAAAAAATGATGTCAGTTTTGCGACTATCATAGAAGCTTATTTTGTACTAAATATGAAGAAAAAACAAATTATTTTAACTTTTTTATGAAGATTATCATAGATATTATTTAATTAAAATGCCAATATAGTCGTCATATTAATAAAATATGAATTATGCTAGTTTTAAGTTCCGTTTTGTTACAGCTGATATCAAAGTAACCGTTACTTTTACGATACAATATCGAAATGTGGCTTAACGGGAAAAGTAATAATTATATTCCAGAACATTATAACAATTTCAAATAATGCATTCAAATTACTAGGATACCTACATATTCAAATTGGTCAAAACTAAAAATTCGCAACGTCGCAATACGAGGGACAGTCGCAAAATCGACAGACGAATTATTATAAGGCTGGGTACACACATAAGCGAAAACTGAAACCAGAAATAATACCTTTTATAGTCACATTTATTTAAATTTCTATGAGACATTATTAGTAACATATTTTATATTAACATTGTACTTCAGTCATCATAATATTAAATATATTACAAATACACAATAAACTTGAGATCAAGGCTAAATCTGAGATTACATAGGTAACTTTAGTCACAATTATATTTTTATACTTAGGGGTATAGGTAGGTACTTACTCGTATCCAAAACAATAACAAAAATAAGTCTTGGAGTACATAGTCGTCATGACGGTTACTTCGAGACCAATTTTTGGATTGGAATCCTTAATTAAATTATAATTTAAAATAACTTTTTGAAAGTATTACAAATTCAAACGAGATATCATTATGTACTGTACGCTCACTTTCTCTTTGTTTCTGTCTGCTAGCTTGTTTTTCTTTACGCCAAGTTTTCCTCCTTTTTTCAGCTTCTTCTTCTGTCATTTAAGATTTTTTTCTTCTTAGATTTTATTCTTTGCAAATTTTAAAGCCTTTGGGCTTCTAACAATTCAGGATTTTTTCGTTTCAATTTTTCTCTATACCTTTGAGATATTTCTGCACTAGCTTACTAGTGGCATTATGAAACCTAAAAATACAATTAAGCCCTAATGTACCTAGTCCCTGCCTTATAGTGTCGATTTTGCGACTTTGTTAGTCAGCTTGTAGGTCACAGAGAAAAATGTCGCAAAACCGACGTGACGCTTTGTTTCCATTTTATAATCAAAATTATATTCTGACGAAAATATATACCTACGTTTGATAGCAAATGTAAATAACGTTACACTAGAATATTGTTAAACCTACGAAAATAGTTAAATGATGTAAACTAACCTGAATCAGTAGATAATGTGTCTCAAATACGACAGAAGAAATCTTGACGTCCGCGGCACTCACACAAAACGTGTCTGTTTCTAAAAACCTATCATAACAATCTAGCTTTTTTATAATGGCGGTCGGTGACGTAATGATTATATACCATTTAAGATACTTAAATAGTGTGTGGTAAATATTCAAACGGCAGTTTTATCCGTGACAAAACTGACATGTCTGGTCGGTACCACTTTTTATGATATTTTTTGAAATCAATCTGCATTTAAATGAGCGTAAGACTTAAATTATAAACTACGGGCAACGATATGCGATAACAAGTACTGTCAAAAAATGGAAAAATATCATGCTACCCCAGTATAAAAAGTTTTCAGAATAGCTTCTAGCATCGCGGATTTTGAGCAGGGGACAAGTCGAAAAGTGACACTTTGGTGTTTAAAAATAGCTATTATTTAAATATACCGCAGTTTTAATACATCTATTCTTTGAATCTAACTAGTATATAAAGTATTTGATGCTTTTGAATAATTAAAATAATTAGCCACATACGAATTTTACTTGTTATTAGGCTTCAAACTCGAGGGACAGGCCAAATATGAGTGGTACACTTTTTTTGGAAAACGCTCTTATGCCACTTTATACTCAGACAAGGCCAAATCACATATGATCGTTCCAGTCAATGTGAACGAAAAAAACGAAAATAACGATAATTTTGTTCAAGTGGAACCCGCTACTATACGGAAAGCAGTGATTCCCATTCCCATTCCCAATTCCGGTACAAAGAGTATATAATTTACTACGTCCGGTACTCTGTGCCAATTCCCATCCCAAATAAATATAAAAGTAAAATCTCCCCCCGGCTTGTATTTTTCATTTTTTTTCTTGATGTAATTTTTGGATTGAAAGAAGAATCATTTGAATTTAGCATCATAATGTCGAAGTCTGTAGCGCGACTAAAGTCGATGAAGAAAGTTGCGGATAAAATTGACCATTCATCTAAATTGAGAACAAATATTCCGGCAGGGATGGCTGCGGCAGGGCCTCCTCTGGGTCCTATGCTCGGACAGGTAATACATAAATCTATGCCTAGAAAAATGACACATTTCTATGCTATATAACCACTGTAGTTAACAGCTAAGTTAGGGTGTTTTCAAAACAGCAGTACAGGCCACAAGTTATTTTCCTTTGTTTAAATAACAGAATCAAACGAATAGAAAAATAGATATCATTATCATAATCAAAAATAATTTGTGTTGTGTCCTGCTCCCATCCCATGATTATTCAAATGGAGTCATTTTATTATCTTTCAGCGTAACATCAATATAGCAGCGTTTTGTAAAGATTTCAATGAGAAAACATCAAATATAAAGCAAGGCATACCTTTGCCAACTAGGGTGAAAGTAAATGCAGATAGGTCTTACCAACTTATCATTCATCAACCACCTGCATCTTACTTTTTGAAGCAAGCAGCTGGAATTAGCAGAGGTGCTATGGAACCTGGTATGGCTTTTTTATGTATTTGAATAATGCCTAACATAATAGAAGTAAGTACAGCCAGATTATGACATCACAGTCAATTTCTACACTAATTTGCGGATGAAATAAAGCTAGCTGCCTTCAGTATTTGCTCAATGTTCACTGGACAATGGAATAAGAACTGTACTTTTCAGGATAAGAATTATTATAAAAGGTAATTTTTAATTTACAAAAGTTGTAAATCTAAATAACTAGTGCATTGTTTTATTCTCAAACATGCAAAAAAGAGGTTTTATGATCTTGTAAATAAAGTTTTATTTTAAATGCATTAGTGAAAATGTAAAGAACACAATCAAAAGTTGTTTGTTTAAATAATATGGACTATTATGACCTAAAAAGTTTTATGTGAATTATAAATAATATTTGTTCTAAGTGTCAACAAATACAGCTATCTCAGTGTTGAGGAATTTTGCATTTATACATTTCAGTAGTAAGTTTCATGTTATTACTTATTATGCTCACCTAAAATTTTCAGTAAGGGAGACTTCAGGTAAAATAACCCTAAAACACCTGTATGAAATAGCAAAAATCAAGCAGCAAGACCCAACCCTGGAATGGAAATCCCTGCAGGAAATATGTAACATGTTGATAGCAACTGCCAGAACTTGTGGAATTGAGATTGTAAAGGACTTAGATGCTAAGGTAAACAGAATAGAGCCATCTATTTCCATTGTGATTAGGTAACCATACAATCTAAAAACCCATATTCCATGTCTTATGCATCATTTTTTAGATAAGTAAGTGTTATAATTAAGTAGGTACTTAACATCCCAGATGATTTTTGAGTTACTGCTTTATTGAGAAATTGAAGGTAGAGGCATTTTAGCAGGTACCTAAATAAATATGTGTGGACATTTCAGATAACGCCATCTAGCCCCAAACTAAGCATAGCTTGTACTATGGGAACCCACAGATTAGAGAAAAAAACAATATGTGGGAACCAGATAACTGATAGAATACTTAAGATACTTTTTTGTTTATAAATACATACATAGAATACAAAATAACACCCAGACACAGAACAAACATAGATGTGCATCACACAAATGTTTGTCCCAGGTGGGAATCAAACCAACCACCTGTAGTTCAGAGTGCAGAGCTACGAGTAACTGAGCTATCAGGCCAGTCAAACTTGTTTGTTTTGCATAGCCATTTAATAATCCTGCATGTTGACCATTTTCCTGGGAGAAGTGTCACTCACAGTCCCACTAGTACAATTTAAACTGGTAATTGTACTTCTGGGAACACACCACACATGTATCAGCAGAACAATCATATGCCATTAATTGGACTAATGAGACACAAAAGTCCCACCCCACTAGTACAATCGATGGAACTATAATTTAACTACTGGGAATGGATGCAATATACCAGGATAAAAAATATCATATGTTGACCCTGTTAATACACAACCTGAGTGCCAAATTTCAACCATATCAGTTCAGACGTTTTGGCAAAATAGCCACTCGAAACAGACAATGTTGCATTTATGTCCAAAGGATTATTATCTGTAACTGCCTGCCTATATAAAATTTATTATTTTTCCAGGAATATGGTGAATTCCTTCAAGAGAGGAAAAAAGTTGTAGAAGATCAAAAGAAAGCATTACAAGAGAAAAGGGAGGCCAAAATGTTGAGAACTGCATAGTTGACATTAAATCTGTAAATAATTGTAGTTATTTAGTTAGATATTTTATGTAGATAATAGGTGTAATAATGAAAAACGGTACTGTTCAAAAATAATGCTTTTATTACCTTATTCTAAAATTGGCTGGTGATAGAGCTAAATAAAGAAAAGTTATACACTTGAGTCAGTTACAAATAAAAACTAATAAGGAACATAATTATAGTCATCTACTGTCAAAATACTAAAATAGTAGCTTCTACATGCTGTTTTCTAATTTTTTTTTGCTCATTAACATTAATAAAAAAAAATAACAATTTCGATATTTATGTAGGTACTTACCTTAACGTACACCTACTTGTCTAAAATACTATGGAAATAGATAAAGTTTATGTATTGCAATTTGTATGTTCACCCCTGTATACTATCGAAACTAAATGCTACAAGATCTAATTGCAGTACTCACCAAAATACACAAACAATGGTCAATCTTTAAGGTATATTTATTTAATCTGTTATGCAAAATCCCTTTCTTTGTCAAATTAAGCAAGAAAAAAGTTCCGGTTATGTATCTACATTCCCCATTTCCTTCATCCTGCCTGAAGGTAGATGAGATGAGATAGAGATATAGATTTTGGAGCTGATTGGGGTGCTGTTTAGGATTTTGTACAACACCAACGGTTTTCTACACTTCATACAGCACCATTTGTCATAATCATGTGCAATACTATGATTAAAGAAAGTATGATACAATCATTATTGGCTTAGCTTTTACATTATTATTTGCCATGGTCATTGCGAGTAATGTGAATTTACTGTCTTTGGATTCACTGCATTTTTTTCTCATTTATTCTTATACCATTACTAGTTCCATGAACAATAAACTAATGAAGAGTAAATTCACATAAGTGACTTGGTCAGTTTATACTGTTTTCTTAATACCTGACTGGCTTTATACCAAATCGAATGTAAAGATTTGGCGAGTCCATAAATATTCATGGATGAGCTTGAGCACCCTAATGGTTAAGCAAGCAAGACATTAGAGATTACGTAAAAAATGGCTTCACATCTTATAATAATATATATAAATAACGATTTAATAAACAATGACAATGAGAAACAAGTATTCGAAAGATAAATTGACTATCTATCAATATCACATTTAAGACAGTCTATATAGGAGATGCCATCATAGATTACAACCAAAGTTACTTATAAAATTAGATACTTTTAGTACAAAAATATAGCATTTCTTTCCTTATTTATCTCCTTCGATCCTCTCATAACTTTAGTCCACATAATCACCTTCTTTGCATAACAAAGAATTAAAACAAACAACAAAAAACAAATATCAACTAAAGCTGTCACAGGATCAGCTAAGCCTCGGTAACAACAACCCTATACTTCCATGAACACAACATTTTCAATATAAAATTATCTACATTTTTGTACTGCAAATAAAATTTGTACTTAGAATACTGTTCAACCATGATAAGTAAAAAAATACATATTTACAAACAACTCAACCAACAACCACAAAGAAAACATATCAGGCGAGCCATAATAATTTAGTCATACATGCATGACAAAAGTGACAGATCTACATATGAGGAGTGACGGAACAAATAATGATAATTCCATAATGGAGGACATAACATAAATAATTATATGGAAGACATTATGGAATTATCATTTTTTTGTTCCGTCACTCATATCTTCTAATCTTTGCTTTTCCCACCTAACATGTTCCCTGTTTTTTATAATCAAAATCGTAGTTACTGTGGACTAATAAGTGGTCCTTGTCAACAATCCTTAGTGGAATGTACTAAGCGCTTCATCTTCGGAGAGTTGGGTAGAACTTCCGGTAGCTCTGTAACGTTATCGATGGTGAAGTCGGGTAAATCGGACGCCTCTTCGTCTTTCTTCAGTGGTATCCATACAGTGCCGCCTAGTTCGGCTTCTATGCCGCCCTGAAATATAAATTTATCAATTAATTAATAAAATAAACACCAATGTATTTAGTCACCTTTTGAACTAACGATAGGTAAGGTTAAGGTTCTTTCCACCTTTTAACTGAGAAAAGGACATCATCTGTTTGCAGAGGATTTGTTTAAAAAATATTTAAAAAGAATGTTGCACCCTGCGGGGAAAAAGTATCCTAAGTGTTAATCCAGCATATGAGCTATAAGCATTCCAAATTTCATAAAAATTGATTCAGTAGTTACGGAGATTAATGTTAACAAACATTCACACATTCACAAGCACACACAAACGCATTTATAATATTACTAGCTGCGCCCCGCGGTTTTACCCCCGGATAAAGAGTAGCCTATGTGTAAATCCAGTACATAAGCTATTTATATTACAAATTTCGTCCAAATTCGTCCAGCCGTTTGAGCGTGAAGGAGTAACAAACATACACACAAACACATACAAACTTTCGCCTTTATAATTAGTGTGATATATTATAATTATTATGGAAGTAGGATAACTATCTTGACTTGTGTAGTACGCTGTTAAAGATTTCCAGCAGCTTTCTGTACCGGAAATCAGAGAACAAAACGTTTATTTACAGTTCTTTATTGGCCAGCTAATAATAGGGGTTACATATACATAGGTAGGTTGAGCGAGAATGTTTTTCTTGGATAAAAGTTTGCCTCTGCGAACGTATGCAAAACTTAAATATAGCAGTACAATCATAGTCATGTAATAATGAAAGTTTTTAGGCATAATATGCAACCCTTAAAAATCCAAAAAATGGACCAAAAATTAAATTGTTCTATCTACGTAACGATGATTACATAGTAATTTTCTGTTTGCGTTCTGGTGATACAGAGAGCCAAAACCTAAAAATAGAACAATACCCAGTCCTGAGACAGGCACTGCAAAATCCCATTACCAGATCCCCGTCAGAATCAGAATCTTTTACTGAGTAACTGACATAATAATTATAATGCCAGGTCCGTGTACCGTTATAAATACGAAAGGGATCTAATAATTACAAAGTGAAGTGAGTTAATTATGTTTCCTCCGAATTGTGTAACCAAACTTAGCTACGGTGTACATTATGTTGGTAATCGTAATAAATAAATAAATAAATAAGTCCCTCGTGCATAAGTGAACATGCCCGATGCGCGCGCGTGCGCTGGAAAATCGCGGCGTCTTCAAAAGATGCGATAGCGAAAAGCGTCATTATATTCTACTCTACTGTAAGCTTTTTTTTTCTAGCATATCCTTGTTCACGTTAGTTTCTATGATATTATCCTTATGTAGTACATAAAGGCTTGGCAAAAATATAATGAAAATGAATGTAAAGTGCTGCTCACCATAATGTCAGTTTCGAGTTTATCTCCCACCATGATGCAAACCCTGGGCTCCACAGCGAGCAGCTTGCATGCTTCGAGGAAGATGTGCTGGTCAGGCTTCTCCCAGGGCAGGTCGCCGGAGACCAGCACGCAATCGAAGTATTTGCGCAAGTCCAGCTTCTGAATCTTCTGCCACTGGGCCCGCGACGGCCCGTTCGTGATCAAACCGAGAAGATAATCCTCCCTGTGCCATTCATTCACCAGCCTTTCGTTATTCTCTGCTTATGCTGAAACTCAGCGCACGATACAAACATGCCAAATAATCTTGCACACATTTTGCACAAAGTTCAAAGTCACAATAGCTTGTCTATTTACATGAAAAGAGGTTTTCATGGATCTAGTTAAGTGTGTGTGCAAAAGAATTCAAAAAATAGTTTCACATACAATTTACTGGTATAATTTGTATATGAAAAGGTCTTACAATTAAGTAGTGCCGTGTTAGATGTCTGGATTTCGTGTAAATTATACGTGTTCTCATCAACATAGCACTATTTGTTAAATGTAGGACAATAAAGACATTTCTGTTGGAAGCAAAATATTTAACCAATTTGGCACTGAGTTTATAGGAACTTACTAAGTAGGTACTTATAATTTGTTAATGGTTACTTGTTCGATTTTTTTAATACTTTCTAGTCAAATGTCTTTATTGTTTTATGTAGTGTTGGAGGTAACGGCATTACCTTCGTCGTGTGGCACTCCCTCACATATTTTACAAATACAATTCAAACCTAAGTGTTGCGCACGCGGCGCCCCGAGTTAAGTCACTCGATGAGCAACAACTGAACTGTTGAAAAACAAGTCATTTATTAGCAACATGCGCTCAAAGGCAAACCATGACATTCGCGAAGGCATTTACGAAACAAATTAACAGTCATAGTCATTATTATTATTCTATTCAGTTTTAATATTCGTCATTAGAAAAATTTAATGCCTTCACAAATAATTGGTGTGACTTCTCAATGAATCCATAAATCAATAATGCGCGAAAATCCATAGTATTATGTGGCATGCATAAATTTACACCAATTGAACAAAAATAAAACAAATACCAACACTAATGTTTCGTAACGACATGTGTGAGGTCAGTTTCTAAGATTATAATTAATATACTGATGAAATGAATCTGAAAAATGAAGAAAATAATTTAGTGTACCACATAACACCATGCACAAAATAAAATATTTGAAGTTTGTTCCGAGATCAAGAGAAAAAGATGAACTACATGTATGTATAACAAAAGCCATGAAAAATGAATAATAAATAAAAATATATTATTTGAATCTGATTAGTAAAATCCTGGACACACACTAAAGTGTTATTCATCAATCATTCACAATCTTAGAACAATTTAAATACAAGTACAAAGTGCTTTAAATATAGTACTCCTTTGTTCTATTAGACAAAGTAGAGTACCATTACCAAACGGCATGATCCTATCATTATTTCTGGTAAATTACCTTTATTATGGAGAAATATTATAAACAGCATAAACATAACTATATTTCTTCATAACATAATGTAAGTAATGAATTGCATAAATTTAACCAACATACCGCAAAGATTCCAGCAAATGTACAACATCATTGGCCAATGCCAAACATTGAAATCTCAGTTTTATCCATTCAGTTGATATATTTTCTGAAATAAAACATAAGTAGGTGTCAATATACAAATGAATTAATGTATCATTATATTTAGACGTGTTTTCAAAGAGAAGTCACAGAGCGTAAGTCTCGAGTCGTTTCCATTCATTTTTCAGGCAGGTACCGTGTTACTAAACAAATTCAGCTGTTTATACATTTCATAAACGCCTACGCGGTTGCCTCGAGCCAGATTGTTTACGCAAACCGTTGGAAATAATAAATAACCTTACATTACGAGAGGAGACGCAGGTCCTTTCTATTATGTTTATGACAGCTTTTAAGTACCCCAGAAACAACCTAGTCATCTTTAGTACGTACGCACTACGTAGCAAGCAAATGTGACTAACTGGCTAAGTACATAATAATGTAGTTTTGTGCATGAGCATTCTAGGCGTATTGCCAAGACTATGAAAACTAATTCGGAATCAGTTATAATAGAAGGCGCAGACAGAGTTTCGATCTACTTTCACTGTGGGTGTAGTCATTAAGTGATGTTGAAATTCTGTGAAACCATGAGCACTAATTAGAAAAGTATGTAGGTAACTATTCAGATTGTGTCGAGCCGTCCGAGTAGGTAGGTACCTACTACTACTTACCTATATTTTTATGCTTTATATACCTATATAAAAAAAACTAAACGCGAATGCGTACCTACGCATTCGCGTTTAGTTTTAAGGCAAGGTTATAAAAAGGCTTCAAGGGCAATCCTATCGGAGTCGTCCAACTTTTTCAAGATCAATATGTAGGTACCTAGATTAGGTATACGATGTAATACGCGTGTACCCTTAGTATAAATGTAAACCATACAAATTGTTTTGTCGGACGTTCTAGAAACTCGTTTTCCTAGAACGTTCTGTGAAAAATCAATTTTGGAATAAGTATTTAATTTAAGTAAGAGAGAACTATCATCTAGCAAGTGACTCCCCTAAGTATAATAATTTACCTACTTATGGAAAAGTTGTAGGTAGGTATACTAACTGGCGATATGTCTGAAGCTCTTCGGCAGGCTATTCCGCCACAGCAGCTCTGGCCATTCGTCCAGCGCGTATGACTCATCATCAGGACACGCGCGGAACGAACGCAGGAACTTTTTGCCGCTCTCAACAGCATCTTCTTGTGGCAAACCGTATTGCTGCTGAAGCGTCTCCACAAGCTGAAGAATACATGATTAAAGATTATGTGGAACAACTCACAAGGGAATCTAATATAGGACGATTGCCACAGTTACGAATATAATTTCACGATTTTTTAACTGTTTTCATAATTTTATTATAAGAAAGCTAGCTACAAGTAGGTACCCACGTCGATAGAGCGTTTACACAGAACTCTAATTCTGTGAGCGTTTATGTTACCTATTTTTATGTAGGTACATTCTGCTCAAGAGGTTCCGAAGAATAGGTGTCCTCTAAAACAAAGCGGAAATGACGCAGTGCAATATACAGGGTGATTGTTTCGTAAACCGTATCCGTTCAGGATGTGCTTTAAACATTTTTGAGATAAATCAACTTTTTTGCCAGGGTCATCATTTTAAGGAAAAAAATTGTTTCACATTTAAGCACGGTTTTATATCGGTAGAGTCATTGAGGTTTATTTTATGTAAGTAATTAAAATCAAATACCCGTACTTTCAGAAATGTAAGGTCGAAAACGGGGAACTCTGCCAATTTTCACAAAATTTTGAGTAATTCAAAAATAAAAATAAATCGCTTAAAAGATAGCCCATAATCTTTTATGTTTTGTTTACCTCTTTGGTATAAGTACACCTTGAACGGATACGGTCTACGAACCAAGCACCCTGTATATCTAGATAGGTATGAGGCATGGAAACTTGGAGAGCAACCGCAATGAACGATTCTGGCTGGAACAATATTTATTTACCCTAGTTGTTGAATATTCTGTACAATGCGCACCATTGCATGATAAATAGTAGAATGGCTATATAGTTAGGTAGATAGAGTAGGTATTTAGGTACCTGCCTACCTAATTTGATGATTCCCTGTTTGTACATAAAACTCTTTGTTCCCTGTGTCAATGTTAGTTGAGTTCGGAGTTATCGAAGTCTAGACGTATGTAGGTACTTACTTGCTTATTAGCTACCTGCATATTTTCCATATTGAGGAGTAGGGTTGTGTTTAGTAGTTATCTGTTTTGTATCTAGGACCTAGCTGCCTACCTATAAAAAATTTATGCGAAGTCAACAATGTCTCCTGTGGGTCTAAAATGACCCTGACCAATTAACGCGGAATAAATAATAGTACAAGTAGGTACTAGAGGTGATACCTATGTCTAATGTCCACGACACCGGCGCGGTATTTGTACCGCGGTGGGTAGCTGTATCCCGCGCGGGTATTTTGTATAAAATTTCGCGCTAGCCGCGGAACTTCAGTACAAAATACGGCGCGGGATCCGGCGCGGTATTTACCACTACCCATCGCGGTACGAATACCGCGCCCATTTGAATAGGGCCTTACCACAATCCTAATGAAGGCTGGACCTCAAAGTGATTTATTTGGAAGTGTAACATTGTAATTTGTTGAGTACTTACATTCCGATCATAGATTTAGATCATGTCAATAATCTTGAACCCAATAGTAATTTTAATGTGATAACGATAAGTAGGTAACAGATGGTATAATAGTAACAACCACTAAGACTATAATTAAGTAAACTAGGTACCTATCTATTTAAACTTAAAATATGATAGTCCATGAATGTTATCTAAAATTGCGTAAGCTATCCATGAGTCCATGTAGAGTTACATAACTTGACTTAGTTTAGCAGTGAAGATAAACGTCTCATTTATAACATGTTGCGTAGCTGAACGTTTTCCTGGCTAACGTTGTGTTAGGAAGTGTCTTGTGTTCCAGATATAGCCTGGGTTCATTGGCCGTCCATAGCCGTTCACTCACCTGAAGCTTGGCACAGCTTCGCAGACTGAAAGCTGATATTCAAAAGATCAATGTGCTCATTATCAAATCACACTTAACTAATAAAGCATTTCCTGTGCAACTAATTATTTTAAAAAAAAATACAACTTTTGTCACATGTAAGCTTTATTTCAACCAATTCTGGCAATAAAAAAGTTTAATTAATAATGAATAGCTAGTAATAACAGTGTAACACCCGTAAATCTGCCTATTTACAGCCAGTAAATTAAAATCAAATTGAACAACAATTCGTGTTTCTGATAAACTCGAAACATTAAGTACTTATGGTTAAAAAAATTGAATAGGCGATTATACAAACAACTCTAAAATAAGTAGACATGCCTACTTACATCATATGAAAGTAACCTATGCATATACTTTAGTCTCCAAAGAGTTTTTTGCCTAATTCCATAAGCCGATGGTTCCTGCAGGTTTTCAGGGCTCCTGCCTTTTTGAGGACTGGTATCACACTCTCATTGGAATCAACTAATCTGCACAGAAAGTCCTCAAATGCTGACTTTACGTTTGGTGGAAGTGTTCCTACTTTGACTTTACCAAGCATCTCAGAAATTCCTTCTGCCCATCCACTCTCAATGGCAAACTCAGATATCCATGGCACAATAGTAAGGACTCCACTCATGGTCTGCATTCCCAGGAACCATAAGTCAGCAATTTCATTCCAGTGTTCTTTGTAAGCCATTGAAACAACCAAGGCGGTGGGGTCATTGGACTCATCAACATTGTAAGCATCCCAAAGGAACCTGATTGTAGATGTAATGTATCTGCATATAGAAAAGTCATTCTTCTTCACTTTGCTGGCTTGAGACTTGAGGAGTAATAGTCCTAAGACAGCTAGATGGCCATGGAGCACCAGATTCTCTGGCATGTTCTTCAGTTCTGGCAAGTTATTGAATATGAATTTCAAAAGGGTGTTGAACAACATGCTGTTTTCAACAATCTTAGGTGCTAATACTGTGAGGTTCATGAAAATATTGCAGAGACTGACCATGGCAGCTCTAGAGTCCTTCATATCTTCCAATAACTGGGGGTCCAATTCGGGTTCTGGTTTAGTTCTAGCTTTACCCCTCTCTGACTTTGGTATGGGTGGCTTTACATAGTGCACAATTGACCAGTGGAAGTTCATAGCCTCATAGAGGATATCTTCTTGTTTAAGATTTAATACAATATCTCTAGCCTTATCTTCTACAACCAAGTGGCAAAGAGCTGGCAGCATCAACCGAAGCAGATCAATTTGACCCATTAGATTTGTTTCAATATCCATGGGTTCTCCATCAGATTTATTTTTCTCAGCTAGCTTCCTTGACCTGTGTGCGTGGAATGAGTCATTGGCCAAGGAAAACATGAATGGAAGCAATGCATAAATCTGTTCCCTCATAGCAGTTGTCTCTTGGGCAATCCAAGATACCAAAACTCTGACCATGGCACAAATAAACACTTTCTCTGCATCAGGAAGTTTATCTCGGTTCTTATCATTAGACACTTTAGATAATATGGACACCACAGCATTGAAAGCTCCCTTCAAACTGGTGTATACGGACTGTTTTTCTTTTTGTTCCAAATCCAGTTGGTCAGTTGCCATGTAGTTTATGGACAGCTCCAGTACTATAAAGCATGAAGTAACCAAATCAGCATTAGCAAATGCTTGTTTAAAACTCCTGTCATCTAATTGCATTCTAACTTCAATAGCACATAATTGTAACAAAAGCAAGAAAAATTTCTTTGGATTCTCTTCATCATTCAAAGTCCATTCAACACCAAGGAGATCAACGATGTTAGCAGCCAATTTTAGAGCTGGGTCTCTTTGGTTTTTACCAATTTTGCTGGTTAGGATATCACAGAGAGCTTTGTAGATACTTAAAGGCCAAGTCTCATCTGCTGCTCCAGGTATCACTGTGGCTTTATTGCAGCTGTAAAGAAGCGCACTCAGGACAGTTGCTAATTCAAATTTTCTATCTGATTGGTCAGTAGCGAAGTCCAGAGAGATTTTATTAACCAAAGCATGGAAGGGTTTTGGATCATTTCCCCAAGCTGCCGGCCCATATCTGCTAACAAGCTTCACAAGGATATTAAGGGCTTCATCTGTTTGGAAACTTTGATGTGAGTAAATTTCAGACATTTTGGTGATAGCTCCTACTTCAATGAGAGCTTTTTGGCCAGCTTCATGTTCAGCAATACATTGGAGGCATGTGTATGCTTCACTGATGATGATTAGGTTATCATCATAATCATCATTGTCCGATGTCTGTACAATGTCCAAGAATACAGGGATGTTAGCAAGCATCTCTGGATGTGTTGACAGCTCAGGTTCATTGCAGAAGCAGGTGAGAATAGACAGTGCTACTGACTTGTATACAGAAGGTGGACAATCATCATCCAAGCCACTGTTAGTGAGCAGTTTCTTCAAAAACTGAAATCCAATAGCTTCAAACAGGGCTTTCTTTGCTGCAGTGTTACAGTCTTTCCCTTTCACAAGTTTGGTTACCATGAAAAGCGCAGCGAATTTCTCCGTGTCGCTCTTCGCGGCCTTCAGTATTAAAATGCATTTTTTTATCGGCTCCGATATATCACCCATTGTCACAAATCACTGTACGCAATCACAAAGCGCAGTAGTTAGCGCTCCACTGAGCGCAGAGTGCCGCTGTAGGATAGCTGTAGCGGCTCGATCTACATCACGTTTATAATTAGCGTGAGTTCGCTTCCAAAATATCTAAATCTGGACGGCGAGCTCACGTTCTCCAACTATGAAATGGCTATTAATATAACGCGCTGGAACGTGAGCGATCTACACGCGGGGTGCAACAAGCAAACGATTCCTATGGAACTGGATGGAGCAATTCCAACGAGCCGCGTAAAAAACTGCGTTGTGGGCGATATCAAGGCGATATTTCACGATGACAGCGCGCGCACTTCGCACCGAACTACGAATCCATGACCGTGGCAATGTCACATTATACAAAAGAGAATTTTACATACCTTATTGCATGCTCTGGTGTCCCCCTTTCTTGTTTGTATTAAAGTATTGTCTAAATCGAACAATATAGCTGAAACATCACAGTTTTCACCAAAATAAGCATTATTTGCCATAATTTTCGTCGAGCGCGATTGATACGGAAAACACAACTTGCTATTATTGTGACGTCATCCATGAATCACGTCACGATGACGTTTGTTTTGACGTTTCCGTTCAGCTGTTCAAGTGATCGTAGCGCCCTCGTAGGTCGTAGCGCCACGTAGGCAATCATTTTGATAGTGAATAATAATTTAGTTTTTGCAGGATTTCGGCTCTCGTTCTGGCTATAGATAATATAATCTTGTCGTCTTTTTTCTTCCAACGTCATATTTATTTTTTGTTATTGCGCCATCTAGTGAACGAGTCTGTAAGCTGTAAAATGTAGGTTATGGGGACGGGACGTTGTTGTAGGTTAGGTAAGGCATGTGCACTGTGCAGTGCTAGCGTGCGTATTAATGCTTCCACTAATTTACCATAGATGACGCTAGGTGACGAATACTAATTTCATTATTTCTATTCGTCAATGAAATTAGTATTTGTATTAGAATAATAATATTTTTTTTAGTGTTTTTGTAATTTATTTTTATAGGCATATTGTAAAAAAACTTAAATCTAAGAAATTGTAATTATAAGTACTATTGTATTGTACGCACTTTGCACCATTGACACCAAGGAACTTCAATAGTAGGTATATTCTATGATAGTATAGAATATACTAAAGAGCTTCTTTACTTACTACTTAGTAGGTTTGTACTTAAGTCTGGGCTTTTAGTTACCTACTATTCAGTCAAGCAGCGTCGGACAGTCAGGGTGGCGATTGCCAATTTGCCGTCCGGGCCTTGCCGGGCCTGCGCGGGCCTCCCTGCAGGCTTACTTAAAAGTATATTTTTGCTTCCGACACGGAGAAAAATTAAACTAAAGTTATAATAAGTAACCTTTTTGTATAATGCGATAGTAAAGTAGATAGAAAAAAACGTATTCCATGGTAACTAGTTCCATCGTATTACAAAGAATTTTTCTTCTACCACAACTGGTTACGAACCCGGTTTCGTACGGGGCTGCAGGGCATTAAAGATGACGAGGAGAGCAGGTTCTACAAATTTGTTATTATCTAATAAGTATTTCCTTCATTGTCATTGATCGATCTGATGTATATTTCCTTGGTCTGAGATCTGAAGTCATGGGCCCCTAAAGTCATGCCATCCGGGGCCCCTTAGGTCCAGTCCGACGCTGCAGTCAAGGGTCAGTAATATACCTACCAAAATTAACGCAAGATTTAATATACACACATCAAAAAAGTCTAAGCAACATGCATGATATTACAAATTTACCATTTATATTAATTCATTTCTAAGTATTTATACTCACTCAAAGTGCGTAGGTAAGTAAACTTTTTTGTTATTGATGACATACTGGCTGGTTGTAAAAAAAAATAAAAATTATAATGTTTTGTTTTTTCTTAAAATTCAAATGACTGCGAATTTGTTTGAATTTAAGTGCGTTTCTTGATTTTATAATTTCACCAACCATTTAAATAAAGTTAGCGACAAAATTGAATCGTTAGACATTCTTCACGTCATGGAGCGACGTCATTTGACGGCAGATGAAATGCAAAGAGCTGTAGGGATGTTGCAAGTTACATACAACTGACTGCAAGACGCCAGCCGATGTTAACCGCTCGAGAGCTAAGTTTGAGGCTACAAAATTCAAGTGGTGTTGATGTAAGTCCCCAAACTGTGCGAAATCGACTGCATGAGTACGGCCTACGAGCTCGACGCCCAATCAGGTGCCCACCGATACGTCACGGGAATCGCGCTCGTCGAAATGAATGGTGTAGAGAACCCATAACATGAACCCGGGAACAATGGGATAAAATTATGTTTTCCGATGAGTCGCGATTCGGGCTTAGGCCTGATACAAGAAGGGTGCAAGTGTACCGTCCGTCGGCCCGGAAATACTGAAAGGCTCAGATGCGTTCAGGAAGTTCATCCATACAGCGGCTCAACAGTTATGGTATGGGCGGGTATTATGAAGAACAGGCGAACTGAGCTCGTTTATGTAAATGGAAACATGAACGCTGAAAATTACGTTGAGGATATTCTCAGACCTTATGTCCATCCATTTGCACAAACCTTTGGCTCCGATTTTACGTTAATGCATGACAATGCGCGTTCACATACAGCTCGGCGAACCAGTGAATACTTGGCAACGGAGAACATCCGGGTATTGCCCTGGCCTGCACAATCGCCAGACCTCAACCCCATCGAGCACGCATGGGACATGCTCCAGAGACGTGTTTTGAAGGACTTGGACGGAGTGACAACAACCCAACAGCTGAAGGATTTGCTACAATTCCATTGGGAGCGAATACCGCAAGATGACATAAACAGTCTCATTAATTCAATGAATAATCGTTGCCGACAAGTTCTGAATAGCAGAGGAGGCCATACTTTGTATTAAATTGTCCTATTCTTTCACAATAAATTCATTTTCTTTAGAAATTTCATTTTGTAATAATTTTAAAAATAAAATACAACGTTATAATGTGAAGAGCCATCCTAAAATTTAAATTAGTACATGTTGCTTAGACTTTTTTGATGTGTGTACTTACCTACTGAAATAGAAAACACAGTGTTTTTCTTTAAATTGAGTTTTTTTTTATTGTATCATGATGTGCACAGAATAAGGTTATGTGTGTGACATAGCACATGGGGCACATGGGCTCCAAGGCGAAATTTTCCATAATAATTTTGCATTAATGTGGCTGAATTTCGCTGATGCAGCGTTGAATTCCTTCTTTAATGCACTAGTGGTGGTGGGCTTGTTGGCACGGAAAACACAACTTTTTTTTTATGTAAGCGAATGACGTGACGAGCTAGTCGTTCGTCTGGTATTAAGCGACGCGGCCGCCCATTACACATTGCAGTGTCACTCGGATATCTAAATTAAAGTTTTGCGTGATACTGCGCACTGCGCACGTCATCCTGAGACATCACACAGTCTAAATAAGATTTCTAGACTGTAAGATCAGTTCTTAAGTCTCATTTGCCCAGTAATTTTACTAGCTACAATGCCCTTCAAACCGGAACACAGTAGTGCTTGCACACTACTGCTTGGCGACAGAATAACTGGCAAAGTGGTGGTACCTACCCAGACGAACTTTGCAGAAAAGTCCTACCACCTAGTAAAGGTAGTAGTACTTGCTACCTGACCGTTGACTTTAAATCTAATATATAAAAGGCTTTGTCCTGACTGACTGACAGACAACGCACAGCCCAAACCGCTAAACGTAAAGACTTGAAATTTGGAGGGTGCATTTCTTTTATGACGCAAGCGCGTGCTAAGAAAGGATTTTTGAAAATTCAACCCCTAAGTGGCCGAAAAGGGTAAAAAACGGTTGTATGAAAAACCTACATTTCGTGACGTATCATTTTGAAACTTAACACATACAAACAAGTATAAAAATAAAAGAAATGTTATCTTTTAATTTTTCGAAATTCAACATCTAAAGGGGTTAAAAAAATTGATGAAGTTTGTATCAAAATTTCAAAAAAAATTAACGTATCGTACTGAAATTTGAAATGTGTAATGAACATACAAAATAAATAGATACGGGTCTCGGGAATTTTTGAATTTCATCCCTTAAAAGGGTGAAAATACAAACAAAGTTTCCGCCGTAAGACGTTCGCACGGCCTAAGCGCTGATGCTAAAATTTTGAAATTTCGAATACTATTTCATTACATAGGGGTGCAATGAATTCAGCCCTTAAGGGAGTGGAAAGGGTAAAAAGTGTTTGTATGAAAAAATCTTTATTTCTTAACGTAGGTAGGTTATCGTCTTTAAACTCGGACCATACAAACGAGTTAAAATGAAATGGGGGTTCTTTGTTGTTTGGAGTTCAACCCCAAAAACAGTGGTTAAGCTTTGTAAATAAAAAAAATTATCGTGATGTATTCAAACTTGGATAGTTCCTTCGATATAAAAAAATGTTGCTTTAATTTTTTTTTGAGAGGGATCACTTACGTGGTTGAAATAAGGGACGAAACTGTGTATTTTAAATTATAGTGATGAAAATTGGCATTACAGGTATATACTTTTTAAAACGTAATCGTGCTACAGTAATACTTTTTGCCAGGGTTGAAGGGGTAAATAGGGAAGGAAGTTTTTTTCTTCATTTTCGAAGTCACGTTCGTAAAATCAGTTATTATTAGGTAGGCGGGTTGAAAAGGAAAAAATGGGGTAACATTTTTCGCTTTAGTATCAAACTATACCTGCATAAAATATTGATGTCAATTACTACCAGCTATCTCAAAAGTTACATATATCATGCCTGCTTCTCATAAATCCACCATGAAAAATCACTGCACGAGGCCACTTAAGATTAAAATGATTTAAAATAACGTTTTTAGTTAGGTACCTATAGGACTTTTTAAACCCTCCCAAAAAGGTTAGTTATAAGGTAATTTTATCCCGGAAATGTAAACGGTTCCTGATAGATAAGTAGTCCGCGCGGGCGAAGCCGCGGAGTAGAAGCTAGTAGCCCTATAAAAAGAAATCCAATGGTGTTAAGTAAATAATAGGACAGGGGGCCAATTTTGGTCATCAAAACGAGATTGTACGAAATTTAACCCACAATCATTATTTTTGAAGCAGGTATTGTTCAAAAATGAAGACAGAGACACCTTGTTCTATATAGTAATACTCCATACAGTACTAGTCTGTGCCACTATGCGCTCCATTTTATATAGTGTGGCTTCCAGTAGCTGCTAAAAACGCCAAGAACGCTACGAAATTATGCCATTTTTTACCCAGACAAGGCCATATCACATATGATCGTTACAGTCAATGTGAAGTGGAACCCGCTAATAATACTAGTCTGTCTGATTTTTACTAACCTAGTCAGCTCTCAAATGGTTTTTTAGGGTTGCCAGCACTTTACCGCACAAATGGCGGCAAATTCGAATCTTGCGTTGGTAAATGGGATACCTTTATATAAGTACAAAATGTGAGTACTGTTACTGTCTGTAAATAAGTACATAAATACAGTGTAAAGACCATGCTTTGCTGTTTTTTGCAAACATTCTTTGGAATAAATATTTATCTAGTAAGCAGGGTTCGTCCTAAAACGTTCCAAACAACAAAGGGTGCTCTAAAGTCTCATAGTAACAAGAAAAAATGACAGGCATTTGATTAAGTTTTTTCTTTTGAAGTCAACAGATTTTCTCCAAACCTAAGATTTCAGTTAAATAAACTGTCATCTCCTTTATCTCAGGAATCTCCCCCCTCACCCAAACCTTGGTTACGCGCTCGTGTGACTCGTTCAAGGGTTATTAGATTTCCTGTCACACGCAGGGCGGCCGGCCGCAGGGCTTATTTGCCAAACATTGCCGAAGCCATGCCAATTTCTTACGTAAACATTTTGTGCGGTCATTATCGTTTCTTGTCGGACGTTGTGCAACCGTTTGTACGAAATATACTGTACGAACACTGAATTTCACGACGAGGAGGAATGTTTTGTAAAAAGGTTTAAGGGTAGGTATACCTACATAAGTATTTCATTAAATAACTGTACCGTTACTGGAACCTTATATTGAGAATAGCATTTCCGTTTCCGTCGATTTCCTGCCAGTTTTTCCGTACTTTTATACCTCGGTTCCTGTAAAGTGGCGCCACCTGGCGGATGCGCAGCATTTTAGTTTACTTGGAAAAGTGCAGCGCCATATTGGATCATTGGCGTTTGAGTTCCCGTCGTAGCAACTTGTGCGCAGCAGCTCTGGCTCTGCGTGAGTTGCAAAGTTATTAAGTGTATTTTCTATATGCTTTACTTCACATTATTATTTAATTATATTATAGTGAAAGTGAATATGTGAGTAAATTGTAAAAGTAAGTGGTACCCACACTTGGTAAGTAAACCAATTACATTATGCTTAAACGGCTTTTGCCGTTCGACACTTACAGTTTAAATTTTAAATAGCCAGTGTATATATCTTTCGTAGTGCTTACAGTAGTTTTATTATGGACTTGAAGTTACAGAGCACACGGATAACGAAAGCAGGCTGCCATTCAAGCCCTGCTAAAGAGCGGCACCGAAGCAGATCTAGCTGCAGCAGCAGCGACAGCAGCTCTTTAGGTTTGTCGTCCTCAGGCAACAAACAGAGGCGAAGGTTCCAGCCACAGAATTACAAGCGTTCCAGCCATACGAAGCAGGGGTGAGCTTTATAACAATTTTCTTATTTTCTTACTACAAGTACCTCGGTAGGTTTTATAGATAATGCATGTCATGTCATCTCAAGTTATACTAGAGGATATCGATTTTGAAGATAATTTCGTAATCCTAAGAGTGACAGTCATAGTCATTATGAATTATTTATAATGTTGAATTGTCCCTATGCAAAACGTCAGCATTTGACTACGTAAAAATATTAACCGATCTCAGTGACTGGGTAGTGTTCTTGTTCAAACATCAGTCGAGGAGGTATATAAATATGACACTTTTCGTCACCTAACCTGTAATAATTTTAAAATATTAAGAGTTATATCAGAACCAAGATACCATTAAGTCTCTCTGACACTGATCACCATAATAATGGATTGTATAGATGTTTTGGCAGATTGCGTGTTACACTACGGTAGACAGAATTCCACCTTTAGCGACTTGCAATCAAAAGCCTGTCGTTCCATCGCATGGAACTGGATATTTGTTACTGCTATGAACAAAATTTGTCATTTACAAATTTACCAATTACGATGAGCCATCCTCGCGGGATGTTATTACATGCTATGAACAAAGTTTATCCTTTAAAATCCTACAAGGGGTCATCCTCGCAGGATGCTATCACATACTGTGAATTAAAGTTTGTCTTTTAAAACTTGCAATGAGTCATCCTCGCAGGATGCTATCCCATATTATGAATTAAAGTGTATCTTTCCAAACTTACACTGAGCCATCCTCGCAGGATGCTATCACATACTATGAATTAAAGTTTGTCTTTTAAAACTTACAATGAGCCATCCTCGCAGGATGCTATCACATACTGTGAATTAAAGTTTGTCTTTTAAAACTTACAATGAGTCATCCTCGCAGGATGCTATCACATACTATGAATTAAAGTTGTCTTTTAAAACTTAGAATGAGTCGTCCTCGCAGGATGCTATCACATACTATGATTTAAAGTTTGTCTTTTAAAACTTACAATGAGCCATCCTCGCAGGATGCTATCACATACTGTGAATTAAAGTTGTCTTTTAAAACTTAGAATGAGTCGTCCTCGCAGGATGCTATCACATACTATGAATTAAAGTTGTCTTTTAAAACTTAGAATGAGTCATCCTCGCAGGATGCTATCACATACTATGATTTAAAGTTTGTCTTTTAAAACTTACAATGAGCCATCCTCGCAGGATGCTATCACATACTGTGAATTAAAGTCTGTCTTTTAAAACTTACAATGAGTCATCCTCGCAGGATGCTATCACATACTGTGAATTAAAGTAAAGTTTGTCTTAAATTGAATAGCCATCCTCATGGGATGTTATCACATGCAATGAGCAAAATTTGTCTTAACAAACTTACAATGATCCATCCTCGCAGGATTGTATCACAGGAACTGCCCTCCCTGAGGTCAATCCTCAAATAGCCATTGTAACTGGCACTGAGCTAGGCTCACAACCGGGGCTCGCAGCCCGCTCGTAAAAGTAGCAAAGAGCGTACAAATGCTCAGACGCTCCTTCAGAGAGAAGTAATAGCTCAAACATTTCCAAATCAGCCAAGGTATGAAATGAGCACACCTATGAGGTGATCATGGAACTTTGATTGCAATGCAACAAGAGTATTTTAATTTCTAATTTGGAAAATTTCCTTAGTAATTATACACGTAAACCATTTATTGAAACTGTCAAATCCAAACAAATTGGGGTTTCTATAGATTGTAATAGAAGTTTCGTGATCACCTAGCAGGAATAATTTTGAAACTAAAATTAAAGTGCATCAAATACAATTCTTTGATACACGTACATATGCATTTAATCCATACATAAATTTATTTTCTCAGAACAACTGTCTGTAATTGTTCATAAAATCTATAAAAATAAAGGGCATTCTAAAAGTAGCAGATAACCTTCTTTAGTTGCCTCTCTTCTCTTTTTCAAATATCCAAGTTGGGTAGATCAGTCCGTCCGCTATAATTATCTACAACCTTAAAGCGTTAATATAATGGCCGCACCATTTCACCGCATATACATGAATTGTATTACATACTTCTTGCAACCAAATCAGGACTGGGTGTGAAAGTAAGTTTATGTTGAGCATCCCTTTGAAAATATACAGTTTTATACAGACAGGCCTTTTGCACCTTGTGAACTGTAAGAGGTGACCTTCTTGCCATTGTGTCTGAGCACAGCACCAAAAACACTTTGATTATTACAATTGGGTAGCTCAATTATTGCAAGAAAAATGGGACATAGTAGTTTTCCTATTTCTCTCGACTATATATATTTTTTTCTGAAATGAATACATGAACACTGCGGTTCGTCAGAATAGTAAAAATTTTGCGCTGATCCTTGTCAGCAAAGAAATATTAGTATAAATAAATAGTAATAAATAGTCGGGTACTTAGAAAAATAAATATTGCTTGTTGTGGTAGGTACCTCGTGTTTTGTTTAACCGTAAATAAACGTTGAGGAACCTTTAAAACTACCGAAAGATATTTTTAACGATTTGAGTGGTCTATGAACTGCAAGCGAGCAACGCCCTTGCCCCAGTGAGGTGGAAATATAGAGACGTTACAGTCGAACCACACTGCTTTAAAAACTAACTAGAAGCCACCTATACATACCTACGTATGTTTATTATGAAGTTTGTGGAGTATGGAGAGTATATACGCCACTGTTGTTAGAAAGAGACAAGAATGCAATTTTCGTTACGACGTTTATCAGCATATTTTTATCAAATTGGTGGCGATGTGTTGCCGGACACTCGGAGTGCAAGACTGGTAGTGATGACGGCACGGCAGGGCAAAATAGCCTGAACTCTTCGTGTTAGTTTTGGTGGGCGTACAACATACCTACGGGTAAGATATCATTGCCTTGCCCCGGCCCAGTAAATTCGAGCCAGTTCAGTCTCCAATAAATGCGACAAGCGACAACAAAACTGCCAGGTCGCCCAATAATGGAACTATAGATATGCTAAATAAACTTTTGCAAGTATTAGATCAGCATCAAATACACTCATGTCATGATACGTCCATTCATGCTGAATGCAAGTCATGCCGATCATCTATCGCTGCATCGCCATCCTCCAGAGTGGCACCTGCTAATAATATTGGCCAGTGTAGAAATAATGAAATTAAAAACAACGGGTTTGTTTAATTCGGACTAGGTACTGGTAAGTATAGTGCACCCTAGTATTGTATGGTTATATGGTTATATCTATGGTTGGGAGTTCGGAATTGTGTCTTTATCAGTGTTAAAACGAACTATCTACTCACATGGGCGCTTCCATGACCATTTTTCGAGTCCTGACCTGACTCACCAACATCGGCCAAATGGCGAGTTTGTGATGTTTAAGCCCACAAAGATGTGAAAGCTTGGAAATCTTAATGCCCGAGCACTTCAAGCATGGTTGATCTTGAACGACTTATGAATCATCAACAGTTGGAGCATTCAGCTCACGAAATTTGAAAATACGGGGTGGCCCAAGGTGATGGAACCGTAGATTCCTAACTTAAACTAAAAAATTATGGTTTCCTTAAGTTTGTGACGTAAAACCGCATGTCATAGCTCTGAAATTTACATACCAACTCACTCTTCGCTAGCGTGGTGGATCGTGACCTGCACCCTCTCCTTTACAGGGAAGGCCAGCTTTGGAAGAGTATTAACCGTAATTACGCTAGAACTATTTTTTATTCTGTCGTAGGCATATCGTTTCCACCTTGCATTGTATCTCGAAAGATCCAGTCAGTAAGCTCTCACGCTCTTTTTTAGGCTTATCCAAAAGCCTTGAGGTACTATGATGATGGAATGCCAGCTGATTTATATGGTTGTACCTATTAGACAAAAGCAATTGATTTCAGGCATCGCATCATACTGCAATTACTACTTTGTTCTGAAAATATCAGACAAAGCATTGTTGAGAAAAGATTTTAATCGTTGTGTAAGGTTGAAGTCTGTCGAATATATAATATTTATATTTTTACTTTAGATAGCCATGTAAACCGTAAAAATCTTAATGCTTGATTCTGGATAGAAACACCAAATATAAAACGTCAGGTTTTATTTCATCAGAGGAAGGTATTGCAAAACCACCTCGCGCATAGCAGTATCTGGCTGAGATAAAACTCTGTTTGAAGAGGCTGGCATCAAACCACATCTTCAAAGTATCAGCAGTAGTATTAAAATATTTAGACAAAGTCTCTCTCAATCAAGTTTTGGCGCAGGGCAATTTGCAAGCAGCTAAATACATTTCATCAGGTCTACCGGCATGAAGTGGTAATAACATATACGATGATTTACAATCTGTAACACAATTCATAATGCTGAATTGACAATCTAAATTGCCTTAGTGTGAATATTATTCACTGCACTTCTTGTTACGTAATATATAATTATATTTGAATGTTCATAATAGAAAACCACACTTATCTACTGTGTTTCACATAAAAGCCACATCACATCACATTGGCGTTATTTTAATAAGGATCTAAATACTTAATTATTTTAAAAGTGGCGTCACCAGGCGATAACAAACACGTCTCAATATAAGGTTCCAGTAACGGTACAGTTATTTAATAGCAGCGTTTTACCTGAAATAAAACGCATATTAAAATACTTACCTTACTGGAACCTTTCACTTAACTTCTGCCTGGTGAAAATTGAGCCAATGATCCAATATGGCGCTGCACTTTTCCAAGTAAACTAAAATGCTGCGCATCCGCCAGGTGGCGCCACTTTACAGGAACCGAGGTATAAAAGTACGGAAAAACTGGCAGGAAATCGACGGAAACGGAAATGCTATTCTCAATATAAGGTTCCAGTAAGGTAAGTATTTTAATATGCGTTTTATTTCAGGTAAAACGCTGCTATTTACCTAGTACCTACTTGTAGATACTTACCTAAGTAAAAGTTTGGTGCTCTAATGTGGGCACAATGATGCACCTAATTTTCAATCGGGATTACTTGAAGGTTGAGATATTCTAGTAGGTGTATTACTTCTTGTATACTAACCTATTTAATAATTTTCTCAAATTTGCATATGCAAACAGACACTCATTGCAGAAAATTCTTCGAAATAAATCTGAATTCTGTTTAAAAATACGACGGCTTACGGCAAGATGCGGCTTGGTTTTGAAGAAGTCTATAGAACGCCATGAAATTTTAAATTATGTGGTTGTGTCTAATACCTATACTTAAAGTGAAGACAGTGTCGAATTTGCCTTGTTACAAGGACTGGGGCACTACACCAATTTCACCATCCCCATTTTCCTGTTCAGGTACCCGAGCACCTACATAATTAAATTTTTCATTTAGAATTTTCTTAGCTTTCCACATTGTGTTGTTATCAGCATTCAGGGGCCTCAAAAGTGAATAGTGTGAGGTTTGCGAGGGTACGGGGCCCTCCCAGCAATTAACTTGCGTTGCTCATTAGCGGACCGTTTTCATTCGGCGACCGTAATCCGGCTTCGGCCAACTTTCTTTACACCTCGATTTACTGTATTGCTAGTGTTGTCATGCGGCCGGATAATCCGGGACGCCTCAGTTATGGGACGCTATGCATTACGCTCCCAAATAACCCCAACTCAATTAAAACAATGCAATTAAAATAATGAAACCAAAGATGTAGTTCTAATTTTTGCCACACGCACGTGGCGCCAGTTGCATTAAAAGTAAATGCGCGCCATTTTGGCCCATTTTCATATTATATTAGAAACGTCAAAAATTGTTTGTTGCGACTTTCCCACTAATAAACAAAAGTTTGTTTCATTAACTATTGTTTTGTTTTCTCGCAAATGTGTTGAAAAACGTTGTAAGATACACGTGCGGAAATTGGTTTTTACAAACTCGTGACTATGGTAAGCCCTCGACTTCGTGTCGGGCTTATATTCGTCTACTCGTTTGTAAAAACCAGCTTACCGCACTAATATCATAAATAACTATTTTGAGCAAATGTGTTGAAAAAGTATTGTAACACATACTAGATTAAAAAAATTAAACTAAAGAAAATACGTCACTGTAAAGTTTTTTGTAGCTTCTTCTTTACAGGTGTAATCGAAGCTACGGATCGGAGTTGTCTATTCTGAATTGTGCCGGAATGCTTGCATTTGCAGCTCTAGTGGAAAAGAGAACTTCTTTTTTTTTTCAAACTCACATACACTGCATAGTAACAGGCTTGCTATACTTATATAATATTTGACATTATGCACTTTGTGATTTCTATATGCTCAGTAGTATTTACAATAATTTGATTTAAGTATTTTTAGTGTCTAACCTCATTTGACTTGTAAAAGTGCTAAGAATAACCTATTTTCATCATAAATTATTTTGTACCTACTGCCATCGTAAAACCACAAAAGCTCTGGGTGGTTTATATATACCTACCTACTGATACCAAAGCGAGCTCGTCTACATGAAAAGGATTGACAGTCAATACAAAATACATGCTAATGTGAGTACTTATACATTTTACACCGTTAACTGTTTCCTTTTACCTATTATAGCGCAGTTTAATCATAAACGGTCAAGGTTTTATGGTCCCAAATTATTAGATAATGTCCCGTTCTTACCGCCGCAGCCCAATTTAATAGATAACGTCCCGTTTTATCTCGATTGCTTCCGCACTATCCAGCGGCTCTATGTATCACGTCCCTATTAATGTGCTGACGCTGCGTCGCAGCTGGTGATCGTGAGTCCGCCGGCTCCACGTACCGGCCGCTATTAACTATGTATGCGACTATTTATTCTGTCGTTAAACGTTCTGGATCCTCTGTGCCAGTTTTCTCTAGATGAAAATTGTTTAGTATTTAGTTCGTGTTAATATTGAATTAGCGGAAACAGGAGCATTTTTGGTTTTGTTTTGGTAAATTATGATTATTTTCACATTTATCTATTGATGGATAAGTTTGAGACCGAATATAGGTAATATAGGTTTCACAATTTTGTCAAGTAGTTTTTGGGGGTCAGGTAACAGGTCGACACTTTCTCTAATTGGCTACTTTTATTAATTCGCTTCTTTCCCTAATTCGACACTTTCCTCGATTCGACACTTTCCATACTGGACACTTTACCATTTTGATACTTTGGTACAGTCATTGATAAAATTAATAGACAAGACACGAAGTGCCTAATTCGATTCGGCAACAGAGATAAACCACCTTAAAATACATAGTACGTTGTTAAACCACCTGAACAATTTACTTTAGGCTAAAGCTTTAAGCTAAGGGTTAGTTTGATAAGATGATAATGATCAATGAAAATTTAATCTTTCGCATTTTTATGTACCTATTACTGTGAGAACTTTGTACGTTTGTTTGAAAGTTGTAGAGGGAGGGGTAAAGGGAGGTAACATTTATTTAAAAGGTTATCTAGTATTTTCATTACATTTCTCCATCATTTTCCTATATAGATAACTAGCGGCTCGCCCCGGCTTCGCACGTGTAGTGGTGGTTCCAATGGTGAAATAATTTTTGAAATCAGTAGTTTTTGAGTTTATTCATTACAAACATACACACAAAAATACAAATCTTTCCTCTTTATAATAGTGGTGTAGATGGTGTAGATAAGATTGCTGCACTTAAATACTAGTAAATAGAGGAAACAAATACTTCAACAGCAAGATTGAAAGCACGTTAACCTATTTTTACGATCGCATATCATTACCATACATTAGTCGACCTGAACCGAGGCGGCAACTTGCACGTCAAGGAACTAACAACCGGGAACCAGCTAACAGATCTGCATATGCATCGCAGTCGCATCAGCGGGTGCTAGTGTAGCTAGTCTAGTATTGACAGTAAACATCAGTAAGTGTAGTCGATCCGGTTAGGTCCCGGATGATTTATACCGGGCAAACATGGGCCCGGTTATCGCCGCCTCGCACCTGCCTTATCCGGGTGAACCGGAACGATGCACCGCACTACTAAGCCGCTTTGCCATTTTGATGCATGCAAAACGTCAGCCTTCTTAACTCACATCTTAGGGTGTGCTGCATAATTTTATGACTATATTATTTACCATATTTGAACGTAACTTTAATATTATTTCCTGGAAAATTGCCAGTTAATTAAAACGGCTAAATTGCGGGAGCAACCGCGGAGTGCCTTTAGTTCAATAATAACAATCAGTGGCATATGCATCGCAATATTGTATTAAACATTTTTGGGCTAAATGTATTTGTTGTTCACGAAAAAGAAGCTTCGTAGCGCTACGAAGATTTCACGCGTAGGCTCGTAGATAACGCGTAGCCCTCGTTACCTCGCCCCCTGCCGGCGCAGGTGAGTCGTGTTTGTACGAGAAATTATGTTCACGAGCTATCAACGGGCTTTATAATCTTTGGTTGCCAGTGATGACTTATGGCACTGAGACGTGTTCTCTTACTAGTTGGCCTTATGAGAATGAAATGAGGAGATCCGCAAGAGAACTAAAGTCACGATATAGCTTTTAGAATTAGCAAGTTGAAGTGGCAGTGGGCAGGCCACATCGCTCGTAAAACTGATAACCGATGGGGAAGAAAAGTTATCGAGTGGCGACCGCGAACCGAAAGACGCAGCGTAGGCCGGACTAGGTAGACCGATGACCTGGTCAGAACCGCGGGGAGCCGATGGATGCAGGAGGCAAGCAGCCGCTAAAAGTGGCGCTCTTTGGGGGAGGCCTATGTTCAGCAGTGGACGTCTTCAGGCTGATGATGATGAAGATGACGATATTTTATTCAAAAATACTACACTAGCGACTAGCGACAATTAAACAATCAAAAAGGCAAAGTCGATGCGATGTCGATAGAATCACACTACAAATGAATCGCTCGACGAAATTCATCAATATATTTATATTAGCTACTCTTGATATGGCACAATAAAGTGCAATTTAGCTTATCTATTCACTCAAGCATGCATATAACTGAAAGTTAACACATGCAAACAAAACCGTTTCATAAGCAAATTAAAATAGAAATAACTAAGTACTTATAAAGCCAACCGAACTAATTTACACCTGCGTAATTACCATTTATCGATAATAACGAGCTGCGAAATGCATCGTCATTTCAATTAAAAGTTCCCAACTGTTAATTTAGCAAAACAGACGTTGGCATTGGCAATTTAAGTGTTTTAATGTTGATATAAGTATTATATCTTTTCTCAAACATGCTTAGAAATGTGAGTATTATTTTTTCCGGGATAAATCGAAATTGCTGTAGGTACTGGCGAGCAGTGGCCGGCAAAAGTTGTATGAAAATCCATATCTGTCGTGGTTTAGCGGCCAAATAAATTACATACAAAACTCATATCTGTCGTGACATGGTGGAGGGGGAGGGGGCTACTTAGCTTTAATTTCCGCGCATTATTTGAAAAAAGTACTATACAAGCCTTGGTCACAACTAGCCATTGATGGACTTACGTTTATGCGCCTTGGCTTTGCCTCGGCCACATTTACACGTCCGTCCATCAATGCCTCTGTTGCTGGCCGCTGCAGTAATGTACTATTTTAATATTGGCTTGTGCAAACTTCATTTGTTCTTTAGCTTTTTACTGTACAGGGTGTCCAAGGAGATTAATGGATCAAAATATATCTGAAAATCTGGATGTAGAAGGTAAAAAGGCCCACTGAAGGTAGGTACGTAATAAGAACAAAGCTTGGAACTTTGTAATTTTTTGAGATATTTAATTTTTGTTTTCACGACTGTTTATGTTTTGAGGAATGTTATTAGTTTAAGTATGCAACAAACAAATAGCAGGCAACTAGCGTATTCAAAGCACATTCAAAGCATACCCTTATTGCGGTCACGCAAAATGTGGCTTCGAAAAAATATTAAACGTTTGAATTTTTATGATAAAGAAGAACAACTTTATACTTATGGCTTTCTCTAATAAAAACAATGATATTTTTTTATTATTAATATTTTTTCCGTACGTTTTCCCTTACGCATACACACCCTTACGTATAGGCACGTACACACACCTAAAATATTTTCGTTGTACATCCTAGGCCTATGTGCACGTAGGTATAATAGAAGGTGGATCAATTAAGATTAACAGAATAGGCCAAATAAAAAAAACTATTTTTTTCACTCTATCAATGAAGTTTGGGCATTATTTCAACAACACTACAAAACGAACCATATATGTATTAGGTACCTACAACAGTAACCATTAAACATTTACTTGATAATAAAAAAATTAAAGCGCATTTTACATTACGTAAAATTATCTACGTAACCTTTAATCAAGAGCGTCAAATATTTAAACTTCACAAACTTATCTTCAGCTAAGCACAAAGATTTCTCCTTCGAGACTTCAAATACAGTCTTGGAATAGTAGAATTTATTTAAGTTCTTTATCGTTGCATATAAAGCTCTCGAGATATAAAACACAGATTTATGGATGGTAATAAATCATAAACTGTAACGAAATATAAGCAGTTAATTTATACTATCCGATAGTTTTTTTTTGCCCAACGATCACATATATTGATCCTGGACCCTAACTATGATTCCCTGTATCTAGGGACCCAGGAACTGCGAGGACCATGGTCCCACAACACCCAGACACAGAACAAGTACTGGCGCTTTTTTTTTCCTGTGCACAAATACTTGTCCTGTCGCGGGAATCGAACCCGCCCCCTCCGTGTTATGAGCCGACCTGCTCTAAATTATGTACGATTATAGCAAGTAATGAAAACTATAATAATTTTATTGTACTTACTTTACATATTACAACATTCACGAAAAGTGGGTATTACAAGATTATTAGTTGCTCGAATGTAAGTACTAAGATGTTCGCTCGTGCTGACAAAACGCTCGATTGTTTTGAAGCCAAACAAAACAATCTTATAGAAGTCACGAGCATCAGTAAATACGAGGCTTGGTCAGACTTGAAGGGTTAGGTTAGACGACAAAAGCTCGCAGAGGTTTCACTTCGCTTCTCTTATCACAATTACGGTGCGAAGCGTAAAAACCACTACGAAATTACTACGTAAGAAGGTACCATCACTTAGGAGTAGGTACGTAGGTACGATTACGTAGTACGAAGCCATTTCACTTCGTATTGTACATAGGCACGTAATGTATACGTATAAAGTACAAAATATTAGCCTAAAAAAGTGGGTGGCGGGACATTTGGCGCGCTCTCGCGTTCTTGCATTCTTAATGGCGGTACCAACGAATGACGTATCCTGCGCTCATCTGGTTTGTAGGTTGGCAAACGCTTGGCAAACGAGAATTTCAATTACGACGTACATTTGCGTTTTTACAATATTTTACATTAATTTTTTTTTATATAGATTAATTGAGCTTAATAAATTAATGTAAGTAGAACAAACTCTATTACGTACCTACATAACAATACTCTCACATTGTGTGAAACTACCAATATTTAAGACGCTACTTACGTCGATACTATGGTGCCGTCACATCTTCCCGAGACACACGTTAGGGCCGGCGTTAGACCACGTTAATGTGGTTGAGTAGCTAAAACGGCGCAAATATAGTAATCTCGGTAGCGCTGCGGTTACATACTTGAGCTGTTTGGTGTTGAGACCCTGGGTCCGTGGGGACTGGGAGCTCATCGCGTTTCCCAAAGTTTATCAGAGCGCCTGGTCGATGCGACACGTGACCAAAATGCTGGCACTTATTTGGCTCAGCGAATCAGCATTGTAATTCAACGAGGCAATGCTGCCAGCATGTTGCGTACTCTACCTACTGGTAGGCTGGAGCATTTGGACTATCTATATAGGCCATCGCGGCTAGTATATACAGTCCATATGTTCTTTTAGTACTACTGCACTGTTCGTTTAGTTCTTTGTAGTAGGTAGTGTAGCTATTTCATTAGTTCTTATTATTGTAGTAGTTAGTTTAAAGAGTAAAGCCACATTGCCCGTAAAAAACAATATCTCACTTCATTGTGCCACAAAATACAACAGAAGTTAATCAACATGGTAAACTGTGCGCTCGAGCAACGCACACATAGACACCGCTCACCGACACGATGTCTCGGAGTCCTTCGGAGTAGTGCGAGCGCGAGTGGCATCCGCTTCAGGCACGCGTCTGTGAACTTTGTTGTGCAAAAATGGAGCAACAAAAAAAAGCTATAATAATTGTTTAGTGGACGGTTGTTTAAATTCAACATTAAACAGTGAATTGTTGTTTTTTAAGCTACCAGTTGTTTCAGAGAGGTATTTGTTTGTATTTCGACGGTTCGTTTTAACGTAACACAGAATAGTTAGGTAGGTAGGTAAGTAATTAAAGGTAGGGTAGGTCTTTCTTGGCGAGCTGGCCGCGGCCGCCGCACCGCGCCCGAGTTACGCGACTTACATAATATTTTTGTTATTATTTTAGTTGTTTTATTTCCGTTTTTCCCGTTTCATTCTCAACAATAAATCAAACAACTAGATACGAGTGTCACTACCACGATAGTTTTTTGTGCATAAGCCTAACGGCCCTAGCGCGAGCGCCGAGCGTAGGTATAAAAAGTGAAGTACATACATGTGATTGACTTCTGTTCTATTTTGTGATTGTGCTTTACACACAGACAACAGAGAAATAGCTGCTTTGTTATTTATGTGTAAGTGAATTTATCAACTTCTTTATAAAATTAGCCAGAAGGTTCAAAAAACCCTCAAAGCTGTATTATTCTTAATTTATAAAGAAAAGTGGTTGTACTAAAGCCCTGTGAAATCTAAATTGTGAATTAATTCAGTTTATATCTCAGCGCAATAGTCAGCTCTTTGTAAAAGTGGAAGTATTCGTGCACAAAAAAAAAAACAAGGACCGACGGAAAGTTATAGTCTGTGGTTCAGAGCAAAGACTTAATATATTAGCCTCTGCTTCACTCTATAATAAATTTTAATCCACTCTCCATTCGCTTAGAGGCTTTATAAAATCCCAATAGGTTAGCGATTAAGTAGGTACCTACTTACTTTATTTCATTTAGAGATAAATATTTCATGACAAGTCATTACAACTTTGGGCGGGAAATATCTATAATTAAACAGATATAATGTCTCTTATCAGCATTGATTGAATTTTAATGATGTTTTCAACGGTTATACCCCACTTCTCTCGATTCTCGGTTCTTGAGTGGCGACCACGAACCGGAAGACGCAGCGTAGGCCGGCCCCCCACTCGGTGGACCGACGATCTGGTGAAAGCAGCGGGGAGCCGATGGATGCAGGAGGCGAGCAGCCGCTCAAGGTGGCGCGCTCTGGGGGAGGCCTATGTTCAGCAGTGGACGTCTTCAGGCTGTTGATGATGATGATGATGATGATACCCCACTTGAAGGCGTACAGTATACAAAAATGGTTTTTCATCTCATCGTTGCATGAGCCGGCATTCATTTGGCCTACCTAACGTACGTCACTGGTGAAGTTTTCGGTATATTTTACTACCTACTGCAATATTTTACAAGACAGGTTCAAAACCAACAAAGTAACTCCTATTTAAACTAAGATATAATAAATACAATAAATATAAAAGAATCAAAAAGTAAACGCTCGCTCCTCGAAATCTTTGAAGTCTGTAACAATTCGCTCCAAAAACGTCAGAAATAATATACGTAAAGGGGGAGGTAATGAATAACATGCAAATGGGGCCCCTAATGAAACCGCTCCAGTGCCCCGACTCGCGCCTTCGTAAGCTCACATCACAATATAAAACAGTACGCTAAACTGAACAAAATCACGGCCACTTCCATTGCAACTATAATACTTTACATGTAACTTTTTAATCTTTCGTATATTTTACCCACAGAACTTGTTTTTTCGCATAACACGTAATATAGATGAACTGACAGCAATTCTTAATATTGTAATTGTAATTGGGTATCTCTCACGACAACACAGATTTTTCAATGCAACTAAGTCTCAAACCTAGTAATATACTATACGACAATGAAAACTAATGTGTACTCTCTGGATATTATATTAAACCAGCACCACGATCTCTGTTTCATTTGAAAAAAAAAAACAGAGCTTAAGTACTATCTAGAATATTAATACTGTTCTAGAGCCGTATTCATTTGTCGAACACAGATATGTGCATCATTATCCGCAGTGATTACCCGCATGGCGACGCGAATTATGTTCCGTCAGATATATCCGCACAGATTTTAAAATGTTAATATCATTAACCCACACGTGAAGGGTTTAATTGAGCGTAGTGCGGGTTCGGTTTATTTGATGAATAAATGGAATACATAATGTCGGGAGCGCAAATATTTAGGATCATCCTGAATTTCGGTCTCAAAAGCTCCAAGCATCAAGCGACCTATTCGTAGCCCGAGATAAAAAAAATAGCCTAAGCTTTGTTCGGGCTAACCGCTAGAGGTTTGAAAAAAATAACTATGCTGTCTTTAGGAGTGAAATTGGCGGCATAACTTCTGTCTGTTTGTAAATGTGGTCTCTGAAAACTGCGAGCACTGACAGTAGCGGCTACTAAACAAAAGGTTCTCGTCGCACTTTTATAATTTACTTAGATACCTACTTCCTTTTTCCCTTTTGAATTTTGTTTTTTAACATTTCCTTTTTTTGAAGAGCCGTTATCTCGGACGCGCCGCTTCTGCCTTCATTTTGCGTTCTATTCAAATCTGTTTTGATGTGGGCCGCGCCTTCACGGTTTCGACAGATACAAATACACCAGGCCGGCTGCTAGAGATGTAACGGATTTTTTATTTTTAATATTTCTTATGCTTACAGTCTCTTATAAAAAAAAAAGGTTTAACATATAATTAAGCCAATCATTTAAAAAGAAGCCAACGCTATTAAGGTGGAACGTTTCACTAGCGCGGCAAATTCAAATTTTCTTGCGTTCTTTTGCCAATAATAGCTTAATTATTAAACGTTTACATTAAAACTGATTTAACGTACAGAAATAGAAATAGAATGTATCAACAAATTACGATTAAAAGTATCTCCTACATATAATTGGTTCAGCGACAAATGGCAATAAACAATTTTCGTCTTAGTTTTTCAGTCTATCGCCATTTGTCGCTAAACCAGTCATAAGTAGGTGATACTTTTAATTGCAATTTATAGATACACTATATTTATTTGCGCAAAATTAGCTTCATGTAATCACGTTGAGTAACTAAGCTATTATTGGCAAAAGAACGCAAGAAAATTTGAATTTGCCGCGCTAGTGTACGTTCCACCTTAAACATAACTTGGAAGCACCATTAAACGACGCCCCCGCAAATCGTCTCTAACGGTATCTATGACCCAAAACGTCAATAAAACCAGCAGTTTTAATTACCACATCCTGTTTACAAAGTAAGAAGTATAAACATCTCGTTTAGTCTCGTTTTCCGAATAGTACTTGGAGGCTCGGAGGCCAATTTGCGGTACCAATTGACTTATTACCCTTTAAAAGTTCTGCTGCACTAATCATAGACTAGGTACCAGTTTTTAGCTCGGGAACAGATTTTAACGGCGAGTCTGAGCAGCCAGCTGTCGCCTAGAAAACTTTTAGAAGTGCTAGCTTGGCACACCCTCTGTTAAAGTTATTAATATAAATTGTCTACCTATGTAAGGCTGTAACTTTGGACTGTAACGACCTAGTAAATGTGAGTGATAAGGGGTAACTGGCTACTTTTGAATCGTTAATAGTTTAAGTTCGTATGAAATTTAACTAAATGACTCTAAAATTACAATCAAGAAAGAAAGTTTTTTTGCTCCTAACTCCACCTTCCCTCTAGCCGTAATTTTTCTTCTCACCAATTACTTTGTTTCTGCACCAGAGAGGTATTGCTTCGGGAACGTTCGCCATTTGTATTTTTTCAATATTCGGTTTCGTTTAATGCATCTAGCTCGGCGAGTAAAATGCTTTTAAAATATCGAGAGTGCAGTTGAATTCGATTTTAAAACTGTTTAAAGTCTTTCTTTTAGATTGGTCTATTTAATGTGAAAATGATGATATTTTCATTAATATCGTGATTAATATAAGGGCAAGGTAGGTAAGTCTGATTTTGAAAGGACTTGCGATCATAAGCTTCATACAGAGTGGGATTATAAATGAGCTTATATCGATTCCCATTCGATACGCGTATTACGGGGTTTCGAGGTTAATCAGCGAGTCGGTGTGAGGGAACTAATCAGTCAATCTCGCAGGAACGTTATAGCCGAAGTGAATCTGCAAAATGATGGCTTCCCGGTATAATTAATTACCCAAACTTCAATAGCTAGAGACAACAAAAGACGATTGTTTGCTTTCTGCGCCGTTGAATCGATGTCGGCCCTAAAATCCGGATAATCTCGCCCTTTGTATCTGTTTTATGAAAGAAATAAAGTTTTTATTTCCTTTTGAATTAGCTGCTTCGTTGGAAAATCTTATCTGAGCATAATTTATTTCAGTGACTGCGGATGCTTTATTTTTTTTGGTTTGAAATAATTTCTGTGAGAGTTATTAAATTGCTTGGACCTTGTTTAGATGAGAAGCTTTTTACATTTGCAAAGTTGGTACCTACCTAATATGTTTTATTTTTACAATGACTGATATACTGACATTTTTAACACTATAATTAGGTACGTCTGAATACATATTAAGTAGTCATTTTGCGTCCTTTTTATGGTTATGTACCACCGAGGGACCCGAGGATAGATTTTAGGGTCAGCGCATCTAGATCCGGAATAATCCTACAAAAAATGTAACTGAAGCATGAAATTTTATAGACAAATAAATTATTATTTTGGAGGGTTTTTAGGGGTTGCAGCCATACAAACGTGAAATGGGGAAATTTATTGTGCTACCCTTCCTCGCGTGTCTCGTCTTGTGGTCTCTTTGAAATCATGGCATAATGACATCCTGTATAATGAGAGCTACGACTAAACCCTGTACAACGCATGGCGTGATAATGTTGTTCAAAGTTAGTAGTCTTTTTTGTGAGCTGGCGAGGTGGACTCCCTAATGTTTTAAAGGTGGTAGGACTTTTCTGCAAAGTTTGTCTAGGTAGAGGTACCACCGCTTTGCCAGTTACTCTGCTGCCAAGCGGTAGTGTGCAAGCACTACTGTGTTCCGGTTCAAAAGGGCATTGTAGCTAGTGCAATTACTGGGCAAATGAGACTTTATGATCTGATCTCGCAGTCTACAAATCTTATTACTAGACTCGTGATGCCCCAGGATGACGTGTGCAATGCAGTGTCACGCAAAACTATATTAATTTAGAGTTCCGAGTGATACTGCAATCTGTTATGGGCAGCCGTGACGCTTAACAACAGGCGAACGACTAGCTAGTCGTTTATTTACATAAAAAGAAAAAGTATTGTTATAAGAAAATTCGTGTCCAATAAACTGTAACAGAGGTAACCGCGGGAGGCAGTCACTTTGTTGTGCAAAGCTAAAAAGACTGGTCTGCAGATAACGGGCCGAGCACAATGGTCGCTCTCCCGCCCACCACCAAATATGAACTCTCATTGTCTACTTAATTACAACGGGCTTCGTACAATAATCTTAGGAGTACTTGAACTCGTGAGTTGTATAGAGATTGTATAGAGTCATTAGAGGGCACGAAGAAGTTATAAAATGAGTTGATTCCATTTATAGTTCCTTTTAGAAAGCGCAGTGCTTTTACAAACTGCATTCTTTCATTTCCACTAAGAAAAATGCTGTGACCACCATTTTTGCTAAAATTGACATTGACGGCGCAATGGAGTGCTACGTAGTAATGCATGAAGTTTATGTGTATCATAAAGATAAAGAACTTACCTCTATTATAGAGAGATCAGTGAGATAAGGGCAGATATAGCAGAAACAAATACCCATAATTTTTACTATCGGTATTAGTTCCTATCCCTTCCCTACTAATAAATCCTTACTAAACTATACGTATAAGGTACCTACGTAAAACTGAAGCCTTTAAAGGCGTAAAATTAATTAATCCTGGCGAAACCGGGGTGGGCCAGCTATACGCCGGTAGGTTAACTGAAGCCTACTGCTTATGCGAATGCAAAACGCGAGACGATCATTATATTCATTTATTTCGAGCTGCACCACTGTGTCACACTGTGCAGCGGGTGTCTTTGAGATATGGCTGGTACACATTCAGAGGCTGTCACACACAAATAATATTTTATCGTGAGAGCACTGTTTTCTCGTTACGACGGCAATTATTGTGAGAGAAGAGGTAATGTCAGTAGGCTATGCGAGTGGGACGTCAATCAAAACGTTCTATTAATATGGTATTGTGCCGTATTTTTGTGATAAGTACGTATATGTACCATATGTATGTGTATTTGTATTATGCGGATACTGAGTAGGATATGTGAGAATTATAACCCCGTGGTTCTTGCGTGTCATTCTAGAGACTGCACAATGACGGCCAAATAATGCAGGTGATTTCATTGCATTTTTTGTATAGTATCGGGAAAAATTATCATGTCGTAGCTAATATAATTTTTGATTTATATATTTATTTATAGCACAGCCAAACCATGTACAGTAAGTATGATCATACACGTAATTATACTCGTTTCAATCACCATGTTAATATTTTTTCTCATTTGTTTTTCAAGACAAGGACTGCTCTGAAACTAATAGGGTTGGTGTCAGTTATATACTTTGATACATTTTATTATTTTTCTGCTCACGGCACAGAACTTGCCATATTTACACTAAGTATGGCTCACGGTTTTAATCCTCTTACATTTTTATATTTTTTTTTTATGCGACTGAATGACGTGACGAGCTAGTCGTTCATCAGATGTTAAACGACACGGCCGCCCATAACAGTTGCAGTGTCACTCGGAACTTTAAAACAATAAAGTTTCGCGTGACACTGCACTGCGCACGTCATCCTGAGACATCACACAGTCTAGTAATCAGATTACTAGACTGAGTGATCAGATCATAAAGTCTCATTTGCCCAGTAATTTCACTAGCTACAATGCCCTTCAAACCGGAACACAGTAGTGCTTGCATACTACTGCTTGGCGGCAGAATAACTGGCAAAGCGGTGGTACCTACCTAGACGAACTTTGCAGGAAAGTCCTACCACCTATTATCGGTGGCAAACGATAAACGTTCCACTTAATAGTAAGTGGTTACCGTCGATATGCATCAGTATTGAGTAGTGTAAGGTAAAGGGAAAAAGACGAATACGCAGTAAAAAAACAATTGTTAGGGCTTTACGAGCATGCAGTATTATTTTTGGAAATCTGAGACACTAAGAGCGTTGGTAGGCGTTTATAAAAAGATAAAGTTATAAAAAGAAGTACCTACCTACCATAAATACCATAAAAGTAGGTATAGTCACGAGTGAATAGGTATCTTCTAGGCAAGTATGTACCATCGTAGACCGCGTCTTCATGTTCCATCAGGTGAGATTGCGGTCAAATGCGGGCCTATTTAGTTATATACTTATATATAAAAGGTATATATAATTCGCAGTAAAAGCTGTAGCATAATATCGGAAACTAATAAACAGAAAAGTGTCGACGAATATAGTAGCTCATAAAAATGAATGCATGTTATCGAGCATAAAAACAATAATGAAAATATAACGACACGCGTTTAATTCCGGATAACACATGCACAAGATTTCAAGTGTCCGCAGATAAAATATTATGATCCCTGCTAATAAAAATAAAAGGTTCTCGATAACAATAATTTTAAATTAGATCAATTTAGGACGATAACGGCTCCAGTTATTATTTCCATGGCGGCGATAAACCTTGTAAATGGTTTTCCAAACGTTCGGGGGTGCGCGGCGAGGCTTTTTATTAGGGTATTTGTCAAGATATTCCTCGGCTAAAAGGGACTATAATCGAAATTTTTACGTTTGGTTACCATACGCCTGGTGCTCTAGCTGACTCTACTTATTGTCACAAGGAATCATTTAATACTCTCTAGAAGTACAAGGAAACTACCACAGAGCAAGAAAAAAAATACGGCTGCGCCCCGAAAGAGGCGAAAGTATTAAAAATAATTTTGTGCCGTGCATGTAAGCACCGAGCAAGCATCGAGCTCTTACTCTAATGTCAAGAACATTCTATATTATTTTCATCTGGCGCAGGTGTGAATTGTATGAAAAGTGTTGAGCAAAGCGTGTCATCGGGGTGCGAGAAAAAACAATTATTTGCATCATAATGCATGTATTTGAGTTGATACTCCTCTGTTTTTGCATCGATTTAAATATATACAGTTCATGTCAGAAGTTCTATTGAATGGGACAAGCGCCCTCTGCCTTTGTTTTAATGAGAAGTATCTATATAGTCACTGTTCAGTGTTCAAGTATTGCTTTCAATGTTCAAGCCGCGAGTGAATAGGTATCGTCTAGGCAAGCATGTTTCCCTCCAGTCGGTTTAGTCCACTTCTTAAATTGTCCATATATACTATCGTAAACCGCGTAGTCACTTTCCATCAGATGAGATTGCGGTCAAATGCGCGCCTATTTAGTTGTAACAAAAAAAAAAGAAGTAGGTGTATAAATTTCATTATGTATCAACCGTCATCTAGTAAACATTTCAGAGATCCTTATGGTAGACTATGAACGAACACAGTTCTTTTGTTTGGAGTGGAGTTTTGGATGTAAAATAATCACCAGATTTTCTTAAGTCTGGTTTAATGCGAGTGAAATGATAAAGATGCTCTTTTGTTTTAAAAATACTCCTTAAAAATATAAGCCTGTTTAAAATGGTACAATAATAACTTAAAGACACTATACCTATCTTCTTGCCACTCCTATTATACATGTCCCTTGCAGAAACAGCCAATGGCAACCACCTGGCGTCGATAACGATACCATAATTAGTTCCAAATGCATGAACAGGCACAGATTTAGTACCCAATTAGCGAGGATCGTGTACACACAATGATTTCATTAAACATGGAGATTTGCGTTGGAGTATGATGTATGCTGTAGCTATAGGCACAGATCAGTACAGGCGTACCTACAATTAATTGACAGGTATAAACCATTGGCTAATATGTGTAACCAGGCCATCACTAAATTGTGTTGAATGTGGGTAGCAGTTGTTCGGTATTGGCCAGATTCGAAATTCGGCAGATTCCCTATTCGACAGATTCGTAGATAGGGCAGATTCTTGAATTGGACGGATTCGCTATACGACAGAAATGGTACAGTTATGCACAAAAGTATAAATTAATGACTATTTTCGATATAATGTATTCAGTTGTACAGGACAGATAGAATACCTACTATGAAACAAAATGTTCACATAACCTGTGTGATCGATGTCATTTCACTGCATTTAATTTAAACGGGATACATCTAATAGGTAATAGACATTTTTTAGTTAGTATTAATTTCATCATCACCTTCACCTTCATCTAGGTATAAGTCACTCTAGTCTGCTATTGGACATAGGTATTGCTTCTCTCACACCACTGACTGAGCACGATCTCTTCTCAGAAAAGCACGACTTGAACAAAAAAGAGCCGTTCTCGATTTGACCGTATTTTATTTACTTTTGTGTAAGATGTAATATGATATCTCTATCATATTTTGACTGGCCTGTTAGCTCAGTTGGTAGTAGCTCTGCCTTCTGAACTATAGGTTGTAGGTTCGATTCCTACCCAGGACAAACATTTGTGTGATGAACATCGATATTTGTTCTGTGTCTGGTTGTTATATTGTATTCTATGTATGTATTTACAAACAAAAAAGTATCTAAGTATTGTATCAGTTATCTGGTTCCCATAGTACAAGATATGCTTAGTTTGGGGCTAGATGGCGCTGCGTGACATGTCCCACACATATTTTATTTATTTATTTATCATTTGAGCATTGATACGATAGGATTTCCAAATCTAACTATAAGTAATAATAGTGATATTGATTGAAATTGATGATCTCAATTTTGGAGCAGACGCAGTCAATAAATAATACTTCCAAACACATTGACTTAAAACTCTATTTCGCTTACTAAAACCTTGCGCGAAATGCCGCTGCTTGTAGTGTTATTTTGTGTTTTGTTTCTCCATATCAAATTTGATATAAGCGAAGATAAAGCAAGACACTTAACTTATTCCACTTTGGCCGGTTTGAAGGGTATTGTAGCAAGTGAAATTACTGGGCAACTGAGACTTTATGATCTGATCTCAGTCTAGTGTGTAGTGTGATGTCTCAGGATGACGTGCGCAGTGCGGTGTCATGCGGAACTTTATTAATATAGAGTTCAGAGTGATGCTGCAATCTGTTATATGAGACAGCCATGGCGCTTAGCATTAGGCGAACGACTAGCTCGTCACATTATTCGTTTACATTAAAAAACTGATTATTTGAATATTAGCTGCCACATCGATTACACATATCCGTTTAAAGTGGTCCTGGGCGTCCAAGCCGTGGCGGCAAACGAGCCGATATGTCGTCGGTTGCCGGATCTGGGACAGCCAATTTCCGGGACACTTCCGCACAGAGTCGCGGCCACGATTAGTGCACCAGATAGATACAACCGGGAAGTGAGCTTCTAACGGTATCTGAAAACAAAGTTTGCGCTGATTTGTGGAAAATGTTCCTGCATTTCTGCTTATTCCAAAGTACTAAGAAGCTAGTAAACTTAGTAAACTACCTATTATGATGGCCACACTGTCGCTTACCGTCGGTCGAGTTGGTGGTCAAACGTAAATCTATTACACCTAAAAATAAAAATCTAGTACTTTACTAGCACATATCCTATAAAAATGTCGTAAGGGGTCATCCTTTTTTTATATAAGTATAGGATCTGTATTTACTAGCTACTTAGGAATAAGCAGAAAATAAAAAACGCTCAGTGCGAAGGTAAAAAACACTGGTAAAGATTTGTAGTTTCGTATAATTACTATACTACAAATCTTGAAACTACATCAGCTAATAAAGCATATTCTACTTGACATAGAACAAACAAGCAAACCAGTTGTTTTCGTGACTATGTATGCAAACTACTTTGATGCTTGCAAACCTATACGGCACGACGCAAACGGGCCACCGACCAAAGCTACTGGTGCCACAAACAGTTCACATACTTTTTCATACATTTTGTAGGAACTCGCCGTATACGTGCATCATGTGGTCGGTGGCAGCCACGCGCTACAGTTGTGACCGCGACTCGCTACTTACCACAAAAGACGCCGATACTCGCCACTGACGCGCGCGACTGAGTCAGAACCGTGAGTTTGCACAACAGAGAGTGGGATATACAATGTGGCGGCTTCCAAGCACCAGTAGCTATGATCTGTGGCCCGTTCGCGCCGAGCCTAACTGTACAGACTGAAACTTAAACACCAAGACGTCATCACAACTTTGCATCAGTATGTCTGGCAGACTTGCTGAATTCAAGTGGAGAAATAATTAAAGTACCTACTAAGTATTCAAAACAAGGCAACGTAGGTAAATATATTTAAGGTTTTAATTAGACGATCCCATTCGGCGAAAAACTAATTAGGTCTGACAGAGGATGGAGAATTTAGCTCGGTAATAGGCAGTGACGTGTGAAGTAATAAGTATATTTCGGGTATTATTTAATTAGAAATTAATTTTTCAGATCACGATTTACGTAGGCGCTGCAAGCTTGTAGATATTATTTGATGTGCTTGTAGCTCAAGCTACAAGCACATCAAATAATATCTACATTTGATACAAACATCGAGATAAACGTATTGGCAGAATCATGGCACGGATATAATAATGAGAATATACATACCTACGTTTATAACTTAAAGGTTCTAAATTTTTATTTTTTTAAGCCAAGTGTAAAATATCAAAAGAGCTTTCGACAAAAAAATATTTAGGCAATAGTAGGATCAGTAATAGAATGGTTATGATTATGGCTTTGGAATTGATATGTGAGCCTTGTATTAACTAAAGTTTATGCCGATCGTGGTGCAAACTCTTATTAAAGTAGGTCAGGACAGCATCTATCATTAAGACTGATTGGTGCTCTCTTGGTGATATCATAAGATGCTCGCAAAGTATATATCTCAAAATGTTAATATATTTATATAAAGGAGGCATCTAACATCAACTCAATTTGTGGTAAATAATGACGACAGGAGTTTTTAGCAAAATAATTTAAAATGCAAATAAGACAACCATTGCAATTCCTGAATAAACGTTAAAATGTATCAATGGTAAAAAGTTCCCTTCTCACTGCGGACTCGCGAAGACAACCGCGCTACTTTGAATTAATAAGCAGATGCTAAATTTAAATTTAATGAAACAAGTTTATACCAAAGCTCAGTTGTATCTATCCAGTACCTACACAGCGGCGTGCCAGCGTCCTTTTTTCCTTCAAGATATTTTGTAGATATTATTTACAGTAAAAGTCCTCTATTTTTCGGACAATGTTTGAAAGAACAACAGAAAATGTTCCACCAGAGGCACCCGGGGTTTTGACGGAATTTTCCCATGGGAATCGTTGGTCTCAGCAGAACAAGCAAAAACCAAACATGCAGTTTTGGGAAAGTATATGATTTTTTAAATCCAAATTAGTCCAACTGCTTTACTTTGAAAAGTGAACACAAAAACACGCTTCTTCTCCTCCCTTCTCTTCTTCTTTTAATAATATTAGTTTTTACACTTGCCATAGCATTTTCAACCATAGTATATATATATATGCAGTAGCATACTTTGACGGAAACGAAATTATTCCTTTAACTGTAATGTATTTATTCTACGGCATGAAACAGTGCGTATGCTTTACGTAGATTTGTTTGGCAAAATTAATTTGAGTCTCGGATTAGATAAGTGATGGTTAAATGAGAAATTAATTCAATAAATCAGTTGGGTGCCGTTGGCAGCGGCAATATCTGTCGGGGTCTGCCGAATAGGGATCCATAGGCAAGTTAATAGACGCAGATTACGTAGATTACATTTCATAGTAATGCGATGAACAGATGACTCGAAATGACGTCGGGTCCTTTCAAAGTAACCTCATTAAATGCTTGAGAAAATATTAAACAACTGGGTGAATTGTTTAAATATGCATATGCGTGCTGTACCTATGTCCAATTTTGATACAACATGGAAAAAAACATGAAACTATTCTTGGTCGGCATAAATTAAAAATGTGTCAAGTTAGAATTTTGAAATATTCTAAAATCGGTCCGTAGAATAATTTGGTTTGGAGGATATGCTTTCAAAAATAAGGTTTGAATTGAATAACTAGGTATATTTATATTTTGCTAAAAAAGTGCACGATTTAGGTAGGGAAGGAGGTAAGCGCCCTCTTTCTTTCATGGTATCATACTTGCGTATGTTACGTGTCACCTATCTTCTATATCTATATGTCTACACATACATATAATAAAACTGTATCTGGGCATTTAAACATTGGATATTTTGATTGCATTACACTTCTTTATCGATATACAGTAAAAGACAATTAACAATAGTAGAAGAATTATTTCAATATCTTGTTATTCAAATAAATCCATGCGACCTTTTCATGGCATAAGATAACGGCCGGCCTCCACAGTGCAGAGCTGTGTAGATATAGGGAATCACGTGACGTTATCCATATCCATACGCTGCAATAAAACATAGCCGGCAACTTCGATGAACGCCTGCAACGAAGACGAAGCCACTATACTAATCCTGTCGAAGGGAAGAGAGAAGGGAAAGGGGATATAAACATAATAGAAGGGACGCAGGCAAAGCCTGCCTTTCTTCGCCGGCCAATCTATTCATCCTTTTCCCCTATCTTTCTATCTTTTTCTCTTCCCTTTACCTTCCCTCTTTCCATGAACAGGCTTAGGGCGTAAAACTAATTAACCCATGCGAAGCCGGGGCGGGTAGTTAGTCGGAGAATATAGGCATAATCTCCTCACACATAAATTGTGTGCGATTTCTTTAATGGTACCTACGTACTAATAAGGATACGCAGTTGTGTCACGGACGTAAAGGCGAGTAAAGGGTTAGCGTTTTATTTGAATGTAACAATCATAGACTTAGGGCAACGAAAAAATTCTACGTCTGTGGTAACAATAAACGCTTGCTAACAAAGCAGTTACCAATCATCTAAAGCGTCTATATGAAACAAATTGACGTTCATATAAAATGGTATGGCAATAGCTAGATTGATTACCTGCTAATACAATCAGCAAAACTATATGTGCCGGAATATCAAGTACCTACCTATAGGGTGGGGATAAAAGCACGATCTAATATGAATCGCCGGATATTTCAATTGTCAGAAATATGATTCTGAAGCCTTCGGACTAATTTTTCACACAAAAACAATTGGTTTGTGTTAAGCCGGAGCGAGGTCTGTATATAGTCACTTGGGCGTTGCATAGTTAAAGTTAGACATTCACTTACACAAACGATTGATTATAACTACATCTGGTGAACAGCTAGCATACTCACGTAATTTTAGTCGAATAATTATAGAGTTCATTTCAACAGAATTCTTAAGTTTCTACTGACTTGATTGAGAGGGTGTTGAGATAGTGGAGATAAACATTATAAATACCCTCTGCTGGGACTTAATTCTTTATGCAATTAGGTATATCTTGTAAAAACTTTAAAGATTTTACACAAAGCGTTCTTTTTTCGGATATGATATAATATAATAGTTAAGTGTATTCACGCACTATAAACCACCCGTCTAAATCCCGCCTACGACCACCTATTGGCATTTCACGAGGTGTGCTCAAATATTTCCAATCTGGGTCAGCGAGTCGCACCGAGCGGCGCGCAAAATGTTCACCGGCACAAAATGATTCATGGAAATTGCAGAGTAATTGAAAAAAATACGTTATTGCCATTTGACGCATTGCCGTGGGATGTTCTGCTCACCACCGGTAAAATTGTATCCGATCCAATCGTTATCTATCACGATTTTTCGTACTAGCAATCGGCTGCGTCGTGGATTAGAGATGTTGATGAATGTAGGGGTGGTATTTTCTAGCTGACTTGGCTCCATAATGTACATGAAGATAATGTTTGGATGACTTCGATTTGACTGTCAATAAGATGCGATTGTATGTATAGACAATACGGAATGCAAAAAAATATTTTTTTTTTATGATACAATGTTTTAATTTGATATTGTTGATGCGTACACGTAATTCGAAGCAATTTATGATAATATCTCATAGAAAAAGAGGAAACATACCTATTCGAGTTATTTGGAAAGCTATATCGGCAAAGTACCGAAACATAAAGCTTCTCGTTCGTGTGCAGATATGTTGTTTACCGAATCCTTTTTGCTTTCACGCATGAATAGCTCCCACTCGGCTGGTTCACCGAATTCTTTGCGATAACTCCCAAACTTTCTCACAGACTAGTCAAAGAAAACGACAATCTTTTGTGTTCCTGAATTGTCTCTATAATGTTTCGAATGTGAAAGGATTGATCGTTTCAGTTCGCTTAATTTTGTTCACTATTTCTAATCTTCTTTCATCTATGAAATCTATCATGATTACCTACGCGGGAGCCAGAGTAAAAATTAGAAAAATTATCTGCATGTAATATTAACCTATTATTAACCAGTATTTTTATAATAATATAGCAGACCTAACCTGGCTTTGCACCAGGTTATCTAAACCATACAGGGATCTTTCTCGTACGCACTACCTTTTTTTTTTACTTAAATTGGCCTAGCAGAATTATATAGTGACGCTCCAATGTTTCACGTTTTTTTTTCGGGATATAAGTAACCTATCCTTTCTTGATCTCCGTATTGTGTAAATAACCTCATCCAAACTGGTTTTGACGTCAAAGTCACACAAACATACAGACAACGTTTCTTTTTATACATCAGTAGGCGTAGGAATTTAAATCCTCCTCAGTTATTTCTATACGATCGTTTGTATAATAACTTCTCTCTACATAAAAGACTAACACTAGCTTCAGCTTTAGGTAATGCGCCATTTTGTCCCCACACTCACCTGTGAAAGTGCTTTAAAGGGACTGCGATGCGATTTGGATAAAAAATACATTGGATGAATTGGAAGTAGTCTTTGAGAAGCACTTCTACGGACCGGGCCGGGCGTGTTTGCTCACAGCGCGAGTTCGCAAATGCTACTGATTGCTTGTTTGTACTGCGAAATTTTTATTTCCGTAGTTCAACGCTAAAGCCCGCATTGGAATTTGGATTACTACAACTACTTTTACCAAACAGATTTATGTAACTACTGAATGTGCAGTTTTAAAGTTTTTTTTATGTAATCGAATGACATGACGAGCTAGTCGTTCGCCTGGTGTTAAGACCCACGGCCGCCCATAACAGATTGCAGTGTCACTCGGAACTCTAAATTAAAGTTTCGCGTGACACTGCGCACTGCGCACGTCATCCTAAGACATCGCACAGTCTAAAAAAGTTTTCTAGACTGTGAGATCAGTTCGTAAAGTCTCATTTGCCCAGTAATTTCACTAGCTACAAAGCCCTTCAAACCGGAACACAGTAGTGTTTGCACACTACTGCTTGGCGGCAGAATTAGATCTGCCATTGCAGTGTGGCCCAGATAAGCTCCTTCGTTTGGCATTCTATTGGAATATTTAAGCAATCATTACCTTTTATGATCGCTGGTAAATATAGCATGGCAGTGCCAAGCTCGTAATTGCTTTCCGTTGCAAACTGTATTCTATTAAATGCGATTATTCTGGAAAATTAGAATACTACTTGGTACCTATATAATCAGAGTTTTCCAGTACCGAATTGGTCGTTTTTCTATACAACCGTTATTTTTGTTATCGTAGAATCCTGTTGGAATCGGAAGATATTCCGAGGCGAGCCCGTATCGACAAGCGGCTTAGTTTAAATTGAAACATATTGGCAGAGAAGGCAATCCTTACCTTACGTTACGTGTATGTGGAGATGTACCACAATCTGCAGTCAATAGAGGTTTGGCCGGGTAGTGAGGTTACAAAAATGTTTTGTTTACAGTCAATTTTATATCTAAACCGTCAATATTTGCTATTTTATATACAGTGTTTATTATAGCATTTTGAAAATCTCCATGAGTTGTTTTTGAAACATAATGAGTAAATAAATAAATTAAAATTTTTAGAACCAAATTATTTTATAGGGGAAACACAATAATTATTGAAATATAGTAGACAGATGTTTTTTTTGCAGGAAAAAACTTAAACCTTTAAATGTTATGATGGGTAAACGTTTATTTGTAGCTATATCTAGTTATTTGAATTTTTTAAAGGATTTTTTCGTCATATCAAATAAATTGTGGGCCGGATATGCATTGGCCGGATCATGAGTGCAGCTCTAACAAATGTATTGTATAGCACCATCTGTTCAAATAAAGTACTCGTGCCGTAGGAATGCCCAGTCTAGATGCTACGCAGAATAACAGAGAGCTACGCTCACGGAATACTTCACTCAACTGTGATCTGTATTATTTACTTTCATAAAATAGCCGTCTGTAGACGTATTTATAATTACATTAATCTGCCTGCTGTAAAGACCTGTGCAGTATGTTTCGTCAGCCAGGTTCAATAGATAATACGAGGAACAAGAAGATGGCTATCATGGAATGGGTTTCAAAGATGTAAACCAAACTTTCCCTTAATAAACATTGCGTTTAGTGTAAGAATAAGTAGGTACTTATTTTGCCTTTTACTTTTTCTATCTTTGTAAGAAGATGGTTGGTAACAACCACGTAAATAGCTACCTCTTTACAGTTAATGCTTTTACAAGGACTCGCGAATTCTTTTGACTGCTACACATAAACAGCAACTGTGCAAAAAACGATACCGTTGATCTAGTAGTGGTAGTGGTAGTTCTCTCATTATATTGCAAATGAGACTTTATGATCTGATCACTCAGTCTAGTAATCTGATTATTAGACTGGGTGATGTCTCAGGATGACGTGCGCAGTGCAGTGTCGCGCGAAACTATTGTTTTAAAGTTCCGGGTGACACTGCAACTGTTATGGGCGGCCGTGTCACTTAACATCAGGTAAACGACTAGCTCGTCACGCCATTCAATCACGTAAAAAAAAAAAAAAAAAAAAAAATCCTAACATAAAATATGTAACCACAAGAATGCATCCTTATTTGAATTAGGTATTAAATACTTTATTTGCATATTGCATTTCATAACAATTCCAGTCACCTCTTTAAGTCGATGATGGTACAATCAATAAACTTGATGTAGGATCAGATGGGAATAGATAACTCCACCGCATTATCTCAATGCTCGCTATACGTCCCCGACAACTAGCTCCGAGCGCGCGCGCACCGGCTGCTCGCGCCGGCTACCGCACGCACTAACACCGCTCACTATGCCCCCACGTCGCACGCACTCACTATGCTCAACGCCTTGGTTGCGCTCCAGCCGGAGTTGGACATATTTCACACCAATATAAAATTATTTGTCAGTATGTATATCCAGTTTTTAAGTACCTAATATTTTTATAAGTCGCTTCTGTAAAGTAATAATAACATGCCTATTTGTAACAATACTTTATAATCCACTCCGGTGTTATGACCCTGAAGCGTTTGGTTTTATACTGTAAGCTTTTTGTGTAATTGAAATAAATAAATAATAAATGGGACTGTGATTAATTCATATTTGGGATTGGATAACCATTTTTGAAAAAAAGGAATCCATTTAATGGTTACCGTTCGGGACTAACCAAAATCACAGAAAGAAATACCCTAACTGATACTACTAGAACATGAAATTATTTTGTGACTCGCACTCTATCTCAGCTATAAGTTATAGAGTTTCAGTCAAAAATATTTTATTGCACTTCCTATTTTGCTGAACGGCGCTCACTATTCCACGTGGTATGAATATCAAATTATGTGCAGCTGGAGCGAAGCGGCGCACTATTTTATTTTGCTTTGTACATTCATAGTTAGGTGCACTGCCATGAATCAGAATTCAAAATGAAAATAGACACAGATTGATGGTTTGAACTTGTAATATGTTTTTTGGTAGAATGGGCACTTTATTATCTCAAGGAACAGTGTCGATATTCCTAAAGTAGCGGAGTGTATTGTGTTTGTAGATTACATAAGCTATTTTCAAAATTTAATTTGATTTTCTTCTACAGGGTTATTTTTATTTACCTCAAAATTTTTACGTTATTATAAAACAACGGGCGGTTTCGCCCGCGAATAAAAAGTAGCCTATGTGTTAATACAGTGTACAGTATAAGCTATCTTTATTCCAAATTTCACCCAAATCTGTCTAGCCATTTGAGTGTTAAGGAGTAACAAACATACGCACAAACACACATACAAACTTTCGCCTTTATAATATTAGTGTGATAGTGTGATGATATCACTTGAATTAACGACATTTATTTTTCAAAGTTTTTTTTATGAACTTTATATTTCTGTCCATAGTTAATCTTTTTGCCCGTTTTAATCTTTTTAGTAGAGCCAGAGGGTACCGGGCTTATTATTTTGTTTCATTTCATCGAATATTATTTTTTCTTTGCTTTTTGGATCTAATATACTTGAGTTGTCTATGCTTCCCAGAGTTGAGAGAATCAGTAATGAAGTTTAAATGGAAAAGCGTAGGGTTATCACAAAAGTAGCTAAGAAAATTGACGAGCTTTGAGACGACGCTCGACATTACTGTGTTTTTAAAGTTGCGCACGCTGCTAGAGTACGCGGTACAAACAATCCGCCGAGAGTATTTCTACCCCAAAAAAACACGTAGTATAAATTTAATCACTGTTGCAGCTAGTTCAGGGATTTTATTCAATATAAAAAGATTACTCTCAATAATTTCAACATTTATGACGCGGAACTAGAAGAAAACATATGAGTATTGCGTTGTTATTTTGAATTTGCTTTTAAAATCTTCAAAATCATTACTTCTCATTAGGTACCTACTAATTATTTGTCAAACATTTTTGGCATTGTACTTGATCACAGATTAGAGAATAAAACAATTGACTATACTGTATATTTGACTTGCCCCTGGTTTCACGTACGTTTGTCAAACTCATGTTAACTTAACTTTCAAATACTATATGCTCATTGGTTGACGATATCCGCTAATCAACAGGCAACCAAAGAGCATTCAGTATTTTGAAGTTGACATGAGTTTAACTTAAACAAACGTACGAGAAACCGGGGGTTAGTATTTTTCACTGGGTATTCAAACCCCACTTACCCAGCTACACTACATGGAAGGAGAGCGACACCGTGGCAACCCTACTCGACTCTCAGTCCTACTTATAGTCTATATTGTTTGTATTGGCGACGTTAAGTTTCATGAGTACGCACTTGGTATCCGAGATACAAGCGGCAATAAATAACTGACCCGGAAGGGACAAAGGTACAAGTATCGTCCAAATGAATTGAAAAGGCCTCATACATAAAACAAGAACTTCCTCAGTTACACTTGGATAACACCTCGGTTTGCGTGAATCACGACGAAAAATTTACATATGTAACTGTGGCTTCGGATATTATGGCCTTTGTAAACTGTTTCGTAATATAGGTCAAAGGTAGAGATGTAAGATATAAGAAAGTCTTTGTCATAATGAATGGTTATTGCTTTTTCTTTGTAATTTCCGTGATATATTTGGAAACTGACATGCACATGTCCTAATTATTTGTAATAAAACTTGCATGAGTCCAGCTTGAATAGGGTAAATGATTATCTTTTCAATGCATTTAGTATTGATCTTATAGAAACTAAAATATCGGGTTGTTTATCGTTGACTAGTCTAGTCTTAGACCACGCTGGAAATATATCTATTTTAGCTGGAAATAGTTGTGTAGGCACCTATATTAATTTACTCCATATAGGCTTGCCTATAAAGAGTATATAACATGTTTAACTGGCCTGGTAGCTCAGTTGGTACCAAGTAACTCTGTCTTCTGCGCTGTGAATTATGGGTTCGATTCGTACCCAGAACATTTGTATCTTGAGCATTGATGTTTGTTCTGTGTCATTATTCTATACCAGTTATCTGGTAGTATCTCTCCGGTTGACTTGGGCCACTTCTGAACTTGACCATTTACAAAGATTTATTTTATTTATAAAAAGCGTGATGCGTGGTGCAGGAGCATATCCTCCGTCTCCATCTTTATGCAGAAGCGTAGTGGGGTAAACACATTATTTTGGACACCGTTGGTGAGAGCAAGGTACACAGTAATATGTACAAACCACGTCACGTTTATGGATGCTATACCAAAGTAATCAAAACACTCTACCCATTACTGATAGTTTATTTAAACGCCCCCCATAAGGGTGGCAGCACACAAGTGTAAACCACCAATGCTTTTACGTTGTTATGCACCGTCGGCGAACGCTGGCTCCCCATAAATTGCGATTTATCGCTAACCTGCCGAACTTTTTGGACGCCTCACTCACCGCCCCAAAGGAAACCTTATTTTATTTAACTTCTTTATTCACTTCTACGGTGAGGTTTCCGTATCGATAAAAGTTAATTTGTGTTTGGTGCGGCCGAGTGGGGTGAGATGGAATAACAGAATTTATAGCTACATCCCAGTTCAGGAACTAAATGAAAGAAGAGGACAAAAGGTCGGTGAAACTCACGTCCTGTCGGTTCCGGTAACACCTAAACAACTGCTGCGTGTAGGTTTATCTGATACCTTAATATACATAGCTGGAGTTATTTCCCGACAAACTTATCTTTGCGGTTGTACATATACAAGTCGTATGAAAATAACTACTAAGTTAGTTTTGATAAGGTACTTCTACATAAGCTATACAACCTTTATTTGTGCAAAATTTTAAGGTTCTAGGTTAATGGGGAGTACCATTATAGATTTTGATGCACCGATAAGATCAGCCATTTTGCTTACCTGCGGAAGTTAGGAAGAGAAATATTGAATAGAAGGGGATGAAAAAATGGCGGGTTTTAATATTGTTACTCAATAACCCAGCAGTCGTTATACTGCCTCTATTATAGTTTAGGAGCTAAAGCTAGTTTACTCTAAGGTGAAAGCTGAAAATATGATATTTTAATATATTTCACCTTGTTGGTACCAGGTATATTTACGCGCATAGGTATTTTTATATTTGAGTTTGCTCAAATTTATTATTTGAGGGTTAGTTTAGCCTTGATGATAAACTATGTCATATAGGTTATACCTATGTACCTACTATGTCGTATAGGTTATACCTATACGACATAGTTTGTCTTCTTATTCTATATATATAATTTCAGTATATAATAAATAACACAAAATATAGTGGCACTGAGACACTTTTTTATTATACCTTTGTTGTAGTTTATTAGGTATTTATTTTTAAAGTTCCGAGTGACACTGCAACTGTTATGGGCGGCCGTGTTGCTTAACATCAGGTGAACGACTAGCTCGTCACGTCATTCAATCGAATTAAAAAAAAAACGTAAACATTCATCTGGTAAGCAGTCGCAATGATTTCATATGCCTCGGTAGTAATCAATGCCTCTTAGTAAAAATGATCTCTAGCTCTACTTCAGCGCAATGCGAGCACAGGTAGCTTCGGCGCCAGCTTTCACCAAAACAGACCAATAAACGTCGTCTGCGAGACAACTCCGGGGAAAACGATTATTTATCCAACTTTGTATTTGATAAACGTATCCATGTGTGCGTGAACTCACCTGCTTCACCCCTCGCGTATGGATATAAAAAGTTGATAAGTTGGAGCCAATGTTTGTCTTGACTCAGATTTAAGTTGAATTTAGTTTATGATATTTTCTGAGAATTTGTTAAATGAATAACTTCATAGAAACAACAATAAAAGAAAAACAAAGAAACAAGCATCAGCATTGTGAACGAAAGAATTATCGAAAGAAAGTAAAAATATTTAAATCATTGTGCAAGGACTATACTTAATAATAACTGTGTGCCAGTTTGATGGGATAGCTGGTGAAATAATTGTTCATAATTATCAATCTTTTTACATAGTCTCAGGATGACGAGCACACTGCAGTACGACGTAGAGACTTTATAATTTAAAGCTCCGAGTCGGCACATTACGTTAATTACTCTTTACTCGTAACAGCAAGCCCTAGTTTTGCTAACAATATCGTATTGTTTGTTTGATCGGGTCTTTTTTAGGGTTTTGCGTTGAATAATAAAAAAGTTGAATTATTTCTTTTTTGATTTTGAAATATGTAGGTAATCGAATTTGAGTGGGCACCACCTATGCAGGGCATCCAACTATTGGAATAATTTTCTAGATCCAAAGATTTAGTTCACATTATTTACAAATTAGAAATCAACGAGCTTTCTACAAAGCTTTTAGTATACGTACTGTATAAGTCACTGAACCTGTTTTATTAAAAATGAATCCTCTAGAAAAAGGAATAAAACCTATGAGCTTTACAAAATCTTCTCTAACGAATTGAGTCTGATTTAATAAATTCTAAATTTAAAAACTTGTAACAGAAACTGTTGTGAAGTTTGGATAGTATTGGCATTAAAACAATAAAAAGTAGAGCATAGAGTAGTATTGTATAATGTAGTAGAGGTTGAAACAAAGAACTGTCAAACAGAAATCAAAACAGTACCTTAGAACAATTGTTTTTAATAATAACTTTGTATGGATTCACGTCGTAAAATACCAAATTGTACATAAAGTGGTTTCCATTATCTTGTTATTATATAACCCATGTATAGGCAAATATATGTATAATTATTATCTACGGATGTTAATTTAGGAGACCTTCCATGTTGATAGATGATCTGATAATTAATATTATTTTGCACATAAAAGACCCCACCAGCGATATGATTGAGTGATCGGGTCACTGTTACGTACAGTAAAATACAGTGTTTTCTTGCTATTTCATTTCTAGCCGGGACATCTCAAGCCCGTACGGACGGACGTAAAACAGGGAGTGGTGCTGGCGTAGCATCTCGTATAAATGCACTCGCACGCATTACTACAGGGACCTATTTCTCGAAACCATGGAACAACAAGTTTACATTGTCACAAAATTTTGCGCATAAATATAGTTTTCCTTGACAATGTATTATATATTTTTTCTGGCTGATGGACATCTATTTACCTAACAGTAGGTAGAACTGCGCTATCTCAGCCTTTCTGCATCTGAAGCTTATAATACAATTTAATAATCATGTATGCGCTTCCGCACGCATGTACACATCACTCGTCGAACTGATAACCGATGGGAAAGAAAGGTTTTTGAGTGGCGACCACGAACTGGAAGTCCGGCCCCCCACTAGGTGGACCGACGATCTGGTCAACACCACGGGGTACCAATGGATGCAGGAGGCAAGCTGCTGCTCAAAGTGGCGCGCTGTGGGGTATGCCTTAGTTCAGCAGTGGACGTCTTCAGGCTGTTGATGATGATGCACGCATATGTAGTCTCTTAAAAAATTAAGCTATATGGTTTACTCATTCTAACACAATGTCTATTATGCAACAATGCTTGTACCAAAAATCAATCAAATCGGTGAATTTTCTTATGTCAGAAAAAGTACCTACCTACTAAGTATAAAATTATATAGTAATGGAAGTAATAGAAATGTGCCCGTTGTGGCCCCTTGTTATTCTGTTTGACTGTCTACTTCTATTTACGACGACCATTTCACGTTACAGAGTACTTGACACACGTTGTTTTCTAGAAACAATACGATGCATGAGAATGGGAAGAGGGAAACTGAGTCACAAGAGCACAGAGTGTATAATATGTTATACGAACATACGTTTTCAATTCAATTCATTTAGTTTGCATGAATATGAGTAATACATAGATGTCAATAAATAAAATAGGCACAAGGGTCTTCTCAATGAAAAGGTAGGTTATATACAGGATTAATTTTAATTTACCAAAAACCTTTTAGAGCAAAACTCACGTCACAGAAACAAACTTTTGTTTAACAACTTCCAAAAATTTAAGGTTTTGTTTCACAAAAAAAGTATTGTCACATTTTTGTTTTGGCGTTAATACATACTAAAAAAATTAACCATAATACGGGTCAATGCTTAATTAAACAGAATAATATGCTCTGTAGCCTGTATAATTGCCTAACATGCAAAAAAGGAAATTACAGTTTTTTAAGCGAAGTTTAAACCCATTATATTGCCAAAAATATTAAGATTAGAAAAGAACGGTATAGCAAAAGTTGTTTGTTTTAATGATGTGAGTTACGCCCTAAAAGGTTTCCGGTAAATTAAAAATAACTCCGTATATACATTGCAATATTTGAGAGGTATTATTTTGCATTACATCTACATTCAAAACATACCAGGAGAAGGCTCATAATAAAGTAATTAACGACCCTTCTGTTTATTTTTACAGAATATTATGCCATGATGGCATACATTTCGCAAAGTATTAATTTTAATTATTTGCTGCTGATACATTAATTACATTTCTGGAACAATAGATCCATCAGCATGGCTTTAGTATATTATATTATTATGGCCTTGAAAAGATTGGGAGATTGCCGAAGGGCCGATGGCCCCTCGGCCGTTCCAAATGCAGAATGGAAAGACAAAGTTTAAAAGATCTTCTGAGACTGAAAGTTGGTGCCTGCCATTGAACTACAACAAAACTGGAATGAGTCGCGGGTGGTGATGTCTTAGACCCGTATTACAGACCTACAGTCAGTCGTGAATCTCTGTTCAACATGAAACATTCACAAAATAATCAAATAGTGAAAGAAATCTCCGAACTGAAATAGTGAACCGGAAGACGCAGCGTAGGCCGGCCCCCTACTCGATAGACCGACCATCTGGTGAAAACCGCATTGAGCCGATGGATGCAGGAGGCGAAAAGCTGCTTAAGGTTGCGCTCTCTGGGGTACACCTATGTTCTGCAGTGGACGCCTTCAGGCTGTTGATGATGATGATGATGATGAATGAAATCTCTACTTAAGCATCAATTGACGACTGAGCATAGTTCGGGCCTTAGTTTCGGTTATAGATACTAATGCCACAGAATAAGTAATGGTACTGCATACTAGGTATGGAAATGATTGCTACTTTTAATTCATTATTATTTGATCATATTATGATTTATTTTTGTCACAATGATTTCACCTGTGATTTTTCATTTGCATTTTTTTACCAGTAAACTAGTGAAGTTGCGACCGCTATTAATGTATAAAAAGAAATGTAATGCTACTCTCGGATCTTTAGTTAAACTAGATCAAAGTTCACCGCTAAATCACAGGCACCGATTTTTTATTATTATATTGTACAGGCTGGTCTCAGTTGGCTTACTAAAGTATTAACAAAATAATTATGTTTTTAAAATTCACCGATGTTGCTCTCGTATTATGAAATCTGAAGCCATGATCCATTGTAGGTGTGATTATCATACTGTGTTTTGTAGCAGAATATGTGACATAAAGTAGCCGGTGTGAGTTATGAAAAGAAAATCATATGATTTACACATGCTCCTTGTGAAATGATCCATGCCTACTGCGTACCACGATAATTATTTAAATCCCTGATAAACCGAGTTTGATGGCACAAAACAGATTTGCCGCTAGCACCTCCACAACAGACCAACTTACGCTGAACAAACTTGTTCCTCAGTCTGAAAGAATCCTAATGCCACTACGTTCTGGTTTTATTTTATGTGTAAACATTGTGGTGTAATGTGCCCGCAGAGAGTCAGGGAAGGCACCAACCACGGAGTGCCTGTGAGCTATTCTGTGGCACAACCGGCGACCGCATGTACGGAAACTTTCTAATCTTTAAAGTTTTTCCGTGGCGGCCCGCTGTACTCATCCGTCTTACACACGCAGTAAATTTACTTTTTCTTGGTTCAGGACAAACATATCACAAGTTTTAAAAGTAAGAAGCCAACATTTATTGTGTATAAAATAATAACTTTAAAATGTATTGCGAAAAGTGTATATATTATTCTCTGCTAGATCATCCGGCTAGATTATAGAGATGAACGTAGGATAGACAAAATTTATCAAATCTTATTATATGTATAGATGAGATTAAACTTACGTAATCTACACTTCTCAAATAATCGGACTTTTCTATTGCTGTCTTACTCTCACACACGTTTTCCAACTAAAGGTAAAAATGAGAAAACTACTCTTTTTTTCAGAATCACTTTTCCAATGGCTTACATTATACATAATATTATAGAAAGGTATCACGTGTGTCTAATGTAGCCATAGATTACACACACATGTTACCTTCCTATTGTATGATCTTAATGTTCCCTCAAACACTTATACCTACTAGAACTGTGGCACCACAAGTGCCTGGATCCAAGACGGTCTGCTTACATATCGCCAATGGATATGCTAATGTGTTCGAAGCCGATTACACGTAAACCCTCTCGATGCCATTTGATTGCCGGTTGCCGTGTATGCTCACAACTGTTATTAGTCCTTGGACAGTCCAGCACAATTACAGACACGTTTCTACTGTTTATTTTATGGGTCTAATGCTGTTTACACTAAAGTTTTACAGCTCCCAATTTCTGACTTATCTCTCTAAGAAGTACCCAAATGCATCATAGAGGGGTATGTACGAACTTTTAGTGCAGGCGGGCATAAAGCTCATTGTTATTGTTTACAAACTTATTGGTTTAAACATCGCATTACTTTCTAGTTATGTGTGGAAAACATCGTGAGGAAAACGGCGTAATCAAGAATCATTGAGAATATGTTTTACCTACCAACCCGCTCTTGGCCAGCGTAGTGAATCTTGGCTTACACTCTCTCTATGTAAGTGAAGGCGTGTGTTCTAGCAGTGGAAACATTTGATCTGATGACGACAGAGGTTTATAGATATAGATATTCAGTATGTTATAATACTTGGCGGTAGAATATTTGGTTTCAAATCAAAACATGCTAAGATTCAATTACTATATATTAGACACCTACTTCACGTCATCACCCAGAAGACGTCCACTGCTGAATATATGTCTCCCCCATAAACGTAGCGTAGGTACCTATCATAGTATTATATATTTGACATTGGGTGATAATAGGTTCTATGTTATGATTATGAAGTTGACATTATTTTTATTTTATTTATGTTCAATTTGTATTTTTATTTGAAATGTAATGTATAGTTAAATAATCAATTAATGTGACTGTCCCTTTTAATGAATATGTAATTTAATATGAGTCTATGTTACTTGGAATAAACAATTATTATTATTATTATTATAAAACGCCACTTTGGACGCATATCACAAGAGGGATCTGCCATAATCACCACGCTTGGCAGGTGGCTTGGTGATCGGGTCTACCTACACCTACTTACTCCTTAATTAAACTTTTATTAATTGCAAAATAAGAAATATTTCGGTTCTGCAGTTTCTTCTAACCCCACATTCCTAATAACGGCTCCCTGCACCTTATCCGTATTCAACATTCCGTTTGAATATTCCACGACTGTCACAAAAACTTTATACGTTAAAGAGGCGAGTGTGGTTTTCATTAGACACCAGGCATTTGCATGATATTCATTAGGTAGCTGGGCGGGACTCGTCGGGCGGATGCTTCGGCGCAGAGTATTAATCTGCCCAGTAATTATGCTTTCGAAATTTCAAGATGATCCTACCTAGTAGGATTACAAGCGTAATTATAATTTGGTTGTACATTGTTAAGGTATAATTATGCTAAAGGATTAACAAGTAAAGTACAGACAATAGAAGTGAAATTGTTTATTATCTAGCTGTTATAAAAAGTTGCGAAAACGGTCTACTAAACGTTCTTATGGCGCAACTGGTTTTGAGCATGAAGTTTTATTCTTTCTTTCACAACTCAATTATTTATTTATATCGATTTTGGTCGCCGCCGTAACGGTCAACGCATCACGTTACTACTAAAAACCAGTTTGAAACAACATTTAAAATGTTTGATATATGCACCTAATTTAATATGGAGCTAGAGTGTGACAGAGTTTTTCAGACCTTTGCATTGCGTATAAGTTGGAGTTTTCTCATTAAAATGGATCACTCTGGCCAACAGCGGCAGGTTTAATATCCGAGAACTGCCGACGGTGCTTGGATTCCATGATGAATATTTTATCCAATTGACCACGGGCACCGAGTCTTGCTTCAATTGTCTGCGGAGATCTTTTTTACAGGTTACTGTCTTAATTTTGTGAGTAGAACATAGTGGCAAATTGTTCAGAACCAACATGTTAAAAAAATATTACGCCATGAATAAAATCCTTTCAAATTAGGTTTTAGTAGATACATTAATAACACATTGAGTATAAAAATTTATAGGCGAGTAGTGGTTATTGTACATAACACTTGATTGGTAATCTAGATATTTCCTGAAAATCATTTATAGCCTACTTTTTACTGTCACGAATGACGTAACGAGCTAGCCGTTCACCTGATGTGAAGTGTCAGGGCTGCCCATAACAGAGCAGTTGTTAATTTTTAATAACACTTATATAATACATTACAATTTATGTGGCAAAAGTCAAGTATTTTCTATTTCGTGCCATACTAAGTTTAAATCGTAAATAAGAAAACAAACTTCTCAACTCACATAAGCCTCAGTTCATTCGTATGCGAACCGACTGTAAAATAGTCACATAATTAAAAAGAGTGGCCTTTGTGATGCAGATGGCACCAGCGGGCAATCAGCTTCTTGCCAAATCCTTTGAAATCCTCTGTGTAAATATTGGCACTTGAAAAAAAAACTTTCTCTGTGTATAACATTGGTACCTACTTAAAAGTAACATATTCAGTAAAATTCTAATAAGTATTTACCAGAAATATAAAACGTAAGCGTGGCCGGTGTATATTACCTTTAATATCTATAAAACGGGAAAGAAATGGGAAGAAAAAAATTCCCCTGGAACAGCCAGGTGAAATACAAAGGTGACCACGGAAAAAAATCCCCTGCTTACCCAGTATCTTGAGGTGGACGGTAGATCACGGCAAGAAAAAATTGCACCTGGTACAGCCACGGGCAGTGACCGGTATTGGAGCGGATTCGTGACTATCGTTACGCATACATATACTGTAACTACCTACTAGCTGCGCCCCGCGGTTTCATTCGCATTAAGACAATTGTCCGGATTAAAATGACTCAATCTCTTGATTATAAATAACTTATTAAACAAACTTTTTACTTTACATACATAATTACTTATATTTATTATTTAGTTTAATTAATTATTTAGTAATGAAAATGTATATTAGAAGAATATATTAAAACCATCTTTTAGGTAAACATAATTAATTTATTGAAATTGACTAGGAAAATTAATCCCAAATGCGCAGATTGAAGGGAAAACAATGATAAATGTTAAGAACTACCATAGAATTGTAAAATAGTAATATTGACACATATGTAAATTATTGTTTTTGGACTGACTCACAAGTCACTTAAACTTGCAAACGCCCTTCCAGGGCTTATGTCAACCTACCAACTAACTATTTAAGATCTTGTGTATTATATAATACTTGTTATTGTATATTACCTATAACAATGATGTACATGAATGCAATAATAAAAAAATAAATAAATAAATAAAATAGTCCCATAATATTTACCAGACCACCACCACACCAAGTACTTGAACACCAAGTCTCATCAAAATCACGGAGCGGAGGTGAGGTAGTAATAAATATACACCAACAAAGTTTTTGCGTTTATAATATCAGTGGGAATAATTGCTTACTTCGAAATATTATACTTTCCATCTCCTTTGTCATCATTCAAGATGAAAGAGACTGCGATAGAGTAGATTCAAAATAAGAACCTTTCCGATGGTTTCTGGATCACTATGATGTGTGTACTGTAAATAATTTGAGCGGGTACATAATATTAGTAGTTTGGTCAAATTGAAAATAATACGGTATCTTTATTCTAACGAAAGCGGAATTGGACCTAAGTTTTTTTGTTTTAATACGATTGAATGACGCGGCGAGCTAGTCATTCACCTGATGTTAAGCGACACGGCCGCCCATAACAGTTGCAGTGTCACTCGGAACTTTAAAACAATACAGTTTCGCGTGACACTGCACTGCGCACGTCATCCTGAGACATCACACAGTCTAGTAATCAGATTACTAGACTGAGTGATCAGATCATAAAGTCTCATTTGCCCAGTAATTTCACTAGCTACAATGTGAGTGAAGTGAACCTAATCTTTCATTTTTACAGTTAATTGTACTTAAATTACTTGACCAGTAGCGTATATGGCAAATTTCATTATTGGGCAAAACGAAAATTTGACGAACTACCGATTTGACCAATATCAAATTTGACGAATTGCCGATTTGCCGAATATCAGACTTGACCAATGTCGTTCAACCTCATTGTTGTATAACTTGATTTATTCTATTAAACTAAAGTAAATGTTTCGTTAATGTCTTTTTATTTAATAAAATTGCTCTCTAGAGAAAGATATTAAATTATAGGCAATTGAAAATATCATATGCGAGCAGTTTGCGACCTAAAAGAAAATCTATTATATTAGCTTTTATTACTGTTAGAAATGTAGACGACTCAAAAATAGAGATGAGTTATTATATTGTTTCTATTCTATAGAATACGTTTAGATATGAAAGCCAGAGAAACCAGATTTTTGTATTAAACCAGCAAGTATAGATAAAAATGCCTACCTACTCTATTTTTCCATTGTGCTCCGGCGCTTTTGATTTTTCATTTTTGAGTACTCCATATCTACATAATACATACGATAGGATTTTTAATGATTATTACACATAATAAGAAAGAAAAGTTACGCAATTTTATCTGAGAACTAAATAATATATTTAACTAAGATTTTCGGCGGCGCCTATTTCGTATTTTCCTGAAAGCCCCTAGAGTCTTTTGTTTGTAGGTGTTATTACTGTGGGAATAAGATTAAGAAAAAAAAACTAATTATTTATCAAATAATAAACTGCAAAAGCGATGCAAATTAATAAACGCAAAAATGGTGGCGTGCTGAATCTAGCACAAAGAAATGAACGACATTTTCATGAGATTCTTCGAGGAACGTGGTTTGCGAGTAAACACTTTTTATTCATAGAAGTTTTTATTAAAAACCACAGTAGTCTGAACTCAGTTTTCTTTGTTAACGTAATGAACAGAAAGCCCTCGAGGTGAAGCGAGGCGCTTGTCTTTCTAGTTAAATAAGCTACGTACCAAAATCTTAACAAAATTTTGTTTACTTATAAAAATACTAAATCGTGTCAAAGTGGTTTTTTCATTGATTTCGAAAAAGGGGGAAGTTGTCTGTCGCGCCATTTGGCACCCGATTTTGATAATAAGTATTTGGTAGAAACATTCGGTACCCAATTCTGAAATGTCAGGTATGAGAAAAAATCATCAAAAGATTGTCAAGATATAAGTCTTCCAAGTTCGGCACCCGTATTATATAAAAAATGCAACAGCAAAGCAACAGCAGTAGCAAAGCGACAGAAAACACTTAGGAATTGGTCGCAGTCGCCCGCCTGTTGCTCGCTGAATGCACTTTGGCCTTTGATACTAGCGCCACTAGCAACAGAACAGCAATATACGGAAGCAAAATAATGCACTTTTAAGTTAATCGATTGTCCGACAACGGTGATCTAGCGCTCGATCGCTTTCTGCTCTGCCAAAGTGACGTTTGACAGCAATGATTGCGAAATTTACGCCTGTTGCAAACTTTACGTAATAAGCTAGCCGGCATCAATGGTTTTCTAACCAGTCAAAGTAATTTGGATTTTTCATACTAGAACTGTTTCATGTGTAAACATCTGTTTATAAACATTAGAAAAAACTATTTGATTTCTTGTTTTCGATTCAGGTAGGTATTTACTAAATCACTTTAGAGCGTAAAACAGGTAAATGTAGTTGGACTCTAACTATAGGTACAATGATATATTATAATTATTAGTTATCGTAGACATCAGTCATCATGCCAATGCGTTTCCAGTCTTATTCTGTGGTTGTATGAATGCAGGAGCATAAAGAAATGTTGTTTAACAATATTTATGATGTGACATTGAAGAAACAAATGACAAACAAAGTTATTTAATAAAACGGGATCGCAACAGGTTTGTTGGAGGGCATATTGTCGATTCCCCATATTGTAGAGTTCCGAACAGCAATCGGATCCCACGCCGCGCTTCAATCCAATTGAAGACTTTATCTCCGAGACGAGAACGTATTCAACATTTACAGAATTTACAGCGTAGGCTTTGCACGTGAGATGTTTTATTTTTCTATAACTAAAAGCGCTTATTACTTATACACATTAACTTCATATTTAATTCTCTATATAATTTAGCACTTATATTTTTTTTTTATACATATTGATGAAGCTTATACCCTGTCTTATTATATGTAGAATTTCTGTATTAATCTAATTGAGTTTCAGAGAAGCTATAATTATGATTTACACGAATAATATCCAATAATAAAAATGTCCAATGATAATATAAATAATATACAGGGTGATTCGTTCGTAGACCGTATCCTTTCAGGGTGTGTTTAAACAGGCCTTGGGCTATCTTTTCAGCGTAACATTAGTTCAGCGATTTCTTTTTCGAGTTATTCAAAATTTTGTGAAAATTGAAAATTCCCCGTTTTTGACATTAAATCACTGATTTCTGAAAGCACCGCTTTTAATTATTAAGTTTTTGATTTTAATTACATAAAAGAGACCTTAATAACTCTACTGACACTTAAATTTAATAATAATTAACCATAGTTTTTAAAAACAGTGCTTAAAAGGGAAACAATTTTTTTCTTGAAAATGATGATTCTGGCAAAAAAGTTGATTTATCTCAAAAAGTTGACTGAAGTTTTTTTCTGTAAATTATTTTAAAAACATGTCCTTTTCAACGGCTTTCTAATAAGATACGATTTATCAAAAAATATTGATGGGTTCCAAAGATACTCACAACCAAAGATGTCTACCCCCATATTGACACACGAAATCATCCATGTAAATACTTGGTATCACGATTAACGTTAGGCCATATAGCGAGAGTTAGGGCAACCAAACAGTGATAAACTTATTTTTATGTGTCGATGGCCTCTCATGATACACAGAGCCCACCGTACGAGTTGAAATTGGACAAAATCCCGGGTAAATTACACTTAATAATGTTGATGACAATAAAAATGAAAGTTTGCTTATTCTTTTGTTTAATAACTCAAAACGGCTGTAATATCATTGTAAAATCCAGTAAATTGTAGATTTTCATGCACATTTTTAAGGTGGGTTTTCTTTGCTATTGCACCATATCTTAGGGAAAGATGATTAAAAACTCCCAAACCCGTAAAACGTGTATTTCAGGTTAAAGTTCAAGCACGGAACCTTAAAAATGTGCATGAAAATCTACAATTTACTGGATTTTACAATAATATTACAGCCGTTTTGAGTTATTAAACAAAAGAATAAGCAAACTTTCATTTTTATTGTCATCAACATTATTAAGTGTAATTTACCCGGGATTTTGTCCAATTTCAACTCGTACGGTGGGCTCTGTGTATCATGAGAGGCCATCGACACATAAAAATAAGTTTATCACTGCTTGGTTGCCCTATCTCTCGCTATATGGCCTAACGTTAATCGTGATACCAAGTATTTACATGGATGATTTCGTGTGTCGATGAGGGGGTAGACATCTTTGGTTGTGAGTAATCTTTGGAACCCATCAATATTTTTTAATAAATCGTATCTCATTAGAAAGCCGTTGAAAAGGACATATTTTTAAGATAATTTACAGAAAAAAAACTTCAGTCAACTTTTTGAGATAAATCAACTTTTTTGCCAGAATCATCATTTTCAAGAAAAAAAATTGTTTCCCTTTTAAGCACTGTTTTTAAAAACTATGGTTAATTATTATTAAATTTAAGTGTCAGTAGAGTTATTAAGGTCTCTTTTATGTAATTAAAATCAAAAACTTAATAATTAAAAGCGGTGCTTTCAGAATTCAGTGATTTAATGTCAAAAACGGGGAATTTTCCAATTTTCACAAAATTTTGAATAACTCGAAAAAAAAATCGCTGAACTAATGTTACGCTGAAAAGATAGCCCAAGGCCTGCTTAAACACACCCTGAAAGGATACGGTCTACGAACGAATCACCCTGTATAACTTTTTTATACAAATAGATGAAGCTTAAACCCTGTCTTACGTAGAATTTCTGATTTAATTTAATTGAGTTTCAGATAGGCTATAACTACGATGAAATTTTTAAGATGAAGTAGCAATAAAACGAATACGAGTCAACTGCGGTACCCTAAGGTTTAATGTGATGAAGACTCACTTTGGCTTGCTTAATGACGTCATCTGCGGACTCATATAATAAGCGTGACTAGCGCCTAGCGCGCGAGCGGAAATATTACCAGACATATTTGACGTGCGTTTAAAAAAGAATATGAAAAGAAAAACACATTTCATTAAACATCAGTAAGTCAGATTGGACTTTATGTTTTGTTGTATAGAGCTGCATATCCTAGCAGGTGTGTAAGGTGAGTGACACGCGTATGGTAATACAGGGTGTGTGATTTGCGCTCATGAGATTCAATTTCACGCGGCTGTATGATTGACGGGGGCATTATGCAGGTATTCAGCCCTACATAATTTACTATTTTATCATTCTTCGGGATGTCGTTTGTTTCTCAACGCGAATTAGGACTAATGTAGACACGTTACAGCGAAATACCGTCATATTTTAGGATTGAAAGACGAAGGCTTCGAGAAGATTTTTTGTGGCATCATCGTCAATCTCATTGCCGCATATGAATTCAGAGTCTAGTAATCTGGTACTAGACTGTGTGATGTCTCAGGATGACGTGCGCAGTGCAGTGTCACGCAAAATTTATTGTTTTAAAGTTGCGAGTAACACTGCAACTGTAATGGGCGGCCATGTCGCCTAACATCAGATGAACGAATAGCTCGTCACGTCATTCATTCTCATAAAAAAAAATATAGCATGACGTTGGTAAGACAATATAGCAATCATGTATTATAGAACAGTAAAATAACCCCGTTCCCCAGTCATACAGATAAGCAGAGCATTCCACTAACGAATCATGAATGGCAAGCAATTGTAGTCCGGACCATCGCGAGCAACAAAGGTGTATGGGAAAATAATGTTTGAACGAGTGCTATTGTTACGGCGGATCTTCACAAAGAACCAGCGCAAAGTGCCCGCGCCGTGGAACTACCTTCATCTGAAATTACTTTCCGTTTGATGTTGTTCTGTGGCCTTTATTGATAATGATTGATGCGGAGATTCTGGTGAGTGTAATTTGAAATCGTAGAGGTTAAAATGCCGTGGGCTTATAGAAGAAGCGCCGCCGCCGTACGTATACTAGGTCTTTTAAGTATTTAGACATCCCTGTTTATCATTGTAGTAAGACACGTTGTCATTTTATGAAAGCATCCATTCGTAAATTCGACTCATAACGGAGTTTTAGAAATTTCTTCTTCTCGTATAAGTAAGTTAGCCAGCGTAGGCCGGCCCCCTACTCGGTGGACCGGCCGAGTCGCGCAAAGTGGTGCTCTCTGGGGGAGGCCTATGTTCAGCAGGGTTGGTCTTCAGGCTGTTGATGATGATTATGATAATGATAAAGTAAGTTAGCCCTGGTGTCAGAATTTTTAAGCTGCGCAAAAAAAGTTTGACTTATATAGGCTTTAAAACTCAAACCCCCTTACCAATAAACACTGCATAGCAGTGGAATAGCTACTCAGTGTTTTTTCTTGCTTTATCTTTGCCCATTTCAAACTTAACAGAGAAAGACAAACCACTAAATAACTATACATCCGCTTCTCAATGTTTAATAGTAAAACCGTTTAGAATAATGGTTGGTAACAACAATAGCGATAGAGTAATAAATATTTCACTATTACCGACTAGGGCCAATTTCACCGTTACAAATAAACGCGATCAGTTCAATCTAAACTCAGTTCAAGCTTGTAACCGAGTTTAGATCTACAGTTTTCATTTCAACAACATAAACAGAACTCAGTTAGAGCCTAAGCGAGTTCAAACTCTGAACGCCCGATTTTCGGCGTTTAGCTCGGTGAACGAGTTTAGATGGTTTTGACTGATTGCCCCTGTCAAACATCACAAACATGACATTTGCCTTTAATTATAGACGATATTCTTTGATTTATAAAATGGTACTCTGTGATATTTTTGTTTTGCAGCCTTAAACTTGATTTCCACGAACGCGATCAAAATGTTTCTGGTGAAATCTGTATGATGTAAAACTAGATCAAAACCAACGTTTAAACCCGTTTATCCAGAACTTAGTTCTATTGAACTCGTTTTGTGATACGAAAGGTGAAAATGGCCCTAAGTTTTCTTTCCAAGACGAAAGGGCTCAACAAGATCTTTGCCTAATTAATATAGGGCTGAAAAGAGTTTTTGATCGTAATAATAACTGTAGCTCATTATTAAATTATGTAGTTAATTAGTGAAGTAATATTATAACTTAGTTACCTAGGTACTTATAGCGGGTGTAATGAATGTGAGCACCATGTCAAACCTACCGTGGTTCTTTGGTGCGACATTTATATTAAACTGTAGCATAATATGTTTTTCATGATAATGAATGACGTGACGAGCTAGTTGTTCACCTGATGTTAAGCGACACAGCCGACCATAACAGTTGGCAGTGTCACTCGGAACTTAAATAATAAATTTTTGCGTGACACTGCACTGCGCACGTCATCCTCAGTCAGGACATCATACAGTCTAGTAATCAGATTACTAGACTGTGTGATCAGATCATAAAGTCTCATTTGCCCAGTAATTTCACTACCTATAATGCCCTTCAAACCGGATCAGGGTAGTGCTTGCACACTACTGCTTGGCGGCAGCATAACTGGCAAAGCGGTGGTACCTACCTAGATGAACTTTGCAGAAAAGTCCTACCACCTAGTCAATTATGTAATAGTTGGCCTAGTGAATACGTAATTAATAAAAAAATAAACTGAGGCCTAAGCGCTTATATTACTACCGGGTGTACCTAGGTAGGTAATTAGATATTAATATGAATAAAATACATATTATGTAAAGCAGGTCATGTAATAAACCTAAAATCAAAATTACAATATTTAACCCACATTGCAAACTTAAAGCCGTTTAATCTTAATTAAAGTCTTACTATGACCTTGAGGATACCACAAACAAGTCTCTAAGGAACGAGTAGCCACAAGTACCAGTATATGACTATAACCGTATAGAGTGTGGCTGCCACAAACGGCACCTTTGTGTTGAATCTTAATGCTGAGGCTTAGACGCCCCGTAATAAATAACTTAATAGGGTACGATTTTCTACTCTATATTTTATTCGCTTCTTCATTTATTTATTTTTATTTATTTATTTATTTTTATTTATTTCTTACCTGTAGTTGTTGTTGGGGTAGTCCTTAAGGTGAAGGGTAGGGCAAACAAGGAGTTATTTGGCATGTTTCCTGGCGTAATTAGAGCATGTAGAGCTTTGAATTTAATGTATCATGTAATTCATTTCATTAAGTCGTTTGTGATGACCGCAAATACAAGATTAATAAATTTTGCTCTACAGAAAAAAATCGCAAACCTAAAAACCAAAAATAATTTGAATGGTTCAATTTTACGGAGTTTCTATCGAATATCTTTTTACAAAAAAATAATTAGTGTATTCCCAACAAGCATTTGGATATTGTGATGCCTTAATAATTTACAAAAATATTATATAAATTTAAATATTTATATTATATTATATATTATATTTAAATATTTAATAGACCATCGCGGCTATTATACAGTCCATAAGTGTTCTTTGTAGTAAGTAGTGTAGCTAGTTTAGTTTAGTTTAGTTTAGTTTTTATTATTGTAGTAGTTAGCTTGAGTAATAAAGACGTTTATAAAAAAATTTAAATATTTATTAAATCCGTCAAAATCAGTCATTTCGTGTGTTGTGTTTGTCGCAAGCGCCACGCTGATGTTCAGACTGAATTGGTATTTAAGAATATGACGTTAAGGTCGATGTTCCTTTGAACAGATTTTGACCTGCTTATCTGGGTCTACTCGTCGCCTTAACTGAACTATCACTGTTTCTTACGGCAATATTGCTGACTGGATTTTTAAAAATGTAGAATGAGCTTGCGTTTGACTACATCTCATCTGATGGTAAGTGACGATGCAACCGGGGGTGTACCACGCAGGGTTTCTGTAATAACGCCTTTCCAGAGGTTACCTAAGAGTTGTACAACAGAGACCTTTATTATTTCTTGTAAAGATCACACAAAAAACACAAAAACAACAAGAACACAACACACAAAAAAAACAAAAAATGAAATTAAAAAAAAAAAAATTAATAAAATGAATGAATGAATGATGAATGGTCACTTTTATTTGGTTTGAGAGAGTGAGGTGTAAAGTTTATCTATCTATCTATTCATCTAATGGTTATAGCCATGGTGTAAATATGATTTAAGCACCGTGAGACTAAAAATGGTTTGAAACCCATTCAGTATTTCAAGAAAAAAATATTCTTATTCGAAAGACAAAGCCACCCATTTAAATACAACCTTTTCAAAACTTCAACTACATGACGGAAATTCAGGTATGAAATGCAGATGAGCTCTCACCTCGCGCTAAGCCAGTGTCCACAACTTGTACCTTCAGCAACGGAAGCTCTTCCTAAATTTGTTTTATCGCGTAAAGTTTCACCGTTTTAATTGTGGCCGACGTTCGTCGAGTAAATGCGCATTAATGCGAGCGGGAAAGTTATCTTAATTAAACAAATCTCCGTCTGGGACACGTTTGCTTGTAGAAGCTGCTTGTAAAACATCTAGCCACTTAGCGGGTATATCACCAGGATTACGGTACACGTTTAGGAGTATATTGTCATCCACTGCTCTACTTTAGGAAGTATTAGTATTATAATGAGCAAACGTAATGAAATACACGACAACTCTGAACTCCCTTTAGTTTACTCGCTACATTTCAGGTAACATACGTAATAGTACATAAGCCGGGCCAGAGTTCCCTAAAATTCGCAGAGGGTTTGTGTAGAACATCCGCATTTTTTTCTAAACAATAGGCGTTCTCATCCGACCAAGTTGGATTATGTGAAAATTTCGAAAGGAATTTCCATGAGATTCCGTTGAATGGCTCAGTGTGAGTGAAATTCTCTAGAGTTCAATACATTGGAATATCCTTTGCGATTGGAGTGACACAAAGCGTATTGTAACAGAGGAGAGGTTTCTATCTGGAGCCGTTTTGTCACGGGCGCTTCCATGCAAGCATTGTCTTCGGTACTCAACTGAATATCTACTCCGTTTTATTAGCTTTTATTTTACTTTTACAATACGAATATTCGGGAATTAAATGGAATTGGAAGCTTAAATTAAACTGTATCTATACTAAAAACATTCACGTTTCAAAAAAAAAGTCTTCTTTTTTGAATAGATAGCATAAGTAGGGTGTGAAATTTAGTTCAGTTTCAAAGGCGACGCATGGTTTGTGAGTCTTTAGAATTTAGGATCCTGTTCCAGACATTGCAAGCTAAATTAGTGAGCTTGGAACGTGGAATTTAGCAAAGCCAGTGAGCCGTTAGTCACAGACGCGAGGTTTGGCAATACCCTTGTGTTCCGGCACTTCCAAGTGTAGCTCATACCTCACTGCCTATCACTGCCCAGTTATAGTCCACTTTCGAGAGCGAATTTGAATACGTACACTATGTTATGACTCATTATGTAATATTGAAACAGTTTTGAGAAAAGACGTAACACGCCAAATGCTTCGAAAATTACAATACTTCGCTCTAAGAATTTTTTACCAGACAAATAGCGCTGATTTTGCTCATTTTGTTCTACATGACAAATTATAATATTACTTAGTATATATAGATATACCTACTAGCCTTTTTACAAGCTTTCATTACTACTTCAATGTCATCGGCTAAATCTTAAATGGCGTGCAAAAAGAAATTAAACCATTCAGTAAACATAGTACAATTTGTACTCACATAACTTTCAAACTGTTACACTATTCAATTAGTTCCAAACGTTAATGACAATGTACTCATACAACTAGCTACATTTAAACCACAAAGTTTTGTCTCCAAGACGGCAAACAATAGCGGGAATACGAGATGAACATAAAGAATAAACATTGTAACAATACACCGGCACCCGTGAAAATTGCTTAATGGCTCACTGGAGTCGTAAAACTATATTTCGTACAGAAGGGTAACAGGACACAGCCCCTCGTTAAAACTCCGACCATTCAGTAAATCTTACGGGTTTACGATTCTACAAAAATTGGGGCAGTGGTCGCCATCGGTTCGTCTTCGACCATTGTCGGTAAAGTATTCGCGTCTCACAAGTTTAGTGCCAGTAAATTTATGTTATTACCATGTCCGGGGTCTTTTTACTGAGTGCCGGGTTTGTTCCTGAATGTCATTTTGGCGAAGTGCCGATTGTCGAGCCTAGCTGTTCTAGTTGTGGGAATTTATCTGTTCATAATTTAGAGTTTTATTTTCGCACAAAGTTGGATCATTTTACCACGATTTTAATAAAAAGTAAGTAAGTTTCTTATACCTTATACGGGGTAATTGGATTTTTATCGGCACGACAACAAACTTTGTAAGAAAAGCCAGCGTACCAATAATAAGCTAATAAAAATGTGTCGTACCAACTTTTGAATTAAACCAGCTATGGTAGCAAAATCTAAATATCAAAAAAACTTGTGGTACTTATCTGGGAGAATCACAAAACGCAGTTTCAAATGGCATTACTCCTTAAAATTGGGATTTTGTAAAAGCGCAGCAAAGCAAAAACGAGATCGTCTTTCAATTACGGGCTCCGCATTAGACGTTGAGACAAACAGAGATTAATGTTCCAGTAAAGCTGAAATGAAACGGCGACTAATGAATCCCGAACGAGTGTCATGTACGACGTACCTAGTAGGTGTGCACCGAGTTTACCTAGTACTAGTATCTAGAAATCTGTGTATAAAAACATTAGTAACGGTAGGTGTAAATTGAAAGCTGATAAAACTAAAACTAGAGACGCCCCGTAGTTTCACCTCCTACTAACCCACCGTTTTCCAGCGGAAACTTTTTAATTTTCCTTCTTCTTATAGCGGGTGTAATGAATGTGAGCACCATGTCAAACCTACCGTGGTTCTTTGGTGCGACATTTATATTAAACTGTAGCATAATATGTTTTTCATGATAATGAATGACGTGACGAGCTAGTTGTTCACCTGATGTTAAGCGACACAGCCGACCATAACAGTTGGCAGTGTCACTCGGAACTTAAATAATAAATTTTTGCGTGACACTGCACTGCGCACGTCATCCTCAGTCAGGACATCATACAGTCTAGTAATCAGATTACTAGACTGTGTGATCAGATCATAAAGTCTCATTTGCCCAGTAATTTCACTACCTATAATGCCCTTCAAACCGGATCAGGGTAGTGCTTGCACACTACTGCTTGGCGGCAGCATAACTGGCAAAGCGGTGGTACCTACCTAGATGAACTTTGCAGAAAAGTCCTACCACCTAGTCAATTATGTAATAGTTGGCCTAGTGAATACGTAATTAATAAAAAAATAAACTGAGGCCTAAGCGCTTATATTACTACCGGGTGTACCTAGGTAGGTAATTAGATATTAATATGAATAAAATACATATTATGTAAAGCAGGTCATGTAATAAACCTAAAATCAAAATTACAATATTTAACCCACATTGCAAACTTAAAGCCGTTTAATCTTAATTAAAGTCTTACTATGACCTTGAGGATACCACAAACAAGTCTCTAAGGAACGAGTAGCCACAAGTACCAGTATATGACTATAACCGTATAGAGTGTGGCTGCCACAAACGGCACCTTTGTGTTGAATCTTAATGCTGAGGCTTAGACGCCCCGTAATAAATAACTTAATAGGGTACGATTTTCTACTCTATATTTTATTCGCTTCTTCATTTATTTATTTTTATTTATTTATTTATTTTTATTTATTTCTTACCTGTAGTTGTTGTTGGGGTAGTCCTTAAGGTGAAGGGTAGGGCAAACAAGGAGTTATTTGGCATGTTTCCTGGCGTAATTAGAGCATGTAGAGCTTTGAATTTAATGTATCATGTAATTCATTTCATTAAGTCGTTTGTGATGACCGCAAATACAAGATTAATAAATTTTGCTCTACAGAAAAAAATCGCAAACCTAAAAACCAAAAATAATTTGAATGGTTCAATTTTACGGAGTTTCTATCGAATATCTTTTTACAAAAAAATAATTAGTGTATTCCCAACAAGCATTTGGATATTGTGATGCCTTAATAATTTACAAAAATATTATATAAATTTAAATATTTATATTATATTATATATTATATTTAAATATTTAATAGACCATCGCGGCTATTATACAGTCCATAAGTGTTCTTTGTAGTAAGTAGTGTAGCTAGTTTAGTTTAGTTTAGTTTAGTTTTTATTATTGTAGTAGTTAGCTTGAGTAATAAAGACGTTTATAAAAAAATTTAAATATTTATTAAATCCGTCAAAATCAGTCATTTCGTGTGTTGTGTTTGTCGCAAGCGCCACGCTGATGTTCAGACTGAATTGGTATTTAAGAATATGACGTTAAGGTCGATGTTCCTTTGAACAGATTTTGACCTGCTTATCTGGGTCTACTCGTCGCCTTAACTGAACTATCACTGTTTCTTACGGCAATATTGCTGACTGGATTTTTAAAAATGTAGAATGAGCTTGCGTTTGACTACATCTCATCTGATGGTAAGTGACGATGCAACCGGGGGTGTACCACGCAGGGTTTCTGTAATAACGCCTTTCCAGAGGTTACCTAAGAGTTGTACAACAGAGACCTTTATTATTTCTTGTAAAGATCACACAAAAAACACAAAAACAACAAGAACACAACACACAAAAAAAACAAAAAATGAAATTAAAAAAAAAAAAATTAATAAAATGAATGAATGAATGATGAATGGTCACTTTTATTTGGTTTGAGAGAGTGAGGTGTAAAGTTTATCTATCTATCTATTCATCTAATGGTTATAGCCATGGTGTAAATATGATTTAAGCACCGTGAGACTAAAAATGGTTTGAAACCCATTCAGTATTTCAAGAAAAAAATATTCTTATTCGAAAGACAAAGCCACCCATTTAAATACAACCTTTTCAAAACTTCAACTACATGACGGAAATTCAGGTATGAAATGCAGATGAGCTCTCACCTCGCGCTAAGCCAGTGTCCACAACTTGTACCTTCAGCAACGGAAGCTCTTCCTAAATTTGTTTTATCGCGTAAAGTTTCACCGTTTTAATTGTGGCCGACGTTCGTCGAGTAAATGCGCATTAATGCGAGCGGGAAAGTTATCTTAATTAAACAAATCTCCGTCTGGGACACGTTTGCTTGTAGAAGCTGCTTGTAAAACATCTAGCCACTTAGCGGGTATATCACCAGGATTACGGTACACGTTTAGGAGTATATTGTCATCCACTGCTCTACTTTAGGAAGTATTAGTATTATAATGAGCAAACGTAATGAAATACACGACAACTCTGAACTCCCTTTAGTTTACTCGCTACATTTCAGGTAACATACGTAATAGTACATAAGCCGGGCCAGAGTTCCCTAAAATTCGCAGAGGGTTTGTGTAGAACATCCGCATTTTTTTCTAAACAATAGGCGTTCTCATCCGACCAAGTTGGATTATGTGAAAATTTCGAAAGGAATTTCCATGAGATTCCGTTGAATGGCTCAGTGTGAGTGAAATTCTCTAGAGTTCAATACATTGGAATATCCTTTGCGATTGGAGTGACACAAAGCGTATTGTAACAGAGGAGAGGTTTCTATCTGGAGCCGTTTTGTCACGGGCGCTTCCATGCAAGCATTGTCTTCGGTACTCAACTGAATATCTACTCCGTTTTATTAGCTTTTATTTTACTTTTACAATACGAATATTCGGGAATTAAATGGAATTGGAAGCTTAAATTAAACTGTATCTATACTAAAAACATTCACGTTTCAAAAAAAAAGTCTTCTTTTTTGAATAGATAGCATAAGTAGGGTGTGAAATTTAGTTCAGTTTCAAAGGCGACGCATGGTTTGTGAGTCTTTAGAATTTAGGATCCTGTTCCAGACATTGCAAGCTAAATTAGTGAGCTTGGAACGTGGAATTTAGCAAAGCCAGTGAGCCGTTAGTCACAGACGCGAGGTTTGGCAATACCCTTGTGTTCCGGCACTTCCAAGTGTAGCTCATACCTCACTGCCTATCACTGCCCAGTTATAGTCCACTTTCGAGAGCGAATTTGAATACGTACACTATGTTATGACTCATTATGTAATATTGAAACAGTTTTGAGAAAAGACGTAACACGCCAAATGCTTCGAAAATTACAATACTTCGCTCTAAGAATTTTTTACCAGACAAATAGCGCTGATTTTGCTCATTTTGTTCTACATGACAAATTATAATATTACTTAGTATATATAGATATACCTACTAGCCTTTTTACAAGCTTTCATTACTACTTCAATGTCATCGGCTAAATCTTAAATGGCGTGCAAAAAGAAATTAAACCATTCAGTAAACATAGTACAATTTGTACTCACATAACTTTCAAACTGTTACACTATTCAATTAGTTCCAAACGTTAATGACAATGTACTCATACAACTAGCTACATTTAAACCACAAAGTTTTGTCTCCAAGACGGCAAACAATAGCGGGAATACGAGATGAACATAAAGAATAAACATTGTAACAATACACCGGCACCCGTGAAAATTGCTTAATGGCTCACTGGAGTCGTAAAACTATATTTCGTACAGAAGGGTAACAGGACACAGCCCCTCGTTAAAACTCCGACCATTCAGTAAATCTTACGGGTTTACGATTCTACAAAAATTGGGGCAGTGGTCGCCATCGGTTCGTCTTCGACCATTGTCGGTAAAGTATTCGCGTCTCACAAGTTTAGTGCCAGTAAATTTATGTTATTACCATGTCCGGGGTCTTTTTACTGAGTGCCGGGTTTGTTCCTGAATGTCATTTTGGCGAAGTGCCGATTGTCGAGCCTAGCTGTTCTAGTTGTGGGAATTTATCTGTTCATAATTTAGAGTTTTATTTTCGCACAAAGTTGGATCATTTTACCACGATTTTAATAAAAAGTAAGTAAGTTTCTTATACCTTATACGGGGTAATTGGATTTTTATCGGCACGACAACAAACTTTGTAAGAAAAGCCAGCGTACCAATAATAAGCTAATAAAAATGTGTCGTACCAACTTTTGAATTAAACCAGCTATGGTAGCAAAATCTAAATATCAAAAAAACTTGTGGTACTTATCTGGGAGAATCACAAAACGCAGTTTCAAATGGCATTACTCCTTAAAATTGGGATTTTGTAAAAGCGCAGCAAAGCAAAAACGAGATCGTCTTTCAATTACGGGCTCCGCATTAGACGTTGAGACAAACAGAGATTAATGTTCCAGTAAAGCTGAAATGAAACGGCGACTAATGAATCCCGAACGAGTGTCATGTACGACGTACCTAGTAGGTGTGCACCGAGTTTACCTAGTACTAGTATCTAGAAATCTGTGTATAAAAACATTAGTAACGGTAGGTGTAAATTGAAAGCTGATAAAACTAAAACTAGAGACGCCCCGTAGTTTCACCTCCTACTAACCCACCGTTTTCCAGCGGAAACTTTTTAATTTTCCTTCTTCACACTCTTATGTAATCTTGGTAGTATTAGCAATAGGTGTACAAAACTTCATCCAAATCGGTTTAGTAGTTTTAGCGTGGAAACCATACAAACTAACAGTCGAACAAACAGACAATCATTCAGGTGCGGATACAGAAGGGGGGCGCAGGGGGCGCGTGACCCCCCTTGGTGCAGGCAGTCCAGCACCAAGCGCGGTAATTAGCCATTGTACCAGAAAGATGTAGGTGCATGGAATTCATCATTTAAAGAAAAGAGCACAAATTGGTCTTGTATCGTATACTTATGTGTTTTACCACCATATCCCCAAATTTCCCCCTTTGACTCCCCTACTATTATGATTTGTGCGCTCCCCTTAAAAGAAATCTGTATCCGCGCCTGCAATCATTATACCTCTACGATAAAAATAATGTTGGCGATTGATAGGAGTAGAAATCGTTAATCGTTCTTATTTATTACCATAACATATGATTGTTCAAATAAATAAGATACCAAAAAAGATTATACTATTTAAACTTTAAAGCCTACTGAAATTAATACAACTCCTGTCTCCGTTTATCATTGCAGTCAAGTCGCCGCAAGCAAAGCCGTAGGTGAAAGCAAGTAATCATATTAATATAGGGTATTTAGTATTCAGACGAGGCAAGCACCTGTCGCTGCCGGCAATCAGCCGCTACTGACATTATTTTGTCATTACTCCTGACAATATTGCGTGATTTAAATACACGATCAGATTTTGTAAGCTTAATGACTGCGCAGTTCTTTGGCTGTGACTTTGGATACATTGTTTTAGGATGCCTAATCTGATGGTGTCTGCTTTGTTAAAACAATAGAAAGCCGGTAGCTAGATATTAAAACAAATTAAATAGTAGATTGCGTTTTGTTTAAGTTAGCGATTGTTTTTTTGTGTATGCGTTTTTTTTGTATGTCACTGATATATATAATATGATATAATATGTTGATATATAAATAAGAGCATTATTTAAAATTATAAAATAATTTGTAGTTGTTTAGAAAACTGATGAACTTTAATATTGGTAACAATATATTGTCGATGTAATATAAAACTCCGGAGATATTTGACCTTTTGTTGAAGGCTTTTTTTTAATAAAAATTAGATTTAATTTAATTTTTTTTGTCACTTGAAAGGCAAAAATCAAAAATCTGTTCTGTCATTATGGAAGTACGGGATGTATTTAGAAGAGTATAATTTAGTTTAGAGACTTACGTTACACAGAATTTGCAAATTAGAGCTCTCAAATCGGGTCTCCGTGTGTTTTTGCCAAAATGAACATCAAGAGAATGATGATTACTGAATAAATAGGTAAGTTACCTAAAATTCGCTCTGTCATTATCGAAGAAAATGAAATGAAGGGCATTTTTTATATAATGGCTAAGTATAGACATTAAAGCTATGCATCAAATATTGACGACGAAAACCTTGCAACTACGCATAATTTTGTAACAGCAGCCTGTTACAATCAATCAATCAATCAAATATTTTTATTGACATAATTTTAGGTACAAAAATTATTTAAATGAAGCCTCCAGTCCCCGAACTAGTTGAGAACTGTGTTTCGGGGTCCGGCGTCTTCTCCTATAATGAGGCACTTTGGTTGTCAATAATAACAATTAATTAATAAAGTTTACATACAAACTAATTAATATAAACTAGTTTAACAATTTTATTATTGTAATAGATAGACTACCCCGTGTGCATGTATGTTGTAGGTATTGTATGCGTGAGTTTTGTATAGGATTGAAGTGTACGCGCGTGTATTTGAGTGGGGGTGTGAGAGGGTGTTTGTGTGTGTATGAGGGGGTGTGTGTGAGAGTATGTATGGGATGGGTGTGTTAGGGAGGGTAGGAGGGTGGGAGGTTGTATGCGTGCGTGTACGGGTATATGTTAGGGTGTTTGGGTGTGAGATGGTGAAGGGCGAGGGGGTACGTAATACAGTGCAGAGAGAGCATGGCAGGTACCTGCAGTTAAAGAAGGCAGGTACCCATCATAAGCTCCCGCCTGTCCTGCGGACACAAACTAACATGACAAAAAATATAAATGACGTATTTTGAACAGGACAATACAGCGGGTATTCCACAATGCTTGGGCTTGTGTTCTTCAAAATTATTATTGTGCAGTGTTATTAGTAGAAATTTACATTTTGGATAACATACTTTCTACATCGTCATAATCAAATTTTTTTAGCCAGGTGAGTATTACTTTTTTTATTTCATTATTTGAGTATTTTTTAATTTTTAATTCACTGTTTAGTTTGTTGTACAGGTGGGGAGCTACAACATCAAAGTGTCTTTGAGCAAATTTACTTCGGGCACGTGGTACAGGACACCGATCAACGCGTTTATTTGTAGTAGGTAAGTATGGCACAACATTTTTATGGTATCTTCTCAATGCTTGATAAATAAAAAGTTTTCTTACAGTAAGTACCTGCGCTTTTTCATAAACATCTGTTGTGGGATGTCTATAAGGTAGGTGCATAAGCACTTTGAGTACAGCTCGTTGAGCTCTTTCTACCATTATAAGATGTGTTTTGGCAGCGTTTCCCCAGATGCAGATGCAGTAGTTAATGATGCATTCACATAATGCTTTGTAGGTTTGTATTAATAGCTTATGATTAGCTACCGCCCGCAGGTTTTTAAATATGTAAATTAATTTTCTAATTCTTGCAGAGAGGGTGGTAGTGTGGCAGTTCCAGTTGAGGTTTGCATCAACGGTAACTCCTAAATATTTAATAGTTGTAACACGAGCCAACTTATTACACTTACAGTGGCAGTTAGCATTTATATCATTTACTGTACGGTTACATGGAAACGTATGAATAGTAAGGTTGAAATCTGTAGCGGGACTTGACACCCCTGTTTTGCTAAAGCAAATGTATTTTGTCTTACTGATGTTAAGTGACAAGAGACTATCTTCCAGCCAAGAAGTGACTTTAGAAAGTCCCTTTTCGGCTAGTGCAGCAACTGAATCCCAAGACCTATCGTGAAACAGAAGTACTGTATCATCAGCAAACATCAAAAGCTCCATTCCTGGAATGGTGGTTTTGCTAAGCTCATTGATGTATACGAGAAATAGAGATGGCCCTAACGTACTACCCTGTGGTACTCCGAATCTGCTGAATTCAATATCACTCTCATATTCATTGAGCCTCACATTCTGCTTCCGATTAGTTAGGTAATCTTCCAGCCATTCCAATGCCACTCCCCTTATGCCAGCTTTTTCTAGCCTACTTATGAGAATTGGAATGGACACAGTATCGAAGGCTTTCTGTAAGTCTAAAAACACTCCTATGCAACGCTCTCCATTATCCAAGTAATTAGTCACAAGAGTAGTAAGTTTTAAAACTGCATCTTCAGTAGATTTCTTTTCCCTAAACCCATATTGATTCCAGTGTAGAATTTGATTTTTTTCGAGGAAGTTCATCAGGCGTTTGTTAAACAATTTTTCAAATACTTTAGATAGCGTTGTTAGTAGGGAAATAGGTCTATAATTAGAGGGATTAGTTTTATTGCCAGATTTATAAATTGGACACACAGTTGCTTTTTTACAGATGCTAGGAAAGGTGCCAGTCTCGAAACTCAGGTTGCAAAGGTATGTGATAGGGTCTACAATATATGAGATAACGTGTTTCAAAGTACTGGTGCTAATTTTATCCCAGCCCGGTGCACTACTTGAGCGCAATCCATTTATAACTGCTCTCACTTTGACAATATCAGTCAGGAACAGTGACATGGAATTAGGAGGGATATTGCTAGCTATCGATTTTACCGCTAGGTTGTGTTCAGTTTCATTCATTTTGATTAATAGTACATCTGCCAAATTTTGTCCGACTGTCGTAAAAAATACATTAACATCATTAAGTGAATCTCGGGGACGATCTTTAATACTCAAAAGTTCTGAATTCGAGGCTTTACTTTTATTTAAATTACAAACTTCTTTAATAATCCGCCAGGTTTCCTTGACGTTGCCATTATTTTTTTCTAATTGGATTTGATAGTATTGGTTTTTCAAAGATTTTATAATTTTGCTACACAAATTTCTATAGCTAGTATATTTTTTCTTAAGTATTTCATTGTCGGGATTTTTTTTCATCTTTATATGCATCCTGTCTCTTTTTCTCAAACATTTTACTACACCTGCAGTAATCCATGGTTTAATGGGTCTATTTTTCTTAGGTATTTTTAGCGTTTGACTGGCATTTCTAATGTATGACAAGAGACGTGTAGTAAAGAGTTCCATGGCAATATTTACATTATTTATGCGATATAAATCAACCCAATTCTCCTTACAAAGCTGCTCCTTTAGCAGATCATAATTAATTTTAACTTTATTGTATGTTATATTTTTCTTGACAATTTTAGTTTCATTAATAAAAAGCAAAATAGGAGAATGATCTGTCAGAAGCTGTTCAAACACAATAGTCTTCCAGTCATGACAGCTTTTCACCATGAAATGGTCTATGCATGTACTAACTCTCGTAGGTTTATTGACTCCCTGAATAAGCCCATACATAGCCATTAAGTTAAGGTAACTATGTGCATTGCCAGTAATATTGCTAGGTAAAATATCAATGTTAACATCTCCCGTTAGGACAACATTGCACGTAGAGATGCTTTGTAATACAGTTTCAAGAGAGCTTATGTAGTTAGTTGGGTTTCTAAAACATGGTGGTCTATACGTGCATATTATTGAGTATTGTTGGCCTATTGTGATCAATAAACAGTTTCCTTCTACAATACTGGGTTCTGAAAAAGTAGCAGTGATTTCTTCGCGAACATAGGCAACCACTCCATCGTTCTGATTTAAGTTGTTCTTTGTATATGCCATGCTAAAATTATCAATAGAAGGAGGTACGTTATTAGTGTTGGTCCAACATTCAGTCAAAACCATAATGTCTATTTTCAGATTTATACTAGTTACGAAAGCCAAAAATAAGTCTAAATTACGATTAATACTACGAATATTTACAGCAATAATACAAAGAGAACTGCTTTGCGAAACTTGAGTATAATTTAAGAATTGAGAACATTGTCTAGGATCGCTTATCAATTTACAATCTGCAATACCAGTACCGTCCACTTCTGACAGTACAAATTCATTAATTGGACCAAATTTTATATCTGTAGTAATAGGGTGCTAACAAGCTATGACTTAGGCAACTTGAACAGGATCGTAAATTCGTCGTAATTTCGTGTTACCTTTTCACTATTACGGCTAAACCGAACAAACAAACTAATTCGGGCTACTTTTGTATTTTTATCCAATAATTACGTGTATACATATATAATAATAATAATAATAATAAAGACATAAGTTGTGCGATCCGTACGGCCCAGAACTGGAAAAGTCCTGGACCGGATGGATTGCACAACTTCTGGATTAAATGGATTCGATGCTCATACTCATGTTTAGCAATACAATTCCAAGAAGCCCTCGAGGCTGGTTCGCTCCCAAGTTTCATGACAACTGGTGTCACCTTCCTGCTCCATAAGTCCGGTAGTACCACGGAAGCGAAAAATTACAGACCCATCACGTGCTTGCCTACACTATACAAGCTCCTTACATCCATTCTGAGAACAAAAATTAATTCGCACATTGTTGCGAACAATATTTTGGCCCCCGCTCAGAATGGATGTAGGGTTGGGTCCCGTGGTACTAAGGAGCTCCTCCTCATCGACACGGCCATCTGCCAACAGGTCCGGCGGAACAGAGGGGCTCTCTCTACTGCCTGGATTGACTATAAGAAGGCCTATGATTCGGTGCCTCATTCGTGGCTGGAGAGGATCTTGGAGCTGTATAAAATAGATGCAACTCTAAGATCCTTTTTAAGCGCATGCATGAGGCAGTGGACCACAGTCCTTCGTCAACCAGGTGGAGGAGAGAGCGTCTCTGACCCGCAGGACTTCATAAGGATAGAGCGAGGCATATTCCAGGGTGACAGTCTGAGCCCCTTGTGGTTTTGTCTAGCGTTGAATCCTCTCAGCACTTTGCTAGGGGATTCAGGGCTGGGCTATCGGCTTCGGAGAGGGGGTGAGATCATATCTCATCTACTGTACATGGATGACCTCAAACTGTTCGCGCCGCAACGCCCACAATTGATAGAGTTGTTAAAAATCACTGAGAATTTTAGCAACTCTATCAACATGGAGTTCGGTGTGGATAAGTGTGTGGTTATGCATGTACATGGAGGGAAAGTTGTAAATTCCACGAATCTGCAACTTTCCGAGACTATGACTCTCAGGTCCCTCTCCGAGTCCGAAACCTACAGGTATCTTGGTATGTCAGAGTCGTTGGGTATTTCAGTAGGGGATGTTAAGCGGACGGTGAAGGAGCGCTTCTTCTGCCGTCTGACAAAAGTACTCAACAGTCTTTTGTCGGGTGGCAACAAGACGCGCGCCTTCAACGGCTGGGTGATGCCCCTACTGATGTACTCCTTTGGCATACTAAGATGGACTCAGACCGAGCTGGACGCCCTGGATAGAAAGGTCCGTCAACTGCTTACCTCGCATCGCATGCTGCACCCCCGCTCGTCTGTTATGAGACTGTACATTCCGCGGAAATGGGGGGGTCGAGGCTTATTAAATGCCAAAACCCTCCATAACCGTGAAGTGTGCAGTCTCCGGGAGTATTTCCTCAACAACGAGTGCGGGATGCATCGCGATGTGGTGGCAGTTGACAAGGGCCTCACGCCGCTCTCCTTGGCAAATGAGAACTGGCGTAAACCGGTGGTACTTACCACCGAGCACCGCAGGGACGTATGGAAAGGCAAGGAGTTGCACGGGCGGTTCTATCGGGCCTTGACAGGGCCCGATGTGGACCTGCATGCGTCGGTGAACTGGCTGCGATTCGGCGACCTCTTTGGGGAAACCGAGGGTTTTGTCTGTGCAATTGCGGACGAAGTTATCAAGACGAACAACTACCGGAAATATATCATGAAGGACGGTACGGTCGACATCTGTCGGGCATGCCGCCGTCCCGGAGAATCTCTCCGACATATCATTTCCGGTTGTTCTCATCTTGCTAACGGAGAGTACTTGCACAGACACAACCTAGTGGCCAGGATCATCCATCAGCAACTTGCCCTTCAATACGGCCTTGTGGAGTCTGAGGTGCCGTACTACAAGTACACACCGGGGCCGGTTCTCGAAAATGGCCGTGCATTGCTCTATTGGGATCGCTCTATCATCACGGACAGGACTATTGTAGCCAATAAGCCTGATATCGTGCTGGTAGACCGATCCCAACGCCGGGCAGTGCTCGTTGACATCACCATTCCGCATGACGAGAACCTCGTGAAGGCTGAGAAGGACAAACTCAGCAAGTACCTTGACTTGGCTCACGAGGTAACCGCCATGTGGAATGTTGACTCAACAAGCATTGTCCCGATAGTCGTTTCGGCGAACGGCCTTATAGCGAAGAGCCTCGACCAACACCTCGAGAGGCTCTCGCTAGACGGTTGGATCAAGGGCCAGATTCAGAAGGCAGTACTCCTTGACACGGCACGTATTGTCAGGAGGTTCCTCACTCTGCAGCCCTGACCACCGGTAGCTTGGGCCCTGCCCCGCTGCTGGCGGCACTCTAGGTTTAGGATTTTTTGATAGTATTTTTGTAATGTATTTTTATAACAATATTGTAAGAAAAACCTAAACCTAAGAAAAATGAATAAATGAGTGAATAATAATAATAAATGCTTTTTATTTCCTTGCAAAAAAGGTCTACAAAAGTATCAACTTCTTATACACTAATCCAATTATGACAATAATATTTACTACATTATTGTAAACCTGTGTTGCAAGGACTGGTGCCTGATGTAGGCATAAACAGCCTGTATCACAGGTCGAGAGGCCTCACCTCCACGGATCTACCTTATAATAACTATTATTATTACAATAGGTATTACTTATCCTAGATCTTACTTACCTACCGTAGATCATAATAATAAAGTTTTACTTTTACATATGAATCACTTTTAACTACCGTCGGTAATTAATGGTGCTTAAATGATTTTACAAAGTGGAGTTTGATGAATCAATCAAGACCATAACGCTTATGAATAGTTAATTCAAGGCGATTACTAGATTACTAGATTTTATATTATTTGGTGTTATTTAGCAGTGTTAAAAAAACAATATTCGGAAAAACAAAAATATCATATATGTCGACGGGGAGCCGTTGGATGCTTGGGGCCATAGAATTTGGCAAGCAGCCGCCTGAAGTGGTGCTCTATGGGGGAGGCATTTGCCAGCAGTGGTGATAGCATATGTTCAGCAGAGGACGTCTTCAGCCTTGCGATGATGATTTAATATTATCTACGTGGTCATAATGATTATAAAATAACCAAAACGTTCATTAGCAAATGTTTAAAGCTTTCATGACAATTTACATGTTTAATGAACTCAGTTTAGATTTTAACAAACCAAATTAGTGTGGCAGTTAACAATGTAGCCAGGGATAAGCGGAGCGCACGACACGATCTGTCGGGCTGATAGGAGGGCGGACGATGTATGTATAGGCTTACAGAACATTAAACAGCATCTCATTAGGTTAGTTTCATATTTAGTACTTGTTTAATTAATTGATATTAATCAATGGTTTTAATGGTGGGTTGGTTCTTTTGCAGTGCAGCATTTAAACTCCTATAATGGGGATTGTTTATTTTATCCTGTTTGTTGTAATTACAAAACCTATTCGAGCTTACTCATCACTACTTACAGCTAAAGAATCAACAACAGTTACGGATTATTAGTATTTCTTGCTTTAATTAAACAACCTTCATTTGATCTTATGATGACGTCACAAAAAAACCCTGAGCCGACAAACAAAAAAATGTGATAAGAAATGGTATGATGTGAATATGACATTATTGACATTGACACATGGAGTAACTTTTTTTTATTATGTAGAGGCAACGTCCGATAATTATTGAATGCCATCTTATGACGTCTCCAGGCGCGGTCAATTTCTAAATTTCAATAGTTTACACTTCTACATCTACATCTATCTACACTTCTACACTACTATTATAAAGAGTCAAGATTTGTATTTTTTGTATGTTTGTAATGAATAAACTCAAAAACTACTGTGCCAATTTCAAAAATTCTTTCACCCTGAGTAACATAGGCTATATTTAGAACCCGTGCGAAACCGGGGCAGGCCGCTAGTTAATTATAAAATAACTAGAATGGATATAATGAATAATATTAAACTAGTTTCTTAGATTGCAGTATATTAAATAATGAAAATAAAAATGGAGGTCGAGTAAATTTGGGCATCCGAATTATAAAGTTATAGATAGTATTCACATGCTGATGTATCAATAAATAGTATAAATTGTTGAAATTCTACACCTTATCTCTTTCCGGCAGTAAAAGTCGGCTGAGGGCATATCCAGAGAATGGGCAGCAGCATTCTTCTCGGTACATTAGAACCTTCTGCGATCACCAAGCCGCCTGCCTAGCGTGGTGATTATGGCTAATTCCCCCTATGGTAAACGTCCAAAGTGGCATTTTACGGTGGAGGCCTGTGTTCAGTAGTGGACATTTCCGGCTGTTGATGATGATGATGAAAAAATACACAACAGTCTTGCGGCGTTACGCTAGTTTCGTAGAATGGCTACGCTGATTCCTAAAACAGCTACGCTGATGCGTTGAATAGCTACGCTAATTAGTAGAGCAGCTACGCTGATTCGTAGATACGTGCACTGATGCTTAGAATGGCTACGCTGATTTAAAGACCAGTGCGTAAGTAAAGTGCGTAAAATAGCTGAGCTGATGCGTAGAAAGGTGCACTGATGCGTAGAATAAGTGCTTATTTGTAGATCTTAGGCCTACCAGTGGAAATCCTTGGTGAGCAATATTATATATCCGCCTTGATTTGAGCCTATTCAAATTTTGCCATTTTATTTATTTGTATAATTGATACATCATGCACTAGTAATTAATTTTAATGCGAGGCAATCATCTCACTGAATGATTAATTTATTTTTCGATCACTTCAGTAGTTTCAATATTAATCATATTCGCGGTACATATATTATCTCGAGTTTCCGATGAGTCAGCATGAATGCTAATGCATCCTGTATATCGCATTTCGTCAAACGGAATCGAAGCTGCTAACAGGCTCATCCATCACTATGTTCCCGCTCGCGCTTTTGAATGGAACATCTATCAATGCAAATTCATTTTTGTTTGCTTTCCTTATTTTGATGAAGGGAGAGATGTGATGTCGCGCTTCAATAACCACATAAATAGAGCACTAAAATATATTTTTTTGCAATAGTTGAATATACTATGAACAGATGGTATGATGGATGGTGGTGGTGGTGGTGGTGGTGGTGGTTGGTGGTTTTTTACTAGGTGGTAGGACTTTTCTGCAGAGTTCGTCTAGGTAGGTACCACCGTTCCAGTTATTCTGCCGCCAAGCAGTAGTGTGCAAGCACTAGTGTGTTCCAGTTTAAAGGTAGCTAGTGTAATTACTGGACAAATGAGACTTTATCATCTGATCACTCAGTCTAGTAATCTAGTTACTTACTAGACTGTGTGATGTCTCAGGATGACGTGCAGTGCAGTGTCACGCGATACTTTATTGTTTTAAAGTTCCGAGTGACACTGCAACTGTTATGGCGGCCGTGCTGCTTAACATCAGGTGAACGACTAGCTCGTCACGTCATTCAATCGCGTAAAAAAAATATGACATGAGTAGGTACGCCTTGTTTTTGCTCTCAGTCGCGTGTGATCGCGCCTAACGAAAGTGATGTTATTTACATTAATATTGTTTTACAACGCTATCACCGGGTGCTAAGGTTCATTATTAAAATGAAACAACCGCTTGTGGACTATTTTATATTAGCTGGAGAGGTATATATCTGTATTAAGTGAGCATTGGTGCGGGGACACGTGTTGAGGTTTGATTTTCATAGAGACTGTGTATCTATAGTGTATTTGATTTAAGTATGTAATTACAATATTTAATCAAACTGTATGGTGAATGATGCAAATGGGTAGCGTATAACATATTCTACACGAACTTAACAATTTAAAAAAAAAACTCAGTGGAACCGATAAAGTTGTATTACAAGTGCTTGTAGAGTTAGAAGAACGCGCCCCCACATTTACGATGTCGAGGGTGTATCGTCGAAGTGTTATATAAATCGCTGACGATGCTAAATTTATAGGAGTTAATACACTTTTATGGGGAGGGGACAGCGACGATGCATAAAATGTTCCAATTTGATCACTTTGATTAATATTGTGTTTGGAAGATTATAGCTTTTGGTATATAATTCAACATGAAGTGTTAATAAGTTATTAAATCAGCTCAGAACATAGGCGAATTGGATTTATTTTAGAAGTTTTTGCAATGATGAACATTCGAAGTGTTTCAGTAACCATTGACTTGAGTATTGTGACTTTTTAGGGGTAATTTGAAAAACAGCGCTGTGTTTGCAATTATGTGAACACAGCACATGCTGAAGTTACCCCTATTGCCCTACAATTAAATTATACTTAACTTTTATAAGCTGTAGGTAATGGTACGCTGTTTTTTGTTTGTGTTATAGTGGCAATAAATTGTTTTTTTTTAAATGATAAGAGACTTATGCTGCTATTACATTACACTAAATTTAGTCACCTAGTAAAGATTCGGGATGAGAAGCTTACGTTTTACCCAGCTAGTTGCCTAATTGCCTAGTTAGCGGAGATTGCGATCAAAGACAAATAATAGTCTAAGATGGCGATATGTAGGGGAAGCTGTATTGTATATAGGTAAGTTATTAGTCCTTCATGTTGCGGTATGTCTACCTGCGTATCAATTCTGACAGGACTGTTCTAATTCATATAATATTGTTTTCTAAAACATGCTTGGAAATTTGGGCATTATTTTGACAACCTTCTTCGAGATAAATTGAAATTGCTGTACTGGCGAACAGCAGCCGGCAAAAGTTGTATGAAAATTCATATCTGTCGTGGTTTAGCGGCCAAATTAATACATAGTAAACTCATATCTGGAGTTTTTGGCGGGAACGCGGAAAAGTTCACGTCGGTGCATTGTATTATTTTACAAAACTTATGCTTTTTCCAGTGTTAATGTTTAAAATTGGTGGTGTTTTACGCATTAAGTGCTGAATTACGAGCATGAGTGTGGGCAAGTGATATAATGTAGTGAAACGTGGTTTTTCGTGTTGCTTCCAAAATTCCATAGAAGCCTCTAGTAAAGTTGCCACCACTTTACTAGGGCATGCTTTAGACTGGATTATGACTTAGACTAGACTATGACTACTCTGACTGTGACTATGACTTGACTTTAAGTGAAAATTTCCATAATACGATGAAAAATTACAAAACTTGACACTGGCTAAATACACTATGTGTGGAGCCAAAATATAAAGAGAAAAAAAAAAAAAAACTCATATCTGTCGTGTAATTTAAAAATGGAACGATATTTTACTCCGAACAACCCCGTAACATGGCAAACAAGGAGGTAACTTAGCAAAGGTTTTATTTAAATTTCGAACTGCGTTGCAAATAGAATCCTGTTTATTGCAAAAAAATTAAGTAACAATTTTTCGTGGGATAAAAATATTTTCAAATATAAAGTTCTGCCTAAGCCTACGACTTAGATTTAATTTCCGCGCATTATTTGAGAAAATACTATACAAACCTTGGCCACAACTAGGCATTGATGGACTTACGTATGCTTCGCCTCGGCCCACATTTACACCTTCGTCCATCAATGCCTCTGTTGCCGGCCGCTGCAGTAATATACTAATACGATGCACTTTAATCCATTTTTTTACATTACTGTGATATCTATTCTAGCTGTTGATTACTAATTACTTCACAAACACCGCCAAGAGAACACTATCTTCGTACGGTTGTTCCCATTAATGTTAACAGGTCGTGGTGTAAACATTTTATCGCCGCTAATATTACGAGAGCGGAGAGCCATACGATACGAGCGCTGAGATATTTACGCGAAGACAAGAGCAGTAAAGGTACATTTACTGTGGCAACCTCTTAAAAGAACCAGGTCGTGTATAGAATGAAATAAAATGAAATATTTGAGTTTATGCCTATATAAGTGGGCTTTTGTGTATACACAAATTCGCAGCAAGTAGATTAACGACTGTGTTGTTGGGAATTTAATTAAGACTTTAATAGATACGAGCGCATTTGATATCGCTTAAAAACCGTATTTGGACAACCGGTATTATAGTACAACACAATCAATGTGTGGTAGCGCAATAAAATAATCAAAAGCAAGCCATATCCGCATCTTTTCAGACCCAGACCACTTGCGGAAGCCGCAATAATAGATACCCTTAATATCTGGCAGACAAAAAATTGGTTAAAGTAATTTTTCTTACCTGTTTTATTTTGTAAACAAATATGGTGGATTGACTCCTCATCACTAATCTTGTCTTTGGTAAAAGATAAGATTAGTGATGAGAACCCACCGAATTGATGCCCCGATCTGAACTATAAATCATAGTTTATTAATTCACCTGATGACATCTTTAGCGAACAGAGTTCAAGAACTGTGCACTTCAATCGTTCATGCGTTCCTTACCCTTCCCATCACTTCACTAAAATCTATAGACACTTCTGCAATCTGCATGTCAAAATATCTGTCATTTAATTTTGTTGGCATTGCCGATCATTTGGATCACAGATATCTACTATACTAGTCAAAGAATTTGGATAGTTTTGTGATTTGCGGCAATAATAAGTTATTTTAAATTCTTAATTGTATATTTCGAAGCGTTCGTGTTTCTTTTATTACTCGAGACAGTCGTTCACGGGAAAAAATTGTGATTATGGCGGAAAATTGTGACTTTGAAGTGAGTGTTGTTTGTTTACAAAATAAAACAGGTCAGAAGAAATAGACTAGGTAGGTATGCATTGATACTAATGTGATTGCTGGCTGACTTGGCCGATTAATAGGAAAATAAAGACGAAAATTTATGTTAAAATTAGAATATATAATAACAGAGTAGTAGAATAGATCCATTGGAAACTATATAAATAAGATTAGGAAAATAGTTTATGAAATGTCCACAAATATGTATTTATTTACCTATTTAATATTAACAATAAACTTTTCTTGTGAACGCGAGTTCAGGGGAAGTGGCTTCGCCTTGGGAGCTCATTATAAAGCGCTAAGCTTGGCTCATTGCAGTACCATACTTGACGCCAACTAGTACTAAAGCGCAGCGCTCAAAGCATAAGCCATCTTGTGGTTAACATCATTAGTTTCATAAATCTTATTTATTGGAGAGAGTTATTTTTACAATGATATTGTTACAAAAATATGGAACAGAATTTTGGTTCTCATTTGTTTTTAAATGTGAATTACTTTTGTCGCAGGATGAAAGCTAGAAGGTTGTATGATGCGTGTAGTGTATGTTGAGTATTAATCTGAGACTAGCTCAGAAATGCGGACACATCTCCTCCGGCCGACGGCTCTAGTGAGACTGACACTATCTATCTATCATTATTAACTCGCACACACTACAATGCGTATCGTTAATGTTATCCAGCCTAGATTTAAATTTTGCTATCATCCCGTTAATTTCAAAGCACGATTGTCTTCTCAAAGCACACACCCAAAATGGATGTGTTCTCGAAATAATTACGCCAAACGCCCGAGAATGCTTCGTGCTATGCGGGTGACAAAACGCGCGTGGCGTGTTGACACATGCAAAATTACATTACGCGCCTCCACCACTGCAACGTTGCACCGGCTGTGACTACCTATTTAAAATGTAGTAATATCTTTGGTTTCAACTTTTACACGTAATGGCTGTGCATTAGGTTCTCCAGAAAAGTGTAGAGATGTTTTTTTCTACTTCTCATTTGCTATGTTGACAATAAATCAAAGAATAACAAGACAATGCACAGTCATAGATTGCCGGTAAGGTGCTGCGGGAAAGGAAGCTTTAAATTGACCTAGTGAGTGGCAGTAAACACAATCAAGCTTATCATTTTTGCATAAAAATTTTTGAAAGTTACGAAAGGTTGTAAGAAAAGGTATGAGTAAGTTCATATTTATTTGAATTTATGATCATAACAGGGCAGAGTAAACCATTGAGCAATAAAAAAAGACTGTAAAACATTAAGGAAAACTCCACAAAAAGCCTTATATCCTATGTTAACCATACCCTGTGGCTGATATTTTAAGCAAAGATGATGTAACCTTACTTTATGAAGGGAAAAATAAGTTTATATCTCGAGCTCCTTTAGTAACATTATGAAGAGTCGGATGCACATTATGGGGGTATGAGCTCGCTCAAACTTTTTATTCAATAAAGACTTAAGTGATGAAACGGAACATCTGGCAAATTACGGGTCAATGGCCGCCACCGACTGGAACGTCATAAAATGGGGAATTTACATTTCAAGAAGTTCTGACAGGGCGGCAGGGAATATAAATTATATTGGTACCTACTCAACCGTCAGCGATTCACGTCAACTTTCAATCGAGGACGAATATCTTATATTCTCCCTTATAGCTTTTAGAAGTCCTTCTAATCTTTAATTGCGCGAATGAAAATTAAACGGAATGATAAAATTAGATCGTTTGTGGATGAAAACGATCTCCTTTGATAAGGTAAACAAAACGAACCCCCGGGGTCTTTTGTGTGGATCGTGTCGACCCTTCCGTCAATGCCTCCGCACCTTTACAGGAAAACAAATAAAAGAGTATTTTAAAAAGAATGACATCAAAAGAAAACTGATACAACTTAAATCACCAGAGTTTTTTGTTTAGTTGATGTTTGTTGTCATCAGAGTTTAAGTTCAAAAGGGGCTGAATATTTGTAAGTATTTATGGTTTATATCAGTATTCAGTATTATCTGCTTAGCGTAATCAACAGATTAAATTTACATAACATTTTTAAATCAATATTAAAATTAAACTGTTCGATATTTTTACTTGTAAATTGTGTATTGTAATTGTATTGTATATATTGTATTGTAATTGTGGCCTCCGTGCTTCGGAGGGCACGTTAAGCCAAGTCTAAGCCTTTGGGCGGCCTAAAAATTCTGACACTAGGGCTGACCACTTGGCTGCACGAGAGAGAGGAAGGAAAGAAGGACTTGTAAATAATTTACGTTATTTTAGTTCATAGTCAAAAACTGGTAGTTCATTAGTAATGGATGCAATTATAGTATTGTATCAGAGAGATAGTACTTAGGTATGTATGAGTACTATATTTTAACAATTTTTTAAGCTATTTTTTGATATTACAACAATTTTTGTTCCTGTATTTTGTCCACAGGTATTTGTATACTTGTTAAGAGCCTATGCAACGCCAAAATGCTTAAAATGGCTTAGCATGAGGCCATATCCTGTCATATTACAACAATGACTTTGAAGTTATTATATGGTAAAGTTCAGGACTAATGCTAATGCTTATATATAGTGAAAACACGAGTTAATAAACTTTTCTCGAAAGTAAAAAATTACACACTAAACCGTACTAATAAACCGCATTATTCAATGAATACTTTAAATAAGGTCATGAATCTTTGTGTAGTAGTTGAACTAAATATAATGGAGGGCTTATGTATAGTGGATTTTTAAAATACCCGTTATATCCAGTGTATTAAAAAAATACCTAAATTATTGCACGTTGGCACCATTCTAACTTGGACTGCCACTGCCGTTTGGCCCTCCGACTCATCCGCGCTTTGGCCTAGTACTATATATATTCTGTGGCTTTGGCCTGGCCTAGCATAAGCCCTTAAGACATTTTTTCAGGTACTCTTGTATATTTTGAGTACAACGACGACGCGCTTATTTTTACCCATAAAAAATATATATATATATTTAAAATAATCCATAGTAAAATAAACACGTCGTCGTACCCTACCTACGTTTATGATCATAACAGCGCAGAGTAAACCATAATCTGGCCCATTTTCTAAGCTCATTAGTACTAAGTAGTACAAAAGGTTAAAACAAACTAGTGCTGTAGACCACGCGGCCTTGGTAAATGACAGTGAAGAGAAGAGCTACCATAGACCACATCCCAAGCCGCACCGGTTTGTTTCAACTTTAATTAACCTAGGCTCCTATAGGTACAGTACATTTTTTGTCCTTTATCTTATTGAACAGGTATATTTTATTAATAAAATTATATACCCGTAATGACACGAAAATCCGTAAACCATACAAATCAACACAACGTCAAATAAACAACAATCTATTATTAAACCGTTGTTAAAGTAATAAATTGCAATTCCCACGTATATTTTGCATTAATTTACTCACAGCTACAGTCAAATAATACGATTGATTACAAGCTATTTGTTTACCGGAACATCCGCAATACGGATTTCGGTGACATATTCAATCATCGATTTCACGTGCAATTTAGCAAAACTTTGGTATAATGGAACAATATTTCCATGTAATGTCACCTGAGCGTGTACGCTTTGTATACGCTTCCGGCCTTATTAATAAACGCGTAGTGGGCGATTCACACCTCGGTCCAAAAGAGCCTATACATTTAGAGCACTTGGGCGATTCACACCGTAGTGTGAACCACACGCGGTCTGAAATGCCCCATTACCCTAGTAGCTTTGGATACTCCAACTTTTGTCTTTTTTGTCATTGGAATATCGAACTCGATCGAATAAGACAAAAGCCAGTTTAACTAATCCAAAACTACTCTACGTTTATTAATAAGGCCGTTCGTATATAAGGTATGTAGTTAGTGTGTTATAATTTTTAATCTCACTACATTGAATGCTGAAACTAAAATATCCGTATTCTTTATTTCCCCTTTATTAAGTTTAGTTTTTTTTATCTACTTTTTTTAATAGGAGTTTTGTCATTATTGACTATGTCGCCCCCGTCAACGCGTTAGGAGATTATGAATCAGCCAAGCTCCGCATAAATCTATCTATATATATATATAAATCAATTGTTGTTCGTTAGTCTCGCTAAAACTCGCGAACGGCTGAACGGATTTATCTTATCTTGGTCTTGAAATGTTCGTGGAGGTCTAGAGAAGGTTTAAAAGGTGAGAAAAATTCGAATAATTGCCAGGAAAACCCTAAAAACAGCCCTTTTCTTTTTCCCATATAAAAGAAGTACGAAGTCTGCCGGGTCAGCTAGTAAGAAATATAATTCCATCAGTATCCCGGCTTCCTCGGAAGCTGGCGAGGCCAAGATACTATTGCAACCACCTACGTCATTTCCATGATGTAGGACTTCTTTGAGTTTAGCTTTAGAGAATGTGAAACAGAACTCATCATCATCAGCCTGAAGACGTCCAGTCTACTCCCCTCCATAGAGCGCCACTTTGAGCAGCTTGCCTCCTGCATCCATCCTCTCCCTGGCATTCTAACCAGGGGCCTTATCATGTTTTTACTACTGTGACTGTGTGTCTCAGGATGACGTGCTCAGTGCGCAGTGTCACGCGAAACTTTACTTTGGAGTTACAAGTGACACTGCGATCTCACTCTAAAGCTTGGTGTTGCGTGTGTGAGTAACAAGAACATAACAGCATTTAATTATATTCAATTATATACATAAATTAGCTGTAGACGTTGTATGTAATACTGCGAATGTAATATGTTAGAAATTAATACTAATCCAGGTAAATTAGTGCCGTGTATTCCCGAAGCGGGGTGACACGGCAAAGCTGAGCTATTAAGCTCGGCACTGACATGCATTCTCTACCTTGGGACTCTACGTTACTATATCTATAATTATCACAATAACAGCAAAAGGGCCTCTCAAGAGACTGATAAACAAAGGGGTAGGTTCTGAAAGCATATAATAATGTGTGTGTATAGAAAACAACAAGAAGTGGATCGATTTCTGCTTTAATGTTTTCAGGAGTGAAGCAACGTACGACATAAATCTCGTTGAAAAAACACCGATGAATCGATTGTATGTAATGCACTGCAATGTAATCAAACTTTCAATATTACAAGGTTGATAGTTGGATTTTTTAATTTCGAGGTTCCGTAGCGGTATTTAATCCTAATCTAACCAAGGCGTATCTAATCAATTAGGTACTTTCAAATTTTAAATATTAACATCGATGAGTAAAATAAAAAACAACGTTATCATAATACGAGTGAGAAGTCTTAAAGAGAGAGGGAGAGAGAGAGAGAGAGAGAGAGAGAAAGAAAAAGGGAGAATGTGGGCGTAATGTACTACTTACCCACTACTACTAACTACTCTGATGAGGGTCATCTTATGACCTATAAAAGAAAAGTATATATTTTTGCAAATCTTGCAAAAATACATATTTTTGCAAATCTTGCAAAAATACATATTTTTTTCAATAGAACTTGCGTACAATGTCGGTTTTACTTTGTTTTCATCAAAGTATGAATATTAGTTTTCAACAATTGCGTCTAATTTGCCACCACCGCACCGTGAGCAGCCTTACGGTCGGAAGTCTCCTTCTCCAGAGCCCATTATCTTCACGATAATGCCTTTTGTCATCCATTCACATCGGAATAATTAATAACCCCCGTGAGACAATGCCACCGCCAACGCGTAGAGCAACCAACTTGATTCCTTGAGCTGAGAGTCACGTACATTTAGGGATGACTAAGGTATGGAGAGGTTATGGAATTTTCATTGCTAAAAATTGGGTTCGGCAATGTACTGTCATCCGCAATTTACCGAAACAAAGTCCTAAGTCTAGATTTTTGGTCATATCTTTTTATTGCATTGAGTTACAAGTTACTTGATTTAGGGTAAGTTTTTTCACCAACAGTTAAAGAAACTAATGGTTAAAACTCTAACAAGCTCTAACAAATGGTCAAAATTTGTTAGTGTTTTTAACCATTGGTTACCTTAACTATTGGTGAAGAAACCCACACTAAGGAGAAGAGACCATTTTAGTATTTGATAGTAATCTACTTGAATTTCAGCTATTTTTGAGACAAAGGGTTTTAACAGTCAGACAGACGAACGGACAACAAAGAGAACCTATACTTAAAGGTTCCGTTTTTTTAAAGTGAGAATTATGGGCATACTAATAGATGGTGAGAATCCATCATCAATTTTCGAAATCTTTAGTTAAAATAACAGGTACTTTTTTCGTTTGTAATTAAAACTATGGGACTTTAAATTACGTAGTAACATATTCAGTAATCTGTGCCTTAAGTACTAAGCATGGCTCGGTATGCTCTTGATAAGTTATTTTTGAAGGCGGGTACGGAACACAGAAGACATAAAATCTCGCAAAAAAACAACGCGGTCACTAAAAGGACGCTAAAAGGGCTGCGAAAGGCTGCGATGACAAGTTGACAGATCGCCTGCAACAACTGCGCCTCCACAAACGGCGAAATGTAAATGTTCCCAAAATAAATCGGGGATTGCGATACCTATCACCAAACTCTGCACGAATTGAGGAAAAAGATCCATTTAAATGTAGATTGTCTCCGGTAATACTTCCATTTGTTTTTGTCTCGGAAAGCCACCGCTGAGATACGATTGCAGGCAGTAAGCCGTTTCGTGGTCGCGTACGACTCCACCGAGAACGAAGGAATCGCTTTAGTTTCTTCTCGAATCCATCCATCACAAATATAACCCTCGAGGTAATGCTATCTGACTATTGGAAAAGGCAAACGAAAACCAAAAACCTACAAATTGAGATATCACTTAGATCGAATGCAGCTCTCGATACTGTTCCTTTTATGTTGATTTGTTTTGCAATGTTCCTCAGTCAGATTTCTTTTACCTTATCATGCTTTTACTCTGCAAAGTTTATGTTCAGTAGAGACTATTTTTAAACGAATGACGTGCCGAGCTAGTCGTTCACCTGATGTTAAGCGTCACGGCTGCCCATAACATAACTATTGCAGTATCACTCGGAACTCTAAATTAATACAGTTTAGCGTGACACTGCACTGCGCACGTCATCCTGAGACTTTACACAGTATAGTAATAAGATTACTAGACTACCTATGTGATCAGAGCATAAAGTCTCACTTGCCCAGTAACCGGTAGGTATAGAATAAAGAATCGCTCGTAGAACTGACAACCGATGGGGAAGAAAGGTTCTCGAGTAGCGACCAGAAACTGGAAGATGCAGAGCGTAGGCTGGCTCTCCTAGGTCAACCGATGATCTGGTGAACCGAGGCAGCCGATGGATGCAGGAGCCAAGCAGCCGCTCAATGTGGCGGTCAGCGGGAGAGGCCTATGTTCAGCAGTGGACGTCTTCAGGCTGTTGATGATGATAGAATAAGTACCATGTAGCTTTATTTGATTCTTATATATCCCTACAAATATACAAAAGTCAAAATTTGTCTGTTTGTGTGTTTTTTGTTGGTCTGGCTGAACTAATTTGCATGAAATATTGCACACATATTGCATATACACTAACAAGACCAACAAAGAAAACTTAAGGCCCCAAAAAAGCTCCCGCGAGAATGATTATGATGAGAATGAAGCCGCGGGGTTAGTGTTTAATTCAAAACAATAAGGACTGAAATTGACTAACTCTGAGACTTGCAGTATATAGAAACTAGATATTAAACTGGAGATTACTCTCATAAAGCGCAGTTTAATCACATCTCTTGACATAGGAGCTGGATTAACCTTCTTAGTTGGTTCGCTAAGAACGATGTTTACAGAATTAAGACTGCGTAAACTCTTGCAGAAAAAAAACACTTTTTCACAAGTTTTTCGTTGTTCAAAGTTAGAAAAGGAGGAAAAGCGGATTTCTATGTTATTGTTTTAGGTAAGCACATGGTGAAAATCATAATAATATTGTTACCCACACGAACAGTTGGAAGATGTCCACTGCTGAACACAGGCCTCCCCCATGTAAAGCGCCACTTTGGATGCTTATAATAGGGGTTTGCCATAATGAACATGCTTGGCAGGCGGCTAGATGATTGCATTACATTTTAATGTACCGAGGAGAATGCTGCTGCCCATTTCCTGGATATTCCAGCTGGCTCTTACGGCACCTACTTGGAAGAGATGGGGTGGTCCTAGTCGCACATCGCATTATGTTAATTAGTCAATATCACAGAGCAGGAAAACAAATCACGCTTGCGCCCCGCTAGAGACGCCTTTCCCAACACTTTTCATGTGAAACCATAGTATGGTCTACCTGCGCAGGTAACATCAAATGTATCCAGTCTTGCCGAGTGCCAACACTAATGTGTTGCATTCGGCGCCTATAATATTCCTGGGCACGAATTTGTTTCATTACGTATATTATACTTTCGCCTCTATAGCACGCGAGCGTAATTTTTAGGGATCCGTACCCACAGGGTAAAACGAACCCTATTACTAAGGCTCCGCTGTCTGTCTGTCTGTCTGACCGTCTGTCACCAGGCTGTATCTCATAAACCGTGATAGTATGACGGTTGAAATTTTCACAGATGATGTATTTCTGATTTCTGTTGCCGCTATAGCAACAAATACTAAAAAACAGAATAAAATAAATTTTTAAGAGGGCTCCTATACAAAAAACGTGATTTTTTTGCTTGTTTACCAGATGAGTCATAGATGGAGCTGCTTTAAATAGTACTGCTACTCAACACTAGGTGGCAGGGATAGATACGGAACCCTTCGTGCGCGAGTCCGACTCGCGCTTGGCTGGTTATTTTTCTGCTCTGTGGCCAATATGCTTTGATCCGTTACGTATTATCGAAAAGTTACTCACATTACTGTCTTCAAGTTTTATAACAAAGGAAGCTTCAAGTTGAGGTTTTAACACAAAGCCACGGCCAGTTTTGTTTACCCCTTTCTTAATATTTAGTGAAAAACACAAACATGTATACCTATATTAGCACAAAAAAGAAAACCGTACGATAATGTTTACTCATTTGTTTATTATCCGTTGTGTTTATTATTTTAACCATTATAAAAAAGTAGTAAGAAATAAGAGTGGCATATTCTTTAAGAATAAACCCTGTTTAAAATGAATAGAAAAAAACCATCATAAAAACAGACATTACGAGATACTTATAACTTTTTTTATGATAGGTAAGCCCACTGTCTCTAAGGGTAAGTGACGACGCAGTCGACAATGGAGCATGCTTGCCTGGAAGATATCGGTTCAATCTAGCCTTAAAACCAAATAGGTAATAGGTATAGAAAACCAGAACTACCCAGGAGGCCTGCGCCGACTGTTAGCCGACTTAGGGGACTGTTGGCCTTCCTGGAGGACATTGGGTGGCTGGACTGAGTGCGCCACCTCATCACGCAAAAAGGGCCGCTGTGCGTCACCTGATATTAAGCGACACGGCCGCCCATGACAGTTGCAGTATCACTCGGAACTTTAAAACAATAAAGTTTCGCGTGACACTGCACTGCGCACGTCATCCTGAGACATCACACAGTCTAGCAATCAGATTACTAGACTGTGAAATCAGGTCATAAAGTCTCATTTGCCCAGTAATTTCACTAGCTACAATGCCCTTCAAACCGGAACACAGTAGTGCTTGCACACTACTGCTTGGCGGCAGAATTACTGGCAAAGCGGTGGTACCTACCTAGACGAACTTTGCAGAAAAGTCCTACCACCTAGTAAATATATATCCTCTGAATATTATTAAAAATATATATTCAGTTCACCAAATATCTCAACGATCCAGTATAGATGAAACAAACGATAAAAATGCCAACAATTTGATAACGAGACCTACAGAGCTAAATCGACAGTAACAAAATATCATTTTAAAAGTCAATAAATGAACTTAACAACAATATTAAGCGGTATTACAGTCACGAATCGCATCGGCACAACTGTTCTCATTACAACTGCGGAATGGACTGCAATTTGGTTGCAAATGGATTGAATGCGGTCGCGCTGTTGAAAAATTTCTTCATTTGCATTGCCCATTTCGTAGTCACGTGATCTACGAACTCACCATTAACCACTCATAAGTAGAGATTTAACTTTTCTTAAATTTATATTATTATGTGTCATCACTAGCACACTCATTATGTTAGGAGATACATATCTCCAAGAAAAATGTATTCAAGAATAAAATATAGTTGCCCTTATTAAATAACAATAAATAATTGTTCAGATGCATAATATTTTTCTCCTAAAATGCCTACTATAGAGTTCGTCTCACGAAAGAAGTCCCGTGGCAATAATTGGAACTAATTGTCAATACATATAATTTTCTGTATGTATAATGTAATTATATTATGTTTTATTTAATGTACTAAATTATTTTATTTTTATTTTATTTATTTATTTATTTATTGCATTATGTAATAAGGTGATACATCACACAAGTTACACAACCCTGCTAGGGTATAGCAAAACAATACTACTAACTAAGAGTTTACACAATAATAAAATTTAGACTATGAAAATACCGAGGAAATAATTATATCTAAGTATAGGTTATCTGCCTACAGTCACAGTGACTGTGTCATCAATATCATCGTGAGTTTGTTACGCTTTTGTCTTCCAAGTATTCTTGCACTGTATAGTAACATTTTTGGGATAGGAATTCATTGAGTATTTTCCGAAATTTTGTTTCTTTATTTTCGCTTCTTATGTGAACCGGCAGTTTATTATATATTTTTATAAGCATATAATGAGGCCCTCTTTTAAATATTTCTAGTTTAGGCTGTGGCGCTATGATTTGGTTTTGTCGCCGTGGATTTGTCTCGAATATAAATAAATTCGGGTGCTTTTTTATGAACATTGCCGCTTCAAGAATGTATATGCAAGGTAGTGTTAACATTTTGTATTGTATGAAGTAGGGTTTGCAACTGTCGCGTTGTCGGATGTTTGCCAATATGCGTAGGCATTTCTTTTGCTTAATAAACAAGTCGTTAGTGTCAGTGCTATTGCCCCATATTACAACCCCGTATTTTAACCAGGCATAGGCATACGCGTAATAGGCGGTCATTGCTGTTTTTAAGTTGGTATTTGCTTTTAATACGGACAATGCATAAACGAACTGTGATAATTTTACTTTAATTTTTTCTACGTGACCCTTTCAATTTAGGTGCGTGTCAATATTTATGCCTAAAAGAGTAAAGTTTTTTACTTCCTCTATTTTAAAAAATTTTGTAATAGCAGTGAGGTTTAGGGGTTTCTTTTGGTAAGGATGAAATTGCATTATTTTTGATTTTTTTATATTTATTTCGAGGTGGTGTGATTCTATCCAAGATTTTATGTTTAAAAAAGAGGTTTTTACGTCGTCTAATGAGCTGGAGTCAGATGAGCATTTGAATAGTAGTGACACATCGTCAGCAAACAATGTACATGGCGAGTCCAACCTTTTTGGTAATTCGTTTACGTAAATTAAAAATAGGACGCAACCTATAACACTTCCTTGGGGAATGGACCAGTTTAAGGTAAGTACCTCTGATTGTATTGTTTGTTTCATTGCAACACCGGGGGAAAAATGTTCTATTTCAACTAATTGTTTTCTATTTTTTAAGTACGATCGTAACCAGTTTAAGGGCTTACCTCTAATGCCTATTTCATTTAATTTGTTTAAAAGTATGTTATGCGAGACTTTATCGTACGCTTTCGTCATATCTAATAATATCCCCACGGGGTACTGCTTATCTTTTATAAAATTATAAATTTGTTGGGTGTACTTATAAATTGCAAGGGTAGTTGAAGAATTTTTACGGAAGCCGTACTGGTTTTCGTCAAGCAGCTTGTATTTTTCAAGAAATTGATATATACGGTTGGATATTACCCCCTCAAATATCTTAGATATGGTAGGTAGTAACGCAATTGGTCTGTATTGACCAACATCCATAGATTTTCCGTTCTTTTTTAAAATCGGTCTTACCTTTGCTATTTTTAGTTGGTCTGGGAAGCATTCTTCAGAGATAGATTGATTTATTAAATTAGTTAAAGGTGGTGTTAGTTCTATAATGCAAGTTTTGATTAATATCGGAGGTATATCATCTACTCCGCAGCTATATTTATTGGCAAATTTTTTTATGATTTTATAGACTTCACATTCCGTAACAGAAGAAAGATACATTGAATTTGTGGGTACACGGTCAGACTCTCGCTTACGCGAGTTGCACGTTGTACCCACAATATTCGCTGAGCGCGAAGATTCACCAATCGACGCAAAATACTTGTTGAACGTGTTTGCTACCGCAAAAGGCGCGTCCACAATGGTATCATTAACTTTTAGTTTTATGTTCCGATATTTTTGACAAGGATTTTTATTTGAGGTGTCTTTTATTATTTGCCACATTGTTTTTACTTTATTTTTTGATTTATTCATTTTCTTTATATTAAATAGTTGTTTTGAAATTTTTACGCTCATTTTTAATATTTTTTGGTAGTTCTTATAATAAACTTTCAAAGTCTTATTGTTTGTGTCATTAATCAGAGTTCTCAGTATTCTTTTATGCTGACAGGATTTTCTAAGGCCCGTGGTTACCCAATAATTTTTAGTTTTTGATTTTATAGTAATTTTTTTATACGGTATGTATTTATTTAATAAATTGCATATAGTTTCGTTAAAGTTATCGTAGTTTTCGTTTATGTTATTTTCAGTTTCTAATATATTATTCCAGTTTATTTGAGCAAGGGCATTTTTAAAGTTATTTATATTATTAATTGAGAATAATCTTTTGTTAACGCTGATTGCTGGTGTTTTAAAGTTGTCCCTGTGTGTACGTGTTTCAAATTGGTAGCAAAGTGCTTTGTGATCAGACATGCCGTAGTCCGTAACAGCTGTTATACATTCATTCTTATAATTGGTAAACAGTAAATCTATACATGTTGATGTTTTATTGGTTTCTCTAGTGGGATCCGTTATTTTTTGATATAAATTGTATTCAAGCATAGTATTTTGTAATTTTTGGTAGTCCTTTGACATTTTAATCTTGTCCAAGTTAAAATCTCCCCCTATAACGATATGTTTGTTTAATCCTATCAGTTTAATTTTCGATAATAATTTGTCCAAAAAGTCAAAAAACGTCTCAATCTCACGATCAGCACGATATATATTAATAAGTAGTAAGTTTTCCTTAGGTATTTCCACAGCACAAGATTCTACGACATATTCAACAGACAGTTCAGCTAACTCTCGGCGTTCTTTACACTCGATGTCTTCCTGTAGTAGAATTGTAACTCCGCCACCTCTTCGTATTTTTCTATGGTACGATGCCGCAGCTTTATAACCATGTATATGTATTAAGTTTGCCTGTTCTTCAGTAATCCAAGTCTCTGACAGGCATACTGCTTGGATTGGGCCATTCTCTTCAAGTGATGTCTAAGATGTGAGTTTTGTTTTTTACGCTTTGTATGTTTTGGAATATTAATTGGAAATTATTAGCGAAATGTCAAATTTCTCGAAGGTCCAGGTTTAAGGTTTGGCTGTGTAGTGGGAGTTTTACTTGTGATCATTGGTAGCTGTTGGTTGCTTGCGGTGCTCAAAATCTCTTGTTTATCTTGTTTATCTATGACCTGGTCATTAAAGTATTCTTTTCCGTCCACATATAGTTTGCCATTACGAATCACAGCGTACTTCCCCCTTTTTCTTTCTATTATTAATATATTTCTGAGCTTTTTCCTTTCCTGTATGTCATTTTCGTTTAAATATTCCGATATAGCTAAGCCGGACCCGCGGAAGTGCTGGCTATTCCTTAGTATATATTGTGTCATTCTCTTACTGATAATTTCTACCATAACCGGTCTTTTGTAGCCTCTTCGACCTATTCTACTTAATTCTTCTATATAACCCATAAGGTCGACATGTAGGATATCACGGAAAACCATTATGACGCGGTCATGTAAGTCATTTTCATTTTCCTCGTATTCTTCTAGTCCATATAGTACAAATCTTTTACTATTATTGTTATTATTCTGTGTTATCATCTGAGTTTGGTATGTCTCAATATTTTTATTAAGGCTTAACTTCGATATCTGTTGTTTAAGATCGTCGTTTTCTTTTTGTAGCATCATTATACTATTATTTATTTTTCCGATTTCTTCTTGTGTTTTCTTTTGTTCTACGTTTATATATTTTTTATGTGCAGCGCATTCATGTTTGTGATTTATAAATTCTTGTTCTAATTTGTTTACTGCTGTATTTATTTCTTTTTGTATTGATGATCTAACTTCAGTTATTTTATGTAAAATCTGTTCGGTGTTTCGCTTTAATTTTTGGTCTAATAATGCACTGATTTGCTCCAAAGTAATATTTGTTGACTGTTTATACGAGTTAAATGTGGTCTCAGAATGTTGAGTGTCACCAAAAATAGAATTGTCATTTTGTATGTTCTCGTCAATAGACATGTCAGTATTCTCAAATATTTGTTTATTAAGAACACGAACAGGAGTATCGTCATTCTTAACACAACGTATGTTCAGGACATTGCACTCTGGACATACCCATTTTCGCTCTAACCACCGTCAATCTTACCGCAACCACGGTTGCGTAGGCGCACCCAGTCTTAATACCCCGCGCAACTGTGGTTGCGCAGAGTTTTTTTATAATTTTATATCGGCAAAAATTTAAAAATGGTGCTTTTTTTCTGCTAAATTGAGGTGTACGTCGTAGTAGAAATATATTTCCTACGCCTAGCAACCCCAAAATAGCCACCACCCATGCAATTTTAAAAGAAAAAAAAAAAGTTTAAAGTCAGTTGACATTTTTTTTGTTCGGCCGTAATATTTGAAGTTTAAAAAAAAATCGTTCTGGCTAATTTTTGTATTGTCTGTGTCGATATTTTTATGTCATTGGATGCGAACGTATATCTTTTATACAAATAAAACAAAAAAGTAGTATGTCATCGCTTTTAATTTCGTAGAAATAAATATTTCGCTGAACAACATAGATTTATTTGACTGGGACAACTTTGCACGCTCCTGGCTAATTATTTTACTATTATATTGGACATAAAACGATGCGGATGCGGATGCGTTGTTCGTTCCTGTAACCGGAAACATAGAGTTTATGCTTTAAAAACAAACACCAGAGGCACAGGAACGATTATTCCCAAAGTGCCGAACGTGGCGGCCCGAGTTCCCGCCAAAAAAAAATAGCGCTGCTACGGGGGACAGGGAAATTAAAACCGTTACGGGATGTAAGTGGAAATCTTGTATGTTTGCAGAATAAAATTCTTTATTTATGTTTACACACGCATAATGAAATTTCCCCTGACATTTTGTACAGCCCAAGATATCGGAAATGCCGATGTGTTTCGAGCAAGCAGCACATTCTCTCATTGTGGACGCCGCTTAAATTCTGGTGTTTGTATGCAGAAAGGACCGCTGTATGTGTGTGTATCTACTTACGTTGCGCCAAAGTCGGGTATCTTCCTATATTGATGCCAAAAACTCTGTACTATTCTGGTTTTGGTACCGTTACCTCTAAATATTCCTATTGATGATGGCTATTCTTAGTTTAATTACGTCTTGATGATATATGGAGGTTTTATTTTTGTAACACGGAGCAAAGTTGCACACGACCTGCTCTCGTGAGCGCGCGGGCGAAAGTCCTCTCGTGAGCGCGCGGGCGAAAGTCAATTAAATCGATATTCACCAATTATATTGAAATTTTGGGAGTCTGAAATAGTAGAGCTTAGCAACATTTCGCCGCGCGAGTGTGGCGACGCGTCTGCGGGTCATCTTTCGTGAGACGGTCTCTAGTTTCATAATGTCTGTTTCCCAAAATAACAATTATCATACAATGCATGAAGATGGGGCGGCCGTTGGTGTGGGACGCTACGTGTGTGGACACCCTTGCGCCGTCACACCTTCCTGGAACACAAAATAAGGCTGGTGCGGCGGCGGATTCTGCTGAGCAACTAAAAAGGCGCAAATACAGTAAACTTGATAGCGGTTTTATATTTGCGCCTTTTGGGGTTGAGACGCTTGGGCCTTGGGGACCGAGTGCTCACCAAATTTTCAAAGACCTTTCCAAACGTCTGGTCGAGGCAACACGTGACCAAAATGCTGGCCTCTACTTCGGCCAAAGGTTGAGCGTTGCCATTCAACGTGGCAATGCTGCCAGCATATTGGGCACGTTGCCTACTGGTAGTGGTTTGTTAGATTAGGTTTTTGTTTTTATATTATTTAGCTTATTAGGGTAGTTATGTATTATATTGTTAATTTTATGGTACTAGTGTGTGGTAGTAGTTTAGACTTTTGTTTATTAAATACTTACAGTTAAAAAAAAAAAACCATAATATGGCACAGTTTTATGTTTTTTTTTCTATTTTCCGGTTGTGTTAGATAATTATATCAATATTTCACTACACGAACCATTATTTGAAAGTTGTTTTTCTACAATCCAACGACAACACACAACGACAGCCTCCGTGTTATGGTGGGTGAGCACGTCGGCTCATATCCCAGAGGCGGTGGGTTCGATTCCCGCGACGGGAAAAGTATTTGTGCACAAAAAACCATGACCATGATCCTCGTAGTGCCTGGGTCCCTAGATACAGGGAATCCTAGTTAGATCCAGTATCTATTATGTGATCTTTGGGCGTTATTACTATTACAGTAAAATATCCACGGTCACGGCTACAGCCAGTGGCATATTTTTTCGATCGTGCAGTAAACTATAGGTACCAATTGTACAAAAAATGACTTTCAATTATTATGAACGCAGAATGTTTTTTCAGTTTTCGTAAGGGTTATGGTTCTAGGTGCCAATAGTTATAGTGTTAGCTGTGAATAAATATGATACACCTACATACCCCCTGCCATCACCCCCGTGGTGGCAGGGCAGTGCGAAGGCATATCCCCCCTCAAAAAAAAAAAACGAAAAAAAAAAGTTTAACCATACTGCTTGTGGTGCCATATACTTGTAGCTGCACCACAGATTACTGAATATGTTAGCTGCACCTATAAAATAATGTTAACTTAGACTGGCCTGATAGCTCAGTTGGCAGTAGCTCTGCCTTCTGAACTGGTAGGCTGTGGGTTCGATTCCCACCCGGGGCAAACATTTGTGTGATGAATATAGGTGTTTGTTCTGTGTCTGGGTGTTATATTGTAGTCTATGTATGTATGTACAAACAAAAAAGTATCTAAGTATTCTATTAGTTATCTGGTTCCCATAGTACAAGCTATGCTTAGTTTGGGGCTAGATGGCGCTGTGTGAAATGTCTACACATATTTTTTTTGTAATATAAGTAAAACAGTAGCTGTTTTATATCCTGTTACGGGTGCAGCGCAGCTGAATGTACAAGTATACACTAGTATCTATATAGGTACTGTGAAACAAATAAATACGAATGTTGTAACATATTGCAGCCTAGTAACCTAGCGCTCACAATATAAATACCTGTACGTGAAAGTCCCCTATCAATTCACGATTCAATGAGCAATCGTGGGATTTTCAACAATCAAAAGGGCCTGATAATTCTACGCTTATCCATGAATGTTAGCATTTGGTACTTCTCTTGTTTGGTTTTGGAACAGTTCCTTTCTTTACCACAGTGTTGCCAAGATATACAATAAGGCCTTACTGAGCTGGTAACGCACCTATAATGCCCTATAGTGTTGCAGATATCTATAGACAATGGTTGCCACTTTTTTTTTTTTTTTTTTTTAATGTGATTGAATGACGTGACGAGCAAGTCGTTCACCTGATGTTAAGTGACACGGCCGCCCATAACAGTTGCAGTGTCACCCGGAACTTTTAAACAATAAAGTTTCGCGTGACACTGCACTGCGCACGTCATCCTGAGACATCACCCAGTCCAGTAATCAGATTACTAGACTGAGTGATCAGATCATAAAGTCTCATTTGCCCAGTAATTTCACTAGCTACAATGCCCTTCAAACCGGAACACAGCAGTGCTTGCACACTACTGTTTGGCGGCAGAATAACTGGCAAAGCGGTGGTACCTACCTAGACGAACTTTGCAGAAAAGTCCTACCACCTAGTAAAACTTTCCATCAGGCGGGCGAATGCTTGTTAGTCGCTCGACAATAGTCGTTAAGCCAAGTCAGAAACCTTTTACACAAGAAGAAGAAGAAGAATCGCTTATAAAAAACATTCACTTTTGTACTTACATAACCTCCTTGGGTACATTTTGCTATGAATTCAACATTAAAACTCTGTTTAAGTACCTCCTATAGAAGGCGCTAGGGGTACACATAATTTGCGTAGATGACGCAACACCAATTTAAGCCCACCTCATAAAAAAGCTCCAACAGATTGTATAGACATGAAATAAACGTCTAATGAGAAGACGCGACATTCCCTCGACAGTAAACAAGTCAAATTTGCACATCGAAAGAAATTCTCACGTAAATTATTGTGAATGATCCAATTTGTTCACGAAACGTCCGAAAAATTCGAAAATTACGGCACTCAAATGAAGTATACAAATCTTTACATTGCGTAATATAAATACGAAAATACGAAATTGTGTGTCGAACGAATGTTTTCGAATGCGGTGTGTAAATACTGTCCCCCATAATGATTATTTGAGCGTTCAATTAACATCAGAGTCCGTCAGACAAAGTGATAACTCAGTTTGGCGCATGCCTCCGGCAAATAATTATAAGCTTACGTGCTTATATTGCCAGGCATGGGTAGCAGCAAGTCTCGTGCATTTTAATACTCTTTTGTCTCTTTTACTCATACTAATTTTTGAAAAGTGAACATAAACCCAGAACACATAAATGTACGTACACAAAAAGTGTACTTATAGGTATTCAAATACTCGTGAGAATCGAGGTCCACCTTCGTCACTTTAGCTGCGTCATATTATGACGTCACACATAATGAAATCCAGTACTACTATATTTTTATATTAGCGAGTGAGGCTTTCAAGCAGACGAAGAACCTTGTTCAAATCCTGCTTGTTCGTACCATTGCTTTTCTTTTTAAAGTTGTGAGTGTAATTTGCACTCAATCTTACAACGGTGAAGTAAAACACCATGAGGAAGGATGTCTTAGAAAACATGATTATGTCGTCCACCAGCCTGCACCCGGTACAATAATTATGACCTATCATTCTCCCTTTGAAAGAATACCTGTGCCCAGCCAGTACAAACGTATTCAAATTCAAATTCTTTATTCGCTCGAATACGGGTACAATACTTGTTATTTTATAATTAGATCGACCATAAACAAACACCACGTGGTGTGCGAAAAGGGGCATAAATCCACCATGAAGTACATAATTTAATTTTCATTCTACATGCATTATTTAAATTCTCAAATGTTAATACACAATCGAATAACAATAATATTAGGTACCTAAGTTATTCCATAATAGTAGATTCTAAACGGCACGTATAATGGGATAATTAATCACACTAATATTATAAAGGCAAAAGTTTGTGTACATACACACAAACTTTGTGTATGTTTGTTACTCTTTCACGCTCTAACAGCTGGATGGATTTGGATGAAATTTGATATAGAGGTAGCTTATACCCTGGATTAAAACATAGGCTACTTTTTATCCCAATAACGGGATCGGTTCCTGTAGGAACGCGGATGGAACCGCGGGGCGCTGCTAGTATAACATAATAGAGACATTCGGTCATAACAATAAAAAAGAATGTCTTAACAATAGTTAAGACATACTTTTTATTTCCAATAATATAATTTCCAATAATAGAGCATATGTAGGTACCACTTGCTCAAGGAAAACCCTCGCATTGTCATAAAAATAGAAATACTTTAGGTAATTTTTCATTTAGCTTTGTATAGGTCTTAAACGGCGTGTCCTGATGCTAAAAAAGAGACAACTAGTGTCACCCTCATTAACTATTATAAGTATGAAAAAACGGGCGTGAACCTCGAGCATGCCTCAAGATTGATATAAGAGCCTTTCCATTTAGTTATATTAGTAGTATTAGAACATCCTTCACAAAGTGGAATAAGTACGAACGCAAAAATAATGCCTATAGTTATTTTTTATTTAAACGAATGACTTGACGTGCTAGTCGTTTGCCTGGTGTTAAGCGTCACGGCCGCCCATAACAGATAACAGTGTCAGTCGGAACTCTAAATTAAAGTTTCAGTTGACATCGTGAGACATCACACAATCTAAAAAGGTTTCTAGACTGTGATCAGATCATAAAGTCTCATTTGCCCAGTAATTTCACATTTTGGAAGCAGGCTTGCATTATGGAAATAAATTAGCTAGGCAACATAAATCTGGCGTGCTTTGTTGATTTGATCTGAATAGAGTCGATTGACGAAAGAATTTGTTAAATCAACCTATTGTGTAATTATTTTATAGGCAGCATACCCATGAAACTGTATAGGTACATATTACACAATAACGTAGACATAAGCATATAGCAGAGGTAGCCTCTGAATAGGTATGAACCCATTTTATCCCGGATTTATATCCAATAAGCTGAATTTCGTGGAAATATTCCGATTTTGATCGAATCTGGCGACATAAAAACGATGTCAACTACGATATAGTGAAAGTTTGTAGCCGTTTTTGTGTGAAAATAATAAATTGCTTATGTTATTGCGCTATTATTAAGTCGTAAAACAAAACGTTACGTTTATACCGCATCAGGGATACTGTGCTTATAATATCAACATTATTATAGTCTTTATAAGCCATTGTACAACTAATTTTAAATTAGATACTTATTACCTTGGAATTGAGTTCACTATTTTCCTGAAATGTATGTACTCAGTCCATGCTATAAAACAATATTACAGCGTTAGAAAAATAAAAATAAAATAAATGCCTCAAAAAATTATTCGCCGATAGCCCAAATGTCTATTTCACACTACTGCGGGCAAATGTTTCGTAGGTAGCTAAAACACCTGCAACGCCCTCCCCGCTGTCGCGAAGTGCCAAATTATTACATGTCGTAGGCCTTTTGATAAGCCTCTGAATTCGGACTAATTTTATAGTACCTAGTTTTACGTTTTACATTAAGTATAGGTTAATTATCTAATTACGAAAAGAAAATGTTGTGTTTAGAAACGCGTTATTTAAAATAACTTGTGTTAAAGTTTTTGTTAAAAACACAAGTCCCGAGGCAATTTCAAGGAAACATGAAATTTTCCAACATAATGGGTTTTAAAAGCGCACAAATGCTGTTCCTTTTTTTGTTCTATCACTTCTTGTTGAATTGTTTTAGGCTAAATATTTATTCTATTTTTCTATAAATAGTTATAATATGTATATTATACCTAGGAAGTTCCTGAGTGAGCCTTTTACTCTGAAAGATGGTGAAATATAGAATGTAAGTACTTACTGTTTATTTACCAAACGGTTACAACTGTTTGTTTCGAGTAGAAATGAGGTGATAATAAATCAATTTATGTCAACAATACCCAATTGATTCATTGCATTTTCTCTACATTTTAGGTACCTACATTTTCCATGAGCCACAGAAAACATGCGGCGGGGTGTTAAGTCAAATTAACTAATGGTATAAAAATATTTCTGGAATCGTTGTATCCTTTGTACCGTTGTCTTTGTGATATATTTGATGATGCAGACCGTATTATTTTAAAATTTTAATATTATGAATTTCGTTACATACAAGCTATATTACGATTTAAATTAGCCTGGAAATCCAGTACGGATATGGTTGACAATTTGGAAGCTCTTCACATAATTATATGCCATATCAATAGTGTGTATTAGAGTGCAGACAGGAGGCATCAGGTGACCAAAATGCTGGCTTTTATTTTGCACACAAGATAAGCATTGCCATTCAGCGTGGTAATGCTTCCAGCATTCTGGGCACTTTACCCTCCGCCAACGGTTTATTTTAAATTTTATATTTTAGTTTTAAAGTTTTTAGGTATAGTTTTTACCTACTACTTAAGTTTTTACATAAAATAAATATTCAAAACGAGTGCTACTAAACTATTGTTTGTTAACGGGATATTTCATTGACTATAAATCCAGGCTTTATAATCTTTATGATATTTACCATGTAAATTATTTGTTTTGTGAGTTTGTATTAGAGTGTTTGTATGCACTGTCATTTCCACACTGTGGCACATGGCTCTACAGTTTCATTGGAAGCAAGTTAAATTAGTTCGAATTGGAGTCTGTCATTTTTGCGGCTCCAAAGAGAAAATTAATAGTTTCAGTTGCAGGAAAAAGCATTATGTAGTTAGAGAACTCTATTAAAGATTAGGACTTAAAAACTTGCTAGGAAAAGAAGTTAATAAGTAAAGTATAGTTTCTCGTTTCTTAGTTGGAATTGAACTAGTCAAAGCTCGTCTCGCGGCTGCTATAGTTAGGTATGTAGGAAGGACACTGAAACAAAACGACGTGTAGCATTAAGCTTTGGTCTCGCTATCGTAATGCATAATGCTTTTTTTGAGGGATATGTCATCGTAATTCCCTGCCACCACGGGGGTGATGATAGGGGGTATGTGAGACTCAAACCCACTAAAACTCCCCGTGATCCGCCCGCCTCCGGTATGGGGCGAGATGGGGTCACGCTAGCATTCAGCAACTAACGCAGCGTCATGTTTACCACCACTGACGCTTACTACGACGGAACAAGAGACCATTCTAGACGTTTTTCATGCGATTATTTGTCCAACACCGCATACTGCATACTGCAGCGGTGTGCGTTACGATCGCAAGACCGAAGCTTAATACGGCCAAGCTACAGCTAGTTTATGATAACATTTCATAGAGGAAAAACTATAGCCATCTCAAATTAAAAAGTAATATGTATTATGCAATGCAATCCCCATTCGCGGTGATCCTACAATACAACCGTACAAGACATTTTATAAGAGCGAGCAAGTCCACAGGAAGGAGTGGTAAAACTGCTCTTTAATGTAAAAGCGAAGCATCTTTAACCACAGTTTTACTCCCACGTTCGGCCGGCAGAGGGCGATATGTGCGCAGTAAAGTTAACTGCGCTCTCAGCCGCTTCCGACTATGAAAACCCAATCAAAGTTTAATGCGCCTCTTCAGATCCACATCCTTTATGGAGGCAGGCGAGCTCTCATTAGCCTTTTAAAAGAGGCTGAGTTTTGATTGTGTGGGTTATCGCCTGCAATGTCAATGTACCTATATATATATAGTCAAATTACCAATCACCCTGTATATATATAAATAAATAAATAAATAATTATTCGTTTTTATAAGTCAGAAGAAAAAATGAGATTTAAATTAATACTTCTTTTTAAATAAATTATTGAAGTTGCATTTTTGATTTATTTTGAAAAAAGCTAAAAAACATGATAACTCAAAAATGGTTCACTTTTGCATAATACATATGGGGGTTAAAATTATCGCAAATAGTCACCCCTATCACCTCCTAACGGGAATACGTCGAATTACCAATAACCCTGTATATATACGCTGATAGCCTAAGTTGTCGAGGTTGTTATTACAGAGTCCTCTGATTTGATTGTGGTTTATACGACATGCTTGTAGTAAGCAGGTCAATAGAGAACAAGGCGTAGAAAAATTTATAAACATAATCAGGCACCAAAGTGCGATTCCATTGAAAAGTTTTTATATGTTCGTGATCGAGTACTTAGGTACCTTTGTAAAATATGTTATCGTCACTTTGTTATGTTATCATTTTGGAAAAATGTTTATCATTATTGATATTCAAAAGAATTGGTTATAAAAAAAAGGTAAAAGGTAGGGGAAGGTGAGGTATAATGACCCCTTCAAGGGAAAACTTAACTGTGGCTAAAGTTGAAGGCAAAATTGCAAGATTTGTATTGTTGGAGGTAGTGAATTTACTTAACTTTGTAACTGCATATTTATTTTTTATTATATGTATGTAGTTTTTTTTGTATTTGAGGTTGTTCTTAAAGTTTTGTAATGGGTCATTTTATATTATTTGACTGGCCTGATAGCTCAGTTGGTAGTAGCTCTGCCTTCTGAACTGTAGGCTGTGGGTTCGATTCCCACCCGGGACAAAGATTTGTGTGATAAACATAGGTGTTTGTTCTGTGTCTGGGTGTCATATTGTATTCTATGTATGTATTTACAAACAAAAGTATATAAGTATTGTATCAGTTATCTGGTTTCCATAGTACAAGCTATAATGCTTAGTTTGGGGCTAGATGGCGCTGTGTGAAATGTCCACACATATTTATTTATTTATTTATTATTTTATTATGTTTATAATGATCCCTGGGGTAGGGGTAAAATAATCACAGGGATCATTTTATACCATAAGTAAATAAATATCAGTGAAATAAAACACTCAGCTGTTTATTTTAATCATATACATGTACTGTTTATAACAATTTAAGTATGTAAGCAAGTTACACAAAACTTTTGCAGTCTTCTAGTTTCATTCGAGATCTTTTTTTTGTATATATCTACTACTCAATCAACAAACAGGATTCAGGAAAAATTCTGAAAAAAGTTGGTTGCTTGGTGTAGTAAGTTCACATTGGACATTTTACTAGCTCTAGTAGTAAAGACAAAGGAGGTGTTCATCTGACGTCCCCACAATGGAGGCACTATTAATTATTAGCTGACAAAAGGCACTCGTGGTCATGAGATATGTTCTGACTTGGAACAATCATCCACATCACGATCTGTGGAACGACCCGTTGAATTGTATGAAGCGCCCTGCGGGTTCACTCGCAATATAGGTACTTATTTTCCTGCGGAATCTTAGTTTTCCAGGATTCAAATAATTATGTTCTATTTCGTTATTGGTAATCTGAGCTATATGTGTACAAAATTTCGTCGAAGCCCGAATGGCAGTTTTGGCGTAAAAATTACCACACAAAACAAAAACGTGTTTCTCTTTATTGATAAGGATTTCGCCACGAATCCGATTAGTTAGTACTACGTGAAGTACACGATTTTCAGATCCGATTCGTTCCATCACAGGCAAAGGTACCTATTATTCGGTGATTTTGCAAAAGGAAGAAAATATTTAACTTATGGGTCGAGAAAAATGAGTCATTGCAGTTTGTTGCGATTTCATTTCAAATACTGGGTGTTGATTTGCAAACCCGCAATATTTACAGAGGTTAATCTACTGCACTTATAGAACAAGAATCAATGAAAAAATGAATACCTAACAATTATGTTTCATAAAAAAATATTTCCTAAAAACAAAACCGAACGTGTGTGAGAGCTTATTTAAAACAAAAGGTTTTTTTTGTGAAAATTATGTAATCACCTTGTCTAAGGCGTTCCTTTCCGCGCCACACACACCTTTAGCGATTATTTCTCACGCTTTGCTCAAAGACCCATTTTCCTGTGAGAACACTAAATTTTTCGATATGAAAAGTATCAACATGTTGACACCGGTAATGTAAGCAACCTGTGTGCAAAGTTTCATCCAAATTCGTTAAGCAAACAAACAAACAGACAACGTTTTATAGGATTTCATTATGATGCTCCCCTATAAACCTACAATGAAACTGTTTAAAATATTTACATAGGTAAAATTTTATTAAGTACTGCTGGATCTCCGATCAGGTATACCCAGGTACTACATGTAGGTTGTAATACCTGATCGAAGTTCAGGATGAGTAATATTGTTATCAGCTGGATGCAGGAGGCGAGCAGCCGCTCAACGTGGCGCTCTCTAGGGGAGGCCTATGTTCGGCAGTGGACGTCTTCAGGCTGTTGGTGATGATGGTTATTAAGTGGCACAGAAATCTAACGCAAAAAGATATAATTAATATAATATGTTAGCATCAATCAGATTTTCCTAAATTAAATTACCTATCTCGTTTTTCAATGTTGGGACTGTTACTCACATCTGACCTTTTCCCAGGTTTTGCTAGAAAAGGAATACGAGAATTTTACAGCTCCTTTGCTCCGACCGCACGTAAGCAAGACAAGTTTGGGGTAATTTGTGAGGTTTTATCTTGATAGGAAGAGCTATTTCGGTTGCAGGTTATCAAGGTCGGCTTAGCATCCAGGATTGGAGGAATAGAAATACTAATGTTAGGTATGTAAGTAAGCTAGCCCAATTCTTTATGTAATCGCTGCGATTAACTATAAAATAAAGTAATGAACATAAGAAATATTTTTTTATTGTCGGTATACTCGGGGTCGATGTACAATTTTTTTCTACAGAAACACGTCATAGTATTGACTAGAATATATCTTCAAGGCTAGCCTCTAGTGTAAACTCCAATGGAGCTTAAAACCTACTGCATACAAGTAAATACTTAATTCCGCTCGTACCGTAAAAAGGGAAGAAATCGTTAGGTGGCATCAGTGCCGCGTCATTTGACGCGCGCCGCTTTGGTTTACATACGCCACTCTAGCAGCGCTAAAGGCGCGTTTGTCACCGGGGTCGTTAGTTCCCCGCCATCTTCGCGTCCGCAAGAAGCTTTCAGTTCAGCCTGAAGTATGGAAACTGTCATATAGTTTGCAAGATCTTTCTATGACTTTCCATAGACCTGTGAAAACAGCAAGCGTTTTATGTAAATTTGGAAATTAAAATCTTTCGCGTTCCCAGATCGGCCTCCTAATTACCTAATTTGCGACAGGCGTAAATCTCGCGGTGATTGCTGTCATGCATCATTAGTGGTGTAGCGTAGCATACATGCTCGACACCACTAATGATGTATGACAGCAATCACCGCGAGATTTACGCCTGTCGCAAATTAAGTAATTAGGGGGCGAGAAAGTTCGTTTCACAACAGTAATTTTTATGATATAGTCGTACTCATCAGCCCAATACGTTCCCAATGCTGGGACACGGGGCTTTTCTCACGTGGAGAGAGTATAGGCGATAATCCACCACGTTGACTAAGTAAGGGCTGGTGGATGATATAGTACATACAAAGAAGTAATTTTACATGACTCCCTGCAGAATGTAGGTACTTCAAACAGGTAATGGTAATGTTAGTAGTGACGCAGGCACGCCACAACTCCAACAATGAATGATCGACCTCGCCAGCAGAAACAGCAAATTCAGAAACTCACTTTTTTCAAATTTATTGATGATTACCCCAGACCTAATGTGGTGCGAAAACGTCGAATTAGGTAATAACACGTCGATAAGAAAAGGCGTCGTCGGCATAAATTGGTGCTGGATCTCCAGTGAGGCGCGAACACATTAACCGTTCGCCAACGACATATATTACGGGCATTTTCTTATCCACTCGTACTCGCAGCTGCAGAAATATGTTCACTTTTTCTATATACCTACTTCTTACTGTCAAGGCTGAAGACTGACTGGTTGTCTCAAAACATTGCAGTGATTTAATTCTGCGCATTTGACCTTTGATTTTTTTAAAATGGGATTGGTTTGGAGAGGTCACTTGGAAGCTAGTACCCTTTGTCTCTAATTTAATGTCAATTATTTCAACGTAAATTTTTGCTGCACGCGTTTTTGAACAAAGACGTGATAATAAAAGATTTTAAACTGTCATGGTCACTTGTATTGAACATTTCTTATGATATTTAAGACTACGACGTTAAGGTTGATGTTTCTTTGAATGGATTTGGACCTGCTTATCTGGCTCTACTCGTCACCTTACGGGATATTTATAATAGCGACGAAATGTCGGCAACTCGAAACAAATAAACTACTTACATGGTAAAAAATGTTCTATAAAAGATGTGGTAGGTAGCTTAGATATGAAACGTCGCGTGTGTCGTGGCGCACGTTGGATGGCCCTCTGCATTTCTACTATACGGCTGAGCTTTATCACCACAAATTCTGACTCGTTCACTTATCTTTGCAGTGGACTGTAACGGAGAGTGAGGCCCGCGCAAATGACGTGGAAAAGATGCGGGGATGACGCCCTCTTGATCACTGAAAGGCTCACACACACTGCGATGTAGACGCCAAGCGATGTGATGCCACCTAGCCTCTTTCTCTCGTTCAAAAACTCTTTGTTTTGGTTTGAAGCTCGGGGTTGAATTAAACATCGTTTCATTATTACTTTTGGGAATAACTTAGCTTTTTTTGGGAGGACCACGTTGGAGATACTAAAAAAGGTTTTAACAAAATGCACCTACCGTCGGTTTTATTTACTGTCGACGTTTTTTTCACTATAACGCCCTTATTGTTTCAAAATAGTTAGCAATTTGCTTTGAATAAATACGTCCTAAATTATCATGTTCTATTTATTATATCGTTCGAGCAGTTAGCTACGACTATACTTGAAGAATGGCTTATAGAGTCTTCGATGGCCGCTCCCATCATTTCCTCCCTCTAATGTTCTTTAATGCACTTAGAATTATTCGTAGAATAGAAGGCTATTATAGCCTCCATGCCATAAACTTAGAATCAACATAATTATGTGTGCACACATGTTTATCGGAGCTGTATAATAACCAAACTTGATTAAAAGTACTCTGCAAGTAAATATAGCTTGAATAAATTGAACTCAATCGCAAGTAATACGCTATAAAGACAGAATTACTAATAAATTGAGTCGATGTGGTGTGGCCGTAAGTTTAACTTAAAATCATAAAAATATTATAAAATAATAAGCTTACAAAACGAGAAACGATTAAAAGACGTAAAAGCAATCCCACAACACAAGTGATATAGAAGCTTCCAGCTGTTATCGTTTGTTAATCACAACGAAGTCGGCGCTAAGCGACGTGGAACGTCGCCTGTCCCAGATAGACGCAAACAAATAGCTCTCACGCAAATTGAATACAAGATATAAATCTAGCATTCTCCTAATAACATGCGGTGGATTTCTCAGCGGGCCGTTTTATTTCAACCCCACAAAGCCTGTGACCCAGTAAATCCAGCGATATCTCGGGAAATGCGACAGAGTGCCACTGGCGTTCGTTTCGCGACGCACTTTAAATTTCCCAACTGCGAAAGGATATCGTAGTGAAATTTAAAATGGCGACGCGAGTTCCCTTGTGGGGCAAAAGTGCGCTCCGATGCGAGGTGCGGGCACGTCGCCGCCCGTAGTGGAGTCTACGTACCTATTAATAGCAGTATGGATGCTTTGTAACAATCGCTAGGTTTTTTATTATATTATCACTCCATCAATTAACTTTGCGCCTACAATAATAACAGGTACTTGCTTTACAGACAGACGTAAATTAAGGTCTTGTGTGCAATATGTGCTCGGCGATTTTACTAATTTGTATATTAACAGATTTGCGACGCCCTTCATGATAATATAATTATTAATACTTCGTTGAACGCGTTAGAAAATAGAAAGGCTTATGTAACAATTTCAAATAATTAGCTTTTAAACCATTGGAGCGTGAACGTCGAATATGCAATACAATAACGCCCAATGATCACATACAATAGATCCTGGACCCTAACTAGGATTCTCTGTATCTAGGGACCCAGGAACTATGAGGACCATGGTGGGAGGACACCCAGACACAGAAAAAGTATTTGCGCTTTTTTTCTGTGCACAAAAACTTGTCCTGTCGCGAGACCTGCTCAACCACCATACCACGGAGACTGTCAAACGCGGAATATGACAATAGATCTAAGGATAAAATTTTGCAAATGATTTCATCACGTGTTCCAAGTTTCATTACTGCTTATACATTACACTGCGTTCACGCTTTACATAATGTAGCCACTTAAACGTATCTCCGTTCTGTGATATGGGTGGCACAGATCACTATCAGTTTCAGAACTGAGAATTTAACGTTTTCATTAAACGCTGCTGTCTGTGCTTGGAATTTAACAAATAATTATAAAAGCACTTACATTACTGCACTTTAGGTCGCTTTCCTTAAGTTTTAATTTAGTAAACTAGCAGACTAGGTTAGTTAGTTTTAAGCCAGGTTAGGGCTTAAAACCAATTAACTCGTGTTCAAGGGAAGAGGAAAGCGAGAAGGAAAAAGATCTGATGCCATCCTGTGTCCCTTTGTCCCATCCCATGCATCCATCTTTTCCACAATCTTTTCCCCTCTTCCTTTTCTTTTCCCTTCGACAGGATAAGTAATGGCTTCAACTTCGTTGCTGGCAATATTTTATCGTATATAGCGTATGGATCACGTCACATAAATTGGTACATTTATCTACATAAAGTATCTTAAATGCTTTTCTGAAGAATTTGCTATAACCGTACCAAGCCTCATCGGAATCCGACCAGTAGTTTCAGCGCGCTGCGCGTTCAGAGATAGATAACCGGGCCTACACAAAGTTTAAAAAAAAAAACTGCTATGCCAATACAGAAGTGTACAGCAATCAAAATGTTCCATCAGGTGAGGTAGCGATCAAATGCGGGACTTATAAAAAAAATAACGATTTTTTTCCTATAGCTACCTGACGTTGACCAGGTCATCACTTTCGCCTTCAGAACTACTAGGTTCCGCGATTATTTCCCGGAGCAGGGACATGATGTGAGTTTTGTATGCATCTGACAGACTTTTAACATAAACTATAACACTAACCAGCCAAGCGTGGGCAGTTATAGTTAACAGTTAAAGTTATGACGTCACTCACCAATTGTCAGATGGTGCAACGAATTTTTTGTCTAACCGGTACTTTAACTGAAATGTCGATTGCTAAAGTAAGACGGTGCAACTCACCAGAGTTTAAAGTTAAAGACTGCCATGATTATACACAAAAAGATATTATTATGAAAAAAAGGAAACAAGTGATAACTATAAAGATCTGCACTTTTTTAAACATTCACAGTTGTTCACCATATTTTCCAAAGCATTCTTCAGTTTCACCGTGAACATGCTGTAACATGTGCCGAAATATCAGAAACTCAGAAATGATTCCAATTCAAGGTATAGATTCCGTAAGTTATATAAAACTATATTATAAAGTTCTTTTACCAGATGACCAAATTATATAGATAAGTTTATATGAATACAATGCAGACGGTCATTATTATTGTTTCGCTCTTATTCTCGGCAACGTTGTTTCACTGCAAGGAGCTCAAATGGACGGGGAAATATGTTCTGCCAAGGAGTAGTTCAGGGTGGTATACACTGTATGTACATACGCTAGAGATGTATCGATAGCACTTAGGATATGTTTGAGACAAATACTTATAAAAGTGATTATTAGATTTGATTTATTGCATAGAGTTGCAGGTTTATCGATAGCGATAATTTTACGCATTGTTTAGCATTAAAGGTTTAGCTGATACATATTGAAATAATACCTTAAATAGGTATTATTGTAGGTATTTATTGACTGCTAATCCTGATTGTCAACACGTCACTTCGGCGTCGTCTCTAATATACATAAGCATAATTATTTTTAAAATAATTGAAATTTTAACTAAGTTATTTATTTAAACTTAAATATAATGGTTTCGAATTGTGTATGAAAAAAACATACTAACATTATATCGATACTTATCAAATGGCAGATGTGTCTAACCCATCCCTAGTGGAAAGGAGGGCGGGTCAAAGTGGCTCGATGATTTATGGCCGGACCACGGTGCAGCGCCTCGGGCAATAGACACTCTCATTATGACAAAGGTGCCGGTTTTTCCACCAACATGTTTAATTATTCATTAATGTTAGTTTTCGTGTCATGCATGTTACGCCTAACTCAATTTTGATTTTAGTTTAAGCTTAAGCTTGATTATACCAGATAACGTCTTTGTTTCCCGATAATCTGGAGTTCTTCAAGTCGCGAGTGAATAGGTATTTTCTAGGCAAGCATGTACCATCGTAGACCGCGTCGTCACTTCCCATCAGGTGAGATTGTGGTCAAATGCGGGCCTATTTAGTTGTAAAAAACATACTTATTTCTTTTTACAAGACTTAAGTAATCGCGTTGTGACATTTATGTACTTCGCCCAATGATACATTTGTAGTAAGTTGCATTAGCCATCAAGGTCACATGCAGACACGCGTGGTTAAGAAAGTATATGAAATCCCTTCTACATCACCATCATCATCATCACCATCATCATCATCATCATCAGCTGGAAGACATCCACAGCAGATTCCTCCATATAGCGGCACTTTGACCGGCTACTTACCTCTTGCATCCAACGGCTCTCGCGGTTTTGACCGTGTCGCACTATAGTGAAGGGCCGTCCTACAGCTGAAATATCTATTTATGAGTTTGAATCAGATATTACTGAATAAATTAAACTATTTTCAGTTAATAATAAAATAACAACATAACTGCAAGATGTATCCATGTGAGTAATAGCAGTATTAGGTTGGAGTCCGGTCGTAGAGGCGCCCCCTAGCGCACGGACGTGGAACTAAGCGTTACTTATTGTTCTGTCCGCGCTAAAGGAATTGCCAGCGGATGCTTACTTCCACGGTGGATTTAAAACAGGCACTGATAAATCGCTACATTATCGCTAACAACGTTCGATTTAATTCTACGACGACAGCACGGACAGAGATGTGGGGATAAACAGTGTAAATATTGTAGGTAGGTACTTGTTTTCTTTTCTGATTTTTCGCCGCCGCCGTCGGCTGCGCGCAAAAATTAGATGTAACAAACTTTTCCCACTTGGCATCCTTTTAATTAACTTTTAGTTCAAGACTGTACGAGTGCCTAGAATAAAACTGTCAGAGGGGAAGCTTTAACAAATCTTATCGTTTCGACTTGATAATAACACAAGTTATTGTGTGTTTGTATCACAAGTTATACGAATATAGGGTTCAATGAACTTTGCAATGGGTTGTTATAATTTTCATGGCTAGAAGCCTAGAACCATTAGGTTTGACGATTTCACAACCATATCGGATATCAAGAACTGTGTGACATGATTGATTCACCACATTTCCCTCTCGCTGTTGTGAAGAGGGTTTGAAAACTTTTTTGATACGAGGGACAAACCAAAGGTTGTGCCCATCTGATTGATAGTGGCCACTGCCTAATATGGATATCTGCAACACCAGTGGTTAGAGATTAAAATATGGTAAACAGTGTCAATAAAACTTATCATTCCGTAAACACAGAAACACTATTATATCGTCATTAACATCATCATGAAGACTAATAATACTGAGCATAATAATTAAAGTGGTGCTCTAATGGGAAGGTCTACCCACCCACCCACCTTCCCATTAGAGCACCACTTTAAGCGGTTGTTTGCTTCTTACATCCACCGGCTTTCCGTCTTTTGACCTGTCGTCAGTCCACCGATAGGACAGCCTACGCCGCGTCTTTCGGTTCACGCGCCGCTACTCGAGAATTTTTCTTCCCTCTCGGTTGTTGTCACTATAGTGTTGTAAATAAGCACCTTTAAACTGTCTATATTTTATCCCGTGGAAGGCTAATGGTTAAAATCTCTAACAAATTTTGACCATCGGTTGAAGAATTTGTTGTTTTTAACCATTGGTTACCTTAACTACGGATCAAAAAACTGTGGCAGATTGCTTTTTTTCCTTAACCGTTAGACTCAATTTCGTGCGTCAGTCAGTGCTGCCAACCAGAAAAACTATTCAACCAACTTAATTTCGAAAAATAGGAACAAATCTATAAATTCACGACAATAGGTTATTATAAGATAGAGGAATGCAACACCAAAGACAATTGGTTTTATTGATGTTTTAATTATGATTGTAAAATTGTAAATATTAAATAATTAAAAAAGTCTACTCTCTGCATGCGTTCCTTACAAAGAAAATAATATAAAACAATCAGCCGTCGACAGTCCATAACAAGCAGTGAATCCAGGCGCAATGTGAACGCAAAATTATGAGAAGCTTCAAATAATCATTAAACATAAACGCGTAAAGCTATGGCCCCACTGGTGCGTCTACGAAGCGGCAAGCGTTAGCGATGCGAAACTTTTTGGTACCAATCGCTGCCCGCCGGTGATCGCAGCGGATCTACGAACGCGTAGCATTTGCAATGGGCGATTTTGAAGCTTCACTGACGCCACTTGACGCGTCGATGTGGCTGAAGCTTTAATGGTTCCCCATCGGAATGATGGCTCGTTGCAGTTAACTGCCATCGTAATGTCTCTACACCATCTCTTGCGCGGGAAATTGTTGCGTTTTAGTGGCATATTAATTAATCATTGCCTATTATGTGTAACAAGAACATGTTCTTTAACGGTAGGCATGAAGCGACAGCGGTTAAGCATATTTACATTGGTTAAACATCATTTCGCAAGAGACGCTTATTTATATCTTACATTTTCTTGGGACCTTCATTTGTATATTATGTAGAAAGTGGCTTTGCGCGGGTGGCTTTTAGCATTGGTTATAGTTCATTTTAGGCGGTTATTTATTTATTTATTTATTTAGTTGTTAAATATAATTGTGAACTTACAGCTGAGCCAAAACATTCACATTGTTACACTAAGTTTTTATAAGGATTAAAGAATATATATATTTATAAAGCCGACTAATGGGGTCAGCATGTATGTCAGCATCCTGGACTTCGCTTAGGAAGCGGCTGATAACCGCTACAGCCCTTGCCGTTGGAGCATTATGAGCATGTCATGTGCGAAAAGCGGGAGGAGCAGCAAATAGTTGGTGGCGACGTCTTTGACCCGCACGGATGTAGTTCTGGGGCACAAAGTAGTATTATTTGCTAACACTGAGGGATTATCTACTTTGTTACGTAGCAACAGGCAGTAATGAATAATTAATTAATAATAGTTTGGTTGGTTGTACGCATACCTGCTGTCACTTATTCACTTTATTATAATAGATAATCTTTAGGTATTTAACGTCCCCACGTACATAAAAATTGTATTTATTTTAGTATACATATTAGAGTTTTATTGATTGAAATTTTAATATGGAAATCAAGAAAAGTTTTATACCCATTTTGCCAACTTGTCATTTTATCACCTGTCATTTTGTTACCTCCAAGTTCGCATTCTGCTGAACCGGTTCCACTCAACAAACTAGTAGGAATAGGTATAACCTTAGAGTATAGAAAAGCATAGAGAGAACTTGATTATGTGTCAAGCGTACCACTTTATTTGGACAAATTTTATATGATGTGCACACTTTGATGTGAATGAGTCTGCTAGATTTGAATAGAAAAAACAGTTGACTTGAGTCGAAAAAAATGGCACGGTGTTTATCGCAAGCGTAGCTAATTACCATATGTTTGTTTCTTTCCTTCGCCACTGACGAAGCGATACGTGTGAGCGAGCAGTACAAATATAATATCGATTTGATGATCTCTCTATGCTTTAGTCTATACTCTAAGGGCTATTTTTGTATATCTCGTAACATAACAGTGCAGTTAAGAATAACGTGGTTATGAAGAACGGCATGGAGGTTTTGTTTAATATAAAGAGCTGCATCTTCCATATTTTCGTATTGATTTCCTAGTGATTATCGATTGTCCCTGTAATCTGCTGTTTTGATAAAGAGTCTTATTTATCTACCTAAGTATGTTAGTAACACATATAACAAAATATACTTTTACCAATATTATGACACAAGAATAGTAGTAACTGTTCATTTGTACTGTATAGTTAGTAATGTTAGTATTCGCACACGAAAGGATTTCAAGTGCAATGCCAGTAATAGTAGTGTTGTACTCTACTGTATAGCGTTAGTTAATGGAGTAGCAGTGAAGGGGTTTTCAAATAGTTGTGAGCGACCCTCACAGGCGAGTGCCCTTCACTTCAGTGCCGTGGCTAACACTCTGCACTCCGATCACAAAGTCCAGTACTGGAGCCCACTTCAAATTTGGCATCCGTATTATCTCTATCAGGTACATTTCAATAAATTATTAGGTGGTTTAGTTAACCACGAGAAAGTCGATACGAATGTAATAATGCGGGCTTAATGTAACTATCCATTAGGTATACTATGTTGTTACTATTTATTCATGAATGCTTAGGTACACGCTAGTCTAAAGTTATAAAATAATTTGTCAACTTCTTGACGAGAAACGCCTTGAAAGCGAGACATTCGGTCCTTTTTGAGCGAGGGAAACAGTCTAATGAACCTGAGTAAATTATTACAAAATTATTACAATTGTCTTGATAGCTACATCCTAGATAATAGAATCAACGCATCCTGATCAGAAAGTTTAATAATTTGTAAAACGTCTCAACAAAATGTTTAAGTGCCATACCTAACGAGCACAATGGCTAGAATTCAGAACACCAACAAATTCTATATACATAAAATGCAATTTGAGTGAAACTGGAAACTTCTTAAAATAATGCAATAAACTAATAATAACAAAGTCACAATAACAATAAACCTATACATCACAGGAAAATAACAAAATAGGTCTGATTCTGATAACATTAATATTTAAGAAAGACTTTAATGAAATTCGTCTATGTTGGTACCTTTTATAAAAGATAGCTTTCACTATCATGAAAATCTGTTCGAGCTTGCATTTCGATAGCAAGCAAATTACGGTCCTAGTCAACAATCGGTTCAAATGAAACCACTAGTGTTGATCGTACCGTACACTGCTGGCGACCCATTAGGGTGACCACTAACTGGTGCGTCCGGGAGTCGGTAACCAACCCGCCGCCGAAATGCTCCGGATCCCGCTCCACCGTAAAATCAATTACTTTTAGACTAATCACCCGACGGGAAGGGTCAACCCATCACAGGTCATCGACTGAGTAATTTGGTGGTAGCTTGGTTCGCTGATTCATACAATACCTTTGTTGGTTTCATGTGAGCGTTTCCAAATACAAACAATGTCAGTAGATATGGACTACAATATGTTACGGCAGGTAGAGCAATCAAATTCTCGTTACAGTATCTATTCGTATTTTGTCTGCTACATTTTGTATTGGTGTAGTGGAGTAATACAGTCGAAATCTATATTTTATCGTTACGTCTCGGATGCGCGGGTTAGTGTGGTAACATTGCTAGTTGTTTTTAACAAAGATATGCCATTATAATACAAATTTAATCTTTGTTCCATGTCTGGATGTTGCGTGATCATGGTTTCGCAAATCTGGTTTGGTATCTAAATGTATTTCAAGTGTTCTGTGGTATCCGAGTTCAAATTGAAATTGAATAAACGCAGACGTTTGAATAAAATGTAGAGCAGTACATCAAAGCTATTGATGGGTAAACTTATAGACAGGTTCAACTTGAAATTGAACATTAAAACAAACCAGAGACGGCACTGTCGTATTAAATTTAACGAAGATATGAGTTACAACGTTTCACGGTTTCAGTTTACAAGTTGTCTTGCATTGATGTTCTCGTCATAAAGCCCTATCGGTCATTCGGTACTAAATCTTGGGCTATATTGATGCTTGGTTACAATGCCATATCGGATTACATCAATATTGATTTGTGCTTGGTAATCTTGGTATATAGTAGACTGTACTTTACCGATGCCCAAACGGTCACATCGTTTAAGGTCCCTAACGAGCGTTAAACCCCTCGAGTTCCTCTTTAACTGCAAGCGAAGTTTACCTGCGGGTCGGTAAATACTCGCCCACATTTGGTCTTCGAATTGTGATTCGAAATCTGTAAATATAGGAAGAAATTGAGCAAAAGCAAAACCTGAGGGAAATTAAGCAAATGCTGGATCATCTAAAAATAAATTGCCACGCTCCTAAAGTAGTATTTGGTTTCTAATAACTGAACGTAGACATTATATATACCATTGTGACAATCCAGTAATTGTAATCTTTACCTATCCTGTTGTGGCTTTCAAGGCTTTATGTAGCGTGTTCTTGTTCCCCCAGTGTACTTATTGCCCCTGCCTGAAGAACAGTTACGAGGTGGAACGTTACACTAGCGCGGGAAATTAAAATTTTCTTGCGTTCTTTTACCAATAATAGCTTAATTACTCAACGTGATTACATGGAAACTAATTTTGCGGTAATACATAGAATGTATCAACAAATGACGATGAAAAGCATCTCCTAGATATCACTGGTTTAGCGATAAATGCCAATAAACAATTTTCTTCTTAGTTTTTCAGTCTATTGCCATTTGTCGCTAAACCAATGATAAGTAGGTGATACTTTTAATTGTAATCTATTGATACATTATATTTATTTGCGTAAAATTAGTTTTTTTGTAATCACGTTGAGTAATTAAGCTATTATTGGCAAACGAACGCAAGAAAATTTGAATTTCCCGCGCAAGTGTAACGTTCCACCTAACGCGTTGCAGCTCTTGATTAGTAACACCATCTTTTGTCTTTTTCGATCGCTTTCAACATTCAAATATCAAAAAAGGACAAAAGCTGAAGTAAATAGTCTAAAACTACTACGCGTTTATTAATAAGGCCGATAGTGTTTTGTTTCTCTCTATCAAAGAAATCGCCAAAGATAAAACAAGGGACACTGAATAGTTATTCACTGCTATTCTTCAATTATGCAGTGTTTATGAGATCTTTAAAGTAAAACTTACATCTGTAATTGTAACCAGACGCAAGTACAAGTTAAACATTGCGTGAAAAAGGATATAGTGGGACAAGTGTAACGTCACGCTTGAACAAATTGATGTTCGTAATGGCCCCCATTACATACATTGTGTGCGCCCGATCGAGCACAAAGGTCGCCGGCTCCAGGCTCACCCGTGTAAAGAAAAACTTATGAAACATATTTTTTGCTGAATTGTAAAAAACAGTTGTTTGATGAAAACATTTTGTAGCTGTCATTCTATACCTATCAGCAGTTAACCGGCGATGAATTATATTGGAGAAAAACATATTAAGACGCAGTATAAATATTCAAATTCATTGTTATCTAAAGGTTACATAGAATATGGATTTCATATATACGAGTGTGAAAACGAATGACAAGGCGAAAAGTCTTTTTGTGTGGTTTCGATTCCGCATATGGGTAAATCTTTTATTAAACCATGGCGTGTAATTAGGTACTTTCAATTAAATCTTTTGATGATACTTTTTCACCCTCAGCTGCTGCCATTACGCAGCAGATTACACGGGTTAATAAAAATGAAGAGATGCGCATTCTACCCATTTTTTTCTTAATACGATATGACTGTGATAATTCAAAATTTTGTGCTGTTATGAAACTCGCGGCTCCAGAAAAGGTCGTAGTCAGAATGTATGTATGACAAAGTTATTTCTCTGAAATCTGTACCTAATGTCGATGACTGACGCTTAATACAACTAATTTAAGTTTAGTAAAGTTTTGTGACAACGACAAGGAGAGCAGTAAAACGAAAGCCTTGTTTAGCGGGAAGCCGGCAGATAAAAGCTATCTTGAAAAGTCTGTAGCCGCAGCAAACTTAGCAACTGTCTTCAGGTGGGATAAGGTAAACTCGATTAAGAAAAGGAATAAAAAAGTGCTTCAGCGCTGTGTAGGAATAAGAAATCGATGCAAGTTTAATTAACCGTTGAGGGAGTGCGAAGATGTTACCCATAAAATGTTGCACAAAGTTGTTTTGGTTTTTATTCGTCAGTAAATAAGTTGCCAGTACTAAGCTGGTCCTTAGATGTATAATTTGTTTTGAGAGTAGAGGAGTTCGATGAACTCTGTTAAAATTGATAAATCATCAGGTGAAATGTGGTCAAATGCTACCCTGTCTATAACATAAAAAATACTATAAGTAGGTGAAAATCAAGGATTAAAATATCATGTGATGCTGTTAACTTTTCTTCACTTATAAACGTTCATAATCATCAGCCGGAAGACGTCTGCTGCTGAAAATAAGCCTCCTCCTAGAGCACTATTTTTACCAGCTCTTGCCTCCTGCATATTTCTTTTATGAAAAGAATGACGTGACGAGCTAGTAGTTCGCGTGATGTTAAACGTCACGGCTGCCCATAATAGTTTTCAGTATCACTCGGAACTTAAAAAGTAATATATAATAGTTTTGCGTGACACTGCACTGCGCACGTCATTCTGAGACTTCACACAGTATACTAATAAGATTACTAGACTGTGTGATAATATAGATAATATAGATCATAAAATCTCATTGACGACCGACGACCTGGTGAAAGCCGCGGGGAGCCGATGGATGCAGGAGGCGAGCAGCCGCTCAAGGTGGCGTGCTCTGGGGGAGGCCTATGTTCAGCAGCGGACGTCTTCAGGCTGTTAATGATGATGATGATGATGATGAAAATCTCATTTGCTCAGTAATTTCACTAGTTACAATGCCCTTCAAACTGAAACACAGTAGTGTTTGCACACTACTGCTTGGCGGCAGAATGACTGGCAAAGTAAAATAAGAGTTAGTTTTTAACCGATGCTTAAAATGATCTGTCTCAGTGACTAATCCGTCTTGTAAGTTGAGAAAACATTATAAGCATTGATTTAATTTAACTAATTGACCGAGCGAACAAAGTGAACGAAAGTCTCTGCTCCAACTCGCGATTTTTGCTTTCGTCTGTCCGGATGTACGTACTCGCGTACAGGTCGCATTTTTTAACGAATATTAAGGAAACTTTGTATACAGGTTCTATAAGTTCAAGGATTTTTTTTATCGTCGGTGATTTTTGATTAGTTTCCCCAAAAAGGGGGCAAATTTGTAGCGGTGCGATTTACCAGCCTATTTTGATAATATTTGGCAGGAACATCGGGTGCTCAATTCAACAAGTGTTTCAAAATTATGAACAAAATCGGCGAAGAGGTTGTCGAGATATAATGCCGTGAGGTCTGAGTTCGGGACGTACTAAGACAACATCAGCAATGTTTGTACTCACGAGTTCTACAGTTCGCAGAATCACTAGTTATATAATGCATAAGACTGCCTGCTATGGAACGCTAAAAATTAAGCTTAGTACATATTTTTCCATAAATAAAACTGTTACAGGAACTACGTTTACGCTTCAAAATGAGTTTCCAAGATCAAGATATTTCATATTAAATGAATATTAAAAGGAGCATGCCTAAACTGTAATTATGTAGATGAGCTACAGTATCCGGTCCTCATTTTGAACAAGAAACTTAAAATGCATTCACTAGAAGAGACTACTTTACTTTACGTTTTACTAGGTGGTAGGACTTTTCTGCAAAGTTCGTCTAGGTAGGTACCACCGCATTGCCAGTTATTCTGCCGCCAAGCAGTAGTGTGCAAGCACTACTGTGTTCCGGTTTGAAGGGCATTGTAGCTAGTGAAATTACTGGGCAAATGAGACTTTACGAACTGATCTCACAGTCTAGAAAACTTTTTTAGACTGTGATGTCTCAGGATGACGTGCGCAGTGCGCAGTGTCACGCGAAACTTTAGTTTGGAGTTCCGAGTGACACTGCAATCTGTTATGGGCGGCCGTGTCGCTTAACACCAGGCGCACGACTAGCTCGACACGTCATTCGCTTACATAAAAAAAAAAAAAAAAAAAAGACCTTTTGTTTACGCTAGCACCTAATACCTACTTTGCTGGTATAAATTACTACGGCAGCACTGACTTGCTATATTAGTTGAGAGGAACAGAAGCAAAAAAACTTCCATACATAGTTGACTGAATAGAAATATAATTTACTAGCTGACCCGCTCTGGCTTCGCACGGGTTAATTAGTTTTACACCTTATCTCAGCGTAAAGGAACAGAGAATGGAGGGAGAGGGGGAAAGGATGAATGCGTGAAGGCCTCCTTTCACCATTCGGATGTCTTCAGGCTGTTAATGATGATGATGATGATTTAAAACACCCCCTTTTCAACAAAAAAAAGAATCAATGAAATCGGACCACGCGTTGATGAATTAAAAATAAGTACACATTTTAACTTTCACCCTCTCTCCCGCGGGAACCGTGCTGAATTATGGGATAAAAAGTATCCTATGGCCTACCTTGGAGTATGAAGTCAAACCATGCCAAGTTTCATTTGAATCCATTCAGTAGTTTCGGCGTGATGCTCGGCTAAGATACAGACAGACAGACAGACAGACAGAGACAGACAACAATGAAAAGAAAAAAAAAAAAAAACAATGTTTAGCTTTAGTATCGATTTTAGAGAGCCCTCCAAAAAAAATTTTCAAAATATCTTTAATGTACAGAATTGACCCTGTTACAGTTTTATTATAAGTAAGTATAGATTATATATTATTCAATCGTTGTTTCGTTTTTGTGGTGCAATTTCTCACACAGAAAAAATCGCAGAAATACTTGTTCTGTGTCTGTGGTTGTTGTGAGACCATGAACCTCGTTGTTCCTGGGTGAATCCTAGTTAAGGTCTAGGATCTATGTACTAGTAGGTACATAGATCCTAGATTATGTAATCATTGGGAATTATTTAATTATTTATTCAACAAGCTTGGTCATCATGGTCACTCCTGTTCAAAAAGTGCTGGTCGAATTTTGCGCCACGTCAGCCTTAATTTAATGACATCACTCGCCGGGCTTTTGCTACCGCCAATGTTGCCAATGTTGAGGTGACACTGTGGCGCTGTCACATCTTCCCGAGGGGCCGGCGGCGGCGCCGGCGCTGCGGCTAGGTCGGCTGATCAACTAAAACAGCGCAAGTATAGTAATCTCGGTAGCGGTTACATATTTGAGCCGTTTGGTATTGAGACCCTAGGTCCGTGGGGTCTGGGAGCTCATCGCGTTTTCCAAAGTTTATCAGAGCGCTTGGTAAATGCAACGCGTGACCAAAATGCTGGCACTTATATGGCACAACGAATCAACATTGCAATTCAATGGGGCGATGCTGATAGCATGTCGGGTACGCTACCTACGTAGTGGGCTGGAGCATTTGCTCTGCCTATAGGTCATCGCGGCTAATATATGCTCCAATTTTATTTTATAATATAGGTAGCGTAGCTAGCAGTATTTACTATTATTAATGTAGTAATTAGTTAAAACAATAAAATAACTATGCCTGTACTTATAAAAATATATTTATATTAATTTAGAGCATAATATCTACCCCCTGAATATATTCAATATTATTATTTACAGTAGGTAAATTTCGTAGTAGAAAAATTTTAAGTGCCTGCGCATGTAATAATATATGAAGTTGCTTGGAACGTAATTTTAATGAAATGTACCGATCCATTGTAAACTCTGCTTATAGGTAAGTGGACAAATTTAAGAGCCCGTTTGGCCTTATTTGCGAGTTCCGCTGACTTGGTCGAAGTTGTTCTATTCAGCGCGGGAGCTTGTTACTGTGACTTCTGCGGTTATAGACTAGATAACAACACGTCAGGGTTAGGAGCTACCGGTTTTTCTAACATGATAGATAGATTTTTTTACTTCCATACAACTCAGGCAACTCGAAAGAAATCAAAATTTACATGGTAAATGTCCTGTTAATAAACAATATTTTAGTATGATAGATAGGTACCTACCTACTTTAAAATTAGTAGTTCTGCGAACAGTATATAGGCCTCGCAAGCACACGCTTTGTTACAACCTTAGAAGCGTTATACTTCTATGTTTGAAACAATTAGTGTTAAGTATGTACTTTATCATCATTCTCCTGCACCCATCGGCTTCCCGTGGTTTTCACCAGATAATCAGTCCACCTAGTGGGGGCTGGCCTACTCTGCGTCTTTCAGTTCGCGGTCGCCACTCGAGAAAATTTGTTCCCCATCGGTCGTTAGTTCTACGAGCGATGTGGCCTGCCCATTGCCATTTCAACTTGCTAATTCTAAGAACTATATCGGTCACTTTAGTTCTCCTGCGGATCTCCTCGTTCCGGAGCTTATCTCGCAGGGAAACACCGAGCATAGCTCTGTCCATAGCTCGCTGCGCGACTTTGAGCTTACGTTACGTTTAAATGAAGTATATAGTTTTATTGAATTTGCTTATAAACGAATCGAACTAAATATCTTGTAGGCAGGCACTTTCTAACGTCTATGAAACACCTTAAACAAGTTATTGGTTGTCTTCCTTTCATTTAGCAGCATTTGGTGTCTGCTTCGTTTCCATGAAGTAAGCAGCTGCCTCCACGGTATTTTTTGTATCTAGTTCTAAATGTTTGCCAGCTACATAACATATATACCTATACTTAGTATATTACTTAGAACTGTTCTCTACATGTGAAATAGCCTTCTGCTATTTGCTGTACTTGTACTATGGCATTGTAATAACTTCACACATAAATTATAACTAACCAAGGAACCTATCACTAATGAAGTTGACGGTAGCATCATGAACAGAAGACAAATTACCCACGCATGTCGTTTACTCTACACGCACACGAACACTGTTTGCTTAGGGGAGCATTTAGCTAAGTGAAGATCACGCTTAATGTTGCAAGTGGCAAATTTGCACACCCTTGTTTGATTAACTACTGATTCGTAATGACTAATTTCGACCATATAGTAAATAGTATGAGCGTACCCATTTGTGTATACACTTGTACCTGACATTCTCAAAGAATGAATTTGAATGTTTATTTTTTATTGAGGATCAATTCGTTTTTTGTTTATTGCGGGAATAATAATCACTGAACCTACTATTTAGTTGCTGGAGAATACATAATTTTTTGACCTCTTGTTTATCTTCTGGACAACCAGTAGGTAAACAAGAGGTTGTAAAAATGTAAGTATAAGTAGTATAAGTACAAGCTTATTGTCGTAACTATTATACCAATAAATTCATCTATTCCCAGATATTACAAAAACTCTCTCCCTTACTAATAAACACTGCATAACAGAGGAATACTTATTCAGTCTTTTCTCTTGTTTTATAAAAAAATAAAAATGAATTTAAATAGTCGTGAACATTTCACACAGCGCCATCTAGTCCCAAACTAAGCAAAGCTTGTACTATGGAAACCAGATAACTGATAGAATACTTAGGTACTTTTTGTTTTGTAAATACATACATAGAATACAATATATAACACCCAGACACAGGACAGACAGTTGTTCACACAAATGTTTGTCCTGGGTGGGAATCGAACCCACAAAGTTCACAAGGCATGGCTACTACCAACTGCGCTATCAGGTAAGGAGAGGGTTATCTTTGTCTAATAGAGAGGAACAAAATATAACTACCTATTACGCTACATAATGTAAGTGGGTGGTGTATTCGTCTGACTCATTGCATAGAACGCTATCATCACTTATGCATGTCATTGAAAAAGTTAGCCTGATAGAAGCAAGATAATGGAAGAAAAAAGAAGAGATCGCTTTTAGCGATAAGTCCGCCCATTGTACTTTAGCTCTATGTATGTAACTTTCTGAATTTATATGTATCTGTTTTCATGTCTGGTGTACAATAAAGAATTTTGTATTGTATTGTATAATATTGTGACCGCGTCCACAAAAATGTCTAAGTATAGTGGGAGGGAGAGAGCAATAGAAATACCCGCTGATCTTTTCTTCATTGAAACGCGTTACCGTGGCGTTACTGTTACAACTATTTGAATTTCAACGGCATGCGGTGTATGTGACTTACACAGTATAATTATTGTGATACCAGTCATCATAGAATCAAAACCCATTGCACAACTGCTCTGTGCAATAATAGCTAGTTCGAAAATCCTGTGTCACACATCACAGGGTGGTAATACGGCAATATCGCGTGTCGAAACGTCCAGCTGCGAGGGTCGTCGTAAACCGGCTCCGCACAATATTTTCCAATTATTGACTCCGCCATATTGTCCCCGACTGTGTTCAGCTGTTATTACCACTTCATAGAAATGTCGCTAAGCCGTGATATATCTCGAACTTTTCCGATCTTTACTAGTCTATAAATAAGAACTCTGTCTTGTAATTGATAGCTTTTATTTATTGGAAGAAAAATATAGAGGGAACATTTAAAATAATTTAAAGATGAAGCACACGGTTCCTTATGTTCGTCTTTGGACAGATTTTCGTAACGACTGATTATTTTTAGTAACATTAACAAGAATAACGTCTCAGACCACTTGGATCCCTTGACAACGATCCCCAGGATCCAATTTACATTTGGGTGTGAAAACTATTGCATCAACTTCGGTCAAATACAGTGCATAATAAAATATGGCTATCACACATCACATCACCAGCTGGAAAACGTTCACTGCTGATCAGTTTCCCTCATCAGAACGGGCAGGAGGTTGCCACAATCACCAGGCTTGGCAGGCGTCTTGGTGATTATAAGGGCTCAGCCAGCGTGCACGCGGTTTCGCGCATTTCAGTCGGAGCGACTCGCGGTGACTTGATTTTATTCGACTTATTAACTGGTCGCTAGTCGCGGGTACGTTGCACTGACGCCGACAGGTTTAATACGTTAGAACAAGTCGCCGCGGGTCGTTACGACTGCAATTGTGCAAAGTCACCGGCACGCTGTCTGAGCCCTTATTCGGACCAAGGAGAAGCTGCTGCCCATTCCCTGGATATTCTCTTAGCCGCAGCTCTCACGGCACCCATGTATGGGAAGAGATAGGTGGTCCTATTCTTATACTTCAGACCACATGGCACTCAATTCATACCCATATGGCTATAAATTGTATAAATTAATAATCCTAACGGTAACTTAACTTTGTTGTGAAAACTACCTCTCGCGAATACTTCTAAGTGTCCGTTATTCTGGATAAAAGCTCAAGTAGCTACAATACAAAAACGAGATTTTTCTTCAAGAACAACGCGTGTCAAGCTATATATAAGTAAATGCTTAGATACTAGCATTTATAAGTACTACTAATTACTGTGTTAATTATTTTGAATACGCTTTTACATTCCTTTGACGGGTTATGAAACAAGCCAGCGTCACATACTTTATGGGCTTCTTAGGCCCGATTTCACCAAACTAGAATAAATTTTATTCCAGGTATAACTTTCCGAGAACAACCGAGTTACGCGAATATAGCCCTTATACCACCAATTTTGTGATGGAATAAGACTTATTCCTTGGATACAATCAAAATGGCGTCTTTTTTGTGTAATTTCATTTGTCAATTAGCTGTATCCAAGAGTAACGAATAGCCGTATACTTGGAATAAATGTTGGTGAAATCGGGCCTTAATCGTTCAGTATAACCCGGAGTAATTTCTCTAGTGGGAATCATGTCGCCTTTGATGTTCCATGGCGTGGAAAATGTGGTTACTGACTTTACAGTTTCATTGAACCGATGCCAATATTATACACGAAATTAAACATTTACCGGAAAACTCAGTTATAAGTAATTTTGGAAGAAACAACTCCTTTAGGAATAGGTAGGTACCTAGACTGCTAACGCGCCTAAGCTGGTCGCAAACGGCTGCGTTGTATTCTGTCTGTGATATACCCAGTAAACGGTTTTAATGGCATGCTAAACTTTCATCGGCCTCATCAATTTCCATATATAGGGTCCACTCTTCTGATGGACGTAGTCTTTTAGATCCTCTCCCCCTGGCAACGTCCAAGTTAGTTATATCCCATTTGTGATGACTGAGCGCCTGATAGGTGTATGCCAGAACTTCATGCCCTCAAATAATATTTGGACAGTAAATTGTTTCTGATGACGAGATTAAGGAAAACAAAAAAATATCCGTGAAACTTTGTGGTTATTATCTACGGATGTAATGGAAGCTCCTGATCAGTTTTCTGCAGTTGAAATAAAGTTAATATTATTAATGTTTACATGACGTAATACCCCTTCTCTTCATCATCATCATCATCATCAACAGACTGAAGACGTCCACTACTGCAAATAAGTCTCCCCCAGAGAGCACTTGAGCACTTTGAGCGGCTGCTCGCCTCCTGCATCCATCGGCTGCCCGCGGTTTTCACTCGGTGGAACAACGATCTGGTGACAACCACGCTCTTATTTAGACTTAAATATCAATAAGAAGACATAAGATAGCTCATATTATAGACATTAATTTAATAGCTTGATCTTAAGATAAAATCTGATAAAAAGTACCTCGTAAGTCCAGTCCACCCCACTTATGGATAAAAAAGAATTTCAGTAAGCGAAAAATTTTGATTCGCATTAAAACGTAGATAATCGCTAAGAACACTCCATAACTTGGTAATTGCTTTTTACCTCAGTGGGGCCGTGCTTTTAGTCGGATTGCTTATTTAGTTAATGAACTCCGGAGCCTCAAAGTTTTTGCTTTACGCTCCATTAATAGCTGAGAATCATTTCAGAATTTATTGGGCTGTAGTTATGGGTCAAGGTAAGGTATCCTGGATATATTCAAACACCATATGAATTTAGAATAAGTAGAATAAGTTCATTAAAGCTTTACGTTTTATGATTTGCTAAGGTTCTTGTTCAAGGACTGCTGTAGCCTATAGCGATAATGAACTTAAACCCCTATTCAAACCCGCGCGTTATTCGTACCGCTGTGGGTAGCGGTAAACACCGCGTGGGATCCCCCGTGGTATTTTGTATTGAAGTTCCGCGGCTAGAGCGAAACTTGAGCGAAACTTCATACAAAATACCCGGGCGGAATCCTGCACGGTATACCGCTACCCACAGCGGTACGAATAACGCACCGGCTTGAATAGGACCACACAGGGTCAACTCATAGGGCGGGGGGGTTAGTTAACTCCATCATAACCGAATGTATTCGCTCATGGTATATTTTAGCTTTGGCCTGAACTTCAAATAAACTGCTTTAGGCGATAAGACCACCTATTGCACTAGAATAAATTAATTAAGCTTTTTTTGTAAATTTTGTTGTCTTTAGTGTACAATAAATAGTTGATATTTACTGAAAGAAAGTTAGTGCTTCTAATGATTTTGGTAGAACTCCATTACTTCTTTATTATTTTTACTGCACAGACGCGTATGCAAGCAAAAGTTTTAGACCGGATCACATGTAGAAAACCTAAAAGAGCGTATTGTGAAGTTTGATCGAAAATGTCGTTCCGCTATGATTCAACGAGTCAGGTAACATTTTGGACATGTAAAAGCGCGGGTACACAAAAGAATTTCAATTTGGTAGCGTATCGCGCAACCCTTTTCAACTTTACAAAGTAATTTCCTGACGTAAAATTGATTTGTTGGCTTCGTGGCTTTCGTTTGGTGTGGCGACCGCTGTTTAATTAAACTGAAAAAATCATTTAGCCAGCTTTCTTCAGGTAATTGCAGAGTAAACTCGTAAATAAAGTTTGGACGATGTAAATTTATTTAGCTGAGCCATTAACACTAATTTTATCATCATCATCATCAACAGCCTGAAGACGTCCGCTGCTAAACATAGGCCTCCCCCAGAGAGCGTCACTTTGAGCGGCTGCTCCCTTCTGCATCCATTGGCTTCCCGCGACTTACACCAGATCGTCGGTCCACCGAGAGGGGAGCCGGCCCACGCTCCTCACACAACATACACTAATTTATTCCTTAGAGGCAAACCCCACGCTCTATGTCTATGTCTTGAGTTAAAAGTATAATAGGGAATACGCACGCGTGCATACGGCCCAATGCTAAAGCCACCCCTTTTGCTTCAAACTTGATTGTTCTTTTTTTATTTATATTTGTACGAATGTTAAAAACACAGTCCTAGAACTTTATGGGTAAAAAGGCAATAAAGTAACTTTTAATTTTTTTTTTTCATTTCAATAAGAATACACGCAAGATCTGAACCATCGCCACCAATCGCCTATATTAATTTTTTTTAACAGTAGGATATTGGTCACCTAAACACAGGTCAGTAAAATTATTGTTCGATAGTCCACCAAAAAATCTTTGACTTCTTCAACGTATGAAAATATTATCTTATTGATATACTTTAATATATTGTGAGAGGGATCAAAATCTCCGAGCAATTGAGACATACTCTCAAGTTTTGTATCGATACTGGGTGCTTGCCAAAGGAGCGATGATAATTCAATATATTAACATCTCGGCGTCGAAACTCGAGCCAGAGTGACGTTAATATGACAAATAATTTCCTTAGAAGCCTACCCCGGCGTGCGAGGAAATGCGTTGAATATGGTAATCATTTCCCTGGTGCCTCGCTCGCTACCGCCACTTTAAACTTCGAAATACTGAGAGATTTCTACAGCATGTGCGTTGAAATACTTCCAATGTAGACACATTAAAGACCGCTTGGGATGGTTTTACTGAAAAAATCAAAATAAATTATAAACTACGCAAGTAGATCTGCAAGTCATTATATTTATCAAAGTAGAACACTCGTTTGTAAAGAAATATCTATTCGATTTTATTTAGTGGTCTTTCCCTTCCATCTTCCCTTCGACAGGATGACTATAAACAAATAACCGGCCAAGTGTGAGTCGGACTCGCGCACGAAGGGTTCCGTACCATTATATATAAAAACGAGCAAAAAAAAAACGTTTGTTGTATGGGAGCCCCCTTAAATATTTATTTTATTCTGTTGTTGTTATAGCAGCAACAGAAATACATCAATTGTGAAAATTTCAACTGTCTAACTATAACGGTTCATGAGATACAGCCTGGTGACAGACGGACAGACAGACAGACAGTGGAGCCTTAGTAATAAATAGGATCCGTTTTACCCTTTGGGTACGGAACCCTAAAAAAATAATACAAACAAAAAAAACTTGCATAAAAACTACATACATGTTTCTTCATGCAATCCGCACTTGGCCGTTTTAGAAAACAAAAGGTAACCTAAATGTTATTTTGAAAAATTAGCTATAACCAACCATACCAAATTTCAGCGAAATCCGTTCAGTAGTTCCAGCGTGATACGTGTTCAAAGGGACGGACAGAAAGACAGATAAACAGACAGACAGACAGAAAAACTACTAGACAGAAAATTGTTTCCACTTCTGTATCAATAAACAAGTGTAAAGCAATCAAAATTTTCAAAAAATATTCAATGCACAGATTTAGCCCAGTTACAGTTTTATTATATGTATAGATTTATTTAGTTGGAGAAGCTCATTTTGTGCGCAGTTATCGCATTTGTCGCACTGTCCCCCGAGGCGAGGCGCAACTCGCGACATAGCGCGACAACTTGCGGCGTATGACAAAATGTCGAGCGCACACTGTGGCCCCCACATGCTGAATTGCCGCTTTGGCTTTTATAATTTAGAACCCGTCTTTTATTGTTTTGTTTACATTTTGCGAACTGTCACGAGGTTTTGGCGAAAAGGAAATTGTTATCGCACAATCTAAATGATCAATTATCGTGAATATATTTTAAGGTGTAAAAAACTATACTATCTGCGTCATTTATTTCGTTCGCGCAATTCACCATTGTTGTTAAATTTCATTTAAAGATTTTTTATTTTTATGTTTGAACATTTGTTTTGATTTTTTGTTAGTAGGTACACATTTAATAATTCTTAATATTTTCATTAATGTTGAATTGCGTGATAGAAGATTCAGGTAGTAAGAACTCTATCGCAACTGGTTACGAAGCTCCGGTTTCGTACGCGGCCGAAGCGTATCTTTGTATATAAAATGTTGAATAATTTATATATCTGATACAGATTACCACACATGACATGTCGAGGAGCATTTTTGAACTAAGAATATTGGATCTGACATTCATGCTTATACCCCTATATGTCTTTGTAACAAAAGTGAACACAAATATTTCAAAACTATGATGGTAAACACCCCCCAGCTTCGTTTAAAAGCAAACTCCCGAGGCCGTAACTAAAGATTAGGCCAATTTCAAGTGATATCCGCCATGTATGTGACCCATTTAGGAGGGGAACGTGGTAAATGGTTTTCTGAACATCGTCGCTGTCTCTCGGGACCTTTATTATGGCGTTGGAATCCGAAAATACCGTTTACGGAATATGTGCTCCGTGACTTTGTCGTGCGGTTCCGTTATTTACGAAAATTAGAGGCGTTCTTGGGAGGTTGTTTATGTAGACGTGTCATTTCAGGGCAGAAGCCCGCTTTCATTGCACCTGGTGTAAGAAGTAGATACTTACGATATTTTTTCCTGACAGTGATTATTGATCCACATTAAAGGAAAATTAGACGTAGAATAAAGTCTCAGTCAGTAGGGTTAGCACGGCCGGTAGACAAAACTGTCTTTCCCCTGTTTTACTCCAAGCAAGTATGAAGAAAGTGACGTAAAACGGGGAAAGACAATTTTGTCTACCGTCCATGCTAACCCAGCAGGAATATAACCATGAAATAGATATAGCAAAGTGGTAAATGTTTCTTCATATCTGCCAGTAAGTAAAAATGAATACCCAAAATGACTGACGTATACTGATAGATATATACTTTTTCTATGATCTACCAAAAAATGATTTTGATATGACACTAAAGTACTCTACGGACCATTCAATTCGCCCCGCAATTTGTTGACTCAACTGCTGGATGGGAGCCCCAATACGCCTCTTTGCGATACAATTCGCTGGTTGGTCGAGCACAACATGCCTCCACACGATGCAATTTGACCGGTTGAGTCAACAAATCGCACGGCAGATTGCATCGTGCGAAGAATACTTAAGTCTCGTAATTTTTATTTATTTATTTCGGCTTCCTATTGACAATCACACTATTTTAAATATAACTTACTAAACATACATTTATGCTTAATGCATTGTCTATTTAAAGGAAACACAGCATGCAAAAAAGTAACAAACAATTAATATACACCTAATCAATATAATGATAAAGAAGGTGAAAAATACGAAGTTATAGCCGTCGGTAAGACTCTTGCTATTGTACCATACAAGAAATGATACCCACCTGCCCAAAATTACACAGTTTCTTTGGTACCAAACAAAACCATTTCAGAAACATCGCATAGTCGTTATAGTTGCATAAAAGTAAAACCTGCAGTTTGAGTTCTGAAACATTTTCCCGCTCAATAATATACTCGTTCGCCGCTGATTGCAGCCCTTTTAAAGGACAATAGCATCTGTTATGATGTAATAAGGTTGGTAATAGTTGTTTGGGTGGTGGATATAAGACAAAAGGGTAATGACTGTCGGAAGCGGGACCATCTGTTGGCCTCCATAGACATTACGACGGCGGGCGGCGCGGCGACGCGATCTTCAGCGTGGCTTCAGCGGGCGTCACACTGAGACAACGTACCAATGAGACTTCTTTGAATGTTGTATACTTTTCTTATTCTATTTTATGTTTTAATGACTCATTCTTTTTGCGTGCCATTTTCGCGGTGATTTATTGTGTATTGTGTGGGACTGTGGCATGAGAGGAGTTTTGAGTTTTTGAATGAAGCTTATCAGAAGGTAAGTCATTTAGTAATTTTCTTTGAGCGACATCTTCAAATTAAATTATAGTGCTTCTAAGAAAACAACTTATGCTTGGGTAAGAAAGGTTCTCGAGAGGTAGCCACGATCTGGAAGACTTAAGGCCAGCCCCCAACTATGTGGACCAACGAACTGGTCAAAACCGCGGAATGCAAGAGGCGGGTCAGGTAACAGGTCGACACTTTCTCTAATTGGCTACTTTTATTAATTCGCTATTTTCCCTAATTCGACACTTTCCTCGGTTCGGCACTTTCTTTACTGGACACTTTACTTTATTTTGATACTTTGGTACAGTCATTGATAAAATTAATAGACAAGACACGCTTATGGCACAGAATAGATAATAGTACGTAATTATGGTAGGGATCTGTAGTCAGTACCATGGTCTAAAAGAAGATTCAAGGTTACCGTAGTGTATAGTAAAAGGAGGCATGTTTAATAAGTTTTTATTTATTATGTGATAAATTTAACATAATTTAAAACCTTTTGTTGCCTGTGCTACGACCAGTAGGTATTACAAATACGGGCAATAGTAGTCGGTCAAATTGGCGTTAGAGACTTCTTTTTAGCAGTGAAAGTTTTTCGACTGACGATGAAGTGCTTTTGCAGGATCCAAGCCATATCAACACAACAAGTAAAATCATTTATAGAAGCATTATGATTCAACTTGATTTCATTGGTTATTTGTTCCCGGAAAACTTAGTAATATTATCGAAAAATAAGCTTTTGTATTATAACATCTATTTCCTCCAAGTGTATCATCGTCTTGTTTCGGACAACATCGCCCGTTATTATATCTGTTATCTCTCCAAGTCCATTACTGTCGACGGAGGATGTCCTCACGCACCATGACAGCGGATCGCTTAGGACATCTCTCGGTTACTCTTGGTTTCAAGATTTAACAGGAAATATTTGGAGTATTGTGACACGGAAGTGTTAACAGACTTAAAAAGATGGACAAGTGTGAGTAGGACTCGTGCTCTGAGGATTCCGTATCAAAGCTTTGGAACAGCTGTGTATGTATACCCATTTTTATGTCCTACTAAAATAGAAACATAGCTGTTAACATTTTTATGTTATGAACTAGTTAACCCGCCCTGACTTTGCACGGGTTAATTAGTTTTACGTCCTAACCCGCTATTTTTATCCCTTTCCCTTCCATCTTCCCTTCGACAGGATGAGTATAAACAAAAAATAAATATACAAACAAAGATTTTTCCATAAAAATTACATTCTTATTGCTTCGTGCAACCCGCACTTGGCGGTTTATGAAAAAATATATATGAAAAATTAGTTATAACCATACCAAATTTCAGCGAAATCTGTTCATTAGTTTCAGAGTGATGCGTGTTCAAAGGGTTTGACATTCAGACAGACAGACAGAAAATTAAAAAAAAAATTGTTCACACTTATATGTATATAGATAAAGAAGTGTATTGTAATCAAAATTTTCAAAAAATATTCAGTGTAAGTACAGATTTAACTCAGTTACAGTTTTATTATATATATAGATAGATATAGATAGGTTACCACGTCTCAGTATAAAAATAGTCGTGTTTGTTCTCGTTTTGTGATATTAAATATCATAAGATAACTAATATATCACATTAACAGCCGGAAGGCGTCCACTGCTAAGCACAGGCCTCCCCCATAACACGCCACATTGGACGCTTATCATAGAGGTTTGCCATAATCACCACGCGGCAGGCGGCGGCTTGGTGACCGTAGATTTTAATGTACTGAAGAGAATGCAGCTGCTCATTTTCTTATTTTTTTATTTATTACTAGCTGACCCGCCCCGGCTTCGCGCGGGTTAATTAGTTTTACGCCTTATCTCAGTCTAATGGAAGAGAGAAGGAAGAGGGAAAAAGATAAGGGAAAAGGATGAATGCATGAAACGGTGAAAGGACTGCTGGCGCACCTGCCTCCTTTCATCGTAGTACAGTACAGGATAGGAGTGGCTTTGGACTTAATACTGAAGGTTGAATGTCTGTAATTTCTGAACCACAAAACCGACGACCTTGAATTTTTTTTTTATGGTTGGACATTTCACTCAGCGCCATCTAGCCCCAAACTAAGCAAAGCTTGTACTATGGGAACCAGATAACTGATACAATACTTAGATACTTTTTTGTTTGTAAATACATACATAGAATACAATATGTAACACCCAGACACAGAATAAACATCAACGTTCATCACACAAATGTTTGTCCCAGGTGGGAATCGAACCCACAACCTATAGTTCAGAAAGCAGAGCTACTACCAACTGAGCTAACAGACCAGTCAATATTTACAGGACAATATTTAAAACACCCTTTTTTCAACAAAAAAAGAATGAATGAAATCGGATCACGCATCAATGAATTACACATTTTTAATATATATATTATATATTTATAAGTACATATTTTTACTTTCATCCCCTCTCCCGTGGGAACCGTGCTGAATTTCGGGATTAAAAGTATCCTATAGCCTACCTCGTAATATGAACTCAAATCATGCCAAGTTTCATTTGAATCCATTTGGTAGTTTCGCCGTGATGCTCAGCCAAGATACAGATAGACAGACAGACAGACAAAAACGAAAAAAATTATAGTGTTGGCTTTAGCATCGATTATAGAGAGCCCTCCAACAAAATTTATCAAAGTATCTTTAATGTACAGAATTGACCCTGTTACAGTTTTATTATAAGTACAGATTTCTTTGGTTCACAGTTTGGACGTAACACAATAGTAATATTTAACAAAAAACACAGTCCGTCGTAAAATGACTGGCCTAATAGCGACTAGTTACCTCGGTTGGTAGTAGCTCTGCCTTTTGAACTATAGGTTGTGGGTTCGATTCCCACCCAGGACAGACATTTGGGTGATGAAACTTAGGTGTTTGTTCTGTGTCTGGGTGTTATATTGTATTCAGTTTTTTTTATTGTTGATATGCACAGCATTTGACCACTGTCTCACTTGATGGAAAGTGATGACGCAGTATATACTTACAACCAAAAAGTATCTAGATATTGTAGGTATCAGTTATCTGGTTCCCATAATACAAGCTATGCTTAGTTTGGGGCTAGATGGCGCTGTGTGAAATAACCAAACATATTTAAAAAAAATTGTGAACAGCACATAAATTACCTTCATTTTTTTTTCTAAAAGCATATCCTTCAATACTTCTAACGATGTTTTGATGGCATTAGGTACATACAAATAATTTTTTAGCTTTCTGAGAGTCATCTTAAAAAGGTATAGGTCAAAGGTACAAGATTGTTGTGTAATGAACTTAATGGCTTTAAGTGCTAAGTTGGTAAACCCGTCTAGCAAGGTTTCTCCAGACAATAGCTCATTGTTAGGCAAGCCACTTCAACACACACCCGGTGAGATATGACTTGACTGCCATGCTTTACAGATATATTACGGTTTAGATTAGACATGTGAAAGGCTGAGAGCTTGAAACGTAGGTTAATAGAATAAAATTAAAGTTACTACGTGCCTCACGGTTTCACTCGTAACTTTTAGTTATAACGTTTCATGAAGGAATTCTAAATTTTCCGGGATAAAAGTACCTACTTTTATCCCGGAAAATGTTACCCCGGTAGCAACTTGACTGGCCTGATAGCTCAGTTGGCAGTTGCTCTGCCTTCTGAACTGTAGGTTGTGGGTTCGATTCCTACCCAGGACAAACATATGTGTGATGAACACAGGTGTTTGTTCTGTGTCTGGGTGTTATATTGTATTCTATGTATGTATTTACAAACAAAAAGTATTTAAGTATTGTATCAGTCATCTGGTTCCCATAGTACAAGCTTTGCTTAGTTTGGGGCTAGATGGCGCTGTGTGTAACGTCCACACATATTTAAAAAAAAAAAAAAACCCATGTATAAAATTTTATCCAATTTGGTCCAGCCGTTATGGTATGTCGTGTGATAGCAACACAAACAAGCAGACAACGTTTCACTATTATACCTACATCAATAAAAGCTTATCTAGAATCTTCTAAAACAATATTATAAAGAGGAAAGATTTGATTGTTTGTTTGTTTGCATTGAATAGGCTCCGAAACTATTGAACCGATTGGAAAAAATCTTTTATTGTTAGGAAGCTAAACTATCCCCGGGTGACATAGGCTATAAATCATATTTTCAAGAAAATTAGGGATCCGTAAAACTAATTATCCCGTGCGCAGCCGGGGCGGTTCAGCTAGTTGCTTATAAAACGTAAGGTGGCACGTGGAATTGATAAAGAAATAAACTAAAACATAAACTACGCAGTTAAAATTGTTTTGCTAATATCTATTTTGTGCTATGCGTATATATAAAACTATGCTCAAATTAAAAACAAAACGATAAGCTTTCTAGGTAACGGTCATTGAAACTGTGTTTTGCCCGGCTAGTAAATATTTAACAACTCACCTAACTTACCCATTGCAGCCCTGTTCTCTTAAAGAATTAGTGTTCCTACCCATATTTAACAGACAATCCAGGACTTACACAAAACTTGGAAAGCGGGCAAAATGGCGGACTTTTGGGATCTGCAACCACAAGCATAAGCTAGAGTAATGCTAAGCTACAGCTAAAGGACATATGCTATCTATTAAGAACAAGCTATTTAGCGAAGTACCTACCTTACATGAGAACTATTTTGTTATAAAAAAACAAGTTATTACCCATACGGTTACGTAACTACACTAAATAAATAAACATCGATTTTAATACACATTTCTGTTTTACGATTTGTGCTCGTCAACTGCTTTTTCTCTGATCTGTGTGTTCAATGTATTTTACGTCAAAACCATGGCTTGGAGAAACTTAAGAGCTGCAAAACTTTAGTGCAGTCTTAAAACACCAATAGGCAAAAACGACTAAAAAGCATTCAATTTTTGATGTAAGCCTGAGGTATCCGCAAAAGAGCAAAATTTTACTACAAGTTTTATAACACAAGACTGAGATCTAGCCAGTTTAAAGAATTAAACTGTCCTTTGCTAGATTGTATTGTATTTAAATTGAGTCAAACTAATCAGTTTTGTGATTATTTGAACCCAAACTTGCCCGCTCTCACAGGCAATAATATAAAACCGCTCTTCAATTCTAATTGGCATTTCTCATCATCGTAGCTAACACCGAGAAATATTCAGGGCCTTATCTGTAATTGAGAACGGTCCAACAGTACAAGAGGGATCGGGTCGAATCACAGAATTAGATAAACGCTACCGAGATCGGGTGTAGCGAACACTTGTTTGATTTTGAAGGCTTTACGGCCAAGCCGGACTTACGTTCACTTACAGCCCGACAGGATTGGATAACCTCCGGTTGTCTAGAATATTAGCGGTTTGTATCAATGTACGATCTAGTTTCGTAGATTATACACCTTCAAATCCTATAACGATAAGGACACGTAGGTATTGCTCGTTGAGAAGCTTCTCAACCGATCGTTAAAGTTAAGCAACGTCCTCTGCGGTAATCAGCTGGATGGGTACTTACAAAAATTGGTATTTATAACTGAACGCTTCCATGCTTTAAAGGGCACGTTAAGCCTTCGGTCCCGGTTGATTTTCGTAAAAATATCTAAAGGTTTCAGACCGTCTATAAATTCTGACATAGTAATGGGCTGACCACTATCACCTACACGAGAAGAAAAAGACACAGGCATTTTATTGTTTGTTATTCTCGCCCTATATTTTCAGAGTCGCAACACTAATATTTTACCGAGGTAATGTTTGCGCACTGCCGATTCAAAACGAATAAATTAACTGTATCTGTAGGTATAAACAACCAACCATAGAAACGTCATAGCAAATTATTGAAAAACCGGTTCCGGGTGGAACCTTAAAATAGTCTCAGATTCGTCGTATAAACACATGTTCCAGTTACATTCATTCATTCATTCATTCATTTTGAGTTACATTCGAACACGAGCCAGCAGCATAATTAACTACGTTACGTGATGCTGAACGTGATGGACATCTACAATCAAACAAATGTTTTGTAGAGGTCAGCATGTCGTAACGTAGGTGTTTATTCTGCTGGCTGTTGTACTGAATGAATGGATGAATGAATGAATGAATGAATGATTTATTTAAGATTTTACAAACATCTCTTAGGAAATATAATAATTTACATACAGTGTCGATAGTCCAAATGTTGTTACACCTTGGTACCCAAACTAGGATTAGCATGTAGAATGGTGTACCAATGCCCTCCGCCAGGTTTACTACATACAACTTCACATTATTATTCTTTATTAATCCCACGCGGTGACGCTGTAAAGGTCGGTAGAGACCAACAGTATTAACTCCTTAAAAACCGTATTATAATTATTATTCGTCTACAAAATCTGGCGGTTTAGTTTAAGTTGAATTTGTACTTTGAATTGGAGCTTTACAGTTGTTTCCATTGAAGTGTAAAGTGAAAGCCAACTTTGAAAGTAATTTCGAGGAAAAACTTTCGCGGCAAGAATGTGCGATGGAGTTGTTGAGTGTCGAGACCGTCAGCTTGGAAATGTTTCTTATTTAAAGTGTTTTTGTATTTTGGTGCATAGATTTTGATTAATATTACTTTGATAAGTTACTTAATTACGAAGATGTCACATAGAGCATCTAAATAATGTAAGTCTGTAGCGAATTTTGAAATTGTAATTAATTGTTTGATGGTACAATATTCAATAAGTACCCATTTTATTCAAATTTATAAGGCATCTTTCTGTCTAGTGCCTCCTAAAGAGATCTTTGACATTAACCTCAAAGCTTAATTAAAGTTTCGATTGACAACGCTTTCATGTTTTATCGCAGTTATAAGACCTCTAATAACATTTATTAAAATAATGTACATTTTAAGAATTGTTAATAATTATTCCATGCTAGTCCTTGTTTAAGTTTTGATAGAACGACACAGACATAATAATTCTATTACTTAAAAAACAAGACGTCTTCAATGAACTTTAATGCAAAAGATATGAAGTACCTACCTAGTCCGAGAGGTCCGATTCTGCAGTCATCATCATCATCATCATCATTAACAGCCTGAAGACGTCCACTGCTGAACATAGGCCTCCCCCAGAGCACGCCACCTTGAGCGGCTGCTCGCCTCCTGCATCCATCGGCTCCCCGCGGCTTTCACCAGGTCGTCGGTCCACCGAGTGGGGGGCCGGCCTACGCTGCGTCTTCCAGTTTGTGGTCGCCACTCGAGAACCTTTCTTCCCCATCGGTTGTCCGGAACGAGGAGATCCGCAGGAGAACTAAAGTGACCGATATAGCTCATAGAGTTAGTAAGTTGAAGTGGCAATGGGCAGGCCACATCGCTCGTAGATTCTGCAGTAGGAACCAACAAATCGGGAAAAGCGTGTGGCGTATGCCGTTAAGCAGCACTACCAACAGGTAGGTAGTAGTAGTAGGTCCTAGCTGGTGTCTGAGTGAAAATGCTCAATAGAAAAGTAGGTGTTTAATGGTTTAGAACATTTCCAATATTCGTTGCACAACCGCTCATTAGCACGCTCAGTATGTCGCCTGCCTCAACGGCACGAGTCCATGCGGTCTTCATCAGCCTTGTGAAGGAGTTGCCAGCGTCGAGGAAGCTGGAGACACGTGGCCTGGGCAGCTGCCGAGCTGGCCCGTGGTTGAGGGCGGTGGAGGAAAGTGAGGTTCCCAGGGGAAGCTCGCGGAGCATACGTGCTCCCAGCAGATAGATGCTGAGTAGTAGTAAGTGTCCAGATACTCAGATACTCAGATACTCATTTATTCATAAATAGAATTATACGTCACAAATGAAAATAAGTAAGATGTACATTTTGTACAACTATTTAAAAAATACAGATTCATAATTCATTAATTAACCATTAGTAAAAAAATATAAATAAATCAGTGCATGTAATAATAAAATTAAATAACATGAAAATTAAATTATTTGAATATAACATTGATAGATATCAAATACATATATAAAAAAAAATTTAATGTAATTTATTGTCATAAGCACTTGGCTTTGTGCTTACGAATTCGTCAAACGTGTAGAAGGTTTGGGTTGTCCTCCGAGAATCCTGAAATATTCTCGGTATTAGTTTCTGGTTCAGAAGGAACTGTTGTGCTTTGCCTTCTTCGCTGTTGCGAGGTGGAGCTCATGCCAGTCAAGGTGGCCAAGGTATACGACGAGCTCGCTCGTGATTCTATTACATACAGCCGGCACAGCAGAACAGCTTATTTCGTACACATGAGAACAATAGATAGAAGGATGGTAGTAATAGACACAGATTACACAGCAGTTACATGATATAGAAGCGCGAGGCGCACGTTATAGGTACAGATGCTATACACACAAGATTATGAGACTACAAAATTTAAAGGAAAGTAAATAGTTATCAAATGGTAGCTAACCCCAGCGGGATTCTCGAAGATACGTGTGGCACTGATTTTATTATTATTTAAGTTATTATAGTAAGTAGTACTAGGCTGGTGTCCAGCGTAAGAGCAACCGGTGAATGGGCTCGCTCCAGCATCGCAGCTATTTATAGCCCGTTGCTACCGACGCAGTGGTTTACGCACCGATATTTAGGGATCCGCGCGTTATTATATTCTTTTACATATCTCATATTCGGTAAGTAGGTCCTTATTATCTCCAAATGGGGCTTGTAGGTACCCAATTAGCACTCTAGGGTAATAATGTAGCTAGAAAAGCCCTAGGGCGGTAAGTAATTAAAAAAAAAACTCTTCACTCTTTCAAAAAGTTCGCGTACATCTAACCACAGATTAGAGAAAAAAACAATTGACCATCTAACCATCATACTGGCAACAGACATCATGCATTCAGCCCAATGACAAAAGAGGTCGCTTCGCTATTCAGCCTTGTCTTCGTATGAGTATAATAGTCATCAATTTTAAATATCGAACGGCGAAGCTCAATTTCGTTCTTGAAAAAAAAAATTTAAAAAAAAGATGAAAAAAGGCGGGAATAGAAAAATGTTTTATTCTTGTAATGCCGGTTTTTTCTACTTACCTCACAATCGAGATGTAAAGCAGAGTAGTTAGCTCAGGTGTGAGCATCAATTGCACCCTCGAACTATAGGCGCCCTCGCTGCGCTCGTGCGCCTAAATATCTCGGTCTGCAATTGATGCCTTACAGCCCTTGGCTACTAATCTACTATTAAAAGGATCTCTAAGGTTCTAACTATCCTAGGATACCGTGACGTCTCACAACGTCACAAGCGGTAGTACCACGTAGCCACAGTCCACAGACCTTGCTACAGTCAAATATGCTACATGGTCAGTGCAAAGAGAATATAACCACCTAGTATAGTAGATATCTGTGATAACCACTATGTACATCTTACAAAAACAGCTTATCTTTTTTTGCATAAAAAAGAAAATAGGAATGCTGCATATAAATCTGTTAATGCAAAGAGCTCTAATATAATCGAAAATGAGAGCGGAACTTTGTTAACAATTATTTCGTTTAAAGTTCAGTTCACTCTGAATAGAAGGTGTCTGAAATCATTAATAATGTTACATTCACAGCCACTTCGTTTTAATTCGAGGCCCTAAAAGCTGACAGTGAGAGGTATGGGGGGGGGGGGGGGATGAAATAAGCCTATTTCTTATAGGTAAGTAATTTCATTTCAGTATTTCGAGAGTTACTTCACGTAGCGTAGGAACATCGAATCGTGCCTAAATAAATATAAGAACATCGTGGGCGTCAGAAAATATGATAATAACCTCAATGATTTAGAGATTGAGAAATGTTAGGCTAGAATTCGTTGTTTTGGTTTGAATTTTGCATCATATAAAGGTAACATTGTTTGCCAATACAAAAACCATGGGTCAAGGTGAATTTCGATGGTGATTATTGTCTTCTTCTTCTCGTGTAGAAGCAAGTAGTCAAGTAGTCAGTCCTGTAGGGTTAGCACGGCTGGTAGACAAAACTGTCTTTTTCCTGTTTAACTCCAAGCAAGTATGAAGAATGTGACGTAAAACGGGGAAAGACAATTTTGTCTACTGTCCATGCTAACCCCGCTGGTGTCAGAATTTTTAAGCCGCCCAAAGGCTTCTGACTTGGCTTAACGACTATTCTCTTAAGACAACAGCCGGGACCGACGGCTTAACGTGCCCTCTGAAACATGGTGATTATTGTGATACCTATAGGTACATTCATCATTAAAAAACTGTCTTGCAAATCCCCAACACGTTATTTTAATAGTCTGTAGACTTAAAATCACTGACGATAGTGATGATACTATTAATTCGAGATATATTGCACACCATAGACTATTATTATTATATAACTAACTAATAACTAACGCCCAACGATGACATACATAGATCCTGAACCCTAACTAGGATTCCCTGTATCTAGGGAGCCAGGAACTAGGAGGACCATGGTCCCACAACACCCAGACACGGAACAAGTATTTGCGCTTTTTTCTGTGCACAAATACTTGTCCTGTCATGGGAATCGAGCCCGCCACCTCCGGGTTTTGAGCCGATCTGCTCAATCACCAGACCACAGAGGCTGGATATAATCTGGAGAATGCCATGTGTGCAGCTTTTCATTGTATATGCGTTGGTATCGCGCATCGTTCAACCTTTATATGTTTATGTACGCTCCGGTTTAGGTAATACATACACAATATTCATGTGTGCCAAAGTGATGTGGATTTGAGCCTCTGGGACGTTATATAATATTATGGAGCTTGTATACTGGGTGTGATTTGCATCCTCTCTATATTTGCAGGGTTCATTGTAATGCGTACACTGAATCACCTAATAATGTAATTCTAATTCCACACTTAATTAGTAGCCGAATATTTAATAAATATTTTTTATGATGAACCAAAAGTAGCCCTGTAGAAGGCCTTTGTGTGGGTGTGTGTGGCGCAGAAAAGAACACCTTAGACTAAGTGATTTCACAATTTTTATAATTATTATCTTGTTTTTTAAATGAGCTCTCACACACATACGGTTTTACAAAATAGGATTTTTATTTAATATAATTTTTAGGTATATTTTTTTCATTGATTCTTATTCTATAAGTGCAGTAGATATTGGGGGTACTCTGTAAATATTGCGGGTTTGCAAATCAGTGTGACCGTCTCAAACGTAAATTTTCCAACAAAACTGTCGCACAAATTGTGTACCCAATACTCGAGACCTACATATTGGTTCAGTTAACTCCTTCGTTCGTGCCACAAATACTGGATCTTGAAGGTAACGTTTGGTTGCTATTTACTCGGATTTTTCTATAAATTGAAATGTGTGCACCTAAAACATTGAATCACGGAACTGCACGGACAAGGTAGGTAGGTAGATACATATTGTAATATAGGTATGGTATACTTATATATTCAATTAAAAGCTCAGGCAAGAATAAAAAATGTTGCCTGACATTATTTTGCAGGTAAAACAAGGTTCACTATAAATAGATGATGAAAGGGCTCTGAGATGTTGCAACAACGAGATCTATGCTTATTGAAAAGCCAAATTGAATAAGGAAATTGCTGTATACATACAGATACAACGAAGCTATTACAACTCCTTGCTAACGATAGCTGAGGGCACTGTATCAAAATATTTATTTTAACCAAAACGCCCAACATTGAATAAAGCTAATTTTAGTAAGCTTTATCAATTTGTTTTTAATCTATTTCATGAAATGTAAGCTTAAACTGTAGAACTATAACTATCTTAGCTCTATAACATAACTAGAGTTACCTTGTACACACCTATAGCTGCTCGTAGCTCCAAGTATCTAACCACTCCTTACCGCATAAAAATTAAATCATATCATTAGATTATAATGTTTTCCAATTATTTTTGGAACTTACTTCTAAATGTAAGTCTGATATTAAAATATTTACAAAATCCTAAGTATGCTTACCATCAAAATTTGGTCAAACGTATACAAGGTGAGTTTGAATTGGTATGCTATCCCGAAAGAGGAGGGACTGGGAACATGATAGCCCATAAGTTGTGAGAACCTTACTTGAATTTGCGTATTACCAAACCTCCATACTAAAAATAAATCCGCTCACAAAATTGCACATGCGATCGCTACGAGAGTTTCTAAACACAGGTCGTTGAACTCATTTAAGTGCATTCGGTGAAGGACGAAGTTGAAATACACCCGGGTGTGCTAGGGCTATCTTCGAAGAGTTTGGGTAAAATTGTAACGTAAACATTACATGGCATTTTTTCAATGAAAAACTATTAATTAAGAAAAATCGTAGAAGAAACATTGTCTACCTTGGGGAGTTGATTTACCCCCTTTCTGGATAATATACCAACTCAAACTCAGACTGTATAAAGCTTATTTAATAAAATAAATGAGAAGTGCGTAAAGTTAATCTTGAGACGCATGGGAGATCATTAGTATTAGTTCTGCAGACTGAAATTTTCAATGCCTTCTCATAGCATAGGAATTATCATAAATAAGCAACATGAAAACTGTGATTCCCTAGACTATATATGGCTACAAAGGGGTCCTAGTGGTCCCGCCTTACATCATTCAGCAATTTATAATTAGGTGATGTTTATGGAAAATACAATTTACATAATTTAGGTCTTGGAAAACGAATTGTTTGTGTGTGTAAGTACGTATTTATGTTTGTATTTCAATATTATGTTTGCGCCAACGCTAAGACTTTCAGCTGTTGGCCAAACAAAAAATCGTTATTGTTTGAGAAACGTTTAGTTTTATTTTTTGTTTATTTTTGGTGAGCATTGTGCTCTGGCTCTGTAGAGAATCCAAATTTTGATGTCAATATTTGTATTTTTTATTACAATATTAAGAAAAGAAATAGCAAGCTTACCACTATGCTCTTAGAATTAGCAAGTTGAAATAGCAATGGGCAGGCCACATCGCTCGTAGAACTGACAAACGATGGGGAAGAAAGGTTCCAAGTAGCGATGGACGTAACAACGAAAGCTGTTGTAATAAGCTGTTTAAAAAAATAAGCATAATAGCTGGCTTGTCAAAATCAGCTAATAACGGTGGCAGCCGTTCGTTGTGAGGAATGAGACGTTGAGTCGTTGTCCGCGATTAGCCGCGATTTGCTGCGTTGAATGGAACGCTGAAGCCTAATTGTATATTCTCGCCATCTATCGGAATATTTTTATACTGTTAGATTAGATAGATGACACTACTTTCTTTTAATTCTACCACAACGTTATGTTAATCGACTTATTGCGAAAGTCAGTACTTTGATTCTTTTGTCTGAAATGTTTTGACCATTGTAATTTGGCCGATTATAATAAGCCATGCTTTTTGCTTAAACGTATTATCCGAATAATTTAAAAAACATTACAACAGGCTGTTTTACGTTGATGGCTTTGGTCTAAGATATTTTGTCGACTTACACAACGTTATGAAAAGAGTTTGTTTACATTTTTTTGTTTTTTTTGCCGGCGTTTCTTGGAACGAATTATATAATTATTCATAAATGATAGTAGTATGTCGTTAAGTGTAAATATAATTTTAGTGTAATAATATAGAATACAACCTACACCGTACCTAAAGTGCCAATACACAACGAAAATATATTGTAGCAGCGTAACGAATCACAGTCTAACTAAAAAGCTTCTATGATAGCGTAAACAAGCCACAACGAAAAATAAGCTGACAACGAATAGCTTTTAAAATAGCCGGCTATTTTCAAATCGCACAACGAAATAGTTCGTTGTCGATAATAAGCCGTTGTTTCCAAGTCTAGTTCCAAGGACGCAGCGTAGGCCAGCCCCCCACTCGGTGGACCGACAATCTGGTGAAAGCCGCGGGGAGCCGATGGATACAGGAGGCGGGCAGCCGCTCAAAGTGGCGCTCTCTGGGGGAGGCCTATGTTCATCAGTGGATGTCTGCAGGCTGTTGATGATGATGATGAAGAATAGAAAATACATACGCTTTACATGCATGGCATCGCATACGACTTATATTATTATTCACGACTTTATTCTGTGCTGCTTTGCACCTTGTAACTTTAACAAATTATTATGATACTTATCTGGCTTATCCACTCCGAGCTATGCATGTGCTATTTCTCCGTAGGTGCACATGTATAATTGTAACCAATTTAAGAATTCTAACCAAACCAACAAATCTTTATAGTTCCTCCACAACAATGTCATATGTCAATATTTTTGGTCGCAATTGACTGATTCAAAAACGCTATCAATAAGTGAGTTTTGCAGCCGCCTGTGGTTCTATAGTCGCATACCTTCTCGTATGTTTATGCTGTTTCTTGGAACTTGATTATGTGTCAAGCGTACTACTTTTTTGAACTCTTTTTATATGATGTGGAGACTTTGATGTGAATGAGTCTGACAGATTTATATAGAAAAAACAGTTGACTCGAGTCGAAAAAATGGTACGGTGCTTATCGAAAGCGTAGCTAATTATTATATGTTTGTTTCTTTCCTTCGCCACTGACGTAGCGATACGTGTGAGCAGTACAAATATAATATCGTTTTGATGATCTCTCTATGCTTTAGTCTATACTCTAAGGTTAAAACAAAGTCGCAAAGCAGCTGTTAATATTTAAGCCATGTCTAGACGAAGCTCTATTCTTCTTGGCGTCAAATAAACCCACTAATCCGATATAAAGAGCTAAGTAACCAGACTTGAGGGGCACAAGACAGGTGGGAAGGGGTGACTTTATTAGATTGTTCGACCATCGCCCGTGGACTACAGTCGCATGAACTCTTGATCACAATGGCTAAGTATTTTGTTCTCGTTGCTGCTTATTTTTGTACATGGGTTAGAATAAAAGCATAGATAAAAAAATTACATCAACATTTTGTAAGTACTGAAATTTTAGCATTGTTAGTTGTATTTACTATTTTATAAAATCACTAGCTGACCCACACTGGCTGCGCACTGGTTAATTAGTTTTACGCGTTATCTCAGTCTAAAGGAAAAGAGAAGGGAGGGGAGAAAAGAGAAGAGAAAAGGATGAATGGATGAAGGTGAAAGGAGGCAGGTGCTAGCTAGCTAGGTGCTGCATTTGCCGTTTCATCTCTCTTTCCCATAGTACAGGATAGGAGTGGCTTTGGACCTAATAGTGAAGGTTTGATATCTGTAATTTCTGAACCACAAAGCCTTGAAACATTTACGGGGCAATATGTAAAGTATCTCCTTTCCAACAAAAAAAATAATGATTGAAATCGGACCACGCATTGATGAATTACATCATTACAACTAAGTACATATTTCCACTTTAATTCTCTCTCCCGAGGGAACGGTGATGAATTTCGGGATTAAAAGGATCCTATAGTCTACCTCGTAATATGAACTCAAATCATGCCAAGTTTCATTTCAATCCATTCAGCAGTTTTGGCGTGATGCTCAGCCTAGATACAGACAGACAGACAGACAGACAAAAATGAAAAAATACAATTTTGGCTTCAGTACCGATAACATCCCTATTATCGGTACTGAAGTACGGTGGGCTAGTTTTAAAACGGTTTTTTTTGGCATATTTCTGATCTACGTTCAACTTAATATAGCCCGCTCATTTTGTAGCGCTAATTTTATAACGATTTTTAGCATATTTTTGATCTACGCTGTTTTCTTGGTGTATTGGCATTCCTCTCCTACTTGTTCCATGGTAATACCTACCTAATTCTGCTAAACAAAGGTGGATGGTGGATGTTTAATATTTCCCAAGGTGGAAAAGTGTGAGCCAATGTTAATAGTTATTTCTCGAGCAAATGTGTTGAAAAAAAATATTTTCACGGTTCACCCAGGTTGTCTCGGGACGTGGACAGTGGGTAAGAACCGATATTAAATTATCTAATTACTATTATCTATGGTCTTTATAGTGAGAGATACGCGTTTTTCGTACTCTACGTATACCTATTGGCATAAGGTGTTAGCGCCAAGTTTAGGTTTAAACTTTATAAAGCCTCGTTAGGTACCTACTCTCACTGACAACTACCCAAACTAATATTAAACCACACACTCCCAAACATAATTAACATGAAGACGAGGACAAAATGCAAATCAAAGCACCACTTTATACAAACAATTATTTATTTATTAAATATAAAATTGCCATATCGTTAGGACCATAGGAAATTAAGAGTTACAACAGTTCGATTGTAGATCTTCTATACATTTAAATTAATATCATTTATGCCACAATAAACTCTATTTAATAGATTTAACGTATAAATTAAAAATTTACAATCGATATTTGTCAAATGGCACTACTAGATAAATTACTGTAACTTACAGAACGCAACTTACAACATTCACAACTTATAAAAAACTAATTTTCGTATAAGTTGGTGTCTAATTGTGTTATTATTATCACAATGAAAAAAAAAGTGTAGGTAATTTAATAGATTCTGCATTTATATTGTATGTATAAAAAAGCAACTGCCCTTAATTATGTTATGTTGCTTGTAATCTGAACTTGTTTCTTCTTCTTCTTCGTCTTTATGGCCCAAGTTAAATCAAGCCTACATTTGTTTTTTTAAACCTAAGGATGTAAGTACCTACGTACAATCATTGTGATGTAGCATATAGCAATTTATAGTATACCTACACCACTGCCATAGGACGGCACGAAACCGTTAGGCACAGAAACACCTTTAGCCCAGTAGCAGTAGGGTGTATTTGGATCGTAACTTACTTACAAAACCACGACACGGAAAAGTACACTATCCTGTCCTATTAAGTATTCTGTGACACTGTGTAAAATTACAACTGTATCTATAATCCCACCTTGATTTAAGTACTAAGTACTTATAATTTTTGATTTAGTCATTGCTGGAAGTCACAGTAATCTCTTTCAAGTATAATTTAGTATTTACAACTAAACTAAAATATTTTCACATAAATTGACAACGAAAGCGTCTTATAATTAACCCTATTCTATACGTACACATTTGGATAGTTTATACAACTAACATTATTTACATCACACAACCAAGTTTATTAAAATAAATAGGATCCTCTAAAAGCTTTTATATTTACATTAAAATATTAGGTCTTATTTTACTTAGCTTGAATTGGCTTAATGAGTGATTTTATCATGTCTCTATTTTAAGTGAAAAATTACAAAAGTAATTGAAAAATTAACGTTAATCACGTTTCATGACTTTGTGATTATTAAAGTGCCGTTGTTTCTGAATTAATCAAACTTAGAAACGCAATTTCATTTAATGTTAAGCGTTCCACGAATAACTTGTTATAGTAATGAGATTTCTGGCAAAACATTAGACGTACAAAATAATGTAAACCGCGATGAATTGATTGTTCTAAATTAGCTAAAAATTAACAGTTTATGACAGTTTGATATCTCTAATTTCCATCTCATTTTGGATTGAGTTAAATAAAAACAAACATAACTTATCATCAAAAGATTGCAAAAAAATAAAGTAGGTTAGTTAAGCTGAATTGTGTTAATTATTTATGCTATTTGAGCAATACGTAATATTACGCTAGCCTTGTAGCCTTGTAGTCAATAGTGCTGATTAAATCGAATATGAATAAGAATATGTGCCGAATTTTGGGAATGAATTTATACTTACTATTGTGTGAGCATTAATCTTGTTAACTGGGGTGGCTGCTGAACGGGCATAGGAACATTTATTTAGCTTTAACATAATGTAAACACTACTGTATATTAAAATAATTCACGTAAAATTCTGATTAGCAATTTTATGGTCAATGGTTTAATTTAGTTGGTTGGTTTTGGTTGGTTTGGTTGGTTTTGGTTTTTTGTAAACAATTTTTTTTCTGTGTTCGTAGATCTGGTTAGGGTTATAATTTATGAATACCAAGATGTATTTGCATTTTATTGCAGCTAACTGTGTTTGGAAAATATGACTGTTAAAAATATATTTGTAAAAAGAACAGCTCGTACGCATTCATGATTGGTTTAAAAAAATCTGCCTTAAGTATACTTAATTTAAATTAATATCAGTTTCCCATCAAATGTACGATGAGCACCTATTTCGTATTTACCATACTTACGCCTCCCTAAACCAAATATTTACAAATATTGTCACGCCAACAAATCGAGAGACTTTGGCAAAACAAGTACTTACACAATAAAACACATTTTATAAATTCTTTAACAATCTCTATAAAGAATGGACCACATTGGTAGCTATTCTGAAAATATATTAAAAACCCTACGCTAATAGTTAACCATTCATATTCATTACAAACAAAAAAGTAAAACACATTGTGATATCTTTTACTACAAGCTCTTGTTGGGTTTTAATATCTCTGCTACAACAGAGTAATTTAAGATAATAGTACACTATTCCTGCCCATTAAGAACAAATAAATTAACATACACCGAGTTAACTTTTACTACATGGTCTTGTAAAGACAAAACATTACTCTGGAGTATAAAATAGAAAGTTGATCAAAATTCTAGAACTTAAACATAATATCAAAAAGATCACCTAAATCAAGTTATGTAGATAATGTAAATGAAATCCTGAAGCAAAAATTATACACAACTTTCAGGTCCAGGCAGGTTTTCTGCTAATACATGTTCTCTTCTCCGCGCATTGCCTTTTCCTTTTGTCCTGTGTAACGTCGAGGTGGCCAGACTCCCTGAGCTTAAAGTTGGCCCACTGAGTGTCAGGCTCTGACTTCCGAATGGAGAGTTTAAATTGCCATTAGGGCACACAAAGTTAGGACTACCCAAAGTCGGGCTGTTAGAAACTACGTAGTTAGGCCTAAAGTTAGTTGATATCACTGGCTGAGGCAGGTTCTGGTTTACAACATCGTCCTGTCTGGTGGGCGCTAGATCGCTGCCGGGTGTCAACTGTGAAACAATAGATTGTTCAATTCAAAAGATTTTACTTTGGAGTCACTAAACTGTCGGCTAATATGGCAATATTTATATCCAGATACAATATACGAGTAAACAATAAATGTGTTGCAGTTAATAATTATTATTACCACGATTGATTTTAACTATTTCAGATAAAAAAGCAAGAATATTTGATTCATAAGCTGACTGAGTACGTCACGTTATTTATTTTATTTGGGATCACACCAATTGAGGTTGTATACAGTTAATATAAAAGTATAGTCACAAAAAAGTAATTTAGATGATTGATTTAATGCACAACCAAACACAAATTATCCACATATTACAACACATATTGAATTAAAGAAAATTTCGCTACATTCAGTTTTGAGCTTCTTCACGTTTTATATTATGTAAACTCACCTGAGGTGGTCGCCCAGTTGAGTCTAAGAGAGCCAGATCTTCTGCTGAAAATACTGCCCCTATTTTACTCCAATCTCCTAAAAAGGAAAAAGACATGTAATTAAGCACGTCAATTTCATATTAATACATCAATTCTACGTGTATTAAATAGCGAGTGAGTTACCTCTGACTTCTTTTATACTAGGCCATTCATCGGCTTCTTCTATAGAAGGAGCTAATATTGGGTTTTCTGAATCTGGAAACAGAAAATTTAGTTATATCATATCTGCTACTATGAAAATGGATATTAAAAGGTACAATGATTTATGAATTCCAGATGCAATTGTAACTGTAATAGCATCCGTGACGCGTATCAGGTGAATGACTAAAAAGTATCATTCTTAAAAAAAAAAGTATTTTTAATCGAAACCCCGTAAAAGATATTTACTTATTCCACAGATCTCAGAAACTAAAGGGAGATATGATAAGGGAGCGGAGCCGGTGTCGCAGCAATATGTGCAAAAACAGAACACATTTAATTGTTAAAAATGCCATGTGGCCGAACAGCAGTCGTGTAATTGTATGTAAGCAGTTTACAATGCTCGCTATTTGCTAACGACTATTTGAACGTTGAGTTCTAATAACGCAATGGATGATGAATACATTGAAGCTAACAGAGCATTCAGTCACGCTGCTGCTCGCAGTCGAGAGCTTTTACTGCGACCCCGGTTTCGTATTGAGCGCACGCGAGTGGCATCTCTATAGATCTCTGCGACCATATTTAATCATAATGACGACATAGATTTCATATAGGTTACTTACCTGGTGCGTTCAATATATCCGGCTGAGGTTCAGGCGTCTTAGATTCCGGTGATGGTTTAATGGTGTAAGCGACCACGTATCTCCTGCCTCCATCGCTGACCTCAAGCTTGTCTCCCGGAGGATGCTTGTGAGGCTGTTGGTTTCGCTTCCTTCGAGCGCAGAGAGCTGCAAAGGCAACTCCGCCCGTGGCAACTGCTGCTCCTAAAGCTGCTGCTACTACCACTCCTAAGGTCACCCCGCCCATTGAACTCTTCCCATCTGTTGAGAAAATCATTTTTTGTCTATCATTTTAGAATAAATATTTGAGCTCCATTATTTTTGAGTTCTTCCGTTTCACATGAGGAGTCAGAACAGAAGTACGACGAATTAAATGAATTTTTATATGTTTGTAAACGGAATTAGGGCATTTTATTGGTTTACATTTTGTTAATATGTGACGGTTAAATATTATTACAAAATACAGATAGTTATTAATATTTATAATTTTTCTATAACAGTATCGTCTGCTTAGCGAAATCAACAGATTTATTTGTGAAAGAAAAATTTGAATCATGAACGGGGTTTGATCCCGCATCCATCCGTCTCTAAAACCGGGACATGCTTTACACAGCGTACTCTGTGATGCTTTATTTAAGCTACGACATTGAAGGTATATTTCACTAAGATTTTATATGGATACCTTATTGAAAAAGTGGGTCTAAAATTTATTTTGTTTATACGATTAAGTTACTGAAGAGCCCTTAATTTCAAAATACTCGGTAAATTAGCTAAATGAGTATAAAGTTTCAAGGAGATTTGAGGTGGTAGGAAGTTATTCATCCAATTCAATGTGTCTACAGAAGCTGGAGCGGTTATATTTTTTATCAGTTATGTTATAGACAGCCCGTTGAGTGAGGAAACAAATAAACGGGGATCGGTAAAAATGTTTAGTACCGAAACATCTGTACGCCATATCCAAATAAACTAGGTCGTTTACGGACGCAATATAGGCTGCATTGCCAAAGTTAGGGACGATGAAAACTATGGCAACTTTATTGGCATCGAACTGAGTTTTCCTGTAAGCTATAAATCTGGATGCTAAACCCTCAGACTTAGAAAATAGATGACGCATCAAACTAGGAAGTGAAACCACAAAAATGAATACCACACACCCACATTTTTGAGCAGTGATCGGAATTAAGGCGCTGCGGAGTGATCATGCAACTTTGATTACAATAGTTTAGCTGGTTTATTCTTTAAACTAGAATATCCTAGATGGTGTGGCTATAGGCATCGCTCCTATGCTTTGACTATTCAACCAATAAATAAATAGTCAAAGTTTACTGTCCGAAAACAATGCAGGCACAATAGTAGGATTTTTCAATATTACTATGTTTTAAGGCGTATTTTTTTAAGTGCTTTCTTTCCTTTTGTTAGTCTGATGCTAACCCCAGACCAGTCGTAACTGGAGTAATTTAAAAACTTGTCCCAATAAATTTTTGCTCGTGTTTTATTGGTAGGTATTGAGGACCCGGTATTGTTTTATTTGAGAACAGAAACGTAATCGACCAGAGATAAAAAAAACCTGAGCCATGTGTACAATATTGGATACTAGAGGCGCCTCACGGTTTCACTTTCAACTTATATATGTAGGCGTGGTGTCTAAATTTTCTAATATAATATAAGCAATCCATGTGTCCAAATCAAAATTTCATATCGATGCCTTCATTGCGTGAAAGCCTAAAAAACAAACAGATGTTTTGCTGTTACGTATTAGTGATTACCTCAGCAAAAAGGTACCCCAAGCCTTAACTTAAATATTTCCTTCTATTTGCCCAAGATATGTAATATTAGTTTACCAGTTCTCCTAGCGGCGTCGTTGAACGCGATATTTTCCAGTAAGGTTTTTTCCGACTCTCCCTTGAGGTTTTTCGCATAGATGAGCAAATTGAATGTGGCGCCCTCGCTGTCTCCTGTGGCTGTGAGCTGTGAGAGATCCAGTTTGAATATGGCTAAGCCATCTGGAAGGAAAGTTTTTAGTTATACATAATTATATGATTGGTTATATTATTCAGACTCCATTACCATCGATGAGTTAGTTTTAACCGCAGTATGTTATAAGATATGTCACGTGAGCGATAAGATCGTAATTATCAAATTAAACGATAAATGTCGCAAACGCTGGTGGCATTAGAAACTGCCTGCTAATTAGCTGCTAACTGCACGCATTTTTGTTATAGTAGGTAAGTATTGTGGCACTGGACTCCGAACATCAAATATTATTCAATGACTATTCTAATATTTATATTAATTTCAATGAAACCTCTCGAATTAGATTACAGTAACATTAACACAAAATTTGCTCTTTCGATAATCATGACAAAAACAAGAGGTAGGGCAGTTCTTTTGCCCGGTACCGTCATAGCAATTAACACATGTGTATGTGGCGATGGTCACGGTAGAACTAAGAAATACTTGACATTCAAAGTTTGATACCTGTTTCATTAACTTTTCCGCTGAATCTCGAACTGCCTGTTATGGGATCGAGCGCCTCTAAGATGAAAGACTGTGGCAGGCCTCCGTCGTAACCAGCTACGCAACGTACGCGTAGCCAACTCGTCACGCCTTCTACACTGTGGTTGCCGGCTTGAAGGGAGCAGTTGCGAGGTGCCGTCGGACGAGCTGGAGAATTTTCTCTAATGTGAGTTATATGGAGTAGGTGTTTAAGTACAAGTTTCGTTGGACAGGACAACTGATCAATTGATCATCTGCCTTTCAAACAGTTTCATAATTTAAATATGGTTCAGTTAAACTGTATAAAAGAATAAACAAACGAGACCCTGATTCCAACACAGCACCGATGTAACAGTGTTTATCAGACTCTTGTTAGAGTGCCTTAGACCTGAATATAAATTCAAGATTTTTTTAAGTTTAGCACGAACTTATAATGATTACCAATTTACCACGATATGTAGAAAATACACATTTGCTCACACCCATGCCTTGATTAACGTAAACTAAAAATTTTTTTTTAGCAATGGCTTTTTCAGTGTAAACAATTTTTATTTTGTGTAGTTAAATTACTAGGCACTGAGACTTTTTCACCTGATCTTACAGTCTAGTAATCTTATTAATATAGACTGTGCTGATGTCTCAGGACGACATGCGCCAGTGTCACGTAAAATCGGCCGTGTCGCTAAACATCACGCGAATGACTAGCTCGTCACATTAATCTTTAACATAAAAAATAACAGTTCACCAAACACCTTCCATACGAGTGCTGGATTCGTAGAACTTGCCCCAAATGTGGATCAGTCAAAACCCACACCCAAAAACAAATATTTCAACAATCATACCGTTCTAAGTATTATATTACATCGAAAAACATTGATTTTCCAAGCCACGTTTCCAGGAATACTAAGCTACAGAAATTGGAACGGCAAATAGCGGGTACCTAGCGATATTATTTCACCTAATCTAATAAACCCGCGGTGCGTGAACAAAACAAGAATTAGGTTCGAAGCTAAACTCTCTAATTTTACCGTGACTTATAGCGGCTTGGTGACAATTTATCGTTATATATTATAACAAACTGCGATGTTATTAAACTTTGTGGGTTGGGGCGTATTTCGCTGCAGCGTTCAACCTCATATTTCCCTCCTGCAGTCGCGCGGAGCTAAAACAACGCGTTGGAAGCGTTTTATAAAACTTAATTTTTTCTAAACTGCAAGATACGAGACGTTTGTCTGAACTTTTCTTCCAAGTTGTTTAGTACAATATTGCATAGAAGCTAACCTTCAGGCAGTGTAGGTAAGTATAGTTTTATAAAAATACATCTTAAAACACTGAGAAAATTTCTGAGAACAATTTGTTGTTCGATAGCATAGTCATTTTTTTATAATATTCACGGTTTTGTAATATAAGTAAATAAAAAAAAAAACTTTTTTTTTAAATTTTAACGACAATAATATCTTTATAAATACAAAATGATTTAGAATAGAATATTAATTCAAGTCAAGTATCAGAATATTTTTATTACAGAATCAGTACAATTTATTTCCCCCCACTAACTAATGTCAAAACTGCTGAGAGCCGGTGGAAAGAGTGAAGCAGTCGCACAACGTGGAGCTCTATGAGGCCTATGTTCAGTAGTGGACGTCTTCAGGCTGTTGATGATTATTATTTTATTCCATAATATTATTTAGGAACATATTATGAGTATTCCATTCTCTTGGTTGTTCTTTATAATAAAGTTTGTCAGTGTTACTTAAATTTATTTAATATTCCTGTTGTTGTATCAATATATTTTTAAATGGAACTAAATTAACTTGTACTGCAACGCACACACATTTTTCACTTCGCACGCCATCTAAAATTTAGGCCATTTTGAGCTTATTCAATAGTCATGCAACAACTGCATAAGTTTAAAATGCGATTCACGTTTGATTCCAGTCCAGTCACATCCAGCGAGCAAAACATCTGCATCGAAGAGTTATGAGATTCATCGTGTATAGCTACCAGAGAAAGCCGCAACTCGAAATTATAAAACGTGTCCAGAGTTCGGCTTCGCGTTGTTGATTCAAATTGTATGCACGTGGTTTTATTAATGCTTTTATTGCACTGTTCATTCCGAATGGGCTTCTGAAACTTGGATTATTGGAATATCATCGTTTTATTACGTACGTATTGTGGAAATGGCGGCGGCGTTGTGGCTTTTTTTGCTATTGCATATTAAACTTTTCATATAGGCATATAGCTCTTAGAATTAGCCAGTTGAAATGGCAATAGGCACGCCACGTGGCTCGTAAAACTGACAACCGATGGGGAAGAGATGTTCTCGAGTGGCGACCACGCTGGAACTGCACTAGTTAAGCTACGATCTGGTGAAAGCCACGGGGAGCCGATGGATGCAGGAGGCGAGCAGCCACTCAAAGTGGCGCTCTCTGGGGGAAGCCTATGTTCAGCAGTGGACGTATTCAGGCTGTTATGATATGTATAAAAAGTTATGAAACATTACCCGCCGGGACGATTTGGAAGACACATGGTTCAAGCTGCCTGCCAACAGTGTTAGTGCCTCGGCAGCTGAGCGTACCATAATCTCTCTCACTCTGTGGCTTGTAGCTCAGCTCACTTGTACTGCCGTTTGCTGTACCTTAACAAAAACATACGATATTGAAGCTACCATAAACAACATGTTACAAATATTTCAATCCGTTCTGGCGTTGCAGCATCAAGAGGGAACAAACACACAAACTTTCGCATTTATAATATTCATGTGATAAAAGATAAGTCCGAGATACAAAAAGAAAATAAATTGTTGATTGGAATTACACGAACTTTTCTTAATTCCTTCATCTCCATTCTTTCATCGGACTACAAGGCGCACAGAAATTTGGCATCCTTATATCGTTAATATTCCTACAGCCCGCACTAAGCGTTTCACATGAAACTTTCTAGTGCGTACAGCAAATTAGTGGAATCGCCGTCATCCTTGTTTCCAGCTAACCATAACCTGGGCGTCTTGAAGTCAAGAGTGAACAGGTATCTTCTAGGCAAGCATGCACCACCGTAGGCCGCGACATCACTTACCATCCGATGAGACAGTGGTCAAATGCTATGCCTATAAATTATATTTAAAAAAAGTGAAGATGCGATAAAAGATTGAAGAAACCAAAATTATGTAACATTTTTAATTCTACAACAAAATTGTAATGAAAACAAACATAATGGAGCTTACGGCGCCACCTGGCATGTCCTTAGATGAGCAATCCCTCTCAACGACTTAATGTAGATTTTATTATGCATTATTCATTAAGAGAGGATTTTAAATGAATACGACAATGTAATTAACATACTTTTTAAATTTTACTGGCATGTCAGATATTAAAACGTAATAAGAATCCATGTTCAACATGGACAAATTAGTTCAATAAGTTTTGAGCTAAGTTTAAAAAATGAGAATAATACTTTTTTTTTGTTTTAGAAAAATACACGTGTCTAATTATGTTGATATCTCAAAAAAGTCAATTCCAATTTTAATCTTTGTATAACTCCATAAAAAGGTACTTTTAGAAATAAACGTGTTATCGGCTCTTTGATCTCAAGTTTTGACTTGTCTCAGACAATATTTGTATTCTAAGTTGTTTTTCCACTCTAAATATATTATTTCTAAACTATTAAAGCATTTCAAATATATATTATAATAGATCTTTAGATAAAGAAAATTTTATAATAGTTTCATTTGTAAATTTCAAGAGTATAATAAAAAGGCTAGGGACTTGAATAAAACAGAAAAAAACTCAAGGCATTTTTTAAATTAAATTATGCTCGTGCTTTTTAGAATGAACTTTGGTCTTTGCTTTTACATTCAACAAAATTGTCTGGGATTTCTTGAACGAGGTCTTTCGTCGCTTTGTTTGCATACTAAAAGAGCAAATAAATAAAAAAGTAGAATGGGAACAAGGAAAAGAAAATACAGATGTTTAATTAAACTTAAATGAAAAAGATAGGTACCTATATACATACCAAGCCATAGTTGACTTTGTTTTTGTGCTGATTATAAATTCGTAAATATTTTTGGATAGCTCGGATTCTGATTAATCTAATGCAACCAAAATGTAAGGAGTGAAACGTATAAATAAAATACGAGGTTCCTGATAATAAATGAATGTTTGAATGTCGACAGCTTTATCATTAAATATGGCCACAATTATACAGAATTATAGGTATAAATACCTATAATTCTACATAACCTTACATACATGTATGTTGTGATTAGCAAGCATATTACGTCTATTAAAGATAACCTTTTGTTAACACGATACCTGTTTGGTTATCCAGCAGTAAATCTATCTAGGCTGCTGAGTTAATTGAAACGACGGCAAACGACGTTTTTAGTTTGGTCTTCTGTTTAAAAACTGCCTTTTTAGCGAGACATAAGGACGTGTTCTGCTTACCAAACTTGAGAGGAGACACATCTAAACTCTCTCCGCTATTGTTGAACTGCCAGAAGAAAGTCACGTCTGGAGGGTTTGCGGTCACAGAGCAGCAAACGCGCAAAGATAATGATGATAATGATAATGATAATATTTATTCATTATTACAAAATTATAAGTCAATAACAGAAAATCATAGTAAATACATAACTACATAATTAGTAAATACATAATTAAAGCAAGCATAATGTCTATTATTGATAACTTTTTGTTAACACGATACCTGTTTGGTTATCCAGCAGTAAATTTATCTAAGCTGCTGAGTTAATTGAAACGACGATAAACGACATTTTTAATTTGGTCTTCTGTTTAAAAACTACCTTATTAGCGAGAACAAAGGACGTGTTCTGCTTACCAAAGTTGAGAGGAGACACATCTAAACTCTCTCCGCTATTGTTGAACTGCCAGAAGAAAGTCACGTCTGGAGGGTTTGCGGTCACAGAGCAGTAAACGCGCAACGATAATGATAATAATGATAATGATAATATTTATTCATAATTATAAAATGATAAGTCAATAACAGAAAATCATAGTAAATACATAATTAGTAAATACATAATTAACGCAAGCATTAGGTCTATTATAGATAACTTTTTGTTAACACGATACCTGTTTGATTATCCAGCAGTAAATCTATCTAGGCTGCTGAGTTAATTGAAACGACGATAAACAACGTTTTTATTTTTATATTTTGTTTAAAATCTGCCTTATTAGCGAGAAATAAGGATGTGTTCTGCTTACCAAACTTATGATGAGACACATCTAAACTCTCTCCGCTATTGTAGAACTGCCAGTCACGTCTGGAGGGTTTGCGGTCACAGAGCAGCAAACGCGCAAAGCAAGCATTAGGTCTATTATAGATAACTTTTTGTTAGCACGATACCTGTTTGGTTATCCAGCAGTAAATCTACGTGACGATCTAAATGACGATAAACAACGTTTTTATTTTGGTCTTCTGTTTAAAAACTACCTTATTAGTGAGAAATAAGGACGTGTTCTGCTTACCAAATTTGAGAGGAGACACATCTAAACTTTCTCCGCTATTGTTGAACTGCCAGAAGAAAGTCACGTCTGGAGGGTTTGCGGTCACAGAGCAGCGAACGCGCAGAGCTTCCTCTATTTGCGCGCCGAGAACTTGTGGGGATGGATGTGTGCACACAGGAGCATCTGTTTGACAAAAAAGTTGTAAGTACCACTGGATTGATATTTGGATATTGTCACTGATCCCTCGTATTAAAATTACCTTATTTTTTTATGGACTGAAATTATTTATTTATTACAAATTACAAACTTTCAATTCTTAATCAAAAGTTCAGTATTCAAAAATTATCAAATGACCCTTGGTGGAGGCGAATTTTCCCAGAACGTTGGCTGTATTGCCACGCTGTATAGCAATGCTGATTTTTTGTGCAAAATAAGAGCGAATAAATTCCCTTACTGATATAAAACAAATCCACTTTATTTTTGGTACCATATTCATGACAATATTTCAGAGATGTGATAGAGTGAAGTTTAAACATAATGAACGTATAAAATTATAACCTTAGGGTTAAATTTAATATAAGTAGTATAATCTCTTCATCAACAACATCATGACTATCATTATCCAAATACCTTTAGTAAATAATGGTACCCACTTTTAATTCATAATATGTTTGATTCCCACAACAATTTGTGGTTTGAGCGCATTTTGAATATGGAAATAAAATAGTCGTAAAGGTTTCAGCTGTTTGCTGTTACCACATCGTTATCTACATTTATTATGTATTTGTGTATATAACAATATATATTTTATATCTCTCATATTCGGTAAGTAGGTCCTTATTACCCCCAAATGGGGCTTGTAGGTAACCAATTAGCGCTCTAAGGTAATAATGTAGCTAGAAAAGCCGTAGGGCGGTAAGTAATTAAAAAAAAAACTCTTCACTCTTTCAAAAAGTTCGCGTACATCTAACCATCATACTGGCAATAGACATCATGCATTCAGCCCAAGGGATTTTTGGCGGGAACGCGAAAAAGTTCACGTCGTTGCATTGTATTATTTTTCAAAACTTGTGTTTTTTCCAGTGTTAATGTTTAAAATTGGTGGTGTTTTACGCATTAAGTGCTGAATTACGAGCATGAGTGTTGGCAAGTGATATAATGTGGTGAAACGTGGTTTTTCGTGTTGCTTCCAAAACTCCATGGAAGCCTCTAGTAATGTTGCCACCACTTTACTGGGGCATGACTTTGACTGGACTATGACTACCTGACTTGGACTGGACTATGACTGTGACTATGACTAAGTAAAATATAATATATTATAATGCAGACTTTGTAGACTTTTTAATATTGCGACTGAAGGACTTTGTATCCAGGTCAAGAACTAATTCTAAAAAAAAAAAAAAATTCAGCCCAATGACAAAAGAGGTCGCTTCGCTATTCAGCCTTGTCTTCGTATGAGTATAATAGTCATCAATTTTAAATATCGAATGGCGAAGCTCAATTTCGTTCTTGAAAAAAAAAAAATTTAAAAAAAAGATGAAAAAAGGCGGGAATAGAAAAAGGTTTTATTCTTGTAATGCCGGTTTTTTCTACTTACCTCACAATCGAGATGTAAAGCAGAGTAGTTAGCTCGGGTGTAAGCATCAATTGCACCCTCGAACTATCTCGGGCTGCAATTGATGCCTTACAGCCCTTGGCTACTAATCCACTATTATTGTAAATGGGTGCAATCAGGCAAAATATTTTGAAGATATTGTAGTATTCAATGACTCATTCATTTACCACGCTAGCTTGTAATTTGTTTTCTTATTGTCAAACTTTGAATTTTTGAACATAATTATATCCTCGAAAATTCGAAGTTTTTATTATCCATCGGTTCTTATGTTTCCACATAAGGGCCTTGATAATATGTTTATTTATTTGTTTAACAGTTTATGCACAGACCGCGTACAAAAGGTGCAATGCTAAAACCAAGTTATTTCTGCTATGTTCAGTCAAGTTCATCATCATCATCATCATCAACAGCCTGAAGACGTTCACTGCTGAGGATAGGCATCCCCGGAGAGCGCCACTTTGAGTGGCTGATTGCCTCCTGCAGCCATCGGCTCCCCGCGGTTTTCACCAGATTGTCGGTCCACCTAGTGGGGGGTCGGCCTACAATCGTCTAAAAACTTTGCACACTATTCCAATAACTGAAAAATTATCCTAACTGTAGATAATAATGGTAATAAATTGCTGCTCTCCTACTACCATAAATAAATATACCTAACAACGCATACCTTTGCTTATATATAAATAAGCTATTCAAGTTAAAAGTACCGCAAGAAGTTTATTTTTCAGCATGAGAAAAGCCACCAACTCATGAAATGTCACTAAAATGAATAAAATATAAATAGCGTGCGTATTTCGTATGCCAAAAGCAAATAATGTAGGCTTAAGCAATAATTATGAGATGTTGCCACAACATCGATACATTCTCTGAAGTTTCGGCCCCGTCCCAGCCCCTGTGATTCATTTAGGTGTCTCGAGAAACTGCGCTCGAACTGTCTTAGATTTTCATTAAGACCTCAAATATTAGAGCACGAGGGGAACCCCTTTGAGGGAATTTCACTCACAGTAATAAGATTCAATAGGCTGGAAAGAGCAAAAGTTATTATGATTCGAAGGAAGTTTCATTGACTTTTTATGACAAGTACCTTATACCTTTTTAATTTTCTTGGAATAGGAATACAGGAGTAAAGAAGGTTGTAAAGGTTCGTTAGGTAAGATCGTGGTATTATTGTCTTAGGGAACATTTATTATGTAGCCCATTATTAAAGACTCTTGACTCTTATAGTTTCTTTGTCATAACTTAATTTTCTATGTGAATCACATTGCCGAATTAATAATGATCGCGGCACTGCATTGCATCAATCCACAGATTATAGATAAAAAATACTTTACCGCTGTAAGCTATTGGATGAATTTACGTACTCTTTATTATTACTTTTATTAAACCAAAAGTTCCGAATAAGGATTCCGAATTTCATTTAATACGAAAACATGAAAATTCACGAAATTTCATAACCCACTGGCTTTGTTTTCGTTACCCACCGATATTTAAGCGAAATCTCCTAGATTCCATACGAAAACAAATCTGTTTCAATAACCTCAACTTTATGAAAATATACACAGATTAATGTAACAGCCAGAGGCAGCGATCGCGCCACGTGCGGATAACAACCGGCATTTCTTCACCTTAGATTTGTGACGGTGCTGGATCAGGTTCAATAAAACGGGAGCAACGGGGGCAAACTGTCGACTGGGAATGTACAAAAGTGAAACAAACGAGCTTGGGTAACAAATGGTATAAAAGGATAAGGTGAGGGTACGCTTCTTGTCAAAAGTACGTAAATTAAGAGTTGTAACAGACGCAGATATTACATTAGTTAACGATATAATGTAGTTTAAAACTGTTATTATTTAAGCGTACATTTTGAATTAAAAAAATAGTGTGGTTGCAGCCACTATAATTACACAACTTCCCGTGGGAACCCTTAACTTTCCGGTCTCAAAAGGAATGCTATGTCGATCTTGGTATAGTAAGTGCGAGTCATCAAAATTAATTGAGCCGTTTTGGTGTGAAGCCACAAAAATAATAATAATAAATACGAGTGGACATTTCACACAGCGCCATCTAACCCCAAACTAAGCATAGCTTGTACTATGGGAACCAGATAACTGATAGAATACTTAGATACTTTTTTGTTTGTAAATACATATATATAGAATACAATATAACACCCATGACACAGAACAAACACCTATGTTCATCACACAAAATGTTTGTCTTGAGTGGGAATCGAACCCACTGCCTATAGTTCAGAAGGCAGAGCTACTACCAACTGAGCTAACAAAAAAAACCCAGTGAAAAAACAAACAAATAAATAGATAACATTCTACTGTTATATTAGTAGGGGTAAGGATCATTTAAAACACAGTATGAAACTCTTTCCAAACTTGAAATAAAGAAATTCGAAATAAATCGTGGACGAACGAAGTATTGCATTGAATATTAATACTGTGTGGTTTAGAACCATGGTATTGGTATTAGTTCTGTCTCCGACTATACACATTCGTAGCAAATCCTGTGCCTTCCGACGACGTAAATCACATGCTTCGGCTATGATTGATGGTAGCTTGGTGACTCAAGAGTTGACGAAATGTACTTTCTACACCACCCTAGCTCTACCTACTATACATTCGCAGAAGTTACCGTTGATATTATAGAGCAGACTACGCAAAGCTAAAATTAATCTCACAATACCCAGAGGGTGTTAGTAGTTACAATAGTGATCGATAGATATGTATGTTCAACTTTTGGTAACTTGTAACTTTAGTTATTTGTTATTTGTACTTAGTTACATAGCATAGCATAGCACGACACTCCTTTCAGCAACTATAAAAGAACTTAAGAGGTCTTAAGATTTTTTTAATGTTAGCTAAAAACACTCTCTAACTATCAAGTCAATTTTGGATAAATAATAATTGAAATCGCTCCATCCGTATAAAAGCTACAGACAGACACATTTCCTATAACCACTCTGGTTGAGGCTTAAAAAAACGATATATCATTTCGATACTTATGTGGTTTTTATTAATTTACTGTTAAGACGGGCAGATCAGGCGGCTCAGTCCCCACTCGGCCCGGTTCCACTTGGCCCGAATAATAATATCAAATATTCCATAATAATTTCTCGTTTGACAAGCTTAAAAAAGTCGATCTACAGTCTGAGATAAAAGTTGGCTTATGTTTAAATTACCATCATAGTAAATGATCACCAAAAAATTAGTAAACTTTAACCAATATTTTAATTTTCACTGGATTGATGGATGTTTTCAGAAATGTATAGTTATTGTGTGTATAAAAAAAACAACCACTAAAACAACAACAAACAAAACAAAACAAAACAAAACAAAACAAAACAAAACAAAACGAAACGAAACGAAACGAAACGAAACGAAACGAAACGAAACGAAACGAAACGAAACGAAACGAAACGAAACGAAACGAAACGAAACGAAACGAAACGAAACGAAACGAAACGAAACGAAACGAAACGAAACGAAACGAAACGAAACGAAACGAAACGAAACGAAACGAAACGAAACGAAACGAAACGAAACGAAACGAAACGAAACGAAACGAAACGAAACGAAACGAAACGAAACGAAACGAAACGAAACGAAACGAAACGAAACGAAACGAAACGAAACGAAACGAAACGAAACGAAACGAAACGAAACGAAACGAAACGAAACGAAACGAAACGAAACGAAACGAAACGAAACGAAACGAAACGAAACGAAACGAAACGAAACGAAACGAAACGAAACGAAACGAAACGAAACGAAACGAAACGAAACGAAACGAAACGAAACGAAACGAAACGAAACGAAACGAAACGAAACGAAACGAAACGAAACGAAACGAAACGAAACGAAACGAAACGAAACGAAACGAAACGAAACGAAACGAAACGAAACGAAACGAAACGAAACGAAACGAAACGAAACGAAACGAAACGAAACGAAACGAAACGAAACGAAACGAAACGAAACGAAACGAAACGAAACGAAACGAAACGAAACGAAACGAAACGAAACGAAACGAAACGAAACGAAACGAAACGAAACGAAACGAAACGAAACGAAACGAAACGAAACGAAACGAAACGAAACGAAACGAAACGAAACGAAACGAAACGAAACGAAACGAAACGAAACGAAACGAAACGAAACGAAACGAAACGAAACGAAACGAAACGAAACGAAACGAAACGAAACGAAACGAAACGAAACGAAACGAAACGAAACGAAACGAAACGAAACGAAACGAAACGAAACGAAACGAAACGAAACGAAACGAAACGAAACGAAACGAAACGAAACGAAACGAAACGAAACGAAACGAAACGAAACGAAACGAAACGAAACGAAACGAAACGAAACGAAACGAAACGAAACGAAACGAAACGAAACGAAACGAAACGAAACGAAACGAAACGAAACGAAACGAAACGAAACGAAACGAAACGAAACAAAACAAAACAAAAACACACACAAAACTTAACAAAAACAAAAACAAAAACAAAAACAAAAACAAAAACAAAAACAAAAACAAAAACAAAAACAAAAACAAAACAACAAAAATGAATCTTAGTTTTAGTCTTCTAACCTATCACAGCCAGCTCTTGACAGAATTTTTGAAGTGGACGTGGATGGTTAAATACAAAACTATGAGGAATAGTAAAAAGCACTCGAAGAAGTTTCGGGCCCGATTCTGAAGAAAATTCATCATCATCATCAGCTTGAAGGACGTCCACTGCTGAACATAGGCCTCCCCCAGAGCCCGCCACCTTGAGCGGCTGCTCGCCTCCTGCATCCATCGGCTCCCCGCGGGTTTCACCAGGTCGTCGGTCCACTGAGTGGAGGGGGAAGAAAATTGGATTTTTGAAAATACAATACTTCTAGCCGGGAATCAAACATTCTGTATTATTATACCATTCGATAGTGTCGTTAGTATATAGTACATATAAATAATATTGCAGTATATACGATTGCATTCTGGAAAGAAATGACATACAGCAATACGGCTAGAAAAGACTCGTAACTGATTAAAGAAAGTAATTTAACTCACCCCTCAATAGCAGTATCTTTTCGTAAGAATTTGTAACAGTAACGAATTCACGATGATAACTCACAGTTCTGTTTTATAACAAAACGCCATTCTATTCAATACATTCCCTTCTCTTTCCAAGTGTAACAAATCTTCGTTGAGATCCCAGAGAGGATGATTGATACACCAAGGGCCGGCGAAAGCTCCCGAAATGAAACGTAATTTATTAACACTGTTTATTATTGGTGAACAAAAGACTCCCCCAATGGTAACGGGAAGTCATTTTTGTGACAATTAACTTACTGATGCGTTTTTTTTGGGATGATAAATTGGTATAATTTCTTTTCTTTGAGAATTTATATTGGTTAGTTCGTTCGAGTGTTTTGTATAGTTCAGTTTATTTTTATTTATCTGTTATAGAATAACGTTTGACCAACTACTCGCAAAGCATTGATTAACTATAAGAAACTGATGCAAGCTAAAACTTAAATGCATTAAAAAAAAACGTTTAAATATAACCACATCGCTTGTAGAACTGACAACCGATAGAGATGAAAGGTTCACGAATAGTGACAACTATGAACCCGAAGCCGGGGAACCGATGCATGAAGGAGGCGACTAGCCGCTCTAAGTAGCGCTCCCTGGGGGAGGCCTCAGTGGACGACTTTAGGATGTTGTTGATGATGATGATGATGATGAACCGGAAGACACAGCGTAGGCCGGCCTCCCAAAATGGACCGATGATTTGGTTAAAACCACGGGGAGCCGATGGATGCAGGAGGCAAGCAACTGCTCAAAGTGGCGCTCTGTGGAGACCTATGTTCAGCAGTGGACGTCTTCAGGCTGTTGATGGTAAACGGGATTTAGCACGTAATTTATTTGTTTCAACATCATTTAAAATAGTTGTTCTTAGAGACCCAAAAACCTGTTTCTAGAAGAATGTTTAGTTTCATCTAAATCAATTTAGCTACTTTGGCGTGAAAGCAACATAAATAGCAACTATTCTCCATCTTTAGATTTTATTTCCATTGAATAATATTTTACTTACACTGTATGCTAAGATGCGTGGCTTCGCTGGCAGTCTCTCCAAGCGCGTTGGTGGCACGACACGAGTAATCGCCGCCATGGTCCCGTGTCACTTTCTGCAGTACCAGCGACTTGGTGCTTACTATCACTCCGGACACCACGTTTTGTAGTACTGGTTTATCCTGTTAATAAATAGACTATATCACATCTATTCGAAAAGAGCTAGTTTGTGCCAGGGACTAAAATAGCTCTTTAATCCCTAAGGACTAAAATGATTTGAATTTGGAATGTAGATATCTTTAGTATAAGTTCCAATCACTATAAACATAAACAGCGTGCGAAATATAATTATTAGAAAAAAGTTTCTGAGCAAAATACGCACCATATGTATTTCACCTTTGTTTACTTAAATTTGGGATGAAAGTATTATATTAATTCCAGAGAACGATAATGTGCTATGTGTGTGTGTATGTGTGTGATGTGCCCGGACGTTAAATATGTGATACAAATAAGTTGCAGTTGGGTACTTTTTTTTCATAAAGGGCAATGAAAAGAAGAGTGTCCACCTCGCGAACAACACTATTTTTAAGCTCGAGTACTTTAAATCTCTCCTGTGCTCAGGAATTAAGGAAACCAAAGAGGTATAAAAAAACACTCTCACCTCTCAATAGTTCTTTGCTCTCTTGGTAAACAATCTACTATTATAAGTTTTAATATAAATTAAGTTTTTGTAACTAGTTCACACCGTGGGCTAGTGAGTGATGAGTTCTCGTTTTGTCAATGAGTACGACAAAAGTGAAAGCGTGAGCACAGATTACTGAATATGTGACTACGTGTGAGTGTGGCTCAGAGGTACTCGTTCGACTATCAAACCGACGCACCCAGGTTAAATCCCGCTTGGCCGTCTACCAATGACTTTTCCAAGTGATGTTCGGAATTCGCACTTGCTCTTACAATAGTTAAAAAAACATCGTGAAGAAACATGTTCAAGAACTACAAAATTCTTAAACATATGTCATCCACCAACCCGCACTTGACCATGCGTGGTGGATTTTTTTTTGATTGGGGGAATGCCCTCGCACTTCCTTACCACGTGGGTTGATGGCAAGGGGTATGTTGGAGTCGAACCCACTAAAACCCCCCGTGATCCGGCCGCCGCCGGGATGGGGCGAGATAGGGTCGTGCTATCATTCACTATCTCGCCCCGTTGGTAGGCCCTATGGCCTACACTATCTCCACATAAAAGAAGGCCAGTGTGCCAGCAGTGGGAACGTATTAGCTAGCGCTAGTCTTTGAAATGGTCATAAATAACATGAAATTTCCACCAACGTACATTTTATGTTGTTTTGTATACATTTTATAGAGTTTAGACAATCACAATACTGATTACCCTCCGTAACCAATTCTAGAATTGCGAATCCAAATTTTATTAAACCAATTACAATCTAACCATTCAGAGAAATATTTGTGCTACCTTCTGTTTTTGATTTGAACAATCATAGCGAAATTGTTTTCCTGCTGCTTTGTATAAGTTAAGGTATGGAAGGATACTTGAATCATCCTAAACGATATTATTTCGAATGTCATGTATTTTTTTTTTTTTTTTTTTTTTTTTTTTTTATGTGATTGAATGACGCGACGAGCAAGTCGTTCACCTGATGTTAAGTGACACGGCCGCCCATAACAGTTGCAGTGTCACCCGGAACTTTAAAACAATAAAGTTTCGCGTGACACTGCACTGCGCACGTCATCCTGAGACATCACCCAGTCTAGTAATCAGATTACTAGATTGAGTGATCAGATCATAAAGTCTCATTTGCCCAGTAATTTCACTAGCTAGCTGCTTTCATAGCTATATATATTTCTGGAATTAGAAATTAGTTTAAAGCTCTCGGGCTTAACAACGTTAGTGTTTTAAATAATAATTAAGGATAAGGCATTGACCACGATACTTTAAAAGTGTTTACTTTAGTGCTTTAAAATTTAATTTTAAAATGTTTTATAGGCAATATTAGAGATGGTATATGAAACCGAAGAATAAATTTTAGTGATCTCTTTTATATTCTGATTAACAATAACTAAAACCGGCTGTTCATAAACAATTTTACCTAAATTTATTTTTTGTCTATCCATTTACTTCTCTAGCGACTCTTGCTTGAATATCTACCTATAGCTTTCATTATTCCCAATTTTCTACTTGAGAAAACGAAATATTCATTTAATTTGAATTGTAGTTTGTTCGACAGTTAGGTCGAGACTAGGCAGTAGACTAACGATATAAATATTGTGTAACGTCCGGCAAGAAACTTTCACATCAAAAATTATGTCTACCTTTGTAAACACCTTGGAGAAGCCATTACCGGGCCTCAGTTCTGTATGAAAACACACACTACGATACAAAACCACGTCGTTATCGTGTCTTGCTTTCATTTGTTTTTTTCTCTAATCTGTGGTCTTGCTCAAATTGTGTCACACTTGTGTCACAGCATTAGATATAGGTACCTTCACTTTACATTAAAGTTATTTTTATTTTGATTAAATATTGACATAAGTGGTGGTAACTTTTGACGCGTTGATGTTTTGGAACGCGTCTCAGTAGAAAATTATGATTTTTGACCGTTTAAATCGCGCCAATTCCAAATTCATTTTGCACGGTTTCGTTTTCATTTCATAGAGAATAGATTTTTGCAGATTTCTCATGTAATTCGCGTAGTTTCGAAGTAAGGAATCGTAAAGTGGTTATACAGAATTAGGGCCCTGATCGCTGGGACCAATAAGCATATTGATGGGTTGGCTAAGACCACAATATAAAAAATAATCAAAATAATATCAAAATAATCTGTGTAACCAGCATGTGCCATATCTTGTACCACAAATGTGGTACAAGATATAAATTCATATACCAGTAGACAAATTACTGGATGACGGAGCAGCCCTAGCTAAAGTGTGTCCACAGATTAGAGAAAAAAACAATAGTGTGTCATTTCGCTTTTTATCTATTGTTTTAATGTTCTATTATAATATAATCTATGATGTGTAACAGACAGTATTTTTTGCTATCTAGTTAGTTGTATCTGATTGTTTGAAGCTAGTGCATGTAAATAGGTATGGGCGTAACAAGCATTGTTCTATTTCAGTTATGATAGTTTTAAGTTATAGAACTTTGGGTTGTAAGGTTTTGATCCTTGGTCCCGTAGATCCAAATAACGAACATTTATTTAACCCCCAAAAAATAACCCCAATTTTTAATTTAAATTTCACCGACCTTTATTCTTGTTATCGCTTGGTCCAATATAGAAAGACAAACTCTTTCATTTGCTTTGATCCTTTTTTGTTATTTTTAGAATTCACTGCTCCTTCAATCGTAAATTACAAGTTTAATATGTTCCGTTGTAGCGGTCGTGTACTCACGTTATGGTACCATGATATTCTATGCTCCCTAGGGTTTGCTTTCACTGAGCACTCAAAGTATACATCGTCGCCTTCTTTGATGTCGTGTGGATTGAGTGTGCTGCCCAGTGATAGCGACACCACCGGAGGATCTGGAACAAAGTGACTTATTAAAATTATCATTACCAGGGTCAAAGAGACTTATCCAGGAGTTATGTTTGAACCTTTCTAAGTAATTGATTTCTATCAAATTGATAAGCTTTCTATCAAATAGAATACTTAAAGTCAACATAAACAGATTGAAGTATGAGTTTTATTCCATTAGCAATAAGAGCGATAGTCTTTTAAAAAGTTTTGTCAAAGTTGCGGTAACATGGCTGAACTCTATATCGGCTTTACAGACGGTTCCATAAAAATATAGTAGAGTGTCAGCGGTTGCGGCGGCCGATACCGCGGTTTTATGCAGTCCACGCCAATTCACACGCTTCGAGAGACTAGTTTTAGTACAAGTGTTCATCCACTGTTTATTATTTTAGTATTTCAGTATTTCAGTGTTATGGAGCAGTTTAGTGTTATAGTGAAAATTATTAAATTTAACTACAGATACCATTGTCAATGGAAATATCATGCTTATGACTTTACTAACGTTTGGGTTGGAGTGCATTACTTGATTGTATCACAATGATAGCTATTTTCTCATTCTTCATCTTCATCTTTTCTCATTTCATCTAAATTATCCCACCTACAGCTGCCTAGTGATTTTAATGTTAGCTGCGAGAATGGCTAGACGGAGTTTGATCGATATTGCGGTAAATATGTACTTAGTGCATGGTACATCTTATTCTTGGATTCTTTTTGTTTAATTGCATAACTGTCTTTGACAGATTTTAAGTTAGTTGAAAAAGTTGGTTTAACAAAAAAGGTGAACAAAATAAAACTGAAGCCAACCAGAGTTTTTGTTATACCAAATTCAAGCTCATGAATGTGAAATTTAACCACGGAATACCGTATATTAGCAGCTTTATACCGGCATTTTCAAATAACCGTAGCAAAATTTCGTCAGCGGTTGCAACGACTAATAAATTATGCGCCACTGTGGAAATTTTCGCGCCACGATAAAGAGTTATCTACCATAAGTTCTTATTCACAAAATATTAATTAGGAAAAAAAAAACACGTAATGATAGTGCTAAATTTAATTTCCAATCTGATTGAAAAAACAGTAAATGATTAGAGTTACGTTGCTATGAGTAGACGTTTCTAAGAAGGGACTCAAACAGCGACATTGATTCGTAAAACAGAGTAAATATATTTACAAGTTATTTCTATCAATACGAAATATCACTAAGCAATGCCAAGATTAAATAAATCGGTAGAAAAGTCCAAGAATGTTACTTCAAAGAATAATCTTTCAAAAACGCGAAAGCTTTCATTACGGAAGTCGCTACAAAAACTGCCATTCTAGAAGCTGACAAGTAATAAAGCTTAAAAATATCAAAGAAAAAATACACAAGAATTCCATCATAGTGCTTTTACATCAGGGTAATGTTTGGCTTAGGAACGTAATGGATATACATTTGCCTTTACAAACATTTTCCTCATAGCCAATAGTTAGGCGCATAATATTATATTTTGGATATCAAACAATCTAAGTAGCTATAGGTATAGCTGATAAGAATTGCACTTTGTACATCATAATGAATAAGTTATTGATCTCTCTGTCTCTCTTATACATATTTAAAGCTTAACTCGGCAGAAATTTCTAAGATCTCGTAGCTTGTGAGGCTACGACTGCTACGAAACCAAAAGATTCGTAGACACTAGTTAAGCAAGAGAACTCGAGTAAAACATGCATCAGCTGCTATACTCAGCTAGCCCAGGCACGAAACATAGACGAGATATAAGGAATACTACTATTCACAAGTAAAGTATCAATACAATTAACTTCTAACACATTTCAACCTACCTAACTTCAAAACTGTATCTAAGCTAATATTGTTAATAATTATATTTTCACCAATGATATATCGTAACAGTCTCTAAACAAAAAAAAAGAAGGGACAAATTTTACTGGGCAATGATATTTCGGTCATAAATATTTATAAGTAGGTACATTGGGTTTGATATTTCTATTAGTAAACATCCTAGACAGGCGACACCATTATGATTCCGTAAAAGTTCCTTTATTGTTTTTTTACGAAACCCTAAACAGATTAAACGTACGCGCTCCATTGCTTACTAGACCATTATCAAGCTGTGAAAACTGCATTAACAAAACTCCCAAGCTAAAGACGCTCGCATTAGATTCCATCTTTTATTTGCAATGGGGCAGTGCTACTTCAGGTGAACACTTATCTGCGGCTAGGAGCGGGCGTTGACACTTTATTGGCCATTAAAGACCTATAACGACGTCGCCCCGCGGCCGAAGGAAACACCCGTTCTCCAAATAAACATTTACGATTCCACCGTTTAAATTGTTGCCAAAACGATTCGCGCCGGGAGGCGGTGAATTTCTCCCCGCTCTAAATGCGTAACGGTTCGCCGAGCACAAGTAAATAGAATTTATTTATATTTGGAAATTAATTTTCCCTCCGTAATAGAGTCAGTGGCTCCTTGCGCATTTCGATGAATGACTGTCCCGTTAATAAATCTATATAGCACTGAGAATGGAACCCGATCGAGTTGATTCGCAAAAGCCAAATGAAACGTTTGTCAAGTGCAGTGCCTGTGGAACCTTTACAGAGTTACGCGCTGTAAATTAATTAAGCGAGTTAGATGCCAGCGTTCGAATGTAAACGTGCTGTTAAGTCCCGTTTAATCCCTTCGAACATTTTGCGATCCGGATTCGGGCGTTGGGTGTGGGCGCGTCCCGCTATCCTCTAGTCAGAATTAGTTTTTGGCCTCGCCTCAACGGATGTAAAGTGTTGATGTTGTGTTTAGTCTCGAACACTAACAAGCTTTTAATTACGTTGTACTGAGTTTCGTCGGCGCATGCAAGCATTTAATATCGTTGTATAGAGGTTGTCAGTTACAAAATGTTGACAATTTTCATGTAACTGTTTGAAGTTACACAAACGGGAATCCTTTGTAATTACTCTTTGTGTTTTGCTGCTGCTGATATTTTCGGAGAAGTAGCTGCGTAATTTTATTACTTAGGTAGTGAATACTCGGGGTCTATTTACTTATTCCCTTAAGGGAAATTTGAATCAGTTAGTATTGTTGAGTGTACCTACATCGAATTTATAGAACTTGGAATATTTTTTTACTGGAATCCCTTTTTGAGTTAAAGCTTTCAACAATCAAGCAGGTTAGCGCTCTGATTCGTTACGCAATCCCTGATGTAGCGGTAAAACAAACGTACCATGACAAACGGTTAAGCAGAACTAAGATAGACAAAGGCAAATTAATCCTTCAGACAGGAAGGTGTCAGGCGAGCAGCGAGGGTAGCTTACACCGCTTCTGTGTCTGAGTCCAGCAGCCGCAGACCAAATTAGACGGAATTAGTTTGGCACAAGTTCATGGTAGTGGATATACAGTCAGTGGAAAGTTCCATTTGCCAGAACTGTTCTGGTAACGCATCGGCCGAGCAGCGTGCAGTTTGGCGAGAGACGACCGCCGGCTCTGTTTGCGGAAGCCGCCGGTTTACCGACATGTTAGATAAGAGTAGTTGGATGTGAGGTCGCCTGTAAATAAGGTTCCTGCTGGGCTGATTCCAATGAAACCTCCAGCCCACAAGCATTAGACACAACTTCTGGGACCAGTATTTGATTTTCAGTTTACATACTAAAGCCATAGACAGCTATTTAGTTTATATTTAGTTTGTTTAGCTCTCTCATCAAAACTAGATAGTATCTCAGTTATGATCATAAACTTTATGTTGTACTTAGCTAAAAATCGGGTGCTACGTGTTAAAATTTTATAATTATAATGAACCTTCAAGATTGCGCAGCAAATTAAACTTAATTACAATAAGGCTGGCGACGCGTGTTTTATTGTAGCCCTTTAATTAAGAATGTACAAAGTGTTTGTAGTATAGCACATTGTAACGCAGCAGCATGTTTTGCAGGTACCAAAAACTTGGAGTCTTGCAGTGTCAGATAAAATTATTACGCATAGTACGTAGATTGCAAGATAAAACTTGGGAATATATATTAAATTAATTTTAGTATCTTATTGGTAAACTGTGGTTTTATTATCCAGGTATTTGTCTAAGAATTATTTTATAAGAACTTCTAAAGAGATCTGAGAAACTGAAAGTTTATTAAAGTTCGTAGTCATCAAGCCCCGCTCGTTAAGATAGTTAAAAAGTTAAACAATACCCGACCCGTTGTCTCGTTAATGAACTTAGGGATCGTCAACTTGTTTAAATTTTTAATGTGTAAATTAAATCGCGTGTGAGTCGAGCAAAGCTTTGTTTAATTTCTTCATTATCATGCCATTGTTTTAGAGTGTCTCGCGAAAGGGCCGCGTGTCATAAGCCCCGGGGATGTGCTGAAGAGTGCTTAAGTAGCAACGATAATTAAGCTTAACGATGTTAGAGATGTGCGAACTGGTTAAGATAAGTTCTCTTACTGCTTATTTCGTAGCAGTATTCGTTTAGTAAAAGAGTCGTTGAATTAAGAAGTTGCGCTAATTGCTTCATAGCAGGCGTTTGCTAGAGACGGGGTGCTTGATTTGAACAAACAATTACGCCTCATTTTCATATCTAAATATGAGCTGGCGACAATACCCTGGCGTTCTTAATATCTCGTGACATTTTGCCGATTCCGTTCTGAAAGGCACAATATGAAATGTGCCCATCGAGTGTAGAATTCGTGTTAGATTTCAGTTCAGATAACAAATTGTCTTCACACGTTCTTCGTATTTACAATGTTTCGCAATTTCCATAATGAGACCCGTCCGACATAAATGAGAGTTTTTGCGAAAACCGTAACCTTGATACTTGAGTATCGTACCTAAAGTCTGGGAAAAGTTGTGAGAAAGGTTTTTCACAACTATTTTTTCATTTACAGTTTATTTAAATCAGTGGGCTGTTGCTTAATTTGTTTTAAAAGTAATGTAAGTTCATGATTATTTGAAATTTATCCATGGATGTGCCGCTATAAAGATGATAGACATCGTCAAACAGCAGAAATCAAAATCCTTTATAGAACTTAAAAGAAAATTGTTTTATAGATCCGAGTATTATATTGGCTTTGCTTTTCCTCTAATCTGTGTTAATAGGTAAAGATTTTGGACATGCACAACTTCATTATTATAGCACAGCTTTTATACAGGGTGTTTGAATTGGTATGTTATCCCGAAAGGGGGGGACTGGGACCATGATAGCCCACAAGTTGTGAGAGCCTTACTTGAAACTGCGTGTTTCCAAACCTCCATACTAAAAAATAAACCCACTCACAAAATTGCAGGTGCGATCGCTACGAGGGTTTCAAAACACAGGTCGTCGAATTCGTTTAAGTGCATTCGGTCAAGGACGAAGTTCAACTACACTCAGCTGCGCTAGGGTTATCTTCGAAGCGTTTGGGTAAAATTATAACGTAAACTTTACATGGCATTTCTTCTATGAAAAACTATTAATTTGGAAAAGTCGTAGATGATACATTGTCTAACTTGGGGAGTACATTTACCACCTTTCGTGATAATATACCAATTCCAACTCAGATTGTATTAATTATAATCGTTATCATCAGGCTATACTAGTCCACTACTGGATACTAAACCTCTCCCAAGGCACGCTTTATAGTCTGGTCTTCGGCCTTACACTTCTAATTGCTACCTTGTATATGTCATCGTTCTATTTTCGCCACAGGGTTTTCTAAGCCAAAGCTGATCTGGGGTCTCCACTCTATAATATAATACTATACTAGATCTATGATTCAAGTAGATTTCATTCAAAATACAGTTTTAAGTAACTTACAAACGACATCCAGTTTGAAAGAGTCATCGATACTGTGTCCTGGAAGTGCGCTGTTGTCAGCTTGGCATTTGAACTGGACTCCATCATCTTCTGGTAGAGGCATGAATTGTATCTGACTGCTCACCCACGTTTCATTCAGCGCTTCTGTTATCTAGAACAAATGGTGTAAAGTTATTCTTTACATATTATAAATGGGACAGTTTATCAAGGAAGACTATCGCTGGTTAGGCTACTTTCCATATAGCAGAAAGGCTATATCTTACTATACCTATAAATTTTGATCCTCAGTCGATACGATTCCCACTCGGCATGGATATCAAATGGAAACATCAACAATACAAGTCCCGCAACACGGTGCACATCAGACACAGATATATGGTAAAAGTACATATCCTACTCGGCGTAGTATATCGGCGTTAGTTGTTCTATATACTTACGTTAGTTGTGACTCGTTTAGACGTATTAGCAATAAGGTAGAAGTAAAAACTAACCGATCAGTAGACAATAACTCTATATAGATAAGGATAAAGCTCAACTTCATTTTGCATTTAATTATCATTATTCACCTCGTATTTGCTTACTATCGTCGAGCAGCGTGGCAGACAGGCAGCGTGGCAGGTGTATATACCTAAGTCTTGGCACAAAACACAAATAAAACAACACATTTATCTATTACCTTGCCTCTCTTGAATTTCCTATTATCCTTGAACCAGGTGAGCTGGGCGGGCGGCCGGCTGCCTTCCGACACGCACACCAGGTTGACGTATCGCTCTGATGATAACGTCACCGGCTTGTTGAGAATCGCGACCATGTTGGGCTTCACTAGAAAGAATTCGCTGGTTTGTTGTCTTGGTTTTGTATTTTAATTCAATATACAATTAGGTTCGTGAACTTTAGAACATCCTTATAATAACTTGTTTAAGGCATGTCTGGGATGCCTAGTTTAGAAATGGTGGGGGACACATTGCAAGCTATTTTGGCAGTCCATATTTCACAAACAGTATTACATCTGTTAAATATTGGTGTAGGAAAGGAAATTGTCTCTGCATTTAAAATATCTCATCATCATCATCATCATCAACAGCCTGAAGACGTCCACTGCTGAACATAGGACTCCCTCAGAGAGCGCCACCTTGAGCGGCTGCTCGCCTCCTGCATCCATCGGCTCCCCACGGCTTTCACCAGATCGTCGGTCCACCGAGTGGGCGGCCGGCCTACGCTGCATCTTCCGGTTCATGGTCGCCACTCAAGAACTTTCTTCCCCATCGGTTGTCAGTTCTACGAGCGATGTGGCCTGCTCATTGCCATTTCAACTTGCTAATTCTAAGAGCTATAACGGTAAAATAAAAATATCTATTCAATGATAATTCACACTAGTCAAAGAATTTTTTTTATGTAAACATATGACGTGACGAGACGTGCAGCCCGATGCGTTGGTCCGACCAAATTCGCACCACTTTGGACACCACTCTGTACGATGCTATACACATCGCTGGAAATAGGATGGGATGGCGTGACATCATAAGGAAGGTCATGGAAGGTGGAGGTCACGACCCTCAGACATGAGGATTACGAATCAAGGAGGGGGATGACGTGACGAGCTAGTCGTTCACCTGGTGTTAAGCGATACGGCCGCCCACAACAGATTGCAGTGTCACTCGGAACTCTAAATTAAAGTTTCGCGTGACACCGCGCACTGCGCACGTTATCCTGAGACATCACACAGTTTAAAAAAGTTTTCTAGACAGTGAGATCAGTTCGTAAAGTCTCATTTGCCCAGTAATTTTATTAGCTACAATGGCCTTCAAACCGGATCACAGTAGTGCTTGCACACTACTGCTTGGCGACAGAATAACTGGCAAATTAGCTCAAATATAAACTTAATTTTTATTGGAATGAACTAAAACGTCAATCAATTCGTTTAAGTTTTTTTTTTATTCTATAACTCACAGTTCATCTCAAGCCTGACAGTCTTCTCCTGAGGACTAACAAGATTGGTGTTCGAGGCTCGGCACTTGAAAGTGGTATTCAAGTTAGTTCTCTTCACGTGTGCCAGTTCTAGTCGGTTCACCACCACGTGGGTGTCAGTCTTCTCACCGATGTACTGCGGCGCCGGCGTGGAGTCGATGAGCCACATTACCGTCGGCGCTGGTCTTCCTGGTGAATTGAATTGGAAGGATGATGATTTTTTACAAGACACTGATATCGGATTCACATATCAGTAAGTAAATTAGGTAGAATTATAATCTCAGTCTCATGCATGGTCTCTTACTGTTGGCCTCATTAGTAAGCTCAAAGTCGCGCAACGGGCTATGCGAGCTTCAAAACGGATGAATCGATTTTGATTTTTTTTTGTTCGAAATCACTGTAAAAATAACTTATTGCTAAAAGCTATTTTAAGCACTTTTCTAAGTCAAATTCAGATTACTCAGGTGAATTAATCGAGACTATTTTTTAACTGTGATTTAAGAAAATATAAGCCAGTTGAATATTTTGATTTTGTTTTGATTTTGAAGTGTTGATGAAATGGAAAGTCGAGCGTTTTTTTTTTTATATTTAAGGCACCGGGTAGGGCCAGATAAGCAAGTCAAAATTCGTTCAATGAAACATCGACCTTAACGTCGTAGACCTGAATATCAATTCAGTCTGAACTTCAGCGCGGACGACAAAGACAACGCACGTAATTACTGATTTTGACGGTTTTTAATTAATGTCTATGTTTATATTGCATTTTTCAAAATTATGAAGTCATTTGTTGTATTGTTGGGAATACATTCTTTTTTTTTGCAAATATATATTTTATTCAGAAACTGAGTTAAATTGGTAGATACATTCCAATTTATCGAGGGAGGTTTGCGATTTTTTTTCTATTGAGCTAGTTTTATTTATCTTGTATTTGTGAACATCACGGCACAGTTAAAAATATGAATTACACGACATATTAAATTGAAAGCACCTCATGCTCCAATTTCGCCAGGAAACGTGCCAAAAACTACCTTGTTTGCCCAATGTCCTACCCTTAAGTGAAATTACTTCTTCTCATTACATTTATCGGTTCGATAGTACTTATACATAGCACTCATTACCGCAGTAAAAATTGGCATTTAAAAATCGACAGCTTAAATATTACATGAAATTTATGTTCAATTAAGAAGAAAAAAAATGCTATAACCACTGGCTATTTAAAGTGGAAACCCTTATAGCTGAAAAAGCAATTATCCCTTCCTTTTATCTCTGCATACAAGAAAAGGGCGTAAATGTAATGTGTTCTAAATGGATAAACATATATGCGGTTTCATGTTCAAATAGGTACTAATAGAAATGAGTAGATAAACAACTGAAAGTTTAATTTTATTATAAGTGAGGTGTAATAATATACTACACTAAACTTGACCTAAAAACTAAATATACCTAAAAACTTTAAAACTAAACATAAAACTAAAAATAACAAACTAAATTTTAAAATATCTATGTACACTAAGCCTAAGAAAACAAAATGATTTGGGCTGTATTATAAAATTATAGCTATAATAATTATAGTAGCATTTAGTGGTATAGTATAATTTTAGCTGGTGGAACGGCAGCGTACTGTATATATTAACCCATTAACAATCAGTCCAAAATCGTCATCATCATCATCATTAACAGCCTGAACACGTCCACTGCTGAACATAAGCCTCCCCCAAAGCTCGCCTCCTGCATCCATCGGCTCCGGGGACGCGGCTTTCACCAGATCGTCGGTCCGCCGAGGGGGGCTGGCCTGCGCTGCGGTTCGTGGTCGCTACTCGAGAACCTTTCTTCCCCATCGGTTTTCAGTTCTACGAGCGATGTGGCCTCAATAATCCAAAATAATCATAATAATGAGCGATGATGGCAGTCCAAAATTATAACTAAACCTTAATTATTTTTAAAGTACAATATTTCTTATACTTAATCATCATATGACATTTCATTTTAACACACCATACAATTTAGTTGACTACAATTACAAACGAAAACGACTAAAACTTGTTTATTTAAATTGAAAACGTGTAATTCTTGATGTTTACGGAATTACATTTGGTTTTCATTGTTCTGTTCCTTTGATGTTATCTGTTTATAAGTTACTTACTACATTAAAGCTTCAACAATCTTCATTAGTACGGCTTTATAACAAGATGTCTGCCGTTATACTAGTGTAGTTGGAGCGTAACTATATCAGCTTGTCGTAAATTCATTTTACGATAGATCGATCAACGGGTACGAATAGCTTTGTCCCCATCTGGTTATCATGAGTCTCTGTATATTAAATTAAACAAACACGCAAGTGGAAGGATTTGAGCCAACAAAATATGGAAAGCGAAAACTAGAGCCACTATGGTCTAAACTCTGTTGGTATAGTAGCTCTGCCTTCTGATCTGTAGGTTGTTGGTTCGATTTTCACTAAGAACAATTATTTGTGTGAACAATATAATATTAGTACTATTATAATATTCTGTGGTGATGGTATGGATGTTACATATTTATTTTCTTATTCTAGCTATTATTCTAGCGTGCAGGTGTTATAATGCAATGGCGAAGGAAATGGATTTTGATTTATTTAATATGTCGGCATTTAATTTGAAGCAATGTTAAAATAGTCGTTTTTTTAATTCTTAAAATTAGTCTTGTTTTTAAATGTTTTAAAGTGTTTTGGTCATTCTTTTATGTAAATTCAATAACCCATATATCTTAATTTAACTTCTTCTCAGTTTTAATCTTGTCTGTCGCCTGTGCAATTTTGAAAAAGGAAAAGAAAAGTTTTGCTTAGTTACCTAGATGTGGAAACTTATCATTAGCCATTTGTTAATTATTACAAGTGTACCTATTGTTACTAGTTAGCTGTTAGTTTTCCGATGAAAATAAAATTAAATAAAATTAAAGAATCTTGTCTTGACTCTAAGGATGAATTTTTTGAACCGTACTTATGGTAACCAATAGCTAAAAAATATAGAAATTATGTTTTCTCTAGGAAGTTGTTTGTCAATTAGTTGAAATTATTATTGCCATGAGCACTAAGGATGGGTTTTTTGCTCCGTAGACCAAAGGTGACAGATGTAAAAGTTTTTAAATCTCTCATATTCGGTAAGTAGGTCCTTATTACCCCCAAATGGGGCTTGTAGCTAACCAATTAGCGCTCTAGGGTAATAATGTAGCTAGAAAAGCCCTAGGGCGGTAAGTATTTAAAAAAAAAACTCTTCACTCTTTCAAAAAGTTCGCGTACATCTTACCATCATACTGGCAATAGACATCATGCATTCAGCCCAATGACAAAAGAGGTCGCTTCGCTATTCAGCCTTGTCTTCGTAGGAGTATAATAATCATCAATTTTAAATATCGAACGGCGAAGCTCAATTTCGTACTTGAAAAAAAATTAATAAAAAAAATAAATGAAAAAAGGCGGGAATAGAAAACTTTTACTTTAAATATTGTTTGTTTTTGGGATTTTTTTTATAATTACGTGCTAATTAGGAAAAAAACATGAGTTCTGCAAGTGATGAAGATATAAGCTGCACTCCCGATTCAATGAAAATGGAAGGTGAAGCAGCAATTCACAATATTTTGCCTGAAAGTTCTAAAATGTTTTATTTTTGTAATGCCGGTTTTTCTACTTACCTGACAATCGAGATGTAAAGCAGAGTAGTTAGCTCGGATGTAAGCATCAATTGCACCCTCGAACTATAGGCGCCCTCGCTGTGCTCGTGCGCCTAAATATCTCGGGCTGCAATTGATGCCTAAGGACGGGTTTCCACTTCCAAAAAAACTTCTGCAAGAAGCGTCCGACCGTCTATTAGACTGTAGCTTATAAATGTACCTAAACTAGTGTAAATTACAATTACAATAGTTTACACGTTCAAGCTACAGTCTGATAGACGGTCGGACGCTTCTTGCAGAAGTTTTCTTGCAAGTGGTAACCCGGCCTTTACAGCCCTTGGCTACTAATCTACTATTAACTTTTGGTTACCTTAATTACGGATCAAAAAACCCAACCATTAACGCTCATGACATTGAAAAAACAAACAACGAAATCTCTATCTATAACCCTGTTTTTGACTAATGTGAAAAAATCGAAATAACGTTAAGGTGTTTCCTTATCTCTAAGCGATCTAATACGTTGCGTGATGTGAATAATCGGCTTCATAGAAACAAAACTGCTTATTTTGATGAATGAATGAAACGTGCCATAACAGTAAATCTAGATTATGACGGCTGTAAAACTGGTAGCCAACTTGACCTAAAAGTCAAGGTCTCATCGTAAAATTTGAGATAGTCATCAAAGGAGTAACTTATTATTAGACCTGCGTATTTTGAGATTATTACAAACTTATTTTGGAATAAAAAAAATAAAACTAACCTCGTCGACAAGAACACAACATTACAATAACTCAACACAGATAATCTGGAGCTCTTCAAGTCGCGAGTGAATAGGTATCTTCTAGGCAAGCATGTATCATCGTAGATCGCATCGTCACTTCCCATCAGGTGAGATTGCGGTCAAATGCGGGCCTATTTATTTAAAAAAAAAATATACCAATTTCACTATTTCAAGAGATTGCGATAAGGATCTCTCGCAATAATATTAAAAAAGTCAAGGCGGACACACCCCATAATCTGAAGAATAGAAAATTCAAGGGATGTTTCACAAGATAACTAGGTAAATGGAACGGTAGAGGCGGTCTGGGCAAGTTTGGGCCGTGTCTTGGGCGAGGCAGTAATTATGTTATCGCAGCCCCCGTCTTAAGCTCACTGTATCACATAACCAGTACTGAAGACCATACCAAAAGCTTGTAAGCCATGTATCCATCCTCGTGTGTGGTTGTTCCTTACTATGCCTATGAATATAAATAGATAAAAATAATAGTAATATAACAATATGTAGATCAGACATGTAGTACTACGTACAGAAGGCTCACTCCGCGAAGTCACTTATATAAATAGCGACTCTTGCTACAACGCTATAAAGTGTAATTCAGCTCACACAGTGTTACAAGCCTTCCTTAAACAGTTGCTTCTCATTCTATCGCTATATCGCTGCTTTTTCTGACGCGCTACGCGTAATGGACCGACCCGTCCAGACACCCGCGGGGTAATTACGTAAAATTTGCAATAGCAATGCGACAGCAGTAGCAATGCGACAGCAGTAGCGAAGCATACATTCTCGACACCACTAATGATGTATGACAGCAATCACCGCGAGATTTACGCCTGTCGCAAACCTGTTGTGAGTTAGGTAATTAGAGGGCCGGTCCTATGTACCTACTTGTAGCTTCATAACTAAAGCGCGGAGTGAGACAGGCCTGACATTAGTGAGATCAGCCGATTAGATTATTGAATCTTGCACACTGGCTGCCACCGTAACTTGGGCCTCAGCAATATTGATCATTCCACGTCACTTATTCCAACAAACTTACTTGTTCAACCAACTCCCTAAAGAGCAGCCGCCGACACGGCTATTATTATTTGTCAAAATTGGGCTTGTATTTTGTATAATGAGAAATTTCTTCCACTCTTGTGAAGCGTGGAGGTTGTTTTTATGATTTACTAGCTGACCCGCCCCGGCTTGGCTCGGGTTAATTAGTTTTACGACTTAGGTAAACCAATCTAAAGGAAGAGAGAAGGAAGAGGGAAAAAGATAAGGGACAAGGATGAATGGATGAAACGGCGAATGCACATTCATTTATTCATCTTTTTCCGTTATCTTTCCCCCCCTCCCTTCTCTCTTTTCCGTAGTACAGGATAGGAGTGGCTTCTTCCTCGTTGCCGACGATGTCTTAACGTAGCGTATATAGATCACGTGGCGTAAGTATCTATACGTTGGTACCTACACTCTGCGTAGGCCAGCCAATTAGAACCTAATACTGAAAATTATAATTGTCTGTAATTTCTGAACTAAAAAACCGAAGATCTTGAAATATTTACGGAACAATATGTAAAGTACCTCTTAAAAAATAAAATGAATGCAATCGGGCTACGCGTTAATGAATTACAACTAAGTACATATTTTTACTTTCATCCCCTCTCCTGGGGGAACCATGCTGAATATCGGGATAAAAAGTATTCTATATCCTACCTTGTTATAATATGAAGTCAAATTATGCCAAGTTTCAGTTGAACCCATTTAGTAGTTTCGGATGATGCTCAGCCAAGATCAGACAGACAAACAGTCAGACATAAATAAAAAAAATTACAGTTTTGGTTTCAGCATCGATCTCTAGAGAGCCTTTCTTAAAAATTTTCAAAATATCTTAAATATATAGAATTATCAATTCAATTAAAAAAAAAAATAGCATTGGACCTGTTACAGTTTTATTATAATTAGTTAGTATAGATATAAATAACAAAGATTTTAGAAAATATTTCTATAGAATTTCATCTAAAGCTTCAGATGTAGAGTGAGGATAAGCTTGAGGGGTAATGATTTTATAAACAGTTTAACGAAAACTTCAAACTATACAAATCATGTGTAATACATTCAGCCTAAGTAGGTACATTTGTTTACGAACAAAATGAAGGTAGTAAAAAGTATTATATAACCCCTAAAAGCCTATCTTCTCACCGAAAAACTTACATTAGCTGTTACGACTTTGACATAATAATAAAGGTGAGGCAACTTTTGTATTATTTCTCTTTCACACTTTACCTTCTTATTTGTGTTCGTTCGTACTCGTCTAAACTTTGTTGATTAGTTTTCAAGAAGTTGCCGAGATGAAGTGATTCTGTCTTATACTGCGTACCTGCTGATAAATAATTCGAAACGGGAAGGTAAATAGAAAAGCTACTTAAAATTCATTCAGTCACGCCGTTCCGCAATCCATTTTTAGTTTGAGAAGTTGAAATAAATTGGATATTTCCATTACGGTGTAATTAAATTTTAAGATGATTTATTAAGCCTTTTTGGATTATTTCAGGTTCGGAGGGATTACCGATATTTGGATAGAATATGAAGAATCAAATAACAATTGAGTACCTACTGCTACTTTTGAGTTATACATTGACGAGATTTGTAGCTAATCTTTAAATAAAAAACGGTTATTTAAAACACGCGTTACCCTACGGGAATGCAAGTAAAAACATCACTAGCAAAAAGTTCTGCAAAAAGGGTAGGAAATGAAGCTAAAGCAAAAACCGTTCCCATTAGGTGAGTTAGCCGTTTGTCTGGACTGTATATAGACCATGAAAATGATCTAGAAAAGTCGTTTTAGAAGAGACACGGGATGACAACCTGCTAATCCCTTGGGCTATGCATAATGCCGACTCGAAACATTAACCGCTTCGGAGGATTAGCAGCGGTTTATTCAAGGCTTGCAACTTTGGACAGCCCTGAAAATATTTCGTGAGCACGCGATCAGGGCATTCCGTCAAGTTTGTGGTTTACCTGTTTTCTGAGTCATAACAGAAACAACTTTTTTAACGCAAGCGGTAAGCTGACAGCCTTTGGACTTGTGAAGCGGCTAACAAGTTCATAGTTCAATTCAAGGCGAATACAAGTCAGAACTGATATAGCTTGTGAGTGACAGCGTTATAAATGCCTGACTTTGCAATAGCAACTCTACAAGGAGATCGTACTTAATAGATTTTATTTAATCTAGGGAGTATTACATTACATACATTGATATGTTTGTTGATGACGAATGTTATGAAATCTTAGGTACCTATCTACTGTTGCTTTGCTTTGTACACTGGTGGGAAATGTATGTAGGTACCTTGTAGTATGTTTCATTATGTTGTCTCAATTGTAACAAATTATAAATAATGTCAACACATTTAAAAAATGAAACAAGAAGGTTATACTGTAAAGTATAACTTTCGTAGCTTCTTTTTTACAGATGTAATCTTATCTAATTTTGACTTTTTTGCAAAGTAAGCTGGCCCCTACAGGTATGGACCGACGATCTGGTTCAAATCGTGGGGAGCCAATGGATGCAGGAGGCAAGCAGCCGCTTAAAGCGGCGCTTTATGGGGGGAGCCTATGTTCAGCGGTGGACGTCTTCAGTCTGATGATGAAGGGATGATATTGATGTTTTGCGCAAGATAGTTTAGCACCCTTTTAGCTTATTTATGTAATCTGTGTAAATAAAACATCTGTGCTATACCCAATTACTGTTCTCAAAGTGAATTCAACCATGATTTCGATTGACCGTTGAACTTAATATAAACTTCAAAAGACGGCCATTTCTAGTGGAGCGTCAAATTTTGTGTTTGAGTTGTGATCCTCCTACCCCCCCCGTATCTTAAAGCAATGGATAACTTTACAGTGGGTGCCATTCCGAGCCGATCTCTCACAGAGTGACTTATCGGTAAGTTTAAGGGCGATATATCAAAGTAATCGCTTTAATTTCTCATCTCCCAGTTGGGGAGGACTAAGCTATGCTTATTTCACGAATATATAGTGTTTCAGTTTAGTTAGCAAGTAGATAACAAGATTTAAGCAGAACAGGGTAAGTTCACGTGTTTGGCTAATGTCTTTGACTACAACTTGCAGCATATTACCTATAGGTGTGCGCAGTGCAGTGTCACGCGAAACTTTATTGTTGTAAAGTTCCGGGTGACACTGTAACTGTTATGGGCAGCCGTGTCACTTAACATCAGGTGAACGACTAGCTCGTGACGTCATTCAATCACATAAAAAAAAAGTTTTTTTTTTTAATGTTAAAGGGAGCAAACAAGCATACGGCCCACCTGATAGGAAGTGGTCACCGTAGCCTATGGACATCTGTAACACCCGAGGAGGCGTCACCAATGCGTTGCTTACCCTGTAGGACTCTTTTAACCCTACTCTTAAAGTACTCCATGTTATAACTCTGCGGAAAGACCGCTTGGGGCAGCTCATTCCACATTTTGCAGGCAAGAAAGAACGCATAAATCGATTCTTATGAGTTTTCCACGACTCAATAATATGTGGATGAGCTTTTTTGCGGTGGCGAGAGGTGCGATGGTAGAAACGCGATGCCGGAATCAGGTTGAATAGCTCTTCAGAACATTCCCCATTATAGAGGCGGTAAAATATACATATACATTTATAAAATATACATAAAGTCCCAATATCCCTGCGAATATTGAGTGGTTTAAGGTGTTTGGTGATCTTGGGACTGTCGAAAATTCTGATAGCTCTACGCTGTATCGAGTCAAGAGGCTGGACTTGATACTTGGGTGCTCCGTTCCAGAGGTGAGAGCAGTACCCCACGTGAGGTCGGACTTGTGCTTTATTTTTTGTTCTATTGTATCTTTTATACGCCATAACAGTTGGAGTGACATTTCTAACAATGGTTTTTTTATGTAAATGTATGGCGCGACGAGCTAATCGTTCACCTGACGTTAAGCGTCGCGGCTGCCCATAACAGATTGCAGTATCACTCGGAACTCTAAATTAATATAGTTTTGCGTGATACTGCACTGCGCACGTCATCCCAAGACTACACACAGTCTAGTAATTTTATTGAGTGATCAGATCGTAAAGTCTCATTTGCCCAGTAATTTCACTAGCTACAATGCCTTTCAAGCCGGAACATAGTAGTTGTACTATTTATAATTTTACTAAATAAGAAGAGGCTTGTAATCACGAAAATTATAAAACTATTATCGTGTATCACTGACTATTATATTAAATCTATACCTATTTAGTGAAAAATCAGGCGAGAAAGAAAGATGAAACGTGTCATTAATGTGTTTGCTGGACCACGAAGATGAATTGACAGCCGTGGACAGCATTTATTTTATGCTACGGACCAATCTTTCAGCGATCAAATTCATAAAAGATATATTTCGGCTTACATACAAATATAACCGTATTCAAAGTTTTCCTATACGGGCCCCTGGAGAGGCATCAATAAACTGTCTAACGCTAACGTAATGCCTACAATCGTTTTTCTCAGTAAGCACAAAATTCGACGGCAAAATACTTTTATTTTGTCTGTCATGGTTTTCTTGGTACTTATAAGGCTTCTAACATCGGATACTTACAGAAAGCTATATCAGGTTCTTAAACCAAAAAACCGTATAAAAGGATATAAGTACGCTAAACTAGAATATCTTATTTTATTTCATGTTTCTACGCAGGAGATGTTATTGCTTCTAAATGTTTGTATATCTAATAAAAAAATACTGCTATGCTGAAGATGTAGGAAGATAGATATAACAGAGTTAAAGTCGTTTAGATTCTAAAAAGCATACTTGACATGTGTACACTTGTCGTAATGCACACCTGAAGTTTTTTTTTAATGATGGGTAAAATTTATTAACATAATTACCTCCTCTAACTTCGCAGACGAGGACAAGCTCATTGCCTTCCTCAAGAGGGCCGACCACACCCGACACGTCGCGACCCGATTTGTCATATAAGATCAGCTGATGTGGTGGGACTGGAACAAAGAAAGAAAATACACTAAATAAAGAACATAACGTAACTAGCTTTAAAACGAATAGTCCTGCGAATATAGACTTTGAGATCGCAAGCTTTTTGATTGCGTTCCCGATCCCAGACGTAACGATCTTATTATCTTGAGAGCCTCTTGACTGATTTTACTCATATTTGAAAAATTTGTTTAAAATTGAGTACCATAAGGATTCTGGCAAATATTATCAAAATCAGCCGGTGAATGACGCCGCAGCAAACTTCCCCCCCTTTAGGGAAAATACACAACAAAAGCCTGAAGACGTCCACTGCTGAACATAGGCCTCCCCCAGAGCGCACCAACTTGAGCGGCTCTTCGCCTCCTGCATCCATCAGCTCCCCGCAGCTTTCACCAGACTGGCCTACGCTGCGTCTTTCGGGTCGTGGTCACCACTCGTGTTTGGTGGGGTTGGTAGCCGGGCGTCTGCCAGGGATTCTTCGCACCCCTTGCTCTGCCGTTACTGTGGCCGCTACCGTAGTCACGGTAACGGCAGACCGAGGGGAACGCTGCGACCCATTCCGTGGATATTCCCTTAGCCACCTTCTACGGCACCCACGGGAAGAGATGGGGTGGTCCTATTCGTAACCGGGTTACGAATAGAACCACCCCATCTCTTCTCGGGGGTGCCGTAAGAGCCGGTAAAGGGAATATCGAGGGAATGGGCAGCAGCATTCTCCTCGGTACATTAAAACCTGCGATCACCAAGGCGCATGCCAAGCGTAGTGATTATGCCAAATCCCCCCTTATGATAACAAGCTGCCTATCAAGCGTGGTGATTATGGCAAATCCTAAGCGTCCCAAGTGACGTTTTATGGGGAGGCCTATGTCCAGCAGTGGGCGTCTTCAAGCTGATGATGTGTGTGAGTGTGTATACAAAGTTCCGTTAGAAAGTGGTTTTATTTAACTGTATGCTATTACTATAATTCCAACTAAAACAATATAAGAATGACAAGTGTTATTATCAAAAATGTAGGTTTGCTTTCGTTCACCCTACAATCAAGCAAAAGAGTGTAATAAAGTTGAAATAAATAGTCCTTGAGAAAAAGAACATGTGCTTCTAAAAAGTATGGAAGAAAGTTATTAATAGGTTTCGAAATTAAGCAAAAGCTCAGCAAGGGTTGTTTGTCTTCAATTTTGAAACAGCTAGCCTATTATTTTAATTATAGGCGTAACGTAAATATTGAGTTTTCTTTCAAAATCATGAAATAATTACTTTCGTTTTATTCACAGATTCACGAAAAGAAGCTTTGTTTTAATTATGATATATCAATATCAGTAATTGTAATAGGTAGAATAGATTATGCGTCATGGCCACCCAAAACGGTAGCAGGGGCCACTTCATCATCATCATTAACAGCCTGAAGACGTCCACTGCTGAACATAGGCCTCCCCCAGAGCACGCCACCTTGAGCGGCTGCTCGCCTCCTGCATCCATCGGCTCCCCGCGGCTTTCACCAGGTCGTCAGTCCACCGAGTGGGGGGCCGGCCTACGCTGCGTCTTCCTAGTAGCAGGGCCACTTGGAACTCTAAATTATAAAATTTCGCGTGACGCGTGCACTGCGCAAGTGCGCACGTCATTCTGCGACATCAGAATAGTCTAGTAATAAAATTTCTATACTGTGAGATCAGGTCATAGAGTCTCATTTGCCCAGTAATTCCGCTAGCTACAGTGCCTTTTAGAACACAGTCGGTGCTGGCACACTACTGCTTTGCGGCAGTGCGAGTCTCTGGCAGAGCAGTGGTATCTATCTAGATCTTTCCAGAAAAAACACCACCTACTATTTCTTTGTAGTAATGGCTAGAAAATACAGTTCCGATGCTGAAAAACGAAACATTTTACCAACATTAGCAACATAGAAAAAGCCACAAATGACATAGAGTCGTTCGATTTACCATTATACCTACGAGTACCCATTTCTTCCACAAACATCTTGTACACTATCGTATAGAGCCAATTGAATAATGCAGTAACGTGTCAACACAATGGAGGCGCGCCGCTCTGGGCCGGGGTGGCTTTGTATGACAAAAACATTACGTTTTGAGGGTAGAGTCAACTTGTGTCGGTAGTAATTGTGAGTGAGGCGGTTTGATCAGGTTCTTTTTTGTGTTAGTATACATTATTTATATTTGTATTATGTCATCGACCTTCACTGTTATGTTATGTAAATGATGTAAAACATAATCTGGGTTTTGAGAATCAATATTTCAAAACTTCTGCGGCAAGATTATAGTTTCTATAAAATTAATAGACTTTATTAATGTCTTTATCCGTCTGTTAGGTGCTCTTTAAAGTTCCGTACCCAAAGGGATAAAAGCACCCTATTACTAAGGCTTCACTGTCCGTCTGCCTGTCCATCTGTCACCAGGCTGTATCTCATGAACCGTGATATTTAGACAGTTGAAATTTTCACAGATGATGTATTTCTGTTGCCGCAATAACAACAAATACTAAAAATAAAAACAGAACAACATAAATAAATATGGGGCTCCCATACAACAAACGTTTTTTGCTCGTTTACCAGATGAGTCATAGATGGCGCTGCTTTAAATAGTACTGCTGCTCAAAACTAGGTGGCAGGGATAGATAATGGTACGGAACCCTTCGTGCGTGAGTCTGACTCACACTTGGCCGATTTTTTTTCAGTTAACCACACATGTAGAACCACCTGGGCCACAGCTAAAATTCTTACGCCTCCTGAAACTTCGATAATGACGTAGAAACGACATATCTGTATCTAATTTTGAAAGGTTCGGTCGCAGGATGATTGGAATTAGCAAAATAGCGAATTATAGTCAGAGCCCAGTTTATTATTAAGTAGACGTTCTGGAACAAATAAAAATGTGAACTCAACGAAAAGTTAAAAAATGGGTCATAAACTCATAATTTTTCTATCGCCAAACTCGCTATTCATGTCTTTACAATGTTAAATAATTCCAGTTATTTTCAATCCTTACAAACGTCACTAATTACGGTTGAACAAACAAAACAATAGTTTTGCGCAGAGATCCCACCGCTGACCGAATTACGACCCTCCCCTTACCCTCCAACAGGGTAGGTAGCAAAAGTAACCTCAACGTGCCTCTATTTGGCCCAAAATGTTTCTACTCTAGGGCGTGTTGTTTTCATGTAATTGTTAGGGGAAATATTAATACGTAAATAATTCGACCGATCAATTTTACATTAAGGTGGAACGTTACACTAGCGCGGGAAATTCAACTTTTCCTGCATTATTTTGCAAAGAATAGCTTAATTACTCAACGTGATTATATAAAAACTAATTTTGCGGAAATAAATAGAATGTATCAACAAATTACGATTAAAAGCATCTCCTAGATATCATTGGTTTAGCAACAAATGGCAATAAATGTGTTATGTTAATGTTTATGTTTAAAAAAAAAAAGTAGGTGATACGTTTAATTGTAATATATTGATACATTATATTTATTGCGCAAAATTAGTTTTCATGTAACCACGTTGAGTAATTACGTTCACGTTGTTATTAGCAAAAGCATGCAAGAAAATTTGAATTTCCTGCACTAGTGTAACGTTCCACCTTAAAACATTCAAACCAGCTGTCAAACTTTAAAAGGGGATCATAACGTAATCAAAGTAAAAATATTGAAAATAAGATTAAGACTTTAATGCCTGTCTGCACTGAAGTTTGACAACTCCTAAGTTTCACTTATCCCTCTGTGACGTACCCACTGAAACACATGTAGCTACGCCCTAGAGAGATCAGTGTGACCTTAAGAGCTGTCAAACTTTAATGCAGACGGGCATATATTGACCAAGAATTACCAGAATCATAAGGCGTCTATACAAATACTACACAACTACTGTTTATACTGAACAAATTAAAGAGACGCTATCGGTAACAGAACTAATTTCAATGTTGTTCAGAACGCACCAAATAGCTCTAATACTAAGCGAGCCACGAAGTGAGGCTCTGGGGAACACGGAACAAATTACTACGGTTGTGTTATTGTCGCCACTGAAGGCCACAGTGGTTTAAAATTCGAGTAGCGCTACAAACACAGCCCAAGTTAGTATTTAGTATAGTGCAACTGCTCCGATGGTTTGCTCTATTGCTAACATATTTTAGTGTCTAACAATAAAAATTTAGGTAAATTAGTTTTACGTATCAGTTGCTGGGCTCACGGTACCCTAGAGATATCACTTTAAAAATTATAACAACAGTTCTCAACATGACTCAAAAAAATGTAAAATGATCACGCATATCATATACCTACCAGTATAACCGCCTATTACGTTGATAAAGGCGTCACAATAGAAAATACCAAAACGCTTTCTTTTTGATTGAGCTAGAAATAACTCATAATCAACAATAATTAAGTGTTTCACCAAAAGCAATTATGCTGCTTACGGGTTGTCAGCCGACAGCACTGCACCATCATTTTTTTTTCTTTATGTTTTGGCTCCACACATAGTGTATTTAGCCAGTGTCAAGTTTTGTAATTTTTCATCGTATTATGGAAATTTTCACTTAAAGTCAAGTCATAGTCACAGTCAGAGTAGTCATAGTCTAGTCTAAGTCATAATCCAGTCTAAAGCATGCCCTAGTAAAGTGGTGGCAACTTTACTAGAGGCTTCTATGGAATTTTGGAAGCAACACGAAAAACCACGTTTCACTACATTATATCACTTGCCCACACTCATGCTCGTAATTCAGCACTTAATGCGTAAAACACCACCAATTTTAAACATTAACACTGGAAAAAGCATAAGTTTTGTAAAATAATACAATGCACCGACGTGAACTTTTCCGCGTTCCCGCCAAAAACTCCGCCATCATTTCTCTTATAATAAAAAAAACATCTGCTGTCGTATTATGTAAAAGTTACAACAGCAGTAGCAAAGCAACAGCAGTAGCAAAGTGACAGCAAACACTTAGCAATCGGTCCCAAGATGTCACTGGAAATCGTAAGTCACCCGCCTGTTGCTCGCCTGTCGCTGAATCTGTGCGGCCTTTGATATTTTACGCCGCCACCGCAACAGCAATTGATGGAAACAAAATAGTGCACTTTTTAGTTCATCGGTTGTCTGACAGACGGTGATCTAGCGCTCGATTGCTTTCTGCTCTGCCAAAGTGATGTTTGACAGCAATGATTGCGAAATTTACGGCTGTTGCAAACTTGTTGCGAGTTACGTAATTAATAGCCAGCCGTTTGTCTAATAAAAATAGCAATCGATAGATAAAACATTGGTGAAAAAATTGTATCTAAAGTGTGAGTCAATCGTAGTAGCGGTCAGCGATTCGGGGATCATTTGGCCACCAGTCTAGTTAGTAGTCATTACAATGCCGTCGTTCCTTTAGGCGGTGAAACAACAACCAATTTCAAGGGAATTTCATAGACGGCTATTAAACAGAGGCCGTTGTTGGCCATTCGATGCTCACGACTCGAAACCAATTTGCGTCCAACTCATTGTCGTGGTTAATTAATTTGATTTGTTTAAGCAAAGGTTCGGTGTTTCCAATTGTCAAACGAAATTCGAAAGCGGTCAATATTTATATTTTCGATGTTGAAAGCGATAGTTGATTAAGCTTTGATATTTTAACTACTTATAAGGTTTCTTATGAGATAACTAATGGTTACAGCCTGTAAACTACCCAGTAAATTTTTTCACAATAGACATTTAATTTATTTCTCTTGTAGGTCTTTAGGCTAGTTCATCTACAATCTCAGTCAATCTTCATTAACCTTATTTTTCCTTACTGTATCCTAAAATTTTTATGCATAAAATGAAAACGTTGTTGGATTATCGAAGTAAATAAACTTTTTCCATCATTAAGGATTTGTGCCCAGGCTCAAAGTGGCGCTCCAAGGAGAAGGCCTATATTCAGCGGTGGACGTCTTTAGGCTGATGATGAAAGACTAGTAAAGTTTTTGAAACCGTATTGTGATCCTTGTATTTTAGTTAAAAAAGTGTCTACTCCATGTATTTTCGATTTGATTTATTAGCATTATTAGAAATAGTGATGCCACTATTGATAAATGTCTACCTACTAGCTACACACGCACTAAGCGTAAGTTATTGCATAGATCAGATAATGAAAGCACCTATTCAACAATATGTCAGTATTGTTAGTAAGTCAGTAACGTATTCGACTACGATAACGCGTTTGATGCGACGATAAATCTCAAAGACCGAGACCTCGTTGGAATTATTGCTTTTGAATAATGCATTAACTGCGGCGGGGGTTGTAAAACTGCGTTGTAGTTTGTTTGATGTCGATGGTGCAACGGATTGTAGCAAGTTTGCGTATTTCTATGTACAGGTGCAATTATAAAACTATGTTATTTGAAGGGAAAATACTCTACAATATTATTCTTTTTTAAACCAAAATAAATACACAGTTATTTTTTGTTCTGGTTATATAAGGTGCGTCTTTTATCGGTGCTCTTAAAATCAGCGCTCTGTAAAATAAACTTGAACAAATCAACTTCCTGACGAAATAGAAATATGGAGCAAATTGAGAACTGTCTTATTATGTACAAGTCGTCCAAAAAACCCGTATATCGCTCATCAAATTCATGATTTAAAGCTGGAAAACTTGACGTTGGTTTCATATCAAGATAGTTTAGGCATTATTTTATTTGACACGAGATTGGAGACCTTTAAAATGTCACGAGCATTATTAAAACTTTCACGCTATATTTTAATGGCATGAACATCAGTCTGGTTTATTATTAAAATACCTCTTTATTAACATATCACGTAAAGTGCTTATTTAAATTAAATGTTTTTTCGCGTAAATAACACAGAACTAATATTTAATTCATACTAGACGGCACATCTTGAACTGGCAAGTCGAACACTGTAATGCGAGTAAGCCGACCAGCATACTCTCACTCATACGAATCTAGGCACCTAAAGCAACTACACGTGTTTTGGGTTAGAGTATTGTATATCCCAATGCCATCGCAGGTCCACAGATACTATTAAAAGCAGGTGGGAAAACAAACAAATGCAAAGGAATAAAACCAAAGCAACGAAACCACGTTTCACAATTAGTAAGTTCAGATTTCGAAACAACCCGCCTTCACACACCCTAACACACCTTAATAAAATATTATCTTTAACTTGTCAATTTATAATGGCGCCAAAGCATGCTTCATGGTACAGCATAGAAAGCTATATTGGCAGAGTGAACAACACAGCCTATAAGCAATGTAATGCTGCATGTTTCAATCGTTTAGTTAGATGATTCTACCTCATAAAGCGCTGTAACGCTTTTAGTATAAACTTACCAAAATGGAAAATAATTTTGCTTCAAATAGCTTCTCTAGAACGAAGTACATAATTATATCTCGATGGAAAATAATGATCTGAAATTTTAATAAACATAAATACTTCAACGAATCTAAATTTTGAGAGCTATAAAAGCAAGTTCATAAAATAATGAGATTTTATATAAATACTACTATAGTTATTAGCACAAATCATGATTAGTTTTAGAGCCGTCTAGACTTTTAAGTTTTGTTAGAGCAAATAATATAATAAGCGAGTGGTAATGATGATGTGTAAATAGACAAAATGTCGTTCACAAATATCAGCCAAATATATAGGTACACAGTGTGATACCTATATTGAAACCGTCAACATTTTATGTATAGGTAACGTAATAAAATATGCATCCTAAATGGCAGGGGTGGGCAAACTATCGAAGTAAGCAGGCTACATTAGGATTTAAAATAACCCAGCGGTCTGCTGATACCGCCAACAATCTAAAACTGTAACTAGACTAAATCTGTACATATAATATTTATAGAAAATTTTGATTGCGGTACACTTCTATAACAAATTTTTTACAAGTTTACAAGCTTTATTATAAGTACACAAACATAATCAACAAATTAATTTTGATCCTTAACAAACCGAGCTGAGTGTTTCATTTATTTCATTACCCAATTCCAGCAGTTTTCGCCACTGCTCTGGTGTTAAACCAATTTATTTTTTTATGTAATCTGATAACGTGATTAGCTATTCGGTCACCTGATGTTAGCTTCACGGCTAGATATAGACACAAAAACAATTTTTTTTTAATTTCTTGTCTGTTGGTATGTCCCTTTGAACACGCGCCACGCTGAAGTTCCTGGACGGATGAAGTTATTTGATAATTTTTGTCTAGCGGGCTACCGCAAAAGCCTCCACGGTCGACCGGTCGACCACGGTCGACGCATTGGCCACCCCTACCTTATGGTAACCATTTTTCACTCAACTGTACGCAAACGAGCACCAGTTACGTCGTACGTAGCACGTCTAGTTCACGTTACGAGTACACTATAGAATTTACGGCGTTTCTACTCTCCTTAATATCGTTTGAGAATTTGTACATACGGTACGGGCTATAACCTAAAACCGACTCTGCCTTTACGACATCCGATTTTCAAGAAGAATCCCATTTCGATGGACTATTCCCTCCGTGCCTTAAGCTGTCATAAAATCACGATGTATTTTTATGTTGCTAGATAGTTGAACAGTAAACGTCTTCGGTTTTAAATTTGTAAATTTGTTTGTTTGTTTTAAGTTTTTTTTTATCTTTTGTAACACGGACAGACAAACAAGCTGACAGCCCGCCTGATGGTAAGCAGTTACCGTCGCCTATAGACACCTGCAACACCAGGGGCGCTGCCGATGTTGAAACTCAGGCATTACTTTTTCAGGCATAAGTTTTTGTTTTTTTGAGAATACCCTTTTGACTTTGTTGCCAGCCTCATTTAAATAACTGGGTAGGTACTTCATACTTGTAAATGTGATAATTTTATGTAGAAATCGGTAAAGTGAAACAGAGCCTTTATGATCAGACTGTCTACAAGATAAAAAAAACTAAGAGGGCAGATTGACTAAAAAGCAGAAAGTTAGAATTGCAGTAAGTTGTAATCTGTTCTGATAATTGGGAGAAAAAAATTTAAACAGTCTGCACTAAAGTGTGACAGCTTTTAAGTTCGTACTTGTCGATCTAAGACGTGCCGAAATGCGTTGCAGTAGTCATCATAGAGCGCTAAATGCGAATTTAGGGGCCGTCAAGCTTAAGTGCAGACGGACATAAGTACCTCCGCGTTATCACTTAATAAAATAAATAAATAAACTATAAGAGCGCAAAGAAAGAGGTAGTATTAAATTAATTTGCTTTTGAATAAGATTATGTACATAAGGTCTACAAGCTGTGGAAGCCCCTATAAAGTTTAGTGATAGATGAAATCAAAACATGATACTACGATAGTATAGATAGAGTCAAGGTATACTATCCTCCACCTACACCCTCAATGGCTCACTGGTTCTGAATAACGATTTACTAAAACGACATAAGTGCCAGGTATCGTCCTTAACTTTAATGAACACATTTACCGGAGCTCCCGCCGGTCATATACCAAAATAATGACGCGAATAATTCACACGACTCAGCGACGTGTTAACACTTATTTAGTAAACGAAACACGGGCTCTATGCTATGCAGGAATCGTTCATTTCTTATTATACGAGAAAGCGATCGATACACGCTCAGCTGCTCGCACCTAACTTGTTTCATTAAATTCAAATTTCGTGTTGTACTTATTAATTCAGCTGAACGCTCCCCGCGCACGTCGAGTCGCTACTATGCCGATGCTTTTTATATTCCCCTCGTCTCCAAATCGAGAGGCAGAACTTTTGCGGAAGCCCCTCCAAAGGGTTTTGGTATACCGGATTCGGATAATTGGCAAGTTTTGTTCCGTAGCTCCGGCTATACCAAGTTCCATCACCAGTAATTACGTTAGACACCAGTCGGAAACAATGTAACTCAATTTTTGATTCGCAAACTCGATTCCATCTCAAATTGATGTTTGTTATGTAATGAAAAATTACTTTAGCACAATAGTCAGATTGAACAAAAGGCAAAGTTAACAGCTAAGCCATTTATTAGCAAGTTCATGTAAAGTAATAAAGTTCTCTACATAATCACATTTCTCGAAGCTGAAACTTGGTGTTTGTTTAGTAGGGGCTTGGCAGCTTGAGCAAAATAAGAACGTCACAAACAGCTTTACAGGGTCGTAAATCTTATTTTACATTTTTGATGAACAATTTAAGTGGAGTTTAATTAACATATTTGTAAGAGTGTGTACAGATCTGGAGAATGTACCGCAAATGCGCCGCTCGCGTGCCGCGCGCGTACTGCTGGCGTACTGCACGCGTGCTACTACTGCAACTCTTTGTGCGCCTCTCGCGTGACGCACGCGTGCTGCTCGCACGAGGCGCCCGAACTGCATGCAAGCCGCGCGCGCGCTTTTGAGAAATAAACTGAGTGGGTGAGCCCAAGGTGCGGAGGAATTGGTATGCGAGTAACGCGTGAGCCGTACGCACGCGGCTCACGCGCGGTGCATAGCTTACGCGCGAACGGTGCGTCAACGGCGCCGAAGCGGTGCGCGAATATGAAATACACGTGCGCAGCGTGCGTACTGCGCGCGCTCGGAGCCAGAGCGGCGCATTCGCCTGATTTGTACACACCCTAAGAGTACTTTTTAATTTTTTTTGTCAGTTGTGAATCGGTCTTCAAGTCGAGAGTTTATTTTTATAGAATGGCAGTTTTATGAAAGGCAACCAGCATGGGCAAGAGATGCATGGTTTATGGATGCTTTTTCAGGTCAGCGTGGAGATTATGCTTCCCCCCATGATAAGTGTAGTGGCGAAATCTTAACTTGAGTAAAGATTCAACCCTAGGCATCATTATTAAATATGGGCCTAAAACATAATCTCAATTGAGTGCTCCAGCTCCATACTAAACTGCGTCTACCCTGCTCTTATGTAAGCTCGGCGTTGCGCATTTTTCGGTCAAATATTTGTATTAACTGTCATGAAGTCCATATCAGTGTTCTGTGAGTCTAAGAGTTAAATAGTATACTGACCGGACCCTAACCGATTTTCATTTATTTAAGATACAAAGAGCTATTCCAAAGGCGTAAAGTTTTTTGTAAGTACGTATGTTTTAAGCAATAATTTCACTAACCAGTAGATACACAATATTTCATTGCTGGTAGGACATTATAATAATTATCTATGCAAAACTGCAGCTAGATAATGGTATATACAACAACCAATTTGTGGTAATTTCAGTAAAGAAATAGAACGGAAGATAGTTACTGTTATGCCTGGCTTGTTATCCCTGTTTACAATAGCTTACGTGAGGTACTGGACGATGACTTACGATTATACGCTGCAACCCTCACTTAACCGTTACATATTGCCTCACTTAACTCGAACTGGGCCGGGGAAGAATTGCCCACAGAAAATTGCGGAACAGGTCGCAGACTTACGCCAACATGTAGTCATTACACGATCGGCCTTGTAAATTGCACCACTATACTACGGAGCCAAACATGCATACAAATATAAATAACACAGCATCGAAATGTGTAAAGGAAAAACAAATATGATGAACATGCGAGCAGAGAGCGGCCTGTGGCAAACTCATAATTAATGCAATTAAACCTGATTATATTACCTATATTCCGAAATGATAAAATTGTAACGATCCGCGGTCAGCGCTGTCACGCTTTACGTTATTAACGTATTCCAATTAATAATGAGCCTGCATTCTTTTACAGTACATGTATGTCAGAATTTTATGGATTGAAATAAATGTAGTCTGATGTGGTTACTATACTGGCGGCGTTCAAAATGGGGCACGTTTACAATTTAAAATTTGCGATAAACATAATATGTAGAAAAGGCAAGCGTAATAAATTCTCTGGGAAGTTCTGCCAACCTTGGGAACGGGGCACGGGAGTTAATAAAAATCACTTTGTAAGTCAATTTTACCTTTTCACCCTGCTTATACGAGGCCTTTCCGATACATGATCAATTCCAGTTTAGGTACTTAAATTTCGGAAAAGAACGTAGTTTAGCAATGATCTTATAAATATATTATTTATCTTTAAACAAGGTATCTTCTAGGCATTCGTGTACCATCGTAGACTGCGTCGTCACTTTCCATCAGGTGAGATTGTGATCAAATGCGGGCCTATTTAGTAATAAAAAATACTTCAAACAAAATATACAGAACTTTAAAATATTTACAGATTTTCTTAAAGCCGAACGACGAACAGAAACCACTAAAACTAACTATAGACGTTAGTATTAAGTTAGTCTTTAACTTAATTTAACCTTTGACTTGAAAGCAAAACCAAAGATCGGGCTAAAACATATTTTAGTTCCGTTAGTTAGTTTACTTATATTCACAAAAATAAAATAGGATATTGAATTCAATGTTATTATTATTCTGCGAAACACAACGCTTTAGGAATACCAAATCCCATACGACAAAGTGACATTAACATAACTGAAATAAATTAGTAATATGAATTCACGAGGGTATGACAGATTTCGAAGTCGGCTGTATAATAGCTATTTATTTTGTTATCGTACGTACCTCGTGATCGATATAATCCTCGGAGGTATTCGATAAAATATAGGCAAATTATGGAACAACAAACATGTTTTCGGTTGGGCACATAAATTACGACAAATTGTTGGGTACATTTAGGTTACAGGCTCTGGAAAGCTTCAGTCCTCGTTTTCTCTTTTAAAGAACTGGTAAATGCATTTTGAATGAAACCAAATAGTGTGTTATGCTGTATTATTTATGAGATTTAAAATGTTTATCATCTAAAAGTAATTGATAAATGCCATCACAGTGATACGAACATTATTTTATACTTCTTTAGTAACTGTCGTTTATTTTCTTTCACTATATCTTGAATGTTCTCTACAATTCGACCCGAGACCGCTGTCACACTGAAACTATTCCAGCGCTTTGAGAGTCACTGATTTAGGTCTAAGAGGGGTAGCGGGCCGTCCGAGTCCGCTAGAAAGCACCACCACTCCAAACGTGCTATCGCAGTACATTATTGTAATAACAGCACTTGGGGGCTTCTTTGACGGGGCAGAGCTCGTGTGTAACCTCTCATTTTCCTTACCAAAATTCAAAGGAGCTCTAACAAAGCTTTGTTTTGCATCGCTCGCTCCACGAAAGCCGCTGAAAGGCTGGCTTTTTAGATAAGGTTCTCTTATAAATTTTCAGCGTACAGCAGACATTTTACGCTAAAGTTTTTCACTGCGGGAATGCGAACAGCTGCCACGATTCCCATTCTAGTTTCGAGGGTCGACGTTTTGTGGCGGAGTTATTTGCGAAAACCGTTCCACTCGTTATGGGGCCAATTATATTTTGAGTGTACGTAATTGAAAATGTAAATATACTTGGCTTCGCGTTGGAAAAGCTCCATTTGGCGCTTTAACTGGACTTAAAGTCTTAACGACGTAGCTAATAAGACTAGGTGCGGACCAAACGGTAAAAGCTTTTTAATAAAATGGAATAGTTTTAATTTTGCACTTTTAATAGCAAATCTGGAGTATGAGCTACATAATTTTATTTACTTATTACTAACTGCACCCCCTGGTTTTACTCATGCATAAAAAATGGTTTACTTCGAGGGATGTGCTATGCTATCTCCATTCAAAATTTGAGTCAGCTCGGTTCAGCAGGTCACAAATCACTGAGTATAAATGAATGTTATTAAAATCTCATATTCACAATGTACTTTACCTTCTGATTTTACCCCGAATAAGAAAGATAAAACCATTTCCTACTTGAAAAATACAAACACTGAAAATCTGAGTCCCTGATTTAAAAAGCTACCCTACAATAAGCTAACTTTCCACTTACCTATAACAGACAATCGTATCTGAAAGTTTCTCGTGGGCGAGTTCTTAAAGTCGACCCGGCAGCGGTAGATGCCTTCGTCGTCCAGCTGCACCGTCTCAAGGGTCAGGGCGGCTGGGCGGGCGATGGTCACGAAGTCCGCCCTAGGTCCAAAGGCGTTGGGGTCCGACCACTGCAGGGCCTTATTGAACGAACGCCCGCGGACGTCGAAGCTGTGGACAATAACAATACTGTTACTTCGAGGAAGCTTACGAAGAGTGTAGTGTCTTACATAGACAACTATAGTAGTGCTTAAATGCAATAATTGAATTTTTGAATTTCAGACCGATGCTACTAAAACATGCTTCGATTATGCGAGATAATTTTCTGTAGAAAGCTTAAAAGTAAACATAATAAAATAGAGGCAAAGTTGAACAGCTATACCGAGTATCGAAACCTGGTTAATTTATTAAATTCAAACATGTAATTGAATCTTAATACAATACAACACGCGACAAAACAATATCAGAGTTTATAGTACAAGAGATCTCGCACGATAATAAATAATAATAAAAATGAAATTATTTTGTGTGTGGAACCATTGTGAAACTATATTTTATGCAAGGGAGGTGAAATTACACGGCACACCATATACTTTGAGAAATTGCTTAGTTAATTGCTATTTTATAGTTTCTCATTAAAGGGCGGAAGATGGATAATTGCTGCCATAATAATAGCAATATTAAATACGCCGAGATTTTATGGCAACACTTACGAAGCGCGTTGAAAATTGCGCTATAAAACGAAAGTTTATGTTAACTAACGGATTGCGAAGTTTTATAATCATAAATTTAGTGATTTCGTTAGATATTATAATTTATTTATTTTATAACTATGACCAAACTCATTAAACTTTCAAATTATTTTTTGTCCTCAAACTCGTTTAAATCCACGATGAGTTTTTAAGTTCTGGCCATGTGACATCGCAATGAGCTATTGATTTTAGACTCTGGAGAGAAAATATTTTCGAATATTTCATACGATACTTTGTTGAAAATCATTCGCCAGTCATTAAATGTTTTCATGATGATTGAGAGAAAATATTTTCGAATATTTCATACGATACTTTGTTGAAAATCATTCGCCAGTCATTAAATGTTTTCATGATGATTGCATATCAATTATACTTCTATATATAACTTTGTTTTGTTTTTCCCATCTCGGTAGACCGACGATCTGGTGAAAACCGATGGATGCAGGAGGTGAGAAGCCACTCAAGTTGGCGCTCTCTAGGGGAGGCCTATGTTCAGCAGTGGACGTCTTCAGGCTGTTGATGATGATGATGATGATAACTTTGTTTAGATATATACTTTTGTTTCTACTTGTATTCACGCATTTCTTTGAAACGTTACTTACGTTTTACAGCTTTTTTAAAAGTAATTCACATTCTGTTTTACTTTTTATTTTAGAATATTTTTTATTTCTCTTTGTTTACTTATAAAAAATTAATGTAGGCATGGCATATCAATCATAAATACTGCATTCGCGTAACATGTATGTAACCGAATCTACTTAGAAACGGTGTTCAACGTACGCGTTCCAAGAATCTTTTAACCGACTTAGTAACTGAACGCTCTCTAGCTCCAAGAAATGTGAAGACAAGCTCCACACTAAATCTTTCCTAGCTAAAGTTAGACAAAACTTATTTATTTGCAGACTCCGACTATTAAGATACGGTATTTTCTTACCAGTATATAAGGTAACGACGTATTGATAGATAAATTATTGCATTGGTGCCTTACTTAAATAATAAACCAAATTTTGTAATAGATCAATTTGACCGGTACGAAGGCCACAGATCAAGTTATATCGACCGTGGGACATGCCTCAAACATTTTGATATGAGACAAAATTGGCAGGTGCCGTTATCTCATTCCATAAACCAATGTTATCATCCATCAATAGTTCACCACAATAGTCCAGTTTTATTAAAATAATGACTAAACAATTACAAATTGAATAACACAGTTTAAAATGATACAGTTTTCAATATTAGATATTAACCTATTTATTTAACTGATGATTGATGATTAAATGTTCAGCTGAAGTGCCACTAACGTCTGGTTAGGGCCCGTGGAAACCAAACTTCTGTTTTTCGTTTCTGTGTTTAACGTGGAACGTTACACTCGCGCGGGAAATTCAAATTTTTCTTGCGTTGTTTTGTCAATAATAGCTTAATTACTCAACGTGATTATATGAAAACTAATTTTGCGGAAATAAATAAAATGTATCAACAAATTACGATTAAAAGTATCTCTTAGATATCATTGGTTTAGCGACAAATGGCAATAAACAATTTTCTTCTTAGTTTTTCAGTCTATTGCCTTTCGTCGCTAAACCAATGGTATATAGGTGATACTTTTAATTGTAATCTATTGATACATTATATTTATTTGCGCAAAATTAGTATTCATGTAATCACGTTGAGTAATTAAACTATTTTTGGCAAGTAAAGAGTAAAAGAACGCAAGAAAATTTGAATTTCCCGCGCTAGTGTAACGTTACACCTTAATGAACATCCTGCACTTAGGAGTCAGTTGCTGATGGCGACTATTTAGAATGGTCTAGCCAAGTAGCTATTGCTTGACAAGAAATGGTGAAACATTTTGTAATGTAAGTTTGTAACATAAGTAATAGGATTTTAATTGAGTTTTGGTAGGTAGGACTCTAAATCCTAACTATATTATACTGCACTTAGTGCCTGTTATGAATAGGTCACTACTACTTAAATCTGTCTACAATGGCATTAAAAAAATCTACTAAGTAATTATCTCAGTACCGCAACAAAATAGTGCGTAGAACGTATTAGATATTATTTACAAAGTATACTGTAATGTCATCAACTTGATCAAAAAACAAAAGAAATACTACTTAATTGTTTTTTATTTATTTTAATAACTAAATAGGCCTGCATTTGACCGCAATCTCACCTGATGAAAAATGCCCCGACGCGGTCTACGATGGTACATGTTTACCAAGAAGTACGTACGTACGTATTCACTCGCAACTTGAAGAGCTCCATATTGTACTTATCGGGAAACAAAGACGCTGGTGAAGTGTTCCATTCCTTCGCTGCTCGGATTATAAATTTCGAGTCAAACCACGTTGTGCAAATCGAAGGAATATCAACCATAAATAGATGGCGTGTAGCTGTATGTCTTGTCGTCCAATGGTGAAATGGAGATGATGGAACTAGATTGTGCAGCTCCGCAGCACACTCACCAAAATGTAACCTGTATAACACTGATAGGCTGGCAACTTTGCGACGATACTCTAAGCTCTGGAGCCTAGCCCAATTCAGCAGAATAGCAGAACTCTTTTGAGTTTGACTTTATGACCTCTGAAAACTAGTTGAGTAAATGTTTCAACTTGAATTTCAAATCTTGAGTTCCTTCACTGTTAGAAATTGTAGTGAAAGGTGCGGATGTTCACTATAACTTCAACTGTACAGTAAGTATACCTCAAACTTGTTAACTTAAGCATGGCTGTAAATTGTTAATGCAAATAAGCAGGGGAACTTATCTCTTTAATCAACGCAAGAGCTTAAATTAAGTTTGTATATGGGGATATTATATGCCAGATTATTTGTGAAACGTTCTAGTAATTAAAAACAAATTGTTACACACCATGATGATACTTTTTGGGTCCAGATTCTTCTACGTTCTACTTCTAAGCAAGCAAGCGTGAATTGGAGTTAGGTACAACTTTATTAGGGCTAGTTGGCATGACTTATTTGTGGAGTCAGCGAGTAGAACAGAGCTAGAGAGTCATGCACCAATACCACGAGTACTGCATCTGTACTTCACTACTTCTACCCAGAATCAAAACATAGAGATATTCGACTCTGTATTTGATAAATGTGACTATGGATTCCAATGTAGCTAATTCAAAGGTGGCCTGTAGATTTATTTAAAGGAATGAAATGAAATTTCGGTAACAGGTCATATTAATCAACTAATCATGACGAAGCTTGGTATATAGGTTCAATTTCATAATTTTTTACTGTCGGCCATTTTTGATTCAATATTTCTTCTAAACTTGGGGAAGTTTGCCTGTCATTTACCAGCCGATTGAGAAGTAGACAAGCTCAAAAGCATCCATCATCTTTAAATTTAACAATTTGTATACTTTTATTAACGTAACATAATTATGTAACAGTTTTAACTCTGTACTATTTGAACTGAATTGACTTATTTTCTGACAACCGGTGGGGAAGAAAGGTTCTCAAGTGGCGACTACGAACCGGAAGACGCAGCGTAGGCCCCCACTAGGTAAACCGACGATCTGGTGAAAGCCGCGGGAAGCCGATGGATGCAGGAGGCACGCAGCTGCTCAAGGTGGCGCGCTCTGGGGGAAGCCTATGTACGTCTTCAGGCTGTTGATGATGAAGATGATGACTAATTTTGTTGTGTATACTATTATATCCAAACATTTACCAGAAGTCATATGGCATAACGTACCTACTACATTGTATTACGATATCACCAGACCGACGATGGTTCGTGCACTATACCGCTCAGTTCACCCACTAATAATTTCCGCTATGGTATTATGACGTAACGTCAAAAACCTTTTAGCTAATATGCTAGGAACCGATCCAACTAAATGTACACCGAATTACCGTCATGACTGCCATCAGTATAACTACATACAAATCGAGTTTCGTACGACAATCAACGTTCGATCCATTTACGTTGGAAAGTTCAATTTGTGTTCAATCTGGGCTCAGTTATCGCCGTCAATGGTTTATGGGCTAGGGCGTAGATATTTAAAAGCCGTCGGCAGTTACCCTAATAATAGGGCTAAACGGAAGGAGTGATTAATGGTGTAGACTGCGTAGTGCCGCGTAGCATGGCGTAGCCGCGTAGCTGCGTAGTCGCGTAGCACAGCGTAGGCGGTGCATAGTTTGTTAAACATGGCACGGGTATGGGTAAGACGGGTAAGGTAAGTATTTAGATTATTGATGTTACGTGATTGCCCTGTGCACGAACGTGTAATGAATATGAGAGGCTATTAGAGACTATAATTGTATGGTGTTCAGTGTTTTGAATTTTTCAGACTTTCTGTACATTTAAGCAGCACCTTAAATTATTACTGTTATTGTTAGTGTACATGGTCATTATGAGTTATATTTATTGAAAGTCTCTGTGGTGTAGTGGTTTAGCAGATCAGCTGGAAGCTGCAGGGTAGACCTTTTTTATGATAATGAATGACGCGATGAGCTAGTCGTTTACGTAATGTTAAGTGACACGGCCGCCCATAACAGTTGCATAAAGGTTCGCGTGACGCTATACTATGCACGTCATCCTGAGACATAAGCACAACCTAATATTCAGATTACTAGACTGTGAGATCAGATCATAAAGCCTCATTTGCCCAGTAATATCACACTACAATGCCCTTCAAACCGGAACACAGTAGTTCTTGCACACTACTGCTTGGCGGTAGAATAACTGGCAAAGCGGTGGTACCCTACCTAGACGAACTTTGCAGAAAAGCCCTACCACCTAATGACCTACGACAGGATGAGTATTTGTGCACAGAAAAAGTGTAAAATGCTCGTTTTGTGCCTGGGTATTGTGAAACTAAGGCGCTCGTAATTCCTGGGTCCCATAGGGTAACGTAATTATTTAGGATTCAGGACCTATCATATGTGATCATATTTAATTTATGAACTACTTACTCATTAGGTAATTTGAAAGTTATTTAATAAGGAATTCAAACACCATTTCTAGAGGTAATTCAAAAGCCATTTTGTGTGGAACTAGTTGACCCGTCCCGGCTTCGCTCGGGTTAATTAGTTTTACGTCCTAACCCTATTTATGGGTAAGAATGAAGCGAAAGGGAAAAAGATAGGGGAAAAGTATGAATGGATGGGACGGCAATAAAAGGGAAGCAGACGAAGCCTGCCTCTTTTACCTGCAACAGGGTGAGTATAAATAAATATGTTGTTTCTATTTATGTATCGATTAATAAAATCAAAATCAAAATCAAAATCAATTTTTTTTATTGCAAATAGGCTATTTTTAGGACTTTTACAAGTCAAAACTAGATGATGTATTAAAAATAATAAAAATTAAATTATTGTACATTCTAAGCAAGCATAATTAAACAAACTTACACAGTGCTTAATGTCAAAAATGTCAAAATATTATAATTATAACAAGCCCATTACAATACGAGTTTGAAAAAAGAAGTTCTCTTCCCCACATCAGGTGCAAGCAATCCGGCACAATGTAGAATTGAAAACTCCGAACTGTAGCTTCGATTACATCTGTAAAGAAGAAGCTACAAGAAACTTTACACTGTCATTTTTTGATACATTTTTTTAAAAATTTGTTTACAACACTTATAATTTGTTACAACATAATTAAACATACTACAAAGTAGGTAACTAGGTACATACATTACACACCAGTGTAAGAGGAATATTAGAAAGATCGAGATACAAAAATAAAAGTAGAAAATAAAAATTATAGGTAGGTATAGCCAATGACATGCAAAAGACACGGCACCTAAGATTTCATAACATTGAAGTGTAAGTGTAATACAATAAGTGTAATACAATCAACATTTTCAAAAAATATTCAATGTACAGATTTACCCCAATTACAGTTTTATTATATGTATAGATAATAAAAAAGAAATCTCTTACTGTTAAAAACATTGTGGCGATATTTAATGTCACAGGTACAATAAATTTATTTAAAGCAACAAGCTAAAAGCATAGAGAAACGTTGTTCTATTATTTTCTAACGTTCCGTTTTACATAACGACTACAAGTTACCCGCAGCGGTAAGCCTCAAACGCTCCCTAGACGTCCTACTGTATTATTGCTACGACACAACTCTAGTCAAATACCAACAATCCGAATAACCCTTAAAACTTTCCAGCTGTAAAGCGTAGCACTTTTCGTAGCATGTAGCACTTTTCGTAGCTCGTAGCATAGTTCGTAGACTTTACTGTACTCGTTATTGTATGCAAAGTTCGGCAGGAGTTACGCCGTGTCTACGGAATTTTCTGGGTTCTAGGGAATGCTAGAGCTGTATTCATGATCAGGTTACACGCGTCCGTTTTGATAGTAAAATAAATAAATAAAAAAGGTATTAAACCGACTTCAATTGCCTTAATACATAAATGATAATTATCATATTTACTCTGTTTTATTTATGTATCTACTTATATTTTTTCAGTAGTTTTGACTTAAAAACCAAACTACTTAACCGATTATGATAAAATTTAAAATATAGGACCACCCTTAAACATATATTTTATCGCAGCCTTTCTTTGTATTAGTAAAAAAGCTACCGGTGAATTATTATAAATACGTACAGAACTATTCAAATAATATTTTTTATGATAATAAATGACGTGACGAGCTGGTCGTTCACGTGATGTTAAGTGACACAACCGCCCATAATAGTTGCAGTATCACTCGCAAGTTTTTAAACAATAAAGTTTCGCGTGACACTGCACTGCGCACGTTATCCTGAGACATCATACAGTCTAGTAATCAGATTACTAGACTGTGTGATCAGGTCATAAGTCTCATTTGCCCAGTAATTTCACTAGTTACAGTGCCTTTTAAACCGAAACTCTTGTCCGGAGTGCTTGTACCTGCTTGGTGGCAGAATAACCGGCAAATCGGTGGTACCTACCTAGACGAACTTTGCAGTAAAGTCCTACCACCTAGTGAATTAGTAGGTCGGTTGTAGTATACAAGTAGTACAAGTATACGTAGGCCATGTCATCACTTACCATCAGTTGAGAAAGTGGTCAAATGTTGTGCCTATAAATTATAAAAAAAACCGAATAGGTACATATATAAAGTTCTCGTTAACATAAAAAAGACCCGAATTGAAAATATTTTCTTTCATTTCAAGTCGGTTGAAAATTTTATTGAACTCTCTAAGTGAAAAATTCTTTCCAAAGTCAGTGTTGGATATAACGTTTAAGGCCCGAAATGGCTAAATCTAAATACTTACTTTAAATAATACATATGTGTGCACATTTCATACAGCGCCATCTAGCTCCAAAATAAGAATAGCTTGTACTATGGGAAGCAGATAACTGATAGAATACTAAGATACTTTTCGTTTGTAAATACATACATATTATAGAATATAATCTATATATATCTATATAGAATAGAATACACCCAGATACAGAACAAACACTTATGTTCATCACACAAATGTTTGTCCCGGGTGAGAATCGAACCCACAACCTACAGTCCAGAAGGTAAAGCTACTACCAACTGTGCTATCAGGCCAGTCAAGCTTGCCTTCTGTTTATATTGTCTTGTATTTAACTAAGTGAATATTGTATCATGTGAAAGGTAATTATCTGATGTTGTTAACACTGTGCGTGATAACGAAGCCACGGTCGGTCAGCGGAAGGCTATCGCAGTCTTCATCCAATTACAATGTATACACTATTTCCATCAACAATGGCTTATTTTCAAATTGATATGATGGTAATTTATTACTCTCTATATAAGTTAAAGAGTTAGATAGAGAAACAAATTTTATAATATGTTTCACATCAACAGCCTGAAGACGTCCACTGCTGGACATAGGCCTCCCCCATATAACGCCACATTGGACGCTTATCATAAGGGGAGTTTGATATAATCACTACGCTTGGTAGGCGGCTCGGTGCTCGCAGTAGGTTTACCTGTACCGTGGATAACGCTGCCCATTCCCTGGATATTCCCTTAGGCGGCTCTTACGGCACACACGGGAAGAGATGGGGTGGTTCTATTTGCACACCGTCGGCACCACACGGTCATATTATTATTACATGTTTGATAATTTATTTATACTTGATGTTTGACAGCTGTGTGGTGTGGTGGTTGAGCAGGTAGGCTCATAAATAACCTAGAGGCAGCGGGTTCAATTCCCGCGACAGGACAAGTATTTGTGCAAAGGAAAAAAAGCGAAAATCTTTGTTCTGTGTTTGAACATTGTGGGACCATGGTTCCAAATAAAAAAAATGGTTAAATAAATAAACATAACACCTAACAATCACATGTCATCGATGGCGTTACTATTTATTTATTTTCTATAATTTATTGGTAGGGTAGCTCCCAACGGAAACCACAAAACGGAACCCATTCTTCAAAAATGGGCATCCAATCCCAAATGAGGTTTATCTGTAGTTGGATTAAGTTAAGATATGCAAAGAATTATACAATTATGCATTTAAGGCTTAAATCAAATAGGTATTCTATAAATACACAATCTCTCTGAAAATCAAAACGCAAAAGTGTTCCCGCGCCAATGCTTAAATATACAGATATATACCTCTCCAGCATAAAGTAGTCCACAAGCGGTTATTTCATTTTAATAACGAACATTAGCACCCATTAATAGCGTTATTAACCGATAATATGTAAGTTACATCACTTTCATTAGGCGCGGTCACATGCGATTGAAAGCAAAAACAAGGCATATGCCATATGAGCTTCTCGGTAGCGGTTACATATTTGAGCCGTTTGGTGTTGAGACCCTGGGTCCGTGGGGACCGAAAGCTCATCGCGTTTTCCAAAGTCTGTTGATTCTGTATGAAATATTTTGAGGTAATTGTAATTGATTTTGTCGTTTTTATCACAATAAATAAATAATAAATAAAATAAATAAAATATTACTGCGGTCCAGTAATAATTATATATTCATAGCTCCATCTCTCAGATATAGTTATAAATTAGTTATAAATTAGTTATAATTTACTAGGTAGTAACTTAGATCATACAGGTAGATTCGCATGCGTTTAGATTTGTATCGATAAAAATTAAAAATCGATTCTCTGGTCGGTCTCCTCACTACCGTCACAGCCCTTCCCTATAACGTCATTCTTTTTTCATGCGAGGTAGAAGACGCACGCGTCTCAAAATATTTCGTCGCAAATTATTTTATCATGTCGAAACGAAGAAAGGAAGAAAATCAAGAAAAACTTGAGAAAACGAAGAAATCAGCATCGTTGCGGCGTCGCGTCATTAGTAGGTATACCTACTCCGATTCAAATCAGGAACTGAGATCGAAAAAAAATGAAGGTCAGTACCTACATACCTTGTCATTTTCATAAGAATTCCTAAACTGATATAAGCATCTCGTAAGTCTGCGTGGAGGATTAACTGCGGGTTATCACGAAAGCCAGACAGGATGCTAAAAAACCTGGCGGTTGACTGCGGGTCATACGCGACGGTTATAATAAAAAGAGTATAATACACTTACTTACCTTGTCATTTTCATAAGTATTCCTAAACTCATATAAGCATCTTAAAAACCTGCCGGGAGGATTAACTGCGAGTTAATCACGAAGGCTAAAAAACCTGGAGGTTGACTGCGAGTCATACACGAAGGTTGTAATAAAAAGAGTATAATAATACCTTCTTTCCTTGTCATCTTCATAAGTATTCCTAAACTCATATAAGCATCTTTAAGTCTGCCGGGAGGATTAACTGCGGGTTAATCACGAAGGCTAAAAAACCTGGAGGTTGACTGCGAGTCACACACGAAGGTTGTAATAAAAAGAGTATAATATACCTTCTCACCTTGTCATTTTCATAAGTATTCCTATCCTAAACTCATATAAGCACCTTTAAGTCTGCCGGGAGGATTAACTGCGGGTTAATCACGAAGGCTAAAAAACCTGGAGGTTGACTGCGAGTCATACACGAAGGTTGTAACAAAAAATGAGCATAGAAGGCTATATCTGGCTTAGTTCAAGCGAGTTTATTACAATATTTTTCTACATTACTTGATAATAATTTATTTCCCCACCCACATTTTTTTTTCTGAAATATAAATCACTTTACCCGCATAGGTACTACCTACCTATATTTAGAAATTAAATCCCCAATTCATGTCGAGTCGGTAGACAATAATTGGATATAATACCCCTTGCATAATATAATGCATATAAGTGTGTATGAATCTACAGAGAGTAACCCCTATGCATTGACGTTAAATAGCGCTATCGTGCAACGGCTGATAAGTTCATAATTTGATTCGGAAATAAGTACCTACTTATGTTTAACGCTAGGAGTCTTGACCGAAGACGTCTGAATTTTTAGTGACAATCTTAATATCAAATCGACATATAGACCAACGTTGGTTTCCGTTTTTGAAAACGCTTCATGAAAGAAGTACCCAGAAGATACAATTGTAGTCTTTTAAAGGCACTGCAGCGGTCTCGCAGGAAATTTGAACTAGAAATAACGAGATCGAAGTAAGGCAAAGCCAAGCATATCAGCCATTTGTAACGATAGGTATGTCGACACTCAGCAGTGACTGGAATAAGGTCGAAGCTATCAAATCTCTGTGTAAGGGCTGTAGAACCCAAGTGGGCCTCAACCATTAATAATAGGACTGGACCAGTCCCCTCCTCGATACCCCTAGTCTCTGAATGTGGGAGGCAGGAATGTATAACCCTATCAGAAAGAGACCTACGCCCTAAGAGCTAGTAGAAATTTTAAGAAAGTATGCGTGTCAGAACTATTTACCCTCCTCCACAAGCGTCAAAGGTCAAAGCAGACAGCCAAATGCAGAGGTATTTCATACTGGTACCTGCAGGCAAGGCAGGTTACACTATTTCAAACCATCACTAAAAATAACTTTATACTAAATGGATACCGTATAATACATATTATTATAACTGACGTACCAATGAAGGCATACCGCCTTCACATATCCCGCCTTTGCCTTCTTTCCTTCTCAGAGCGGGAAAAGCTACATAAAACTTACAGTTATAATCTACTCGAAAATATTGGCTATATCTGCTTACAATAGGTTACTAATACACCACGTTGTGATACTTTAGTATCGCCTAATCAATTTTATCTAAGCTAAAAGCTAAAGGCGAAGCATAAAGCTAAAATTGAATAATTTTCCAGCGGCGAAAAGCTGCAACTAGATGTAACAGCGCAAGCCGAACAATGTGAAATGGCGGAATGCCAATGGATTACGCCCTCAAGGTTCCACAGTTCACACCTATTGCCTAAAGATTCATATTAAATTTTAAATCGATACTTATATCGAGTTTTATATTATTATTATTATTATACATTCCTAATTAATAATTTGGCGTAAAATGTAATAATTAAAGTACTTCATATAAAACATACAAAACAAAATCCCTAAGTCAAAACTTTACCGCCACCATCTTATAGGTCAATGTAACATGTCCCTTTGAAAGCACATGAAGCTGCAATTACTAGACGAATTTCAATGAAATCTGCCAAGTTATGCCTACCTGATGTTTTAATGAACAGCTAAGTACAGGTTGCAGAAAGCAACAAGGAAGCAATGTTTATGTATTTTGCGAATATTATTTTTTCGTATCGGTATTTTTAAAATAATCTAAAAACCATTAAATATCGTGAAGAAATATTTCAATATCTTGAAAAAGTGTGAACTTATATGATATAATCTTTGTGTATGATAGTGTGCTTTGTTGTTTGTTGTTCTGAAACAATTTTACCCCGAATGAAACTAGATGGTGTTGTACGCGCTTAAAATACTCAAGGTGTCGTGCAATGGACACGGGTATTATTATGGGAGATGGATGACTTACAACCTTATTTCGTTTTTGTTATTTCTGTGTCCACAGATTACAGAAAAAACAACTGATCTCTTAGTCGTTAAGTTGATGGTACTGTACTAACTTGAAAATTTATTAATAGTCTTTTTAGTTCGTTATTTTGTTGTGTACATAGTGTACTTATCATTTTATTAATTACACCATACACTGCATTAAAATTGCCTGCAACGAAGATCAAGCCACTGTTTACACTATTGAAGAGAAGAGAGATGATCCTAACCGTTAGGCAGAGTTAGGACGTAGAACTAATTAACCTGAGCGAGGCCGTCAACTTATATTTTAACGAATTTGTAAAAAATAACGAAAAATCAAGATGGTCAACCCCTAAAGGTACTGAATTAAGCGCCTTGCGCACGAGTATTTCAAATGATCGTTGTTAACAAAGTTCGGACAATCTAGTATAAATCCATAAATCCTTTTGCATCTCACGATAGAGACCGGATCTAGATCTAGTCTATGGTTATTTAAAAAAAAAAAAAAAACCCGTTGATGTGTTTACGATACATTGGCACTATTACTATTTTAATTGGCTATCTCCATTCCCATTGATACTTATGGGTTTAAAAAAAAAAAAAAAAAAATTTCGCGCAATCAGCTTGAATTTTAGTTCTCCATTCTTTGCAACCATGATTTGCTCAATTATGCTGGAAATACTGTTTAAGCAATAGTTGTAATTTTTTAAGATTCTGAGAGCACTTCAGTTTTTTATTTTTGGTTTTAATGGAAAATTGCAAATAAGGAGCATCGTAATATAACCTTTTAAATATCTATCACCCGACTACTTCTTTATAAATGGCCAAGAAAATCAGCGCCGATGAGTATCGCGCTTGCTAAAGAGCATTTAGAAATAGACCAAGCATCACTCACATACACGGATCCCTCAAACAGCCTTTGGCCTCTACTTCATGTTATTATTTATTTATAGTTATTATCCACGCAGTAATAATTTGTTCTTGGACAAAATTACAAAACTTGTCATCTTCAATGATTTGTGCAATGCTCACCATGTGTGCAAACCCTTTCTCTATTAAAGGTTAATGACAATAATATGATTGTGACTTCGCAAAATCTTAATATAAACTATAAATATTTGTATAATTATTATACCTTAAATAAATGTAACCGACTGTTACTCACGAATAGTGTGTCGATTTCTCGACCAGGTTTCGAGCATATCCGATGCTCTTCTTCAGGAGGCCAGTTCACGCAGCGAGATCGCGGCGGTGACATATATACATACATATTTATTTAAAATGAATCACACTCATGAAAATTTTAATACTAAAATTATCACACCTCATTAAAAATGTCAGCCTCAGGTCATAAGCAACCGATTCTGCTATTATTTCATGAAAAATCTAATATTTGAGCAGCCAAATGCTTGGAACATCACCTACTTTTCGGTACAGGCTTATAAATTTGACAGCCTAACTCATAAATGCCCTCACAGAATATGCCAAGGAACAAACCATTAGCCGATAAATAAAAGACGTTTTAGCAGCGAGTAGAATCAACGTGATTACATTCATCAGTGCCCACTGCCCACACGTGGGACTCGCTCAACGGGCGCGAAAACATAATCATGGCATTCCTGTAAATTGTACCCATAAAGTAGCTAGCTGGTTGGACACCAAACTTACAAGCTTATTAGCCAGTAAGTTTTATAGTGGTGCAATCATTGTCGAAATATTACTAGGCCATTACTAAAACCTATGGCTTACTAAAACTTATAATAATGTGCTATTTGTAAAAGATGATTATACATTATCTACTTTCTTTTTTATAACATTCTAAAATATTTTAAATTGATTACTTATACATGAAATATCGTCGTTTCATTTGTAATATACATATATTTTGAAATACTATTATTGGTGCCCGTGGCACTTACATTTTGCAGACGACACTCATTAACATAAAAGAATACTTGCTTATTTACCAAAAACTATTTGTCTCTGAACATCTACCTAGTAAATTATAACTAATTTATAACTAATTTATAACTATATCTGAGAGATGGAGCTATGAATATATAATAGATGATCAAACGAACTTCTCAAGCGAAGTTCGATCATTATTATATGAATAGCTCCATCCGAAGATATAGGAACCCTTCCCTCCACTACCCCATACATAAACAAAAGTTTTTGGATAATATCTCTAAAAGAATGGCGTTATAGGGAAGGGCTGTGACGGTAGTGAGGAGACCGACCAGAGAATCGATTTTTAATTTTTATTGATACAAATCTAAACGCATGCGAATCTACCTGTATGATCTAAGTTACTACCTAGTAAATTATAACTAATTTATAACTAATTTATAACTATATCTTCGGATAGAGCTATTCATATAATAATGATCGAACTTCGCTTGAGAAGTTCGTTTGATCATCTAATATTTGTTACTGAATTTTCCCAGAAACAACGTCCAATAAGACCGATACATTTCTGTGTATATCTTCATAAAATATGGAAAATATACCTGTTACATTTACGATGTGATCCCCGTCCAATATTTCAATCCACTTCAGCTGCGGCCAAACGATAATGAACTCCAGAACGAATGAAATATGGGTCAGAATAGGATTGGTTTTCCCAAATCCTCTCAGGTCAGTAGTACACGTAAAGCGGACGTCCCGGAGATCCGGCCACCAAAGGCTACAGTAAATCAATCCCACATTTTTACTCTCGCATCTCATATTTATTTAGACATTAGTGTGTGCCAGTGTTATGCTTATTTGGTGAGACTTCCGTAACATGATCCGTATGAGAGAAATCAGCACGATTTTCTCATCGTTTAGTTATTCATGACATGTGCCGCTTACGCGCGGTTTTTATTAATGTTTTATTCGAATCACATGGATGGTTAAGATACTTTTTATGGACGAGAAAATTCGGGTCAATGCTTAATGTATTGGATGAGTTATATCATACGAGTGCATAAAATGTTAGAATGATCGAACCGGTTTCGTTGACTAAATTATTTTTTGTTGGAAATATTGTCGTGTTTATTTTAGCGGCTGATTCCTTGAATTCAGTATCTAACATCATCATCCTCTTTGCCTTTTCCTATTTGTTATTGGGATCGGCTCCCAATCTAACCTGTAGTGGCAAGCTACCAGAATTACACCAGCGACTGCCATCTGACCTCGCAACCCATAAGGAACCAGTAACAGGGATGGTTAGATCAGGCGTCAGGTTCTATCAGGCGTCTGACTACTCGTAACAATTGCCATAGATGTTCTTATGACAAACGGGACCAACGGCTTAACGTGCTCTCCGAGGCACGGAGCGATGGCATCACAAACTGCACATAACTTACTAGATAAGTCATTGGTGCAGGGCCGAGGATCGAACCCGGTGTCGTAAGATTGCAAAGCGCACATGCTACCGCTCGGCCACCATCGCTCTTTGAATTCAGTATCTAACATTGTATCTACAGTACAATTATATTATTTGCCTAATTAGGGTACGCGCTGGTTAAAAGAAGTATGACGTCACGTAAAGAAATACATAACAGTGGAATAGCTACTCAGTGTTTCCTCTTGTTTTGTATTTGCACATTTCAAGTTTGATAACTAAATAAATTAATATGTGTGGACCAAAGAGAATATAACCGCTTAGTGTGGACATTTCACACAGCGCCATCTAGCCCCAAACTAAGCATAGCTCGTACTATGAGAACCAGATAACTGAGAGAAATACTTAGATACTTTTTTGTTTGTAAATACACACATAGAATATAATATAACACCCAGACACAGAACAAACATTTGTGTGATAAACATTGATATGTTTATCACACAAATGTTTGTCCTGGATGGGAATCGAATCCACGATCTATAGTTCAGAAGGCAGAGCTACTACCAACTGAGCTAACAGGCCAGTCAATAGAAAGAAAAAAATCACTAAATTGCTATTCTTCCACTACACTATGTTTATTAGCAAGAGAATACTTGTTTTCATACACGCACGCTAAACAGTTTCACTATTTACACACTGTCTGTGGTAACAGCACTAAGTTAGAGAACATGCTTGTTGTGATGTCCGACATTGAAATCGCATAAATTTGTCAACAAATGATTAATGCCTCAAGTTAGGGCTTATCGCTGACTGCAGGCGATGTTAGCTGCTGACCTCAACTATTAGTCAAGGCTAGTTTGCATTGATTCTAAAAATTTACGAATACGTACATCTTTTTTTTATGTTATCGAATGACGTGACAAGCTAGTCGTTCGCCTGGTGTTAAGCGACACGGCCTCCCATAACAGATTGCAGTATCACTCGGAACTCTAAATTAAGTTTCGCGTGACACTGCGCACTGCGCACGTCATCCTGAGACATCACACAGTCTAAAAAGTTGTCTAGACTGTGAGATCAGTTCGTAATGTCTCATTTGCCCAGTAATTTCACTAGTAATTTCTAATGTTTGCAAGTCGTTGCAAATACGTTTAAGTTTCAACACGACGGATAATTTTTACTACATAAAGGGGTAAATAGCGGTTAAAAAATATGACACAGAATTCACAAACATTCATAACACAAAACCAACTCATATACTTATAAAAAAATAATGTTTGGCTACTACATTTCCAAATTTACAGTTACCTGTAAATGGGCTTCCCGCCCGTGGCTTTTCCGGCCCGGAACCACAGCACCATGTAGACACGATCTTCGACCGCATCGGGCGTGACGTCACATGGCAGCGAAGCCTTCCGACCCAGCACTGCATCGACGTCGACTGTCGATACTGAAACAATAATTCAGCAATTATTTAAAAAGATAATTATATTAAAACCAACTGTATACAAAACTTGTCTACATAAGACCGTATTGCTCGTAGAACTGACAACCGATGGGGAAGAAAGGTTTTCGAGTGGCGATCACGAACCGGAAGACGCAGCATACGGCGGCACCCCACTTGGTGGACCGACGACCTGGTCAGAACTGTGGGGAGCCGATGCATGCAGGAGCCAAGCGCTCAAAGTGGCGCTCTATGAGGAGGCCCATTTTCAGCAGTGGACGTCTTCAGGCTGATGATGGCCGTATCAAGTTACTGGAATACGTTGCTACTAAAATTGTTTTTGTCAATAATAGTTGCGCCGATGTAAAACTTTACGTCATAGACAAATACAAAAATAAACGATGTTCATAGTTCAGTTTTTATCTACACCACTACTATAAAGAGGAAATATTTGTATTTTTGTGTGTATGTTTGTAATGAATAAACTCAAAAACTACTGTGCTGATTTCAAAAATTCTTTCACCATTGGAAAGTTACATTCACCCTGTGTAATATAGGCTACACCACTATACGTGCAAAGCCGGGGCGAGCCGCTAGTTCAAAATATGAGGACAGCAGTTTGACTTCTATCATGTGGGTAAGAGCACATAAATATAATAAGAGACACGCTGGAAACACGTTGATCGAAATATTTTTGTAGCGAATGGTTTATTTTTACTTAGTTACTGACTTGTCAAAAGCCGACGAATCGTAAACTCTACCAAAATCATGTTTTTAATACTAATTTGAAGCATTTTAAATAAATATGTATCCGACTGTTACTCACGAATAGTGTGTCGATTTCTCGACCAGGTTTCGAGCATATCCGATGCTCTTCCTCAGGATGAGTTCACGCAGCAAGATCGCGGCGGTGACTGCGGGCGGCCGCCCGCTCCGCCCGGCGCGAGCGCCGAGGGGTCACGGGAGGGGACCGGGGAAGCACCGACGTTAGTGAAGGCGGCTCTGTACCACTATCTCCGTGTACGTCATAGGTGTCATCGCACACTACACTAACCGTGTCACACTCTAGACTAACTGTTGCACCATACTCCGGAGTACCGCTCCTGAGAATTGGTTTCCACGCAGATGGCAGCAACCAACCACTGTCCCTGTTAAAATTGGGATGCCGACTGATCTCTATAGCCTCTCGTATTTTCCTAGGCACGAAAAACTTCTCCCTCGATAATACGGAGGCTTTGTCGAACCTGATGAAGTGGTTGGCGCCCGACAGATGAGCATGCTCGCTCAATGCTGAAGTCACCGTGTCCAAGTTCTTGATACTCCTTATGTGCTCGGTCAGTCTGACAGCGACATTCCGTCGCGTCTCACCAACATAACTTCTACCACAGTCGCAAGGTATTTTATACACACCCGGCACGTTTAAGGGATCCTTATCTTTTGGAGAACGCAGCAACGGAATGGACGGAATTTTGCCTTAAAAGCGGGTATTTCATGTGGCGGGGGGAGTATTTCCTGCAGTTGGATGGAGTAGCTATGGGGTCTCCGGTAGCTCCAGTGGTGGCTAACATCTTCATGGAGTGGTTTGAAGATGTGGCTCTGCGTAATGCGGCCGTTAAACCACGATACTGGTGGCGCTATGTGGATGACATCTTCGCTGTGATATCTAGAGATGAGCTGTCTCGGTTTGCGGATTTCTTGAACACGGTGCACCGCAATATCACCATCACTGTTGAGGAAGAAAGTGATGGTGTGTTGCCCTTCTTGGATGTGCGAATTGTCCGTGAGCGGGATGGCAGTCTCTCGCATTCGGTGTATCGTAAGCCGACTCATACGGATCGTTATTTGCGAGCTGATTCGCATCATCATCCGGCGCAATTGGCTTCAGTACCTAGGTCCTTGATCAACCGGGCCCTGAAATTGTGTGACCCTCAGTATATCAACGAGGAACTAGTACATTTGAGAAGGGTACTTGAAGATAATGGGTACTGTTGGAGGCAGTGCTCTCGTTTGATGAACCCTAGTGAGCGGCTACGTCCTCCTAGGGTGGAGCGTTCTCCAGTATATTTGCCGTTCGTGAGAGGAGTAACGGATAAGATTGGACATATCTTGCGGCGGAAGTATTGTATCAGAACCATCTTCCGGCCTCCGAGTCAATTGAAACAATTGTTGCGTTCTCCAAAAGATAAGGATCCCTTAAACGTGCCGGGTGTGTATAAAATACCTTGCGACTGTGGTAGAAGTTATGTTGGTGAGACGCGACGAAATGTCGCTGTCAGACTGACCGAGCACATAAGGAGTATCAAGAACTTGGACACGGTGACTTCAGCATTGAGCGAGCATGCTCATCTGTCGGGCGCCAACCACTTCATCAGGTTCGACAAAGCCTCCGTATTATCGAGGGAGAAGTTTTTCGTGCCTAGGAAAATACGAGAGGCTATAGAGATCAGTCGGCATCCCAATTTTAACAGGGACAGTGGTTGGTTGCTGCCATCTGCGTGGAAACCAATTCTCAGGAGCGGTACTCCGGAGTATGGTGCAACAGTTAGTCTGGAGTGTGACACGGTTAGTGTAGTGTGCGATGACACCTATGACGTACACGGAGATAGTGGTACAGAGCCGCCTTCATTAACGTCGGTGCTTCCCCGGTCCCCTCCCGTGACCCCTTGGCGCTCGCGCCGGGCGGAGCGGGCGGCCGCCCGCAGTCACCGCCGCGATCTTACTGCGTGAACTCATCCTGAGGAAGAGCATCGGATATGCTCGAAACCTGGTCGAGAAATCGACACACTATTCGTGAGTAACAGTCGGATACATATTTATTTAAAATGAATCACACTCATGAGAATTTTAATACTAAAATAATCTGAAGCACTCTAAAGTGCCACTCGCTTCTTCTAAATCTAATAGATCTATTAAAGTGCCGTCTTCGAAACTTGATAGAGCTTCAGCCCTAGATTTAGACCTAAAATTGGGTCTTAAAATTCCTTTAATCTGCTGACATAGTTACTTTCATAACCGTAAATTATAACCGCACCTGCTTAAAACGTTATGAGTTTTATTAGACAACATTATGATGTAGTGCGGGTATTTACCTAAACCTTTAATCGCAAGGGGATCGTATTCAAGGCTGAGCCCGTTCATATTTCTTACATTATACCATATAACTTAGCAGTTTAACAAACAACTCTAAATTTATATCGTATAAGGTTACTGTTATCTGCTATATATGCGCGCTATATAACTTAGCGCGGTTATAACATGTTATAACACTGTAGTAAGTTTCTATGCGGCGTTTTGTAGACCCTGAGGCACTATAATGATGTCTTAATCCTTGTAAATTACTGGAATAATTTTGAAGGATGCAAGGTTTGTAGTATATCTGGCAGGTACGATAATACTTTTCAGTATAAGTGAGTATAACAAGAAAAAACTACTATGCAGCGAAATACAGTCACAGCGATTGTTATGATAATAAAAAATTTAGGATAGATGTTGTCTCTAATGTATTTATGCCCATTTTAGTATAAAAAAGAGGTAGCGGTGGGTAGTTTGAGTAAAAGTGATGGATGAAAGGTTTCTAATTAATCAGTTCCCCATATTGTTATTGAATAGAGTCTTCTACTCATTTTCAAAAACAGTTTTAAACTGATAAGAATCGTCATAAATATATGCATAAAATATTATTTCCTGGAATTAAAGTCGTTAAGCCTCATTATTTTCGTTTTTTTTTAAATTTTTATTTTCAATATCGCCAAAAATGCGCGAAATCCAAGGTGGCCATTTTGTGATATCATAAGTAAGTAAACAAGGAAGCTTTCAAGTGATCATTCAAATCAAAGTTTTTGGTGTCTCACGAAATGTGATTTGTTTATTTTTCGTTGTTATTTGTTTTTGATTTGAAACTCGGGTCTGGTACTACCATTTATTTTAACACCATCTGTAGGTAACGTTCATGAGACTGAGCTGAGAACAGCCAGTATGTTGACTTTGACAATCAAATCGCATGAAATTGACGGTAAAGTGTGCTTAATTAGATCGTCCCGCGCTGTGCAATTGTGCATAGGCGTTTACGGGTCACGTGATATGTAGTTCAAATTGAGATTTTAATTAATTAATTATAAATATTAACGAGTCATAAATGATAATAATAAAATATCAAAAAAATATTTTTTGACCTAAACTTTTTTTTTTATAAAATAGCATTAGACCATAATTTGGTTTACAGTGTAAGACCCTATTTATTTATAACCAGAATACGACAATAATTAAGATTGCTTAATTATTATCATATCATATTATTAACTTTTATCACTATTGAGTGATCAAACACTATAATTATACATCAGCAGAAAAATACGAACCAAATAGGCATATAGCAACACGTAACGAATTCACATAAGTTCTGCCTTTTTGAATCGTCGGCAAAATCATCCCCCATTCCTTGCAGGGCAAACTCCGCTTAAGCATAATCGAGAACAAAAAATGCCTAAGTGAATAACGTTGTTATACTGTACTTACACCGTTATGATTCCTGACTTTCCTTCTAAGCGACTATGAATATAAATAAACGCAATATTAAAACCATTTCCACACCGCGAGAAGTAATCCTCTTTTCTTTAAGGGAGAACTGTCACCGTTTCAGGGCAAGTAATGTACACCATCAGTCATACTTAGGAGGTATTTTCAATTTACCCGCGAAGACTGGTCTAATAAAGACGGATTGTTCTGGTCTCACTGCGGTGGTCATGTATCAATTTAGTCTTATCCTGGAGGAAATGTATTGTAGTTATAACTTAGGTTTCTGGGGATTGTTAAAAAAGTTTGTGGACCAAATCCTAGAAAGCTATTCTAGTTTACTATACGTCTCGTCTGTAGTGGTCTAATCCCAACCATATTTTTTTATCTTGCTTGTTTTCATGGTCTTTGTTAGCCGCTTCGCGACCCTTGAACTGGCAATGCTGTGTTCGCGATATTAAGTATTATAAGCCGGATTTAAGTAAAGTTAGAAACAGCTAAACACGTGGTATTTTTTTGGTAATTTATAGGCATAGCATTTGACCACTGTGTCACATGATGGTAAGTGATGACGCGGCCCACGGTAGTGCATGCTTGCCTAGAAGATACCTGTTCACTCTTGACTTGAAGACACCCAGGCTATAGTTAGTTGAAAGGTATTCCACTCATTTGCATTCCCACAGGATGACGATGAAAAGAACACAGGTCAACGACCTGCTCCTATCAATGGCCTGCTCTTGTTTACTTATTCGTCACAAAAGCAAGTTCAATTAATTTGAGTAAAGTAACTTTTAAATTAACGGAATATTGCGTTGCCCATTAAAAAAATTATAGTGGTTGCTCTACATATAACAAAAGGCTATTTTCATAGCCACAACTCAAAAAGAGAACAAATATCTGTTTTTGTTTGGGTTGACAGTGAAAGTTAAGCATATTCGTCTGTGTACAAATACATTAGAATGGTTACATGTTATGCTATGTAACATCACTTTCGACTCAAAGTCATATAAAGAACATCGAAAAATTTGTTATCGTAAGCTGCGTTAACTGTTTGTATCACAAAATATGGAATAGGTTCCATAGTTTCTATTTTGTAGAAGTAACAATCGTCCACTACTCCAGTAAAATGAAGTTCATTAAAGATTAAGTGGTATGTGTCATGGTAGAGCTATAACCGCAAAGATTGTGAAGAAAGATAGAAATTAAATATAAACTCGATAAGATGTGAGGGGTGTTTTAAAGGATGTCGCTCTGAAAACGTATAAAAAACCATAAAGAAAAGTAAGTGATTCATATTTATTTAGGCCGCTTAACTAGTTCAAAAAGTGATGGATTCCAACCTTGTAGTAATTGGGCTTAGCTCATTCAAGTTACGCGCCAAAAAAGCTGCAAAACACGCGCGCACAAAATTACGATGTACTTTAAAACACATAGTTCTAGGTTTTTTCCAAAACATTTGACAATTTTAGTTCCCCAATGGCCGTCACAGTATTTTTTTGGCTGTCTTAAGAGGGTTATAATCACCATGGTTAGCAGACGTCTTGGTGAGATCGTAATGCAGACAGAGGAGAATGCTCCTGACCATCCCCTGTATTTATTAAAAAAGACGACCTCGTTTAAATTCACAGTTACGCCAAATACTAACACAAATTTAATATATTCTACGCTGCTAGTCAGGTAGGTTGGAAATCACCTGCGAAGGCCCTTGTATCCCTCCCTCACCTTCATCCGCCCTAACCTTTGATCAATTCTTGCTGACTTCGAAACGTCGAGCATTGAGACCGGTAGGCGATTTCTCGAAATAAAAAAACACCCACGCTCCCCAGTTACAAAGTAGGTGTATTACAGAAAAGGGTGACGCAATGTTCTAGACCTTAAGGTTCGCCGATTACGTAAAAAAACGTGATTATATTTCATTTTTTAGTTTGAAAATGCGTACAGCTGACTATTATAAAAGCTTTTATTACCATATTCTGCTTAATTATGTTTCACTGTTTAGAAAGTGTTTATGGTTACAAATATTAATTACTAGCGGCTCGCCCCGGCTTCGCACGTGTAGTGGTGTAGTCTGTGTTACTCAGGGTGAATGTAGCATTCCAATGGTGAAAGAATTTTTGAAATCGGCACAGTAGTTTTTGAGTTTATTCATTACAAACATACACACAAAAATACAATTTTTTTTATGTAAATGAATGACGTGACGAGCTAGTCGTTTGCCTGATGTTAAGCGTCACGGCTGCCCATAACAGATTGCAGTATCACTCGGAACTTTAAATTAATATAGTTTTGCGTAACACTGCACTGCGCACGTCATCCTGGAGACTTCACACAGTAAAGTAATAAAATTACTAGACTGTGTGATCAGATCATAAAGTCTCATTTGCCCAGTAATTTCACTAGCTACAATGCCCTTCAAACCAAATCTTTCCTCTTTATAATAGTGGTGTAGACGAATGTCATCATTTCGCTTATATTGTGTTGGCGAAAAACTCGCTCATCATGTCATTCGTTTACATGAATAAATATTTGACAAACCAATTTCGAAAAGGGATTTAATAATAATGATAATATGATGGCTGACATTAATGAGACTTTTCTTTTGATTTAATAACAATTTAATGCCCGGTCGACCAACCGTGAAAACGGTTTTCCTGAAGATGAGATCCTGAGTAACTGGGTACCTAACAGAAGACAGATAATAAATAAAGGTAATGGACACTAAATATTTTCCTTTTAAATAAACTGAAAAATAGATTTGCATGCTTAATTCTAACTCCTCGTTCATTCATAATTAAGTGAAGTTCTATCACATTTATGTAAACGGTTGCAGTTGAAGCATTTTTTCTCTATTTAAAAAAAAATCCTTTACTTTTCCTCATCATTGTCACTGTCAGTGATGATAATAACGAAACCATTGTTTGCAAAATTATATAAGATCACAAAGCTTACCTACGCAGTAATAAGGCTTAGAGAATTGCTTGATTATTAGATGTGTTTTAATTATATTTAGACGTTGAAATACTTACAAGCATTTTTAGCAAAAATAGCAAGTTGTGCGGCCGATATATTAACCCACGGCCACGTTCGGCTGTTTTACGTCACTCCACACATCGGTAAGTTGTAAATGATAAAGATATTAGCAAACATTAATTAGACATACCTTTTCATTCATAAATAAAAACGATTTGTTGTATATTAGTTGTTCTATGTAGTTGCATATATTTTATTTTTCTGTCTATTCTATATTTAATTGTCGGCGCCAACGGAAGCCAATAGAAAAAGCAGCAATAGTTGGAACAACGCATTAGGAAAGATTTTTGATAACATTTTTTATTTGTTTATATTTGCAGATTTTTCATCTTTAGTTCTTTCTTGAATCATAGCACGTAACTGAAAGTTAATTTTATCAAATTTTATTCACTGTCTTATACCTATATTGTGCGCTAACCGTGTAATCTTCCTCGCTTTGTCCCCGTATATCATTGTAGTGCACGTAAGTAATCTAAGGATTAAAGCATCGTATGGGGGTAATTAATTACTACAATGTTAGACTGATTGGATTTTCATAAACCATAGGTGTATGTGATATTGTATAGACTATTATTTTTATCTTTTATAATATAGTAAAAGTAAATCTTAAGATAAATAGTAATATAGCACGCGCCATTGAGAAAGTGATTTTAACGAAAGATACATAGTGTTTTTTCCCACTTTCACCACTATTTCGGGAATGTAGTAAGAGTGAGACAGCACTAGAAATCTATGTCTTCTTATTACAAAAATGAACTATAACCATACCAAATTTCAGCGAAATCCGTTCAGTGGTTTCAGCGTGATCCGTGTTCAAAGGGAGAGACGGACAGACGGACAGTCAAACAAACAGAAAAAAAAATTGAAAAAAATTGTTTCTACGTCTATATCGATAAAGAAGTGTAATACAATCAAAATTTTCAAAAAATATTCTATGTACTGATTTATCCCCATTACAGTTTTATTATTTGTAAGTATAGATAACAACAGTTTTATCACAGAGCAGGAAATCAAAATTATGCTCGCGCCCCGATAGAATCGTATTTCTCAATACTTTTCATGCAATTCAAGCGTGTCACGTTTTAAATTAAACCTTAGGTTTACCTGTACAGATGATATAAAATGCATCCAGTCTTGTCATTAGTGTTAGCGCTCGGCACTTAATTTTATTGCCCGGCACAGTGTTATAACTTTCGCCTCTATCAGGACGCGAGCTTAATTTGTTTTTCCTGATACTTAAATAAACATAACCTTGGAAACTCAATTATATGCCAAACACATTTTTATGACAAAGAAATTGATCCAACTGTAAAAAACGCCATTGTTCCAAATATAAAAATACATGAAAACACACTAACATCGTATCCGTACTTTATCTCATCGCCTCATGTATATCTCCCTAACACGCTTAAGTGTACTAAAAAGACGCTAAACCAAGTGAAGGGAAGCTGTGGAAAGCTCTTATGTCTCTCGTCCTCTCAATATATCATATTTTTTTCCGGAGCTAGAAGATATATGAGCGTGGTTTCGCGCGTGACAGGCTTCCAGGGGTAATATTAATAAAATTATTGTGAAGACATGTCGAGACTCTGACCCACACTCGTATTGCACATTTGTTAGCGGTACACCACGTATGCAGGTAACCGTAGTTACTAGGACTTGTAAAACCATTCATACAAAATTTACGTACGTGTGAACTGTTTGGTATAAGCAAGATGCTAAAATTGGGTCGTTGGTTGAATTTACTCTCATAGGAATATCTCCTCTGCGGAGTCATTAAAATTTTGTTGGAGTATACTTACGTATTCCAATCCTCAAAAAACCCAGATAAACAAAATGATTTAAACCACACACAAAGAATATGGTATTAATGGTCGGTGAAAGAAGGGAGATGGAGGAATAAGATCGTGTAATTCCTTTGCACACTCTCTAAAATGCAGTCTATAAAAAACCGATAAACTGACCCTATGACTTGACGAGATTATTATTTCATCGAATGTTAAACATTGCAGTTATTAACACTAGTTGTGAAATCTTCCAAAAATCCCCACACTTCGCTCGCAGCATGGTCGGTGGGGATTTGTCAAAGAAGAAGAAGAAGAATGGCCATTGGTTTCTTGTAGCACAGTCGGCAGAATGGACATAAAATACCAAAATCTCTACATGCTGTTATCCTTGGTGAGGATTTTTGGAATCTATCTGTTTCAGAAATGTTCCTATGAATATTAGTTCAAAGTGATCCTTATAAGATGGTTATGGTGTGGTGATGATTGAAATAGTTTTAGCCATTTGGGGTCATAGCCATAAAAATAAACAGATAGGGTAACAAATATATATTTTTTTAGGGATGCTCATGTAATAACACTCATAGGGATACCTATTACTCCAGTTCCAACAATACTTCATGGTACCAGGTATCTGAATAATAACTCGCACTTTACTGCATTCGAGCTCCACTAGTAGTGATTTACACACTGCAGCTTGTTTACGATCCGCTTCAGTAGTGTATTATTGGGCATTCTACCCCACCACACGTTCGCTACTCTCACTTCCGTTCGCTTCGCTCACGGTGGGGTAGAATTCCCAATCGTATTTTTGAATATGATTATCGCGTTTCCGATGTTGGCGAACATCTCTATTCAGTGTTCCAATGTTGGCGAACATATCTATTCAGTGTTCCGATGTTGGCGAACATCTCTATGCAGTGAAACAATTTGCTTGCAAAACCAATACGCAAAACAACATTAGTTACTTACCTACGTTTATGCTGCCAATGGGCTACGTTTGCGATGCAGTTGTCGTGTGCACCTGATAATGATAAGCGTTCATAATATGACATAATGTCTAACTCGCAAATAGAACAGACATCCATCGTTCTGTTTACAATACCTACGTTATAGACGGCGTTGAATGCACTATGTTGTTTCTCTAGAATGTAGGTATCATTTGTCAATGGTAAAAAATGCAAATTAAATATCATGTCTAAACAAGTCTGTAGATATTTTTTATAAAATTTGTGTTCGGTGTCGCGAGATATTCAAAGTTAGTTTGAACATAAGAACTAACATACGCATCTTGAGGCAACCTGTATTTTTACATTTAAATAATAAATTGCAGTTAAATTAATGGAGTTTCCTGTGCCCAAGCATTCTCGATATGCGGCTGAAAACATACGTTTAAATAGTTTCAATAGCTGGCCTGTTGGCTTAGCTCAAAAACCACAAGATATGGCAGATGCTGGATTTTTTTACACTGGAGAAGGCGACAAAGTGATATGTTATTTCTGTGGTGCAGGACTGAAAGATTGGAGTCCCGAAGATTTGCCTTTACCAGAGCATTCTCGCTGGTTCCCAACTTGTCCTTTTGTTTTACTTGTAAAAGGAAAAGATTTCGTCGCAAATATTCGTAAAAATACGTGTGAAGAGAAAAAAAAGAAGCAGTCTGGAGAATATTTGAACAGAAGAAAAATAAGTGAGAGTGAATGTAATATAAAAAATGCAAGTGCAGATTATATGCCTACTGGAATGTATTGTAAGATCTGTTTGGAAGAAGACCTGAATATATGTTTTATACCATGTGGTCACGCAGTTAGCTGTAGTAAATGTGTTCTCTCATTAAAAAATAAATGCCCGATGTGTAGGCTTTCTTTTTTTAAGATAGTCAAATTGTACTTCTAACTTTTATTAATAGTTTAATTTTCCTTTATTATTGTGTGATATTTTAATTACTTAAGTATTTAAATTAAAGAACTTAGAACAGTTTAGATTGTTTTTATGCATTACCTACCTACCGATAAACATAAGAAATAAATAATATTATACATTATAGTGAAAGCCTTAATTAAAACATAAGTAAGTAAGGTGATTTGAACCAGTTTTTACTGTATTTCTGCTGAATTAGTATAAACATAATATTATATTCTTGGTTTATAAAACATTCTCTATATTGTACTTATTATCGTTTTTGGCTCAGATTCCTCTTTAGTTTTTTACTTTTCGAGACCCTTTTGGCTCAAGGATACCTAATCGTAAAATTAGACCAGCTTGGCTCGTATCCTCCTCGAAATAATAAAAAACAAGTTTTAAATAATTTTATTTATTTTTTCTTTATTCGAGACCCTTTTGGCTCAAGGATACCTAATCGTAAAATTAGACCAGCTTGGCTCGTATCCTCCTCGAAATAATAAAAAACAAGTTTTAAATAATTTTATTTATTTTTTCTTTATTCGATACCAGATTGGCTCAAGGATACCTAATTGTAAATTAGACCAGGTTGGCTCGTATCCTCATCGAAATATTAAGAAACAAAATAAATAATTTCACTACTTTTTTTCCCTTTACTCGATACCAGCTTGGCTCAAGGATACCTAACTATGAATTAGACCCGGTTGGCTCGTATCCTCATCGAGAACGGAACAAAAAGTCGTGAAAAATAATTTGTTATTTTTTTACTTCAAATTTGAGACCCCAATCGGCTCGAAGACACCTAAATTACTGCTTTCATTTAGACCAGCTTGGCTCGTACCCTTCACGAAATAAGCCACAAAAATATTTTGCGTTTTATATTCGTGGCCAGATTGGCTCAAAGGCACCTAAATTAGGACTGTAATTTAGACATGGTTTGTTCGTGTCTTCCTCAAAATCCAAAGTAAAAAAATACTCTTTATTGCTTGTGAGAAATTTGAAGCAAACACGTAATAAAAATTAGACAATGTTTTCTATGCTAAATATTAATGCATACGAAAATGTATTTTATAGAATTTTATTTACTGTTTATTATTTATTTAATTCTTGCACTTGCACCAAACATCTACAAAGTTGACATAATGCTAACAGCATTTTAAACCAGTCAACTAAAAGTGCAGAAAGTAGATTAGGCGTACACAAAATGAAATGAGCAAATTGTTGACCATGCAAAATAAATAAGAAAAACTAAGGCATCAATCTCATTTTTGTTTAAAAATGACATTTGTTATATATTATTTTATATTATTTCTTATTAAATTCTTACTTATCAGTATGTACAAATAAATTAATTGAAATTGAAATATTTATTGTCATATTACAAAGAACTTTTCGTTTATTGAAGAATATTTTAAAATATCACACACATAACTTTAAAGTAAAATTACCCAAATTGTGCAAAATAGAACCAATGGTGTTAATTTTATTGAATAAGGTATTCATGACCTAGTATTTATAGGTATATATTGGCGAAATTTACAAAATAATTACAAATATTACCGACCTGAAGAATATCAAGCACTTACCATAACCGGTGGATTATTCGTGCACAAAACATGTTTTTTTTATCATTTTAACAAACACTTTTATTTATCAATTTCATTAAATTAAACTTGATTATATAATCTGCCACATTTTTTCTCACGAACACTACACGATCACATTATGATTTATGACACTACGATATTATTGTTGCTACCTACGTGCATTGCATTTGCATGTGCGCGTCACGTAAGCCCTAGTACAGTCAAGTACAAAATCAAGTTGTTGACGTTCTTGGTTGTTGGTTCTTGTTGGTATTTAACTTATTGGTTACCTACATTACTTTAACAACCTTATTATTATATCTTATGACCTAGCATATACCTACATACCGTAGGGATGCGATAGATGATGGAGGCGAGCAGCCGCTCAAAGTGGCGCTCTGTGGGGGAGGCCTATATTCAGCAGTGGATGTATTTAGGCAGTTGATGATGACCTTACATCATAGTTCAAAATTGACAGACAAGTGATATCACTTATTATTTTAAGTAGGTACCTATGTATTAATATCGTAACTTATGAATTACAAGAAAAATCGTGTATTATTCATTACTAAGGCGAATTTATAAATGAAGAGTATTAGATTTTTACATCATACACAATTATACGTATAAAACATAGGTAACCTACGTAATTCGGTATTCCTCAAATCATAGAGATACCTAAATATTGTGCATGCTAATAGGTCCTACAATTCGTATAGAACTTGTTATTTAAAACATTACTTAAGTGAATTCACAAAAAACATCTGAAAGCTTATTTTTCCACACGACTGTACAAACACACACTACTGCTGTTAAAGTTGCTTGTCAAGCATTTTAAAGGGCTTTGTACAGTCAACTGAATCTATTGTTATAGCAATTTGAAATATTGAAATAAGTCTTTATAATTCCATAAGTGTAGGTAGGTACAAGTACCTACTTGAAATTGGGTACCATTTGGTAACATTTGAGTAACATTTGGGTATGTTTGGGTGGGTTTGGGTAATACCTTTTTTATTTGATTCACAACGCTCTATAAAGTATAATACATAATATAATTAACATATTCGAATATGCTGTCTCAAACTGGTCCGCTTTTAGCATACATGTATATAGAAGTTTTATTACATAATGCTTTTAGGATTAGCACCATTATTGTAACGTCGATGATTTTGTGCCAGACTGTACATCTGTACTTTACGTATTTATAGCACACTAGCAACGTTTTTGCAGAATGCTTATTAAATCATTTTATAGTTTCTCACCAACAAAGATCGTTTCAGATAACACAAAGCATATTCCGTGAAGTACAAAGTAATGCCGCCAGTTTAGATCTAAAACGTAATATGTACTAAATTAATTGATTCATATAATGACAAATTATGGGGTATTTTATGATTTATATTAGCTCGAATTAGAGAAATGATGACACGAATGCTACTGGTATAAACCCAAAACGTAATATGTACACAATTGTGTATTTTTATTAAATAATGACAGAATATGTTATTATTACGATTAATTTTTGTTCGAATTAGGGAAATGCTGACATTATAGATTTTTATGTTTAAAACGGCCTGTTTTCGCCACAAATCGCTACATTTAATTACATTGTCATATCAGTGACAAGTGCCTTCGGAGTTCCACAGCTGTTCTACATTTCTACTTAAAATGTTAGTAAGTGATAAAATATAATTTCAGTAATTAAATTAATTACTGAATAATTTTATTTTTATTTAATGTGTTATTCTCTTCTCAGGTCTGATTCCGAGTACGATAGCGCCCCCTCGCCACTGCCAGTGCCTACGCCCACGCCACCACAGCCGAAAAAGAAGGCCGCGAAGCGGAAATCTGCACTCAACGCGGCTGGCTCTGCTGGCTACAATCTGACCGCACCGTCGTTGGCACCACCGTCAACCAGCAGCGCTACTGCTACGGTTCACTCATCCAAGTAAGTTTCACAACATAATTGCATTTTATCAACAAATTCTTCTTAGTAGTGCAAATAAAGGTACCTACTTTAATTAGTGTATATTACCAACTTTTTCTACTATTAAAATAAACATTCATCACTCATTCACAACATTAAACTAGTAACAAACCTAAGCCTTAAAAAATATAAAAGTACCTACTTTATTATCGAAAGTAATAGAAACATTTTCAATGTTTTATCGTGTTGTTAAATATTACCTTTATGTTACAGCATACGCAAACGGAAGGCTGACATCTTTGCCATACTGAAAGCCGAAGAACGTTTAAACAGCGCGGCACCACCACCGAGTTCGGCCAACACGTCCAGCTTCACTGCGCGCGTCTCTAACGGTCAGGTTAAGCGTAGCGTCACCCTTGACGGGAATTTTTTTATAGACCTAAAGATCTATAACACTGCCGACTGGGTGGCAAACAAGCCTGAGGAGCGTTACAAAAAAGCGTTATCAAGTATAAAGCTTGCAACAGACGTTGACTCTCCCGAATGGGAGGCGGTTCAACGTTTTATAGGGCTCGCTTTTACGCGTTTTGAGAAGAGCGAGCCTGTATTTTACAAAAATACAAAATGAGCGTTAGGAAATATACTATTTTTGTTTTGTAACGCTCCTTTGAAAATAAGCCTTATCGTGTATGTTACATGTTAAACTTTATTCGATTATTTTAGATAGAATCCATCTAAATATTAGAAGAGGAAGGTCTTTGTCCAACAGTGCAACTATCTAGATTGTAACTTTATCTTTCATTTTAGATAAAACATTAGTTTAGTTTGGTTGGTTTTAAACACTAAATATATATCAGATACTTACACTTTTAACCTACATATTATAAAAGAAGATTAATTTCAGTAGTACCTAAATTTCAGTAGTATTGTTTTCAAAATGCCTTACTGCACGCTATGTGCAATATCAGTAAAAAATACATCCTGGGTAGGACATTTACGTAGTGATAAGCACAAACAAAATGATAGCAGCGTGACTCATCACGATGGTGTGGATATAGTCTCGTCAGCATTTCGGTCTCGCATAGCTACGTACAGAATTACTGCACCTGACGAACAAAGCTCGATAGAAGCGTTTTTCGATTCTATTAGTAAAAAAATAAAGTCTCTATTAAATGAATCATTAAAAAAACACACGTGCTTAAAAGTAAACTTTGAACTTTATTCAATGTTTTTAATGATAAAAGATAATAAACAAGAAATGAAATCATTCGGAACTAAAAACGCTGTTTTGTATTGCAATTACGATTTTGATTCATTATGTGATGACATATTGAGCAAATTAAAAAATAAGATCGAAGAATTTACGGAGCGTGATAGTGGTTGGACGTTATTGAATCACTCGCATTTAGAGATAAATGTTAATAAGTATCAACCGTTGGGCGGATCGACCTTTATAGACTTGCCTAAAAATATAAAAAATAAAAAGGCTTGTCTTAATATACACAACTCTGATGAGTTTTGTTTTATGTGGTGTGTGACAGCGGCTTTATTTCCAACTACAACGCACCCTGAAAGAACGTCATCGTACCCAGATTTTCACACCAAATTCAATGTCGATAATATGCACTTTCCTGTAACTTTTGCTGATATTCAAGTGTTTGAAAAAAATAATCTAAACATAAAATTCATAGTCTATGGTTTAAAAAATAAAAAATACATTGTAGGTCCTGTGTATAAATCGAACGAAATTAATGAAAATGACAAAATCATACATTTGTTATTACTTGAAAATGATGTATCTTCTCACTACTGCTTAGTGAAAAATTTGTCACGGCTCGTAAGGGGACAAATCACAGGCCACCATGGCAAGATACATTTTTGTGATACTTGTTTAGTATTTTTCAATACAACCAACGAGCTTGATAATCATTCATGTGGGGGTATAGTAACGATTTTACCTGAGAAAGGTTCAGTAATCAGTTTCAAAAATTACAATCACAAGCAGGATATTCCTTTTGTAATTTATGCTGATTTTGAATCATTGTTAGAAAAATGTGACAAACATGTGGAGCAATCTAAATCACCAAATACATGCACTTTGCAACGTCACGTTCCTGTGGCTTTCGGCTATCATATTGTATGCTCTATTGATGAAAGTTATAATCGTTATGTGTCATACCGAGGCCCTGATTGCGTCGATAAATTTATCGAGTCTTTATATCAAGACGTTTCTGAAATCAATAAAATATTAAGTAAACATGTTCGTATGATTTTTAATGAACAGAACGCAACTGACTTTGCCAATGCAACTCACTGCCACATATGTGAGCATTTTCTTTATTCAGATAAAGTCAGAGATCACTGTCACATATCAGGTAAATATCGTGGTGCTGCACATAGCTATTGTAATTTACAATATCAATTGCGAAAGTTTGTTCCAATATTCTTTCACAATTTGTCTGGATATGACTGCCATTTATTCATAAAAAAACTAGGAGAAGCTCCGGGCCCCATAAAAATAATTCCTAAAACTAAGGAAAACTATATCTGTTTTACAAAGTTCATTCCGGTTTTAGAAGGAGAGTTTGTTCAACTTCGATTTGTAGACTCGCTCAAGTTTTTAGGTACAAGCTTAGAGAAGCTAGCAAAAACAATTAATAAGAACGAATTTAAACATATGAGTAATTATTTTCCAAATGAGGCTGAATTGCAGTTGTTAATGCGTAAAGGAATATACCCATATGAGTATATGGACGATTGGACACGATATAGTGAACAATCGCTTCCGTCCAAGGAATGTTTTTACAGCTCACTCACAAATGAAAATATATCAAAAGAAGATTATAGACATGCTCAATTGGTTTGGCATACATTCAATATAAACAATTTAGGTGAGTATACAGATTTATATTTAAAAACAGACGTACTTTTGTTGAGTGAAATATTTGAACATTTTAGACAAACATGCAAGATTCACTATCACCTGGATCCAGCTTTCTATGTCACTGCACCTAGCCTATCTTTTGACGCGATGCTTTTGAAAACGGGTGTTGAGTTAGAGCTTATTGATAATTTAGAAATAATAAAAATGATCCAAAACGCTATTAGAGGCGGCGTCTGTATGTGTGCACACAGGCATGTTTTAGCCAATAACCACTATTTAGCAAATTATGATGAATCTCAAACAGATTCCTATATTGCTTATATCGACTGTAATAATTTGTACGGATTTAGCATGTGCCAGCCGTTACCTATATCAGATTTTAGATTGTTGGAACAAACAGAAATTGATAATTTGAACGTATTAAACATCTCAAATGACGCTCAGTATGGATTCATCCTCGAGGTCGATTTGATCTACCCAGACAACTTGCATGACACACATAATGATCTACCATTTTGTCCAGAGAAATGTGTTCCTCCTGGAGGAAAGCATTCTAAACTTGTGCCCAACTTGAATGACAAATATTTCTATGTGATACATTATGTTCATTTGAAAACGTGTCTCAAACATGGTATTGTTTTAAAAAAAATACATAGGGTTATATCTTTCAGACAAACGCCATTTTTGAAAAAATACATTGATTTTAATACAGCCCTTCGACAAAAAGCCACGTCAACTTTTGAACAAGATTTTTTTAAATTACTTAACAACAGCATATTCGGTAAAACATTGGAAAACAATGAAAAAAGAGTCAATGTAAAGTTGGTAAATACGTGGAATGATGATAATAATGTAACCAAAAAGAAGTTAGGTGCAAAAAAATTAATTTCGAGTCCTAGTTTTCATAGTGCATCTATTTTCACGGAAAATTTAGTTGCTATACAGCTAAAACCGGATCGTGTCGTTTTAGACAAACCAATTTACATTGGGTTTACAGTTCTGGAATTATCTAAAAGTCACATGTATGACTTTCACTATTCAGTCATCCAACCTCATTACAAAAATCGTGTACAGATGTGCTATACAGATACAGATAGTTTCATTTACCACATAGAAACCAAAGATTTCTATAAAGATATTAATGAAATATTTTTAGAATATTTTGACACAAGTAATTTTGACCCTAAAAACAAATTTGGTTTGCCTGCTATAAATAAGAAAGTACCGGGTCTTTTTAAAGATGAAATGAGTGGAAAAATAATTTCTGAATTTGTAGGTCTTCGAGCAAAGCTGTACTGTGTCGAGACCGGAGAGTATACTATAAAAAAAGCTAAAGGCGTGAAGGGTTGTATAGTGCGTGATTTAGATGCTTCAGACTACAAAAAAACTTTATATAGTAATGATGTAGTTCGAAAAGTAAATGTTTTATTTAAATCCATAAAACACGAGATATACACTAGAACAGTAAATCAAAGTTGCATTGTCTAGCAATGACGATAAACGTTTAATTAGCAAAGATAAAATCCACACCACAGCGTGGGGGCATGCCTCAATATTAAATATAAAACGTAGTAATCTTTAAGTGCTTCGTTATGGTACCAGGTTGATGATTGAAGCTAAAAAAACTACTTTTAAAAATAAAACTTGTATTTTATGTAGACCGTAGCATGTAAACTTATGTGTGTTAGATAACTAAGAAGACTTAACTTTAAGAAGTAGAAGTTCTATTATTTGTACGTTTTAGTATTAGTTTTGTAAAATGAAGACATAAATAAAAACGATATGTGCTTAATATTTTATGTTTTTTATTTGATATATCCTATGGTCATTACAGTTATTTTTAAATAAAACCTAAATTATCACCTAGCACTTTGACAGTATAAAATACCTAATATGATACCAACCGTGAAATTTTAGCAATTGATTTAAATATAACTGGAATGATCTTCGTAATACATAATATAAGTAGGTACCTACCTTATTCTCAGAATAGATACAAGAGTAGATAAATCATTAATAGTTGCATAAAGTATGGTTAGAAACAAGTCGATTCCTGTTTGATAAAAAGTATCTAAGTACTTAAGTATATTTCCTTAACCATATTGTGTTCAATTTCATCATGTAAGCAGTTTGAGATCACCCGACACGCCTCTGTTTAAATGCGACATCGTTAAGATCAGCATTTTTATAGTAAGCAAGCTTAAAACAAGTACGGACTTGAATTATTAGTACCTAACAAGTCGATTCCTGTGAAAAGCGCCCGTCAATAGGTCAGCCCGTATAAAATTTCATCAAGTAAGCAATTTGATACAAGTAATATCACTGCGCTGATTCATTAAATCATAACCATTTGCAGAAGGTACTAGTCACTTTAACTTTTACATCACAATTAATCACAATTTATCTAATATTTCTATTTATTTTGAAACTGCAGAGTATCTACACGTTAATCTGAGTAAGTATTTAATATCTTGTATAAAATTATTATTTTAAAACGTTATTATGTTTATGATAATAATTATTTTTTATTTGATTACAGGAAAACAGTTATGGAATCCGAAACTGACCCAATGTGGGTGCAATGTGCTCAAGAACCCGTGACCTGGGAGGAATTAGAAAAATTAGGACAGGAGAGAAACGAACGTCATCGTCTTGAAGCTGCTAAGATTGTGGAAAAGCAAGGAAAGCCTTCCAAACGTAAAAATAAAGACTCCTTGTCATATATCATCAGCAAAGCGCCTAGGATTGGACACAGACTGATCAAAATACAAGTGCTTGACTATGATCAAAGATTACCGACCAATTACAGTGAAAGTGTTCGTCTTCAGTATGCTGTTGTAGATCCTATAGACGAAATAATGGACTTAACCGAAAATATTATTAACAAGATTTCAAAAAAATTGTCTGAAAGTTTAGTTTAATATAATAATTGTAAATAATGAACTGATTAAAATAAACTTTATTTATAATTGTGTTATTTAAGTATCAATAATGATTGTAAATAATTGAAATAAATTTTAATGTAATTAAATTGTGTAGTTTTATGGACCTACTTACTTTAAGTTATTTAAGTACCTCTCGATAATGATTGTAAATAATTAACCAATTGAAATAGTCCTTGAAAATAAATTTTGTGTAAATAATATTTTTTAGTTTTATTCTACAATAAGGAAAGGTTTAGTAATAAATAAACTATAGTTTAAATCCATCACAATATATTTATAAGACAAACTTAAATTAAATAACAATCCCAACAATTCATATATTATAAGTATGTTACTTACATAATATTGTTAGTATTATTATCATTAAACCATTTCTTAATAACTACTACATTTTTTAAAGCACAATTTTTTTTATGATAAATACAATTATACAGTGTAATATTGTTATCTTGACAGTATTACTTTACTTTACTATTACTATTACTATAAAATTGGATACCCATGAGTGACTGACTGACTGATGATTGACATAATTGATCTCAGCTCTCAGAAGTGGTCAGTCAAAACTGAGTATGAGGCTGTATAGTGATGGGTCATGTCACCCCAGGAAAAATCTGACATTACCAGAAAATCGTCTCTGAGATGGAACAGGTCAACGGATCTCGAAAACGACAAGAGATATGGGGGTCCAGTTTTAACTAATGTTGGAGTAGACCCTGGGATGTTTCCAGAGAAATGAAAAAAATGGGGGCCCCCGAACAAAAAACGGTGGCCCCCATACAAAATTGAAACGCTCATAATTCGGCAACGGTAAGAGGTATGTGGGTGGTGCTCGACCAAATGTCATAGAGGATGACGGGGGCTGTCAGATGGTTGTCATGAAAATCCAAGATGGCGGATTCAAAATGGCGGCCATTTTGAAAGTTGGTCCGATCGGAGTGATTTTTTGCATTGGGGGGTTTTCGGGGCCGCAGATTCGATATTTCAAAAAAAATTTTGGATTCCGCCATTTTTAAAGATGGCTGCCATACAAATTTTTTTTTTCATTTTTGACGCATTGTTTCTCGACACCTATGGAAAATTTTGAATGTCTTTGTTGTGTTTTGTGTCCAGATGATCGAGGTGTCTTCAAAAAAATTCGCGACCTGGTCTTCCGAACTTCGGTCACTCGGACGGTCAACGGCCTGGCCAAACCATAAAAGATAGATCATGTGCGTTTTAAGGAATGTCATAGCAAACCCTGGGACGATTTTGGAGATGTCAAAAAAAATTCAAAATGGCGGAAAAAAAAATCCGCCATACAAATTTTAACCATAAATGACGGCGAAACTATGACACTTTAGTATAAAGAGCTCGAACTAATATTAGTTGGAGGTCAGAGGGGAAGATTGCGAAAAATTTTTTTTTTCAAAATGGCGGAAATTTTGGCCGCGGCGGAAAAAAAAGTTTCACCGATCCGGATGAAAATCGATATCTGGGGGTCCCCAAGGATGATGATCAACATTCTGTAATCAAATTTTGACACATGTCAAAATTCAATGGGGCTGCCATACAAAGGTGCTTTTATTGAAATATCAACTTTGCTTTTTTGCGCCTCCGTTGCGAGTGATTTAGAAAAGTCGTTCCTGGGGATCAAGTATAGATATTATAAGGGTAAGAATGCAATATCAGTGAAATCAATTTTTTTCAAGATGGCGGCTGTAGACGTACCGACTCATAGTAAAAGTTGTCCGATCCGAATGAAAATCGATATCTGAAAATCCCACGGTACACTTGGTAGGAATGTGTAAAAACTTTTTTGATTCCGCCATTTTGAAATATTGCGAACATGCAATTTCACTTTTTTAGGATTTTTAATTCGCAAATAACACCGAAACTGTGAGACTTTTGTAGGGAGGGTTTGTTCTAATATTGTACAGTTTTGAGAGGGGCATACAGTGAAAAAGAATGTTTTTCAAAATGGCGGTCCATTGGTCCGCGTCCGAAAATAAAGAAGCTCCGATCGGGATGTAAATCGATATCTGGGGGCCCCAAAGGATGCTGATCAACATGGTTTGGTCAAATTTTGACATCTGTCATTTTTTAATATGGCCGCCGTATATACTATTATCAAAATTGCTGTTTTCCGTTTTATTGCCTATGGTACAGTTTTGGAAGGAGATAGTTGTAATTTTGACAGATGTCAGTGTGACAGATGTCAAACGTCAAAATTTTGACAGATGTCAAATTTTTTGATAGATGTCAAATGTCAATTTTTTTCCAACCTACCAAATGCAACGACGAGCGAAGCAAGCACCAAGTATACTGTAGTTTGGTATAAGTGGACGGTCACGACCAACACTTGCACCTGCACACTTGCACCGTGTGCGGGCCGCGTGCGGCCCGCGCACGGTGCAAGTGTGCCGCTTGCGACCTGCGCACTGTTCTAATACCGCTGTCAAGTGTAGACAGATGTCAGTTTGATTGATTTTAAATGTCAAACTTTTGACAGATGTCAATTGTCAAATTTTTTGACAGATGTCAAATTTATTGACAAATATCAAATGTCAATTTTTTGGACAGATGTCAAATGTCAATTTTTTTTCCAACCTACCAAATGCGGCGATGAGTGAGTTAGTTTATTGTCTCTCATTGGTATAATTGGACAGTCACAACTAACACTTGCACCTGCACACTTGCACCGTGTGCGGGCCGCGTGCGGCCCGCGCACGGTGAAAGTGTGCCGCTTGCAACCTGCGCACTGTTCTAATACCGCTGTCAAGTGTAAACAGATGTCAGTTTGATTGATGTCAAATGTCAAACTTTTGACAGATGTCAAATGTCAAATTTGATGACAGATGTCAAATTTATTGCCAATGTCAAATGTCAATTTTTTGGACAGATGTCAAACGTCAATTTTTTTTTCCAACCTACCAAATGCGGCGATGAGTGAGTTAGTTTATTGTCTCTCATTGGTATAATTGGACAGTCACAACTAACACTTGCACCTGCACACATGCACCGTGTGCGGGCCGCGTGCGGCCCGCGCACGGTGCAAGTGTGCCGCTTGCAACCTGCGCACTGTTCTAATACCGCTGTCAAGTGTAGACAGATGTCAGTTTGATTGATGTCAAATGTCAAACTTTTGACAGATGTCAATTGTCAAATTTTTTGACAGATGTCAAATTTATTGACAAATATCAAATGTCAATTTTTTTGACAGATGTCAAATGTCAATTTTTAGGACAGTTGTCAAATGTCAATTTTTGACAGGTGTCAAACGTCAAATTTTTTCCGACATACCCAATGCGACGACGAGCGAAGCGAGTTAGTTTATTGTAGTTTGGTATAAGTGGACGGTCACGATCAGCACTTGCACCGCGCACGGTGCATGTGTGCCGGTTGCATCCTACTCATGGTGCAAATGACGCTGTCAAGTCAAACAAAATGGCCGCCATGCAAAGTCACGCGCATTATCATTTTCTTTGATAAATACGGCAGTTTTGTACAAGTACTTGCAAAATTTAAAGTTTAGCTCCAAGTATAGCGTTTTGAACAAATGGAACGCCACGAAAACACACACGCGGGCCGCTCGCGGCCCGCGCACGGGGCAAAATACTAGTTTTACTTTACTTTACTTTACTATTACTATAAAATTGGATACCCATGAGTGACTGACTGACTGATGATTGACATAATTGATCTCAGCTCTCAGAAGTGGTCAGTCAAAACTGAGTATGAGGCTGTATAGTGATGGGTCATGTCACCCCAGGAAAAATCTGACATTACCAGAAAATCGTCTCTGAGATGGAACAGGTCAACGGATCTCGAAAACGACAAGAGATATGGGGGTCCAGTTTTAACTAATGTTGGAGTAGACCCTGGGATGTTTCCAGAGAAATGAAAAAAATGGGGGCCCCCGAACAAAAAACGGTGGCCCCCATACAAAATTGAAACGCTCATAATTCGGCAACGGTAAGAGGTATGTGGGTGGTGCTCGACCAAATGTCATAGAGGATGACGGGGGCTGTCAGATGGTTGTCATGAAAATCCAAGATGGCGGATTCAAAATGGCGGCCATTTTGAAAGTTGGTCCGATCGGGGTGATTTTTTGCATTGGGGGGTTTTCGGGGCCGCAGATTCGATATTTCAAAAAAAATTTTGGATTCCGCCATTTTTAAAGATGGCTGCCATACAAATTTTTTTTTTCATTTTTGACGCATTGTTTCTCGACACCTATGGAAAATTTTGAATGTCTTTGTTGTGTTTTGTGTCCAGATGATCGAGGTGTCTTCAAAAAAATTCGCGACCTGGTCTTCCGAACTTCGGTCACTCGGACGGTCAACGGCCTGGCCAAACCATAAAAGATAGATCATGTGCGTTTTAAGGAATGTCATAGCAAACCCTGGGACGATTTTGGAGATGTCAAAAAAAATTCAAAATGGCGGAAAAAAAAATCCGCCATACAAATTTTAACCATAAATGACGGCGAAACTATGACACTTTAGTATAAAGAGCTCGAACTAATATTAGTTGGAGGTCAGAGGGGAAGATTGCGAAAAATTTTTTTTTTCAAAATGGCGGAAATTTTGGCCGCGGCGGAAAAAAAAGTTTCACCGATCCGGATGAAAATCGATATCTGGGGGTCCCCAAGGATGATGATCAACATTCTGTAATCAAATTTTGACATGTGTCAACTTTCACTTGGGGCTGCCATACAAAGGTGCTTTTATTGAAATATCAACTTTGCTTTTTTGCGCCTCCGTTGCGAGTGATTTAGAAAAGTCGTTCCTGGGGATCAAGTAAAGATGTTATAAGGGTAAGAATGCAATATCAGTGAAATCAATTTTTTTCAAGATGGCGGCTGTAGACGTACCGACTCATAGTAAAAGTTGTCCGATCCGAATGAAAATCGATATCTGAAAATCCCACGGTACACTTGGTAGGAATGTGTAAAAACTTTTTTGATTCCGCCATTTTGAAATATTGCGAACATGCAATTTCACTTTTTTAGGATTTTTAATTCGCAAATAACACCGAAACTGTGAGACTTTTGTAGGGAGGGTTTGTTCTAATATTGTACAGTTTTGAGAGGGGCATACAGTGAAAAAGAATGTTTTTCAAAATGGCGGTCCATTGGTCCGCGTCCGAAAATAAAGAAGCTCCGATCGGGATGTAAATCGATATCTGGGGGCCCCAAAGGATGCTGATCAACATGGTTTGGTCAAATTTTGACATCTGTCATTTTTTAATATGGCCGCCGTATATACTATTATCAAAATTGCTGTTTTCCGTTTTATTGCCTATGGTACTACAGTTTCGGAAGGAGATAGTTGTAATTTTTTTTTTTTGTTTTTTTTTTTTTGTTTTTTTTTTTTTTGTTGTTGTTTTTTTTTTTTTCTATTTTTACTAAATATTCTAATAACAGTTATGTCAATCATGATGTGTACACATGTTTTGGGATATAATCTAGCTCAAAATGTATGTATTTTTTTTTTCTTTCTGCTTGTTCTTTCATTTGGTTATATTCTGTTTTGTGTGCCAAATAAAATAAATAAATAAATAAATAAATTTTGACAGATGTCAGTGTGACAGATGTCAAACGTCAAAATTTTGACAGATGTCAAATTTTTTGATAGATGTCAAATGTCAATTTTTTTCCAACCTACCAAATGCAACGACGAGCGAAGCAAGCACCAAGTATACTGTAGTTTGGTATAAGTGGACGGTCACGACCAACACTTGCACCTGCACACTTGCACCGTGTGCGGGCCGCGTGCGGCCCGCGCACGGTGCAAGTGTGCCGCTTGCGACCTGCGCACTGTTCTAATACCGCTGTCAAGTGTAGACAGATGTCAGTTTGATTGATTTTAAATGTCAAACTTTTGACAGATGTCAATTGTCAAATTTTTTTGACAGATGTCAAATTTATTGACAAATATCAAATGTCAATTTTTTGGACAGATGTCAAATGTCAATTTTTTTTCCAACCTACCAAATGCGGCGATGAGTGAGTTAGTTTATTGTCTCTCATTGGTATAATTGGACAGTCACAACTAACACTTGCACCTGCACACTTGCACCGTGTGCGGGCCGCGTGCGGCCCGCGCACGGTGAAAGTGTGCCGCTTGCAACCTGCGCACTGTTCTAATACCGCTGTCAAGTGTAAACAGATGTCAGTTTGATTGATGTCAAATGTCAAACTTTTGACAGATGTCAAATGTCAAATTTGATGACAGATGTCAAATTTATTGCCAATGTCAAATGTCAATTTTTTGGACAGATGTCAAACGTCAATTTTTTTTTCCAACCTACCAAATGCGGCGATGAGTGAGTTAGTTTATTGTCTCTCATTGGTATAATTGGACAGTCACAACTAACACTTGCACCTGCACACTTGCACCGTGTGCGGGCCGCGTGCGGCCCGCGCACGGTGAAAGTGTGCCGCTTGCAACCTGCGCACTGTTCTAATACCGCTGTCAAGTGTAAACAGATGTCAGTTTGATTGATGTCAAATGTCAAACTTTTGACAGATGTCAAATGTCAAATTTGATGACAGATGTCAAATTTATTGCCAATGTCAAATGTCAATTTTTTGGACAGATGTCAAACGTCAATTTTTTTTTCCAACCTACCAAATGCGGCGATGAGTGAGTTAGTTTATTGTCTCTCATTGGTATAATTGGACAGTCACAACTAACACTTGCACCTGCACACTTGCAACCTGCGCACTGTTCTAATACCGCTGTCAAGTGTAGACAGATGTCAGTTTGATTGATGTCAAATGTCAAACTTTTGACAGATGTCAATTGTCAAATTTTTTGACAGATGTCAAATTTATTGACAAATATCAAATGTCAATTTTTTTGACAGATGTCAAATGTCAATTTTTAGGACAGTTGTCAAATGTCAATTTTTGACAGGTGTCAAACGTCAAATTTTTTCCGACATACCCAATGCGACGACGAGCGAAGCGAGTTAGTTTACTGTAGTTTGGTATAAGTGGACGGTCACGATCAGCACTTGCACCGCGCACGGTGCATGTGTGCCGGTTGCATCCTACTCATGGTGCAAATGACGCTGTCAAGTCAAACAAAATGGCCGCCATGCAAAGTCACGCGCATTATCATTTTCTTTGATAAATACGGCAGTTTTGTACAAGTACTTGCAAAATTTAAAGTTTAGCTCCAAGTATAGCGTTTTGAACAAATGGAACGCCACGAAAACACACACGCGGGCCGCTCGCGGCCCGCGCACGGGGCAAAATACTAGTTACTATTACTATAAAATTGGATACCCATGAGTGACTGACTGACTGATGATTGACATAATTGATCTCAGCTCTCAGAAGTGGTCAGTCAAAACTGAGTATGAGGCTGTATAGTGATGGGTCATGTCACCCCAGGAAAAATCTGACATTACCAGAAAATCGTCTCTGAGATGGAACAGGTCAACGGATCTCGAAAACGACAAGAGATATGGGGGTCCAGTTTTAACTAATGTTGGAGTAGACCCTGGGATGTTTCCAGAGAAATGAAAAAAATGGGGGCCCCCGAACAAAAAACGGTGGCCCCCATACAAAATTGAAACGCTCATAATTCGGCAACGGTAAGAGGTATGTGGGTGGTGCTCGACCAAATGTCATAGAGGATGACGGGGGCTGTCAGATGGTTGTCATGAAAATCCAAGATGGCGGATTCAAAATGGCGGCCATTTTGAAAGTTGGTCCGATCGGAGTGATTTTTTGCATTGGGGGGTTTTCGGGGCCGCAGATTCGATATTTCAAAAAAAATTTTGGATTCCGCCATTTTTAAAGATGGCTGCCATACAAATTTTTTTTTTCATTTTTGACGCATTGTTTCTCGACACCTATGGAAAATTTTGAATGTCTTTGTTGTGTTTTGTGTCCAGATGATCGAGGTGTCTTCAAAAAAATTCGCGACCTGGTCTTCCGAACTTCGGTCACTCGGACGGTCAACGGCCTGGCCAAACCATAAAAGATAGATCATGTGCGTTTTAAGGAATGTCATAGCAAACCCTGGGACGATTTTGGAGATGTCAAAAAAAATTCAAAATGGCGGAAAAAAAAATCCGCCATACAAATTTTAACCATAAATGACGGCGAAACTATGACACTTTAGTATAAAGAGCTCGAACTAATATTAGTTGGAGGTCAGAGGGGAAGATTGCGAAAAATTTTTTTTTTCAAAATGGCGGAAATTTTGGCCGCGGCGGAAAAAAAAGTTTCACCGATCCGGATGAAAATCGATATCTGGGGGTCCCCAAGGATGATGATCAACATTCTGTAATCAAATTTTGACACATGTCAAAATTCAATGGGGCTGCCATACAAAGGTGCTTTTATTGAAATATCAACTTTGCTTTTTTGCGCCTCCGTTGCGAGTGATTTAGAAAAGTCGTTCCTGGGGATCAAGTATAGATATTATAAGGGTAAGAATGCAATATCAGTGAAATCAATTTTTTTCAAGATGGCGGCTGTAGACGTACCGACTCATAGTAAAAGTTGTCCGATCCGAATGAAAATCGATATCTGAAAATCCCACGGTACACTTGGTAGGAATGTGTAAAAACTTTTTTGATTCCGCCATTTTGAAATATTGCGAACATGCAATTTCACTTTTTTAGGATTTTTAATTCGCAAATAACACCGAAACTGTGAGACTTTTGTAGGGAGGGTTTGTTCTAATATTGTACAGTTTTGAGAGGGGCATACAGTGAAAAAGAATGTTTTTCAAAATGGCGGTCCATTGGTCCGCGTCCGAAAATAAAGAAGCTCCGATCGGGATGTAAATCGATATCTGGGGGCCCCAAAGGATGCTGATCAACATGGTTTGGTCAAATTTTGACATCTGTCATTTTTTAATATGGCCGCCGTATATACTATTATCAAAATTGCTGTTTTCCGTTTTATTGCCTATGGTACAGTTTTGGAAGGAGATAGTTGTAATTTTGACAGATGTCAGTGTGACAGATGTCAAACGTCAAAATTTTGACAGATGTCAAATTTTTTGATAGATGTCAAATGTCAATTTTTTTCCAACCTACCAAATGCAACGACGAGCGAAGCAAGCACCAAGTATACTGTAGTTTGGTATAAGTGGACGGTCACGACCAACACTTGCACCTGCACACTTGCACCGTGTGCGGGCCGCGTGCGGCCCGCGCACGGTGCAAGTGTGCCGCTTGCGACCTGCGCACTGTTCTAATACCGCTGTCAAGTGTAGACAGATGTCAGTTTGATTGATTTTAAATGTCAAACTTTTGACAGATGTCAATTGTCAAATTTTTTGACAGATGTCAAATTTATTGACAAATATCAAATGTCAATTTTTTGGACAGATGTCAAATGTCAATTTTTTTTCCAACCTACCAAATGCGGCGATGAGTGAGTTAGTTTATTGTCTCTCATTGGTATAATTGGACAGTCACAACTAACACTTGCACCTGCACACTTGCACCGTGTGCGGGCCGCGTGCGGCCCGCGCACGGTGAAAGTGTGCCGCTTGCAACCTGCGCACTGTTCTAATACCGCTGTCAAGTGTAAACAGATGTCAGTTTGATTGATGTCAAATGTCAAACTTTTGACAGATGTCAAATGTCAAATTTGATGACAGATGTCAAATTTATTGCCAATGTCAAATGTCAATTTTTTGGACAGATGTCAAACGTCAATTTTTTTTTCCAACCTACCAAATGCGGCGATGAGTGAGTTAGTTTATTGTCTCTCATTGGTATAATTGGACAGTCACAACTAACACTTGCACCTGCACACATGCACCGTGTGCGGGCCGCGTGCGGCCCGCGCACGGTGCAAGTGTGCCGCTTGCAACCTGCGCACTGTTCTAATACCGCTGTCAAGTGTAGACAGATGTCAGTTTGATTGATGTCAAATGTCAAACTTTTGACAGATGTCAATTGTCAAATTTTTTGACAGATGTCAAATTTATTGACAAATATCAAATGTCAATTTTTTTGACAGATGTCAAATGTCAATTTTTAGGACAGTTGTCAAATGTCAATTTTTGACAGGTGTCAAACGTCAAATTTTTTCCGACATACCCAATGCGACGACGAGCGAAGCGAGTTAGTTTATTGTAGTTTGGTATAAGTGGACGGTCACGATCAGCACTTGCACCGCGCACGGTGCATGTGTGCCGGTTGCATCCTACTCATGGTGCAAATGACGCTGTCAAGTCAAACAAAATGGCCGCCATGCAAAGTCACGCGCATTATCATTTTCTTTGATAAATACGGCAGTTTTGTACAAGTACTTGCAAAATTTAAAGTTTAGCTCCAAGTATAGCGTTTTGAACAAATGGAACGCCACGAAAACACACACGCGGGCCGCTCGCGGCCCGCGCACGGGGCAAAATACTAGTTCATTATATAAACTTAAAAAATTAGGACAACCTTTTTCTCCAATGTCTTCTATAGAACAATCAGTAGATAATTGTTTTACCCATTTAATTTTTTCCAGTCCCTTCACTAATATATTTTTGTTTTCCAAAATTGGTTTGATAGTACGTTTAAATTCACGATAATCTATGAAGCCTTGTGACCAAAATATGCCACGCTCTCTTTCTAACCATGAAACTTGTTTCTTTTCTTGCCGTGATAAACTTGAATACGAATAAGGAGGCTTCACCAAAAACACTTGAGTATGTTCTCGTGTAGCTAATGCAAATTCTTTTACAATAAAGTTATTTGAACAATCTTTGAATCCCTGCAAATCAACTATAATACAGTTAGGATTCATGATACCTTTTTCACGATATTACTCAGAGGTTTGTATTCTATAATACAATCGTTAAGTATAAGGCAATATGCAGTAGTGTTTGCTGGGAATGGGGCGTCAGTTTCCAGGTCAACACGAACGTCTATTGGTCCTGCTTTCAGAGTTTCGTTTTGTCGCGAACAATCTATCACGAATAAAGGAGCTTTATTTTTAAAATCTGCAAAACTTAACAACGGTTCTGGACGGCGACCATGGTATGACTGTTGGAATTTAGCATATTGTTCGTAAATTATAGCATAGTTATTATCCCCAAACCTCGTATTCAAATTTTCATAAGGAAAGTAACATGAATTTAGAAATACTTTAACATCACGTAAGGAACAGTGATCAAATTGTGACATGTCTTTATTAGCGTGACGGTTTCGATCCGTTTGTAAACCGATAATAACAAATCTAGGCTTTTCTATTTGGGAAGAAGTTTTTATTGACCAGGTATGTTTTGTAGTTTGCGGGATTGCAGAGTACTCGTAAAGATCCCAGTTTCTAAACACCATGCTGATTGGACGATCTTTTTCGAGCAGTCTAAGCAAATTAATTCTCTCACGGTCGGATACTTTGATATGAGGTACGCGCCAAGTAATGTGTTTGATTTCAACATCCTGAACAAATTCTCCAGTATTTAATTGCAAGGCGTTAAGATTTGTACTACTTCGTAGTAAAACTAATTCATGTTTACAATTCATAATAATTTTGTTATAATCTTCCGCAAATCCTAAAACTTTGCAAAGAGGTATTGATACCGAAAAACTACCCGAAACGGAAGTTGTTGATCCATTTATATCCCACCCCCAAGACTTAGACATCTTCGACTCATTTTCGTTCATGGATAGAAGGGATTTCATTGTGGTAGTTATACCAGCATTTTTAATTTTATCTATTTCCACTCCATTGAGTTCATACCGAATATCTTGGAAGAAGAAAAGAGTCGGGTTGTTTGTAAAATGGACCAGATCTATTTTCGCTTTTGTTTCCTTGTTAATCACGATGACATTGCCTTCCAAATACAATGTACTCGCAGAAGGTAATATATATAGATCTTGTTGATTGATTGGTATACGTATCTCATCATTTGTATTAAAGCTTGTAACATATGGTTTATAGGAATGAAATTCAATGCTTTCGACGGTATTGTCGTGCAAAACAGGAGCTGTTATATTAAGTATACTCATTTTAAGAGCCCAATCAGTTTGAGAAATTTCTTATTTTCTTTCGTTAACCTTATTTTAGGTCTTCTTTTAATGATGGTACGATTCGAAGTGATAGAATTCACTCTTGATACTGAGGTTTTATTAAAGTCAATCATGTTTTTTCTTCAGATGTAAATACAGTTGAATGTCTTCTCCTCGCAAATTAATCAAATTGTTATTTGCATCGACAATTCTAATAGTAATAGAACATATGCTATTTTGATTTACTGGAAAGTAGATAACGTTTCTTGGTATTTCAATAATTCTGTACCCTGGTGGCACGTTTGGTGCAAACTCGTGGATTATATGAGTAGGTTTTCCGTTAACATATGATCCGCTGACAATGTCACATTCGATTCTTAGCACAGTTGTTGATAGAATGCTGACAGGAAAGCGAGATACATTTAATATATTAGCTTTTAGTGTCTCTTTACCAAAACCTAATATTTTACCTAATGAAGGTTCTTTTTCAAAATGTATATCTTTTGAACAAAATATAGCTGTTTTTAGTGTGTTATTGTTACAAGTTAATTTAAACGAGCAATCTTTAATATTTTCACTCAAATAGTCACTTATGTCTTGAAGCTCATATGAACCTTCAGGTATTTCAATCACCCCACTATCACCATAGTGGAATTTATTATTTGTACTGTCTATATTCGGTATGGAATTGAATGTTGAAAAATACAACAAACCACATTCATATTCACCATCTAGCTGAAGGGCTGGTGAATAATTTGTCGTTGAAGCTGAAGTCAAACTAGATATAGACAGTGTGAATGTCATCGTGCTACTAATAGCATTGCAAGAAGCCTATATCAATTTAAACTATTTTTCCAATAGCTTTTCAAATATTTTAGGCACAAGTGTCCACAATTTACGGTATCGTAACTTTGATACTTAACATAGTTATAATGAATATCTCGATTATTTAAATATTTTATTAGTTCTAATGGAGGTTTCAAATCACCAAAGCTATCGAAATACTCACAATAGTTGTTATCTTTAACATAAGCTACCCAATGAGTTCCTTGATTTTTATAATCATCTAAATTCAAGACACCGCATTCAACTCGTTTTGAACGTTTCGGCAATCGATTTCTCATAAAAACTCCTCTAAAATGCGGTATGTTACTGGCATGTTCTTTAATATCTAAATCAGTAAGTGCACGATTGGGTAGCCGCTTTTTCAGTTTTTTGGATTAGTTAAGAATAAGCCACTACCTTTTTTATAAGGTTTAATGTACATGCCTTTGCCCAAGGCAATCGCTTCCATCATTCTGTTACGTCGTCCTTTGCAATACCAGCTGCTCCACCGGATAATGCGCCAATCGCAGAAAGTCCAGCAAATATCGGTATCAGCGGTAAAAATCCTCCTGTCTTAGGGATCGGTATAACTCGAGGTATGCTAACATTTTTTTTACCAAATAATTTTTTGGCTACTGAATATGCAACTTTGATGGCAGTCTTGAAATTTTTTGGTTTTGTTTTCTTGAGTTTTGAGTTAATCTTAGATATTATTGTTTTAAAGGATTTTCCACCAGCTCCTATTTTCACTTTTGATTTCATTACTTTGCTTACTAACCAAGACGCTAACTTCTCGCCTTTGCTAGCGCTTTTTGATTTAGATCGTTGTTTAGCCATGTTCATAAGTTGTAAATCGGCTTTATGTCGGTCTTGCAGGTTAGAGCTATTTGAATAAGCTATGTCGTGTTGCTTACAAGCTTCGTCCAATTCATTAACCCCTTTATCACCTCTTTGTAACCGTTCCGATAGTTTCGTACCCGGTCCACAATAATTATATCCTGGCAAATGCAACTCAAACGGTAAATTATTTATTAAATTATTAATAAGTCCTCCCCCTTCCATTAGCAATACAATAATGAAAATTATACGTAACTATTGTAGTTTTTATAGAATTATAACAGCGAGTTTTTATTGATCCATGAATTGTTACTCTCACTAAGACCTAACCATTTTACATACAGCTTATTACCACACCTCCTCAGCACTTTTTCAATCAAATAAATATTTGGATATTTTGTTTTTTGTAGCTCTTGTTCATAGAATGAGCCTAATATGTTCTGCTTCTGTTGATCTTCAATGTTATAAGTAGTTGGGTTGGTATTATTTACTTTTGTTATCGTAAAAAGTTCAGTAGACCAATTAGGAGTGTATCCTTTTTGGAAAGCTCCTTTGTATTTACTGATGCGTACTTGATCACCACATTGAAATTTTGTCTTCTTAAGTTTAAGGGTTTGCTGGGTTTTGTAAATATTATGCATCACCTGCACTGCATTTAGTGAGCTTACATCCACGGGTTTAAACTTTGTAGTACGATGCAGAGTGTTATTGTATTCTGTCATGATGCGTTCTAATGGTTTTCCAACCCATTTGTAGTTACCAACCATTAAAATATTTGTATAATTTGTTTTTTATAGTTCTTATTAATCTTTCCACAATTGATGCTTTTTTAACTGAATACGTAGAGTAATGGTTTATTTCATATACTTTCATTAAGTTTCGAAATACATCATTATAAAACTCTTTCCCATGGTCAGTTTGTAAATGTATCGGTCTTCTTCCCTTCGTAAGTAAACGTTCAAATGCAACTGATATTTCGTTTTTAGATTTAGATTTAACTGGAACAGTCCACGATAGTTTAGAAAAAGCATCAATTACAACCAAGATGTACTTAAACCCTTTGTTACTTTTTTGGACTTTTTGCATATCAATTAAATCTGCTTGCCACAAATCATCAATTCCTTTTAAAACGACTGGACGGCGAATAAAGTTTCGACGTGCTTGTTTATGAATTTCCTCAACCAATTCTTGTTTGCTCATTTTTTATATTTGTTTTATTATTGGACTGAGATTGTTTTCATCTTTAATAGAAGGTTTAGGTTGAAACTGATCAAATATCACTTGGATTTTACTTTTTATATTTATTATCTCTGTGTCTGTTTTTTGTTGCTTAATATAAAACTCTGTGAGTTTCTGATCAACGTATTGTTTGTTAACAGCATCATCAGGAAAAGATGTTAGTTTAACACCTTTCAGCCTTGTTAGCTTTAAATCAAATTCTCCATCGTCTGACTTGTTAAGCTTCATATCAGTCAAATCTGTGGGTAACCTCAACCTTTTATGGACGTGCTGTCCAAATTTATCCATATTTATATTATTGACCGCCTTTATGGCTTTGCAAAAGATAACTGAACAAAAATCAATATTTACTCTGTACTATATCTAGCGAATGATGCCATTTTCTCGTAGTTCCTCAATAATAGATATTATTTCATTTTCGAGGCCAGTATTACCAGCATCACGAGATGCAAGTAATAATCTTAATCTTTCAACCAATTCATTGGGGTCGTCCCAATAAACATAATCTACATTTTCTTTAATTTTTTTCATTAGTGGCAGTCCTGAACCTTTATGAAGACTCTCGGTACTGGAAAGGTGCTGTTTACTTAACTTAAAAAGTGGTTTTATAATATGTAAGTATTTTAAACCTTTATTACTTTTGATTGGTTTTTTAGCATCAAAATCACGTCGATGTGCATTAGTACAAATTAATATTTGTTTATAATTATTCAAGTCATCTTCGGTCATTAAAGTCATATCAGGTGACTTTTTAAATAACAACTCGTTGAGCCCAGGCGTTTTATCATAACTTTGGCCACCAACTGAAATGGTATCATTGGTAACACTAACACGCGATGTTCCCATTTTAAGTTTACCACGATCCAATCTTACTCCAAAAGGAACATCTTGAAATACTTCAGAAGATAAAGACCATGCACTATTGCTGTTTGACTCATAATTAGACTCAAGTGACTTAAATGACGAAGCACTGATATCTTTTTCATTTACGTCAATGTCTGATAAATATTCATCCTCATCATCAGTGTTTGATATATTAATAACTGTCTGATCAGATTTTCTTTTTCTCGTATTAGTTAATGAATCAACTATAGTTTCATAGGACGGATAATCACCATCATCCCCTTTCACGTTTTTTACTTTGCTTAAATCAGGAGCTGTATTGTTCTCCACTCCATTCAAACTGTTATCCTTTACTATTTTATTAAGCGGATCTGTGATTGGTTTAAATACTGATTCCAGCACATTTTCATTATCAACCTTTAAATTTTGCATAATTTTCACCTTCTTTTTAACAGCATCAGCAGACTTTATAATTTGTTTTTTTAAATATTTTTCCGTATTCATTTTTAATCAGTACTTAGCTTTAACACGTCTAAGCCATAAATGAAGGTATATTTACTGTAGGATGTTATTATATGGCATTTATTTATCAAAAACTACAAAGGTATCAAAGTTTCTTCTATAACATCCTTTGTTTTTTTCACAATCTTTATTTATGACTAAATAGTTATAGGGAACACTCCAGATTTGAGCACACATATCACGAAACTGATTCCAAGACATATGAGTGTTAACTTGTTCATTATAAACATGTCTAAGATTAATATCATCTTGTTTAAAAAGGACTAAGAGATTCGCATTATCTCTTATGAGTTGTTTTGGTATCTTGCTGTATGTTTGGTTTAAATAAAAACAATCTATGTTTTTGTGTCTCCCCATCGTAAAATAATCCCGTATATTATTTTGTTTCTCACAAGCTACATCATCAAATACTATTACTGAGTTAGGTCTTGCTTCATGTGGACTCAAAACTTTCTCATTTTCACTAAACTTAGAGAAAATAATTTCTGGAACTTTTTTAAAAACCTGTTCCAAGAACATGTATTTCGGTTGATATAAAGTTTTAGAATAAATGTATATGTTCAAGAATTGTAAACCTTCTTCATGTAAAAGAAGACCAACCAATAGATTAGTTTTACCGCAGTTGGATGGACCACAAATTAAACATCGAATCGTGTTAGGTAGCAGCGCCCCGTGTCTATTGTTACTCTTTCTGTTAAATGATACACATACGTTATCAAGTTTTAAAGAACGTGATTGCTTTACAAATAGCATGTTCTTCTCATTACAATGCTGAGTTAAAAATGGATTAATGATACAAGATTCTACAGTTTTATACAAGAACTAGTTTTTAGATTTGAAAAAACACGTCGATTTTGATGAACAGAAACGTTCACCTACATCGCAAACGAATTCAAAAAATACGATAGGGCATTCTACCCCATAACCAAATTCAAAAAATGCGATTGGGCATTCTACCCCACCGGATGTTCGCCAACATCGGAAACGCGATAACCATATTCAAAATACGATTGGGCATTCTACCCCACCGGAGTGAGCGGAGCGAACGGACGTGAGCGTAGCGAGCGTGCGGTGGGGTAGAATGCCCAATAATACACTACTCGCTTCATAATTAAGTTAATTATTTATAGTTGTACATACTAGCAGCTTCTGAGCGGACAGACCGCCTCAGAGTCATAACCTTAATTATTGTTTTGGTGTATAGTATACTTTAAAATTAGTTCCACCTATTTATACTATGGAACTTTCTTGTGTACTTTGGAGAAGTTGTATGCGGTGGAGGGTCTATAGAGCTGTGTATATACAATTATAAATCTAAATGACTTAAGTAATGTTTTACAAAAAACAGAAATGAAAATTGTTTAACAAATTATTACTTCTCATAACATATAGATTGGCAAATAATGACGTTATTTTATATGAACTTATAAAACATTTTTCGCCAATTCCGCTTTTTTGATCCGTTGAGACAAAAAACAATATATAAGTATTTTCGTCTCGTCTGATTTTTTGATCGGATGAGACAAAAGTAGTCTGACAATTGTGTAGCAACTAATCGCAATTTATGATTCATTTCAATCGAAAGATTTAGGATAGGGATAATAAATCCCAATCATGAATTGATGCATTTTACCTTTGTTAAAAAGTTACAAAAGAGGACGAAAGCCTGAATTATTAAAAAAAATACATGCACATGAAAATAACGAAGGGAAAAAGTTTTTAGCTACAGTATGATAGAAGACAGATACTATAATAAGTACTACATTTTCTATTGGAAATCAGCTTGATTGCATATTGTGTACAATAGGGTATTGTATTGCGTTGTATTGTAATAATATTAGCATTTCAAAGCAAACAAAAGACTGAAAAAATGCAAGTGAAAAAGAAAAACAAACGACGAGCATAATATAAGCTAAAGCGGGCCACTTGTTAGTTTAACCGGATTTTCTTTGTTTGGAAGTTCAAACATCCGAACGCAGACGGATATTTATTAATGCCACACGGCTATTGGAAGCACTCGATCATCAACGGCTTCCAATTACATTAAAATTTCAATTCATTCATCACGCTCACAATAGCAGCGACACTTTTTTCGGCTGTATGCCCTTTGATTAGATTCGGCACCGAACCAGCCCATCCATCGCACAGCCACAAAGGGTCGGTGAAACCACGTCGCGTCGGCCAACTCTCGTTTTCCATTCGTTCCGCTGTCCAGAAATTTTTGCAATAAAATTAATCGCTCAATAAAATTGGAGCCGAATAGAGCCACCCATGCATGAACACTTTTTAATTGGGTCGCTCTTTTTGCCTTTTTTCGCAGGCAACCAAACGAGAAATCGAACATGAACTAGTCTTTTTATGTTTAGAACATATCAAGGCAATACTTGAGTTAGAGTTTATAAGAAACTAAACAAGTACAAAGTTTTGTTTGAACATCGGCATCGTGAGAGGTGTTCTCAAAGAATTAACCGCAAAGTTGTTTCTTTACAAGTTAGTGAGACCACTTTGGTTATAATTTGTAAGTTATTTCTTTTTGCTGCGTTTTGTATTGTAATGAGGCGTTTTATTAAAAAAAAATTGTATTTTATGTATGACCCAATAGATGGCGCCAGTTGTGGTTTTACCAAAATCTGTCACTGTCAACTGTTTCAAGCATAGACCACAGGTTCGAGGAAATGTGTCACGATGCTACCTCACAATTCTAAACTCTTTCGTTTTTTCTTTTTTTTTGCGCGATAGGTCGGCTTTATTTTGGATCATAATATTAACGTTTATCTATCTCGCAGTTCTACTGTACTTAAATGTATTTAAGAATGCTACTTACTACTTAGGAGATACTACAGACAATTTACTCGTGGTATTTGCCATTTCTTTGTAGGTAGTCTAAGCATTTTCTTATGTTTAAACTACTCTGTGGTTAGAAAGGTTTAAACTATGTACTTACTGCGCCATCTAGTAAAAGAAGCGGAACTAGTTTTAAAAAAAATAAAACGTTTCATTAACAAAATTGAGCAGATAGCACTTCATTTGAATGTAGTGGCATATTGTTATAAAGCGAACAAGTTTGAACAATTCGTTGCGTGTAAACGCAGCTCCCGATGGATTGCGCGAAAATCAGACAAAAAACATGGAATAACGACGAACAAACGAAAATATATTCCCATTTTCATTTTCGACAGCAATCGACTTTAATGGGTTGCGCGATTCCCACTTGATTTTGTTCGATTTTGTTTCACTTCAATCACTTCACCGATTCATCCAAAGGTGTTGATTTGAGAGCACATAAAAATAATAATAATTTTCTACTTTCCACAGTCCAATTTAACCACAAGGCACGTAATTGTTCCAGCTGAGAATACTTAACTCTATTATGTTTTCTGTCGACTGAAATAGATAGCGCTAAGTAAAACCAATCATTGTGACCAGCCGCGTCTTCTAAATTAATGTATGTTACTGAAAACCTTCAGGTATATACTTTTAAACTAAATATAGGTGCTGTATTGTGGGTTAAAGTGCAGGCCGTGGGCAGGCCACATCGCTTGTAGAACTGACTACGGGTGGGAATGAAAGTTTCTTGAGAGGCGACCACGAACCGGAAGACGCAGCGTAGGCTAGCCCCTTACTAGGTGCACTGACGATCTGGTTAGAACCGTGGGAGAGCCGATGGATGCAGAAGGCAAGCAGCCGGGTAAAGTGGCGCTCTGTAAGGCAGGCCTATGTTCAGCAGTGGACGTATTCAGGCGAATGATGATGATGATGATGATGATGATCGTAAGTTTACCCTTGAGGGTGAATAAATAACATTAAAATCTGTATATATGCGTAAAATCAAGTACATAAAGATCAATTTATTAAAGTTATAAATGACAGTCATATAATATGATTTACTATAGTTCTGTTAATCAATGTCGCTATCGTAACTCAATTCTAGTACTTATAATTAATATTTTATAAGCAAAAGACTAATCTATCAAAGTCAAACTCTCTGAAGATGAAATTAATTTACAATCAATATGTAATCTTGAACTCGTTATACTAGTCGAGTAAGGACAAATAAATAAATTTAATTGAATTGATTAGCAACTCTGAATATGAACATGGCTTAGGTGGACTGTACTGTCATTTTCCTAGCTATCATTATTTTACGTCCACTCTACTTGAGAAACGCTTTATCTACGCTCTCGTTGTCGCACGACGACGATTACCGCGTACGAATTATCTACTTTCATACTCGTTAGAGTCTATAGTTTCCCAATTAATTAATACATTATGATAATTTGCCGTAAAACGTAAGAATAAGAATACTACATCTCTTCCCGAGGATGCCGTAAGAACCGGCTAAGGGAATATCCGGGAAATGGGCAGCAGCATTCCTCCTCGGTCAACATTATAAGCTACTGCGACCACCAAGTGCCAAGTGTGGTATTTATCTAAACTCCCCCTTGAATAAGGAATACCTATGTGCAGCAGGGGACGTCTGCTGGCTAATATAGATGATAAATAAATAAATATGTGTGCACATGTCACACATCGCCATCTAGCCCCAAACTAAGCATAGCTTGTATTATAGGTTCCAGATAACTGATAGACATACTTAGATACTTTTTTTTGTTTGCAAATACATACAAAGAATACAATATAATACCCCGACACAAAACTAAAATCGATGTCCTTCACAAAAATGTTTGTCCTGGGCGGGAATCGAACTCACAACCTATAGTTCAGAAGGCAGAGCTACTACCAACTGAGCTAAAATGCCACTCAGATTAGGACTAGGCCAGTAATTACGCTAATAATAACAGAGAAGTAAAATGTCAAGGAAGTAATCATGGTAATCGTCTACCAGCCACTGTTTTATTTAAGAGGACGTAAAGGTATCCACACGTGGAGCCAAGCTGTGGATACAAGTGGAAGGAGCTTTTAGTACGCAGTTCCTGAGAAAACTTCATTGAAGTTTTATTCAATTCAATTTAATTGTTTATTTATCTTTATACATATTTACATGCTCTTAGATAAGTCAGTCAATACAACAAAAAAAAACAATAATATAATAGTTATGTTTGTGTCTTTTTTTTATGTTATCGAATGACGAGACGAGTCGTTCGCCTGGCGGCCGCCCATAAAAGCATAGCAATAGCATCGTCAAAATAGTTGCAAATTATGGCAATATTAATACATTAAAATAAGATTTAACAATAAAAATGTAAATATCCAGTTTGGTAAATAAGTAATAACAATTTAAGACGTACAGTCTAATGCTTGAAATATACTTCGGTCGGCAATAGCCTCTGTATTATTATTAACTCATGTCTATGAGACACATTTTTACATAGTTTAAAGTATTGTCATTATTTTTAATACTATACACTTACCAAGGTCTTCTGCATCCTCACTCCATTCGCCCTCCTGCGCCCAGCCAGCTGCCAGCATCACCATCAGCAGGACCCACTTTACAGAACACATTGTCACTTCTGTTACATTGTCACTTTATATTCCTTGACGTCACGCACATTTAGTTTCCACTGTTGCAGCGTTCACGCGGGATATGAGGTATTTCATTGTATTAGGTTGTCCTAGTTTTTGTTTGTTAAGTGGTGTTCATTGTGTTGTGTTTTGTTTGTTCTGAAAACAAGGTTAATATAGGGTGTCTCAGTAAGCTAAGAATGCACTTTTTCATTACGTACTTATTTTTTAAGATAGTTGTGATTTTTTTTTTGGATTGTAAAGAAGACATGTTCCTGGTAGTTACATAAATACAAATATAATATGAACCTAAAAACATATAGATGACTTGTTTAGTGCGTTCATCTATAATAATAGTGTCCAAGGTGAGTAGGGTCTAAGCAGGGAGCAAATATTTTCGAGTTTCATGAAAAGATGAGAATGATATACTGGGTGGCGCAAAAGTAAAGACCCTATTTGGTTCAGCTATAACATTTTTTCTAAATTAGAAAACTAGATTTAGGTTTTTTTAAATGTATATTTGTGCCATTAAATTTCGTACCATTAGGATTTAAAGATGATGTCTTTTAAATGGTGACCTCCAGAGTTGATACACATTTGAACCCTATTTATGACATTTTGCAAGATGATTTTCCTTCAAAATTGGTTATGAGTGACGAAGCGCATTTCCATCTCTCAGGGCATGTCAATAAGCAGAATACTCGGTTCTGGGGCACTGATAATCCGCGCATTATTCAAGAAACACCTCTACACCCACTAAAAGTTACTGTATGGTGTGGCATCTGTGTTGACAGAGTGATCGGACCCTATTTTTTCGAAGACGCTGGAGGCAATGCGATAACTGTCACTGGAGAACGCTACAGAACCATGTTACGTGAGTTTTTGATACCCAGTTTGGACGAATTGGGGCTGGAGCACATCTGGTTTCAACAAGACGGCGCTACGGCACACACAGCGCGCGACACTATGGACTTAGTGAGGGACGCTTTTCCAAGCCGAGTTATCTCTCGTTTTGGCGATTTGCCTTGGCCTGCAAGATCACCCGATCTGACCAGTCCAGACTTCTTTCTTTGGGGTTTTTTGAAATCTCGGGTGTATGTGAACAAGCCACAGACTCTCGCAGCTCTAAAAGAAAACATTCGTCAAGAAATAACGAACATATCGCAGGAAGTGTTACGGCAAGTTATGCAAAATGTCATAAATAGGGCTCAAATGTGTATCAACTCTGGAGGTCACCATTTAAAAGACATCATCTTTAAATCCTAATGGTACGAAATTTAATGGCACAAATATACATTTAAAAAAACCTAAATCTAGTTTTCTAATTTAGAAAAAATGTTATAGCTGAACCAAATAGGGTCTTTACTTTTGCGCCACCCAGTACAAATACATATTGATTTTAAAAAACTGAATAATTAAATCTTCACTTGAGTAAACAGAATAAAATACGCCCTCAAAATATCAATAGTTTTTGTTGAACCCATTAAAACAATATCTGTATTTCTATGGTTGAACCGGATGGAAGTAATCATTATGTCAAACTTATAACTTAGCCGGGTATAGGTAGAACAAAATTTTGGGCAACTAGGTCTCTTTTGAAATAATAAAGACCGTGGGAAACCTTTAGCCACAACATATTCCCACTAAATAGCACCTTTCATGCCTTAATTAGTGGCTTCCAGCCAGACCATCACTATATCTCTAATTAATTAAAGGGCATCACTGAACCTCAAAAGGAATCGTTCCGCATATATGACCATGAACACATTGGAATGTCAAATAACACGTGTCCATAGAAGCGAACCTTTTGGCCCTTGTCAGAAATATAAAACTTTGACGGTTGGTTACGGTCATGCACGGGCAAATAATGTCTTTTAATCTGTACTGACTCGCTGGACCTTTTATCCAGGGGAATAAAAAGTTCCCAGAAAGGCTACGAACAGTAGAACAACATTTACTGCTTTATTATGTTTTATTAAGTATGTCCTGTGGGATGTAAGCGGGGTTGAGGAGACCTAAAATAAGTGTTGAATACGAATTATTTTGGTTGCCAATCTAGTTATTTGAATAACCTTTCGTATTCATACTTTGGTTTAAAAACTTCTTTCTATGTTGTTCTATCTACATCTATCTATCTATATTCAAACTGAGAACAGTCTTATAGCATCGTCTTGTGCTAAGAAAACTATTTCAATACTTTATATGGGCGGTGAACGGCTTGCTGTGCCACAGCTAAGGCGTCTCCAGGAGGGTTTCATTAAATTGTGTTATTTATAATGTCAATAAAAGGTATTTTTCAATTGACCAGTGAAACGAGATCAGAATGCGATATGTTGAGACTTACTGAGTTCAATTTAACAGAATAGGCTTGTGTCGTGCTATTTTTTGTAGCACAAATTAATAACATTCCTCAAAAAATAAACAGTAGTGAAAACAAAAATTAAATATCTCCAAAAATGACAGTTACAAGCAATTTAAAATACAGGAATAGAAAGAAACAGTTGAAACGTGCAGTGGCGTCAGTTTATTCACCTTCATAGTACCTCATTACTAAGCTGTGGTAGCTTTATATACAATCTCTTTGGCATGTTACCTACAAACGCGCGTTTTCATAGTAACTGTGGGGAAGCTCTGTTTTTCGAGAAAGGAACAGGCGATTAGATGCCGGCTTCAGAAACTTTAAAAGCTTATTACTCCATGATTTATTTACCGATTTTACTAATTTTTTTAATTATTGCGTGCATTTTTAACCTACTTTATGAAAATAATATGAAAATGTTAATTTTCAATAGCAGGACACTAGCCTATTGTCCCTCTGTGGTACGCACAAAGAGCCAAACCAAATCTACGTAGCAAACCAAGTCATCACGTAATAAATGTACTGCTGTTATAGGTACCTACCTGTACCTACGTACTATTGTACTTTCTTTAGCCTTTAACTTCTATAACAGGTAGTACCTCGTTTGAAGTTTGTACTCGGTACTTATTCAGCGGAGAACTTTGACAATAAATTAACTTTTTTAATAATTTAATGGCCCAAAGTAATTCGTCCGTCCAATAAATCTTTCATGCGACTGTATTGTAAGACAATTTAGTTTATCTCATTTTTTATTGAATATAAAATGGCTGAGTGCGTACCTTTCTCTTATCCGATCTGGTTATTTATTGCACAAGTTTGTTTTTGACCGCCTCACGTACTTTATAGGGTGAACCTTTCCTATCCCGAATTGCCAATCGCTATTTGATACATACTTTATGTTGTAACTTTTCGATCTCATATTTCTTACGTTTTTCTTTGTTTTTACATGATTGAATGTTCTCGGTATCTGATTCGGATAAAGCTTGTGTATTATGTATAGAATCTGAGAGAGTAGCAAGTCATTTCGAAATTGCTTTTGCACTTAATGGAAAATGTTTTGTTTCGTTTTTTATACATACAATTCTTAAAATTACGAATTAAATAACATGATATGGAATAAATAAGTTCAACTTAACATAGCATTTTTGAAAACAGTGTCAAGTTTTCTCTTCACTTAACTGTTGCTATTAGTGGAGTGGCTCCGTAAGCTGTGTAGACATCTCAAGTCTGTCTGTAGAGTTTAAAACTGAAAAACATTTTTTTGCGTTTTCAATCACCTCTGCCATTGAAACAATAAACGAAATCGACCAATAACCTGCAATAAAATATAGGGTAGATCCCCGACCGACGTCATGAAAACGGCATCGTCAAAACAAGGCATATGCCTTGTTTTTGCTCTCAGTCGCGTGTGACAGCACCTAATGAAAGTGATGTAACTCACATATTATTGTTTTACAGCGCTATCACAGGGTGCTATGGTTCATTATTAAAATGAAAGTCGCTTGTGGACTATTTTATAATAGCTGTAGAGGTATAGGTATATCTGTACAAGTAAGCAAGTAAGTAAGTATTGGCGCGGGGACACTTTTCAGGTTTGATTTTCATAGTGACTGTGTATGTATAGTGTATTTGATTTAAGCCAAAAACCGTATAATTATCAAACTTGTTCCAAACGCGACTTGTTAAGAACACCTGCTAGGCGATCATGTAACTTGTTGGCAACCGATAGAAACACAAAAATGTATGGATTTGACAGTTGCAGTACGCAGCTTATGTACAGAGTTACTATGGAAATTTTCAAATTGGGATTGAAATTTCTTTTGTTGCATTGCTATCAAAGTTACATGATCACCCCGCTGGACATCTGTCGGACATCAACTGGACAGACATACAACATTATTTTCACCCAAGCTGAAACGGAGACGCTTCGCTCGCGCTTTTCGCTAGGTCGGTCAATTAGAACTTGTATCATCATCATCATCATCATCATCATCATCATCATCATCAACAGCTTGAAGACGTCCACTGCTAAACATAGGTCTCCCCCATCCCTAGAACTTGTCTAATAATTTATAAATATCAACAAATAGCTAATTAGTTTCACGATTTATTAAGAGCTAAATTAGCATAAAAATGTTATTATACTCACACATTGCTATCCCAATTTGCACTTCATATGCTTCCAAAAAACTCAAATAAGGGTTTTATAAAAATGTGTATAAAGTGAGAGATTATGATCCTTGCTCATTGTAAACCGTGCGGCGATAACGACACGGCTCGAGTCCGCCGTACGACCTCAAAACCTTACACACGGTCCGGAATGGGCGCCAATGCTTTGGAAGGACCCTCTTTCGGCCCAAACGACAATGCTGAATCTTTTATTAGTTTCGTGAATAGACGCCCAGTTGACATAACCGTCGTCGACATCTGTTGTGATATTACGCCATCTTTTCTAGGGCGTAGTTCCATCGATCCACGTCAGGGCCCGAATCGACTATTTTCTAAACACGTGGAATATCTCCTGAATCGAGTTTGGATCACCATGCAATAATGCAAACTGCTATAGCATTAAGATAACTATATTAAGTGTTATTTATGTAAATTGTACTTTTACTCAGGATTGGTATTCTTGATATCTTTTTATTCCTCTTTATTCTATCCGAGAAATCTATCTTTTTTCCCTCATTGTATAGCTAAAATATGTTACTGTTTTTGTAACAGAGCTCACATGTCGATCGAACAGTTAGATAGAGCCTATTATAGAACTAATAATATAATAATGAGGTGTCTATTCCATGCTAAAGACAAAATATATAACTCGATGTATTAGACAAGTGATCAGCCTTGGTGTCAGAACTTTCTAGCCGCCAAAAGGCTTGGATTAACGACGGTTGTTAAGACGACAGCCGGGCCAGTACCCCCAGAAGCACGGTAGTGCTCAGTTTTAAATGCCACATTTTGTTGCTGTCACCCATCCATGTATTGACCGCAGCGAACATTGAACTTTACCGATTGGTTAAAAACGGCTAGTCAATCTTCGCAATGAGTGCTGACGATAGCCATACACCCATACTGCTGATTTCGCAGCCCATAGAAAAATGTTTTGCTACAAAATAAAATTGGTAGACACAGCGACCAACGCAGACTGGTATCATCAATTTGTTTTATGTAACAAGGTTATATATCTCACTTTTATGAGTTTTGCAACGTCACTAACGGTGTGTTTATTTTAGGTCGAAAATTGATTGGAATTGCGAAACTGCGTTACATGAAATGAAGTTTTGTTTGTTATGTTAGGTTATGTTTTATCACAATGACATCATGTTGGTATGGACAGGTGGTGCATTTTACAGCAACATAGTGAGAGGATGCTTTTTTTATTTTATGAGACTACTAGGCCCCGTGGCCACACGTGTTTTTTTTTCACTTAAAATACGAAATGGTATAAAAATATTTACTAGAATTCCAAAATTGAAAAAGCTGTTCGTTGAAGCAGTTTTGACAGCCTCTGCGGTAAGAAACCACAGGCAGGACAGGCTAAGAAAACATATTTGTAATATTGAAAGCTTAGTTGTAGAGGGTAGGCGATTAATGGTATTCGAAAAAGTTGCTACGATTATTTGTACGACAGTCTCTGTGGTGTAGTGGTTGCGCAGGTTGGCTCATAACCGGGAGGCAGCGGGGTGCACAAAAAAAACCGCAAATACTTGTTCTGTGTCTGGGTGTTGTGGGACCATGGTCCTCGTAGTTCCTGGGTCCCTAGTACAGGGAACCCTAGTAAGGGTCCAGGATCTATGTATGTAATTGTTGGGCGTTATTATTATATAGAATTACACTAGATGTTTCTATATCATTTTGTACGAAAGAACTAATTTAAGAGCCTTAACTTGTAACTTGTGTGTATGTCTTGCTCCCTTATCTATATATGCCCCTTAATACCGCCTCGAGTGAAAGGATCAACTTTGCACACTAGTATCACAATGTACTATTTTTTCAATGTGTCAAATTTAAGTCTTAAGATACTTTATGCCTACCTAAATGAATACGACATCGTGATATTAAGGAGAGTACCTACCTAAGATAATGATGGTTTATGTGAAACATACATGTCAGAGTTTTAAATGATTCAAAAAAATCCCTATTCTGTAAAAAAAAAAACGTTCATATAACTACTCATAGATATAAAACAATATACCTATTTCCATGGCAGCCTCTAATCAGAGTTACCGAGTATAAAAATCTCAATTAAAGTTTCCTATCGTTTTTCATGATATTTACTCGAGGCAGTTCTGGATGCGCTGGAAAGTTTCAAAAATACACTTTATTGCTACACACAGTATATAAACTCATGCGTTTAATTGTAGAGATAAGAGAGAGGTGTTTCAAAAACTTACAACCCTTTTAAGCGCCCTTATACATACTGTGTGTAACATCAAGCATCCTCTGAAACTGTATGCTATGTGCTAAGAAATCATAATCGACAATTAGAATAAACTGCATTAAAAAAAAAAAAAAAATTTTTTTTTACTCAGCGCGGTAATCGAACGCGGTTTTTTTATTGCGATATTGACTGTACAAGGAGTAAATTTTGCTAAAAAATGATTGTATCTCATATAAAAGAAAATGCTGAGTGAAAATATAAAGTACGTAACGAAATCTCATAAGGTTATGTGCTTGTGCATGTTACTAACTTTACTTACACTTACTATTTTCATGGAGCGAATTAAAAAAAAGTGTAAATAAAATTTTACTTAAAACTTTTAGGTACTATGGTATCTTTGTAGATCATGCTATTCATGTAGCATGAATAAATTGTGTTTCAAATTATGTCACTGCTCCAACTTATACCGTAGATATCATAACCCGACCAAATTAAGCGGGTATCCCTATGGAGTGTAGCGATGTTTCCTATCCTCCGAGTTTCCTCTCCGAGGACTAATTAGAATAAAAGAGTGTTAAACTTCCTCGAAACTGATGGACGGTTTCGGGTAGCACTTTTGCTACACCCGAATCCCACCGGAGTGCTTTTTCGAGTAAAGACACAGACAATATCAAATACAAATACAAATACAAATGGTTTATTGTAAAACAGTAATTAGGTACATAAAAAAAGTGAGCTCTGCCTTTCGCTTTAGTTATTCAACTGTGTTGCAAAAGGCAGGTCTTCCCATAATTGATCTAAAACTAGTTGTTTCACAATAGTAGACCGTATTATACCTATAAATCAAAACTCAAAAATTTATATCATAAACCTTATAGCCTAAATTTAAAAAACAGAAATGGATCTAATGAGTATGGTATATTAAAGTAGGTTAAGAGTACTTAAGAGTAAAATTAATGTATAGTCGGTAGGTATTTTTCTAGAGGATATGCTTTCGGGTATGTGTATGTATGTTAGAGGGTGTGTGTGTGAGAGTGAGTTAGGATATGTATGTGTGAATAATGTATGTTTTGTTTGTGTATGTGTAAACATTATGTAGATGTGTGTATAATAGCTATGTAGATCTGTATGTTTGTGAATGTGTGTGCTATGTTTTGAGTAATTCGCACGATTGTGAGCAACAGAAAATGTATGTATGTATTACAAACAAAATGTAAATGTGTGTGTATGTGTGTGTGTGTGTGTTTAATGTATGTTTGTATGTTGTTTTGTGTGTGTTACGCATAGGTACTGAGTAGCTTCAAAAACTTATATAGGTGAAATCGATTTGTATGATATTATTTATTAATTTATATTAGTTATACAACCTTTTCAAAAAGTTTTTCCACGTCATTATAATCTAAGTTAGCTAACCATTCAAAAATTTTAGTTTTTAGTTTATACGACAAAAGCTCTTTGATTTTTTCTACCGAATTAAGTTTGTTATACAGAACAGGTGCAATGTGTGTATAATGTCTGCATGCAACTACACTTTTACATGTAGGAACGGGGCATCTATCGAGCCTCTTGTTACAGCGTGGTAAGTTCGGCACAACTTCCCTGTGATATCTCCTTATACAGTTACTTATAAACAACTTTCTGACAGACAACACATTACACATATTGTAAAGACTACTAGTAGGATGCCGATAAGGCAAACCCATCGTGACTTTTAACAGTGCTCTTTGTGCTCTTTCAGCTACTATCATATGAGACTTGGCAGCGCCTCCCCAGGAACTTATGCAATAGCCAATTGTACATTCCGCTAAAGCTTTATAAGTCTGTATGAGCAGTTTCTTGTCAGCAACTAATCTTAATGTTTTAAATATATATATTAACTTTCTAGTGCGTTTTGAAACTGTATCTATATGGGCACTCCAATTTAGTTTCTCATCCAAAAAGACACCTAGGTACCTCAAAGACTTAGCATGGTCTAGGATGCTGCAACCACAGCTATGACTTGTACTAACTCGGTTACAAGGGTAGGTATGAGCATATATCTGGAGAGTATTTGGTGGTCTAGATGCATTAGTTTTACTGAAAGATAGGTATTTGGTTTTAGACGTGTTGATAGAGAGTAGGTTGTCTTCTAACCAAGCAATAGCTTTTGATAAGCCGAGTTCTGCTTTTTTATAGACTTCCGGCCACACTGAGTCATGAAAAAGAAAGACTGTGTCATCCGCAAACATGAGAGTATCAGCAGCCAACAAGTTGGTATCACATAGCTCATTAATATACACTAAGAAAAGCGTAGGTCCCAACGTTGATCCCTGCGGTACCCCATAAGTGCAGATAGCACTGCCACTTACACAGTTATCCACCTTAACCTGTTGACTTCTATCTTTGAGGTAGCTAGAGAACCAGTTGTGCACTATACCCCTAACACCAACATTGTCCAATCGTGCTAAGAGTATGGGTATCGAAACGGTATCAAATGCTTTTTGGAGGTCCAAAAAAACACCGACACATTTCTGACCCTGATAAATATGAATATTTTATTTATTCTAATGTATTCTTGTTGGATACACACACTTTGTTGTGGGTATATCCAATATCTTTGATTGGCTAAAATTCGAAATTCAAATTTCAAATAATTCATTGCTAAATAGGCTAATATTAACATGTACTGCACTGTATAAAATTACAAAGAGCTGAATGTCAAATATAGCAAGCCTATTATAATAAATATAGATTTTTCCGTGAATAAACGTGAATACACCTATCCCCCGTCTCCTATTCCTCCATCTCCCTTCTTTGACAGGACATCAAAAAAACATGGCACCCATATTATATGGTTGAAATTCCATCGACTCGCACTAAGCATTTTCTATGCACTTTATAGTGCGAACAGCCAATGAGTGGAACACTTTGCCGGCATCCTTGTTTCCAGCTAACTATGATCTGGGAGTCTTCAAGTTGAGAATGAACAGGTATCTTCTAGGCAAGCATGCATCATCGTAGACTGCGTCATCATTTTCCATCAGGTGAGACAGTGGTCAAATGCTTTGTCTATCAACAATTAAACAAAAACTAACCAAAATATTGCTAAGTAAATTTTATTTATAAAATCCATTATTCTAAGTGGGCTGCAAGTCGCTACGCAATGCGAAAAGAATCTGTCATGGTGTCATTAAACAACCAAAACCGGGATTATTTTTATTTCTCGTCCAAGATTTATTTTCCTTAGATTAGCATCCCACTTATTTATGCTAATGTAATTTTAATGGCGAGCCTTTTGGCTAATTTCATTTTGAGAAAAACTCAGCGGATTTTGTTTAAAACCGCGGCTTATTAAAGCCCTCGGTGACGATTCCATTTTAATAAATTTAAAATTATCGGTTCAGTTGAGATTTAATTATGAAGTCTAATTTGTTTTCTTAACTGCTCGAGGTGTAATTAGCGTTTAATCACCGTAATTGCGATTTAACTCTCATAGCTGAGCTGCATCAAAGGCGATTAAATAGTAAAATTCATAATTACCTCTACCTTATAGAATGTAGCTCACTGTTTACAATTTCCACGATACTTCTTTCTAACATATGTTTCTCATTTTTGCTTATGTGTGATTATGGACTGACAATTCTTTAAATTATCATTTTTTTGTTTAAATTAAAAATTTATAGTTTTATTTATGACGTTGATTACGAAAACGAATTGTTGATGTAGTTGAAATTAGCACTACAAGTACAAAGGTCAATTATAAAATGTATTGACAGTTCAAGTCAAGTTCATAACATAGTTATTATTAGATCTATAATTCACAAGCATAGTCATGTGAGAACTGTACAGACAATCATGCATCCCCTATACTATACAGTGCACAGTAATACCATTGTTTGTTCGTGTCCAACCGCGCAGTTCCTTCCAATCCGAATTCCCCGATACACTCGTGACTCACGGCATTTGACTTATTGCTGTTTTTGTGCTGGATGTCGACAAATTGAACTGTGTGGAACTACTTTATTTACTGGCTTTACTAAGTAGCTTTGTAGGGTTGAGTGTAACTCTAGAAATGGATTCAAGGGTAAAAATAGTTTTATACGTACGGCCGTGGACCTGGGTAATTGATGTGTCGTGACCATCTAATGCAACTTGTCCGAAACGTCGAGTTACCATGGTATTAAAATTAATATGTTTGTTATTTGTTTTTTTTGGTTCGGTTTTGATTTGGTTTATGTACAGAACTTAATTAAATCAACTATGGCTGTTTACCACAAGCTCCAAGCAGTATAGTTTCAAACTATGTAAGCCAAGTTACTTTATACTATACACTTTTGGATTACTTGTCGTCGTTGCGATATTTTTGAACAGTGAGGGAATGCACAATCTAACTATTTATGTAAATAAAAATGAAATGCTGTTCATTGAAAAGTGATTAGAGCGATTCAGCTAGTTTTTATTTTAAAATGCTCTTAATATTCCGACTAAGGTTTTCATAAAAATAAAACGAGCTATGAAGCTCATTGGCGACGATAAATTAGTAAAGGCTAAACTCCAAAGCCTTGAACACCGGCGTAAGGTTGCCAGCCTATCAGTTTTTTACAAGCTGCACTTCGGAGAGTGTGCAATGGAACTGCACAACTTAATTCCCGCATCTCCTTTTTACCATCGTACAACTAGACGCAGGGAAACACGGCATCCGTATAGGGTAGAAATTCCTCGAATACGTACAAAGCGTGTTGATTCCTCGTTTATAATTCAGACAGCAAAGAAACGGAACACCTTACCAGCGTCATTGTTTCCTGAAAAATATAATCTGGGAGCTTTTAAGGCTAGAGTGAACCTGTATCTTCTAGGCAAGCATCGTCGACTGCGTCGTCACTTACCATAAGTTGAGACCGTGGCCAAATTAAAAAAAAAGTTAAAAGAAAATCGGGGTTAGGATGCGTTATTAGGATTAGGTAGAAAAATTGTGCCGAGTAGGACCATTTTCATGTAGCGCCCATACTTTTTGTACTGTACCAGGAACGCACTCATGCAAGCGGTATCAGCGAGGAACGGGCAGGTATTGAAAAAAGTGCGACTTTTATTTTATTTTAAACGGTTTGAAAAAAGTCAGCCTTTTGACCGGCGTGTTTTAGTTTTGCTTTATTGCAAAAAAGTCTATGTGAGGGTTTCATTGCTAAATATATTTTCTAGAATACACATGAAACACGATTAGACTTTTATGGGTATGTCACACACTTGGATGAATCATCCACACATCATTTTTGATTGTGATCGTATATACGTCGTATTTTGAAGTTTAAGAAGTATAATTATTTGGAAAATTGCTTTGATTATTACATAGTAATCAAAATATACTTGCCTATGAACTAAGCTATAAGCTGCGATGAAATATAGGGTAGATCCACGATCGCCGCCTCGAAAGCGGCACCGTTTAAACAAAGCATATGCCTTGTTTTTAGTCTGTCGCATGTGACCGCGCTTAATGAAAGTGATGTAACTCACATATTAATGTTATAGAACGGTATTACAAGGTGGTATGGTTCATTATTTAAATGTAACAACCGCTTGTGGACTATTTTATATTGGCTGGAGAGGTATATCTCTGTATAAACAAGCATTGGTGCGGGGACACTTTTGACGTTGGATTTTCATAGAGACTGTAGGTATATCTGATTTAAGGCTATAACAGTGCTACTCATTCTTCACTAATACCAGTACATTTTAAATAATTTTAGCCTATAGTTCTTCCAATGATCATAAAAATCATATCAATAACATGGGTAACGGTAATTTTCTCAAGAGAAAGGATTCGCTGTTGCATGTCACATTCGTTTGAATTTGTGGTTCTATTGGTACTTCCACTACCTTGCACCACCATTAAGAAATAGTTCATGAAATATCGTACTTACATTAAACACAAGCATCCAGTGTCGCTCGCCTTGGTTCTGAGCCAATATCGTTTTTCCCGCAGCTTAAAGAAAACTTATTATTTTGTCTCCTACCTCAAGAGGGTTGGGGCGAGCGATATTTTTTGTATGTGTCTCGAAACGGCTTATCAAACGGTTTTATAAAGCGGGGAATTGAATTTATCGACGACTGCGGGAACTGAGTTAATTACGTTTTATTGCTTCGTTTTTAGCGATGTAATAAATTGTTGTGGTTGAATGTCATTAACGAGCCAATTGACTTGTATGGGACTGGAAGTCATTAAATGTGATGTGTCAATTCGATATCCTTAAAAAAAGTATCTTTGTTTGTTTAAGTGGCTTACACGCTAAACGGCTGAACAAATCAAGACAAAACTTTGCACATAGATTGTTAATACTAGCGAAGTAGCGCTCATAGCGAAGCACGACTAGCCGTTTCTAACCTAAAGTTAAGCAACGTTCGCTGCGGTCACTACTTTGATGGGTGACCGTTACAGCAAAAATATGGTATTTACAACTGAGCGCGACCGTGCTTCGGAGGGCACATTAATGTGACGAGTAGAGCCAGATAAGCACGTCCAAATCTGTTCAAAGAAACATCAACCTTCACGTCGTAGTCTTAAATATCAATTCAGTCTGCACTTCAGCGCGGCGCTTACGACAAAGATAACGCACGAAAGGATTGATTTTGACGGTTTTAAATTAATATCTATTATTATATAGTGTTTTTCAAAGTTTTTAGGTCATCACGACATCTGAATGTTTGTTGGAAATACAGTAATTTATTTTTTGTAAAAATATATTCAGTAGAAGCTCAGTAATATGGGAACATTCAAATTTTTTTAAAGTTTGCGATTTTTTTCTATAGAGCTATATTTATTAATCTTGTATTTGCGGTCACCACAAAGGACTTAATGAAATTAATTACATGATATAATAAATTCAAAGCTCCACATGTTTTAATTACGTCAGGAAACGTACGATAAAACACCTTGTTTGCTCTACTCGTCGCCTTAAGCTGTCGGTCCCGGCTGTTGTCGTAAGACAATAGTCGTTAAGCCAAGTCAGAAGCCTTTGGGCGGCCTGACAATTCTGACACCAGAGCTGACCACTTGCCTACACGAGAAGAAGGAGAAGAAGAAGAAGCATGAGCTGTAAAAATTGACATTATATCTCTTCTCTCGAGAAAGCGTTTGACGAATGAAAACACAGCAAGAGGTCTATGACGTGATCCACGCGATCATTCATTGGTCAAAAGCTTTCTCGAGAAACGAGATTTATGTCGATTTTTACAGCTCATGCTACCTGTGCCGCTAAGCTAAAAGCATGAAATTCAATTGACTCAGACGTGACTTCGAAAAGTTCATCTTAAATTACAAAATTATATAGAAATATATAGTGCAATTCCGTGTTAAAGAAATTTCAAAATACCTTATTCTGTGTGGATCTTAGCGATTCTATGTGGTTTTGTGTGAATCTGAGTGATTCTGTATGGTTCCGTGAGGAACTTACCCGCCAAATGTAAGACATTTTGTTTATTGTTTTCAGTGGAATTATTACACTATATAGATATTTCTTTATCATTTATACAAAAGTATATGCGCAGAAACGAGTAAATAAAGGGAGAAACCGCAAAACACCTGTTGTCTATTTTTTATTTATTTATTTATCTGAACAATTTTACAAACATGCCTAAAACACCAATAAAGCCAAATTAGGTTTGCCTTTGGTGTTCCATTCCTCTATTTTAAAAGAAACTATAAATATAAATAAGTTTTTTTTCCCTATATCTGCATAGTTTTATTTGTTTTTATTCTCTTAAATCTATGTACACTAAGCCTAAGAATAAATTCGTTAAATAATAAGTTAAAGTGGTTACCAAAATACACAATATGAATATTCGCATCGTTATTAATGCATCAATTGGTCAAAGGAAACGCTTATGTATTCTAATTAAACGTAGTGTGTGACAATCACTATCTATTCTGAATGCTAATTAAGATGCCATCCAATTACAACCTCCGTCTATTTACCTAATGTTATCCGAGACGCCAAAATGTACCTGTTACAAACTGTTAGCGTTTGTTATTGTTAATTACGATTTTGGTTAATGGAAACCCGAATGCCACTTATAGCGGTAGTTTTGAGAAATAACATTATAAGTGATAGGTACCTATGTTTTGCGTTAATTTATTATGTGATTGCTAAATCCACATCGTTATATTTTTGTGGATTATTGAGCCATTTCGACGCCAGTTCACTTTTATCATATTGTCAGAGTGATTTATTGAATGCTAATTAAGATGCCATCCAACTACAACCTCCGTCTATTTACCTAATGTTATCCGAGACGCCAAAATGTACCTGTTACAAACTGTTAGCGTTTGTTATTGTTAATTACGATTTTGGTTAATGGAAACCCGAATGCCACTTATAGCGGTAGTTTTGAGAAATAACATTATAAGTGATAGGTACCTATGTTTTGCGTTAATTTATTATGTGATTGCTAAATCCACATCGTTATATTTTTGTGGATTATTGAGCCATTTCGACGCCAGTTCACTTTTATCATATTGTCAGAGTGATTTATTATAAGTCTGTCACGTGTGTATTTCAGCTTCTTTTTTAACGAATATTCTTTAATTGAAATGCTAAAAATCATAATACCGACTACTACTCGCCAATAGCTACGTTATCTCAAAAAAGTTTAGCCCGTGGTCAACGTGGCTAGTAAGCCACGTTGACCTATAGACATTCAGTAAACCATAATAAATAAGGCTGCTCTAACGGTAGAATATTTGGAACACAAAAAATATGTCATCCAAAGTACAATATTTTAACTAAGGGTGGGTTTTTTGACCCGTAGTTAAGGTAACCAATGGTTAAAAACTCTAGCAATTTTTTTTTCTGTAAACGAATGACGTGACGAGCTAGTCATTCACCTGGTGTTAAGCGTCACGGCCGCCCATTACAGATTGCAGTGCCACTCGGAAATCTAAATTAAAGTTTCGCGTGAAAACACTGCCACTGAAATTCTAACCAATGGTCAAAATTTGTGACCACAGATCAAGTATAAGTAGATATGTAGTAATCTAGACATAACCCTCAGCAAGTAGAATTAGGGAGGCCTATGTTCAGCAGTGGACGTCTTCAGACTGATTGATGATGATGATGAAGTGTCCAATATACTTTTTTTTCACTTTATCAGTCATTGTCGTCAGCCCAATACGTTCCCACTGCTGGGATACGGGCCTCCTTTCACACGGAGAGAGTGTTGGTGTAATCCTCCACACTGGACAAGTGCGGGTTGGTGGAAGACAAAATTGTGTGATTCTCGAATTTGCTGGTTTCCTCACGATGTTTGTAAGAGCGAGTGCAGACTCCGTACATAAATTGTCCAGGACCGAGCGGGATTCAAACCAGGGTGTGTTGATTTGAAAGTCGCACGGACTACCGCTGAGCCACACACGCTTTCAATCAATGTCAATCAATATCAATCAAATAATAAAACGTAAACGGAAAAAGTTTGCAAAGGATTATGATAATTGAAAAGCTTTCAGGTCAGGTGGAAAATCATGAAATCAATATTTAAACGGAAATCTATCCGCTTAAGGAAATTTTTGCATTTGCTTTTACATTATAAGACGAACGCTTCTGTGTAAAAATAGATTTTGCGGAAAATTCTTGTTAGGATCCCATAGCCGAGGGGTCTATGCCATGAAGTAAGTAACCAGTAGACTTCTAATTGAAAATAAATAAAATGCGAAATCACAGAAAATTGAATGCTCTGAATTTCTTTGAACGGGAAATGTGCGTTTATTCTTTAAACTAACTAATACAATATTAAAAACGAATATACCAGCTACACTATCTATTACCCAAAACATTTGTACTGTATACTAGCCGCAATGGTCTATAGACAGTCCAATTGCTCCAGCCCGCTACCAGTAGGTAGCGTACCCAACATGCTGACAGCATGAAACAATAATAATATGTGTGGACATTTCACACAGTGCCATCCACCCCCAAAATAAGCATAGCTTAATTGATAGAATACTTAGATATTTTTTATTTGTAAATACATAGGTACATAGAATACAATATAACAAACGCCTATGTTCATCACACAAATGTTTGTCCCAGGTGGGAATTGAACCCATAGCCTACAGTTCAGAAGGCAACTGACCAACTGAGCTATCGGACCAGTCATTCTAAACAAGCCATTATCTCGTTGATGATTTGTTGTTCCACAGGCTCTGATTGGTTGGCCGTTTTTAGTCAACATAGATACTTAGTTACGTTCTTATTTCGCACAGCGAATTAACATTACGATTCAACGGGGAAATGCTACTAGCATGTTTGGTACGTAACCTATACAATATAACACCCGCACATAGTATATCGGAGTGTATCGGAGCCTGGCCTAAAGACAGTGCATATGCACTGTCTTTAGGCCAGTGCAGCCAGTATACTTACTAGGTGGTTTTACTACGTGGTAGGACTTTTCTGCAAAATTCGTCTAGGTAGGTACCACCGCTTTGCCAGTTATTCTGCCACCAAGCAGTAGTGTGCAAGCACTACCGTGTTCCGGTTTGAAGGGCATTGTAGCTAGTGAAATTACTGGGCAAATGAGAATTTACGAACTGATCTCATAGTCTAGAAAACTTTTTTAGCTATTTGATGTCTCAGGATGGCGTACGCAGTGCGCAGTGTCACGCGAAACTTTACTTTGGAGTTCCGAGTGACACTGCAATCTGTTATGGGTGGCCGTGTCGCTTAATACCAGGCGAACGATTAGCTCGTCAAGTCATTCGTTTACATAAAAGAAAGTCCAAATGTTTTTTGGGTAGTATATCTAGTAGTAGTGATATTATTTTAACAGATAGTTTAAAGAATAAAAGCCCGTAAATTATACTAAACGGTTGCAAAACGTCAAACTCGAATTTCCAAATTATTATGCATCAACAGCCTGAAGACGACCACTGCTGAATATAGGCCTCCACCACAGAGCGCAAATTTGAGCGGCTGCTCGCCTCCTGCATCCATCGGCTCCCCACGGTTTTCACCAGATCGTCGGTCCACATAGTGGGGGAAAAGTTATTATTGGTATATTCTAAAATTGACGTTGATTGGGGTAATTATCTGGTCCAAACAAAACCCTGTAATTACTGTGGTATCATTTTCTAATTATATACCATACATATTTATCAATGCAGTTAACTATATGATTAGGCTGGCTGCACCATGTATAGTTCTCTTTGCCTTTTCCCATTTTGTTACTGGGGTCGGCTATATGAATAGTTAGGTTTGTTAAATCTGCAGTTTAATGCTATTTAAGCGGATACGTGCTGCAACTTTTAACCCTTGTTAAAATAAGGTAATTATTTAACTGTAGTTTCAATTAATCAAGATTGTTAAAGTTATTGTTGAAAAACTGAAAAAATGTACAGATTTGAACATTCTCAAGTATAATGGTGCAACTCATGCTGGTTCAACTTCATTAGTTAAGGTTATAACTAACTATTTACAATGGTATTAACTTTAACTATATTATGATGCAACCCGATCCCTAGAGAATTGAGGCACTTTAATGCAAAAAGAGATAGATACAATAGGATAGTTCTAAGTAAGATTCTTGAGTATGAAACCTTGAAGACTTTTGACTTCGATTACTGAGTGTAGACTTTTTTTTGGTCAAGCAATTAACCTGTTTGGACCATATCATTGAAGTGCAAATCTATGTAAACAATCAAAGCTTGGTTCTTGCAGAGGCACATCCATTTAAAAAACCTTGTAATTTTTGACAAAGGTTTTAAAGTTACGACGAAATCAGTAATTAACATAAATTTATTTTAAATTTAATAAAACTGTAATGATTTTAAATTGCTACTTGTACCATTGCGTAGATCACACAATTTAATATGTTAAAACGTGGAGAAGAAATTGATGCAGTTAAATTATTTACATTTAAAAAACACGCCTTGATTCGCCTAGTATTTTACTCATTTAATTACTTTATTGAATAATTAATATTTGCATTTATCTATGTCAATAATGAAACTACAAATTCGTAAATAATGAAGCCCGTATAATAATATAATATAAGAAACTAAAAATCTAATAAAAAACCAAACATAAGCCCGGCCATCTATCAAAATGATTGATTAGAAATATAAAAATTAGGAAGTCCGGATATTTTGAAGAAATTTGTTGTTTTTTCAATTAAATTGTGTCATATCATTTACATACCATTCTCATCGTAATTGTTAGTCCAAAGTGTTCTTAAAATTCTTTCAAAATCCTTTTTAAAATATTGTTATCTAACAAAAAGCTGTATGAGTATAAACACTCCTCATTTACCGTATCAAAGTATCCAGATCAACAAGTTGAACTGTTTTTACGTCACCGCACAAATTAATTGTCGATTATTTTATTTGGTGTTTGATTCGCGCGCCGCGATCGATCGAACGACCGTACGACCATTCGCGTTGAACGGCGAACGAGCACTGATTCGGCATTGGGCTATGTTTTCCAAAGGTGAGGATTTCGTGCACCCTCGGATTCCCTCGGCTCCTGTCGGCTAACTCATCCCGTTTCGATTGTGGGCAAAGAATTTCATATTTTAACGCATAAATAGAATTCTTTCTAATTAAAATGGCACAAAGCCATCGCGGATAGCAACAACCACAGCCGTGCGTCTATTTTGTGCTCGGAAAGGATGAGTTTATATCCATTGTTTCTCAAGCTCACTGCTAAACTGCGCTATGAATAAACAGTGTACCGCAGCTAGTCACTGATCGTAATTCCTCGTACCTCACAAAGGGAAACGTAACAATATTTTAAAAGCATTTTTATTTAATTTTTTTATCGAGCAATGTGCCTTTATTCTTTAAACTAACCACTACAACACTAAAAACTAGTAAACTAGCTACACTATCAACTACAAAGAACATTATATTATTTATATTTAATTGAAATATGAGATATTATACTTGTCTTAAGTTGTTCTTTGAACTAAAAGGACATTGATTTTTGTAAAGCGTTGTGAGCCATAGGGGAGACTTATGATAAGCGTCCAAAGTGACGTTTTATGGGCGGGGCCAGTCCAGTAGTGATCGTTTTCTGGCGGATGATTTGTGTTTGTATGTTGTGAGTTTTTTAAACCATAAAGATGTTCTGTAGCATGCTACGCCGTAGCACATTGGCTACGGCCGTAGCGCTTTGGTAGCCAAGCTTTTGTTTTCGTAGCAAACTTTATTACGGGTTTTAAAATCCCCGTTTGATTGAAAACGTGTTACTTAAAGTGAATATGTTAACTCTTGATATACACAGGTCGCAGGCTACCTTTGTAAGTAATTAAATTTGTTTGTTTGCTAATACTTCGAAAACGTCCGGCTTACTTCCGGATTTGTGATTTTTACCCGTGTGTACGGAAAATATTACGGGATGAAGTTTGATGAAATTTTAATCAAAATATGTTCAACCTGGCCATCCAATTGAGGAAAAACCCCTTTTGACTTAGGCAGGTTTTGCGATTTTCGACGAATTGTGGTACGGGTAATTTAATTAAAACAAAAAGGTTTTGCGTGTGTTTTGCAACATGAAGTTTAAAATACTGTTAAGCGGAACCTTTTAAAAATTTAGTTTTGTGTATTTTTATGTGTTCTGTTGTCTGTTCAACAAAAACGTAAAAAAAATTGTGGACGCGTGTCATAAAATTCATCCAAATCGATTCAGCTATTGCAGTGTAAAAGCAGCAAGAGGCATGCAGCCGCTCAAAGTAGCCATCTGGGGGGGAGGCCTATATTCAGCATTGGACGTCTTCAGGCTGATGATGATTACTGAGTATTTATTTGATTAAATTATGTATTTTTAAAATAGTTGTACAAAATGTACCTCTTACTTATTTTTGTGCGTGACGTATAATTCTATTTATGAATAAATGAGTACCTGTGTGTCTGGGAATCAGCTGACACTAAATTTCCCACAGGTATTTTATGTTGTGTGAATTATTTAACAAATTATAATAGCGACTATAAATTATTAAGCATAATATATAAGAAAGTCAGGCTTTGTTTCGACTGAAGAGATAAGGCACGATCGGCCTCACTTTGGCAGATATTAGCAACCTTCAAAATAGAGACTGATCCCACTGCCTAGGAAAATAACGGATGAAAATAAGACAATTAGTTTCGTTCAGCCGAGATTGATGCTATACTTTCAAAAGATCAACTTTTGTTTTATTTTTGCGTATTCCGCAGGGAAACTGAAAAGGCGCAAATATGGTAACATTTTATATTCGCGCCATTTGGGGCCGAGACCCAGCGTCTCGGCCCCAAAATTTGGTGAGCGCTTGGTCCCCAAGCACTTACCCAATTTTTAAAGACCTATTCAAACGTCTGGTCGAAGCAACACGTGACCAAAATGCTGGCCTCTACTTGGGCCTAAGATTGAGCATTGGCATTCAACGTGGCAATGCTGCCAGCATTTTGGGCACTTTGCCCCCTGGTAGTGATTTGTTCGATTAGTTTTGTAAGCACATTATTAATTTTAAACTTTTAGTTTGGCAGTCGTTTAGATTTATACAATAATCATATTTGAATAAATTGTAATCACAATTTTATGAGCGCCTGAATTTTACATGAATACACATATATCATTTGTGTAAACAAATTAAACTTGAAGCTGTTTTTTTTGTAATGTCATACTTGGTTAAAGGCTTTGGGCTTTTATTCATTATACGTAGTTTATCTCACATACTTACATAATATTAGAATTGATAGAAGTACTCACTTGAAATAAAAGTGTTTATTTTGGCCCATTTCCTAAGTTTCTCATGTCATTATGGGTCTGAATCATTATAGGTAATGTAATGATACAATGGAAACAAGCTCAGAACATGATGTCAACTGAATGGAATATTTCACGCTAAAGGTCCACCCCTCTTGGACTAGATTGATAATTTTGGGTAAGGCTTGAAAAATTTCAAGTAGAAAAGTTATTAATTTTTTATTTTATTTAATTTATAGATATATCTAACTAAATCAAATAGTAATGTTTTACCAAAAATGACGCTACTCTTGTTAAAAATAAAATTCCCACTCCGAGAAGCGTGATCTTAACTCAAATCGAGTATGAGTAATAGACTTTGAACCGTAATCTGCCACGCATAACGCTGATTGGTAAAAAAACCTATAGCATAAGGAAAACCATCGCCTTTATCTTACAAGCTGAAACAAGTAAAAATCTAACATTCAAATACAGTTATTTTCATCTCACACTAAGTGGCCTCCTTTCACGCTAGTTGACTACAGTTAAGCTTGTTCGTAACACATTTCAAACTTTTACCGACGCGTTTCAGTAACAGGTGCATGTGGGCCGTCTCGGATTACCCATCAACTCTGATATTTTATGTAAGTTGATGCTAACAGACGCTACAACGCGAACGGTTGTATGTAAGATTAATAAAGCTTTTAGCTCAGTTGGGAACGTTAATGGTAGAGATGTTTATAAATCTGGTTTAAGGTCTGGGTTGTTGTTGATTAGTTTTGGTAAATTTTAACGATCCGTTTACTTAAGTAAGCCTCGATGGGGATTGGATTTATATAGACGGTTATGAAACTAGAACAATAATTCTGTAACTTAAACAAAAGTAGTATTTCTTAAATTCGCGCGATTTAATCACATAGTTTTTGTTTAACAGGGGACTTAAGGCTCTAAAAACACTCCACTCGTGACCACGTGCAACTTGGTTGAAACGAGGTAAATAAATAATGTTTTTAGCATGATTTAGTCCAGTGTTAAACAAAATTGTTTTGGAAATATTTTCGCATGTGCGTTGGAATGGCTATTTTTTGATCTGAAAAGATTGTAATCCTCCAAATTAGGTATTCGTGGGAAAAATGAAAAAGATTCCCAGAAAATTTTCAATTTAGTTTTCTATGCATGTGTTGTATGGGAAATTGGACAGGACAACATCTGCCGGTTCAATAACTATTAAATAATATAAATTGAGTTAACACCTACCACTTATTCAGCAATGCCAATACTGCACTACAGTATACGTCACTTATCAGCGCAGATACCATTAAAACTAAAACCTTATCTTTCTAACCAATTTGAAAATTCCCACTGAAGAATCAAAAACCGCTGACACCCAACGCGTTCATAAACCGAATATACGACGATCATTAAGGGTCATAATCAGGCGCGCATGTCTACACGCGTCTAATAATCCCCTAGCGAGGCGGTAAAGTCGCGGGAGTGAGAAATGGTCCCCTCGCGACTCTGAGACGGGGCCAGCGATTTTTCTCCAGAGATAGGCTCGCGTATATCTCGTAGAGAGGACTGCAGATAACGTCGGGGTACGCTGAGACAGCTGTTTTAAGGATAAAGATAACAGCGTCTGTATGTACGCGGTTTTGATTGTATGAATCGTCTAGTAATTACCTTTGTTCACGGTCAAAAAGAGGTGAGGAAACAAATACCAAACATAAAATCTATTTTAAGTTTAAGTTGTTATGTACTTTTAGGTTTTAGGCAAGGATTTGCTGTATCAAAGCTTAGACTAAAGAAAATAATCTGACTTTCTATATCATTTATATCGGTTAAGGGTAGAAGCAGTTCACCATATTTAAATATGGCTGGAGGTGGTTTTACTAATAGGTGGTAGAACTTTACTGCAAAGTTCGTCTAGGTAGGTACCACCACCTTACCGGTTATTTTGCTGCCAAGCAGTAGTGTGCAAGCACTGTTGTGTTCTGGTTTAAAAGGCATTGGTAGCTATAGTGAAATTACTGGTCAAATGAGACTTTAAGATCTAATCTCGCAGTCTAGAAATCATAGTACCAGACTGTGTCATCACACAGTCTAGTACTAAGATTTCTAGACATCTCATTCACGTCACGTCATTCTGAGACATCTCTCAGAATGACGAGCGCAGGGCAGTGTCACGTGTAACTTTAATTTAGAGTTCCGAATGACACTGCATCTGTTATGGGCGGCCCTGAAGCTTAACATCAGAAGAACGACTAGCTCGTCATGTCATTCGTTTACATAAAAAAAGGTGCGCCATGCCACCTTGGATTAGGACCTTACTCATTTTAAATCATCGCTATCTGATATTGCATTAAATACCTTTAGCTGTAAGTAAAAATAAACTTTAGTATGAAAGTATAATGAATTAATTAGGTATTAAAGTAGTTAAATTAAATAGCTGTTATACATATGTATTTTTATTATAATATACGTAGACCGCGTTGTCACCTTCCATCAGGTGAGATTGCGGTCAAATGCAGGCCTATTTAGATATAAAAAAAAAAAATCGTACCTAAGCAAAAACCTTTAAGTTAAAACATAAATCCATTTCCTATTAGAACAACGCAAAATGGCATAGCAATTAAAAATAAAACCTTTTGGAACTTAGCGTGAAAGCTATTCTTTTATTTCCCGCTAAGGACAAAGTAATAGTGCATTTCTGCCAGCCTTGCATGTCTGGACATCGAACGATTGTAAGGAACGCCCTCTACACAGTAGAGGATATCTCTTAGAATATCTCTTAAAACGAGCTCACACTATGTTAATAAGGAAGTGCATGGTGTCAAATAAAATGAAATGAAATAAAGGTTCCACTTGTTCAGCTACTGATGGTTCACATTCTATATGAAATAGAAGAACTTGATGTTTCTTTTAGAAATAAATTACTTAACTCTTTACTAATATCGAATTTATAAAGATATACCTGAAGTGTGGTTTACACTTCAAAATCAATCCATGATAATATCGAATTTGATTATAACAAGTTTGAGCGGTGCAAGGTCCATATACGCCATAAAATAATGGAATTCTATTGTGAGTACGAACCTAATAACTAATAGATTTAATTCATAGATATAAATAAAAGAGCGAAAAAAGGCTTCTCAAAAAAAAGCTTATCAGAAAAAAAAGCACTCAATTTTTTTTCGCTGAAATTAGGTGAAGTGCAAACAATTTGAAGTGAGAAAGAAAGAGGGCCATTTTTTATTTCCCCAGTTTCCTGTCTCTATGTCCCATGTCCCCTTTCTCTCAATGAAAGAAAGTGTAGGACATCAGTGGATCTTTACAATAGATTTTAGTGGCCATTGACTAAGCGCGGATTGGTGAATGACACATATTTCTGAAGTTTTTGATTCTCAAACACGCCGGTTTCCTAATGATGTTTTGCTTCACTGCTTGTAAAAATAAGTTACAATCCCGCACATTGAAAATCCTGCAATTCTGAGCGGGATTACCGGGGGCGTCGGCTTGAAAGTCGCATGGACTTTCGCTGAACAGCTCACTCCTTTCAATTATGACTGTTTTACCCACTTTAGTACCTATATTATTATTTGTGAATAAGTATAATAACATAGTGTTAAGTATAGGTAGTATAATTTAGATGTATGTTTATAAATAAATTCAGAGTGCTAAGTGAGTTTCGCAAATGACTTAAGTGTGCGATGGCCCTAACTTCCACTGGCATAGCGATAGGAGGCGTCCATTTAGATTAATTGCTGAACGAATTAACTTTTGATACCATTGTAAGAATAACTTATTACTGGGTCAGTTTGATGCTGGGTACGGTTGTAGATTTCTAATTCTATCTAGGCACGAGTGTACTAGAATGTTAAATGACTTCATTTTTTCATAGATTTTTAGATTAAATGGCTATTTTTGTACTATTATTTCGTAGAAAATCATCATGCCAAGTTCTGGGCCATGCTAGCTATTGTGAGCACTTAGGTATAGCATAGAAGCATCTGTGTGGAGTGTATGTATAGTCATTTTATGTGTGTTGGTTATCAAATCTCTATATTTATAAGACTCACTGTAAAAGTTTAATATTGAGTTTATTCCTTAGGTATTTGTTTGCTTTGTTTGTGTGTGTATCCGCACACACTTATTTATACTTTATTTATATACTTTCCTCTTTCTTTCTCATATAAGCAAGATATTTAGTCATAGTAAAATGTGCTAATCTAATGCCACACACTTTCCGCACATCACAAAACTTGTTTTATAGTATCTTTAGTAGCGCTCATAACGATGCTTGGCTAGCCGTTTTTAACTGATAGGTAAGAGTTAAGCACTATTTGCAGCGTCACATGCGTGAGATGGATGACTGCTTCAAAAAGTGGCTTTCCATTTGAGCTGGCGTGTTGCGGAAGACACTTAAATCTTCGTTCTCGGTCGTTGAGCCTTTGGGTGCCCTGAAAATTCTAATACCAAGGCTAACCACTTGCCCACACGACAAGGATATAGTATATTTTCTAAATTCTCATGTACCTACACTTGATTCTTCATATTCCCACATAATAAAAGCTGGTATCTCGACGGAGACAGGAGCGCTCATTAGTCAGCTCGTTACCGCATGAAAGACGCTCCACGTTACACGGATATAAATATTCGCGCGCTCTACCTTAGACGCTGTCTTTTTAATACTAGTCTACAAGGTATTACGGACTTCACAACAATTATTATTTACTAGTAACCCGTATATTTTCCCAGGAATACGTTTAGAAAGTCTGTATAGGCACACTGCCCTAGATACGCTATAGGTCGTATTACAAGATCATTGTGTAATAAGAATAATAATAAAGAATTAATAATCTATGCGTATCTGCAATAATTGCAAATCTGCTCAAGCATAGTGCTGTTCACTTGATAATTAATGAAATTTAAACTTCATCATAGATCATCGACTGAGTAACATTTTAAGTGCTCAGGTGAATTATGATCAATAAATCATGGCCCAAGCACAGTTTTATTATAAAATATCAACTCAAATCTATTTTTAAGTTGAGATCTGCAACTGCATGAGATTCGTTCTGTAATACCACCCTATGAATCTAGCCTCCAGCAAGTAGGTTTCATAAAAAACAAATGATTCACAATTGTTATTAGACTTGGACGACTTTCGTGACGTATTATAGAACATCATGTATATATGGCCTTATAGCTCTATTGGTAGTAGCCCTGTCTTTTGAACTGTAGATTGTGGGTTCGATTCCTACACAGGACAAACATTTGTGTGATGAACATAGGTGTTTGTTCTGTGTCTGGGTGTTTTATTGTATTCTATTTATGTGTTTACAAACAAAAAGTATCTATGTATTCTGTCAGTTATCTAGTTGCCATAGCACAAGCTCTGTTTAGTTTGGGGCTAGATGGCGCTGTGTGAAATGTCTACAAATATAAAAAAAATATATAGTTCTATAATATTATCAAAACCCGACAAAATCTAAGATAACTTAGAAAGAAGGAAAATACTTAATTAAACTGATTTTTATTTCGTATAAATTTATATCAATAATAAAATAATTCATGCTGATTTGATGAGTGTAACATCTTTTCCAAGTGTGAATATCATGCCGGTAAAAAGTGTGTAAAAGATTTTCACGCCGCAAACATACATAAAACGTTTCACCGTGCCGTCAAGGCGGGCGACACCGCGAATCACAGAACATTCATCTTCCTCGGGTCGCAGGCGTGCCGTATCACCCGGACATCTGAAGGGCCAGGACAAGTGGTGCGGAGCTAACCGCAGGCTTGACGATTGCAACCGTGCCAATGTTCGACTCGAGTTACGAAATGTCCTCATGTCTAGATCGACTTCTTCGTGGAGTTTAGAACATCTAGTGGCTTACTTTTAAATACTCCGTTTCATTTGCCTACATTACGTGACTGTTTCGGGACTATACAGGATGCAATTTAATTCATTAGCAAAAATCGAGTGCATGATAGTACATCATTTATTGATGATTATGAAAGAGTGCAAATGAAAATATTTTTCATTAAAAATTACGAGGATTGCTGCAGTGCCATAGTTAGCAAGAGCTTTTTTTTTACCTTGTATGTAATAATTAAAAACTGTACTTTATTATTTGAATTTAATATTGTACTGTAGCAGTTGATTAAGTAAGTTATCCCATTTTTTGAAGTTATTATCAATACAAAATCGATGCGTTAGATTTCAAAAATTTTGGTCTTCTCGTGACCGGTGTCAAGAGTATGTACCTAGTATCAAAGGATGATAATGAATTCAATTACACCCAGTATAATATAGTTCTAGCACTCTACATATACAGATAAATGCAATACAAACATATTTAATCATATGACTTGTAAGTTTTCTACTCAAATATTTAGTATGATACTGAAATGGAAATGTTTTGAACTGGATGTCAGTGGGTATTATTCAAATTATTATTATTGTCATTGTGTTGATTTTGCATACATCTTAATTTTTTCCTAAGAATATGTTTGTTATACATATGATCGGGGTAAACCCAAATAAACATATTATTTTTTTATTATTATTATTTATTAAACATCCTGGCTGTGTGGTCCTTATTTGCGATTATAGGGCCACCCCAACTTTTTATTTAAGTATAGCATCAATTAACTTTAATTCCTCTCCATTGTCTACCTATACTAATTACGCATGCCTATTATAATTGCTCGTCGGACATCCTCATTAAAATTCTAAACGCGATGCTCTCTTATTTTCTGTTGTCTTAAGTCCTGGTACACCTACACGATAAGCGGGTCTTCAAATAAGAGTTAGAGCTTTTGAAGGCTAATAACAAAATTAGAACCAGCTCTCCATAGGGCATAACTATAACTATTTTGTGGCATATTATTCTATTAACACTTGTAAAATTCCACATAGCTATCTTGCGTTGTTCGGTTATCTATAGCACTTAGTCTTACCACGTTGTGGTTATCTATCAGGTAGCAGTCGCATTGCTCGCTCAGGTGTCTCGGTGAATATATTTAAACTGTTACAAAGCAGTGCTCAAGAAACTTCCACTAATTAGAAACATAAGTAATTGTCAGCATAAGTTAAATAGTCAAAAATAGCTTCGTATCTTTGAGTCTTTCTTGACGCGCTGACGGCAGCTAATTAGGCGTAATTATCACGGAAGTTTTCAGGAGTTTCCGGATTATTTGACTTTGATTTACGAAGGAAATTAGATTGTTCTTTCTTATATTCTTAAAACGTATCCATGACTTTCTTGATTTAATTTTAGAGAATCAAATCAAGAAAATAAAAATTGCATTCACAAATACATGATATTACTAGAAGTTCTGTGAACTGTAAACCTCGCGAGCACAAACATTTTGTAACCTCGCTGCATGAGGTTGTACTTAGTCCTGAACTCAGAATTAATGCCTTATATTTCGACAACTTCTTAACCAATAATTTTGATCATATTATTTGAAATACTTGTTAAGAATTGAGTACCCAATTTTCCTGCCAAATATTATTAGGCTGGTAAATGGCGCCGCTGCAAACTTCCCTCCTTATTGGGGGAACTAATACCCCACTAACTACAACTAGTAAAGCTAGCACTCACGCCCGCACGCGGGGTTAAAACCCCACTCATCAAAAATCGCCGAAAAAAATCACTGAACTCGTAAAACCTGTATACCTAATTTCGTCAAGATTCGTTGAAAAATGTGACATGTGCACCAGCACGTATATCCGGACAGACTAAAGCAAAAACTGCGAGTTCAAGCAGAGACTTTCGCTCACTTTGTTCGCTCGGTCAATTAGCGTTATAACACTAAGGGAAAATTTAAGCATGCGTAAAAAAGCACAACCAAAAAAGATCAACGGAATTACATTCAGCCATATGAACGACCGCATATATAACAAGCCTATGAAAATCCCTCCAAAATTGAGCTCAAAAGAGAATGAGAAGTAATTAAAACTTTGTGAATTTTGCTGACGTTTATTTAATTCCCCTCAATAGGTTAACAATTATATAGCAAAGGTCAGCGCATGTGTATCCGTTCAATACCTAAATTGTTGTAGCCAAAGTTCCCTCAAAGCGGCATGAATTCGTTACTCGTGCTTTACATAACATGTAAATACAAAAGTCATTCGTGAAATTCCACTTCAGAAATTCTAATTAAATTACGAGCCGGGGTTGATACAGCTAACTACAAGCTCCCTTTATCTAAAGTTGGGGAGTTATTTCGCTAAATCTGAAGTATTTGTCGGAAAGTCAACGGGATTGTATTAATGCCAGGACATGCTCCGAAATTGAACGGATTAAATTGTACATATTTTGGTCTGAACCCGTGACGAAGGTTCCCGTTATTCGTTAAACGTGGAGTAGGTATTAAATGGTAATCCGAGAATTTTCAGAACATTTGCTCTTTTGTGTAGCAGAGTATCTGTGAATTAGACCTTCCTGCGCAACAGCCTCGCTATTATTATGTAATGATAATATTTCAAAACGCCAGTTGATTTAGTAGTACATTGTGCTTTTTACTTGGATTTCAGAAGGTTATAATTTAAAACATTTTGTGTTTGGATGTAATTTAAAATATATTGAGCTACATCAAACTGAAACATAGAAAATTCCTAGCTCGTGTAGTCTATTATCTACTAATATTTAAAAATAAAAGTTGTCTGTTTGTTATTGTGCCAAAACGGTTGATTTTTTGCGCACAGATTGCTTACAGTACCGAAATCAAAATACGATATTTTTATCCTGGAAAATTATAAGTGTTCTTTCGGTAAAACGTAAATTGCGAGGGGTACGTCTATTACAATAATAAGTAGTACCACACTAAACGTAAGACCTGGGTAACAATTTAATCTATGTCATAAAACACGAATTTAGACACCAAAATCAACTGTAAAGTACATTATATTATGTTTATATTACGAGTACTTACACAGATGGTGACAGTCTGAGCCATAATGGTCCCTATTTCATCATGTAATGCTTCTGCTTAAATTGAAAGCATCATCATCATCATCAATAGCCTGAAGACGTCCGCTGCTGAACATAGGCCTGCCCCATATCACGCCACATTGGACACTTATCATAAGGGGAGTTTGATATAATCACTACGCTTGGTAGGCGGCTCGGTGATCGCAGTAGGTTTACCGTGGAGAACGCTGCCCATTCCCTGGATATTCCCTTAGCCGGCTCTTACAGCACCAACAGGAAGAGATGGGGTGGTTCTATTTGCACATCGTGGGCACCACATGGCCATATTATTATTACATGTTTGATAACTTATATTAAACTTGATGTTTGACAACCTCTGTGGTGTGGTGGTTAAACAGGTCGGCTCATAAATAACCTAGGGGCAACAGGTTTGATTCCCACGACGTACAAATGTTTGTGCATAAGAAAAGAGAGCGCACTTTGAGCGGCTGCTCGCCTCCTGCATCCATCGGCTCTCCGCGGCTTTCACCAGATCTTCGATCCACCGAGTTGGAGGCCGGCCTACGCTACGTCTTCGTGGTTGCTACTCGAGAACCTTTCTTACCATTGAAAGCATATCTGAAGAAAATAACAACTTCTGTAGAAGCACAATAATAATTGTCATCATTTTATATGATCATGTAAATGTTATTATGTTCAAGGCTTACAATAACGCCAACAAACAGGAGTGTTTATTCTCTACTAATGTATATAAGTGAAATGTTGCTGGTTTGTTTGTGTGGGTCTCAATACAAATGGCTGCATCAATTTAGATAAAATTTCGTACACAGATTGCTAAGTCTATCATGATCAGCATAGGATACTTCTCATCTCGGAAAAAGTTTTGGCTCAAAAAAATAGATAAATAGCAGATAAAACTGAGCGTGCCTCAAGAATGCAATAAAATACATTAGTAAAATTCAAATCAAATAGAAACAATATGAATTTTATGGGACTGATAAAATAAAATAACTGCTTGAACCAGGCAGACCTAGAACATTTACGCTGCCTGAACATCAAGTGACTTAAAAATATTTTCAATTCTATTTAGCAATCTTTTTTTTTTAAATCGTTTATATCTAAAAGACTTGCTTACTCAAAGATTCTCAGACTGGAATGGAAAGCATTTCTAAAACTAATATCTAGTCCTAAATCTTTTTAATTTTATTTAAATCTTTACAATATTACAGACACGTTTAAAACACTGATAAAACCATATCGCAGCATTATCAATGCATCATAGTGGTAGCCCGTAAGTATACCTACATAACGATATTAAATTTTGTACTCCACTGCATCGTATCAGAGGTAGAAACGCTTGTCCTGAGCACGTGAATTGAAACCGTAAAGCTAGTAAATAGTTTGAGAGTCGGCGCGTACCTCAGCGAATTCATATAGTACGTGGTACCAGCCTTAAAAGCTCCAAGGAGCTCCAGCTTACATGAAATATGGTGCTCTATGTACGGAAAGAAATCTCCAACTTGTTAAATTAAATGGTCCTTTTATAATAGCTGAGGTGTGAGCTGTGTGAATAAGTTAGTTTGGTATACTTTTTAAGGGTGTTGTGGTATACCAACAAAGGATTTTTATAATGTAGATTCATCCTTATATCCAAGCGAGCCCTTTAAAGTTTTTGATTTATTACATCTATATAGATAAGTGTATAAAAATTAATTTTCATCGCTAACATGGTATTTTAGAGGTCGGACATGTTATCACTTTTATCGTATCATCATCAATAGCCTGAAGACGTCCACTACTAAACAAAGGCCTTCCCCATAAAGCGCCACTTTGAGCGGCTGCTTGCCTCCTGCACCCATCAGCTCTGGCATGGCTCTATTTTATATAATTATGTCGAATCAATTCAACGTGAACATCTATAATTTCCACGTTGTTCATTTATGATTCCACCAAGGTAAACATACTGAAAATAAACCTCATAAATGTAGAAATGTCTGTGAAACACAGTAGCATTCTGTACACGTAATAATATTTCTATTAGCTTTTACATAAACCTACACATAAATCTTAATTGTAACTACCGTACTTCCAAGATGAAACACATAGTATACACATAAAGTTGCAACACAGAGTTAAGTTTAGTATTCAAAGGGATTGACATAGATTGTAACTATCGAGCTTACATAACGATAACAAAAATAAAATTGAAATAAACTTCAATCTGTCTCGGCCATTACAAGTTACCCTCATCAAAGTTACAACGTACCGTATTTTTATACCCCATTTGCGACAGCATTAATTTCGGTCATTCCAGACGATACTGCGACATGATACAGCTAATAAAAGGCAATAATCCCAGCGTTTCGTCTCAATGTCATGCAATAAAGACTAGCTATTGTGATAACCTAAAACAACTTCGGCTGAATAAAGCCAACCGCTCCTTTGCCACTTTTGCGAGACACTTCCACCATAAGAAATCCAATTTAACTTTGTCGCCGAACAAAATGCTCCAATAGAAATAATTTCGTCAAGGACTTCCAACAGCTGTACAATTCAATCAGGGAGAAGCCTTCTGTTTTTTTTTATCTCCACTGAAGCATTTTCTCCGTAGAACGTGTCGTAGGAAGTTGGTTAATGTTGTCAATACTTTTAACACCTGTAGACTGTCGTTGAACGAATCTAAATTTTGTTCGTTTACCGCGGCTTGCAAAATAATTTATTTGATTTACCTTTTTCCATTTGAATGAAAGCTTTTGTGGAGATTACTCTGTTATAAGATGTTCTCTCGGAGTTTTCAAGTCAACAGATAAAAGTAAAGATTTGTAAGGCAAGAAAATCGATTTTGTATTACGAATAAGAAAATTAGAGACCTTGAATATTCTTACTTATTTGTATACGTATTTACTATTAGAACAAACACGTTTAAACTTCTTTAGCTGTCCAGACGCGTAGTAAAAATTACAGGTGACCAAAGGTCTAGCTCTTACCTCGGCCAAAGACTAAGGGTGTGTTTTTTCATCCGTAGTTAAGGTACCCAATGGTTAAAAATGCTGACAAATCCTAACCAATGGTCAAAATTTGTTAGCATTTTTAACCATTGGTTACCTTAACTATGGATCAAAAAACCCGCCCTAAGTTTGGCCATTCAACGAGGTAATGTCGCCAGCTTTTTGGGCACCTTACCCGCAGATACATACGACATAAACGCGGGTTTTTATTTATAAGTGTGGATATTAATGTAGTTTTAGTTTTAGATAAGTGCTTAGATTATTTTAGTTTAGATATAATTTGGTATTAGTAATTTAGATATAATTTGGTATATTTTGTTTATTAAGTAAATTATGTGCAATACATTCATACAACTTCTGTTATCGATATAAATAATACATCTCTTATTAGCTTTTTATAAAATGTATCTGTTAGACGACGTCGCGGCAAACCCATCAGACGGAGATGGCGGGACGAGCTGGACTCATGCTGGAAGGATTGGCCGCAGAAACCTTTTGACAGGGAGGAGTGGAAGGAGGATTAGGGAGGCCTTTGCTTGCAATGGGATGACCATGGCTGAATAATAATAAAATAAAAATAGTAACTTTTTACTAGCAAATCAAAGACTAATATTGTATTCCCATTGAATTTCAACCGTTAACCGTTGATACTCAACCGTTGGATTCTGACAATCACGCGCAAGTCAGTATTACCAACCAGAAAAATCATTTTACTCATCTTACACTACTATTACTTTTGTAGGATAGAATGTTAAAGTTTTGAAAGCCTACGAAACGAAAAGGTAATTGCTTTTGTATCAACAAATCTAATAACCTTTTATTAATTAACCATCATATTTTACAAGATAAACTACTAACAAACACTAAAGCAAGTTTCTGACTTCCAATTAATACTTAGATAGTATCGCCAAGTTAGTATAATGTTAGTTCCAAGTTTCAACAAAATAACTGTTCTCTAGAAATATATACTTGTGTAAGATGTAGATTAAATTCCAATATTGATAATAACACGATTGCCTATATATTGATATTGTTAATAGTTTTCAGTCAAATTGTTAACTGGGTTTATTATGACTATCGTCAGTTATTTATTTATTCAAATTTAAGCTAAGGTCATATTATTATAGCAAATAATACTATTTGCTTGAAGGTTACAGCTTGGTTTGACTTAATATAAATAATGGTCTAGAACAATAATAGTCCTAAGACTTCTAGATAATGAACTCCATGAGCTGATGCTCCGTCAACAATACCTTTGGTATCTTGCAACACGTTATTTTAACCTGATGTACAAGATTTAATAATTAACATACTAATTAACTTGAATATACTAACATCGGGGGCTTTAGTAAGCGTCAGAAAATTATTATTTTAAAGCATAAAGTGTGGTAGCCCTTGCAATTCACAAGTCTATTTTGAGGCGACAAGTAGAGCAAACAAGGTGTTTTTGGTACGTTTCCTGGCGTAATTAAAGCATGTGGAGCTTTGAATTTAATATATCATGTAAATAATTTCATTAAGTCGTTAGTGATGACCGCAAATACAAGATTAATAAATATAGCACTACAGAAAAAAATCGCAAACCTCCCTCAAAAAAATTTGAATGTTCCCATTTTATTGAGCTTCTACTGAATATATTTTTACAAAAAATAAATAAGTGTATTCCCAACAAACATTCAGATGTCGTGATGACTCAATAACTTTGAAAAATACTATATGAAAATAGATATTAATTAAAAACCGTTAAAATCAGTCATTTCATTTCAGGCGTTGTCTTTGTCATAAGCGCCGCGCTGAAGAGCAGACTGAATTGATATTTAAGACTACGACGTTAAGGTTGATGTTTCTTTGAACCGATTTGGACCTACTTATCTGGCTCAACCCGTCACCTTAACGGATTTGGGTATCTACGCAGCTACATTGATCTAGTCGGAACTGTACAACTTCACACCGGACTAAAGTATAAGCGACGACTGGACGGAGCGCTCACTTGGTTTTCTACCGTCGAAGGGACAACACTTCCCAGTATACCTATACTCTCCGTGATGCTGACATTGCTATCCAGAGACTAGCCAATACCATAGGAATTTCAATTATTGATGCTGCCGCTCTACACAGACATGTGTTACTTCAGCCAAACTATTCCCGAACGTTACTAAACCATGAATGATAGCATCTTACACTTGGAAAGTTTTAAATTTAAATTACAACTACAAAAAAACTACAAAGAGGCAATGTTAGAGCTCACGTCACCTGAACTAAAAGATAATTTGGTCGTCTTGATTGAAATGAAGAAATTTGCTCCATAGATAAATAAATAGAAAACAAATCAAAATGAAACTCCAATTGTGATCTTCGCAGTCCTAACTGCAGTGGGAACGTGACAGCAACTGCATTTCACTTGCAAGCGATGCTATGGACGTATCCAGTCACGGCGGGACACGTTCGACGAAATCATATTTTACGTGATTCTATTCTCTACGCGAGGCAGTTCTACCTGGTTAGGATGAATTGGTTTACTCATGTTATGAGATAACGTTTTACTGACGTTATTAAAGCTTAAATAGGTACCTAAGATCTTTCAAAAGTCGTAGTAATCACACTTTAATTGATTAACATTTATAAATGTTGCAGCAGTAGAATATTTCCGTAAATATACATATAGGTAGGTACCTACTGTTTTGGTAAACTCAAGAATAACTATAATAAGGTGGAAAAGTGAGTAGGGATGGGAGGGTTTTTAATCCCAAACGAAATAGAGAGGTGTTATAAGTTTAACGTGAGATAATTTTATTATGTGCATATGTATGTCTGCTTGTGGTATAAAGTATAATTACTAATCAGAATGAAATAATTGCTTTATTTTCCAATGAATATCATGAAAACTTTAATGTCACTCAGCGTTGAAGAATGTTCTTTGTATTTTGTTACATTGACAACAAATTTTGTAATAGGAATACGTAATATAAAAGCAAATTCCAAAAATAACTTTAAAGGGACGTAACCTACATTACCGTCCGCCTGTAACATTCTTGAACCTTCCAAATCGTAGATTTGATTTATTCAAATTAACGTCACGGCTCGCTTACGGCAGATGTTATCAAAGCTTTGGCTGGTCGACCGCCCAGACTCGCCAAGATTTGATGGAACTTCCTAAACTGTTACGCTCGGTTGACTTTTACACTGACCTCGTGCTTGGGCTCAAATGATCTACGCTACTACCATTTGCTAGAGATTTTAAGGTGATTTCAATCCCGTTTTACGAGGCCTTTATTTGATAGGATTATGATGAAGTGGTTTTAACTGAAGTGTTATATTTTCTAATTATTATGCCTTTGAAATGTATCTTCTCTCTCCTCTTCTTCCTGCTTCCCTTTGATCATGGATGTTAAAATGTATTGAAAATGTCACGATTGTATGGGCCGACGCTTTTAATAATATAATGAAACTAAGCAGTGGGAGTTTGTATTTTTTTTTTCTTTTTTTTTTCACAGAGGGATTTTATTTGTATTGTTTCTTAAGAATAGTATACAAAAACTTGAAAAAACAAAAAAAAAATAGTGTTTTATTTGTATTATTAGTCCAAACGGCACATCTATCTGTAATATAAGTAGGTATTGAGTAAGCAAGACGTAAAAACTCATGTGGAGAACCGCTTTACCCAAGCATATAGCATAAAACTTTCCATTACAAAGTTATTAATATAACCGGTTTTGTACCTTAATTTTATGCAATTATTGAATAAATGTCTTTCTATTCTATTCTAAAGGTTTAGATGTAATTTCAATTTTGCGGAATGCACGACGCTCTACTATCTGTGGATGTAGGTACTTTGGATTCCGTTATCACGCTTTTGTTTTGTCGTCGAGAAGTTCAAACCGTATTCGTGATTGAAACTTATTTTGTTCACTATTCCTACTTCTATTACCTGTATCACCTCAGAAAAAGATACATTCACTCTTATTTGTCGATCAAGATTATTACATTTTTGTGGTTAAGTGTAGAAGCTGGTAGGTATTAATCCACGGAATGTCAGACGACCGTTAATCAATTGTTATGCAAAACAACAGCATTCGACTGATTAACTTGCGAAGTGTTGAGCTTTTGGTGAAGGAAGAAAAGGCATTTTCATATTGATAATGATAATAATACGTGTACTAGAGTAGAGACCACGACTTGGGAAATGTTATGGCACCCTCCGACTATAAGGTAGAGTGAGGGCTTTTTCCGAGTGGTTAGCAGTAGTTGAATGAAAAAAGGCGAAGAAAATACTCAGTCGGGAACCTTGGAAGAGGCCTATGTCCAGCATTGAACTAATGATGATAATGATGATGATGAGGTTGACCTAATAATATGTGATGTAATCAAATACTATCCTGTCTAATATAAACAAAAAATAAAAACACATTATTAACGCAACACGCCTTTAGGCGTATGCGCTGTTAATACAAGAATGTCATAAAATTTTGTGTGAAAATGTGGGTTTATGTGAGTTGTTCAGGTATTTTATGAACGTTATTCGCAAAACACGATAGGATGGGCCACGCTTCGGTTGCGTTATTTCATTTCTTTGGCAGTTAATGGTAAAGGCTTAATCAAGATTGGTTAATCCACTGGTACACGCAAAAAAAATAATTAAGGGACAACACCGTAGGTGTTTATTAAACGCATTTTTTTCATAAAACATGTTCGTTTTGAAGTGAACATTAACAATCCACTACATAGGTCGTTGACCGATCATAGAATTGAGCAAATTGTGCGATTATTAAATAACATTATATCTTCATCAAATTAACAGATTTCATCTTCTTGATTCGCTTGGTTTGTAGAATTTGACCTTGCCTAAAATATTCTAGTCAATGATGGTATAATAATATTTTCACCTCAGTTTTAAACTGGAGTACGTTAATTTGATAACGTTAAAGTGATATATGATATTATTTGATTCAATAGTGTATATAAGTACCTATTTATTATTATTGCATAGCTTTACAATGAGTTGATACTCTTGTTTTTAAAAGAAATTACTGTTTCACATGCTTGATGTTTTGAAATGACCTCGATTAGCGTGTTCGTGTCGAGAACGCATAGTAACAAATTAATTGTATTATTCGACAAAATTGAATAGCTCAGACTTGCTGAATTAAATTATAAAGGTTTTCGTTATTTATCCTGCCGGATGTCGGTCAGTAAACAATCCCGCATCGGACTCGCAGTTTGGTTGATTGCCCCTTTTGGTTACTATTAACTTTATTTTAACGTAAGTAAGTATACTTAAGTAAATACTACGTCTAAATGACAAACGTAATTTTTTTTTCACTGAACCTAGTTCTAATGAACCCTAGTTCTATACACGCATAGATATACTAAAAAACAATGTTTTTGATTGCTTTAATTTTGTTTTACTTTAGGTTCTAAAAAGAATTTCAATCTTTACGAATTTCATAAAACTATAAGAATACTTCCTTCTCGTGTCATCAGCCTTGTCGGATTTTTTAGGCCACCTGAAAGTTTCCGGCTTGGCTTAACGACTGTTGTCTTACAACAACAAGTAGCACCGACAGCTTAACTTGTCTTTCAAATTACGAGTACTGTGTAGCAATGACAAGGTAAAGTAGATTAAATAAAGTAAAATAATTATTAGCTTATGGATTCCGTATGAAATTAATCCAATTGAAGTTACACCGCTACTTTGGATATTATTTTACAGATGTTTAACTAAAGTTTAATGGCCAAACCTGAGCTAAGTATATTTCCAAAAGATCTTACTCACTTAGCGATTGCGACTGCGCAACTTATGTCAACTGTAATATTGTCAACTCGTCAAAGGTGGATAAGTAGGTAGTTTGCACAAGTTAATTTGTCCTCTATAACTTAGTTTAATTTGAACTAGTCGAACGCAGTTTCCTCACTTAAAACACAGTATAATTGATGATGTAGTATGGACTGTTTACAAACTTTCAAGTGCAGCTCAGACAAATTTTGTTCTTTTGTGAGTGATAGTTATCTATGGATCGTCGTGGATAGTGATAGTTATCGTGTGTTCTAGTCATAGACTTAACTAGGATGTACACGAAAAAATTCTAGGCTTCAGGTTCTAGTTGATTGAAAGAACGAAGTGAGCGAAAGTCTCTGCTTCTCACCAGGGTTTTTTTTGTCGTTGGCGATTTTTGATTGGTGAGGTGTTTTCCCCAAAAAGGGGAGAAATTTACTGCTGCGCCATCTATCGATCAATTTTGATAATATTTTGAAACATTGGGTACTTGATTCCAAACACGTATTTCAAATATAGTGAGCAAAATCAGTTTAGAGGTTGTCGAGATAAGTCTGAGTTTAACAATACGAAACATTTGTCAAAAAGGTAGTACGATGGGCGGCCTTACCGCTTACAGTGATCTCTTCCAGACAACCTTTGCAAAAAAATTGTTTATGAATAAAGGAGGTCGGCGGTGTACAGTAAATACAAATACTAAAAATATGTTACTAAATGAAAACTATACATCCTGAAACTATTCACTAAATGAATACATACGACATAACATAGGTCGGGGTGTGAGCAGACTGACCGTATCGGCCTATGAGCAGCAAAAGCAACATTATGGACGCAACCGGGTATCTACGTCACTTTCTACCTGCATTGAATCGGCAACTGCATTCTCCTCGGTAAATTAAAAATCTTCTGCGACCATAATGTTGCTTTTGCGTTGATATTTAATTTATGATAAAAAAATAATTATTGACAACTAAATTTATTTGAAAACTGCCAAAAAACTTAATAAAAAAAAAGTTTCGTTGACCACTTTGAGAGATTTATCTACCCAATAAAAAATGGAGATATTGTACATTTTTAGTTAATTTCAACTACTCTGTTTTAAAAGCCTGATGGGCATAAATATGCTTGTGCGAGTTAACTTGTCTACTGTGTTGCCATATGTACTGAACGAGCTCGCGGAGGAACCGTTTAATTATAGCTGCAAGACTTTGCTAATTTGATACTTGGAGCCATCTCCATATTGTGCTCGGCGAACTGTGTATTGATGTTGAAATTTGAGTCAATCATTGGGATATACGTAGGCAACTTGAGCGGGTGTGAGATAATTTAAAACAATTCAGTACATTTATAATAATATATTATGTAGTTATAGTTAGGTATAGGCAACGCCCAGCCGTTACACTTTCTAGGATAAGAATAATAGAAGTTTATCAAACATCACTTCAGACTTTTTAGTTAGAGTTGTGTCTATAAAATAAAAATAACCTTACATAATACTTCCTGCAAATAAAGCCCTATTCAAACCGGTGCGGTATTCGTACGGCGGTGGGTAGCGGTGTCCCGCGCGGGATTTCGCGCGGGTATTATGTATGAAGTTTCACTCAAGTTTCACGCTAGCCGCGGAACTTCAGTACAAAATACCGCGCGGTATTTACCGCTACCCACCGCGGTACGAATACCACCCCGGTCTGAATGGGCTTAAAGGGCTAGAATTACAGACTTAGAATATTTTCGGTACATCCTAAGTCTATGGTTAGAATAGACGAGCAATGTATCCGAATGTTTATTCACTTGACACCGTGTAATAATACGGTTACTTCATCGACCCCTAACATGCTCAAAATATGCCTCCAGCAAGCCCCAAACCGACAACGATGACGTTCAGATGACATTACGTCCCACCCAAAGCGGACGATCCACTTTCATCATTTCCTTGGGGCCATATTCATCGGATAGCGCTCGGTGAAGGGGTAGTGAGATATAGCTGTGTGTTAAGGCTCACGCACACTAGGGCGGGCGGGACGCACCGCAACGCATCGCATAATATAATCCCCGTACATCGCTTTCCTGCAGTTTATATTAAAGTAGTATTTCTTTTTAGTAATATATATTTGAACGATATTGATGTTTTTGTAATGTGACGCGTTACGATGCCATCCGCCCTAATGCGCGTGCCTTTCAGTTTGTCTATTATAGCAAAATGCTATTAGGTTCATACAAGCTGAGTTTGGTATCTGCGTCAATTACATTAAAGCAATGTTTTTACAATAGAATTAGGATCTTCTATGTATACCTTTTCAGAGATGGGAAAATTTTTGCTAGTTTGAAAACCATTTGCTCAATTTCTGTCTCTACTTCAGTCTCTTTCGAGCCGTCCTGCTATAAATGCTGATAAAAGCCTGGGTACTGTCCAGATTATTCCGTGAAATATATTGATATATATATGAAAAATAACCTTTGAGTGCGTGCTTACTTGTGAGCTATTGCATTTGTTGCTCTCAATAGAAGGGCGGTACGGTGACATACGTGGTGTTTAGTCTTACAGCAAAATCTAATGCTGCGTTTTAATAGTTGCTGAGTTAGGAAAACAAGAGGAGGGGGGGGGGGGGGGGGGGGGGGGTGAGGAGTTATTTCTGATACTAAAACAATTCGTTTTGCATACAAATATTAGTCGTAATATTTTACCGTCTTTTGCATGACATGCTGATGATGTGTCATAGAAATCATCTCATTTTCAACAACCCTGTCGGTAAACTACGGTTATTTGTAAATTAAAATGGTACCGGATTATGAAATTCTGTTTGGGTAGGTACATTTTGAATATAAATATTTTAGCATTTCAAAAATACCCTGATTCTGAACGACTGCTACTCTCAGTCTAGCACAAAAAATGCCACCACACCGCTGGCCTACGTGTCGGAAATATTAACTCGAGCATTTGAATATTTTATGATCAGTAAAAAGAAAGATTTGAATCGCAAATGTGTTCGCATTTTAATCAAACGAGTCGTCGAACGGTGCCGTGATTCCGCCGTGCCTCATGCCTCGTTTATGTTTCGCGACGAATAAAGTTATGAACAATTTCATGCAATTTCAGAAGTTTGACAGTATATTTTTAAGAGTCCATAACGCTAAACGGTTACTGACACTAATAGAAACCCGAGTAATTATTGTTTTATTTATAAGTTTGGGATTGTTCCAGAGGTTCCAGCCTACGCAATCGCCTGTAAATGCATATAGCGACGCCAACAGAACCAAAACATTTTCATTTAACGTACCGGGAGGTTTTCGAAACGTAATCCTTAGTATTTATTTGGCATTAAAGCGGCTTACTTTAAGTTTCCCCGATACAAACAAGCCGAACGGCGAGGTTCTTGTAAGAAATACAATTTAACTTCGCCGCGAACACAAAATGTTTCATTTGAAAACGTTTCCTGAAGGATTGTAACAAATTGAATCTCACGCCCGTTCAATCCTTTATTTCATCGCCTCCCCTAATGCGAGAAAAGATTATTAATCGAAAATTTTCCAACTTCTAACTGTTTGGGAGCAGCTGTTTTGTTTCATTCATTGATAAATGTTTCGAAATGGTTTTGTGTTTGTATACGTAATCACAATGATCAGCGAGTTGCAAAGGCCGTTCTTCTGCAATGAAATATAATACGGATCTATTGGGAATTTTATTTGTGTTTTGATATAATTTTATTCAGTAATTTATCAAGATTGGTGAAAGAAAGACCGTAGAACCAACATTTGTGTTACTTTTTTAGTAGGACCTTATTAGTATCATTAGCTTTATGTAAGTATTATTTTGAGTTCATATTTGAATTGTAGTTTTAGGCCCCGAATTTGCAACTCTATAATGTATATTATGGTCCAGCGTATATCGCCAAATAATACTTCATCAACATCATCATCAACAGCCTGAAGACGTCCACTGTTGAACATAGGCCTCCCCCAGAGAGCGCCACTTTGAGCGGCTGCTCGCCTCTTTCATCCACCGGCTTCCCGCGGCTTTCACCAAATCATCGGTCCATCGAGTGGAGAAGCTGGCCTTCTGGTTCGTGGTCGCCATTCGAGAACCTTTCATCCCCATCGGTTGTCACTTCTGTGAGCGATGTGGCCTGCCCATTGCCATTTCAACTTCCTAATTCTAAGAGCTATATTAGTCACTTTAGTTCTCCTGCGGATCTCCTCGTTCCGGAGCTTATCTCGCAGAGAAAAACCGAGCATATCTCTCTCTATAGCTCGTTGTGCCACTTTGAGCTTACTAATGAGGCCAACTGAGGGCAACAGTAAGCGACCGCGTTTCACTTCCATAAGTCATCACTGACAACACACATTGATTCGTTGTTTCTTTTTGTTTTCGGGCTCTGTGGTATTTTGGACGAAAAGATAGATCGAAGCTTCCCGAACGCTGCCCAGCCGAGTTAGATTGTCGTGCGACCTCTTTGTCGAAGTTGGACCTACCTAATGGGACAGTCTGGAAATATTGCTTACAACTTTTTTAACATTTTTATTTTATGCATTATTCCTGATTGATACTGTTATTTTTAATATTTTGCATCAAAAATCCATGACCGGGATATACTAAGGAGAAGTTTGCTCCATTTGACAACTTATCACAATGAATGTCCCAATTTGTGAAATTCAACATTGAATATTCATAAATAGATGTCAAACACAGCATCCGAAGGTAAATACGGTAACTACGCGCGCGATTAACTGCGATTTGAAATAATGCAGGCTGAAACAATGCAATACTGAGCCATTTGGGTATCAAGGAAGTATATGGCAATGATCACGCGTAATGTGGATGGTATGCTAAATAAATAAATAGATATAACTTATAACTTATTTTTTTGAATTTTCTATGAGATAGTAAGGAACAAAACGAACAAAATAATTTTTGGTGGGTATTATTTAATTTTATTCTTATTCATGGATGGTGAAGTGAAGATCAATTTATGAGCATTTTGATGTTTGTTTCATTATTTTACATTTTTATAATGAAGACAACATCCCTGACCTACTGATTTTTGAAAAACAATGATCTTGAACAATAGAGAGTTATTATCAGAACTTATTTATGTTTTTAAAGTTAGTAAATTTAATTTAAAGAACAATTCTATTACTATTCCTATATATTCCTAATTCTAAATCTATTCCTGACTATCCGTGAACAGGATGGTCATAAAAATTCAATTTTGCCAACAAATTAATTATTTCGATCATGTTCTTCACATGTAGGAAAATACCCTTACTTTCTGCTACAAAGTTATTATAATATTCTGCTGATATAAGCTTTTAAGACTATATAATTCACTGTTCACTCTTAGCCATAATGCACTTACAAGTAGACATTTTCGTTTACAAATTAGATCTGTGTTATGAACGATGAAATTTGTTTCTAGTGGCTGTTAAGGCGACGAGTAGAGCAAACAAGGTGTATTTTAGTACGTTTCCAGGCGTAATTTAAACATGTGGAGCTTTGAATTTAATATATCATGTAATCCATTTCATTAAGTCGTTTGTGATGACCGCAAATACAAGATTAATAAATATAGCTCTATAGAAAAAAATCGCAAACCTTCCTCAAAAAAATTTAAATTTTCCCATTTTACTGAGCTTCTACCGAATATACTTATACAAAAAATAAATTAGTGTATTCCCAACAAACATTCAGATGCCATGGTAACTTAAAACTTTAAAAAATACTATATAAAAATAGATATTAATTAAAAACCATCAAAGTCCGTCATTTCGGGCGTTGTCTTTGTCGTCAGCACCGCGCTGAAGTACAGACTGAATTGATATTTAAGACTACGATGTTTAAGGTTGATGTTTCTTTGAACGGATTTGGTCTTGCTTATCTGGCTCTACTCGTCACCTCAAAGAACGATTTAAACACCGAAAAATATTGCCCATATAAATATCAACTATTTAAGCAGTTAAGTATTTAGTTTCAATGATAAACATATGTATAACTAGCTGCGCCCCGCGGTTTCACCCGCAGATAAAAAGTAGCCTATGTGTTAATCCAGTACATAAGCTATCTATATTCTAAGTTTCATCCAAATCCGTCTAGCCGTTTGAGCGTGAAGGAGTAACAAACATACACACATACACACAAACACACATACACACATACAAACTTTCGGCTTTATAATGTTAGTGTGACTATGTGTTTCTAAAAGCAAACATTCATAGAAAATACAAAGATCGAAGCTTAGAACATCGTAGGTAAACGCGAAGCAACAATTCTTATATGATACACTGAAATTCCTAAACACAAATAACTGAATACCAGCGGCATGTTATATTTCGCAATTCCCCGCAACGGCCAAACTACGTAATAATATTGTGCTCGGGCCCGCATTCGAGGCGAATCATCGATAGTCATTATCGAGAAAGCGGGTTTAAGAGCCTGCCCAGCCCCGCTGGGACCCTTGCGAAGGTCTCATCCCGACGCGTTCGATAACTATGCTAATGTTATTTGCGCCAGTGGGTTTCAAAACGGCGGCATCCACTAACTCGGCATTCCCCAAGAACAACGGTACCCCAAAGGTAAGGTTTAGAATGAAACATCTTACTTTACGGCCTATAATGCGATATTGTGAAGAGATTTCCTATTTTTTGCAAGATCGGAACTGTCTGATTTTGTAGAGATTTTCACGCGACTCCGGGATTGGTTCCGGGTTCACTGCATGGTCAGTAGATTTTCTAAACTGATTGTATGAAATTTTGTGGATTAGAGAAAGGTAAAAAACGCCGTTTGGGACGTTTGTTGGAGGTGATTGTCTCTTTTTATTCGTTCTAACATCTGTGTTAATTTAGAAAAGAGTCTTTGTCGTCTGTATATGTAATAGTAGTACCTAATTAATATCTACATATTATTATAATAAAGACAACCTACAGATTTTTAATAAACTCAACTAAACAAGGCAAAACCAAAATCCAGCTGATAGACGACGTGGTAGATAATGTCCGAAAATATCACCATATTTTCGGGCATTATCTATCGAACGTCATTTATCAGCTGGATTTTTTAGTCTCTTACTAAAATGGCCGAGAATGGTTTCATTGAATGTATAATATATTTGATAAAAGATGGATAAAGGTATAAAAATGTAGACTATATACTATATAGACGCGTGACTAAAATGCTGGCACTTATTTGGCTTTGAATCAGCATTGCAATTCAACGAGGCAATGTTGCCAGCATGTTGGGTACGCTACCTACCGGTAGTGGGCTGGAGCATTTGGACTGGCTATAGGCCATCGTGGCTAGTATATAGAGTCTAAATGTTCTTTGTAGTAGTCTAGTTTTTTGTATTGTAGTAGTTAGTTTAAAGAATAAAGGCACATTGCACAAAAAAGGTGTATAAAAAAATGTATTTGACATAGAATACATAAGAAATATGACTAGTTGGTACGGATTTCTGAACGTTTTCTTCCAAAACAGCTAGTTCGATAAAATCCTGAATATTAAAATGAAGGATACTCACTAATAAGGATCTTTGGAATTTTCGGAATATTCTAAAAAGTTATCCTTGAAAATTCTAAAGTTTCTCTAAAAATATTCTTCCTGTGTCGGTTTGCCATTCCAACCGAGTCGATCATAAAACTTATAATAGTTCTGCAAACGTTATGAAGTACAGTCATGCAACTGAAACATGCGTGACTTACGCAATACCGCAGAACGTATACGCTTAGTACTAAGTATATTATTATTATATGGTTTATATTTCCTACTAACATAATTATAACAATATTACGTACGGATTACCGCCCATATCAGGAAATTCTATTTTACGTACCTACTACCCAATGAGAATAATTAAAGTGATTTTTTCTTCTTATTCGTTTTTTTTATTACTTTTTATCAAAATATTACAGACAGTTTTAATTTTATGAACAAAATCACAAACACAAACACAAATCACTGATTTACCTGAGGTTCTATTTTATAATTCAAAATATACTTAAACATACATTTAGAAGTGAAGTGATTAGAGTTAAATATTTCATCCTAGTGGTATTTCCACCTCCGCGATTTCATTTGTAGTTTCAATAACTACATTTACGATCAATTCTATCCTAACGAATATTTTTGACTAAACAAGAACATAGGAATGACTCTGGTTCCCTGGAAGATGGGGCGGCCTTTAGTGTGGGACGCTACTTGCGTCGATACTATGGCGCCGTCACACCTTCCCGAGACACACGTTAGGGCCGGCGCCGCGGCTAATTCTGCTGAGCAGCTAAAACGGCGCAAATATAGTAATCTCGGTAGCGGTTACATATTTGAGCCGTTTGGTGTTGAGACCCTGGGTCCGTGGGGACCGGGAGCTCATCGCGTTTTCCAGTCTATCAGAGCGCCTGGTCGATGTGACGCGTGACCAAAATGCTGGCACTTATTTGGCCCAACGCATCAGCATTGCAATTCAACGTGGCAATGCGGCCAGCATGTTGGGTACGCTACATTCCGGTAGTGAGCTGGAGCACTTGGACTGTCTATAGGCCATCGCGGCTATTATACAGTCCATAAGTGTTCTTTGTAGTAGGTAGTGTAGCTAGTTTAGTTTAGCTTAGTTTAGTTTAGTTTTAATTATTGTAGTAGTTAGCTTGAGTAATAAAGGCAATTTGCCCGTTAAAAATAAAGAACATAGGTCATTCATCATTTCATAATTAGAAACTTAACTAAAGGAAAAACGATTTAAATGTATTGTTACTAAGGTTCAAAGTGTAATTGTCATCCTTTCTACATGCGCACTGAATCTACAACAAAGACGGTATCACTATCCAATCTAACTTTCTATATTAGGTACTTTCACACGCACACATCCGTCTTGTCTTTGACAGTCTTTCCAAGTCAATGTTATGATTATACGCTCCTTATATTTCCCTACGTCAGCATTAACAGTAGTGCGTATTAACAAACGTTAATTCCAAATAGATTCACACAGAGAGGGAAATGATAAGTCAACAGCGTTTATAAACGTTTCGCTTGTAAGCGTTTCGGATGAGCAATCAATTTAAATGTATTAGGGCGTCTCAATAAAATCGTTTAGCTTGTCTTAGCATTTGTGTGTGGAATAATAAAGCGTGGCCATCTGAACGAGGGTTGTCACTTGCACCGTTAATCATTTTTATGGGAGTTGGGATATTTAAAATTAAACATTCGGGGTAAGATAAATGCGTACTTAATTAATAATATCGTAGTGGATTTTTTTTTGTTTATCATCCTCAATGTGGAATGTAATTACGTAACTTTTGGTTGTTTACAGCAACTCAACCAAGCTAGAAACACCATTGTACCTTTTTTTTTTTTTTTTTTTTTTTTTAATGTAATTAAATGACGTGACGAGCTAGTCGTTCACCTGATGTTAAGTGACACGGCCACCCATAACAGTTGCAGTACCTGATTATAGATTGATTAAATGGTGCTAACCTGGTCGTAAACTATACGATGGCAAAGTATTTATACCATTACTACATAGGTCTATCGAAGCATCATAATAGTTGTATTACTTTTTGATAATTTTTTCAATGTACTATGTTTAATATCCCAAGTAGAGATAGGGTTGTTAGGGTGCTGTCTTTTTGCTCTTTAAACTCCCAATATTGTTTATAACTGACAAGAATAAATATCATCCTATTTCTATATGACATTTTAGGAAAACCACGTACCCCGTTAGTTTGAAAGACCATTAAAACTAAGCAATCTCACTAAAATAATTATGAATACGTCACGTTTCGTGAGACTATACTTGGATTTGACTTCACCAAAGGGAAACTTCACCAGAAAAAAGAACGACGGATTCATTAATTTAGAGTTCCGAGCGACACATTAATTTGTTACGACCGGCCGTGACGCTTAACATCAGGTGAACGACTAGCTCGTCACGGCATTCGTTTTCACAAAAACTAAGTTACGTACCGTGGGTCACTGCACGGACTAATCTTACTTAATATGTCACACATAACTATTATGTGACCTCTGAAACCTAGATATATAAAGACTCAGGATGTTCTAATACGTCATTCTCAAACTGTTGAATGGAAATAATCACAAAGTTCACAGTATTTTTTTAATGGTAAAATGAGCATACGTTTGACAACAACTCATCTGATGGTAAGTGACGAAGTTGTCTAAGGTGGAGCACGTTTGACCATGAAATGCCCATTCACTCCTGACTTGAAAAGACCCAGGTTATACCCAGGAGGAAACACTGTTGCTGGAAGAGCATTCCATTCCTTACCCGTTCGGACTACTGACTATTGACTCAGCAAAACGCTTATTATTGTGATATCGGACGGAAGAGATCTCGGACCATACTCACTTTCCCTGTGTAATTACATAAGGTCAACCAATTTCATTTAAAGTGGCGATTTATCATATCTATAAATAATAAAAATCAAGGTAAATTGTTGTAGTTGATGAAGTTGTAAATTTTTTCTTTCCTATACAAATTGGATGCAAATATGATATTCGTCAGTTACGAATATATTATCGTATTCGTATAAGTTACGAATAATATATTCGTACCGATATTTGTAAGTTAGGTAATCATTACGATTCGTAACATCCCTGATCTGCACCGTTTATGTGGCACGTAGGTCGCACCATTCGGAAGATCGAAAAAGTTTTCCAATAGTGTCGTATCTCTGATGATAGAAAATAGTTCGCTGTGGGGACCTAGATATAGTTTTATTGCAGTCAATTTCCTCGGTTGCTGGAACAGTTCACTCGCGTTCTAGTAATTACTCACTTACTGAGTTTATTGTTTTGGTATTACTGGTGATGTGTTTGTACGACTTTACGAAGAAAGAAATAAGAGAAATGTGATGGTGTTGATATTTTGCCAGTTATTCTGCCACCAAGCAGTAGTGTGCAAGCACTACTGTGTTCCAGTTTGAAGGGCATTGTAGCTAGTGAAATTACTGGGCAAATAAAACTTTACGAACTGATCTCACAGTCTAGAATACTTTTTTAGGCTGTGTGACGTCTCAGGATGGAGTGCGCAGTGCGCGGTGTCACGCGAAACTTTAGTTTGGAGTAACTCGTCACGTCATTCATTTCCATAAAAAAAAATTAATCTAGCTATAGGTACAGGCGATACAATTGCATAAATATATTTTATAACGGCCTTAAGTGCCTTTATTCATTAAACTATCTACTTTACTAATCGAAGTTCATTCACTAATCGAATCAGCATTGCAATTTAACGAGGCAATGCTGCCAGCATGTTACGTACGCTGCCTACCGGTAGTGGGCGGGAGCCTTTGCAGGACTGTCTCTATACGTCTTCGCGGCTGGTGTAAATGTTCTTTGTAGTAGGTAGTGTAGATAGTGGTTTTTAGTACATAGTAGTTTTTACTATTGCAGTAGTTAATATAATTTTAACATTTGTTCAATGTTCGCGAATGAAACTAATATCTCATCTTCATTTAAAATGGTTCACAACATTATATTTAATTACCTACCATCGTGTTTGGTTAAGGTTTTTGAGTGGCGACCATGAACCGGAAGACGCAGCGCAGGCCGGCCCTCCACTCGGTGGACCAACGATCTGGTGAAAGTCGCGGGGAGCCGATGGATGCAGGAGGCGAGCAGACGCTCAAGGTGGCGCGCTCTGGGGGAGGCCTTTCAGCAGTGGACGTCTTCAGGCTGTTGATGATGATGATGATGGTGTTTGGTTTATATACAATGATGATAAACTCACCGTAAATTTATTTGTTTAGCCGCATGACAAAAATTAAATTTAACTCCAAACCCAACATTATTAGTTTTTTTAATTCCCTCCAAACAGAGAGTGATTATAAATTTAACGTTTGTATCTGTGTGTCTATTGACATTGTAGCTCCCAAACAGATAAATCAATTTGGATAGATAAATAAAGTGTGATTCTATACTCGGAGTTTTTTTTAAACTATTACGGTTACTAATAAGTTATACAAATCTGCCACAGTATATGATGGGGTAAACAAAGTGTAATTTTGAAAATCGAATGTCCCGCAGTAATAAACCCTCGGTACGGACTGAAAAGACTTCGTAAAAAATTACAAAAAGCTAAAAAAAGTAAAAAAGTTGTTGTTGTTGTTGGAAAAGGATGAATAGACGAACCACCTGCCTCCATTCGCATTACATCATCATCCATCTATCTTTTAGTCCTTTTCCCTTATCTTCCGCCCCCCCCCCCGTTCTCTATTTTCCATACAGGATAGGAGTGGCTTTGGACCTAATACTGAAGTTTGGATGTCTGTAATTTCTGAACTACAAAACCGACGTTATTGAAATATTTATGGGACAATATCTAAAGTATCCCCTTTGTAACAAGAAAAGGTAAAGGTAAGGTAAATCGGACAACGCGTAGTAAATTACAACTGAATACATATTTTTAATTTCATCCTGTCTCCCGAGAGAACCATGCTGAGTTTTGGGATTAAAAGTACCTATCTTAAAGCCTACTTCGTAATATGAACTCAAATCAAGCTAAGTTTCATTTGAATCCATTAAGTAGTTCGGCGCAATGCTCAGCCAAGATACAGACCGACAAACAGATAGACAAACAGACAGACAGACAGAAAGCTAGACAGACAAAAATGAAAAAAAAAATTTGAAAGGCTTCAGAATAGCAAAAAGGACCATCCAAAAAAAAAAATTAAAAAATTATGCAATGCACATCAGAATTGGACCTGTTACAGTTTTATTATAAGTATATAGATAGTCTACTATGTTACCTCTGCGTCTTCTCTATAATTATATAGATTAACGTTGGAGTTTAGACTCTAGCTTTATGAATATTGCTCCTAAATCAGTTCTATCAGTTCACTATACATTTGAAATCTTATAGAAACCTACATGCTCTGATCCACCATCATTCCCATCGGCTTATCTGGTTCCGGGTATGGTCGAAGTGTAGGCGGAATACAAAGGGGCTGCGGGCCGATATTGCACCGTCTTACAAACAATATTATAGGCATATAACTACGATGGTATACCTTGCCATAGGTAATAATGCCATTGACACGCTTACAAGATGGAATCTACCGTTGTTATGTTTTGAATATGTTAGGCTTATAGTCTATTCTCATCATAATACTAGGTGGTAGGATTTTTTTGCATAGTTCATCTAAGTAGGTAACCACCTACACCTTTGCAAGTTATTCTGCTGTCAAGCAATAGTGTGCAACCACTAGTGAAATTAACTAGTGCTAATGAGACTTTATGATCTGATTTCACAGTCTAGATATCTTATTACTAGGCTGTGTGATGTCTCAGGGTGACGTGCGCAGTGCAGTGTCATGCGAAACTTATTAGAGTTTCTGAGGTACACTGCAATGGGCGACAGTGACGCTTCAGACCAGGTGAAAGACAAGCTCGCCTCGCCATTCGTCAAAAAAAATCATCACCAAAAACCTTTGTTATTTCGCTGCAGTCAGTTTTAGTGAAGGCTTGAATCCGACCGTTCACATAAAATATTTTTAATTTTAAATAGAATTTTTTTTTTTGTCAAATAGACTTTTTATACAATTATGTTGATTATATAGGTGGACTGTCTTGTAAAAACCGCGGGGAGCCGATGGATGCAGGAGACGAGCTGCTCAAAGTGGCGCTCTGCGGGGAGGCCTATGTTCAGGCTGTTGACGATGATGATGATGATGACAATTATGTACTTACAATATATATTTAGGTTCATGGGAACCTAAAGCATGTCAGACCCGGGCAATGAAAATATTTGAGGAAGTATTTTCTTATAACAGTTTCTGCCCTATTTTATGAAATCTCGATCGTTTATTTAGGTGGGATATTTATCCTATCATTTGGGCCAAAAGGTCTGACAGAATAACTATGTACGTGATATTTTTGCAAAAACAGATACCAACGCAATTTAAAATAGCATATTGACAATATCTATGATATCCAATTTAATCGGGAAGGGTATCCAATTTACCAGAGGGTGGGACCCTTTACAGAATCTGTGGTACCTAAACGTAATTGGAGGATTAATTTTTTTCGAAAACAGACTGTTCTTGTAGTCATTGAAATTCCTTCGAAAATAGATTATTGACAGTCAATTTCTAATTTATTTTCAGAGTATTGTAGACACTTTTAGGATACTTTTTATCAATAAGTGATTTTGTAAATTCGTATTGGAAATACATCCTTAAATAAATAAAAATCATGTAAGCTAAAATTGTTATTACATTTGTAAATCATGTAGTACTGTTGAAGGTCCATAAATAAATAAATAAATAAATAAATCATAAGTAAGTATAGGTGGTTATTGGTTAATTGTGTACATGGACGTACGTCGATGATTGTGTAATACTGAGCTGTAAAGAAGTGGTTGGCGAATAGTCTGTGGTAGTGAATAGGGCTGCAGCATTCTCCTTGGTAAATTTAAATCTTCTGCGATAAACGAGCCGCCTGCCAAACGTGGTAATTATAGCAAATCCTCCTATGATAAGCGTCCAAAGTGGCGTTTAATTAAGGAAGACCTATGTTCAGCAGTGGACGTCTTCCGGCTGATAATGTGTGTGACCTGAGCTGTAAAATTACCACAATTACGACAATATGTTATATAATATGTATCACATTGATAAAAAATATAAAAATTTAACACGCTTCGTTTTCAAATAATTTGAACCACTTGCGTGGTCTATATGTCTGTAATCATAACAAACATTTTATTTATAGAATAAGTACCTTTGGAATCCCTGTACATTCGTGAAATGTGAGCCGTTTAATTGGTGCCATATAGCACCATACAACATACGCGCGGTCAGTTCTCTGCGTGTAAAGAACTCTCGAAAAATTATTTAAAATGACGTTTGCGTGGTGAAATCGTGCCACAACACATCAGAAGAAAATCAGCGTAAAAGTTCTGGGGTGACATTCCACTGGTACGCTAATAATTTTCTTGCTTAAATCGTCTACAATACCAAAAAACCGAGTCGAGTCGGACTCGCGCACGAAGAGTTCCGTACCATTATCTATAAAAACGAGTAAAAAAATCACGTTGTATTATAGCAGCAACAGAAATACATCATCTGCGAAAATTTCAATTGTCTAAATATCACGGTTCATGAGTTACAGCCTGGTGACAGACGGGTAGACAGATAGACAGACAGACAGATAGACAGACAGCCAGACAGACAGACAGACAGACAGACGTGAGTGAGTTTTGAGAAGACATTGTTCAGAAACTTACCTTTTATAGGTACTTATTCTGTGATTTGATTGTTTTAATATTATGCATTAGTTACATTCGTTTGTTAATTGGACGTGCGTTCAATAAAACGAGTTGGCGCTCGTAAATTTTTCACCCTACGCAGCTTTAACCATCACTCTTTATAGGCCCTCCACGTTTCTAAACCTAACTCAGATCCCATTTAGGTGTTAATACGTGTGATAAAGAATTGGGTCGGGATACAAAACAACGTAAGAACTACGTGAACCTTTCACGGTAGTACGTTATACTGCGCTCTACGTGCTGGCTACTCGCCTCGAGGGAACGCTGGGGACTTCATGGCTTTCGCAATCGTAAAGACTTGCCACCAGCTGTACTATTCATAATTATAAAAATATGTTGAGAAAATACGCTGAGCTGAAACTCAACATTTAAGATAGTTGTGGGTTTAAGTCGATGGTAGGTACTGTTTTTTTTATGGAGGGGCAAGTTAAAGAAAATAAGTGTTTTTAAGTGTTCACGAATTGAAATACATACCTACTTTTATGTTAACTAAAAAATACAAAAGCATTGTAATTTTATAATTTTTTAAGGAAAAATTTGGGCGACGTGATTTAAGCCCGCATCTATTCGCCCTCAAGGCTGCTACATGCTTTACCCAAGCTACCGTGTCCTGTCTCATATCCATTACTGTAACTGTACTGCAGGCGAAGCGGTTTGATTCTTCGTTCTTAATTAGAACTGCTAAGGAATGGAATGCCCTGCCAGCGTCTCTGTTTCCGGCAAAATAAGACCCAGGCGTGTTCAAGAGAAGAGTGAATAGGTACTTACTTAGCTAGCATGCTACACCTTCGATCACATCGTCACTTCCCATCAGGTGAGAACGTGGTCAAATGCTAGTTAAGTCCGATGTGAAAAAAGGCGATACTTACTATATTATTACTCGTATAAGTCACAAATCTTGAAAATTCTTGTTTATCCCACTTCATAATTACAAACCGCCTGCTAAGCGTGGTGATTATGGCAAATCTTCCCTATGAGAAACGTCCAAAGTGGCGTTTTATGAGGGAGGCCTGTGTTCAGCAGTGGACTTCTTCCGGCTGATGATGATGATGATGATATAATTTTACACATTATCTAGGTACCTTAAACTTGTAAAATTTATTTTTTGTTTGTCAAAAAACATTTTTTTTTGGCAAAATGAGTTTACTCTCTATATATATAGTCATCAAGCTAAAATTGAAAGAAATTTTCTTACACCGTTGCGAAATTTATATCCTGTAGTTTGATTGCATTTACCACTTACTATTATTTGGCTAGTGTAACCAAACTAATCAAAATTATGTTTTTCATGACACGCTGTCCGCGAAATCCCGTTTTTACTTTAATAATTACTCGTTAGGTCGAGGATTGCACAGGATAACTTCGGGTGACAATACAGCTAGAAACACCCAACCAAGAGAGTCATTTGTCTTTCTTTACCCTAATTATGTGATGAAAATTTATTGTAGCTGCCGGACCCTAACTTGTAGTAGGTGAAACGGACGAGAAAACGTATTACATATTCTGTTTTAAATCCAGTTAATGTACCTAAAACTATTTTGAATTTCAATTATAAATTTTAATATGAACAAAGAGAGACTTCATCAACGCCCTCTTTAAACGTTTATAAAATTAATATACTTATCCATATGATTGAAAATTACGTGTAATATTCTAAGAGCCGATTTTTGAAAAAGTAAATTAAATTATAAAATTGACATAATACTGCCCGTTGAGTGTTATCTAGTTTGCGGATTAATTTAAATTCCTCTGAATTAGGAAATGGATATTTGAATTTTGTAAACAAGCCTAATGATAGTTAAATATTACGCATAATAGGCAATGAAACAGTATTGGTTTAGCGGTATCGTTAACCATCCAATTCTCAAAATTTAGTTCATAGGTTTTAGTGCGTGTAAGTAAACAGGTTAAATAAAAGGCCACACCCGTGCTCCTTCCACACGGTCCATCATCATCACAATTACTACACTATCACGTCAATCACTACAATTAAATCATCACTATTACACAATCATTCTACACCACTATTATAATGAGGAAAAATTTGTATTTTTGTGTGTATGTTTGTAATGAATAAACTCAAAAACTACTGTGCCGATTTCAAAAATTCTTTCACCATTAAAAGCTACATTCACCCTGAGTAACATAGGCTACACCACTACACGTGCACAGCTGGGGCGAGCCGCTAGTTTTTTATAATCGTCATTATCACTTAATTCTTATTTACTTAGTAAATACGAGAATTTGAAATCAGCAGTGGCTCTCAAGTGCGACTCCAGTTATCAGTGACACGTTAGTTTTTTTGAAAGGGAAAGCCTTGCAATCTAGAATTAAAAAGTAGACCAGAAGATTATTCTCGATGGTATCACATTTTTTCCTTCAGTAAGAAAAGTTTTCACTTGCCAGTATGTTAAAATACCCCGATGTTCTATGGAAAATGATTTAAAGCGTGGTTAGCAAAAAACAAACAGCATGTTTCACGGTGTTGCCTTGTTTGCTGATGCCCGTCTCGCTGCAAACAATTAACTCCTTTGTGTACATGGCCACACTTGCCGCATTTTAGCGACGAGGGTTATCCTCACGAACCTATGTTTGTCATGGAAGTGGCAATTTTTGCTATTTATCCATCAGTATATTTTTCCCTGTAAAAATTCAATTCTTTAATATTAATCGCAATAGTATCTCGTAATAAAAATCGTAATAGAAAATCGTAAATTTTCAGGTTTACTTACCCTGACGTACATGTACGAATTACATAGAACATGTTCATTAGTGTTAAAAAATTCTTTTCGGCATTTAGAAAAACCGAAAGGTTTTAGTGTGGCAACCATAGGCTGAAGAACGGAGCGTCTGTAGAATTACACAACGACAAGGCAAGGTTCACCGGCAACCGTTCGTTGTGCCTATCAATTTGGGACTTTTGGGAGATTTAAGTTTAGCAATGGACTTCATGATTTATTTTGTACTAGCTTATGCCCGCGGCTTCGCCCACGTGAACTGGGTCAGGAACTTTTTATTAGAACGAAACAGAATGAAAGTTCCGTTTTAGCGCACCCCTACACTATGTAATGAATGTATCTTCGAAACTTCAAGATTTTAGTTTCAGCTGTTTAGGCTGTGCGAGCGTCTTACGATGGGACTTTGTCCAGTAAAATTGCTGAGACCCATATGTATTTATTCTGTATGTTCTTTCATCATCATCATCATTAACAGCCTGAAGACGTCCACTGCTGAACATAGGCCTCCCCCAGAGCACGCCACCTCGAGCGGCTGCTCGCCTCCTGCATCCATCGGCTCCCCGCGGCTTTCACCAGGTCGTCGGTCCACCGAGTGGGGGGCCGGCCTACGCTGCGTCTTCCGGTTCGTGGTCGCCACTCGAGAACCTTTCTTCCCCACCGGTTGTCAGTTCTACGAGCGATGTGGCCTGCCCATTGCCACTTCAACTTACTAACTCTAAGAGCTATATCGGTCACTTTAGTTCTCCTGCGGATCTCCTCGTTCCGGAGCTTATCTCGCAGGGAAACACCGAGCATAGCTCGCTCCATAGCTCGCTGCACGACTTTGAGCTTACTAATGAGGCCAACAGTAAGAGACCATGTCTCAGTTCCATAAGTCATCACTGGCAACACACACTGATTGAAAACTTTCGTTTTCAGGCTCTGCGGTATTTTGGACGAAAAGATAGGACGAAGCTTCCCGAACGCTGCCCAGCCGAGTTGGATTCTTCGCGCCACCTCTTTGTCGAAGTTGGACCTACCTAATTGGACAATCTGTCCTAGGTAGACATACTTGTCGACAACTTCGAGAGTATGTAAGAGAGTGTGTGAGTTGTATGTTCTTTACACATTGCAAATTTCAGTATGATACGATTTTTTTTTACATTTCCGTACAAATTTGAACTACAAAGTTTTCACGCCTTTTGGGGTTGATTTTCAAAAAAGTAAGAAATACTATTTCATTTATTTTTATACTTGTTTGCATTGTGTCCAGTTACAAAACGATACGTTACCTAATGTTGTTTTCTCATACAAAGTTTTCCCCCTTTTATCCTTTTAGGGATAGAATTTTCAAAAATCCTTTCATAGCACGTGCTAACGTCATAAAAGAAAGCCACCCTCCAAGTTTCAAGTCTCTACGTTAGCAGTTTGGGCTGTACGTTGTCTGTCAGTCAGTCAGGATAAAGCTTTTTATATAATAGAAGATGAAGCTGATTGATGATAGGTATCTAGAAAGAACTCGCAAAGGGTTGAACAGAAAATATCCAGATCTATTACTGGCATTACTACAGATCTTTTATTACTTACCTGTATTTAATTTTGTTATGGAGCTAAAAACAAAAGTTAGAAATAGTGAAGAAAACGAAAAACTTCATGGTTTTCTTGTCTTATGCCCGTCTGCACTAACGTTAGGCACCTCTTAAATTCGCTCTTATCTCTCTAGGACGTACCCAAATGCGTTGCAGCAAGTACGTTATGGAAGGATAAGTATGAACTTAGGACTTATCTTCAGTGCAGACGGGCATTAATTTTTGATTTCATTATAAAACAACCAGGCATTCGGCCAAGCGTTATCTTCTTATGGTCGAAATACCTCCAACGACTCCACTTGTTTAATAAGAACTGCCGGGGTTGTTCAAGTCAATAGTGAATAGGTATCTATAACTAGACAAGCGTGCTATACCTTCGACCGCATCATCGTTTCCCATCAGGTGAGATTGTGGTCAAACGCTAGCCTAGTCAATGGTAAAAATAAAAAAATCTCCCGCGAACTGTTTGCTACCCAAGGTTGGGCATAGGTAATTACAATCTTTGCCTCTTCTAGTAAATATATTTCTCAGTACATATCAAGTAGCGTTCTCACACACAATTAATATTTTTGTTTGTTCAGGGCACCATAACTCAAGAGCGGAGTGATAACACGCCTTAAGGCAGGAACACTGTTAATATTTAAAATAGTAATGAACTATTAAATTAGTTTGGGTTTGATAAATTGTTATTACGAAGCTTAAAAGTTAGCCGCCAATTTTTTAATTTATTCTTTAATCTGTTTTCACTTTTACTTTTCTGAATAATTACCTACCTAACCTATAGTTAACAAATCCGATCAGATGGTTTATAATGTCATTTTGTCAAACATGCTCGGAAATATGAGTATTATTTTGACAACCTTCTTCAGGATAAATCGAAATTGCTGTACTGACGAGCAGCGGCCGGCAAAAGTTGTATGAAAACCCAAATCTGTGCTAGTTTAGCGGCCAAATAAATTACATACAAAACTCATATCTGTTAGTTTTAATTTCCGCACATTATTTGAGAAAAGCACTATACAAGCCTTGGCCACAACTAGCCATTGATGGACTTACGTATGTGTGCCTCGGCATGCCACTGTTGCTGGCCGCTGCAGTAATGTACTAATACAAGTCTTGGCCACAACTAGCCATTGATGGACTTACGTATTACGATGGATTTATTACTATACACGTTTGTCCATCAATCCCTCTGTCGCTGGCCGCTCCAGTAATGTACTATTAAAAGAATAAACAACGCTTAATGCATAACAAAATCTCATCTTTCGGGCCGTTTGCTTGATTGAGCATCTCAAGTCAATATAATAACATGATAACTCTTTCCGTGATTAACCGACATCGCTAAATTAAATTTTCACCGGAAATGAACATATATACCATCTCGCAATGTTGTTCATTACATAAATACTTGTCAGCAAATCAACCCGTTTCGTGTGGGCGAACGACAGAGTATGAGGTTTGTCCCGAGTCAACCCTGGCGGTGCTACCGTACTAGATAGACAGTATCAAGGTTGCATGACTTACAAACGACATTCAAGAAACATTTTATAAAAAGAGGAAGGTACGAGATGTTTATTCGAATGCATATTACTGTACTCGGTATCGAGCGTTGTAAAATATTTACATGACATTTAGCACAGCGCCCCTTGCTGTAACTAAGGATTTCTACGATAACTTTACGATATTGGGTACAGGTAATCTCCACATAAATAAATATGAGTGGACATTTCACACAGCGCCATCTAGCCCCAAACTAAGCCAACCTTGTACTATGGGAACCAGATAACTGATAGAAGTACTTAGATACTTTTTTGTTTGTAAATACATACACAGTACAATATAACACCCAGACATAGAACACACATCGATGTTCATCACACAAATATTTGCTATGGATGGGAATCGAACCCACAACCTATAGTTCAGAAGGCAGAGCTACTCCCAACTGAACTGATAGGCCACACAATAAACTCGTACTACTGGTACTTATAAATGTATAAACGTTACCGAAACATTTAGACTAAATATTTTAAAAATCACCAAATAAATAACTAATTAATTTTTAAATATGTTCTAAATGTGTTCTATTTTTTTAAATTGACTTAAACCTTAGTTATTTTAATATCATTTGACGATTAGAATTATTAGTATTTATTTATTTATTTGAAAGAACGCCATACCCTCGAGACTCGAACTCGACTCCCGTAACATCGGAGACTGTCGCCTGAGCTAAGTCCGGCGGCACACGGGCACTCCAAACAAGTCATGCCGCCTAGCTCTTATGTACTTGTCTGGAACTGCCAACGATATTTTTTCTAGTAAAAACGGATTGCATCTACAGCCTACCAGGATATGTACCACATAAATCATGAGAGATACGATGCATCTTACCTCCATCGTATTATATCGCACTATTCCTCTTAAAAACGCGCTTGTTATTAAATGTTTATTGATGAAGACCTCAAGCTTTCAAGCCTTTGTTCTTCATTTAGATACTTTGCAACACATGAAGCTAAGCCGCTGTTTTCCACAGCGCTTGTACTTTGTGTGTTCATGTCATAGCAGAATTAATTAAATTTGTGTTTACACTAAAGATTACATGCGCCGCCCATGTTTGAACTGGGGTTAATCTATTATTAAAATGCAGCTGCATCCACCGCAGTCGTATTAAAACGTCCATTATTTTGATATTTACAGCTTAAATTTTTTTAAAGCTCTCTTTGCGAGATTACTGGAGGCTTATGCTTCCTATATGTTTGTGTAATTAATCGTTCTTTTATGAATTGCAAGCAGTCATCATCCTCTTTGCCTTTTCCGATTTGTTATTGGGGTCGGCTCCCAATCTAAACTGCAGCAGTGAGCTACCAGAATTACACGAGCCACTGCCATCTGACCTCGCATCCCATAAGGAACCAGTAACAGGGATGGTTAGATCAGGTGTCAGATTCTATCAGGCTTCTGACTACCAGTAACGATTGCCATAGATGTTTTTATGACAACCGGGACCGACGACTTAACGTGCTCTCCGAGGCACGGAGCGATGGCATCGAAACCTGCACATAATTTACTAGATACGTCATTGATGCCGAGGATTGAACCCGGAGCCGTAAGATTGCGAAGCGCACATGCTACCGCTCGGCGAACATCGCTCTCCAGCAAGCAATAGGTGTGGCTACTAACTTGTTCGTTACACCCATATTATACATGACAAAATACAACACAATCATGTGTAATATATCCAATCTCCGGTTAGTACAGCATTAAGCGGACAAACTCGTCAAGTACGAAAAGACTTCAAAGAGCAAAAAAAAACAAGATTTTTTAAGCAGTGAAACGTCGACGTTACGTAACAAAAGGTTTATGAATGGCAATTGTGCACTCGCCACATCTCGAATTAGGAAACAATCATATTCCTATGTTTTTCAGAACTTATATATTTAATGCTAAAATGGGCATACGTTTGACAACATCTCACCTGATTGTAAGTGACGAAGTTGCCTAAGGTGGAGCACGTTTGCCCATGAGAAGCCCATTCACTCTTGACTTGAAAAGACCCAGGTTATACCCAGGAGGAAATACTATTGCTGGAACCGCATTCCATTCCTTGGCCGTTTGGACTATGAATGACTCAGTAAAACGCTTAGTGTGAACTGTTGGTACACTTACGATGTAAGGATGTGAAGAATCCCCAAGAATTGTATATTCTACTATTTTTTTTATGTAATCGTATTACGTGACGAGCTAGTCGATCGCCTGGTGTTAAGCGTCACGGCCGCCCATTACAGATTGCAGTGTCACTCGGAAATCAAAATTAAAGCTTCGTGACACTGCGCACTACGCACTTCATCCTGAGACATCACACAGTCTAAAAAAGATTTCTAGACTGATTTCACCTGATGCTAAGTGATAATGCGGAACATAACCATTTTCTTCGTTTATATTAAGTAAGTACCTAAAGGAGTTAAAAATATATCATAGATCTGCGCCCAGCATGATTACTTACAATTTTTTGAAATAAAAAGCATTCCATGTGCTAATCCAGCCTATAAGATATATCCATTCCAGAATCATTACAAACACACGCAACCTTTCAAATTTATAATAATACTAGTTGCGCCCCACGGTTTCATGTATTATGTTAACTCAGCGTATAAGCCATCATCATCATCAGTCTAAACTGTTGAGTAACGTTGACTGCTGAATATGGGGGGAGCTCACTATGGGGGGGGGGGGAGGCTTAACTCCCCCATGGTGAGCCACTTAGGACGGCTACTTGCCTTCTGGATTCATCGGGTCCCCACGGTTCTGACCAGGTCGTCGGTTCATCTAGTGAGAGGCCGGCCTACGCTGCGTCTTCCGGTTCATGGTCCCCACCCGAGGACCTTTTTCCCCATCGGTTGTCAGTATAAGCCATCTCCATTCTGAATTTCACTCAAATTGTTGCATCGTATAATACCCAATATAAAATGGTAATAAACAATGGACTTAGATAGGTACTACAAAGACAATGGTCTCCAATGTATAAAGTCCTGACAGTACAGTGTGCGTTATAAAACTAAACAAGTTTCAATAAAGTTGCCGCGTCTGTTACGAGCCTTACATACAGACTCATAAATACGCGAGCAAGTAATCATAGAAATAGATTTTAATGACAAATGGATGGAAATGCACATAAATGGGTTGGTGTTTTTCTTACAACTGGCACAATCGCTATTTTTTATAGTTTCTTATAAGCAGACCTAGATTATAAATAAAAGAGAGAAGATAAGATAAAGTACACAATTTGCTGTGTGAAATAAAGAGTTAGCAATACCATTCATTAGCACAGGGCCTTTTCAACAGACTAGGATGTAAAGACGTACCTCATCGTTCCAATTTGTTCCAATTGTTTGTTCTGTGTCTGGGTGTTATATTGTATTCTATGTATGTATTTACAAACAAAAAAAAGTATCTAAGTATTGTATCAGTTATCTGGTTCCCATAGTACAAGCTATGCTTAGTTTGGGGCTAGATGGCGCTGCGTGGCATGTGCCACACATATTTATTTTTATTATATTTATTTTATTTAATTTTAATTCTTTCTATATGCAAGCAGCACATAATGTAATAATCTTAATTGATTAAGACATAATGAAACTAAAAAAAATATTTTCTTTAAATTATTTTACGCCCAACTTTTAGATTAGGATCAGATGGGAGGTAGTCTACTATTTTTGGATATCAGTTGCAAAAAATGTCAGGGACCAACCCTACATCTTAAAGCATTGAATTATAGGATTTTTTTTATCTGTGTATTAATCGAAGGTATATATTTTATGATTGACTATACTTATGTATACAACGATGGTGTTCAGTGTCATCATTCAATAGGTAAGTTTCTTTATACTGGTACAGATATCTTTACAAGAACCAGGAGCACTTATGATTAATTCCCTTCGAAATTATTTCACAAACGTATGAGCTATAAAAGTCAATAAGATTATATATATATTGATAATATCTCTCGTGGCTAATTACAAAAACTAGTAAAAAGCGTGCGGTATCTTGCAAAAAGATGCAAAGCCAGTTTTCGTAATGTATTGTTGCACAAACAAAAAATATTAATCCATCCCTTGTATTCAATATCACAAAATACGAAGCCGTGTGTGTATCGTAAAAGTGCAGTGCTCTAACGACCTGCTTGGCTTCAAGTTTTAATAGCGCCGCCACACTTTTAGGTCCCAGTTGAAGGATAGAACGAGGTCAGAAACAGAACGCGTGTGTACCATAAGATCGTTATGTATTCTACAGTCTACTTGATACAGTACATAATTTATTTAATGTAAGCCATAAGAATTGACATATCTCAATGACAGGTTTGATTCGCTAAATAAAAGTGACATACTCGCAAGGCTCAATAGTTCAATTCAATTGAACTGTTAGTTGAACTACAAAAATAGACGGGAACTGCATAGTCTGCGTTTAAAATATTGATCTTTCTGATTTTGTCGGATTAAGTTGGCTACTTTTTGGCTGCCTGCTTCACAGCGGTTCAATTTTATTGAAGCCGTTTATTAGGTTCTTAAGAGACATAAAATCCAAATCATCTACAGTATTTCACAAAATTTTCTATTACAGTTAGTTCATGATGATTATGCAGGGTGGTTTTGAAAAGGGCGATGATTGCCAAGTCCAAAGCAACGAGAGTTAGAGAAAAACCGTGAAAGGAGTCATGACATCGATTTAGAAGAAAACAATAACGGCATTTAAAAAAAATCTTATACTTTTGACGGAAAACCGATTTAAAAAAAACGGAAATCAAACCAAATGATTTAAAAAAAAATGTATCATAGTATCAAATGCAGTAAAGTCTTTAGAGAGACAAAAAACTTATGCCTTGGCGTCAATGGAAACCATTTTGGGCAACTCATTCGTTAGGTAAAATTGAGATATTAAAAGTAATTTGTAAAATGATTTGGGTCAATTACCGTCATAAATACAAAATTAAAACAAAAAATGCGCTTGTTGTTTTCTTACAAATTGAGGGCACGAATCCTTTCACGATTTTTCTCCAACTCTCATGGTTTCGGAATTGGCTATAACCGCCCTTCTCAAAAACCATCCTGTAGAGTAGGTACATAATTTTTATATAAATAAACAAGACTGTCTTTATACACTTGTAAAACGTTACGGTTAGCCAAAACACGTGACTTCCAAAACCCAAGCTTTGTTTACACGGTCAATAGTCAATAGTTGCCAGCATTCGGTCAGCCTTTTGCATCCACGCCAAGTCCCTTACAATGTGGCAAGTCCGAGAATATAAACCAATCAGAATCGATTGTTTCAACCTCTCTAGCTAGTTACAAACATTTTTTGTGAATTTGGTGAACTTACTATAGGAATAAGTAACTATTTAATTATGTACGTACAGCTCAGGGTGATCTCCAAAAGATGAACAGTTACTATAAATCCTCAAAACAAATATGTTTCTCAAGTTTAATATGGTGTATGTATATATACCCTTTTTTTTCGCCAAATGATCCAAATCCAGCCTATTAATATACTAATAGTTCAAATTCAGAGTCTGTACTGCTGTTAAACTGTATACACACACACACACACACACACACACACACACGCATCACGCACACACACGTCACACATTAAAGTTATATTTTAGGTAGTTATAGTACTAGTGTTTTTATTATGGCAGTAGTTAGTTAAAAAATAATAATATGTGTATATAGGTATATTTGTTACTGTCAAAGTATATAAACAATGCAGGTCACCGCTTAAACTTACCATACAAACTTGACAATAAAGATCTAATATCAGGCGTCATCTATGAAATATTTTTGCCAAAAAGAACCCTATCTTTTCCGCAATAGGTGTTAAAATTTGTTTTTACTTCAAAGGCATGAGAACTGCCAGTTATGGCTTAATGACACATTAACGTTGATGCCAAGCCCGATGCTTAGCGTCCATCCAAATACTTGCTTCAGTATGCACGAAGCGAGTCCAATCACTTGCATGAAGCGTATAGTTGGAGCTTAAACTCTGCCCTTACATATAGTCAGGCATCATGGACGTAGTCAGGGCAAAGAGATTTGGGCTGAATCAACCTTTCTGAAATGGATCAGCGATATGAATAAATAATTATTTCGCAGTATTCCATTATTTTTTATTAGACGCTCTTCTGAACGGATCTGTTTGGTAGGCTGAGAAATACATATTTGTAATATTGAAAGCTTAGTTGTAGATGCGTAGATGATTAATGGTATTCAAAAAAGTTACTTCATCTATTGTACAACAGCCTCTATGGTGTGGTGGTTGAGTAGGTCGGCTCATAACCTGGAAACGGCGGTTCGATTCCCGCGCAGAAGAAAGAAGCGCAAATACTTGTCTGTGCGTGGGTGTTGTGGGATCATGGTCCTCGTAGTTCCTGGGTCCCCAGATACAGGGAATCCTAGTTAGGGTCCAGGGTCTACGTAGTATGTTGGTTGTTTAGATTACTAGACTGGGTGATGTCTCAGGATGACGTGCGCAGTGCAGTGTCACGCGAAACTTTATTGTTTTAAAGTTCCGGGTGACACTGCAACTGTTATGGGCGGCCGTGTCACTTAACATCAGGTGAACGACTAGATCGTCACGTCATTCAATTACATAAAAAAAAAGTATGTGATCGTTGGGCATTATATATTTATATATTAGCCATTTTCTAAATTATAACCATTTTTTTACATTTAATAGACTCTTTAGCAAAAAAAACTAAATTATCTTTTTTCATGTTAAAATTTTGTTAATATTAATACGTCAACCCTGACCCCAAATCAAAGCCTGGCTACACCCACGCTTGGCATTGTCTAATTAAACCGGGATCAGATGTAGCGGTAACACGGCTCGGCCACTCGATGCCGTCGCGTTTTTGGTTTCTAGCCAACAAGTTCCTTGTTCAAATGATTCGCTTGTTAGGTTTTATGTTTTTGTTTGACTCTCTGACTGCTAATTATGAATCTTTATGTCTAGTTTGCTAAAGCTTAAGGGCGTTTTTAACACTTTTCGTGTTTAATTGTTGTAATTGACAATGAGTTTGGCAATGAGCAGGCCACATCGCTCGTAGAACTGACAACTGATGGGGAAGAAAGATTCTCGAGTGGCAACCACGAACCGGAAGACGCAGTGTAGGCCAGCCGGCCTTACTAGAAGGACCGACGATCTGGTTAAAACCGCGGGGGACCAATGGATGCAGGAGGCAAGCAGCCGCTCAAAGTGGCGCTGTGTGGGCTTATGTTCAGCAGTAGACGTCTTGAGGCTGTTGATGATGAGTTTGAGAGTCTTTTTTTTGTTATTCTTTTGTCTTACATAAATATCTGTGATCTATAAATAAGGAAGTGTCCCTCTTTCTAAAACAACGTAGCTCGACCACCTCATGACAATGATAAATGCATGTATCCATAGATAACGCCGTCAACATGTTTGCGACTGTCTAACGCCGGTCTGATTCTCGATACCGTAAATTTCACCAATCTTTTATGTTGTTTGTCTGGAAGGTACTACGTCTGCAGAATGTTTCGTGTTGTGGTGTTTACTCTAACGACATTTTGCTATGGTAGACTAACTTGCATTTATTTAACCTTTAAAACAGCTACGCAGTGTGCACTGCAGGATGCACTGCACTGCATAGCTGTTTTTGCACTGTACGATAATAATCGATAACCCACTTTAAACTACCTAGTCACTCTAAAAAAATCATGTCAACAAATCTTGCTTTTAAGGAAAAAAACTATCGGAAATAAATTAGACATGAAATCGTCGTGAAGTAATAATATGAGATTGTAAAAAACACTGTCAATGAAATATCATGGAAACTGAATACAATCAACAGTCTCCAAAACCGTGGCAATTATTCTTTTGTGGGTAGTAGATTCTTTCAAATTATTTGCAAGTTCAAAGAAGAGGTACTCTATTCGGTCGAACTTTTTTTTTTTACTTCATATTTCCGTCATATAAAAACCCATTTGAAAAACCCTTAAAAAAATATAAAATCAATTTATTAGTAAATTACATACTTTAATATTGGTCCCATAGATATTTTATCAAAATCAGTTCAGTAGTTTTCAAGTAAAAATGTCGGGAAAAATATCATGAAAATTGTATGTTTACTTGTGTCACACGAGCAATTCGTGTGCAAAAATTCTTTCATATCGATAACACTATTGCAGTGTAAAAGCAGCAAGAGGCAAGCAGCTACTTATAGTGGCCCTCTGAGGGGGAGGCCTATATTCAGCAGTGAACGTCTTCAGGCTGTTGATAATGATGATGATGAGTGTAAAAGCGACACAAATGAACAGACATGTTTAACTATTAGTGGTAGTAGTCCACTGCTGAACACAGCCCCTCCCCTCCTAATGTAATTCATAAAATTAAATGTATGTATACATGTATCTTAATAGTTAATACTTTAGGGGCGTTCGGATTGGGATCGGTATCGTTTTTGGCATTTGCAAAATTAGCGTTGTTGTAAACCGTTCGGTTTGAGAATTTCGCCAATAATGCCACTTTTACCACTTTAACTCACTACCCAAAACGAACGCAAAATAACCAAATGCGGTTTGCTATCTCAAATGTCAAAAAACAAATTGGCGGAATTTTACATCACACACGTAAACTTACGTTTTACTTCTCACTTCTCCGTGCATAGACTATCTCCGTGGTGCATCATTACGATAACTACAATTTTCAAAATTACTGACTTTTGTCAGTAATTTTTACCTAACCACCCCAAAAATTCTACGTCAATCTCTAATGTCAGAAAACGGTCACTTTTGACCCACCTCCGCAAGTGGGTTAAAATTGGCAGTTCACGGTGGCATTTTTAACTGTTTTCGAGCTATCCGAACGGTGAACGAAAACAGTTAAAAACGCAACTTTTGCTCACACATTCCCAAAACGAACGGTGCATGTGATCGTTTTTGTCGTATTTAACTGTTAATTTTGCCACCAATGGGCTATCCGAACGCAGGTTTTAAGTATATTGTTTTGTATGATCTACAATTTTGCTCACCTTCTTTTGTGCACGCCTAATCTACTTTCTGCACACCTTGGTTGACTGGTAGAAAATGCTGTTAGCATTAAATCTTAAGATGACAAGCATCAATAGTGGCGTTTTATGAGAGAAGCTTGTACTCAGCAGTGGACATCTTCCAGGTGTTGATGTGTGATGTTATGGATAAGGATAGGATAACATAAGTTATAAGGATATTTTTTTGGATTTGTTCATGAATCGTTGTTCGAATCATGCGCGTAAGAATCTTTATTTTCTTTAATTTTTTTGTCCATGACTCTTTTGTTTGAACTGCCATCATATTATTATTCAGTTCATGTTTTGATAACGCATTTCAATCATTTGATAATGTTTTCTGGGTTTTTTTGTGTATATTTTTTTTTGCTTTTTTTTTTGTTTGTTTATTTTAACTTTGACAGAATGCGTGTTTGTATTGTGCAAAGAAAACCAACTTCATCTAAATAAACGCGTTGATAAAACGCGCAGACAGTGAGCATTTTTAGTAGAGCCAAATCGCTCACCATGACTATTTCGAAGCCAAACCACTCACGATGTGACTAATAAAAGTTCATAACACTTGACAGCTTTAGAGCTATTTGAAAATATTTTATTGATGACACATAAAGTCTATCAGTGCAATCAATATTTCTACGCTATATTTAACATTTTATTGCGGAGAAAAGAGAGATCACAGTCTGACATTTTACGAACATGAAATAATAAATAGCCACAGGCTATGTGATGATAAGTAAGTATTAAGCCAATCACTTTTAATACTCAAGCTAACTACTACAATAGTAAAAACTAAACTAAACTAGCTACACTACCTACTACAAAGTACACTTATGGACTGTATAAAAGCCGCGATGACCTATAGACAGTCCAAGTGCTCCAGCCCGCTACCGGTAGGTAGCGTACCCAACATGCTGGCAGCATTGCCACGTTGAATTGCAATGCTGATGCGTTGGGCCAAATAAGTGCCAGCATTTTGGTCACGTGTCGCATCGACCAGGCGCTCTGATAAAAGGCCTAAAGTACTAATAAAAAAAAAACTCTTTTTATGGGATGTGTGTATTTGACCTATATAGAGAGCGATGATGGCCTAGCGGTAGCATGTGCGCTTCGCAATCTTACGGCACCGGGTTCGATCCTCGGCCCTGCACCAATGACTTATCTATTAAGTTATGTGCATCCGATGCCATCGCTCCGTGCCTCGGAAAGCACGTTAAACCGTCGGTTCCGGTTGTCATAGAGCATCTATGGCAATCGTTATAGGTAGTCAGACGTCTGATAGAATCTGACACCTGATCTAACCGTCCCTGTTACTGGTTCCTTATGGGTTGCGAGGTCAGATGGCAGTCGCTCGTGTAATTCCGGTAGCTGCCGCTACAGGTTAGATTGGGAGCCGACCCCAAAAACAAATGGGAAAAGGCAAAGAGGATGATGTATTTGACCTATATGGTTATTTGATAGGTATACTTGCTCTACAAATCTACATACTTATACGCACTGTTTGACACATTGAACTGAAATGTGTGAGTTTTTATGCGACGTGTTCATGAGCGTGTCTCTTTCCAAAACCCCTGTCCTAATGAACTTTTAAGAGAACACAATTATTGTCAATATTTATTAATCTGTGCCGTATATTTAAAACAGGATTTATTTTCTACTTTACATTTTTATCCCTTTTATTATCTTCACTAAATCCCGGCTTAAGTATCCGCCACCTCAAAAAGTTGTCTGATTTAATTCTCCTTTTTTAGCCTCCAGTGGCTGTCACCGATTGATTTGTGATAACAAATTACCTCTGAGCTGCGGGGTCGTCGCTCATCTAACTTTATCAAGAAATAAATTAACTCATTTGCCTGCCATCTTGGCTGAAAATAAACCCAATTTGTTGAAAAATTGTTTGTAAACGATTCTTTAATCAAATTAAGGACAATTTTCTGCGTAAATTAAAAACCGGCTTTCTGCTAAGCCGTACAGATGAAGCTATCAAACTAATATTATAAATATGAAAGGGGTGTGTGTGTGTGTGTGTGTGTGTGTGTGAGGTTGTTTGTGTGTGTGGTAAGTTTGTTTTTGTTACGTCTTCCCACCGCGACTGCTAAATGGCTTTGAATGTTTGAAAAGCTTAAACGCTGGATTCAAACATGGGGTAAAATTTCAAGGTGCAGTTGATAACTTTTGTTGCATTTTACCTTATATCCCTACATATAATATTTAGTACAAGCCAGCATGATAATCTAAGCTTCAAAAAGTAAAGAAAAAAAATTTAAAACATCATCATCATCGTCAGCCTGTATTAGTCCACTGCAGCTGGTTATTGGTCTTTCCTAATAAATGCACGCCACTGAGCCCAGTCTCTTCTCGTCCAGCCACTGCCGGAAACTCTACCTATATTGTCGCTCCACCTAGTCAGAGGACGTGTATACGTTAAAAAAGAAAAAAAAGTGGGTCTCCACTAAAAACACGTCTAGCCCAGTGGTCGTCGGCCAATGTGACAAGGCCGCTAATTGCGTCAACACTATGGCGACGTCACAACCAACCTGTAACCAAAGTCCTCACTCCCATATAGAGACTGAGAAGTTTTTAAATGAATTATTTATTTATTACATGATTTTTTGACAATTGCTCTTTTTATGTAAATGAATGACGTGACAAGCTAGTCGTTCATCTGATGTTAAACGCAATGGCTGCCCATAACAGATTGCAGTATCACTCGGAACTTAGAACGCGCACGTCATCTTGAGACACACACTGAGACACACATTTGCCCAGTAATTTCACTAGCTGCAATGCCCTTTAAACCGAAATACAGTAGTGCTTGCACACTACTGCTTGGCGGCTGATTAACTGGCAAAGCGGTGGTACCTACCCAGACAAACTTCGCAGAAAAATCCTCCTACTTGGTCTTTTGAAAGACTTATTATAGAAGCATTTACAGAAAAGCCATCATAAATGAATTCCTATACTATTATTTAGCTAAAGTGACGAAGTTTATGGCAAAATCTGAAAATTAAGTAAAGATTATAGAAATGGCGGTAGCTTCCAGACTATAATTTTCTGTCTGTTACTGTGTTTTCGTAACTTTCTGTATATGCATTCATTTATTCATGTCTGGTGCACAATAAAAAAATGTTGTATTGTATTATATTGTTTAAAAACTAGCAACCAATATTAAATCGATAGGTGCTGAGGTCTCTAACCACTATAGACTGTTGATCCACATATCAATTTAACAGCAGTGCATCAGTAAATTGCTATAATTATAATCGCTTGAAACTATAATTTCGGTGATAGCTTAATTGGACCGGTTCAAAACAGCATTCCATACCTATGTAAATTAACTTCAGATTCTACATTTGTATGCTCCCATACGCACAAATTTAATCCTCTGATTAAACCTCGAGTAACACTAACGAGTTAACATCTTACTCAGTTGTTGCCTCACCAACAAACCCAACTTAATGACTCAATATTGATGCGTGGTTTTGACATTTCCTTGCTTACTGACCCTTTGAAACGGGTCCATGTCAAGAGGTCTTGACTTGACTTGAACACGTAAGACCCACCGGCCCTTTTAGTTGCCAACTTTGAATGGTAACTTTGAGGTAACTTAATGTGTTGGTAAAACTTTGTATGTGTGATTAATAACTTCTGTGGCAGTTAGAGTGATCATGATGGCTTTGGTGCTTACAAGTACGTCCGCAGCTAGGCATATTTGAAGATTTCGGTGTTTTAATGCAATAAAACTGCATTTTGGGGGCCGATTTTCAGGAAAGATAAGCAGGAGATAATTCTGTTTTCATTGTGATATTTGGTGTTTTCCGTCTTCGTATTTTATTTTGTAAATTATCTATGTAAATCAAAGTTTTGGTAACAAAAATGAGGACTTTTCTGCAAAGTTCGTCTACGTAGGTACCACCGCATTACCGGTTATTCTGCCGCCAAGCACTATTGTGTTCCGGTTTGAAGGGCATTGTAGCTTGTGAACTTACTGGACTGTGTGAAGTCTAAGGATGACGTGCACTGCACTCAGTGTCACGCAAAACTATATGAATTTAGAGTTCTGAGTGATACTACAATCTGTTACGGGCAGCCGTGACTTTTAACATCAGGTGAACGACTAGCTCGTCACGTCATTCATTTACATTTAAAAAAATTGAGAAACTTTAAATAATCTTCTATCTGCAGTAAAACTAGTAAAACATTGATTAATCCGAAAAACTAAGGAAATAAAAAAAAGTTCTTTCAATTTGTTCCACATATTAAAAAAAAACAATTTACAGAAGCTTGCTGACAGCTAAACTAAAGTTAAAAGAAATATCCTACTACAAAGTTACAGTATTTTTCATTTCCTCACATAGCGTACGGATGTAAATTCACGTCTCCGGAAAACCGATATTCTCGATGGAGGTAATTGAAAGCTTAAAGGAATTTATTTTCAATTTCCTATCAATATGAGGTTTCCGTCTATGAAATGTATATAGCGTATGTAAATTTGACGTATTGCTTGTATGTATTAACTCTGATTTTACCAAAACTTTGAACAAAACACAAATTAATAAATGTCACAGTGGAATTACATCACTTGCAGTTATCACTATCGCCATCTAATATAAACATCCATCAATCAAATACATAAAAAAAGCGAAAATTTGTCTGTTTGTATGTGTGACTTTTATGCTAAATCAGCTGAACTGATTTGTTTTAAATTCTGCACATTGACTGCTTGTATTACCGGAATCAAAATTGGATACTTTTTATCCCAGAAAGTTTAAGGTGGGCCCTACACGTTCAATTTTATTGATCAATTAAAAGGACGAGTCTATTTGCGTCAATGTTTTCTCCTTACAGTGAACCGAAAAACATTCCGCAATACTAACTCTAGACGACCAATAACATTGTTTAATCACAAAGATTAATCAATAAAATAGAAACGTGTAAGGCCCGCCTAAGATTCAGAATGGTTAGATTGATTTTAAACCAAAATAAATGAAAGAAAAAAAACATAGATAATGATATAAAAAAGCATTTCTCTTATTCATAAAAGGCAAAAGAAGTCAGTTTACTGCCTTTTTAAAGGATATTTTTCATATCCAAAGATTAGAATACGTTTTGTAAATCGCAATATAATTAAGACCAAGGTATTTTTTGCATGACGCCAGAACAATTTGAAAAACAATTATTATACTTAATTCTGATAATTCCATTGATGGCCTCCTTGTCGGCTTTCGACAACGGTGACCCTTTCATCTACTTCCTAGCTTGTTTAAAAGAGATTTTTAACTCCTGCTTAAACCGTTTAGGTAGCACATGACCCAAATGGGCTTATAACACAATTGTACTTTACGAAAATGAGTTCTAGAAAACGACTACCCACTAAGGGCAATGTAGCAAGTGAAATTACAGGGCAAATGAGACTTTACGACCTGATCTAGTAATCTTATTACTAGACTGTGTGAAGTCTCAGGATGACGTGCGCAGGGCATTGTCACGCGAAACTATTACAGATTATTAATTTAGAGTTCCGAGTGATACTGTAATCTGTTTTGGGCAGCCGTGACGCTTAACATCAGGCGAACGACTAACTCGTCACGTCATTCACTTACATAAAAAAAGTTTTTAAAGTGCATAACTGTTGTCCCTACCTATGAATTTGCAACAGCAATTTTTATAAAAATTTAGAACTCTCTCACTCTACCATGGCAAATAATTGATACGCTATCTCACATCATCAGGCAGATTCACATCTACTATATCAACTTCTCATTTATTTATGGGACAATACGGTGATAGATTACATGCCCTTATCTTGTCAATATCTCATCCCGACGTAATAAGAGTATACACATTATATCTAGGAGTCTTACATGTGTCTACCCATTACAAAAATAGGGGGAGAGCTGCTAGCCAGTTAGACTAGGATTACTTTACAGATATTAAAAGAATCTTGTAAAACTTAGGGTGGGTTGTTTTTTTTTTTTTTTTTTTTTTTTTTATGTGATTGAATGATGTGACGAGCTAGTCGTTCACCTGATGTTAAGTGACACGGCCGCCCATAACAGTTGCAGTGTCACCCGGAACTTTAAAACAATAGTTTCGCGCGACACTGCACTGCGCACGTCATCCTGAGACATCACCCAGTCTAATAATCAGATTACTAGACTGAGTGATCAGATCATAAAGCCTCATTTGCCCAGTAATTTCACTAGCTACAATGCCCTTTAAACCGGAACACAGTAGTGCTTGCACACTACTGCTTGGCGGCAGAATAACTGGCAAAGCGGTGGTACCTACCTAGACGAACTTTGCAGAAAAGTCCTACCACCTAGTAAAATCACCTAGTAAAATGTTTGATCCATAGTTAAGGTTAAGGGGATAAAAATTCTTACAAATATTGATCATTGGTTAGAATTTGTTAGAATTTTTGATCTTTGGTTACCTTAAGTACAGATGATGCCAGTGATGCCATCGCTCCGTGCCTCGGAGAGCACGTTAAGCTATCGGTCCCGGTTGTCATAAGAACATCTTTGGCAATCGTTATGGGTAGTCAGACGCCTGATAGAATCCGACGCCTGATCTAACCATCCCTGTTACTGGTCCCTTATGGGTTGCGAGGTCAGATGGCAGTCGCTCGTGTAATTCTGGTAGCTTGCCGCTACAGGTTAGATTGGGAGCCGACCCCAACAAAACAAATAGGAAAAGGCAAAGAGGATGATGATGATGGTTACCTTAACTACAGATGTAAAAACCCACCTTTAGTGATTGCCAAAATGACGGCGTAATTACACAGTAATTTTAGATCTAATTATATTTTACGACGCAGTCTACGATGGTATATTTACTCGCGACTTGAAAAGCTCCAGATTGTACTTTTCGGGAAACAAAGACGATGGTAAATTGTTCCATTCCTTTGGTGCTCGAATTATAAATGTTGAGTCGAATTGCTTTGTACGAATCGAAAAAGTATAATTTATTGTTTTCTGTAAACGCGTTTGCCAAAAGTTTTATTACTAATTTTTTACTTTCTGCTCTACTCGTACTCGTACTTCAATACAATTTTATGCAACGGTTCCATTAACTTCTATTATAATATTAATTGTAGTATTAGATGTATTATGTCAAAGTTGTCAAAGTGTATTTTTCTCAATGTCAAAGCATCGTACTTAAATTAAACACGACCTCTTCAGCTTTTGCTATTATTGGATTCGCTTCTTTGATTCGGACGTCAATACGAAAGCAAATAGAGTACACGTAGATAATGGCCGTGAATATTTTATAAGGTTGAATAGGTAAGCGCATTAGCTGATGTCAACCGTTCAGGAAGTTGTTACGGACCGGGATAAGGTTAAAAATTAACGTGAAGGTACAACGTTTACCTGGTACTGCTTTTTTTTTATGGAAGATAGAAAATGTTTTTATTAAACATTTTCTCATTCTGAGCTCAGCGTGTCTAGACGAATTGTTCGTCTACAAATAAATTCCAAAAATCCCCACGAAGAATCCCCACTGAATGGGATTACTGAAGTATTTGTACAGAAGTCCCCACTAATTTTGCATTGTCTTCTCTAGACATTTTTATGCTAAATTATTCATAATAAACATTGAAGTGGGCCAAAACATGTAATTTTACTAAGTTTTTTTTTTTTTTTAGTAAGCGTCGTTTTTTATTAACGGCATTAAGACCACAGCAAAGTAAATCAATAATCATGATAACGAGATTTATTTAAAATGATCACTGATTAATTAACGTCACAGCTAGTAATAAACGGGTGAATTTAATTAACGATCATTGATTTACTACCTAGATACTAAATGCAATTGATATTAACATAATTGGATTAAGGATTCAGTAAACACAGGCAGGTGGTTCGTCTAGGTAGGTACCATTGTATATAGTGCAATGACTGGGCAAATGAGACTTTATGATCTGATTTCACAGTCTAGTAATCTTATAACTAGACTGTGTGATGTCTCAGGATGACGTGTATAGTGCAGTGTCACACAAAACTTTATACCTTAGAGTTTCGAGTGACACTGCAATCTGTTATGGACAGCCGTGACGCTTAACATCAGGCAAACGACTAGCTCGTCACGTCATTCATTTACATTAAAAAAAGGTGGCTACATAGACTACGAAGTAGCGGACCTACGATGTAGCATCTACGTAGCACAAAGCTAGCTAGTAGAGCTGTAGGAGCATCTACAGATTCGTAGCCGTCAAGTGTGTACTTATCCAAGGCAATGTTGGGTCTCAAAGTTATACGTGAAGCCGTATACTTGGTTCGTTATTGTAGACCCTAAACTGCGCGTATTTACTGCTTAGACAACTTGCACTGCTAGTTAAGGTCGATGACCTGATATAGCTTTTAGCTTGGGAGTTTATACACAACTTTAGTATACAAAACATGACTACTTTAAGAAAATAAGTTAGATTTTTTTTAAAGTCTTATCTGGCACTTTTTATTATTGGACTTTTGATTTTGACTGTAACCTTTCAAAACTTATTGAATTTGCTGTACTGGCTGAATTATGTCAGCCAAACTGCCCGATGAGCTGTGCTGCTCCAATGTTGCATTGTATATATACATTACATATGTTTATTGTTGTTTATTGTTATTATAACTGACAATAATATACTGATAATATCCATAGAGCACAGACTACAGATTTAGTTAAAAATTAAAACAATAATATCGTGCTCGGCTTCTCGCAGTCTCTGTGTGGGACTCAGGACTTTGGTTACAGGCCATGCCTTCTTTCAACACTGGTAACCTTTTAGATCCGACTACTTTTCGTTTAGCTATCAGCTTACGTTTGGGCGCAAGATGCTGTGTGGCCCATCACTGCCAGTGCGGTACCGCAGTTGACCAGCTCGGTCATCACGGTCTCTCGTGTTCAAAAAGCGCTGGTCGAATTTCGCGCCACGCTAGTCTTAATGACATCATTCGCCGGGCTTTTACCACCGCCAATGTTGCAGCCAATCTCGAACCGAATGGTCTCATGCGTGACGATGGTAAAAGACCCGACGGAATGACTCTGGTTCCCTGGAAGATGGGGCGGCCTTTAGTGTGGGACGCTACTTGCGTCGATACTATGGCGCCGTCACACCTTCCCGAGACACACGTTAGGGCCGGCGCCGCGGCTAATTCTGCTGAGCAGCTAAAACGGCGCAAATATAGTAATCTCGGTAGCGGTTACATATTTGAGCCGTTTGGTGTTGAGACCCTGGGTCCGTGGGGACCGGGAGCTCATCGCGTTTTCCAAAGTCTATCAGAGCGCCTGGTCGATGCGACGCGTGACCAAAATGCTGGCACTTATTTGGCCCAACGCATCAGCATTGCAATTCAACGTGGCAATGCGGCCAGCATGTTGGGTACGCTACCTACCGGTAGTGGGTTGGAGCACTTGGACTGTCTATAGGCCATCGCGGCTATTATACAGTCCATAAGTGTTCTTTGTAGTAGGTAGTGTAGCTAGTTTAGTTTAGTTTAGCTTAGTTTAGTTTAGTTTAGTTTAGTTTTTATTATTATAGTAGTTAGCTTGAGTAATAAAGGCAATTTGCCCGTTATAAAAATAATATCTTGTACATAACAATAAAGTATTTTCTTATTAATTTACTTCTCTTAAACCATGTTTAAATCAAGATAGCGGAAACACAATATCTCACTCCTTGCAGACAAAGTGATACTTAATTATGTTTTGGCAAGACTTAGAGTGAAGTCAAACGTGAAGTCCAAGATACGTTAGAATGGAACGTCGCTGTTGGAGCTCCATGGTTCGCATGGAAGAACATGGTGTTAAATGTTATCTATGGTAATAGCAATGGATAATGTTGTAACTATACAAGAAGTTGAGTGGCTCAGTTTCAATCCACCACACCATGGTTTGAATCCTACTTGACCTACACCAATGACTTCAGCACCTTGATTCCAAACTCATCGGAAACGTTTCAATTCGAAATCTATACACTCTCCGTCTCTGCGGAGAGCGTAAAGAATCGAAACTTTTGCGAAGGGTTGGGAATCGGGGTGCTACTTGGCCTAGTACTAATGACTAATAGTTATTTGCGGAATTTTTATTAATTTTACCGCTCTTATAAGGGTGAAGAAAAAAAATCTAACGAAACCGGCGTGTTCAAGAACCACAAACATACTAAGACATTGTGGCATCTTATCCACCAATGCGCATTTGGTCAGCGTCATAACGCTTCCATAGGGAGAGAATGGGCCATAATCCATTGATTATGGCCCATGGATTATGGCCCATATTCTCTCCTTATAGGAGAAGGCTAGTGCACTGCTGAGTCAATTTGCAGAAAGTTTTGTACAAAGATGCTTAGACCGTAGTTCAAGAAACCGGCCGTTTTAGAAAACAAAAAGTATTTTATAAGTTATTCTGAAAAATTAGGGGGGGGTTAGGGGGGGGGGGGAGGTTATAATCACACTAAATTTCAGCGAAATCCGTTCAGTAGTTCCAGCGCGATGCGTGTTCAAAGAGACAGACAGACCGACAGATAGACAAAAAAAAAATTGTTTCTACTTCTATATCGATAAAGAATTGTAACGCAATCAAAATGTTCAAATAAAATTTAGTGTATAGATTTAGCCAAGTTATAGTTTTATTATAGAAAAAAAAATAAAGCAAATATTTAACCTAAAAACCATTTCAATTTATGTTTATACACATGTTTTATTTTAATGTTTAGTGACCCAATTGCCTGTCTTTTCTCTAGATATTTTCAATATACGATAAAACTCCATTTGACGATCTGACAGATATCAATATCAGTTCCAACAGTCTGTGGTAACAATACGGTAAATCGTAATTGAATGTTACCGCCGAAAGACCGAATTTATCACAGGATTTAGAAAATCCAGCTTCAACGACGTCTGCGGCAAACAAACAAATGGATAATGGACTATTCAACACTTGGAAGTCTTAATTCCATTCAAGGTTTGCGTAAAATTGAATATTTGTAATGAATGAACGATAAATTAAGCGGCTCATTTGACCGAATGAATGGGCTCGTAATAGACTGCCAACTGTCTTCGAGCTCCCACAAAAGAAATGTAGGGAAGGTTTCTTTGTTCTTAGTAAATCGAGTACTGGAGTCGTTTGTCGGTATTATATCACGCTGATTCGACGTTTATGGCCCGACCTGGGCTAACTGGCTGTTACTCTTTATTCGGATATAGGTAGCTGTTAAAGATTTTTGCAAACGTCCTAAGATAAGCTAGATTTAGGGTTGTACTGCAGTACGACGTTTGGGTACTGAAACCTTAATAGACTTATATACATTTTCAGTAAGGTTTGTTATCATTACAAAGAGTAACAAAATATTTTTAAATTAATTATGTGAGTGCTTTATTATATAAGAATTCGTTTGGAATGATGCTCTTATTACATTATGTTTACATAATATACAGTATTTTCATTAAACAATAAAATCTTTCCCAATATATTTCAATAAATATTAAATAAATAATGTGTGAACATTTCACACAGCGCCATCTAGCCTCAAACAAAGCATAGCTTGTACTATGGGAACCAGATAACTGATATAATAGTTAGATAGTCTTTGTTTTTAAATAGATACATAGAATACAATATAACACCCTAACACAGAACAAACATCGATGTTCATCACACAAATGTTTGTCCTGGATGGGAAACGAACCCACAACCTATAGTTCAGAAGGCAGAGCTACTACCAACTGAGCTATCAGGCCAGTCCTTTGTAATATAGCTATTTCTTAGACGTTCCTGTCGCGAACTTACTAATTATTTCTATTTTACGAAATTAAAATGGTTGTGGTGTTTTTTCCTGGTTGGCTACACTGATTGACACGCGATGGGACAAGATGTAGAGTTAGGCGGTTGACCAGATAAAGCAACCAGACTCTTGGTCTTTGGCTTGCAAATGAAATGATTATTGAAGAATGAGGAATGTCTTGTTTTACTCACAATACTCCTAAGTAATTGTTATTAAAAGTTATTTACACAAATTGTTCAAGCTATTTTACCAAATACCAATATATTAGTAATGGGCTTTGCATGACAGGCATATTATGCCACGTCTCATCATCGTTCGAATGGAGTTTGTTTAATCCATTACTGTCGATTATTTTTCTTTTGAAACAGATACGTGGTCGACTGCACCGTAGACAATACGGGTTGGTTGGGTGAGATAACTATGATAAATTGCTTTTACGACGTGCCCCGGCCAATACTGTATCGATTGTTTCGATAAAAGTATACTTCATAAATCATATTTCTAGTCCACGCTCTTGCGAATTTGATTAATAACCTAGTGGTCAAAGTTAGGACAAAGACGTCTAGGTTTTCTTTAGTAGTCTAGAATAACTGCTGGTAGAATTAATTTTAATAATGGGACAATGGAATTAATTTTAACGGTAAACTAATGACAAAAATAATGTAAATAATTAAATGTAAAACGTGTATGTGTGTGTGTGTGTTAAATGTGTGTATGTGTGTGTAATGTGTATGTGTGTGTATGTGTGTATGTAATGTATGTATGTGTGTATGTGTGTGTAATGTGTGTATGTGTGTGTGTGTGTAATGTGTTATGTAATTAATTTGTTTCTAGCTTACAATATTTTAATCAAATAAAAAACACGAGTCCTAATAGGTTTTACGTGAATTATAAAAATATTTGAAAATAAGTTTATACATGCGTTCTCTCAGCACATGAAAATTTTAATTTTGGGTTCCCAAGGAAGTTCTATGCAATCTATTACAATTCTTTGGGTTTTCCTTCATTGTATCGTCTCATTCACTGAAGCGTCATAAAAAGGCAACAATAGCAGAATTCAGCCAATGTAGTAATATAACTATGACCCTACATACGATCAATCCGTCCGCCAAAAATATCCGTTAGCTAAAAATATTTTGTTTTATTACTTAGTTTTTACACTTTCTTATTACTTAAATTAACTAATAGTTTATTCTATTATTAATTTACCGAAACATTATTACATATTTTATCTTTTATCTTTTTTGTTTATTTATTTATTTTTTGAATAAAAAGTAGCCCATACGTCCATCACATGCCTGTATAATTATTATGAAATTTGTTGAAAAGAGGGATAAAGGCTCGTTTAATTTATGAACCAAATATTTATCTTGAGTTTAATATTTTCCAAGAAGCTACAAGAAGGCATGTCATTATAAAGGCTGATTTAAAAGCTAACAGGATCAGGTAGGGTAAGGAAAGGATTAACAGTAAAGCCGATCCTGCCTCGAGCTTGGAGCTTCGACAACAACTGAGCAATATTGGATGTTGAATGAAAATGTTAAGAAATCGGCCGGGTGAGCTGAAGTTGTTACTTGGATCTTTTAGTATATCTTTTTTATATTATTATTAAAGCCTAATTATTATTAATAATTTTTAAACGCGAGTTACTACTCTACATGTAGTGGATATTTTGTCTTTTAAATAGTTTTGCGTTTGAACTAATATAAAATATTGACAGATGGAAGAGGGAAGGAAGTAGACAGTCAATTGATTTTTCTCTATCTGTGAGAAAGACTGAAGTTGGATGGGTTGTGTACTATGACTAAAATGATGTCGGCTGACAGAGGAGAGTGGAAGACAACGACATACTGCGGTGAATCACTACTGCAGACCGTTAACCGTAAGTTGTCCCCAGATGTACTTATATTATTTAAAAATATGCAAGTAAAGCATATTAACCTGTGGTACAAGTTTAGAGAATACTTACATATTACTTTACATAATGCTTACATATAACTTTACATTTACGATAATACTTGTATATTTTTAAATAATATACACATACTTCAGGGGACATCTTACGGTAACCGTCTGTATAAATATTATTTTAAAAAAGTTTTGCGTTTGACCTAACATGAATGTTGACGGATGGAAGAGAAGAGATAGACCGTAGTTAAAATGGATGTATTGGATAAGGGCGTAAATAAAACTATGTTAACTACAGAGGAGAGTGGAAGAAAAAGACACACCTACTGCGCAGACCTCATATAAAACGGACTAGTGATGCAATCACGTAACTTAATTTTATTAATATTATATTAAAATATTGCTATCAAATACATTATATTCACTTACACTATAAAGTGAAAACGGGTCTCTTCGCGCAAAAATTTAGCAAAAAAAAAAAGTAATAGTTTATAATATGAGTTCAAGTCGGTCGGAAGTCGGAAAGTTTAAAACGTGTTATATGTTCACTCCTCAGGAAAGAAGATGATGATGAGATTTGTGGTTTAAGATATTTATTTCTCAAAAAAAATACAATTCACTTATATGAGAAATACAGGTTATGCATAAAACTACGTTGTTCTTATTGAGTAGGTGGGTACTTAAAACTAGATATTGTATGTACATCGGAAAGTAAAATAAAGCGGGTAGTCGCATACCATACGGGGACAGACGAAGCCTTACAGTGGCTTTAAATTATGTACGAAATAAAATAAAACAGTTTCTTAAAGCTGCAGAAGTGCTAGCAAGTACTTAGATAATTTACATACGTAGAAAAGACTGTTAAGCACATGTTAAGTAACTAAGTTATTATTGCAATACATTCATAAAGTAAGTATAAGCAATACAATATTAGCAAGTCCTGTCATTCCTAAAATAGTTCCCAAAAGTAGTTTGATAAGAATGTAAACATTGTTGAAGGTAGGCAGACAGAATACGCAACCGCTCGGTGATATGAAGCTGTATGATGCCAATTACATATTGCATTCATTGCAGGGCCTGATAACAACTGAGTTTCTATGAATCAGAACACTAAAATATTATTACATAATAAGCTAGGCATTTTATAAGTATTTTTAAGCTATGGCGTAGGTACCTAATTAAGTTTTAAGTAGATTTTAATTTAATGATTTTTGGCACACCTTTTAAATATTTTATGGTCAAGTCATGTTCGCCTTCATCCATTTTGCGTTTTAATTCAGCACGTAGGTCAATTAGCACCTTTTTTTGGCAAATCGTTTGATCGGAATAGCACTTCACATTAGGTATCTTTTCGCAAATCCTGCTATTGTTACGGAGTATTGTTTTGGCTACTTCAGACGTATTCAAACAGATTTTGATAGGCCGTGGTTTGTTGACGTTGTATTTCCCGAGACGGAATATTTTATTGGGCTTAGGGCAATCAGGATCTACTATTTTTAAAATTTTGTAAATTTCTTTCTTATCATGTTTGATTCTTTCTTCACGATTAGTTGACTTTAGTTCTCTTATTCCACTAATGACCAAATTTTTTTCTCTTATGCAGCGTTCTTGGATCTCCATCATAATATCTCCATAGGTAACATTCGCATCGGGTTGTGCGGTAAGCGCGGCAGATTTAAGGTTTTCGATGTCTTTTGTGAGATGCTCCATCTTTTTCTCCATGTCCTCTCCGGCAGACGTAATTTTGTTAAGCTGTTGTTTCACTCGGTTTTGTTCTTGGGCAAGTTGGCTCGTGGTGAACTTAATTTGTGATATTTGGTCTTTTATGGCAGACACCTCATGGGAGATTTCATTTAATTTTTGCATTTGTGTTTTGGCCATGCTTGTCAATAACTGCATTATCTTACTTTCAAATTTGTCAAATTTATCGGAGAGGTCATCAGCTGGTTGCCTTCGCTTTCTGACAGTGAGTTTATTATCTGTGTTGGAAAACTCCGACTGTCTCAAGTCTGGCTCACTACGTATTTCAATGGGTTCATTGCTATCAGCATACGTAATAGGTCTGTGAGAAGAGTGTATTAACATTGTTTTCTACTTGCCTATAAGCTGACGCACCCAGTGCAGAGCGAGACCAATTATCGTAGGCTGTTTCTTTTTCACGGGGGTGAGGAAGCTAGTGGGACGCACCAATGCTCGGTAGACACCAGAGTTAAAACAACGTTAATTTCACTTTATGGACACGCAAAAAAGTATTCTAGGCTGTTATATTTAGGTCACTTTTGCGGTGTTGTGGAATTAAGTTTTTTTAAGTAAAGATTCACGACACGTCTGCTCCGTATGCACGCGTACGGTCGAGTCTCTATTTGCATATGATTAACCACTACACCACTTGATCATGACTCTCTCTTTCAATAATACCAAAGCGTTTCTCCTCACGTTCACGTTCACTAACGCGTTGGAACAGCTAAAAACTATACCTACTTGATCAAAATATTATACCTGTTATTATGAGCGATTTATTTGAATTAAGACTGAAATGTAATTGTACATTTCAAATAACCATATAATCAATATCCAGCGTTATTAGTTTTTCGTCTAATCCATAACAAAATACCTCATAATATCTTTCATTTCTTTACAAACTTACGTAAAGATGAAAATAAGGAAAAACTCATTTACTCGGACAATGACAACGCTCCAGACGACAAAAACTAATAAAGGACACATTTAGCCGCGGACATGTTTGGAGTTCTTAATGATTACACACAGTAATATCTACCTAAACGCTAAATAGCATTACACTCAGAAAAAGTATTCCAACTTTTGCAATTTCCCGTTAAATAAGTTACGAAAAACATTAACCCCCTTACTAATAAACGTTGTATAGCGGAAGAATAGTTATTTAGTGTTTTGTCTTTCTCAGTTGAGTTTAAAATGGGCAAAGATAAAACAAGACAAAACACTGAGCAGCTATTCCACTGTTATGCAGTGTGTATTGGTAAGGGGGTAACTGTTTTAGCGTTATTATTTTTAAATTTGTATAGATTATTAGTTATGGCTTGCTATCAAGTTGCCTATATATTACTTTAGTATGTAGGTCTATACAAATTTTCCACAAAGACCGTCTAGTCAGGTACCGTCGAACAGGTAGTGTGCAAGCCCTACCATGTTCTAATTTGAAGGGCACTATAGCTAGTGAAATTACTGGGCAAATGAGACTTTTAGCACTACCTAATCTTATTACTAGCCTGTGCTGATGTCTCAGGATGACGTACACAACGCAGTGTCATGCAAAACTTTATATTATGACGCGTAACATCAGACGAATGACTAGCTCATCAGGTAAATCATTTACATAAAAAGTCATCTTTTTTTTTTTTTTTTTTATGTAGAATGAGCCTGCGTTTGACTACATCTCACCTGATGGTAAGCGACGATGCAGCCGATGGTGTAGCACGCAGGTTCATGAGGTACCTATTCACTCTTGTCTTAAAAATACCCAGGTTATATTTGTCAGGAAACAAGATCTGCTTAGTTAGCTCGTGTTAAGTACAAAAAAAAGCGAATAAAACTTTTTTTAAATTTTAAACTTAAATGCCTATTTATAATTATGTCTATAAAATGAGCCTAGCAATCATTATCATAGCATAACATTATTTTTTTCAAATAAAAGCAGTAACGGCGCAGAGATAAAATACTTCTAAAGAATATTAGAGCTCTACAGACTGATTTTATGAATAATATTGTTTCATTATTATTAGAAAGTAATTTGCCGGCTGCTTACCCAAAGCTCAAGATAAATTGTTTGCTCATAAAGCACTGATAATATATAAGCAATTCCTCAGTAGTAATTCGCATAAAACTAATGGTTTGAAAACGTGACAACTGAAGCGAGAACTTGCGATAAAAGTAATCAAAGTGTCGTTAAAATTATTTTAGTATGCCTTCGTTTCGGTGAACAATCCGACCAAGTACCTATGGGGTATATAATGACTTATTAAAAATCTATAAGGAAATGTAAATTTTTTCCATTATCTATCTATCTATACATATAATAAAACTGTACCTGCACTAAATCTGTACATTGAATATTTTTTGAAAATATTGATTGCATTACATTTCTTTATCGACATAGAAGTGGAAACCATTTTTTTTTAATTTTTGTTTGTCTGTCTGTCTGTCTGTCTCTTTGAACACACATCACGTTGGAACTACTGAACGAATTTCACTGAAATTTGGTATAGTTATAGCTAATTTTTCAGAATAACATTAAGGATACTTTTTGTTTTCTAACACGGCAAATTATGGGTTGCACGAAGAAACATGTATATACTGGGTGGCGCAAAAGTAAAGACCCTATTTGGTTCAGCTATAACATTTTTTCTAAATTAGAAAACTAGATTTAGGTTTTTTTAAATGTATATTTGTGCCATTAAATTTCGTACCATTAGGATTTAAAGATGATGTCTTTTAAATGGTGACCTCCAGAGTTGATACACATTTGAGCCCTATTTATGACATTTTGCATAACTTGCCGTAACACTTCCTGCGATATGTTCGTTATTTCTTGACGAATGTTTTCTTTTAGAGCTGCGAGAGTCTGTGGCTTGTTCACATACACCCGAGATTTCAAAAAACCCCAAAGAAAGAAGTCTGGACTGGTCAGATCGGGTGATCTTGCAGGCCAAGGCAAATCGCCAAAACGAGAGATAACTCGGCTTGGAAAAGCGTCCCTCACTAAGTCCATAGTGTCGCGCGCTGTGTGTGCCGTAGCGCCGTCTTGTTGAAACCAGATGTGCTCCAGCCCCAATTCGTCCAAACTGGGTATCAAAAACTCACGTAACATGGTTCTGTAGCGTTCTCCAGTGACAGTTATCGCATTGCCTCCAGCGTCTTCGAAAAATAGGGTCCGATCACTCTGTCAACACAGATGCCACACCATACAGTAACTTTTAGTGGGTGTAGAGGTGTTTCTTGAATAATGCGCGGATTATCAGTGCCCCAGAACCGAGTATTCTGCTTATTGACATGCCCTGAGAAGTGTTACGGCAAGTTATACAAAATGTCATAAATAGGGCTCAAATGTGTATCAACTCTGGAGGTCACCATTTAAAAGACATCATCTTTAAATCCTAATGGTACGAAATTTAATGGCACAAATATACATTTAAAAAAACCTAAATCTAGTTTTCTAATTTAGAAAAAATGTTATAGCTGAACCAAATAGGGTCTTTACTTTTGCGCCACCCAGTATAATTTTTATGCAAGTTTTTTTTTGATTGTATTTTTTTTTTACTTATATCTACCCTGTCAAAGGGAAGGTGAAAAGGAAAGGGAAAACGATAGCCGGCAACGCCTTCCTTCCTTCTATCGGGAAAAAGATAGGGGAAAAGGAGGAATGGATGATCCTTTTCCCCTATCATTTCCCTTTCGCTTCCCTCTTACCCACAAAGAGGGTTAAACCGTAAAGCTAATTAACCTGTGCGAAACCGGGGCGGGTCAACTAGTATATCAATAAATTCATTTACATTCTTTTAGTACATACAAACCATATTTAATTTAGGTACTTTTGAGATTTTTGAAGCAAATCAATAAAAAGGAATGCTTTTATTGATTTGTTTTCGCAAAGATTAAAACATTGTCTAAAAACTGTATTTCTTGTTTTTGCATGTTAAGCAATAATACAGGTTACACACACCTTACCATTCTAGAGCTTAACATTCGGTTTAATTGAGTATTGACCCATATTATCATTAATTTTTTTGGTAATATATTAACGCAAAAATAAATAATAATAAATAAATAAATATTTGTGGACATTTCACACAACGCCATCTAGCCCCAAATAAAAAAATGAGCTTAACAAAAATATATGTAAAAAAATATCTTTTTTTGAAAGTTGTAGAACAAAAGTTATTTATTTCAATGGTGTGAGTCATGCCCTAAAAGGTTTTTGGTAAATTAAAATTAATCCTGTTTATAAATGCACCTTACTCACTATTACTTTAAACGCTTTCTGTGAAAATAAAAGAAAAGCTTTTTTACAGTGTGTGTTACAGTTTTAGAAGGAATGTCTAAATGCACAATCACACAAGTGTGAACACAAAGTCACATTTGAGAAATCAATTCCAAAAGATCTCAAAATTCATTTAGAAACCGATTTCTATGAATGGAAAAGTTGAATAATTCAAGGCAAAGGTTGTATTACACAGCCTGAACTTTAATCTCGCCGGGCATTTATATTCATAGTAAATGCCGTCGCTTTACGCTCGAGTTAAATTTGTAAACAGTCGTAAATCGCCAGCCATGTGTATCGAAGATCGGGGCGAACGTCAAATATTTGTTTCATTTTTTCGCTTTCGCGAAACAGTTTTCAAATTTATGACACTCGACTCGTCTAGTGCCCTGGCCCAAGGGGCTTAACCTGAAATGGACGCGGCCGCCGACGAGGAAAATATATTTCCAAGTTTACTGGTCCATAAATAACGGGAGAGTGACAGGGTGATGATAAACTCTCGAGCGAGAGTTCATCTCACGTCGCTTTCTGAATATTGAACGAGCTTTAAGCTAGTTGTAATTTTTCCGGTACAAATTAATGTTTCGAATCGTTCACCTCCACTTATATGAAGCTCGCTGGAATCTGCTATATGAGTTCCAATTTCAACGTACAACCGATGGTGCCATGTGTTGATCACTACTTATATATTAAAGAACGACTGAAATTGTCATAGACTTTGAGAGTAACGAAAATAATCTAGGCCTGTGGAGAGCTTATCCTACTCCTTTTATCTTCTGGGCAAGCATGCACCATCGTAGGCCGCGTTATCACTTACCATCATGTGAGACAGTGGTCAAATGCTATGCCTATAAATTGTAATAAAAAACTCTTAGGTATTATAAATACAAAAGTTTGTGTGTGTGAATGTTTGTTACCATTAATTAAAGTTAGTTCGGGAGCACTATTATAATAATCCTTCCAAACTGGTTTAATCATTTGTAACTATTTATTTATTTATTATTGTGTGTATAATATTTTATGTATCTTTCTCTGAAGTAGGTATACCAGTAGGGTTAGCACGGCCGGTAGACAAAACTGTCATTCCCCTGTTTTACTCCAAGCAAGTATGAAGAAAGTGACGTAAAACGGGGAAACACAATTTTGTCTACCGTCCGTGCTAACCCAGCAGTTCGGTATATATATGTATTTGTATATTTATGTTATAATATAATAGTTATATATCTCTGGTAGTGTAGTATTTATTTATAATCATATTATTTAAGCATTTCAAAAATAATATTGTTTTTATCTTTTTTCTTGCTCACAAGTTTTTCTTACAAATTTTTGATGCACGCCTACATCCCTCTTTCTCAAAGTATGTGTGGAATGACTGGTAGAAAATGCTTTAGCATTAAGTCCTCCATTTGTACTCTTTTAGTGCAATAAAGAATTAAATAAATAAAAAAATAATCTCCGTAACTACTGAATCAATTTCGACGATGAAACTTTGAATGTACTAGATAGCTTATACGCTGAATTAACACATAGGATACTTCTATCTGCAGGTGAAACCACGGGGCGCCACTAGTTACTAATAATGACAGGAATACTCTTGTTGTGAAGAACCGAAGATCGATTTAATTCTTAAAATGTAAATCCGTTATTGGCTTTAAGTTTTATTGTGTGTAGAAGATGTACATCATCTTCTGGTGGAAAGTTTTCGGAGCCAGTTGGTGAGATCACGTATGAACAGCCAATATGGGCTGAATTTTACAAATATAGGTGAGCTTCAAAGCGCTTTATCCATGCCATTGGGTGAAGCGGCTAGAACACTTTTTACAATGGTTTTTGACTTGGTTAATTAAGCAGTGTTTATAATAATTTTAAGATATTACGGAGCTGGCATAATCACAAATCGACTCAAAGTCCCAAAAAAAATTAGCTTAAAAAAAATTGTAAGATTCACTCAATAATTATGTATTCGATTTTAAGAGCTGTGGATTTTGTTACAGAAATAAACAAATGTAAATAAATCGGGCTCAGTGTTGGGCATTAGGAGAGGTCTATGTCTAGTATAGGATGATTGTGATGTTAACGAATATATAAATAAAATAAATAAATAATATTTATTCAAAAATACTTAAGCTGAAATACAATATGAATCTTAAGAGCTATACATAACAACTAGCATGAGTGCCCTAACTCGCTGTTGCTGCAGACGGTCTTTAAATTGGGTAAAATCCGGATACCAAAAGGTATTTGAACCTGCAAACAAAAGGTAGTCTTGCTAAACAGCAGTTACATTGTCGATACAAAGTATTACGCTTCGATACTATGTACTTTGCAGCTTTCCAAACAAACAAAGTCCATTGGATATCTCCACTAAATACTGTTTTCAAGTTCCATTGTCTCAGCATTCTTTGTTTACCTTGCAATTGCAATACTTGTAGGACAGTTACTACAGTTGCTCTATCCTACGTTTAGTCTAAATCTAGACAGGTTAACTCAGTCTGACTTTTTTTAATTAAGATAAGATAAGATAAGATAAATTTTTATTGAACACCATACAGTATATAAATAGGTACAAAACACTCAATCAAAAACATAGGTTTCAGAAAATTATGTGGCTAGTATAAATTTAACCAAGATAGACACCCACTCTTTGGTCACCATCACTCATCCAGTGCACATAATATAAACCAAATTTATGTATTAGGTTCTGTATATATTTTTGCGGGAGACATTATAATTTTGATTTGAGACACAAAAAAAAAACAGACCAACCTAGACTCGAATTGTGTCGATTTACAAGTATGCGGCACTGCCTTGCCAATTCACTAACTACATAATGAAATAACTCACTACTATTTACTATACCTATATGTTAAATTCAGTGTATGTTTCGACGTAATAAAATTGGTTTTGATTCACTTAACGTCATCTATTTAAATGCTCCTCGATGCGCACGAGTGGCGCACTACAGTGTGTTTATGTTTTACTATAATAAACAAAATATCTATCGCTGTTTCTTATGTATGGGATCGTTGGGCGTTATATATTTATTTATTTAAAAAATAGCTATTTCGCATCGTTCTGTGCTATGGTGGCAAAGGTCGTCGTCACTCTGATCACGGTGTTAGGGTCATAATTATAGTCTGGGTTGCAAAACGTCTGTGTATCAAAAATGTCTTAGTTGCAGAATGACTATAAATAGGCAAAATGTCTTAAATGCAAAATGACTTATAACTATTTTTTAAACGGCCAAATGACGTTATTTAAATAACGACTTGGTTGCATGACGCCCTGGTTAGACACAACATTATAGTTGCATAAAGCCTTAATAGCAGAATTACTATGTATGCAAAGAGTACCGTACTCAGAGTACCTCTTACTCCAACCAATACTGAATACAATAAAGAAAATGAAGTGTTAAGTAGCAAGTACATATTCTGTGTACGTGATCGTTGGGCGTTATTATTATATATAAGTAAGTATGATGACTCTCTTCCCGAGCCATTTTTAGACTTTGTTAGATTAAAGCTAAATTTTTTTTACCAAACTCTAGCGTTGGTAGTATTGTGAATAACCTTAAGTCAGTCAAAGTCAGTAGCGTTACAATGCAGGCCTTTTAAAATTATTAAATGGCCTGATAAGTGAAAATTACTAAATAATGCTTTCAAATATGTATGTGTTATAAAGTTTAGTTTACACGACAGTTTAGAGAAGTTACTTCGACACTTTTTTTTTTATTGTATGTTGGCTCCACACATAGTGTATTTAGCCAGTGTCAAGTATTGTGATTTTCATCGTGCTATTGAATATTTCACGTAATGTCAAGTCTTAGTCACAGTCGTCACAGTCATAGTCGAGTCTAAGTCAGGTAATCATAGTCCAGTCTAAGTCATGCCCCAGTAAAGTGGTGGCAACTGTACTAGAAGCTTCTATGGAATTTTGGAAAGCAACACGAAAAACCACGTTTCACCACATTATATCACTTGCCCACACTCATGCTCGTAATTCAGCACTTAATGCGTAAAACGCCACCAATTTTAAACATTAACACTGGAAAAAGCACAAGTTTTGAAAAATAATACAATGCAACGACGTGAACTTTTCCGCCAAAAGTCCACTTCGACACTTATTATATAGGATTATAGATTAAATATGCATAACAGCTGAAAAGCTACACTTTTTCTCATTTCAAACGCATTAGACATAAACAGAGAATTTACCTACAGACCGTTCACCATAAGACTGATGTCCCCTGATGTACTTATATTATTTAAAATTATGCAAGTGATACATATTAATCTGTGGTGGGTATATACAAGTTTAGATAATGCTTACATATTACATTTACGATAATACTTGCATGTTTTTAAATAATATAAGTACATCAGGTAAGAACGGTCTGTAGTATGAATTCTGTGCATAAACAAAACACTGAATAACTAACTATGCTATCTCCGCTACATAAAGTTTTTTTTTTTTTTTTTTTTGTTGTTCCCCTGTTAATCCTCCGACATTGGTCGAAGATATTTCCAGGCCGAACATGTTGCTTATGCAGTTTGATTTTCCTTTTTTTTATTACTGATCGACTGGACTATTTAAATATTGATGTAGAGATTTTGTGTGAAGTTGCTTAACTGTTTATTTTTATATGTATGCCATAGTCGTAGAGAACAATACAAAAAGGTCCGAATTCACTAACAACCTGAGTAAGAAGAAAGTTTTAATTACATGGAAGTAAGTCCAAAGGTAAAGTGGTTTGCGCAGTGTAACTTGGACAAGAAAATGCTGATTGACTTGACTAATTCTGTTGAGGGTCTGTGTTTTCAAATAAAGCTTAAAAGTTTTATACGAAAGTTTTTCTGTTGCACTTTTAGTGTATCTAAAAATAAGTGCAATTTAATGTACTTTATTGTCTTTAACATTTGAGACATGAACGCTATAACTAGCTCTCCAAAAAGATGTAATCATTATTATGTGATTTATAAGTTTTGCTAACATAATAATAAAAGTTAAAATAAATAATATTTAACAAAATAAGAATTATAATATTTTTTTTTAATCAGTGGACATTTCACACAGCGCCATCTAGCCTCAACCTAAGCATAGCTTGTACTATGGGAACCAGATAACTGATACAATACTTAGATACTTTTTTGTTTGTAAATACATACATAGAATACAATATAACACCCAAACACAGAACAAACATCTATGTTCATCACACAAATGTTTGTCCCAGGTGGGAATCGAGTTCAGAAGGCAGAGCTATTACCAACTGAGCTATCACGCCAGTCTACAATTATGCTTATAAGCTAAAAAAATCAAATAAATTATAATATGATGCTGACAACATACTACTGTTAATACATAAGAAGTGAATGGTTGAGCATTGCCATAATAGAATGGCAATGCTAAACTTTTAGGCCAAGTATAGAGATTAGCATTTCTGTCACATGTTACTTTGACCAGACGGCCAGGAAGATCTTTGAAAATTTGGTGTGCACTCGGTGGTCTCTACGGCCGGTCTCGGCCTCTCTACCCCAAAAAGGTTTTATTAATTAATTAATTTAAGATTATATAACTTTTTTAAGGTAATATATATACCAATTTTATTTATTCAGACCTCGCAGTATACTTACTCTTACTAATGTAACTTATAATAGCATAATGGAGTTAATAATGCCCGCACTAAAAGGCATTAAAAGCGAACTTACACTAACCGATATTGGCAAGTCTATAGGAGTCGACGCACACCAAAATAGAAATATAACAATGTTTATGAGCGCTGGCCGCAGGTGTGCCGAAAACGATAAATTTCTAAGTAAATAACGAGTGCATTTATTAAAGTTATTAAGTTAGTAACGGCTAGTGGCAGCAGCAAATGTAACAGTTTTACTGTTGTTTCACTTTATTGAAGTTAAGCTTGTTGCCACCCAATCAAGAGCAAACCGCTTTTATTAAGTTTATACAGTAAGTAACCAATTGTATCTTAAACATAAAATTTAATCATCATATTTATTTCTAAATATAAACTGTCTTCAAACAAATTTAACTAAAAACTCAATTACTAAAACTTTCTATCTGTTGAAGGTCAGTGTGAAAAACTTAATTGCGATTGTAAAATGATTAATTTACCAGAGTTTATGATCATACTTGAAGATGCTTTTAAAATACGTTTTCATATTATGAATTCTGGTTATATTAAATACAATTTTTTACCAAAACTTTGTATTATGTATACATGGTTTACATCCAATCTAAGCAATCAGAAGTTTTGTAATTTAGAGTGACAATAAATCCTACTCTAGTAAATGGTAAAACAAAGACTTCAGTATGTATACATTTTCTTTACTCGCTTCTCACAGAGCTCGTGCCAATATTTTCCGTTTCGTTAACTCGAAGTTCTTAAACCCCCAAGCACCTACGTGTAGGGTACTAAAAGCACACACAGTTCTATGTCGCCGTTAAGACTGCTGTGTTACGAGCTCAAAGCAGCTGCGCGAAATTCACACTTTCGTAAGAAATACAGCGTCTTATTAGACGTTGTATTGCTCGGATTGTGTTACGCTCCGCCAATAGGCTGCGTGGGTAAGGAGCGTAAGTAATTGCCTTTTACTGGCTGTGAATAATTCACACATATGAATAGTTACTTTTTATGGACTAACACAATAAAATTGCCTCTGGGTTCGGCTAGATTTTGGAAACAATTTTTTTTTTTAATCTATTGTTTTTGATAGGAGGTTAGTCGTTGTTGACTATGTCACTCCCGTAAGTCCGTCAACGCGTTAGGAGATTATCAAACTGCGCATAAAAGAGAAATATAATTCCATCAGTATCCCCGCTTCCTCAGAAGCTGGCGAAGCCAAGATACTGTTGCAACCACCCACGTCATTTCCATTGTGTAGGACTTCTTGGCGTTGGGCTTCGTTCCGGGCACATTCCGTCAACACGTGGTGTACATCCTCTACAATGCCACAGATAGTACAGTTTGGCGTATCAGATTTCCCCATTAGATGCTTAAATTTGTTACCCGGGATGTGCCCGGAACGGAGCCTCAGTAATGCTACAACATTGTTTGTATTAATTTCTCCAATATCAAACCACGGGAAATGAGGAAGTTCACACTGTATGGTTTTAAACCAGATTCCTTTGGATTGCGAACGTTCATCAAAGTATTCTTGCCAGTTTTCTCGACACATTCCCTTTATTTCATTAAGTACCTCATAATGCAGTGGTGAACACGTGTAGGGGATCCCATCGCTACAAGCTTCCTTTGCCGCGCGGTCAACTTCCTCGTTTCCCATGATGCCGATATGAGATGGTATCCACTGGATAGTTACCAGTTTGTTTGACTCACGGATTTTACATATAGTGTGTAATATAGTGTAGGCTATCGGGTATCCTCGAATATTCGAGGTTAGCCGAGCCACATGCTGGAGCGCACTTCTTAAGTCCGACAGAACTACAAAGTACTGTCCAGGTAAGGATAAAATATATGACAACGATTCGGATATTGCGATTAGTTCACTATGCATTATTGATATGTTGTCTTCTATTCCGTATATTCAACTGAGGATCAAAAATTGCGGCTCCAGATACAAGTGTGTCTTTCGACCCATTGGTGAATATTTTATAAAAGTGTTCATATTTACAGTTCAGGAATTCGGTACAGTGTTTGCGTAATTCTAATGGGTTATAGGCTTTCTTAGATGTCTTAATTCCATCAATGTTACATGTTACATTCTGAGATAGATCGAAATTGCTAATCCAAGTATCAAGCGAGTAGATTTTTAATTTTGGCCACGATTGTATAGGTTGATCTATAAACTTTCTGTGCATATCCACTAACAGCGGTATTCTTTTTCTCCTCCAATAGCTGTGTGTCGAACATAGAGAACTCAATTCATTTATTACTTCTATAGTTACATTACTACGAAAAGACCTTGATCGTAGCCAAAATTTACCTGCAAGATATTGTCTGCGTACATATAGTGGATGTAAACATAATTCCGCTTCCATTACATGTATAGGCGTAGACTTAATGAAACCTCCTATGACCCTCATTGAATGATTTTGCACCCTATCCAATTTTCATAAGTGAGTTTTAGCACTAGTATCATACAAGAAGCTACCGTAGTCGAGTCGTCTACTTCGAATGATTGATACATATAATCGCCTGAGATGCTTCGGGTGCATACCCCAATTAGACCCCGCCAGGACTTTAAATAAGTTTACATATTTAGATGTTTTGTCTCTGGTTTCGTTAACATGTCTTCCCCGTCTTAGATTTTTATCTATCCACATGCCTAGATATTTTACGCTGTCCACCTGTGTTGTTGAATATCATCACTTTTAATTTTTAATTTTATTTCTTTTCTGTTTGTGCCTCGAGTAAATAAAATAGATTTAGTTTTTCTGTGTGATATGTTTAATCCCAGTTCTTGTATCACACTACTCAAAGTATTTAATGCACTTTGCACCTCGACTACGGCCAGTGCTATATCGTTGCGACAACTGTATACCACAAAATCGTCCGCGTATTGTGATACAAAGACATTTTCAATGTTACGGCATATCTTTATAGTTGCCACATACAGATTTTGTCCTTACTGCCTAACTGGATAGTTAAAACTCTTGAACTCAGACATACCCATAAATACATACACAGCACAGAACCTACACCGAGATTGTATAAGATATTTAACAGGCTAATTAAATTGACATTGTTATATGCGTTCTCTATATCGATAAAACATCCCACAGTGGCGCAATTTCGAGTGAAACCAATTTGTACACGACCAACAAGCCTAGCTAGATTATCCAGGCAGGACTTTGCTTGTCTAAAGCCAACGGTTTCACTCGAGAAACAGTCGTTTCTTTCAAGATACCATTCAAGCCTTCGCGTAATTATTGTGTGGAATATTTTACATGGACACGAGAGTAGTGCAATAGGTCTTATACTCGTTGATAGGCTATTACTAACTCCAGGTTTCGGTATAGGAACTATTTTAACATTTTTCAATTGCAATGGAACAAAATAAACAAACAAACAAACTTTAACAAACACTCTTTGTTACGTGAGTAAAACTGTAACACGTTTCTTATAAAAATACAATAAAAATCTTTTATTTTATGCGAAAAATCATTTACTATTTACTATATCAGTGCTTAGAGACAAAAAACATGTGATGTTCATGTTTAGAATGCACAATAAATACCAGTAATACTTACTATGAGTTATTACTTCTGTAACTATAGTTAATACAGTATTTCAACAACGTTATTGAATTCCGTGATGAGATGGACCTGACTCGCCCCCCCTCTCTGTCAGCTTCCTCCAGCCGACTCACTGCTTCTTATACTAAAGACTATTAATAGATACGATTTGATAATCTAATGTATAGAGAACTGTAGTTGTAACGCCGGAGTGTTGTGGCCTCCGTAACACCTGGCGGAATATAGGATATGGTGTAAATACCTATCCTTATTTAATTTTAATGAATTTATTTCCTTGAATCTACGAGTAAATAATTGTATTTCAATTGTATTATACAATTGATAAGTTAATAATTGCATTTCATGGTGTCATAAAGTCTACTCCCTCCAGACAAACCCAGTTCTTGGGGGTCTGACCTAGAGCAATCACACGTGAATTGACTAGAATTAGTACAGACACATAACCTGTTCATGCCTTTGGGAAAGACTTGGAATCTAATTAAAATATCAAATGGATTGATCCATCCAGAACCAGTCGGCCCTCGTTCCTTCTGGAAATGATAGGAGTTAAAAGTTGACACTGCGTGATCTCCTTTTGTCAGCTTGATACTTTGGTATTTGGGCAAGCGGATTTAAGATCCGATGCTAGTGATCTTTGTCGTGTAGTTTTGTGCACTTTTATGAAGATATAGAGATGTTTTGTTTTGTGTTTAGATTATAGAGGCCTCTAGATCACTTTTATAGCCGTCGCTATATTGATTGCATGTACCAAGAGACGGAAATCCTAGAAATTACTTTAAGTAAATTATAGCCAGATAATCAAATAAAGATATAAAATAATGTCATTATATGTTAATGCATCAACCTTTTGCTTCTATCCAACCCTGCAATTCAGCTAGATGCTATTAATACATGAGTCCTGGCTTGCTAGGTAACTTAGGAATTTCGTGAAGTGAAAAACTAGATTAAAATGGAAATTCAGTTAGCATTTAATACAAAATACACACACATTAAAACAGAAAAACACAAAAGAGAGAAATCACAAAAACAGCAAAATAACACAGACACAATAGGTAACAATATATTATAAAGGTTTTGGTGTAATGCCTCCACTGTCGCGCAATATTTGACTTTTCAGTTCAAGTAGATACTTAAATTGAACTGTCAATTATCAATCGCTTCCCTTATAAAACGCCTCAGAAAGGTTGATGAAATCAGATGAATTTCGACCTTCCTTACACACCAGAGAAAAGGGAAAGTTTATGAGATAGCTCGGTGGCTATAGAGCCTTCGAAAGAAGACTGCAAAAGACTGGCTTCTTTGAAGCGGAAATATATATTCATTTATATATATATACGTATTTATATATCAGGTACACAAGGAGAAATAAATGAACAATAAAACTATCAGTATTAGGCTAGATCCAGAATGAATATGAATAGATTTGTTGAATAAAGTTGATGTTTGTCCAATTATATAATAATCAAAATAATGATGGACAGATATTCCAAAGGTATTAGAGCGTTTTAGTTTTAATAAATAGTTCAGGATCTAGCGTAAGTATTCTCCTATAACTTAACTTTTATATGGAAGCCGCTGATATTATGGGCACCATTGCCCCCTCAAGTATCGGTACTATCACTTTCACATCATAATACTTAGATCGCAAATCGATCTTGTTAAACTTAAGACTTCCGGTTAGGTTCCCGGGTAAATCTTCACAAAGATATTCCTCTTTCCGAGGTAAAACAAGACTGACTGCCCCTGGCTGTCATCTCTCCAACCCCAACGTCGTTGGTAGGCGTTTCCTTAGAAAAAACCTCGATTTGTTGATTGGCTAGGGTGGGATTTCAAATGTGCGTCCGCGCAAACGCATACGCTTCTTCCCCAAACAGATGGCGCTAGTAGTTTCCATCCGACCTTTGAAACAATTAAAATAGGTGTATATAACTCACGTAATATACATAATAGATAGTTACTTGTGACGCTTTGTTCTTTGTAGATTTAGTTAACGTCTGAAAGTTTGATGTACATAACATTATATGTATGGGCATGTATGATTTATTAGATAATCATATTTGTTTGGTAAATACTCTCAGTTTATAGTAACCTTCTATCCTGATTTGAATAAGGATAGATTACCATTAATATGATTATAGATGCCTTACTCTTGCTAGTAAATGGGACAAAAACATTATTATCGCGAACATCCATGATAAGCAATCACGTTTCGTGAACATTGCAAAGTCCTAAGTAATAATTCTTTCAAACATACGCGTGGCCTACACGTCTGCTGGAAAGTTTAATTATTATAGATAGGTATAGTGATCTACATGCATTTATAACTACATATGATGCTATGAAATACTTTTACCACCCAGCTTCTCTGTGGTATCCATGCACGTGCAGGCGTAAAACCCAAAGACGATAGTTGATAAAAACACAAGGGTTTCGTTCGCTATTGAAAAGGTTTTGCAGAAACGATAGCAAAAAGTCAATAAATTTGTCAAAGTCTTTTGTTTCTAAGTGCTTGGTCGATTTCTCTTTGGTATCTGTTATTGCTAGCACATGTTTTAACTTTCAAAGAATTCGTGTTATTTGATTCGAGCCCGTTTTACAATCTTAACTGCTTGCAGATGTTCTGAGTCGTTTCTCACGAAACTACTATCTCTAGGTACCTATTTCAAAAACAATAGTATGCCTATCAGTTTGACATGGGCCCATTACATTCCACCCTCTGAAAATTCAGCACGAAGACACGAAGTTGCTCAAGAGATTAAGTTTCACTAACTATAATATGGTACTCAAATAAGTCAAACTGAATTTATTCTATTTCATGTTGTACCTATGTATTTATTTGTTTTAATACTTTACGAATGTATTTTTATGTAGTTAAAAATTCCGTCCACCCTCACACTAGGTATACGTTCTATTAATCATTAAGCCTCTATGTAAACAGTGTTCACTAGCCACCCTCAGACCTTTATAGGTTTTCTATTGGATAACTGTGGCTATTACTTGAAAATATCTGTGGTTCTTGTTAGATAATTATTTGTGACTCTTTTTAGATTTGTTTAGTAAATATGTAGTTTTATTTTTACATAAAATTCGTATTACATTTTTGTTTTCTATTCAAAACTTTACGACCTCAGTAACACCTTGGATAATTGATAGATAAAACAGAAAGTCAATAATCTATCTTTGATTTAAGAACAAGTTAGTTTCTCACTTGGTCTAGCTTTGTAGGTACCCTGGTGTTATCGAGGCGTCTTAGATCATTCTTATAACTATAGTTAATAATGAACAATCAGTGAACGCGTAACGCGTGCGTGCGTATGAGAATCTTTAATTGAATGTTCTCTAAAGTATATAACAGCAAAATGATTAACTGAAAGTTATGAAAATATAAAACCATAACTGATTAAACTGTCTATATTTAAAGTACATACGTCTATAAATTTTTTTTCACATGGTGCCTTTCCTGAATGTAAGACTTTTATAATATTTGTCATACATTCTTTAGGTAAGTAGTAGCTCTCTATGATAACCTTTGTTTTGTTTTGTCCGTGTTGAGCCTATGCGTTATACAGTGAAGCATAACAACTAGTTTCTGCCTAAATGAAACTACACTTCGCTAGAAAATGGTAACGCATCTTAATCAACCTAGTAGCGTAGATGCTTCAATTCCGATTTAAAATCATGCTTGTATATATAAAAAATATAAAGCCTTCATAATGGTTAATTTATGCAGAAGTCTCGAACTTCAGGTCTTTATTAAATATAAACATCTGTTATATATATATTATCTGTTTTCTGCTAGTACTAAAGACATCTTAACTGTAAAATTAATATTCTACATAATTAGTCTTATCGGGTTCACATTGTCACCTCAGGCTTTTTTATCGTAATCATCATCAGTCGTTCTCCCTCACTTAGAATTTAGTTACTTAATCGTTTATACATAATTGATTATGTTACATTTATGTATGTATCAATGCCTTTATTGATGCATTTTTATTTATTTACTAATTTTATTGTTATAGTAAGTATTAAGTTTAGTTTGCGTCTAGTTGCCCACCTTTATGAAGGTAAGTATACTTCATATTATTTTACTTAATGAATATCTACATCTATATTTATATATCCACCTTCTTTACCTTTATAGCAACTTTCACTATATTTCTGGGCTGTCTGGAAGACATCACTATAAGTGAAAAGACCGTCCATTGTGACGCTTAAGTTTTAAGTTTCTACTTATCAACTGTTCCTGTGATGTAGTGTTGTAATAGATAGTTTTATCCATTTATCATCCTCATAACTGTCCATAACCATCATCATAACTATAATAATCATCATCTTAACTATGAATAAACATCATCATAACCATAATAATCATCATCTTAACTATGAATAAACATCATCATAACCATAATAATCATCATCTTAACTATGAATAAACATCATCATAACCATAATAATCATCATCTTAACTATGAATAAACATCATCATAACCAGAATAGTCATCATCTTAACTATGAATAAACATCATCATAACCAGAATAGTCATCATCTTAACTATCCATAAACATCTTCTCAACCAGAATAGTCATCATCTTAACTATGAATAAACATCATCATAACCAGAATAGTCATCATCTTAATTATGAATAAACATCATCCTAAATATAATAATCATCACCATAACCGACCACATTAATGAGGTTTTACCAAACAACCGAATTTCGACTGGTTTCATAACTGTTGGTAGTAACTCTGCCTTCTGAACTGTAGGTTGTGGGTTCAATTCCTACTCAGATCAAACATTTGTGCGATGAAAACCGACGCTTGTTCTGTGTCTGAGTGTCATATTGTATTCTATGTAGGTATATATTTATTTACAAACAAAAAGTATCTAAGTATTGCAGTTATCAGGTTCCCATTGTATAAGCTTTGCTTAGTCTCGGGCTAGAGGGCGCTGTATAAAATGTCCACGCATTTTTTTTTTTAAATCACCATCAACGTCATAAAAAGCTGTAGGTTCTTCTCTTTACTCAAAATGTACCTACTTAAACTATCACAATAGTCATCATCGTAAAAAGGCTTTACTCCTTTTCTAGAATTTCACTTTTAGTATCAACATTATAAGATATTTATATCCTTAATGATTACCATCATAATAACCTGTAGGTACCATCATCCGTCCTCATAGACCTTGGATTTTACCTTTTTTCATATTAAAATAAAATTAAATTCCCATCTTACAAAATAATCATAGTGTTATTATTTTATTAATTGCTGCATCCGCAACAACCTTGTTTATTTTATTATTATTATTACAATATATATATTGGCTGTTAGCCCACTCCTTAACTACAGTTTAGTTAAACTATTGTTATACATAATCGTAAATATCATCATCGTCATAAACCATAGGATTCCATAACCATAGCCATAAGGTTCCATAGCTTTCCAAATCATCATCACAATTAGCTGTAGTTTTCACATTACTAGAGTTTATTTAAACTATCAATATCTTCATTAAAATCATAATCATAAATACTGTAGGTTCCAAATGTATTTAAATTGCCAATATAAACATTATCATAGTTTCTATAAGCCATAAATTTCGCTCTTTTTTAAAAAAAATCAATTATAATAATCAACCCATCATCATGTTGATCTAATTCCTTTGATAAAGTTTAATTAAGTTATTGCTAAAATCATAATTGTCATTATGGATTTTTCTTAAGCTATTATTACCTTCAATAACAAAATCTCCCTATCCTATCCGTTATCGCATCTTACATAATAATTATTATTTTCTATTGCTTAAGTACCGAGACTGCGTTCGAGCAACCTATTTTGTTTCTCGGAACTGTATAAATTTCTTATCTCTTGTTTGGTCCGAATGTTTCGAGCCGACTACCTGAGTGACAGTAACCGTCCCGAACGATCCTTTTCTGTATCACTATGCCATCTAAACGCCGGTAACTGACGTCTTTGATTACTGCTGTAATAATTCCTTTTGTCGATGATAAGCACTCTGCATTTTGCCTATTAATAAAGCATTAATTGAATTAACATGCCTAAACTGACTCCTACCTCGTTCACTGTTTCTGTTAATCGAACTATTAGTCAAACGCTCATCAGTTCTCACTACGACGTTCTGCTCTATATATCTAAGAAACTCTGCAGCTACAATAATTGTATTGTTATCGATTCCTTTCTAGTAAACTATAGACTATATCCTTTGTGTATCTAGTTATCTATCTGTAAAATGCCGCATAAAACAGTTTATAATGTCCGGACCTCTAAACAGAATTGTTAAAATAACGGTGTCTGTTTATTCCGCAGAATATTCACTCATTGTACTACCTGATCTATTATTTCACGATACTTCTATTATGAAGTATTAAGTCATGAAATTGTATTCCTGAAATAACTGAATGATCGATATATTATATACTAACGTTATCATTTCATGTCGCGTATAGTCGTTTAATTATGTTTTCTTCTAAATTAGCACGTCTATCGTCTGATATCCTGTATTTGTTGTTACGTATTTATTTACACTACTTTATTGATTTGAATTACTACCTTGTTCTGTATCAACTGTCGCCATCCTTATATCTAGTGTAACCTCTTTTCATGCTTCTAGCAGACATAACTGAAATTATCATAATCCCTGAAATAAAGCATTACAATACAAGCACTGAAATACAAACACTGAATTTCCATAATTGAGTAATACTCAAAATAGAATAAATGAAAGTTATTTAATTATATTCACTATTTTACCAAGCAAGTACCAGGTTTTCAAACAGTTTTCACAACAAGACTTTAGTCGTATCTATTATTTTTGTGATCGAAATAAAATAATTTAATTGCAAATTTAAATTTATTAGTTTTGCAATCGTCACAAAATGCGTAATTTTTTTTTAAAATGGATTAGTTTTGTGATCGTCATAAAATAGTAATTTTAATTTAAAATTTATTGTTGTTTCTACGTTGTGTATTTTTTTATTTATTTAACCCAAATTGTTTTATCTAGAGGTAAAGCACTTTTGGCAATACTCTTTTTCTAGATCCTTGTCCACGGTAACATATGAGATGGACCTGACTCGCCCCCCCTCTCTGTCAGCTTCCTCCAGCCGACTCACTGCTTCTTATACTAAAGACTATTAATAGATACGATTTGATAATCTAATGTATAGAGAACTGTAGTTGTAACGCCGGAGTGTTGTGGCCTCCGTAACACCTGGCGGAATATAGGATATGGTGTAAATACCTATCCTTATTTAATTTTAATGAATTTATTTCCTTGAATCTACGAGTAAATAATTGTATTTCAATTGTATTATACAATTGATAAGTTAATAATTGCATTTCATGGTGTCATAAAGTCTACTCCCTCCAGACAAACCCAGTTCTTGGGGGTCTGACCTAGAGCAATCACACGTGAATTGACTAGAATTAGTACAGACACATAACCTGTTCATGCCTTTGGGAAAGACTTGGAATCTAATTAAAATATCAAATGGATTGATCCATCCAGAACCAGTCGGCCCTCGTTCCTTCTGGAAATGATAGGAGTTAAAAGTTGACACTGCGTGATCTCCTTTTGTCAGCTTGATACTTTGGTATTTGGGCAAGCGGATTTAAGATCCGATGCTAGTGATCTTTGTCGTGTAGTTTTGTGCACTTTTATGAAGATATAGAGATGTTTTGTTTTGTGTTTAGATTATAGAGGCCTCTAGATCACTTTTATAGCCGTCGCTATATTGATTGCATGTACCAAGAGACGGAAATCCTAGAAATTACTTTAAGTAAATTATAGCCAGATAATCAAATAAAGATATAAAATAATGTCATTATATGTTAATGCATCAACCTTTTGCTTCTATCCAACCCTGCAATTCAGCTAGATGCTATTAATACATGAGTCCTGGCTTGCTAGGTAACTTAGGAATTTCGTGAAGTGAAAAACTAGATTAAAATGGAAATTCAGTTAGCATTTAATACAAAATACACACACATTAAAACAGAAAAACACAAAAGAGAGAAATCACAAAAACAGCAAAATAACACAGACACAATAGGTAACAATATATTATAAAGGTTTTGGTGTAATGCCTCCACTGTCGCGCAATATTTGACTTTTCAGTTCAAGTAGATACTTAAATTGAACTGTCAATTATCAATCGCTTCCCTTATAAAACGCCTCAGAAAGGTTGATGAAATCAGATGAATTTCGACCTTCCTTACACACCAGAGAAAAGGGAAAGTTTATGAGATAGCTCGGTGGCTATAGAGCCTTCGAAAGAAGACTGCAAAAGACTGGCTTCTTTGAAGCGGAAATATATATTCATTTATATATATATACGTATTTATATATCAGGTACACAAGGAGAAATAAATGAACAATAAAACTATCAGTATTAGGCTAGATCCAGAATGAATATGAATAGATTTGTTGAATAAAGTTGATGTTTGTCCAATTATATAATAATCAAAATAATGATGGACAGATATTCCAAAGGTATTAGAGCGTTTTAGTTTTAATAAATAGTTCAGGATCTAGCGTAAGTATTCTCCTATAACTTAACTTTTATATGGAAGCCGCTGATATTATGGGCACCATTGCCCCCTCAAGTATCGGTACTATCACTTTCACATCATAATACTTAGATCGCAAATCGATCTTGTTAAACTTAAGACTTCCGGTTAGGTTCCCGGGTAAATCTTCACAAAGATATTCCTCTTTCCGAGGTAAAACAAGACTGACTGCCCCTGGCTGTCATCTCTCCAACCCCAACGTCGTTGGTAGGCGTTTCCTTAGAAAAAACCTCGATTTGTTGATTGGCTAGGGTGGGATTTCAAATGTGCGTCCGCGCAAACGCATACGCTTCTTCCCCAAACAGATGGCGCTAGTAGTTTCCATCCGACCTTTGAAACAATTAAAATAGGTGTATATAACTCACGTAATATACATAATAGATAGTTACTTGTGACGCTTTGTTCTTTGTAGATTTAGTTAACGTCTGAAAGTTTGATGTACATAACATTATATGTATGGGCATGTATGATTTATTAGATAATCATATTTGTTTGGTAAATACTCTCAGTTTATAGTAACCTTCTATCCTGATTTGAATAAGGATAGATTACCATTAATATGATTATAGATGCCTTACTCTTGCTAGTAAATGGGACAAAAACATTATTATCGCGAACATCCATGATAAGCAATCACGTTTCGTGAACATTGCAAAGTCCTAAGTAATAATTCTTTCAAACATACGCGTGGCCTACACGTCTGCTGGAAAGTTTAATTATTATAGATAGGTATAGTGATCTACATGCATTTATAACTACATATGATGCTATGAAATACTTTTACCACCCAGCTTCTCTGTGGTATCCATGCACGTGCAGGCGTAAAACCCAAAGACGATAGTTGATAAAAACACAAGGGTTTCGTTCGCTATTGAAAAGGTTTTGCAGAAACGATAGCAAAAAGTCAATAAATTTGTCAAAGTCTTTTGTTTCTAAGTGCTTGGTCGATTTCTCTTTGGTATCTGTTATTGCTAGCACATGTTTTAACTTTCAAAGAATTCGTGTTATTTGATTCGAGCCCGTTTTACAATCTTAACTGCTTGCAGATGTTCTGAGTCGTTTCTCACGAAACTACTATCTCTAGGTACCTATTTCAAAAACAATAGTATGCCTATCAGTTTGACATGGGCCCATTACAGTGACACACATTCAAGCAAAATTATTTATTGGAAAACTTAGTTTAGCTCGAAGCAACTATCTGAACAAGTTAGTTGTGCTACTGCCGTGTGTTGGGTGCAGTGCGAATGCAAGCGTGTATTACAGGGAAATTAGACATCCCCAAAACTCACTAAAAAGTGGTTACGAAAATTTAACAATCTAATACTATTGTCGCATTTCCGTGCGAAAATGGAACCACATTATTATTAAACTATTTAAATGTTATTTTATTAGTGAAGCATTTTATTTTGTCAAGGTTTTTGTTTACTAGTGGATTATTATTTACTTTTTAACATTGCGGAGCTATAAAATTGTATAAAACTATTATAACAAAGACTTTAGCAATAATCGCTACATCTGCTACATAAGCTTTTGCGAATGCTTGAGTAAGATTTCATAGTTAGCTGTTAACAATGTAAAGTATTTATCGATTTTGATACCAAGTAACATGTATCACAAAAATTACCATGCCTTAGGTACCTATTATTAATATTTGATTAATTAGTTGATATAAATTTTATGTAAATAACGCTGAATTGTCGATTCGATTTTTCGCATTTCAATCACACACTTCCAGGACACGATGTCATCTACCATCCCGCGTGGTGGATTATGGGCTACACTCTCCCTTAATGTGAGAAAAAGCTTGAGTACCAGCAGTGGGAACGCAATGGGCTAATGACGACGATACCAAAATGCGAAAAAAATACGTCAAAATTGAACGTAAAATTCGTGTAGGTACATAATAGGGTGTAGGATTTCAATCAATTATTCCAATACAAAATATCCTTATTGAGACGAAATGGTGTTGAAGCTAGATTTTTTGTCAAGAACAAGGATCAAAGTTTACCCGATAAAAGATGAAACGGACTTAATAATTTGGTTGGCAGCCGGTATCTTTGAAGTTGATTAAGCTATGTTTACTCAAAAATTGTTTAAGTCCTCGCGCTTGACTCCCAATAAATTGGATATTAAAAGAAAGGAAATATTAATGAGGATATTTTATGGAGGGCTACCCTTACTTATCAGTTTGAGTTGAATATAATCATTTTATAAGGTGCTATAATTTAGGCTTGTTATCTTTTACGATCAGTATTTTTAGGTTATCTGTTTTTAAACAGATAGAGACCTTTCTTTTTTCTTTTATTACAAAGAAATTTTGGATTAGTTGTAACTTGAATAGGTAGAACCTAACTAGAGACCTACCTAAAGTATTCAAATAAATAAGACATCACGAAATTTAAATTATAATTCAGATTTTATTTGTCATCATCAATCATCATCAACAGCCTAAAGACGTCCACTGCTGAACATAGGCCTCCTCCAGAGAGCACCACCTTGAGCGGCTGCTTGCCTCCTGCATCCATCGGCTCCCCGCGGTTCTGACCAGGTCGTCGGTCCACCTAGTGGGGGGCCGGCCTACACTGCGAATTCTGGTTCGTGGTCGCCACTCGAGAACCTTTCTTCCCCATCGGTTGTCAGTTCTACGAGCGATGTGGCCCGCCCACTGCCACTTCAACTTGCTGATTCTCAAAGCTATATCGGTGACTTTAGTTCTCTTGCGGATTTCCTCATTTCGGATCTTATCTCGCAAGGAAACCCCAAGCATAGCTCTCTCCATAGCTCGCTGCGCGACTTTGAGCTTACTCATAAGGCCAACAGTAAGAGACCACGTCTCAGTTCCATAAGTCATCACTGGCAATACACACTGGTTGAAAACTTTCATTTTCAGGCTTTGCGGTATTTTAGACGAAAAGATGGGACGAAGCTTCCCAAACGCTGCCCACTCGAGTTGGATTCTTCGTGCGACCTCTTTGTCGAAGTTGGATCTACCTAACTGGATAATCTGCCCTAGGTAGACATATTTGTCTACAACTTCGAGAGTATCGTTCCCAACAATTACCGGTATGGGTGGAACATGGGCATTAGACATGATTTTCGTCTTATCCATATTCATCTTAAGACCAACCTGTTGGGAGACTTTACTAAGGTCGTTGAGAATGGTGCTAAGGTCTTCGAGCGACTCCGCCATTATGACTATATCATTGGCAAAACGAAGATTAGTGATGTACTCGCCATTAATGTTGATGCCAGATCTTTTCCACTCCAAGAGCTTGAAAGCGTCCTCCAATGCGTTAGTAAACAGTTTCGGAGAAATAACGTCTCCCTGTCTCACGCCTCTTTGCAATGGGATTTGTTCCGTACTCGGGTGCTGTAGTCGGATTGACATAGTGGCCTTACTGTACAAACACTTTAACACACTTCAATATACCTATAGTCAATTTGTACATAATACTACTTAGAAATATATACCTAAATACAATCAAAAAATATAGGCACCCTCGTTTTTGGGCAGTCGAGTTGGTTTACAATAATAGTATTCATTTGCAAAGTGCACAAGAAAACGTACGGTCCACTGCCCGCTTCAGCTTTTTGGCGCGCATCCAAATGCTCAACGGCAGTTCTCACTGCAATTTCTATGGCATCACATATCTGGGACTTGGAAAAATGTTTGACGAACGGGCTTTATCATACTTGAAGCGAACGTGAAACGTCAATGGTAGTGGTTTTGCCTCCGCTTTTGTATTTTAAAGATCTGAATTAAGATTTAAGCTTTTATTAAATATCCTCATTAAAAAATAATATAGTACTGCATTGCGTTTTTCAGCATATTATTTAATTGTATTATTGTATAAAATAAAAATATGTATGTTTTTCTATAAATGAAAACTTCCCATCAGGTGAGATAGTGGTCAAACGCAAGCCTATCAATCAATAAAAAAAAACTCTCCACAACATTTTGTAACTAGCCCCAACTCTACAATTAAGCCATATCACAAAAAATGCGTACTGTTAAGATTTTCCCATACAAATTGTATTTGTTCTTTTTGTTCATCATCATCATCATCAACAGCCTAAAGACGTTTATTGCTGAACTTTTTGTTGGAGTCCATAAATAAAAATGACTTAATTGTTAAAAAATAGTTTTTTTTTCATTTTTATAATAATAAAAGATGTTTTTAGATACACAATGCAATGTAGTTAGTAATAATAATGCATGTTTAGGCAAAATTAAAATTAACTGATTAATTAAACATAATCACAAAGCAAATAAATTCAACCAAATGTTGCAATAATTTAATTACTGGACAAATGAGTCTAGTAATAAGATTACTAGACTGTGAGATCAGATGATAAAGTCTCATTTGTCTAGTAATCTTATTACTAGACTGTGTGATGCCTCAGAATGACGTGCGCAGTGCAGTGTCTCCCGAAACGTTATAATTTAGAGGTACAAGTGATACTTCAATCTGTTATGGGCAGCTGTGATGCTTAACATCAAGCGAACGACTAGCCCGTTACGTCATTCGTTTACTTACATAATAAAGAACCAAAAAAAAGTAATTTCAACTGTGAATTCATAACAAATGTATTTAATAAAACAAACATCTTCGTTGTAAAGGTCATAAAATACATAAAATACGTGTCAGGTCTTATTTAATAATAGCAAACGCAAAAATCGTGGCGCCAATGTCTCACTCGGATTTATCACTCCCGTTTTACAAGATTACCGAAAACGACGTTGACGAATTGACTCTTCTGATCACCCGTCCTTCTTTAACGTGTGTAATATTATATTCTCGTCTCGTTCTAACGGGCGCGTAATTAGAGTACCTGCATTTATTCAGGTCGACGGGATAGTGTGGAGACTATCTAGACACGACGTTAATGCTGATAGATTGATGGATGGGGTATAAAAGATCGTGGTATTTAATTGGTAGGCCTTTTAATCTAGGGTCTTTTGATGAAGTCATGATTGGAGGGTTGAGATTTGGATAAATTTATCGATAGAAAAGATTACTCTGAGCTGATGCTTAAATAATATAGTTTAAGAGAGAAAAAAACAGTCAAATGACGCTATGACGCTGGTTAGGTTAGGTACACCAAATGTAGTTTGACGGGATTTTGTACACGATATTTTCCTGATAATTACTACATCGAAGTGATATATAGCTATAGGAATGTTGAACATTTCGTTACGCGCATATCGTAGAAGAGATGTAGAAAACTATATTTTGTTATTTTACATCAATGATAAGTTACGCGTATTTTGCCAGTAGGTAAGTATAAGTAACAGTTTACAACAATGTTCAAGTATTATGGATATTCATGTCAAAACAAAGTCACGTCAAGATCGGTGCAGGGTCGATTGAGGTTTGAACCTGGGTGCGTCGGTTTCAAAGTTGAACGAGCTACCACTCTTGATACTTTCCTGAATGTTTCTATAGAGTTTGACAGAAAAGGAAATGATACACCTATCAAACTAACTACGGCATTCCTGCCGAAACTTCCTCACTAAAGTTTTCTACAATCATTTTGTTTATGTTGTAAATTTTTTTAGTGTCCACCTACAGATTTTAGAAAAAACCTAAAAAAGCCTAAAGCTTAAAGCCTTTAAAATTGCCCCCAATGTCCCACCATTTCGTGAATAACTATAACTCAAATTCCAGGTCCAGTAGGGTTAGCACGGCCGGTAGATAAAACTGTCTTTCCCCTGTTTTACTCCAAGCAAGTATGAAGAAAGTGACGTAAAACGGGGAAAGACAATTTTGTCTACCGTCCATGCTAACCCAGCTGGATATAATTGACGTGCGCATTGACCTTCTCTCGTCTTTGACAAAGCTCAACATTTCAAAGGCCACACAGCTTTTCGAAAGATCCGGATACGGAAAACTAAAAAAGCAATCAATGAAAAAAGTAAGTGTCCAAAATAACGCCTGTTGCGAATTGAAGTCACGTCGGCAGACGTCCACGACACGACGCTCACATAAATAACACTAATGATATCCGATTGTGTTCGGATGCAGGGAAAAAACGGAAAAGGCCCGATTTTTTCGACACAATGTACAACGTTGCGTCAACAAAATATTATGTTTACACACGTTTGTTTCTGTTTCGGCTGACGTGACTGCTTTGTGAGACACGCGTTGTTTCGTTCTATGTTATAAACACAATAATTGTTTGTTTGTCTGGGCAAAGTTTGCGAAGTAATATCTGAAAACGTCCTGTATTGACATGATTTTATATTAGTTTCTTTCTGGGTTCCGCACCCAAAGGGTAAAACGGACCCTATTACTAAACTCCGCTGTCTGTCTGTCTCTCCGTCTGTCATGAGCCGTAATAGTTAGACAGTTGAAATTTTCACAGATGATGTGTTTCTGTTGCCGCTATAACAACAAAAAACAGAACAAAATAAATATTTAAGAAGGCTGCCATACAACAGATGCGATTATTTTGTTCGGTTACCTGATAAGTCATAGATGGTGCTGCTTTAAATAGTACTGCTACTTAACACTAGATGGCAGGGATAGATAATGGTACGGAACCCTTCGTGCGCGAGTCCAACTCACACTTAGCCGGTTTTATTTTAATGAGCGAACGTGAAATTGAATACATAATGGTGTCCAATTACGTTATTTTTGATGGATTGAAAATGAATGATTCTCTTTGTCGTCTGTTTCACTTGAAAATGTGAAAATAAATAAACTGTTATTGTTAAAAATTAAATTTATTGAACATGAAATTTCTTGGCTCTTCTTTATGTGGCTGAAAAGCTTTAACCGTGTGATTTATTCTGAGTAATTATATATTGTTTTAAGTAGTCACGCTGAAGATGCATATTTTTAGGGTTGCGTAGGAACCCTTATAAGTTCGTCATGTCTGTCTGTCTGTCCGTCTGAAGCCTTTAGAGACTTTCAAAGCTATAAAAGTGCATGCGTGACATTATGCACAACCATAGTGTAAGTAGGTATACTAATATACTAATAATGGTGGTGTATACTAATGATAACGAGATGTGGCACTATCAAGATGTATGTATAATTTATAACAGCTTGTAATAAAATCATATTCCAGGGTGTAATTATATTGTATTATAAGTACGTATTTGATATTTGATAGCCTCTGTGGTGTGGTGGTTGAGCTCATAACCCGGAGGCGGCGGGTTCGATTCCTGCGACAGGACAAGTATTTGTGCACATTAAAAAAGTGCAAGTGCTTGTTCTGTGTCTGGGTGTTGTGGGACCATGGTTTTTGTAGTTCCTGGGTCCCTAGACATAGGGAATCCTTGATAGGGTCCAGGATTTATGTATGTGATCATTGGGCGTTATATATTTATAAACAAAAAGTATATAAGTATTCTATTAGTTATCTGGTGCCATAGCACAAGTTATGCTTAGTTTGGGGCTAGATGGCGCTGTGTGAAATGTCCATACATATTTATTTAATGTTTACTGTAAAATAAACACTGAATAAATAAAAAGTTGCACTTCTGCATGAGGCGAAGCAATTTACATAATAACGTTCACACTCCCCGACAAATGTCACAACAACTATTACATTCTCGCACTCCCGTCACGTCTGCCTTGCGATGGTATTAAAAAAATCACCTGTTTCTGGCACTATTTTAAATAAATCCGGCTTGTATTTCTTTTGTTAAATTTAAAAACCCGAGCCAAGGTTCCTTCCTGAAGTTTCTTGTGGCACTATAAATTCATGGAGGATTCCAGTATTCAGAGTCAGTGGTCTCGGATTTTCGCTTATAACTGCAGTACAATTTAATTAGCAGTAAGATAACTACATAAAGTGATTATTAACCATAAGTCATAAAATATGTGAATCAAAATCTTTTTAAATATTGCATCAAAACAATCCAAAAAGGCAATTGGCGGAATAGCACAATAAGGCAATTATTGAGCCAATGCGATGAGATTCATTATAATAATTTTAAAATCAATATAATTCAAAAGTAATGTGACGATGTATAAGAAACAATCAAGCTGGAACGCGGTTACTATACGAGTTGAGTTTAAATTGGTATGTTATTCCAAAAGGGGGGACTGGGACCACGATAGCCCACAAGTTGTGAGAGCCTTACTTGAAACTGCGTGTTTCCAAACCTCCATACTGAAAATGAATCAACTCACAAAATTGCACGTGCGATCGCTACGACAGGTACACAGGTCGTCAAACTTATTTAAGTGCATTCGGTCAACGACGAAGATCAACCACACCCAGCTGCGCTAGTATCTTCGAAGCGTTTGGGTAAAATTATAACATAAACTTTACATGGCATTTCTTCAATGAAAAACTATTAATTTAGAAAAGTCATAGAAGAAACATTGTCTACCTTGGGGAGTAGATTTACTCCCTTTTGGGAAAATACACCAATTTAAACTCAGATTTTATAGTTACCTAATTGAGGCCTTACTGTCACAGAGTGTTATACTGCCATGCTCGATTCAGAGATTCGCAATAAAGTTTTTCTGCACTTAATTTTATTGCGTGCTGGGTTACTTCAAAAAAGTCAAGTTCTGAATGTGGCAGCTCCGTAGCTATTTTCCTGGGCTCCGTGGCTTGGATTTCCACATAATAATGATATTTTTAATTTGATTATGATAAAGTTTCAGCATCGCAAATCTCGAATAAGAGCTTATTTTACTTTCATTTATTGTTTTTGCCCGAAGATCGCGTACATAGATCCTACCTTAGACCCTTACTAGGATTTCCTGTATCTAGGGACGCAGGAACTACGAATCGTTCCGCAACACTCATCATCATCCTCTTTGCCTTTTCCCATTTGTTATTGGGGTCAGCTCGCAATCTAACCTGTAGTGGCGAGCTACCAGAATTACACGAGCGACTGCCATCTGACCTCGCAACCCATAAGGAACCAGTAACAGGGATGGTTAGATAAGGTATCAGATTCTATCAGGCGTCCCCCGTAACGATTGCCATAGATGTTCTTATGACAACCGGGACCGACGGCTTAGCGTGCTCTCCAAGACACGGAGCGATGGGATCTAAAGCTGCTCACAACTTACTAGATAAGTCATTGGTGCAGGGCCAAGGATCGAACCCGGTGCCGTAAGATTGCGAAGCGCACATGCTATCGTTCGGCCACCATCGCTCTTCAATTGTTCCGCAACACTCATACATAAAAAAAATCGTGGTTTCAGTATCTAAGGAGATCATGATCGTAAAAACGTCAATAAAAAAAAACAAACAAAATAATATAAATTGGGGATGGCGGGAATACACCAAAGTACTTCACAAAACGATGTGGCCTGGCTTGTCCAATATTTTAACAGCATATATTGCCGTCGAATAAGCCGGATAATGACATCACGGTATCGTCGCGAATACCAATGATTTATCACGCGGTGACTGTCCCGACGTGACCTACCGTTGATTTATTGATGAGCGTGATTGTACCATAACTAGCCGTAATAACCCATAGGGAAGCAACGCGCAACTGGACAGTTGAAATGGGATTAAAGCCCATTATTTTATAACTTACTATGAACCATGACAATGATAAACGGTTTTCTTAGGTTCATTAGTATACCTAATTATTATTAACTTTAACGATTCTCATTTTTAGAAGTCGATGAATCTTATTATAATATCTCAATTATTACTTGATCTCTATTTTAGTACCTATCTTAGAATATGCAATTTTTTTAAACCACAATAATATTACATTAACATCCTCATTTATAGAAAACAGGCATAATGTATCGTTTTTTTGTTTGGGGGCGGGCTGGTATTATCTGGATTCTTTACTTTTGTACAACAAAAAAACTCATAAAAGCTCTTTTTTTTCTTGTATTTTGGCTCCACACATAGTGTATTTAGCCAGTGTCAAGTATTGTAATTTTCATCGTGCTATATTATGTGCTATAGAATATTTCACGTAATGTCAAGTCTTAGTCACAGTCATAGTCGAGTCTAAGTCAGGTAATCATAGTCCAGTCTAAGTCATGCCCCAGTAAAGTGGTGGCAACTGTACTAGAAGCTTCTATGGAATTTTGGAAAGCAACACGAAAAACTACGTTTCACCACATTATATCACTTGCCCACACTCATGCTCGTAATTCAGCACTTAATGCGTAAAACGCCACCAATTTTAAACATTAACACTAGAAAAAGCACAAGTTTTGAAAAATAATACAATGCAACGACGTGAACTTTTCCGCGTTCCCGCCAAAAGTCCTAAAAGCTTATTATGTTGTAATGATTATGTTGTAGCTGTGACAATTCTTATTTAGTTTTCACGCGTGAAACTTCTCATCAGCAAGAAGTTGACTGATCACATAATAAGTGACTACCGTCATTATTTACTGACATCTGTAACACCAGGGACGCTTATGATTTATTTATTTATTTATGATAATCAGAGCGGTTACCGACCACTTACATTAATTATTACCATACCACTTACATTACCATTATGCATTAAAATTTACAATTCGGACAGCTACAATATGTTAACTAATAAAAATATTAAAAATAATAAAAATTAAAAATAATCTTCCCCTGGAAGTATTCCCGCAATGCTTCAATATACAGTTTTTTAAAAAGGGTATCAAAAAAAGCCTTACTGAACAACGCGTCGACAGCGCCCCTAGTGTTGCAAATGTCCATAGGCTGCGGTTACCGCTTCCATCAGGCGGGCCGTACCTATGCTTGTTTGACGCTCTTAACGTACAAAAAAATAATTACTGATAACATGATGGCGCTGTGTAAAATGAAAAAAAAAAAAAAAACAATAGTCAAACCCTAGGTAAAAATAATAAATGTGTTTACGTCAACGTGGTACAAATGATTATTGAAATGTCTTTAATTACGTCAATGAAGAATAGTTATTACAATAATGTCAAATAAAAAAATGTTAGAGTTAAGTAGATAAGAAAAATTATTTACTATCACTACTGTCGGGATGATGCAATGATGTACCCTTTAAGGTGGAACGTTTCACTAGCGCTACAAATTTCGTCTTAGTTTTTCAGTCTATTGCCATTTGTCGCTAAACCAATACTCTTAATCGTAATTTTTTGAAACATTCTATTATCAGTTTTAATGTAATCACGTTTAGTAATTGAGCTATTATTGGCAAAAAAAAGCAAGATAATTAGAATTTGCCACACTAGTGAAACGTTCCACCTTAAGACCGTATTGCACCCTTTTGATGGACTCTATACTGTTGTAACCCTAAAAAAAGACTGTAGAATGTGTTATTTTACGATATAAATGGCAGTAAAATAACCTAACAAACAAGAGTAACAAACGCGAGGAAACTGCCACTTTTGTCACAAACACAAACACTCTCTATTCATCTCTGCTACAAAAAATATCACACAAATACAACATCATTTACAAAGCCTATATCGATATTTCTCGTGCCCCTAAGTATCGCACTCCCCTCTAATTACACATTTCCGGTACGGTGAGTGAACACAATCTCTGACGGGATGTTTGTGTACCTTGAAAAATATCCTACCACATGACAAATCGGTACAAGTGTTGAAAAAATACTGCATGTGTATAAAATGTTTGGGGCATAGCGGGGCTTTAGTACACGCGAGCATTCTCACGTGAAAGCGCGCGCTACAGTGTCACCCTTTTTAGGTCGTGAAATATTGAGTGACACTTACTTTACACGACTACAGAATTAATAATAGCCATGGCTTATTAATTCTGATGCCATCTAACCACCTGCCTATACCGAGAAGAAACGATACCTTACGCTTTTTACAAGCATCATATTTGTATATATATAATTATTATATTTTAATAATTACGCAGCGGAGGCCGGCTTCCTCACTTGGTGGATTAACGACCTGGTCAAAACCGTGGAGAGCTTTTCGATAAAGAGGCAAACAACCGCTCAAAGTAGCACTCTATGGGAGCAGCTTTTGAGCAGTGGACGTCTTCAGGCTGATGATGATATTGCAATAATTTAAGGTCAACGGTGGCCACTTATCACATGCTTGATGGTCATTATGAAATAATGTTATTGTCTAGTAGTAAACAAATCTAAAATTACAGATCTTAAAAATTTTAGCAACTAGCGGGATTGCACTTTAAAATCCATTCCACAATAGCCAACAAAATCAGAGCAAATATTTTACCGCACTAAAGATCGTGTATATCCGTTAAAGTACTTTGGTGGCATCAATCTGAATTCCCTGGAGCGTATAGACTTAATGAACGGTGTATGAATGAATGTTGTATTAGAAGATGAAAAGCTTGTTTTCCTTTGCGAGATAATTTTCTAGGATTTTCCTTTGTCAAGCATTTCTTTTACGCGCCGACAAGAAGCGGGAGAAAATTCTTTGCGATATTATGAGGCAATATAAGTGCTTGCTTGCCTGCAACTAAACGATGTAAAAAGACTGTGTTTCTGCATGATGAAGCTAATAAACATAATAAAAATGTTTATTTATTGTTCTTTTGCGAATATTGCATTAATAACCCACTATAACTTTATACACCTGAACATGAATATATATTTTTTTTTTTTTATGAGATGAGTGGCAAACAAGCAGGCGGCCCACCTGCTGGTAAGTGGTCACCGCCGCCTATGGACATCTGCAACACCGAAGGCATTGCCGGTGCGTTGCCTACCCTTAGAGAGGACTCTTTTAACACTTAAACACATAAACATAAATGGCTATATAAAACGCATTTCACATAAAATATTTGAAATGATGCACACGTCTCTATGCGATCCGCAGTGGAAACCAATTTCAAACGTGCAAGGTGCCACAGTTAACTATTCGTCACAAAATATGAAGCAACAAAAATTCATGAAATTGTGGCACCTCGGAAGAATTTCATACTATTTATATCTAAGGAAGCCAGTGAGGAAGGAAGGCCAACCGCCAGCAATTTCGTCGCGCGAAATAAATTCAAGAACTCTCCTCTGGCGATTTTTAATCCAAATTTCCTTTGAATTATTCGAGGTACCTGCTGAGACTTGAGTCGTTGGACTGAGTATATCATTTTTAAGAATTCTTGGCTGTGTATTTTATAGCAACTGTGAGATGAAGCTGGCCGTTTCAGCAATTAGTGATTTATGAAATTCACAATATCTATAAAATAGATAGTCTAAGATTTTCTAGTCTAGTAACTATTTTCCAGGAAGTGAGAGATTTTATTCGTATTGGAAGCATGTAGAAAAAAAGAAGACCCTAACTTGTGTCAAACCAATTCAATATTCAAACAGTTAGGTACGTTAAAACTTACCTACTATTTATACTATTTTTTAAAATTTTCATCTAATGCTTTATTTTAATACTAATAGTATAAAATTACGTTATCAGCAAACGGGATAAAACTCTTCATAGTTCAAGTAATCAACACGAATTGATCCGAATTCTATAGAACAGTATGACATAGCGCGTCAACGTTATCGACAAATAGGTACCGCACGACACGCCCCCAGCACCGCATTCATAAATAAAATGACCCATTTCGGCTCCGAATCAAAAACTGCTGAATAGCACCCCTGTATAATTCAGCTCTAAAAACAGCCACCGACGGCCCACGTAGGGAAACATTTACATAAAATACAAACGTCATCTTTTCTTAGGCGGGTCTTGCCCTCGGGCTAGACTAGTAATAACACCCCACATGTGGGAACTATTGCTCTTACCTGGTCGGTATCGTTTTTCTGAATGTACTTCTGAATGGATGCGGATGGATCAAAGTGTGTTTCGTTTATTTCAATTATGATGTTGTGGCTGTATATTGGGGCTTGAGTTGATAGGCGTTATACTACTTATCACCGGTTGTATTGTTTTACAAAGTTTGTTTAGAGGTTGAAAAGCAATTTAGCAGACCACTCGCCCGATGGCTAGACGAGTAGGTAATATATTGGATTGGTTTGCGCAGAACCAGAAAATTACGTACACAATAGTTGCATTGGGATAAATGGAGGCTGATTAGGATAAATGGAAGTTTGATTTGTAAAATTACACTACATTGCTGAAAAAATTTTTTTTTTAATAGTATAGAATGCAAATACGCTTTTTAGCTATACAAGTATTTACAAATTTATCTAAGCATATAATTTTTTATATAGATAGAATACATAGATAAACTCTTTATATAAAACGTTACATACCTACTAAAATATTTTATCCAAACTTATTTTAGTCTAGAAATAGTAAGTTGGATGTTGAGAAAGGGGAAACACGTGCCAATAATTGCCGTATGAAACTACCTATACTGAACTGAAACTTTTATAGAATATCTTTCGCGCCGTTTTCTACTTTATAGATAAGCAGGAAGGCTTAAAATACGTTAGCAGATTTCATGGCATTATGATGAATTATTATACTTATTTGTACTCGAAAAAGTGCTTGCCAGATTGTAGACGACAAAGGAAACAACAAACGTCTTGAGCATCAAGATCCAATTTTAGTGAAGTAGATACAGAGATTATTTAAATAATATTATTGTTGATTATTTAGAGAACAGAATATTGTGTAACGAATACATCAAGAATACAGCATGACGTAGCAGTCTGTAATGCTCATACTCTCAATCTCTCATAGTTACTATACTAAGTGGTGATGAATTTAGTTTGAATTTTTTTCGAGGAAGTTATACTCACGTAGTACCTGAATACTTACGTTCTTTTAATTTCCCGCTAACACGCTGCCAGTCGCACAAGCCCCTATCTAAAGGCGGGTCATGTTGTGAGCGACTAAAACAACACTTTGTCTGTGGATTTGTTTGTACAGTAAATGGACTAGGGCAGTGGTCGACAACCTTGCCATCCAAAAGAGACACACAATAGACAATATAGAATAGAATTTTTTTTAAGGACCTATTTTTTAACGTTTCTTTGCTGTTTCTGCAGTCTTTAAACCTGGTGAGAAAAGCTTCCTTCATGTTTATCAGTGATATTTTGAAATAGCAAACAATATAAGACTTACTTTCTTGGTAATTTTAATATACATAGAAAGTGAAATAGGGTTCTCTTACAAAATTTTTAACAGAAATCAACAGTTTGTTTTCGAATGAACTACTTCTTCTAACATCGAAGAAACTGTGTTTCCTTTTAGTTGTACTATTACGATTAAGCTGATTTAGATGAGAAGTAACATCCACTGAAAAGGAAGGTGATTGGTGAATTTCACTCACTTATTAAAGACTTAGGTATTAGAAGATGAATAGAAGCTTTTCAAATACTTTAGAATGACACAAAAAAGTATTCTGAGCTTCTCGAAATATTGCACCCAGCTTCTTGAAATACTGCGCCTTCCGCCATCGCCAGTGCGTTGCGATGAGGTGCGGTGCGATGCGCCCCGCCTGTAGTGTGTGGTAATTCATAATATATTCAATGTAGGTATACGAAAGCGATGTATGAAGATTTTTGGTTTGCAATGAATTCGCGACCCTATGATGTTGCCATCTCTTAAACGTAAGTCTGTAGGCTTACGTTTCAAAAAAATTTACTCTTCCCTTACAAGCAAGATAATAAGTAATATTCAGTGCCTGTGCGTATTCTGTGCCACTTCATGGAAGAGCCGCAGCCGAGGAGTCAAAGAGCCGCGTGCGGCTCGAGAGCCGCAGGTTGCCGACCACTGGACTAGGGGCTTTAAGGTTTTTTAGAGGATTTGCATTTCAATCAATCTAAAAACATTATTTTTAATAGTGTTTTGTATTGAATAGTTTAGGTATAATCAAACAACCAAGAACGTAGGCACTAGGTACGAAGGTCCATCGACTGATGTCAAGTCGGAAGTGCCGGTGACACTACATTTATTAATTTACTACAAATAGTGAACTGCACTATAAACAGAAATAAAAAAATTAAATTACTTTTTAACGTAATTCGAAAGGTTTGCTTTCCTGTATTCCTTCATAAAGTTATTTTTTCCTGAAATAATCAAACTGCATGCTAACCAGACTCCCTAGTATGCACACCGCGAGAAAACTTGTCGTCGCTGTTAGAGTGAGACACACTTATGCGCTACCATAGCCTTTTCACAGTCTCTCACGAGAAAAAGTGTCGAGATAATTTTGTCGCAGTGCACATGCTAGGCCTGCAGTAGAACAACGCTGTTTGCTCAATGGCTTACAATTCATGCCTGTAAACAATGGGTGTGCGTCGGACATGTTGAAATATAGAAGAAGCACATTATATTTTGTCAGTGGTTTTTCTGTGTATGTATTTAAATGAGTTAAAATATATTTTAAGTAATTATATAAGCTAGTGGTGTAGCTAGAACTGGGGCCCCAACCTTTCTTGGCTACTTGTTTCTTATAAAATGTTCTTAGAAACCTACCATGAGTTGAGTACCGCGGAAGGTGAAAAGGAAAAATCTTGTAATAATTTACGATGAAAACGTTGCAATTTAAAATAATTGTAATACTTTAATTTAACAGCCAAAAATGATTCTTACTAGGTAGACGTTACCTATGTTCACTCACAGAATGATTTTTTATTAGTATTTATTGAGCGAATAACGAATCATTAACGTTTATACTGCAGTTAAAAGAATGGCTCTAAACTAGCCAATATACAGAGTGTAAATTGATAAGGGATGGATGAAGGATGAAGGATGAAAGATCCTATCCAACTTATTTACTTAAACCAACACCATTTTGATTAGTTAGATTAGTTTTTAGTGTTTAAGACTTTTTTTTTTTACTTTTCATTTTGTTTTTTTTTGTCACGGTAATAGTAAGGATACAAATGTAATTTGTATTTTACTATTACTGTGGTAAAGTTACTTTTGACCATTTTGGAGCAATTAGGTTTACATTACGGTAGTAGCTAGCAAGGCTATTTTGATACATACATTATACACTATCGATGATTAATTGCATTCACAATCAGGGCTAAAATAGGTTGTTATATTTTCCGAACCTGAAACGTTCTTGCAGGAGCCTACCTATAGAAACCATGGCACGCTTAAAATAGACGTCATCAGCAAACCATAATCAAACTAGATGGTAGGACTTTTCTGCAAAGTTCGCCTAGGTAGGTACCACCGCTTTGCCACAGTAATGCTAGCACACTACTGTGTGCAAGCATTACTGTGTTCCGGTTTGAAGGGCATTGTAGCTAGTGAAATTACTGGGCAAATAAGACTTAAGAACTGATCTCACAGTCTAGAAATCTGTTTTAGACTGTGAGATGTCTCAGGATAAAGTGCGCAGTGCGCAGTGTCACGCGAAACTTTAATTTAGATTTTCGAGTGACACTGCAATCTGTAATGGGCGGCCGTGACGCTTAACATCAGGCGAACGACTAGCTCATCACGTCATTCGTTTACATAAAAGAAAAAACAAAAAAATATTCAAATAATAGATCTTTGTTAATAGTAAGTACTTAAAAACGGTCTTGGGATTACTTTTTAGCAAAAGCTACCCTATGATACCAAGAGATAAGGGCAAGGCGAACAGCTAAGGATTAACACTCACAGGATAAAGTGGTTTCATCCATCCCTAAGCCCATCAGTTCTAGTGAAAGATGTTTAAGGATTGTATAAAGCTTTTCGTCTTTGTAAAAATACCTATTGATCTGTCTCAATGGCGATGAACTTGCTTTTTGTTAACAATGTAATGGAAACTCTTTGATAAAACGAATAACAATTTGAAAGGGTCCTATAGAGTTACTTGTCAGAAATGGGATCTACCTAAAGATTGAATAGCATTTATGTGACTAATGGAAGTCGACGAAATATGGATGAAATATGGATGGAAATATAAATAGTCAAGAACTTGTTGTACACAAAATAGGTGATTATGTTTTATTGTGTGTTAGGTCATGAGAATAGATATACCGAGTAGCGGAAATTTTCTAGGTCCTTGATTTTACCCACAAACATTTATCTATACCTGTGGTGTTTTGATAGGTTTTGACAGCTATGTCTGTCTATCTATCTATCTATGGAATCATCATAATCGATGGGTTGACCCCGTCAATTAGGTCAGTAGCAGTAGAGTGTATTTGGATCGTAACTTATGAAATAATTAAAGTCGTTTAATTTTTGTCAGACGATTAGGTTCATGTTTAGAAAGTTAGACGGTCAAAATTTTCCAATTTTTTAATATAAGCTTTCTAAACATGCGCCTTATCATGTGACAAAAATTAACGACTTTAATTATTTCTTAAGTTGCGAAGCTGCTACTACTGGACTAAATCCCGAATTTAGGCCTTAGTTATGATTATTGACATACAACAAATTAATAAGACCTGTAAGATCGATATACGTTTAATCAATGACAAAACTTTGACCTAAAATCTTGTATTAAATCAATTATAATCTAAATAGAGACGATTAATAAATTCCTCATCATCATCAATGAAATGATGATGATGAGGAATTTATTAGTCGTATTTATGCGCCTTATCATGTGACAAAAATTAACGACTTTAATTATTTCTTAAGTTGCGAAGCTGCTACTACTGGACTAAATCCCGAATTCAGGCCTTAGTTATGATTATTGACATACAACAAATTAATAAGACCTGTAAGATCGATATACGTTTAATCAATGACAAAACTTTGACCTAAAATCTTGTATTAAATCAATTATAATCTAAATTGAGACGACTAATAAATTCCTACCTCAGCTAAAATTAATACTCGAAGATCACCTCACATAACAAAGACCAAAGTCGATGTTACGTTAACTAAAATAGACGTCACATTGGATCCAATTTAAGCACTCAATTTGACGCTTCAACTCAGACTCAAGGGCGTAATGTTGTTTCAATGTGCGGAGTAAATCTAACAGCAGAGACACTTTCATTAGTGTTGTAATTCTTGACTTTAATTTACCAGTTGGCCGGTTCGATCCACGACTGCGACTTTTGCACTCAAAAGTAAGGCGGACATATTTCTCCGCTGCGTTTATAATCCTTCCTCGGGAAACACTAGCCCGCTAACGAAGTTAGTTCTAAGGTAAAGTTTTAATTGCTCCGCGGCAAATCTCGGTTTATCTTTTCGTGGTCGCCGGGAAACAGCTTTGTTGACTATAAATTCAATTTGAGCGAGGCGGAAAAGATTACCAGTTTATTTATGAAGTAAATCCAGGTTTGAAGAAACAGTTCTCGGAATGTGAAGTAGGACTGTGTTAGTGGCGTGTTGCACGCTATTCCGCGTACCTGAGAGTGTTGTAATATAAGTGTCAGTTTGAACTTCTGAACTTGTTGGCACTTATTATGTGACTTGAATACAAAACAATTGCTGGCGTCAGACTATTTTAAGCTCCAAAGAGTCAAAACTAAAGTTACAACGGTCGTGCACTAGCCTATATTAGCCTATGGCCTAGGCTCATGTCAGAAGAAAGTTTGAATATTTTTGGAACGTATATTTACTAAGTAGTCTTTACACTGATAGAAATGTATACTTTTACAGTATTTATTCCTCTGCCAAGGATAAACTGCCTTAATTAACAAGTGTCAGAGTGAATTAAACTTTGATGACATTTTAGTACATATTTTTTTTTTCGTGATAAATACATTAATTTCAACCAGTAACTGGATCAGTTCCAAGCAGCCTTTATACTTACAACGCGCCGAGAACAACATCGTGAAACGAGATGATGTAACATTTTAGGCACAATATTGAAAACGGCCAATGTCACGGCTAAGTAGGCACATTGTCTGATACCTAATCGTTGACATCACCCCCCAGTCCTGAACAAAAAGTGTCAGCTCACTTTCGATCTCACTGACGCCAGATAGAAAATTTCTTTTATTAATTTAAGACGCCGAGAAGGTACTAAGACGGTGTCTCTCCATTTTATCACCTCGGAGTCACGTACAAGGGTCCCGACGTTACTTAAGCGCCTGCTAATGAATTCTTACCTTGTTTACAATAAACCAAAAAGCTTTTATGAAACTCATTCATTAAAGGTATCTGCGGATTATGCGTGAAGACGCTCTTAGAACGTGACTTTTGAGATTTTACGTAAAATTGATTCTGTTTTACACCGATAAACGGAGAAGCTATAAGGGTTGCGTGATGTGAAATATTATGCAGCGTGTAAAACTTTATGGTGTTTGACCTGAATGCATTGTTTTAGGGGAGCTCCGTAAGCGGATCGTAATATAAAGATAGACCGAGAACGAAAGCGTGTGGGTGAACACTCGGTAGCACATTTTGCTCAAATATAATATATTTTAAGCTCTTTTTTAATTCCACTCGTTAAAAATTACATCCACACCAAATTAAAAAGCAACAAAATTTATCGTACCTTCTAATAACAGGCCGCTAAAAAAAGCTTTTTATTCGCGCGGAAAAAAAGAGTTTTAGCCCGAGGTGAAAAAACAATATGGCTGATATCACCGAAATAAAGCCGAATTTTGGATCAGAAGATAATGAATTGCAACATCATAACGTAATGAAATGACCTTCACTATCTGCTGTCTTTTTCGAGTTTTGGTTGTCTCTCCAGGCAGTGCAAGGGTAACGAAAAATTCTAGGTCTGTGGTGCAAAGAAATGAGTCTCTTTGCACTGCCTTGAGCCCGAAAAAAACGCATGATATTAAATCATAACTCTTCTAGTCAATATAAACTTAAGTATATTTTATGAGCAACTCAGAGAATACAACGTTACGTTAGTAGCCTTAAAGCCTTTATGCTTACGGAATCCCTGGTTCAGTGTACTATGTTTATACCTTGTCGATTTTGTTAATGGGTTTTAGATGCCCATGAAGTTTCGTATTGTTTACGTTAAAATTTCTTACATAAATATTCTACTCCATGGAATTCATCAAAACTAAATCAAAATGTACATTTATCGATATCGATTGTTGCGTTTACGTACCTAGTTCGATTAATTGTAATAGTGCAATCGGAATGTTATCACATTCGAGCATCTTTAGAACATCACTAACATGTCAGTCGTCAAGCTGTCAGAAAACCATAAAAACGGCTGCCATACTTTTTTTTTTTTCTTATAGTTTGGCTCCACACATAGTGTATTTAGCCAGTGTCAAGTATTGTAGTTTTTCGTCGTATTATGAAATATTTCATGTAAAGTCAAGTCTTAGTCACAGTCAGTCAGGGTAGTCATAGTCCAGTCTAAGTCAGGTAGTCATAATCCAGTCTAAGTCATGCCCTAGTAAAGTAATGGCAACTTTACTAGAGGCTTCTATGGAATTTTGGAAGCAACACGAAAAACCACGTCTCACTACATTATATCACTTGCCTACACTTATACTAATAATTCAGCACTTAATGCGTAAAATGCCACTAATTTTAAACATTAACACTAGAAAAAGCATAAGTTTTGTGAAATAATACAATGCAACGACGTGAACTTTTTCACGTTCCCGCCAAAACTCCCTGCCATACTTCATTAGAAGTATTTGTATGTATTTGTATTCGTATTTGATGACTATTAAGTCATCAAATACGAAATCGATACTTCTTAGTAAGGTACTTCATACGCTGTCTGATAAATAATGCAATGGGGCACGAAGTGAGTGAACACTGTTACATTATTGTCCGCAAATAAGTGGTTGATATTATTAACCACGCGTTGCTTGGTAGGTCGTAGCCCTACCATTGATAGATTAATCGCTAAGATTACTCTACCGCTTTATAATTCGGGCTATTGAGGAGTTTATTATATGTAATTTAGCTATTTTTGTATTTTATACGACTGTTACTTTGAATGGTATTGTAAAACGAATTTTGTTTTTGGGGGAACGTAGCAAAGGTTACATAAGGCAGTGGGTAATTTTTGAAATAGCTTGAATTACGTTAAACACACATCGTCACTGTCAGAAACGTAAAAACCTTCTTTTTTATGCTATAAGTAGCAAACAAGCATGCGGACCTCCTGATGGGGAAGAGGTCACCGTAGCTTACGGACATCTGTAACACCGATGCGTTGCTTACCCTTTTTCTGCTTATTTCCTTTAATAACTCGCTGTGTTCTTCCATTGCTCATGGTTCTTTTCGGTCATCCCATCCTCTCTTTTCTTCTACTTCTCCTTGCATGATCGATTTTTTGGCCAAGTGGCCAATTATCTTTCCTCTTATCACGTCTAAGACTAGGCTATCACAAAAAAAGAAAAAAGAAATTTCCTATGGTGGAAACTTTCACGTCTAAGACTTCCTAGTCTTAGACGTGACAGGAGAAAAAAAAAACCTTACTTAACACCATAGAAATTATAAGAGGAAAGATTTAAAAAAAACATAAATAATAGAATACTGATAGGTAAGTGAGTACCTACCAGTATTCAATTATTTATTTTGTCCATATTTAGAATGATTAATAACAGTAGTAAAACATTTTAAAGTCTGTAAATAGGTTCAGCACTTATTTATAAACCGTAATGCTTTCAAATGTATTGTTTTTTCAAGATTTGGTATAGTTATCATATTTTATCTTTCCTAATATTTTCCTTGTATATTTCAAGCAAATTACGTAACGCGACGACAAAATAGTTGCCAGAATAATGCCTCTATTTTGTACATGAAATTTCCTTCACCGACGGGTAGTCAAAGGACCTTTGTACTTTACACGAATAGATAAATCCGGAATACATTAAAATTTTGCCATGGCACTACATTATTCATTGCCCCGGCTCGCTTACTCGGGACGTAAACTGTTTCACTGAATAAAATGGTAGGTGCAATTAACTGGTGATGTGGTAACCAGGAGGAGTATTTTATATATGTGTTATAATTATTATATGTGTTTTGTATTTAAAATGACCATCCACTACTAGCACAGGGGACTTAACCATAACCAAAGCCCTTAACTAAACTGACGTACAATAAGCAGATTCTGTTGACTCTTACAGCGACGAGCCGCTAGACTCACCGACGATTCCGAGCTCACTAAAAACCTAGAACCACTAAGCTTACTCCGAGATACTAGTTCACTTAGTGTTTTCTACAAATTATACCACTGGGAATGCTCTGAGGAACTGTTTAACCTCATTGCTGCATCGTGGTTTTATCATCGAACTGCTCGTCACCGCCAAACATATCATCCGCACCTTGTTGACACGTGGAAATCTCACATAGTACGTTTTACAAGTTCATTTCTGCCACACACCTGCAAGATGTGAAATGAGCTTCCAGCTGCGGTTTTTCCGCAGAGTTACAATATGCGGCACTTGAAATGGCGACGGTAACTGCTTCTCATCAGGCGGGCCGTTAGCTTGTTAGCCCATCCTTGTTATAAAAAAAACTGCACTTTTGAACTTAAAAACCATAATAAATTTTATGCTGGAGTTTAATAAAGTAATAGTCTTTCAAGGATATATTTGTTAAACAATTCTCGATTAACTTTAAATTTATTGATTACTCACGCTTGTCACGAGCAAAATATAAAACAATATTTTAACTACGTAGAAACACAAAACATAAAACCGTTTTAATCCAGAATACCCGTAATTGCATTACACTAACAAGCTGTTACGTGAAGGTTCGTGTTCAGATTGACAATTTATAAAAATACCAAACGATGTTAAATAACAACCGATATCTGACTAGCGCGTGTGAGAGTAACTAACCACTTCATTTGCTTGACATGAAGGCACTTTAAATACCAGCGTGATGTAGTATCTCGGTATCACCCACAGACCAAGAATTTTTGCGTTACTCCTAAAAGTCTATGGTATCACCAGTACAGGTTACTCAAATGTGAATCATCATCATCATCATCATCAACAACAGCCTCAAGATGTCCACTGCTGAACATAGGCCTCCCCCAGAGCGCCCCACCTTGAGCGGCTGCTCGCCTCCTGCATCCATCGGCTCCCTGCGGCTTTCACCATATCGTCGGTCCACTGAGTTGGCGGCTGGTCTACGTTGCGTCTTCCGGTTCGTGGTCGCCACTCGAGAACCTTTCTTCCCCATCGGTTGTCTTCTAAGAGTGATGTGGCCTGCCCATTGCCATTTCAACTTGCTAATTCTAAGAGCTATATCGGTCACTTTAGTTCTCCTGCGGATCTCCTCGTTTCGGAGCTTATCTTGCAGGGAAACATCAAGCATAGCTCTCACCATAACTCGTTGCGCGACTTTGAGCTTACTAATGAGGGCAACAGTAAGAGACCATGTCTCAGTTCCATAAGTCATCACTGGCGGCACACACTGATTGAAAACCTTCGTTTTTAGGCTCTGTGGTATTTTGGACGAAAATATAGGATAAAGCTTCCCGAACGCTGCCCAGCCGAGTTGGATTCTTCGTGCCACATCTTTGTCGAAGTTGGACCACCTAATTGAACAGTCTGTCCTAAATATACATATTTCTCGATAACTTCAAGAGTATCGTTCCCAACAATTACCAGTATTAAATGTGTACTCACGATGTCAGCGTATCTTTCCGAATTATTAATTTTCCATATTCTAGTATTATCCACATTATTATTTTTCCAAAATCTACTTTTTTCATATTCGGAATTTTCCACATTACTAAATTTACACATTCTTAATTTTACAAATTCGTAAAATTCCATATTCTGAATTTTCCATATGGAAGTACAATCGTGATAAAGATGTTATCAATATTTTTTTTCTCAAACGTGCTTGGAAATGTTATTTTGACAACCCTCTTCGAGATAAATCGAAAGTGCTGTACTGGCGCGCAGCGGCCGGCGAAAGTTGTATGAAAATCCATACCTGTCGTGGTTTAGCGTCCAAATAAATTTCATACAAAACTCATTTCTGTCGTGTAATTTAAAATTGATAAAAAGTCTTTCAAGGTTCCTTGCAAATAGAATAGATGAGAATTGAGGATAATAGCTGAGGATTGATGAAAATTGATGAGAATAGATGAGAACTGATGAAAATAGATGAGAAATGATGAGAATTGGTGAGAATTGATGATAATAGATGGTAATCGATGGAAATAGATGAGAATAGACGAGAATAGATGATAGTTTTCATTTCCGCGCATTATTTGAGAAAAGTACTATACAAGCCATGGCCACAACTAGCCATTGATGGACTTACGTATGTGTGTGCCCACATTTACACATTCGTCCATTAATGCCCCTGTTGCCAGGCGCTGCAGTAATGTACTATTAACTGCGGCTGGTATGGGCTAACTCAAAAGTGCCCGTGGTTTAACCAGGTGAACTGAGCAGCTGGACCACGGGCAATGCTCATCGTAGCTAGGTATGCCTACTGTAGGTGTAATATACAATTATACATGTCCTCGTGCTCATACTGGGGCATTATATTTTACGAAAGAGGGTTTCCATCCTCCTGTAGATATACATACTTTTCTGCATGTTGACCTATGGACTACAGGTTTATTATAATTATGTAAATAGTAGGTGAAAATAGGTAATAGTTAGGTTAGGTACCTATAATCATAGACTTCCTGTGCAAATAGGGCGAATTCTGTGCCTATAATAGATTATTACAGGAATATATGTTTATGTTCCATTAATTTTGCTTTGTGTATGAAACTGTACTTGTTAGGAAAATTAAGAATTTGTCCAATTTCTAATTAGGAAAACAAAGAATGCGGAAAATTCAGAATTTGTAAATTTAAGAATTTGGACTAATAAGATTGCGTATTTTTAAGAAATCGGAAAATATAGAATGTGAAAAATCCCGAATATGGAATTTATCGCTGACACCGTACTCACATTTAATACCGGCAATTAAATGTGAGTAACAGAGTCAAAGCATTGTTTTTGCGTCTTTTTATATTTCAGCGTCGTTAAACCTGAGGGTTCACTACAGCGAAGCTCGCTTCATCAAAATAACGTTTCAATTTGACTAATTGTTTACTTAAATATATTCTCTTAAAATTGTCTTTATTATTTAGGTCAAACGATCTAGCATTGTCCCGATAGTAGCATTGTCCTGATAGTCGTTTCGGCGAACGGCCTTATAGCCGTAGAGGCTCTCGCTGGACGGTTGGATCAAGCTGTTAAAATAACCGCCGGCGTATCGTCATGATCACAAAATATTAGAAACCACGGTAAAAATAAATTAAAAGGATTAAAAAATCATGTAAAACAGCAGACCATATTTCATTTTCCAAATTGTCAAAGAATTGTCATTTGTATTCTTTTTAAATTCTCAACATCCTCCAAACACAGAAAAGGAATTAGAAGATGTTCGTTGCTCATCTTAGCTGGTGTGGTCACACCCTAACATTTTAAAATAAAATAATGTACATGAACATCCCACATTAAAATATAGGTACAATAATCCTTAATTTTGCTTATTCCCTATTTCAATGTTAATGCAAACCTAGCTGCTAATTTACAAGTTATTCCTTCTTAAAATATTCGTTTTCTTATTATTAGCCGTAGAAGTGATTCAAAATTTACAAGGTTTTCATTATAAAAATTTAAATCGTTTGTCTTTGCAAAGGTTTCAAACATTTCTTAATCAATATATAAATCTGGTCTAGTCAATTCTGAAATTGATTAAGTACATGCTTTAGGTTTAAGTTAGTGTCTTAAATCTAAGTCCCTCCTAACCCTAAAAGAAAGAAAAACACTCAATAGTATAAAAATACAAAATCACATCAGAACAATATCTCATACTTATCAAGAAAAATTAAATTAAAATCTAAATTATTCGTCATGAGATCGATTCTGTCTTCTTTTTCTTCTAATCTCTATATACTCTGTATTATCGATACGTTCGATTTTCATATTCATATTCATATTCATTTATTGTGCTCACATATAATACAGACTAGATGTACATGTCAGGTTGTCTTCAGGATCAATATATGTGCCCTGTAAGGGCGCTGCACATTAACATTTCAAGTGGTTTCTACAATTATATAAGTTTATTGGTACATGACAATGCTATTATTACTTAATTCTAATTTTATTATTTACGTCAAATCTAATTACTACTATTATTATTATTAAATTCTTATTAGTCAGGAGATTACAAAGCATTTCAAAAGATTATCATTAATTATTTACTATCCACACCCTATTCCTTCATGCGCAAAGCAATTTTTTCGCAATGGTTGTGATCTTCTCATTATAGGAGTAGCAGATACTGTCTCCGTTTATTCTCTGTAAAGCTGTAAACTGGTTGAAGGAAAGCTTTAAGCAAAGTCAGAAAAATGATACCAAATCTTGTTTCCTATAAATTCAATCAGCAATCTAGTTAGGTATGTAGTGAGTCAATAAAATACCTTTGTCAAGACTTGCACTTAGTTTTCCATTCTTGTGTCGTCGCCCGTAAACCGATTTAAAGAAAAGCTTCGGCAAAGTCAGAAATAATACACCAACTCTTTTCCCAAAACAGTAATCCAGGTAGGTATGAATGTAAATCTGGTCTAATTGCAGAGGTCAAACTAGATTTATTTATACAGCTTTCTGCAGTAAATTATGACCAGAATCATGGCTATGATGTATAGGATCAGAAGGCTACTCATCTCATCCAATCTGAACCATTCCGTAAGTCGCACCATAGCCTTGGTCTTTTTGCATTTTCCGATAATCTGTGATTCTTCAGTCTTTTCTTTTAATATTTTTTATATTAGTGATCATCGACCGCAATCATGACTATGACGTATAGGATCGGGAGGCTACCTTTCATCCAAATCTGAGCCATTCCGTTGAAATCGCATCATAGCCTTGGTCTTTTATCAGGATTTCTTTCATTTCATTTATAAATAGGTCATGCAGCTGCAGTCATCATATTATTTCTATCAGTTTCCGTTTCACATCTGTGGTCTCTAATATTTTAGTTATGTCGTCTACGGTTTGAAATCAGTCAAATAATATACCTTCTATGTTATTGGCAGCGTCTCAATCCAACTATAGATAACTCGATCTTCCTCAGAGTTCTTCAATTTTTGATCGGCCTCCATATTTTTCTTCCAGTATGACTGCTTACTAATTTCTTCGAAAATAATTTTCAGGTTCATCTTCCCAACGGTCGCCAGATGTTAAAATAACCACCGGCATATCGTCATGATCACAAAATATTAGAAACCACGGTAAAAATAAATTAAAAGGATTAAAAAATCATGTAAAACAGCAGACCATATTTCATTTTCCAAATTGTCAATGTAATGTCATTTGTATTCTTTTTAAATTCTCAACACAAGCGTCAGATTCAGAAGGCAGCACTCCTTGACACAGCGCGTATTGTCAAGAGGTTCCTCACTCTGCAGCCCTAACCACCAGTAGCTTGGGTCCTGCCCCGCTGCCTTCGGCACTCTAAGTTTAGGTTTTTTTTATAATGTTTTAGTATTGTAGAAAAACTTAAATCTAAGAAAAAATAATAAATGAGTGAATAATATGTAAGTCGATAACTTGGAGTATCTTTTGATACAAAACTTTCATAGACATATTTGGATAAAAAAATCAAGGCATACAGAAAAACATAGAGCCTGATATAGTACGTGGAGCGTGGAATTTCGCGTAGATGGTTCAAGGATACACTCAATTACTTCAAAAAGGCTTTGTATTGTGTCAGTATGTAATTTTGTGTCCCAGACCACAGATAAATTGGGTGCGGAAAGTGCGGAGGAAGGCCAGCCACAGCGTCGAGTCCACCAATATTTTTCATTACTATGCTAATTTCATTGTCCCAATAAACGCGACGTCCCGTTCCATGCCGCAAAGAGGTTAGCTGTTCACTAACATAAACTATACGAACGGTATGGACACATGCTTTATTTTAATCTATTATAATATACAGACTTAATAGTATCAAACTAAATATGCTAAGGTACATTACAGGCCATTAAATACATTCTATTTCTTTTATTCAGTGACTTTTTCTACAATAATTGAATTAGATATAAAATAGAGTAGATATTGTTTTATGGGCCGTGTGCTAAACGGTCAAATGAATTTTGACCTCCAGTTGTAAGTTTAAGTTCCTATACGGTATTGTGTGCTTCCAGACTTTTCTGCTGAATTGATTAAAACTTGGACGTGTACATACATTGGATTGATGGATTGCTATGATGACTTCAAAGCAAAAATAACAAAATATTCCGTTAATTGAATCACACAACAACACATTATTACACTGTTTTTTTTTTGTATGTGAGACGGCGAGTGTGGTGTGCGTAAGTAAGGTGAGTATTTTTGTATGCAGTATTTTTACTGTTTATATTCTACGAGGAGCATTTTTACTCTGTCCACCAACAAAATTTGTATTCGCCGTCCAAAAGGTCGACCCGGTTAATTTGAAATGCAACTGGGCATTTCTAGTTTTTCACAGTGCGCCGCTCGCTTTTATACGACTGGCTATAAAAATGTTGGTAGTACATTAGTGGCAGTTAGTGCCTTCGTAGACTTTTTAGTGCATTTGATAGTGCACTCCATAAAACTTGTTGAAGTTAACCTAAAATTATGATAAAATAACATACTTGGGTAATTTTAATTTTTATACAGAAACTTTCATGAATATCAAACGTGGTGATATTGTGGAGGTAGCATAATGCTCAAAACTAAAAATAGTGTATTCTGAAATTAGTCAAATGTTTTACATGAAATCTTATAATAATATAAAATTTTATTAAATTATTTATTTATATTATAAAAAATAATGCTAAGTAAACATAATATTATTATTAAACTAAACTATACATAAAAACTTTAAAACTAAAAAACCACCACCACCGTGGTAGTAATACCACTTTTAAAGTTTTTAGGTATAGTTTAGTTTAGCATATACATGCCATTTAAGTTTTTACATCCAATACATATTTTTATTACGAACTTATAGCATAACATAAATTTAAAGTAACGAAAGGCTTATTTTATCAGAAAATGCATGAGTACTTGCTGAAAAACGGGTAGCAGAAGTCTCGTGACCTCTTTGTAGTTTTTGTATAAATTACCTGGTAATTGCCATTCTCTTTTTTGTTGTATAAATTTTCCTATTACAGATCTAAGGAAGTATCTTTTCCAAGAATCCATTAGGAAACACGAGATTATTCATAAAACGTTGTGGACATATTTCGAAATCTCTTCTACTGTTTTTGTAACTGGTTTTGATGGAGAAATAAAGTAATATTGTATTTATGGAAATCCGCAAGAGAACTAAAGTTACCGATATAGCTTTTAGAATTAGCAAGTTGAAGTGGCAGTGGGCAGGCCACATCGCTTGCAGAACCGACAACCGATGGAGAAGAAAGGCTTTTGAGTGGCAACCACAAGCCAGAAGACGCAGCGTAGTCTGACCCTCTACTAGGATGATCTGGTCAGAACTGCGGTGAGCCGATTGATGCAGGAGACAATCAACTGCTCAGTGGCCCTCTATGTGGGAGGGCTATTTTCAGCATTGGAAGTCTGTAGGCTGATGATGATGATGAAAACGAGTCTGAAAAATGAGCAGACTAAAAAGAATATAGAATAGAATAGAAATCATTTATTCAAAACCCGTTAATCACATTGTTTTCCAAAGTCTATCAGAGCGCCTGGTCGATGCGACGCGTGACCAAAATGCTGGCACTTATTGCCCAACGCATCAGCATTGCAATTCAACGTGGCAATGCGGCCAGCATGTTGGGTACGCTACCTACCGGTAGTGGGCTGGAGCACTTGGACTGTCTATAGGCCATCGCGGCTATTATACAGTCCATAAGTGTTCTTTGTAGTAGGTAGTGTAGCTAGTTTAGTTTAGTTTAGCTTAGTTTAGTTTAGTTTAGTTTTTATTATTGTAGTAAGTAGCTTGAGTAATAAAGGCAATTTGCCCGTAAAAAAAAAATCACATTGTTTTACATAATATTGTGTCCTTGACAGTCAGTGTTGAATGGGCGTTCGGATCAGCATGTTGCTAAATGTCAAAAACATCCAGTGCTGGTTTTCAGCCACCTAGAGGGTGGCCGAGTGAGTGTACTATTCTACGTAGAAATGTTACATTTTTAATTATATTGTACACAAGAACTTTTATAATAATGAAAATACAAACTAGAAGACAGATTGCAAATCCATACCTAGTTTGTAAAACAATTTTTTTTACAACTAAATAGGCCCGCATTTGACCGCGTTCTCACCTGATGGGAAGTGACGATGCGATCTACAATGGTACATGCTTGCCTAGAAGATACCTACTCACTCGCGACTTGGAAGAACTCCAGACTGACATAGTGTTCTGCAAGATGTAACAATTTTTTTGTGTCAATAAGCCGCTGATTCCTCGTGGTCATACTAGTTTGTCATACCAATAGGACCACGTTGTGATGATAATATCAACATATCATATAATAGGCAAGTGGCTTTGTCAGTTAGTTCCCGTACGTAATATACAAGTAGTTTATGTTCATGCAAACTGTCGGCATGAGAAAACTAATGAGCAGCAATTTTTGTATCTCCGCAAAATAACCCAAGCAAGTAAACATTTTAAAAAGTTGATGCGATGCAAAACTCGTGAACTCATTCATTCTGTACCTTTACTTTTTTATTCTTATAGAAGTGTTTACTTATAGAAAATTTTACATCGTTTATTCAGTTTATTTGTAGGAACATACATGGCTACCATTCTAAGCCCGCGACGTCACGTCCTTCGCCTGAACCAATATGTCGGACCTTCTGCAGTATATATTTTTTCTATACTCGAGACACGTCCACACTAGCCACAATATTTTCTTATTTTGTGTGTTGACAAATTTTCGATGGTCTACGGTGCTACTAATAATCTATTGTGTGAAATGTCCACAAATTTATTATTATTATATTATATTATTGTCAATGAACTATAGCTTGATATTTTGGAGTTGAACTAAATCTTCGGACAATTTATAGAAAAAAGATTTCTAAATTGTCCGGAAAAAGTGAGTTAAGAAATGACCAAATAATGATTTTGCGTGCAACGCGTTTTCACTAATCACACTACCACACTTCACACTAATATTATAAAGATAAAAGGCCTTGTGTGAGTGTGTTTGTTCTCCTTTTCTCGTCACAACGGCTGGACAGATTTGGATGAAATCTGAAATGGAGATGCTTATACGCTGCATTGAATTAACACATATATGATACTTTTTATCAGCGGGAAAAACTGCGGGAGCAGCTAGTTTATACATAAACCCATGGTCATAGGCGAGGGTTTTGGGGGTTCAAACCCCCCGCGAAATGTGGCGCTCTTTGGGGGAGGCTTATGTTGAGCAGTGGACGTCTTCAGGTTGATGATGATGATGATTACAAGCAAATTTTGTTTTGACTATGCGTGTAGGTATATAATTATGGTAGTCAAGCTGAACCCCCCCCCCCCGAAGTGAATTCCTGGCTACGGCCCTGCGTAAACCCTAATAATGTAGATATTATTATTCCATTTTTCTCTCCACCCCTAACCCGTTGCTGGAGCTTGGTATTCCCTTTCCTATTCCTTTCCTTATGCCTCGACCAAACACAACGAGGATTTGAATCGCGCGCCGTCTAATGCGCGAGTTGCCAATCTACTACGCGTGGTGTCACTACTGTCGATGCGAAAACCCCCCGTAAAGCTTCGGTGAACAAATTGACCGCGGCGGTTAGCAACACAAACTATATAGGGATACTATGTTTTGCAAATTTAACGAAAATACCCATCTATACTTCATGGGTTCGTGTAAAAACAATAGCAATCGTGTTATCCATATCAAGAAATAATGTGTGAGTGTGGACAGTGACTGAAACCCTCTAAATAGTTGTAATTTCAACAACAACAAACATCTGACAGTGGTGCTGGCAAAGCGGCCGGCGGCGCACAGGCCGAGGTGAGTTTCCCAAATTTTCTCGATAAATCAAGCTATCCAGTGTTCTCCTAACAGTCATATGTAAGTATGTAGCATCAGTTAAAACATAATTTCTGGCCTAGGGTTTACGTTCAAAGTTCAAAATAAAAGCGACGTTCAAGTCACGCTACCCGTTATTTCAATATAATTTTTAAAAGCCTGCCACTTTAACACTGTATATCATAGTCACAGGACATAAATGACGGCATTTTGTTTCGGTGGAAAAGTTTAATATTATTTTGGACAGAATTGTCACGTTAACTTTTTAGACTGACATGATTTCCCACGTTTTTATTTTGAATAACAATAAACAATGTTCAATAGTGGGTGATATTTATTTAATCGTCAAAACCACAGCAGCAGTGTGTTCTACCAGCATTGCTTGAGATTCGCTGTGTTAGGAACTATTCCTTAGATTATTGCAAGTGTTTCGCAACAGATTTTATCTTGACAATGACAACTATGGGTGGGTCTTTTCATCCGTAGATAAGGTAACCAATGGTTAAAAATAACAAATTCTATGCAGTGGTCAAAATTTATTAGCGGTTTTAACCATTGGTTACCTTAACTATTTTACGGCCTGATAGCTCTGTTGGTGGTAGTCTTGCCTTCTGAACTGTAGGTTGTGGGTTCGATTCCTACCCAGGACAAATATATTGTATTCTATGTATGTATTTACAAACAAAAAGTATCTATGTATTCTATCAGTTATCTGGTTCCCATAGTACAAGCTTTGCTTAGTTTGGGACTAGACGGCGCTGTGTGAAATGTAAAAAAAAAAATAAAAAAAAAATTACGGATCAAAAACCTAAGTGAAGCACTAAAATGCCGTAACAATATGCTGACTGCCTGTAACTTTATCAAGAGGTTTTCATTCACCGAAAGCTCATTGAACCAAAACCTATGGATCGCAACGCAAGTTGTCATTACCACCAAAAGAGCTATCGTTTTGAAACTAAAAAAATTTGACTGAGGTTTATTGTACTTTTTAACCGATCGACGAAAAAGTTATTGACTGTTTCCTAAATATCGACGCCGCACACTCTAAAACATTTTCAATGTTTTCGTTCTGTTTTGACAATCGTATCGTTTTAGGTTTTAGAATACAAACTTTTAGCAAATTTAGCTACATATCATAGTGTTGACGTGTCTAAGCCTTTTTTAACATTTGATTATAGTTTGGTATAAATTGGTAATATTCACTATAATATAGCATATTTTCACTATATAACATAGCTTTGATGTCTCAATGATAATGATTGGTGTCAATTTATTACATTCAAATAGCAGGTGGTAGAACTTTTTTGTAAAGTTTGTCTAGGTAGGTACCACCGCTTTGCCAGTTATTCTGCCGGCAAGCAGTACCTAAACCACATTTTAATAATTATGTTTTTAAACTGCATATGTAAATATCAGGCTAATTTTAATTTACCAAAAAACCATTGAGGGCATAACTCACATCACTGAAACAAACAACTTTTGTTCTACGACTTAAAAAAAAATAAGATTTTTATTCACGAAATTTTTTTTGTTACTTTTTATTTTAACGTTAATACATACCAAAAAATTAATCATAATTCGGGTCAATACTCAATTAAACAGAATAATAAACTCTGTAGCCTGTATCGCTGCCTAACATGCAAAAAAGAAATTGCAGTTTTTAAGGGAAGTTTTAACCCATTACATTGGCGAAAATTTAAGATTAGAAAAAAAATGGTAGAACGAAAGTGGTTTGTTTAAATGATGTAAGTCACGCTCTAAAAGGTTTCCGTAAATTAAAAATAACCATGTATATGCCCCGTCAACTCCAATAGAATCAAAAAAATCAAGGACCTGTGTCATCCACCAATCTCGGACTTGCCAGCTTAGTCGACTATGACCTACACTCTCTTTCTGTAAGAGACGGCCCGTGTCCCAGCAGTGGAAACCTGCTTCGCTGATGATGACATCAACTTGAAATAGAGTCTAAATTATTTCTCTGCAACGACTATTAGTAATAGTAATCTCAGTAGCAGTTACATATTTGAGCCGTTTGGTGTTGAGACCCTGGGTCCGTGGGGACCGGGAGCTCATCACCTTTTCCAAAGTTAATCAGAGCGCCTGGTCGATGCGACGCGTGACCAAAATGCTGGCACTTATTTGGCTCAACGAATCAGCATTACAATTCAACGAGGCAATGCTGCCAGCATGTTGAGCCATGCAATGGTCCAACCCACTACCTACCTACCAGTAGTGGATTGGGCCATTTAATTTTGGACTGTCTATAGGCCATCGCGGCTAGTATACCGTCTCAATGTTCTTTAAAGTAGATAGTGTAGCTAGTTTAATAGTTTTAGTAGTGTAGTAGTTAGTTTAAAGAATAAAGACACATTGCCCGTTAAAAAAATGTTAAAAAAACTATTAGCCTTTTATTCTTAACACTGAAGTATTACCACAATATATAAGCTCGGCTGTTGTTAACCTACCTTTCATCTATTTCATGCCTTGTTCGAGGTCTCCGCAGTATTGCACGTATAAGAATCGATTCAAACAGAAATGCAACCAACAATGGCCAAGTATTTATTGCATGTTTATTGTTTTCTATCACGAATAGTAAGACATGAATGAGGTCGTAAAACAAAGCGATTCAATTTATTGCACTGGAGATACAATTGAATGTTAACCGGTAGATCAATATTTGCTTTTACATAGATGGATAGAGCACTGCTTACTAAACTAAAACGTAATGCGACCTACTACTGCCAAGCAGTAGTGTGCAAGCACTGCTGTGTTCCGGTTTGAAGGGCATTGTAGCTAGAGAAATTACTGGGCAAATGAGACTTTATGATCTGATCACTCAGTCTAGTAATCTGATTACTAGACTGGGTGATGTCTCAGGATGACGTGCGCCGTGCAGTGTCACGCGAAACTTTATTGTTTTAAAGTTCCGGGTGACACTGCAACTGTTATGGGCGGCCGTGTCACTTAACATCAGGTGAACGACTTGCTCGTCACATCATTCAATAAAAAAAAAAAAAAAAAAAAAAACTAAGACTACTTGGCTCAGCTTATTTTCATATAGCACCTTAGTTTGGGTACTTACAATACTTTTGCATCACTCTTCCATAAGTCATGACGATGTCGAGTGGACATTTAGTCCTCCCACGTAAACAGGAAACTTTATAACTACTCATCTGTAAATGAGTATGATAATTGTATAATGTATTTATCACAATATCATTTTGGAAATAGAGTAAAAAATTTGCACTTTGAGAACACTGGAGATGTTAAGGGGGTACGAAATTAAAAAGAGTAGATAGAATCCACCTTAATAAATATCCTAATAAATGAGAAACCGACGCGCTGTTACGTCATTTTTTTGTTTTCGTAACGACCTGTCTGATGGTAAGCAGTTACCGACCACTACAGACACCTGCAATAACAGGGGCGGTGTCGATGCATTACCTACCTTTTAGGAATCTATTTACCCGTCGTTTGAAGTGCCCAATGTTCAGCGGAAACACCTCAGACCTCCGATCAGAGATCTTGCAGGTGTGTGACAGATATGATTTCGAGAAACGGACAGTGCGATATTTCCATGGGTCTACGAGGCGTGGATGAACTTTTTACGGTGACCAGGTTGAACAGCTTTTTAGAGCATTCCCTATATATTTTGTATAACACACTGGAGTAACCGATGTCTCGGCTTAACAGTGGTTCTAGTACTGGTTGGTTTTACTCATTTGTTTTTCTTTCTCGTACCGTGATAAGTGAGGATATTATAGGCCAGTTAACCCAATGCTACAAACCCTTCAAAGCATATGCAATGCAATTTCATATTTTAATGAAGCTACGTTGATCGTTCTTCTTTATTTCGTGTAAGTGTAGTCAGCCCTGATGGCCTAGCATGCGCACCGCGAGACAACTTATCGTTAGAATGAGACACACTTAGGCGCTACCATAGTCTTGTCACAGTCTCTCACGAGAATAAGTGTCGAGAAAATTTTGTCGCAGTGCGCATGCTAGCGGGCCAGAAGCTTTAGTCCACTCAAAGGCTTCTGACTTGGCTTGTATTGTAACTATTGTCTTACAAAAGATGCCCTCCGAAGCACGGTAGTGGTCAGTTGTAAATACCACTTTTTGCAGTGGTCCATCAAACTAGTGACCGCAGCAAACGTTGCTTAGCTTTGCTTATTGCTTATCGGTTAGGAACGGCTAGTTGTTCTTCGCTATGAGCGCTACTTTGATCGTTGATGAGTAGACAAATCTCCAATAAGTATTTTCATCTTAGACGAGAATATTAGAAAAGTTTTTCAATTCGGTGAATATACTGGCTACGTGAGACACAAATATTGCACTGAAACCGGGATAATCCCTGGCTTACGGCCAGTTCACAATATGTAAGTGTAGTTTTCAATGGAGCAGCCGAGGAACCTGTTCAATACTTGCCGACAATTAAGTAAGATAGTATGCATGAGCTGGCAGTTTGTGTTGATACTTTTGAAACAGTACTATTGAAGTTTGCATTTACTTATTGAGTGGAAATGGATGTTTAGAAACCAAGTTCTTATTTCACATGTTTTCGTACATTGAGTATGAAGGGAATAATTATAATAACATTTGGGAGAGCATTTTTAATTGTTGGAAGATTGGAAGTAAAAGATTTGGCTGTGATGACTAATAATAATTTTATTATGGCATTATTACTTTCATATAGCTTGTAGTGAACTAGAGTGGGATGGGCTGATGATGATGATGATATTATATAGGCACTAGAAGTAGCCCGCGGCTTCACCCGCTTTACTTCCATACAATATTTAAGACTATTTGAGCCCTCAGTGGTTAAATTTTCAAAAACTCCTTTCTTAGTACCTACACCCCTACACCATAAAAGGAAGATACCCTCCAAATATCACGCACTAGAGACGTCCAGCAATTTGTGCTCTACGTTGTGTCAGCAGTCACTAAGGATAAAGCCTTTAAATATATAAATAGGTGCATAAAAATCCCAAATGATACCGACATTAAAATACCACAACCTAGAATTAAATAAACCTGTCGTTGTGACAAACCACTACTTCAGGGAAGCTTAAGGGCTCCTTCGCTATACCATTTAATAATTTTAACATCAGTCAAAACAAAACGCGTGTACGTAAACTATTCCCTGTAAGGATTATTTGGCTACCTACGTTATATTCCGGCTCAACAGATACCCACAATTAAGCAGACGTGTGCAATGTGCATGATTATCGAGTGTCGAACGTGCTTGAGAGTTGCAGTTAGCGTAGCATTCACGCGCGGTATTCAGGATGGCACAATTGAAATTTGCACTATTGTAATGTTGCATTGTTTATTTTTATATTAAGCTTAGGAAAATAATATATATTTTACGTAACGAAACACTTGCTTCTGATAAACATATGGGAATTGATATCATATAATTAAGAGTAACTTGAATGCAACGGTTGAGCATTATGGTTCATATCACATGATATGGTTCACCTCACTTATCCGCCCTGGCTTCGCACAGATGCCTATAACTTTCGCAAAAGTGCAAGTAATAAGTTAGCCTTTGCAATACATTATTTGACTTGACTTCCACTGTACGTGTTTTATTTAGCACTTCTAAGAATTCTGTCACCTCCAATACTCGATCAACTAAAATAATTCCGTATTCCAAAAGCACACCTCATTCCGTAAAAGGCAACTATTTAAAGAAAGCCATGAATCATCTTCCCGTCGTGCAAGTCCCGGAAACTCTTCGAAATGTCCCGTCATCCAGGTCGTCCCGGATATGGTCCGTGTATTGTCATGTCCCGGGACATTAGCGGTCCTCTCCAGGGAGGTTTTTAACCTTCGCTCATCGAGGTCAAGAGACGGATTTATTTAAGCTTTAAGTATTTCATGCCATTAATGGCGTTGTAAGTCTTTGTTTGAAAGTAAATGGAGCTTTTTAAATGCACTAATATAATTTGTTGTCGTCGTTTGTCTGGCTCCCTCCACTCTTAGGTACAGAATACTTAATTAGAAGAAATAGTGAGATAGCCTGAAGGCTTTGGCAAAATCCGTTGGTATAATTAGAATGTGTCTTTATTGGGAAGGATAGAGAAAGGAAAACTATGTTTAAATACAAATACTACTTTAATAAGAGCACGATCCCATGCATAAATGTATTATTACAACACAACACAAGAAAAACATCAAACAATAATCACGACAAAATAAAATAACAATATAGAACATAGAACACTGAACAGAAAAAATGTTGGATCAAAAGTGTAATTACGAGATGCGGATCATTTCTCGAATAGACCAAATGCCACCTTGATATTCTATCATTTTTATGGAGATGACATATTCAACTTAAATATTTCTAATTATTAATACTCCTTTCCGTAAAACTAAAATATTTCAATTAAATAGATTTATTATTTGACATTGTATATTAAATAATTACGATGTTGTTTATGAAACTAAAACGAAACTAAGGATTGAAAAGCTTTATTTTATGAAGGAGAAAGGTCATTGTACTATTGGCCTAATCCTATTTGTAGCTTACTGTCACCCTAAGCGGCGAAAATTCACTTAATTCAAACGTTTATCTTTATTTGGAGAGAAGTGACGACATGATAAATTGGCAACTGGCAGAATAATGGCAACTTTATGGCCTTAGAACAACTGCATTTTTCTTTTGACAAGGATTGAAAAGAAAACGTTCATTATGAGGAGTGGACTCTAAGAGAAGTCACGACCATAAGCTTATCTAAAGAGGGTACGTCAATCTCACTGGAAAGGTTGGTGCCTGCGATTGTTTTGCGCTGGTACCCTATATTAGCGTCGAAGATAGTATCTGACTCAGAAGAGTATAAAACTGGTCCTTAGCGCAGCCTATATAGGTATACTATGCTATGGTAGCTTCGTCATTGTCGCAAAACATTACGCAATGTCTAGAGAAGCGCCGACAGCCTAAAAAAGTTAAAATGAATAGCCAGGTCATATGGAGTGTCTAACTTTTTTCAGCCCCTATGGACGCGATTTTCAAAAAGTTTCGTTTGGTGACTAAAATAATATGTCTAGGGTCCAGTAACTTAAATTTAGGCTGTGCGTTGTTCATTACCGATCAGTCAGTCGATTAGTATGTATAATTATAAATTTTAATACTCTTTTATGCATGGCTTTTGGAGGTGGCATTTCAATCTGGCTAGTGAGACACTAGGCCCAATTTTGAAGGCTTTAGTTGACAGTCTTTAACTTACTAAAAATGTACCCGTCTCTTACATTACCGTCTATTAGACAAGGACAGCAACAGTTTTAGGAGTTTTAGATCTGACAACTAAAGCCTTTAAAATTGGCCCCAGTGTACTAGTGTACACTGTCACACAGTGTACTATTGTACAGTGTATTCCCAGGTGATCAAAGAACACTAAATAGTAGCCTATTATCACCCAGGTGATCATAGTGGAATAGACCTCAATTTTCATCTTTTCACATAATCAATTTAAAAAGTTGTCTCGCTGAGGGTTGTGAATGTTAGACACAAACACAAAGGACATTATTTTACTTCATCTTTTAAAACATGTTGTTTTAATAAAAAATATACGTAACTCTCGTAAATCGGAAATAAAAAACATTCTTCTTCTTCATAGTCTACACCGGTCACTACGTAATATCCGACCGGAAGTAACTGTGTCCCGATTCTAGCTTGACCGTCGACACGTCTTACTCCCATAAGTCTTGTTAACTGAACGCCATTTTCTTCACAACCTAGCATTATTAATGTACCTACTAGTTGAAGTTGCAAACGATATTTGAATCGCACATGAGGTATAATTATTTACCTGATTGATTTGTTCTTATAGAACGTTTGAAAAATGATACTTAAAATTGTAATAATCCATCATGATTTTATTAATTTTGAACTTATAGTCGACTATGCGGTGGTTGAGCAGGTCGACTCATAACCCGGAGGCGGCGGGTTCGATTGCCGCAACAGGGCAAGTATTTGTGCACGTAAAAAAAGCGCAAATACTTGTTCTGTGCCTGGGTGTTGTGGGACCATGGTCCTCGTAGTTCCTGGGTCCCTAGACATACGGAACCCTAGTTAGGTTCCGATCTATGTATGTGGTTGTTGGGTGTTATTATTATTTATTACTACTACACAACACTATGCATCTATCTATATTAATAAAAGGATTTGTCCTCTGATTGCCTAAAAGACAATGTACTGCCCAAAACGCTGGAACTATAGACTTGCCCCCTCACTAATAAATACGGCAAAACAGTGGAATAGCTACTCAGTGTTTTCTCTTTTTTTATCTCTATCTATTCCAAATTTGATAGAAAGAAACAAAACACAGAATAACTATTTTCCGCTACACATTGTTTGTTAGAAGATGTATTCGGAAGGTGTCTTCTAGTTATGTCGAAAAACGATTTTGGAAGTTCAAAACTAACAAGATCAAATGGGGGATTTATGTATGAAGAAAAGTGAATAAAAATTATAACTATGTCTGATGCCATAATCAGCGTTCAAAATTTATTAAATTACTTATATTATGATTTCCTTATTTAATTATAGGCATAACTAATTACTTAAAGATATTATAGTAAAAGTGACTTTTTAGGTTAATTTTGACAATTCAAACAATCTTCATCATCGCACATAAATATCACAACTTAATGATTACTTAATGACACTTTCGCAAGTCGAAAAAATAAATAAGTTTTCCACAACGTAACGATTGATATGTAAACTTATCTCCTTATGAATACGAGGACAGGTATCACTCACGATGAAAAGGGGAAAGAATATTAAAAATATTTCATTTTTGTTTGACGACCAAGAAATTCATCTTTGAAAGTGTTTACCCCAACGTGAAATAAAACTGCGTACATGTTCAAAACGTGTTTACCCGTCATGACTCTGAATGTGCCTTGGCAAAGGTATTTTTTCGGTCGACGAATTGAAAAACCGCTCCCCTACAGATGAGACTCAAAGTGAAAATGGAAGTGTTTAATGCCAGTAGAATTTTGTCTTCGCATTTTTCGCATTCGACGCCCATACGTGTCGCTGTAAGCCGATTTTTATTACGTCTCAAAGCCTACGCTTAGAAAAGTACAGATTAATGTACACAAAAGGCGAAAGCATTGACTGATGAAATACTTACGTGTTTTCAAGACTCAAAGGAATATGCAATGAGAGGATTTAACTGTTTGTTTACTTTTTTCTTTTTGAATGTTTTTATAACTTTAAACATTACTAGCTGCTGCCCTCGGCGTTGCCACGCGTGGACTAAATTACCTATAGTAATAGTTATAGGTACTTAACTCCGATGCAGACCGGCCACCGTCCACAACCACCGATGGCTGCCACGCGCCACCGCCACTTTCGCAGCAGCAGCGGTTACGCGCGACAGCCACCGGTATTTGGAAGCTGCCACATATTATACTGTGCAGTCTTATGCTTCTGAATAGGTTACATGTGTCAGTGGCGAGTATTGGCGTCGTGTGTGGCCCGTAACGGCCACAAGTGGTGACTCGTGGACACAGCTGTAGCGTGTGGCCGCCACCGACCACACATATTATGGCGAGTTCCTACAAAATGTAAGGAAAAGCGTGTGAACAGTTTGTCGCCGTCTTCCAGTGGCTGTGGTCGGTGGCCTGTTTGGGCCGAGACTAAACCATACTAAACTCATACTTCCATCAATAAAAATACGTAGGTAATATTGTAAATGCGTAGATACAGCTCGTCTTTTTATCTGTTTGTTTCCTTTTTATAACTGAACACTGCTGAATCGATCATAGCCGCCTGCTTGTTTGCCACTCATCTCATAAAAAAAAGTGAAGTTTAATTAATTAATTCATTAATGTTGTTTGGTACAAATCTATTTAACGTATATCTAAGTTCTGAGGTGTTTTGTTAAATTTTGCAGAGCCAGAAAAAAAAAGTGAAGTTTAATTAATTAATTCATCAATGTTGTTTGGTACAAATCTATTTAACGTACATCTAAGTTCTGAGGTGTTATGTTAAATTTTGCAGAGCCAGCCAGCCAGCAGATATCACTTGTGTCCCATCCTAAAAAGATGCCTGTACCACAAAATTAGCCCTATTTACTTCTAAGTCTATACAGAAAATGTAAAAACTGTCGAATAATCACAGCATTAAGGATCGCGCTACCTTTGTTTTTCCATTGTGATTTATATCGAACTCTAGTCTTTGTTCTGCATAGTATATTTCCTAATTGCATTGCATAGGAATGAAAAAGCCTTTGTTTTTAAAAACTGCTTTTTGAAACCTCATTTTAGAACTTGAGTCCGTTTGGTAAACGCCGGAAAAGGGTTTCTATCAGCCACACTTAGTTTTGCTGCTTGTAAAATCACATGCAGGAAGTAAATCCAAAAGCCAGAACCTTTTAATTCAAAAGATTTAATAAAAATTTAAATTATGTTAGCTTTAATATTTTTTGATACGTATCTATTTTACTCTTAAAATGCCAAACAACCTGTAAAGGCATAAACAGAAAAACTATAAAATAGATAGATAGCAAAGAATGTACCTACCTACCTCCTAGAGTAGCGGTATTACTCTTTGGGCATAATATATATCCTACACAGACATTTTTTTCTTTACTCTGTGCCTCCAGTTAAACACCAGCTAGGTGACATAAAGTTTCTGTCAGTAGCCAAAAATATACTCACCAATGAAGCGGCCATGTTGTTTATAACTCCGTTTCGTTTCGTAATGAAAACTTAATAATTTTGACCAAATAAATAAATGATATTTCAATTTGAATATATCCTATTTTAAGCGCCGGTTATTTCTAAGCATATTAGTGAAATCTGCATGAAAATCTGTTCGGTGTTTTAGGAGTTCAGTCATAACAAACAAACAACGACACATCATTGTCCCTAGATGGCGCTGATACAAATAAAACTTGATAATGTATGGAAAAAGGGCAAAAGCCGGGTTGCCTGCATCGCGCAAGCGATATTTTTTAACAATTGAACCTATGGGATAAATTACATTTGGTATAATTATGTGTATGTTCCGTAGCATACCAGAACTTCACATTTATCATATGTAGGGATAAAGATAATAAAATTTTGATAGTTTAATTATTTAATATGGAAACACATTAAAATGTAAGTACATATAACAATAAAAATTCTTTGAATTATTTATGTTTTGCCATAACTTTGACAGGATAGTGTCATGTCATCGCGGTGCTCATATTATTAGTTTTCATCTAGAAATAATGTGAAAGCACACAAAAGTAACAAATAACCAGATTATATATCCCTGTCATCTAGTGTCGAGTAACAGTACTATTTAAAGCAGCGCCATCTATGACTCATCTGGTAAACGAGCAAAAAATTCACGTTTGAGGTATGGGAGCCCCTTAAATATTTATTTTATTCTATTTTTTAGTATTTGTTGTTGTAGCGGCAACAGAAACACATTATCTGTGAAAATTTCAACTGTCTAACACTATCACGGTTCATGAGATACAGGTGATAGACGGATGAACAGACAGACAGACAGACAGACAGTGGGGCCTTAGTAATAGGGTCCGTTGTACCTTTTGGGTACTGAACCCTAAAAAGCAACTTTGAATTGAAGCAGAAAAACCAAGATGCGAAATGAATAATTACACACATTGAAATGTTTCACGAGTTCTAGAGTGAAATTGTAAATATTCATGCATAGTTATGTCAATTTTGGTGGGTGCCTTTAGATATGGTACGATCTTGAAGTAGAAATGCCAAATTAAAACAATAACATCAGATTATTCAAGATAATAACAAAGATGTAAAAAAATTGCTAGCTGGTATTCATTTAATAACATAAGCATTTTCGGTTGACTGCAAAGAACAATAATGCAGATGGGAAAAATAAATTCACGAGCCATTCCCGTCCTTCCCTACCTTATTCATTGGTAAATCCTATTAGCATAGAAATGGAAAACATACCTCATTGGCGATTTCTGGTTGCTGTTACCCTTTAGGATTACTTACCTACACGACCTCGGGGCAACATGGGTTGAGGTTGTTGTATAATTGTTGTGCTATTTTAGTTATAACAACGGAATACGTTTCACTCAGCGCGGCAAATTCAAATTTTCTTTTGTTTTTTGCCAATAATAGCTAAATTATTCAACGTGATTACATTAAAACTGATTTAACGTAAAGAAATAGAATCTATTAACAAATTACGATTAAAATTATCTCCTAGATATCATTGGTTTAGCGACGAATGGCAATAAACAAATTTCGTCTTAGTTTTTCAGTCTATTGCCATTTGTCGCTAAACCAATGATATGTAGGTGATACTTTTAATTGTAATTTATTGATACATTCTATTTATTTGCGCAAAAGTAGTTTTCATGTAATCACGTTGAGTAATCAAGCTATTATTGGCAAAAGAACGCAAGAAAATTTGAATTTGCTGCGCTAGTGAAACGTTCTACCTTAATCTATATTTTTTACCCAGGGATCTTTTTTTTCTTATGTTTTGGCTCCACACATAGTGTATTTAGCCAGTGTCAAGTATTGTAATTTTACATCGTGTTTAGAATATTTCACTTAAGGGCTTGTGCAAGGCCAGCGCAAATTCAAGCCAAAGCCACAGAATAGATGTATAGTACTAGGCCAAAACGGGGATGAGCCAGGGGCCGAGCGGGAGGGGCGGTCTAAGTTAAACTGGTTCCAACGCGCAATAGTTTAGGCAATTTATTATTACACTGAATATAAAGGGTATTTTAAAAATCCGCTATACATAAGCCCTCCATTATATTTAGTTCAACTACTATACGAAGTTTCATGATCTTATTTAAAGTATTCATTGAATAATCGCTGTTTATTTGTACGGTTTGGAGGTAACTTTGTAATTTTTTTCTATCGAGAAAATTTAATTAATTCGTGTTTTCACTATACATTTGCAGTAGCATTAGTCCTGAACTTGACCATATATTAATTTCAAAGTTATTGTTGCAATATTGTTGACAGGACACTGCTTCAAGCTAAGCCATTTTAAGCATTTTGGCGTTGTATTGGCTCTTAAAGTCAAGTCTCAGTCACAGTCTGGGTCAGTCATAGTCCAGTTTAAGTCAGATAGTCACGGTCCAGTCTGAGTCATGTCCTAGTAAAGTGGTAGCCCCAGGGATCTTGCTTACAAACGTTATTTGTTTAAAATGTCCCTTCAACTTCTCGCTGACGTGAAATATCACTAGCAAAAGCGAGACCGCAGACATTTTCTCAGTGTGTAGCTATCATATGCACTGAATGCAGTCCTACTATGCATCCTACTAATCACACTATGGTATATTTTTTACTCGCTGCAGTCTGGGTCATTAAACGTGGAAGCGGTGCAGTGAGTGTTTGACTCTCTCTTCCTTTCATGGATCTTATAATATATTAAATAGTGGTGGTATGTTTGTTACCAATAAGCGCAGAAACGGCTGAACGGGCTTTGGTGAAATTTAATTGAATATAACTTAGGTCATGAAATTACACTTTTTTTTTAAATGTGATCGAATGACGTGACGAGCTAGTCGTTCACCTGATGTTAAGTGATACGGCCGCCCATAACAGTTGCAGTGTCACCCGGAACTTTAAAACAATCAAGTTTCGCGTGACACTGCACTGCGCACGTCATCCTGAGACATCACCCAGTCTAGTAATCAGATTACTGGACTGAGTGATCAGATCATAAAGTCTCATTTGCCCAGTAATTTCACTAGCTACAATGCCCTTCAAACCGGAACACAGCAGTGCTTGCACACTACTGCTTGGCGGCAGAATAACTGGCAAAGCGGTGGTACCTACCTAGACGAACTTTGCAGAAAAGTTCTACCACCTAGTAAACTAGTAACTTAAGTCAACTGCGGGGCGTAGTGATGTATGTATATATATATAATGTAAAGAAAAACTATTTATTAGAATGTATCACTTGTTCTATTTTAATTTTGTGACGTATTAAAACCTGTTTGTAAATGTAATTTAATAATGCTGGCACTTATTTAGCCCAACGCATCAGCATTGCAATTCAACGTGGCAATGCTGCCAGCATGTTGGGCACGCTACCTACTGGTAGTGGGCTGGAGCACTTGGACTGTATAAGCCATCGCGGCTTGTAGGTAGTGTAGCTAGTTTAGTTTAGTTTTTATTATTGTAGTAGTTAGATTGAGTAATAAAGGCATAAAGTCCGTTAAAAAAATAATTTGAAAGAGAGTAGCAGTTAGAGTAAATAGTGTAAAGCTGGTATCCATCTAATAGTATGTGGATAGGTGCCATTTCACTAAACGATAACTATTGCAAATTTATGTGTACGTTACGTACAGTCTGACCTTATTTTATCCAGCCGTTTCTAGACTAAAGTAAAGGCGAAAAAAGAAAAAGCTTTGTTATCAAAAGGGGCTTTTATTAAATTACATTTTGGCCTACCCTGCTAAAAGCTTGAATTTACGTGAATTTCTAAAGAAAATCGTACGTTTTAATAAACTTATACTCTCAGTTAAAATATTTAAGCTAAGCTTATTTTTATACATACCTATTCATCATCCACAGCCTGAAGACGTCCACTGCTGAACATAGACCTCCTCCAGAGCGCACCACTTTGAGCGACTGTTCTCCTCCAGCATCCATCGGCTCCCCGCGGCTTTCACCAGATCGTCGGTCCACCGAGTGGGGCGCCGGCCTACGCTGTGTCTTCCGGTTCGTGGTCGTCACTCGAGAACCTTTCTTCTCCATCGGTTGTCAGTTCTACGGACGATGTGGCCTGCCCATTGCCATTTCAACTTGCTAATTCTAAGAGCTATATCGGTCACTTTAGTTCTTCTGCGCATCTCTTCGTTTCGGAGCTTATCTCGCAGGGAAACACCGAGCATAGCTCTCTCCATACGTCGTTGCGTGATTTTGAGCTTACTAATAAGGTCAACAGTAAGAGAGTATGTCTCAGTTCCATCTTATCTTATTTTTATACATACCTATTATTACTTACATTGTATTTAGTATATCATCTGACTATATTGGAAATATTGTATGGTGTTTAATTTTTTTTTCAGTGAGTTCTTATAAAAAATATTAAAATGTAAGTAATATGCAAACTATTTAAATTTTTTCTAGGTTTTGAGGTTTTGGGGTGTTTTATAAGTTACGCCAACATGTTTAGGCGGAGTAGTTACTTTTATACTTGGAGGGTAAGATACCTACTTGCCGACAGTTAAAATACATAATATTAAGTGCCTGAGAAGCTTTTATTTATGTAGGTGGTTGTGGCGTGGGATTCTAGCCCCAGAATAATATAACCTCCGTCAGAATTCTCAGGTATTTGTGTTTCTAGACTACTCCTGAAAATACAACTATATTTACTTATGAAGTACCTAGTATTATTTATACTTGTTTAAATAATTAATAAGAAATACCTGGTAAAATTAATAAAAATTGAATATTTTTTTTATTTTACGTCTGAAGAGTCTAGCGTTTGACCTCACCTGTAAATGGTAATGCTGTCCGAGATTTCGCGTAGCACATGCGTAGCAGATGTGTAGCAGATGCGTAGCAGATGTGTGGCAGATGCGTAGCAGATGTGTAGCACGTTTTTGGCTATACAAAACATTATCTATCTTCTCTTTCACATTCAGGTTATTGAACACAGAAGATTGCGAGCGATAGTAGGTATGCGATAATTTAAATTTAATGCACATTGGTCATAGATACAAATAAAAGAGGGGAAATAACGCACAAACTCCTCAAAAGCGATTCGCTAAACTTAAAACAACGCAAACAATTTTCCGTGCGAAGAACAAAATTACAATACGTGTCTTGAGCAACTAGTAGATAAAGCTTTTTCTTCTTCTCGTCTAGGCAAGTGGTCAGCCCTGGTGTCAGAATTTTTAGGCCACCCAAAGGCTTCACTATTGTCTTACGATAACAGCCGAGACCGACGGCTTAACGTGCCCTCCGAAGCACGGTAGCGCTGTTTCAAATACACTTGCTCATAGCGAAATACGACTAGCCGTTTCTAACCGATCGGTGAAATTAAGCAACGTTCGCTTCGGTAACTATTTTGATGGGTGACCGCCACAGCAAAAAGTGGTAGACAAAGCAAAATGCAGGGTCAGTTTTTAACAAAGTGATTTGAAGGCGTATAAAGCTCATGTTCCCGGTTTAATTACATCTATGGTTGGTATTTCCGTCCTTTGAAACGCCCATAATACTTTTTTCTTTCAGCTTATAAAATGTTATACTTATCTTTATGATAAAATTTTAATGAGGGCGTTGAGTTATTTAAACCTGCTGCACTATATTTAAACCTGCACCGATTCGATAGTTGCTAGTTACACGCTCCCGGTAACCAGTGATTAAGTTAGCTCACAGCGAGCGACCGTCGATCAACGGCGGGCTAATGAAACTTCAGTGTGATTGCTGCTGAATCAGCTGCTATTTATATCAGATTGAAGGCTAGTGGAGTTAACATTATTATATTGAAATTTGTGTAAATGGAAGCAACTTAGACCATTTTTTTGTAAACAAGTGACCTAACAGCGAATCACGACTAACAGCATGGACTATACCTGCACAATATAGACTATTACCACTTAGTTATCTTTCTTTCACTAATGTGAATGAATGTTAACAAGCAAAAGTAAAAAAAAAAAGTTTTGTAAGTAGGCATGATCTGCTATAATATTTGTAAATTATAGTAGACTGGTAAATAATAATTACATAACAAATAAAAATAACTTAATTATGTAACTAATCTTAATAGCCTTATCTTTAATTTATTTTAAATGGTACAGACACAGGTGGGATACTGCAGTACCTACACAATATTTGTCCTATTATAATTAGTTGGTAGGTATAGGTACCTAATATTGTAATAGCTAGGTACACCCGGTAGAGTAGACTAATGTAGAACTTCACTTAGCAGTTTACCTACTAACTTACACCTATTGTAGTATCAAAGTGTAACGGTTAATGTTCCTGTCGTATATTGAAGGTTCGGTTTTTTTTTTGTTTTCTGTTTTCTGATAAATAAATATATTCCTATTCTTATATTCGTACTAATTAACATTAGTCTTAACTTTTCATACCTAGACGTATTAATAAACGTACTTCAGTCCGCATTTATTTACAAAACTCTTTGGTTCATCAAAAAATATGCTAACCCATTTCTACGCATAATAAAACATGATAATAAAGGTTAAAGGTCGAAGGTAAAACACAGAAGTAAACAAACCCGCCATAAATAAAATTACTTACTCATTTGTTCCATGGATTTCCGGAAACAACTTTACCTTTATAATTTTTCCCTTCAATTGACCGGTACGCATTAGCTGTAACCGTACCGTTACTGTGAACAAAATATCCGCAAGGCTTGATAACCGCCGGCGCGTGGACCGAGGTGGATGATAAATCTTCATTTGCCTTGTTCGCACATCCGACCCGCCCTACCCAATTAGTTAACCTACCTACGCTCGGATATCTGAGGTGGTCACCTTTGCCGTGGAACTGGGATTGCACTGCGGTTTTGCCTCCTTTGACTCTCAAAGAATCAGCTTCTTTGTAGACTCAAAGGTCATTTCTTTGAGCGTGAATTCACGGTACGACATACGAGGTTGGTGAAAGAGGAAATTTTAAGGAAGTTAAAACGCTTATTACGTGATATGTAAACCTGTCATGTAAATCATGTACTTAAACTAAAATTTTTATTACATTTGTAAATCATGTAATACTGTTGAAGGTTCATAAATAAATAAATAAATAAATAAATAAATATACTTTCCATACTTCTATTGTTTAGTCACAAGGCATGATTGCGTATTTGTTTTACAGGTGCGAAGCAAATTAAATTGTCGGCCGTAACAAAGAATGCCAGGAGTGTCTCCTGAGATGAACATTCAGTGAGAAAATGACTGTGGAAGAGCATTTCACGGTCCACAAAATTTACCGTGAAAACAATCGTAAAACGGTTTTTATTACTCAAACATTCGCCATTGATTCACGGGCCGAAACAATAAAAATACTGACTCAATCAACCTACACCATTTTATGACCATTGTAGGTGAGTGGATTTATTGGCAGATAAAGCCATGTTTCAATAACACCTATTTTAGCTAAGAAATCACTGGCTGGACATATCACAAAACGTGGTGTCAATAGATTAGTCATGCATCAAGTTCTGTAACAACACAAACAACAACAACAGCAACAACAACACACTATCTATCACTATCGTGTCTGTACTCGTAACAAGTAATATAAACAACCCAAATATGAATGACAATTCTGTAATGAAAGCTGTAAATGATTTAACTCTCACAAAATCAACACTCTGATTTTAGTTCAAACAAAAAGGTATCTCGTACTGAGAACGCTACAAACTGTTTTACAAAAAAGTAACGTGAAGCAAGAGCCCACTCAAGAGCTCGGAAAGGTCATTTGACATCATACGGCAGACGTAGGCCTCGCACAACTGTCCCCTGCCTCTGTTGTTCATTTTTCTTCCCTTTTCCCGGACCAAACGGTAAAGAGAAACTTAATTGGAGGCTTTCCCGCCGACTCTCTGGCTCAATGAAAAATTACGAGCTAAACGAGCACACGCTAGGGAATTTTGCGCCATTTTCAACGCCTAGAAAGAAATGCTGCGTCTTTGTCCCCTCAAACATAGATAAATATAAGCTTATGAACGTTCCTTCAATGAATACTACACTCTTTGCGAGTTAATTTAATTCCAATTTTCTGGAGAATTGTTTGAAGACGTTGCTCGTATATGTGCATGACATTCAAGGATGAATAAAAGCAGATGGAAGACGGTAAACGTCTTCAGTCTGACTCAAAGCAGGGAATATCTGAGCTCATTTACCTTAACCACGTGAATTACCCTTTGTATTATTCAGTGGAATTTTGCATGCGGGTACCTATTTTTGAGGTCAAATTTATAAAGGCATTCTATGTGACAGTAAGTAACATAACGGTACTAATTGGTTAGCCAGCCAACCCGATGGTGGATTAAGTCGGATACTCGTTATTGCGCTTCGGGATTTCCCTTAGAGGCAGAATGCATATTTCACGTGGCTGCGATTAACCAAAATGCATGCACATACCTACGGTAATAATGTTATGCAAAAGCTAATTAAGACTGGGAATATTCGGAATAATTTTTATTTATTCATTTCGAAGCGAAATATTTTGCTTGTGTATTTTATTCATAGAATTCTTTAATTAACTAATAAAAAACAACAGAGTTTATTTCGCCTGTTCCACATATCCCTACTATTCTCTCCCTATTACTATTAGGGAATATAGAATTTGCCAGTCATGCTGCCGCCAAGCAGTAGTGTGCAAGCACTGCTGTGTTCCGGTTTGAAGGGCATTGTAGCTAGTGAAATTACTGGGCAAATGAGACTTTATGATCTGATCACTCAGTCTAGTAATCTGATTACTAGACTGGGTGATGTCTCAGGATGACGTGCGCAGTGTAGTGTCACGCGAAACTTTATTGTTTTAAAGTTCCGGGTGACACTGCAACTGTTATGGGCGGCCGTGTCACTTAACATCAGGTGAACGACTTGCTCGTCACGTCATTCATTCACATTAAAAAAAAAAAAAAAAAAAAGAATTTTTTCCATCATTTGCTACTTTTCCACTCATCTTCACTACTGTAATTATTCAAGAAAAACACATGTTGGAATGTATCTGTGTGTTATGGGAGAATAAACATAAAATCAATATTTCTTTTCACTATTCACAACCTTGCTTCTAGATGGTGTCGGTGAGTTTAAACACAATTAAAAGCACATTTAAAAACTACCATTTCTTGAAATGGCTTGAAAAAAAAACAAGCACAAAAATACCTAAAATAGATAACTGAACTTTTACGAATATTCAAAATTTCGATACATCATTCCATCCCAGAATTCTAACTGTTATTGATTTAAAACAGAGGTTAACAGCAAGTATAAAAATTCGTCCGTTCTCAGCAGTTTCATTAATAGTTCCATTGATGTTAGTTAGTTAATAGATTTTTGTTTATTATTTCAATTAATGGCAGAGTTAGCATTTTTTTCATTGCGTCACCTGTTGGTCGGACGTGCGTAGTACCAACACTAATGCCTATCTGTACTGATGACATACCTACTGCAATGCATTTGGGTAGACTTGGGTATGTCACAGAGGAAAAAGTGCAAACTAAGGTGCTGTCAAACTTTAGTAGAGACGGGCATAAAGCCATTGATTGCTCAGTATGGGTCAATTCACATAGAGCGGCAAAATGCTCGAGCAGTTTTTAAGTGCTATTGGAATATAAACCTTATTCCATTTTGACACAGCTGAAAATAGTATGCAACATTAAAATAGGTATGATTTTAATGTTGCATACTGTTTTCAGCTTTGTCTAAATAGATTAAGGTTGATATTCGTATAGCACTTAAAAACTGCTCGAGCATTTTGCTGCTCTGTCTGAATTGAGCCTAAGTCTTAGTTGGCTCGTAAGTCATAGATCATAGTTGACTCAGATGCCTATTATATATTTTAGAATAAAATAATTATTATAATTTTGAAAAGTAAAACACATGGCCACTGAACAGAGTTTATTTCTTTTCCATTTTATACATAACATGTTTTATTTATTTACAAGTTTATTTATCACAATTTGACAGTCAATACTCAGGGTTTATATACAAAGATAAGCTTAAAGTAAAGAATTTACACTAGGTCTATATCTAGGTTTACGGTCAGGGATATTTGTTAGTTTTAAAGTCGCTTATGAGCAGTCAAATAGGATGAAGTGTAATGTCCAATATTACGCTCTGATAGGATCACTGCATTTATCAGCCATTGTTATTGTCCTAATAGTACTTATTTTTCGAGCGCAAAAATTAGATTGCAATTTTTTTTATATAGGTACGTACAACATTATTATAATTATGGATTTAGTAATTTTTTCTTTTACTTTGCTTATATTATTTACAAGTCTTTTCTATGGCACACAAATTCTCCTAAACAATTTACAAACACATCGAATTTACAGACAATTTTTATGTGTTTCACAATATCAAAATAAGCTTAGATTGATACATTATCCTATTAAAAAGAGTACTATTACATTCAAATGTTTATTAAGATCGCAATTTCATAGACCCTCTTAAAAAGTTGAGTCATTAATCCTAAAGCTCTTTGTTTATTTAAATTGTTCAGTTAAAACTTATCTGGAGACTGTGAAACCGCTTAGAATAATTACATTTCTTTTCTATACACAGCTCTCTGGGCCGGGTATTTCTTCGGCTATGAGATGCTCCCGTCTACTCAACGTCGTCGCGCCAGATATCAAAGGCTGTTTACTTGATACTGACGCCCTTGGTGATGACAGAACCTGCGGAGAAAAGGAAGCTTAAATATCACTTTACACTATTATCAGACACTTTAGGCTAGCATACACCATCTAGTTAACTTTAAGTTTAAACTACAGTCAAATCTGCCGTTAACACTGTAGCTGGAAAAGGGGGTTGCACTTTTAACCGTTGTCAAAACAATGTTAAATTTGATAACGCAAGATTGGCCATTTAAACTTTATTGCGTCCCAGTTATTCTGCCGCCAAGCAGTAGTGTCCAAGCACTACTGTGTTCCGGTCAGAAGAGCATTGCAGCTAGTGAAATTACTGGGCAAATGAAATTTTATGACCTGATTTAATAGTCAAGTAATCTGATTACTAGACTTTGTGATGTCTCAGGATGACGTGCGCAGTGCAGTGTCACGCGAATCTTTATTATTTTATAGTTCTGAGTGACACTGCACGCTGTTATGCGAGGCCGTGTTGCTTAACATCAGGTGAACGACTAGCTCGTCACGTTTTCAATCTCATTTAAAAAAAGTTATGGATATATGTATAAGTCTATGGTCCCAGTTAAGATTGAAGTTGAATTGTAGTACTGTTTTATGAATAAATGTCTGTATCTATATCTGATACACAACATTCAAAGGTCGTGGTAAGCCCAACACTTCTAGTGCTCGGACAAGCCTCACGTATGTTACATAATATGTTCTTTAGAGTTGCAAGAGAGAGTGCACATTCCGCACATAATCAGAAATCACTGAAGCAGAGCCGCGGGATTTGAACCAGGGTGCGTTGCGTTGATATAAAAGTCGCAGAGGCTACCCGCTGAGCCACACTCGCTCTATCAGTCAGGTACTTAAGCATTTTTATCTAAAAGTTGAAACTTTAGCAAGCTTAACATAGATTTAACTACCATTCCTGTTACCAATAAATTTCAAATAGGTATGTATGTTTGCTTATGTAAAAGTAATACCTATTTCATAACATAAGTGTATCTATTTCAGCTCATAAAATATTCATGCTCCTATACTATTCGATACCAATAAACACTAAAAAAGTGAGCTTGGAAATAGATATCATTTTATTGATATTCGATTCGAAGTATCCAGCCAAGTTGACGTTCAAACGGCAGACATCAAAAAGCAATTTCAGATATTTATTTTTTTAACATTTTACCAGTACTTTCTTCGGAATTGCTTCTTTGGACATAGTATTACATTTTATTGGAATGCAGTGGGAGTACACGGTTAATAAAAATACGTTGGAAATGTCTAAAGTAAACGGCAATATATAAATATAAATTACACCTACCTACATTGAAATCTATACCAGTGGGGAGATCCTTTGTAGGGACATAGGCTTCTATAGGTGTTTGAATTTACCCCAGATTTTATATTTAGATATAACCATAGACCTAGGATATTTCCGTTATTCTGAAAAGACTCACCAAGCGCAGGAGCGAGAAGTAAAAATCAAGGACACACTGCCCGAGAGGAAAAGAGCTAGTGAAATGATGGCGTATGTGTTATTATTTTGGGCTAGTACTAATACTAGCCCAAAATACTCGTGAGTTATTGCCGTTTACTTTAGACATTTCCAACGTATATTTATTAGCCGATTTGTGCTCTTCTTGTGCTAGCACAAGAGCACAAATCGGCACTTTCTGTTTCACGACGAAGAGCATATTGATCATGTACCATAATTCCGTTATCAAAGTGCAAAATACTATTTTTGCGGCATTTTAAATTTTATTGCCTAACTGAATGTGATGTTACAAAACATACTAACCCGAACAAATACACTTATAACAGACAATTTATCACAAATTTTATTGCATTATTAATAGTCATATTTTGTTAATTTTGGTATGATATCCGGATGTAAAACCTGTTTATTTTGTAGATTGGGAATGCTCCTTCTGATATATTGCAATATATCAGTGTTTTATTATTTTGCAATTTTACTCCAAAATTTGAAGAATTTCAGTAAATAAAATGCCGCTATTTTATTTAAAAAGCTATGGGGACCTATAGGAAGTCTTAATATTTAGTAAATACTACAGTTAACTTGTCGCAGATATTCAAGATCTTAATCATAACAGTAGTTTTTCACACACACAGTTTCTTAAATTTCTTGTCGCATTTTCAAACTGTCATTGTTGGTCTTGTACATCCTAAGTATATGAGATATAACCGAGAATGTAGCAAAGGTAAAACCCTAAAGCGTATTATAGCGTCGTTCAACGTTGCTCGGTGCAGTAGTATAGTTCACCAACACATTGTAGTAGTATGAGATAAGTACTATCTTAAAATACAGATTCTTTATAGTTATCTATAATTACGCGCCGTTTACACCATAGTTTTAGACCTATATTTTAGAGGCATGATCTTTAACTAATTAAAATTAATAACTTCGTGCAACGTTTCTAACATTATTTGAGTAAATTAAATACCTTTTTTTTTTTTTTTTTTACATCGGACTTATCTAGCATTTGACCACGCTCTCACCTGATGGAAAGTGACGATGCGATCGAAGGTGTAGCATGCTAGCTTACGTTAGATGTGTTATAATTTGTCATGAGAAACATTTTTCGTAACTTTTTTTGTACATTACTTTTATTAAATGCCATCAGTTCACCATTACACCATTTAGTTACCAACCTTTTCAATTAGCAACCAAGGTTCTTTTATAATTAAAAAAATATCCGATTTTGCTTCCCAATTAATGAAAACTTCTTAATTACTGAAAATTTCCTTTGTTTAAATCTTTAACCTTTAATTGAAGAGGATACTTTTTTTTTTTTTTTATTTTGGCTCCATACATAGTGTATTTAGCCAGTGTCAAGTTTTGTAATTTTTCATCGTATTATGGAAATTTTCACTTAAAGTCAAGTCATAGTCACAGTCAGAGTAGTCATAGTCTAGTCTAAGTCATAATCCAGTCTAAGGCATGCCCTAGTAAAGTGGTGGCCACTTTACTAGAGGCTTCTATGGGATTTTGGAAGCAATACGAAAAACCACGTTTCACTACATTATATTTATTTATTTATTTATTTATTTATTTATTTAATTGCTTACACAAACTTAGTATACAACTTAAAGTAACTAAAAAAAAAATGTGCCCTCTGACAAGAGTGTTGCAATTTTTGTTAAGGCAAACAGTAACTTATGACTACTTAAGCTAGGTACATAGGTATTTACATTAACCTATATCTAGAATTTTACACTTTTTATGAACTATTACTAAGCTAAGTTTACATATAGGTATCAAACAGGTCATGGTTACCTACTAATAGTTGCTAATAATAATAATAAGAATATACAATACATGGATGGATAATGGCAGCACTTATGTTCTTTTATGAAGTTGAAGTATTTTTGTCATTTAAGTAATCGTCTAAAGAGTAATAACATTTTTGAATTAAGAATTTTTTGAGTTTACTATGGAAAATTGTGTCTTTAGTTTCGGTTATGATATTTTTGGGAATTTTATTGTAAACCTTAATTAACATATAATGTGACCCTCTTCTATACATTTCTAATTTTGGTTCTGGTAGCATAAGTTTTTGTCTTCGCGGGTTTTGGTTCAGTTCGTAAAAGTCAGGGTATTTTCTCACAAACATAGCGGCCTCTAATATGTACACACACGGAAGAGTAAGAATGTTCTGTTGTATGAAATGTGGCCTGCAGCTCTCTCGCTGTTTGATATTTACTATTATGCGGACACATTTCTTCTGCATGATGAAAAGTTGTTCGGCATCTGTACCGTTTCCCCAAATCACTACTCCATAGCGTAACCATGCGTATGCATATGCGTAGTAAGCTGTTAGTGCCGTTTTTAAATTTGATTTTGATTTAAGTACTGCAAGAGCGTATATAAATTGTGATAACTTAGATTTGACTTTTTCTACATGCCCTTTCCAATTTAAATGACTATCTATTTTAATGCCTAATATATCACTTGCCCACACTCATGCTCGTAATTCAGCACTTAATGTTTAAAATTGGTGGTGTTTTACGCATTAACACTGGAAAAAGCATAAGTTTTGTAAAATAATACAATGCACCGACGTGAACTTTTCCGCGTTCCCGCCAAAACTCCGAGGATATTTTATTAGTAGGGATGGATACTAGTACGCTCAGATAAAAAGACAAAGAGGGAGCAATGTTTATTAATTCTAAAAAGAGTTACCTAGATTTATTTATTTATTGAAGTTCAAGTACTCACAGTGCTTACAGAACGATGGCAATACAAATGATATATCATTACCAAAACTGTTAGGTACATATAATGTGGTCCATTTTACCGAGTGTGGTTATTTTTCCTAGTACTATTATAATCGTCTTTAGGAAAAAAGTGAAATTTCACAGTAAAATTGGCTACCTACTCTTTTGATACTGTGTACCAATTTTAGATACTCACAGCCCGTTCTTCAGACGCATGCGTTGAATCACGTTCGCTGTTGCACCACTCATCTCTCGCGCGGAGCGCGCCATTTTTGACAGCACCCTCTATTCCGCACTTCACATTTGGAGAGCCTCCGTCCAAATACGGCGTTTTAGAATTCAATGCAGGCATACCAACTGTTAAAAAAATCAGATGAAAGATTTATGCGCGTTATAGTCATTATTGGATCATTGGTATTATATTATTTACCAACTGCATTGTCACAAAAATCGTACCTAAAGTATTGCAGAAAAATTTGGCATTGACATCGATGCTTAAGGTGGAACGTTACACTACCGCGGGAAATTCAAATTTTCTTGCTAGCGCTAGTGTAACGTTCTACCTTAAAACACTAACCCCCTTACTAGTAAACATTGAATAGTCAAGGAATAGTTATATTGTGTTTTGTCTCTATTGAGTTTGAAATTGGCCAAGAGAAAACACAGTATTACTGTCAGTACCTACCTAATATTCGACCGTTATCCAGTGCCTATTTAGTAAAGCCTCCAAGCCGCATCAACTCAATATAATTTGGACAAAGTGCGCGTCTGATATCGGCCAAAAAAACAGTTTTATTCTTTGAAATCTGCAAAACTCCCGGAACCGACCACTCACTGAGTGAGAGTGAGTTGATTAAGCTTTAACCTCACTTACCAGCCCTACTAGTCTGAACGTTCGAATTACAGGAGTTTACAATTATAGCATTGTTTTATCGGCGTTTAGCTCAAACAGGAGTAAAATGGAACATACCTAATTATTTTACCAGAATGCATCATTTTACTAACCCGTCTAAAGTATTGTTTGTGTTCAAGGAATTAAGGCAGAATTTTGGCTCTAGCTCAAACATGTGGCGTGTTTTGTTTGCATTGCTTGCAAGATACACATTTTAATGTGGCATCTTTCCCGCTAAATAGGCTCTTTAAATGGGTTATCAAATTCATGCTTGTTTATTAACTCATTTTTTTATAAATCTTTATCCTAAAGAATCATTGAAGTATTACAGGAAATAGGGGTCTGATGACGTTGTTCAATGATTTTTGTTATCCCAAACCCCTAATTAAGTTTTCCAACTCTGTGTTTAAAATTGCAGTATTTACAAATCTAAAGATTACAACATAGGTATGCGCAGCTAGTTTTCCTCGTTGAAAACTTTAGCGCAGTTTTTCGTTTCGCAATAACCCACAACTTCAAAACTGGCACCAAAGTGCAAATGCAGGTTCAGCAAATATCGACTATTAAACTTGGAAGTTTGAGTCGAATAAGTTGGTAAGTTGCCTCGACATCGAAACAGGTAAATAAATAACCTAGTTGGCGGGTATTGATTCGGAAATTAGTTTTGTTTGCTGTAGAAATACAGGCGTATTTAGGTAGTAGGTATAAACAAAATATAAAGAAATAGGTATGTTTTGGTAGCGTTATAAAAGCGTCTTCTCATTTTGAGCAACTACTTTATTATGAACAAAAGATGTCAACTTTAATTCATCATCATCATCAGCCTGAAGACATCCACTGCTGAACATTTTAGACCCCCATAGAGAGCCACTTTGAGCCGCTGCTTGCCTCTTACTTCTAACAGCTGCCTTCTGTTTTGACCAGGTTGGCGGGCCAAGGGCCGGCGTTAGGAGAGCTAAAGTCACCGATATCTCTTACAAGTTGAAATGGTTATGGGCAGGCCATATCACCCGCAGAAAGTAGGTCAAATATAATTTATTTAAAATTAGTATCATTCGCTGAATAAAAAAAATTGTCTTACCTAGCGGTGGATTTAGTATATCAGGCTGAGCTTGCTTTGGTGGCTTCAGAGTATAAGCTACTACGTATTGTCCATCACTGGCGTTCAACTGAAGCTCCGAAGACGGCTGCTTTGTTGGAGGCCTAGCCCTGAAGAACATTATTATTGAAATACGCTTTGAAAATGTTAAAACGTTATACACATTCAAATATTAACTAGTAGGTATTAGTATTATAACTAAATATACGAGTCCGTTTTCAATATTTTGGTAAATTATATTACCTATCTAAGAATAATATGACCTTTTTGTAATTAGTTTTTATTAATACTAAAATGGGCAATACGTTTGACAGCATCTCATCTGATGGTAAGTGAGGAAGTTGCCTAAGGTGGAGCACGTTTGCCCATGAGATGCCCATTCACTCTTGACTTGAACATACCCAAGTTATACCCAGGAGGAAATACTGTTGCTGGAAGAGCGTTTCATTCCTCGACCGTTCGCACTATAAATGATTCAGTAAAACGCTTAGTGCAAACTGGCGGTACACTTACGACGTAAGGATGTAAAGAATCTCCAAGCCTTGTAGTTCTATGATGGAAAAGGGATGACGCAATGAGCTGATGAAGGGCATGCGCACACTCTCCAAAATGTACCGATAGAAGATTGACAGACTGTCGACCTTGCGTCTGTGTTCAAGACTTTGAATTCTCCTTTTAACAAGTCTCTCATCGTTGATAAGCTTCTTGGCACGTCGCTCAATTGTATTCAAAGCCGCAGGTTGGGTTGATGCAATTAAGGTTACATTACCTTTATAAACTTTCACGGTTGTTCACTACATTTTTAATAGTAGGTACTTTCAAAATGTTTCCTGTGATTAGAATCAGTCTAACCGTGAACATGGTGCAAGTAACTGTGTCGAAATATCGGTAACTCAGAAATAATTCTAATCACGGTAAAAATTCCGTAAGTACCTACTTTTAAAAATGTTCACTACCTTTTCTTTCGTAAGAAGTACCCTGTGAAGATCGCGGCGCAAAAGCATATTAGCACTGTGAAGGCAATCGCCCAAAACGCTGTCTTCGATACGCCAGCCATGAGGGTATTACTTCCATCTAAAACAAACAATTTTTCATGATTGTTATTACAATAACGGTTCAAGTCGTGAGTATGGAGAAAGAACACAGTTTCAGCTGAATAAATGGAAAAACTTCGGCGTAGTTACTCAGGGTTGCCAGTCACATAAAAAGCTCCATGGAATGGATGTTCTGATCAAAACTGCGTATGCAATAAAGTTACAATTTACCACTTATGTAAATATTAATTTTAATTAACTCATTGTTTACCTGATCAGCAAATAAACACCCCATTGACCGCACAACTGGTTTTTGGGGTTATTTAATTTCCATTTTAAAAACATTGTTCCAAATAAAGATGCGAAATATTCGCTGAAATGGCGCCCTCAAAAATATTGGTTATACTAATTCAAATATTTATTAAAACCAAGTGGGTACGTGAGTACGTACATCCGGACAGATCATAGCAAATTTGGCTAACTTTGCTTGCTTGCAAATAAGAAAAAGACATTTTGTGATCGGGTATTTTGAGATTAGGTTCTAAAATACTGAACGCTGTTAAAGCTGTAAGAAATACAATAAATTCGCGATTCAATTCGAGAATGGTTCTCAGTTCTTCTGGTTTTCGCAATTTGTTTTCAGTGTCAATTTTTGTTTAGCATCGTCATCATCAACAGCCTGAAGATGTCCACTGCTGAACATAGGCCTACCCCAGAGCGCGCCACCTTAAGCGGCTGCTCGCCTCCTGCATCCATCGGCTCCCCGCGGCTTTCACCAGATCATCGGTCCACCGAGTGGGGGGCCGGCCTACGCTGCGTCTTCCGGTTCGTGGTCGACACTCGAGAACCTTTCTTCCCCATCGGTTGTCAGTTCTACGAGCGATGTAGCCTGCCCATTGCCATTTCAACTTGCCAATTCTAAGAGCTATACCGGTCACTTTAGTTCACCTGCGGATCTCCTCGTTTTGTTTAGCAATTTGTCTAAAATATGATTTATTACGAGTGATAGACAATGCGTATATACAAACAATAAATGAATTACTCTATAGCTTTAACAAGCCAAGAAGCAACCAGATATGCTCACTGATATAGGTTAGTAACAATCATACAAAGAGCTTGTTCCATTAATACCAGACTGCACCTGACTGATACATTTGCCTGATAGCTGTTGGTATTGATTACAACATTGTTTACCATTGTTATACCACAACTAATAGCTGTCTATGTGATGCTTTGTGTCATTAGTGAGGAGGTACTGTTCTGATGGTAAAGCTAGGCAGAACAGATAAAGTAATCACTACGGGCGTCTTCACATTGACCTGTAGACATTGATGTGCAGCTCATTGTGGGGAGGTTGCATGTGTGGATTGCCCGCACTCTCGGTTAATACTTTTTAATAATTATGTTTTACTGTTTGTTCTTTTAATTTTAATTTTGATTTAATTTTAATGTTGGCTTTATTTTATTTTAATACTTATTTTATTGAATGAATGAATTTATATGTATTATGGACCCAATATGTCTGAAGTAAATGAATATTTAATTTAATTTAATTAATTTAAAAAATTTGATCACAATTGATCGCTAAGATATAACCACTTTTTATCTATTTTATACTTCTAATTTTTATAAGAGTAAGTAGGTACTCTCCTATATTCATATATACCTGTTCTCCTCTCAGGGTCCTGATAAGTGAGAGCTTGGAGCATGATCCTCTCCGATGCTCCCTTGTCGTTCCTCGAGTGCACTGTGAGCCTGAGAGCACTGGCACTGGACCATAGCACTGGAGCCGGAACGAGAAACAATGCCACACCATCTGTTATACAATGATCAATTTTTAAAAGTCCAACCTAAGCATCCTTTAGTAGTTACAGGAAGCCAAGGCTGCAAGGGTATGAATTGAGAACGTTTTGCTTTTTCATCGATGAGATTTATACAATATGCTTTGTAATAAATCAAATGTACCTCCGTTACGAATCAAGTTATACTGGACTCTCTTTTAGTACAGGAAACAGTAGAGGAACAGTCCTGGATTATGTGTGCAAGAAAGAAACTTACCAGTCTCATTAGCAGTGACGTTGAATTTGACGATACCAGTAGTCGAGTCCAAGGCTTCAAGCACCACTAATTGAGGGAGACCACCGTCGTAACCAGTCACGCAGCGAACCAATAAGGAGTCCCCAAAATCGTCTCTGCTAGAATCTTCTATCCAGTTGGAACCGTTTCCTGATGATATGGTGCAGTTCCGTGGTGGCGACGGGCGTGCTGAGTAATAGCGTTAAGGTTTGTAAAGTATTTACTAATTTTCGACAATAACCGGAATATTGCGGTCGTTGTCAACTGAAAGGTTACTACAGCACAACGGCGTGGCCTGTGATTTTCAGCAGCCGTCGAAACTGATGATGACGCTATGGATTGCGCCACAAACCGTACGCCAGGCCACACCAGGGCCCTAACTCTGTATGAAAACACAGATTCTACATGATACGAAACCACGTCGTTATCGTGTCTTGTTCAAATCGTGTCACAGCATTAGACATACCTTCACTTTACACTAAAGTTATTTTATTTTGAATAAATATTGACATAAGTTGTGGTAACTTTTGTTTGGTAATGTTTCGGGATGCGTCTCAGTAGAACATTATGATTTTTGACACGGTTTCGTTTTCATTTCATAGTGAATAGATTTTTGCAGATTTCTTAAATAAGACAAGAAATTCGCGTGGTTTCGAAGTAAGGAATCGTTAAGCGGTCATACAGAGTTGGGGCCCAGTGGTTTGTGTAACCTTCACTTAATTCGGATACAAATTTCAAAACAAAAGATAATCACTAAACCTATCGGTGCGAAAGGGTCGGTTGATTCGCCTACACTGAAACAACAATAAACTAAAACAAACCTGCTGAAGCAATTAAATATCCACGATTTAAGTAGTTCATTGTTGTTTGAAATTGACTTTATTTTAGATCCTATATCAACTAAATAGAACCTATTTTAGTTAATAGAGCAAATAACTTATTTAGGTATACCTTGAACAACGATCGTGGCCCATTTTAACCGTTCAAGCAGAAATAATTACGATATCCTCTATTCTTCAACAAAGACGAAGTTCACAAGAAGTTAGTTACATCTTTAAAGACCTCGGTAAATAAATTTGAAGTCCTCCAATTGATTTCTTAGTCCCTAAAAGATGGTTCAACAGGCTTTGCAAATATTTGCTTTGCAAACTTAAAACCAATTGGCCCGGCCAATAGTAACTGAGAAAGTTGAAGGAGTATAACAATTAGTAACTTGGTTAAATGGATTATGGACTGTGTAGGTGAACTGTAAATCATAAATTAGGTAATAATTCAATAGAAGAGAGTTCAAAAGTTTAAATGGTTGGTACACAAAAACTACACCCATCGCAGTTGTGAATTTCTAAGTAACTACCTACCTACCCAAATAATACACATATATACACAAAAGTCATAGAAGGTAAAATTCAAATTTATGGCAAAGCAATTTCTTTTGGCGATTTCTATTTTATTAAATCGACCGTGGCATAGCGGAACTGTGGTGACATACATGGGTACGGAAACATCTATAACCCTATTATTTACAAAAATCATCATTTCAATCATTTATTATTATTATTAAATAATAATAATAAATAAATAAATAACGCCCAACGATCACATACATAGATCCTGGACCCTAACTAGGATTCCCTGTATCTAGGGATCCAGGAACTACGAGGACCATGGTCCCACAACACCCAGGCACAGAACAAGTATTTGCGCTTTTTTTTTCATGTGCACAAATACTTGTCCTGACGCAGGAATCGAACCCGCCACCTCCGGGTTATGAGCCGACCTGCTCAACTATCATACTACAGAGGCTGTCAATTAAATGTATTTTTTCTTACCTGCAGGAACAATTTGAAAGACACAAGGTTGTGCCTGGCTGCCCACGGAGTTGGTCCCTCGACAAGTGAGAGCACCGTAGTCTCTCTCACTGGCGGGCGTGTATCGCAGCTCGCTCACACTGCCGTTCACAGTCACTGAACCAAATAAATTGAGTCGTAATTGTCCATATCCTTTGGTCCGTATATATAGTTATCATAGAGAACCAGCCTTAGTCATGAAACGGTACTCAAGTCGGAATTTCGTTCAGAATATGATCATTGTATGAATAAAACCTTGACTTGAATACTAAGCGTGCTTCTTTAATACGGGCCTTTACTATAAAAATCAAAAACTAAATCATCATTTGCATAATAAACTTCATTTTAAAGACCTCTTGCAATTGAGCCTTTTGCAACATAATTTATGCTATTGCATAAATTATGTTGCGTAAGGCTCAATTCAGACAGAGCAGCAAAATGCTCGAGCAGTTTTTAAGTGCTATATGAATATCAACCTTAATCTATTTAGACAAAGCTGAAAATAGTATGCAACATTAAAATAGGTAAGATTTTAATGTTGCATACTGTTTTCATCTTTGTCTAAATTAAATAAAGTTTATATTCCAATAGCACTTAAAAACTGCTCGAGCATTTTGCCGCTCTATGTGAATTGACCCTAACTCATTGCGGTGCTTCAATTAGAGCTAAATTTATTTTCCGACTGTTTTAACTCTGTATAGCCTTTTAACTGTAAATCTTTCAATACATCAAAACATCTTAAATTGTTTTTTAATGTATAAGATTTCTATATTAATTTGTTAATGTGATCTTAATAATATTTGAATCTGTGAAGATTCATCAGTAGACCCACAAAAAAGAAAACACCAGTTCACAAAAAAAAACGAATGACGAAGACGCAGCTTCAACTCTATAATCAACTCAGCAAAACCTATATCCAGTTCACTCACACGACGTAATCATGTAAATCCGACCCATCAAATCTCCCAGCTAAATACAAGCCAAATAAAACCTGTGAACGGGGATTGTCTTGCTAAGCCAAGCACCATTTACGTAAACAGCGCGCTTCGTTACACATTCAGGGCGTTGGCCGTAGACATGAGGTGCTGATTGAACCGTCTCGGTACGAGCTCAACTCTCAACTATCCGATGAGGGTGTGATAGGTGTTAGGTTCAGTATGTGAATCATGGAGATAGCTTTAAAGTATCTGTTTCAAGGTTAGGTCTTAATAGAACGTATAAATGATAATTATAAATGAAACGAGGTAAATTGAAATGTTTTTAGTGCGGTTAAGTATATGTAAACAAATGATTTTTTGATGTATTTGAAAGTTATTATAGGTATATGTATATATATGTCTAGTTATGGTATATACCTTTAATATTAGTAAGTACATCACGAGTGGTGGATGAGGTTTGTGGTTGACGCAAAAACCTATGCTTTAAAACCTAAATTAAATTTATTGCAGTGCATTATACGTTTAAATCGGCTTTTATTTGTTAAATATACCTAAGTATTAATTGTAAATCTCTTATAGGATGAAAAATGAGAGTTTGTATCTGCCGACAAACTGCTCAGCAGTTTGGCAGAATGTTGTATTTTTAAATTAAGATTGTGTTCAAGTAAAATAAAAAAAAATAAAAAAAAATGTAATATGAAATCACTTAATTCGACTTTCAATTTTCCACTATAATACTCTCTATGCTTCAATCGAACAATCAATAATATATCTTTTTCGTAATGGTTACAATAATAATTGTCAGTTGCAGAAGCTTTGTTACTATATATACATATGTACACTATTATATATATTATATTCAAAACAAGTGGACGCTAGTTGGCGTACAGACAGACACACAGAGAAGCAATTTTGGCCATCACATATCTTACGGCGATCCCTGTCTCCGAACTAACCATATCTAAGAACTTCGATAGTGTTTGTTTTTCGTATATTTAGCCAGGATGTAAAGCACAGAGCAGGAAAATGACGCTCGGCAGGAAAACGAATTACGCTCGCGCCCTGATAGTGACGCTTCCAACGCTTTTCACATAATTCAAGCGTGTCACGGTTTAGAGTAAAACTTATATCGTTTACCTGCGTAAATGACATAATTATAATGTATTTATCTTGTCATTATTGTAAGTACTCAGCGCCTGCATGCCCGACACAAATACTATTATTACTTTCGTCTAAACGTAATTTATTTTCCTGCTCTATATGAAGTACAGAAAAGAAAAAAGTAGCGAACGTAAAGGATGTCTACCTATATATGCCACCTAACGTAGACGTACGTAGACATATAAATATAATGGAATATAGGTTTATCTAGTCATAGTTAGTTTTATTCTTACAATTTTTTCATTTATTTATAGGAAATGCGATCCTTAGCTCAAAGGTGCGATATCTAGGCACTAACTCCAGCTTAAAAAGAACATTATGTTTTCGTGATGAACCTATTTTCAGGCTTCTTATAATAATAACTACCAGTTATATTGTTAACAAGGTGCGCCCGCGTCGTTATCCGCTAATAAAAAGTACTCTATGTGTTAATCCAGCATAAAAGCTGTCTGCATTCCAAATTTCATCAAAATCGGTTCAGTAGTTACAGCGGTATAAGGTAACAAACATTCACGCACATACAAACACACATACACGCTTTCGCATTTATAATATTAGTAGGATTATTATATACATATAAGTAAGCGAATTCTGGTAGCCTCATTGAAGAGCATAACAAATACACACATCAAAAAAGTCTAAGCAACATGCATGATATTACAAATTTACCATTTATATTAATTAATTTCTAAGTATTTACTCACTCAAAGTGCGTAGGTAAGTAAACTTTTTTGTTATTGATGACATACTGGCTGGTTGTAAAAAAAAATCGATTATGTTTTATTTTTTCATAAAATTCAAATGACTGCGAATTTGTTTGAATTTAAGTGCGTTTTAATTGACACTTTTATTCTTGATTTTATAATTTTACCAACCATTTAAATAAAGTTAGCGACAAAATTGAATCTTTAGATATTCTTCACGTCATGGAGCGACGTCATTTGACGGCAGATGAAATGCAAAGAGCTGTAGGGATGTTGCAAGCGGGAAGTAATCAATCTCAGGTATCTCGACATTTTGGCATTCATAGAAGTGTTATTTGTCGTCTGAAAAAAGTTTATTTACCTACGCACTTTGAGTGAGTAAATACTTAATTAAAACTTAACCTACTTAACTTACTTAAATTAATTAATATTGATGGTAAATTTGTAATATCATGCATGTTGCTTAGACTTTTTTGATGTGTGTATTACGCACAACGTCAGCTTTCGGCTGGTTAATACGTAGGTGAAACAATAACCTTATCATAATAAGTTATTGGAGTTAAACTTACCATATCTAGCAGGAGAAACGTTGAAGCTCTCTCCGCTATTATTGAACTGCCAGAGAAATGTGACGTCAGCAGGGTCAGCGTGGACCGAGCAACGCACGCGCAGTGCTTCATCTATCGCTGCGCCAACAACTTGAGGAGTCATTTCAGCGCATACGGGAGCAACTGTTAGATTAGTCAGAAAAAAATAGTTAAATATGAATATAGCCAAAGTAATATCTATTTATTTATTTGAACACGAACATAGCAAACACCAATTCAAGCTTGAGTAATTAAATTATAATAATATAGCTATGTGTCGATATAGTTATTATAGGTGAAGACAAGTTGCGAAATTTCTATTAGAAAGAATTTATTGATGTGAGCGAGTGTTTAATATAATATGATCCATAAGATAACACAAGATATCAAAAGTATCTATCTTTTATTATGTATATATTAGCAAAGGAAAAGCTCACAACATATAAAACAAAATGATAAATATACACCGAAATATCAAGGCAGATACACAGCAATTTCACATCCGCAACTTCGCCTATCGTTAGCCTGCATGTTAACGTTCGTTCGACCCGCTAAATTACAGGCATAAAATAACAATAAATTTAAAACTCCAAACAGCGAGTTTTCCTGTCGTAAAACGATAAACATAAATCATACGAACAATTATTTTGGCAGTGGCCGAATTATTTCGTCTTTCCCTCTCACATCTCACAATTAAGTGCGAGTTGGCCGCGGAAGGAAGCTACACGATGCGCCAATATACGTTTGTGTAATAAATCAAGGAACGGACACAGTTGTTGATTTACGTAGGTGTAGCTCCGACGGGTCATGAAGGTTTACCTGGGTGCGCACTCACGTATACACGGCACATTCGCATTTCTCACGAGACTCGATAACCGCTCAAAATCTTAACCATTGGCTCCCGAAATTCATTTGTTTACAAAATATTTACACGAATCCATGCATATTTTTGTCACCAATTAGCAAGAACCCTTACCTAATCGATTGGAGTTAATCCAACACAAATTGAGGAATTATTTCGAAATCGAATTCTCGAGTCCTTCTAAATATTTTGGATATTTAACTTTATCAATTAGTGAAATTGGTTTGAATCTTTTGAAATGGAATTTGTTAATCGTTTTCAATAATTTGCCAACAAAATCATAATATTCAATTACTCATTTTGTAATTCGGATTGGTAAAATATCTAGCTAAGTAGATACCTACTTTGCCATTAAAAATAATGGGAGAGATTGTCCCTTCAGATTCTAGAGTGCTTCGCCTTAAAACTGAAAGTGTAATTAATAGGATTTCAAATGATAATGAGAACTAAAGTGGCAATTCTTTTCTGCGTAATAAATTCAATAAAGTTCTCGTAAATTGATGACAGCCTGCAAAGAGGCCTAATTCTCTCCATTTCATTCTATTTATTTTAGTTACGGAGCAATAAATTATTGAAAGTACACAAACAACAGTGGAAACCGCTTATTACACTAGCGAGTAAATGTGTCTTTAGGATTTTGTAGGGAATTTATGCCGACTAAAAGCAAGTTGTGAGGTTGTAGAACAACAGATCGGCACGGTTGGAAAATGGCAGTAATGTTAGGTAATAACTTTGATGATTTAGAACCGGTGGTGCCTCTAGGCCAATTACTATGCGGACGGTCGGCCGCGGAAGGAAGTCGGCACGTCGATCCCTACCGCAATCATTTGAATACTATTCGTAGACACGTCGGTATTTATAGGGCAGTAATTCATACCACTCTCCGGTGACACTTTATGAGATGCCTGCGTGTCCGGTGTATATTACGGTGTATTAGGGTTATGCAAATGAACTGTCTAGGTGTACGTGAATTTGATGTTCGCACTTCCCCTTTACCGTTGTTTGGGTTCATGCAAAATTAAAATGTATATACCTATATTATAAGCTCGGCTTAAAACTTAGGTATGGGAGCTGAATTAATTCAGTGGGTGCTTCTAATGCGAATATGTTTTAGTAATTTTGGTTTTGTTTTGGTAATCTGATTTTCATTTTAAACTGAGATAGGTATTTTGTGTATTTGGGTTAACTAATACGGTATGTATACAATTTGGTTACGCATTGTACAGACTTTCAAAATGGCTAAATTTTCTGTTTTAACGTATGTTATAACTGAAAGTAACTTTAAAATGTGGGGTTGATAGATGGATTTAAAAGTTAGTAGAACTCATGCATTCTACAGTCAAAATGTTATTAATTTACTTTACTTTTTGTGGTATAATTATATACCTAGTTAGTTTATAGTATCACTGATAAAATGCATATTATGAAACGCGTTTCTTGGCTCAACAGCCTTTTATTTTAAACTACTTAGTTCAACTCCCTCATATTATGTCACATACACTAAAACTCTGTTTGTCTTGATATTAGTTGGACAACAATAGTATAGTTAGTTTTATGTCACGTTACTAGCACGTCTCATACTATTAGTAGACACAATGCGTCAGCTTCTTTTCCTCATCACTTCCACTAAATGAGATGAAATATGTTATTGTAACTGAATCTGGTAATTATTGTAGTAGATGAGCTCACACATTGTGCTTCTTCACTGAATATCCTTCGAATTTTTCCTAAGTTACACAGTATACACTACACAGTATACACTACACAGTATACACTACACAGTATACACTACACAGTATACATTACACAGTATACAGTTACTAGGTGGTAGGACTTTTCTGCAAAGTTCGTCTAGGTAGGTACCACCGCTTAGCCAGTTATTCTGCCGCCAAGCAGTAGTGTGCAAGCACTACTGTGTTCCGGTTTGAAGGGCATTGTAGCTAGTGAAATTACTGGGCAAATGAGACTTTACGAACTGATCTCACAGTCTAGAAAACTTTTTTAGACTGTGTGATGTCTCAGGATGACGTGCGCAGTGCGCAGTGTCACGCGAAACTTTAGTTTGGTGTTCCGAGTGACACTGCAATCTGTTATGGGCGGCCGTGTCACTTAACACCAGGCGCACGACTAGCTCGTCACGTCATTCGCTTACATAAAAAAAAAAAAAAAAAAAAGTATGATTTTATACATTTGATAGTTGAGTCGAGACCACAACTGAAGAACAGAACACATAAATTGCTTTTAAGTCGAGCAACGATGTTTGCTATTATGCAAACATTGCTTTAGTATACCTAGATAGATAGTGGAATATATCAGCTCACAGCAAGAACTATCTTTGCAAGGTTAGCTCAAGCGCCTTATGAGTTTAATTCTTATCAATTTCGATGATTATTACTTTTAATTTATAATAAAGAAAATTAGATATAGTAAATGTATGTTAAATGATATTATGTGAAATGATGTTTATAGGTAACATTTTCAGGGTGGTAGGACTTTTCTGCAAAGTTCGTCTAGGTAGGTACCACCGCTTTGGCAGTTATTCTGCCGCCAAGAAGTAGTGTGCAAACACTACTGTGTTCCAGTTTGAAGGGCATTGGAGCTAGTGAATTGACTGGGCAAATGAGACTTAAGAACTGATCTCACAGTCTAGAAATCTTTTTTAGACTGTGTGATGTCTCAGGATGACGTGCGCAGTGCGCGGTGTCACGCGAAATTTCAATTTAGAGTTCTGAGTGACACTGTAATCTATTATGGGCGGTCATGACGCTTAACACCAGGCGAAGGACTAGCTCTTCACGTCACGCGTTTACATAAGAAAAAAAAAGAAAAAAATGATGATAAACGATTTTATGAGTTTTGACAGTGAACCATTCTTCACGATAAAAATTGACAATCCAAAAACCATCTGAGGTATCGAAACAGATTTATATCCATAAAAAGTGTGATTGAGGCAAACTACTGCACGTGGCTATAGATAGATACTGAGTTGCCTCAAAATCTGATATTGCAGATCATTCACCGCAAAGTATGGGTGATTCGGCATATAACGCAGTATTTTTAAAGGAGATGCATATTGCGTACTGACTTACCCAAAATATGCCTCAAGCAAGCTTGCGAAGCTGCTAAGTTATGTCAAAACGCGGAGAATACCAACTTACCACTTCACTCAGACATCATACTCTTGCAAAAGAGTCGGGTAGTACACAAGTGTTTTAATAACTTACACTGTACTCGTAAAGTGACGACCTCACTCGAGGTCTCTCCTCTGGCGTTAGCCGCCTTGCAGGAGTAGACGCCGGCTTCTTTCCTCGTAACTTTCTGTAGGACCAGGGACTTCGTGCTCACGATGATGCCCGAAGTCATGTTTTGTATCACCGGCCTGTCCTAAATTGAGGACATTATGTAGATATTTTATACTCAATTGCACACAAAATATTTTAACTATACTAATAAAGTGATTAAATTAAAAGTTATCTGCGCATTCTATACGGAAATACTATAAGAAGATTAGGAGTCATTAATTTTGAACACAAAATGTCGCAAGAAGACGATTAAAGCTTTCGCCATATCGTTTAATGAGAAGTGATCTAAATGACGTAAATTTATTAAAGAATGCAATGAACATTTAAAGTTTCTTTTTTATTTTAAAACTCTTAATTACTTTTAAAATATTTTTGAACTATTTAATTAACTTCAGATCATGAATCACTACAACTTATTAAAATTCTAAACGAAACGTTATTTAAAGCTTGACATTTTTTAATAAAACAGATGCTCTGAAATTAAATTCTCAAAACTATATAAAATTTTAGGCTCATCGTATTAAAAATCACGACCTCCGAAGTATTTAACAAATTAATCTACCGAAGATATTGCGATTTGGTGAATAGGCCAAGAGCGAACTATAAATTTTACAACGGGAATCCCTTAAGGGGTAAATTACAATATAAACTTCGGTTATTCGAAACTTACGTTATGGTACCAAGATATGCGATGTTCCCTAGGGTTGGCGCGTATATTGCATTCGAAGTACACGTCATCACCTTCTTTGATGTCGTGAGGGTTCAGAGTGCTGCCAAGAGTGAGCGACACTAGCGGACTGTCTGGAGGAAAATGTTGGTTTTATTAAAACATCAAGTCTGGTGTACACTGCGAACATAGCTTAACTAAGTACTAAGCTAAAAGACGCTTAGTTTGTGAAATTTTCATAAACAGACACCCAGCTACGAACAGTATTAAATTAGTTTTTTTTTGCTGGAAGTCAAGAACTATGTATTTTTTCAGATGAAAAGAAACTAAACTGAAGTTACTTTCATAAGTAGGAGAAAAAAATTCCGCTTTAGGCTATGATACAGTAAGAAAACTATGATAGCAATATACAAGAGCAGCGAAAACATTACAAGACCATCGACGTATGAGTATTATATCGACGAACGACAAACAAGCAGAGGATTTTCAATAAATAAATAAAATTAAACAAACACACTTGAGATATAAAGTAAATTTAGGAAACCGAATACTGAAACAAAATAACGTTTGTTTTGGATTACTCAATTTGTAATTAACTACTCGAATAACCTTTATATCACCGGAAAATTTACCATTAAAAATAACTCTGTACATTCATATACTATCCAATCAATACTAACATACAACGTTGAGCTCCAGTTGGTCGAAGATATAAGAAGAAAGGTGAGGGTTGGTCGCCAAGCACTTGACCGTAGATCCGCTGTCTTCAGGAGACGGGCTGAAGACCAAAGTGCTTACTGACCACGTCTCGTTTGCATTACCTGATACCTAGAACATACTTTACAATATATTTTCAGCTAGTAGGTATGTTATTTCATCATCATCAGCAGACGGAGGATGTCCAAGTGCTGATCCCCCATAAAACGCCGCTTTGCACGCTTCCCATCTCTTCTCGTGGGTGCCGTAAGAGCAGGCTAATGCAATATCTAGAAAATGGGCAGCAATCTTCTCAGTACACTAAAATCTTCTGCGATCACCAAGACGCCTGTCAAGCATGGTTATTATGGCAAACCCTGATGTTTTTGCGAGATCCAAAATCTCGACAGTAGCCTTGAAATCTTTATGGGTTAGATAGTTTTTAATTACATTTTTGTTTTATTGTTTATAGGTAAAGCATTTGACCACTGTCTCAACTGATGAAAAGTGATGACGCAGTCTACGATGGTGTATGCTCGTCTAGAAGATACTTGTTCACTCTCGACTTGAAGGCACCCAGATCATAGTTAGCTTGAAACAAGGACACCGGCAAGGTGTTCCACTCATTGGCTGTTCGCACTATAAAGTGCATAGAAAAACGCTTAGTGCGGGTTGATGGAAACCATATATGGGTGCCGTGTTTTTGTGCGCCTTGATGTCCGGTGAAAGAAGGGAGATGGAGGAATAAGATCGTGTAATTCCATTATACATATTCTTAAGTTTATCATTTTACCATCTACAGCTAATGTTATATATTTGATGTCTTGGGAGTTTTAATTTATAAGTTCGTCCAGGTTTGAGTTAATGATTTGATTTTTTCGTATCTCTTAATTTAATACAAAATAGTTTAAGTAATACGAGTTATTATATAGCGAGTTTGGACGAAGTATTGTTTTAAAAGTGACGATTTATAAATAGTAATCTTGTCTTAGTATATGTCGACTTATTAGTAACTGCTACAAAACATTTGTGGAACATTTTTACAGCTGTGTCATTTGCCCGATTTACCCCAGACTATTTTAAATGGAATATTTCCAATCTAGTCTGGTCGAGATGAAAACAAAATCCTTGAGTCATAAGAATAAAAAAAGAAAAACTTCGCAAGTAAACGGTAATGTAAAATAATATAATATCAGTAATATAATATTATTATTAGGTGCATTCATTTATAGATATATTAAGCGCACGCATTTTGTCATTGGTATGTTATTTTATGATATTTTGTCACCCAAAAATTACAATTACTTGCTGTGTCGTGTCTGCTTGCTTACTAGGTAATTCAACGTCGGTCTGGGACCCATAAAATTACCGGGAAAATGTTTCAAAAAGTGGCCCACATTAATTCCTAGTTGTGATATTTTTTGGCTAATTTAGAACAGTCAAGTGATGGGATGAGTTGTCAAGAACGTAAGTTAAAAATACCCATAAATGCGCGAGCGCAGCGAGCACGAAAACTTTTTTGAGGTTATTTTGAGGAACTTTTTAAAACACTGAATTTGTTTATTACCAGATTTTTCTGTTAGTTGTACAATACAACATCTGGTAACTTTTCTGTTAGTTATAGGCAAGTAATTAGATAATAATTAGCTCAGTAATCACGGCTCGGCTTTCCATTAAAAATAAAATGTTGAGAATATAGGAGCCGATGTTTGACTCTGGTTTTGGACCGGCCCAAGGAGGGACCGGCCCACCGGGAAAAGTCCCGGTATTCTCTGAGGCCAGACCGACCCTGCTAGGTACGCTTGCGTTTAAAATGAGGCATACGCTATCGTTACAAAAAATTAATAAAAACAGTTCTTATTGCACAAATCCTCTAATATACTTCATTTCAAAACGTACTAAAACAGCGAATTGGTCGTCGCACCGCTGCATCCATTGACGGTCTTTTGATTTAGTGTATGACTAATTGCTTAGCTATTGTACAAATCGAATGCCTGGCTGGTATTGGAAAAAATAAAGAATGAAACTACATTGTGGGAATGTTCAGCTAGAGTTGCGAAATGAGTGGAATATGAAGCTGAGTGTAAGAAACAGTTTGCAAAATTGAGCAGATACAAAGTAATGGTGTTCGGAATGACTCCTTCAGAGCGGGGAATTTTTATTGACATCACTGATCATATTACTATAATATGTTGAAGGAGCCGCTAGTTTTACTCCTATTGAACCTATTTACCTGCGAGAAGTTGTAACTAAAGTTTCCTGTGGTGATCTTAATAGCATATGCTGTCTGTCTGCAAAATTCATCCAAACCAGTTTTGATGTAAAAGCCACATAAATAAACAAATAACAAATAAAAATTAATTAAATCAAATAACTCCCAACGATCACATACATAGCTCCTGGACCCTAACTACGATTATATGTATCTAGGGACCCAGGAACTACGAGGACCACGGTCCCACAACACCCAGATACAGAACAAGTATTTGCGCTTTTTTTTCATTTGCTAAATACTTGTCCTGTCACGGGAATCGAGCCCGCCGTTTCCAGGTTACGAGCCGACCTGCTCAACCACCACACCACAGAGGCTCTCAAGATAAACAGAATGGGTTAACTAATATAAATAAAACAAAAGAACAAGCTTTCACAGGCGGCTATCATTATGTCCTTATGTTGTATTACCGTTTATACAAAGTAATATAACTGCCAAGTAGCAGCCTAATACCTAATTACTGTCTGACTCCATCACCGCTAAAGCTGCGAATGCGTCAATCGATTTGAGAGCTCTACTGCGCGTGTTTCGGTTTTCAATGAAAGTTAATTGAGGATTTACCTGCGGTGGACGTCTATTAAACGTAAATTGAAGAAAGTTTAATAATGCTAAGAGATAATTAACGCTGAATGTAGTCTAATTGAAAGGGGTCTTTTATGTCTTACGTCACGCCTCATGCTCATGCTTTTCTGTGGATCATATTAATTGTGTTTCTAGACAACGCTCTGCCAAACCTTGCGATGTCATCTGGAATTTTCCCACTTTCACATGGAAATTGTTTTTCCGGAGCATACATCTTTCTACAGAGCTACAATATGGAACAATTTAACAGAAGGATTAAAAGAGTCCTAATACATGGTAACCAACGCATTAGTGACACCTAAGTTTTTTTATTCCATGGTCAGATATTGAAAATATTTTGTGTACAAGTATTTATTTATGTCAGGAGTCTAAAAATGATACTCGTTTCTCTGGGCAGTATTTGGACCAAAACCCATACTAAGACTGTCAATGTTCTTTCGAAAAGTTTCAATTGGAGTCCAAGAGCTTATCTATAGTTTTTGTCATATATAACTAAAGAGGCCCGCATTTGATCGCAATCTTATCTGATGGCAAGTGACGACGCGGTCTACGATGGTATGCTTGCCTAGAAGATACCTCTTCATACATACAAGCAAAATGACTGCTCCCACAGTTATTTTCATGTATTTACTAACCATTCTCTTATCGAAGAGTACGTCGTTCTTGTACCATGTGATGAGCGCTGGTGGTCTGCTTCCCTCAGCCATACACCTCAGCGTTGTCGACTGCCCCGCTATGAGCTGTTGTGGCCGATTCACGAGTGATACGGAAAGTGGGGCCACTGTTGGAGTGAAATAATAAAATTTTGTATTAGGTGGTATTTATTGCTTCTATGAATATATAAAACGCAGTCACGGTCAAAAAAGGAAATTGCATGCAAAGAGAACAAGACTATATATGTAGAAAAAGACCATGAAGTCACAGTTTACAGCTACAATTTTCTTTTTAATTGAACAAAAGCGTAACGTGTCGCCTTTTGCTCGAATAAATATTTTTTTTAACCTGTTTATGAACTAAAAATCGCCGAAGTAAACTAACCGAACTATTTTCCTTTCCCACACAATTTTTATAACACTGGTAGACTTTTATTAAGTTTATAATTAAACTATAGATTTTACTATTATGTAGCTATATGTATGGACGAACTGAGATGTCTTTTACACTCAGTCTAAAATATAGCTACGCTTTTTCGTAAATTCTTCACATTTCATAAACAGCTATTTGGGTAAAGTTACTTATATCTAATAATTTATAATGTACATGTTTCCAAGTTTAAACAAGTTTTTGAGCCGCATAGAAAGTAAAAACATATATAACAGGAACCAAAAAGGCAAGCTTTCTAAGAAAATCTTATCCAAATTCAATATTTCAGACATTATAATAACTATTATGTACTTATTTGCTTACTTTATTACTTAATTGCTTAAATATTAACGTTGCGTAGGTACTGAACGTGCAATAAAAGGTATACCTACAAAACTAGAATAAAAAAGAAGGTACTTTTCTTTTCTTTTCTAGTTCTGAATTTTCTTGCTCAGCTGTATTATTTTTGTCACCGACACAGTAACATACTATACAATACCCCTTACCTTAGAGTATAGACTAAAGCATAGAGAGAACTTCGTTATGTGTCAAGCGTACCTACCACTTTTTTGGACACTTTATATGAAGTGGACACTTTGATGTGAGTGAGTCTGACAGATTCGTATAGAAAAAACAGTTGTCTCAAGTCGAAAAAAGTGGTACGGTGACTTTTTGTAAGCGTAGCTAATCACTAATATTATGTTTGTTTCTTTCCTTCGCCACTGACGTAGCGATACGTGTGAGCAGTACAAATATAATATCGTTTTGATGATCTTTCTTTGCTTTAGTCTATACTCTAAGCGTGGTACAATGTAAGAGTGAGAAAGGTATAGCTGGGTAGATAATCATAGCAATTTATAGCTCCTTTATGCGACTTCTTAGAAAAATTACTTTTTAAGCGCCTCGTTAGTTAAGACTGTGTTGAAAATTGTGAAAAATTCGCAATTTAGAACTAAAAGACAACCCATTCTCTTGAAAAATGTGATTTGATTTAAATGCTTTATTATAGTAGGTGCGTTTTTTTTTAAGTAGCCACTTAATTGGGTTAAGCTATCTTTGAAGTCTGAAATTCAAATTATAGTCTGGCGTAAAAAAGGTTAGTAAAATCTTTTTAAGTGGGAATGCCATCCATTCTAGTTGGAGTATATTCCAGTTTAAATTTACATAGCGTTTTATTTTTTGTTTTCATTTACGCTTTACCAACGTATTATTAGATTATAACAGAGGCTAGTTGAAATTATAATTACGCTCACCTTGTTAAAGAGTTATTTTTTCGTTGGTTTCAAATTATTTTTAACCCTCCATTATATTTTTAATGACCTGCCAAAAAGGCTATCATGTTGAATTTTAATTATCTTTTTGGTTGATTTAAAAACAATATACACTTAAAAATGTAATATTACAATCTGTTGTCTGTTATCTGAATGTGTCTGTGTTTAGTATAAGCTTCAGTTTGACCCGTGCCTCGGAGAGCACGTTAAGCCGTCGGTCCCGGTTGTCATAAGAATATCTATGGCAATGGTTACGGGTAGTCAGAAGCCTGATAGAATGATAGAATATGATGCCTGGTCTAACCATCCTTTTTACCGGTTCCTATAGGTTGCGAGGTCAGATGGCAGTCGCTCGGTTAATTCTGGTAGCTTGCTACTACAGGTTAGATTGGGAAGCCGACCCCCCAATAACAAATGGAAAAAGGCAAAGAAAATGATGATGATGATGATGATGATGATAAGCTTGAATTTGGAATTTCGAAACCGAAAACCACTCATGATGCGACCAACTGGCACGGTCAATAATTATAGCTATATAGTCCAAACAGTCTGTGTAGTTAGTATAATTGTAGTAGGAGGTTTAGAAAATATAGGCTCAAAATTTATAAGTGAACAAACTGTTTATAAACAGACAGATCATTTATACAGGTTGCTTTTTGTATCGCAAATTGATAGTACTATATAAATTTTCATTATTCAAGAACATGTATCCACCATCCTACACTTTTCCATGTGAGAGAAAGTTTAGTGTCCCAGTATTAGTGGGAAATTTGTAAGCTAACGACGACACGATGACGATTGACTCTGGCAAGACATTGTGAAAGGTTCTTGTATCGTTTTATTAAATAACTAGTTGACCCGCCCCGCCTTCGCACGGGCTAATTAGTTTTACGCCTTAACCCTGTTTATAGGTAAGAGGGAAGCGAAAGGGAAAAGACGGGTCTTTGTACCTTTCTCTTCCATCTTTCCTTCGACAGAACGAGTATAAAAAAAAAAAAAAAATTCTTGCATAAAATTACATACATGTTTTTTTGTGCAACCCGCACTTGGCCGTTTCAGAAAACAAAAAGTCTCCTTAATGTTATTCTGAAAAATTAAGTACAACCATACCAAATTTCAGCAAAATCCATTCAGTTATAACAGCGTGATGCGTGTTCAAAGGGACAGACAGACAGACAAACAATACAAAAATAAAATGTTTCCACTTCTAGGTCGATAAAAAAATATTCAATGTAGTAATTTAGCCCAGTTACAGTTTTATTATATGGATATAGAAGTTTCAATAGTGGACAAGAAAATAAACAACTTACAGTTCAGTTCAAGTCTGATAGTCTTCTCTAAAGGCGGCACCAACTTTGTGTTAGAAGCTTTACATTTAAACGTCGAATTTAGGTCTTTTCTTTTTACATGTGGCACCATCATTCTATTTTCTGTTATATGGTCATCGGTCTTCCCTCGGACGTATGGAAGTAATACTGTATCGTCCACCCACCAGTTCACTTCTGGGTCTGGTTTACCTGATAAAAAAAATATTATTTGTAGGCTATAACTTACGACCACACCCGATAGTTTCTTAATCATCACACCCACAGCCGGAAGACGTCCACTGCTGAATACAGGCCTCCCTCATAAAACACCATTTCGGACGCTTATCATGGGGAGGGTTTGACATAATCACCCCACTTGGCAGGCGACTTGGTGATCGCAGAAGATTTTAATGTACCGAGGAGAATGCTGCTGCCCATTCTCTGGATATTCCCTTAGCCGGCTCATATGGCACCCACGGAAAGAGATGGGGTGGTCAAATTTTCACGCGACCGGTGTCATAATATTTCAATGCAATAGAAACAATGTTTAAACGCACTGATTGCTCAGAGATTTGCATTAATTTTCAAAATAAAAACTGTATGACCTACAGTTTGTTGGGAGTTCAATTACGCTCATAACAGTTATTTTAGTGATATTCAAAATTGTTGGCAAGTTGTTTGCTTTATACATATAATAGTTTGAATGAATGTGCCACGTTGATTGTCAAAGGGCAGAGCAAAGCATAGTTTAGCATCAGTTAACACCTTGAGACAACTTGGGTCATCATTAACATCCCGAAGACGTCCACTGCTGAACATAGGCCTCCCCCAAAGCACGCCACCTTGAGCGGCTGCTCGCCTCCTGCATCCATCGGCTCCCCGCGGCTTTCACCAGGTCGTCGGTCCACCGAGTGTCCACAACTTGGGTAATCTTTTTATATTCAAAGAGTCTTTTTTATATACTGCTGAGCTCATAAGACGTTGAAAACTGGTATAATACGAGAGAGCATCTAGGACGTGTTAAGTAATCAAACTTGCTGCGGGTTTGCAAAGTTTTGCAGTTTCTCACATTAAACGATTCAAAAAGAACATATGGGTGCTGCATTCATTTTTCAGTACGTTACGGCTATTCGTAAGAGAATTTCGACTTAAATAAGGTGGTATTTAAAATATTAAGCAGACTGAAACAATTAAATATATTATTGCATAGCTATGAAACCATTTCTTTTGGCTTATAATTATTATTTAGCAAAGATCACACACGGTACTGTTTATAAACCAGTTACAATGTATATGTCACGTAGCTAGTAGAACTTACGACCGTCGAAAAAGAAAGGTTTTCGTCTGATAAATTAGAGTGCTAACGCTACGACTCGTAGCTATGCTATTACGAAGAATCAAGTTACCAACTTCTATAGTTTACTACCCCAACTACGCACTTAATGCACTATTAACATAACGATGGATGAAAGAGTCACAGCCTAAACCTCCTGTTCACCCCACAATGTCACCACAATTGGTGGCCCAGAGATAATCCCCACTGGCCCGCCGCCAGCCGCCATACTGCGGACTTTTCAATGGAACCATTCAGATGGAATATCTCTTCCAATGTTTCCATAAAAGAAATCAGGCGATGGAAAAATTCCACTCGACTGTTAAAGTTTTTAATGTTGAAACTAAATATTTTATAGTCAGTATAGAAAGTATTTTAAATGAATCAACGTTGCAAATTTAAAGCAAAATGTTAATATGGAGTTTGAGTATAAAATAGGACAGTGACTGAAAAGAATATTGCACCACTCAGTGACGGTGCGGTATAATACAATCACATACAACTTTTTTTGTATGTTGTGATCCTGCTTAGGTTATATACCACCAATATACAACAGTACCAACTTAAGTTTTTTATTATAAATAAATAATTGAATAACAGTGGTCATAATTAATTTCTATAATCTTAATAAAATAAATCAAGTACTTAATGGTTTAACAAGATTTCATTAAACGTATACCGCACGTACGCAAACACAGTTAACACACCACATATTATAATAATTACATTAAAATTATAATCAAGTCAAATTATCCATCAATGTAAATTCAAAGATAAATGCCATCATTAAACGTTACGTATTACGTACTCTTTTGTCTTACTTACTCTTTTTCGATTTTAAATTATTATAGTTATTAATTGACTCACCTCCCCGTACTTCACAGACCATGACCAGAGCAGCATTTTCTTCTAAAGGTCCCACCACACCCAGAACGTCAGCTCCAGAGTAGTCGTAAATAAGCATTTGATGGGGAGGCACTGAAACAAGGAATATTCAGCAAAATAACTTCACATTTTACGCTCCTTTTATAAACGACTTGGCAAACCATCCATTTTATATGCCTATTATTTTTCACCTTATGGCTGCTTTAAAAATTTTAAGATAGCTGCCTGAGCTGTAAATAAAAGCACTTTACAACATTGACGTATATCTAGCGTATAGCCACATAATATTGCATATAAAACGAGTATAGAGAAAAAGTATTAACGAAAAACATAAATTTTTGATAAATAAAACCGTCTGAAGCTCTTCCAATTAACTTAACGCGAATAAAGATTATGGATATGAACGCTAGCAGACGCCCCAACGGTAAGATATTACATTATGGGTATCATTTGATTATTATTTGACAGCATTAATACGCACCCCCGAACTCAATGATAATTGGATATTTTATGGTGTTATGAATACGGCTGATTGCGTAAGTAAGTGGGTCCTTTGTGCGAACAGTCCCTTTGGTAACAAAAGACACCTTGCAAATTACCTCCCGGCGAGAACAGACTAATGGATTTCAATGGAGCTGCATATATGCGATGTAGGCTTACTTTTAACTGCTTTGTTCTGCGGAAAAGAAATTTACTTTTCTCATCTCCTTTGACTGCGTCTTTCGTCGCGTTGAATGGGGTAATTTCTTTGAAAAGCTCTACCGTAGTTTTCTGCCCTTTTTCTTTATATTTACAACCTTAGAGCGAGTGTACTTATGTGGTGACAAAGTAAACAGGTTAGCACAATTCATTAAGTACCTCATTACGCCACATGTACAGAATGGATTCTTTATCCCTACTTCCCCATCATAGTCCTTACGTATTATACAATAATTAAATGTAAAACTTTAATTGTTTGTATGGTTAATTGTTTGTTTGCTTGGCTTTCACGCTAAAACGGTTAAACCGATCATTACCGGTATCAATTTAAAGTACTTTTAATCCTGAAGAATAAAAATCCCGCTGGAGAACGTGTAAGTTTAGTGAAACCACTTGATGCAAAAACAAAAGACAGTGAGTAAATAAAGTCAACTCGTCATCATATAATGTACAGCTTCAAAAATGAATGTCAATCCATTCGAAATGCCGTCGAACAACATAATTACGTCGTCAAATGGAGCGTGGACGTGATAATTGATTAGCGACAATTTATATGAAGATTTTATTTCTTAATTACTTTTTGGGTTCGGCCCCGTCCACGTGGACTTAAATGATATACCAAATATAATAGGCGGAAATTGACACACTTGCACACACAACACTTGTAGTGCGACCTCTTGTTAGATATTTCAGTTCGACCTCTTATAAGGCTGTATTTTCACTTGCAAGAAAATTTCTGCAATAAGTGTCAGACCGTCTATCAGACTGTAGCTTGCAAATGTAAACTATAGTGTAAACTATAATAATTATGAACCTACACTTTAAACTTACAGTCTAATAGACGGTCGGGCACTTATTGCAGAAGTTTTTTTGCAGGAAAACCCGGCCTAAGGTTGGGTTTCCACTTGCAAGAAAACTTCTGCAAGACGTGTCCGACTGTCTATCAGACTGCTGTAGCTTGAAAGTGTATGCTGTTATGGTTCCCTAGTTTGCACTTGTAAGCTAGGGTCTGATAGACGGTCGGACACTTCTTGCAGAAGTTTTCTTGCATGTGGAAACCCGGCCTAACACATACAAATCGCGAGTGAACTTTGTATCTTCTAGGCATACGCATTACATCGTAGACCGCATCGTCACTTACCATCAGGTGAGATAGTGATCAAGCGCAAGCCTATCAATCAATAAAAAAACCTATTCAGTGTGAAACATACAGCACTCTGATGTCAACAGAGCAATGAGATATACTATGAACTGAGACTTCAATTATAATAAATCTTATAACAGACGAAAAACATAAAAACGATATTTGGGTTCATCTTTCCTTAATAATCACAGTTCTAGTTGATCCAAGTTAGTTTTACAATAATAACTTCAATGTGCAGCTCCGTACGCTTTGGGAATAATCTTAGGAAATAACATGCAAATTCATCCCACGAAAAAAGAAAAAGAAAAAAAAGAGAACCTACAATTTGTTAAAACTGATTACTCACTCTTCTCACTTACCATCACGTGAGACAGTAGTCAAATGCTATGCCTATAAATTATCTACCCAAATTATTTAAAAAAAATGTAACTATGAGATTTACATATGATTTCTATAGCAATATTGCGCCTGCTTAGCGTAATTGTAATCCCGTTCGTGATTGAAAAAATTCCTCTAAATACAAAATGAATCCGTTAAAATAGTATTTGTAGGTAATAACGTATTTGGTTAGCATTAATATTCATTATCACCAGCTAGTCAGATTAATGGTAAAAAAACGATAAATATTTGTAATGCGAACTGACAACGTTCAGACAACTTGATCTACTCAAATCTAATTTCCTTTTAAATTTAACCTGTCTCCTGCAGATTTTATCTGTGTCATCGCGTCGCCGGGTCGCGTTTTTTATCTGCAGGCAGCTGAGCATCGAGTTCGCGGCAATCCAGGGTCGACAGTTCATAATTAAAACGTCTGCGAGATGTCATCGCTCGGCGCGGCGGCGCTATGTTCCCGCAATTCATCGTAATGACTAAATTGATTACCTTAGTGTCTTCGTCGCCTCATAAGATTCCCAGTTAAACTTGCCTGTTTTATCGTTATGGAAACTCGAAATCTGATACTGTATAATAGATTTTTTTTATGTAAACGAATGACGTGGCGAGCTAGGCGCTCGCTCGGTGTTAAGCGCCATGGCCGCCCACTCGGAAATCTAAAACTATAGTTTCGCGTGACACTGCGTACTGCGCACGTCATCCTGAGACATCACACAGTCTAAAAAGGATTTCTAGACTGTGAGATCAGTTCTTAAGTCTCATTTGCCCAGTAATTTCACTAGCTACAATGCCCTTCAAACCGGAACACAGTAGTGCTTGCACACTACTGCTTGGCGGCAGAATAACTGGCAAAGCGGTGGTACCTACCCAGACGAACTTTGCAGAAAAGTCCAACCACCTAGTAACAGATGGTGAAAACTGGTAGTTCTACGAACAGTAGACCTCGCGAGCAGAAACGACTAGTTAATATCGACTTGTTATCTTGATAACCCATTGTCCGATTTTGCTCTTATTTGAAATTCTTGTTCAGAATTGAGTACTGATTGGTTACCGAGACTGTTACCGAGATCCACAGGAGAGTTCTCCTGTGTTTTAGTTAAAAGTAACTGATATAGCTTCCAAATTAGTTTAAATGGCAACTGGCACCTAAACCGACAACTGATGGGGAGGAAGGTGTAGGCTGGCCCCTATTGGGTGGACCAATGATCTGTTTAAACCGCAGGGAGCTGGGTCCTCATTCTGTATGAAAACACAGATTCTACACGATACGAAACCACGTCGTTATCGTGTCTTGTCTAAATAATGTCACAGAAATACGTACACCTTACATTATATTATTTTTATTTAAAATAAATATTAGCAAAAAAAATATTTAAATTATTTTATTTTTATTTTTTTGTTAATATTGGTGGGTTTTTTTAAGTAGTGGTAACTTTTAACGTGTTGATGTTTCGGAACGCGTCTCAGTGGAACATTATGATTTTTGGCAGTTCAAGTCGCCCCATTTCCAAATTCATTTCGCGTGGTTTTGTTTTCATTTTATAGAAAATAGATTTTTGCAGATTTCTTAGGCTGGGTTTCCACCTGCAAGAAAACTTCTGCAAGAAGCGCCCGACCGTCTATTAGACTGTAGCTTATAAATGTACCTAAACTAGTGTAAATTACAATTACAATAGTTTACACGTTCAAGCTACAGTCTGATAGACGGTCGGACACTTCTTGCAGGAGGAAATCCCGCCTTATGTAAGACAAGGAATTCGCGTGGTTTCTAAGTAAGGAATCGTAAAGTGGTTATACAGAATCAGGGTTTTATAGTATATAAGAAGGTATTGTTGCAGTAGGTTGCATTCTATGGGGGAGGTCTATCATGTTTAGCAGTGGACGTCTTCCAGCAGATGAATCATACGTGGTAAAACTTTACATACTGGTAAAGCATGCCGTGAATAAATTATGGATATTTATAGATAAAAGTATCATAACTTATGACTAAACCATATAAACCAAAAATAAATGTAAAAAAGCTTAAACGGTAACGCTCGAGGCTTTTAGGCATAAAACTCCCAGAAGGCACCAAATAAGTTCGAACCTTGTTCAAGTGATTTCGACTTTTTCCCCCGTGAGTTTTTCTCACCCGTATATAAATAAACCCTTGTAAAGGAAAACGATTGTTTGTGCATTATTTATATACCTTTGTTACAAATTCTACGACCCACTTTATTATAATAACTGACCTATAAAGAAATAAATAAATAAATATTTTACATAGCAGAATATATTAGCAAAAATTTGAATCACGAACGGGCTTTGAACGCTCATCCATCCACAACCACATATTGATTACGCTAAAAAGGGAGATTTTGCTATTAAACATAAATCTTCAAAGTGGCGCTCTTTGGGGAGGCCCATGTTCAGCAGTGGACGTCTTCAGGCTGTTATGATGATGATGATAAATCTTTAGCACCATCTAGCCCTAAACTAAGCAAAGCTTGTATTATGAGATTCAGTTATCTGATAAAATACATAGATACACTATTTGTAAATCATACCTGCTTATCACAACACCCAAAACACCTAGAGACACAGCAAAACGTCGACGTTCATCGCACAAAATATTTTTCCCGAGTGGGAATCAAACCCACAACTCACAAAACAGAAGACAGGGCCTACCAACTGAACTATGACGCCAGTTAACTAACAACATAGGTAGTTACTATTAGCTCTTTGATAATGTAACACTACAGTTATGATTATCATAATCATAATCATATATTTCATAAAATCTATTACAAGTCAGAATTTTACAAAAAGTACATATATATACATAATTATTTGTAAAAAACATAATATAACTTACATGCATCTAAAAACTAAACTATACCCAAAAACTTAAAATATCTATTTAAAACTTAACTAGGCGTAAAAACTAAACAATAAAATACAAAATACAATTACAAAAACTAAATTAAATCTAAACTAAGTATTTATCTAAAACTAAAACTAAACTTATAAATAAAAAATGCATTATTTGTGATGTGGTGTTTCAATAAAGAGTTTATCTATCTATCTATCTATCTATATATACTTATTAAACTTAGGTAGATATGTACTTGTACGACCTAGATACCTCACTGGGTAGTGCCATCAGCTTACTTGCACTTCGTGGGTTGTGGGTTATTTGCATTAATAATATTGACTTTTCAGTAAAGGAAAAATCGTGATGTAACCATCAATCTAGAAGATAGAGCTAGTCGCCAGTGCATTTAGCATCACTAGAGAGCTAATTCACAATCTAGGCGTAGCACAATCTTCAGAAATACCTATATATAGTCAAATGACATAGAAAAGTGAAACAAACGTTGCGCTTTTGTGCTACTCACCTATGACAGTTAATCGTATTTGAAAATTCCTCGTAGGAGAGTTCTTGAAGTCCACCCTACACCTGTAGACGCCTTCGTCATCCAGCTGCACGGAATTAAGGGTCAGAGCTGCTGGTCGTGTGATGGTAGCGAAGTAAGCTCGAGGACCGAATGCACTGGGGTCTGACCACTGTAGAGCGCTATTGAATGAGCGGCCGCGGACGTCGAAACTGAGAAAAAAAAGACATAAATCAAAAATGTAGATTCACAACAATAGCCAGGAGAGGTCCACTGCTGAACACAGGACTCGCCCATAAAACACTACTTTGGACGCTTATCGTAGGGGGGATTGCCATAATCACCACGCTTGGTAGGCAGCTTGGTGATTGCAGAAGATTTTAATGTACCCATGAGAATGCTGCTACCCGTTCTCTAGATATTCTCTTAGCCGGTTCTTATGGCACCCATGGTGGGGGGAGGTGGGGTGGCTCTATACAGCACCGGGAACACTCGTCTCGATTATAATCTAGTCCTTGTATAATAACTTCTTTTCTTACTTCTAGTATAAAAAGTGGTAAGTCCTGATGATGCCAAAATTTTCAAGTTACACTGATTTGTATTCCCCTCTATAGGACAGCGCGGCCAGTAAACTATATGCTCATGCCAACGGATATCTCAGAAAATTGAGAGTTGTCCTGGGAAACTAGGTAATCAGCGGACGAAAATGTAGGCATCCTATAATTTTATAATGAAGATACCTATAATTATACTTAATTAAGTAATTTTTAGTAACCACTTCAGTTTTAATACTTTCATATACTCTGATGTCTCTTAAAAGATACCTGCGGGCAAAATAACGACAAACGAAACGAGGTGTAAAACTTTAACTGTTCGAAGAATCATAATTATTTCACAGCGCCTTCAATGAGAACTTTTACCTGTAAAATAGATATAAAGTCAACAGAAAAATTTCAGGAACTTTATTAAATAGGTAAATTGACAGCGCAGAAAGTCAGAGCTTTATTTTTTGTAAAAAACTGTCAAATTCTGGAATAAAAGAACGAGCCAGTGAAGTTTTTCAATTTCCGGCGACGGCTACATTTCTCAATCGAGCTACCTTCTTTCTAAATTATACAGCAAGAAGCCTTAGGAGAGATGATTTGATTGTACACCCTGCTGTTCTCAGGTAAATTTAACAATTTAAGCACGCTTTTTATGACGGCATTATCTCCGCAAAGAGTTCCTTCAGCCCCTTTATTGCCTTCGAGATACTTATAATTGCAATTTCGCGTAATCGTTTGCCTTAGTAAACAGTTGCTAGGAGTCAAGGTGAGGATTTCGTACAGAAATTAAAATTACGAAATTGTAACAAGGGCTAATATTTATCATACAATTGTAATATTTCATTTTGATTTAAGTAATTAATTTAAGAGAATAACGACAGTAAATATTATGATTAATACAATAAGGCAAAATATTAATTTATTAATGAAATAATTATAATTTAAAGTCACATACCTATTCTAAAACGTTACATTACACACTTTAGGTCACTTCAATAACCCACCCCTTATTGTTCCCGGTGCAAAGGTGCCCATAACGCTTGCTGCATTGTCGAGTTGGCAATGGCCAACCCATGGCCAACCTTTGCACCAGGAACGCACCGGAGTGGGAGTCACCCGACCTTTCAGCCATCCTACGCCCTAATACAACAATGAATTTTATGTAATATTTTTTTCATATTAACTTTGATTGTTTATAAAATAACAAAGAAGTACAAGTAAATACCAAAGTAACTTTATAGAAACGTTTTGATGGTCAAATTGGCAATTCGAGGGCGAAGAAACAAATTCTACAAGTTTACAATTTAGTAGAAGTGCCTAGTGGTATTCTAGTTGGTACAACTACTTGGTTTTTTAACTGCCTTTAAAGTAATCATCGAAAATCTATTCTGACATTATTGAAGTAAGGGATATATTTAGTGGGTTATAATTTAGTTTGGAGACTCGCGTTACACATAAATTGCAAATTAGAGCTCTCAAATCTCTGTGTGTTTATGCCTTAACGAATATCAGGAGAATGATGATTACTAAATAAATAGGTAAATTACCTATAATGCGCTCTGTCATTATCGAAGAAGATGAAATGAAAGGTATTTTTCATATAATGGCTAAGTATAGACGTTAAAGCTATGCATCAAATATTGACGACGAAAACCTTGCAACTACGCATAATTTTGTAAAAGCACCCTTAACATACGCTTTACTTGAACTATCCAAATAACCCAGCTTCGACGGACGCCCACAAAATCTCGTGTGATTTCCTTAACGAGCTCGCGACGTCTTGAGTGTTTCCTTGTGTAGGTGTGTTCTAAAGCTAATTGGATCAGTTGTACTCGGCTTCCGTTCATCCGTTTAAGGTACGGCGTGGTTCATTAGACCCGACTTTACCCTGTTAATTAAATACGCATTCACAAAGTTTTTTAAGTCGAGTTGTGAGTTTGCTGAAGCTGACAGTGGAGTTTTGATTTGCGCTTTTTTTAATTATCACCTGTATTTTGCGAGGTTTGTTTGCTCTGGTTTATGATTTATAACACAGTGTGAATTAACTTAATGAACAGCGGAACGAGGAGATCCGCAGGAGAACTAAAGTGACCAATATAGCTCTTAGAGTTAGCAAGTTGAAATGGCAATGGGCAGGCCACATCGATCGAAGAACTGACAACCGATGGGGAAGAAAAGTTCTCGAGTGGCGACTACAAACCGGAAGACAAAGCGTAGGCCGGCTCCCCACTCGGTGGACCGACAATCTGGTGAAAGCCGTGGGGAGCCGATGGATGCAGGAGGCGAGCGGCCGCTCAAGGTGGCGCGCTTTAGGGGAGGTCTATGTTCAGCAGTGGACGTCTTCAGGCTGTTGATGATGTGAATTAACTTTGCACCTACACGCTGAAATTAACGATCTTCGTGGCAAACTTTAACGGAGTCATACTGTAGTATAGCAATTGGTTTTTTAAATACGGTATCTCATAATAAAATGTAGGCAGTATATCTTTCGATGAATGGTTGTGCCACTGATTGTCATAGCTGGCATAAAACCATTACCACACTTACAAAAGGTATTCCAAAAAGCACTGATTTTATATCAAAATAATAAAGATTAGGATACTTCTTAAAAACGCTGGTTCATTAGCTGCTCTTGTAGTATTTCTACATACAAGGTCTTCATCATCATCATCATCAATAGCCTGAAGACGTCCACTACTGAACATAGGCCTCCCCCAGAGAGCGCCACCTTAAGCGGCTGCTCGCCTCCTGTATCCATCGGCTCCTCGCGGCTTTGACCAGATCGTCGCAGAATTACAAGGTCTTGCTTGTGACAAAATGACATCACAAATATGAGCATGGCTGGGCAAGAATCTCAAATTTAGTTCCATAAACGAGTAGATACTAATATTTATCCTTGAATTCAAATTAAAAGAAGGTTAAAGGCTACTAAAATTACAATTACACTTTTAATTTTACTTTTTTTATATTTACTACATAATTTTAAGTTTATTAGTATAGTAAGCAAACACTAACTTCATTGAAATGGTAGTACCAACTCTATGTTTACAAAATATATAATTTGTCCGTAGTATAATTTTGTAACATGCCACCGGGCACCATATAACATTATTATAACATATTGTTGTCTTCAAACACAAAGGAAAACTAGGAGACTATTTACTTACGCTAATAGCAGTGGGTCCTTATCTAGCTTTTTACGTGCAATATATTGTTCAGAAAAAAATATTATTGCCATATTACAAGGCAGGAGTAGTAAGAATACATATTATATACCTACCTAGTTATAAAAGTTTTCTTTATATCTCATTAGGACCAAATAACTTTTAAAATAGATTTTGGCTGTTTTCTGTGGCAATAGGTTAGTTTTGGCTGGAACAAGAATGGATAAATTCTCTAAGAGTTCGGCTACGGACAGACACTATGCTTGAATCAGGCAAACACCAAACATTTCTCCTCTAACACATAACTCTCCAGTTTTATGAATTACCTGTATATAGGTTTCCCACCGCTTTTCCTAAACCACAGCACCATGTAGACTCGGTCCTCAGTGACATCAGGTGTGACGTCACACGGCAACGAGACTTTTTTTCCCAACACCGCGTCTACATCCACAGTTGACACTGTAACAAGAGAAAAATAGTGTTCTTATTGCAAATTATTACTGTAACAAAACAAAACTATAGCGCAAACACTTCATGGAGAAAAATTTAGTTTAGGAACATTTTATGGCAATTTATATAACACGATTAGGGTACACTGACAACTTACTGGCAAAGAAGGAATTATAGTCAATTGTTTTTTTCTCTAATCTGTGAAAGGAGCAATGGCAATGACATCGCAAATTTAGTGAAGTTCTAAAAAATGGGCATGACCAAAAAGACATATATCCAGGCCCAGGCAGTGACCAGGGTATTTGTAAGAAAGTTATTTACGCCTACACATAACTGAAACAATCAAGGTAAATGCTTTCTAAATTTTGGGTCAATATTATCAAAACAATACTGCTTTGATAAGCTCACTAAGCTTTGATATTTAAAAAAAACAAAAGATCAAAAGAAAAGTACTAAAAGAATTGTATACCTAAACATACGATCAGTTTCACTTTCGAAAGTTGAGTACGTCTGTAATATAAGTTTCAGAATAACAACAGACTTAATTAGGTCTTCCATTCCTTGTTACAAAGAGTTCATGTTTTAAACGAAAGAGAGAAATTCAAATTTTGTTACCAAAAGGCTTTTCATAATTTCGTAGAGAAAGAGCATTTCATCATTGTTATTTTTATTCAGTTCATTAAAAGTATTACAGACGGGTGACAGTCGCGGGGTCACCCCATTTACATTTAGAATTAATCCGAAAAAGGGGCATTAAAATAAAATTTATTACACCCTGGATAAAAAAATAACTCGGAGCATAAGACACTTCCCTCGGTTTATAATAAAATAAGGAAGCAAAAAGTGAAGAAAGGAATCCCTGGTGTAATACATTTATTCATTACGAAAGTAATTTAATGAAAAAGTCGGTCAAGTTCGAGGAAATTGACGTGAAATGGGTCCTGCGTAATCTCGATTTGTGAAGGCAGGTGACAATACGCGACTTTTCTTGAATTTATCTTACTTTTATCCGCTGTCATTCTTTATTTAATAGACGATGAATAAACCGATCTGTTATATGTCTCGAAGATACAAAACATATACTAAGCTAAATTACTGCGATTTCTGAACGTGATACAATCACATTATAATCAGACGATGTTAGTTTGAATAAAAAAATTAGATGCCGTTCTTGAAGATGAAGAATTACTGATGTATTTTTTTAAGTGCAAACGAAATTGTAGGAAGCAACAAAGCCATATCGAACCCGTCTTTCAGCACGTAATAAATATCAGCTTTTGACAATGTTATTCTAATAAGCATCACTATTCATTTCACACACAAAAAAGGGGACAAAACTGTCCCCTGAGTTACTCTGTTTTGGGGTTCCGTACCCAAATGGGAAAACAAACCCTCCTAAGGCTCCGACGTCCATCCGTCTGTCTGTCTGTCTGTTACCAGGCTGTACCTCATGAATTGTGATAGTAAGACCGTTGAAATTTTCACAGATGATGTATTTCTGATGCCACTATAACATTAAATACTAAAAAAACATTAAGGAAGCTCCCATACAACAAACGTGATTTTTTTGCTCGTTTTTATAGATAATGGTACGGAACCCTTCGTGCGCGAGTCCGACTCGCACTTGGCCGGTTTTTATTTTTAATAAAATTAAGTTTGACGAGTGTCTGCGCAATCGTTACAGCAGATGTTTGTCTAAATATTGCGTAGCACTGGCAAATATTATAATACTTTTTTTATTTGTAAAAACTTTCGTAACGGTCATTTTTGCCTTACATAAAATAGATTTTTACTATTCACACCATAATATTGTTATCATTTCAAAACTTTTTACTTAAAATATAAAGCAGGAACATTCACTAGCAGCAAGTTATTATCCAAATGACACCGTATTAGCGTTCCGTTTTTCCCTAACCCAAAAGGATCTCCAGAACCGTAACCATGACGTCGGATGAAGCGAGTATTCTGAGTCGACTACAGTTTAGGGCCAACATTTATCTCGGCTAAGTTAATTGGGGCACTGTGTTTTTCCTCCCCACATTTATACATGTCTGAGAAATGGCAGGTTTGCGATTTCTTCTGGTGATCTCAGTTAATATTGGCGGAAGTGGCAATATCATTAAGAGATCGTTCAGATAACTTACTATTTATATAGTGAGGTATGACATATACCTACAACATACTATTCCTACCATAGACTTAGGATGTACAAGACCAACAATGACAGTTTGAAAATGGGAGAAGAAATTTACGTAATTCTGTATGTGAAAAACTGTTGCTATGATTAACATCTTGAATATTTGCGACAAGTTAACTGTATTATTTACCAAATATTGAATCTACCTATAGGGCCCTATAGTTTTTTAAATAAAATAGCAGGCATTTTATTTACTGAGATCCTTCAAACTTTTGCTGTAAAATTGCTATATGAAAACTGAAACACTTAAATATTGCTATATATCGGAAGGAGCATTCATAGTCTACAAAATAAATAGGTTTTACATCCACATACCACCAAAGTTAACAAAATATGACAAAAAAATAAAAATAATAAATGATTATTGATAATGCAATAAAATTTGTGATAAATTTGATGTGACACGTGTTATTGTTCGTGTTAGTATGTTTTGTAGATGATCAATTATGCTCAATATCAGCTCAATCTGTTTTGGCGAATCAAAACAGATTGAGCCGATATTGAGCTCTGTGCTAGTACTCTGACACATCCGCCATTATTTCACTGTCTCTTTTTCTCTCGGGCAGTGTGTACTTGATTTGCACTTCTCACTCACACGATTCGTGAGTCTTTTGGGAGTAACGGAAAAATTGGATTTTTGGCGGGAACGCGAAAAAGTTCACGTCGTTGCATTGTATTATTTTTCAAAACTTGTGCTTTTTCTAGTGTTAATGTTTAAAATTGGTGGCGTTTTACGCATTAAGTGCTGCATTACGAGCATGAGTGTGGGCAAGTGATATAATGTGGTGAAACGTGGTTTTTCGTGTTGCTTTCCAAAATTCCATAGAAGCTTCTAGTACAGTTGCCACCACTTTACTGGGGCATGACTTAGACTGGACTATGATTACCTGACTTAGACTCGACTATGACTGTGACTAAGACTTGACATTACGTAAAATATTCTATAGCACATGCTATAGCACGATGAAAATTACAATACTTGACACTGGCTCAATACACTATGTGTGGAGCCAAAACACAAGAAAAAAAAACGAAAAAATTCTAGGTCTGTGATTACTACTACTATTTCTTCTTTAATAAAAAGGTTATGACCAAACTCTATGAATAAAATCTGTCAAGTAACTCTTTAGGGTTCTGTTATAAAAAGAGGGGCTATAAAAAGAAAAGCAATTAGTTATAACTTTCATGAGCATAAAATATGTTTTATAGCAAATTCCACGAACAAGTCTTACCTACAGGAAATGGGTAATTTATTTTTATTGAAAAAGAAAACGCTGAATTTGTGGTTCAACTTTTGAAACTTGTCTCCATGGAGTAAGATTCTGTGATTCGGACTCATCGGTCTACTTAGTGATCCAATTTTGATATTTGAGCAAAACTATTTTTAGTGAGGAAATCTGTTTTAAGGTGAAACATTACCTACATTACAAATTCAAATTTTCTTGCGTTCTTTTGCCAATAATAGCTTAATTACTCAACGTGATTACATGAAAACTGATTTAACGCAATGAAATAGAATGTATCAATAACTTACCATTAAAAATATTTCCTAGATATCATTGGTTTAGCGACAAATGACAATAAACAAATTTCGTCTTAGTTTTTCAGTCTCTTGCCATTTGTCGCTAAACCAATGATATGTAGGTGATATTTTTAATTGTATTTATTGATACATTATATTTATTTCCGCAAAATTATTTTTCATGTAATCACGTTGAGTAATTAAGCTATTATTGGCAAAAGAACGCAAGAAAATTTGAATTGGCCGCGCTAGTGAAACGTTCCACCTTAAGCTGTCTTTATATAGCGTAAGTACGGATACGCTAAGTCAGTATGGTATTATACCTACGTACACCGTAAAATACTAACTCTAAGTAAAATTTAATAGTACCGTACCAAAGGCTGTTTAGCTACTTTAGACACAGTAGATATTCATTCACAGAAAATCAAATCGTCAGATTCCCTTACCCACATTTTTCTCAAATACCGCAGCATCAGTCAATATGTTTCCTAAATCGCATTACTCAAGCGTCCTTATTGGGTAAAACGTCTGAGCTGGGACGCGGAATGCATTATGATAATTTGTACCGTAAACCAGGAGCATGGCCAGGATGGAAGGTTTTGGGGTAAAACAATCCCAGGAGTTTTTCGCATGGTAGATTTATTATACTTCCGTTATCAGGCAAGAATGTTTAGAATAGTATTATTCGTATTTTTCCTTAGGTCATTGTCGTCATTAACAATTCGTATGCCGCCACGGCGGTTACGTCAAATAGTTACTACTGAAACAATCTCTACGGTACCTACGCTTGAACAACAGTGTACAATAGCTTTTTGTCTATCGCTTTTGTTACATACGAGATTCCACTGCTACAACTTGCTAATCCTAAGAGCTACATATAGGTACTTTAGATCTCCTGCAGATTTTATCATTTCAGGTCTTATCTCGCAAGGAAACCCCGAACGACCTCAATGCGACCTACGTGTCATTTTTATTTGTCTTAACGGAGTAACAATTTTATTAGATATTCTTGTATTATTTTCATGTTAATTATTTGTATAGTAATGATACAATAAAATATTTATCTGAATTACTATAGACAGACGCTATCGCCCCCCTAAAATTAAGCACTCGCTACGTCCACGCCGTACACCATATCCGGAGGAAGAAGTAGAGCCACATAATGCTGTTCGGCACGTGAGGCTATGAGCCCAAATACTTTTATAATAAACCCGTATTGAGCTTGTAGGGATGCCGCGTATAGGTTTCGGATATTGGAGTTTACGGATTATTATGTCATACTGTAAATAAAGAGGTGAGACGCTAGATCCCCTTATGTCAAAGGTGTTCCCTTTTATGTAAAGTTTCTAGTACATAAAACTTACTTACCCACTTTCTTTTCTTACAAAATATAGAAAAACAAGCTCAAGGGTGTGAGCTTGTTTTTCTATATTTTATATAGAATTACATAATACCTTCTAATAATGTAGCCATGACAGGTAAGTTTTTTCTAGGCCTATACCGTTCATTTATAAAACGAGCACGGTCGACCAATCATTTTCCTTGAATTTGATTTACAGATACAGGTATTTATCTATAATTCTATAAAGCCTGGGAAATTCCAACAAACGATCTGTTAGTGTATGTGGTATTAATAGAATAACACATTTTTTTATACTCATAGGGAAAAATACGAGTAGGTATTGAAAATGTTTAGTTCTATATCATAGAAAAGATCAATAAAGTACTATCTATCGCGTATATTCTTGTCGCTAAGTGGATCATATTATAAGAGGCGTAAACGAGAGCGAAACTTGGTGGTAAAACTATGTAGTTTCACTCTAAATCTGAACAATGGAACTGTAAACGGATTACGAAGATATAACGAAGATAATTCATTAATAAGTAAATTTAATATATCTATCACTTACTACATAATTTTATGGAACTGTACAAATTCTAAAAACGTTCACAAACAAAGCCAAACATTTACGAAGGCATTGCTTTGAGAAAATTGATTTTCTGCAACTATGTACAAGCAATAAATGCTATTGTGCGACAGAACAAAGGTGGTAGAGTTAAAATAAAGTCCTGTCACGTGCTGTCATGCCAGCGGGAGCCAGCTCCTTGTGGGCTCGCTGACCGATTTCCGAGCACACGTGAGATGGATTCAAATTGAATAATCGATTCCAAGATGGCGTTCTAGACATCTATTTCAGTTTCATTCAGTCGACTTCGGGACCAATTAGATAATAAGACGCGTCAATTATTTCTCAGTACCTACTTGAATTTGGTCTCGAATCTCAATTTGTAGCAATATTGAGTTTTCAAAATAGGTACGTACATATTGGAGCGTTGATAATTTAGCGTTATCGATTCAAGACGCATCAGTTTAAGTACCTAATACTTACGTAATGCTGTATACGACGGCAATCGAGTATTTCTATCAGAATTTTCGGACGTGAATCGAAATGATCGCGTGATCGAAGTCGTTTTTGAGCTGGCTCATTCGATGCGGCATGTTACCCGCGTGCTATGTTACTTCAGGTATACGTATATGAAGGTAATAAGCACCTTTGTTTTGCTTTACATAGGTCAATAGTTCAACGTGTTGAAATTCTAGCGGCCTTCTAGCTTTGGATTATCTTTCATGTAATGCAAATACACCCATTTCTTGTTTGTTGTTTGCTAGCAATGCATCCGTTTTTTGTATGCAGTGCATTTTTAGGTTTTTCAAATGAAATTGGGGTTTCCTACATCGTTGACCATATTGTCACTTAACATCAGGAGAAATGGGTCAAATCGCAAGCCTAATATATTGTATAGTATAAAAAAAGACTACTGGTGGAAGTTTATTCCATATTTCTTACAGGTGCACGGCAAGAAACTGTGTAACATATTATTCTAGTTGCATGTAATTTCCACGACTCAATCGTGTGTGGATGAGCTTGTCGTATTATCGACAGGGTGTTGCAATGATGATGAGAGTGGTGAAAAGATGCGTGCGTCGGAGGTTGGCTGGTGACTGTTAGTCCGTTTTCAGTATTATATTCTGGTTAAATAAATATTATGTATACCTACACGAAAATATAAAATTAATACTACTTAGAATACTTTACCATACCTATAAACTATATAAAATGTTAGCTTAAATATTATGGGCGTGTCATTAAAAGCTTTTTTACTGTTCGGTTCATCTTTATTCTAAAATAATGGTGAAACTAGGAGTTTAATTTTAATATGAGCCGCAGTTTCATTATGTGGTAGGACTTTTCTGCAAAGTTCGTCTAGGTAGGTACCACCGCTTTGCCAGTTATTCTGCCGCCAAGCAGTAGTGTGCAAGCACTACTGTGTTCTGGTTTGAAGGGCATTGTAGCTAGTGAAATTACTGGGCAAATGAGACTTTATGACTTGATTTCACAGTCTAGTAATCTGATTACTAGACTGTGTGATGTCTCAGGATGACGTGCGCAAGTGCAGTGTCACGCGAAATGTTTAATATTTTAAAATTTGAGTGACACTGCTACTGTTATGGGTGGCCGTGTCGCTTAACATCAGGTGAACGACTAGCTCGTCACGTCATCCATTCTCATAAAAAAAAGTATCTTACCAAATATAAAATGATAATATTATATCACAAACTTACCGTACTTATTCATAATGATACAACTATTAACCTAGTGACCCTAAAGTTATGAATAGCAAAGTTGTTCTCGATGCAAATGAATGTCACAAAACGAAATATACGGAAGCCAATCCCAACGAAACTTTTCGCGTGACGCCGCTTTATGACATAAAAGTTGTAATAGAAGCTTTTGTGATAATTGAACTAGCGATACAAATTAATAAAGCGAAAGCATAATGAGATATGGTAACACGCATATGAAATTAGTATATTATGGACAATGTACAAAATTTCCACACGCCATCTATTCATGGTTGATATTCCTTCAATTCGCACAAAGCGTAATGACACACACTCGACATTTACAATCCGAGCAGCCAAGGAATGAAGTCTTTACCAGCGTCTTTGTTTCCAGATAAGTACAATCTGGAGCTCTTCAAGTCGCGAGTGAATAGGTATCTTCTAGGCAAGCATGTACCATCGTAGATCGCAACGTCACTTCCCATCAAGTGAGATTGCGGTCAAATGCGGGCCTATTTAGTTTTATATAAAAAATGTACAAAATCTGCAACAGATAGCTACCACGTCCAAATTGTTTCAAATAGACAAATTTAATTTAGATATTGAATTATATTATTTGAACGTGAATAAACTTTGGTAAACAACTGTTCAATGAGCAGGTAATTTGAATGGACATAAAATTGCATTATATGAAAAACTCTTTGATTGTGAGGGAGGGAAGAGAGGAAACTTTTTGCAGTGGGTCACTGTCAAAGGGACGGTGGATCTTCTTGTATTTAACTATACTCACTCATCCATAGTCTTTTTTATAACTAAATATGCCCGCATTTGACCGCAATCTCACCTGATGGAAAGTGACGACGTAAGTCTTTATCCTCTTGTGCTATTATACGTTACGTACATAAATAGATATTTTATACTCATCATCATCATCATCATCATCATTACCCGGAAGTCATCCACCGTGATGAACTGCCTCCCCATAAAACGCCACGTTAAACGGCTAACTTGCCCCTTGCATTCAACGACTTCCAGTGGTTCTTACCTAGTGAGCGCATCTTCCCCATCGGTTATAGGTTAGCTACTTATGAATTTTGTACGTATAGTACATCAATTAACATCCCACCCTTAATTAAATATCAAAAATGTTTAATTAAATGTGACTACAAAGCTAAGTGAAATATATTAGCTACGAGTAATTTTGCCACTAACGGGTGGAGAAGGCGTTGTGAAATCTTTATTATCTACCTACATATATTAAGGCAAGGTAGGAAGATATTATAACCAATGCTTGTCACACTGCGAAGCCTGAACGAAGTATTTTAATAAAAGCCCACTCAGTTCCGTAAAGGTGTAAAATAACTTTTTTCTAAACACACAGTGCCACCTTATTCATTCACATTTGCATCATTGTAATTAAATTCTGCTCCAGAAGTTTTTTGAAACCTTGAGAAAAAACGCAGTATTATTAGATAGCATTGAGCTCGTCAGACCCACCCTTTGGCCAAGACAGGTATCAAACCTGGGCCCTAATTCTGTATGAAAACTCAGATTCCACACGATACGAAACCACGTCGTTATCGTGTCCTGTTCAAATCGTGTCACAGCATTAGAAATACCTTCTCTTTACATTATGTTATTTTTAATTTGAATAAATATTGATATATTAAGTGGTGGTAACTTTTGACGTGTTTATGTTTCAGAACGTGTCTCAGTGGAACATTATGATTTTTGACAGTTCAAATCGCGTCATTTCCAAATTCATTTCGCGCGGTTTTGTTTCCATTTCATAGAGAATAGAGTTTTGCAGATTTCTTATGTAAGACAAGGAATTCGCGTGGTTTCGAAGCAAGGAATCGTAAATTGGTCATACAGAATTAGGGTCCTGATGGCTATCGGGTTTGGTACCTGTCCTGGGTAGAGGGTGGACTCAGCATGACAATTAATTTGAATTTGAATGAAACAACACAGTTGAATGTATCGACGCAACTTTACAGTCTATTTGTCTGAACCTTTAGAGTCCAAGCCATAATATTAAAGCTACGAGGAAAATTTAATTCATTGCCTTAAAAAGCTTTGACAGGTAATGAATTTTCATAACAAATTGGAGTTATTTCGTGTGAGCTGTACTGCCGCCATCCCAGGTGTACCATTGAGAAGTATCATTAACTTTGTTGAGGATATCATGTGACAAAAGCTAAAACAAAAGTGTTTTATCCTATTTCGTTACATATGACCCTCACATTACAATACTGCATCCCGGCACCGTGCTGTGGAAAGTTACGGCACGGCGCGGTGCCACCCTGAAATCGATAAACCAACGCACAGGCTAACCTGCTGGTCCTAGGACTTCAAATTTGGAAGGTGTGTTCTTTGTCAAGTGTAGACATCTACAAAGAAAGGATTTTTTGATATTCAACCCTCAAGAGGGTGAAATGGGGAGTTGAACTTTCTATGACACTTTTCATGCTCTGGGTCGGTTGACTCGAAACTTACTATAAATACTCTTCAGTTAAAATTATAAGACACGTGTAACACAGTGTTTCCATAATCGTCCCCCATAACGGAGGCAAAATAGGGATTTCAAAATTCTACACAGCATGATATACGGGCGCATGGCGCGCAGGGTGGCGTTAACGCTTAACGAATTGAGATCAATGTAAGTAAAATAAGAGGTTGTAACAAATGAAATAATTACTATCCCAAAAAAATTAATGATTCCTGTATGCTGCATTATCATTCAACTTCATAATTATTCAACTAATTTAGATTTAGTAACACAATAGGCTCTAGCATGTACTAACAATCGAAATACTTTCCATCTCGGAAATATGGGTGGTCCCTGTGGGTCTTTCTTACTCAGCAGCTTGTGAGAGCAAGTAAAAAAGATCGTGACCTGTGGTATAAGCTGCTGTATTTTTTTCGTGGCTCTGTTCGCCGGCCCGCAAACGGCCCGCAAAGGCAAGTGTGTAACAAAGGTGAGAAGCTGGCGTTTTATATTGGTTTGCTCTGTACGCTGGGGCACAAGCGGCTCACGAGAGTGCGTGTGTAGCGAAGGTTAGGTTTATCTGTTGTAGAAGGTGGCGTTAACTTTATTGTGAAATTGATCAGTCGTTAATATACTTCAGTCTCCGTCATTCTGCTTATAAGCTCAATGTACTATGCGGGCGAAGCCGTGGGCATTAAGCTAGTGTTAATATAAAATGGTTATTTTAATAGTCTGTCTGGTAACTAGTATCAATCTAATGCAGCAGAAATATCTAAATAATTCGCAGTTCAGTTTGTCATCGGCGCATCAAAGAGTCTTGCTAAAAGCTGACAAGCTCAGGTGAGGATACGGTTCGTTAGTGATGCAACCGACTCTACACTTCGCCCCACATCGATCACCGTGACACTCGAGCAAACTTTCCCGGGAGAAAGGATTACTCATGCCTTGTATTAAGTTGAGTGAAACTTTAAGCTAATAAACAAAGGTCTGTTTTACCCTAAAGCAGTACAGTAATGGGTTTAGAATTTAGTTTAGATGCTTCTAAGACTTGCACATCTCTTTACGTCTGACTGATTTCCTATACTTTGGAAACAGAGATAACATTGGAAAAAAGCTATTTCAATTTTTATGTATTTTTATTGGAACATTATAACAGAAAATGCAAGTCTTAAAAATATCAAGTAAATTGGGTTCATGGGAGTAGGTGCAGCAGAGAATAGCAGCTTTCCCTGATTGCTTTTACATACTATATTTTATTAGTGAATTCATCATTAACAGCCTGAAGACGTCCACTGCTGAACATAGGCCTCCCCCAGAGCACGCCACCTTGAGCGGCTGCTCGCCTCCTGCATCCATCGGCTCCCCGCGGCTTTCACCAGGTCGTCGGTCCACCGAGTGGGGGGCCGGCCCACGCTGCGTCTTCCGGTTCGTGGTCGCCACTCGAGAACCTTTCTTCCCCATCGGTTGTCAGTTCTACGAGCGATGTGGCCTGCCCATTGCCACTTCAACTTACTAACTCTAAGAGCTATATCGGTCACTTTAGTTCTCCTGCGGATCTCCTCGTTCCGGAGCTTATCTCGCAGGGAAACACCGAGCATAGCTCGCTCCATAGCTCGCTGCGCGACTTTGAGCTTACTAATGAGGCCAACAGTAAGAGACCATGTCTCAGTTCCATAAGTCATCACTGGCAACACACACTGATTGAAAACTTTCGTTTTCAGGCTCTGCGGTATTTTGGACGAAAAGATAGGACGAAGCTTCCCGAACGCTGCCCAGCCGAGTGAATTATAAGTGAATTATATTTTTGCAATTAAATTGTAGCTGTGAGTTTTTACTTAGTTTTTTTCTTTCTTTCCATTAGCATGCACCACTATAATCGAGAAGCGTTCATGTGGTGATAATAACTCAATGTGGTGGGTAATGTGGTGGTTAAAACATTTCCTTCTTTCATGTAGGGATTTCTACAGTAAGGAGATGACTGAATCTGTTTTTTCATTATTATTTATAGGCAAAGCATTTGACCACTGTCTCAACTGATGGAAAGAGATGACGCAGTCTACGATGATGTATGCTTGCCTAGAAGATACCTGTTTACTCTCGACTTGAAGACTCTCAGATCATAGTTTGCTGGAAACAAGGACGCCGGCAAGGTGTTCCACTCATTGGCTGTTTGCACTATAAAGTGCATAGCAAGATGCTTAGTGCGGGTTGATGAAATTTGAACCATTTATGGGTGCCGTGTTTTTGTGCGCCTTGATGTCCAGTGAAAGAAGAATGATGGAGGAATAAGATCGTGTAATTACTTCACACACTCTGCAAAATGCAGTCAGTAAATTAGTTATTTACGTATTAGTATTGTACAACACGCTATATCATCAGTAATTATAAAAGGCAAAATCAAAGTACATTATACTCTTCAAATCCAACAAGTTCACCGAAACCTCAAACCCTAGTAAACCCCGTCTGCGTGACCACGGCATTACCGAAGTATTATTCAGTCAACATCATACACGCCCGTCGCCCACCCTGTACGTACGTAAACAAATTACCTCTTAATCCCTTCATGCGTGTTTAACAGTTGGATTACTCGATTAACAACCCTCCGAAAATACTAACAACATTGGAAACTCAAAATTCAGCACTCTTTTAATTGACCGCAAAAGCCCGTCGGCTGTCGCGAACCGGCCTTAAAACTTTTTATGTTGTTCGTCGTTCGGAAAAAACGTGTTTTGTCAATGGGAAAATAATAGGCTGACAATATTTTCATTTTCTTTTTTAGAGGAAAATGTGATCGTTTAATTCGTGTTCCGTTTTATGGCAAAGTTTATCGCTTTCCGTGTTTTCGTGGATATTAGATTTGTATTGCACGCTTTGGACTCAAAATTCTTGAACTTGATGGAGTTGTTTGTGCAATCACTGTTACTGTTAAAAAACGTTTAGTGTTAGAATTCAGTATACCAAAGTATAAATTTAATAACACTTACAGCTTTTAATCGGTTCTCAACAGTACCATCTCTAACAAAAACTCTCGAAACAATTGAAAGAATTAGCAGCCGCTGAGCGTTTCCAGATAACTTAACAATGGAGTGTCCAAAAAGGGCGTTTAAAGTTTCACCTAAAAGAGCACAAACGTCGGTGGCCTTTATTCCTTTGCTTTGTGGAAGTTGACGTGAACTCGGCCCGGGAAGTGAGCCCGCTTCGAGAGTGTGGAAATGTAAAAATGTACTTGTTTAAGCTTAAACGCTGGAACGACTACTGTCGATTTTGTTTGATTGCTTACTATTGGCTTTAAATTCTGTTTGTATGTTCTCTAATTTTGTGGTTTTATATATCTACTTATTCCTTTACATATTTACCTGCAGGTTTGTTTTTTTTTATGAGTATGGAAGGTTATCTGACAAATTAAAAGCAAATTTTTTCCACGATTCCGGCTGTTAACTTTAAGACTAAAAGACTCCTAACTTTATTTGTATCCAGCCACACCACGCCATTATTATTATTTTGACAGTAGGTAGGTACACGTTTTTTGAATGGGCATAGTGCTTTTATGGCAGAATGTGCGTGAAGCGGGTCCCGTGACCGGGGCATCCGTTGCTGGACCCGCGCGTGGCTACGCCGCCGTCGCGGAGACCGGATTTCGCAGTGTTGTTACAATAGATCAATTTTAACAGTGTGCTTGTGGCGTGTTGATGCAGAATTGAATATTATTAGCAAAAAGACGTCTAGCAAAAAAAAACGTCCTAGCTGAGCCACCCTAGCTTAGCATGCGTTTATTAATGTTACGCCCTAAACATATCCAAGGGAAGAGAGAAGGCAGAAGGAAAAGGATAAATGGATGAACGCACATTTTTTTATCTGTTCAATTTGCCGTCCCAACCGTTTATCCTTTTTCTTCTTTCTCTATCTTTTTCTACATCTTTTCTCTTCGACAGGATAAGGAGTGGCTTCGGCAGGGTATTCTTTACAAACTAGCCAAGCCGCTGTTCGGTACGTCTCAGTTCATTAAAATAGTAATTTTACTATTGAAATGATACCCTACATTTTACCCCAAAAGGGGAGAAATCCCTAAAAGTGGAAACGCTGGTTACCACTGGCTGGAACCGCGCGTGTCCTCGCACGTGCCTCCGTCGCGCGGAGGCGGGCCCCGTCACGCGACGGAGCACTTTTGTATGGGACCGCTCGGGCACCCGCGTAACGCAGATTCTGCCCTAGCTACTACCATTCAGACCAACGGTACTGGCTGATGCTAAATTCTACTTGGCTGTCTGCCTCCAACAGCAATGTAAATAATCCATCAACCCGTACTTGGCCAGCGTGATGAATTATGGCCGACACTATCTCTTTGCGAAAGAAGTCCTGTGTCTCAACAGTGAGCATTGGAAACATATTTAAAAATTGTTTAGACTGTGTACCTGCTGGCCAAGCTGACATATAGACAGTTCAAGTGTTCCATCAACCTACTACTTTAACCTTATGTTAAACCCAATAGTTAGATAGATAGATAGATAAACTCTTTATTGACACCAACGATAACAAAAATAAAAAAGACAGGAAAACTTACAAGTAGGGCACAATGGGCGGTCTTATCGGTAAAAAGCTATCTCTTCCAGACAACCTTTGGATGGACAGAGATACATGAATGAGCATGGACGGTGGTGTTATAAAATAAAAGTTACTATAATATACATACTAAAATAAATATAAAATAATAGACTACATAAACAAAACTTACTATTACACAATACAAATACTTACATTATATATACTACATAAATAATACATAATTATATCACTAATAAGGAAACAGTAAAGGGTTACTTCGGAGTCAAGCTAGAGAGATAGAAGTGCTTAATTTGAGTCTTAAAGGCAGTGAGTGATTGAGCTTTTCGAATGTTGAGAGGAAGTTCATTCCACAAGCGTACTGCCTGAGCAGTGAAAGAGTGGTCGTAGAATGTCGTACAACGAACAGGTGGCTTGAGAAGAAGGTTTTCTGATGACCTGAGATACATAGTACTAGAGTGGGAATTATAAAGAAACTCGAATCGTTCCTTCAAATAATGGGGAGTAGAAGGATTAAACAATATATTATAGAGAAGAGATAAGACATGAGTATTCCGGCGAAAACGTATAGTTCTGCTATTTGTACTGATTAAAATAATAATTTCATTTGTGTACCATTTTGGTTTAGGTTAGTACAAGTAAAAGTGAAAGGGTATAATTAAACCTATAGTTCAATCTAATTACACAGATAACTACTTATTACTGAGTATTAAATACATCGAACGACGAGTCCAATTAGAAACAAGTTCGTCCTATACGTAACTAATTAATACTGAAATCGATTCCACTTCAGTTGGGATACCTACATAATATCATATTGCAGTGGTGAGGTTCCCAGCTACAGTAATTGGTCGCCCGTAGTCCCACCTGCTTACCAAATTCGTTTGGGTAAAGGCAGGTCTAGAAAACCGCATACGGCTTGCAAAGTTCCCGGTCGTGTACCAATTAACCCCTAGAGAGGTATCCCCGGCGGTATTAAACAAAATTGACTCCAATATAATTTTACATTCGGTGGAAAATGAGATTTTCGCCTAGAATCGTTTTAGTATAGCCTGATAAATGGTATAAAGCAGTGACGTAGCTTCCATACAATTAAGCTGTATAGGGTTTTGAAGTGTGGGCCAGTGGCAAGTGTGTGGCAAGTGCCAAAAGTGTTGATTCATCCGCACTATAGTATAAATTTGTTTATCTGTGTGTTTTTGATACCAACACGACACAGCAGAATTTTAATATATTTACACACGGGTTGCTTATATTACCGGTATCAACATTTTTTTTATATAAACAAATGACGTGACGAGCTTGTCGTTCGCCTGGTGTTAAGTGACACGGCCGCCCATAACAGATTGCAGTGTCACTCGGAACTCTAAATTAAAGTTTCGCGTGACACCGCGCACTGCGCACGTCATCCTGAGACATCACAGAGTTTAAAAAAGTTTTCTAGACTGTGAGCTCAGTTAGTAAAGTCTCATTTGCCCAGTAATTTCACTAGCTACAATGCCCTTCAAACCGGAACACAGTAGTGCTTGCGCACTACTGTTTAGCAGCAGAATAACTGGCAAAGCGGTGGTACCTACCTAGACGAACTTTCCAGAAAACTCATACCGCCCAGAGAAAAGTCCTACCATCTAGAGAAAAATTTTACCACCTAGATATAGAATACTCTTTATTCCGGGAAATTTAGTATCCGGGGGAAATCGGGATTCTTGGAGGTGAAACCGCGGGCGTCCTCTAGTAACCAATCATCATCATCATCATCATCAGCCTGAAGACGTCCACTGCTAAACATAGGCCTCCCCCAAAGAGCGCCACCTTGAGCGGTTGCTTGCCTCCTGCATCCATCGGCTCCCCGCAGTTCTGACCAGGTCGTCGGTCCACCTAGTGGGGGGCCGGCCTACGCTGCGTCTTCCGGTTCGTGGTCGCCACTCGAGAACCTTTCTTCCCCATCGGTTGTCAGTTCTACGAGCGATGACCAATAACCTGTAACCAATAGCCTGTGTGTATTCTAAGAATGTCGAAGTTTCTTTTTAAAATCTTAGTGTGTGTTCTTTATATAGAAGCAAAATTTCATCAAAATCAGTTCAGCTATTTTGACGTGAAAGTCTTATAAACAAACAAAATGACAATGTTTCACTTAAACTATATTATTACAAGGCATTGAACTCTCAAGTTCATGAACCTAAATTCAACACCACTCTAAAAGCGTGAGTTAACGTACTGACTAGATAAATGTGCTAACATAACCCAATGGTCTAGCACCGTCATATGTACCTTTGTAACAGGCTCATGCACGGCTCATTGGGCTCCTTTCACCCGGTCTCAGTTCTATACTGGCTTATGAATGTAGTTAATCAAATTAAGTGGATTACTTGACTTATTATTCATCAAAAGAGGTCTAAACCCTAAAGTGAACGACGCCAGCATTTGATATTGAAAGTCGTACTCAATAATGTCACTTTGATCAATTTTCGCTGATACCAATTTTGTTTTATAATTTTAAATTATTATAAAATAAAATCTCAAATTAATCGATTTTTTATCGGTGTGAATCTCATCGCGTTTTCCAAAGTTTATCAGAGCGTCTGATCAATGCGACGCGTGACCTAATGCTGGCGATTATTCGGCACAACGAATCAGCATACTGCCAATGTATGTTTGGTACTATACTACCTAGTGTTGGTGCAATTGCACTACCTAATGCCTAGGCCTGGATCTCGACACACACAAACAAAAACAACAGAAAACTTTTTCAATAAAATGCCGCAAAATACCTAAACTATAATAGCCGCAACTCCCTTGCGCCAGCTAAATGCTCATCGTTTCCAATGAACCGGAAATCTATGATTTTTGCTCTATGACCTCGTTTCCTCGGAGTCGCAACCCAAATTATAGTGGGTATACCTACAAGTACTTAAAGCATCGAGGTTAAAGTGATACAGTGCATTTAGAGTTAAATACATTTAAAAAAGTGTTTAGGATATTAATTGTCATTAGTAATGCAAAATGTTTAACTTGTAGACTAAAATATATTGACTTTTGCTGCTACATATACTTTGAGATCGCTACATAATATATTCCAGTTTATTAAAAATTATAACTAATTGATTTCTGCTTATGCTTTCAGTAATGATTTTAAAAGTATAAAAGATATACTTTCATAATATTTTTCCTGTTATATTGTGATAATTTGTGCCAAGATTCTTCCTTGGTATTTTTTTCGGCACAATTTATTTCGGTCCCTTGTACTCAAGATCCTTGACCTACGTAGGTGTATTCCACATCGACTATGTAATGATTGCCTACTTCAGAGACTATTGGGAAAATCATATTGGTCACAACATAAGGTACAGTACCGGTGTTTTATTTATTCAGCGAAAAGACAAAATAGGTATAGTAAATTAAACTTTCTTGCCTTGCTATAGGCTACTACTTTCGTATAGACAGATTCAGACATATTTTCTTTTACGAAAGTATATATTCTGTAGTTAAAGTGCCTACGAGTACATACAATTCAACGGATAAGTCCGCGTGATTTCTACTGAGTGCAAAATAGCAAATTTATATGATCCACCTTTGTTTATAGCCTGCCTAATAAAATTTGAAATTAAGTACGACGACGCACGTCCCAAAAGCTACTATGACGGAGATGGTCGTATAGATACAGGCGTTGCCACGCATTGGGAAAAAATATTAATGTTTGCATTTCATTACTGTTTATCTTGATGATGTATGATAACAGCCAGAGGCTTAACAGCGTTGGATATGGAGATACATTATACTGCCAAAATATCATACTAAAGTCACTGCAGACTACGGTCTTAGAAGCACGGTATCCTCCGGCAAAGGCATAACATGTTAGCATAAGAAAAGTGCAAATAGTCCGTTTTAGAACGTGTAGGACGTTCCACTTATCGGCAGAAAATAAGCCTGAATGTTACCAAAACAATAGAATTTTAATTGTTAGTACGTCCACAAAACTCTTTGCACAATATAGACCAAAATAAAACCCAGCCCATTATATTTTCCGGCGCATTCATAGTAAAAACGAATTCCGTTGCGTATAATAAAGTCAACCAACAAAAAGTTGTAAAAACACAATCTCACGTTGCATGCGACGTAGATTGATGTTAGTGTGAACGAGGTGGGTATACATTTTATCTCGTTCTCACTTCAGGGATCGCTGAACTCTTGCCTACGCATTTTCCCGCGAGTTTTAAAAAATCAGCGTTTCTGTAATCTGCTCGTTTTAATGGGATTAAAATATGAGACAGCGTGTTCTGTTACGGAATATCACATAGCTACCTGTCTCGTTACCGCACCATTTAATTATGGTTGCGAAAGTATGTTACGCATTATTATTTTTTAATTATAAAAAGCTTTTTATAATAAAGTAAATTTCAGGCACTGGTTGTAAAATGAGATGAAATGTGTGTCATTTTATATTTAATGAATAAACATTTTTATAAAAACGGATGAGAGTAACGAAATTTATAATATTTCTAAGGATTTTGTTTAATGGAAACTTTACGGCTCAGCCAATACTCAACTGGGTCCAAATGTATTACAAACTATTATGACTTTGTCTGCAAAAAAATGATGATTACAGAAAGCCTGGACCTGAACCTGGGTCTTTTCAAAATCAAGACTGAATCTCATGGGCATCTCATGGGCAAACGTGCTCCGCCTTAGACAACTTCATCACTTGCCATCAGGTGAGTTATTGTCAAACGTATGTCCATTTTAGCATAAAAAGAAAAAAGCATTTATTTTAGTATTTCCAACCTGTGCTGCTCTCCCAATTACGAGTAAGCGAATTGTTTTGCCGCTTCATTTATAGTTTTTTTTTCTGTATCTTTGACTGTATTATCAAAATATTTGTGAGGATGTAGACATTGGAATGAAATACATAAATAATGATTGATTTTATATTTAACGAAACATTTACGATTCATTTTAAAATTTTTTCAATAAACATAAGGTTATGGATATTTACAGTAAACCTTAAACCTACTGTATTGCTAGCTTTGAATGTAAAATACTACATAGTGCTGCCACCTGCGCTATTGAAATTACGTGACTATTACAATATTCAGGCGCTACACTTTATGGTTTGCAAGTTTAGTTTAATTTTCCCTTTTCTACCCAAAAACTATAGGAGTAAAAACTTAAATCATGGGAAATATACAGTATTTTGAATACTTACATACAAAATATCAGTACATTGCCATTGTTTACTTTCTGCAGAATACTTAAGTCCCTTACGCCTTTTTTCTAATTAAAAGACTTAAAAAATATGATAGCATTTTCGATGCCATCGCTCCGTGCCTCGGAGAGCACTTTAAGCCGTCGCTCCCGATTGTCATAAGAGCATATTATGTGGCAATCGTTACGGGTAGTCAAATGCCTGATAGAATCTGACGCCTGGTCTAATTATCCCTGTTACTGGTTCCTTATGGGTTGCGAGGTCAGATGGCAGTCGCTCGTGTAATTCAGGTAGCTCACCACTACAGGTTAGATTGGGAGCCGACCCCAATAACAAATGGGAAAAGGCAAAGAGGATGATGAAAAAATATGATAGCATATTAAAAATACACGCTCTTAAAACCGTCTTCTTACGCAATTGAGCACACTGCTCTGTGATAACATTAACGCTACACAAAGAAGGTGAGCAATGATTTATGTCGCCGTACGTCCGAAACACCCAACTTTTCCGAGACAAAATTTCTCAAATTCTAAAGTGTCCTTTCTTCTCCGTTGTCCGTAAGCTACGGAGTTTGCGAGGCGGGTTTAACTTAGTAACGCCTTAAATATAAATTTCGCAAGTTTGCGTACCCCCCGCGAATGAAGTTACGCCGCTACGTAGCTCAACAAGTTAACGTAAAATTTTCAGCTTTAAGGACGTAAAGCGTGTTCCTCCCTGAAAGCATCATCAGCGTCACGCACCTTCAAGTTCAAAGTTACAATACGGTTATTGAAATAAACGAGATGCTGCATTGACACTCTTGAGTTGTTTCCAAAAATCTTGCAAGGTTAAGTTTAGAATATTCCCGACTGTTTTGCAGATCTTTTTTAGAGGGGAATCTAGTATTCGTCCTAATCAGTTCAGTATCGTTGGCCGTGTGATCCCGGTTTGCGAATAGGACCACCCTATCTCTTCCTGTGAGTGCCGTACTAAGCCGGCAAAGGGAATATCCAGGGAATGGGCAGCAGCATTCTCCTCGGTACATTAAAACTGCAATCACCAAGCTGCCTGCCAAGCGTGGTGGTTATGGCAAATCTCCCCCTACGATAAGCGCCCAAAGCGACGCTTTATAGGGGAGGCCTGTGTTCAGCAGTGGACGTCTTCCGGTTGATTAAGTAAAGTGAGGTGCCTATCTATCTATGCAAGTTAGAACAATTATTGTTTAGCTGCCATGTGTTTTGTAAAAGTGGTTTTAACTTTTTTCATTAACAATAAGATTCAAAATAAGTAGTAGCTCTGTGTTAAAATACTTACATAAAATCCAAACCTCTTTTATGTGGGTACATTACCAATTTCAAACAAATATACCAATTTAACACCGCCACTGCCAGCGTCAGTGATAACACTACTGCTGCTTCATTATAAGAGTTACCACATCTGCCACTACATAAAATGATGATGGGCTAGACAGTATGGATCAAGTAGTCCACGCTCAATACCGTCCCAAGCATGCAGCACTCAGTTGTAAATATACCACTTTTAGTAGCAATCACCCATCCAAATAGCCGCAGCAACCGCAGTAAATTCAGAGGCTAGTCAAGCTTGGCTATGAGCGCTACTTTACATACATTTCTAATAAATACAGGTATATTTACACATGTGTATGTAGGTATGTACATGGCCTTTTCCGTGTTTGACAGATTATTTAATCAGTGCTTGCATTAATTATAATATTTATAAAATATTGCTTATTGCGAACAACGAAAACTTACACAAAACTATAATGTTATCAACCAGCAAAATTGTTGTTGCAATCCTGTTTAATTATTCTGTACGTATCTAATTTTATTCATTTGGCATGTTGTTCGAAAATGATTTGCTATAAATTCATGGTACCTGTTCTGTGGTTGGCTTTAATTGGCCTCTGTAGTCCGTGTATTATAGCGGTGACGGTGAGTATTGGCCGAGTCGACGCAGTGTGAAGCCATGTTCCGTATTAGACGGTACAAGAGGTCCATTGTTCGTAAGTTCAACGTAGCCACAGAATAAGCAACTTGTGTAGAATAACTTTAGCCGAGTATTCTATGGAAAGGAACATGTTAATAGCAAACTTGAGTTTGTCATCTTTATATTTATTTCTTAGCCCACCGTGGCTTGCGTTAGTAAGTGGCTTTCACAGAAGGACATTGAATATGTCGAATGGTCGGAGTTCAGCCGTGTCATTTATTTAACAAAGCATCATACGTCAACTTCATCATCAACAGCCTGAATAGGTCCACTGCTGTACATATAAGCCTCCCCCACAGAGCGCCATTTTGAGTGGCTGCTTGCCTCCTGCACACATCGGCTCCCCATTGTACGGGATTAACCAGATCGGCGGTCTACCTACTGGGGGCCAGCCTACGCTGTCTTTCGGTTCATGGTCGCCACTCATAAACCCTTCTTCCCCATCCGCTGTCGGCCGTCAACGTATTTGAGTATAATTATCTCAACTTTCAAATTTCTCCCAACAACACCAGCAGGAAGTAACTTCCGCTGTGGCTTTACACCCGGGAAATATACCGGGAATGTTCAGCGGAACGCTACGAATCCTGCCAAGACGCTGGAGACCGCCGCAAACACGGCTCCGATTATTATAATGAAAACATTGGCTGTTTCCAGATTTGTCAAGAAATAGTTTTTAGTAGGCAAGCAAAACCATTTTGATAGCATTAGTTAGAACAATGAAAAATAATATTAGGTATCGTTAATAGGTCATTACTACGGAGCCGGCAATAAAATCGAAAATGTGGGCTGAGGTGTCGCCGAAGAAGTTAAATTTATAGTTGTTGATGCACCAGTGATTGAATTTCAAATGTTACTATAATTAAGTTTTCTAGACAAGTCACTCAAAGTTCACATCACACCCTCTTCGTAACTTGTTAATGAGCGTCATTTAGTGACCACATAGCAAGACTTCAAGATGCATAAATTTAGGACTAGGCGCGGTTACTGAATTAGTGTAGTTTACTCATCTTCAGTGCGGTATACCGCAGCGCCATTTGGCTATCAGGTCACTATTTAGTAGTTAATTAAGCTGATAGCTGGTTATAGCTTTCAGGATGCTTATAGTAGAACTTATATATCGAAAGTAACAAAACAAAAGCAGAAAGTAGCAAAATAACAAAATGCAATCTGCACTTTGACTGTCGTTTGTTTTTGTGTCGCTGTATTGTCTGATTTGTTTTCATTATGAATTAGTCATAGTGTTGCGCTAATGCCTACATAGAAATTCAAGTATGAAATAGCAATATACCTAGTCATGGGTAGTCTAGTCACGATGATAATGTTATGGCTAACCCAGTACCCATTACTCAGTATACTTTTAGCTTATGCATTTCAAATGTTCTTAGTCCGTACTGCGGTCAGTATGGTTATGCAGATTACTATGGATACCTACTTCTAGAAAGCATTAATCAATAATCATTATTATCAGCTGAAAGAAAGAAAGAAGAAAGAAAGAAATTGTTTATTCATGGCAAAAGATACAAATAAAATAAAAAGGAAAAAACCATGACAATAACTAAATATAAATTGATTGTCAATTGCCACGAACCGGTCCCAACTCAGCATAGGGCTGACGTCCACTGTAAGCAGTCAACTACCATATACAGCATGCACTATGGATCTTCCTAGAGTAGTTAAAACGTGTCGCACCGAAGTGCGTAATGCAATGAACCTGAGTCAATTCCATGCACTCCCCTGTTGCCGGGTGTTAACTGTGCTCCGACAGAACTGTGGTTTGCTTAACACGTGAGCTCAATGAGATATAGTACATTATAGTACCTAGCTGCTTATTTTGGCCAACTAGAATCGTTCCAAGTATTTGTTTCAAAATTCAGGTAACCTCCGATATCTTACCTTTTGTCAGTTGACGAATTCTTTCTAGTTGTAAAAGAGCTACGAGCTTCAAACGACTGAACATAATGTTTTTAATTTTTTTTTTATGCGAGTGAATGACGGACGAGCTAGTCGTTCACCTGATGTTAAGCAACACGGCCGCCCATAATAACAGTTGCAGTGTCACTCGGAACTTTAAAACAATAAAGTTTCGCGTGGCACTGCACTGCGCACGTCATCCTGAGACATCACACAGTCTAGTAATTAGATTACTAGACTGAGTGATCAGATCACAAAGTCTCATTTGCCCAGTAATTTCAATAGCTACAATGCCCTTCAAACCGGAACACAGTAGTGCTTGCACACTACTGCTTGGCGGCAGAATAACTGGCAAAGCGGTGGTACCTACCTACACGAACTTTGCAGAAAAGTCCTACCACCTAGTAAATAACTAAGAACACTTAAAAAGTCACTTTTCAAATGAAAAAGAAATATCTAAAGCAGTTCATCTGTTTGGAAGTTATGATGCCACAGTGAGAAACAAAGGAACACAGATACACCATGAAATTTATAGCCCCTCTGTTTGCTACTACCTATGTGCTATGAGAAATTTGTCTCATCAATATTACTGATTACTAAATATGTACTATGAAGATAAGTAATATTCTATAACTGACACATAAAGCTTATTAAAATTGAGCCTCTCGTTTTGCTTCTCTAATTTAAAACACAATAAGTAATATAATGTTTCGCGTAATTATTTGCGTTGATGGCTATACAAAGTTGCAAATCGCAGTTGAATTTTCGATTATTTTAACAACCGTTATTAAAGTTAAATATTTCCCGCAGGTCTCATTGAAACCTGCGATATTGTATGACCAAACAAAGCTGCTTTCGTCTAGTTCAGAAATAGCAATAGAAACTTTAGATACAGCAAAACTATCCAACAATGGGTTTGGAACCGATTAGTGTTACGGAAATTCGTGCAGTGACAAAGGCATCCAATGGCACTTGCGGTGGCTACTATACCTTTGTGCTCTGCAACTCAATTTGAAGCCATACTACTTCGTCTCACAGCACAAATTAATTTAACATGCTGCTGCTAGGACCTTTGGTCAAAGTGATTAAGCGGTTGTCTAAAATTTGAAGTGATATTGACAACACGATCAAAGGGTTTGTGAAATATTTCGCAGAAAGATACTTGTCTCGATACAGTACTAAGAGTGGGGTAAGGGGGGGGGGGGGGGGGGGGGGGAAGGGTGTTTTGATCCGTAGTTAAGGCGATGGGTAGGGCAAACAAGGTGTTTTTTGGCATGTTTCCTGGCGTAATTAGAGCATAAGGGAGCTTTGAATTTCATATATATTCATGTAATTTATTTCATTAAGTCGTTTGTGATATCTGCAAAGACAAGATTAATAAATATAGCACTATAGAAAAAAAACGCAAGGCTCCCTCAAAAAATTTGAATGGTCCAATTTTACTGAGTTTCTATCGAAATATACTTTTACAAAAACAAAATTAGTGTATTCCCAACAAACATTCAGATGTTGTGATGACTTGATAATTTTGATAAATACGAGGTATATAAACATAGATATTAGTTAAAAACCGTCAAAATAAGTCATTTCTTGCGTTGTCTTCGTCGTAAGCGACGCGCTGAAGTGCAGACTGAATTGATATTTAAGACTACGATGTTAAGGTCTATGTTTCTTTGAACGGATTTTGACCTGCTTATCTGGCGCTTATGCTACCCATCGCCTTAAAGTAACCAATCATGGTTAAAAACACTAACAAATTTTGACCATTTAAAGTAACCAATGATTAAAATCTCTAACAAATTTTAACCAATAGTCAAAATTTGTAAGTAATTTTAACCATTAGTTACTTTAACTACGGATCAAAGAAGTAAAATATTTGTTTTAATTTACGGGCCAAAGATTTCTAGGGTCTAACAGGCAGTTCAACGATAGAATGTTGAAAGGTTCGGCAAATACATAATATCTATTATTAAGTGCCATACTATATCCTAGAAAGAATGGAATTAAAGTAGCACAGTATTTATATATAGGAACAGAGAAACACGTTGATGGAAAGAAAGCAATTCCATGAAAGAATTTGCTGAAACGAACTATTATTAATTATTATGTGGCTCGGCTTTATAGTTATCGTGCTACCTATCTGTTTTGTTGACATAATAATTGGCAATTATTTTCTGTTTTACAGGATTTTAATAGGTATACATTATTATTAATTATTATGTGGCTTGGCTTTATAGTTATCGTGCTACCTATCTGTTTTGTTGACATAATAATTGGCAATTATTTTCTGTTTACCAGGATTTTAATAGGTATACATTATTATTAATTATTATGTGGCTTGGCTTTATAGTTATCGTGCTACCTATCTGTTTTGTTGACATAATAATTGGCAATTATTTTCTGTTTACCAGGATTTTAATAGGTATACATTATTATTAATTATTATGTGGCTTGGCTTTATAGTTATCGTGCTACCTATCTGTTTTGTTGACATAATAATTGCAATTATTTTCTGTTTACCAGGATTTTAATAGGTATACATTATTATTAATTATTATGTGGCTTGGCTTTATAGTTATGGTGCTACCTATCTGTTTTGTTGACATAATAATTGGCAATTATTTTATATTTACCAGGATTTTAATATGTATACATATATTTTCTGCAGCAAGTACCTCAACTTAGACAAATAAATCAAAATGTTCTATGAATTTTAAATTGTGCTTAAAAGGTTTGCACTGGAGGCTTAACCAAATTTTCGCAAACATGCTAAGTCCAACAACTAACTTGAATGACGCTTTCGTACTACTGCCAAAAGATTTTCTATCACATCCTTTACTTTCGTGATGTTTATCTACTACTTAATGAAAGTGCGCGAGTACGCCACGTGAATTCTACATTGAAGCCATGATGACTCCACATACAAAATGCACAGCGCTGAAATATTCATGCTAAGTGTGCTGTTTTACGGTAAAACTAGGCTTTATTACCACAACATGGCAAGCCTTAAACACAGTGGAAAACAGTCACTAGACTTAGCACCTAAGCTTATTTGGTTAAGTGTCGTGTTTTTTAGTTTGTGGTATAACTATATTTTTAAATTTTCTCAAACTTTATTACTTCAGCTAACTACTACAATAATAAAAACTAAACTAAACTAGCTACACTTATGGACTGTAGCCGCGATGGCCTATAGACAGTCCAAGTGCTCCACCCACTACCGGTAGGTAGCGTACCCAACATGCTGGCAGCATTGCCACGTTGAATTGCAGTGCTGATGCGTTGGGCCAATTAAGTGCCAGCATTTTGGTCACGCGTCGCATCGACCATCTTAAACTTAACATGCACGTAGTATGTGTGTCTAAACTCAGATTAAAATCCTATTATACTACATTAATGCTTGCGTTTACGACTGAACGGATTTTAATACAAATTGGTGTGTACTTGTAACCTAAAGCTGCTGTTATTGTTTGCGATGTGGCCATTCAGTAACCATTTTTTCTATCTATATTCATTCCGAAAAACTTCGTGCGGTCTCCTTGGAATAGTGTGATTATTAACCACATAATCCACCCACGGAGCACAGCCTGTTCTAATTAATTGGCTTACACCACAGAGCATTAAAAAATATGACGCTTAGGGGCGTATTTTTTTTCTTGCTCTGTGGTTTACACACGATCATGGATCATCAACGGTAAAATTAGAAGTACTTATAAATAGAATCTAATCTATCTTTTTTTTTATTTATGTGAATGACGTGACGAGGTAATCGTTCGGCTTAGCATGGTCACATTTATAACAAATCCATACCTATGTGAAAAAGATCTTTGATACTGTTTGTTTCACTACATTGTGCTTTCGGAGAAGGGAAATCGTTTAAGCCTCCATTCCTCTGTTGTGCCACCTGGGCCTCCAGAGTAGGCATTAGGTGGCGGTAGTAATTTCGGTGTAGCCCCATTTCTAGTCCGGCCACTCGTTAGTTTAACATTTTTGCGGGTACTTTTCTTTTCGGGCGCAAATAGCTAATTATGAAGGTCTACGTTATATTCTGTACCATGCGGGTAAGAAAATACCATACGCAATGTAGGACCCGCTTGTGAAAATGTTTGGTTCTTTTGCATTTTGTGTTGTGTTTGTTCAAGACGTGTAATTTTTTTATTATACATTAACAACCTACGCATACGTACCTATAGCTGTACGTATTGATTGATGCACGAATTTAGTTAGACAACTTTTTGTTACGCTAACAGTTTGCTAGCACGTTCCAATTCACAATGGAAATATTTCTTTAACAAATTGACTCTCAAGTTTATTCAGATAGAATATTAATAGACCTAAGACTTAAGCTAATAAAGCTTTTATCAAGTTGAAACGAATCTTCCATTTTGCTTACGTTGTTATTTAGTTTAGGTAAATATATAAACTTTAACGTGCCTACGTCCTCGCTTTCAAGTACTCCCATAGCAAAAAGTAAATTAATGTTTTATAATATGTCTATTTCAAAATGCATGCCGAGTAAAACCAAGAAGCTTTAATAGCCATGGAATTTAAAAATGTAGCTTGGGTGTGAAAAAATAGCGAAAAAGTTATTCATTCTAGAAAACCTACCTAAATGAACACTGTAAAATACTTTCAAAGTTGTATTAAAATATAATTAAAAAAATAATGTATTTAATAGATAACATCTACATATTTTGTAAATATTTGAAAAGAAATATTTATGTTGCGATATTTTTACACAGCGTCTTATTTCTAAACAAAACTCTCTATAAGTACTAGGTCACCTTAGCCGTTATTTAGGTCGAAGCTCTATTAGCCGAGGTTTCTATCCGCACTTATTCGTCGCGCTACGTGAAAGTGTAGACACGACAAAAAGGCTGAAAGAATGAGGGCGTTAGGTAAAACCCTCTATTGAGCCGTGATAAATGATCTGCAGCGGAACTGCTCCATGGTGATTACTTTACCTATACTCCGGGGAGCGAGTGGACTTATTAGTTAACCTGGATATAATACAGGGTTCAACATCTAGCTGTTGACCATGGAGTCGCAAGCTTAGACTATAATTTATCACGATAAAAATTACTTTATATCCTTCCACATAGGGTTCAAAGTTGGAAGCGTTTTAGGTAATACTTGGTTGCCTTGGAATCGGAAGTTTTCACTTTATAGAATAAAACAGTATGGTGGTTACTGTTTTCATACTGTACCTGTTGTTGACAATACTTTCTTGGATTATATTTTTATTTTTGTTCGGGAGTGTTGAACAAATGTTTTCCTTCTTATATGATCTTCATTATACAATACAAATCAAATAATACAATTTTACAAGGAATACAATTATTTACATGTTAGTTTTTAAGCGCTCGTGCGAAAGGCGACGTTACCGCTAATAGCTGTTCAGGCAACCTAAAAAAAGATAAATGAAGAAACAAATAAAAAGGGCAAGAAGTATAATTTCCTAATATGAAACTAAGCGGATTCGAGAATACAAGATTCTAAAAAGTAAAATGTACTTACTTTGATAATTTTATGCAAAATTACAAGCTGCGAGTGGATAATTTGAGAGACCTCTAGCAGGGTATGTTTTTTAACAAATTATTTTCATGATTTTACAGCAGTATTATTCATGATCCAGTACAATTTATGTACATTATTAGCGATTGCGTTTTGGTAAATAAGCAATTATTCTGACGTGAAATAATTCAGTGAATCTCGCCAATACTTGTTCATCAATATTTTACACATTTTTTTAATTTATTTGGGTAAACAAACAGTATCACACTCAAATAGCTTAGAAATAATATAAAAAAGTAAGTAGTAATTAATGATACAGTACGACCACAGAGCAAGCAAAAAAACACGCTCTAGGTGTGCAGCATCATTTTCTTTAATGCTCTGTGAGTACAACCAATATAGTTCTTTTTTTTTTTCATTTTTTCCTGACAAATATAATCTGGGAGTTTTTAAGGCTAGAGTGAACCGGTATCTTCTAGGCAAGTATGCTCCATCGTCGACTGCGTCGTCACTTACCATCAGGTGAGACCGTGGTCAAATGATAGTCTATCGTTGATAGCACAAAAAAGGGAAATAATTTAAAAAATATTGAAATGTAATATCTCCTCCAGAAATAAAATTACCGTATCGTCAACCGCATTGTCACTTGATATCGAGAGAAATGTGGTCAAACCACAGACGTAGGATATTTTCGTTACTCGGTGAAACTCAAGCCTATATAAAAAAATGCGAGTAAAATAGGGTAAAACCGCAAGAGCCTCTAGTACATAGAATTATATATAGCTAACTCTAGTAATAAAATAAAGACCTCCAATCAAATTAAGGGCAATGAGATTGCTTTATGAGGAAGAGGGGAAGCGAAAAGTACCTTCATTTGCAAAGTTTAGACGTCTCTAGGTTAACAGCCATTTTGTTTTATTTTAGGGACCTATTGATTGTTTTTTGTGGCTGTGAACACGACTCGCAGTCAATTAATAATAAGCTATATGATTTGATAAGCTTTATTATTTGTGTGATAAAGATTATATTCGTCTAACTAAAAGAAATAAAAATTACCTACGTAATTATAATTACAATTTTAAGTTTGAAGTTTCACTAGTTTTAATAATAATTATGCTATTAGGTACCATCATTTCCTTTAAAAAAAAGATGACCTCATTTTAACAGACTTCTACTTGGATGATATAAATCCATATACTAGATGTCTCTGTGTTGTGTGTTGTGTTTGTGTGTCTGTGCGTGTGTGGGGGTGTCCCCCGACGGTTTTATTCCCGCCTTACTTAGATATTTTTAAATTATTTGCCAAACATCCAAAACAATTTAGCCGTTTTTCTGTAATATGGAATCATCAAACAGATAAATTTTCACTTAAAACTTTATAGGGAGGAATATCCATTATAATAATAGAGTTAAATAAAAGTATACCATGGAAAAACAAACGTGCTCTACCTTAGACAACTTCATCACTTATGTGAGATGTTCAGTTGTCAAACGTATGCCCATTTTAGCATCAAAAAAATTTAAGACCTCTTGTACCCGTGCTTGAAACGTAAGTAATATACTATTCAACTTTATTTCAAAACTTAAATAACATATAATAATAAGTATACTAAACTAAACTAGACCTAAAAACTAAACTATACCTAAAAACTTTAAAACTAAGATATAAAACTAAAAATAACAATCTAAAGGAATCTTGAACTATCTATAGACCGGCAAAGGTCTATAGATAGTTCAAGCAATCAGTGGAATCTGGCAACGTTCCCATAATGCTGGCAGCGTTACCCCGCTGTATAGCGAGGCTGATCCTTTGACCAAAGTAGACGCCAGCATTATGGTCACGTGCCGACTCAACTAAACGCCCCGCTAAATCATTATAGATTTCTATGGCACCCGGTCTCCATGGCCCCATCGTCTCTACGCCAAACGGCACAAATATAAAACCCTATATAAGTAATATAATTATTAAATATTAATCATCGCGTGTACACGTATAAATAAATAAATAAAGTTTTACAAGTACCGACTTTTTCACATACCTAATATATAACTTGCAAGTAATCCTATTAGAGGTCAATAAAAACTTTTTCTGAGTTACCTCGTATAAAATGGCAAATCATCGTGGTTTACCAACAAACCCCTCAGCTGACATAAGTGAGCAAACCGTACATGATAGAAAAGCCTAATCTTTACGGACCCCGAACTGTCGTTAATAAAACTCTGTGCAAACTTATCTCTCGAGGGAGAGATAAAAAAATATTTTCTTACGAAAAACAAACCTTTGAGGAAGGATTTTTGCAGAATCACGCGCGACTTGCCTCAATGTCATGGTGTGATATTACAAGCAGTATCCAATTTCGCACAGGTTGTGGCTCGTAAATAATATATCAAATGCTATAAACAATGATATAATATATTGTAAAGGAGGAATATCATTGGCTATAAACGTAATTGGTGCCAAGATTAAACAAACTGGCGTGATAGGCCACGCAGCCTATACCGCACCAGTTTCTTCCATACTTTTATTCCACATAGGATTACAAGCGCTCAAAAAAAAAATTGTCTAAAAAACAAGTACCTATTATTATTACGCCTACGTCACTACTTAAAAGTGTATTCGTATACACCAGTACGATGGTAAACTACCTTAATAGGCTATTTGATTGCTGTTGAAAATAAACAAGTAAATATTATTTTCATAAAGTAGGTTAAAAATGAATACAATAATTGAAAAAAAAGGTAAATTCGGTACTTAAATCAATGAGTAATAAGCTTTTAAAGTTTCTAGAGGTGGATATCACCTGTCCCTTTCTCGCAAAACGGAGATTCCCCACAGTTACTATGAAAACGTACGTTGTAAAGTCACATTCCAAAGAGATTCTATGTAAAGCTACCACAGCTTAATAATGAGGTACTATAAAGGAGCAAGAGTGACGTCACTGCATGTTCGAACTGTCTCTTTCTATTCCTGTATTTTAAAATGCTTGTAACTTTGTCATTTTTTGAGATATTTAATGTTTGTTTTCGCGACTGTTTATTTTTTGAGGAAAATTATTAATTTATGCTATAAGAAATAACACGAAACAAGTCTATTATACCTATAGCCAATGATGACAGACAGTAGAATGTTCTTGATTCGAAGTGCTCACTAACGCATCTATGCGCTGTATAATATGTATTGGTGCCTCGTGCGTGTGTGTGCGTGAATCAAATTACACTCGCGCGGCAAATTCAAATTTTCTTGCGTTCTTTTGCCAGTAATAGCTTAATTACTAAACGTGATTACATGAAAACTAATTTTGCGCAAAGCTAAACTAAACTAAACTAGCTACACTACCTACTACAAAGAACACTTATGGACTGTATAATAGCCGCGATGGCCTATAGACAGTCCAAGTGCTCCAGCCCACTACCGGTAGGTAGCGTACCCAACATGCTGGCCGCATTGCCACGTTGAATTGCAATGCTGATGCGTTGGGCCAAATAAGTGCCAGCATTTTGGTCACGCGTCGCATCGACCAGGCGCTCTGATAGACTTTGGACAAATGGCAATAGACTGAAAAACTAAGAAGAAAATTGTTTATTGCCATTTGTCGCTAAACCAATGATATCCAGGTGATACTTTTAATAGTAATTTGTTGATATATTTTATTTATTTCCGCAAAATTAGTTTCATGTAATCACGTTGAGTAATTAAGGTATTATCGGCAAGGAACGCTTGAAAATTTGAATTTGCCGCGCTAGTGAGACGTTGTTCCAGCATACTGCATACAATGTATAGTAAGTTAGTAAGGCCAAAATGTCAGTGTTGCCAACTTTATGCACGATAAGTGATACGTTCCGCGGCACTTATCACCCCGAAATGCGGTAATGTGAAGATTTATCGTGCTCTAACTTAAAAACATGAACAACTTTTTATAACGGATGCGAAGGTTGTTGGTCTGTTTTAAGTGTTCTTTCTTTTCTTAGAAGCAAAGACGTGACAATATTTGAATTTCCAGGTGACAATTGAGGTTTTGCGTACGCTCTACTCTTCAAATAATAGCTTGCATTTAAGATACTATGTGAAAAAGCAAACCAAGTACATTTTTAGATGTTAGTAAAAGAGGAATAATAATTAGCTTCTCTAAAGTGACCCTCTAAAATTAGGTGCAATGCGCACTATTTACCGTACGAAAGAAAGATATAGCAATACGCGATTTGATTGACAAGAATTGTGTGATGCGGTGTAATTATTTTCTTATTTTTAATTACTTTTATGACCTAGGCTGGTAATAATTGACCAACTTTATATTTACACACTAGTTGACCCGCTCCAGGTTCGCACGGGTTAATTAGTTATACGTCTTAACCCTGTTCATAGGAGAGGGAAGTGAAAGGGGAAAGATAGGGGAAAAGGATGAATGAATGGGCTGGCGAACCGGCCAAGGAAGGCAGACTTCCCCAGGCTTCCAATGGATGATCTCCCTTCTATTGCGATCCATTCATCCTTTTTCCCTATCTTTGCCCTTTTCCTTCTCTCTTCCCTTTGTCAGGTTGTGTGGGTGTGGTTTGTGGGTTGTATAAATAAATAGGTAAATAAAAAAATAATACACAAACAAAAAAAACTTGCATATAAATTACATCAGTTTCTTTGCGCAACCCGCACTTGGCCGTTTTATAAAACAAAAAGTATCCTAAATGTTACTCTGAAAAATTAACTATAACTTTTCCAAAGCGAAGCTATTTCAGCGAAATCCGTTCAGTTGTACCTGCGTGATGCGTGTACAAAGGGACGGACAGACTAAAAAGAGAAAAAAATTGCTTCTAGTTCTATATCATTTATTAAGAAGTGTAATGAATTCAAAATTTTCAAAAAATATTTAATGTACAGATTTAGCCCAGTTACAGTTATATTATATGTATAGATTATTATAGTTCTGCATTCTGCCTCAAAACTCAGGCAAACGCATCACTTAACAGTGTATAAAAAACGTACCTAACAATGAGCAAACCCACAATGAAAAATTACGATATCCGTAACTCACTCTCACGTCTGATGAATTACAACCGTCACAAAATTATCCGCACTCATCTCTCCGAGCCCTAAACCTGTTTAGGCCTAAAACAGAGCCTTTATAAATAAGAGTGCTACCACATTACGCCCACTTTTATTAGGAAGGAACAAAAGGATGAATAATTTCCATTATATCCGCCTTATCACACAAATTCCGGTTTCAGCTGAAATCGTCACTAATTAAGCACGGTGTCAGCCGTTATTAAGGTCTTATCTCTTGCTCATATGGCTCATGAATCAATTAGATCCGCCTGAGGGTGCCCGGTTATCCGGGCCGGTCATTTTAACAAAGACGCACGATATATTGTGGGCCCGGACCGTGTAGTGGAGATACGGACAAAGGCGTTCATCCGAAAAACCCATGTAAAGCGGTCGGAGAAAAGAAGATTTTATGGCACGTAAAGATGCAAAAGTAAAAGTGCGGTATTTTACGTTATTGTACTAGTGAAACTGACGTGGGTTTGCGAGGAATGTCTATCTGGTAAGTATTTCCCTCCAGTCTGTTCTTTATTCAAATTTTCAGATTGTGAAGTTGAGTGCCTACGCATAATTTTTGACTGTAGGTACTCAAAGATAAGTTCTGGTTTTTACGAAATGGGAGGTTTTAATTCGATTGCTTTTTATGTGCATCAATAAAATTTCTCCGATATTTTTTCTGGCTGTTTTGGGTTTTATTTTGTTGTCGACTCCTGAATACAGGCCTCTCCACTCCCCAATTCTCATAAAAGCCACTTTAGACGCTTATCATAGGGGGGAATTTGTCATAATCAACACGCTTGGCAGGTCGTTTGGTAATCGCAGAAGATATTAATGTACACCAGGTCACCATCAGGTGAGACCGTAGTCAAATGTTAGCCTATCGTTGATAAAAAAAATAAAAAAAATGTACCAAGAGAATGCTTATGCCTGTTCCCTGAATATTTCTTTAGCCAGCTCTTATGGCATCCACGGGAAGAGATGGGTGTTGTCCCACTACTGTATTATTAATACCTACTGTATAGTAATACCTCATCATCATCATCATTGGCCTGTTTCCATCTAAAGAAATGATTTAAGCAGTGTTTGTGATATTAACTGTAGCACGACATTTACGCTCGTGACTTATAGTTTGTAATACCTACTGCATATGTAATACTCATTTATAATTCAAAAATGTATTTAAAAATATTTTAATTAACGAACGTTTCCTGTAGACCATGTTAATTTTTTAAATTACAAAGCATACGAGGTTTGTTTACATGAACCAACTGAAACTTTGTAAGAAGTTGTAACAACAAACTTCCGTTGAAAGTATAGGTGTAGGTAATTGTTCATAACTGTATAAAACATTTAGAACAAGAACACAGTTGAAATTTGTAAAATGATGAAACTTTTGTCAACAGAACTGTGACGTTGCATTTGTTAACCGTCTAATTGTATTTGCTTACGAAAACGTAAACAGGAAAATGTTAGTATAACCGGTCATATTGATAAAAGTTTTGGAAGCTTTAACAAAGCAAAGTTAAATATTACAGTGTATAAACGTTTTCGACTTGTTACCTGACCCTTCATTTCAAGTTAGTGGTGATTATTGAAAGTAATTTTTTTTTTTATGTGATTGAATGACGTGACGAGCTAGTCGTTCACCTGATGTTAAGTGACACGGCCGCCCATAACAGTTGCAGTGTCACCCGGAACTTTAAAACAATAGTTTCGCGCGACACTGCACTGCGCACGTCATCCTGAGACATCACCCAGTCTAATAATCAGATTACTAGACTGAGTGACCAGATCATAAAGTCTCATTTGCCCAGTAATTTCACTAGCTACAATGCCCTTCAAACCGGAACACAGTAGTGCTTGCACACTACTGCTTGGCGGCAGAATAACTGGCAAAGCGGTGGTACCTACCTAGACGAACTTTGCAGAAAAGTCCTACCACCTAGTAAAAATATTTGATTTCGATTTGATTTGATTAATATATTAATTTTTATTTGTACATTTTTATTACAACTATATAGTCCCGCATTTGACCGCAATCTCACCTGGACCCTAATTCTGTATGGTCAATTTACGATTCCTTGCTTCGAAACCACGCAAATTCCTTGTCTTACATAAGAAATCTGCAAAAATGTATTCTCTATGAAACGAGAATGAAACCGCGCGAAATGAATGTGGAATTAACTGGTATTGGCGCGATTTGAACTGTCAAAAATCATATGTTCCACTGAGGCGCGTTCCGAAACATCAAACCGTCCAAAGTTACTACCACGTATGTCAATATTAATTATTCAAAATAAAACTAATTTTAACATGAAGTGAATGTATTTCTAAAGGTTTTCTGATAATTTTTAATAATTACCCATGGCTTTGTTATATCACAACATTGTGGTGGTGTCTAACAAATAAATAAATAAATAAATAAAATTGCATTAGGATGGGGTTTTACGAACCAAATTCCCAATTGATGAAGAAAGTCAGTGGGAATTAACAAGTAACCTGTATTTAGTCAGCCCATAGGTTACCCTTTCAAATTAAAAACAACTACTATACCAGCTGATCACTAAAATACTAAAGGTAAAAAAAAGGAGTAGGTACTGAAGTAGATTTTTTTATTGTTTGCCAGTTTAGGAACAGAAAAAAGATTTAGGTATCAAATTATTAATGGTTGTTACCAATACAACATAATATAATTACTTTAATGACTATTGGTTGATTGTGGGTTCAATTCCTACCCAGGACAAACATTTGTGTAATGAACATCGATGTTTGTTCTGTGTCTGGGTGTTATATTTGTATTCTATGTATGCATTTACAAACAAAAAAGTATTTAAGTATTCTATCAGTTATCTGGTTCCCACAGTACAAGCTATGCTTAGTTTGGGGCTAGATGGCGCTGTATCAAATGTCCACACGTATATTTTTTATTTATTCTATTTTTAAATGACATTGGAATAATTATCCCAGCGTCAAAGAATCGGAATTCCTTCCGAGACGGAGCTAATCACCAATCGTCAGGCAACTCGACACATCAAAGGGGCCCCATTAGCAAACACTCCGCAAGCCACAAAAGACGTACTTTACGAGAAAGCGTTCTCGAGCAGACAGCCTCGTGAGTCTTCACCATGTGTAACCACGGCCGTAATAAAAGCCCCTTATAAACAACTGAAACTTAATATACTGTCAGCCATTGTGTGCCAAGCTTTCACAATCGCTTCCGTGTTTCCACTGAAAAGTTGTAGCGACAACACCAAAAATTATCATCTAAGGACCCTTGATTTACAACATTACATTTCATCCGCGAACATTACCGAGGTTAAAACCGGTAATATTTTTGAAATATCAGCGCGTATGGGGAAGTCATACAGCTTTTATTGCCGACAGTACCCACTTCGCTTCGTGATACAAAAGCTTGTGAAATATATTGCTTAATGCGTTGTATAAGAGCAGTTATTTATTTTATACAGAATGGAAAATAAATTTTGATATGCGCATACGTGAGTTCCATATCAAAAATATTTTAGCTGTGGAAATATTCTGATATGAATAGCCGGTAATTTGATGAATTTACTGACTATTCAATTGCTCGCTGTCAGTATAACCAATTCTGCATTTATTTATGACATTCAAATAAATTCGTTATTGTTGCATTGCGTGCATCAAATGTCTAGTCATTATTTTAATTTTTTTTTTTTGGTTCACCAACATTTGAAACACAGTTTCTATTAAACAGTTTTTAAGCTTAAATATATGATCTATGTGCGCAACCAATTACAGGCAAACACAGCATGCACTATTCCGAGATTAACAAAAAAGAAAATTATTGTAACCTTGATTATGGGTTAGTTATATTACATAATATCTGAGGTTAGAGATATCTTTATTTCTCATATCTATTATACTTAACAAGAAATCAATATTTAATACTTATTGAACATTGCTTGAATTATAAAGGCCGTAGTGAGGAAAGTACTTATTATTTTTTTTTTTTATTAATATCATGAATCCACTGAGCCCATCAACAAACGACGGAGCTAATGGAACCTTACCTTACTTAATGGAAACGATTCCAAGTTAATCATTTATTTCAATCATTAAATTACTAAAGTAGAAACAAAACCTTAATATATATGTTACTTAAGTTTTGAAATAAAATATCAAACCTTAATACTTAGATGATACTGTACCATAATAGCTGCGGCTTTACTATCCATTCACATTTACTTTAAATATTTTCTATAATTTCTAAGCCAGCTTAGCTACATGACACGTTGTTACCTAATTACCATAGATCCGAGGTATTAACATGCTCAAAATGTACTTAGTGCGAGCCGTTAAGTGGTCGTCACCTGAAAGGCGGAAGGGACTTAGGGTGGGTCGCGAGAGCCCTTATAAGGGGCGACACGTTGACAAGCGTGCTTCCACTGCTATATTTCTAGATTAATAGTAAGACTATTAAACATTACGGTAGGTTAATTTGATTTTCTGCTGTGTCTAATTAAGAGTTTTGATATAATTACAGACTGTAGATACATCCTACCCCATCCCACTCTTTCTATTTTTAAACTCGAAAGTGTGCGTGTGTAAGCTTGTATATATAGTACTAGCACAAAATGCTCAACTGTGCGAAACGTCCAATGAGTTAAATTAGCTAAATGTATATAGGTACATACCAGCAGCGGGATGTCAAAGGCTGTGGATGATGATGATGACATGTAACAAAATGACCAACTATCAGATGGTCTCGGATCGGTAAACGTACCTAGCGTAGGACGCTCTGCGACTCGATGGAGCGACGATATATTGAAGTTGGCTGGTAATGACTGGAGAAAAGAGCTGAAGGTCGTACTCAGTGGCGTGCTTTGGAAAGGCCTATGTCCAGCAGTGGACTAGAGTGGGCTGATGATGATGATGATGAGATGATCTGTGCAACAGAACGTCTATTTAATTATTTTTTTTAATTTTCTGAGGTCTTTGTAAAATAACTCTCATGATAATTATCCCATCGATAGACATTTAAATTCAAATCAACTATTTGTAATGCTTGCTATATTACTCAATTGCATTTACTCAAATTACTTTCTTAAGACAATGAACCTGGTCATGGTGTGTAGGTTCAGCACACTATGTGTATACTACGTACCAGAACGTATTAAAGACAAGCCTGCCGTCTTCGTAGGCGGTACTTGTCAGGTTTCCTAGAACTGGCCTACTTAGTGCCTTATAATACCTGTGCTGATGTATTATTTTAGTCCTAACCGGCACAATGACCTGAAATTAACCTAATTAGACAGTTAAAGGCACATTTAAAACTATTTAGGTAAGTTTTTCAGAGGTTAAAGACCCGTATTATAGAGCTACGCTCAATCGTGAATTAATTAATTAATTAATCAAACTACGCTCAAGAAGAGATGTTAATCATGGAGTTATATGTGAATTAAATCTTTAATGGTAACGCCATGCATGAGAAACGTAATGAGTACGAGTACCTATATTTCAACTGACTTACAGACCGTTCACCGTAAGATGTCTCCTGATGTACTTATATCATTTAAAAATATGCAAGTATTATCGTAAATGTAAAATAATATGTAAACATTATCTAAACTTGTATGTACCCACCACAGATTAACATATTTTACTCGCATATTTTTAAATAATTCGAGTACATCAGGGGACATCTTACGGTGAACCGTCTGTAACTTTTTCACGTCGTAGCCACAGACTAATATTATTGAGGCCATGCCTTTTCTATTCTGCGACATTGTAATACGACCGCTGTTGGCAGAATAAATAAGTAAATATTTTGAACTGGTTTTCAAAATATTTACCTATTTATTCTGCCAAAACTCGCTGCGGCAGAGTCGATGGAAATAGTTTTATTGATGTCTCCTCGTAGACGGGAGAAATTTACTTTTCATTACGATAGAAGTTTGTAGGCAAACAGTTCAACAGTCGCTTGGGGCTCCAGAAAAGTACCTTCTCACTCGATAGTGGCGTCCTTATTGAACGGTATTTTTTGATAGCATTGTTAGTGTTGGCGCGATGCTGAAGTATCAATCAAAAAATAGTTCATGTATTTTATGTTCCTTTTCTATTACACTTATTATATTAGCCTATATTTTCCCACTGCTGGGCAAATGCCTCCCTACCGTCTTTCCAATTTTTACTGTGTAATGCTTGTGTGGGACAATCCTTCGCATAAGCGTTTACCTCGTCCCTCCACTAGGCCAGCCCAAGGCAACCCAGTTTTTTTTTTACACACCTATTTAAAAATATATATTACATCAACACTGTTTCAAAAGATTGACAAAAATGATCAAAATGTAGGAACTTTAATGTATCTCTTGCGGAGTATGAATATTGCACTGCTATAAATAAATAAATAAAGAAAAAAAAACAAACCTAAACACAAAACCCAAACAGAAGAAAAACCTAAAGATCCTAAACAGTCGCGAAAAGACATAAACTATCATTGAAATCAAAGCCACATCAGTTATCGCAATACTAAAAACTAATAAATTAGCTACACTATCTACTACAAAGAACATTTGGACTGTATACTAGCCGCGATGGCCTATATACAGTCCAAATACTCCAGCCCAATATCGCAATGAACAACATACCTGCTACATGCATTACATTACATTCACCACATAAACTCAATGTGTGCACTATTACACCAACAATAATTTGTCTAGCAACAAAACTGTAATTTGTCCTTCGAATAAAACGGTTCGTGTTAAATTACGTAATAGCTAATGGCAACTGTATATCACAGGTCCTGCAGGCAAAATAAAATTATACAGGTTTTATAGCCTTCAGTGATTCAGTAGCCCCAGGGGTGTGAAACGAAGGTTTTATGGAGCGGTATTGACGTGTAGTCACACGGACTTGCCTAGTTTGGAAATAATGTGATCAAACGGGCTTTGGTATACCTATTTGGTACCTACATATTGCCTACTGGCCATAGATTCTTGTTAGTAAGTAGTAAACATTATTGGGGTGGGGTGTACATATTTTCACCATCATCATCATCATCAAAAGCCTGAAGACGTCCACTGCTGAACACAGGCCTGCCCCAGAGAGCACCACCTTGAGCGGCTGCTCGCCTCCTACATCCATCGGCTCCCGGCGGATTTCACCAGATCGTCGGTCCATCTAGTGGGGGGCCGGCCTACGCTGTGGCTTCCGGTTCGTGGTTGCTACTCAAGAATCTTTCTTCCTCATCGGTTGTCAGTTCTGCGAGCGATGTGGCCTGTCCATTGCCATTTCAACTTGCTAATTCTAAGAGCTATATCGGTCACTTTAGTCCTCCTGCAGATCTCCTCGTTCCGGATCTTATCTCGCAGGGGAACACCGAGCATAGCTCACTCCATAGATCGTTGCGCGACTTTGAGCTTAGTAATGAGGGGGGTTGGTAGCCGGGCGTCTGCCGGGGAACATATTTTATAGAATACAAAATTATATAGTGTTTTGGTAAAAATAAAACGGGGATCTGGGGTAACCATAAAATATGTGAAAGAAACAATGAAAACCTACAACATAGGCAATAGACTTAATTAAAAAATGTAATCATGACTCTATATTTAGCAACATCTTAATTTAGAGTCAAGTACGTCGTTTCTTCCACTGTCTGTTTAATGTAAACAACAAAATATATTATAAAGATGTCTCTAAAATGAGTAGGTACCTACATTTAGTACATAAGTAATATTACCTCTATAGGTAAATTATTAATTATATGTTCGCATAACCATGTTAGGCGTACCCCACAGATAACCCCCAATAGATACCGCATGAAAGACGACGACCGCGCACCACGCATTGGCGTAAATGGTTCTATATAAATCGCCGCTTCGCAGCACGGCGTTAGTTTCGACCAAGTATTAGGTCATTATTAGGGCGTCACTCGAAACAGTCAATAATAGCGCATTGGCTCCAGTCCCCGCAACCCGCGCCTTCCGCCAGTTTTGGTGAGCTAGGATCCGAACAAAAATCCCGTAATGCGGTATCTATTGGGGGTTATCTGTGGTGTACCCATACGTCTAAAACAAACGCAACCAGCTCTATATTACCCAGCCTTAAGTAAAAACCAAAAGCTTATCAAGCCAAATTCATTGCTTAATATAAACAAATACGACTCTATACAAAGGCTTTATTTTACAGAGCGCTAAAATCCAGGTCACAAAGGAGACCACCGCAAATTCCCGTCCCACTAAAGTACATAGATAATAAAAAATCCCTTTAGACAATTTTCCATTATGTTGTGTGACCGTTGTCGGGATCCAGTGAGGCAGTGTAATGTAAAGACAGTTACAAAGGTAAGTTTAAAAAGCATTTTTGCATCTACCGCTTGACTACTGCACATTTAAATAAGTGACAATATGGCCGAAGCACTACGTTGGGAAATTGGCACTTATGTTGTGAAGCTGCCACAGAACCTACAGATACTTGAAAGTAGCAGGCAGTAGGCAGCTGGCTAGAAAATACGGGTAGCTCCCAACGGATCCCACAAAATGGATCCCACCTAATATTTTTTGTAACTGATAAACAAAATATTATTTAGAGTTTCCATCTGATCACCAAAAAGTTGGACATAAAACAAACGATAAACGCTGTCAGAACACGTTTTTTTGAGGTTGAAGATAAATATTGTCGACGACAAAAGTGTTTAAGCAAATAAAGAGTAACCTCCTACGAGTTACTGTTCTCCTAGTACATAAGTATAAGAGTAATAGGCTCAAACTGTTATTACACTACACTATTACACTACCACCATGCTATGATTTCATCCTTCATCGAAAGCTCATTTAGCTCATTGCATGTTCAACACCACGTATTTGGAGCTTGGTAGTGCCGTGTGTAATGAACGCCTTTATTCATTTAATGGGAACTCATGAGACTAGATTTATTATATTAACTTCATAGAACTACTACTGGGAGAACAAAAACCAGCAGCTCCATAATGGAAAAACCGACTACTGCCAAGGGGATTTAGTATGACTGACCGAAGTGTTTTTGTATGAATTTTCATTCAGTGAAAAGCATGTAAAGTTTAATATAAACCGCACTTTGACACTTTACTTAAATTACTGAGGCCAAAAAATATACCTTTATCTGGAAAACTAATGATAATCCAAGGGAAATAGATAATTTTGCAGATGGAACCGAGGGGCGTCTAATATTGTACCGTAGTTATATAGGATGTGATCACGCCAATATGTTACCGAATATCTTCGATGGAGAAACTTAGTGGACTGTATCAAATTTATGGTACGCACAATCAAATAGGGCAAGGAGAATGAGAAGAAAGGACATGCAGCACATACCTCTGAGAGCACAGGGAAAGCTCCAGATCCTCCTGGGAACGGCGACCGCGGCGGGCCCGCCACACACGAGGTCCTGGTGTCCAGAATCCTCAAACACCATCAACAACACCGTATCCGATTGCACTCGCGTAAGCGTGATTGTTTTGTGGGGAAATTACAAAAGCACAATGCTTGACTGCGGGACAATATAGTATCGAATTATAAGCACAATTCGCGCAGTTGCGTCTGCGGCCATTGCGGCGAGACGTTCAAGCCTATCTGTTTTCTTCAGTAGCCGCTAGAGGGCTACTCGGCGGTGCGGTAGTACTTGCATGTATGGGTAGGAAAATGGAATAAAGGATTGTACCATAATATAAATTATTTATCATTAATTTAAGTTAAATAACTTGGCGTTACCATTTCCACCCGCCCTTAATGGGTCACCTTTAAAAACAACCATAAGGCGACAAAATAATATGTCTATGACTCTAGGATAGAGCGCTCAATGCGCGCGGGCGAAATAAGAAGTCCGAAGGGTCACGGCGAAGCGGGAGTATAACAATATAAATTATAGATAAGCGATGTGGTATAAAATAATTAAGTAATAATAATATAGCGGTAAATATACATAAACTAAGAACTAAATTGCAGGGCAATTATTACTTTTGTGGAAGAGGGCATAAGCGAACGACTGGGCGGAGGTAAGTTCCCTTGGCGGTTCTCACAGTCGTAACGCGCACGATTCCATCCTTGGAGGGATGAACCTTCTCTACAATCGCTAACGGCCAGGCTAGGGGCGGTACGTTGTCATGCATCACTACCACGATCGTTCCCGGTGTGATAGGTGCGGAAGGAGCGTTCCATTTCTGCCTAACCTGCAGACCGTGCAGATACTCCAGCCTCCATCGGTTCCAAAACGACTGAACTAACTTGTCCAGTAGCGAGTGCCTATGAAGCAAACTGACAGGGTTAGACTTGACATCAGGCGCGGGTAATGATTTTAGCGGAGCGGTATGCAAAAAATTAGAATATTCCTCTGCAAAGCACTGGCTTCGCAGGGCGCGGGGTATATTATTCTCAGCGAACTGAAAATCATCGGCAGTAACTGCAGTAGTGCTGCGGCGGGGTAATAACTTAGCGAACTTACAAACGTACACAATTATACGCAGAAGCTTACTCCATGAGGAGATGCGGAGAGCGAGCTCATATAAAGCGCAATGCTTTACAGGCGTGCACACAGGGTGCGCGAGTACCCTTTGTTCAGGTATGTCTGCAATAGACTGTCCGTCGAGGCTCTTAAGAGGCCACTCAGACGGATTTGATGAAGCCCACTGGGGCCCGTGGAGCCACAGGGGGTGCGAGAAAAGTTTATGGGGCGTAATGCCACGCGAAAGTATGTCAGCGGGAATATTATCCGTGACCTGAACAACGTGGTTTGCAACGAACATTTGCCACCGGTGTGGCGAACTCTTAATCCAATATAGTGCGACCTTAGAGTCGATAAACGCGTAAGTGTTGATTGGGATGCGACGAGAATAATTATCGTGAACAGTGCGAAGCAGCTTAGACAATAAGACAGCTCCGCAGAGCTCGAGACGAGCGATCGAAAGCGGTTTGGTAGGTGCGACCTTAGTCTTCGCGCACACCAGCTGGACCGTATTGCCAGTAGGGGCGCTCACGTGTAGGTACACTACGGCACCGTATGCGTGGAGACTGGCGTCAGAAAACCCCAATAGGGTGACGTCACAGTCCGCGGACACGCCTACGTGACGCGGGATGAGTAAGTTATTAAGAGCCGGTAATTCGACGCAGAACTGATGCCACATCTTAATGATGTGCAACGGCGGTGTATCGTCCCAATCGAGATTAAGCTGCCAAAGCTGTTTTATTAACATCTTGGCATATACAACTGTGGGGGCAACGAAACCCATTATATCCCACAGACGGGCGACGGTAGACAAAATGGAGCGCTTAGTGCACTTCACTTCGCCGGGAGAAGAAATTTTAAAATAAAATACGACATTATCTGTGGACCAGTGCAAGCCTAATATTTTATGTTGCACGGCTTTATCAAACTCCACCTCAGTGGGGAGTCTGTGCGAAGCGGGTAGATTATTCAAGACGGATCGACTGTTGCTATTCCATTTGACAAGTTCCCACTGTGCACCTTTAAATAGGTCAATCAGCTGCTGAGACGCTTGGACCGCTTCTCGTTCGCTAGGAAGCGAGAAAGCAAGGTCGTCCATAAACAACGAAGTAGGCACAATGCTACTCGCGATCGGAAAATTAGCGCCGTCATCGTCAACGAGCTGTCGAACCGTGCGCAGTGCATGGTATGGGCTCGACGATAAACCAAAGCACACACGATTGAAGTGGTACAACACGAGGGGGTCTTGCGGACGGAACCGGTACAAGAAGCACTGGTAACGACGGTCAGATTCGCGAACAACGATTTGTAGGAACTGCTGGCGACAGTCAGCGGTCATTGCGACTGCGTGTAAGCGGAAGTTCAAAATAATTTGAAATAAATCGCCCTGCAAGTTCGGTCCTGAATACAAGATGTCGTTCAGCGAAAGTCGGGAGCGGCTGCTAGTCTTACTGCTAGCATCCAGAACCATGCGAAGTCGAGTGGATGTCTTGTCCTCGCGGACGACTCCATGATGCGGTATTACGTATATAGGAACGGGGTCATGAGGATCGTACGGAGGCGCGGGGGAAATATAATCCTTTGCGAGGTATTCATTAATGACGTCATCATATGCTGACCTAAGTTTAGGTGAAGCTTCTAGCTTTCTTTCGAGGCACATGAATCTCTTACGAGCGGTTTCGAAAGAATCTCCGAGAGAATAAACATCATCGTTAAATGGTAGGCCAACAATGTATCTACCAGTAACGGGATCGCGGGTTGTAGTCGACTTATAAAATTCTTCACATTCAACATCGGCGGGATGATGAATGGGCGGTGCGGAGGGAAGCTCTTCGAGCTCCCAAAATCGCCTGACTAGTGAGTCAATAGCGGCAGGCTCTTGAGCGAGGCAACATGTCAAGGCCTGGTGGTTATGATGTGTGGGTATCGTGGGCACGGAACCCATAATAACATACCCCAACACCGTGCGTAAAGCAGGGGGCGCCGACGAGTCGCGGGGAGCACGAACTACGTCGGGGAGAAGAAGATGCGGGAAGAGAGCGGCTCCGATAAGCGCATCAATTTTATTAGGCATACCGAAGCTCTCATCCGCGAGCGGTATTCCTGATAAATGTGATAAGACAGAGGTGTCTACCACAGCGGTGGGTAATAAATCAGTAATTTGATCAACAACTAGCGGCGAGATATTAAAATTAATATTGTTGTCAAAGCGTGAATAAAATTTGAAATCGATCGAGTTAGTTTTAATTATTTCCTCAGCTCCACCGAACCCCTTAACAATAGTACGTTCGGCATCCTGGAGCTGGATACCTAACTGATCACAACACTCCTTTGTTATAAAGTGGCTTTGTGAAGCGGAATCTAATAGCACGCGAATAATATGTCGATCGCCCTTAGTATCATACGCGACGACTTGTGCGGTTGATAATAAAATAGTTGATTGTTTACTACGCGCGGGCGCATCAGGTGAGCGCTTATCTATAGATGCATACGTAGCACATAACGCAACGTCCGAGCGCGCGCTCGGGACGAGGGGAGGCTGCAGCGGCTGCGCGGGAGGTGCGCGGCCGGCGGCGGTGTTATCGCTCTGCGCTGGCGCAGCGGTTGGCGGCGCGGGTCGCGACGCAGCTAGCGGAGGTTCGCGCCCGGTCTCCATACGCTTGAAGTGTAACATTGTGTGATGTTTTTGTTTACAAACGCGGCAATTAGAATTAGATGAGCAATTAGAAACTCTGTGTTTTAAACTGAGACAATTCACACACGCATTGTTATCCTTCACGCATTTAAAACGTTCGATTGGTGTCATTTTATTAAAATCAGGGCATTTAAATAAATGTTGATGCGTTATATTAGTGCAAAGACATTTGCACTGCGGGTCAACCGTGGTACTCAAGTAGGCTTGGTACTTCGGCGGCGGAGCGGTATTAGTACGACGATTATTATTTTGACGAGTATTTAATGTGCTCGAAGCACACTGAGCGTGAGCTGGCTGAGTACGTTCGAACACCTTGGCGCGGGCGGTAATAAAGTCGACGAAGTTGTCGAAAGTAGGTATTTTAGAACCACAACTCAACTCGAAAGCGCGAACAGTATCTGAGTCTATCTTCTTGAGCGCGATATGAAGTATTATTAAATCGGTTAGATTATCTAACTTTAGATTCTTCAAAGCGCGCACTGCACTAGTAAAGTTATCTGTAAATAAATCAAAGTTCGTCGCGGAGGCAGATTGTAAAGGTTTGAATTCAAACATTTGATTTAAATACGCGGATGCGAGCATTCGCTGATCTTCATATTTATCAATCAGCGTCTGCAATAGAAGTTCATAATTCTCAGCGCAGGGAGATATACCTGCGCATGCAGACTGAGCCTTGCCTGTCAGCTTGCCTAATAGGTAGTACAACTTTTCGGCGTCCGTGAGCGATGGATTATCATGAACGGTAGACTTAAAACTGGCATAAAATAACGGCCATGAGCGAATGTCACCCGAAAAGTCCATCAGTTGGATTGGCGGCAGTGTAGGCCTAGCCTTATGCGGTGCGATACCATCTCGTGAATCCGGTATATTATTACTCGGTTGCGAATATTGCAATTGGAGTCGTTTAATCCTGCTATAAAAAGTCTCGAAAGCTACGAGGCTCTTATAGTTAGGCTTCGCGGAAGGATTTAATGATAAGGTGCGAGAATTATGGTTATCTAAATTCTTTTCGAACCTAAGACGTAAGGAATCGATTTGCGAGGAAGCGTCAAGGAAACTTTCCCTATCTGCGGCGTTCGAATGAATATTTAAAGATAGATCATAGATACTTTGTACTACTTCAAAGATGGCTTCACATTTTGCTTGCATGATGGCTAGTTGCGCATCCTGCTGTTCCTCGGTGGAACTTTCGCTATGTGAAGTAACCTTTTTAGGCGGCATTATGTAATACAATAAGTAGAACTCGGGCAAATAAATTAGGTCAATATTATGCGGATAAATAAAGTAGGTAAGATAATAGTATTGAGAAGGCGCAAGCGCAAGACGCTGCGCGTGACTTCGTTACGCGGTAGGGTTATATCGAACGGTAAGGTCGAACGAGTCACAGCGGTGAATAAAGTAAAATGTGGGTAGAAAAATATTACAATGAATATTGAGATTTTAATATCAATTATATGATTAATTAGCGGGATAAATATATAATATAATTTATGTAGTACGTAGATAAATATTATATCTAGGCGAGAATTCACGTAACTCAATGTTACGGGCGGTTTCTTAAGAAATAAGTGGGTGACGCAATGTCTACCCTATGCGGGTTATTAAAGTAATATTCGCAATTAATACACTAAAAATCTCTTACTAGGGCCTATAAAAGTATCCTAATAAGGGCGGCTGGGTGAGTCTCGGTCGGAAAGAACCGAAACTTTTATCCGGTCGGAAGGACCACACACAAATGATCACGCCAATATGTTACCGAATATCTTCGATGGAGAAACTTAGTGGACTGTATCAAATTTATGGTACGCACAATCAAATAGGGCAAGGAGAATGAGAAGAAAGGACATGCAGCACATACCTCTGAGAGCACAGGGAAAGCTCCAGATCCTCCTGGGAACGGCGACCGCGGCGGGCCCGCCACACACGAGGTCCTGGTGTCCAGAATCCTCAAACACCATCAACAACACCGTATCCGATTGCACTCGCGTAAGCGTGATTGTTTTGTGGGGAAATTACAAAAGCACAATGCTTGACTGCGGGACAATATAGTATCGAATTATAAGCACAATTCGCGCAGTTGCGTCTGCGGCCATTGCGGCGAGACGTTCAAGCCTATCTGTTTTCTTCAGTAGCCGCTAGAGGGCTACTCGGCGGTGCGGTAGTACTTGCATGTATGGGTAGGAAAATGGAATAAAGGATTGTACCATAATATAAATTATTTATCATTAATTTAAGTTAAATAACTTGGCGTTACCAGGATGATTTTTACAATTCCCCAGTACCATAGTTATGGACTTGAAAATTCTTGTAAATGCCTGTACTACCTTCTTCACTGCGAAGTTATTCTACTGTGCAATTGGTCAGCGTTTTGTGTCTCCTGCTGGGTGCCGTAGCTTCTTATTAAACCGAGAACGTCTCCTTGCCTCTAATTGATTTAGAGACCTCGCTAACAATGACAGTATGGATTTCTTTATTTACTTAACGTACCAAATGGATCTTGGTTTGAAGTTTGAACGGTGATTGATGAAGTTTGTTTGGAAGAAAAGTTTATTTGAAATCGTCTTCCGTACACGTTTGAAAATAGATTATAGGTAGTATCGAATTTATCCTCAAATATTTGTTGTTTAGCAATATTTCCTGACGTGTTATAACAATATGCAGTGAAACGGGAAAATGATATGAACGATTTCAGATTCAATCACTTTCGTCAATGATCGGAAACAGTTCGACGTCTCATATCTCTACATTAGGTGCGCATATTTCGCCATTATTTAACTTCAAATAAGAGCTGCATGCAATAGGTGAATAAAGTTACTGCTATTCGTTACCATCCTTATACGTAGCTAAGTTACGATACATGTCTGTCAGGAATATTTCATTACGTTTCCGTTACAAGGAAGGTAACTTCCCAGTACCTAGTAGTTCTTAAAGCTTTTAAGACGCCCCCGGACCCGCGCACTAATTGATTTAGCAGCGCGACACCGAGAATTTAAAGCCCGTCAAGCACGCGACTCTCCACATTAACTTACAAAAATTACCGAAGCAATTTCACTTTGACTTTCGTTACGACTCCTATAAATAAAGTCCAAAAAACTTGAGGTGAGTTAATTTGATAAAAGAGTGTACCGCACCAACAAAAGGCATTTAAACGCAAAGGGAGCAGAAAACGACGGAAGAAAAATGAATGATTACAGCAAAAAGGGCCATCAAAGCGAATGATAAACGAGCTTAATCCGAGACCCATCCTTGTTTTATTACCATCGGACGATTGTAAAAACGTATTAGTGGGTCGCACCGCAGTTGCACGGCCGTCGCCCACCGCACGATCTATGACGCTTTAGTTGACCTTTTTATAACCGATAGAAGGCATTCGCGGTTATTTATTGGCCCTTTATTGCCCTAGTATACAATCAAACAACGAACGTTCCGATTCAATATTAAATATTAAAGTTGGTTGCCAAGAAATAGTGTCATTGCTTTTTGAATTGATTGCCAGCGAAAATGTCGTGATTTCTTTTGAGGTCGCTAATGTAACTATTATTAATTCTGTTGAATTTTTAACCCGTTTAAATGTTTCTAACTCATCAATTATATCTTTTGGCAACAAAAACAAAAAGATGTATAATGGCAAGGGTTTACTTCCAAATAAACTTTGAAAAGGAAAAAGTCGTTTTTGATACAATGTTCGATATATTTGACGACTGTTCATTGCTGTTGTCGACTGTTTTCCTCTGCCAACTGTTTTATGTTTTCATAAAAGTCTGGCAATACTTCTTTTTACTGCTACTACGATACTTTTACTTTAGATGGTAAGTAGTTTTCAGAATACTTTTCAAATTGTTTTCTTAACTGTGCAATATAAATTCGTTGTTAAAAGTTAGTGGGTGCATTTCGAGATTTAATACGTACATCTGAGTCGTGAATTTGTTATAAAGATTTTAACACACTATTCATAAAAACTGCGCGATCATCAACTTTTTATGACTCGAGGAAGCTTTTTTTTTATAATACCGACAGACAAACAAGCTGACGGCCCGCCTGATGGTAAGCAGTTACTTATATCGTCGCCTATAGACGCCTGCAACACCCGAGGCGTTGCCGATGCGTTGCCTACCTTTTAAGACTCTATTTACCCGTCGTTTGAAGTGTCCCATGTTGTAGCTCAGCGGAAACACCTCAGAGGGTAGCTCATTCCACATCTTGCAAGTATGTGGCAGAAATGACCTCGTGAAACGGACTGTGCGAGATTTCCATGGGTCCACGAGGTGTGGATGAGCTTTTTGACGGTGACGTGCTGTGCAATTATAAAACTGCGATGCTGGTATTAGGTTGAGCAGCCCTTCAGAGCATTCCCCATTGAAGATTTTGTAGAACACACAGAGGGATTCGATGTCTCTGCGTAAACTCAGTAGTTAATCTTTGGTGAACTCAGGATCATCCGTGAATCTAACGGCTCGTCGCTGTAATTCACTTGAAGCTTTCTGCGTTGTGCCTATGATACAGTAATTTTCAACGCTTTTATACAAGTTTTTACATGACTCTTAGACACTTCTACGTAGCACATAATCTGACATCTCACAAGCGCAATATACAAGTAAATAAAGTGAGAGGCTCATTACGCTGTCTAGAGTTCCTTCCGAGTCCTCACTCAATGAAACGTGAGTACCGCACGAGTGTCCCGCCAGGCTATTCTTCCTTTGCCGCAAGGGTGAAGGGCTGGAAGTACCCTTTATGGGTTTCCAAATATATAAAACAGTATTAAGGTGGTTATGAGTTAAAAGGGAGTAACTTCAAACGATGACTTTGGTTTAAAGTACTTTAAATTGGATTACGATTTATTTCCTCTACTAAAACAATACCTACCTACTCGGGTTCTCAAAACTGAATAAAATTCAGAAAAATAGTAACAAAACATTGCAATTACAATGTTTTCCTTCCTTTTCTTGATTTAAATGTAAGCGTCGTGATCACTTTTATATCAAAATTAAATCATAACCCATTTTGTTCTGTTACGACGAAAATAATCTTAATGAAATCCGCGTAAACGTAGCCTGTGCGATAAAATTATTCGGGTTAAATTATCGCTTTCGGAAGCCATAAAGAAAATTTTATCTAATGAATAGGTATTATACATTTTCAACGTTAAAAGCGTCGGCAAACAACGTTTCCCTATAATTCATTAAATAAAAGTAAAGTTACAGTAATCTCTGCTGTAGCGAAATTTGTCAACAATAATAATCAAGTTTATGCAGCTTCCGGTAGAACAGTTAAATCATGAATTAATTTCTGTATTTCTAAAATTGAGATTAACAATGCTACTGAATTATGATTGTCTATTAAAATAAGATGTCTCAGATAGGGCCCTTCGAACACAGCGCTACGCAAATCTCCGACACTGAACAACTTTGCTGAATATTTCATTTGTCACGTATGTATGAACGGTGCCTACACCGTCGACTGTCGAATATAATATTATGAACTCTTAAAATATTTTGTCTTTTTGCAGTACACAAAAATCATAAAATATAGCCGAATTCTAAACCGACTCTTTCAAGTCGCTTTTAAAGGCAGTTAATCATCGGTTTAAACCGGATACAATCAATTGTGCTTGAGTCTACCCCCAGATATTAGTAACACAGTATCACGGTAACAAGATAACACGGTAACGGTAACACAGTATATCAAAAATAGTTTATATGGTATCACACTTTTGTTTCAAAAAAGGTATCATCTTATCTTTTGACAAATAACAGTAAATCTAATGCGGATAGTATTGCAAACCATTTCATCATAGTTTTTTTTTATACGATTGAATGACGAGACGAGCTAGTCGTTCACCTGATGTTAAGCAACACGGCCGCCCATAACAGTTGCATAAACTGGTGAAAAGAACCGTTAAAAGTATCAAGGTTTTATAACTGGTTGTCAAACGAGGAAAAATACTGTTAAATTACCGGTAATTAATTTTGTAATTTTTTAAATTCTTGTGTAATTAATTTCTGAAGAAAAAAAACACATGTGACAGACATGGATTATTATAAATACAGTAGGTTTAGATTTTGCGAAAAAAATAGTCTCGATGCATAATCCCGAGGAAATAGGGGAATACGTTTGTATGGAAAATCGCAGCTCGCATATCCTCTATCTCAGTTAGTATAGGTTTAGAAAAATTCCAAAGCATGTTGTGACATCAGTAGTGACAAACGATCGAATCACAGTTGTAATATAGCACCACTATATCCGCAGCACAAACGCAGTGGCATGTTTCATGGCACAAGCAGCGCACGTCGGGTGGACAGCTCCGCGGATGATTTAACAGCTTTCATTTCAAAACTTGGACTGCAGTTCAACACTTTTGGAGTTTTTGTTAGGCTGACGTATTGGTAACAATAGCAAATTTTTGTTTCTGCCGTTTGGGGGAACTTGAATAAATTAATGGATTCAAAGCCTTTAACTCTCTCTATCTATACTGTGATGGAAATGGATGGGAATCAAAGCGACATTAAACATCCAATGAAATTATATCTGTACATAGAAAGAAGCTAAATACAGCGTGAATAAACAAATTATATCGCTCTCTCTCTCTCTCTCTCTCTCTCTCTCTCTCTCTCTCTCAAGCTTATCGTATATTAGTAGCTAGCTAGCTCTATCTAGCTTTTATCACGCCTGCTTCAATTCGCGCTCTTCGTGTAAAGTCTCCTCCAGAGAGCGCCACTTTGAGCGGCTGGTCGCCTCCTGCTTCCATCGGCTCCCCGATAGTCACTATTTTTACACATAAATATCCCTACATGCTGAGTGATTTTTCAGTATTATTATAATCTGGTGTCTAATTATTCAAGCAGGCTACAATTACCCATACCGATAGCTTTATTTGCCCTCCAAACCACAGTAGTGCTCAGTTATAAGTGTATAACATAGTCACCTATCTATGTAGGTACCGATCGCACCGAACAAAAGCGTCTATTTGAACGTTGATGCTATGAGCGCTATAATGAAATATGCAACAACGAAATTCTTAGGACTTATATAATAGTATTTCATTTATTTTATCTAAGTTTTTATAAGTGGTGAAGGATTTTGGACATGGGGTCACTAGTCACGGTAGCTTAAAGAAAGCAAGTTCCAGCTTTAGGGACAGATGGATGCGGGTTCCCATTACATTAAATTATTCTTTTCTTTAAATTATAATTAACAAAATTCTTATCCGACAACATTTTCAATCAAGTAACGAAATCGTTGACGGAAAGACGCTAAGAAATTTCGCCAAGTCATATTAACATCAGCGCTGCCAGGAAGGTAGAGTTTATTCTCCCCAGAACCATTTATCTGAGAGTATTTTTCCTAATTCCTGCCTACAAGTAAGGCCAGGGCCGCATCATAAGGCAGTTTCCGTGTTCTTATACTAATCGGTTTTAAGCATCCCCCTAGTAATTCTATTGGCTCTTGTTACCCTCTTGCCCTTTTCACCCCTGACTAAACAAAGAAATAAAATCCGCATCAGCCGTTACCACGAAGCGGAAAAGAAACAAAATGATGTCTTGAAATGCTTTCGAATAGAATGCGGAATTATTATTTTTAATACTAAGCTCTCGGCTTTTATGTTTTGGTTTACACAAGAAAACTTTTTTTACGGGTTTACCAGCATTATTGTATAATGATTTTATTTATCCACCACTATTATTATTATTACACTAGGAATGAGGAGATCCGCAGGAGAACTAAAGTGACCGATATAGCTCTTAGAATTAGCAAGTTGAAATGGCAATGGGCAGGCCACATCGCTCGTAGAACTGACAACCGATGGGGAAGAAAGGTTCTCAAGTGGCGACCACGAACCGGAAGACGCAGCGTAGGCCGACCCCCCACTCGGTGCACCGACGATCTGGTGAAAGCCACGAGGAGCCGATGGATGCAGGACACGAGCAGTCGCTCAGCAGTGAATGTCTTTGGCTGTTGATGATGATGAATGCTTGTGATTTACGTTTAAATAAATGAATTTGCGTATCACTTTTGAGTTTCCATAATATGATTATTATGCTGCAGTCTCGCTGTACATGTATAAGACTTGTTTAATAATTGTTGTATTTTAGGTAAATCACTAATACATACTTATTTAAAGCATAATAGTTTAAAACTTTACTTTAAAAGTTTTATCCACCATTCCAAAGGAAATACAGTAAGTCACCCCATTTAAAATTCCTTCCGCCGTGAGTCAAGACTATGCATTTTCATGGCTGGTGCTGCAAAATATATTTTACAGTAAAAAGCCTTTGTCTTTGTGTAAATAATACGCCTATTTGACGTAGAATAATATTAAATATATTATTGCTTACGAGAATTAAATGTACAGACGTACCTATGTATTTGCCATTTTCTTGGTATACTCTTAGATTAAGAAGAAGTCTTTAGGTTTTAAGCTTATTTTCGTAACACATAACACAATTATTGTTATAAGTAGGAGATTTATTAAAATTACAATTTTGACTACAAAAGTAGGTACAAAAATAATTATATTACACATCTTAATAAAACAAAAAATTCTAATGGATATCAACGTGAATCATCATTAGTTTACACGTGGAGCAAAATATTTGAGAGAACCTTGAACTTGACATTTATCTTTCGTGACGACAAGGCGTGTAAAAAACCAAGGGTGGGACGTACGCAATGAGCCCTCATATGGGTCTGATAAACGAGCGGAGGTCCGCCTATCTTTTGTTCAAGTCGTTCTATTGATGACTACAACTGAGTGGGAGTTTTTTGGCACAGCCACACATTGATGAAACGATGTAAATATTATTGAATTGGTTTTTAGTCGCACACATTTTGATACTCTGAAATTGTAACCAATAAATACTAGTAATTAGGATTCCAGTGCTGGTGCAGTAATCATAGTTTATGATTAAAAATTGTAACACAGTTTTGTTTATCTTTGTTTGATGAACATCAGTATTTAAATTGTTAGGGTTTTTCAGCATACTACGTTACCTACACTTAGTTATATAAAACGCCAGTCAAATAATTCTCATTGATTTAATTAGTTAAGTAGTTGATTGATATCGTTGGGAGAACCAAAATAATATAAGATTTTACAATTCCATGGTCACTAACATTACTAAAACACATGGTAAATGGTAGATATCCCATTAATAAACAATATTTTAGGAACCAAAATAATGATTATGAGCTCAAATCAAACATTTTTATTTATCTTAACAAATAAATGTGTGGAGTGTTCTACTGCATATGGCACCGATATAAAAACATAGTCATCATGGTTGCCAAACAACAGTTAGGAGTTAGCGTATTCATGAATACTGCGTGTAAACATAAAACAAAACCAACAGTTGCCCGCAAAATTTCACGAAAAGAAAAAGCCCAAGCCTCTTAAAATAATAATAATTTATTGTAAACATGTTATTCGCCGTTGTAAATCGCGAATTATCTCAGTTACTTAAATCATCGCTCGCTTTATCAGGCCCATAAATAACCGAACGTTAGTATTATCTGGGAGCATAATCGGCGGTGTTCCGCTGCGTTATTTCCTTCGCCGGTTAAATACACTTCCCTAAAAAAATATTAATTTTTGTGCGGCGCAAACGGCCGTATTCTTATGGCTTGTTGGTTTTGACTGTACATTCTACCGCGCGTATACACACAATGCGCAGTGGAGCATGTGGGGATGTAAAATTCGAATTACGAACATTATATTAAATTGATTGGGAGGTGGTAATCATCGTAAAGTCAGAAAGCATAGATTATCTAAATATAGATAAACAGACATTTTGTACATTTACCTAATGTTTTACTGTCTTGTATGCCAGCATTTTTTTTTTTTTTCAAATCATTGTAGGCAACACGCCCCGTATTATTTTTTATAGTGACAAAACAAGCTTCAAAAATATCATATAGAATTGAGCGTCTGTGTTTGTGTTTGCTAACTATTATTTCGTTTTGCATGAAACAAGTAATTTGTGAGGTGTAAAAACCTTTTGACATTGTGACAGTTTTAGTCTAGCTAGCTTTAGCTAAGTAAGCTGGATTTGCGCCACGTTAGCACGTCTTGTAAGGTAATGATATTTACAATTTATTTTTAGTTCTAGCTTTTGATGATCATTAGATATAAAAATAATTTATATCATATACCTACTCTAAATGTTAACAAAACTTTCATTAAAAATATATTCTAGTAATTTGATTTATCATAGTAATATACAGTTTCATGATTTAGATTTCTGTTTTGCATATAAAAACATAAATGTACCCTTATATATACCAAAATTAAAGTAACAAATTGTATACAATAAAAAACCTAGGTACAGTCATGATCATAATAAAATTGATGTCGTCGGAAAAAAAACAGTTTTTTGACATACGGCATTTTATAATTTTTGCGAATTCTGTTATTTTTATATAAATTTCTCTTGCTTTTTATTATATCTCGATTATCTACAACCAGTATAAACATTGACACTGCATTGATTTGAAACGATTTTTCTTAGTAGTGAGCTATTGCAATTTTGACTCGTACTGCAATTCTGAATGCTACTCTACCAACCGATAAATTTAATTTTCACTATACACTAATCACTATACATGTAGTTTTAGGTACAAAGTATTAACAAATTCTCAAAAGTACCCAAAATGAGTTCTTATAAATGTTCGTGCTTTGCTGACGGCGGTTATGACCTTTCCAATGAGCGTATGTCTGGGTCAAATCTGCACTTAGACTAGGGCATCTACGAGTCCTGCCATTTGAAAATTTGAGCATGACGCAACAAGTCTAGACGAATTTTGTGGCATGTACTTACTTTTTTTTATTAAATTAGAGTAAGGCAAATCTAAACTCTTCCGTGACGACACCGAAACGGCCCCGATGGAAGACCAGCGCTGGCTGTATATGGCCAGCACGATGCTGAGTTGGGACCAATTCGTGGCAATTGACAATCAAGTTGTATTTAGTTTTTGTCATGTTTTTATTTTATTTATACCTTTTGCCATGAATAAACAATTTCTTTCTTTCTTTCTTCTTTCTATATCTAACCGAACAATAGGCTGTAAATTTTAAAGATGAAAATAAAACGGCGTGTATAAAACTGTCAGCCAGATAGAACTGTCCGTTTATATAACGAATCTATTTATTCCTTTTATAGTACGACATCTAAACATTAACACGTTGCATCAGATTAATACACACAATTTAAAGTAATTTCAATGGAATCTTTGTTTAATAACTCCCAAACAGTACAGTATACGTATAGTATAAACATTCAGATGCAGACAGGAAACAGACAAATTCCCTCATTGTTTTCAATACGTCCGTTCTCTGCTCAAAGAAATCAATCATCCCACCGATACAGCGAATTGTACACAATTTGTGTGTTGTACCGGAATTCCCGTGGCAGAGACATCAGGCATTTCCCAGGGAGATAACAGGGATAACGTGGACGCCCTACTCTCATTTGTAACCCGGCTATAATGGAACTTTTTTTGGATCCCTTCACTTTTTCCCCGTCAGGTTTTGCCCCGCCTTATTTTAATTGTCTACGCTTCGTAAAAATTCTGCGATGTCAGTGCGTAATGGAAGCGGCTATAATTTTATCTAAACAATTCCTTCACTCTGCTAAATTAACATACAAAGTAAAAACGCTGGAATTCTCAGCGGCGTTTTATAATTTATGGCTGAAACGGCTAATAATTACGCGAATTTCAAATGTAAAACTGCAATAAGCAATGCGTCATGCGACGTTAAGTGCCGGTCGTTAATTCTAGGCATCAAAATAGCACATTAATTCAAAATTGTTCATAATAAATCGTAAACAAAATCGTCTAACTTAAAATAACGTTTTAGAATGATAATATAGTTAAAAGTGTGAACGCAGCGAGTTTTAACGCATCGCAAAAAAATTGTATCATCAACTTTTTTATTTTTCGTACGCGTTTGAAGGGTCGTTCCACATTTTTATCGTCACCGAATGATGCACGTTCAGAAGCACGTACAGTACCAATAAAAGCGAATGACTGAATCATAAAAAGGGTTGAATTTATTGATTCGCATTGACGATGACAGTGTCGCATCGGAAAACAGGAAAAACATGGTGAACATAAACAAATTAAATGTAAATTTACCTTTTACGTACCGGTTGGTGAATAGTACCATCTTATCTCTTCCCGTGAGTGCCTTAAGATGTGGCTAAGGGAACATCCAGGAAATGGGCAGCAGCATTCTCCTCGAATCTTCTGCGATCACCAAGCCGTCTGCCTAACGTGGTGGTTATGGCCAAGTAGCGTTTTATGGGAAAGGACTATGATCAGATGTGGACATCTTCCGGGTGATAATTTGATACCTTTTATGTATATCAAATATTTAACCTAACCTAGAGGTTGCCAGCCTATCTGTGTTCTAAAAGTTACATTTCGGTGAGTGTGCTGCGGTGCTACACAATCAAATTCCACCATCTCCATTTCACCATCGGACGAAAAGACGTACAGCTACACGCCATCTATTTATAGTTGATATTCCTTCGATTTGCACAAAAGAGTTTGACTCGACATTTATAATCCGAGCAGCGAAGGAATGGAACACTTTACCAGCGTCTTTGTTTCCCGATAAGTACAATCTGGAGCTCTTCAAGACGCGCGTGAATAGGTATCTTCTAGGCAAGCATGTACCATCGTAGACCGAGGCGTCACTTTCCATCAGGTGAGACTGTGGTCAAATTTGGGCCTGTTTAGTTATAAAAAAAAGTTTTAAAAGCAATGGTTTCATAATGTTTGATCAAAAGGCTTATAAGGAAGAAGGATAATAAACAACTGCTTATTGGATTTAGTTTTGAGTCACTTATCTAGCACGGTCACCGTCAGGTACTATAAACCTATAGTCATTGGATATAGAAAGTTAAAAAGCTGCAAAAAAAGACAAGATGCTGATGAAACTCGCATATTGACGGTTCCGATATCTCCCTTACAATCCAAAAATATAGCTTTGCCTCCTCCTAAACATCTAGTAGAGTAAATACCCGACAAACTTATCTTTGCGGTTTTTTTCATACAATCCGATGATTAGAAATTCTTTGGTTTCTGCGTCTACCTGTGATAATATATAAAAGCATCATTAAGTCCAAATTTCAAGACTTTAAGTACGGTAAAGACCCTATACGTTTTGAAAACGCGTGAATTTCACACAAATGGGTCTAAAAATCAAGGTTTTTAGTCATTTATTTTTATTGCATATAGTTTAAAAGTTATTTTTTACAAGATTTGGATACCCTAGGCCTTAGTATTTCTCTTAATTTAAACTTAACAATATCAGTCGTTTCTATGAAAAAGGGTCTTGTCTTGACAGACAGGCAAATAGACAGACAAACAGAAAGACACATAGATAGACAGACAAACAAACAGGCAAGACAGACAGAGGGAAAAGAAAGTAATCCTATTAATATTAGAGTTCAAGTTATCATGTCTACCCACTATCGCCGATACCATGTCACATCGTCTTTGTAGACAAATATTTCACCTAGTTTTTTATGTTATCAGCCACGAGAGAAGGCAGGCCTTTTAATTTAATGGACCCCAAAATTTGTATCACTCGTGTAGTACCTACCTATAGCAATCTCCGCATCGTCTCTCGCTGTATATGCACCCTACCGTCGCCCGAGCGTAAACAATTTACATAATACGGCATTATCATTTTGTAGTCATATTTCGCTCACTCTTCTCACACTCCTTCCAACCACTATCTATGCTTAGAAATTTACAGCCACTGAGGGAATAACAAAACAATTTGTCCAAATGAAATGAATTCACCACTGTTTTATTATGCAAATACATATTTCATACCCGCAATATACACCACACGACTCATGTTTGATTTTTATGTGAATTTTTACTTACTTATGCAGGGTTTACTTTGAACTATAGGATTATTACATCAATTTTAAAGCTGTATAAAGTAATATTTATGTTTCTAAACGACAAACTAGTTTTGGCCTTTTTGCAACTTTAGTAAACAGAAACCACAAGTTTCGGTATGTTTTCAATGTAGAAACGTTATTTTTAATATTCTTATCACACATCAGTTCATCGTCAGCTGCAAACGTCTACTGCTTGACACAGGCCTCTTCTATTATGTATTTGCCATAATGACTACGCGACAGGTAGTTGCAGTAGATTATAATGTAGGCGCAGGAGGACTAAAGTGGCCTCTATAGCTCTTAGAATCAGCAAGTTGAAATGGCAACCGATGGGCAAGAAAGGTTCTCGAGTAGCGACCACGAACCGGAAGACGCAGCGTAGGCCGGCCCCCCACTCGGTGGGCCAACGATCTGGTGAAAGCCGCGGGGAGCCGATGGATGCAGGAGGCGAGCAGCCGCTCAAGGTGGCGCGCTCTGGGGGAGGCCAATGCTCAGCAGTGGACGTCTTCAGGCTGTTGACGATGATGATGATGATAACGTAGGCCTAAGAGAATGCTGCTGCCCATTCCTTGGATATTCCCTTAGCCGACTCTTGTGGCATCCACGGGAAGAGATAAAAGGTGTTCCTATTCTTACGGCGGTACTACACGGCACATTTTAATATCTGTCAACGTCTAATATCTCGTAGGCGTCGTAGCACGTAGCACATACCGTAGCTTCATCCGCAGCATACCCACTACGAACTCCGTAGATGCTCTACAAATAAATTGTATTGCAAGCTTCGTAGTCTATAGAATTAAATAAAAATTTAATTTAAATTTTATTTTACAGTGACCGGATACACTTGTAAATTGTATTCTGTTCTCGCTGGGTTCTGTAGACGGAGCGGTCTGACGCGTAGCCCGATGGTGCTGACGCCATTAAAACGGAATAATGAAACACCTGCGGTTTTCGTCGTATCTCGACAAAGATGATTAACGACTAGATAAGACAATTAAGTATATGGTATATGGTTATGTTTTATTTATATTTATAAAAGTTGATATATGCGCTGTTTCTAGATTGTTGATATGCAAGGTCATAACTACCTATAATTATTACAGTTGATAATGCAAATACTGCTTCAAAATTATTTCGCTTCAATATAGTTGACACCCCATTGATTCTAAACTAAAATAACTTTACACGAAATAAAGTCAATAAATGTTAAGTCAGCATGTTTAGTATATTCAGACGCGAGTTAAAAAAACGTCTATATCATAAAAAATAATTCGAAATAAAAAACTTAATGCATACTGAGTAAAAAAAACTCAATCTTTATGAGACGGTATTAACCAAATGAAACCAATCAATCTCAATAACTCAACCCTAAGAGTGGGTTTTTGGTCCTTAGTTAAGGTGACCAATGGTTAAAAATGCTAACAAGTTCTAACCAATGGTTAAAAGTGCTAACAAATTCTAACCAATGGTCAAAATATGTTAGCATTTTTAAACATAGGTCACATTAACTACAGATAACCCACCCCAAGATCTTTTCAAAGAAAGGTAAAATGTTCCTGATGTGTATCAGGAACATTTTACCTTTCTTAGAACTAACAAGTGTTATGTTTGTAGTCGCACTGTCCATAAACTGTTACCTCCGAAAACTGAACAAAACACAGATAAAGTTGCAAATAATATTTTAGCTTTCTAATAATATCATACAACTTAAAGGATCTTTCACACTTCACAACAACAAAACCACTGCCATATCCAGCGGGAGATACCTCACATCACAGTGAGGTTGCCTCGCGTCTCGGCTCGCGCTTTGTTCCTGGGTGTCCGCACAAAGCAGGCGTTGCACAAATAATTATGTGCATACAATTATTTCTAAAACGTACGCCCGTCTCTGCGCCAAGCCACAAAAACAACTTGACAGCTTATATGAGTTTTATCGATTCAGCGTTGGACTTTAGAAGTGGAATGGAAGAGAGTTCGTTAAGATTTTAATTAAAATGCTGTCAGAATGCATTTGTTGTTTTAAATATTAGACTATACAATACAATGTGAGTTATTGGTATATTATCCCGAAAGAGGGTAAATCTACTCTCCAAGGTAGACAATGTTTCTTCTACGATTTTTCTAAATTAATAGTTTTTCATTATTTCAAAATTTACGTTCGAAGATAGCCCAGCTGGGTGGTTGCGTCCTTGACCGAATGCACTTAAATAAGTTTAACGACCTGTGCTTAGAAATGAATTTATAGCATATTGTTTACTCTCGTAGCGATCGAACGTGCGTCAAATTTTGTAAATGGATTTATTTTTAGTATGAAGGTTTGGAAACACGCAGTTTCAAGTAAGGCTCTCACAACTTGTGGGCTATCATGGTCCCATATCCCTTTTGACATAACGTACCAATTCAAACTCACCTTGTATATAAAACAATAGAAATGGCAAACGATAAGCAAGTAAAGCCATAAAAAGAATATCATTACAAAATCAGTCCGTTTTGCCTAATAAACGTAGACAGCATAAGCATATCACTTCCTTCTTTTTTCTTATGTATAGGCACCCTTACTACCAGGGTTAACCACTTGGTTAGCACAATAAGGGGGCTTCTCATTCGGCCTTCCATCTTTTTCACGTCGCCTTTGAAGCATGGTGTATATTAGACACAATAGTTTTATTACCGTTTTTTGTAGCGGTTACCCATCCAAATAGCGAACGTTACCTAATCGAAGTTTTGTTACAGTATTTATATACGGTATTGAGATAGTTTTTTGTTTCTCCTTCTGATTTTGTGCGTGTATGTTTTAAAAATAGAATAGAATTGAATAACATTTATTCAATACTTAGGTACTTGTTAACCTTTTACACAAAAAAAATGTTTTGCATTCAGCGAGTTTAGGTAATTTTCAAGACGCACATGAAACTCTAAGATTTATTTCTCTTCCTTTATACAGACGCTATAATTAACTATCCCCTCATACTTTGACTCCTCAAGATTTTAGGTTGTTACACCATTTTGTAATTTATTACGGAACTCTCTGCGTCACTTTTGCCATCACTGAATGTTTTAAGGTTATTATTTAGTTCCATTGGAAATGAAATATATTAACTAACTAATAACTCATGTTATTTAAGTTTTTACATCCAAAATAGCATGAATTAAAAAAAAACTCTAAATAACATACACGAAAGTTAACAAAATTTTCGGTTTTACGCCAGTTATCATCATCATCAGCCGAAAGACGTCCACTTTTAAACATAGGCCTCCCCCATAGAGCGCCACTTTGACCAGCTACTTGCCTCTTGCATCCAACGACGCCCAGTCATATAAGACCTAAAAAATGTCGGTAGATTCAACTATTTTGAGAACACAACAGTATACCAGTCAGATCAGAATTCTCACAAAATTTTGCTAATGAATGAACGCAAAGCTTAAACAATTCATCACCTGTGGTTCCACAAAGTGCGTATATAAACAGCGGCTACACAACGGTGTCAAAAAGGCCAACCAAGCCTTACAAATACACATATGAAAGGGCAGTACACATTTCAACACGATGAGGGTGTAGGTAAACGTGGATGCGGTCAGCCAATCCGTCACTTTTGACTCCACAAAAGCGAATTGAACCCGCAGTTGCAGAACGGTGTAATAGGCCGCTTTCTTAAGTCGGGCGTAACTCCAAGGGCTGTCGGCTGTGCATTGTGCTCCCGTATTAACGACTAACGCACAAAAGACGCCCGCTCGTATATCAAACTAACGTCACTCCAATGTCTTCCTTCCTCACAGTTACCAGTTCCCACAAGAAATGGCCCGCCTTTTTTATTGAGCATTTAGTACGCTGAAATTACGGCGCGTAAAATTCATGGCGATGCGAATCGAGAGCTTATTTGTAAGAGCAATTTTATATGCACAATGACGCCCTTTTTACTCGATATAGAACGTACACGTTGCTTGTAAAAATGGTACACATTTTACGCGAGCACTTCGTTATTTTATACCGGGATGCTCAATTTTATTCTATTCTATGCTTAAGCAATGTAGGAAAATCGATATCAGCTATTTTTCTCACGTTGGCAACGCAGCCAAAACGGTGTTACTAGCATTTTAGATGCTGTTTTATTGATAGATTTAAGCAAATTCACGCCCAATCCATAAATAAGTCATCAACGTCTGTAAGTAAAACAATTTCGTCAAAACGGCGCAATTGTTATCCGCTGACTGCGAAAATATTTATTCCTTCGGGGCAAGAAAGTTCCCTCTAACTTCGCTAATGACTTCTTTCTGGGAACAACTTTCATCGGTGCTTGAAAGGTTTTTGCTATCTGTTTAGACAATACAGTGCGTTATTGTCTCAAAATTTTCCGGTGCGCTGTAAACCTTATTTACGTGATAAGGATTAGTGAGAATGAACTGAATTTAATAATGATGTTATGGCATATGGCACAATATGTTTAATTGGCACTTAACATCAAGGGAAATGTGATCAAACGTAAACTTATTTGTTGATATATAAAAAAGCCTATGAAAATGTAAATTACTAAATTAAATATACGAGATGCACTTTCCACCGGCTCCTTCAGAGCCCAATTAAAAAAGTTTTTTATATTGGAGCACGTTTTTAAGGTTTGGAGAAATATTGTAAATTACGAAAATGGACTATTGAATATATTAATCCCGGAATTTATATGACATGTAACTTTGGGGTTATCAATAAATGAATTGAATAGAAATCTGTTCAAACTTGGCTTAATTCTAAGCTCTAGTTCCGTAATATTTGCAAATATTATTAAAATTACTAGGTGGTAGGACTTATCTGCATAGTTCGTCTAAGTAGGTACCACCGCTTTTCCAGTTATTCTGCCGCCAGGCACTACGGTGTTCCGGTTTCAAAGGCATTGTACTTAGTGAAATTACTGGGTAAATGAGCCTTTATAGTCTGAACATACATTCTAGTAATCTTATTAACTGACTGTGTAAAGTCTCAGGATGACGTGCGCAGTGCGGTATCACGCAAAACTATGTTAATTTAGAGTTCCAAGTGATGCTGCAATGCAGCCGTGACGCTTAACATCAGGCGAACGATTAGATCGTCACGTCACTTGTTAACATAAAAAATGCACACTTCAGAAACATTACACAACACAGCAGTCTATTGTTTATATTTTTTGGTAATATCACAGAATATTGATGAAAGTAGAGCGCTTACCATAATAATAATAATTAGTGCATAATTAATTTAAACGTAAACGACAAATCTCGGGTTCTACCAGTACACACTTTAAAAATACACAACAACAATATCACTGCAAATTAGTTCAAACCATCAAGTTAACCTAAGCCAACTCACATGAAAATTTCCCTAACTCCTCAACACTTCCTAACTTATATCGAAAGTTTATTATAGGGAGACGCAGCCCGTATATCACCGGAGTTGGCAGCATTGTGAACAAGGATTATCGAGGCACAAAGGGACACAAAAGCCAGTTTATCAAAGCACCTCTGACTGATCTACGTCACAAGTTCCCTTGGAGAGCTTCACCAACTTGGCCTATTGCCGGCCCGTATCGTCACGATATCACAACTATATTTTACAAAACTTCCAAACAACTTTCAACCAACTCTAATGATAATAGCGCTAACTTTGTCTTATCTTTTTTCATTGTACCAATTTGTTAAAGCACTTCATTTTTATTCGCCAAAAAGTCCCAATTTACTTTCCTGCTCGCTATCAGAGTAATACCGCTCGTTTAAAGCGTATATTCGTAAAAGCTTTCATATAATCATGTCTAAATTAACTCTTTTTATACCCATCGTAAGGTTCACACTGTCCTTGAACCCCCATAGCTCACATAAAGCAAATTAGATAAAGGGTCGGAAACAATTCTTCATGACTTTGCAAGGCCTTTACGCGTTCTGATTTATAATAAAACGACTATTACCTTTGTTCGCAGGTCCGTACATTCCAATAGTAGTACAAATTAAATGACGATCATTCCATTTCCACTCAATGAAATTGCCGATAGGTTCTTACCGCGCCAAACTCCTCAAGCAATATGGATTTGTCTATGGCGTGAACATCGAACCTGATGATTGGCTTCAGTGAGCCTTTGAAACAGAATTTTGACTTAAAAGATATTTCAATTGAAGCCAATCTTAATATCAGTGTTAATATCCATGACTTCAATATTAGGAATGCTATAAATGTAGTTCGGAGTTAACGCGGTTGGTTTTAATTGGTTTGCAAGTTTGATAATAAAATTAAAATTGTATTGCATAATTGAGATGCAGAGGGTACGACGGCGAAGCGAGAGGCGACGAAATCGCCTGGTGAATACTTCAAAGAGTGCTTAATTAGCGTTTCAAGAAGAAGTTAATGAGCTGAGTCGACAGGACGAACAGACCGGGCGCATCCCTATTCCGAATTAAGATATTCAATTATATTTTAATTTGAGTTTTAGAGGGAACTTTATTTTGAGAAATTTTATGTTGATTATAAGGAGATTGTGTCAGAAGTTTGGTTTGATGTGACATTTTACATATTGTAAACTTCGTAAACACGCACCTATTCATTTCCATCAAAACTAATTTTCCATTTAATTTGAAACATAACTTCAAAGTTTAGTAAATTGGATTTCGCTATCCGTCAATAAACGACATTCATCAATTTTCTAGAGCAAATGAGCAATAATCCCATCATAGATTGTTATACATTATCGATTCATTTCTAAAGCAGAATTGATACATTGAAAGCTAATAATAACGTTAACACCCACATTTTATTCGTTTTCCCGCGGATATGTTTAATTTTCCGGGATAAAAATATCTTCGTATCATCATCCGGAAGACGTTCACTCCTGAACATAGGCCTCCATCAAAAAGCACCACTTAGCACGCTTGTCATAGAATGCTTGCCAGGCATCTTGATGATCGCAGAAGATTTTGACATACCAAGAATGCTGCCCTGCCCATTTCCTGGATATTCAATTAGCCGGCTCTTACGGTACCCACGAAAAGAGGTGGGTTGCTACCTTTTTACAAATTGGTACTAAACAAAAAAAAATTGGCAAAAAAATATTCAGAAAAGATAATTAATATTTATAATAACGCTGCCTGTGTTTATTACTGCAGCTTATTAAATCGTACCTATTTTAGTTGCGAAAATTATTACGTGGGTAACAACTGAATTTTATTTGATAACATAAAATGAGATTTACGGAGTAGTAAAATGTTGATGAGCGTCCAACCCAATTTTGGAAGAGTACTAGCGAAAATTATAATAATACATCTGAGAGCTTTTATTTTTATAAAAATCTGTGGAAATATAGCTTTATTTTTTGAATTGAATATCTTTTCAGGTACGCGGAGGCTTCTATGTAGGTATATAGGTTTGCAAATTCTTAACTCTAAGCAATCTTCAGAGTTCAGATTAATAACTTAATTTTCAAAACAGTTTATTATAGCACTACCTATGTTGTGTTATGTGGGTACCTAAATATGTTAATTTAACACAACAATAGTACCAACAATTTAATTTTCTTCTCTTTTCCTCATCTTTAAATTCTCTGAAGCCTACTAGTTATTATCCCCGATCACTGACCACATTTTCAATACCTACAGCTGTTTTTGTAACCAAAATCGTAATGTTATAAATTACACGTTCTCGACACCGTGACATAAGCTTAAAGCGTGCATTAAATAGCCCAGGAAATAAATTCTACCGCAAGCAGATAATTAAATATAAATACTGCCTTTTAGTACCTTGTACTATGAGAGCAGATAAAAAATGAATAAAGAGATATATCAGAGGTATTTGAAAATATTATTGGCGTCGCCCTACTATCTGCACGTGTGAGAGACATTAGTTACGCTTCGATTTCTTTTAAATATGGAATGTATTCTAATTATAACTAATTTTTTGCGTTATAATTTAGATGCAAAAAAATACGTCACTTTAGGTGGCTTTAACTACGAAAATATTGTCAAGAACTCAAAAAAGGAAAACATATGAGCATATTTTTTCACTGTGTAGACAACATAATTGATACAACAGTCATCGAAATTGGATAACATTAAGGGGTAGAAAAACATTAGCGATTTTTGTATGGACAAGAAGAGAGGTTTTCTCTCTTCTTAATACTTTGATAAACATTCGTTTTACCTATGGACGGGTGGACGAAAACAATTACCTACACATTCTAGTGAAATGAAAGTACCTCTACAGCCTGTTACATAGTGCTGACCTCAGAGCCGGCGACCTGTAACGATTTCGTGTTCAAGTCTGCTTCACTCCCTATTGAACATCGGCTATTACCTTCAGTTTACCTAATCTGTGGCTGTTACTGTTTTATAATTGATTAGGTCGATGCTGTTTTAATTATAGTATTGTAAAATAACCAAATGTGAACCAGTTCAGTCAGCACTTATGTCGAATGAATGAATGAATGAATTAAATCTTTATTTACTTGAATATAGGTTACATCCAGATGGTCACAAAGGTCACGTTTCTCTATACTCAACTTTTCAGTTGTGCAAATATTTGAGTTAGTATATAAAAATTTTACATAACCTAATGCTTACAATACATTGTGTCGATGGTGTTACAATCTATAAACTCGATATAGGATCAGATGGGACTGTGATTAATTGATTTTTGGGGCACGACTGCAATTTTTGGTTGATGGTGTCCAATGGGAGTTTTAGGCCAAAGTTACATGACAAAGACATGAATACTTATATTTTTTAATACAGTCGGTTTCAATTTTTTCAAATATTTACTATTACTATTACTATACCACCACAGACTACGAATCAACCACAACTGCCTCTGTGCGGCGCAAACTGTAATGATCGATTGCACCTACACCTGCATGAAAAAAATTCAAATCAACCTTGATTAAATCAAAAATTCCAAAATATCTAAGTACCGATTACGAATACAGGCCAACAAAAACAGGTGACGTGGAACAGAGGGCATTGACCCTTGCATCGGCCGCAACCATATCCAGCGCAACGTATCTCAAACGTCACTTCTATAGGTACTGTATAGTTCACAATCTGTAGCGTGCAGTCAATAATGATTGGTAAGGTATTAAGATAAAGTAATAAAACTATGTATTCGCGTCGAAAATAAATGCATAGTAATACTTAATTCAAATAAAGAATGGTAAGCTAAGCATTCTCAGCAAACCTCCATTGTATGTCCCAATTTTCAAGTTCGTGGAATTTTATATCATGTTGCTGGCTCCTTTTTGTGTCAACACGCAGAGGGCATACATAATACTTGGAGAAATTCGTCAAAACCAGACGTCCTCAGAGGCATTTTACGCGTCAACGTTTCAGGTAGAGGTATCTACGGCTCAGTGATCAAATAAGAGCCGTTATTGGTTTATATCATTTATTCTTTGCCATTCGTACTGAAATTTTACCTGGCGGGATCGGGACACTTTACACTGGGGGTTTTCTCCAACTTTTCATATGACTTTACAAATTATACATATAAAATTATAATCCGTTTTCTCCTCGGGAACCCTTTATTTTCTGGGACAAAAGTATTCTAGTTTGATCTACGTAATATAAGCAATTTGTTGTGTGCAAATTTCATTCAAATCATTTCTGCCGTTTTGGCGGGAAATCTATATAAACAAACAGCCAAGTGGCATGTCTGTGTATGTTGACATTCTTGCAGTATTCAGAGTGTCCCAGAAGTTATTGTCAAGCGGAAGTCTAGAGGTGGAAACACCCGAATCAGTCATTATTTGTACGCGAACCGAGTATAATGTAATAAAGTTTCAGGGTAATTAATTATTTAAAAATACGTTAGGTTGTATAACCGACGACTGCAAAAAGTGGGTCACTTTAAGTCGCTACCACTGGAACATAATTACTGGCGTTGCAAATACGTAATTAATTTACCGGAGTGAAAACCACCGCGCATTACAAACAAATATTGAGGGTTGCAACCTCGCTCATGCAAAACTGCCAAATGTTTCGTTATATAACGATCTGAACTAATTAATTTTGATACCAAAACAGCTGATAATAAAAGTAAAGTTTTGGATTAATTAAGGTCTGAATTGTAAACGTGAAATTATTCTGGTATAACTGAACGGAACTTTTAGAAAAGTTTTGAATCGGGTTAATTAAAACATAGTAGTGATATTTTAACAACACTGATTCACAGGCTTTTACACTGGCGATGATAAATAGCAGATGATACTGTACCGTGTTTAAAGTAAGCGTAAGCTTAAACTTGGTAAACTGGTGGTAAATTAACGCTTAACATCAGATGACTACGTCACATCATTTGTTTGTACATGAAAAAGAACTTAATCATAGCAAAAAACGCTCCATTTTTTCAACACTAACAAATTCATTTTTTCTAGATAATTATATATCAAACTTGATATTCTAATAGGAATTAACGCATGCAAAAGCTGGACAAGAATCTAGTCAACACTTTACTGTCCAGGCGTACCGTATAAAGAAGTAAGCGTAAGCCAGACACATAATTACATAAAAATACTTTCAAACCCAGCAGGTTGGTCTTAAGATGAATATGGACAAGACAAAGATCATGTCTAATGCTCATGTTCCACCTATACCGGTAATTGTTGGGAACGATACTCTCGAAGTTGTCGACAAGTATGTCTACCTAAGACAGATTGTCCAATTAGGTAGGTCCAACTTCGACAAAGAGGTGGCGCGAAGAATCCAACTCGGCTGGGCATCGTTCGGGAAGCTTCGTCCTATCTTTTCGTCCAAAATACCGCAGAGCCTGAAAACGAAAGTTTTCAATCAGTGTGTGTTGCCAGTGATGACTTATGGAACTGAGACATGGTCTCTTACTGTTGGCCTCATTAGTAAGCTCAAAGTCGCGCAGCGAGCTATGGAGCGAGCTATGCTCGGTGTATCCCTGCGAGATAAGCTCCGGAACGAGGAGATCCGCAGGAGAACTAAAGTGACCGATATAGCTCTTAGAGTTAGTAAGTTGAAGTGGCAATGGGCAGGCCACATCGCTCGTAGAACTGACAACCGATGGGGAAGAAAGGTTCTCGAGTGGCGACCACGAACCGGAAGACGCAGCGTAGGCTGGCCCCCCACTCGGTGGACCGACGACCTGGTGAAAGCCGCGGGGAGCCGATGGATGCAGGAGGCGAGCAGCCGCTCAAGGTGGCGTGCTCTGGGGGAGGCCTATGTTCAGCAGTGGACGTCTTCAGGCTGTTAATGATGATGATGACTTTCAAACCTATAAAAAGAAAAGTTATAGAACAGCAATTATTAACTAGGCTGGTCTATGTCTAACATCGGCTAAGACATACGCATTATATTCTACTAGAACTTAGTTACTGGTACCTACGTACTTACTCATTACTAAATTAATGAGGTCTTTGAGGCGCGGTTGAGACTTGACAGTAAATATGGGCGTGAACTAAAGGGTAAGGAAGGCGAAAGCTTCGGCAGTATCTAAAACCTTGTAATAGATCCCTTAAAAGCTTGTATTGCTGTACTTAAAAGCGTTTTGAACAATCACTAGCACCTCTATTTCACCCGGGGCGATACCGGAATAGAAAATAGTTAGGATCCATAAAATGGGATAGGTGTATCCTAAAAAAGTTACGTCATCGCTTTTGTCCGTTGCTAGAAAGAAAAACCAATAACAAACACTCTCTCCAAGAAGTGTAATTCGTGTAATTTACTGTAGTACCTAATTACATAAACTCAATTCCTCGCTCGACAGAAATCAAAATATAAGTAGTTTCACGACTCATTTACACTAATTATTTACACTGTTGGCGTCAGTTTAAATATCTTTAATGTATTTAGGGGAGAGCGATTATTCGAATCCAGAGCAAAGCAAAGGATTCTAGTAGAATCTTAAGCGTAGCGAGGGATTCAAAGTGCTTCGCTCGAGGTTAAACAATTTTGGTACCGTGTGGCACCTGCCTTTCATCCCCCTCTATGAGAAAAGTAATTTGTCACTATTAGTAAGTGGGCCTAAATGACCAATTTTAGGCGCACTTATCGTGGAACCCTTCGCTTTTTTTCGAATTGATAGGATGAAAAATAAATATTTGTATCTCTTATTACTTTTTAGTTCATATTTTGAGATAGATTTCTAACAGAAAAGCCGAGATCCGAGAAGTAGATAATAATTATGCTCTCTGACTCCGACTTACGGATAAAGGCAGCTTAAATTTGGATACTAGATCAACCTAAATACCTCAGTAAAGTGTATTTGAAAACGGCCCCAGTTCACGGGAACACGATTGATTGCTTGGACGGCTGAGCCTTTGAAATGGAACCTAAATGGCTCACGACAACAATCATTGTTTAGTGTTTCACTTTGAAATGATTAACTAAAGTACAAAGGACAAGACAAATGTGACACAATCCGGTTTCAAGTTCTTGAATGTAAAATATCTAGGACGTAATCCTTAACAAATACATTCATAATAATTATTAGGGAATATACCTAACTATGTAACAAGCTCGATGAAATCCAGCTCGTTTTGGCTCTCCGCAATATTTCACTAGCAAGATAAGATCCGAAATGAGATCCGCAGGAGAACTAAGGTGACTGATGTAGCTCTTAGAATTATCAAGTTGAAATGGCAATAGGCAGGCAACATCTCTCGTAGAACGAACAATCGATGGGGAGGTTAGGGTGGACTAGGTGGACCAACGATCTTTTCAAAAACCGCGGGGAGCCGTTGGATGCAAGAGCAGCCGTTCAAAGTGGCGCTCCATGGGGGAGGCCTATATTCAGCAGTGGACGTCTTCAGGTTGTTGATGAACATCTCCAGCGTCATCTCTACATACAGCTGTGGTCGTTTTGCCTGGACCACACAATGATTGAATGCAGTGTGATGAAGTTGCACGGCACGCATGCACAGTATTGCATGGCACGGAAGTTGGGAAGTTGAATGTGAGTCTACTCGGAGTAGTTGTAAGAGGTCAAATAGCTTGTTGTTGGAAGCGGTCAACTAAGGTGGGTCTGCCTGGTCTTTTACCTCAGCCACACAGTGATTGGATGCGAGGTAATAATTATATTAATGTGCTTGCGTGGAGCGTGTATCTTGCTCTCACTCATGCTTCATGGACGAAGTTACACTTTCAGTCGTCGATAATTTTGAAAAAGTGTAACAATATTTGTTTTTATTTCTTTCTTCACAACAATATTTCATTTTCATTTTTTTATGTTTCAGCAGCTTTACTTTCGCAGTTCTATCGACTGTTTTATTATTGTAAGTATTGCAAAACTTTGAAATTCGAAGTGAGCATTGTTTCAAGATTTCGATTTCAGATAGGACACTTCAAACAAGTTTGTTCTGTTAAAGTGAATTTTAAATAAAATAAAATGTATTGTTTCAAGCAAGTTTTAAAGTGATTTGTTTGAAACAAACTGCCACAGTAACTAAATTCTTGATGAGTTAAAATAACTTCTAATGTATATAAGTGGTCTGCATCTAAAACTTAGTAATAGAATATTGATGGTAGACGTTATAAAAAATGATTTGATACACTAGAACAGATGAGTTTGACTTTCAGATTCTGTCTCTACAGTTATATAAACAGTATGGGTTGTGTGCGTAGCTTGGAAAAGCCACCTCGAAGTTCAAGCGGCTATGTTGTTCAGGTATTAAAAGAAAGAAATCACACAACATGAAACACGATGTCAACAGGTTCAAAGGTGCGTGACCAAAATCATGCCACCTATTTGGTACAAATTCAACAAAGCAATGCCGTTAGAATGCTGCATGGGCAAGCTGGCTACAGACACTGGGCTAGAGCATTTGGGCTGTTTTCCTATAACGGCCAGTATACATAATATTATGTCTCAAAGTTTGTGTTAGCAGTAGCTTAGTTACATGATAAATTTATAAACATTAATATAAATGTAAGCCCTAGTGGTTATTTTTGTGAATAAAGTACCCACAAAACTACCAATTTGGACATGTTGGGCAATTTTAGGACGATGGCCCGGGTACTCAGTACTTACATAAACAGTTTTTTTCTGAAATACTCACTGGGCCGCTTCTTTTGGTTTCAATTGGGTACTGTACCACTACATTCGCACTTGGTAGGGTCCTATTCCCGGGACCACGCAGCATTTCAAATATAACATAACTTACTATATCTTAGCTATATTGCCACCTGTCTTGGATAACACCTACACTTAGCTACTAGGTAGGTTGTATCACCCACCGCCGCATTATCTCATTTATCAAGTTTTTTGTCTTTTACGTGAGCATTTTATCTCAGTTTATGACAGAGCGCGGTTCAGTCTCAGTGGTTTATCTCTCTCATTTTCCGACATCAATATTGTTTTTAGTGTCTGTTCGCAAAATATTTTTGATAAGTTAATCTATACGTCTGGGGACAGATTTTGGATGTGTTGTGGTGTTGATTCTGCAAGTGCTTAAAAGTATCGATATTAGTAAATTGTTAACAGCAGTTATAATTGTGGGTATAAAGTTGCATTTTCGAAAACAAAATAATCAAACAAGGCTCATTAGTTTAATGTTTTTATTGTACTTTGGTCAGCTTTGCAGCGTAGTTATTGTTATCTCCGTCATAGAGCATTCAAAAACCTAGATTTAGTTGCTTTTCACTTTCTGGGGTGTTTTAACATATTTTTATGTTAATATAGGTGGCTTCCTCTACTTAATAAACAAACAATGTCCGCATACCCCGAAATAATATTTTACTAGGTGGTAGGACTTTTCTGCAAAGTTCGTCTAGGTAGGTACCACCGCTTTGCCAGTTATTCTACCGCCAAGCAGTAGTGTGCAAGCACTACTGTGTTCCGGTTTGAAGAGCATTGTAGCTAGTGAAATTACTGGGCAAATGAGACTTTACGAACTGATCTCACAGTCTAGAAAACTTTTAGACTGTGAGATGTCTCACGATGACGTGCGCAGTGTGCAGTGTCACGCGAAACTTTAATTTAGAGTTCCGAGTGACACTGCAATCTGTTATGGGCGGCCGTGTCACTTAACACCAGGCGAACGACTAGCTCGTCACGTCATTCGATAACATAAAAAAAAAAACGGTATAGGTACATATTTTTTAATAAATACGCCCTAAAATAGCAGCTGAAGTAGTATTTGACTAAAACTAAAATTGTACAAAAAAAATATCGTTATTAAGTACTAATTATTACTTTATTTTTATTATTAGAATAAAGGCACATTGCCAGTATAAAAAAAATATTACTAACGGGCAACACGCTGGTATGCTTCTAACATTTTTTCTAATTGACTGAAGCTCACTACCGATGATATTTCACCAATTTTCAAACTAACAATAATGTTTTGAACTATTATTTCTTGTACAGCACTAAACCGTAGCTAAAACGTAGCGAACAAAGATTTTGCTACGTGCTACGATCGGTCTACGCCAGACTTCTACAAGCTGCGGTGGCAAGTAAATCATCTACGACATAGAGATATTGAATCGGCAACGACAAATAACTTTATTCCAATGTTAACACTATCATAAAATATATTAACCTAAATTTGCGTAATAAATACCTAATACAAAGTATTTAATTGCGTAATAATCAGTACAAGTAGTTATGGAAACCTATATTGCACATTAGGGCTAACTGGTTTAACTGTACCACAACCATAACATAACTTTTTAGAGGTGACCTTAGCCTATGGATAACTGTTGCACTAGTTCCTGAACTCAGACTTACGCCTATTTTGAGGAAAATACACCTCCAATCTAAAACCGCCGACGACAAAAAATCTATGAACTTCTAGAACATGTATTTTATATATACGAACTTAAGCGATGATGCAGTCGCAGTAGAGTCACCAGAAATGTTTACCAAAAATGGTCAAGAGTCATTGAAAATACGCCCCGTACGTGAGTACGTGTTTCAGACTTCAGACCGATGAAAGCAAATCTCGTGAGCTGAAGCAGAGACTCGCTCACTTCGTTAGCTCGGTCAATAATGCAATAAGAAAAAAACGATTATTGAAGATTTTTCTGTTCTAGTAAAATAAGGTGAGATACTCCCATCACTTGTAGAAACAGTGACGAGAAGGACTAGACAGAGTAATTGTTTGGCGCGACGCCAGCGCCCGGCATACGATCGCTATGGAAATCTGGCGGCTGGAGGAACTCTTTCTTCGATTGTCCCCGCTTATTGGGCTTTAGCAGTATAAATGGCCGTTCTTTTAATATAGTCACAGAATAGATAATAGTACTTACCTACAATATAGTAGCGTTCCAAGACGGTGAAATGGTCTTATGGAATCAATATTGTAGATTCTTAAAAAAGAGGTTTTACTTGAAAGTTCGTTGATTCAATTTTTCATTAGCCATTAGCATTAAAAAGCAGCAATACAGCAACAGAGTATTATGATAACTCTTTCCGTTCCTTAGTACTAGTAAAGAACTTTTATAGATTATTGCTGTCCTTTATATTATTACTAGCTGCTCCCTGTAGTTTCAGCCGCGAATAAAAAGTATCCTACGCGTTATTACAGTGTAAAAATAAGGTATCTCTATTCCAATTTTCATCCAAATCTGTCCAGCCGTTTGAGCGTAAAGGAGTAACAAACATTCACACATACAAACTTTCAAGTATAGCAAATTTGTACTAATTTTAAAAGGATATTGAAATCGACGTTGTTTCAGCAGTTGTCATGCACAAAAGCCTCAATAATTGATCTTCCTAATTTTGTTGGATTATAGGCTGCTATTTTTGGCTGACAACTTCACACTGATTCATGCTATATTGCGTTTGCGAGGTTCGTTGCGTACGTAGTATAAATAGGTACACATTTTAAAACCTATAAATACCACTCTGATTGCGACGAGGGTTAAAAATAAAATGTAAACATCACAACAAAGTTTTGAACAATTTGACACAGAAACGTGCCCTCTCCACCGTCTTTGATTAGAGGCCATTCCAGTGGATTCAAGCAAACGCGAGATCAAAAGGCCGAGAACGTTAGCATTTCAATAATAGAAATATCTGCATCGATGATACTTGAAGGGATCTTGACAAAGACAAAGAAATCGTCTGGCGTCACGCAAGGGTTCTGCCAGAAAATCGTGACACAGTACAAACTGATAAAGAAGATCTACTAACAACAATTTTTTACAAAATCTCACCTTAATTGGTTCAAGCGTTTTGGCATAAGAGTCACATCACAAACGATGTCAGCGTTTCTTTCCAAATTATTAATTTTCCAAGTTCTAGTATTGCCAATATTATTATTTTTCCAAAATCAGGTTTATTCATACAGATTACGCTAAGCAGGCGATACTGCTATAAAAATCATAAATATTAGTTTTATTCATATTCTAGATTTTCCGCATTACTAAATTTACACATTCAGGTGCGTGCTTTTTACTATTCCTCTGATAAAGAATAGTGCTATAGTTGATTCTCTTATTTAACTCGATAAGATTTTTTATGTACGAATAGGCCAACGTTTGTCTGCAACTCACCTGAACCATAATTCTGTATGACCACTTTACGATTCCTTACTTCGACACCACGCGAATTCCTTGTCTTACTTATGAAATCTGCAAAAATCTATTCTATATGAAATGAAAACGAAGCCGCGCGAAATGAATGTGGAATTGGCACGAGTTGAACTATCAAAAATCATTAATGTTCCACTGAGACCTAAACTGAGACGCGTTCCGAAACATCAACACGTCAAAAGTTACCCACCACTTATGTCAATATTTATTCAAAATAAAAATAACTTATGTTAAGTGAAGGTATTTCTAATGCTGTGACACGCTTTGAACAAGACACGATAACGACATGGTTTCGTATCGTGTGGAATCTGTGTTTTCATACAGAATTTGATGGTAAATGACGATGCAGTCGAAGGTGTAGCACGTTAGCCTATGAAGAACATATATATACCTAGTCTTAAAGAGAGCCAAATCATAGTTGCCAGGAAACAAGGAAGGCGAGAGCGAGTTCCATCCCCTAGCAGATCGCATGATAGTCAGCGAAACACTTGGTGCGGCGTGTTCGCATATCTACAACTATAGGGGTGAAATGACTCCCCGCGCCTTGTGATTACAATGGAGATGACGGAGATGACGGAATCATCTTCATCGGTAGAAAATTGATCATCATCATCATCAACAGCCTGAAAATGTCCACTGCTGAACATAGGCCTCCCCCACAGAGCGCCACTTTGAGTGGCTGCTTGCCTCCTGCATCCATCGGCTCCCCGCGGTTTTCACTAAGTCGTTGAGGAGGAAAATTGATAGATAGGCTATACCTTTCGTCGGTAATCAAAGCTATACAGTTTCTTGTCAACCACAGCGGCTCGTCATTAATAAGTTTTATAAGATACACGTATTAATTATATCTAAAAAAACATTGCGTCAAATTGTGATTCATCTCCTATTGTGGAAGTCGCTTTAAATGCGACGGCAACGGTTCTTTTTGCAGTCTATTTAGACACAGAGTCAAAGGAAAAGCAAGTACCTATAATTAAACTGGTTTCTCGTATTGCAGTCATTACAGTAAACATTGTGTGAGCAATCCAAATAGCTATAAACGTCCTATAAAAAGTCTGTAGAAAGCAGTAAAAGCTAATACCTCGTTCAAATGTGCCATATTCGCTACTTTTTTTTTTTTTTTTTTTTTATGTGATTGAATGACGTGACGAGCTAGTCGTTCACCTGATGTTAAGTGACACGGCCGCCCATAACAGTTGCAGTGTCACCCGGAACTTTAAAACAATAGTTTCGCGCGACACTGCACTGCGCACGTCATCCTGAGACATCACCCAGTCTAATAATCAGATTACTAGACTGAGTGATCAGATCATAAAGTCTCATTTGCCCAGTAATTTCACTAGCTACAATGCCCTTCAAACCGGAACACAGTAGTGCTTGCACACTACTGCTTGGCGGCAGAATAACTGGCAAAGCGGTGGTACCTACCTAGACGAACTTTGCAGAAAAGTCCTACCACCTAGTAAAATTATTACCGCAAATGTACTGTGCCACTGGTCCAAAACACTAACAGGTATGGAGAAAGAAGCGAGCCGATCAAAGATTGCTCTTGTTTCAGAACGAGGACAATGCAAACTTTTGTTGTCCCATACGTAGCAGCTTCCGAAATAAAAATGTAAATTTGTTCAAGGCGGTGCGGGCATCCGAGCTTTTAGAATTCTAGACAAGTAAGCGAACAATCAGGCTGGATCGAAATGGCATTCGGTTCTTTGAGTTTCGGTAATTTCTCACAATGCGGTTTGCGGTGAAATGGGGGCGTAGGTAACCCTTAACCTGATTCCTTTACCTTTGGTTTAAGCTTTTATTCTAATGGGGATAACAATAAAACAGCTAAATCTAGAATTACACTGTCATTAATTATGTAGCGATGTCATTACCAGACAAAAAGATCTATTGTTGTAACCTCTCAAGTTGTCTTAGGATGACGTGCGCAGTGCAGTGTCACGCGAAACTTTATTGTTTTAAAGTTCCGAGTGACACTGGAACTGTTATGGGCGGCCGTGTCGCTTAACATCAGGTGAACGACTAGCTCGTCACGTCAGTCAATCATAAAAAAAAAAACCTCTTAGCCGAAAAAATGTTTTTATAAGAAAAACGTAAGTATATAATGTAAATATAGAAAGAATATGTTTATAGCGAAAATGTTTTAATAATTTGCACGCTTGCTTGCAGGTCGAATACGTACATGAATATAAGCAATTGCTTTTATTTTTTTTTAATGTACATGAGTTGCCTGTGAGTATTTATAAGAAGCCATTTATAAGCTTAGTGGGTTTAGTTAGAAGTCACCCACAAATTCTCCCGGTTTCTCGTACGTTTGTTAAAGTTAAACTCCTGTCAACTTAAATAGTGAACGCTCATTGGTTGAACACAGCTGATGATCAATAGCCAACCAATGAGCGTTTATTATTTTTAAGTTGAAATGAGTTTAACTTTAACAAATGTACAGTAAATAGGAAATGTAAATAGGGGAATTAAATTAAATATACCGTAGATACACAGTCTCTGTGAAAATCAAACCTCAAAAGTGTCCCCACGCCAATGCTTATTTATACAGGTATACACCTCTCCAGCTAATATAAAATAGTCCAACAGTCCACAAGCGGTTGTTTCATTTTAATAATGAACCATAACACCCTGTAATAGCGTTGTAAAACAATAATATGTGAGTTACATCACTTTTATTAAGCGCGATCTCACGCGACTGAAAGCAAAAACAAGGCATATACCTTGTTTAAACGGTGCCATTTTCGAGGTGGCGATCGTGCATCTAACCTATATTTCATCGCAGGGGGCTTTAGTAAAGGAGAAAACAATGGTAGTTCACTTACCCAAATCCTCTGCATCTTCACTCCACTCTCCGGTCCCCATCACGAAGACTGCTGTCACCACAAGCAGCATCACGTGTCGAAGTACCGACTTCATCATCCCATCACTTTTGTCCCACATTATTTCAACAACTTCTAACCATTTTAAGGCTACCTACACCTCGGCTTTAATTACTTTGGCAGCATTTCATTTGTTTTTCAAATTTGTTATTTTTGATGAAAAGAGTCAGACTAATGATCAGAGTTTGTTTATTGACTTAGTTAATCTATCTATACATATAATAAAACTGTAGAGATAAAAAAGTCTGTAATTGCAAGATATCAACTAAAAAATTACACAGGTTGGCTTAAAATTAGCCGCTGATCACGTTAAGCCACTTTTTAAACACTTTGTCTGTTTGTTTGTTTGTTTGTTTGTTTATTTGTTTGTTTGTTTGTTTGTTTGTTTGTTTGTTATGACTGAACTCCTAAAATACTGAATGGATTTTCATGCGGTTTTTACTAATATGCTTAGAAATAACCGGCGCTTAACATAGGATATATTAAAATTGAAATATCGTTTAAAAAAATTTGATGACAATTATTAAGATTTCATTACGGAACGAATCGGAGTTTTAAACAACATGGCCGCCTGATGTTTTTTTTTTGGTTACTTATAGTAAGCATAGAGAAAATAACCGCTTACGCTGTAGAGATGGGACTCATCAAAAAGTTAGTTGTATGAAACGTGCGCTACACGTATAAGTGTAGCGCACGTTTCATACAACTAACTCTTCTCTGTCTATCAATATTTTTAAATGCGTTATTGAATGAATGGGAAGGTTTTAGGTACGTTACTATGTTAGGTTTTTAGGCAAAGGTTTTAGGTAAGTTTTTTTTTAAGTTGGCTACTGTTTCCGCTATAACGGTAAGTTGTAAGCTGTGGTTGTAAGTTACCACATATTGTCACAGATTAGAAAAAAAAACAATCGACTACACTCTGTGCCACATGTTTATCTGGAGGCAAAGATTAAAGAAAAAGACTCTGTGAATGGATATGACCAAAGAGTAATATTAGTACCGCTACTCTAAGAGAATCAAAAAAATTTATAGGTTTCCTATTTATATTTTTACAGGTTTGTTTAGCATTTTAGAAGTTAAATAGATACATATACCAACAAATATTAATAGTGTGAAAGTAGATGTTTTTTTTTATTTTGGCATTAGACGATATTTGTACTTAGCCAATGATACGAAATATTGTATGAAAAATGTTTTAAAAGGGTACTTACTTAGAGTATAGACTAAAAGCATAGAGATATCCATCAAAACGATATTATATTTGTACTCCTCACACGTATCGCTACGTCAGTGGCGAAGGAAAGAAACAAACATAAAGTAATTAGCTACGCTTGCGAAAAGTCAAACAGAAAAAACAGTTGACTCGAGTCGAAAAAATGGTACGGTGAAATTTCGCAAGTGTAGCTAATTACTATATGTTTGTTTCTTTCCTTCGCCACTGACGTAGCGATACGTGTGAGCAGTACAAATATACTATCGTTTTGATGATCCCTCTTTGCTTTTAGTCTATACTCTAGGGTTTTTCTATACAAATCTGTCAGACTCATTCACATCAAAGTGTCCACTTCTTATAAAAAGTGTCCAAAAAAGTGGTACGCTTGACAGATAATGAAGTTCTCTCTATGCTTTTAGTCTATACTCTAAGGGTACTTAGATATAGGTAAGTATAATTATACTTTATGGTAAGATCCTCGAATTAGCAACATGGCCGAGTAACGTTCGATTTTGATTTCTTCTTCTTCTTTCACGTAAGTAAATGAGTTTTAATAGTTAAAATTAAAACTCAATGAACAAACTAAGGAGTTATATTCTATTTGGGACAAACCACAGGTTAGAGTAAAAATTTTTGGTTACTCGGTTGCTTCAAGAAGTTTAATTATATCTTTGGGTGTATTTATGCAATCAGAATTTAAACTTCTTTTTTCTTTTTTGGTGGTAATTGCTTGGCTCTAAGGACAAGTTGTAAAGTTTATTAGAATTTGGCAAGAAGAAGAAAGGTCTTTGAAAGTGGACGTCTTCAGGACGTTGTTGTTGATGATGATGATTATGATGATGATGATGATGATGATGATGATGATGATGATGATAGCCGTATTTGAATTAATTGATCATAGATATCAATTTCAGCTTAATTCTTTCCGTTATTCCTAAAATAAGTAATGGTCTCGACAGATATTTAGAAAGACAAACAGACGGACAACAAAGTGATCTTACCTCAAATTCATATTCAAATTCAAATTCAATTTATTTCACAGTTTGTAACATAACAGTACAAAAAAGCGTCTAAGGCGTTACAAATAAAATATTAAAAAAAAATCAATTAATGTATACAATATAAAAACAAATAATAAAAAAACAAACTATTATCAATGTCATATTATTAATATTATTAGGTAAGTACAGTTACCTGTAAGGGTTCCTTTATTTTAAAACTGTTACGGAACCCTAAAAATGGAACATTCTTTGCAAAAGTGAATCTGATTAGAGCTTTGTACACATGTTATTTTCTCACTCCCACCACTATGTTGAAAGTGCAGTGGGAATGAGACAACGTGGTAAATACCGGACATAATATAAATGTCAACTCTTTTTACAGTGGCGTACGTAAATACTTGTGATTTCTAATTAGTATTAACAAAACTAATTAAGTACGCGTCGTATAGGTTAATGCAATACTTCAGCTGTAAAGTAAGTATTATATAATCTTATTATTGACACTGGCTAAATACTAAATTCGTATGGAGTCAAACTTATGAAAGTAAAAAAAAATATGTGGTGAATGCAACAAAGATACTCTTTGGAACGAAAAGCGCGCGGATGTGAAAAACTGACCAATGTGTGTTTGTTTTGTATTTTTCTAAACTGCCTAAATAATAGGTAAGTACTTAAGTAGGTATACCTACTACCTAAACAAAATTTACTGGAACCTCTTATCAAGACTTGAACGGTTTTTATGGTGAAAACACAAGAACAATCTGTTGAAGTGAAAATGACCAGGAAAAGATCGAACGTATCACTGGTATGTAGGTATACCATAGAACTTTTATTCGTTAGATGCCTAGATCTACCGTATATTTAAAAAAACTAACGGCTAAGTATAAGGTAGGTCTAAGTAGGTACATACGTATGATTTGCAGTTTCTAACTGACTATTTTATCAATGTGTAGGTGATCTGATGACACGTGAAAAGCCATACCTACCTACAACCTAAACAACATTTTTACACGTGTGCTACCTAATCTGCTAATACGTGCTGAGCTTCGAAAAAGTTTTGTGGATTTTGTGATTTGGTATAGAGAAAATGCATGAACTAAGCTATTATTAGACTACCTAAACGTAGAAATAACATAATACATGCGTGCGAAGCCGCGGGCAAAAGCTAGTATTCAATAAAACTAATGGATCTGTTCACTCGCATTCAAAATATTCAATATTATAATTGTACCCAATGTTTTTAACAATATAAGTATTTTTTCATTTAAACAAAGTATTTAAATTACAGTGTTATTAGAAATCAATTTACAGCATTGGTGTTCGTCTTTCTGTTTCTAAATTAAGGCTCGAGTCATACTATCCGCTATGAAACCACAAACAGCAAATCTCAAACGTCAATTCGACAGTGTAGGAAAATAAATTACGCTTACGCCCCAATAGAGACGAAATTCGTGTTGAACTTTGTATTGAGCGAATAGGCGCCGAGCGCTTTTTTTTGCACCAATATCAAGACAATACAGCATTCTGTCATCTGCACAAGCAGATAATAGATAGAGTTTTAATTCTAAAGCATGACACGCTTGAATTGTATAAACAGTTTAGCAAGGCACCTCTATCTGGGCTTGTGCGTAATTTTTAAATAATACGAATTTTAGGTTTGTTTTTTTTTAATGCTAAAATGGGCATACGTCTCACAACAACTCACCTGATGATAAGTGACGAAGTTGTCTAAGGTGGAGCACGTTTGCCCGTGAGATGCCCATTCACTCTTGACTTGAAAAGACCCAGGTCATACCCAGGAGGAAACACTGTTGCTGGAAGAGCATTCCATTCCTTGGCTTTTTATTTTATGGATGTATCCATGATTTGTTTAGTTTCATGAATCAAGACTTGATAGAGTTGATCTTACAAAACCATCGCATAGTTACACGTCATAGCTTTAGTTTGCCAGTCGTCATCTTGCAGTGGTTAGCCGAAATAGACAAACAGATTGCGAAAAGGTAGTGCGCAATCTAGATTGAAAAACGGATTGAAAAACGGATTGAAATTTGGATCGGATAGATTGTGGTTTTAATGTGGTTCGTCTGTACCAAGCCTAAGAATAGTGCGGTGCGATGTCACGCACGGCTGGCTTCGGGACGCGGTTAAATATCCAAATGAATAATTCAGTACTCTTTTAGCGGCGATGCGAGCTCGGAACCTCCTGCAACAAAGTACACACTTCCTCATTTTATGTCCGACATCTACTTACGTATACTTAGACAAGTTTTCGTACAGGTAAAAGCTATTTACACGTATAATAGGTGTCAAAGCGTGCCGTGGTGCAGTTTCACTGTGAATTCTCCGTGTTTATTACTTTACATGCGAAATTACTGTTGTTAACATCTTTTTTAAGCAATTACTAACCCAACACATGCCAGCATCTACTCTAATTGCTTTTAGCGTTTTATTTTATTACCGTTATTACTTTAGTCTATTCAATTTGTTCGCGAGATGGACTAGAAAATATATAAAAGACGTAAAACAGGCATCAACATGAGCGATCCGTTAACAAGTTAATTAATAGTTTTAAGTGAGGTTTCTTCAAGTTTTTACAATGTTATATTATTTTTAACGTGACCGATATAGCTCTTAGAATCGGCAAGTTGAAACAGCAATGAGCAGGCCACATCGCTCGTAGAACTGACAACCGATAGGGAAGAAAGGTTCTCGAGTGGCGACCACGAACCGGAAGTCACAGCGTAGGCCTACGACCTGGTGAAAACCGCGGACAGCCGATGGATGCAGGAGGCAAGCAGCCACTCAAAGTGGTGCTCTCTCTCTCCTATGTTCAGCAGTGGACGTCTTCAGGCTGTTGATGATGATGAGTTTGTAAAATACAATAAGACCTAGTAATTTTATGCTTGACCACGCACGCGAAACCACGTGCAGAAACTACAGTTAGTATATTACACACCATGTCATATAATATGATATCGACTACGTGTATTATATAAGATTTATACTAATTACGCGCGTTAGTAAAACAACGAGAATATTAGGCAGGTGTCACACCGGGGTATTATAAAGGATTAATATATCGATATGTGGGAACACCTGATCGGAGTTTAACCGATGATAGTGTATCAATAACAATTAGCAGTTTGTCAATTATATACGACTAGCTTCTGCCCGCGTGGACTATCCCTCAGACACCGTTTATTTTTTCAAGATGAAATTAACTTAAGCTTCCTATTTTGGGAGCCGTTTAAAAAGCGTCTAAATAAAGAGGTTACTTATCCATCTTTTAAATCTTTTTAAAGTGGCAGTCATCTCTTATGGTGACATTTTAGCAAGAGGTAGGAAAGAAATAAGTTTTTTTAGATCTCTGGTAATAACTTTATTTAATGTTTTATGTATACTTTGACATTAACACGGAAAAAATGTTCAAATGCCCGTGATAATCTGCAGACCGTTCACCGTAACATGTCCCCTGATGTATTAATATTATTTAAAAATATGCAAGTATTATCGTAAATGTAAAGTAATATGTAAGCATTATCTAAACTTGTATATACCCACGACAGATTAATATGTTTTACTTGCATATTTTTAAATAATATAAGTACATCAGGGGACATCTTACGGCGAACGGTCAATAACAGTTTCAAAAAAAAAAAAAAAAAACGTTTTCGACCTCTTAATAATTTCGAAATGTTATTTTTATTTTAAATCATGCAGGTGCCTAATAATAACTGGTTTAACAAACGTGACTTTGATAATAAAGAACTTTGAACTAAAACCTTGCTCCCCATTTTCAC